>CM066321.1:146787421-149758254 GCA_033807775.1 Saussurea involucrata
GGAATCATTTTGTTTTTCAAAACGTTATTTATAACCAATAAGTAAATGATAATTAATAATTTAAATTAGATTAATATATATATATATACTAATAAGTAATGCTGTTTGTTAGCAGCTTAATGGGACACATAGCTTATTCAGTCAGCATACATGGCTGTTTGGTAGTGACTTAATGATATAGAAAATGACTTATTTATTAAGCTTTTAGGAGGGAGCTTTATGCAGAAAACCAAGTTTTATCCAAACCAGTCTCTCCCAATTAAAAAACATGGTCCTTCCATCTATGAAACAAAAACATTTCCAATCTATACAGACAACTTTATTCATACAGGACTTAATGAAAAACCAACCAAACAGCCCTTAAGTCACTAAAATGTATGAAAAATCAAATCTCGTGTTACAAAAACAACGTATTAGACCATGTCCACTGGCTTAATGTGGCTTCAATCATAAGTCTAGAGCCACGACGTGTCATGATAGCTGTTGTGGTGAGCCTTTTAGAACACCGACTAAAATCACATGTGATTCACGCGACTTTAGCCACGACGTGATGTCACGAGCCACGTCACCTGCTCACATGTGCATTAACCGTGTTTCATAATCAAATGTAAATTTATATGTGATTTTACCATGTATAACGTAATTGTTTCATAATTTATTCAAATTTGTTTTTATTTTAGTTTTTTTTTTTGTAAAACTAAGGGTAGTATGAATTTCAGCGGAAAAAGCCAAATAGTTGGGAACAAAATCTAGTTTTCCCCTTTTGAATAAGAAACACGTACGTACATGTATGTGTTTGAGTTGTTTTACCTAACCTGGAAGAAAGCAGGGTGTTGGTCTCCTCCAACGGAAGAATACCCCCACAAATTTAGGCTCTTTCTCTTCTTTCCTATTCCAATTTTCCAAACTACACATGAATGATGTGACCATCATATCATATATACATAATACATCCTTCACCTTACATTTTTAATTAAGGATAAAAACAGAAGGCACCCCTTTAAATTAAATTAAAATCAAGTCTCATCATATCTTAAAAAATTATGGTGAGAATGCTAAGAAATGATGTTGAGAGTCGGTTTTGGTAATGATGAAAGTTATGGTGAGAATGCTAAGAAATGATCTCCACCTTTAAATACATATTAGGATGAGATGTACTTGATCAATTCTTGTATCAAACAAAATATTGGGTGAGTGTGAGATTCTGTCTTTATGTTGATTGGTGTGAGAAAGAAATAAGTAAGACAAAATGCATTTAACAAAACCACAAGCGCTGTGGTAAGGGTGTTCATCGGTTGACATCCAATGGATGTGAGGGGAACCGAACCGATCCAATCATCCGTTGGATGTCCGATTTTTTCAACTGAACCGATCCAATCATTCACTGGATGTTGGATTTTTCCAATCCAATGGATGATTGGATCGGTTCGGTTCCATCCATTGGATATTCTCATTGGATATCCACTAGATATCCGTTTGATCGGATCGGATCCATCCAATGTTTTTATGTTTCTTTCTAAAAAATTTAGTTTTTATTTTTTACAAATGTTTTTAAATCATAATGTTTTAAAAATAAAAACTTTTTACTTTTGAAACTTTGAATTATAATGTATTGGATGGTAGTTGAATGATAACCGTATGGTTGGTTGGATGATAATCGGAGGTCGTTGTGGTTGTTCCTTTGAGGGGACATCAGTATAGATGATAGATATTTGAAAGTGTAGTGCACTTCGGCAAGAAAGGGAAGTTAAGGCCAAGATATGTAGGACCTTTTGTTATCATTGAGAGAGTTGGTGCAGTGGCCTACAAGCTAGATTCGCCAGAAGAATTGAGGAGGGTTCATCCGACCTTTCATGTGTCAAACCTGAAGAAGTGTTTGGCTGAGACCGATGTGGCTAAACAGTTGGAAGATGTCAGCGTTGACGAGAGGTTGATGTACGAAGAAGAACCAATAGAGATTGTGGACAGTAAGGTCCGGAAGGAAGTTCGGTTGGTTAAAGTTCAGTGGAAGTATCATAAGGGACGAGAAGCAACGTGGGAAGTAGAAGCTGAGATGAAGTCCAAATATCCTCATCTCTTTGAGAATGGAATTCCGGGGACGTAATTCTTTTGAGGGGGAGTGTTGTAGTAACCAAGACCAATTATAGAGAGTTTAGAGTATTTGGGAAAGTTTTATTAATGCTGAAAGTTGAGGGGCCTTAGTGTAAATAAGGAAAATGTGGTTTATGACCCAATCATTAGGGCACAATGCCCTAGGAGTGCCTTCATCCTTGTGTTGGCGGCTGAATTGAGAGAAAAAGAGATAGAGGAGTTTTGGAGCTTTGGAGCATTGAGAAGAGAAGAACCATCATCATCCTTTGAAATCAACAAGAAGTGTGTGTTAGGATTCGTTTCCTGCAAGGAATCCACCAGGTAACTTCATAATCTATAACCCATTTAAGATCTGTTGGATGAGTATTGGATGGTTTAAGAGTTTATTGATAAAGTCATTTAAGACCTTTAAAGGAGATTTAAACACCCTTTAAATCGAGTTTATTCAGTAAAGTTTATGGGAGTTGTTTAAAGATGCTTAAGAAAGTGATTTGTCGCTTTTCCTTACTGTTTTGAAGTGGTTAGCAAGAATTCGAACCATTAAGTTCACCCAGCGGTCGTCCGGAAACCTTCAAGTATGAAGGTGTTTGGGTGAGTATCCAGGAAACTCCTTGGTCGTGTTGTAGCAGGTGTCCGGATATAGTGTTGTCCGAAAAGATTGTGTCGTCCAGATAAGTTTAGTCGTCCAGAGAATCTGTGTCGTCCGGATAAGAGTTGTTGTCCGGGTACTAAGCGGTATCCGAAAAAGTGGGGTTACCCGGTAACCTGTCCGGAAAAGCAGGGTGGCAAGTGAGAAGTGTCCGGATAGTTCTAGTCAGCTTTTAATTATATCCCTCGTTCAGGTAGACAATTTGGAAGTAAAGAGCAGAGTAGGAAAAAGCAAGCAAGCGTATCAGGTGAGTTTTTCTAACTAAAATACGTGACTTTTAACGTGTTTTTCTAAAGTAAGTACATGATGAGAAATGTCATGTTTGATTCCTATGCCTTTAACTGTATGAAAGTTTATTTAAAGTTTTATATGAGATGTATGCATACATTGTGGTAGACGTAAATTGGCTAAGTCGGGGGGAGGTTCTGCCAGTACTCACGTCGGGGGGAGGTTCCGTTTATGCCATGGAAGGGAGTATCCAGTAAGGCAGCGTGAGACTGACTCGTTGTCACTTTCGAGTGACTTCAGGGTGCCATTTACGGGAGCGGATTTATCCGTGAAAGTTTTATGTAAAGTTATATGATAGTTTCGTAAAAGTTATGTGAAAGTTTTATGCAAAGATATTTGAAAGTGATGAACTGCTTTTAATTGATTTTGAGAACTGTCAGGAGGGAACTCACTAGACCTCATGGTCTAACCCTCGCATTTTCCAAACTAAACCTTTTCAGGTAAGCAGATAATAGGAGGCTCCAGTAAGCGAGCAAGAGCAGGATAGAGTACAGTTGCAGTTAGAGACAGTGCCACTCATACTTTTAGTGGTAGTTATTCTCAGTTGTGTATAGGTTGCTTCCGCCAACCTAAGTTATTTAGACAGATGTAATGAAATTTTGTGGACCCAATTTTATAATTATTTAAGTTTAAATGCTAAGTATGCTTTATTTAGATTGGGTTGTTACAGGCAAAACCTAGGACACCCTAAAAAAATGCATTTAAGAAAATAGAAAAAAGTGCATGTATCATAACCCAACCATAGACAGACAAATTCCCATCACACCTATGATAACCTCTTGTTTTTTGACATGTTAGTTAATAAACTTATTTTTGTAGAATCTTTTGAATAAATGACTTTAAATAAGTTTACTTATAAACTATGACATTTTCAAAAAAGAATTAACTTAATAACTTCCATTGCTCCTAATTCACAACAAATATTCTCATGTTTAAAAGAGCATGGTTTCATAAAAACCAGTAAATATTACATAGACATTTTTTGCAAAACCAGGTCTTAATGGTGATTGAGCTAAATAGCTCTATTTTGTCTGTCTTCAAGGTTAAGAGCATCTCCAACAATTTTATTCAAAATGGTGAAAATGAGGATTTTCAGCAATATTTTGTTCTAACAGATTTTTTAAAACTATCTCCAAAATTGAGAACTCTTTAAAAATGATTAGTATCAAAGAGATGATTTTCTATTATATTCCCCCAATAAGAAATCTTGAAATGAAATGTTTAGAAGATAGAAATAATATTTTATTAGATATATATATATATATATATATATATATATATATATATATATATAATATTTTAATAATATAAGTAATGATATAATCTCCGATCGAATGAAGAATATATTGGAGTTGAATACAAATTTTTATAGATATTTTGGACCTTTTTTTTAAAGGGTATCCTAGGCTTTGCCTAGACTAATCCCTGGCACTGATTGACGGCTAAACATGCAGCCCTGAGATAATTCCTCAGTGGCCACAGGTTGCCAACGTCTGGATTCGAACCCGGGATAGATGGGTTTCTGAGCCACATCCCCCCAAGGCCTTAACCAGTACGCCACAAGCTTTGTGGTTGATATTTTGGACCTTGGTTCTTCATTTTGGAAATTTTAAGAAATTTGTTAGAGTGGAATACAATTTTTTACAGAGATTTTGGATTTTGGTTTTCGATTTTAAAAAACATTTTAAAAATCTGTTGCAGAAGATATTCTAAGATGGACCAAATTATACCTAAAAAAATCAATTATTTCTATTTAAGACATATATCCTAGTAAAATATTAAACTTTATTAATTGTTTTTGTTATCTTTCATTCAATAATATTATATTCAATTACATTGTTAATTTTATCAATACAGGCATCACGGATGAGCCACACCACCTAGTGGTGGTTTGGGGTGACATATACAATTTTGGGGCAAGAAACCGTTAAAATTTAATAACGGTGGCCTAATTCACGTTTAAGAGAAAATGAAATCACACCAACTTCATCAATGGGCACCAACACCATTTGTATTTTTACGAATAAACCAATAATATGTTTTAAGGATCAATAAAACCAAAAGGGTTGTGGCGTACTGGTTAAGGCTGTTGATCCAAACCCTCAGTGATTTGATAATGACCCTTTCTTATATACTTAGTGAAAATTGTAAGTAAACAATATGTATCAGAGTTTCACTATCGCTGATAAGTACTAAGATCTTCCAATACAGTTGATAGGAACTCTTGTTGTTTAGATTAAACATTCAGCGAACACTGTTCATCATTAACGCTGAGTCTGTTCAGTCATTATGATGATCGCTGATAAGTTAGTTGTTTACTTATGATCCCTGAAGACAAGTTTCACGTCAACAAAGGTTCTACGATGAAGTCGAAGATCAAGCTCAAGAACCAGCGACAAGTCTCCTAATGAACTGATGCGGATCAACGAAGACTCAGATTTGTCCACTCAACGTGAAGTATCAAGTACAAGACTTCAGCTATCGCTGAACTTTATCATCTGCTGAATAGTAAATGATAATCGCTGAATCAACGAAAGCTGATCATGAAGTCCTCCGTACAAAGTACTTTTGTCTTAACCCCCCTTGAACGACTCCGTACGAAATGTCAGAAAAGAACCTCCGAATATCTGAAATCGTACAACCACTCTGATACTACACTGTTCATCCATGCGGCTACTAAGGTTGTCAACCAAGGTCAATGACATGCAACCAACCAGCTGATGACACGTGTAAAGTGTATACTGACTTGCATTAAATGCATGCAGTATATAAAGAGATGAACCCACTTCATTTGAAGTAACTTGCTAACTCTGGACAAGTTCAATCTCTTATCTCAAGATAAGTTATTATTAGTAATTTCCTTATCTCTCTTAGTGCAAGAAACCTTAGTGTTCCAACTTGTTTAGATTTAGGTTTATCCTTAATCTTGTTTCCGCAACACGCTGTAAATTGTTAATGATTTATCAATAAACAATTTAGAAAAGTAAAATCTGTGTGTTTGTATTCAACCCCCCCCCCCCCCCCCCCCCCCTTCTACAAACTTGTATAGGCCTTCGGGACCAACAAGTGGTATCAGAGCGGATTTGTTTAATCTCATAAACAAGATCTAATCTAAGATATTTCTCTTCCTTGCTATTATCCGAAAATGGCCACCAACACAAACACAAATTATATAGACAATGGTTCTCTTGCTAAACCCCCTAGATTTTCCAAAGATAACTTCAACTTATGAAAAAATAGGATGACACTCTTCTTAGAAGGTGTAGACCCTACGCCTTACTATCTAGAAAATGGTCCATTCATCCCTGTAAGAATTGATGCTGCTGTTCCAGCCGCTGAGAATAGACCTGCTATTCCAGAAAGGCTGGTACCTAAGTAAATCTTTCAATGGACTGACGAAGATAAGAAGAAAGTGGCTATAGATACAAAAGCCAGATCCATACTATCCATGGCCCTTCCTGACGAAGTCTACCATTCCGTCATGAATCTGAAAACATCAAAAGCCATGTGGGACACAATATGTGTTCAGTATGAAGGAACGTCTGAAGTCCAGGACTCAAGAAAGATCAACCTGGTTAGACAATACGAAAGCTTCATTTCTGGTAAGAATGAAACTCTCTCTGAAGTTCACCAACGTTTTAATTGCTTAATTATAGATCTGAAAACTGTTGGTAAGGAATATTATAACTTTGAGGTGCTGACAAAGTTTCTAGAATTTTTACCTGAAAGCTGGGACAATTATTCTATGTGTCTCAAGCTGTCAAAGGATCTAAAATCAATGACCCTTGCTACCTTATATGGCACGTTGCTGAATCATGAGCAATCGAGCCATCTTAAGAAGAATCTTGTTAAAGATTCCAGAAGCACCCCTGTTGCTTTAATCTCAGAGGAACCTTCTACTCAGCGACCCTCGGTCACTATCACTGAGTTAGAAAGTAACTCTGAAAGTTCATCAGATTCTGATTTTTCAGATGATGAATCTTTGGCTCTCCTAACTAAGAAGTTCAGGAGATTTGCCAAAAAGAAAATGTTTAGAAAGAACAAACCTCTTTCCATAACTGACAAGCCTAGATCATCAGCTTTTGTTGATAAGGCTACTGCTACTTGTTTTAACTGCGAAAAGACAGGACATTTCGCTAACGAGTGCAGGTCAAAGAAAGTTTCTAGACCCTCAGCTTTTACAAAGAAACCCTTTGTTCCAAGAAATAAAGATGACAAATATTCAAAGCTGAAAGAAAAATATGCAAAGCTGAAAAGCTTTAAGAAGAAGAATAAAGGCCTGATGGCTGACTATGATTGGGCTGCTTCTGATGAAGAAGCATCATCATCTGACTCTGAAGATGATGAAGCAAATCAATGTCTCATGGCCAAGATTGAAGAAGAGGAAGAAAGTTCAGACATTCCCTCCACTTCAACCTCTGCAATTCAGGTATCACCTTCTTTCTTTACCAATATTGCAAATATTGATGAAGCTGATAGTCTCCGTAAGATCGATCTCTTGACTAGAAGTTTATACGAAGCCATGAACGGCAAAACTGTGGTTGAAAACCAAAATCTTGATCTCGCTGAAAAGCTTAAAAACTGCCACCTTCAAATAGAAAAGCTTTCTAAAATCAAAGAAGATTTTAAAGATCAAGTATATTTAAATCAGCTAGTCAAAATCGAACGAGCAGAAGCTATCGCTGCATTAAAGGCTGAAAAAGCTACTGTTGAAGGATGGTGTAATTCTTCAACAAAGATCACTGAGATAATAAAGTCTCAAATTCCCCTGAGTGATAAACGTGGTTTGGGTTACAAATATGAAACTCCAAAACCAACCACTGAGCGTTCAATGCTTGAATTTGAAACGTTCGTATCCTCAGTCGCTGATACTTCATCTTCTCAGTGCTCCTCGTCCATTACACCAATCCCTGAGGAAACTCCTACCTCCTCAAAAGGCAAGGAGAAAATGGTTTATTCAAAACCTACCTCTGTCTCTAAAGAAAAAGGTAAAGGAATTGTTATTTACCATAATCCTCAGAAGGGTACCTTAGTACCAAAGCTGAATGCTTCTAAAGCTTCAGTGGCTCATCCCTCTGGATCAAGGAAGCAGATATCTGGATTTATTCAGCGATCTACTCCTAGACTCAGATTGGATGTCCTTGGTAAGAAATCTGAAGAACTAAATGTTCATCCCATTTCTAAAGCAAATAGCTTACTTGGTGCTGGTACTTCTAATTCAAAATTAAAAGCTCAGCATACAAATGGTCCTAGAACTACTTTTAGCTATAGGAAATGTTATCACTGTGGACTCACTGATCATATTGCTAGTAAGTGCCCCACAGTCACCAAAGCTGAAAAGATAGCTAAGGTGAAGATTGCCCCCAAGGCAAAGAAGACCAACCCTGGTGCAAATCAGGTCAAGGTGAATTCTACCACTGAGGTTAAGAAATTAACCAAAGTGAAGAAAGACAAAGCTGAATCTTCAAATGCTGCGAAGACTGCTGAATCTTCCATTCCAACTACTTCCACTGACAAACGTGTATACATGGTTAAGTGGGTACCTAAGAAAAACTAATCTTCCTTTGTATTGCAGGTTAAGAAGGGTATATGGTATCTCGATAGCGGATTCTCTAGACACATGACTGGTAAGAAAAGCATGCTCGCTGAATACAAGGAAGAGAAAGGTCCCTCTGTGACTTTCGGTGGAAATGGAAAAGGACATACCCGAGGGTATGGTGTACTTTCAAATGGTACAACCTCCTTCAGAAGAGTCGCATATGTTGAAGGGCTGAAGCATAATCTTCTAAGCATCAATCAGCTTTGCGACATGGATAACAAAGTAATCTTTACTAAGGAATCCTGCTTTGTCACTGAAAAAAAGGAGAAGATAGCTCTCAGCGGTTATCGTTTGGAAAATGTTTATGTAATAAACATGGACTCAACAACCACTGAGAACTCCTGTTTCTTCTCAAAGGCCTCATCTGATGTCAACTGGCTATGGCATAAGAGGCTATCTCATCTAAATTTCAAGACACTGAACACTCTTTCTTCAAAAGAGTTAGTCACTGGTCTACCTCAGCATTCATACGCCAAAGAGTCCTTATGTTCAGCGTGTGAAAAAGGGAAGCAGACCAAAGCAAGCTTTAAATCTAAGCAAGTTTCTTCAGTGTCATCTCCTCTACAACTACTCCATATGGATTTGTTTGGCCCTGTTAACAAACAATCCATCGCTGGAAAGAAATATACACTGGTCATAGTTGATGAATTCTCTCGCTTCACTTGGGTAATGTTTCTCCGTTCTAAGAGTGACACCCCTGAAGAACTCATCACCTTTGTTCGGAAGATGGAAACCCTGAACAATCTGACCGTTCGCTCAATAAGGAGTGATCATGGAACTGAATTCAAAAACAGTTCTCTTGATTCCTTCTTTGAGAGTAAGGGTATTTCTCACAACTTTTCTTCAGTGAGAACACCGCAACAAAATGGAGTCGCTGAAAGAAGAAATAGAACAATTATTGAAGCTGCACGTTTAATGCTCAGCGATTCTCACCTGCCTACTCAGTTTTGGGCAGAAGCTGTCAACACTGCTTGTTTTACGCAAAACAGGTCGCTGATAGTTAAAAGATTCAAAAAGACAGCCTATGAACTTTTTCATGGGAGAAAGCCTTCAATCAGCTTTCTTCACATCTTTGGATGTCAGTGTTTTATACTGAACAACAGAGATGCTCTTGGAAAGTTTGATCCTAAGGCTGATGATGGAATCTTTCTTGGATACTCCTCAGTTTCCAAAGCCTTCAGAGTCTTCAATCGAAGAAGACAAACTGTAGAAGAAACTATTCACGTAACGTTTGACGAATCCCGTTCAGCGAACTCTAAACCGAATGCTGATACAGAAGAACTGAATCAATGGATGTTTTCTCATCTTGGTGATTCAGAAGATATTCCCACTCCTCATGCTCATCCAGTAGAAGATGATAGTCCGACTATCATTCCAAACATGCAGAATAGTGAAGCTGAAACATCATGGGTCTCAGCTGTTCCTATAAACACTATACCTACAGTTGATCCAAATGTCTCAGACATTCCATCTACTTCTCAGCAATCAGTGAATATAATGACAACTGCATCAATTCCTCTCTTGGCTGATACTCCCGACGTCGCTGAAGCTTCATCTTCAGCTCCTCTAGTTCAAGTTGAGTCAGTGTCTCACGCTCCGGCTCAGCGATGGACTATAAATCACCCAATTGATCAAATTCTTGATGATCCAAACGTTGGGATTCAGACTCGACGAAGTGCAGGTAATATTTGTTTATTTGTAAATTTTATTTCACTAACTGAACCAAAGAAAGTAGATGATGCCCTCAAAGATCCAAACTGGGTCAGCGCCATGCAAGAAGAGCTGACTGAATTCGAAAGAAACAAAGTTTGGAAACTTGTTCAGAGACCAACTGATAAAACAGTAATAGGCACTAAATGGGTCTATCGAAATAAGTTGGACGAACATGGTACTGTAACCCGCAACAAAGCTCGTCTTGTTGCTCAGGGATACAGACAAGAGGAAGGCATAGATTATGACGAAACATTTGCTCCAGTAGAAAGACTTGAATCTATTCGTCTATTCTTAGCATATGATGTACACAAAAACTTCAAAGTACATCAGATGGATGTTAAGTCAGCGTTTCTGAATGGAAAGCTGAATGAAGAAGTGTATGTGGAACAACCTCCAGGATTCTCAGATCCTAAGCATCCAGATTATGTTTATAAACTGGATAAGGCACTTTATGGCTTGAAGCAAGCTCCACGTGCATGGTATGACACTCTTTCCACTTATCTCCATATTGAAAATTTTGAGCGAGGTAAGATTGACAAAACTCTATTTTTTAGAAAAGTGAAAGGTCATATCATTCTAGTTCAAATATATGTTGATGACATTATATTTGGTTCTACTAACCCTGAGCTTTGTACTCGTTTCGCTGATAGAATGAAAGATGAGTATAAAATGAGCATGATGGGTGAACTAACATATTTCCTTGGTCTTCAGATTAAGCGAACTGAAAAAGGAACTTTTATAAATCAGGGAAAATATGTCAAAGATATGCTGAAGAAATTCGACTTAACTGAAAGTTCAGCTATGAAAACCCCTATGGCACCACCGCTGACACTTGATAAGGACACAAAGGGTGTTCCTGTCAATGTCACGCTGTACCGTGGGATGATCGGCTCACTATTGTATCTTACAGCTAGCCGACCCGATATTATGTTTGCAACATGCTTGTGTGCACGATATCAAGCTGAACCTAAGATATCTCATATGAAAGCTGTAAAGCGAATCTTTCGATATCTTAAGGGTACAGCGAATCTAGGTCTTTGGTATCCCAAAGACTCAGGATTCGATCTAACTGCATATTCAGATAATGATTTTGCAGGTTGAAAAATGGTTAGGAAAAGCACCACAGGAGGATGTCAGCTCCTGGGTGGAAAGCTGGTAAGTTGGACAAGTAAGAAGCAAAACTCAGTGTCCACTTCCACAGCTGAAGCTGAATATGTAGCCGCTGGAAGCTGCTGCTCTCAGGTCTTGTGGATGAGAAATCAGCTACTAGACTATGATCTTCAGCTCTCTAAAATTCCAATCTATTGCGACAGCACAAGTGCCATCGCTATAGCAAACAATCCAGTACTACATTCAAAGACCAAACATATAGAAATCAGATATCATTTTATCAGAGATCATGTGATGAATGGTGATATAGAACTTCATTTTATCCCAACTGGTTATCAGTTAGCTGACTTGTTTACCAAACCACTTGATGAGACAAGATTCAACTTTCTCATCAGCGAGCTTGGAATGCTGAACTTTGAAGGATAAAATCTTCAGCGGTTCACATTGATCAGCGAAAGGATAAAATCAACTTGTATAGCGCATTCTATCATCTTCTCTCTGAATAAACTTGATTCACTGATATCAAGGTATGTTCTCTCTCTCTCTGACAAGCGCATGAAAATGCAAGATTTCAAAACAAAATGCATCGCTGAATATCTCTTCCTTAACAGCGATATTTTGAAATTTCTTAAAACCTTTACTGAATATTTTCATTCAGTGCTTCATGTTTTCAAAAGTATCTCTGAGTTTTTCAAAACCTCAGAGACAACCAAGAATATGAAAGGACAGTTGTGACGTCATTGCAACGGATAAAACCCCGGCACGTTTTCTCTTCCTGACACACGTTTGCACGTCTCGTTCAAACTTCCAATCAAATGCAAACACGTGTCCGTGTCATGATGAAAATCTTTTCCCACTCAAGATTTTCTCTTTCTAAAATCTCTATATAAACAAACTCTTTGTTTATATTTTTCTTTTACGCGATCAATCTTCCTCCGCAAGAAAGAATTCACTGTTGCATTTGTGATTTCAAAAACCTCAAGAACTGTTCATCATCTTCTTCATCAAACATCAAGGTTAATATGTTCTTATTTATTACCGAATGCAAATAACTTGTTTCTGATCTACTCTTTGTTTTTAACAAGATCAAAACAAAAGAACTTCTTAAAAATAAAATCATTTTCTTTCATGGTTTTATGAACACAACCATTTCATGGTTGTTCTTCAAGTTTAAATGCAAAAATCTTAAACTTGTTCTTCACATTCGTTTTTCCAGAATCTCAATCTTCAAAGAAAACTGGAAAACACGCTGCTGAATCTACCCATTCCTTCCCCAGTCATCATGAAAAAGAGGGGGAGAAGAGCGCTGAAAATCCTTCCAAAAGCGCTGAAGACCTTTCCCATGATGAATCTATCAGGGGAGAGAAGAACGAAGACCTCACCTTCGCTGAAGAGGGTGAGAAGACTATTGAAGCTGAAGCAGCCGCTGGACCTCAGGGAGATGAACACCCTGAGGGAACCGAGAAGCTCGCCTCTGTATCTGAGGGGGAGCAACTCGAAGAAGACGCTGAAGAATCCGAAGCAGAAGATGATGAAGCCGTCGACATCCCTGATAATGAACCATCTTCTTCTCCAAAGAATGATGATGATGATGATGAAGATGATGATGACTTCTTTATCGTCAAACCTGCTCCGAAGATCAAAGCTCTTAAGGGAATCTCGATAAATGAACCTTCAGGGGAGCGGACAAAGACAAAGCCCTCAGCCTCTGGAGCTGAGAAAGGCAAAGGCAAAAGCGTCGCTGAAGATGACAATCTGACGATCTTGCTTGAAAAGCCGGTTTGTCAGGTACACTAAACATCTCTTACTCCATCCCTCCTCTATCATACACTATCAGTTCCTCTACCCAAGCCTATACACTATCAGTTATCCTTTTGTACTTGTAATTTATTTCGCTCGTACTTATAATCTTTCCATTTCTCTTTGTAACCTGATTCAAAGTTTTAAAGAAAGATTTCAGCGAATGTACTTTACTCCATCAGTACTGAAAAGATCCCAGAAAACAGTAAAAGGGACAAATATTTTATGAGTTCTTTTTATCCTTATGTTTTCATTAAATAGCAATTTTCTTTGTTGCTATGTCATAATCAAATAGGGGGAGATTGTTGATCCAAACCCTCAGTGATTTGATAATGACCCTTTCTTATATACTTAGTGAAAATTGTAAGTAAACAATATGTATCAGAGTTTCACTATCGCTGATAAGTACTAAGATCTTCCAGTACCGCTGATAGGAACTCTTGTTGTTTAGATTAAACATTCAGCGAACACTGTTCATCATTAACGCTGAGTCTGTTCAGTCATTATGATGATCGCTGATAAGTTAGTTGTTTACTTATGATCCCTGAAGACAAGTTTCACGTCAACAAAGGTTCTACGCTGAAGTCGAAGATCAAGCTCAAGAACCAGCGACAAGTCTCCTAATGAACTGATGCGGATCAGCGAAGACTCAGATTTGTCCACTCAACGTGAAGTATCAAGTACAAGACTTCAGCTATCGCTGAACTTTATCATCTGCTGAATAGTAAATGATAATCGCTGAATCAACGAAAGCTGATCATGAAGTCCTCCGTACAAAGTACTTTTGTCTTAACCCCCCTTGCACGACTCCGTACGAAATGTCAGAAAAGAACCTCCGAATATCTGAAATCGTACATGTCAGGATCGAATCTTAACAAGACTAATAATACTTAGAATTCAGAATTAAAGAATCTGCGGAATAGAACTTTAATTCACACAATCAAGGAACAATATATCAGAAAACACACAGCTGTTTGTATTCAATGCTTCGATTCACAAGATTACAACCAAACCTCAATCTTGATGAACAGGCTCAATCAAGACGACTTCTACTTCTCTAGAAATAGGGTTCTAAACCTTGAGGTTAATTCTCTCTAAACAAAATCGAATTGTATCTCACGTATATGTCTCGTATTTTTTTCTTCTCGAATAGCTATCTATAAACATCTATTTATACACAATAAGTACAAGATAACTATCAAAAATAAATTGATCTTCTGAATCTTCTTTAAGCATATCTTCATTCATTCCACTTTTATCTCCAAAATCTTCGCATTCCAACCTTGTCACATCAGCAGTATTAATCTTCATTTAGCATGAGCAGTACTAATATTCTCCAGCAGCACTAATTCATTTCAGCAGTATTAACTCATTCCAGCAGCATTAACTTGTTCCAGCAGTATTAACTTGATCCAGCAGTACTAACCATGACAAGCAGTACTAACTTTGATCCAGCAGCATTAATGCATCAGCAGTACTAACCTTGTTCCAGCAGCATTAATGTATCAGCAGTACTAACAATGATCTAGCAGTATTAACTTTGTCTTGCAGTAGTAACCATTGCATAAGCAGTACTAACTTTGATCTGGCAGTACTAATGTTGTTCTGGCAGTACTAACCATACTTAGCAAATCTTCAGTTCCCAACAATCTCCCCCTAACTTGACTTTTAGAAAGAGAAGTCAAGTTCTTCAGATGATGATGCTTCCAAAACTTAGTCTTGAACACACAAGTCAGGATTCAATCCCAAACTTTGATTTAAGATCCTTCTTACCAGGTATCTTGCCATCTTAGAATCTTTGTTACTCACCAACTTAGTTTTTAGCATTCCTTTCAACCTTGTCATGCTGTGCTCGTATATTTTATCCACCAAATAATACTCATGATATGTATTGTCAAGAGTTATGACATACACACCACAGTTTTCAATAAGCATCCATTTGCTAACAACTTGAAATTGCCTTTCTGTCAAATACTTAACTGCTTCTGTATTGAACATTAGACACAAATATTCAAGTACCATTTTGGTGATGGACATTCCATTCTCAGTCAGCATATTTCCATAAAGCTTCATTCCCACCTTGAACATCTCTTCCAAGTCTGATCTAGAGCACATCCTTAAAAGTCTTCCCCATGTAGAACTGACCTCAAACTTCCCATCTGCTCTTTTTACTCTAATGTACTCCTTTCTCTGATCTTTCAAAGTATCCCAGAAGATGATTTCAGGAGCCATAGAAGCTAATGGTTTAACTTTGATAGGACTAGAATCAACCACAGTAATATACATATCACATTGAGTATTTGTTGGTGATTGTACATTGCTTGGTTGACCTGATGGAGTTGCCACTTCTTCTTCAGCAACTTTATGATCAGCTTTCTCTTTCACAACTTCCTCCTTAGCTTCTTCTACACTGGGTTCCACCCTAGGCTTCTTTACAACTTTCTTCTTTGAAGCTATAGACTTTTGTCTTGGTCTTTTGTTTGACATCATCTTGGTTCTTTTGAGTGTTTTAACAGCTTCAGGAATGGTTTCAGCTGTTTCCTTTGTTTCTGCTGCTGCAGGAATGGTTTCTGCTGCCTTATGTTTTTCAGCAGCATTAACCATTTCTGCTGCTTGAATGGTTTCTGCTGCTTTTTGACTAGCAGCATTAACCATTTCTGCTGCTCTATTTATTACTGCTTCCTTTACAACCTTTGATACTGCTGCTTCAACACAATTTTTCACAATTTCAGCTACTGCTGCTTCAATCTCAGCAGCATTAACTGTTTCTACTGCTTTTTCTGTTACTGCTGCTTTCTCACTTTCTGCAGTTTCAGATACTGCTGCTTTCTCACTTTCTGCTTCCTTTGCAACTTCTGCAACCTGCTCAGCCTCCCCCTCAACTTTATGCTCATTCTCCCCCTCAACCTTTGCATCCTCCATGTTTAGTTCAGTTTCTAACTCCCCCTTTTTGGAAGCATCAGTGGTGGATCTTCTCCTTCTCAGAACATACTGAGCTTTCTTTCTTCTTTGCAGCAGCTTGGTGATCATCTTCTTATTTTTCTCTATCTTGGTGTGTTGATAAAGAATCACCTTTTTAAGCTCATCAATCTCCTTCTGCTGATTTATAACATCAATGTTGATGTTGGCAATGGTTTCCATCAATTCCTCATAAGTATATCTATCCTCACCCTGTTTAGGAGTGTTTACCTCCGTTAAAGGATCACTGGAAATTTTAGTAGGTGTCTTTTGCCTAGCAAAAGCACTGCCTACTCCCATGGTTTCTTGGCGCCTGGGTCCTCTGAATGTTTTCACATTCTGAGTTGCCGTGGGGAAGGTCTTAGTGATGTTACCAATGTCCTTCTCTTTGCTAGCAGAAGTAGTGGCAGCCTTGCAGCCCACATGCTCATCCTTCTCCTTAGAGAGCACCTTCTTGGGGTTGGAAGACACCCCTGTGGTTTCCCTTTCGATATTCTCTAATGGAGAATGCTCCACTAGAGGGCTTAAAGGCTTTGGGCTTTTAGGAGGTACATCAAGGGAAGGAACCTTGTGTACCTTTCTTCTTTCAAACTTCTTGGTGAGTTTGGGAGTGGGTCTTAAAAGAATGGACTTTGGGATATCTTTGGTGATGGAAGGTTGGGATTGGTCATCAGTGGGTGTGTCTAATGGGGGCCTTGACCCTGATGCCATACCTTCAGTGGTGTGGGACACAACCATCATTGTAGAGAACAATGGTGTGTCAACTCCTTCCGAGTCCCTAGGAATTCTTCTCATATTTGAGAAAACCTTCCCTTTAGGGGGTTTTGGCACATATACCTCAGCAGACTGAGGTAAATCCGTCAATTCATGGTTAATTACTTCTTGGACAAACCTGGGATACATGTAAAATTTCTTTTTGGATTCTAGGTTTGCCACAAGATCATTAAAAATCATTGCTGAAAAATTGAACTTTCTGGCAGTGGTTAAGCAGACCAAGGCATAAGCAATGGTACTGCTAAACTCACTCCATCCAGTTGTTTTCTTTGAAATACAGTGCATAAGAGTATGAACAAGAAATCGCCATTGGGTGTAGAATTTTGACTTGAAGAATTTAAAAACGCCAATGGGACCTTCATACCCCATTCTTGGTAAGGTCGAGAAAAGTTCATCATTAGATAGATAGGTTATACCTGAGGCATCATCTAAGTGAAGAGTGATGCGAATAACCTCCTCTGTGACCTTCAAGGGTTTGTCACAAACCCTTGTTCGAATGATTTTCTGCCCATCTTCGAAAATAACTGCGGCATTCTCCCAAAATTGCTTTTGATGCTCGATATATATGGTTGGGCATACTGTTAGGGCATGAGAGATGTGTGAGGACTTGAGAAAATCCACAATCTCATGAAATCCTGCGGCCTGCTTCGGCTTCTGAAGCATCGCAATCTCATTGTGCTCATCGACAAACTCCATTGTCGTCATTCTTCCTGAGGATTTGGATAGAAAACACAGAGATTCTAGGGAGAAAAGGTTAGAAAGAGATGAATTGAATGCAAAAATACGTTATGAACTTTGGCGGGCTGAAAGAGTATTTATAGCAGTATTAGCCCTGATTTTCTTTAAAAGCAGTATTAACAACTTAGCAGTATTAACGACTGAGCAGTATTAACTGCAAGGCAGTATTAACTACACAGCAGTATTAATTACTTAGCAGTATTAACGACTGAGCAGTATTAACTACACAGCAGTATTAACTACACAAGCAGTATTAACTACTAAGCAGTATTAACTACTAAGCAGTATTAACTTCAAAGCAGTATTAACTACTAAGCAGTATTAACTTCAAAGCAGTATTAACTTCAAAGCAGTATTAACTACTAAGCAGTATTAACTTCAAAGCAGTATTAACTACAAAGCAGTATTAACTACACATTGGCAGTAGAAAATATGTACTAGCAGTAGTAACGCTGCTCTGGCAGTAGTAACTATACTTGCACTTTGCAGCACTTGTCCATCTGAGTCATACTGAGGTGCTGAGAAAACTAGTTAGTAATACCAAATAAACAAAGAAATACAGGTATATATAAAAAAAATAAAAATCATGAATTTATTCAAGGTTGATTAAGCCCACACTGGCTACCAAGAAAGTGAATCTACCCACATCAAAAGCTTTTGTGAATAGATCTGCAAACTGGTTATTGGTATGAACTTTAGCAACTTGAATCAATTTCTTTTCATTACAGTCTCTAATAAAGTGATACCTGATCTCTATGTGCTTTGTTTTTGAGTGCTTGACAGGATTGTTAACAATGCTAATGGCACTGTTGTTGTCAATGAAGATTGGAGTGTGAAGAAATGTTACCCCATAGTCCAACATCTGATTCTGAATCCATAACACCTGCGAACAGCAACTTGCAGCAGCTATATACTCAGCTTCTGTTGTGGATAAGGACACTGTGGTTTGTTTCTTACACTGCCATGATACAAGTCTTGCACCCAAAAACTGACATCCACCTGAAGTAGACTTTCTATCCATGTTAGCTCCACCTAAGTCACTGTCTGAGTATGCAAGCAAGTCAAATGAAGATTCATAAGGATACCAAAGACCTAATCTAGGTTGCCCTCTTAGGTATCTAAAAATTCTTTTGACTGCATGCATGTGAGATTGCTTAGGTGTAACCTGAAATCTGGCACAAACACATACTGGAAACATAATGTCTGGTCTAGAGGCTGTGAGATACATGAGTGATCCAATCATAGATCTGTAATGATGGACATCCACATCCTCCCCCTCAAGATCTGCAGTGATCTGTTTGTGTGTCTCCATTGGTGTGCTTGCTGGCTTTGAGTCTGTTAAACCATACTTGTCCAGGATGTCTTTCACATATTTGGATTGGCTTATGAAAATCCCATCTTTCCTCTGTTTTACCTGAAGCCCAAGGAAGAAAGTAAGTTCTCCCATGGAACTCATCTTGAAGCTCTTGTGCATTAACTCTTCAAACTCTTTACACATGTGATCATTTGTGGATCCAAAGATGATGTCATCCACATAGATCTGAACAAGTAGTGTGCCTTTCTTTCTCCTCTTAATGAACAAGGTCTTGTCAATGACTCCTCTTTCAAAGTCATTTTTCAAGAGATAGGTAGACATGGTGTCATACCATGCTCTTGGGGCTTGATGTAAACCATAAAGTGCCTTCTTCAGCTTGTACACTCTGTCAGGGTGCAATGAATTCTCAAATCCAGGGGGTTGACAGACATATACTTCTTCATCAATACTTCCATACAGAAAAGCACTTTTTACATCCATTTGGTATACCTTAAACTTCATGTATGAGGCATAGGCTAGAAATAGCCTAATTGCTTCAATCCTTGCCACTGGAGCAAATACTTCCTCATAGTCTATGCCCTCTTCCTGAGTATACCCTTGTGCAACCAGCCTTGCTTTGTTTCTGATCACAATCCCTCTGTCATCCTTCTTGTTTCTAAAAATCCACTTGGTGCCAATTGCTCTATGACCTTTTGGAAGTTCCACCAAGTCCCAAACATCCTGTAATTTAAACTGTAGCAGCTCCTCTTGCATTGCTTCTATCCAACTTGGATCTTTCATAGCATCATAAGCCTTTTTGGGCTCAATTTGGGATAGAAAGCAAGTAAGTACAGTATTAACTGTATTCTGCTGATCTTGTAGCTCTTGAAGTCTGCTTTGTTTCCTAGTCATCATGGGAGAAGCAATGTCTCCTATAACCAACTCAGGAGGATGATTTTTCTGAGTTCTTGATGGATGACCAGGTTCCTCAACTAAGTTCCCATCCATATTTGACTCATTTAAGTCTGGATCTTCTCCAGCTTCTTCAGTCACTTCAGGCTCTCTTGAAGTCTGATTTTCCTCTATTCTTCTCTCTTCTTCATTCTGAATGGGTTCAGCTTCCTTTTCTTGTTCACAGAAATCAACAGGATCAATGGTAGGGAGTGGAAATATCACAGATTGAATTCTGTGATCTGATGGAGGTGCATCCCTTTGTCCTGTATTTACATCACTATTGAAACCCAAAGAATTAGTGAGTGAATCAATGTCAAACAGCCAATCAGGACCTGAACCAATAGGATTTGGTGTGTTCTCATTGCATTTGACATTGTCACTTTCTTCAATTATTCTAGAAGAGGTATTAAACACTCTGTAAGCCTTACTCTGAGATGAGTAACCAACAAGAAAACCATCATATGCTTTGCTATCAAACTTACCTAAGTGAGATTTGGTATTGAGAATTGTACAAGGACAACCAAATGGTTTGAAAAATCCAATAAATGGTTTCTTTTTCAGAAAAAGCTCATAAGGTGTCTTGTTTTTAGGCTTTATTACCAACACTCTGTTTTGAACATAACAAGCAGTATTAACTGCTTCTGCCCAAAAAGTAGTGGGTAATTTTGAATCAGCTAACATAGATCTAGCAGCCTCAATCAGTGTCCTATTCCTTCTCTCAGCAACACCATTCTGTTGTGGAGTCCTAGGGGCACTGTATTGTCTCTCAATTCCCTTTTCCTCACAAAAGGTGTTTAGATCAAGGTTTTTAAATTCAGTCCCATTATCTGATCTAATGACTTTCACTTTTTGATTTGATTGGTTTTCAATTCTAAGAATAAAAGATTTGATCAGTCCACTTGTCTCATCTTTAGTTCTCAGAAAATATACCCAAGTAAATCTAGAGTAATCATCAACAATAACTAAACAGTATGATTTCTTGCCAATGCTCATGACATTTGTAGGGCCAAACAGATCCATATGCAACAACTGAAGAGGATTTGAGATAGTGTTTATCTCTTTGGACTTATGAGAAGTTTTGTGTTGTTTGCCTTTGAGACATGCAACACAATGATCATCACATGAATAGACTTTTGATGGTAAACCTCTAACAAGATTATTTTTAACAAGTTTATTCATTGTTTTAAAATTCATGTGACACATCCTTCTGTGCCAAAGTGATGATTCATCTATTGAAGCTTTTGAAACTAAACAGTTTAGAGATGAATCAGATGAAACACTTTCTAAATCTAAACAATACACATTATCCTTTCTAGGAGTTCTCAATAGTATCATGTTTTCATCAACTACCTTGAATCCAGGAGCAAGAATAATGCATTCTGAATCAGTAAATAATATACTATGTTTCTTGTCACAGACCTGTGATACACTTAACATGTTGTATCTCAATTTCTCAACATAGTAAACATCCTCAAATGTCATCTTACCTTTTGACACATCACCTTTACCACTTATCTTACCTCCTGCAGGATTATTCCCAAAAGCAACGCGTCCTCCATCAATTCTTTTGAAATTCTTGAGGCAGGACATGTTACCTGTCATGTGCCTGGAGCAACCACTATCAACATGCCAGATGCTCTTCTCCTTGAGCTGTTGGTTGCCCTGCACATAAGATAAATCAATTAGTTTTTATTGGGAACCCAAGCCGAAGTGGTCTTGGGTCTCCCTTGCTCATCAAAGTACTTGCACTGGGTTTTGATGAGATTTTCAAACTTAGGTACTACAGTACTGGAGAACTTTGTCAATATGATTGGTCTAGCAGCACAAAAACTAGAAGCAGTATTAACCTTAGAAGAAGTACTAACAGAGTTAGCAGCACTAACAGAGTTAGCAGCACTAACAGAGTTAGCAGTACTAACAGAGTTAGCAGCACTAACTGAGTTAGCAGCACTAACAGAGTTTGCAGCACTAACAGAGTTAGCAGCACTAACAGAGTTAGCAGCACTAACAGAGTTAGCAGCACTAACAGAGTTAGCAGCACTAACTGAGTTAGCAGCACTAACAGAGTTTGCAGCACTAACAGAGTTAGCAGCACTAACACTGCTAGCAGCAGTATTGGCAGTAGTATTGCTTCTAGCAGCACTATCCTTGTCAGCAGTACTATCTGAGGTAGCAGTACTAACATTAGTGCTTTTGGGGACCCACATATTGACACATTCCTTTTCAGTCTGTTTTCTCATGTGGCTTTTGGATTCAGCTTGTTTCTTAGCCACATTATTCCTTGCAGGCTTCCTATAACCAGAAGATTTTTGAAAACTTCTTTGAAAACTTCTTTGAAAACTTTTCTTTTGGTTAATAGGATTGAAATAACAGTATTTGGCAAGATGATTCAATTTGCCACAAATAAAACAAGGTTTTGGTCTGTTAATCCTTTGCAGATTAACTCCTTGCTTTTGTGCCCACTGGTTATTCCAATTTCTTTGATTTCCCCTCCTTTTATCATGTTTTTGGGGCTCATCCTTTTGAAAATTCTTGCAAGAACAATGTTCACAGGTATTGGACTTCACAACAGTGGTCTGTGTATAATGAACTCCCTTTCCTTTTTCAGATCTTTTCATCTCATTGTTCTTATCCCAGGGACTTCCACCATCCTCATTAGTCTTTATGTAATTCTCTAAGGGAATCTCACCACTGACATTCTTGTTCTTTTTCTTAGACTCTTCTTTTTCAGTTTTATCCTCCACAACAACTTCATCTGATGGATCTATTTTAGTAGCTCCTTCAGGTAAGTCCTTCCTATCCTTGGTTTCTAATAGGTCTGACTTAGGAGGGATGTAGTTGTTGTTGTAGGGTGGGGGTGTGGCATTGTACCCTATGCCTGGTTTCAACTTACTATGGATTTGAGAGTTGATTATGTTGTCCATGACTTTAGAGGCACAATTAAACTTTTCTATATCAAGTTTAACTTTCTCAAGCTCTCTTTTTAGTTTCTCACACTCTTCCCTGGATTCTTTAAGCTGGAACTCTAGACCACCCTTTTCCCATTTCCAGTAGTTTGTATCATAGGAGTGTTGAAGTTCATTGGCTTGAAAAGCCCTAATCTGTTCTTCAAACTTCTCAACAATTATTACATAGTCTTTTCTGTCCTTTTCTAATCTCTTAAGGTCATCACACATTCCCTGATTGTGATCTCTATACCTTTTAACAGTGTCTATACAAGCTTGAGAACAGAGATTAGATTTTACCTCAGTGGGAAGATCTGAAACTTCAGCCATAAGTGCTTGATTTTGGATGGCCTCTTCTGCTTGATCACTCCAATCAAATCCCATTCCTTGTTGAGAGACAAGAGCTTGAATAGAGTTTCTGTTTTGATTGGAGCTTCCAGCCTGAGTTTGTTGATGGCTGTTGTGAGATGTCCCACCTCTGCATTCCCTGGCAAAGTGTCCCATCTTGTGACACTTGTAGCATTCAACTTTGGACTTGTCAAATCCAGCACCATCTTCTCTTCTTTGGGAAAAGTTGTTTCTCCCTGTCCTCTTTATGAATCTCTTCACCCTCATAGACAGCATAGCCATCTGCCACTTGATATCCATCTCTTCAAGATCATCAGCATTAATCTGTTCTAAGTCATCATTAATCAATGAGGAATTAACATGACTAGAAAAGAAGGCTTCTAGTACTGAATCATTGATCTTTTCCTGATTGACTCCTCCAGCAGCACTAACTGATTCAGTGTTAGCAGTAGAATCAGGTGATGCTGAAAGAAGTGCAGCATTGTGTACATATCCAGAGGGCTTCTTTTTGGCTTCAACCTCTGCTTCAAAGACTCTAAGATCATTGTAAAGATCATCAAGCTCTTTATCTTCCAGTTGGTCATTATGTCTGAAGGACACAGTATACATTGTCCACTCTTCACCTAATGATCTTAAGAACTTTCTGTTAACATCATCAGCCTCCATCTTGACTCCTACTGTGGCCAATTCTCCAATCAGCTTATTAAATCTATCAAAAGTTTGAGTCATAGACTCATTCTTAGTAGAAGTAAAGTTTTCATACTGCTGCTTGAGAATTGTCTTCTGATTCCTCTTGGTACTTTTGGTGCCAGTGAATCTCTTTTCCAATGCATTCCACAGAATCTGAGCATCAGTGCAGTGTTGAAATTGATGCTGATATTCATTGGGGATAGCCAAAAGCAGAGTGCTTAAGGCCTTCATCTCTATTTGTCTGACTTTTCTCTCTGCATCAGTTTTTGGAGGAGGTCTTTTGCCATCTGGTCCAGTTCTTCCTTCAGCACATGGACCATTCTCTATGATATCCCAGATTGAATAATCAGTAAGCAGAATGTACTGCTTGATTCTAATTTTCCACATGTCAAATTCATTGGGTCTGAGCATGGGAACCTTAGAAACAAGAGTACTGTTTGATTCAAAAGAGTTGTCCATAATGATTGTAGAATTCTAAGAAACACAGGCTCTGATACCACTTGTCAGGATCGAATCTTAACAAGACTAATAATACTTAGAATTCAGAATTAAAGAATCTGCGGAATAGAACTTTAATTCACACAATCAAGGAACAATATATCAGAAAACACACAGCTGTTTGTATTCAATGCTTCGACTCACAAGATTACAACCAAACCTCAATCTTGATGAACAGGCTCAATCAAGACGACTTCTACTTCTCTAGAAATAGGGTTCTAAACCTTGAGGTTAATTCTCTCTAAACAAAATCGAATTGTATCTCACGTATATGTCTCGTATTTTTTTCTTCTCGAATAGCTATCTATAAACATCTATTTATACACAATAAGTACAAGATAACTATCAAAAATAAATTGATCTTCTGAATCTTCTTTAAGCATATCTTCATTCATTCCACTTTTATCTCCAAAATCTTCGCATTCCAACCTTGTCACATCAGCAGTATTAATCTTCATTCAGCATGAGCAGTACTAATATTCTCCAGCAGCACTAATTCATTTCAGCAGTATTAACTCATTCCAGCAGCATTAACTTGTTCCAGCAGTATTAACTTGATCCAGCAGTACTAACCATGACAAGCAGTACTAACTTTGATCCAGCAGCATTAATGCATCAGCAGTACTAACCTTGTTCCAGCAGCATTAATGTATCAGCAGTACTAACAAAGATCTAGCAGTATTAACTTTGTCTTGCAGTAGTAACCATTGCATAAGCAGTACTAACTTTGATCTGGCAGCACTAATGTTGTTCTGGCAGTACTAACCATACTTAGCAAATCTTCAGTTCCCAACAGTACAACCACTCTGATACTACACTGTTCATCCATGCGGCTACTAAGGTTGTCAACCAAGGTCAATGACATGCAACCAACCAGCTGATGCCACGTGTAAAGTGTATACTGACTTGCATTAAATGCATGCAGTATATAAAGAGATGAACCCACTTCATTTGAAGTAACTTGCTAACTCTGGACAAGTTCAATCTCTTATCTCAAGATAGGTTATTATTAGTAATTTCCTTATCTCTCTTAGTGCAAGAAACCTTAGTGTTCCAACTTGTTTAGATTTAGGTTTATCCTTAATCTTGTTTCCGCAACAAGCTGTAAATTGTTAATGATTTATCAATAAACAATTTAGAAAAGTAAAATCTGTGTGTTTGTATTCAAACCCCCCCACCCTTCTACAAACTTGTATAGGCCTTCGGGACCAACAAAGGCCTTGAGATGTGGTGGAATATCCTATCTGCTCAGGATTCGAATCCAGGCGTATATAACATTTGTGGCCACTGGGGTTTAATCAGGGCTAGTCTTACAGTCATAATTTGCCAAATGATTAGTCTAGGCATAGCCTAGGACACCTTTCCCAAAAAAAAATAGAGATGAGGCAATAAGGCATAACCTAGGCATAATTTGTGCTTTTTGTGCAATCTAATTTCCACCTCATTAATTTAAAAATTCACATAAAAGTCCACAATGGTAGTTCTTATAAGAACCTCATTTTTGTGGGTCTCATGTATCTGTCTACATAAATAATTATTTTAAATTTGTAAATAAATATCAGTAAGATCCAGTACTTTAGAAGCTAGTGTTTATGTCGTGTTCCAGTACTTTAGAATATCAGTAAGATCCCTGAGGGGTAGGTTGAGACCCATTGTTGGGGAAGTATCGTGAGAGATCATTTATGAGGTGATGTATGTATACGTCATAGAGAAGAAATGTTGTATAGAATGTTATGAGTCGGCTAGAGGTAGATCTTCGTGGATTCGAAGAGGATGAATGATTGATTTTGAGTAAGACTCCTGTTTCTGGAGAGTCCCAGTTCTAGAAATCGTGGGGTAGATCCGTTGTAAGGGTAAGGAAGGACAGTGTCGAGATCTTGGAGGTGTCAATTCAAGAGCGAGCAGAGGATTAGAGCTCTGACCCTTTAGTCGAGTTGTTCAGTGGCAGGATCAGTGAAGAGAGATTTCTGTAGAGGACTGAAAGCGTGTAGAGGTATAATATGAGATGATTTGATCAAGACGAAAATAGTATGAAATGGTTGAGTAAGTGGATCGTTGAATGTATGTATAGCAAGTTGTTGCAAGGCCGAGAGGGCGACCACTGGTCGAAAGTAGAGTGTCAAGGATAAGTTGTGTGAGTAAAGCGATCGACCTTGTTTGAGTGAGTAGCCTTCAATTGCAAGTAGAGTTTCATGCATTGAGTTCGTGTATGTGTACATGAGATTTTTCATAAGTAAGGTAAATGTGTAAATATCAAATTTGATCGGATATGAGTCGGCGTGTGCAAGCGTATGTTTAAAGAAAAATACAAATCCATTTAGATCGTACAATGAAGTCTTGAGGTTTACGATTTGCAAAATATTCCACTCTTTTCATGATAAGTCAAGAAAACGTTTGAATGCAAAACTTTTATAACCAAAATGAGTATTGACATGATGAAGTTATATAATTGAGTGTGAGAACCGACTGGTTTATTTCGTGTCGGTAAATCCTTTCAGAATTTTGTTGTATGAAAAGATTTTCATCCAAATATATTTCTGTCGTAACAACATATTTTTGGTCGAGTAAGATTAAGTTTTACGGAACGATCCTCGAGATCGTTGTGCAGGGCATTGGAGTTACGAGAATGTTGGGGTCGTGTGTACCCAAGTTGTTTCTAAGTATTGTTCTTTAAAAATGATAAAAAGTGTGAAATGATTCATTTATCGCGTTGTCAGGCATGAAGGCTATGAACTCACTAGGTCGTAGAGTACTACATTTTAAGCTAAGGAAGAACTCCTAGAGTGGAGAGGTGTTGGACAATCAAGGGAGAATGTTTGTAGTTTTGGTATTTGTGTTCAAGAGGAGAGGTGAGCAGTGGAAGAGTCGGAAGTGGACTTTAGCGTCGGTTGTATGAGGGTCTGTACCCTCGTACGGTGACTGGAAATACAGTTGCCGAGGGACGGTTGTGTTCAGGGAAGGACTAGAAGTCATCAAGGTGTTGGTATTAGCAACTCGTTATGAGTAGTGTGGTGAAGTAGGAACGAGATATCCTCGACGCCGAATAAGAGTTTTAAAGTGATCTTGTAATATTGACGTTTCACGAGTGAGTTTGAAATGAGGACGTCGGGATGTGAATGAATGGCCATGAGAGTTTTGGTCTGCATTGTGATGTTATGAGTGAGGAATGTATAGTTATGTAGTGGCAATAATTGCCAAGTTAAATGTGCCAGCTAGCGTCGTAGTGATGTGATGTTAGAGAAAGAGGAAGCATCAGATAGAAGCCTTTTTGGGGGTTTCGGATGAGGTGTTCGAGTGTTAACCAGGTTGTTGGAGCACGTAGGGTGTAAGTTTACGTGGTGATATGATTATGTTCGGGATAGCATCACGAAGTGGTGGTGGGTAGTTACTTAAAGGAGAAACCAAGTGTTTTTAGTTGTAAGAGTCGCTAAGTAAGCATATTTTGGGATCATTGGAAGTTTAAAGAAGATGATGGATGTATTAGTCAAAATGTGGTGGAATAGATGTGAAATCCTTAAAGAATGTGAGTGTTGCTTATGTGTGAACGAATTGTCCGAGAAAGTAAAAATTAGAGTTTAAAGAATGTATAGTGACGTCGAACTCTGGTGTCAGTTCGAGGTGATTTAGTCGAAAGCCTTAAGTTAGAATTTTAGTGCAACCGTTTGGTTATTTATAGTAATGAGACAACATCTGCAGCTTAAGAATTGTCGAAAGAGAGGGGCGAGTAATGTTGGTGGGCAGTGCTCCACGCTAACGTGGGGAGGTGAAGACAGTATATCGGAATAAGTAAGTAAATCGGAAGTAGTAAACTTGACAGTAATGTCGATAGGCGCAGTGTTGTGTAGATTGTCCTTGATAAGTGTGCGAACTTTTGGAAAGAGTATTGAGGAAGGAAATTGTGTATGATTTTGTGCAGGAAAGAAGTGGATAAGACAACTGAATGAGTTAAAATTAGTGACTTTGTGAGAAACGTTCAAACGAACTGATCGTTCAGTGTAAGCTATTGAGAATAGTAGGGTGTGATCGTGGTTACCCCTCCTAGTTGAGTGGGAGTAACCGAAGTTATGTTATATGACTGGACGCTTGTGGCAAAGCAGCGAGAAATGATGAAGTGATGAGAACGTACGAAATTAGTTGTCGAGTTGTAGTCGATGTGATTCGGGAAAGGAGTATGATCTGCATAGACGAATGTCGGTTGGAAGAAGTAACCTAGAAATTTCAGGTATACCGAGGAGGGGACTCCTGGGGGTGAGCTTGTCGGGATGTACAAGGTTGGTCTTGTGCCAAGTTGTCAGTAAGTGAGTTTTCCTGGTGGAAGATCCTTGTTGTTGTGGCGGGAATTTCCGCCAAGTTCTTTCTCTTAAGGAAGTATAAATGTATGAGAGACCTTATTTAGACGTGTTTAAAACTGTGAGTCCCGAGGTATGGACGGAGGCGAGCAAATGGAGGCACGATTGGCCTTGGATTTTCTAGTGGTATTTAAGCGAGTATAGAATTCGGAGAGGTTGCAAGTAAATAGTACAAGGTGGCACGATATAGCAAGTGGTGTCTCGCCGAGGGCAGTTTCAAAGTATGGGGTGCGGTTATGTTTCCCATCTGAACGGTCTGAGGCAACCGAGTAGAAATTAGTGGTTGGTTAAAAAAAAATTAATAATAAAACATAAGGCTTTGAGCCTTGAAGTTTGAGAGATAAGTAAGGTGGACTAAGTCTGCGGATCCGTCGAAGCATGAAAGTTGAATAGATAGTGCGCGATCTTGAGGTACTCGATGTGAATTTGAGAAGAAATTCGTAGCGTGAAGCACGTCTCTTTTGTGGAGAGCCGATGTGAGAAGTGAGATGATGGCGACCTTGCAAGAGATGCAGGCGATAAGAAGTTGACCTTGTCATTAGTGAGCGAGTTAGAGCATCAGCATACAAGTTAGACTGGTCAAAAGAATTAAAGAGTGTTCATCCGACATTTCATGTCTCAGACTTAAAGAAGTGTTTGTCAGAGGTCGTTGTGGCTGTTCCTTTGAGGGGACATCAGTATAGATGATAGATATTTGAAAGTGTAGTGCACTTCGGCAAGAAAGGGAAGTTAAGGCCAAGATATGTAGGATCTTTTGTTATCATTGAGAGAGTTGGCGCAGTGGCCTACAAGCTAGATTCGCCAGAAGAATTGAGGAGGGTTCATCTGACCTTTCATGTGTCAAACCTGAAGAAGTGTTTGGCTGAGACCGATGTGGCTAAACAGTTGGAAGATGTCAGCGTTGACGAGAGGTTGATGTACGAAGAAGAACCAATAGAGATTGTGGACAGTAAGGTCCGGAAATCGAGAAATAAGGAAGTTCGGTTGGTTAAAGTTCAGTGGAAGTATCATAAGGGACGAGAAGCAACGTGGGAAGTAGAAGCTGAGATGAAGTCCAAATATCCTCATCTCTTTGAGAATGGAATTCCGGGGACGGAATTCTTTTGAGGGGGAGTGTTGTAGTAACCAAGACCAATTATAGAGAGTTTAGAGTATTTGGGAAAGTTTTATTAATGCTGAAAGTTGAGGGGCCTTAGTGTAAATAAGGAAAATGTGGTTTATGACCCAATCATTAGGGCACAATGCCCTAGGAGTGCCTTCATCCTCATGGTCTAACCCTCGCATTTTCCAAACTAAACATTTTCATGTAAGCAGATAATAGGAGGCTCCAGTAAGCGAGCAAGAGCAGGATAGAGTACAGTTGCAGTTAGAGACAATGCCACTCATACTTTTAGTGGTAGTTATTCTCAGTTGTGTATAGGTTGCTTCCGCCAACCTAAGTTATTTAGACAGATGTAATGAAATTTTGTGAACCCAGTTTTGTAATTATTTAAATATAAATGCTAAGTATGCTTTATTTAGATTGGGTTGTTACAGGCAAAGCCTAGAACACCCTAAAAAAATGCATTTAAGAAAATAGAAAAAAGTGCATGTATCATAACCCAACCATAGACAGACAAATTCCCATCACACCTATGATAACCTCTTGTTTTTTGACATGTTAGTTAATAAACTTATTTTTGTAGAATCTTTTGAATAAATGACTTTAAATAAGTTTACTTATAAACTATGACATTTTCAAAAAAGAATTAACTTAATAACTTCCATTGCTCCTAATTCACAACAAATATTCTCATGTTTAAAAGAGCATGGTTTCATAAAAACCAGTAAATATTACATAGACATTTTTTGCAAAACCAGGTCTTAATGGTGATTGAGCTAAATAGCTCTATTTTGTATGTCTTCAAGGTTAAGAGCATCTCCAACAATTGTATTCAAAATGGTGAAAATGAGGATTTTCAACAATATTTTGTTCTAACAGATTTTTCAAAACTATCTCCAAAATTGAGAACTCTTTAAAAATGATTAGTATCAGAGAGATGATTTTCTATTATATTCCACCAATAAGAAATTTTGAAATGAAATGTTTAGAAGATAGAAATAATATTTTATTAGATATATATATATATATAATATTTTAATAATATAAGTAATGATATAATCTCCGATTGAATGAAAAATATATTGGAGTTGAATACAAATTTTTATAGATATTTTGGACCTTTTTTTTGAAAGGGTATCATAGGCTTTGCCTAGACTAATCCCTGACACTGATTGACGGCTAAACATGCAGCCCTGAGATAATTCCTCAGTGGCCACAGGTTGCCAACGTCTGGATTCGAACCCAGGGTAGATGAGTTTCTGAGTCACATCCCCCCAAAGCCTTAACCAGTACGCCACAAGCTTTGTGGTTGATATTTTGGACCTTGGTTCTTCATTTTGGAAATTTTAAGAAATTTGTTAGAGTGGAATACAATTTTTTACAGAGATTTTGGATTTTGGTTTTCGATTTTAAAAAACATTTTAAAAATCTGTTGCAGAAGATATTCTAAGATGGACCAAATTATACCTAAAAAAATCAATTATTTCTATTTAAGACATATATCCTAGTAAAATATTAAACTTTATTAATTGTTTTTGTTATCTTTCATTCAATAATATTATATTCAATTACATTGTTAATTTTATCAATACAGGCATCATTGATGAGCCACACCACCTAGTGGTGGTTTGGGGTGACATATACAATTTTGGGGCAAGAAACCGTTAAAATTTAATAACGGTGGCCTAATTCACGTTTAAGAGAAAATGAAATCACACCAACTTCATCAATGGGCACCAACACCATTTGTATTTTTACGAATAAACCAATAATATGTTTTAAGGATCAATAAAACCAAAAGGGTTGTGGCGTACTGGTTAAGGATGTTGATCCAAACCCTCAGTGATTTGATAATGACCCTTTCTTATATACTTAGTGAAAATTGTAAGTAAACAATATGTATCAGAGTTTCACTATCGCTGATAAGTACTAAGATCTTCCAGTACCGCTGATAGGAACTCTTGTTGTTTAGATTAAACATTCAGCGAACACTGTTCATCATTAACGCTGAGTCTGTTCAGTCATTATGATGATCGCTGATAAGTTAGTTGTTTACTTATGATCCCTGAAGACAAGTTTCACGTCAACAAAGGTTCTACGATGAAGTCGAAGATCAAGCTCAAGAACCAGCGACAAGTCTCCTAATGAACTGATGCGGATCAGCGAAGACTCAGATTTGTCCACTCAACGTGAAGTATCAAGTACAAGACTTCAGCTATCGCTGAACTTTATCATCTGCTGAATAGTAAATGATAATCGCTGAATCAACGAAAGCTGATCATGAAGTCCTCCGTACAAAGTACTTTTGTCTTAACCCCCCTTGCACGACTCCGTACGAAATGTCAGAAAAGAACCTCCGAATATCTGAAATCGTACAACCACTCTGATACTACATTGTTCATCCATGCGGCTACTAAGGTTGTCAACCAAGGTCAATGACATGCAACCAACCAGCTGATGACACGTGTAAAGTGTATACTGACTTGCATTAAATGCATGCAGTATATAAAGAGATGAACCCACTTCATTTGAAGTAACTTGCTAACTCTGGACAAGTTCAATCTCTTATCTCAAGATAGGTTATTATTAGTAATTTCCTTATCTCTCTTAGTGCAAGAAACCTTAGTGTTCCAACTTGTTTAGATTTAGGTTTATCCTTAATCTTGTTTCCGCAACACGCTGTAAATTGTTAATGATTTATCAATAAACAATTTAGAAAAGTAAAATCTGTGTGTTTGTATTCAACCCCCCCCCCCCCTTCTACAAACTTGTATAGGCCTTCGGGACCAACAAGTGGTATCAGAGCGGATTTGTTTAATCTCATAAACAAGATCTAATCTAAGATATTTCTCTTCCTTGCTATTATCCGAAAATGGCCACCAACACAAACACAAATTATATAGACAATGGTTCTCTTGCTAAACCCCCTAGATTTTCCAAAGATAACTTCAACTTATGGAAAAATAGGATGACACTCTTCTTAGAAGGTGTAGACCCTACTATGCCTTACTATCTAGAAAATGGTCCATTCATCCCTGTAAGAATTGATGCTGTTGTTCCAGCCGCTGAGAATAGACCTGCTATTGCAGAAAGGCTGGTACCTAAGTAAATCTTTCAATGGACTGACGAAGATAAGAAGAAAGTGGCTATAGATACAAAAGCCAGATCCATACTATCCATGGCCCTTCCTGACGAAGTCTACCATTCCGTCATGAATCTGAAAACATCAAAAGCCATGTGGGACACAATATGTGTTCAGTATGAAGGAACGTCTGAAGTCCAGGACTTAAGAAAGATCAACCTGGTTAGACAATACGAAAGCTTCATTTCTGGTAAGAATGAAACTCTCTCTGAAGTTCACCAACGTTTTAATTGCTTAATTATAGATCTGAAAACTGTTGGTAAGGAATATTATAACTTTGAGGTGCTGACAAAGTTTCTAGAATTTTTTCCTGAAAGCTGGGACAATTATTCTATGTGTCTCAAGCTGTCAAAGGATCTAAAATCAATGACCCTTGCTACCTTATATGGCACGTTGCTGAATCATGAGCAATCGAGCCATCTTAAGAAGAATCTTGTTAAAGATTCCAGAAGCACCCCTGTTGCTCTAATCTCAGAGGAACCTTCTACTCAGCGACCCTCGGTCACTATCACTGAGTTAGAAAGTAACTCTGAAAGTTCATCAGATTCTGATTTTTCAGATGATGAATCTTTGGCTCTCCTAACTAAGAAGTTCAGGAGATTTGCCAAAAATAAAATGTTTAGAAAGAACAAACCTCTTTCCATAACTGACAAGCCTAGATCATCAGCTTTTGTTGATAAGGCTACTGCTACTTGTTTTAACTGCGAAAAGACAGGACATTTCGCTAACGAGTGCAGGTCAAAGAAAGTTTCTAGACCCTCAGCTTTTACAAAGAAACCCTTTGTTCCAAGAAATAAAGATGACAAATATTCAAAGCTGAAAGAAAAATATACAAAGCTGAAAAGCTTTAAGAAGAAGAATAAAGGCCTGATGGCTGACTATGATTGGGCTGCTTCTGATGAAGAAGCATCATCATCTGACTCTGAAGATGATGAAGCAAATCAATGTCTCATGGCCAAGATTGAAGAAGAGGAAGAAAGTTCAGACATTCCCTCTACTTCAACCTCTGCAATTCAGGTATCACCTTCTTTCTTTACCAATATTGCAAATATTGATGAAGCTGATAGTCTCCGTAAGATCGATCTCTTGACTAGAAGTTTATACGAAGCCATGAACGGCAAAACTGTGGTTGAAAACCAAAATCTTGATCTCGCTGAAAAGCTTAAAAACTGCCACCTTCAAATAGAAAAGCTTTCTAAAATCGAAGAAGATTTTAAAGATCAAGTATATTTAAATCAGCTAGTCAAAATCGAACGAGCAGAAGCTATCGCTGCATTAAAGGCTGAAAAAGCTACTGTTGAAGGATGGTGTAATTCTTCAACAAAGATCACTGAGATAATAAAGTCTCAAATTCCCCTGAGTGATAAACGTGGTTTGGGTTACAAATATGAAACTCCAAAACCAACCACTGAGCGTTCAATGCTTAAATTTGGAACGTTCGTATCCTCAGTCGCTGATACTTCATCTTCTCAGTGCTCCTCGTCCATTACACCAATCCCTGAGGAAACTCATACCTCCTCAAAAGGCAAGGAGAAAATGGTTTATTCAAAACCTACCTCTGTCTCTAAAGACAAAGGTAAAGGAATTGTTATTTACCATAATCCTCAGAAGGGTACCTTAGTACCAAAGCTGAATGCTTCTAAAGCTTCAGTGGCTCATCCCTCTGGATCAAGGAAGCAGATATCTGGATTTATTCAGCGATCTACTCCTTGACTCAGATTGGATGTCCTTGGTAAGAAATCTGAAGAACTAAATGTTCATCCCATTTCTAAAGCAAATAGCTTACTTGGTGATGGTACTTCTAATTCTAAATTAAAAGCTCAGCATACAAATGGTCCTAGAACTACTTTTAGCTATAGGAAATGTTATCACTGTGGACTCACTGATCATATTGCTAGTAAGTGCCCCACAGTCACCAAAGCTGAAAAGATAGCTAAGGTGAAGATTGCCCCCAAGGCAAAGAAGACCAACCCTGGTGCAAATCAGGTCAAGGTGAATTCTACCACTGAGGTTAAGAAATTAACCAAAGTGAAGAAAGACAAAGCTGAATCTTCAAATGCTGCGAAGACTGCTGAATCTTCCATTCCAACTACTTCCACTGACAAACGTGTATACATGGTTAAGTGGGTACCTAAGAAAAACTAATCTTCCTTTGTATTGCAGGTTAAGAAGGGTATCTGGTATCTCGATAGCGGATGCTCTAGACACATGACTGGTAAGAAAAGCATGCTCGCTGAATACAAGGAAGAGAAAGGTCCCTCTGTGACTTTCGGTGGAAATGGAAAAGGACATACCCGAGGGTATGGTGTACTTTCAAATGGTACAACCTCCTTCAGAAGAGTCGTATATGTTGAAGGGCTGAAGCATAATCTTCTAAGCATCAATCAGCTTTGCGACATGGATAACAAAGTAATCTTTACTAAGGAATCCTGCTTTGTCACTGAAAAAAAGGAGAAGATAGCTCTCAGCGGTTATCGTTTGGAAAATGTTTATGTAATAAACATGGACTCAACAACCACTGAGAACTCCTGTTTCTTCTCAAAGGCCTCATCTGATGTCAACTGGCTATGGCATAAGAGGCTATCTCATCTAAATTTCAAGACACTGAACACTCTTTCTTCAAAAGAGTTAGTCACTGGTCTACCTCAGCATTCATACGCCAAAGAGTCCTTATGTTCAGCGTGTGAAAAAGGGAAGCAGACCAAAGCAAGCTTTAAATCAAAGCAAGTTTCTTCAGTGTCATCTCCTCTACAACTACTCCATATGGATTTGTTTGGCCCTGTTAACAAACAATCCATCGCTGGAAAGAAATATACGCTGGTCATAGTTGATGAATTCTCTCGCTTCACTTGGGTAATGTTTCTCCGTTCTAAGAGTGACACCCCTGAAGAACTCATCACCTTTGTTCGGAAGATGGAAACCCTGAACAATCTGACCGTTCGCTCAATAAGGAGTGATCATGGAACTGAATTCAAAAACAGTTCTCTTGATTCCTTCTTTGAGAGTAAGGGTATTTCTCACAACTTTTCTTCAGTGAGAACACCGCAACAAAATGGAGTCGCTGAAAGAAGAAATAGAACAATTATTGAAGCTGCACGTTCAATGCTCAGCGATTCTCACCTGCCTACTCAGTTTTGGGCAGAAGCTGTCAACACTGCTTGTTTTACGCAAAACAGGTCGCTGATAGTTAAAAGATTCAAAAAGACAGCCTATGAACTTTTTCATGGGAGAAAGCCTTCAATCAGCTTTCTTCACATCTTTGGATGTCAGTGTTTTATACTGAACAACAGAGATGCTCTTGGAAAGTTTGATCCTAAGGCTGATGATGGAATCTTTCTTGGATACTCCTCAGTTTCCAAAGCCTTCAGAGTCTTCAATCGAAGAAGACAAACTGTAGAAGAAACTATTCACGTCACGTTTGACGAATCCCGTTCAGCGAACTCTAAACCGAATGCTGATACAGAAGAACTGAATCAATGGATGTTTTCTCATCTTGGTGATTCAGAAGATATTCCCACTCCTCATGCTCATCCAGTAGAAGATGATAGTCCGACTATCATTCCAAACATGCAGAATAGTGAAGCTGAAACATCATGGGTCTCAGCTGTTCCTATAAACACTATACCTACAGTTGATCCAAATGTCTCAGACATTCCATCTACTTCTCAGCAATCAGTGAATATAATGACAACTGCATCAATTCCTCTCTTGGCTGATACTCCCGACGTCGCTGAAGCTTCATCTTCAGCTTCTCTAGTTCAAGTTGAGTCAGTGTCTCACGCTCCGGCTCAGCGATGGACTATAAATCACCCAATTGATCAAATTCTTGGTGATCCAAACGTTGGGATTCAGACTCGACGAAGTGCAGGTAATATTTGTTTATTTGTAAATTTTATTTCACTAACTGAACCAAAGAAAGTAGATGATGCCCTCAAAGATCCAAACTGGGTCAGCGCCATGCAAGAAGAGCTGACTGAATTCTAAAGAAACAAAGTTTGGAAACTTGTTCAGAGACCAACTGATAAAACAGTAATAGGCACTAAATGGGTCTATCGAAATAAGTTGGACGAACATGGTACTGTAACCCGCAACAAAGCTCGTCTTGTTGCTCAGGGATACAGACAAGAGGAAGGCATAGATTATGACGAAACATTTGCTCCAGTAGCAAGACTTGAATCTATTCGTCTATTCTTAGCATATGATGTACACAAAAACTTCAAAGTACATCAGATGGATGTTAAGTCAGCGTTTCTGAATGGAAAGCTGAATGAAGAAGTGTATGTGGAACAACCTCCAGGATTCTCAGATCCTAAGCATCCAGATTATGTTTATAAACTGGATAAGGCACTTTATGGCTTGAAGCAAGCTCCACGTGCATGGTATGACACTCTTTCCACTTATCGCCATATTGAAAATTTTGAGCGAGGTAAGATTGACAAAACTCTATTTTTTAGAAAAGTGAAAGGTCATATCATTCTAGTTCAAATATATGTTGATGACATTATATTTGGTTCTACTAACCCTGAGCTTTGTACTCGTTTCGCTGATAGAATGAAAGATGAGTATAAAATGAGCATGATGGGTGAACTAACATATTTCCTTGGTCTTCAGATTAAGCAAACTGAAAAAGGAACTTTTATAAATCAGGGAAAATATGTCAAAGATATGCTGAAGAAATTCGACTTAACTGAAAGTTCAGCTATGAAAACCCCTATGGCACCACCACTGACACTTGATAAGGACACAAAGGGTGTTCCTGTCAATGTCACGCTGTACCGTGGGATGATCGGCTCACTATTGTATCTTACAGCTAGCCGACCCGATATTATGTTTGCAACATGCTTGTGTGCACGATATCAAGCTGAACCTAAGATATCTCATATGAAAGCTGTAAAGCGAATCTTTCGATATCTTAAGGGTACAGCGAATCTAGGTCTTTGGTATCCCAAAGACTCAGGATTCGATCTAACTGCATATTCAGATAATGATTTTGCAGGTTGAAAAATGGATAGGAAAAGCACCACAGGAGGATGTCAGCTCCTGGGTGGAAAGCTGGTAAGTTGGACAAGTAAGAAGCAAAACTCAGTGTCCACTTCCACAGCTGAAGCTGAATATGTAGCCGCTGGAAGCTGCTGCTCTCAGGTCTTGTGGATGAGAAATCAGCTACTAGACTATGATCTTCAGCTCTCTAAAATTCCAATCTATTGCGACAGCACAAGTGCCATCGCTATAGCAAACAATCCAGTACTACATTCAAAGACCAAACATATAGAAATCAGATATCATTTTATCAGAGATCATGTGATGAATGGTGATATAGAACTTCATTTTATCCCAACTGGTTATCAGTTAGCTGACTTGTTTACCAAACCACTTGATGAGACAAGATTCAACTTTCTCATCAGCGAGCTTGGAATGCTGAACTTTGAAGGATAAAATCTTCAGCGGTTCACATTGATCAGCGAAAGGATAAAATCAACTTGTATAGCGCATTCTATCATCTTCTCTCTGAATAAACTTGATTCACTGATATCAAGGTATGCTCTCTCTCTCTCTGACAAGCGCATGAAAATGCAAGATTTCAAAACAAAATGCATCGCTGAATATCTCTTCCTTAACAGCGATATTTTGAAATTTCTTAAAACCTTTACTGAATATTTTCATTCAGTGCTTCATGTTTTCAAAAGTATCTCTGAGTTTTTCAAAACCTCAGAGACAGCCAAGAATATGAAAGGACAGTTGTGACGTCATTGCAACGGATAAAACCCCGGCACGTTTTCTCTTCCTGACACACGTTTGCACGTCTCGTTCAAACTTCCAATCAAATGCAAACACGTGTCCGTGTCATGATGAAAATCTTTTCCCGCTCAAGATTTTATCTTTCTAAAATTTCTATATAAACAAACTCTTTGTTTATATTTTTCTTTTACGCGATCAATCTTCCTCCGCAAGAAAGAATTCACTGTTGCATTTGTGATTTCAAAAACCTCAAGAACTGTTCATCATCTTCTTCATCTAACATCAAGGTTAATATGTTCTTATTTATTACCGAATGCAAATAACTTGTTTCTGATCTACTCTTTGTTTTTAACAAGATCAAAACAAAAGAACTTCTTAAAAATAAAATCATTTTCTTTCATGGTTTCATGGTTTTATGAACACCCTGAGGGAACCGAGAAGCTCGCCTCTGTATCTGAGGGGGAGCAACTCGAAGAAGACGCTGAAGAATCCGAAGCAGAAGATGATGAAGCCGTCGACATCCCTGATAATGAACCATCTTCTTCTCCAAAGAATGATGATGAAGATGACGATGACTTCTTTATCGTCAAACCTGCTCCGAAGATCAAAGCTCTTAAGGGAATCTCGATAAATGAACCTTCAGGGGAGCGGACAAAGACAAAGCCCTCAGCCTCTGGAGCTGAGAAAGGCAAAGGCAAAAGCGTCGCTGAAGATGACAATCTGACGATCTTACTTGAAAAGCCGGTTTGTCAGGTACACTAAACATCTCTTACTCCATCCCTCCTCTATCATACACTATCAGTTCCTCTACCCAAGCCTATACACTTAAACCAATTCTCTCTATCTGATTCTACCCAAGTTCTTACTTGTAAGATCGCTGTGTTTCAGCTAGTCCTCTCCCCTGTTTGAGGATATCGCTGAAGGCTCCACAACTGCGACTTCACCAATAATACCAGCTGATGCTGAAGAAATAATCCCAGTCTTGGATTTGATCTCTGAGACTGATGAACCTGAAGAACAGACTCTCTCTCACAAACGAAGACCTTCCTTAGTTCCTCAAAAGCTAAGTGAAGAGAATCAGAAAAGAAGAGAGGAAATAATAAAGCGATTCGAGGATCAGCGAATCATTCTGAGGTGTGATCAACTTCCTTCAGTTCCTCCAAAGTTCAGAATTTCAAAAGCTGAATACAAGGAACACCTCAGAGCTGAACGCCTAATCGCTGAAAGAAAGGAAGCTAAAGAAAAAGACAGAGAATACGCCATCAAGCTTACTCAAGAATCTGTCAAAGACCCCAAGCTGAAACGTGTTCCCATTCAAATCCAACGAAAGTTTTGGGAAGAAGCCCAGAAGATCGTGGAAAAGAAAACTGAAGTTTCTCAGACCACCCTGATCTGGTGTAAAGAGAAAATACACTTAAGATATCGTCCAACGAAGATCAACAAGGTATTCATCTCTGGAAGAACCTCTATCGGAGTACCTATTGTTGACATCAAACTTTTCAGAGAAGATGGCCAATCTGAAGCCTTTCGCGCTGACACTGTAAAAAGGTATGGTCTCTCTGAATGGCTGGAGATGAGGTTAGCTATCCAATCGTCACAATCTAAGTACAAGGATCATTTCGAAAAGCTGATAAACAGACAGATCGATTTGATATCTTCTTGTGTGGACATTCCTCCTCTTCCTGATCTTAAGCTGAAAATAAAAAGGGCCTCTCTGAAGAAGAAACGTCAAGATTCAAACTCAGGTCCTGTCATACGAAATGAAACTGGAATTGGTTTCTCTCGCGCTGAAGTGCTTGGTCCTGACCCTGATCTATCTGCCCTTGACATTTCTTTGCCACCATGTGAACTTTTCGTCCCTGGTAAAGTCATCAGTAATCCTTATGGAATATTCTTTCTCGACTACGACGGACGTAAATGTTTTCAACGGATCGCTGAGCTTCCAATCACTCCAATCGAACAGCTCAGAGATCTCATCTACTGGTGTGACTTCAGAAAAGACATTCAGGCACGACACCTAAAACCCTTGATCTTTGAAGAAGCGCTGAACAAAAGAAAACGAGGTGTAACGGTTCCTGACTGGATGATCCCCACTGAAAAGACCCTTGATGAACTTCTCATTAAGGAAGAACCTCTGTAAGCTGATAGGATCGCCTCTTTCATCTATTTTATCAGTTATCCTTTTGTACTTGTAATTTATTTCGCTCGTACTTATAATCTTTCCATTTCTCTTTGTAACCTGATTCAAAGTTTTAAAGAAAGATTTCAGCGAATGTACTTTACTCCATCAGTACTGAAAAGATCCTAGAAAACAGTAAAAGGGACAAATATTTTATGAGTTCTTTTTATCCTTATGTTTTCATTAAATAGCAATTTTCTTTGTTGCTATGTCATAATCAAATAGGGGGAGATTGTTGATCCAAACCCTCAGTGATTTGATAATGACCCTTTCTTATATACTTAGTGAAAATTGTAAGTAAACAATATGTATCAGAGTTTCACTATCGCTGATAAGTACTAAGATCTTCCAGTACCGCTGATAGGAACTCTTGTTGTTTAGATTAAACATTCAGCGAACACTGTTCATCATTAACGCTGAGTCTGTTCAGTCATTATGATGATCGCTGATAAGTTAGTTGTTTACTTATGATCCCTGAAGACAAGTTTCACGTCAACAAAGGTTCTACACTGAAGTCGAAGATCAAGCTCAAGAACCAGCGACAAGTCTCCTAATGAACTGATGCGGATCAGCGAAGACTCAGATTTGTCCACTCAACGTGAAGTATCAAGTACAAGACTTCAGCTATCGCTGAACTTTATCATCTGCTGAATAGTAAATGATAATCGCTGAATCAACGAAAGCTGATCATGAAGTCCTCCGTACAAAGTACTTTTGTCTTAACCCCCCTTGCACGACTCCGTACGAAATGTCAGAAAAGAACCTCCGAATATCTGAAATCGTACAACCACTGATACTACACTGTTCATCCATGCGGCTACTAAGGTTGTCAACCAAGGTCAATGACATGCAACCAACCAGCTGATGACACGTGTAAAGTGTATACTGACTTGCATTAAATGCATGCAGTATATAAAGAGATGAACCCACTTCATTTGAAGTAACTTGCTAACTCTGGACAAGTTCAATCTCTTATCTCAAGATAGGTTATTATTAGTAATTTCCTTATCTCTCTTAGTGCAAGAAACCTTAGTGTTCCAACTTGTTTAGATTTAGGTTTATCCTTAATCTTGTTTCCGCAACAAGCTGTAAATTGTTAATGATTTATCAATAAACAATTTAGAAAAGAAAAATCTGTGTATTTGTATTCAAACCCCCCCCCCCCCTTCTACAAACTTGTATAGGCCTTCGGGACCAACAAAGGCCTTGAGATGTGGTGGAATATCCTATCTGCTCAGGATTCGAATCCAGGCGTATATAACATTTGTGGCCACTGGGGTTTAATCAGGGCTAGTCTTACAGTCATAATTTGCCAAATGATTAGTCTAGGCATAGCCTAGGACACCTTTCCCAAAAAAAATAGAGATGAGGCAATAAGGCATAACCTAGGCATAATTTGTGCTTTTTGTGCAATCTAATTTCCACCTCATTAATTTAAAAATTCACATAAAAGTCCACAATGGTAGTTCTTATAAGAACCTCATTTTTGTGGGTCTCATGTATCTGTCTACATAAATAATTATTTTAAATTTTGTCAGGATCGATTCTTAACAAGAATTAAACTTCTTAGAAACAGAATTTAGAGAATCTTGCGGAATAGAACTCTAAATCAATTAAAGAACAATCAATAGAAATTCAATAAACTGTATATAGATCAAACAGTTATTACTCACAAGTTTTACACCAAACCTCAATCTTGTTGAACAGGCTCAACAAGACGATTTCTACTTCTCTAGAAATAGGATCTATGACCTTGAGGTTAATTCACTCTTGAATATCGAATTCTGTAAGCTAACTATCTTCTGTTTTTCTCATATGTTTTAATAGCTATCTATCAATACTATTTATACAAAAGTAATTACAAGATAACCACAAAAAGTAAATTGATCTTCTGAATCTTCGTTAAGCATATCTTGATCAATTCCTTCTTTGTCTCCAAAAGTATCGCATATCAAATTTATCAACTCAGCAGTATTAATGATGATTTGGCTCAGCAGCATTAACAACCTTCAGCAGTATTAATCTTCACAGTCTTCAAGCAGTAGTAACTCAGCTCAGCAGTACTAACCATGTCTAGCAGTAGTAATTTGGACTAGCAGCACTAACTTCAACTAGCAGCATTAACTTCATCTAGCAGCATTAACTTTGCCCAGCAGTAGTAACGAAGAACTGGCAGTAGTAATGAAGACTTAGCAGTACTAACCATACTTAGCATATCTTCAGTTCCCAACAATCTCCCCCTAACTTGACTTTTAGGAAAAGAAGTCAAGTTCTTCAGATGATGCTTCCAAAACTTAGTCATCATGTACACACAGATTAGGACTTAGTCCTAGACTCTGATTGAGAATCCTCTTTACCAAGAATCTACCCATTGCTGAATCCTTGTTGCAGGTCAGCTTAGTGTGTAGCATTCCTTGCAGCCTCTTCATGCTGTGATTGTATATTTCATCTACAAGATAGTATTCATGAGTTGCAGAGTCAAGGGAGATGACATATACTCCACAGTTTTCATAGAGCATCCAGTTGGTAATGACTTGAAACTGTGTGTTTAACCTATGCTGAACTGCTTCAGGTTTGAACATTTGGCACAAGAATTCAAGTACCATTTTAGAGATTGACATCCCTGGCTCAGTCAGCATGTTTCCATATATCTTCATCCCAACTTTGAACATCTCTTCTAAGTCTGATCTTGAGCAAGTTCTGACAATCTTTCCCCAAGTAGAAAATACTTCAAATTTTCCATCAGCTCTTTTTATCCTAATGAACTCCTTTCTACCATCTTTCAAAGTGTCCCAAAAGATGATTTCAGGAGCCTTAGATGATATTGGTTCAGCCTGAAGTGGAATTGGGTTAGATTCAACACTAGTGATGTACAAGTCACATTGGGCATCCGTTTGTGATTGCACATTGCCTGATTTCCCTGATGGAGTTGCCACTTCTTCTTCAGCAACTTTTCCATCATATTTCACTGTTTCCTCCTGTGCCTTTTCTGCAGATGACTCCACCCTTGGTTTCTTTTCATTTTTCTTCTTTGTAGTTATGGGCTGGGTTCTTGGTCTTTTCTTGGACATCATCTTGGTTCTTTTAAGAGTTTTGACAGCCTCAGGAGTTGGTTCAGCTGCTTTAAGTTTTTCAGCAGCAATAACCATTTCTGCTGCTATGGCTGTTACTGCTTCTCTTAGTACATGTAGTGATGCTGCTTCAATACTGTTCTTTATAATCCAGTAAATTTCTTCATCTATTTCAGCTTGAGTTGTAGTTACTGCTTCCTTCTCAGTTTCTGCTGCTTTGACTGTTTGGCCTTCAGCAGCATTAACTGTTTCTGCTGCTTGTTCAAGCTCAGCAGCATTAACAGTTTCTGCTGCTGTGGTTTCTGCTGCTGTGGTTTCTGCTGCTTTGGTTTCTGCTGCTGTGGTTTCTGCTGCTTTGGTTTCTGCTGCTTTGGTTTCTTTGACACACTCTTCCCCCTTTTCTGTCTCACTGGACTCCCCCTTAAACTGTGCATACTCCATTTCCATCTCAGTCTCTATGTGAACAGTCTCCCCCTCAATTTGTGGACCCTTCAGTTTCAGTTCTGCTTCTGACTCTGACTCCCCCTTTTTGGGAGCATCATCAGTTGAGGTTCTCCTTCTTAGCACAAACCTTGCCTTTTTCCTTTTGTTCAGCAACTTGGTGACCATCTTTTTGAGCTTCTCAATTTGAGACTGTTGGTAGGTGACCACAGTCTTAAGTTGCTCAATCTCTTTCTTTTGTGCCATGACATCCAAGTTGATATTCCCTAAGGTTTCCATCAATTCCTCATAGTTATATCTATCCTCACCTTGTTTAGAAGTATTTACCTTCTTTAAAGGATCCTTGGAAGTTTCAGCAGAAGCCTTCTGCCTAGCAGAAGCACTACCTGCCCCCTTGGTTTCTTGGCACCTGGGTCCTCCTAATGATTTCTCATTTAGAGTTGCCATGGGGAAGGTCTTATTTATGTTACCACTGTCCTTCTCTGTGCTAGCAGAAGTAGTGGCAGCCTTAGCACCCATATGGTCATCCTTCTCCTTAGAGACCACCTTCTTGGGGTTGGGAGACACCCCTGAGGTTTCCCTGTTGATATTCTCAATTGGAGAATGCTCCAATTGAGGGCTTAAAGGCTTAGGGCTTTGAGTAGGTACATCAAGGGAAGGAGCCTTGTGCACCTTTCTTCTTTGAAACCTTTTGGTGATTGTGGGAGTGGGCTGTTCAAGAATGGACTGTGGGATGTCTTTTGAGATGGAAGGTTGGGATTGGGCATCAGTGGGTTGATCTAATGAAGGCCTTGATCCTGATGCCATACCTTCAGAGGGGTGGGACACAACCATCATTGTAGAGAACAATGGTGTGTCAACTCCTTCCGAGTCCCTAGGAAGTCTTTTCATATTTGAAAAAACCTTCCCTTTAGGGGATTTGGGTACATATACCTCAGTGAACTGAGGTAAGTCCATCAACTCCTTGTTAAGAACTTCTTGCACAAACCTTGGATACATGAAAAAGGTCTTTTTGGATTCCAAGTTTGATACAAGATCAGTAAAGATCATTGCTGAGAAATTGTACTTTCTGGCAGTGGATAAGCAGACCAAGGCATATGCAATGGGACTGCTGAACTCACTCCATCCAGTAGTTTTCTTGGAAATACAGTGCATCAGGGTATGAACAAGAAATCTCCATTGGTTGAAAAATTTTGACTTGTAGAATTTAAAAACACCAATGGGACCTTCATACCCCATTCTTTGTAAAGTAGAAAAGAGTTCTTCATTAGGAATAGAAGTTATACCTGAAGCATCATTCAACTGAAGGGAGATGCGAATAACCTCTTCAGTGACTTTCAAGGGTTTATCACAAACCCTTGTTCGAATGGTTTTCTGCCCTTCTTCAACACTAACAGTGGCATTCTCCCAAAATTGTTTCTGGTGTTCGATATAGATTGTTGGGCTCACTGTGAGTGCATAGGAGATGTGCGAGGATTTTAGAAAATCGACAATATCGTGGAATCCAGCAGCTTGTTTCGGCTTCTGAAGCATGGCTATTTCATTGTGCTCATCCACAAACTCCATGATGCCTAAGGATTCTTGAAAGAAAAGCACAGAGATTCTGGAGAGTCTAGGTTAGAACGAGAGAGAAGAAGTAAATGCGAAGAGTCGTTATGAACATGGGCGGGCAAACAGGGGTATTTATATGCCCTAGATTATCAGAAGCAGTATTAACTACCTCGCAGTAGTAACTACCGAGCAGTATTAACTGCCAAGCAGTATTAACTGCCAAGCAGTATTAACTACCTAGCAGTATTAACTACCGAGCAGTATTAACTACCGAGCAGTATTAACTCCACTAGCAGTATTAAATGCACTAGCAGTATTAACTACTGAGCAGTATTAACTACTGAGCAGTATTAACGACCAAGCAGTATTAACTACACTAGCAGTATTAACTGTACTAGCAGTATTAACCACTGAGCAGTATTAACCACTGAGCAGTAGTAACTGCACAAGCAGTAGTAACTACTAGAACACAGACAATAGTAACTTCTGTACTGGCAGTAGTAACCACACTTACACTTTTCTTCACTTGGTAATCTGAGGAAAACAGAGGATCCTGAGAAAGAAAGTTAGTAGCACCAAATACAGGAAGAAATATAGGTATAAAAACAGAAAGTCAAGAATTTATTCTAGGTTGATCATGCCCACACTTGTTACCAAAAAGGTGAATCTACCCACATCAAAAGCTTTTGTGAATAGATCAGCAAACTGGTCATTTGTATGAACTTTAGCAACCTGAATTAATTTCTTTTCATTGCAATCTCTTATAAAGTGATACCTTATCTCTATATGCTTTGTTTTTGAGTGTTTGACTGGATTATTAACAATGCTAATTGCACTGTTGTTATCAATGAAGATTGGTGTGTGAAGAAAAGTTACCCCATAGTCCAACATCTGATTCTGAATCCATAGAACCTGAGAGCAGCAGCTTGCAGCAGCTATGTATTCAGCTTCTGTGGTAGATAAGGACACTGTGGTTTGTTTCTTACACTGCCAAGATACTAGTCTTGTACCCAAAAACTGACATCCACCTGAAGTAGACTTCCTATCCATGTTGGCTCCTCCCAAATCACTATCTGAATATGCAAGCAAGTCAAAAGAGGATTCATGAGGATACCAGAGACCTAATCTAGGTTGCCCTTTTAAGTATCTGAATATTCTCTTGACAGCATGAAGGTGTGATTGCTTAGGAGAAACCTGAAATCTGGCACAAACACAGACTGAAAACATAATGTCAGGTCTAGAGGCTGTGAGATACATGAGAGATCCAATCATTGATCTGTAATGATGGACATCCACATCCTCCCCCTCAAGATCTGCAGTGATCTGTTTATGTGTTTCCATTGGAGTGCTTGCAGACTTTGAGTCTGATAAACCAAACTTGTCCAGGATGTCTTTCACATACTTGGATTGGCTAATAAAAATTCCATCTTTCCTTTGTTTTACCTGAAGCCCAAGAAAGAATGTAAGTTCTCCCATGGAGCTCATTTTGAAGCTTTTGTGCATCAATTCTTCAAACTCTTTACACATTTGATCATTGGTGGATCCAAAGATGATATCATCCACATAGATCTGAACAAGTAAAGTACCTCTCTTTCTCCTCTTGATGAACAGGGTCTTGTCAATGACTCCTCTTTCAAAGTCATTTTTCAAGAGATAGGTAGACAAAGTGTCATACCATGCTCTTGGGGCCTGATGCAAACCATAGAGAGCCTTCTTCAGCTTGTATACTCTGTCAGGGTGCAATGGATTCTCAAATCCAGGGGGTTGACAGACATATACTTCTTCCTCAATGCTTCCATACAGAAATGCACTTTTGACATCCATTTGGTACACTTTGAACTTCATGTATGAGGCATAGGCTAGAAATAACCTGATTGCTTCAATCCTTGCCACAGGAGCAAAGACTTCCTCATAATCTATTCCTTCTTCCTGAGTGTACCCTTGTGCAACCAGTCTAGCTTTGTTTCTGATTACAATCCCTCTGTCATCCTTCTTGTTCCTGAAAATCCACTTGGTGCCAATTGCTCTATGACCTTTTGGAAGGTCTACCAAGTCCCAAACATCCTGTAATTTGAACTGTAGCAGCTCCTCTTGCATTGCCTCTATCCAGCTTGGGTCTTTCATGGCATCATAAGCCTTTTTGGGCTCAATCTGGGACAGAAAGCAAGTAAGAACAGTGTTAACTGTATTTTGCTGCTCTTGCAACTCTTGGAGTCTGCTTTGCTTTCTAGTCATCATGGGAGATGCAATATCTCCAATTACCAACTCAGGAGGATGATTTTTCTGAGTTCTTGTTTGATGACCAGCTTCCTCTTGTAAGTCCTCATCCAGATTAGACTCATTTAATTCTGGATTTGTTTCTGCTTCTTCAGTCACCTCAGATTCTCTGGAATTTGAACCTGAAGACTGAATTTCCTCTGCTCTCCTCTCTTCTTCATTCTGAATAGTTTCAGTCTCCTCATGGTGTTCACAGAATTCCACAGGATCAATGGAAGGGATTGGAAATATCACAGATTGAATTCTGTGTTCTGATGATGGTGTATCCCTTTGTCCTGCATATACATCACCACTGAAACCCAAAGAATTAGTGAGTGAATCAATGTCAAATAGCCAATTAGGACCTGAACCAATAGGATTTGGTGTGTTCTCATTGCATTTGACATTGTCACTTTCTTCAATTATTCTAGAAGAGGTATTAAAGACTTTGTAGGCCTTACTTTGAGATGAATACCCAACAAGAAAACCATCATCTGCTTTGCTATCAAACTTGCCTAAGTGAGATTTGGTATTGAGAATAGTACAAGGACATCCAAATGGCTTGAAAAATCCAATATATGGTTTCCTTTTATGGAAAAGCTCATAAGGTGTCTTGTTTTTAGGCTTTACAACTAAAACTCTGTTTTGAACATAGCAGGCAGTATTAACTGCTTCTGCCCAAAAAGTAATTGGTAACTTTGAGTCAGCTAACAGAGATCTAGCAGCCTCAATCAGTGTCCTATTCCTTCTCTCAGCAACACCATTTTGTTGTGGAGTCCTAGGAGCACTGTATTGTCTCTCAATTCCTTTTTCTTCACAAAAGGTGTTTAGATCAGAATTTTTAAACTCAGTTCCATTATCTGATCTAATGACTTTCACTCTTTGATTTGATTGGTTTTCAATTTTGAGAATGAAAGATTTGATCAGTCCACTTGTCTCATCTTTAGTTCTCAGAAAATATACCCAAGTAAATCTAGAATAATCATCAACAATAACTAAGCAGTATGATTTCTTGCCAATACTCATCACATTGGTAGGACCAAACAGATCCATATGTAACAGTTGAAGAGGATTTGATATAGTGTTTATCTCTTTGGACTTATGAGAAGTTTTGTGTTGTTTGCCTTTGAGACAAGCAACACAATGATCATCACATGAATATACTTTGGATGGCAAACCCCTTACAAGGTTATTCTTAACAAGTTTATTTATTGTTTTAAAGTTCATGTGACACATCCTTCTGTGCCATAGTGATGATTCATCTAAAGAAGCTTTTGAAACTAAACAATTTAGAGATGAATCAGATGAAACACTTTCCAAATCTAAACAATAAACATTATCCTTCCTTGGAGTTCTCAGAAGTATCATGTTTTCATCAACCACTTTGTATCCAGGAGCAAGGATAATACATTCAGAGTCTGTAAACAATATACTATGCTTCTTGTCACAAACCTGTGATACACTTAACAGGTTGTATCTCAATTGTTCAACATAGTATACATCTTCAAAGGTCATCTTACCCTTTGAAACATCACCCTTACCACTTATCTTTCCACCAGCAGGATTATCCCCAAATGCAACATGTCCTCCATCAACCTTTTTGAAATTTTTGAGGCAGGACATGTTACCTGTCATGTGCCTGGAGCAACCACTATCAACATGCCAAATGCTCTTCCCCTTGAGCTGTTGGTTGCCCTGCACATCAAGATAAATCAGTTAGTTTTATTTGGAACCCAAGCCGAAGTGGTCTTGGGTCTCCCTTGCTCATCAAAATACTTACACTTGGTTTTGATGAGATTTTTTACTTTTGGTACTGCTGTGCTGGAATACTTTGTCAAAATTATTGGTGTAGCAGCACCTGCAGCAGTACTAACAGTGCTAGCAGTACTAACAGTGCTAGCAGTATTAACCTCAGAAGTACTAACAGAGGTAGCAGTATTAACCGAGTTAACACTGCTAGAAGCAGTATTAACAGAGTTAATACTGCTAGCAGCAGTACTATCTGAAGAAGAAGCACTAAAAGTATTAGCAGCACTAACATTGGACTGAATACTAGCAGTATTAATATTGCTAGCAGTACTAACTTTGGAATGATTACTAGCAGTATTAATATTGCTAGCAGTACTAACTTTGGAATGATTACTAGCAGTATTAATACTGCTAGCAGCACTAACTTTTGAAGCAGTACTAGCAGTGTTAGCAGTACTAACACTGCTAGCAGCAGTATTGTTTTTAGTGCTTTTTGGAACCCACATATTATCACATTCCTTTTCAGTTGTTTTCTTTATGTGGTCTTGTTTCTTTGCCACATTTTTCTTTGCAGATTTTTTATATCCACCATTCCTTCTGTAACCACTAGGTTTTTGAAAAGATCTTTGAGCATTAAACCTTTGGTTAATAGGATTGAAATAACAGTGTTTGGCTAAGTGATTTAGCTTACCACAGATGAAACAAGGTTTTGGCCTGTTGATTCTGTTCAGGTCAACTCCTTGTCTCATAGCCCACTGGTTATTCCAGTTCCTTTGATTTCCCCTCTGATTATCATGTTTTTGGGGCTTGTTCTCTTTGAATTTCCTGCAGGAACACTGTTTACAAGTATTTGAGTTCACAACTTTGGGCTGTGTGTAATGAACTTCCTTTTTCTCTTCAGTCCTTTTGATCTCTGTGTTCTTGACACATGGACTCTCATATTCCTCATCAGAGTCTACTTTGTCAGTCTCATCCTCAACAACTATTTCTTTTTCACAAGGATCTATATCAATCTTTAATTCAGGTTCCTTTCTATCCTTGGTCTCTAACAGATCAGACTTAGGAGGTATGTAGTTGTTATTGTAGGGTGGAGGTGTGGCATTGTACCCTATCCCTACTTTCATCTTGTCATGGATTTGTGCTTTAATGATGGTGTCCATGGTTTTAGAAGCACAGGTAAACTTTTCAACATCAAGTTTAACCTTTTTAAGCTCTTCTTTTAACTTTTCATTCTCCTCCCCAGATACTTTCAGCTTAATCTCATACTCATTCTTCTCCCACTTCCAATAGTTAGTATCATAGTGGTGTTGAAGTTCATTAGCTTGAAAAGCTCTAATCTGTTCCTCAAACCTTTCTACAATCCTAACATAATCTTTCACATCTTTCTCTAGCCTCTTAAGGTCATCACACATACCCTGATTGTGATCCCTATATCTTTTAACAGCATCAATGCAAGCTTGAGAACAGAGTTTAGATTGTACCTCAGTGGGGATATCAGACACTTCTGCCATAAGAGCTTGATTCTGACAGGCTTCTTCAGCTTGATCACTCCAATCAAATCCCATTCCTTGTTGAGAAACAAGGGCTTGAGAGGAGCTTCTGTTTTGGTTTCCATTTGGAGTCTGTGATCCTCCACTTCTGCATTCTCTGGCAAAGTGTCCCATCTTGTGACACTTATAGCATTCAACCTTTGACTTGTCAAAGCCTGCACCATCTTCTCTTCTTTGGGAAAAGTTGTTTCTCCCAGTCCTTTTGATGAATTTCTTCACCCTCATTGATAGCATAGCCATCTGCCACTTGATGTCCATCTCTTCCAGATCATCAGCATTGATCTGCTCTAAATCATCATTGATTAGAGAAGAGTGGACATGACTAGAAAAGAATGCTTCTAGTACAGAATCTGTGGTCTTCTCTTGATTGGTTCCACTAGCAGAATTAACAGAACCTGCAGTATTAACAGAATCAGGATTAGCAGCAGTATCAGAGGATGAAGATAACAAAGCAGCATTATAAACAAATCCTGATGGCCTTTTCTTGGCTTCAACTTCAGCCTCAAATACTCTTAGATCATTGTAGAGGTCATCTAGCTCTTTGTCCTCCAATTGGTCATTCTGTCTGAATGAGACAGTGTACATGGTCCATTCTTCTCCCAATGATCTAAGGAACTTTCTGTTGACATCATCAGCATCCATGTGTACACCCACAGTTGCTAATTCTCCAATTAACTTGTTAAATCTGTCAAAAGTTTGAGTCATAGACTCATTCTTTGCAGACATAAAGTTTTCATATTGTTGCCTGAGAATAGCCTTTTGATTTCTCTTTGTGCTCTTTGTTCCAGTAAATCTTTTCTCCAGAGCATTCCACAACATCTGTGCATCTGTGCAGTGTTGGAATTGATGTTGGTACTCATTAGGAATAGCCAAAAGCAGAGTGCTTAAGGCCTTCATCTCTGTTTGTCTTACTTTCTTTTCAGCATCTGTCTTGGGAGGAGGTCTCTTTCCATCTGCTCCAATCTTCCCTTCATTACATGGGCCATTTTCTATAATGTCCCATATTGCATAATCAGTAAGAAGAATGTACTGCTTGATTCTTAGTTTCCACATGTCAAATTCATTGGGTTTGAGCATGGGAACTTTTGAAACAAGAGTACTTTGAGAATCCATTGAGTTGTCCATAATTTCTAAGATACCAATGCTCTGATACCACTTGTCAGGATCGATTCTTAACAAGAATTAAACTTCTTAGAAACAGAATTTAGAGAATCTTGCGGAATAGAACTCTAAATCAATTAAAGAACAATCAATAGAAATTCAATAAACTGTATATAGATCAAACAGTTATTACTCACAAGTTTTACACCAAACCTCAATCTTGTTGAACAGGCTCAACAAGACGATTTCTACTTCTCTAGAAATAGGATCTATGACCTTGAGGTTAATTCACTCTTGAATATCGAATTCTGTAAGCTAACTATCTTCTGTTTTTCTCATATGTTTTAATAGCTATCTATCAATACTATTTATACAAAAGTAATTACAAGATAACCACAAAAAGTAAATTGATCTTCTGAATCTTCGTTAAGCATATCTTGATCAATTCCTTCTTTGTCTCCAAAAGTATCGCATATCAAATTTATCAACTCAGCAGTATTAATGATGATTTGGCTCAGCAGCATTAACAACCTTCAGCAGTATTAATCTTCACAGTCTTCAAGCAGTAGTAACTCAGCTCAGCAGTACTAACCATGTCTAGCAGTAGTAATTTGGACTAGCAGCACTAACTTCAACTAGCAGCATTAACTTCATCTAGCAGCATTAACTTTGCCCAGCAGTAGTAACGAAGAACTGGCAGTAGTAATGAAGACTTAGCAGTACTAACCATACTTAGCATATCTTCAGTTCCCAACAAATTTGTAAATAAATATCAGTAAGATCCAGTACTTTAGAAGCTAGTGTTTATGTCGTGTTCCAGTACTTTAGAATATCAGTAAGATCCCTGAGGGGTAGGTTGAGACCCATTGTTGGGGAAGTATCGTGAGAGATCATTTATGAGGTGATGTATGTATACGTCATAGAGAAGAAATGTTGTATAGAATGTTATGAGTCGGCTAGAGGTAGATCTTCGTGGATTCGAAGAGGATGAATGATTGATTTTGAGTAAGACTCCTGTTTCTGGAGAGTCCCAGTTCTAGAAATCGTGGGGTAGATCCGTTGTAAGGGTAAGGAAGGACAGTGTCGAGATCTTGGAGGTGTCAATTCAAGAGCGAGCAGAGGATTAGAGCTCTGACCCTTTAGTCGAGTTGTTCAGTGGCAGGATCAGTGAAGAGAGATTTCTGTAGAGGACTGAAAGCGTGTAGAGGTATAATATGAGATGATTTGACCAAGACGAAAATAGTATGAAATGGTTGAGTAAGTGGACCGTTGAATGTATGTATAGCAAGTTGTTGCAAGGCCGAGAGGGCGACCACTGGTCAAAAGTAGAGTGTCAAGGATAAGTTGTGTGAGTAAAGCGATCGACCTTGTTTGAGTGAGTAGCCTTCAATTGCAAGTAGAGTTTCATGCATTGAGTTCGTGTATGTGTACATGAGATTTTTCATAAGTAAGGTAAATGTGTAAATATCAAATTTGATCGGATATGAGTCGGCGTGTGCAAGCGTATGTTTAAAGAAAAATACAAATCCATTTAGATCGTACAATGAAGTCTTGAGGTTTACGATTTGCAAAATATTCCACTCTTTTCATGATAAGTCAAGAAAACGTTTGAATGCAAAACTTTTATAACCAAAATGAGTATTGACATGATGAAGTTATATAATTGAGTGTGAGAACCGACTGGTTTATTTCGTGTCGGTAAATCCTTTCAGAATTTTGTTGTATGAAAAGATTTTCATCCAAATATATTTCTGTCGTAACAACATATTTTTGGTCGAGTAAGATTAAGTTTTATGGAACGATCCTCGAGATCGTTGTGCAGGGCATTGGAGTTACGAGAATGTTGGGGTCGTGTGTACCCAAGTTGTTTCTAAGTATTGTTCTTTAAAAATGATAAAAAGTGTGAAATGATTCATTTATCGCGTTGTCAGGCATGAAGGCTATGAACTCACTAGGTCGTAGAGTACTACATTTTAAGCTAAGGAAGAACTCCTAGAGTGGAGAGGTGTTGGACAATCAAGGGAGAATGTTTGTAGTTTTGGTATTTGTGTTCAAGAGGAGAGGTGAGCAGTGGAAGAGTCGGAAGTGGACTTTAGCGTCGGTTGTATGAGGGTCTGTACCCTCGTACGGTGACTGGAAATACAGTTGCCGAGGGACGGTTGTGTTCAGGGAAGGACTAGAAGTCATCAAGGTGTTGGTATTAGCAACTCGTTATGAGTAGTGTGGTGAAGTAGGAACGAGATATCCTCGACGCCGAATAAGAGTTTTAAAGTGATCTTGTAATATTGACGTTTCACGAGTGAGTTTGAAATGAGGACGTCGGGATGTGAATTTGATTATGATATGTTGGAAGGATTAGGTTCAGTAAGAGACCCTTGTTGAATAACAGGTTAAGGAAGTATCAACAGGTCAACTATTGACGTTAAAGTCGGTAGTTGTGTAAGCTGTATGAGACCGAAGACTTGAATCAGAAGGTTGAAAGTTGAAGGACCACTTTGTAGGGGTGTTAAGATAGTGAAAGGCTGCTGTTTTAGATAAGCGTTTTACTTACGAGATGGATGGTTCGTAAAGAATGAAGTATTTAGCACAAACGAAATGAGGGTATAGACTATGTCGATCTGTGAGGAAATGTACCATGACGATGTAATGGTTTGGTATTGCAAAGAGCTAGCAAGAAACGAGTATGTTAGAATTAATCAGAAACTCGGGTGTTGTGGTTCAACTAGAGCTGGGGAGAGACAATGTAGCGAGATAGACTCGGTTATTTATGCGTGAGGTCTTGAAGATAAGTTTGAGTTGTGTATGAATGGCCATGAGAGTTTTGGTCTGCATTGTGATGTTATGAGTGAGGAATGTATAGTTATGTAGTGGCAATAATTGCCAAGTTAAATGTGCCAGCTAGCGTCGTAGTGATGTGATGTTAGAGAAAGAGGAAGCATCAAATAGAAGCCTTTTTGGGGGTTTCGGATGAGGTGTTCGAGTGTTAACCAGGTTGTTGGAGCACGTAGGGTGTAAGTTTACGTGGTGATATGATTATGTTCGGGATAGCATCACGAAGTGGTGGTGGGTAGTTACCCAAAGGAGAAACCAAGTGTTTTTAGTTGTAAGAGTCGCTAAGTAAGCATATTTTGGGATCATTGGAAGTTTAAAGAAGATGATGGATGTATTAGTCAAAATGTGGTGGAATAGATGTGAAATCCTTAAAGAATGTGAGTGTTGCTTATGTGTGAACGAATTGTCCGAGAAAGTAAAAATTGGAGTTTAAAGAATGTATAGTGACGTCGAACTCTGGTGTCAGTTCGAGGTGATTTAGTCGAAAGCCTTAAGTTAGAATTTTAGTGCAACCGTTTGGTTATTTATAGTAATGAGACAACATCTGCAGCTTAAGAATTGTCGAAAGAGAGGGGCGAGTAATGTTGGTGGGCAGTGCTCCACGCTAACGTGGGGAGGTGAAGACAGTATGTCGGAATAAGTAAGTAAATCGGAAGTAGTAAACTTGACAGTAATGTCGATAGGCGCAGTGTTGTGTAGATTGTCCTTGATAAGTGTGCGAACTTTTGGAAAGAGTATTGAGGAAGGAAATTGTGTATGATTTTGTGCAGGAAAGAAGTGGATAAGACAACTGAATGAGTTAAAATTAGTGACTTTGTGAGAAACGTTCAAACGAACTGATCGTTCAGTGTAAGCTATTGAGAATAGTAGGGTGTGATCGTGGTTACCCCTCCTAGTTGAGTGGGAGTAACCGAAGTTATGTTATATGACTGGACGCTTGTGGCAAAGCAGCGAGAAATGATGAAGTGGTGAGAACGTACGAAATTAGTTGTCGAGTTGTAGTCGATGTGATTCGGTAAAGGAGTATGATCTGCATAGACGAATGTCGGTTGGAAGAAGTAACCTAGAAATTTCAGGTATACCGAGGAGGGGACTCCTGGGGGTGAGCTTGTCGGGATGTACAAGGTTGGTCTTGTGCCAAGTTGTCAGTAAGTGAGTTTTCCTGGTGGAAGATCCTTGTTGTTGTGGCGGGAATTTCCGCCAAGTTCTTTCTCTTAAGGAAGTATAAATGTATGAGAGACCTTATTTAGACGTGTTTAAAACTGTGAGTCCCGAGGTGTGGACGGAGGCGAGCAAATGGAGGCACGATTGGCCTTGGATTTTCTAGTGGTATTTAAGCGAGTATAGAATTCGGAGAGGTTGCAAGTAAATAGTACAAGGTGGCACGATATAGCAAGTGGTGTCTCGCCGAGGGCAGTTTCAAAGTATGGGGTGCGGTTATGTTTCCCATCTGAACGGTCTGAGGCAACCGAGTAGAACTGAGTGGTTGGTTAAAAAAAAATTAATAATAAAACATAAGGCTTTGAGCCTTGAAGTTTGAGAGATAAGTAAGGTGGACTAAGTCTGCGGATCCGTCGAAGCATGAAAGTTGAATAGATAGTGCGCGATCTTGAGGTACTCGATGTGAATTTGAGAAGAAATTCGTAGCGTGAAGCACGTCTCTTTTGTGGAGAGCCGATGTGAGAAGTGAGATGATGGCGACCTTGCAAGAGATGCAGGCGATAAGAAGTTGACCTTGTCATTAGTGAGCGAGTTAGAGCAGCAGCATACAAGTTAGACTGGTCAGAAGAATTAAAGAGTGTTCATCCGACATTTCATGTCTCAGACTTAAAGAAGTGTTTGTCAGAGGTCGTTGTGGCTGTTCCTTTGAGGGGACATCAGTATAGATGATAGATATTTGAAAGTGTAGTGCGCTTCGGCAAGAAAGGGAAGTTAAGGCCAAGATATGTAGGACCTTTTGTTATCATTGAGAGAGTTGGCGCAGTGGCCTACAAGCTAGATTCGCCAGAAGAATTGAGGAGGGTTCATCCGACCTTTCATGTGTCAAACCTGAAGAAGTGTTTGGCTGAGACCGATGTGGCTAAACAGTTGGAAGATGTCAGCGTTGACGAGAGGTTGATGTACGAAGAAGAACCAATAGAGATTGTGGACAGTAAGGTCCGGAAATCGAGAAATAAGGAAGTTCGGTTGGTTAAAGTTCAGTGGAAGTATCATAAGGGACGAGAAGCAACGTGGGAAGTAGAAGCTGAGATGAAGTCCAAATATCCTCATCTCTTTGAGAATGGAATTCCGGGGACGGAATTCTTTTGAGGGGGAGTGTTGTAGTAACCAAGACCAATTATAGAGAGTTTAGAGTATTTGGGAAAGTTTTATTAATGCTGAAAGTTGAGGGGCATTAGTGTAAATAAGGAAAATGTGGTTTATGACCCAATCATTAGGGCACAATGCCCTAGGAGTGCCTTCATCCTCATGGTCTAACCCTCGCATTTTCCAAACTAAACATTTTCAGGTAAGCAGATAATAGGAGGCTCCAGTAAGCGAGCAAGAGCAGGATAGAGTACAGTTGCAGTTAGAGACAATGCCACTCATACTTTTAGTGGTAGTTATTCTCAGTTGTGTATAGGTTGCTTCCGCCAACCTAAGTTATTTAGACAGATGTAATGAAATTTTGTGAACCCAATTTTGTAATTATTTAAATATAAATGCTAAGTATGCTTTATTTAGATTGAGTTGTTACAGGCAAAGCCTAGAACACCCTAAAAAAATGCATTTAAGAAAATAGAAAAAAGTGCATGTATCATAACCCAACCATAGACAGACAAATTCCCATCACACCTATGATAACCTCTTGTTTTTTGACATGTTAGTTAATAAACTTATTTTTGTAGAATCTTTTGAATAAATGACTTTAAATAAGTTTACTTATAAACTATGACATTTTCAAAAAAGAATTAACTTAATAACTTCCATTGCTCCTAATTCACAACAAATATTCTCATGTTTAAAAGAGCATGGTTTCATAAAAACCAGTAAATATTACATAGACATTTTTTGCAAAACCAGGTCTTAATGGTGATTGAGCTAAATAGCTCTATTTTGTCTGTCTTCAAGGTTAAGAGCATCTCCAACAATTGTATTCAAAATGGTGAAAATGAGGATTTTCAGCAATATTTTGTTCTAACAGATTTTTCAAAACTATCTCCAAAATTGAGAACTCTTTAAAAATGATTAGTATCAGAGAGATGATTTTCTATTATATTCCACCAATAAGAAATTTTGAAATGAAATGTTTAGAAGATAGAAATAATATTTTATTAGATATATATATAACATTTTAATAATATAAGTAATGATATAATCTCCGATTGAATGAAGAATATATTGGAGTTGAATACAAATTTTTATAGATATTTTGGACCTTTTTTTTGAAAGGGTATCATAGGCTTTGCCTAGACTAATCCCTGACACTGATTGACGGCTAAACATGCAGCCCTGAGATAATTCCTCAGTGGCCACAGGTTGCCAACGTCTGGATTCGAACCCAGGGTAGATGAGTTTCTGAGTCACATCCCCCCAAGGCCTTAACCAGTACGCCACAAGCTTTGTGGTTGATATTTTGGACCTTGGTTCTTCATTTTGGAAATTTTAAGAAATTTGTTAGAGTGGAATACAATTTTTTACAGAGATTTTGGATTTTGGTTTTCGATTTTAAAAATCTGTTGCAGAAGATATTTTAAGATGGACCAAATTATACCTAAAAAAATCAATTATTTCTATTTAAGACATATATCCTAGTAAAATATTAAACTTTATTAATTGTTTTTGTTATCTTTCATTCAATAATATTATATTCAATTACATTGTTAATTTTATCAATACAGGCATCACGGATGAGCCACACCACCTAGTGGTGGTTTGGGGTGACATATACAATTTTGGGGCAAGAAACCGTTAAAATTTAATAACGGTGGCCTAATTCACGTTTAAGAGAAAATGAAATCACACCAACCTCATCAATGGGCACCAACACCATTTGTTTTTACGAATAAACCAATAATATGTTTTAAGGATCAATAAAACCACAAGGGTTGTGGCGTACTGGTTAAGGCCTTATAAGAACCTCATTTTTGTGGGTCTCATGTATCTGTCTACAGCAATAATTATTTTAAATTTATAAATAAATATCAAATATTAAATTTAAGTGCCACATGAATGATGACATTGACATTTTACACAAACTTCATGATAAGAGCTAAGGTTCTTATAAGAACTCTCCACAATGGTAGTTTCTGCAAGCAAACATCACTTTTTGCTTATAAGAACCTTGCATAGTAGAAATTAACTTGCTAGACAACAATTTTTTTCCAAAAAATATTATCAAATAATTAAAAGTATCCACCCCAAAAAAGATAAAAAAAATCTACGAGAAAACGGGGGATTATGCATTTGAAAAAGCTTTTTTAAATGTGTAATTATATGAGTTTTCATGGTCAAAAACTAATTTTAAAGTTAGACAAAATTTTAAAATGATTACGAATCGTTGTCAGCAAAAACCAGGTGTTAAAGGATAAGAGCATCCACAACAAGGATTTCATAACAATTTCGTATGGATTGCAAATGTGACACGTAGGATTGCAAAATTAGAAAATGTAGTGGTTGTGACTTGTGAGTATGATTGTAAAATTAGAAATTGGTTTTGGTAATTTGCAAATGTCAAATCAGTACTTTTTGATGATGTGGCAGTGAATAGTATATGAAATTGTAGGGAATAATTTCTAAATTAGAAATTGCTTTATGTCAAATCATGTTTTGTGATGTTTTGTAGAGAGTATTTAATTGTAGTTTTGTAGAGATTATTTAATTATAGTTATTTAATTAATAAAATATTTCATATTAAATTATAGTAAAGAGTATTTAATTGTAGTGTTGTTGTTATTTGATTAAAATATAGTTTTTTATGATGAGGTGTCACATTTGCAATTGGATGAAATTTCATTGTTATGGGGTATAATTTCAAGATAATTGCAAAGCTGATGTTGCCCATTTGCAATTGGGATGAAATTTCATTGTTGTGGATGCTCCGAAGAAACAAGTGGGTGCTCCTATTTATATTATTTTTCTAATTGATTCAAAACATTAGAAATGTAAAAGTAAAATGTGATGTCGATGTTGATGAATTTTTAGGATGGGACAGAACAGTTGTTTAGCGTTTGGTATGTAGAATTGGACATAACAGATAACATTAGATAAAATACAATGAATAAAATTTAAAGAATGAACAAAATATAAAATAGACCGTGTATTTGATGTTTTAGAAGATAATTAGATTTTATTTTAAAGTTATATTGGTAAAACACAAGTTTGTTCCAGCTTGTTCCATGGGATGGGCGTGGAACAGGTCTGTTCCACTTTGTTCCACCGTGTTTATGTCTGTTCCACATAAAAGTCTGGCCAAACAAGAGATAGTGATCACTGTTCTGTTCTGTTATATCATGTCCAGTGTACCAAACGCACCCTATCATCATGGAAATTTTTAGTAGAATTCAAAACTGGATTTATATAAAATAAACAATTAATAAACCAACTCCATGTTCTATCACCACTTCCATCACACAATTTAACACATGATTCTTTGGAAAGCCTTTGCACGGAAAAGAGAGTTAATAAATAATAAATGCATTGGAGGATCTTCTATCAAACATACACATCTAAACCTAAATTTCAAAATAATGATCTTGAAGGATCCTTATTGTAAGTATTCCATTATTTTATTAAATGTTAAATTATAACCCTTTAAAGAATTTCTAATGAACTTCTTACATTCAAATTTTAATGTGGATAGTTGTTATTCTTGAAATTGACCTAGCAATTGTTTTTTAAGATGCTAATCCAACTATACTCTCTAAAATAACAATTGTACATCATTTTAATGACATTTTGTTTATTTTAATATATGTAATATACCTTTTTTCTAATTATTAATAAACAATGTACACATAATATTTGGGAGTTCTGAAACATATAACATAAATTAGGATATTAAACGAATTATAAAATGAATTAATAGCTTCTTTGTTTCACCTCCCCAAAATAAAACATATATGAAAAGTTAGTTAGAGATGCTCTTTTATGTTTTATGTAATTCACTTTATATATATATATATATATATATATATATATATACACCACATTACAAGAGGCTTCATAAAATGCAAATCTTATATTTGTTATACACTTTATAAACAACGGTGTGCATATACATATGTATATGCATACGTGCAAGAATATACAAATAATGGGCATACATTCATATGAGATAATGCATATATACACACTGGTTTGTAAGGAGTGCAACAAATACATGGTTTGTATTTGATTTGTATCCTATACTATACTATAATATCTTTTTCATTTCAACAGAAGGTAAAACTTAACTTGATTATACGAAATTAAATAACCTTTTTATCTAATATCTACAAAATGCTTTAATTATTACAAAATAAAAAGAATATTAAACTCGTACTAAAATATTAAAGTTATTAAATATCAAGTTAATTTGTAATTATATGCTCCCACTAGTAGCCGGTCGCTACTTGTGTTGTCATTTTCCTGTATTAAAATAATTAAGAATATCTTGTTGATAATCTCAATGACAACATCATGCATTTGTATATCATTAACTTTGTCTACGGACCTAATATAACTTTACTAATTATCACTAATCAAAGCTTAAGTCCGTGGGCCCACACGTTTTCCTTACATAATTATTGTGATTAAATATTCAATTTTATAATTTTTATTTCAGTCTCCCCATTAACTTTTAAATCCTTGGAATTCTTAAATGTAACGTTGCTGTCATTGTTGGTCATCCACGACCATGACTTACGCATCAAAAGTTTTACTCAAAAGTTGGTGTTTTACTTTCGTTAATAAATCACTAGCAGTGTATTCGTGCAATGCGGCGGGATGTAATATTCAAATAAATATAAGAAAAGATGGTAACAATATACATGTGTTTTTGCCATATAAACCAAATTGATTCGTGGATTGGATCGAGTGGTATTACCAATGTACTCAGTCGATGATATACAAATTTTACCAATGGTGGTATAGATATACATGATATAGAGATTTATCGTCATAAATAACACTTTAAAAAACGTTGTGGCTTATCTTGAAGCCTACGGCTTGAGGCTCATATCATTTATAACTTTAGTAATCAATTGTTTATTACATGGCATTCAAACACATTTAAAAATATGTATTGAAATCTATGGAATTATATATGACTAATGTCAATTTTTTGTTTTTAACACTTCTACTTAAATATTTTCTAATTGAAAATCAGAAATGTTTTTTAAGGAAATTATGTTTCAAAATTAATGCAAATGAAAATTAATGTTATTTAATTGAAATCAGAAATGTTTTTTAAGAAAATTACGTTTCAAAATTAATGCAAAAGGAAATTAATGTTTTTTAAGACTATAAGACTTTATGCATAAATATGTTGTACTCTATGCTAAAAAATTGTTTTTAAGATTTTAAGACTTTAAGCCTAAATGCTTTATAAGATAGTATAGATTAAAAAAATTAGTATAAAGAATGATAACATATATTTAAAAAATTTAGTAAATTTAAAATAATTAATTGACTAACCAACTGCTGTATCTTCTGGAATAATATTTGATATCACGGTTTGATATTTGACAAATGAAAAATCAAATAGAGAACCATTAAAATCCAAGCAGCTGGTAACCGAAATTTTCTTAAAAAACATATTAGAATGTAAGTTCTTACAAACCTTTAAGGCTATTGATATCACGGTTTGTTATAGCGTATACCATAAAGAACATGCATGTTGGAGCAAAAAAACCAAGCAGAAGTAGAGAAACCAAATCGTTGGAAGTTTACAAATTGAGATCAGAAAACTTACATGTTGTGAAGCAAACCAGATTTCCAGAATTCGTTGGAGTCTGATGGAGGTGCTTACCAGATTTCCATAATTCGTAATAGCCAAAATATTGTTTTTAGCCAAAATATATAGGAGGAAGAAGGGGCTTATTTTTTGGGCTTAATGCAAAAATTAATGCAAAAAATTAATCAATTTGGAAAGTAATGCAAATATTAATAAATGTTGATTATTCAGTTTCCAAAAAAAATATTTAACTTTCTCTCCCTCTCATTATGGGTTCTGGTTTCCAAAAAAAATTCCTGGTTTCCATATAAAAAGAATTAGCTTTCTCTCTCTAGAAATTATGTAAATATGCTTTAAATTGTAGTACATAGTGCTTAAATTGTTGTTTTTAAGAGTTTAGGGACTACATGCTTTATAATATAGTATAGATAGTATAATTCAGTTTAATAATTTTTATTTCAGTCCTCGTGTATTAAAACACATATGATAAGAAGTTTTTTAGAACGGCGAAATTTTATAAAACTAGCAAGAAACTAGAGGAAAAAACAGTTACATAGAAATAATAGCAAGGGAATTATTTGCAAGCCAACCGACCCAAGAGAATACCATTCCGGAAAACCCATATAGACCACAAGGTTATAAGCACAACGGTCTCGAAACACCAAAAAACCTCTTTCTTCAACCGAATTGAATCAATCCAAGAGATCCAAATTAACCCGGGGTAGGGAGCCGATTAAGATGCAACCGTCACCAGAACAAGTTGACTTTGATGGGAACAAGTCTATTCCATCTACTAGGAAAAGGCTCCACCTCTAAAATATGAGAATCAATACAACGCCTAGCCGAAGTCATCGAATATTCACTCGACCCGTCTATCCTTTTGAGCCAAAGGTACAAAGGAACACAAAATTTGTTGAAGATCACGAAATTGGACAGCCTCTACCCCACCTCTCGGTGCCCTTCAAAGACACATGATAAGAAGATTCTTACGTTTTTATAAAATGAAGTTTTACTCGTTTGAACTAGGGGTGAGCAATACCGGGTACCCGGCCTATTTTCATGGAACCGGAACCGGCGGTTCCTAGAAAGAAGGAACCGGAACCGCTCCCGTCGGTTCTCATAATTTTGGAACCGGTTCCGGTTCCGGGTACCCGCCTACCAATTGTTTTTTAAATTTTTAACATTTTAAATGTCCAACAATTTCTTCCATAAGCATTTTTGGTGTTCGTGTACGTTCGTTTAAAAAATATAGTCGTTTATGTTCGTTTATGTTTGTTTGTTAAAATGTTAAACGAACACAAACAAACGAACCTAAACGAACACAAACGAACTTAAACAAAATTTAATCGAACACATTTATATTTAAAAAAACAAATGGTGCAACCACTCTAATAGGGTGCTCCATTAATATTTTTACAGATGGTGCTGCCAGCTCCCACATCGCTAAGAGTAAACAATTTTTTAAGACCTAACACTATATATACAATTTGTCAACCTTTTATGAATGTTCTTTAACAATTTTTTCTTAAACTAGTAATCTTTATTTAGATAATTTTAAATTTTTAATTATTAATCTAATTTAGATATTTTTTCACATAGATTAAATATGTTATAAATATTAAATATTAGATATTTTCTATCAAAATGTACCGGGTACCCAGCGGTTCCGGTTCTGGGTACCCAGCGGTTCCGGATACCCGGTCCCGGCGGGTACCCAGCGGGTAGCGGTTCTAAAAAAATGAGAACCGGAACCGGACCCAGTCACATCGGTTCCGTTATTTTAGGAACCGGAACCAGTCACATCGGTTCCGATTCCGAAACCGGCAGTTCCGGAGCGGTTCCGGTTTCAAAGGCGGGTACCCAGTTCCGCTGTTCACCCCTAGTTTGAACCTCCATCTATATATATTTTATTTGATATTTATACGTCATGTAGTTAATAGAAAAAAATCCTTATTAAAAATTCGAAGGGCTCTCTTTTTTCACATCATGCCCCGTTCCTAAATATGTGTAGTAAATTAATTTAATATAAACACAACTTTTTTTGTATTTCTTAAATAGAAAAAAAATCCACAAAAGAATAGACTTCTTTTCTATATATAGGAATGCTACTCAGAAAAAATAATATTTTTATTTTGAGTTATATAATATGTTGTTTAATTTTTCTAAAAGTTCTCCATAAAACGGTTGTTTGGGATTAAATTATGATCCATCTTTTACGTGAACATATATAACATTAATTTTTTAGTTTTGGACATCCAATAAATTTGTAACATTTCTTTTTGTTTGTCACATGTTCAAATTAAAATGATATATACCCTATTGGACCAATATGTAAAATATATATCAAGCAAGGGACTAAAGTTGTCAAGTTAGAAAAAGATAAGCCAAGGGCAAAAGTGTTAAAAAGGAGACGTCACCTCCGACAGTTTTTTTAAAATAGATATTTTGGAAAATTTGGTCTAACATATTCTTCAAAATGAAGAAAATATGAGTGAGAAATAACTGTAATTTTGGGGATAGTAAAAAATAACTTGAAATTTATAGATTTTTTTTTCCAAAAATGATTACTTATGAGAGAGAAATCATTTTTTTTTATCAATTATATGATGAAATTACTTTAAGTTAAATGTTTAGAAGAGAGATAATATTTTATTGGTTGTATTGAATATTTTAATTACATAATTAATTGTGTCGGTTGAAGATGAAAGTGATTTTTTGTGTGGATATTTAATATTTTGACATTTTACTTCTTCATTTTAAAGAACCTGTTGAAGATGATCTGATAGACTGCGTTGCAGTTTGACCAATTAAAAATAAGAAGACGTAAGATAATCTCACTACCATGAAATTCATGAAAAACGTTTAGAGGAGTTCAAAGTCTCCAAACTATTCTTCATCAAGAAAATTAAATTAGTTGTAACATCCTGAATTTTCAATAATAGTATTTTAAATGGGGAAATTAATTAAAATACCCAAAGTCAAACCAACTGTTACCAAAATACCCAAAAAAATTTCAATTTTGCAAAAATACCCAAAATACCCGCGATGGGGTCCTGCGATCGCGGGATACGCTGACGTGGCACGTATTTTGGGCACAAATGCCCCGCGAAGCCCCTAAACTTTGGCCGCGGTACACTTTTAGTCCCTGCCCGCGATCGCAGCCCGCGATGGGCCAAAATTTACAGTTTTGGTCCCTGAACTTTTCAACTTTTGGTCCCTGAAAATTTACACTTTCAGCCCCTATACTTAGACGAATCTTGATGTTTTTACTGTTTTTTTTCCACAATTATTGCAATTTAAAGACCGATTTGTGGTTGAAATTCAATTGCATGTTTCAATCAATGTTAAATCAATGTTTTTGGAATATCAGTTTGTGGATGAAATGAGAGATTGGTTTTCTGATATGTTGGTTGTTTCATTCATAAATAGACGTAAAATTCAAGCCATAATTCTCACACAACGATTTCATTGTTGCAATATTTCTTTCTGCAATATTTTGTGTTTGAGATACTACTGAAAAAATGAGTTCATCTGTTGCAAAAGCTAAGCTATATTTCTGTTTTGATGGTGAATGGGTGCAAGATAACAATGAGTGGAATTTTGCTTATAAATCTAAGCATGGTGTTAAAGTGTCAGTAAACTATACTTATCAGAAGTTTGTTGCATACGCCATGCAAAAATGTGGAATCAACTCTTCTGATATTTGCAAGTTAGTGTTTAAAAATGGCGATGGGTCATTTGTGGATTTATCCAACGATGGGGATATCTCTACTTTTCTGCACCTTGCAGTCGATTCAGAAAGACCCCCATTACTCTTTGTGTATCCCGGCGTATCCGACGGTGACGACGACGGTGACGAGGAGGGTGATTCTCAACAAATAGAGCAGCCTGATTCTCAACAACAACAACCACCACCACCATCACCACAACCACACGAATGGCGTACTGCTGGAGTTGCTGATGACGAAACCCACATTTTCAGAACGGGTAATTCTGAAATAGACAGATCAGACACCGATAATGATGATCACGAAGAATATACCCCTAGTAGAAAATCATGTAGTCAGATAAATGACTTTTTTGATATGCCCCCTATTCTTCCAGACTCCCATACCCAGACACAAAGCTACGAACCTACACCTTATATTCGTAGCGAAAGTTTAACAGCATGTCAGATATTCGATTCGAAGGATCTCTTAGCAAGTCAGATCGGACTCAAGTTCTTGGAAGAGGGTTTCCAAAGTCGCGTGCGGGCATCTGACAAAATCAAATACGTAGTTGAATGTGCTAGAGAAAAGTGTGAGTGGAGGTTGTACGCGATTCACACGGGTCCCAAAGGAGGGGCGATAATGATTAGAAAGTTGCACGACGTACACACTTGTACGAGGACGCAACTTAATCCCCACCACAAACAAGCCGGCAAAAAGACTTTGGGTGCGATCCTGAAAAACAAATTTCTTGATGTTAGCAGGTCATTGCGTCCAAAGGACATCGTCCACGACGTTCACCGGCAGTTCGGCGTCACGATTGATTACCACCAAGCGTGGCGTGCGTGCTGCCATGCACTGTTTATGGTGAGAGGCACGTTCGAGGAGTCGTATGAACGACTCCCGACATATTTATATAACTTGCAGCTGCAGAACCCTGGTACTGTCACGCAGCTACGGACCGATTCACGTGGACGGTTTGAGATGTGCTTCGTGGCCCTTGGACCCGCGGTACGTATTTTAACACGTCATATGTTTACACATTATAAACTATAACATTTACACATTATAAACTATAACATTTTAACCTATGTTTTTGCAGATCCGTACATTTCTGGAAAATCTACGTCGTGTCCTGATAATAGACACAGCCCATCTAAAGGGTCGCTTCTTGGGTATGATGTTCCTTGCGGTTGCCATGGACGGAGATAACTCCATCGTTCCAGTAGCTTTCGGCGTAGGCAAGTCTGAAACCGGGGACGAGTGGACTTGGTTTATGTCCATGTTGAGACAAGCTATCGGAGACCCGCAAGGGTTGGTGTTTATGTCTGACAGGGCTCCTTCCATAAGCGCCGCAATCTCTGCCATCTACCCAAACGCCTCTCACGCCATATGCTGTCGACATTTGGAGATGAACGCCAAATCCAAGGACAAACGTATTACCACCTACAAGGATGTCTATTGGGCGGCATGCAGAGCATATACGGATCGGGAGTTTTCCAAGTACATGAATATGCTACGATACAGTGTCAAGGAAGCAGCCAAAGTCTTTGACGATGCTGGACCGGAGAGGTGGTCCGCGGCCCATTTTCCTGGACAACGGTATGACATTCTGACCTCGAATAGTGCAGAGTCTGTGAATGCACTCTCCCGTTTTGCGCGTAGATGTCCGATTGTTAATCTTATGGACTACTTTCGGACCTTTCAACAAGAGTGGTACCAAATTCGACGCCTAAAAGGAGTTGAGATGCAAAATGCACTCACACCAACGGCGGAGAAGATCGTTTAGTACAGAGCGCGTCGTTCGGGGACATGGCCGGTAAGAGCAATCGGGTATGGGAGGTACGAGGTGCATGATGACTATATTCACGCGATTGTGAATATGGAAGACCACCTTTGTTCGTGTCGCGAATGGGATAAATCTGGGTTACCATGCGGCCATGCCATCGCTGCAGCAAGACATATGACTCGTACAGATTGCAGCGACTTGGCTGTACCTTTCTTCACGTCCGAATATTACCGGAAAACATACGTGGAGGTAATAAACCCAGCTGGACCCCCTGCAGCATGGGTGTATCCACCCGACCCGCTTCCACCATGCTATCCACCTTTAATGGATAAGAACAGGGCCGGGAGACCGAGAAAGAACGACCGACGTCCATCACGTGGTGAAAGTTCGATACAACGAAGATGTACTCGGTGCCAATGCGTAGGACACACTTGTGGAGAGTGTCCAAATCCCGCCCCTTCAACCGTGCCAAGGAGACATTCTGTCAGTCAAATCCCGGGCCCGTCACAGCTTGAACCATATGGAACAAACCCATATGATACTGTTGATCTAAACACTGATTTGTAAATGATATATATACACACATACATATGCTTCTAAATGAACATTGATAACACAGCTAGTTTATAAATGATATATATATATATTCGTATTATATATTTACACACATAAAGAAAATAGGAGACCTTCAATTTTTCTTAGTATTTTCTTGACCTTGTTCTTGCATCCATGGCAGTGAATATTAACTCTGAGTACACATGTCTGTTTATATATTCATATTAGATACGTTTTAATTTTAACAAATTACACCATTATAGTTAATTATTTAATTTATGGTACATCTCATAATTTTTTTCAATTTTGTTTTACACTCCTATCGCATTAACATAATAATCATATATTAACTAATTCATTAAATCGTTTTAAATTATTATTATTTGAATGTGTTTATAGATATCGTGAATGGCAATAGGAGAAGGTAGAATTGTTTATAAATGGGGTTTTGACAAGTTGGTATCACTGGACTCATTTAAGAATTGTGAAAATGGGTATTTGGAGAATGATGATTCATGTGTGTTTAAAACACTTCAGCTCCAAAAACACATGAATCATCATTCGTCAAATACCCATTTTCACAATTCTTAAATGAGTCCAGTGATACCAACTTGTCAAAACCCCATTTCATATTATATATATACACACACATACATATGCTTCTAAATGAACATTGATAACACAGCTAGTTTGTATTCCATCCAACAAGCTCTTCATCTTCAATCTTTCTGACCCTTCTTCAACGGCTTCTGCTTTTGCAACCACGTATGGCCATTGTGTACCACAACCCGCACACACTTTAGCAAATGAGTTGACTTCAATCTTTCTGACCCTTCTTCAACAGCTTCTGCTTTTGCAACCACGTATGGCCATTGTGTACCACAACCCACACACACTTTAGCAAATGAGTTGAGGGTTGTCATATATTCTACAAGAGGAGTAGGCCCATGAATGAGGTAACCTCTGACTTGACCTTGCATGATGTATCCAACCTAACCGTGGTTCAGCAGCTTAAAAACTACTTTTCAGAGAAATTAACAACAACAAAAAATACAAAACAACAACACAGTAAAAAAATACAAACAACAACACAGTAAAAAAAATACAAAACAAAAAAAAATATAACCACCACCTACTTAAAAATTGATTTAGTTTCATCAATCCAAGCTTGCTTCTCGTTTACCTTCGCTTGAATAATTGCGAAGTCTTGCAGAATATGGTGAATTGCTTCTTGTTCTCGACGAACACGAGCCTCCCGAGCTTTTATATCCCCTTTCATCCTTTTGATCTCCCTGTCTTCCTCTTCGATCTTTCTCAAATGGACTGCCTTCCTGCCCATAAATTTTTTCCACTCTTCTATTAGTTCATCTATCTCCTTTTCCTTTTTTGCTATGGCGACCTCGATTTGAGGTGGCATTTTTTCAGGAGTAGACTTAGGGTTTGATGACGATGCCATTTGTGGATGAAATGAGAGAAGAGAGAAATCAATTCAAAGAAAGAAATCAAGAGAGAAATCAAGAAAGAAAGCAAGAGGAAGTGTGAATTGTGAATTGCATCTTACTGGTATTTATGGATGAAATCTCAAACATGCAAATGAATTTCAACCACAAATCGGTCTTCAAAGTACAATAATTGTGGAAAAAAACAGTAAAAGCATGCAAGATTCGTCTAAGTACAGGGGCTGAAAGTGTAAATTTTCAGGGACCAAAAGTGTAAATTTTCAGGGACCAAAAGTGTAAATTTTGGTCCATCGCGGACAGGGACCAAAAGTGCACCGCGGCCAAAGTTGAGGGGCTTCGCGGGGCATTTCAGGCGAAAATACGTGCCACGTCAGCCCTAGCCCGCGATCGCGGGATCCATCGCGGGTGCCACGTCAGCGTATCCCGCGATCGCGGGATCCATCGCGGGTATTTAGGGTATTTTTGCAAAATGGAATTTTTTTGGGTATTTCGGTAACAGTTGGTCAAACTTAGGGTATTTTAATTAATTTCCCTTTTAAATGAGAATTGGGATTTATTTGTATTTTGGGTTAAACCTTGAAATTATATGGAAATTTTATAATTCAATGGGGTTAAAATACAAGAGATTAAAGTAGGATGCTACTTTTGGAAATAATAGAACTTGGAGGTGTGTGTGGTAAATATTGAATGTGTGTATGGATAAATCAGCTGAGATGAGAAAATATCTCATCTTTGGTTCTTTGAGTCGGCAGAGAGAAAGAAATAGAGAGAAGCGAGAAAAAGAAAGAAAACAAGGGTTTTGTCTTCAATATTGGTAAGAAATGGATCATGTTTTCAGATATAATTGTTATAGATGTTGGGTTATAAACGAATCTGTGTTTTGATTAGGATTTTGGAATCGTTTACAACAGATTGGAGCAACAGGTTGTGATTAAAGTGGGTTTTCTTCAAAAAGGTGAGTTCATTTGTTGTTTGCATAAATCAGTGTTTATATGTTAAATTAAACCTTGTCATAGCTGTATAAACTATTTGTGGACTGTATGGAATGGTCTGGAATGAGCTGAATCGAACAGACATAGGTTTAAAGCGAATTATTAAGCTGCAGGTCGAGGTTTCCGGACGAAATGCAGTATCCGGAAACCTCTGTGTTGAATGTTTTCGGACGCGACGAGTATCCGGTAAGTTTTGATTTTCTGGTAAGTTTCCGGATAAAAATTGTTACCGGATAGTATCCGGGTTGCTTTAGTTTCCGGGTGTTGTCCGGATTAGAAGGTATCCGGAAAGCATGGTTTATCCGGTGAGTTGTAGTTATCCGGAAAGTGCAGTTGTCCGGATAGTCAAAGTTATCCGGACACTTTTGAGAAATTGAGAATGCTAGGTTCTGATGGCTGGATGCTGTTTCTAGATGTTTTGTCTGGTTAAGTTTTCTAAAAAAAATTCTAGGGGCGCTGCCCCCAGACCCCACAAGGGCGTTGCTCCTTGACCCCATCCGCTAACCGGGTAGCGAAACCCCCGTGCTAAGTCGCTGAAGGGGGGGGGGGGGGGGGCATTTGAGGATGAAAATACGATAGGTTATTTAGTATTCTCAAAGCTAAGAATATGATATGAGATGTGGTGTGATATGTTGTTATGCATATATGTTAGTAAAGTGTAATGGATCCATATGCACTAATGGTTATGTACACGTGGAATAGATGAAGATTAGTCATTATTCTGATGTGTGTAAGAAATCATGGGATAAACGTAATTTCTGATTTCTAAGGAAAGAAAGAGATTGGCATGTGTATATTGTAATCTCTACTTCCTTTCTAAGAAATAAGCATGTGTATATTATTATTTCTTAGATATGAACAGAAATGGGCATGTGTATATTGCGATTTCTGTAGAATGATATAAGTGGAAATGGGCATGTGTATATTGCGATTTCTGAAATATATATTTATATCACAAGTGGAAATGGGCATGTGTATATTGCGATTTCCGGATTAAGAGCACAATCTAGAATCAGTGAAGATTCGTAGTATGGCTCTGAGACATGATATGATGATGGAATGTGTGTCAGTCATATTCATGGACTTATGTAAAATTGTGTTAACGGAAAAGAGTTACAAGTATGGTAAGAAAAGGGTAATCAGGTTGGTTATAACGTGTTTACATTGATTTTGCAAATATTATTGTGGAAACGAATGTTCTCACTAGGCGTTGGCCTAATCATTTCAATATAATGTTTTCTTACCAGGTACTAGCTCGAGAAGGTAAAAGGGATGTGGGACGAGCGTTTTGGAATAGCGGAAAAGTCAATTAACAGAAGGAGATTTTGAAGGATTGCTTAGATAAGTTAGTTAATCTGATTATAGTGGCATAATTAGATTAATAGGTTATTTGAAGAATTCTGTGCTTGTAAATGTACTCCTAGTGGTTAATTCACTTGTTATATATATGAAAGTTGAAGTTTATTTTATCATAACTTGTTGAAATTTAAGGTTCAAATTAGCCCAGAAATTGGGGCGTTACATTAGTTCTTTTCTCTTTACGCTACGAGCAAAACAGAAAGCTTCCCCAAAGAAAGTTTACTCACATATATATAATCTTAGTTTTGATCCGATGGAAAATCAACGTAATTTGGTCGCATGAGGACAACCAATTGTGCCAATTTCGAAAATAAAATACATTTTCGATATCGAATCGACCAATCGAGCAAGATGCAAGACTACCTTTTACACACAAACCTGTTGTGTTTTTAGTCGGAATCCACTATTTCAAGATTTGTTGGGTTGATTTGGTACAAATTCACTAAAACCAACAAAACTACACTACGGTTTAAGGTTTAAGCAAATAATTAAAATTAACTATGAAAATTAATATCTAAGTAACATATTTGAGGCAAATCAATAATGAAATCAAATAATTCCATATGAACTAAGGAACATTAATGAAACAAAATAAAAAGAAATTTGAGCAAACTAATAAAATTATTAATTAATTAAAAGCAGATTTAGAGCAAATATGAAATTTAAGACAAATACGCAATCTATAAGATTTATGTCAAATTATAAATTATATTTCTGTTTTAAAATATAAAAACAACAATTTCTATGCTGGAATTAAATTTTAAATAAAATATAGATTTTACCATAACTTAAAAAAATATGAAAAGTAAACAGATAATAATAGAATTTTATAAACCATTTAGATATATACCATGTAAAAACAATGAACAATTATTGGAAACCTTTTAGCTTCACGCTTGTCAAAATATTAAAAAAAAATTAATATATACTTCAAAGCAAATAATTAAAAAAAGTTAAATAGTTTATTTTAACTTTTCGTTTGTTGGTTGAATATAAACAAAATCAATAGATACTTCCAAAAAATGATAAATAAATACTAAAAAGTTAATTTAATTGGATTATTTAATAATTGTAGATTCTACTAGTTCCATATCGGCCATGCAGTGTTATTATGATTGAGTAAATATGTATAAAACGTGGCTGGGGATGGATCATCTTCTAGAATCAACAAACTGTGAGTCTTTGACTAACTAACTAACTATACCTTTGTAGTTTTGAATATCACGAAGCACTTTTCTTCTCAAAATTAAATAGTTACGTCTTTTAGATTAATGATTAAGCCCTCGACTCTACATAGGTTTACCCTTGGCAATACCCAAACATGTTCAGGATGCATTAGTTTACGTTTAATGTGGTTCCATAAAGACATTAAATTGTTGAGAATGTAAAGTTTGAACGTAATTAGTTAAAAACAACCCAAATTAGTAACCATTTTGTTGTTTAAGTGCCACATAAATACATAATGATCGATGTTACATGATAGATAAACATATTAGTATTTTTCTAAGTAAAAAAGAATGCATAATTATGCAGCTTTATGATTAAAATTGAATTGAACAATCACCTGTCCTGAACCAGAGGCATCTATGCATGAAAGCGAGCTTGGAAGCGAAGTTGTTGAACTTACACATGAAACACTAGCTTAGCAAAGGAAGCGAGGGAGATGGAGAAGCTTAGCTCGCCTACAACTTCACCAAATGTAAGTGAGATTGGGATCAAGTCACAGGCAGTGACAAAGCAGGCTCACACTTGTCAATGCAAGATTGAAAGCACTACTTATGTGGTGTTGTTTTTGTACGAATTTAATATGATGACAATATAAGTTTATCATCAATGTTTGGAAGCAAGTGTGGATATTTACTATGTCTATTACATTTTGTAATTGTCTCTATCAGTAGCATACCAGTTTAAATCATCCATATACACTTGAACCTTCATGTAATTTACAATATGTATACATGGCTAGTATTGTTTTCATAATTATGTTTATGCTTTGTGTTACTAAGTTTAAACGTCATAGCATCCTATTAGTAATTTAAAGTATTATTGAAAATAGTTTTTAGTAAGGGTTAGTACACACCATAACGAATCTTTGTATAAGTCAAGTATCAACATACAAGTGTTCCCTACCATACAAGTTAGTTAGTTAGTTAGATATTAAGCTTGCAGTTCAGAATAGGCGTTGCTTGTGGTAGTTATTCATAGTTGTGTACCATTCATAGGTGGTCCAAATCCGGTTGGCGTGGAAAGGAAGGCGTCCTATTCAGAATACAAATGCTGGATCGAGATGAGTGTTCGTTGTGTCACTTGTGGTGGGGGTGTTATTTTGCTTTATAGGTTGGTGTTATTTTTAGATGCATGAGTTGGGTTTCTTGTGAGTTATGTTGGTTTTGGCTTAATGTGGCTTGGTACAAGATGAGTACCATTTGTGTTGGGGTTATGGGGTGAGGCCGAGGGCCAAAACTCAGTTGTATTTCTATTTTTTCACCTTTTTAATATATTTGCCTTGGAGTTTTCCTTAAAAAAAAAAAGAGCATCGTCCACATGAAGCGTGTTTGTATATATATATATAGTTATATATGCATACCAAGAACTTATTAATTAATTGAGTTTCATTAGCTGACGGGCTATTTGGGGGGAAATGCTAAGGGGCAATTTAGTAATACTAGATATATGTGTGAATTTATGTGTCTATATATATATATATATATATATGTATGTATATATGTGTCCATGTATGTATTTTCAAGCATAGTTGTGTTCAGTCCTAAATTAATGCCAGACTTCCTACACATATCATTTCATTTGATTCGATTCTTTTTGCATACCAAACGTTACCTTAAACTTATGCCAAACTTCCTACACATATCATTTCGTTATTTTTTCGTTTAATTTAATGGACTGTTTGGAAAAATGACTGCTGTAACGACCTAGACCATTTTGAAAGGTTTTATGTCTTATGTTAGGTTTTTAATAAAAGTGGAAGTTGAGGGGCTAGTTGGTAAATATGGGATAGAGTATAAAAGGGCACAAAACCCTAGGTGAACATTCTATTTCCTGATTGTGAATGATGTTTGGCGGCTGATTAGAGGAAGAAGAAAGAAAGAACAAGAAGGGAAAGAAAGAAGAAAGAAGAAAGAGTGATAGAAGTAAGAAGAAACAATTCCAGTTTATTGGAGAAGAAAAGAAGGTGTTCTTTATTTGGATCCAAGCAGGTAATTTCTTCTCCTCATCTCTAATCCTTGATTCTTGCTGTTGATTTAGTTATTTTGGGGGTTTTGTTGAAAAGTTGAGTTTGAAGCTAAATGGGAGAGATTAGGTATCAAATAGTGTTTTCGCAGCTAAGATTTCAATATTTGTTGAACATAGTGGTCCTAATTTTGTTGCTAATCTTTAATCCATAGATTTAATTCGTACCAGTGATTTCTCGGCCCATTTAGAGGACAGGTCGGCGTCCGGAAAGTCTCTGGACGTCCGGACAGTATGATCTGGATGAATGTTTTCGGATGCGGGAACTGCCCGGGTAAGAAAGCTATCCGGTGGGTTAAGTGTCCGGAGAGTCGAGCGTCCGGAGAGTTAAGTAACCGGTAAGTTGAGAGTCCGGTAATTAGGAGGTATCCGGAAAGGGCGGTTGTCCGAAATGTTATGTCGTCCGGATAGTTGTGTTGTCCGGAAAGTCTGGCGTCCGGGAAGTTTAGTAATCATTTTATATTTGTTCATTAAAACAGGAAAAATTGATCAGGAGTCCGGAACAGTTTAGAAAAGAGAAGTAAGAGCATCATGTGAGTTTTCTAAACTAAAACGTGTAGCTTTTAATATGTTTCTAAAGCGATTGCATGATGAGAAATGCTATGTTTATACTTATGCTTTAAATGCATGAATGTTGTTTAAAGATTTATTGTGAGATGTATGCATACATTGTTTTGAATGTAAATTGGCTAAGTCGGGGAGTGTGGCCCGCCAGCTTGTGTCGGGAAGTGTGACCCGTTTATGCTAGGGGTAGTGTGGCCCCAAGGGGTAGTGTGGCCCCAATGTAAGGCAGAATGAGACTGACTCGTTGTCACCTTAGGGTGGCTTCAGGGTGTCAATTTATGAGGGGCGGACCTTATTCCGTGAATGATTTTAAATGAGCAGATATATGAATGTTTTATGTTAAAAATGATAAACTGTTTTAAATGCTTTGACAACTGTTATGAGGGACTCACTAGGCCTTATGGTCTAACCCTCGCATTTTCAAACTAAAACCTTTTCAGGAAGGCAGGTGATGAAAGGCTCTAGCAAGTGAGCAAGGAGTTAGCAAGGAGACTTGACAGTATAGCGACACTATAATTCAGTTTAGTTTATTTCTCAGTTGTGTAGGTTGATTCCGCCAACCAGATTTTGATATGATATAAGAAATTTTGGGACCCGTTTTTGGGATATTCTAATTTATATGAATTGCATGTTTAAAATTTGTTTGGGTTGTTATAGTTGGTATCAGAGCCATAGTTTAAGGGATTTAGGTGACCGGACGAGCCTAAACTTAAACTTTGGAGTAGAAAATCACAACTGAGAATCAGGAAATGCGTTAGGAGGGTACTATTGTAGATACAGGAAATGCGTTAGGAGGACACTATTATAGAGATAGGACTAATAGGGTACTGAGGACTGTCATGTAAGGTAAGTTTGAGATTTCACCTGGCCAGTGTAATTGCGAACTTACAGGCACATGTATGTGCTTAACCTACCTTGTTATTCCGAAGTGGTAGTCAGAAGCTAGTGTTTATGTCGTGTGTCAGTACTTTAGAATGTCAGCAAGACCCCTGAGGAGTAGACGGAGACCCCTTGTTGGGGAAGTTTCATGAGAAGTCACTTATGATGTGATGTACGTATACATCGTAGAGAAGAAATGTTGTATAGAATGTGATGAGTCGTCTAGAGGTAGATATTCGTGGATTCGAAGAGGATGAATGATTGGTTTTAAGTAAGACTCCTGTTTCTAGTGAGTCTCGGTTCTAGAAATCGTGGGGTAGATCCGTTGGGATGTAAAGGAAAGATAGTGTCGAGATCTTGAAAGAGTCAATCCAAGAGTGAGTAGAGGATTAGAGACCTGACTCGTTAGTCGAGCTTTTCAACGGCGGAGTGAAAACGTGTAGAGGTATAATATGAGATGAACTGGTCAAGACGAAAATAGTATGCAATAGTTGAGTAAGTGGACCGTTGAATGTATGTATAGCAAGTTGTTGCAAGGCCGAGCTCTAGTCGAAAGTAGAGTGTCAATGATAAGTTGCATGAGTAAAGCGATTGACCTCGTTTGAGTGAGTAGCCTTCAATTGCAAGCAGAGTTTCATGCATTGAGTTCGTATATGTGTACATGAGATTTTTCATAAGTAAAGTAAATGCGTAAATGTCAAATTTGATCGGATATGAGTCAGCGTGTGCAAGCGTATGTTTAAAGAAAAATACAAATCCATTTACATCGTACAATGTAGTCTTGAGGTTTACGATTTGCAAAATATTCCACTCTTTTCATGATAAGTCAAGAAAACGTTTGAATGCAAAACTTTTATAACCAAAATGAGTATTGACATGTTGAAGTTATATAATCGAGTGTGAGAACCGACTCGTTTACTTCGTGTCGGTAATTCCTTCTAGGATTTTGTTGTATGAAAAGATTTTCCTCCAAATATATATTTCTGACGTAACAACACATTTTCGGTTGAGTAAGATTAAGTTTTACGGAGAGTTGCATACAAGCGATTCTCGAGATCGTTGTGCAGGGCATTGGGGTTATGAGAATGTTGGAGTCATGTGTACCCAAGTTGTTTCTAAGTATTGTTCTTTAAAAATAATAAAAAGTGTGAAATGATTTATTTATCGCGTTGTCAGGCATGAAGGCTATGAACTCACTAGGTCATAGAGTATTACATTTTAAGCTAAGGAAGAACTCCGAGGGTGGAGAGGGGTTGGTCAAATCAGGAAGGACGTTTGTAGTTTTGATATGTGTGTTCAAGAAAAGATTTGGACAGTGGAAGAGTCGGAAGTGGATTATAGTATCGGTTGTATGAGGGTCTGCATCCTTGTTCGGTAACTGGGAGTATGGTTGTCAAAGGACGGTTGCGTCCGGAGGAAGGGCTAGAAGTCACCAAGGTGTTAGTTTTAGCAACTCGTTAAGAGTAGCGTGGTGAGGAAGAATGAAATGTCCTTGGTGCCGGGATATGAGTTTCGAGGTGAGCTTGTAATGTTGATGTTACATGAGTAGGTTTCAAAAAGGGGGGAGACAAATCATGAAGTTAATTATGATATGTTGGAAGGATTAGATTCCGTAAGGAAACCATGTTAAAGAATAACTTAAGAAAGTAGTTACAGGTTGTCTGTTGTTGTAGAAGTTGACAGTCGGGTAAGGTGGCCGAGGCCGAAGACTTGAACCGGAGAGTTGAAAGTTGATAGAGCACCTTGTAGGGGTGTTAAGAGAATGAAAAGGGAACTTAAGGCATAGAGGGTTCGTAGAAGGATAAAGTATGTAGCGCGAATGAAGCAAGTGTTTAAGATGTTACCGTACAGTAAGGGACTGTGCCTTGCTTATGTAAGGGCTCAGATTGGAAAGAGCTAGCAAGAACGTTGGTGCTTGAGCTAATTGGGAACTCGTGAGTTGTAGTACAACTAGAGTTGAGAAGGGACCAAGTGGCGAGATAGACTCGATTAGGTATGCGGGAGAACATGAAGGTAAGTTTGAATTGTGTGAATGATCATGAGAGGTCTGGCCTGCAGTGTGATGTTTTGGGCAAAGAGTGTATGGATGGGTAGTGACTGTGCTTGTCAAGCTAAATGTGCCAGCTAGTGTCGTAGTGAGGTGATGTTAGAGAGAGGGAGCATCGAATAGAAGCCTGTTGGAGGTTTCGGGTGAGGTGTTCGATTTGTTAACCAGATTGTTGGAGCACGTAGGGTGTAAGTTGACGTGTGGTATGATTATGTTCGGGATAGAATGACGGAGTGGTGGTGGGTGGTTACCCAAAGGAGAAACCAAGTGTTCTTAGTTGTAAGAGTCGCTAAGTAAGCATATTTTGGGATCATTGGAGGGTTAAAGAAAATGATGGGTGTGTTAGTCAAAACGTGGTGGAATAGATGTGAAATCCTTAAGGAATGTGAGCTGCTACTTATGTGTGAAAGAATTGTCTGAGAAAGTAAAAGTTAGAGATTAAAGAACGTGTAGTGACGTCGAACACATGTGTCGTTTCAAGACGACTTGGTTGAATGACTTAAGTTAGAATCTTGGTGCAACTGTTGGGGTACGTATGGTAACGGGAAAGTGGTATCAGCATGTAGAAAGGTCGAGAGAGAAAGGGGGAAAATAATGTTTGGTGGGCGGTGCTCCACGCTAATGTAGGGAGGTGATGATTGTATGTCGGAATAAGTAAGTAGGTTGGAAGCAGTAAGCTTGACAGTAACACCGAGAGGTGGAGTAGTGTGGGTAGATTGCAGTCGGTAAGTGTGCGAACCTTTGGAAAGAGTTTTGAGAAAGAGAATTGTGTGTGATCTGATGCAGGGAAGGAGTGGATAAGACAACTGAATGAGTTAAGTTAGTGATTTTGAGAGAAATGTATAAACGAACTAGTCGTTCAGTGATAAGCTATTGAGAATAGCTTTGTGAGGGTAACCGAAGTTATGTTATATACGACTGGACGCTTGTAGCAGACGGAGAGAAATTGATGTGCCTTCTGGATAAGTTCAATTCGGATAGGTGAGCACTCCAATAAGGAATTATAGAGGTTTCCTACTATTAGTCACGTTAAGCGTGAAATGTGAATGTGGTGAGAACGGACGAATTAGTTGTCGAGCGGTAGCCGATGTGATCCGAGAAGGGAACTCTTAGGTGTGAGTTCGTCAAGAGGTGCAAGGGTGGCCTTGTGCCAAGTGGTCAGGAGGGTGATGGTTCCTGGTTTTAGAGTCTCGTTGTAGTGGCGGGGAATTTCCGCCAAGTTCCTTCTTTTAAGAAAGTAAAGGGGTATGAGAGACTGTAAGTAGATGTGTTGAATAACCGTGAGTTCCGACGTGGGGACGGAAGTGAGCAAATGGAGGCGCGGTTGGCCTTGGATGTTCTAGTGGTATTTAAGCAAGATAGCACGACATAGCAAAGTGGTGACTCGCCGAGGGCGGTTCCAAGGTATGGTGTACGGTTAGGTATTCCATCAGAACGGTTTGGGGTGACCGAGTAGAACTGAGTTGGTTGGATTGAAAAACATAAGATTTTTTAGCCTTGCAGTTGAGAGAAAGGTAAGGTGGACTAAGTCTGTAGATCCGTCGAAGTTATGAAAGTTGAATAGATGTTGCGCGATCTTGAGGTACTCGATGAGATTTTGAGAAGGAATTCAAAGTGTGATGTGCGTCTCTTTGGTGGAGAGCCGATGTGGGAAGTGAGATGATAGCGACCTTGCAAGAATACAGGCGATAAGAAGTTGACTTTCGCCATTATTAAGCGAGTTAGAGCAGCGACATACAAGTAAGACTGGTCAGAGGAATTGAAGAGTGTTCATTCGATTTTTTTTTCATGTGTCAAACCTGAAGAAATGTTTGGCCGGGACCGATGTGGTTATCTCGTAGGAAGATAAGTATTGACGAGATATTTATGTACGAAGAAGAACCAATGGAAATCGTAGGCAATTAAGTACGAAAGACGAGGAACAAAGAGATTCGTTTAGTGAAGGCTCAGTGGAAGTATCAAAAGGGACGAGAAGCAACGTGGGAAGTAGAATCAGATGTGATGTCCAGATACCCTCATCTTTTTGAAAATGGAATTCCGGGGACGGAATTCTTTTGAGGGGGGAGTGTTGTAACGACCCAGACCATTTTGAAAGGTTTTATGTCTTATGTTAGGTTTTTAATAAAAGTGGAAGTTGAGGGGCTAGTTGGTAAATATGGGATAGAGTATAAAAGGGCACAAAACCCTAGGTGAACATTCTATTTCCTAATTGTGAATGATGTTTGGCGGTTGATTAGAGGAAGAAGAAAGAAAGAACAAGAAGGGAAAGAAAGAAGAAAGAAGAAAGAGTGATAGATCAAGTAAGAAGAAACAATTCCAGTTTATTGGAGAAGAAAAGAAGGTGTTCTTTATTTGGATCCAAGCAGGTAATTTCTTCTCCTCATCTCTAATCCTTGATTCTTGCTGTTGATTTAGTTATTTTGGGGTTTTTGTTGAAAAGTTGAGTTTGAAGCTAAATGGGAGAGATTAGGTATCAAATAGTGTTTTCGCAGCTAAGATTTCAATATTTGTTGAAAATAGTGGTCCTAATTTTGTTGCTAATCTTTAATCCATAGATTTAATTCGTACCAGTGATTTCTCGGCCCATTTAGAGGACATGTCGGCGTCCGGAAAGTCTCAGGACGTCCGGACAGTATGATCTGGATGAATGTTTCCGGATGCGGGAACTGCCCGGGTAAGAAGCTATCTGGTGGGTTAAGTGTCCGGAGAGTCGAGCGTCCGGAGAGTTAAGTAACCGGTAAGTTGAGAGTCCGGTAATTAGGAGGTATCCGGAAAGGGCGGTTGTCCGGAATGTTATGTCGTCCGGATAGTTGTGTTGTCCGGAAAGTCTGGCGTCCGGGAAGTTTAGTAATCAGTTTATATTTGTTCATTAAAACAGGAAAAATTGATCAGGAGTCAGGAACAGTTTAGAAAAGAGAAGTAAGAGCATCAGGTGAGTTTTCTAAACTAAAATGTGTAGCTTTTAATATGTAACACCCCGCTTACCACGACACAATATTGTCCGCTTTGCCCCACTGGCTCACGGCTTTGTTCTTGGCGACCTGGCGATGACTTCCCAGGGGTCACCCATCCTGGTACTACTCCCACCCAAGCACGCTTAACCACAGAGTTCCCAAGGAACCCGCATGCTTGTGGCCCCAAAACGCGTTGTGTGTGGTAAGGCCAAAGTTTACTAATATACCCAGCATCTCTCCTGCCCTCTAAAGGATGTGGGATATGCCTAAGGTGTTACAGTTCATTAAAACAGGAAAAATTGATCAGGAGTCAGGAACAGTTTAGAAAAGCGAAGTAAGAGCATCATGTGAGTTTTCTAAACTAAAACGTGTAGCTTTTAATATGTTTTCTAAAGCGATTGCATGATGAGAAATGCTATGTTTATACTTATGCTTTAAATGCATGAATGTTGTTTAAAGATTTATTGTGAGATGTATGCATACATTGTTTTGAATGTAAATTGGCTAAGTCGGGGAGTGTGGCCCGCCAGCTTGTGTCGGGAAGTGTGACCCGTTTATGCTAGGGGTAGTGTGGCCCCAAGGGGTAGTGTGGCCCCAATGTAAGGCAGCATGAGACTGACTCGTTGTCACCTTAGGGTGGCTTCAGGGTGTCAATTTATGAGGGACGGACCTTATTCCGTGAATGATTTTTAATGAGCAGATTTATGAATGTTTTATGCTGAAAATGATAAACTGTTTTAAATGCTTTTGACAACTGTTATGAGGGACTCACTAGGCCTTATGATCTAACCCTCGCATTTTCAAACTAAAATCTTTTCAGGATGGCAGATGATGAAAGGCTCTAGCAAGTGAGCAATGAGTTAGCAAGGAGACTTGACAGTATAGCGACACTATAGTTCAATTTAGTTTATTTCTCAGTTGTGTAGGTTGATTCCGCCAACCAGATTTTGATATGATGTAAGAAATTTTGGAACCCGTTTTTAGGATATTCTAATTTATATGAATTGCATGTTTAAAATTTGCTTGGGTTTGCTTGGGTTGTTATAACTGCCATAGAAATACTTTTTAAAGAAAAACATATTATAATATGCATGATCTACTTTGAAATGGTAATAATCTTTTTAAACCAAAAAAGGACAATTTGAAATATTATTTATTTATAATAAGAAATAAGCCATGATGACCACTTGCAATCGATCCACGTTCTTGAACATGTGTAATAATAAAATTGATACAAAACCAACGTGTACGTACATATTTCTATCGAGGTGTTTTGAACTTACATAGTTACATATGTCAAAAATCATTGTCCTTTTTTAGAAGGGTGTCCTAGGCTATGCCTAGACTAATTCCTTAGCAAATTATGACTGTAAGACACCAGTCCTGATTAAACTTCAGTGGCCACAAGTTGTGTACGTCTGGATTCGAACCCTGAGCAGATGGAATATTCCACCACATCCCCAGGGCTTTAACCAGTACGCTACAACCCTTGTGGTTAGTCGTTATTAGTGTTATACATATTGAAACTAAGGGGCCGTTTACCTAATCATTTACCCGGGTAAGTGTTTACCGGTAAAATTTAACACTATCACTTAGACACTTACTTCCCGGGTAAGATTTTAGTCCACTAAAATGGCATCGTATGCAACAATTTAGCCGGTAAGTACTAACCGTGGTAAGAGCTGTCACACTCACTTACCAGGTAAGACTCTCGGTCCTTGCTTTCGACTCTCGGTCCTTGCTTCCGCTCTTACCGGGTAAGATTCTTAGTCCTTGTCATATTCATCCGATAAACTAATGTGACTTGGTAAACACTTACTCATATAAGCGTTTTATAAACGGCTCCTAAATCACTAAAGAGTTCAATTATATAAAAAGCCCATCTTTATAATCATTTGGCTATGGAACTAGTACATGCAACCATAAATTAATTAGTCTTGAAATGTTGGTATTTTCACTTAAACGATTAAATAAAAAGAATATACTCCATTAATAAATTAAGCACACCCCTATATATGGTTTTTTAATTTATTATTAAAAAATGAAATAGTAAAATATCCAACTCTTTATATTTTACTAGTAAAAGAGGTGAAACATCAATAAACAGTAAAGTCCTTTATCTATTTAATTACACCACATATATTATTATTAATATTTTCCATAAAATAATTCAAGTATAATATTAGTTTTTTTTGGATGTTGGTTGTAGTTTAAATGATTGTGTTCTTGAATAGCAAATTTAATTAATAAACTGTATTTTTTTTTAATATTTGTGGATAGATTTTTGTTAATAAAAGGTACAACCTAGGATGAACCTTTTTTGGTAATCATAAGCATTTTATATGGTTCAGCCAAAAATAATGGTTATCCCAAACCACAAAAGTAAACATATATATTCCTATTACTATTATTAGAAAAGATTTAATTTATTATAATAAAAGTATATAATATTTCTCATTCTCTTTATAATTATTTTAAATGAAATGAAATGAAATAATATAATATAATATTCAATGCCTATGGATGTTGTCAAATATAAACTACTTATGTCAACTGCAAGCAGCATCTTATTTATTAATACACATAACTTGTGATCACTAGACCCATTATGAAAAACACCAAAACAATATTTAAAAATCAATTAAATTGCATTATTTTAAAAACTAACCTTTAAACATGTGTTTAGGTAATTCAAATTCCAAACAATTTATGTATATACTACATATACTATATATTAATTGCTTTGATACATAAGAAAAGTGAGTTTCAGTTACGCCTTTAACGACATGCGTCGGCCATAAGCTATATCGACAATATTGTGTCGATAGACAGTTTTGATGAGTATTGAGTTTCATCAAATACTCTAATATGTACGTCCTTTTCAAGAGTGACTATTCAATCATGCATACATGCACATAACTATTAATTATATATCTAATATAATTAATTCGTATCAATGAATTAATATTCTGATAAATTCAAAGGTATGTGTCGATGCGTTTAGGGGTGAGCATAACCGGGTATCCGGTTAAATTTCATGGAACCGGAACCGGAACCGGAACCGGCGGTTTCTAGAATGAAGGAACCGGAACCGGAACCACTTACATCGGTTCTCTATATTTTGGAACCGGTCCTGGAGTCGGCGGTTCCGGTTCCGGTTACGAGTACCCGCTATCATTTTTTTTAATTTTTTTTAACATTTCATACAATAAAAATGTAGTTTTAAGTCTATTGTAAACTACGAAATGCCAACTTAAGAAATAAACACAACAAATGGTGAAAAATAATTAGATAAAAACTAATCAATACATAAATAAATTGAAAACTCCGGCGTTTTGAGTTTTGACATCAACGAAACGACTTACATAACACATAAACGTCCTTACGTCAAGACTTAACAAATAAAACATTTGGATCAAAACGAATAAAACACCTAACAAAACACCTAACAAAACCAATAACACATCATTAAATATTTAAATATAATAAATATATAAATAGTTTTTACTAAAAAATAGTGGGTACCCGGCGGTTCCGGGTCTAGGTACCCAACGGGTAATGGTTCCAAAAAAATGAGAACCAGAACCGGAACCAATCCTAATCGGTTCCGTATTTTAGGAACCCTAACCGAAACCAATCACATCGGTTCCGGTTCTGGAACCGACAGTTCCGGTGCGGTTCCGGTTCCAAAGGCGGGTACCCAGTTCCGATGCTCAATCCTATATGCGTTTGTGTTAATTTTCAATTAAATGATAATACATAACATTATTCAATCGTATAAACATTGCAAGTTACAAAGATACACAAATAATTAAAAATAATACGAAGATAAAACAAATGAAGTTGAAATAATGGATAACACCTGAAGAAACTTGAATGTTGTACAATATTGAACCATTAGGCCATCCGTACCCCAGTGGGCTCGGGCTCGGGTTCAGGCCAGGTGGCCAGCGGGTTGGGCGGCAACCGGGTACGGGGGCGGCGGGTTCCTGCGGGTTCGGCATGCGGGTTCCCCACCCCGCTCCTACCCGAACACTTTCTTAATTTTTATTTTATTTTTAATTCCAACGGCTATATATCAAACGGCTATTTTCAAATTTTTTTTTTCAATTTAAACACTATAAATCAACCTCAAATCTCATTCATTTTTCACACCAAAATTTAAACACTCACCTCAATCCTTAAATATTTTCTTTCATTTCTTTCAATCCGATATAAACTTTATGGATTCGCCACCCGTTTCATCGTCCGGTTCTTCATCATCCGTTGACACCGACGAGGAATTCGGTCAACTATTTGATCGTTATGCAGATTTGTTGCAAGAAGCTGTAGATAGACGGTATGGTAGCACCGCCTCATCGTCAAGAAGACCGAGGTCCGGGAACATAGAAAGAGGTCGGGTAGATGCTAACGACCGGCTTTTGCGGGACTACTTTGGCGAAAACCCGGTGTATAATCCGGATTTGTTTAGACGGCGGTTTAGGATGAGCAGACAACTATTCGAACGGATAGTTCAAGATTTATCGGGAGTGTATCCGTATTTTACACAACGGATTGACGGACTACGCAAACAAGGTTTGTCTCCGATACAAAAGTGTGTATCCGCTGTCGGATTTGGTCGAACATATTTGGCGTATCCGACTTCCCAACAACGACGACGAGTAGATTTTTAATATTTTGTAATTTTTAATTTTATTTTTATTTTGAAATTTTATTTTTATTTTTATTTTTATGAATGTTATGAATTTTTATTAAAAAATTAGATGAGGTGGCATGTGGGTTCAAGAGGTTCAAAAGGTTGGGGTACGAGATTTGTGGGTTCAAAAAGGTTCAAGAGGGTTCAAAGTGGAAAGCTGATGTGGCGCAGAGTAGGGGTGAGCAGCGGAACTGGGTACCCGCCTTTGGAACCGGAACCGCTCCGGAACTGCCGGTTCCGGAATCGGAACCGATGTGACTGGTTCCGGTTCCTAAAATAACGGAACCGATGTGACTGGGTCCGGTTCCGGTTCTCATTTTTTTAGAACCGCTACCCGCTGGGTACCCGCCGGGACCAGTTCCGGGACCGGGTACCCGGAACCGCTGGGTATCCAGAACCGGAACCGCTGGGTACCCGGTACATTTTAATAGAAAATATCTAATATTTAATATTTATAACATATTTAATCTATGTGAAAAAATATCTAAATTAGATTAATAATTAAAATTTTAAAATTATCTAAATAAAGATTACTAGTTTAAGAAAAAAATTGTTAAAGAACATTCATAAAAGGTTGACAAATTGTATATATAGTGTTAAGCCTTAAAAAAATTGTTTACTCTTAGCGATGTGGGAGCTGGCAGCACCATCTTTCAGTTTTTGATGAAAGACCTTGTCCCACATCGAAAACTTTGAGAAAATCATGCCTCATCTTTCAGTATATATAACCCTCATCTCTTCCCTTTCAATTGCATCACTAGTTCACTACATTGCTTGGGTTTAGCCTTTGGCTTGAGCCCTTTTCCTTGAGCCCTTTGGCTTGAGGCTTTGTAAAAATATTAATGGATTCACTACATTGCTTGGGTTTAGCCATTGGCTTGAGCCCTTTCTCTTAAGCCCTTTGGCTTGAGGCTTTGTAAAAATATTAATGGAGCACCCTATTAGAGTGGTTGCACCATTTGTTTTTTTTAAATATAAATGTGTTCGATTAAAGTTTGTTTAAGTTCGTTTGTGTTCGTTTAGGTTCGTTTGTTTGTGTTCGTTTAACATTTTAACAAACAAACATAAACGAACATAAACGACTATATTTTTTAAACGATCATACACGAACACCAAAAATGCTTATGAAAGAAGTTGTTGGACATTTAAAATGTTAAAAATTTAAAAAACAATTGGTAGGCGGGTACCCGGAACCGGAACCGGTTCCCAGCGGTTCCGGAACCGGTTCCAAAATTATGAGAGCCAACGCGAGCGGTTCCGGTTCCTTCTTTCTAGGAACCGCCGGTTCCGGTTCCAGTTCCGGTTCCATAAAAATAGGCCGGGTACCCGGTATTGCTCACCCCTAGCACAGAGGGTTCAAAAGGTTTGAACCTGGGGTACGGATGGCCTTAAAGTAAAAAGGAATCAATAGGATTTGAAATATTAAATTGAAGAGAAAAGCAAAAGTAACGAATATTGATGGGGTCTAATCCAAGATTATGCTAATCAACGGCCCATGTGCCATGATTATCACTAAATATTGTCGTATTATCAACCATATAATAATAATATGCCCCCCACTTGGCTTTAATTCCACAAAATGCTTTCTTCATACATTTAAGAAATAAATATTTGTTTTTTTTTTCTTGAGATTGAAAAGGAAAAAAAATTAAGGAAAAAAAAGAAATATTTGTTTTTGTGTTCTTGAGATTGAAAGAAAAAAGAAAGGAATGAGAAGGAAAGAAAATATATTTTTATGTTCTTGAGTAGGAGAGAAAGGAAAGAAAATAGACCACTTTTATCAATATACCCTTATTTATTTTATAATTGAATGTAACTAATGGGTATATGAGTAATTTTATAAATATTTTTAAAATTGTTTTCTTTCCTTTCCTTCGCTTTCCTCCCACTTTTGGACGGAAAGTTTGTGAGGAAAATCTACAATATTTTCCTTCACTTCACTTTCCTTTCCCTCTTTAAAAAAACTCGAGAACACAACATTTTTACTTTTCCCACTACTTTCTTTCACTTTCCCTTCCTTTCTTTAATAAAAAAAACTCGAGAACACAACGTTAAAAGATGACAGATTACTTGAAGGTTAGCAACCCAGTCTAGAAGGAAATTCTAGAGAGGAAGTATGATTATTAGTTGCCCAATTCCCAATATTTTTTAATGGTTACTGATACATGTAATTTATTTTCTTGCATATTTCTTTTATTTACTTCGTTTTATTAAGTATTATTAATTATATTGTTTGATCTTGGGAATTCGATTTTTTTTTGAAGTATATAATATTTATATACGGCAAATGCAACAAATAAACTCACACACCCTCCTTCAAAATATTTCTTTTTAGATTTTTGTAGCAAAGACAAGAAGTTTTTTATGTAGAAAACAAGTTGTTGTATATGTAATGGGTCTTACCCAAATGTATGGACCAGCCATAAACAAGCATACTACAGATAACAAGTTAGTTGGGCCCAATATGGAGTTGGACCTTCCAATAATATAAGTTATAAACCAATTGAAGATGGCCCAATGTTGACCATTAGAAGATATGTTTGGCTTTATTCATTTAATTTGGGTCTTCTTTTGAAGATCTAAATAGATGTTGATTTAATACAAATATATCGATTTATAACAGTATTGTCTTCTACTCTTCTTCGACATCTGAAGTAAGTCTTAGTTTATCATCCTCCCGGTGAGGACGCTAAGTGTGAACCGACCAAGTTGTACCAGATTAACATGACTTAAATCATATAGTTTTATAAATAGAATGTGTTGATTTTTTTTGGATCGTACCATGAAACTAGTCTTATCTAGGTAAACAAGACTTGTAGCATGTATGGGCGACCAATTAGACAAGCTCGACCATCAACTTAGATATCCCGTAGTTTTTGGTTTTAGGGGTTGTGTGGTTCGTTTTGATCATCTGCTACTAAGATCATATTATTATAACCTTGACAATTTTGTACTAAAATTGGGATACAAATCACTATTCCTAATACAATATGTAAGTTAACTTCTAAAATGCATATCGGTATTCGTGAACCAGAGAACGACTTGCAACTATAGTATAGGAAAAAGCTTCTTCACTATTTGACTAAAAAGGAAAGAAAAGATCTTGGTGCAAATATGTATCGAATAAATGGGTACACCCAAAAATTGCAGGTCTTGTTTGGAGGGGAATGTAAAAACAAAAATAGTTCCACATGAAAGTCCTTATATTGACCCGGGCGGTACTACTGAACATTGATTCTCTCTCCTGTCATTAGTTATAGCTACGGGTGATTTTCGACAAGTCTTTCCTAATCTATTTTCGAGTCAATAGAATCAAAAGGAAGAGACCCTAAGCTATTAAACAAAATGGAGTATGAGACTATGAGTGCCACCTTTCTAATTAATAGAGGGGTGTGAGAAAGATATGGATTTTCGGATCGCGCTTCGCGAGAACAACAAAATCCACCATAATGCCTATGAATAATAAAAATGAAGCAAATAAAATAAACCATATGTGTAAAGAAAGCTAAACCCTAATATGCTTGAAACTTTCTCACCTAATTACCAAAGATCTTAAAAATTTATGTAAATTATTTAAATCTCAAAGGCTAGGGCTGTGTATCGGGCGGGTCGGGGCGGTTCGGGTGGACAAACCGAAAACCCGATCGGATTTCGGATATGAAAATCAAGACCCGAACTTTAGGTTTCGGATTTCGGATTTCTTCGGATTCGGGTTCGGATTTCGGATTATTCGGGTTTTACACACCCCTACCAAAGGCACTTGGGGTATTTACTAGTCCTTGCAGATACTGGGACTTACCTTCCTCTTTGGAAACTAAATCCACGTTTTGGTTTGGGTTCCAACACGCGTACTAAAATAGTCTTCGTGCATAACATAACCGACACTAAAAATATTCATAGCTGTTAATGCCAAAAATCGTCCAGAAAGATAACTTAAGGTTGATTGTGGAGCTTAACAACTAAAGAAAGGAATCGTTCGACAAAATAGTGCGTTAAAGACAAAGAATATAAAAGAGACAGAGATTTTGGCGACGCGGGAAAAACCTCAACGAGGAAAAAACCCGCGGACGACTAGGAGGGTCGTCGCTGCACTATGATCGCCAAACAGGGGCGATATCCTTTGTTTCTGGTGTCGAGAGTACAATGATTACAATACAAAAGACTTGAAATGTAAAAATAACAAGTGTATCGAATGTAAAAACAAGTGTGTCGTGTGTAAAAAACTGTAGGTCGAGCGTATAAATCGTGCGTCGTGCGTCGAGAGCGATCACTTGAGAGAGAGTTCTTTGAGTATTTTCGTTGTGTATTCCTCGTTCTTGAAATCAGATGTCCGAAAGTGAGGCTGGGATCTTCATATTTATAGTCTTCGTGGCTTTAATTGCTTTTCATGAGTGCAGGAGTAACGGTCGCAACGGTCATTATCGTTAATGCTCGTGATTGCTTCTGTCGGTTTCATTCGTTAGCCATAAATGACGTTGACCCTGCATTAAATGATGAAAACATAACAGAAAATGTCATACGTTAGTTGGTCGAGGTCGTGTGATTCCACACGACGGTCGAGGTCGAGAGGTACACTTGACTTCGGCTTTGGTCAAAGGACAAAATGTTTATGGTTTTGACTTTGTTACAAAAGAAGTGTAATAAATGTTCTTAGTGTCTTGGTCGTGGTCGAGACTGATGAAATTTTGCCCAAACAGTTTGCCCCCAAAATTTAAAATGAGAAAGCAATTTCAAATTTCAAATTTTGAATGTTAGTCGGATGTCTAGGGTTGTGACACGTGTCAAAAAATCTTTTCAGTTGCTTTGGAACTGAATCGGTCCAATTCCAACTAAAGAGGAAGTCGAAAAGAGGATAACGTCGTGACGTCATGCTGACGCACGATCGTGCATAACAGCTGTAAACGCCAGGTGTCGACAATCTGTCGAGTATTCGAAAAGGCAGGGGCACGTGTCGACTATCGAGAGGCTCGACCTGACACGATCATTAGCATAAATAGAGACCTTCGACAGATATTTTCCTTTTACGATTTCAGAGAGTTTTTAAGAGTGATTTTCCCTGATTTCTTTGCTGCTGTTCGCCGAATCTTTTCCAAATCTGCAAGAGATCTTCGACTTGTTAGAGTTTTCGAGGTTTTAGGCACCTATATAAGGTACGACTCTCCAGTCTTTGTATGCGTCGTAAGTCAATCGCTAGGAAGCCTAGGAAGAACTGGGATATTTGGGGCTTTTCGGAGTGTCAAATTATGTTGACAGGGTCAACGATGTCGACGGAGCCTAGGAGTTCCATTCAGAGTTAGGAAGATATTGATGACTTTAGGAGTTTGGCGAAAATCCCTGCGGGGATCGCGGTGAGCAAGGCCGGTCAGATTCGGCCGGAGATGTGCCCCGAGGGGTACGTCGTAATATACGAGTACCCTTTCAAGATAGGATTCCATTGGCCATATTCGCCTTTAGCTAAGGCGTTTATGTGTGAGTTCGACCTGTCGCCAGGGCAACTGATGCCCCAGTTTTGGCGTTGATTCTGGTCATCGAGCGACTTACTTCTCACTGGGAGTCGCCGATGAACGTAAAAGACCTCTTGACCGCTTACCAGGTCAAGATGGACACATATCGTCGCTACAGCTTATTTTCAAAGGACAAGGGCGATCGTACTCTGGTCCTAAAAACTGCGGTCAACGATCGCAAATGGAAGACCAGATACGTCTTTGTGCGGGTAGCGATGCTGGACCTTGACAGTGACTGGATCAGGTCCGGGTGGAACATGACTAGTGAGATTTTAGCTTCGGACGAGCGTCTTTTATGTTATCTTTATTGCTTTGTTTTTTTGACTAGCCTACTTTCTATGTATTTTCAGATATCAATTTTGACGCCGTAGAGCCCAACGACGATTCCGGGACTAAAATCGAGAAGTTCTTGGAAATTAGTCCTGACGATCGATCGTTCATCACACGTCACTTCGTCGACGAGGACGACGACGTGGTTTTCCTGAGTGATAGGGTACAGAGGGATCGAGAGGAGGAAGAGAAAGAAGAAGAGGAGGAGGAGGAGACTGAGGAAGAAGGGAGGGAGGAAGAGTCGATAGAGGTAGAGATGACCGGTAAATGTACCTTACTTTGTTCGACATGCTTCTCCCTTCGTTTCGGTCGCCTAACTGTTCTTCTTTCTTTGTTTCACAGGAGAATCCCAACAGCAACAGCCGAAGATGTCGTCTGCGATGGCTAAGAGGGCGGCTCAGGCCGAACTGGCTCGCAAGGCGAGGGAAAGAAGGAAGGAAGCCCCGACAGCTGGGTTGGGGGTCCTTAAGAGAAAAGAGGCTCCGACTACTGGGTCGGGAGTTCTCAAGAGGACGAGGACGTCCGTCCTGAAGGAACCGTCTTTGAAGACGAGCGGCTCATCGAGAGTCGTCTCGCCTGAGAAGGCGAAGGTGTCGACCGTATCTGTCGAGAAGACTTCCGACACGGTCGACATGACACCTGTCGATCCTGCGCATCCGGCAAAATCGGCGGTGTCTCCTGCTGCCACGTCAGGCCCCTCGTCGGCCGACGAGGTCAAGGGCACGCAGACGGGCTTTGGAGAGGAAACGACGGTAAACTTTACGTTGCCGGCGGATTTCCTGGTGGATAACGTCCTGGACGGGACGAACTTGTTCCCCCATTTGGATAAGTTTCAGCTCCCCTCTTTCAGGGAGCGTTTAAATGGATGCTCTATCGAGAGTACGGGGTCTTACGTTGCCGGATTGGCGTTTATGGTAAGTCTATATCTCAAGACTCTATTTTTCGTTTGTCGTTATTGTCGTTGTCCTGTATTTTACTAACGTGTTTTCATATGTATTCCAGACGTTTCATTCTTCATTGGCCCTGCAAGCCGAGACGGTGAAGATGGAAGGTCTAGTGTCCTCTGCCATTAAGAAGGAGGATGCGATGTTGGCGAGGGAAAAATCTGCCCTGGCGCGTGTCGAGGACATGTCGGTACAACTCGACGATGCCCTGAACGAGCTGGAAGCCGTTAGACATGCGAGGGACGACGTGAACTCTCGTTTGAAGAAATCCTTCTCTGTGATTGCTGATCAAAGAGAGGAGCTAGACAGGAGGCAGGCGTCCTTGGACATGAAGGAGAAGGAGATCGAGGAGTCCGAGTCCAAGGTGGCGGTCCTAGAGAAGGAGGTGAGGGAGCGTAAGGAGGAGGATGCGTCGACCTTTGCTTTGGCTCGATTGACTGCGCGAGCGACGATCATGTGACAACATTTATCGGGGAAGAACCCCCTTGCGTCCGCAACTGAGGAGTTAGCCTTTTTTCTAGCCAAGGTCGGGACCGACAGGGATCTCGACTCTGACGATGAGAAAGAGGCTGAGGAAGAGGGGGCTGTGGATGAGGGCCTCCAGGGTGAAGCTTCGGGCAAGGACGCGGCTGACGCTCCTTCTAATCTTTAGAGAACTTTCTATCTTTGTGTTCTTGTCTTAGTTTTGAATGCTCGACCGTTGGTGGTCGAGGCACTTTTAGATGTAACCGTTCGTTTTAAGAATGAAATTTTGCTTTTCTGTTGAACTTGTGTATTTATTTTGACTCGCATATGCCATAGACAGATATATCATCAACTGTGAAATTCGTCAAGTATAAACAAGGAAATGTGCGACTTAGGCATCCAATGCTATTACGACGATTAGCACACAAGTCATCAGACTTTTTATACTTTGATATTACGTTGGCAAACATAAGTACATGCGACCAAGGCATTTATCCAGAGCACGAAACTTTTCTAAGTCAAGAAACTCAGATCATGAGGTCGTTAGACCTGGACAATCGTATAACCATATCACACGATGAAACTTGAGTCGTATGCCCCTGTGATAAAAATAATCAGATTGTAGACCTGAACACATATGTTATGCGTCTTTACGAGATTAAAGTCGTATAGTAGACTTTGCAATCTTATGTCGGGTGATATGCGATAAAACAACGTCAGAGGTTGGTCGTTGGCTAGCCAACGACCCTCCGATGCTTAAGTCAGTAATCGTCGTGGTAAAAAATCGTACGAAAAATAGAAAAGGATTTAGAAGGCATACCTTTCCAGACGTGTTGCGTCATAGCTATGTAAGATACTTTGACTGTCGAGGGTTCAGAGTTGATAGACACCTTTACCCACGACTTTTCTGAGGCTTCAAGGCGGACTTGTAGCAATCACGAGCGACTTTCGGCTCACTTTTGATCTCCTGGATTCCCCACGGCGTAGGGAACTTCATGATCTGGTGATACGTCGAGGGAACAACTTTCATTTCATGGATCCACGGTCGACCTAAGATGATGTTATAGGCCGACGAGAAATCAATAACGCTGAACTTGGTCTGTTTGTTGATTCCTCCAGCATAGACAGGCAAGATGATCTCTCCAAAGGTACTCGTCGCTTCTCCATTGAAACCGACCAAGGTTGTCGAGCGTCGGGTGATCTCCGATCGGTCGATTCCCATGGCCTTGATGGTGTCAAGGAAGATGACGTTCGCTGAACTGCCTCCATCGACCAAGACTCGTCGGGTTAAACAATTACCAATCGTGAGTTGAATGATCAATCCGTCATGATGCTTCTGATACGAGCCGCCGAGGTCGTCTTGGTCGAACACTGTTTGGGTAAAAAATCACACCCTCGACCGACTTGGGAAATTCCCTCGACATGATCAAAGATATCTACGACGGTCATACTCTCAACCGACAAAGATAATACCCATTATTATCATGTCCCCGATATACGATAGTTGATTATTAAAAGACATCTCGGGTCAATAATCATCTAATGATCGCATGTGTCGCACCTCACGCATTGCTAGTCTCACAACGATATTAGTCTTATGTCACTAAGTACTATGTTACTAGTCCTACGCCACTAGTCTTATGTCCTACGCCACTAGTCTTATGTCGCTAGTTACATGTTGTCAGTTACGACTCGTCGGTCTTATATCGCTCCGGTCCTGCGACGGCATCGTCCTGACATCCTGGTCCTGTGATATCATCATCTTGGTCTTACGACCTAGTTCTACGACATTTTCATACCATCATTCTTATATTAAGATAAGGTCTTAGAAGACATTTACAGTCATATACATGGTCTTATATTTCGGCGACGGTCGTATGCTCCATAAGACCGACGTCCAAAACTTAAGACGGTCTTACGATTACACTAACCATTCATGGTCAACAGCCGTTTCTTTTGTTCATTTATGCAGGTCTGCGGGCATTTATGGCACAACGACGAGTAACGGAAGAATCATCAATGACATTAATGGCTCGACAGTGGTTACAAAACCAATCATCAAAGCGCATTTAATGCCGACAGCGGTTACAAAAACAACCATTAAAGCACAGTTAATGCCAACGAAAGCTATATAAAGGCTACTCTACCTTCGATCAAGGGACGAATTCATCAAGCTACACAACTGCATTTTTATATTTCTCTCTGAATACAGCAAAATATTCGAACGCACTTCGCTAACGCAAGTATCGCACGACGACAGTTCAAACCACACGACAACAGCTTATTTCCCACGTTTTACGCACGACACAGGACTTTTACACACGACTAAGTTTACTTTTTCTATAATTGTAACTTATTGTACACAAACCACCTGTAACACAAGGACTTTCGCCCCTGTTTGGCGACCATAGTGCACTGTCGACTCTCACAAAGTCGACCGCGGTTTTTTCCCTCGCTTCGGGGTTTTCCGCGTCACCAAATCTCTCGTCTTATTTACTTTTTCCTCGCAATTACGTTGTTTGGCTTGAGATACGTTTCTTTAGCTGTTAAATGTCCACATCGACCTTAAGTTGTACTTTTGTGCGATTTTTGGCATTAACAGTTTGGCGCCATCCGTGGGACCCCATCTAGAGAAAATCTCAAGCCAACACTTACATCGCTCTAACGATCTTGTAAAGTTTTTTCAGGTATATGGCAAATTATCAAGATCCCCTGATCCAACTTCAATCGGAATTGAATGCGGCTCGAAGCCAGATTCAATCCCTGATAAAAAAAATGATTCGTCAAAGTATCGCATGTATCGCATCATCCAAGGGACTCGGGGGCTCGAAACACCCTACACAAACTGAAAAATACCACATTTGATTTCAAAAGCCCTCGGAAAAAGGTGCTTATCGACTCCATGTTACGGGTAATTGTGACGTCCCACTTAGAACAACTCTATATATATACTCTAAGTATATTCTCCTCGTTCAATTACTATGATCTAATATACAAATGTTGATTTAAGCATCAAATGATCATTGTTCAAATCGACGACCACCCCCGATTTTACATTGCAGGCTCGCAAGATCATATTAATACAGGTCTTACGATTTACATCGTGAGAAATAAAAAGTCTCTACGACTTAAGTACAGGTTTTACGATTATATCGTGAGGAACAAAGTCTCTACGACTTCATCAGACGATCAAGTTCCCAACGCCATGGGGAGTGCAAGAGATCGAAAGCGAGCAAAAGACCGCCCAAGATTGCTATAAAGCAACATTGAAGCCTTAAAGGTGAAACCAGCATCGTGGCGACTGCACATGATATGATCTAATCTACCCTTGCGCCAGAAAAGGCAAATCTGGGTATCGTCTTACAATCACCACAGGGGGTAGAATGCTGTACCCCGCTCGACCCTACAGTTTTCAACAACTAATCGTGGGCATAGAGATAGCTCACGACTCGGGGGCAATCAGATCCCACGATAGAGGCAATCCTCCAATAGCTAACGACGAACGTCACCAGGTACATAACGCCAGTCAAACGGCACTCGGGTACGGTATACCAACTTTCTAAAGTTTTAGTTACGTCCTTAATTTCGCGACCCTTCATAAGGTAAGGAATGGACATCCTTCCCCCGAGGCAAGATATTTTATCCTTTTAGTCTTTTAAAATGATTTCTATGAACGGGATGACCTCAGACGCCTACTCCCAGGTTCGTGGCTAAAAGGTCCTCTCCTCTATCCAAACTAACATTCTATACAGCTTCGAAATTCCTTCCGAGATCGTGCGCGACCACGATCCCTGAATGATCGTTCGTCTGAAGACCGTAGTGACAAATCTACGACTGCACCCCCACGTAGCTGGATTACTGTGCCTTTTATTTCATTTCTTTGCTTTCGATTTACTTCGACGAACGATTACTGACTTAAGCATCGAAGGGTCGTTGGTCAAACCAACGAACACCCCTGTATCTTATTATGCAGGTTCGCAGGATCGCACGTCAGTCTTACGATTTACGTCGTAACAGAATAGTGTCTTTCAGACCACAAAGTCACGATAAATGCATCGTGAAAGGACAAAATCATGACCCTCAAATCATGGCTCGAAAACTGAATCTCGCAACTCGGTACATGGATCTTACGATCACAGCAGGTGTTACGAATTCGAAGTCTCAGGACTTACAATCTGTAACTTGGGACGTATGTTCGGTTCAGTCGCCCGATTACTTCCAAAGTCATTCTTCAAACAAAGTCTACACGGCTTACATTTTTTTTTCTTACGATCGCCAGTCATGGCAAGCGATGGTTGCAATTTATAGTCGTCAGTAAAAGACAACTTACATTTTTTTTCTTACGATCGCCAGTCATAGCAAACGCAGGTTTCAACTTATAGTCGTCTCACATTTTTTGTGATCGCCAGTCACGACAAACACAGGTTAAAATTCTCGGTCGCCAATAAAAACAACTCGCATGTTGAAATCTCATCGCTAGTCATGGCATATGTCTTCAATAAAAACGACTTGTACAATCACCAGTCATGGTAAGACGCATGTCAAAATGCAAAAGTCGCCACTAAGTGTGACTCGCACATTTTAATCTTAGGATTGCCAATAAAGGCAAGTCGCAAGATTAACCGTATAATCACGAGTAAGGTAAAATTTTTACCGATTATCGCTAAAGCAAAGCTTACACAACGTAACATAGGTCTCTAACGACCGTATCGGTTGTAAACGCCAGATCACAAGTCTATAACGACCGTATCGGCTCGAAACGCTAGATCACAGGTCTCTAACGACCGTATCGGCTCGGAACGCCAGATCATAGGTCTCTAACGACCATATTGGCTCAAAACGCCAGATCACAAGTCTATAACGACCGTATCGGCTCGAAACGCCAGATCATAGGTCTCTAACGACCATATCGGCTCTAAACGCCAGATTAAAAGTCTATAACGACCGTATCGGCTCTAAACGCCAGATCAAAAGTCTATAACGACCGTGTTTGGGTAATAATCCACCAGCTTCGACCACGACCGAGACGTTAAAAACATTTATTACACTTCTCTTGTAACAAAGTTAAATCGTCAACACTTTGTCCTTAGACCGAAGCTATAGTCGAAAATACCTCTCGACACTCGACCGTCGTGTAGAAACATACGACCTCGACTAACTAACACGCGACATTTTTGTTACGTTTTCATCATTCAATGCAGGTCAACATCATTCATAGCCAACGGACGAAACCGACAAAGCAGTTATGAGCATTAAAACAACGATGACCGGTACGATCGTTACTAGAAGAAATCATGAAGTCATTAAAGCACTCGAAGACTATAAATGCAAAGACAAAGCTATCATTTGCAGATCATCTAACACCAGCAAACTTAAGAATCACACTGCGTACTCAAGAACATCCGAAGCAAAGGAATTTCTCTCCAGTGATCGCTCTCGATGCACGACTCACACTCTCGACCAAGAGTTTTAGCACACGACACACCAGTTTTTACACTCAATACACTTGTTATTTTTACATTTCTAGTCATTTATGTTGTAATCATTGTACGATCGACACCTGAAACAAAGGACATCGCCCCTGTTTGGCGATCATAGTGCAGCGACGGCTTCCACAGTCGTCCGCGAGTTTTTTCCTCGTTGAGTTTTTCCCGCGTCATCAAAATCTCTGTCTCTTTACAAATTTTTGTCCTTGTCGCACGCTTTGTCGTAAGATTCCTTTCTTTAGTTGTTAAGCTCCACAATCAACCTCAAGTTGTACTTGTGTGCGATTTTTGGCATTAACAGTTTGGCGCCCACCGTGGGGCCCCATCTAGAGAAAATATTTGACAAACGTGCGTCCTACTAACGGTTTCTTGCAGTTTCTTTTGTTTTCTGTTTCAGGAAAATGGTCGCCCCTGGAAATAAAGAGCATGTCATTGCCCGAATGTATCAGGAGTTAGAAGTTGCGCGGAATCAAATCAATGCCATGGTTGAGCAAAGTCGAAGAGCAGCTGAGGAAATCGCGCGGCTAAGAAATCCCTTCGGGCCTCAGGGCGGTCCTAGGCCATTCGTCCAAAATCTAGGTCGAGGATCGTTTGGCCAGAGCGGTCATAGACCATTCGTTCAGAATCCGGGTCAAGGATCGCACGGGCAAAATCCAGGGTCCGCTCCTTTCCTGCAGAATCCAAGACCAGGACCATTCGTTCAAAACCAGCACCCAGGTCCATTCATGCAAAATCAGCAACCGGGGGCATTCAATCCAAATCCCCAGTTCGGGACGGTTCCTCCTCAGCATCTGAGACCGCCACCCATGAATAATGGATCGCAGCCGTTTCAGAATGGATCGCAGCCGTTTCAGAATGGGTCGCAACCATATTCAATCCCTTTCAACGGAGACGCCAATGGTTCGTCATATGGCAACGGCACCAGTTCAGGAGTTGATCCCCTGGCAGGTGCTAATCCCGATCCTAATGATCCCGTCGCCCAGCGATTAAAGATGCTAGAAGATCAGACGAGCGTGTTCTGTCCCTACTCGCTAAGCTACCCGGGGCAGCCGTGCCCGTCGACGTCGAACCTCGTTCAGGGTATCAGGCATCGCCTTTCGTCGACAAGATCGCGACCGTCGACGTCCTGAAGAAGTATAACATCCCCGCCTTCACGCCCAAGTATTCGAGGATAACCGATCCGACGGAGCACATCGCGCAGTATAAACAACTAATGTGGACGATCTCGATCCCCCAAATGTATCAAGAAGTCTGCATGTGCAAAAGTTTTGGGGCAACCCTCACAGGTCCTGCCCTCCAGTGGTTGATCAACCTCAAATCCAAATCCATCGAGTCGTTCGCTGAGTTGGTCAACCAATTCTCCCAGCAATTCGCCAGCAGTCGCAAGATGGAGAAGCATACCAGCGACCTGTATTATGTCGTGCAGAAGGCCAATGAATCCATTCGAAGCTACTTCAATAGGTTCAATGCGGAAATGATCAGTGTCCGTAACTGTGACGTCAAGACCGCGATTGAAGCCTACAAGCGTGGTCTAGACGACAGTTCGGGTTTATACACCGATTTGACCAAATATCCCCCAGAAAACTTCGAAGACGTCCGAGCCAGAACCCTTGCTTATATGAGGGTAGAGGATGATGCTGCCTTTCGTCGTAAGCACACCGATGACAAGAGGTCACTTGGTATTAAGAAGCCGGAATTCAAAATAAAGGCAACATCCAAGTCGGAGCCTGTGCGACAAATCTCGAACGTCCGGTTCAAGACCAAGGCTGAGTTCAAAACCGCAAACTCTACCAAGTTCCCTCAGTACCCTAAGATATCCTCTTACGGATTCAAAGGAACTACTAAGGACTTGGTCGAGGCCCTGAAAACCACCCATGCAACCATCTGTTGGCCAAAGAAATCCGATCAGGACGACGCCAAGAAAGATAAGTCAAAGTGGTGCGACTTCCATGTCGACCATGGTCATGCGACAGACGATTGCATAGCTCTCAAAAAGGAGCTAGCATATCATGTCCCGAAAGGAAACCTCAAGGATATCATCGACTACGTTGTATCTCCAGCTAGCGACGTTCGACCGCCAACCCTCGAGCATGCTAAGGTCGTCAATTACATCACTGGTGGCTCTGATGTATGCGGCTTGACGTATTCCGCAGCCAAACGTCACGCCAGATAAGCGCCTAACGATCGGCCTATCCCGCGTTCGTCGAGACCAAAAGAAGATCTAGAGTTAGAAGCTATGAAGATCACGTTCGACCAAGACGACCTCGGCGACTCGTATCAGAAACATCATGACGGGTTGATCATTCAACTCACGATTGGTAATTGTTTAACCCGACGAGTCCTGGTCGATGGAGGCAGTTCAGCGAACGTCATCTTTCTTGATACCATCAAGGCCATGGGAATCGATCGATCGGAAATCACCTGACGTTCGACAACCTTGGTCGGTTTTAACGGAGACGCGACGAGTATCTTTGGAGAGATCACCCTGCCTGTCTATGCCCGAGGAATCAACAAACAGACCAAGTTCAGCGTCATCGACTGTGCGTCGGCATATAACATCATCTTAGGCCGACCATGGATCCATGAAATGAAAGCCGTTCCCTCGACGTATCACCAGATCATGAAGTTCCCTACGCCATGGGGAATCCAGGAGATAAAAAGTGAGCCAAAAGTCGCTCATGATTGCTATAAGACCACTCTGAAGCCGCGGAAATAGACCTTCTATTGTGGCGACTCACGACGACATTTAGTGTATCGTCCTAAAATCGCCACAAGGGGGCAAGATGGTAGCAATAATCAAGACGTCCCGCGTAGTTGGGACGCGATGCGTCAGAAAAGGTACGTCATCTAAACCCTTTTCTATTTTTCATACGATTTTATACAACGACGAATACTGACTTAAGCATCGGAGGGTCGTTGGTTAGCCAACGACCAACATCTGACATCGTTTTAACGTAGGATCGCATGATATTAGTTATTAAGTCTTCTATACGACTTTAAATCTCGTCGCATGATACAAATGATCAAGTCTGTGACCTGCTTATTCTGTCACAGGGATGCACGATCCAGGAACATCGTACGATTTAATTATATAATCGTAATACTCGACAGACGCCTGCTCTAAGTTTCTGGACTTGTTTGGGCAAAATATCACCAGTCTCGACCACGACCAAGGTAAGTAAAACACTCACTTCTGTTACTTCTGGTAAGGAAAAATCATAGCACTTTATCACCCGACTAAAGCTAAGATCAAAAGTTATTTACCTCACGACACTCGACCACAATGTCGTACGTTTCACACGATCGTCGCATAGAACCATGCGACCTCGACTAGCTAACGCGTGATACAACTGTTACGTTTGTTTAGTGTTTATTGCAGGAGTCAACGTCATTGATGGACAACGGCTATAACTGATGAAAGCCATTAACATCACTAAAGACGACGTCCGTTACGACAGCTATCGAAGTATTTAATGAGCCAATTAAAGCGCCCAAAGACTATAAATTCCAAGCTAAATCCTCAGTTCAAGGGACATCGAACAACAGACACAAACACTCGAACTCGAAAGAACACTTGAAGCACAGAAATCGCTCTCAGAAGAATCGCCCTCGACGCACGACATCAGCGCACGACACACAGTTTAAACACACAACGCACATTGTTTTACATTCAAAACACTTGTTACTTTACATTTTTAAATCTTCCTTTCATTTGTATTGTAATCTCTGTACGATCGACACCCGAAACACAAGGACATCGCCCCTGTTTGGCGACCATAGTGCAGCGACGACTTCCACAGTCGTCCGCGGGTTTTTTTCCTCGTTGAGGTTTTTCTCGTGTCATCAAATTCTCTGTCTCATTTACATTTTCGTCTTTGTCGCACGCTTTGTCAAAAGATTCTTTTCTTTAGTTGTTAAAGTCCACATCGACCTTAAGTTGTACTTTGGTGCGATTTTTGGCATTAACAGTTTGGCGCCATCCGTGGGACCCCATCTAGAGAAAATCTTCGACAAACGTGCGTCCTACTAACGGTTTCTTGTAGTCTTCTCTATTCCCTGTTTCAGGAAAATGGCAGCCCCTGGAAATCAAGAGCATGTCATTGCCCAGATGTATCAGGAATTAGAGGTCGCATGGAATCAAATCAATGCCATGGCAGAGCAGAGTCGCAGAGCAGCCGAGGAGATCGCACGGCTGAGAAACCCTTTTGGACCTCAGCATGGTCCTAGGTCGTTCGTTCAGAATCCAGGCCAATGATCGTTGGGTCAAAATGGTCCTAGACTATTTGCGCATAATTCAGGTCCAGGATCGGGTCCGTTTGCTCAGAATCAGCATCCAGGTTCGTTCGCTCAGAACCAACAACCGGGGCCGTTCAACCCAAATCCCCAGTTCAGGACAGTTCCTCCTCAGCATATAAGGCCACCACCCATGCAGAATGGGTTGCAACCATTTCAGAATGGGTCGCAGCCGTTTCAGAATGGATCGCAGCCATATTTTATCCCTTTCAACGGGGACGCCAATGGCTCGTCGCATGGCAATGGCACCAGTTCAGGAGTCAATCCGCAGACAGGTGTGCATCCTGATCCTAATGATCCCGTCGCCCAGCGACTGAAGATGCTAGAAGATCAGAATGAGCGTGTCCTATCTTTGCTCGCCAAGCTGCCCGGGGCAGCCGTGCCCGTTGACGTCGAGCCTCGATCCGGATTTCAGGCGTCACCTTTCATCGACGAGATCGCGAATGTCGAGGTCCCGAAGAAATACAACGTCCCCACCTTCACGCCCAAATATTCGGGAGTGACCGATCCAACGGAGCACGTCGCGCAATATAAGCAGCTTATGTGGACGATCTCAATCCCGCACATGTATTAGGAGGTCTGTATGTGCAAAAGCTTCGGCGCGACTCTCACTGGTCCCGCCCTCCAATGGTTGATCAATCTCAAACCCAAGTCCATCGGGTCGTTCGCCGAGTTGGTCAACCAATTCTCTCAGCAATTCGCCAGCAGTCGCAAGATGGAGAAGCAGACCAGTGATCTATATTATGTCGTGCAGAAGACCAATGAGTCTATTCGAAGTTATTTTAATAGATTCAATGCAGAGATGACCAGTGTTCGCAATTGTGACGTCAAGACCGTAATCGAAGCTTATAAGCGTGGTCTGGACGACGGTTCGGGTTTATACACTGACCTGACCATATATCCTCCAGAAAATTTCAAAGACGTCCGAGCTCGAACCCTAGCGTATATGAGGGTAGAAAACGACGCTGCCTTTCGCCGCAAGCATACCGACGACAAGAGGTCATTGGGTGTAAAGAAGCCAGATTTCAAATGTCCGATTCAAGACGAAAGCAGAGGCCAAGACCGCGATCAAATTCCCTAAGTACCCCAAGATATCCTCTTACGGATTCAAAGGGTCCACTAAAGATTTGGTCGAAGCTTTGAAGACCACTCGAGCGACCATCTGATGGCCAAAGAACTCCGATCAGGACGATGCTAAGAAAGATAAGTCAAAATGGTGCGACTTTCATGTCGACCATGGTCACGCGACAGACGATTGCATAGCTCTAAAAAAGGAACTAGCAAATCATGTCCCGAAAGGAAACCTCAAAGATATCATCGATGATGTCGTTACTTCAGCTAGCGATCATCGACCGCCGACCCCAGAGCACGCAAAGGTCATCAATTGCATCACTGGTGGTTCCGACGTATGTGGTCTGACGAATTCTGCGGCCAAACGTCACGCCAGTCAAGCACTTGACGATCGGCCTACTCCGCGTTCATCATGGCCCAAAGGAGATTTGGAGTTGGAAGCTATGAAGATCATATTCGACCAAGACGACCTCGGTGACTCGTATCAGAAGCACCATGATGGGTTGATCATCCAACTCACGATTGGTAATTGTTTAACTCGACGAGTCTTGGTCGATGGGGGCAGCTCAGCGAACGTCATTTTCCTTGACACCATCAAAGCTATGGGAACCGATCGCTCGGAAATAACCCGACGTTCGACGACCTTAGTTGGTTTCAATGGAGAAGCGACGAGCACCTATGGAGAGATCATCTTGCCGGTCTATGCCGGAGGAATCAACAAGCAGACCAAGTTCAGCGTCATCGATTGTGCGTCGGCCTATAACATCATTTTAGGTCGACCATGGATCCATGAAATGAAAGTCGTTCCCTCGACGTATCATCAGACTCTGAAATTCCCTATGCCGTGGGGAGTTCAGGAAATCAAAAGTGAGCCAAAAGCCGCTCGTGGCTGCTATAAGACAACCCTGAAGCCGCGAAAGTAAGCTGTCTGGCAGTCGTAGGCCGAAGGCTAAGCATGACCGTAGGGTCTCGACAGGTTCGTCCTTCTATCCGTAATCTTAAAACTTCTGCCTCTCATACAGGATATGCCGACTATTTTTTCCCCGTCGCACGAAAACACGGTCGACATAGACGTTGTTCCTCGAGATCTCAGTGTCGATCCGTCATTTAAAACCTACTCTCTCCTGAAAAGAATAGGATGATAAATGACGGGGGGGCAAGTACCCCATCCGAGAGGGTATGCTTTCATATGATTTTTTTTATCACAAACGATTACTGACTTAAGCATCGGAGGGTCGTTGGTTAGCCAACGACCAACCTTTAACATTGTTTTTTCGCAGAATCGCACGCCGACAATCACTAAGTCTAAAACGACTTTAGTTTCGCAAGGTCGCACGATGTAAACGACCATGTCTATGACTTGATCGTCCTTTCACAGGGACACACGATTCGCGGTTTTTCGCACGACTTAGTCGTACGATCGCAACGTCTAACGATTTTGCACTCTAAAGTTTCTTAACTTTGAAGAATTTCACCCTCTGAATGTATGCTTTGATCGCATGTGTTTATATTTGTATACACGATTTAGAAGTCTTATGGCTTATGTTCTAATTGTTGTATTGCAATGGATGCCTAAGTCGCATGATTTCTCGATTATTCTCTACTTACTGAATCTTACGATTAACATTATATTTGTTCATGAAATATACAAAGCGTAAGTTCAAAAGAAGTCTAAGTTTCGATTATTGAATAAACTATCATTTACAAAAAAGCTCGACCACCAACGATCGAGTAGCAAAGAAACGAAATAACCAGAGACACATCCTCTAAGGCAGAGGAGGAGTGTCGGCCACATCCTTGCCTAATACCTCGACCTGGGGACCTTCCTCCTACTCAACTTCTTTCTCATCGTCTGAGTCAAGATCCTTCTCAGCCCTGACTTCCTTGTAAAATATGTCCAACTTGTCCGACGCCGAGGCTAAAGGATCCTTGCCCAGCAAGTGGCGTCGCATGATCGCCGCACGTGCAGTAAGTCGAGCAAAGGAGAAGATAGACTTATTCTCGTCCCTCAGCTCCTCTAACTCCTTCTCTAAGCCCACCATCTTGGATTTAGATTCCTCGAATACTTTTTTTTCACAGTCAAGGATTCTTTCATCCCCTCCAACTTCTCTCTTTGGTCACGCATCAAAGTCAGGGATTGCTTCAGGCGCGAGCTCACGTCATCTCTCTCATGACCGACGGCTTCCAACTCGTTCAAAGCATCGTCAAGACGCACCGACGTCGCCTATTCTCGCTCCAGAGCGGACTTTTCCTTCTCCAACGCCGCATCTTCTTCCTTAATAGCAGAAGCCATCAAACCTTCTACCTTCGACGTTTTAGTCTGCAAAGCCAAGGAGGCTTGAAACGCCTATAGAAAGCATAACATAAGCATTGTTAATAACAACAACAACAACAACAACAACAACGATGACAACGACAAATGGACAAAGTCTTGAAAGATAGACTTACCAAAAACACAAGCCCAGCGACATGGGATTCCGTATCTTCGATAGAAACCCCGATAAAACGCTCTCTGAAAGAAGGGAGCTGGTACTTTCCCAAGTGGGGGAACAATCTCGTCCTGTCCAGGACATTATCATCTAAGAAATCCGACGGCAACGTGAAGTTGACCGTCGTTTCCCCCACAAAGCCCTTCTGCGCACCTTTTCCCTTGTCGGCCGACGAAGGGCCAAATGCGGCAATGGGAGACATCGACGCCGGTTGCGCTGCATCCACAGATCTTACGTCAGTCGTGTCAAACACGGCCAACGCCTTCGCCTTCCTAGACAAGGCGACTCTAGATGAGCCACCCGTCTTTAACGTCGGTTCCCTCGTAACGGACATCCTCGTCCTCTTAAGAATACCCGACCCAGCTGTCGGGACCTATTTTCTCTTTAGGACCCCCGACCCAGTCGTCGAGGAATCCTTCTCCCTGTCTTCCTTCGCCTTGCGAACAACCTCGATTTGAGCCGTCTTCTTGGCAGCTGCAGGCGTCATCTTTGCCCGAGATTCTCCTACATGGCAAAAAGACTAGGTTGAACGGAAAGAAGGCCAAAGGATACTTACCAGTTATCTCTACGTCTTGTTCTTCCTCTTTCTCCTCCTCCTTAGTCTCCTCAGATTCCTCTTCTTCTTCTTTTTCTTCTCGACCCATCCGTATTCTATCACCCAGGAAAACAGTGTCGTCGTCCTCATCTATCAGGTGACGCGTGATGTACGATCGTTCATCAACACTAAACTCCAGAAACTTCTTGACCTTGGCTTTAGAGTCATCGTCAGGTTTTACCTTGTCAAAATTAATATCTACACATAAGAAAAAATATTAGACGGAAAACACCCAAATAACAAAGTGACATAAGACGTACGACGAAAGGCTTACCCGTCATATTCCAACCAGATCTGATCCAGTCACTATCGGTATCTAACATCGCCAATCGCACAAACACATACCGAGTCTTCCATTTTCGATCATTGACTGACGTATTTTGAACCAAGGTGCGCTCACCCTTGTATCTCGAAAACAAACTATAGCGACGGTATTGATCCTTCTTGACCTGGTACCCCGTCAACAGGTCCCTCACGTTCATGGGCGACTCCCAGTGTGAAGTAAGTCGTTCGATGACCCGGATCACGCGCCAAAATTGGGGCATCAGCTGCCCTGGCGAAAGATCAAACTCGCACACAAATGCCTTGGCCAGAAGCGAATATGGCCAATGGAAGCCTATCTTGAATGGATACTCGTATATCACGACGTATCCCTCAGGGCATATCTCGGGATGAATCCTGCCCGCCTTGCTTATAGTTATCCCAACAGGAATTCTCCCTAAGCTTCTGAAGTCGTCGATATCCTCGTCGCTTTTGATGGTACTTCTGGGCTCTATCGACATCTCTATCCCCGTCAACAATGTTTGTCTATCTGAAAGACCCCAGATATCCTAATTTTTCCTAGGCTTCCTAGCAATGGATTTGCGACGCATACGCAAACTGAAGAGTCGCACCTTATATAAGCGCTCTAGACCTTGAGAATCCTAACCGAGTCGAAGATTCTCGCTAGAATAGAAGGGATCGGGCGAAAGGCAGCAAGAAGATCAGGAAGAAATCTCTGCTTAAAAACTTTTCGAAATCGTAAACAGGGAAAGATCCATCGTGACCTTTATGTATACCGTCGATCATGTCAGGTCGAGTCCTTAGATGATCGACACGTGCTCCCGCCTTTTCGTATAACCACACGGATCGCTGACACCTGGCCATGACAGCTGCTAAGCACCATCGTACGTAAGCATGACGTCACGATCTTATCTCCTCTTCGACTTCCCTCTCTAGTTTGAATTGAACCAGTCTAGTCCCAAAGCAACTAGAGTAACTTTCGACACGTGTCATAGTTTTATGCGTCCGACTGACAAAATTCAAAATTTGAATTTAGCATTCTACTTTCAAATTTTGGGGGCAAACTGTTTGGACAAAATTTCACCAGTCTCGACCACGACCAAGGTAAGTAAAACACTCACTTCTGTTACTTCTGGTAAGGAAAAATCATAGCACTTTATCCCCCGACTAAAGCTAAGATCAAAAGTTATTTACCTCACGACACTCGACCACAATGTCGTACGTTTCACACGATCGTTGCATAGAACCATGCGACCTCGACTAGCTAACGCGTGATACAACTGTTACGTTTGTTTAGTGTTTATTGCAGGAGTCAACGTCATTGATGGACAACGACTATAACTGATGAAAGCCATTAACATCACTAAAGACGACGTCCGTTATGACAGTTATCGAAGTATTTAATGAGCCAATTAAAGCGCCCGAAGACTATAAATTCCAAGCTAAATCCTCAGTTCAAGGGACATCGAACAACAGACACAAACACTCGAACTCGAAAGAACACTTGAAGCACAGAAATCGCTCTCAGAAGAATCGCCCTCGACGCACGACATCAGCGCACGACACACAGTTTAAACACACAACGCACATTGTTTTACATTCAAAACACTTGTTACTTTACATTTTGAAATCTTCCTTTCATTTGTATTGTAATCTCTATACGATCGACACCCGAAACACAAGGACATCGCCCCTGTTTGGCGACCATAGTGCAGCGACGACGGCAAGATTTGGATTATAACGTGCGTCTTACCTGTTTTGGTCGTAGTCGTACGGCGTGATTTTTTGCCCAAACACCTGTAGAGTCACTGTCGATAATGATCATATCATCAACATACAATAGGAGTAAGATAGTACCTGCAGCAGTGGTCCGAGTAAACAGGCCAGAATCATAATTACTCGGAGAAAACCCCAATGAAATGACAGTATTGCTAAATTTTTCAAACCAAGCACGAGGAGCTTGTTTAAGGGCATAGAGGGCTTTTCGAAGTCGGCATACATGACCCTGACGAGAGATCACACCTGGAGGGGGTCTCATGTAGACTTCCTCTCCGAGATCACCATTTAGAAAGGCATTCTTGACATCTATTTGGTAAAGTGGCCATCTTTTGGTGGCAGCTATGGCAAGAAGACTACGAATTGAGGACAGGAGCAAACGTCTCCTCGTAATCAATGCCATATTCTTGATTGAAGCCTTTTGCCACAAGACGTGCTTTGTATCGATCAATGGATCCATCAGACTTTGTTTTGATTTTGAAGACCCATTTGGAACCAATAGGTGACTTGCCCGCTGGAAGAGGTACAAACTCCCATGTATTTGCTTTGTCAATGGCCTGAAGTTCCTCAGTCATAGCTTGCTTCCAAACAGGGTTAGAGGCAGCTTCCTTGAAGGATGTGGGTTCATGGTTGGACAACAGTGTAGCATAACAATGATAATCACGAAGGTGAGAAGGAACTTGTCTTACCCGGTTTGAGCGTCGCACTTCATCTTGTGGTTGGGAGGAGCTAGGATCCATAGGCTCAACAGATGGCTCAGAAGTAGTCCTTGGAGATGGTGCAGATGATTGATCATGATCAGACGGCACATATGGCATAGGTGAAGGTTCAGGTTGAGACGAGACGAAAGGAAGTGGAGCAGATGATGAGGTCACAGATGGAGGTGAGACGGAAGGAGGTGTACTAGATGGAGGGGTGAGTATGGGATCTAATTGGAGTGAGTCCAAAGAGATAGAGTTATCAGTGAAGAAGGAGGTGGAAGGATTGGGTATTTCCTGAAAATTGGACACTGTTGAGAAGGGAAGATGTTCCCAGAATGTGACATGGCGGGATATACGTAGTCTCTTAGAGACTGGATCCCAGCAACGATAACCTTTGTGTTCAATACCATAGCCAAGAAAGCAGCATAATCGAGAACGAGGTTCGAGTTTGGTGTGTTCATGAGGTTGCAACTGAACAAAGCAGACACAACCCCATACTTTTAGGAGTTCATATGCAGGGGAGACCCCATGGAGCACTTCATAGGGAGACTTTTGATTTAGGATGGGAGTCGGGTGACGGTTGATGGTGTAGACAGCCGTGAAGGCAGCTTCGCCCCAAAAACGTTCAGGACACTTGGCTGAGATTAATAGAGTACGAACAGTATCGAGGATGTGGCGATGTTTACGTTCTGCATGTCCATTTTGCGGAGAGGTGCCGGAACAAGAGTACTGAGAAAGAGTACCCTGAGATTGAAGAAAAGAGAGGAGAGAAGATTCTTTGTATTCCATAGCATTATCTGCTCGAAGAATCTTTATAGGCTTGGAAAACTGGGTCAGAATCATACGGGCGAAGTAATATATATTTGAGGTAGTTCGGAGCGATGTTTCATGAGATATATCCATGTAAAGCGTGTGTGATTATCGATAAAGATAACAAAGTATCGAGAACCTCCCATGGATGGATGTGGTGCTGGTCCCCAAACATCAGAGTGAATGAGATCAAAAGGAGAAGCATATTTAAATTCATTTAGTTGAAAAGGTAAGGCATGGTGTTTGCCAAGTTGACAAGATAGACAAGAAACGTTTTCAGAAGAAGTGTTGCCTAATAATCCTGAACTAGCTAGCAGTTTTATTCTAGCTAAAGGTAGATGTCCTAGACGCTTATGCCATAATTCAAAAGAATGGGTACTGGAAACAGAAGCAACAAAATTTGATGAGGGTAAGGGAAGACGGAGGTAGACCACTTCAATCATCCGACCAACTTTACGGCCTACTCCAAGAATCTGCTTGGTCTTTGGATCCTGCACAACACAACCAGAATGATGAAACAGAACAATTAGACCGGATTCCATAAGCTGAGTGATTGAAATCAGGCTCAAAGATAAGTTAGGGATATGTAGCACATTAGGTAATTGTATATTGGGGGTAGAGACAGTCCCACTGAAAGATACAGGTAAGCGAGTGTCATCCGCAGTACGGACTGATGAGAACATTCTGGAGGTCTACTTAGAGACAAACCCGTCAGCCTTAGGTGTCATGTGGTTACAACATCTAGAGTCAAATAGCCAAGGGTTACCTGGTGCTGAGATATTGCACTGAGAATTCATACCCATAGAACCTGTCATGAGTCGCTCTATAAGCTCTTGGTTTCGGCGCAAGAGTTCCATAAGGCCAGGTGATGAGTTGTTGCTATGCGGTGCCTGAATTTCCGGCGTACAGGAGTCTTGAGTGATTGATCCAGCAAATGACTGAGTGTGCTGTTGCTTTTGCTCACCTGAATTCCGTGGATGCTTTGGACAGTCAGACCCACAGTGTCGTGGTTGTCTGATCCCACACCAGCGACATTTTCGAATTGGGCAGTTGAGGAGAAGATGAGTACTAGAGTGACAGAACGTGCATTCACTGTATTTAGACTGGCTATTGAGAGCCATCTGGAACTGAAGACTGGAAGGAAATTTCGGAATGTAAAGAACTAATCGTGAGGTACCGAAACCGAGTGTTCCGGAATTGAAAACTGAAAGGAGGAGTGTCGGAGTTGTGAGTGATGGAACTGAGTGTTCCGGAAATAATTTCAGAAAAGTGAGAACCGGAGTTGAGTTTCGGAATTGATCTCAAACCCTGTTTTCGCGGATCAAGAAAGATCCAGAATTGAAAAACAGGATCCGGTATTGAGCAAAGTGATAGAGTTCCGGAATTGAGTTTGGTGAGCCGGAGTGTGTGACTTCCGGTATGTTGCGAGATCCAGAGTCGAGAGAAGATCCGAAATTGTGGAAAGCAGGTTCCGGAAGTTGGAAAGCAGGTTCAGAAGTTTAGAGCAACAAAACAGGTTACAGAATTTTAGAGTAAACAGGTTCCGGAATTGAGCACAAAATTATAGGGTTCTGGAGTTTTAAGATACGTACCGGAAGTGTATGTTCCAGAATGAGGATCCGGAACTGGTTGTAATTGGGAATGAAAGCAGGAACCGGAACTGAATGTTCCGGAATTGAGTGTTCCGGACTTGACACCGGAAAAGGAGAAAATCGAAAGGGAGATCCGGAATCTGAAGGATCCGGAACTTGGTGATCCGGAGTTGAAATTCCGGAAAAGTGGCGAAACCAGATTGAGTGATCCGGAACTGGTCGATTAGGGTTTAACAGCAGTAAAAAGATGCGATAAGCAGAAACGCAGAGAACGATCGAAAAACGTACCTACAGCTCTGATACCATGTTAGAAACGATACGAGAGTCAATCGATGAGATGATGAACGTATTGAGAGAGTTATGTGGCTGAAGCTTCAGCGGCTTTTCATATATTGAGAGTAAACGGTTACAAGAAGATTAACCTAAAACTGAAACATAAGTAACCTATATATACAGCTAAGATATAGATAATTACAGAATAGACCTTGTACTTTACATATACACAATAATAACTCTAACAGACACAAGACACCATATTAGCCTTTAAATAACTGCTACTCAATTCTTAAACATCGAGTCTCTGAAAGCAAAACCATTTCATTTAAGCGATTCGATAAATACCATTTGCAACCACATGCAATAAACCACTTTTAGTTTGTGTTTAACAAAGAACGTAACTTATTTTTTCATGACGAATCAATATTACTCAAACGTAGCCGGTTCCAAATGATTGGAGTCATGACACCCAATATTCACCCAATCCTCTTTGATTATATATCATCACACGCTTTCCAAGACGGACCAACTACGAGAACAATTACCAAAAAACATCTTCAATTGTAGGTTCTTATAAGAAAAACATGTTGTTTCTATAAATTATTATTATATTATAAAAGTTCTTATAAGCCACCTATTGATTGTGCAAAGTAATTTTTCGACCCCTAAGACACAAAATTTCATTTTTAGTAGGATTGGTTTTGCCATCCAAAAGGGGGTTGCGGCACAGCTTGTTGCTCGTTTGCCTGCCATCTTATTGTAATTGGAGACTTTATATATAAGGAGATTGAAGATTAATTAAAAACAAAACATGTGATAGCATTTGCCTGTTGCCGAGTCCTTGACAGTTACGAACTTTATCTATAAAACCGTGAAAAACTATAGTTGTATCGATAAAACAAACATTATTTCAACATATATATATATATAGATATATATATATATATATATATAGAGGAAGACTATTTTGCAACCCTTAAATAAGTTGCAACATTTGCAACCTTCATCATAACCGTTGATCTCATTAGATTAGTTTCTATTACTAATTGATGGTTCCTAAATTGTTAAAGGGTAATTAAGTAAATTGTTAATTGTATAATTTTTTTTTTAATATACGGTTTCTTAAAGATTCCATAAGAGAGGCTCCCGAAATTTATGGTAAGGATAATCACAAATCAAAATTTTTGAATTAGTGGATTAGTTAATGCACTTACATTCATGGGTTCTATTTCAATTTCAATATTCTGCCGTTTTTTTTCCTATACGAATTAAATTTAATTTTGCAAATTTAATGATTTCTTGCAACTTAATGGTTACTAACTAATTGGGGATAAAATATTTTTGGGTTTCTTAATATTATTATGCTTGCAGAAACATAATTTTTGTTTACGTTTATCTGCAGTAATATATGAAGACCATCCCTTTTAACTCAAAGATTGCTTATAATGTCCATGACGAATTATGTAAATTATTTCAATGTTTGGATGTGTTAATATGTTACACATGATTGTGCCGAATATAAATGATTCTCTTAGGATAATTTTGTTTTTGTGGTATTCAAGAATTCAATATTGTAAAGGAAATCACTTAAATTTCCATGGATATTATTAACTTGTTTTCAAGACAAATACTTGTTTATTCTGATAGTTCTAAAATACTCTTTCATCTTTAATGTGGTTAATAAATTACATTTGCTAAATATTACAACATTATAGTGAATTTAAACCAAACCCAGTGTTATCAAAAACTATATGTCAATGATTCCATTGTTATCAAAACATAAGTTATCAAGCATTCATGCCCAGTAATTAATTTCTATCAAATGAAAATTATTGATCAGTTAAGCTACACACCATGAAAAGTGCTAAAACAAAACTATGTAAACTTTAAAAAATATGAGTCAAAAATTCTTCAATCCACAGTTTACCCAAAAAAGAAATCATACCATGTAAAAACATCATCCAAAATCCTAAATCTTAACAATAGAAATTCTAAAGTTTCATGACTAATAAACCAAAACCATAAGCATAAAGATCACTGATTTTACCAATCACAATCAGTTTTTTATACGATCCCAACGGTTCACTCTAGCCTTTTCAAGAATAGTTGATCGGGCATTGCTTGTCTTTAAGAAGTAAGTCGCCACCTCATTCTTGACAGTGTCTCGGTGCTTGTTGAAGTTGCTCATAAGCATCTTTGCAACATACTTCATTTTTAAATTTGCTATTTGTGACTCTTGTTTTGGCTCCGAGTTTTCAAATCCAATCTTCCAAGTCTTTACGTCTCCCATGAATGTCTCCATAACCCGCATCACATAAACACCACTGTCCTGAAAATTGTGGTGGGTTTGCCATTCTAGTTGCAACCTTTCTTGTCCGACCTCATTTAGAACATCTCCCGCGGGGTGTCCAATCCTCCAAGTCCTTCACACTACAAGAAAATTGGGCAACAGTGACGAAAATTAGCGAGGGAAAAAATCCCTCACTAATTAGCGAGGGATTGACCACTAACCCAATCCCTCGCTAATCCCTCACTAATTAGCGACGGATTAGCGAGAGATTAATGAGATATTAATCACAACCTCAATCCCTCGCTAATCCCTCACTAATTAGCGACGGATTAGCGAGGGATTGGGGTTGTGATTAATCTCTCATTAATCCCTCGCTAATCCGTCGCTAATTAGTGAAGGATTGACCACTAACCCAATCCCTCACTAATTAGCGACGGATTAGCGAGGGATTAATGAGAGATTAATCACAACCCCAATCTCTCGCTAATCCCTCACTAATTAGCGACGGATTAGCGAGGAATTGGGTTTGTGATTAATCTCTCATTAATCCGTCGCTAATTAGTGAGGGATCGGCCACAAACTCAATCCCTCGCGAATCCCTCGCTAATTAGTGAAGGATTTGCAAGGGATTAACCACAAACCTCAATCCCCCGCTAAATCCTCGCTAATTAGTGAGGGATTAGCGACGGATTAGCGAGAGATTGAGTTTGTGGTCAATCCCTCGCTAATAACTCACTAATTAGCGAGGGATTAGCGAGGGACTCTTGTAATCCGTCGATAATTAGTGAGGGATTAGCGAGGGATTGAGGTTTTTTTCTTGTTTTCTCATATATATATATATATATATGTATATGTTATATGTATTTGTTTTATGTATCCGTCGATCCGTGTTATATATTGGTATACATGATGTGTGTGTGTGTGTGTGTTAATAACGATAATAGAATCTAAAGGTATATATATTGTTGTGTCTGTGTTGTATATAGATTTATATGCATGTGTCTATGTGAATGAGGCTAAGGCACATAATCAATTAAGAACTTCTAAAGAAAAGAGGACGACTTAAGACAACAAGAACGACCATAAGAAGTTGTAACAACCCGGTTTCCCAAACATGTTTCAAATAACATATATTGCATCACATCGTTACATTCATAAAAAGAAATTACCAAACCAATCACGTACGGTCCCAGCAGTCTCGAAACGATACAACATAACTGTTGGGAACTGAAGATATGCTAAGTATGGTTAGTACTGCCAGAACAACATTACTACTGCTAGTTCAATGTTAGTGCTGCCAGAACAAAGATACTACTGCTAGTTCAAGGTTAGTACTGCTGAGTCATTAATGCTGCAAGAACATGATTAGTACTGCTAGACAAGTTACTACTGCTGGTACATGGTTAATACTGCTGAACAAAAGTTAGTACTGCTGGTGTCTTACGAAAACTGTTAATACTGCTTGGGCATATCGAAGATTACTACTGCTGGAAGATTATTAGTACTGCTTGAGAAGAATGAAGTTAATACTGTTTGTGATCAGAACATGGAATACGAGATTGAAGGAGATAAAGATGGAATGATTGAAGATATACTTAAAAGAATATTCCGAAGGTCAATCTTATTTTGATAATTATCTTGTAATTATTCAGTATATATATTTGTTGATAGATAGCTAAGAAACAGAGGAAAATAATACGATACACGAAATACAATTAGAATTCGATTGTGTTTTAGAGAGAATTAACCTCAAGGTTTAAGAACCCTATTTCTAGAGAAGTAGAAGTCGTCTTGTTGAGCTTGTTCAACGAGATTGAGGTTTGGTTGTAAGCTTGTGAGTTGATTTAGTAAATACAAACAGTTGTGTGTTTTCTGATATTCTGTTCATTGATTGTGAGAATTAAAGTTCTATTCCGCAGATTCTTTAATTCTGAATTCTAAGTATTAATTATCTTGTTAAGATTCGATCCTGACAAGTGGTATCAGAGCTTGTGTTTCTTAGAATTCGACAATTATTATGGACAATTCTATTGAATCAAACAGTACTTTTGATTGGAGTGATCAAGCAGAAGAGGCAATCCAGAATCATGCACTCATGGCAGAAGTCTCAGATATTCCTACTGAGGTAAAATCTAATCTCTGTTCTCAAGCTTGTATAGACACTGTTAAAAGGTATAGAGATCACAATCAGGGAATGTGTGATGACCTTAAGAGATTAGAAAATGACATAAGAGATTATGTATTGATTGTTGAAAGGTTTGAAGAACAAATTAAGGCTTTTCAAGCCAATGAACTTAAACACTCATATGATACAAACTACTGGAAGTGGGAAAAGGGTGGTCTGGAGTTCCAACTGAAAGAGTCTAGGGAAGAGTGTGAGAAACTAAAAGGAGAGCTTGAGAAAGTTAAACTAGATGTAGAAAAGTTTACTTGTGCCTCTAAAGTCATGGACAACATAATCAACTCTCAAATCCATAGTAAGTTGAAACCAGGAATAGGGTACAATGCCACACCCCCACCCTATAACAACAACTACATCCCTCCTAAGTCAGACCTATTAGAAACCAAGGATAGGAAGGACTTACCTAAAGGAGCCACTGAAGTAGATCCAGTAGATAAAGTAGTTGTTGAGGAGAAGACTGAAAAAGAAGGATCTGATGAGGAATGTGAAAGTCCATGTGTTAAGAACAATGAGATGAAAATGACTGACAAGGGAAAGGGAGTTCATTATACACAGACCACTGTTGTGAACTCTAAAACTTGTGAACATTGTTCTTGCAAGAAATCTCAAGAGAATAAGCCCCAAAAACATGATAAAAGGAGGGGAAATCAAAGAAATTGGAATAACCAGTGGGCACAAAAGCAAGGAGTTGATCTGCAAAGGATTAACAGACCAAAACCTTGTTTCATCTGTGGCAGATTGAATCACCTTGCCAAACACTGTTATTTCAATCCTATTAACCAAAGGATAAATTTTCAAAGACCTTTTTATAAATCCAATGGTTATAGGAAGCCTGCAAGGAACCATGTGGCTAAGAAACAAGCTAAATCCAAAAGCCACATGAGGAAAAAGACTGAAAAGGAATGTGTCAATATGTGGGTCTCCAAAAGCACTAATACCTCAGATAGTACTGCTGAAAAGGATAGTGATGCTAGAAGCAATACTGCTAACAAGGTTAGTGCTGCTAGAAGCAATACTACTGCCAATACTGCTGCTAGCAGTGTTAGTGCTGCTAACTCAGTTAATGCTGCTAACTCAGTTAGTGCTGCTAACTCTGTTAGTACTGCTAACTCTGTTAGTGCTGCTAACTCAGTTAGTGCTGCTAACTCTGTTAGTGCTGCTAACTCAGTTAGTGCTGCTAACTCTGTTAGTACTGCTAACTCTGTTAGTGCTGCTAACTCTGTTAGTACTTCTTCTAAGGTTAATACTGCTTCTAGTGTTTGTGCTGCTAGACCAATTATATTGACAAAGTACTCCAATTCGGCAGTACCTAAATTTGAAAATCTCATCAAAACCCAATGCAAGTACTTTGATGAGCAAGGGAGACCCAAGACCACTTCGGCTTGGGTTCCCAATAAAAACTAATTGATTTATCAGATGTGCAGGGCAACCAACAGCTCAAGGGAAAGAGCATCTGGCATGTTGATAGTGGTTGCTCCTGGCACATGACAGGTAACATGTCCTGCCTCAAGAATTTCAAAAGAATTGATGGAGGACATGTTGCTTTTGGGAATAATCATGCAGGAGGTAAGATAAGTGGTAAAGGTGATGTGTCAGAAGGTAAGATGACATTTGAGAATTTGACAAATGCTGCAAAGTGCAAGTATAGTTACTACTGCCAGTGCAGAGTTACTACTGCTAATGCAGAGTTACTACTGCTAGTGCAGAGTTACTACTGCTAGTGCAGAGTTACTACTGCCAGTGCAGAGTTTCTACTGCTAGTACATATTTTCTACTGCCAATGAGTAGTTAATACTGCTCAGTAGTTAATACTGCTTTGCAGTTAATACTGCTCAGTAGTTAATACTGCTTTGCAGTTAATACTGCTCAGTAGTTAATACTGCTTTGCAGTTAATACTGCTCAGTAGTTAATACTGCTAGTGCACAGTTAATACTGCCAATGAGTAGTTAATACTGCTTAGCAGTTAATACTGCTTGTGTAGTTAATACTGCTCAGTCGTTAATACTGCTTAAGTAGTTAATACTGCTTCGTGGTTAATACTGCATATGTCATTAATACTGCTTTTGAAAATCTAGGGCAAATACGCTATAAATACCCTTGTTTGCCCGCCAAAGTTCATAACGACTCTTCGCATTAACTTCTTCTCTCTCTCGTTCTAACCTCTTCTCCCTAGAATCTCTGTGTTTTCTATACAAATCCTCAGGAAGCACAACGATTATGGAGTTTGTCAACGAGCACAATGAGATTGCGATGCTTCAGAAGCCGAAGCAGGCCGCAGGATTTCACGACATTGTGGATTTTCTCAAGTCCACTCATATTTCTTATGCCCTAACGGTGAATCCGACTATCTACATCGAGCATCAGACGCAATTCTGGGCCAATGCCACCGTGGAATCCGAAGATGGGCAGAAAGTCATCCAAACAAGGGTATGTGACAAACCCTTGAAAGTTTCAGAAGAACGTCTTCGCATCACTCTTCGATTGGATGATGCCTCAGGTATAACTTCTATTTCCAATGAAGAACTATACTCAACTTTACAAAGAATGTGGTATGAAGGTCCCATTGGAGTTTTTAAATTCTACAAGTCAAAGTTTTTTACTCAATGGAGATTTCTTGTTCATACTCTTATGCACTGTATTTCAAAGAAAACTACTGGATGGAGTGAGTTTAGCAGTACCATTGCTTATACCCTGGTCTGCTTGGCCACTGCCAGGAAGTTTAATTTTTCACAAATGATTTTCAATGATCTTGTATCAAACCTGGAATCCAAAAAGCGGTTTTATATGTATCCAAGGTTTGTTCAAGAAGTGATAACTAAGGAATTGACGGATATACCTCAATTTGATGAGGTATATGTGCCAAAACCCCCTAAAGGGAAGGTTTTCTCAAATATGAGGAGACTTCCTAGGGACTCGGAAGGAGTTGACACTCCATTGTTCTCTACAATGATGGCTGTGTCCCACACAAATGAAGGTATGGCATCAGGGTCAAGGCCCTCATTAGACACACCCACTGATGACCAATCCCAACCTTCCATCACAAAAGACATCCCTCAGTCCATTCTTGAACGACCCACTCCCAAAATAACCAAAAAGTTTGAAAGAAGAAAGGTACACAAGGTTCCTTCCCTTGATGTATCTCCTAAGAGCCCGAAGCCTTTAAGCCCTCTGTTGGAGCATTCTCCAATGGAGAATATCGAAAGGGAAACCACAGGGGTGTCTCCCAACCCCAAGAAGGTGCTCACTAAGGAGAAGGTTGAGCATGTGAGTCGCAAGGCTGCCACTACTTCTGCTAGCAAAGAGAAGGCCAGTGGTAAAATAACTAAGACCTTCCTCACGACAACTCAGGGTGAGAAATCATCCAGAGGTCCCAGGTGCCAAGAAACCAAGGGGGTAGGCAGTGCTTTTGCTAGGCAAGAGACACCTGCTAAAACTTCCAATGATCCTGTAAGGAAGGTAAACACTTCTAAACCAGGTGAGGATAGATACACTTATGAGGAATTGATGGACACTATTGCAAACATAAACACAGATGTGGTCAGTCAGAAAAAGGAAATTGATGAACTCAAGAAAGTGGTCCTCTATCAAAACTCACAGCTTGAGAAGCAAAGGAAGATGATCACTAAGTTGATGCACAGAAGGAAGAAAACTCAGTATGTTTTGAGAAGGAGAGGAACAACCTCTGATGCTTCCAAAAAGGGGGAGTCAGACTCTGATCTAAACATGGAGGATGCAAACATTGAGGGGGAGTATGAGTATAAGGTTGAGGGGGAGACTGAGGAGGCTGCAGATATTACAAAGGAAGCAGAAACAGAAACAGCAGCAGAAACCGTTACTGCTGCTGATCTTGCAAAAGAAGTAGAAACAGAACCAGCAGTAGAAACAGATAATGCTGCAGTGTCTAAGACTGATGCAGCAGTATCTAAAAGTGAGAAGGAAGCAGTACCTGCAACTAAAGCAGAGATTGATGAAGAGATATATGGGATTGTGAAGGACAGTGTCGAAGCAGCAGTATTAAAGGTCATAAAAGAAGCAGTAACAGCTATAGCAGTAGAAATGGTTACTGCTGCTGAAAAACAAAAGGCAGCAGAAACTGTTAGTGCTGCTGAGAGCCACAAAGAAGAAACAGCTGAAACCACTCCTGAAGCTGTTAAAACTTTTAAAAGAACAAAGATGGTGTCAACCAAAAGGCCAAGAACAAAGTCCACAGCTTCAAAGAAGAAAGATGTAAAGAAGCCAAGGGTGGATCCAACTGTAGAAGAAGCCCAGGAGGAAGCAGTGAAAGAGAAATCTGATCCAAAAGTTGCTGAAGAAGAAGTGGCAACTTCATCAGGTCAACCAAGCAATGTACAATCACAATCAAATGCTCAATGTGATGTGTATATAACTGTGGTTGATACTAATCCAATCAAGACTACACCATTGTCTTCCATGCCTCCTGAGATCATCTTCTGGGACACATTGAAAGATGGAAGAAAGGAGTTGATCAGAATCAAAAGGGCAGATGGAAAGTTTGAAGTTTGTCCTACTTGGGGAAAACTTATCAGAACATGCTCTAGATCTGACTTGGAAGAGATGTTCAAGGTGGGAATGAGGCTATATGGAAACATGCTGACAGAGCAAGGTATGTCTATCACCAAGATGGTTCTTGAATACTTGTGCTTAATGTTCAAACCAGAAGCAGTTCAGTATTTGATGGCAAGGAATTTTCAAGTCATTACCAACTGGATGCTCATTGAGAATTGTGGAGTGTATGTCATCTCTCTTGACAATACATTTCATGAATATTATTTGGTGGATGTTGTATACAAGCACAACATGAAAAAGTTGAATGGAATGCTGCATGCTAAGTTGGTGAGTGACAAACACTCTAAGATGGCAAGATACCTTGTAAAAAGGATTCTCAATCAAAGTCTGGGATTGGATCCAAATTTATGCGTTGATGATTAGGTTTTGGAAGCATCATCTGAAGAACTTAACTTCTCATCCTGAAAAGTCAAGTTAGGGGGAGATTGTTGGGAACTGAAGATATGCTAAGTATGGTTAGTACTGTCAGAACAACATTACTACTGCTAGTTCAATGTTAGTGCTGCCAGAACAAAGATACTACTGCTAGTTCAAGGTTAGTACTGCTGAGTCATTAATGCTGCAAGAACATGATTAGTACTGCTAGACAAGTTACTACTGCTGGTACATGGTTAATACTGCTGAACAAAAGTTAGTACTGCTGGTGTCTTACGAAAACTGTTAATACTGCTTGGGCATATCGAAGATTACTACTGCTGGAAGATTATTAGTACTGATTGAGAAGAATGAAGTTAATACTGCTTGTGATCAGAACATGGAATGCGAGATTGAAGGAGATAAAGATGGAATGATTGAAGATATACTTAAAAGAATATTCTGAAGGTCAATCTTATTTTGATAGTTATCTTGTAATTATTCAGTATATATATTTGTTGATAGATAGCTAAGAAACAGAGGAAAATAATACGATACACGAAATACAATTAGAATTCGATTGTGTTTTAGAGAGAATTAACCTCAAGGTTTAAGAACCCTATTTCTAGAGAAGTAGAAGTCGTCTTGTTGAGCTTGTTCAACGAGATTGAGGTTTGGTTGTAAGCTTGTGAGTTGATTTAGTAAATACAAACAGTTGTGTGTTTTCTGATATTCTGTTCATTGATTGTGAGAATTAAAGTTCTATTCCGCAGATTCTTTAATTCTGAATTCTAAGTATTAATTATCTTGTTAAGATTCGATCCTGACAATAACACATATTCAGTTCCTAATCCTTGTCAGCTATTAACCCCGCCTTACACATTAATTCTTCCCTTTGCTAACGAACGATCCTCAACCTGGAATACATATTTTTAAAACAGAAATGATGAGGGTTAGACCTAATGGTCCAGTGAGAAAATCCCTGTCAGTTGAAACTTGCCAAGAATCCAATTAAATAAAACCTTTTTATACAAACACACATATATTACACGTAATTAAATACCAACCAAGACTTGCGTTTCGTATCCACTCATTCCCCCTTATTCCTCCACAATTGGCCAAACTAGTGGTTGCAAGCCAACTAGTCAATTCACTCTGCTGTACAACATCTACAGTAAACACGCCTGTCCGCTTACCGGAACCCGGCAACACACCGGTCCGCACCTCGGATCTCGGCCCCGTATTCTCGCAGAATACTCATATAATTACAGTATACCATCATGTATATAAACATTTCAATAAAAACACATAATCACATTATGTATCACATTCTCAATCCATACATATCCATTTCATATAGATATAAATCACATATATATGTATTCCAGTTGAAAAACGTTTTTAAATAAAACTCACCTGAATGCTTTTCCAAAAGTTCTCCAAAAATCTCTTCAACAAGTCCCACTTTTATCTTTGAATTTTACTATCTGAAATAGTTAATTAACAAGAATACACCTCATTAATAAATCTGTATTTTAACACTTTTCGCAACCCACAGCTTGCGAATTCCTCACTTTTCGCAACCCACTGTTGCGAAAACCAAAGAACTCGCAACCCACTATTGCGAAAACCTCAGAACTCGCAACCCACTGTTGCGAAAACCTCACTTCTCGCAACCTACTGTTGCGAAAGCCTCACTTCTCGCAACCTACTGTTGCGAAAACCCCACTTCTCGCAACCTACTGTTGCGAAAACCTGAAAAATTACTGTTCACCGTCTTTTTTAATAAGCTCAGCAAAAACGACTTTCAGTCCAAAATTTACCCAGAAATCGTACTTTTAAGCTTAGATTTCCCAAAAATCCATTTTTAACAAAACCCACCTAAAACTTAACTAGCAAACTCAAGAACTTAAAACACATACAAGGATGGATTTGTTACCTTGCTTACATCAGTTTGGTCCTTAAATCACAGCAGCAAACTCTGGATTTCTTCCTTCTTCTTTCCCTTAATCTCTCTCTCGATTTCCTTCTCTCTCTCTAAACCGAACACACTACACACACTAACACTTAGGATATTTTCTCTTAATTGAAATATGGACACCTATCTTTACTAAAATAGGAAGTCGGTTTTGGCTAAAGAGGTTTGGATAAAAGACCAAACAAACCTTAAACTTATCTCACTTGGCAATAAATACCCCTAAACTTTCGAATAAAAATTAAAACTTACCCCTTAACTTCTTACTCCATAAAACACTAACATAAAACTTATAAAATTTTCAAATTTAAATTAGATAAAATACCTGATTATTACATCTCCCCCTTAAAAGAATTCCGTCCCGGAATTCACTCAAGCAACGAACTAGGGTAACTACTGTTGAAAAGATATCAAATTCTATGAACACATCAAAGTGTTTACGGAACCCTCAAAGGACTTTTTACTAGACCCACCGCTTTACTGCTTCTAGTTTACCATTTCTTCCCACTTCAATATTTCAACCCAAAACATCAAGAGTTTTAATTTATCACAAGAAATCCGCCCCTCTAAAACAACGATACACACTCAATAATCAAATCCTACGAAAGTTTAAATTAACTCGAAAATTCACTTATATCTTAGAAAGAAATAACTTATACTCATATGAATCTAATCCCAATAACAGAACATTATATGCTTACTCGGGACATTTACCACGCTAATACTATTTTTAACCTCACCGGCCTTTTACTACAAACGTCGTGTTCTACACTTTTACAATACTAACTCTAAAACGTAAACATATACTTTCAATATAAAATTTGCTTAGTAAATACTACCTATTTCTTATACTCTTTCATGGAATAGAATATACTCAACACGAATCACTTTATATTACGGAAAAATTTCTTAATTTTATCAAACCCGTAAACTTCATCCTACCATTTCCATTTCCCATGAAAGCATAGCATAATTACTATAATCACACAACCATACTTAATTGCACTTGACACCAATTCATCCATCAAATTAAAACAAAGTCTAAATAGCAACTTAATTTCTCGAATATCAACAAAACACAATTTCAAACATTTCAATTATCTCAATAACCTCACCACCATAACTCATACCGACTTCCATCCAAATATAATTCATTCCTTAATAAAATAACAAACTCGCTATCACATCAATTCCTTACATCTCCAACTTAGCACAAAAATACTAACACAAATCTTTAGACATTTGTTTCACTTAAACCACTCCGCAATTTGAAATTTATCAACACCGGTCTCACCTTACCCAACTAAAATAATTACCAAATCATCATATAATAATTTCACTACAAAACTAAGCCGAAAAGAATTCATCACAACTCCGTTTAAAAAAAATCATGTCACTAATCATATAACTCATTAACGACTTAACATGCAAAGTCCAACACCAAGTTTAAAACAACTCTTTATCTTAAATAACTCCATAAAGAAGGTTCATCACACGACCATCAAAATATTTATTGATCATTGCTTTCTTCCCACTAATCATAACACTTAATATAAATCCCTTTTTCAACTTAAATTCTCCAATCCATGGGAAGTATTAGGTAAATATCCAACCCATTGAACCATTTTTCTATATCCAGCAAACTCTCAAGCATCAATTTCTTATACTTTATTATCATAGTATGCATATTCTCTTTCAGTTAAGTCCAGGTTATCAGCAACCTAGTTTTCTAACCTTGCGACCCACTATCGCCAACGCTTCCCCCACATCATTCCACCGATCCAATCCGGTGTTTTCTAACGGTACAACCTTACTTGCTTCGGCTAAGCCCTTCTGCAGAATCGATACGGGAAAGGCTGAATGAACTCTCACTATGCGTAACCCTTCAATACCAAGGCGCATACCAACAATTTAGTACCCTCCTAACTACAACAACTCTTACTCCAAGAGGAAAACCCGCGTGATACAAACAAGGTATAATATCCCAGATCAATCATACCAATATCATTCACAAATCCAGACTCCAGGTTCACCTCATCCTACTACCCTTGCTATGACGGAATCTCCACTAGTCATGACGAGTCACCTCGCGAATGCACAGTCGCATACAGTGTGAAATCAGATAGACATTCGAAATAAAGATTCTATCCCACAACGGTTAGACTCAAACAAGAGCTGCGCAATAGAACTAAATCAAATATTCTAAGGCTATTTAGTTCCTACTGTATACCACTTATAAGGCAGTCACTTAACAACCTATCAGGACTAGCATAAATTCCTACTGGCAAGTAATAGTCATGCAGCAAAGTGTAATAAGCACCAGGCAATCTAGCATACATACTCCTATGTTCTAGAAAGCAATAAATTACACTAAGTACTCTACCTTTTCCCCTGGCCTCGGCTGACTGTACACACTGCGCCTTCGATCACCGTCTCTAAAATGTCCCAACAAACCAACACTCCAAAAAAATAACGACATTCTACACCCCAATAGATTACAAAATCAACTTGGAGTATCACCTTAACCCGTAGTTGAACTTTTCTCCATAGGTCATCCCCAACTCTACCGTCACTTCTCTAATCCAAAATATATGTAAGACAGACAACACTTTCTTGCATTAATTACACCGACCCCGAACCTTAGATTACAATTGATTTCCACACTTGCCACAACATCACTCTCATACTACTACCACGTCCTATCCCATGGTCCTTCACCCTGATCATTACATTCGACTATTTTCTTCTACTCTTTCCTCAACATAAAATACGTTTCCCCAAGGATAGCTCACTAGGAGGTGCTTACTCTAGACCGATCCTATGAGCTAGATTTCTTTCACCTCCAAACCAATCGCACACACCCAATTCCCACAATTACTATACTTAACCAATAATTTCACCACACCTCATATCAGGAATTTAACTGAGTTAATCCGAAATCACATTCATTGCCCGAAACAACCACACACTTTTTCATTTTTCATATATCGTTAACATATTCTTTCAAAACGATAATAAACAAACTGGATCTACACTATACACCCATCCCCAAAATAATACAACCATAAAAACATCTTTATAACAAAATCAGTACATCTTTATTTCACCTCGTGCCTCTTTCAGCACAAAATATGCCATCGTGCCTCTTTCCACGTACAATATTTCACCGTGCCTCTTTCAGCACAAAGTTATATATATATATATATATACACATATATATTTTATATATCACAAATCATTTAACACGTTTAAAATTTTATTCATAACATAAACTTTAACATTTGGAGGCATAACCTAGCGTTTGAAATACTGAATTATACATAACGCCACATTCTACACTTTCGCAATAACTTTCCAAAATTCTAACATGCACCTTCAATTTGAAAAATTGTAAACAATTGCAAGTGTTAGATCATTCATTCCAATTTAAACTACCATCCACTTTCGTTCTCATACAATAAATTTTACTACCACCTTGATAAATCTTTCAAATCCAAACACATATGATAACGGGTTATCACCTTGATCACTAATAGCTTTTCCTTACTAATCACTCCCAAAAACAATCTTCACTTTCTAGTTCAATTATCCCTGATTTCTCACTTAAATTTATCCCAAGCAATATCATAATGAATAAGCATACTAAATTCGATATTATCCAAAATATTTGTTACACTCTTACTAAATTAGAACCAACCTCTTTTCGCACCAAATGCTTCCAAACCTACACTCTTACTAAGCCTTATCGAAATTAATTCATATATCCTTAATATAAAACTTGTTAACAAACGAAAACTTTAAATCAATCACTCGACAATCTCTTCTTTCATCATAACTACTTATTCCAATATATACCGAATTACCGAGGATCACTTATCATTACCTAATCGACAATTTTAACAAAAATCAAGTTCCAACACCATCCTATACTTACTACTACCTCAAATTCCGACAACAATATCAAAAATAACTTAATAGGCACTCCACTCCTATCTATATTACCAATACAATTATTAAATTCTTTTCTAACGCATATAAGCAACAAAAGATTGAAAACACAATTAATCAGTTTGTACCGAAGTCAAATAGCACTTTAGCACGTGTAGAGTTTATATAAATATACCTGTCTTCGTCTCTATCCATACGTCGAGACCGACTTGCCACTCTGTAGATTTCAACAAGGTTAATATACACATAGGCACATACCCCATATAATAAGGTATTCCAGTCCAATCATGTAACTGTAAGTTCACAATTACACTGGCCAGGTGTAACTCGAATTTACCTTACATGATGTTCCTTCTACCTTGTTATACTTAATATGTAATAACCCAAAATTTTAAAGACTTGGAAGTTTAGTGTCATAGTGGAAAGAAAGAAAGTTGTATCCAAGGACTAAATTGTAAAGTGCAGGAAATATAAATAGACCCATTTCCCTAGGGTTTCAGTGTTTTATTCCTGATTCCAATTGTTGGCGGCTGAGGAGAAGTAGCAGGAAGTGATCGATAGTAAAGGGTTGGCAACTTCTTGGGAAGGATTCTTCATTTAGGTAAGAAATCCATTTCTTACTTCTGTAGCTTAAAACCTGTATAGAAGTGGATAATCAATCCTTTTCATCTTGTTCTTTATTCAAGTGGTATGAATCAATTTAAAATCAACTGGGTAAATTCTTGATGAAGACTGCTTAGCTAATAAAGTTAATCTCCTCCTTGAAAACCTTTGATGTAATTGTGGTCTGGTAGAGGAATCGCATAAGCGAGCAAGGATTGTTACAAGAAAAATCTGGTTAATACCGATTGGGTGGGACGAACATTTAAGGCGTGGGGTATTGCTGTGTTCGTAAAGTATCGGGACTTGTATACCGATAGTTGTGGAGTCCTGCAGTTTGTTCAAAGTACCGGTATTAGGAATGTTGTACCGGGACTCTTTCCTGTTGTTTGGGCCGAGTTCGATTGGGTCGAGTGTACTAATGAAAGCTTAAGCCCATCTCTTGTGTTTGGGCCAGTTTACCAAACTGTAAACCTTTTAATTAGGAACCCAACTGGCTACTTTTAGAACTAAATTGGAAAGAAGGTTAGGATTGAAAATTAGTCGCATCTAATTATTTTACAAACTAAATTATTAGGTGTGCGAGCGAGAACGAGGCTCGAGGTTAGGAAGGAAGTGCAATCAGGTGAGTTCTCTCAACCCCTTTTTATGACGTACTATGTTTTACTGAATATGGTTCATTTTCTTGCATGAAATGATTTATAAAGTTATACATGTTTCCATGAATTGCATGTTTATTTACAAATGATATGAAGTTTAAAGCTTTCATGAATATGATTTCAATGTACGTGTATGCTATGTGGAGTCGGTTGCACAGTGGGGTCGGGGTACCTTGGGATCTCTGATCCCTTGGGCATATGGAGGATTAGCTTGTGGGTTGGAATTTGTTTTCTCCCACATGAAGGAACGGGGAGTCCATTTGGATTCCGGCGTAGACGAGAGGGTGTCCGTTAGGCCCCGATCGGAGTAGCTTATGCGATCCCTGAACCCTGTGTTGAACCTTGAATGGTGTTTATGAGGAAGATGTGAATGTATTTTCAATGAAATGATTTTATACTGTGATAAATGTTTACAAGTTGTTTTCGGAGGGAATTCACTAGGCCTTTTGGTCTAACCCTCGCTTTTCAAAAACTAAACCATTTTCAGGTAAGTGCGCTATGGGTTCTTCTAGTAAGAACTAGGAGTGACTCAAGGAGGATTTGGAGACTAGAGCGACTCCAGAGTTTTGGATTCTAATGACTATAGATGTAGCTCTCGGCTGTGGATTTAGAGACATCCGCTGTCAAATTTTGTTTAGTATAGTTTACTGATGAATTAATGACAAGTTATTGATGTAATTCGAATGCTTATTCCAAGTTAATGCATGTTATGTTTTTGGGACGTTACATAATATCCCAAGGTTCTAAAATAATAGGGACATCCTACTTCACATGCAGTTTAAGTCTAGGTACATATACTAATACCTAAATCCCTTAAACTAGGGCTCTGATACCATCTGTAACAACCCAGTTTCCCAAACATGTTTCAAATAACATATATTGCATCACATCGTTACATTCATAAAAAGAAATTACCAAACCAATCACGTACGGTCCCAGCAGTCTCGAAACGATACAACATAACACATATTCAGTTCCTAATCCTTGTCAGTTATTAACCCCGCCTTACACATTAATTCTTCCCTTTGCTAACGAACGATCCTCAACCTGGAATACATATTTTTAAAACAGAAATGATGAGGGTTAGACCTAATGGTCCAGTGAGAAAATCCCTGTCAGTTGAAACTTGCCAAGAATCCAATTAAATAAAACCTTTTTATACAAACACACATATATTACATGTAATTAAATACCAACCAAGACTTGCGTTTCGTATCCACTCATTCCCCCTTATTCCTCCACAATTGGCCAAACTAGTGGTTGCAAGCCAACTAGTCAATTCACTCTGCTGTACAACATCTACAGTAAACACGCCTGTCCGCTACCCGGAACCCGGCAACACACCGGTCCGCACCTCGGATCTCGGCCCCGTATTCTCGCAGAATACTCATATAATTACAGTATACCATCATGTATATAAACATTTCAATAAAAACACATAATCACATTATGTATCACATTCTCAATCCATACATATCCATTTCATATAGATATAAATCACATATATATATATATTCCAGTTGAAAAACGTTTTTAAATAAAACTCACCTGAATGCTTTTCCAAAAGTTCTCCAAAAATCTCTTCAACAAGTCCCACTTTTATCTTTGAATTTTACTATCTGAAATAGTTAATTAACAAGAATACACCTCATTAATAAATCTGTATTTTAACACTTTTCGCAACCCACAGCTTGCGAATTCCTCACTTTTCGCAACCCACTGTTACGAAAACCAAAGAACTCGCAACCCACTATTGCGAAAACCTCAGAACTCGCAACCCACTGTTGCGAAAACCTCAGAACTCGCAACCCACTGTTGCGAAACCTCACTTCTCGCAACCTACTGTTGCGAAAGCCTCACTTCTCGCAACCTACTGTTGCAAAAACCCCACTTCTCGCAACCTACTGTTGCGAAAACCTGAAAAATTACTGTTCACCGTCTTTTTTAATAAGTTCAGCAAAAACGACTTTCAGTCCAAAATTTACCCAGAAATCGTACTTTTAAGCTTAGATTTCCCAAAACATCCATTTTTAACAAAACCCACCTAAAACTTAACTAGCAAACTCAAGAACACTTTTAAGAAATTAAAACACATACAAGGATGGATTTGTTACCTTGCTTACATCAGTTTGGTCCTTAAATCACAGCAGCAAACTCTGGATTTCTTCCTTCTTCTTTCCCTTAATCTCTCTCTCGATTTCCTTCTCTCTCTCTAAACCGAACACACTACACACACTAACACTTAGGATATTTTCTCTTAATTGAAATATGGACACCTATCCTTACTAAAATAGGAAGTCGGTTTTGGCTAAAGAGGTTTGGATAAAAGACCAAACAAACCTTAAACTTATCTCACTTGGCAATAAATACCCCTAAACTTTCAAATAAAAATTAAAACTTACCCCTTAACTTCTTACTCCATAAAACACTAACATAAAACTTATAAAATTTTCAAATTTAAATTAGATAAAATACCTGGTTATTACAGAAGTAAGTCACTTGCAAGTCCAGGAAGAATTAAATACTGATTTATTGGAAGAGAGGCGAAGAAATTAATAGATTCATCATCTCACTCGAATCGATTCAAGAAGGCAAGAACCAACAGATACCTTCTTCAGGTGCTGAGTCATCACAGACAAAAATATATAATAAATATATAAAGCAACAGAGTCATCATAGCTAGTATTTTTGAATTCTTCCGAAATGAATAGACAATATGTATCATATGATGTGTATATGTGTTATATATATGTATTGTAGAAAGATCGTGAGAAGTTGAGATTAACGTGAGAAAATATGTTTGAAAAGAGTATTTAAGAAAATCCGTTTGAAAAGGTCAATAAATATTTTTACACAGTTTTTTACAATAACGGTGTAAAAAACATATACATTTTTACACGATTTTGAAAAGAGGAATCGTTTAAAAAAGCTGAGAGGTCATTTTACACGTTTTTTTAAACCATGTAAAAAAGACTATTTTAATAATTATATATATTCTATACAAAAATGTTATTAATAAAACTGTTTGTTTTTAAATTACAGTATTTATTTTTTAAATTAGGACAAATAAAAGTTTATTAACTTGTTCAAAAAAATTGAAATAATTATTAAAATAGTATTTTTTTTAACAAGCTTATTAATCACATATAGTAATTGAAATAGCTGCAACTTTATTTATTTATTGAGTCTTTTTTTGGATTTAAAAGAGTTATATGGAGTAAATAGAAGTAAAACACAATCAGTTGAAGAAGTCAATAGAAGTAAAACACAACACTCAGTAAAACCCTAATTCACTTTCACCCTCCCTCAATCGACCGCCACACTCCTCTCACCTCTCCATCGCTCCGTCGATTCAAGTGAAGAACAATCAGGTAACTTTTTTTTCACCTCTCCCTCTATGACTGTTGTCTTGATATGCAAGAAGAAGACCCAATTACATGTTCAAGAATCACGCTGAACTCATCTTCTTCCGCAAGAAGAAGACCAAATGGCGGCATTCTTGATTTCTTTTGTTTTGATCCAGCAGACTGTAACTGAGTTACTTCTTGGGGTGTGTATCTTCTGTGTTTCCATTGGTTCTCATGTTTTCTTTGCAAATTCCATTCGTCCCTATGGTTTGGCCCCGATGTTTTTTTTTGCCAACGATTTGGTTTATGTGTGTTTTTTCGTCATTGTGAGTAGGTTCCAGTTTGTTTGAAGAAGTGGAGTTACAGGCTTGGGTTTAGTGGTCTAACATCTGAGTTGTAGGTTTGGTTTGGGTTTGTATGGATTACAGTGGTGAAGGGTTAAAGGGATAACAGAGTAACAAAGCATCACTTAATTAGGGGGTGTTTGGGATTGCTTAATATATCCTGTCCTTCAAGCCATTAGAATATAAAAATCTGTTTGGGATTGCTTAATGTCTCCTGTCCAGCTCCAGCAGGAATTAGAATATATAAATCTGTTTGGGATTGCTTAATGTCTCCTGTCCAGCTCCAGCAGCAATTAGAATATATAAATCTGTTTGGGATTGCTTAATGTCTCCTGTTATTAATTTATTATTATGTATTATTTATTTTACTAAATATCTAAAGTCTAAATAGATAATCTTAGATTTTAATTTCTTATTTCCTATTAGATTATCGTCAATCAACAACAAACTCGTTCTCTAGGAGACTTGTTTTTAATTTAATTATAACAATTTACAGTAGCAAAATCAGTAACATGACCCAACAGTTTTTAATTTAATGACAAATTTTGTTCATGTTGACTTGTTCCTACGCAACCAACAACCATGCTAGGCATGTAAATGCCTCCATGCATTCTGCTTGCTGCTGTTGTGTACACACAAGCTTATTAAGTTGGTTTTAATTCAAAATTTTGTTAGTATAGTTTTTATTAGCAAAATATTTCAATAGTTATTATTAGCATACTTTAATAGTAAATTTTAGCATTGCTTATGACTTTCCTCACCACAAATAAGTTGTTTTTGATAAGTTAATCCATTTTAACTTATTTGAAAGTGCTTATAACTTATTTGTTCAAATTACAAGTTTACCCTCAACTCATTTTTATCATGACATAAGTTGATAAGCACTTTTAAAAATAAGCATAAGTTGTTTTAAATAAGCAATCCCAAACACCCCCTTATATCACTATATTTATCTATAGATATGACGATGCTCAAGTGGTTGGAAGTACATGCTTCTTAGGTAGGAAATAAGATATCTAGAAAGATTGTAGCGTCTGAAACTTCTCTATACCACCTCTACCTTGATTATGTCGACTAACTACTTCCTTATTCGTTGTAGTCATTGAATATGTCGACAGATAGAGGATGGATGTATAGAAGGATTGGCGATCGGGGGTCTCTTAGTAGGGACTATGTCAAACACTTGGACGGTTTTTTGGACATTGCCTATGCCAATGAAGATTATGTAGAAAGGAAAACAATAAATGATGGGATTGTGTTATGTATCAGATGCCCTTGCTCCAAGTGTCGAAATGAACGCTATAAAGAAAGGGATGACGTGAGATTGCACTTGATGAAACATGGTTTCATGCTTGACTATACCATTTGGTGGGCACATGGTGAAACCTATTCATATGCATCTCATCAAGACATGGGACAATCTTCTAATCCTATAGTAGATCATAATGAAGGGTATTTCCAAATGGTAAACGATCACATGGTACATGATGGCATGACATGGGAAGAACAAACCCCTAATCCTTCTGCCCAAGGATTTTATGACATGTTACAAGCTGTTGATGAGCCTTTATGGGACGGGTGCCCAAATTTTTCGAATTGGATGCTGATAGCAACGCTGAACCAGAATTTGAAGACATAAATGATGATTTAGACGACGAAGATGAACTAGTGTTATCTGATCATTCTTCTGATGAGTAGCTTGTTTAGTTTTGTATGTTTATTTCACAATTGTATTATTGGGATTTGTGATTATCTTCTTTTGGATAGAATTTAATGTTCATTTTTTCAGGCGATGCCGTCACGCCGTGTGCGTGGTGGTGGTAGAGGTCGGGGTAGAGGTAGCCCCATATCTGGTAGGGGTAGCAACTCTACTGCTGGACGTGGCGACCCATATGCTGATGACCTTGAGGATGCTACTATGCAGACCTTCGGCCTTGAGGATCAGGATTTGGATCAGGAGCATGAGAGGGAGGTCCCACTTTCGAGTGCTTCAGAGTCGAGGAGAGGCCCCAACCGTGAGATATTAACACCACGTGATCCGAGTTTGCGAATGCGTCTGACTATAGAAGGTGGCGGGTAAGTATGTGTGGTATATGACTTCATATTTCATAATAAAATGATATGAATGCCTTTTGTATTGTGTATTGTTTTAAATGGTGCAGGTTTCTAGATACCAATGTAGTCCGGGATATGGCGGCGATATTCAGGGCTTCCTTTCGTGGTCCGTGGTATCGCTGGAGGGAGGTCCCTCCAGCCGATAAGGATTTGATGTTCCAACGCTTTCAGGTTGGTGTACTTGAATCCTTTTTAAAGTAATTGTACATATCACATTGTTGTTTCTACCTTAATACAAATCTTGTTTATGTAGAACAAGTTCCAGTGGGACCCAGAGCTGGATGATATGTCTCGTCATGCATGGAATCGTGCCATGCAAAATAGGTACTCGGACTGGATGAAGGCCGCACACGAATCGGCTGCAGCACGATGCTATCAGAATTGGCAGGAGGAGTGGGACGGTGAGGACTTCACCCGCCTTAGAGTCCACCACCCTTCCTGGATCCCCGAGAGGTTTTGGCTGCAAATGATTGATGAGGTTTTTATCTTTATTATGAGCTTTATGCATTACCATGTGTTTTGTATCGACTTATGTGTTATGTTTTTAACAGGTGTGGGATAAAGAACAATGGAGACTCACGTCTAGGGCCAATAAGGCCAATCGAAGGATTGAATTTGAGGGGGTGTCGTCTAGGCACACCGGGGGATCGATTTCTACTGCACAACATCGACACCAGATGGTAAGTATATATATATATAATTTTCTAAATATGTAATTGGACTTGTATGTTTACTAACTACTTAACTTAATTGTCTATTGAAGAGGCGAATATTGGGCCGGGAGCCGACTAGTTCTGAAGTGTACGAGCGGACCCACTGTACGAACCGGAAGCTTGTTCCGGGTTCGTCCAACCCGCCTACTGATCCTCCTCGTTATATTTACCCCAAAGCGGCTAGGGTGGCAGTAAGTTCATTACTTTGTTTTATAGAACCATTTGATAGGTTTAAAGTAATATGTTTTAATGAATATAGTGATATTATTAGTTTGGGCTGCCATTGTTGGGCAGACGCTATGCTAAATAGATATGTGTCGATAATGTGACTACGATTGGTAATTAGAATGTTATAATTGTTAAAAGCTGGCATTGGATACGTTTGATTTACAGTCGTTATGCTGCTGAAATGTCTGCAGAAATAATTAAGGTCGCCCGTTTTTGTTTTGGTAAACCACATGAACACTTTCGGGAACTTAGGGATGCGGCCCACTCTAATGCATAGCCTGACACCCCTCCTCCTGATGATGCAATTCTTTGGGAGCAGAGTGTTGGAGGACGAAAGAAGGGTCGTCTATTTGGTTTTGGGACCACTCAAGATCCCTATTATGCTATGACCGGTGAATGTAGCAATAGCAGCGGGAGATCATTTGGACCGCCAGCAGAGGTATATTAGTTATGTTGTTATGTATCATGTCATTACTTTTGATTGCCAACAAATTAAATGATTCTTGTCAAATATTGACTATTACAGGTAACTGAGTTAAAAGAGAAAATTGTAAAGATGGAGGAGGAGGCAAAGGAGCGGGATGATCGCTATGTGGTTCAGCTAGAGACTGAACAAAAGAGAAGGGAAGATCTAGAGGCCGAACAAGCCAATCAAGCTGCCCAGTTAGCCGTGCAGGTTGCGTTATCGGAGCATTTTGCTTCTTTCATGCGGCAACAAGGATACACTTTCCCCCCTCCCGGACCTCCCGCTAGTTAGATTGTTGCTTCATTTTAAGGCCTTTTGTTGAATTGTATGAATTTGGAATCTACGCCTTTATGAATTTGGTATTTTAAATTTTATGAATTTGGATATTTTTAGTTTGTTGGAAAATTTCGGTTTGTTATTTTCAATTTATGGGCAAGTTTTGTATTATAAAATACAGGAAATATAGAATTTCATTTAATTTTTTTTAAATAACTAAAAATCAGCGAGGGATTAGCGACGGATTTCCATCGCTAAAACGTAAGCAGAATCCTCGCTAATCCGTCGCAAATAAGTGCCCTCGCTAATAAGTGCCCTCGTTAATCCGTCGCAAAAAAGTGCCCTCGCTAATCCCTCGCTGATATAAGCCCTCGCTAATCCGTCGCTGATTATAATCTCTCGCTAATCCGTCGCTGATTAAAATCCCTCGCTAATCCCTCGCTAATTCGTCGCTAATAAGTGCCCTCGCTAATCCCTCGCTGATATTAATCCCTCGCTAATCCGTCGCTGATGTCCGTCGTTAATCCGTCGCTGATAGCCAGCTACGCCCGTTTGACTCGCGAACCATCAGCGACGGATTAGCGACGGATTCGAGCTTTAGCGAGGGATTAGCGAGGGATTAGCGAGGGATTTGGCCCTCGCTGATGCTCATTATTTTTGTAGTGTCATGTTTATCATCATGTATTCCACAACTGAAAAAATGTAAACTTAAAGAATATTGAGAACCACAGCTTTGTAAACCAACCAATAGTTATGTAAGTTCCACAATTCTTGTGTTTCATCTAAACAGGCACGTTGCAACCCTTTTTTTTTGAAAGGCAAACAAGGCTTATTCCATTGCACAAAATATACAAATGTACAATAGCCAACAAAATCAAAACAAACCAGCAAACAAAACCCACCAACACCTAAACAGACAACCCAATCATGAAACATACCCAGCGAAACAGCCACAGCTTAAGCTTAATGGCATGGCTTAATGACCGTCTTAAACAGAACCGCAAACAAACAGCAAAACATCCATAGCTTAATGACCGACTTAAGACAGGACAACAGACAAAAACAACAAGCAAATGGACCTGCACAGCAGCTTAATAGTAACAATCACTTAAGACACGTTGCAACCCTGATTAAGCAATCACTTAATAGTAACATTCATGATTCATACAATCATGAATGAATTACACATTCCTTAAGACATGATTATCAATAGCATGGCTGGTCATACTTCATGATTACCAAATCAGACAGTTGTATTTATGGGGTCCTACTTCATGATTACCAAATCAGACAGTTGTATTCATGAATGTACATTCATGAATATCAGTCCACCTTAAGTATAAGTGTTTACATGAACATTAATTAAGGGTTATGATTACTCCATGAGCAACCAAATCATGATGAACATATTGTTTTGTGCTTCTCCCATGGTTATACTTATTGTGTAATCCTTTTTTAAGCATTCATGAATTTTACATATAAGTGGTGCATCATATAATCATGAATGCCTGCATCATTAGTTTAACAATTGAAACACAGAACCCCATTCTAACCCCTAAATTAGCAACAACAAAAAAATCTGATTCAATTAAAACACTTTAGCCAACAATAATCACATTGCTTAGAAAAACCATATTGATGAACATATGAAAATATTGTTTTGAGAAAATCAAATAATATCATTATGGGTAATTTTTTTTTCATACAACCCACTAAAACCATGAATCTCCATTTTAACCATACAGTACGGTTGCTATATTGATTATCTTAAAACTTTGGGGTTTTTATATTCTTTCAAAAAATAAAACTAAATTGCAAGTGGTGTACCTTCATTCGTTTTGCTCTGTATGATGATTGAATGCAGAGTTTCAAGTGTAGGTGGATCATCGGGTGAGAGAATATCCAGAATCATGTTGTCTGGTTCAGGCACAATGTGTTGTTCTTCATTCTTCTTATCGTTTGTTGGATCTTGAGTTGAATCATCTTCTAAATCTATCATAATAGGGTCTGATGCAGTGTTTTTGAAACGAGAAAAAGAGTATTTAAGCATGATTCTTTCGCTTTTTCGACCACCTGGTGATTGTGATGAAGATATAAAGAAAACCCTAATTAGAAAAACAAGAACAGACTAAGAAATCGAAGTGAATGGAAATTTTTATGAGTTTGTAAGAAAACCTCTAAATCTTTCACCCATCTTCGATCGATTACGTTGAACGAACATTTATTGGAATTTCATGGCACGGTTTGCGGAAACTGAATCTCCTTCCTGGAGAGAATTTCAGAGATTTGATCTGGTGGAAGATCAGTTGCCATGGTTAGCAGATTTCAGCGAGAATTGGTTTTACAATTTTGCCCTTTAGCGCCTTAAACATGGAAGGAATCCGATAAAACATTTGAATTTTTACTAAAAAATCTAGAAATTAATCCTAGCCATCTATGATTTAACCAATGGTTAGATCATGGGTTGTAAGGGTTGCAATTTTTTTTAATGGTTCTAAAATATACTACCTCTATATATATATATATATATATATATATATATATATATATAGGCTTCTTCAAATGTAAACATTCTTTTTTGAGTAAACAATGAAACCAAGGGTATTTGGGTCTTTTTCTCCAAATTCATAATTTTAGGAATATCCATAATTTTAGCAACTAACAAACTTTCTTAATTTTCTCAATTATCTTCATCTCTCTCTCTCTTCGGCGACCTCCTCCTACTCCGGCTATCTCCAATCCGGCGCCTTGCTCCCACTCCGGCGACCTTCCCCAAAATTCCGGCGAGTTTCATAATTTTTTTGAGTTTCATATCAGTTTTTTCAAAAACAATTTTTTCATAAGTTCGAGTTTTTTAAGTTTCATAAACCGTTTTTTCGAAATTTTCACATTTCATAGGATAAAAAACAATATGAAACTGGCGAGTTTCATACTTTTTTCACGTTTCATAGGAGACGTTTCATAGAACTGCGATCTTGCTGTTTTAAAGAACACAGCTTTCCGGCTGGATGGTGGCGAGTGGTAGCGGTGGTCATGAGCGGCCGACGATGGTGGTAAATGGGTGGAGATTACGATGACCCAGATGAGAAAAAGTTGGATTCTTGGATTTGAACAAATTGTTTGTACCAATGATTTCTTGATGAGGTTCACTGCATTTTCTCCAGGTGGTGCATGGAACTGCGATCTTGCTGTTTTAAAGAACACAGCTTTCCGGCTGGATGGTGGCGAGTGGTGGCGGTGGTCATGAGCGGCCGACGATGGTGGTAAATGGGTGGAGATTACGATGACCCAGATGAGAAAAAGTTGGATTCTTGGATTTGAACAAATTGTTTGTACCAATGATTTCTTGATGAGGTTCACTGCAATATCTCCAGGTGGTGCATGGAACGGCGATCTTGCTGTTTTAAAGAACACAACTTTCCGGCTGGATGGTGGCGAGTGGTGGCGGTGGAGAGAGAGAGAGATGGAGAGAGAAAGAGAGAGGGCCGGATTTTGTGAGAGAGAGAGATAGAGATTGATTCAAATCAATTACACTACACCAAATCTCACTTAGGCAACAAATGAAAAATGTTGCCTAAGAGGGGTTTATATGTTGCCTAAGGCTTAGGCAACATGCCTATGTTGCCTAAGAAGTGTTGCCTTCTCAATGTTGCATAAGAACCTAGGCAACATAAGCAAACATCATATGTTGCCTAAGCGGACTCCTTAAGCAACACACAATTGGTTATGTTGCCTATGATAAAAACATATGTTGCCTAAGATATCAACTTAAACAACATATACTATTTGCATATGTTGCCTAAGATATCAACTTAGACAACATATACTATTTGCATATGTTGCCTAAGATATCAACTTAGACAACATATACTATTTGCATATGTTGCCTAAGATATCAACTTATACAACATATAGTATTTGCATATGTTGCCTAAGATTTTTTATATAAAAAAAAATATTATTGCACATTTTGTGCACCATGATGATTTTCTACTCGCATGTTTTCTACAAACACCCATAAACAAACAAACTCGTGTGAATCGACAAACAACTCCAATAACCAAATAAAACTAATAAATTCTATAATTGAACGATAATGTTTTTCCTAAACAAGTCCAAAAGTCGGCAATAAGTACGAAAACATAAAAATAAATATTAACCTAAAGCCTTGCTTGTCGAGGTTGTTGAGTTAGAGTTTGCATCGCCAGCAACACCGCAAATTTGCATCAAAGATAATATCATTTTTTTTGTTCGGCGGCTTCCTTTTTTGCTTCCTCTTGTGCCTCTTTTAGTAAGAGAATCTCCTCGTCACGTTCGGCAAGTTTTCGCCACAAATCATCAACGGGCACAGAGGTTCCCTTCGTCGGACCTCTCATCCTCGGAGCTCGAACCGCCAAGCAACCCATACCTCGAACAACCGTCCCAACCGAAGGACCAACTATTTCCTCAATTATTGATATTTCTTTTTCAATTGGGCAACGCATTGGAGGAACGGTAGAATCTGAAGTGTCGCCGGAATCATTCTTTATCTTCTCAATCGCTTCCTCAACAAGTCTCTATAAATACGATTCAAACAATTATTAATATATTTAAAACTATAAATGACATTGCTTTTAATTATAATTAGTGCAAGTGTGTAACCTAAATATGGATAAAAAGTTCTTTACGAATCATCATATACTATAAGTACTTACTTTACGGTCTTTGCTTTTAGTGGTCTCGGCAATTGTACCGAGATAAGGAGCCACGTGTCCGTTAGCTTTAAGTTTATTAGCCCTAAACTTGAACAAAATCGGTCCCGATTTATGCTCGACCCTATTTTTAGACAATCTTGCTTCCGACATCCTCTTTGATTTATTCTACAACATGAGAAACACTTATTTTACAATCTAAATTCAACAATAATTTGTATATTTAATTATATACTAGTTAAATACCTTCCATGTTTCTTCTTCAAAAAGCGTGCACAAAAAGTCCCACTGATTTGGCCGATGTACAAAGTTTTTCGGAATGGGAAAACGACCTTGATGCTTGTATAACGTGTGACAATCAGTTCTCCACCTATTGTATGCGCGACGCGCAGTTGCGTGGATCCACTCAAATAAGGCTTCACCCGGAGGTCCATCCAAATCAATCTAAAAAAAAACCTAAAAAGCAAATACAAATCAATATGAAATAAAAAGTTAATCATTATAATTAAGAGGTATAAATCATAGAATAAAATTAAGAACTAACAATCAAAATGTACTTACGCTAAGTTGATCAACTACAATCTTAAAATCATCTTCCTCGAGATTAAAATAATATTCGGTCAACATCGGAATATGTTCCCGAACAATGCTCCCAATTTGCTTTGCGATCCTAATGACACCGTTTGTGTCGGGCAACTCCTTATCCATGCTCCACTTGAGTGGGAGACGTTTATTCTCATTGTTTGCGATGTCTCTCTTGATCGCCTTTCCCTTGATAATCCCCCGTCTTGCCTTCTTTGTCACCGACTCTTCCGTCGGTTCAACATGGATGCGGGTGCGGCGACAATTAATACGTATATCTAAAGCCGGTGGCCCACTAGTAGAAGTGCTCGCCTCGGTGTCGGGATGTGTCACATCCGTAGTTGGTGACACCGGTGTAGTTGGTGACCCCGAAGTCGGAGGGTACAATCGGCGTTGGACGGAAACGAAAGGTGTCACCTCTAACGAGACATCCACCGAATCGCCCTCTGAACGTGTGGTAGTCCTCTCCAAGGCCGATGCCTTTGCTAAATTGAAGGCTTTACTTCTTTTTGGAGGCATATCAATCTTCAATTGATCGGGTTGGACGGGTTGTGTTTAAACAAGGAAAAATAAATATTAGAAACAAAAAAATAAACGAAACAATTAAACAATTACCTTACTGTATTGGAATGCAAAAACAATTAAACAATTACCCTACTGTATTGAAATGCAAAAACTTACTGTATTGAAATTAAAATCCTACTAAACAAAAAACCCTAGTGTTTTTCTCTGCTACATTAAGACTATAACATAGTAAACAAATTTTGCTCAACATGTCCAAATACAGAGAACTTGCATCACCTGAGTACTAACTACTTGCATATCATTAAGCTAAAATATTGATTTTGGAAAAAATTAAAGTATAGTGGTTTTAAAAAAACCATTAGGAAGACAGATTGCTCTCATGATGGAGATCAGGACACTTATAACACATAATGTTTGTGATTTTTGGAATTATTGGCAATCTGGCACTCAATATAACCCAAACATCAGCATGTTCTCCCTAATTGCCTTGTCAAGTTCAATATGCTTACTCATCAAATTTCACATGTAATTACTCAATTTTCTATAAATTCGATCAACTTACCAGTAAAAAAAAACAAACATCCCCTAATGATTCTAGATATTTGAAAAACTTACCAGTAATTACATTGTGGTAGATGGAGATTGTGATTAAAACCTTGTATATATGTTGGACCTCCATTAATTGACACAAAAATTAGCATCTTTGAGTTTTCTAGTATTTCTCTCTTGCACTTAATCCAATACACTCGGTGATGAGATTGCTGATGCAGTTCTAGGGAATCACGATTACCGTGGGGATGTAGAGGCACAATTGGACCCGATGCTTAGAAAAAGAGATAGCAGATGACGATGTTTAAGATCTTTCATCGTCGATACAGGTCCTTAACCATAACCATTACATTTTCAAGTTGATGGCATTGAAAAATTTTGTTACAAATACCCTCCCATGAATATATATATATATATATATATATATATATATATATATATATATATATATATATATATATATATATATCTATACTACCTTATAAAGCATGTAAGACTTTTATCTTAAAGTCTTAAAGTCTTAAAACATTTTCTTTTTTTATTTTATCTATCTTAATCCTAAAAGTTATCTTCTGGACGCTTCATCTGGCCGACGCTTCCTATAGCCAAATCCTTCCCAAAACCAAGAAATCAGTCACTCCTCACTCCTCACTCCTCACTCCTCACTCCTCACTCCTCACTCCTGGACGACGCTTCCTATAGCCAAACCCTAACCAAGACGACGCTTCAAACTCCCAATGATCACATTATATATCAGTCGCTTGTTTCTGATTTCTACTTTCTTTCTCACCATCTCGAATAGTTCAGGAACCATCTCGAATCGTTCATCGTTCCATCTCGAATCGTTCATCGTTCAGGTATGCAACTTCTTATTTGTTTCTGATTTCGATTTCTTTCTCACCATCTCGAATCTGGTGGGTTTGGTTTGAGGCTTTACTTTGATTCAGGGTTTGGTTTGATGCTTTACTTTGATTCCCGTTTTTAACTTTATTGTTTTTCTTGTTTATTTGCTTCAGGATCTTAAGGATTTCCGACCGACAATTCAAGCTTCTCGACTGGAATCTACTGGAATCGATTCAAGCTTCCCTACTTATCTACTGGAATCGATCCATGAGGTATTTGTATCGCTTTTCTCTGCATTGGAATCGATTCCCTAATCATATTTGTATCAGTTTTTTCTATTTTGGGAATCGATAAATTAGTTTCTCCTGATCATATTTGTATCAGTTTTCTCTATTTTGGAATCAATAAATTAGTTTCCCCTAATCATATTTGTATCAGTTTTCTCTATTTAGGAATCAATAAATTAGTTTCCCCTAATCATATTTGTTGCACTTTGCTTTTTTGAAATGTTTACCCCAATTATATTTGTATCAGTTTGCTTTTACCCTAATCATGTTTTTTAAAAGTTTAGTTTTAGTTTCTTTTGGTCGGTTTGTTTCTTGAAAATTTGTAAATCTCCTAATCCATGAATACTAAAAATAGTCCACTTCTTCTTTGCTAGCTAATAGTTTCAGCTACCGCAAGTTAAGAATTTGGTTATGTACTTGCTAACTTTTATGTGAATCTTTGATTACTTAGGGGTTTCTGTCAATGGGTTTTCATGATTTGGGCATTTTGAACTCATTGCTAGCTAATAAATTTAGCTACTGTATGTTAAGAATTTAGTTATGTAGTGAATTGGTCAATTTCAGATTTGATCCTGGTTGTTCTTTATATCCCATTTGAAACCATATTGCACATAAGAAAATGGAACAATGTTTCTTTAAATTCTTCTTAAGTTGTCAATGTTTAGATCCTTTTGGACTTTTTGGTACCATTAATGTGATTTGTGTGTAGATCCCTTTGGATTCTTTGCATGTTCTTGGTACCACACGCATCCATGCAGTAATTACTCTGTGAATATTAGAAAATTATTGTATGATTCACAATTCCCCAAATGATTATGTATTTTGTTTTCAAAATATGCTTGGATTAAGCAATTCATTTGTAGTGTGACTCTTCTTTTGAAACAAAGTGTAGAAAGAAATGCAACCAAACCCATATCAATTACAAATGTGCTCTGTTTGACATCAGAAATGAATGTCAATGTGGTGTGGGGGTACAGAACTATGTTGAAACTGTAAATTTACGTGGGCAAGCTTGTATGAATGAGATTTTATTAGGCACATGGGATTGATTCCAACTATTGTTGCAATTAAAACAAAGGGGAAACCATTCTTTTTAAGTATATACTCCTAATATTTAGGTGTAAACTTCTTTTGGGACAGAGGCAATACATATATCGAGATTATATTAACAACATTGTGGTTTAAGTATTACAATTAGATATGTATTACATATATTAGGTATTGCATATTTTTATTTATTTAAATCATTATTTGTTTTTGCTAGAACATGGTTTTACTATTATGATAACCGCTTGTAATTCTTACCACGATCTTTTCCGTTTTCTAGAGCATATCGTTTCTTTTGAAACAAAGTGTGGTAATCTTATAAAATTCTTCAAGATTTATTCAGAAACAGAGATATGATCTGTTGATATTATTGTTAGTGTCTTTTGCGTTTCAGTGGATGAAGACCATTGTTGTGATTCAGGTTCTGGAGGTCTTCAATAGCTGCTGATGTTTTTTTGACATTTGTTGGATCAAAACTCAATTTCACAGGTATGTGGTTTGATACCTTTAATATTTTATAGCTTACATAGGATGATGACATGATCATAAGCTAAAAGAGACTATTGTATCTAATAACAACATGTTGTACTAATTAGTATAAAGATGGACATCCTTAACCGAACCCAAGGGACTAATGCGCTCAAGTACATGTTTTGAGCGACCAAAACGGATTGAGTAGCAACTGACAGGACCATACATGAGAAAATATAGGATTATTTTGATCAATCAGTTACGGATGAGGCTTACGCCGACCAATACTAAGATCATTTCTAAGACCAAATATATATACCAGAAACCACTTTTATTAATTAGCAACATACAATACAAGAATCCTATTTGTTCTTCATAATGGGTTTAATGGGCTTGTGAATCATTTCACATTTGTAGTTGTAGATTAACTTTCATCCTATTTCAAATGTTATACGGGCTGACCAAATAAGCTGCCCGAATAAGCTGTTAGTCTCATTAAGTTCAACTAGGTAAAGTACTCAAAGTCTTCTCATTTATGACTCTGCATTATTTCGTCATGATTTTGATGGTCCATGTTTTCTTTTGGTATGAAGTGACTTTATTAATTAATTAAAGATGAAATTGTTTGAGAGAATAGAATGTACATGTACCCATGCGTATATGGAAGTTAATTAATTAGCATCAAGACCAAGCTGCTTGAATTCCAACAATTCTAGGGAGTAGTGCAAGGTCTCCAACACCTTGGCTTCATAAGCATTCTGCTTCTCACTGCGATCCTTTGCTTCCAGTTTTATATAATACATGATAAAAACCTACCTGAACCTTACAGCTTCCATACGATTTTCTATTGTTTCGGTTTTTTATTTGTTCTTCTTTTTTGTTCATAGAAAATCGAAAATCGAGGTCTGGTGGGTTTGGTTTGAGGCTTTACTTTGATTCAGGCTTCAGAATTTCATTCGATTGCTCTCCGACCAAGGTAATGTCTTAATAATGTCTTAATCAGATTGCTCTTGCTGCTCTAAGTGTTCTTATCACCAAAATGTTCTTATTTTTAATGGTTCATGCTCTACTTGTTGTTTGTCTACTTTTGGTGTTCTTTTAGAGTGAATTTTTTTATAATGTTAACAATATTATTGATGTTTGCAATTGGCATTCTGAAATTGTTCTGATCATATTATTTATGTAGAAAATGGATTTAGGGTGGCATGCTGAACATTTTTACCAACTAGAAAGTCTTCATGTTTGGTGGAACTTTGAACCTGTCCGAGTAGAATTTGTTTGGGAAGATGTAATACACGAAAACATATACATCATCTTACTTGACCAAAATGTAAGCGAATTTAATCATATTTTAGTTTTGTTGAAAATATATTTTTTAAAGATACTAACAATGTTAAAATTACATATTGTGTATATGTATATATTTATATACGTTAGAGGGACAAAATGGCTGCAGTTGTTCCACGTACATTGTTGGATGTCTATAGACAAAGAAATTTGGTAGGAGGTGTTTTCTTTTTGGAGCATTTCCAAGTTCAAGGATCCTATTATGAATATCCAAGGTATGAAAAATATAGTTTGGTTCGTGCCGAACATGAAATTTTGATTGATAGAAACACAAGGTTTACCCCATTGCCGGAGGATGTTCAAAGAGGATTTGTGTTTTATCCGTCGGTGCCTTTGATAAGAACACTTGTTGAAGATAGGACAAGAAGAAAGATGCTAATTGGTAAATTAATTTTTTTAGTTAAATTTAAATTTAACTATGTCAAATTGATATTCAAATTTAAATTTATATATCTTAGATGTGGTTGGAAAAATCATAAGGGGAAGACGAGTTACCAATGCGAGAGATTATGGTGTATTCCGATTGGGTGCGTGTGATTTAGTTTTACAAGATGAAACGTAAGTTTGAAGTTGTATTAAAATTTAATCAATTACCAAATTAACAAATTGGCCAACTTGTGTTATTAATAGCTTTGCTATTTCTAATAGGGGGCATGAAATAAAGTTGAGGTTGCATGATTCAAGAGAAACACGTATTGGGATGATAGCTCGGGCCATACAAAATAATTCAATAATTTATGCATCTCGGGTTAAGCTTATCCATCGATATCCAAGTATAATATTTATTAATTTTACTTATTTGTTTTTATTTCAATTTAAAATTATAATTTTTCTAAAATGGTATTTTCTAATTTTTTCAGTGAACGTTTTAAATTCGACGGATTTAACCCAGATTGTGTTTGTACCAGAGATGCCGGAAGCACACAACTTAAGAATTATTTCGAATGCCAATGTGTGATCAGTCAATTTGATTAGTATTGTGTTTTTATGATTGTTATGATGATTTTTGGAACATGTATTTTTGGAACATGTATTTGTTGTGGTATTTTGTATTGGTTCAGTAAATGTTTTGTGAATGAATGTTTTCTAAATGTTTTGAACATGTATATGACAATTCAGTGAATGTTTTGTGAATGAATGTTTTCTAAATGTTTTGAACATGAATATGACAATTCAGTGAATGTTTTAAGGTATGCAATGAGGATTGTCGATAAAGAAACTTCAACTGTTGATGTCTTCCAAAAAGAGAAACATAAACGGAGAAAAATTGGGCTTGGAGAAGCAAGTGGTCAATGTATGACAAACATGAAAAATATCTCTTCAATGGAGACAATGCAAGAGAATATCAATGAAGCAACCCCTGACAGTGGGTTAACTTTTGCGCAAAGAAGAAAAATTATTAATCGAAACTATTATCAACGAAGCAAGGAAAATAACAGAAATGCTTTTAATACACAAGGAACAAGCCAATTATGTTCGGGGTTGACACATGATAACTTCAACGGTAAAAACTATGCATTATTATTATTTTGTACTTTCGAATTGACATAAACTAAAGCCTAATTGAAATGAGGTATTCTGTCATAGGCGTTCAAATTAAACGTGGAATACTGCTACCTCTTTTTGACGAAGTCGTGAATCAAGAATCGCCAAGTTAGTATTTCTTTTTGATCTCGATCTTACCATTTATTTATAATAATCTTATTTTTCATATTCAACTGTCTTACATAGCGCTTGGCGAAGGAAGTAGTCAACACATGACAAATATCTCTTCAATGGAGACAATGCAAGAGAATATCAATGAAGCAACCCCTGACAGTGGGTTAACTTTTGCGCAAAGGAGAAAAATTATTAATCGAAACTATTATCAACGAAGCAAGGAAAATAACAGAAATGCTTTTAATACACAAGGAACAAGCGTTATTAGTGAAACAACCCCTGTCAGCGCACTAACTACTGCTCAAAGGAGACAAATTGTTAATCGGAACTATTATCAACAAATGAGGGAAAAGCATAGAAACGTTGAGACCCAGCACGAGGATCCATACAATTTTGTTTATGATGGTGTCCCTAGACAACATCGTGTCTTGAAGGAACAAAATGCATGTAAACATTGTGGAGCAAAACTGTTCGAGTTTGAGTTCCCTTCCTTTTGTTGTGCGAGTGGGAAGACAAAGTTGGCATACTCACCCATTCCTGAAGAACTATACAAACTATTTTCAATGGAGTCAGAATTAAGCAAAGTGTTTATGCACAATATTCGTGCGTATAACACAAACTTTTCCTTCACGTCAATGGGAGTAACTTTGGATAACAATGTGAACAATATGACATCTGGAGTATATACGTTTCGTGCTCAAGGAGCAATATATCATTGGATTGATCAATTAGTTCCTAGGGATGGACAAACTAGGTACTTACAACTTTATTTTTATGATGCCGAATCTGAGCTTTCGCATAGACTACAATGGCCAAATCTCGATAGTAACGTCACTGAAATTTTGACTCGTGTGCTTTCTATAAACCCATACGTGAGAACGTTTCGAAGCCTTGCAGAGCTAGGACCACTCGACAATTATAGAGTCACGTTGAATGCTTCGGTGGAACTTGACCAGAGGGTGTACAACCGACCGACCACATCTGAGGTTGAAATACAAGTATTTATTTTGTCTTATTTTAAATAAAATGTATCATATGCATGGTACTAAAGAAAATTCTGCCATTGTACAGGTTGCTGGTATTTGGGTTGAAGGCAATGACAACATCACTGCATATAGGAGAAGTATTGTTGTGTATGGGAGGTCCGACTACAGTAAAAGAATTGAACATCACTATAGTTGTTATGATCCCTTATCATATCCTTTGTTTTTCCCCAACGGTGAGCCTGGATGGCATCCTAGGATACCCAGACATGGAGTATGCATTGATGAAATTGTTAATGAGGAAGAAAACTTGGACGAAAACTTTGACGAAGATCTTGAAGGTATGGACATCATCACATATATTTCTTACCTTATCCATTCATTTATTAATTTATACTATTCAAATCAATACTACGCAGACGTTAGCTCGGGAGGGGGTAGGAAAACAGTAACGATGCGAGATTATTACTGTTACAAGTTTCAAATTCGGTCGACTAGGAACGTGATTCTATTGGGGGGAAGATTGTTTCAACAATTTGTGGTAGACATGTACATCAAGATAGAGACTGCACGTTTGTCTTTTATTGAAAAAAATCAGTCGAAGATAAGATCAGATTTATACCAAGGTGTTGTGGATTGCGTCAATGCTGGTGAGGTTCAACCAAGTAGAGTTGGACAACGGGTTGTGCTTCCCGCAAGTTTTATCGGAGGCCCACGAGATATGCGGAGACGATTTATGGATGCCATGACTTTAGTTCAAGATGAGGGAAACCTGATATATTCCTTACCATGACGTGTAACCCAAGATGGCCTGAAATCCGACGAGAGTTATCGGACGGTCAGAGCGCACAAGATAGGCCGAACCTTATTGCAAGAGTTTTTCGTGCCAAATTGGAGGATCTAAAAATCAACTCTTTAAGAAGCACATCCTCGGTGAGGTTGAGGCATATGTTTATGTCATCGAGTTTCAAAAACGTGGTTTACCACATGCACACTTCCTCTTGATAATGAAGCCGCAACACAAGATTACAAACCCAGACCATTACGACAAGATCGTGTGTGCCGAAATCCCGGACCCAACAAAGTATCCTGAAATGCATCCACTGGTGATAATGCACATGATGCATGGTCCTTGCGGTCATTTAAATCCATGTAGCCCTTGTATGCAAGGTGAGCCAAAGAAATGTCATTTTAGATATCCTCAGCAATTCAATGACAAGACAGCGCAAGCAGATAACTCATATCCGATGTATCAAAGGAGAAACAATGGAATACAGGCGGACGTCGGAGGTAGTATCCTAGATAATAGATGGGTGGTCCCATATAACCCAAAGTTGCTAATGATGTTCAACTGTCACATCAATGTTGAGGTTTGCTCAAGTATAATATCTGTGAAATATATTTTCAAGTATGTTTACAAAGGTCATGACAAGCAGGTTATTCATGTCGATCCTGATAGAGAAGAGGTTGTTATTAACGAGATAAAAAGATTTCAAGATGCACGATATGTTTCTCCACCTGAGGCGAGTTGGCGGAATTTTAGCTTTCCTCTTTCTAAAATCCACCCTTGTGTGATGGCTTTGCAGGTCCATCTTCCGAATAAGCAGTTGGTTAGGTTCAGAGAGAATGATATTATGACAGATATTGTTGACAGAGAGAAGGATAAGAGATCAATGTTGACCGCATTTTTTGAGAGGAATAAAACAGATATGAGTGCGAGACAATATTTGTACAAAGATTTTCCGAGACATTACACATGGAATTCCAAATCACGTAAATGGAATACTCGAAGCCGAAGACCAATGAGAGGACGACTGGTTCATGCTAATCCTGCTGAAGGAGAACGGTATTATCTACGCCTACTTCTCTCGCATATTAGTGGACCTACATGCTTTGAAGATCTTTACACGGTTAATGGCGTATTACATCCGACATTTCGAAAAGCAGCTCTTGAGAGAGGTTTGATAGAGTCCGACGATAATTTATCGCATTGTCTTGCCGAGGCCTCCTTATTTCAGTTTCCCAATGCTCTTAGATGACTATTCGCAACGATCTTGATTTATTGTGAGCCGGGAGATGTTCGCAAGTTATGGGATGAACATTATGATTCACTCTCTGAAGATTACAGACGACACTACGTAAATGCCGAGATAGTCCGAAATATGGTTCTTACAGATATCTCAGTCTTTTTACAATCTATGGGTAAGACCCTCGATGATTTCGATCTTCCAAACATAAATGAAGCTGCCAATTTAGAAACACGTGCATTTCGTGAGGTACAAGAGGAGTACTCCATAATCGTGGAAGACGAAGATCTACGTGCCCGAGACTCTCTAAATTCCGACCAAAAACATGCATTCGATGAGATCATGAGTCATGTAGATAATGATCGTCCAGGTGTGTTTTTTTTAGATGGTCCAGGTGGAACCGGAAAAACATTTCTGTACAAAGCTTTGCTCGCTAATGTTCGTTCCCGTGGACATATTGTACTTGCGACCGCTTCATCGGGTGCTGCCGCTAATAACATGCCAGGAGGGAGAACGGCTCACTCTCGGTTCAAGATTCCCCTCAGTCTTTGTAATAATTCGGTGTGCAATATAAAAAAACAAAGTGGAACTGCTCAACTACTCCGAGATGCAAAAATAATCATCTGGGATGAAGCATCAATGGCAAAGAGGCAAGCAGTGGAGGCACTCGATAGAACAATGCAAGACATCACTGGGGTGCGGCTCCCATTTGGTGGAAAGATAATGATTATGGGAGGTGATTTTAGACAGGTGTTGCCGGTAACGAGAAAAGGTACCCGAGCACAGATTGTAGACTCTAGCCTACGGATGTCACCTATTTGGTCTTCGATTAAAAAGTTGCGGTTAACGATCAATTTGAGAGCACTTACTGATCGATGGTTTTCAGATTTTTTGTTACGAGTCGGTGATGGAGAAGAAGAAACAGTGGACGAAAACTTTATTCGCATACCTGATGACATGGCCATTCCTTACACCAAACAAGATGAATCGAAGGATGCTTTGATCGATGCAATATTTCCTTCTCTGCAAACCAACGGGACTGCTTCAGATTATATCATTTCAAGGGCGATACTAACAACTAAAAATGAGCATGTCGACGAGATTAATGATCAGTTGATCGAAAGATTCTGCGGAGAGGAAAACATTTACTATAGTTTTGACGAAGCAGAAGACGATAACAATAACTTATATCCAATGGAATTCTTAAACTCACTTACCGTTAGCGGTTTGCCCCCTCATTACCTCCGACTTAAAATTGGATGCCCAATAATACTATTGCGGAATATCGACCCTTCGAATGGATTATGTAACGGCACAAGGTTGATATGCAGAGGCTTTCAACCGAACGTCATTGATGCGGAAATAGTTGTTGGTCAACATACTGGTAAGAGGGTATTTTTACCAAGAATTCCTCTATGTCCGTCCGAAGATGACATGTTTCCATTTAAATTGAAGAGAAAACAATTTCCGATTCGACTTTGTTTTGCAATGACAATTAATAAAGCTCAAGGACAAACAATTCCGATGGTAGGTGTTTATCTACCAGAACCGGTATTCTCACACGGGCAACTTTATGTGGCATTATCCAGAGGTATATCACGTGGCACTACAAAGGTATTAGTGAAGCCATCCAAAAAGTTCAAGCCGAATGGAGTTTACACATCAAATGTGGTTTACCGAGAAGTTTTGAGTGATGATTGTATATGATTAAAACATGATTGTAATTTCTATTTTGTTTAAACAACAATTTAGACTTTTTGGATAAGAAATTGCATTAAGTTTTCATTTTTTTAATCTACGATATATCCCGTCGCATTGTGAAAAACTTTTAATACAATATATGAACCATGTGAACCACCAAATATTTTTTGCAAAATTTGATGTTTAAAACTTAAATGTATCTTTATAGAACATTAACATCCCCGCCGCATTGCGCGGGTACTCAACTAGTATATATTAACATGGAAGAAAGAACTTCAAGTGTGTGAAGCATAGAAATGAGATATATATTAACCTGGAAAAAAGATGTCTGGGATGGATCTAGACCAGTGTTGCCAGGGGGAACAACCACATCCACTGGAGCCACTAATCCAACACGAGTGTTGCCAGGGGGAACAACCACATCCACTGGAGCCACTAATCCAACACGAGCAGGAGCTCCAACCTGTTGACAATATAATGAAGTCACAAATTAGAACCATCAAATATAAACTATTTACAAAAGCATTAAATCTAGATACACGCATAAAAGTATAGATATATCAAAAACTTTGAAAATGGGTATTACACAAAAGATGCAGGCCTAAACATGCATGTCCTTTTAATTTGTAAAAATAAACTAAATAGGCTAAAACATGAGAAAAAACTAGTTTCAATTTTATTCCCGATACTTGATCCTGTAAAGTAAATTAAAATCAATACCATTTCTTCAGATGCAATCATTAACTCCATTTAGTAAGATAATTAGGATTCCTTTACTGAAACTCTTTTAAAAACCGTATACAGTGATGGTTTCAGACGATATTCACATGATGAGATTCATTATGGAAGCGCTAAAAAACGAGGCGATTTTGTGTCTCGTAAAACCTTGTGATCTTAGCGATATTTGCAACATTTGGACTCATGTATGTAGAAAGAGGATAGCATTTGAAAAATCACCCAAGCAAACATTATTTGTGGCTACTATAGAAGATCGAAATGCTAAATCAATGTGGCTAAATCTGTTTCAGCATCAATTTGTGGAATTTAGCTACAGAATTAATGCACTAATTAAGTAAAAGATTTTGCATAAGCATAAGTTTTAATAGCTTCTTTTGTGCCAACCTTACCTTATTCATTGTGTTATGCAATGATCGAGACATCTAATCCTTCTTAATTACACTATTTTTTGTATGTGTAGGAATATGGTGTTGATTTTTACATTAATGGACATGATCATTGCCTAGAACACATGTCTTGCCAAAATAGGTACGTAAACATGTTTATCTATTGCAAGAAGCTTAACATATGACATAATGGTTTCTCACTGAAGATCCAATTAAATATGCTCGTGATTTCTCTTAAAAGGGAACTTGTTCTCACTCGTTTATGCAATAGCTCTGTCCATTAACTTTGTTAGTATTTTTTGTACGCATTTATGCAATAGCTCTGTCCATTAACAAAAGTGTTCTCACAACACTAGCTATACAGTTTATCCCCTCTCATTCCACATCTCCATAAGAACATTTAATAAATTAACCCAAGGAGGAATCTTTTTAGGTTTTGGTTTATCTAAACAAAAGACCTGGCTCCCACTTATTCACAAATAGAGAACCCCCATTCATTACCGCATAAGTACTAGTAGCAAAAAACCCTACTGTTACTGAAGTAAACAAAATATTGTTGACTGAAACAAAATCGTAAACAAAATAAGTTCACTAACCGGGAACTGAAGAGATGTGTGAAGCCGTGAAGTGAAGAGATGCGTGAAGCCGTGACGTGACCTGATTAAACCTAAAAGAACTGAAGAAGATGCGTGCGTGAAGAACAGAAGAAGTACTGAAGATTGAAGAAGAAACTAAAGCGTAAAAGAAGAAAAGAAAGAAGATGCGTGCGTGCGTAAAAGAATTGAAATACAAAATCGTACCTGAACAGCAGAACTACTGAGGATTGAAGAAGAAAAGAATCTGTGGGAGGTCGGCTCTTAGTTCAGTCGATTGTTGGAGCAGCGAAAGAAGCAACAGAAGGGAGAAGGGGTTTAGTCTTAAGTTAACCTAGCAAAACAAAATTGGGGGGAAATGAAATTTGGGTAGAGAGGAGGGAACAATTGGGAGATGAGATTTTTGTGGGAAAAAAAATTAGGAAAAAGGGAAACTTAAAAGTTTTGAAAATTTGTAGTTTTGAAAAACGATTTCTTACATTGAATTTGAAATTTTGTAGTTTTGAAAAACGTATTTTGATTAATCTAAAAAATTAAAAGTTTTGAATATTTTAATTATTAAATTATATGAAATTATAAAAATGTATTTTGATTATTTTATAAAACTAAGTTGAATGTGGTGTATATTGCATTCGATAAGACCACCAAGACCCACTAATGTTGACTTATTACGTGTTTGTATCCAGGTCGGTACTCATATATGCATGTGGTGTATATTGCATTCGATAAGACCCACTATAGCCTATTAAGAATCACCAAAAGCTTATTAAGAACCATTATAGGCCAATAAGACACTCCTAGTCTTATTAAGGCCCAAGAATACCAATGGTAGCTGATTACATGTGTTTGTATGCATGTGGTATGCATTGGGCTCTATAAGATCACTAAGTCCCACCATAGTCTATTAAGAACCACTAAATCCTATTAAGAACCTTTATAGGCCAACAATACCTTTTATGACTTATCAAGGCCCAATAGCACTAATGTTGACTTATTACGTGTTTGTATGGTGTATACTGCATTCGATAAGACCACTAAGACCTACTATAGCCTATTAAGAATCACCAAAGCTTATTAAGAACCATTGTAGGCCAATAAGATACTCCTTGTATATTGCATGTGGTGTATACTGCATTCGATAACGGTGTTTCTTAATTTTCCATTGTTTAGAGGTTTTTCCCTAAACCTCGTTCTCTCTCTATATATGCACAACTTATTAGATTTTCAGCTACCTATATTTATTTATAATTTATTACCTTAGGCAACATAGAAACAATAAAATATGTTGCCTAAGATAACTTTCATTGAATTATAATTACCTAAGAAAGTCTAAATGTCTTTTGACGATGAAAGCGTTTGTTGGAAGCAAGAATCGCTCCAAATCACGTTCCAAATTTAAATGATATAAACGTGAAATAACTATAAATAAGACAAAATAAAATAATACTTACCTAATAATCTTTAAATGACATTTGATGATGAAAACAACGTTTGTTGGAAGCCAAAAGTCGTCCAAATCGCGTCCAAATTCTTTGGGAAAACGATTTTTTTGAAATGGAGAAAAATGTTGGAATGGAAGATGAAATGTTGGAAATGGGGGAACTATCAATATATATTAATAACTGTGATCTTAGGCAACATAGAAACAGAAAATATGTTGCCTAAGTGAGATCTTACGCAACAAATAAAATAGATTATATGTTGCTTAAGTAAACATATGTGCCAACCTTAAATCATCCGTACATGAGTTATTAAGTTTTCAACTACCTATATATTTATTTAATTTTTTACCTTAAGCAACATAGAAACAAGAAAATATGTTGCCTAAGCGAGATCTTACGCAACAAATACAACAGATTATATGTTGCCTAAGTAAACATATGTGCCAACCTTAAATCATCCGTACATGAGTTATTAAGTTTTCAACTACCTATATATTTATTTAATTTTTTACCTTAGGCACATAGAAACAAGTAAATATGTTGCCTAAGCCAACTCTTACGCAACACATACAATAGATTATATGTTGCCTAAGTAAAAGTAGGTATCAATCATCCGTACACAACTTATTAAATTTTCAACTACCTATATTTATTTATAATTGTTTACCTTAGGCAACATAGAAACAAGAAAATATGTTGCCTAAGATTACACAACTAAGACAACATAATGGAAGATGTTGCTTAAGATACTTGAGGCAACATATAATTATTCATATGTTGCATAAGGTCTCACTTAGGCAACATATAATTATTCATATGTTGCATAAGGTCTCACTTAGGCAACATATATTAGCCTTTGTTGCCTAAGCTTATCTTAAGCAACATAGGCAATTAGCCTATGTTGTCTAAGGCGACATTTGGTGTAGTGTTAATATATTCCAAAATTAAATACCTAAAACATTATTCCCAAAATACCCTTTCCTTATTTTTTAAATTCAAAAATCCCTCAACCGTTGATCAAAAAATCGGATGACCTAGATTGGTTTACATAAGAAAAAATGTTTACATTTGAAGCTCCCTCTATATATATATATAAATAAATAAATATCGGCCATTATATGTTACTAGAATTTAGCAAAAGTTGCTATATATAATAAATTAATTAAAGAACTTTGTTTGTCACGAAGAACTAGAAAGAAAACGTACAGTTATGTGTACAAAGCACATAAACTAAGTTTAACTAGTAGATTAGATATATTTGAGTCAATGTCTTCATATATTAATTATAATAATTGAATTAAAAAGACATACCTGTAACTAACGATGATATTAACAACGCCATATATATTTAATTTACTAAAAGGAATTAATTAAACAATGCATACCCAATTTGATCTTGAAACTTAACAATTTCACTGTCGATATCATATGCATAATGCATCGCATAATTTACAAGACATACACAGACGATATATCTAAAACTTGAACGCAATATTTCTAAAAACGTTTTCTATATTGAGTTTAACTTTTAACTGTAATGAAGTTATAACAAACATAACCATAATTAAGGATTGTGGCGTACCGGTTAATTAGGCTTGGGGATGTGGTGGAATATCCCATTTAGCCAGGGTTCGAATTCAGACGTACAAAACATATGGCCGGCCACTGAGCTTTAATCAGGACTGATGTGTTACGGTCATAATTTGTCAAGGGATTAGTCTAGACATAACCTATGACACCCTTTCTAAAAGAAAAAAAGTTATAACAAACATTTACAATAAGTATGATCTGGATTGACACCCAAGGTTAAGGAGACAGCCCATTGTTTAACAATTATTATTGTCGACAGCCGACTACTCTCACTATCCTAGGTCAAGAGTTCTTTCGATGTAAAAATGGTGGATTTTTTTGTGCCGGCAATCGACCAAGAAGAAACTTACAAAACTAAGAATTTATTGTGAAATAACAACAATTTATATATTGGAATATGTTTGGGTTGATGACAGTCCACATCTGAGTATGAAATTACGTTTGTCATACGCATACTTCGAAGACATTTTTTTGGAAGGATATGATTATGCAAGTCGTAATTTAAGTTCCTAGTAAATGTTAGGTGATTACATAGATACACATGAATAAACACGCAAGTACAAGAAAAGGATAGCTCAAATTGATGGCATTTTGTTTTTTATTAATATATTTTATTTTTATATTTAAAATATCTATAGGGGTATTTTTTTATAACCATCCTATAAAATTGGTCAAAAGTTTTATTACTAAAAATTACATCCATCTCCATCCATACTTCTTTTTAAAGTGTCACATCAACTTTGCAATAACACATTCCATACACATGCAAGATCAAACTCTTTTCAAAACTAATGAATTATAATATAAATAATATAGATAATTATAATATAACTAATAAATTACTTTTGTTTTCTTTTATCTATTTGTAATTGTGTTTTCGTAATTTTTACATTAATGTACTTTTAGTTTAGTAGTTTAAATAAAAAACATTGCATAAAAACATCATTTTTTTTAAATAAAGCGTGGTAAGAAATTTTAATAAAAATATTAAAAAATATAATGTTCAAATAAACTAATAAATAAATTAAACTTAATAAACATATTAATAATTAATGTCTAAACAAACAAATTAATTAATTAAATTAAACAAAAATAAATTTGTTTTTTTTAAAGGCAATTGCATTTCGTGGGTATCCTGAACAAAGTCCAGACTAATCCCCCTTCGACCCGGCCACGATTCGGCCCACGATCCGTTGATATCCGCCGCGTGCTCACCTCTGGATCGAACCCGGGTAGTAAGGGCTTCCACCACTTACCCCCCAAGATGTTACCGACCACCACTTACCCACCATTTGTTTAATATATATAATATTTGTGAAAGGCCTTTCTAATTGTGAAAGAAAGGGGTTGTCTTGCAAGACATTACAAACCACATGGCATGTCATGTCATCTTGCAAGACGTGTGTGGATGCTCTAATACTAAAATATTTCATTATCTATTAAAATATTATTTCTCTTTTTAAATATTTGTTTTTAAGGATTTCTATTGATGCTATTATCTAGTAATTATTTTTGGGGTTATTTCCATATTTGGAGAAAAACTTATTTATTTTTCTTCATTTTAGATATAGTTTTAAAGAAGTTGTTTGAGCAAAATTATGACTCAAAATCCTTGTATTTTCCATTTTCTCTAAAATAGAGAAGTTTTTGAAGATGCTCCTACGAGAGTTGAAGTCAATGTAGGAAAAGTATCAATGTTATTTTACATCTTTTTTCTGACAATAGCTTGTTCCAAATAAGCCATATATGGAACATAAAATAAACTAAGAATTAAGGAAAACAAAAACTTTGACATGGTTGATATATAAGCTGGTGCTCGCTAAGATTTTGTTTTGTCTCAAATTTTTAAATAAATTCCATTTCTTATTTAACCTTCATTTTCACTATTTTCTTCTTCAAACATTCTCAATCGTTAAGGTTGTTTCTACCATATATTATAGGGTAGCTCCTAATCTCGCATTTTATTTCAACAACCAATAACAATTAACCCTACTACACTACTAGTACTACAACCGGGTCTTGCTGATGTGGAACTCTAATCCAGCAGCAACAAAGTCTGAAGAAGAAGATGATGATTCATGGGAGGTGAAAGCCTTTGCCGAAGACACGAAAAATGTCATGGGAACCACATGGCCGCCACGGTCCTACACTTGCACATTTTGCAAGAGAGAATTTCGATCAGCTCAGGCTCTGGGTGGTCACATGAATGTGCACCGCCGTGATAGGGCTCGGCTCCACCAATCCCAACCTAACTTGAAAAATCCTAATCTATCTTCTTCTACGTCTTCCACTCTCTTGATTCCAACTCAAGAACTTGTTTCAAATGGTGGCTTATGTCTTCTCTACTCTATACCAAACCCTAATGCCATTTTCAAAACTTCATCTTTAAATACTATGAAAGGTAACCCTTCTACTCTTTTCTCAATTGCACCTCATTCCAATATTGATAACTTCATGAATTTTCTGGCAGCCGTGGCTCCTCATACCTTCAATTCTTCCCTCTCTAATTCTAGCAACATGGAAGCATCAACACCAACAAACTCTCAAAGCAGCACAAAATTTAGAATTGACAAGAAAAGAAAAAAGACTGATTCGGCAGTTGAAGGTATCGATTTAGAGCTTCGTCTCTAGGATGTAGCTCGATGGCATCTTGAAACACATACATGGTGTGTTTTGTGTATGTGAGTTAATGCATATGTGTTTCTTTCCTATTTTGTTCAGTCTTTAATTTTCTGATTTCATTTGCAAAGGTTTGATTTTTTGATTTGTTGTTCATGATTATCAGAGGATATTGTATATCAAAAAGAAATAGAGGAATTTTTAGTTGAATAATGAAGGGACAATTTCAAGGAAAGATATAATGATGATAAAAATGCTTGTCGCTATGTCATTTTCTTGTGCAAGATTGTTTCATGGAGAAATCTCTCATGCATTATCTGGATTAATGCACATAATTAATCTTCTTGGTATCATGAATAATAATTAAAATATAATATGTTTATCATAGTAGCCGAATGATCGTGTGAGAAGTTGAGTTAACGTAAAAAAACGTGAGAAGTGAATCTGAACCATGGTCACTTTTAATCTCAAGCCCACCCATGAATTGCGTCGATACGGGGATTGATCTAGTGGGTCTCGGTGCATCTCATCCTAATATACATCCAACGCTTGATAACCACTTCTCACGTTAACTCAACTTATCATATTCAAAATCCAACCCTATCATCAAATCATGTGTAGCCCAGTGGCAAAGTAACATCCTTGGGGGGTTAGTGCTGGAAGGCCTAACTACCAGGGTTCGAACCCCGCGGTGAGCATGAGGCGATATCCAGACTTTGGGCCGGGTCCTTTGGGGCCTGGTCCGGGGCCGGTTGGGTGGTCCATAGGGCCCTTATACCTGACCGGTCGGGTTGATCCATAGGGTCGGCCGGGTCGACGGGGATTAGTCGGGTGGCACCCTTAAGTGGGAGCCCGGATACCCCGGGAACGTGTGTGTGCGTTAACTTGCCGTTCAAAAAAAAAATCCAACCCTATCATAGTATTAGATAGTATTAATCGAATTTAATTTAAATGCAAAAAAGGTTCATCGGAGGCCACTGCGTTTCTCACGGGAATTGATCTAGTGCATCTAAGAATGGAAATCTCTTATTACCTTTCTTACCATAACTTTTATTTACATCGGAGTACAACCATATTATATATATAGAGAGAGAGGGGAAGGTTCAAACTAGTTCTTGATTGAATCAACCTCTATATATATGTGTGTATATATATAAAACAGGGAAGATAAAGATAAATAAATAAATAAATAAAATAAAATTAAAATTAGATGAGCGTTGAAGCAATGTTGGAAAAGGGTCATCTTTTATAATTCTCTCAATAGCTGGCTACTCGCTAGAATTTTGTTTTTGTCTCATTTCTTATAATTGAACTCTTTCCTTCACGTTTCATCTTCAAGCATTCTCCACCCTTAATTTGTTTCTACCATTACAGAGTGGTAGCTGATCATCTTGTCATTTTATTTTGTCAACAACCACCAATTAAACCTAGCTCCACCACTATCCCGGGCCAGATCGGCACGGTCTTGTGGATGTGGAACCCGAATCCATTGAGGACTAACTCACAAGAGGAAGATGATGATTCAAGGGAGGTGAAAGCCTTTGCAAAAGACATAGGAAATGTCATGTTAACCACTTGGCCACCGCGATCACACACTTGCACATTTTGTAGAAGAGAATTCCGGTCAGCTCAGGCTCTAGGTGGTCACATGAATGTGCACCGCCACGATAGGGCTCGGCTCCACCAATCCCAGTCTAACTTGAAAATCCCTAATTTATCTTCTTCAAGTACTCTCTTGATTCCGACTCAAGAACATGTTGCAAATTGTGGTCTATGCCTTTTCTACTCTTTGGCTAACAACCCTAATGCAATTTTAAACCCTTCATCCTTGTATAAGGTTAAAGGTAATACTTTCTATCTTTCCTCCATTATACCTCATCACAATAACGATGACTTCATGAATTTTTCGGCAGTCGTGGCTCCTCGTAGAATGTCTACAAATCATGAAAACAACCAAAAATTTATTGTTGACAACGAAAGAAACAAGACTGATTCATCAATTGAAGGTATTGATCTAGAGCTTCGACTAGGATGCAACTCTTCGGTTTCTTGAAACACATTGATGGCGTTTTTATGTGCTTCTTTCCTGTTTTTGTTTAGAAGCTTGAATCTTTTTCGTTTTTCAACTGAAAAAGAATTTGATTTTTTAAGTGTTGTTTGTGATTATTGAAGGATATATGGTATATATTGAAAGAAGTAGAGGACTCCATTTCTCTCATATAATAAATTTTGGAGAGTTCTCTATGATTGGAGAATTTCACTCTCACTCTCTCTCTCTCTCTCTCTCTATATATATATATATATATGTGATTAATCACTTACTAATTTGATATGATGATATCTCTTTGTTTTTTTTTTGAACGGCAAAAAGTGAATATATAAAACCAGACTAGCAAGGCGCTAGATTACAAGAAGTCCGAGAAACAAAGAAGCGGATTACAACACCAAATTTCCCACCTAAAGTCATTCCCCAAACTAACTCTATTTTTAACCCAAAGATAAGAGACCTCCTTTACCGTGTCCCTAGGGGAGTGAAGCTTGCCATTGAAAATTTTATCATTCCGACTCCTCCATATCACCCAGCAGGCTGCATTCACAATCGTTGTCAGCAACAAGTTCCACCTTTTCTCTCCGTTCGGTTTTGAGGCTAGCTCCGTAACCTCCTCAAAAGAGCGAGGCGAAGCAGGGAGATCGAACCACCATTGATGCAGCAGGGCCCATAGCTCTTTAGCCGAGGAGCACTCGAAAAAAAGGTGTGATTCGGTCTCGTCCCTAATGTTACAAACCGGGCAAAGAGTAGTAGAGACCGCGATTCCTCTTCTATACAGGTTGCTTCGGGTAGGAAGCCTACCCAATCTTGCTCGCCACAATAGAATGTTAGCTTTACCAGGGACGGCTTTGCACCATAAGGTCTTTGTTTGATCTTGGGCAAGGATGCTATTATCCACCAATTTTCTCAACCCAGCAACAGAGAAAATCCCCTTAGCATCCGGGCTCCAGCTCCAAACGTTCCTGTTACAAACAAAAAGATCACTGAAATTTATGTTATACGGCAAAAGGGTGGAGTTCAGCTGGGCTATCGCACCCCAAGTGCTTGATCTGAATCCGGCCGGTAAATCAGCTCCTAGTCTTCCGTCTTGGCCATGGATAGCGCATATAACCTCCTTCCACAAGGCCTCGTCTTCCTTTTTGAACCTCCACCACCATTTTCCAATCAAAGCGAGGTTGTGCGCCTTGAGGCTCCCGATGTCTAGACCCCCTTTATCTTTTGAATTCCGAGCTTTACTCCAAGCGACCCAAGTTATTTTCCTACTATCGAGATTACCTCCCCAAAATGATGATATCTCTTTGTCTAAAGTGTTTTTCATCCTCTTTCAGTTAAATATATATTTTATGTTGTAGATTATGAAAAACATAATTTAATTACCTACACTCCTATCTGTATGGCATTAGAGAACTAGTGAAACAAACTAGCGTTGAGTTGCTTACTTTTAACTTTTATCACTTTTTGAGATGGAGCCTTGATAAACAGACATCAACAAGTTTTTCAAACCTAAAAGTGATTGTTGATCATGCCAAAAAATGGATGAAACAAGGTCAAGATGTCCTTCTGGGTGATTTTCTTATTGAATTAGCACTGACAGAGTGACAGTTATAGCTGCATGCAATAGTTGAGGCCCATTAATTTCTTGCTATAACTATTGAGGAAAATAAGTTGAGCAATAGAAATTAATATTATAATGAGAGATCAATTGAAAATAAATTTGTTAGTAATTACATTAATTAAAGAAGGTCATCCTATTCGAAAATCCTGTCATTGCGAGTGTGTGTATTTATTAAGAAAAAGATATAATAAGCAATAAACACCTTAAAAGAGTGTAATAACAAGAACCCTAGTGCTGGCAAGCTGATTTCTTTTTTAAGAGAGAGAGAGAGAGAGAGAGAGAGAGAGATGCATCTAAGAAGACAATAGTTATACATATTGAATGGATAGTTAAAAGTTCTTTTGCAGAGAGATTAGCAAGTAGGGTCATGAGAGAAGCACATGTCTTATTCCATTGCATGGGCACGAAAACCATTGATAGTCATTACCCTTGCCCTATATATCTCTTGCAGAGACTATAACGACCTTTCTTGGGATACTGCCACAACCAGAATTGGATATTTGTGGAGCTAAATGTGAGGGACTTTACTTTACACTAATATCGTTGTGGTCATGTTTAACCTCGATCCAGAATCTCAGAAAGTATATATGTATGTATATATTTGGTCAGTTTAAAAGTGGATCCTATTTTGGTTTGTTTATGTTTCTACTTTTGTACTTGCAATCCTGACCTCTCCATCTCATCAATTGTAAAACACAATGTAATATTTAATATCAAATAATTTATTAAATAATTATAATAAAGTAAAATAAATTATTTAAACATAATTTTAATTTATATTTTTTTTAATTAATGAATGGTCATTTGTAGAAATAGAAAAGCTAAAGAGTATACCAGAAAAAAATTGAAAAATGATCAGGAAATTAATGACAATAGATCCCACAATAATGATCGAACAATAATAGACAATATGAATATCAATTTAAAAACTCTTAAATGAACAATGATGTAATTTTATATGTGTTTTTTTAACAGCCATTTTATGTGTTAAGTTTGTATTTTATTATATAATTTAATTAATAATATATTAATGTTAAATACATAAGAAAACTGTATAAAATGTTAATTTTATAATTTAATAAATAAAAAAACTATATCAATATGTATGAACAATCAGACTATTTGTAATTTTTATAACCAAAAACTCATTCATAAAATTATCTATATATTTTTTTAAATATATGAAACAATTTCATCAAGAAAACCTATGAAATCCACGGTTTACAGAGTTTACACGATAAGGATGGTTCATATTTTATTATGCCACTATATATATATATAGAGAATGGTTCAAACGAGAAGCGTAACAATTTAAGAAAACGTGAGGAGCACCTCCCATGTACAAAATCACATGTGATTCACAACACAAGGACTAAAATCATATGTGATTACACGCGCGGTTTGTTACGCGGCTTGCGAAAGCGCGCGGCTTGTCTCGCGGTTTGTGTTGTGAATCACATATGATTTTGTACATGGACGGTGCTCCTCACGTTTTCTTAAATAGGTACGCTCCTCGTATGAATCCGCATCTATATATATATATATATATATATATATATATATATATATATATATATATAAGTAGGTTCAGGTTCAAGGGGAAAATGCAATAAATGAAAAACTGAGGAACACATTGGTAACAGTTCATCTGTACGGTATGTATATGTACATACATATAATTTGTAAGCAATTTGTCCGGTATGCACATGCGCATAATATGCACTTGTGCATAAAATTAAAACACAGTTTTATTACTTATACATACATGTGCATACCGTGCAGATGAACGGTTATCAAGGTGTTATTCAGTTTTTCATTTTTATAGACTTTTCTCTGAAACTCCCTCTATGTATGTATATATATAACTAAAAACATTATAAAGAAATAATAACATTATAAAGAAATGAATTTTGTTTTTCCAGAAAAAAAGAAATGATGACGATAAATTATTCTAACTTCGAATCTATTCCAAAAAAAAAAAAACATCCCTACATTAGTGAAAAACACAAAACTAATTTAATCTTATTGTTAAACGTATAGTTATTCAAAATATATAAATCGCCACAACAGATATATGTTACTAGGATCTAATAAAAGTGATGATAACAAAGAACCTTGTTTGTCACCAAGAACTATAAAAGAAATGTACTGTTATGTGTGCAATGCGCCAATGCACATAAACTTTTGACTGGCCGGTTTGCTATATTTTAGTCAATGCGAACAAATACTAAATTAGTTGGTAATATATATATATATATATATATATATATATATATATATATGTATATGTATATGTATATATATATATATATATGTATATGTATATATATATATATATATGTATGTATATATCTATATCTGTCACTACTGATGGAACTTCCAATGCCATATCTAATTTACTAAAATGATTAACCAAACTGTTGGATATAGTGTCCATTGTCATTAACTATTGGTAATATTTCTAATAATAGCAGGGTCCTTTTGGGTTGTCCTTAAGACCCAAAATAAACAATCAGAAAAATAAAAGAGAGTTAAAGCAATTAGTTCAATTGATGATAAGCTGCAATATAATTAATTAGATTAATTATATAAAGTGCAGGGACTAATTGGTTAAAATAGTTTTAACAAGCTTATCGGTTCAAGGGGGCTAAGTGTAAAATAGAGGGTTATAAATAAACTGCTAGGGGTTAAACCCTAATGAGTTTTTTTCAATCTCTCTTGGAGCCGTCGATCTCCCTTCTCCCTCTCCTAAAATCGTAAACCCTAATTTAGGGTTTAGTGATTAAGCATCTTCTTGTTGTTGGTATTTTGGTGTTCTTAAGTGTGAGCCACTAGAGGGATTCATACTATTGGTCCTTGACATCCAAGAAGCGAGATCAAAGGTTTGATTCATCATTGTAGTTTTCGACAATCGCAATAAACAAGTAAGTGTTCTTGATTCAATCTTTTGTAGTTAATTATCTAAAACGCATGTATTCATATAGGTTGATAGTTTGTATAACCATTGATGATAAAAATTAAAATATGCTTCCGTTGCCTATATCATGTGGTTGTGTGTTTACTCAAAACTATGATCCCAGAACAAGTAATCAATCAATGTAAACAATAAAGGAAGTCATCTCTATATTCAATAAGATCAAAGTAGCTCACAAGGTGAATGCAATGCAAATACTAGTGTGTGTGGCTACTATGTGTGATGAAATGACCTAATTCCCAAAAAGGGAAAATAGCAAACTATATATACCTAGGGTATAGAATAGCCCTATTACACAAATAGTCCCTCTACTTGGTACAATAACATTCAAACACTAACATTCTCCCCCTTTGTACCAATGTAGAGCAAAAGATTTAGACGTCCACCGGGGTCACATACTTCTTCCGAATACCAAAGATGATCTCGAATCTTCGCAGTTCAAGACGGTAGTCTTTCCGGTGGGAGATGGCTTCAATCACTTGGTTGATCAAGTTCTTTTCTTTCTCAGTGAGTTTTACCTCTCCATCCGCATCCAGACGAAGCTTACTTTCCAGGTGAACCAGAATAATCTTCAAAGTACCCTCACAGTACTTGTTGATCTCAATAACTCTCATAAATCTTTTCTGTGAGTCAGTATCAACGTAAACAACCCCGAGCTCAGGCTTGTTCAGTACAGTGTAGGCGGGGATACCTTGAATATCAGATAAGCGTCTGTTTGGTCTTTTTAAGTTCACATGAGTTTGAAAAGATTCCAAACCCATCTGAAAGTCAGTGAGGTATGAATACTTCAGAATATTCTTCATAAACTTCTTCACACTTCGAAAGGCAACACTGTATTGAATTCTATACTCTGGACGCTTCTTCTCTGGATGGACAGGAAAACTGTTGTAAAGGCTCAGAATATCATTCAGTCTCAGACTCTTGAAATCAGCTTCAGAAAATACGCATTCAGACCCGTCTGATCTCAAGACTGTGAACTCAGGATAGAAGACATCAAACAGCTTCTGAGATTCAACTTTCAGCACCTTCATAATCATGTTATCTGACTTGACGGCTTCTGATCCTTTGTCTTTGTGCTTCATGACGTATAGAAATTCGATCTTCTTCAGCGATGGCCAGTCTTCAATCCCATATACTTTCTCCAAGTTGATCCGCTGAACATCCCGTACATACAGTTCTTTCCTCAAGGTTTCTAGATAGGGAGTTTGGATTGAAACTCTCTCTCCAGTGGCTACATACCTTGGTTCAGCATCAATAATAAATTGGAAAAAACGGAGTTCTACTTCAAGTACTCGATCTCTGATCTTACCATCCGGTATAAACGGTGCAAGTGGAGCTGAAGTACCTGAACTTGGACCTGCGGTTTCTATCAAAGGTGGAGCATCATCTTCAGATTCGATTTCCATAACCTGATCCCCAGTGGTGTCTAATTCAACATCCAAAGCATCAACCATTTCTTCTTTTATCTTGTGGCTCAAATGCTCTGGCTCTTCCTCAGAATCAATATAGATCATCTCGATAAGCATATCATCAGCCATCCGCACATCTGCCGTTCTATTGTCAACAGTCGAAGGCTTTTCAACCCTGGTTAAGACATCAGCTAGAACAAATGTTTCTGTATCAACAGTCTGTACCACATCTGTCGCCGTTCCACATTCACCTGTATTTCCCCCAGCTTCAGGTTCAATAGCATTACCAGTAGAAGCAGCAGCACTAGACTCTCCAACCCCTGCTCTCATGTTGATCAGGCGGATCCTGATCATCATGTCTTCTTTTCTGAGAGACTTCTGATTCAATACCACATCTTTCTTCTACAACTTTGAGCATGTTACTGACGGTGGTGAATCCATGCATCAGAGCATTCGTCATATCTGTCACAGAGTCGGTTAGCTTCTGAAGTTGTGTTGCCAGAAGAAGTTGTGTATCTGTGGATGTTGAAGGTTGAGGTTGGGTTTGAGGTGGTGTATGTTGACGAAGTAAGGAAATTAAGTCAACTTCTTCAGATGTACTAGAGTCGCTTTTGGCTAAAAGGTGGGATAACAGCTCAGATTTAAGCTGGTTTTCAGGTATAAGGTGTAGTGGGATAGATGATGGATGTTGTGAGTCTGGTTGAGCTTCTGATGGTTGATCTTGAGGAGTGGATGATGATTCAGCTATATGTTTGCCCTTTATGGCTCGACTGACTTCAGATGCTAACTGATCAACTGATCTCTGCATGTGTGCACGATGTTGCTTGTACGATCTGTCTATAGTACCTAGTGCAGAAGTCAGTAATGGTAGAGTAATAAAATGAGGATATGGCCCGAGCATCTGTACAATCTGTTCGTGAGGAAAATTAGGGAAAATTGAGCTAACTTCCGGACCACCTAGGTTACCGGTTGAAGTAGCGGTTGTAGCAACCGTATTGCCTGTGCTCATGGCTGGCAAAGTGTTGACCATGACAGGACTTCCACCCTGTCCTCGTGGGGCACCAACGAATGGCGGCCTCACTCTGGGTGTTCCGGTTGGGGCACGGAAGCCCGCAACTTGGTGTTGTTCCAGCAACTATGTCCTAGGAAAGGATGTTCTACCAAATGGTCCTAGACTCAATGTGCGTGGAATAAAAGGCGGTGGCCGGGGCGGGAGCCTACCTGGTTCAATACCAACAGATACCGATCGTATCGCCGATAGCAGTTGAGCTTGATCCCCTGTGGAAAATGAAACATCGACAAATTGAGATGCCGATGAGTGGCTGAGTGGGGCTGTGCTATGCATGGCTGGGCGGACCACGACTTGTTCAATACGCAACGGCGACGTACGCTCGTTGGTAGAAGATGTGGCTACCCGGCTTGGATCGGTGTGGGGAGAGTCAGTAGTTAAAACTTTATCTGACTCTTTCACAACTTCACCCATTTCTTTTCTCCCCTCATTATCACCACTAACTAACTCTACTTCTGCTTGTTTTTCTACTTCTTCGTTCACAGATGAAGGACCCGCAACATCAGTAGCAGTGTCGAGAAGTTCGGTGTTCCGAGTGGAATCAGCATCCGAATTCACAACACGTGGTCTCTTTCCCATGTCTCTAGGAATCAAATTCACCAAAGGGTCATGACCTGAGTCATCATCGTCATCATCATCGTCAAAGGAAGGAAAGAAGGGTTCTATCTCATCGTCTTGATTAACTGCATCATCATCAGGAGGTGATGCAGCTGCATAAGCTTCATCCCATGAGACATCATCATCAATGATCTGGGGAGGAGGTCGAGGCGGTGGTTGAGCTGGTTTCGAGGAATATGCTTGGCCAACAGTCCGTAATCTTCTCCCAACTCTCTTTCTTTTCGTTCTCCTCACCTCTCGTTGTTCAGGAACATCCCCATGTTCCTGAACCCCCTCGACATGGACTTCCTCACCACCTAAAGGATTAGCATCGTGGGGAGGTCCCCCCGGTTCTGGATTGACCATCAATGCATTATCTATCCTACATTGCCTAACTACCCCAGACTGTTGGTCAGCATAAGCGAGCAGATCTTCACGTAGAACGGCGATGTGTGCAAAAGTTGATCTGCTTGGGCATTCTTAGATAGTGCATGTACTGGCTTGGGCCTCTGGGGTGATTCTCTCGTCTTGGAATCTGATCGTTGTCTACCATAGCTTGATGAATCAAGATCTGGAAGAAACGCTGAAATGGTACGAAGTTTCGTCTCATCTTTGGTTTTAACTGATCCGCGACAAGCTCAACGATCTCATTCCATATCAAGACGCCATAGTCAATATTGTGGTTATAAACGAATGCATGAAACATGCGCAGTGTGGAAAGGTTTGTCTTGTCTAGTCCAGTATGCTTTGAGGTCATGCAACGGTTGAAGATTGACCAACTGTTACCAAAATACCCAAAAAAAAATTCATTTTGCAAAAATACCCAAAATACCCGCGATGGATCCCGCGATCGCGGGCTAGGGCTGACGTGGCACGTATTTTGGCCCCAAATGGCCCGCGAAGCCCCTCAACTTTGGCCGCGGTGCACTTTTGGTCCCTGCCCGCGATCGCAGCCCGCGATGGACCAAAATTTTCACTTTTGGTCCCTGAAAATTTACACTTTTGGTCCCTGAAAATTTACACTTTCAGCCCCTGTACTTAGACGAATCTTGCATGCTTTTACTGTTTTTTTCCACAATTATTGTACTTTGAAGACCGATTTGTGGTTGAAATTCATTTGCATGTTTGAGATTTCATCCGTAAAATATCAGTAGTATGCAATTCACAATTCACACTTCCTCTTGCTTTCTTTCTTGATTTCTCTCTTGCTTTCTTTCTTTGAATTGATTTCTCTCTTCTCTCATTTCATCCACAAATGGCATCGTCATCAAACCCTAAGTCTACTCCTGAAAAAATGCCACCTCAAATCGAGGTCGCCATAGCAAAAAAGGAAAAGGAGATAGATGAACTAACAGAAGAGTGGAAAAAAATGATGGACAGGAAGGCAGTCCATTTGAGAAAGATCGAAGAGGAAGACAGGGAGATCAAAAGGATGAAAGGGGATATAAAAGCTCGGGAGGCTCGTGTTCGTCGAGAACAAGAAGCAATTCACCATATTTTGCAAGACTTCGCAATTATTCAAGCGAAGGTAAACGAGAAGCAAGCTTGGATTGATGAAACTAAATCAATTTTTAAGTAGGTGGTGGTTATATTTTTTTTGTTTTGTATTTTTTTTACTGTGTTGTTATTTGTATTTTTTTTACTGTGTTGTTGTTTTGTATTTTTTGTTGTTGTTAATTTCTCTGAAAAGTAGTTTTTAAGCCGCTGAACCACAGTTAGGTTGGATACATCATGCAAGGTCAAGTCAGAGGTTACCTCATTCGTGGGCCTACTTCTCTTGTAGAATATATGACAACCCTCAACTTATTTGCTAAAGTGTGTGCGGGTTGTGGTACACAATGGCCATACGTGGTTGCAAAAGCAGAAGCCGTTGAAGAAGGGTCAGAAAGATTGAAGATGAAGAGCTTGTTGGATGGAATACAAACTAGCTGTGTTATCAATGTTCATTTAGAAGCATATGTATGTGTGTGTATATATATAATATGAAATGGGGTTTTGACAAGTTGGTATCACTGGACTCATTTAAGAATTGTGAAAATGGGTATTTGACGAATGATGATTCATGTGTGTTTGGAGCTGAAGTGTTTTAAACACACATGAATCATCATTCGCCAAATACCCATTTTCACAATTCTTAAATGAGTCCAGTGATACCAACTTGTCAAAACCCCATTTATAAACAATTCTACCTTCTCCTATTGCCATTCACGATATCTATAAACACATTCAAATAATAATAATTTAAAACGATTTAATGAATTAGTTAATATATGATTATTATGTTAATGCGATAGGAGTGTAAAACAAAATTGAAAAAAAATATGAGATGTACCATAAATTAAATAATTAACTATAATGGTGTAATTTGTTAAAATTAAAACGTATCTAATATGAATATATAAACAGACATGTGTACTCAGAGTTAACATTCACTGCCATGGATGTAAGAACAAGGTCAAGAAAATACTAAGAAAAATTGAAGGTCTCCTATTTTCTTTATGTGTGTAAATATATAATACGAATATATATATATCATTTACAAACTAGCTGTGTTATCAATGTTCATTTAGAAGCATATGTATGTGTGTATATATATCATTTACAAATCAGTGTTTATATCAACAGTATCATATGGGTTTGTTCCATATGGTTCAAGCTGTGACGGGCCCGGGGTGTGACTGACAGAATGTCTCCTTGGCACGGTTGAAGGGGCGGGATTTGGACACTCTCCACGAGTGTGTCCTACGCATTGGCACCGAGTACATCTTCGTTGTATCGAACTTTCACCACGCGATCGCAGGCAGGGACCAAAAGTGCACCGCGGCCAAAGTTTAGGGGCTTCGCGGGCCATTTGTGCCCAAAATACGTGCCACGTCAGCGTATCCCGCGATCGCGGGACCCCATCCTGGGTATTTTGGGTATTTTTGCAAAATTGAAAAATTTTAGGGTATTTTGGTAACAGTTGGTTTGACTTTGGGTATTTTAATTAAGGGAAATTAATTAAAATACCCTAAGTTTGACCAACTGTTACCAAAGTACCCCAAAAAATTATTTTCTTACCGAAATGCCCTCTTTTCCGCGATAGGATCCCGCGATCGCGGTCAGGGACCAATTGTGAAAATTTTTGCAAGAAATATTTACACTTTCAGTCCCTGGCCCCCGCGATCGCGGCCCGCGATGGCTCAAACGCGGCCCGCGATGGCCCGCTATGGGGACTGAAAGTGTAAATAATCTTGCAAAATTTTACACTTTCAGTCCCTGCCCGCGATCGCGGGATTTTATCGCGGAAAAAGAGGGCATTTCGGTAAGAAAATAATTTTTTGGGGTACTTTGGTAACAGTTGGTTTGACTTAGGGTATTTTAATTAATTTCCCTTTAATTAATTTCCCTATATATATATATGTATGTATATATCTATATCTGTCACTACTGATGGAACTTCCAATGCCATATCTAATTTACTAAAATGATTAACCAAACTGTTGGATATAGTGTCCAGAGTCATTAACTATTGGTAATATTTCTAATAATAGCAGGGTCCTTTTGGGTTGTCCTTAAGACCCAAAATAAACAATCAGAAAAATAAAAGGGAGTTAAAGCAATTAGTTCAATTGATGATAAGCTGCAATATAATTAATTAGATTAATTATATAAAGTGCAGGGACTAATTGGTTAAAATAGTTTTAACAAGCTTATCGGTTCAAGGGGGCTAAGTGTAAAATAGAGGGTTATAAATAAACCCCGAGCTCAGGCTTGTTCAGTACAGTGTAGGCGGGGATACCTTGAATATCAGATAAGCGTCTGTTTGGTCTTTTTAAGTTCACATGAGTTTGAAAAGATTCCAAACCCATCTGAAAGTCAGTGAGGTATGAATACTTCAGAATATTCTTCATAAACTTCTTCACACTTCGAAAGGCAACACTGTATTGAATTCTATACTCTGGACGCTTCTTCTCTGGATGGACAGCAAGACTGTTGTAAAGGCTCAGAATATCATTCAGTCTCAGACTCTTGAAATCAGCTTCAGAAAATACGCATTCAGACCCGTCTGATCTCAAGACTGTGAACTCAGGATAGAAGACATCAAACAGCTTCTGAGATTCAACTTTCAGCACCTTCATAATCATGTTATCTGACTTGACGGATTCTGATCCTTTGTCTTTGTTCTTCATGACGTATAGAAATTCGATCTTCTTCAGCGATGGCCAGTCTTCAATCCCATATACTTTCTCCAAGTTGATCCGCTGAACATCCCGTACATACAGTTCTTTCCTCAAGGTTTCTAGATAGGGAGTTTGGATTGAAACTCTCTCTCCAGTGGCTACATACCTTGGTTCAGCATCAATAATAAATTGGAAAAAACGGAGTTCTGCTTCAAGTACTCGATCGCTGATCTTACCATCCGGTATAAACGGTGCAAGTGGAGCTGAAGTACCTGAACTTGGACCTGCGGTTTCTATCAAAGGTGGAGCATCATCTTCAGATTCGATTTCCATAACCTGATCCCCAGTGGTGTCTAATTCAACATCCAAAGCATCAACCATTTCTTCTTTTATCTTGTGGCTCAAATGCTCTGGCTCTTCCTCAGAATCAATATATATCATCTCGATAAGCATATCATCAGCCATCCGCACATCTGCCGTTCTATTGTCAACAGTCGAAGGCTTTTCAACCCTGGTTAAGACATCAGCTAGAACAAATGTTTCTGTATCAACAGTCTGTACCACATCTGTCGACGTTCCACCTTCATCTGTATTTCCCCCAGCTTCAGGTTCAATAGCATTACCAGTAGAAGCAGCATCACTAGACTCTCCAACCCCTGCTCTCATGTTGATCAGGCGGATCCTGATCATCATGTCTTCTTTTCTGAGAGACTTCTGATTCAATACCACATCTTTCTTCTACAACTTTGAGCCTGTTACTGACGGTGGTGAATCCATGCATCAGAGCATTCGTCATATCTGTCACAGAGTCGGTTAGCTTCTGAAGTTGTGTTGCCAGAAGAAGTTGTGTATCTGTGGATGTTGAAGGTTGAGGTTGGGTTTGAGGTGGTGTATGTTGACGAAGTAAGGAAATTAAGTCAACTTCTTCAGATGTACTAGAGTCGCTTTTGGCTAAAAGGCGGGATAACAACTCAGATTTAAGCTGGTTTTCAGGTATAAGGTGTAGTGGGATAGATGATGGATGTTGTGAGTCTGGTTGAGCTTCTGATGGTTGATCTTGAGGAGTGGATGATGATTCAGCTATATGTTTTCCCTTTATGGCTCGGCTGACTTCAGATGCTAACTGATCAACTGATCTCTGCATGTGTGCACGATGTTGCTTGTACGATCTGTCTATAGTACCTAGTGCAGAAGTCAGTAATGGTAGAGTAATAAAATGAGGATATGGCCCGAGCATCTGTACAATCTGTTCGTGGTCCGCCCAGCCATGCATAGCACAGCCCCACTCAGCTACTCATCGGCATCTCAATTTGTCGATGTTTCATTTTTCACAGGGGATCAAGCTCAACTGCTATCGGCGATACAATCGGTATCTGTTGGTATTGAACCAGGTAGGCTCCTGCCCCGGCCACCGCCTTTTATTCCACGCACATTATCAGTAGTATGCAATTCACACTTCCTCTTGCTTTCTTTCTTGATTTCTCTCTTGCTTTCTTTCTTTGAATTGATTTCTCTCTTCTCTCATTTCATCCACAAATGGCATCGTCATCAAACCCTAAGTCTACTCCTGAAAAAATGCCACCTCAAATCGAGGTCGCCATAGCAAAAACGGAAAAGGAGATAGATGAACTAACAGAAGAGTGGAAAAAAATGATGGACAGGAAGGCAGTCCATTTGAGAAAGATCGAAGAGGAAGACAGGGAGATCAAAAGGATGAAAGGGGATATAAAAGCTCGGGAGGCTCGTGTTCGTCGAGAACAAGAAGCAATTCACCATATTTTGCAAGACTTCGCAATTATTCAAGCGAAGGTAAACGAGAAGCAAGCTTGGATTGATGAAACTAAATCAATTTTTAAGTAAGTGGTGGTTATATTTTTTTTTGTTTTGTATTTTTTTTACTGTGTTGTTATTTGTATTTTTTTACTGTGTTGTTGTTTTGTATTTTTTGTTGTTGTTAATTTCTCTGAAAAGTAGTTTTTAAGCCGCTGAACCACGGTTAGGTTGGATACATCATGCAAGGTCAAGTCAGAGGTTACCTCATTCGTGGGCCTACTTCTCTTGTAGAATATATGACAACCCTAAACTCATTTGCTAAAGTGTGTGCGGGTTGTGGTACACAATGGCCATACGTGGTTGCAAAAGCAGAAGCCGTTGAAGAAGGGTCAGAAAGATTGAAGATGAAGAGCTTGTTGGATGGAATACAAACTAGCTGTGTTATCAATGTTCATTTAGAAGCATATGTATGTGTGTGTATATATATAATATGAAATGGGGTTTTGACAAGTTGGTATCACTGGACTCATTTAAGAATTGTGAAAATGGGTATTTGACGAATGATGATTCATGTGTGTTTGGAGCTGAAGTGTTTTAAACACACATGAATCATCATTCGCCAAATACCCATTTTCACAATTCTTAAATGAGTCCAGTGATACCAACTTGTCAAAACCCCATTTATAAACAATTCTACCTTCTCCTATTGCCATTCACGATATCTATAAACACATTCAAATAATAATAATTTAAAACGATTTAATGAATTAGTTAATATATGATTATTATGTTAATGCGATAGGAGTGTAAAACAAAATTGAAAAAAAATATGAGATGTACCATAAATTAAATAATTAACTATAATGGTGTAATTTGTTAAAATTAAAACGTATCTAATATGAATATATAAACAGACATGTGTACTCAGAGTTAACATTCACTGTCATGGATGCAAGAACAAGGTCAAGAAAATACTAAGAAAAATTGAAGGTCTCCTATTTTCTTTATGTGTGTAAATATATAATACGAATATATATATATCATTTACAAACTAGCTGTGTTATCAATGTTCATTTAGAAGCATATGTATGTGTGTATATATATCATTTACAAATCAGTGTTTATATCAACAGTATCATATGGGTTTGTTCCATATGGTTCAAGCTGTGACGGGCTCGGGGTGTGACTGACAGAATGTCTCCTTGGCACGGTTGAAGGGGCGGGATTTGGACACTCTCCACGAGTGTGTCCTACGCATTGGCACCGAGTACATCTTCGTTGTATCGAACTTTCACCACGTGATGGACGCCGGTCGTTCTTTCTCGGTCTCCCGGCCCTGTTCTTATCCATTAAAGGTGGATAGCATGGTGGAAGCGGGTCGGGTGGATACACCCATGCTGCAGGGGGTCCAGCTGGGTTTATTACCTCCACGTATGTTTTCCGGTAATATTCGGACGTGAAGAAAGGTACAGCCAATTATATAAATATGTCGGGCCACGAAGCACATCTCAAACCGTCCACGTGAATCGGTCCGTAGCTGCGTGACAGTACCAGGGTTCTGCAGCTGCAAATTATATAAATATGTCGGGAGTCGTTCATACGACTCCTCGAACGTGCCTCTCACCATAAACAGTGCATGGCAGCGCGCACGCCACGCTTGGTGGTAATCAATCGTGACGCCGAACTGCCGGTGAACGTCGTGGACGATGTCCTTTGGACGCAATGACCTGCTAACATCAAGAAATTTGTTTTTCAGGATCGCACCCAAAGTCTTTTTGCCGGCTTGTTTGTGGTGGGGATTAAGTTGCGTCCTCGTACAAGTGTGTACGTCGTGCAACTTTCTAATCATTATCTCCCCTCCTTTGGGACCCGTGTAAATCGCGTACAACCTCCACTCACACTTTTCTCTAGCACATTCAACTACGTATTTGATTTTGTCAGATGCCCGCACGCGACTTTGGAAACCCTCTTCCAAGAACTTGAGTCCGATCTGACTTGCTAAGAGATCCTTCGAATCGAATATCTGACCTGCTGTTAAACTTTCGCTACGAATATAAGGTGTAGGTTCGTAGCTTTGTGTCTGGGTATGGGAGTCTGGAAGAATAGGGGGCATATAAAAAAAGTCATTTATCTGACTACATGATTTTCTACTAGGGGTATATTCTTCGTGATCATCATTATCGGTGTCTGATCTGTCTATTTCAGAATTACCCGTTCTGAAAACGTGGGTTTCGTCATCAGCAACTCCAGCAGTATGCCATTCGTGTGGTTGTGGTGATGGTGGTGGTGGTTGTTGTTGTTGAGAATCAGACTGCTCTATTTGGAGGTCTTCGTCGTCATCACCCTCCTCGTCACCGTCGTCGTCACCGTCGGATACGCCGGGATACACAAAGAGTAATGGGGGTCTTTCTGAATCGACTGCAAGGTGCAGAAAAGTAGAGATATCCCCATCGTTGGATAAATCCACAAATGACCCATCGCCATTTTTAAACACTAACTTGCAAATATCAGAAGAGTTGATTCCACATTTTTGCATGGCGTATGCAACAAACTTCTGATAAGTATAGTTTACTGACACTTTTACACCATGCTTAGATTTATAAGCAAAATTCCACTCATTGTTATCTTGCACCCATTCACCATCAAAACAGAAATATAGCTTAGCTTTTGCAACAGATGAACTCATTTTTTCAGTAGTATCTCAAACACAAAATATTGCAGAAAGAAATATTGCAACAATGAAATCGTTGTGTGAGAATTATGGCTTGAATTTTACGTCTATTTATGAATGAAACAACCAACATATCAGAAAACCAATCTCTCATTTCATCCACAAACTGATATTCCAAAAACATTGATTTAACATTGATTGAAACATGCAATTGAATTTCAACCACAAATCGGTCTTTAAATTGCAATAATTGTGGAAAAAAACAGTAAAAGCATCAAAATTCGTCTAAGTATAGGGGCTGAAAGTGTAAATTTTCAGGGACCAAAAGTTGAAATTTTCAGGGACCAAAACTGTAAATTTTGGTCCATCGCGGGCTGCGATCGCGGACAGGGACCAAAAGTGCACCGCGGCCAAAGTTTAGGGGCTTCGCGGGGCATTTGTGCCCAAAATACGTGCCACGTCAGCGTATCCCACGATCGCGGGACCCCATCGCGGGTATTTTGGGTATTTTTGCAAAATTGAAAAATTTTAGAGTATTTTGGTAACAGTTGGTTTGACTTTGGGTATTTTAATTAAGGGAAATTAATTAAAATACCCTAAGTTTGACCAACTGTTACCAAAGTACCCCAAAAAATTATTTTCTTACCGAAATGCCCTCTTTTTCCGCGATAGGATCCCGCGATCGCGGTCAGGGACCAATTGTGAAAATTTTTGCAAGAAATATTTACACTTTCAGTCCCTGGCCCCCGCGATGGCTCAAACGCGGCCCACGATGGCCCGCTATGGGGACTGAAAGTGTAAATAATCTTGCAAAATTAATTAATTTCCCTATATATATATGTATATATCTATATCTGTCACTACTGATGGAGCTTCCAATGCCATATCTAATTTACTAAAATGATTAACCAAACTGTTGGATATAGTGTCCAGAGTCATTAACTATTGGTAATATTTATAATAATAGCAGGGTCCTTTTGGGTTGTCCTTAAGACCCAAAATAAACAATCAGAAAAATAAAAGGGAGTTAAAGCAATTAGTTCAATTGATGATAAGCTGCAATATAATTAATTAGATTAATTATATAAAGTGCAGGGACTAATTGGTTAAAATAGTTTTAACAAGCTTATCGGTTCAAGGGGGCTAAGTGTAAAATAGAGGGTTATAAATAAACTGCTAGGGGTTAAACCCTAATGAGTTTTTTTCAATCTCTTTTGGAGCCGTCGATCTCCCTTCTCCCTCTCCCAAAATCGTAAACCCTAATTTAGGGTTTAGTGATTAAGCATCTTCTTGTTGTTGGTATTTTGGTGTTCTTAAGTGTGAGCCACTAGAGGGATTCATACTATTGGTCCTTGACATCCAAGAAGCGAGATCAAAGGTTTGATTCATCATTGTGGTTTTCGACAATCGCAATAAACAAGTAAGTGTTCTTGATTCAATCTTTTGTAGTTAATTATCTAAAACGCATGTATTCATATAGGTTGATAGTTTGTATAACCATTGATGATAAAAATTAAAATATGCTTCCGTTGCCTATATCATGTGGTTGTGTGTTTACTCAAAACTATGATCCCAGAACAAGTAATCAATCAATGTAAACAATAAAGGAAGTCATCTCTATATTCAATAAGATCAAAGTAGCTCACAAGGTGAATGCAATGCAAATACTAGTGTGTGTGGCTACTATGTGTGATGAAATGACCTAATTCCCAAAAAGGGAAAATAGCAAACTATATATACCTAGGGTATAGAATAGCCCTATTACACAAATAGTCCCTCTACTTGGTACAATAACATTCAAACACTAACATTCTCCCCCTTTGTACCAATGTAGAGCAAAAGATTTAGACGTCCACCGGGGTCACATACTTCTTCCGAATACCAAAGATGATCTCGAATCTTCGCAGTTCAAGACGGTAGTCTTTCCGGTGGGAGATGGCTTCAATCACTTGGTTGATCAAGTTCTTTTCTTTCTCAGTGAGTTTTACCTCTCCATTCGCATCCAGACGAAGCTTACTTTCCAAGTGAACCAGAATAATCTTCAAAGTACCCTCACAGTACTTGTTGATCTCAATAACTCTCATAAATCTTTTCTGTGAGTCAGTATCAACGTAAACAACCCCGAGCTCAGGCTTGTTCAGTACAGTGTAGGCGGGGATACCTTGAATATCAGATAAGCGTCTGTTTGGTCTTTTTAAGTTCACATGAGTTTGAAAAGATTCCAAACCCATCTGAAAGTCAGTGAGGTATGAATACTTCAGAATATTCTTCATAAACTTCTTCACACTTCGAAAGGCAACATTGTATTGAATTCTATACTCTGGACGCTTCTTCTCTGGATGGACAGCAAGACTGTTGTAAAGGCTCAGAATATCATTCAGTCTCAGACTCTTGAAATCAGCTTCAGAAAATACGCATTCAGACCCGTCTGATCTCAAGACTGTGAACTCAGGATAGAAGACATCAAACAGCTTCTGAGATTCAACTTTTAGCACCTTCATAATCATGTTATCTGACTTGACGGATTCTGATCCTTTGTCTTTGTTCTTCATGACGTATAGAAATTTGATCTTCTTCAGCGATGGCCAGTTTTCAATCCCATATACTTTCTCCAAGTTGATCCGCTGAACATCCCGTACATACAGTTCTTTCCTCAAGGTTTCTAGATAGGGAGTTTGGATTGAAACTCTCTCTCCAGTGGCTACATACCTTGGTTCAGCATCAATAATAAATTGGAAAAAACGGAGTTCTGCTTCAAGTACTTGATCTCTGATCTTACCATCCGGTATAAACGGTGCAAGTGGAGCTGAAGTGCCTGAACTTGGACCTGCGGTTTCTATCAAAGGTGGAGCATCATCTTCAGATTCGATTTCCATAACCTGATCCCCAGTGGTGTCTAATTCAACATCCAAAGCATCAACCATTTCTTCTTTTATCTTGTGGCTCAAATGCTCTGGCTCTTCCTCAGAATCAATATATATCATCTCGATAAGCATATCATCAGCCATCCGCACATCTGCCGTTCTATTGTCAACAGTCGAAGGCTTTTCAACCCTGGTTAAGACATCAGCTAGAACAAATGTTTCTGTATCAACAGTCTGTACCACATCTGTCGCCGTTCCACCTTCATCTGTATTTCCCCCAGCTTCAGGTTCAATAGCATTACCAGTAGAAGCAGCAGCACTAGACTCTCCAACCCCTGCTCTCATGTTGATCAGGCGGATCCTGATCATCATGTCTTCTTTTCTGAGAGACTTCTGATTCAATACCACATCTTTCTTCCACAACTTTGAGCCTGTTACTGACGGTGGTGAATCCATGCATCAGAGCATTCGTCATATCTGTCACAGAGTCGGTTAGCTTCTGAAGTTGTGTTGCCAGAAGAAGTTGTGTATCTGTGGATGTTGAAGGTTGAGGTTGGGTTTGAGGTGGTGTATGTTGACGAAGTAAGGAAATTAAGTCAACTTCTTCAGATGTACTAGAGTCGCTTTTGGCTAAAAGGTGGGATAACAGCTCAGATTTAAGCTGGTTTTCAGGTATAAGGTGTAGTGGGATAGATGATGGATGTTGTGAGTCTGGTTGAGCTTCTGATGGTTGATCTTGAGGAGTGGATGATGATTCAGCTATATGTTTGCCCTTTATGGCTCGGCTGACTTCAGATGCTAACTGATCAACTGATCTCTGCATGTATGCACGATGTTGCTTGTACGATATGTCTATAGTACCTAGTGCAGAAGTCAGTAATGGTAGAGTAATAAAATGAGGATATGGCCCGAGCATCTGTACAATCTGTTCGTGAGGAAAATTAGGGAAAATTGAGCTAACTTCCGGACCACCTAGGTTACCGGTTGAAGTAGCGGTTGTAGCAACCGTATTGCCTGTGCTCATGGCTGGCAAAGTGTTGACCATGACAGGACTTCCACCCTGTCCTCGTGGGGCACCAACGAATGGCGGCCTCACTCTGGGTGTTCCGGTTGGGGCACGGAAGCCCGCAACTTGGTGTTGTTCCAGCAACTGTGTCCTAGGAAAGGATGTTCTACCAAATGGTCCTAGACTCAATGTGCGTGGAATAAAAGGCGGTGGCCGGGGCGGGAGCCTACCTGGTTCAATACCAACAGATACCGATTGTATCGCCGATAGCAGTTGAGCTTGATCCCCTGTGGAAAATGAAACATCGACAAATTGAGATGCCGATGAGTGGCTGAGTGGGGCTGTGCTATGCATGGCTGGGCGGACCACGACTTGTTCAATACGCAACGACGACGTACGCTCGTTGGTAGAAGATGTGGCTACCCGGCTTGGATCGGTGTGGGGAGAGTCAGTAGTTAAAACTTTATCTGACTCTTTCACAGCTTCACCCATTTCTTTTCTCCCCTCATTATCACCACTAACTAACTCTACTTCTGCTTGTTTTTCTACTTCTTCGTTCACAGATGAAGGACCCGCAACATCAGTAGCAGTGTCGAGAAGTTCGGTGTTCCGAGTGGAATCAGCATCCGAACTCACAACACGTGGTCTCTTTCCCATGTCTCTAGGAATCAAATTCACCAAAGGGTCATGACCTGAGTCATCATCGTCATCATCATCGTCAAAGGAAGGAAAGAAGGGTTCTATCTCATCGTCTTGATTAACTGCATCATCATCAGGAGGTGATGCAGCTGCATAAGCTTCATCCCATGAGACATCATCATCAAAGATCTGGGGAGGAGGTCGAGGCGGTGGTTGAGCTGGTTTCGAGGAATATGCTTGGCCAACAGTCCGTAATCTTCTCCCAACTCTCTTTCTTTTCGTTCTCCTCACCTCTCGTTGTTCAGGAACATCCCCCTGTTCCTGAACCCCCTCGACATGGACTTCCTCACCACCTAAAGGATTAGCATCGTGGGGAGGTCCCCCCGGTTCTGGATTGACCATCAATACATTATCTATCCTATATTGCCTAACTACCCCAGACTGTTGGTCAGCATAAGCGAGCAGATCTTCACGTAGAACGGCGATGTGTGCAAAAGTTGATCTGCTTGGGCATTCTTAGATAGTGCATGTACTGGCTTGGGCCTTTGGGGTGATTCTCTCATCTTGGAATCTGATCGTTGTCTACCATAGCTTGATGAATCAAGATCTGGAAGAAACGCTGAAATTGTACGAAGTTTCGTCTCATCTTTGGTTTTAACTGATCCGCGACAAGCTCAACGATCTCATTCCATATCAAGACGCCATAGTCAATATTGTGGTTATAAACGAATGCATGAAACATGCGCAGTGTGGAAAGGTTTGTCTTGTCTAGTCCAGTATGCTTTGAGGTCATGCAACGGTTGAAGATTGAGTATATGGAGTAGTATATTCTCGGTAGGTAGTTCCGTCTGAAGGTGGATGAGCCAGTAAGTGGGGCATTCTCTGGAAGTTGATAACCCAAACTTCGGATGTCATCATAGAGCTGAGATTCAGGAACCGGATCCTGAAGATTCTCACTCGGGAGATTTAGTGATCGGCTGAGTCCCCTTAAAGTGAATCGGACATCGAAGTGGTCAAGTTTGGCAGTAAAGTGTGGTACTCGGGCGGTTGGATGGTATTTCAATGTACTCCAGAATTGTTTAAGGTAGATTGCGGGCACGAGCTCAACTCTGGTCAATGCAGTCAGTAAAGGGTGACCGCGAATGATCTCGATAATGACTCGGTAGTCAAAAGGAACCGCAAAATCTAGGTGATGGTTGTTGTGCAGAAATTGCACCGCATTAGTACTCGGAAATATCTCTTCGTCCAGATCATGTGCATTGACTGACGGATGTGAAGAACGATGTAAACGGATGATGGTGTTGTCATCCGAGGCATTTCCATCATGATCAGCCATCTTCACTCCTCGAAAACAGATAAGCAATGTAGCTACACGTACATGATTTAGCAGTTATGCACACTCCCCCTAAATTTGTGCATATGATTTGTTCTATAACTCCCCCTGAAACCAAGAATATACCTTTCGTGCAGAAACATATATCATAACAGATCAGAGATAATACGATTAAGAATTGAGAAAAGAAGAACGAATTGAAAAATACATATGATACAATGAGAATATGACAATTTAATTAACATATATTAAAGATAGAATATGATGAAAATTTTAGTGTATTAATCTAGAAGCAAGTTCTAGATTAAGATACAAATATTTCCATCTATTATATACTTAATATATGAGATTTAAACTTTCATATTAAGCATGCCGAGCTTGGATACGAGAAAATTGAAACGCTTTTCATCCAAGGCTTTGGTAAAAAGATCGGCAAGCTGATACTCAGTTGTAACAAAATATAACTCAACAGTTCCTTTCTCAACATGATCTTTTATGAAATGATACCTGATGTCGATGTGTTTGGTTTTGGTATGTTGGACAGGATTAGCAGATATAGCGATAGCACTCTTACTGTCGCGGTAAATGGGGATCTTCTCGTATTTATACCCATAGTCCATGAGTTGGGTCTTCATCCAAAGAACTTGTGAACAACAACTCGCCGCGGCAACGTACTATGCTTCCGCGGTTGAAGTTGAAACACAATTTTGTTTCTTTGATGACCAACTCATAAGCTTGTCACCCAAAAACTGAACATGCCCAGAAGTACTCTTTCTGTCCAACATGTTTCCTCCATGATCAGCATCTGAATATGCAGAGAGTTCGAACCCGGTTCCCTTGGGATACCACAGTCCAAGGTACGGAGTGCCTTCAAAGTACCGAAAGATTCTTTTGACAGCTCCGATGTGTGACATTTTAGGATTGTCTTGAAATCTAGCACAGAGACAAGTTGAAAACATTATATCTGGACGACTAGCGGTTAGGTACATTAGAGACCCGATCATTCCTCTATAAAGCTTGACATCAGCATCAATACCGTCTGGATCTGGACCTAACTTAGATACAGAAGCCATAGGCGTACCGATCGACGTACAGTTTTCCATCTGGAATTTCTTCAAGATGTCAAACACATACTTCGACTGGTTGATAAAGATACCAGTTGAAAATTGTTTAACTTGTAATCCGAGAAATAAATTAATCTCTACCATCATACTCATTTGGAATTGAGTCATCATAATGCCCGAAAACCAAGTACAAAGTCCAGGGTTAGTCGAACCAAAAATAATATCGTCAACGTAAATCTGAACTAAAAGAATATCACCTCCTTTGCGTAGAGTAAACAAAGTAGTGTCGATTTTACCTTTCACAAAGCCAACGTTTAGTAGAGATGTAGATAACTTTTCATACCAGGCGCGAGGGGCTTGCTTGAGACCATAGAGGGCTTTGTCAAGAATGTAGACATGATCTGGATGAAGAGATCTTTCCGAGTACTAATGCGGTGCAATTTCTGCATAACAACCATCACCTAGAATGTAGACATGATCTGGATGTTCTTTGTCCACAAAACCTTCTGGTTGAGACACATACACTTCTTCCTTAAGGACACCGTTCAAGAAAGCGGTCTTCACGTCCATTTGATAGACGGTGAAGTTCTTGAAAGCGGCATACGCAAGAAACATCTGAATTGCCTCAAGACGAGCAACCGGCACATACGTCTTGTCATAATCTATCCCTTCCTGTTGCCTATACCCTTTTGCTACCAAACGATCCTTGTTTCTCACAATTACTCCATCTTCATCTTTCTTGTTCTTTAGGACCCAGTTGGTACCGATAACTGTCTTACCTTTGGGTCGCGGAACTAGTCTCCACACCTTCAATGCTTCAAACTGATTCAACTCTTCTTGCATCGCAACCAACCAATCAGGATCTTCTAAAGCTTGTTGAACTGGTTAGGGTTCAACCTGGCTTAAGAAGAGTGCGTATAAAACTTCATTTGCGGTTGCAGAAGCGGATCTTTTCTTTACTGGTTCAGATACATCACCAATCACCTGATCAATTGGGTGACTGCGTGTCCACTTAGTAGAGTGTGGATGGATAGATACAGCACCTTCATTGGGGTCTACAAGTGAGGGATCCTTATCAAAGTTCAACTCAATCGTCAGCGTCAGTTCCGGATGTGAGACGGGTTGCTTGTCAGGATTGACTATCGGTATAGTCTTGGGAACTGATTCGGTTGATCTTTCAGGAATGTTGGTATTACCCTGATCACTGATAATCGAAGATGTTCCAGATGAAGAAGCACCACTTGTAGATGTATGATGGTGTGCTTGTGAAGATTCCATTGTATTGTTCCTTGGAGAAGTTGTAGGAGTAGTTGTACCAGTATTCGGTGTAGTCAGAACCGGTGAAGGGCCTGACATATTAGTATGTACTGGTGGGGTTTCAACTTGAATCCTGTCATTGACAGATGAAGAGGATATATTAGTGTTAAAATAGTCATCATAAAAATGTTCAAACAATAAATCAAGTTCACTAGGATTAGAAGTGGAAGCTTGATCCTTGTTTGAATATCTAGTCATCATTGGACGGATTTGTCCAGATGCTAGAATTCCTGATATTGTGGGTTCTGTACTGTTTTGCACAGAAGCCATTGCTTCAGATCCATCACAGTTCTGGAAGATTTGAGGTAGACTCTGTATGATTTTGACGTGAGCGAGTATCCGATAAAGAAACCCTCAATACCCTTAGGACTGAATTTATTCAGGTTGTCCTTATCATTCAGCACCACGCACCTGCATCCAAAAACACGAAAATAGTGTATAACAGGTTTTCTATTATTAACCAATTCATATGGAGTCTTGCCAAACCGTCGATGTATGATTGAGCGGTTTTGTGTATAGCATGACGTTGCAACAACTTCAGCCCACATAAACAGAGGTAGATCAGCATAAGACAGCATCGTTCTGGCCGCTTCAACAAGTGTACGGTTACGTCTTTCAACGACACCGTTCTGCTGAGGTGTTCTGGCCGCAGAATATTGATGAGTAATTCCCAATGACTTAAAGAAGTCATCAAGAGTTCTGTTTTTAAACTCTGTCCCATTATCTGATCTAACTGTCTGAACTGTTTGTTGACGATTCACTTGAAGCTGTTTGATTAGCGAGATGATCAAGTCAGGAGTTTCATCCTTTGAGCGTAGGAACTTGACCCATGTGTATCTCGAGTAATCATCGACGACAACTAACACGTAACGTTTGGCACTAATACTTTGAGTCTGCATCGGACCGCAGAGATCCATATGAAGTATTTCTAGAGCTTTGCTGGTGCTGGGTTCGGGTTTCGGTGGATGAGGAGCACGCTTCATCTTCCCCTTCTCACAAGCAATACAGAAATTATCCTTCTCAAATGACAGAACTGGTAGACCTATGACTAAATCACCCAAAGTCAACTTTTGAATGTAGCGAAAATTAAGATGAGATAGTCGTCTATGCCATAACCAGCTTTTCTCTAACGTCGCTTTTGACATCAAACATACATCAGTCTTGGGCTTGAGTGTTGATAGATCAATGGTGTACAAATTAGATTTCCTAGAACCAACCAGAAGCTCATCTCCTCCGTCGGTAAGAACAGCACAACGGGTCTTTTTGAAATGGAGTTCTAGGTCTTTATCACAAAATTGACCTATACTAAACAAGTTGTGTCCTAAGCCCTCGATGTAATTTACTTTTGTAATCCGCACATTATCTTTTACAATATCCCCATAACCCAAAATTGAAGCATATTGATCATTTCCAAACTTCACTTTTTCACAATCTTGTTCTACAAAATTAACTAGCAGCTCTTTTCTTCCAGTCATGTGCTTTGAACAGCCTGAATCTAAATACCATACATGACTGGGCTGCAAAATGGAAATTAAACGGTTTTAGGTACCCATTGCCAATCGGGTCCTTTCAGGTTAGTAGGCGTGGATTTAACATTTTGCTTTCTATAACCGATTTTAATATAAGCATTTGAATAAAACCAACGATTATAGTCAGATTTGCAGATAAAATCATCCACACCACAAGAAGCACAACAAATTTGATCTCGTGCCAAATTAATCAGTTGTCGCATTGAATAAACCTTGTAAGGAACTACAAGTTTTCGTCTATTGCCAACCTCATAATTAATAACATTCGAAACAAAATTGTCTTTCTTGGAATTTAAAACATTTAAAGTAGAGTGGGATGATTTGATCTGGGCCACATCCTGTGTGGACTCCTTTATTCTCCACTCAAGACGCGTGTTGTTTCTCAAATTACGATCTGAAAAACCAGACAAATAAGAGTTGTAAGCTTTTGAATATTGAGTCTGAAAAGAGTTAACATGCTTCTTTCTTTTTGTTTTTCTTTTCTTTTTCTGTAATGATGGTTTTGATTTAGAATGATCATTATTAACAGAAACTTTTTCAGCTGATGTTGAAGATTCCCCTTTCAAGATAATCTTTTCAGGTTCCTCTTCTTTTATTAGAAAGTTAGAATGATCTGGAAGTTTGGCACATAAATCAAATTGAACAGGTGCTTCACACACAGCTTTACCTTTGTCCTTACCAACATTCTCGCTTTCAAAATCAGTATCAGTGTCATATGATGGGCTATCATTATCATCAGACTTGGGAAAAAGAAAGTCATTATTTTCTTTCTGAAAGATTTTATCTTCTTCTGTAGGAAAATATATAGGAGGATCATTATCAAACTGATCTTCCAAATCCCAAGGTTCAAAATCATCTTGGTCATTGGTTGTCCAGTCTCTCAAAATAGCATTTCCTATAAAAGCTTTGCATGAGGAGACATCTGAATCTGAAGATTGTTTTTCCTTTGAAACTTTTGCTTCAGATATTTCCTCAAGTTTGGTTTTCATTTCTTTTAAGCTTTCTGAAAATACAGTGAGCAAAACTTCCTTTTCAATCTCAAAAGCAAGCTTTTCGTCATTTCTTACTTCTTGAATAGTGCTTTGGAACTTGCTTTCGAGGTCCATGAGTTTTTGTTCAAGAACCATTGGTGGAAAGTATCTTTTACCTTCAAAAACTGGTTTGTCAGTAATATCCTTTTGAGTATTTCCCGTATCCTCCGGTTCTTTAACAACATGACTCTCAAAGTAGTTATTTGGTAAGGTTTTCTTATTATTCAATGCCTTTGCATTGTCTGGACCATACCAAAAAGGAAGTTGCATTTTAACTGTCGTTTTCCTTTTTAGTTCTTCTTCCGCCTCATAGTCTTCACCATCCATCTTAAGACACTTGATTTGAAACTTTGAATATACGGCAAGTTCAATCCATTCAAATTTATACAAAGTGGGAGATTTTGATAAAGCATTGCTCATGTATTGTGGATTGTCATACCCGATTCCCCACTTTGAGTTGAAATATCTGAACTTATTTGGTTTATGCATGTGAATTGTTTGTTCAGTTTGACCTGCTTTGTACAATTTATTTTCCAGATCCTTGATATTTTCACATAACTCATCATTTCTGTCTTTGTAAGCATGCAAAAGACTCTCAAACTCGCTATTTTTAACTTCCGAGCTCAGCAATTTATCCGATAGTTCAGTTATTCTATCTTCAAAATACGCATGACCAATCTCAAATTTGGCCTTTTTCTTTTCAAAAACTTTAATTTTACTTTCTTGATCTATTATTATAGCCTTTTGAGTGGAAATTATCTCGTCTGCTCTTTCCTGGTCTTTTGTTAGGTTTTCTAATCTTTTTGTTAAACATGCTTGTTGAGTAAAGAATTGATTGTAAAGATCGGAATGTACCTCATTGGAAGTAGACTCTTGACCTTCACTATCAGTTTTCTTGGTCATGAAGCACATCTTAGTCTGAGCAGCTTTCTCACTGTCAGCTTCATCATCAGACATATCTAGCCAGTATTCTTCTTCGACCAACAGTGCTATCCCCGATTCTTTCTTTTCGGCAAGCAACAACTTGTTCTTGTAGTACGTAGAATCTCTGACTTTTGGCTTCCAACACTCTTTAGAGAAGTGACCAGTCTTTCCGCAGTTGTAGCATTTTGGAGCTTCCTCCTTCTTCTCAAATACCTTTTTCTCTTCCGGTTTCTGATACTCTTCTCTCTTATACTCAACTTTCTTGTCATCAAACCTCCTGCTAGACTCAACATTTGCCTTGTGTTCAAAATTCTTTGAACCCGAAGAATATCTTTGATTATTAGACCCAGGGCTTTTTCCAAACTGTCTCTGAAACGATCTGGTAAGGAGTGCCAAAGAGTTCTTCATGCTTTCAATCTCATCTATCGCACCTGCTTCATTCTGTTCTTCATCAGACTGATTACCCACATTCTTGGAGTAATTTTTGTTAGACAACAAAGCGAGTGGATCTAACTCTTCTTCCTTAACGTCTCTCTTCTCTTCTTTCTTCTCTTTCTTCTTCTTCTTGGCTCTCTTAGCTTCAGCAGCTTCTTCATCTTGTTTCAAAGTTTCATACATCTCTTGAAGAGGCAAAACATCCAACTTGGTATTTTGTTTCATCCGATGAGCATACTTCTTCCACTCAGGTTGAAGTATATTCAGAAACTTTACATTATGCTCAATTATAGACTTATTGATGATGTATCTGTTCAGCTCGTTCAAGATAGTAGTGAAACGGTCGTATGTGGAATCAAGAGCTTCACCATCTTTCTGTTTAAAGCTCTCATAAAGATTAATTGCATTGGAAATTCTCATCTGGTTTTCAATCTCAGAACCTTGGTATAGTTTTGTCAACTCATCGAACATGGCTTTCCCGGAGTGATTCTTGCTATCTACCTTTCGGTAAATTTCATTTGTCAATGCTTGAATTACGAGGGACTTTGCCATTTTGTCTCCATAATGCAGCTTTTTCTGTACAGCATCATAGTGAATTGGTAAAACTTTAACCCATTCAGGAATTGGTTCCCCGTCAGTAAGAATCCATCTTCTTGTTATTTTTCCCATTGGCCCATTAATCAAAGAATTAGAAATGAATTCTCCGTTCTCTTGTCTTTCTACATAGTCCATGAACCGATCTTTCCATATTTTAAATTCCTTGGGAAAAAGAACCGGTGGTTTGTCCTTCGACCCAATTGTTAAAATATCTCTCGCGGTCATATTCGATTACTTGTTGTTGATCGTTAAAATCTGATTAATCTGATTAGGAGTTACTTATAAGTTTCAAGTTTATGTCTCAACACACTCAAAGTCGCAACCCAAACCAAGTTGCAATTGCACTGAAGTCGCAACAGCTGAAGTCGTAACAGCTGAAGTCGCAACAGCTGATGTCGCAACAAATGAAGTCGCAACAACTGAAGTCGCAATTACTGAAGTCGCAACAACTGAAATCGCAATAACTGAAATCGCAATAACTGAAGTCGCAATAACTGAAATCGCAATAACTGAAATCGCAATAACTGAAGTCGCAATAATTGAAGTCGCAACAACTGAAGTCGCAATTAGTAAAAGTTCACCCGAGTCGCAACTGAAGGTTGCGATTTGGTACTGTTCAACGTGTAATGGATTGCGATTTGGGACAAGTCGCAATAGACGATTGCGATCTGGAAGCCAAGTCGCAATAGATGATTGCGATATTGATGAATGTTAGTGGATTGCGATATGTATGAAGATTCAAGGTCGAATCTTCAAAATAGATCGGATTAGGCTGAAAATTGGTGGATTGGTTCGTGAGGCTATTCTGAACAACTTTAGAACTTCAAGTTTTGACCAAAAACCAACAGAAAATGGATTTTCGATCCAAAACAGTGTGCAGAAAGTTAAAGTGCGAAAATGAAGAAAAAATATCCAATCTGAGCTTCGATCCTTGTGTTTTTGCGGAATAAAACACACAAGACTATCCTAGGAACAATCCTTGATCAATTCCAATCCATTAGAAGAACTCTAATGGCTAAAATCAATCAAAAATTGAAGAAAATGAAGAACACTAAAAAATGGAAATAACTCACTCAATCCTAATCAAATCAATGATTTACAAGCTCTGATACCAATTGTGATCCCAGAACAAGTAATCAATCAATGTAAACAATAAAGGAAGCCATCTCTATATTCAATAAGATCAAAGTAGCTCACAAGGTGAATGCAATGCAAATACTAGTGTTTGTGGCTACTATGTGTGATGAAATGACCTAATTCCCAAAAAGGGAAAATAGCAAACTATATATACCTAGGGTATAGAATAGCCCTATTACACAAATAGTCCCTCTACTTGGTACAATAACATTCAAGCACTAAAAAAAACCTTACAGTGGTATCAGAGCCATTGTTCTTAGATATTATCTCAAAAGTGTTTCAATTTGATTTGCAAAACTGTTTATGTTGGATTAGGGTTTTTCGAAATTTTGGGTTTGAGGTTACAAAAAAAATCGATTTCAAATTTTTGTGGCCATTGGATTGCTTAATCCCTAAGTTAGGGTTTCATGGTCATAACCTCAAAACATAATTTTTTGGAAACTAATTTTTTACTTGCATAAAAGGTTTGTATTATTAGCGATTAAGTTTTATCGAAATCCCTAAAGGGTATAGGGTAGTCTTTTTTATGCAATGTTATACCCTAATTGTTTTTTGCTAGTTTCCTAACTTGCCTAAAACACAACAATACATAATTTTGGCAAATATTGAATAGATAATCTTACATATTATCTTATCTTATATAAATATATTTAAGTTGAATAAAATTGTAAGATAAACATTAACATTATTTATATAGTGAATATAAATTGTATGTCAAATATTTACATTAATTATTAGCATGTGTCCTCACATGTTTAATTGGAATTAATTATTGAAACGATTATATTAATTATTAAATGTGCCCTCACATGGTTAATTAGAATTAATTAGATAATCATAATTTTAAATTGTTTAAAATTCCATTCAATTAATTATGGAAACGATATATTAAATTAATTATTAAATGTGCCCTCACATGGTCAATTAAAATTAATTAGATAATCATAATTTTAAATTGTTTAAAATTCCATTCAATTTATTTATATATATATATATATATATATTAGACCTTAATTATATATATAAAATGAAATTATACATTGATAGTCAAACCGAGACTAGGCGTACTCACTATAAGCACTCTAAGGGGGTTTAAGAAGGTTACCTATAATATGGTTGCCGAATGAGTCAATGGTTTTTAAAACGCCCTGCGTTACCATGCTCACCGCCTCTTGTGTGGACTAGTGGAAATACCGAAAATGTTTGATAGGTCAATGTGACAAGTTAAAAGTATTAACTATGAAGTATAAAAATAAAATCCCGTTTAGATATACTAAGAAATGTGAAAGTCTTATGCTACCCATGAAAAGAACACACATATTCTTATAGTTTGTTAACGGAGCGTGTGCGGTTTGCCGGCACGTTAATGTGAAACTATAGTCGAAAATGATGTCGTGCTCGTGATTCTCAAGCGTACTTGAGCTGAGGGGTCCATGTGTTCTTGCATGGTCGATTCACCATCTAGTTTGTGATCCTCGGCATCCCGGTCACAAATAGAAGATAAGCATAGTCGAGATTAATATGCCATTGACATAAGTCGGTGAATCTCAAAAGAACTAGGAGTTTCATAGTGAATGAAATTCACAAATAGCATTTGCTTACCTAAATAACTTTATGATGTGATTACGGCATCCCTTTTCACATCATAGAGTAAAATATGGATCCTAGCCTTGTTAAATAATTTTGGATAATTGTTTTAAAGGTTAAATTTCAAACTAACTAAAATAAAACTATATCTACAGATGGCTGAAAATATTCCTCCCCCTCCTACTCACTCAACATCCAACCTTACGTTACTCTCTATCCTAAGTAAAGATAAGCTGACTGGGCCAAATTACTTGGATTGGATTCGTGCCTTGAGAATTGCCTTGAGGTACGAAGACAAAGAGTATTTGCTCGACGAGGATCTTCCTATACTTAATGATGATGCAAGCCCTGAAGCAGTAACTGAATACAATAAGCAATTCACGGAATTCACAAAAGTCGCATGTCTCATGTTGGCGTCCATGTCCCCGGAACTTCAAAAGAGTTTCGAGAACATGGGGGCGTTTGAACTAAATGAGCAGCTTCGTGAAATGTTTCAGGAGCAAGCGAGGCAAGAAAGGTTCCAAGTCGTAAAATCACTTTTGGAATGTAAGCAACAGGACGGTGCCCCTGTATGTGCGCATGTGCAAAAGATGAAAGCATACATTGACAGGTTAGGCAATCTAGGTGTCGATTTCCCAAGAGAGCTTGTCATTGACATGGTGCTAAACTCTCTTAGTGGGGCATATAAACAGTTCATAGTGAACTTCAATATGAACAATATGGACAAGACCTTGATGGAGCTCCATGGCATGTTGAGATCTGCTGAAGCAAGTATGGGTAAGACCCAAAGTGCTCACTCGACTACTCCCGTCCTGGCCATTAGGGAAGGTGGCTGTAAGAAGAAGAAAGTTTCTCATCCCAAAGGGAAGGGAAAGGCGAAAGTTGTTCCTCGCAACCAAGGCTATAAGAGAAAAGCTGATTCTTCTGACATACCACCCATAAGTGACCCTAAAGAGGCCATATGCTTCTACTGTCAAGAAAGGGGCCATTGGAAGAGAAGTTGCCTAAAATATCTGGAGGACTTGAAAATGAACAAGGTCAAAGGGTGTGGCACCTCAGGTATTTTTACAATTGAACTCCACAGTACTTCGATTTCTAACTCTTGGGTCCTTGATACGGGATGCGGTACTCACATTTGCTCTAATTTCCAGGGACTAAAGGGAAGTAGAACGTTGAAGAATGGGGAGCTGAATCTGATCATGGGAAACAGGATGATTGCCGCTGTTACCAAGATTGGAGATTTTGAGCTCATGCTTAGTAGTGGATTTTCAATAAAGTTATTAGATTGTTGCTACTCGCCAGAAATGGCTCGAAACATTATTTCTTTTCATGCATTGTACAAGGATGGTTTTGAATTTCAATTTGATAATAATAATGGTTGCATTTTGGTTTATAAACATGGTTGTTTTTATTTTAAAGCCTCTCCTTGTAATGGTGTGTATGAAAGTGTGATTTGTGTTGGTAGAAATAATAATAACTTAACTCTAAATGTTGGTTCCTCCAATAGTGAATTGGATAAATCGTTGTTATGGCATCATCGTCTTGGCCACATAAACAAGAAACGCATCGCCAAGCTCCAATCGGATGGGATCTTGGAACCATTTGGCTTAAAGTCGGATGGAGAATGCGAGTCTTGCTTACTTGGCAAGATGACAAAAGCACCTTTCAAAGGAAAAATGGAAAGGGGTAAGGATCTGTTGGACTTAATCCACACAGATGTATGTGGACCGTTCAGATCTGCCACGAGAAACGGTGAGAGATACTTTGTTACCTTTACTGACGATTTCAGTAGATATGGATTTATCTATTTGATGAAAAACAAGTCGGACACCTTTGAAGTGTTCAAAGGATTCAAAAACGAATTAGAAAACCAACTGGGCAAGAAGATCAAGATGCTCCGGTCCGACAGGGGTGGAGAATACTTGAGTCATGAATTCTACGACTATCTAAGGGATTGTGGAATAGTTTCGCAATTATCTCCTCCCAGAACACCACAACTCAATGGTATTGCTGAGAGAAGAAATCGAACGCTACTTGATATGGTTCGGTCCATGATGAGTCGAGCTACACTTCCAATATCGTTCTAGGGCTATGCCTTAGAAGCTGCAGCTCATACCTTAAACCTCGTTCCAACTAAGAAGGTTGCAAGGACACCCTCTGAAATGTGGACTGGGACTCGTCCCTCGTTAGCACATATAAAGGTCTGGGGTTGTGAAGTCTTCGTTCGGCGCGAAACTAACGACAAGCTAGAACCTAGAGCAGAGAAGTGTCGGTTCATTGGTTATCCCTACAAATCCTTTGGATATATATTTTACAAACCTCCTGAGAACAAAGTGTTTGTAGCTAGAAGGGGAGTCTTCCAAGAAAGGGAGCTCATTTCCAAAGAGGATAGTGGGAGCAGTATTGATCTTGAAGAAATTCAAGAAACAACAAATGATGAACCTATAGTTGACACTAGCCCTCAACATGAGGTTAAACCACCTGTTGAGGAAACTGACATACCTCCACCACCTATTCGCAGAACTAGTAGAGATAGTAGAGCTAATCAATCTCCTGATTTTTATTATGGTTTTCATATTACAAAGGAAGGAGATACACTAGTCAATGATAAAACAGTTGATAGTGCGGACGAGCCATCCAACTACAAGGAAGCGATGGCAGGCCCTGAGGCTGCCAAGTGGAAAGAGGCCATGGAGAGCGAGATTCAATCTATGTACGATTACCAAGTTTGGAAATTGGTTGATCATGCACCAGGTCGCAAGACAGTTGGGTGTAAGTGGATCTTCAAAAAGAAGACCGACATGGATGGGAATGTGCACACATTCAAGGCTAGACTGGTTGCGAAAGGTTACACTCAAACTCAAGGGATTGATTATGATGAAACCTTCTCACCAGTAGCAAAGATTAAGTCTATCAGGATATTACTTGCCATAGCTGCATTTCATGACTATGAAATATGGCAAATGGATGTAAAAACCGCTTTCCTCAATGGAAAACTTGATGAGGATGTGTATATGGCACAACCTGAAGGTTTTGTACATACCGAGTGTCCAGATAAGGTGTGTAAGCTTGAAAGATCCATTTATGGACTTAAACAAGCGTCTCGTAGCTAGAATCTTTGTTTTCATGAAAAGGTCAAGGAGTTTGGATTTTCTCGAAGCGAAGATGAGTCATGCGTATATGTTAAGGCTAGTGGGAGTAATGTTGTATTTCTAGTCTTGCATGTTGATGACATACTACTCATAGGAAACGATATTCCGATGTTTAAAGATGTAAAGGTCTGGCTCGGAAAATGTTTCGCTATGAAAGATTTGGGAAATGCAGCATACATACTTGGAATAAGAATTTATCGAGATAGAACCAAGCGTTTAATTGGACTTAGCCAAAGTACATACTTGGATAAGATATTGAAGAAATTCAATATGAGTGAATCCAAGAAAGGGTATTTGCCCATGCAACATGGCATAAGATTGAGTAAAGATCAATGTCCCAGCACTAGTAAAGAACTGGACAGAATGAGTCGAATTCCATATGCATCTGCTATAGGATCGATCATGTATGCCATGACATGTACTAGACCTGATGTCTCATTTGCTTTGAGCATGGTGAGTAGATATCAAGGGAACCCAGGCGAAAGTCATTGGACGACTGTAAAGAACATTCTTAAGTATCTTCGGAGAACTAAAGATGTGTTCTTAGTCTATGGTGGAAAGGATGAATTACGAGTAACAGGTTATACTGATGCGAGTTTCCAGACAGATCGGGATGATTCCCGCTCGCAGTCTGGATGGGTGTTCTTGTTGAATGGTGGGGCCGTGACATGGAAAAGTTCCAAGCAGGACACGGTGGCTGAGTATCGTACTGAAGCCATAGGTGTTAGAATTATCAAAATACCTTGAATGTTTTAGTTGTTAGTTTGATGTATTAAAAACGTAATAAATTGTATTTGATTTGGAGATTATTATATGGAGATTATAATATATGCTGGATTGCGTCCATTTACATTTAATTTATTATCGTGTTTTCGTTTTGCATGTTTAGAACCAACTTCCTGAGTATTAATTTACTTAAACCTCCACAGTCAGTCATACTCCTGGAAGTAAGTAGTGATTCAAGACTGTCATGGAGTGTTAGAAGCATAGAGAATGCAACTAACGCTCATGAGTACTTAATGGTGATTTAGGTATTGGAACAACCCGCACTCAAAATTTTACTTCATGGATTAAGTCAGAGTAATTTTGAGATGATAATATTTTATGTTCTTCAAACGGAGATACATAGAGTTTTGCTCTAGGATTCTGTTATGCTTTGGTGTGCTCCAACGCTGACCGTAACTGGCAGCTATACAGGGTATGTCCATGTATAATATGATGAGTAGAAATGAACTGTGTAGTCAAAGTTTATTTGTTCCTTCTGCCTAAACAGGAGAAGCGATATCCATGGGCCCCTCAATGATTTGGTGTTGACGTTAAGTGTTTGGCCAAACCCTGACCAGAATTGATGTGTTCAATTGAGTAGTCTGATGAATTCAACACATATCGGAAATCGGGAAACATAATCTTGATCCATGAGATAGACATTTATCCATGTCTCAGGTTCATATGATATCTTGTAGAACAAAGGAACATTAAATAACTTATCTTAGGACCGAATCTTTATCAGAGTTCGGCAGCTGCATTGGATGGCTTGCTCTCTGCTGATTATTGAAAGTGTTAAAACCAAATAGAGTTAATAACTTGTCCAAGTGGGAGATTGTAAGATATAGTGTCCAGAGTCATTAACTATTGGTAATATTTCTAATAATAGCATGGTCCTTTTGGGTTGCCCTTAAGACCCAAAATAAACAATCAGAAGAATAAAAGGGAGTTAAAAGGGTTATAAATAAACTGCTAGGGGTTAAACCCTAATGAGTTTTTTCAATCTCTCTTAGAGCCGTCGATCTCCCTTCTCCCTCTCCCAAAATCGTAAACCCTAATTTAGGGTTTAATGATTAAGCATCTTCTTGTTGTTGGTATTTTGGTGTTCTTAAGTGTGAGCCACTAGAGGGATTCATACTATTGGTCCTTGACATCCAAGAAGCGAGATCAAAGGTTTGATTCATCATTGTGGTTTTCGACAATCGCAATAAACAAGTAAGTGTTCTTGATTCAATCTTTTGTAGTTAATTATCTAGAACGCATGTATTCATATAGGTTGATAGTTTGTATAACCATTGATGATAAAAATTAAAATATGCTCCCGTTGCCTATATCATGTGGTTGTGTGTTTACTCAAAACCTTACACAAACAATATTCAATCTGATCTTGATCTTGTAAGTCAAGATCCACTTTTGATCTTCAACAAATTTCATAACCAAATAATTAATATTTATATATGAAGACATTTTCCTGTTAAGTTTGACAGTTAATATGTTCTAGTTAATAGAAATTACATGATCTCCATCGGAACCCATCGGTTTTCAATCATTAATCAATGGAGAATATGGACGTACTCCTCTCTCCAACGTAGTCTAAGAAAAAAAATGTTAACCACGTACGCATGTTCGGACCAATTTGTGCGTACGTTGACTAATTCCAGAGACCTGAAGAATAAATAAGAAAATCATCAATAACTGGTAACCTATAAGGCCATGAGTAGTGCTCCGTAGAAGCCCCCAAGCCCTCAAGCGCCACATCAGCTTTTCTCCTAACCCTCTCCTCAAGCCCTCAAGCCTAAAGACCTGTAGCGCAAGCCCTCAAGCCCTCTTGCCACCTCATTTTTTTTAATTCTTTTATTTATACATTTAATTATTTAACAACATAAAAATATTTATATATTTTTTAATAAATAAAAATAAGATAAATAATAAAAATAAAAATTCATATCATTCATTAAAAATAAAAATAAAAATTACAAAATAAATTTAAAAATTACAAAATAAATTTAAAAATCTACTCGTCGTCATTGTTGGAAACTTGGATATGCCAAATATGTTCGACCAAATCCGACCGAAGGTTATTATGAGTGCCCCGGTTTTTGACTTCTCGAACATTTGCCGCGCGTTGTTCCTCACTGATTTGGGTTTCGATATCATCCGTGAAAATGTCGTTTTCATCGCCACCACAAATAGCATGGTATTCGTCTTCGAGTATCATATTGTGTAATATGACACAAGCGTACATAATGTTTGCCAATCTTGTCGGTTCCCATCCGCGTGCCGGGTTATGAAGTATATGCCAACGTTGTTTAAGCACGCCAAAAGCTCGTTCAACATCTTTACGTGCCGATTCTTGCGCGGACTTGAACTTTTGTCGTTTAGGGTCATGTGGGAACGTAAATGATTTTACGAAAGTAGCCCATTCCGGATATATCCCATCCGCTAGATAATATCCGTGCTCGTAGGTGGCTCCATTCACCTCAAAAGGGCAGTCGGGTGCTTTTCCATCATATACATCGTTCAAGATGGGCGACTGATTGAGAACATTGATGTCGTTGTTGGAACCGGCAACACCAAAGTATGCGTGCCAGATCCATAGATCTTGAGAGGCCACTGCTTCTAGCATGATTGTCGGGTGCTCATGATCACCTCTCATGAATTGACCTCGCCATGCTACCGGACAATTTGCCCACGCCCAGTGAGTACAGTCTATGCTTCCGAGCATGCCGGGAAATCCGTGTTTAGCTTCATGCGCGGTGTACAACTTCTGAATATCAATAAAAGTAGGCTTGCGTAAATATTTTTGACCATACAGTTCAATAATACCTGTGCAGAATGCGTGCAGACAATCTCGTGACGTTTTGTCTCCCATCCTCAAGTACTCGTCATGTGCGTCAGCAGCTACTCCATACGCCAATTGCCGAATAACGGAAATACACTTTTGTATCGGAGAAAAACCTTGTTTGCGTCTGCCGTCCAACCGAAGTGTAAAAAACGGATACTCTCCTTCTAAATCTTCAACTATTCGTTCGAATAGTTGTTTGCTCATCCTGAACCGCCGCCTAAACATATCCGGTGTATAAACCGGGTTGTTGCCAAAGTAGTCCCGCATAAGCCGCTCGTTTGCAGCTACTCGACCTCTTTCTATGTTCGCGGCCCTCTCTCTTGTTGACGATGAGGCGGTGCTACCATAAATCAATTGTGCAGCCTGTCGAAAAACTTCCCTTTGTAGATTCAACAACTCGTCGGTGTCTACGGATGATGATGATGCGGTCGGTGAACCGGGTTGTGGCGAATCCATATTGTTTAAAATATAGAGAATGGAAGAGAATGAGAGAGTTGTTTTGTGTGAAAAATAAAATGGGTTTTAGGATTATATATATAGTGTGATTAAATTGGAATTTTTTTTTTAAAATAGCCGTTGTCAACGGCTCCTTTCAAATTATTTAACAAAAAAAAACAATCGGGTTTCTCGGGTTTTCAAACCCGCAGCCCGAGCCCCAAGCCCGCAAGGGGCGTACCACAGCCCGCAGCTGCCCGCACGAGCCCGAGCCCGAGCCCGAGCCAAGCCCGAGGGCGCTACTCATGGCCTAAGGAGGGAGTAGCCCCAAAAACATAACGTTTAAAGGGTTTTTTGGGTTGATACAGGACTAACTGTATCCTGCATATAAAAATGCGTTTGTCATACACAGAGTTCAAAGAAAAATTCTTGGAACGATTAGGCATGTCATAATTTATTATCTTAATAATTAAATGTTAGGTGATTACATAGATACACACGAACAATAAATTAAGCAGGTAAAGAAAGGGACAGCTGATCAAGTGACATGCTATTTTAACTTTTTCTTTTTCATATATAATCTATAATAATCGACAACATTGTTTTTATTAATCATGAATTCATAATATTAAAATCTTTAGCGATTAAGTTAACGAATTATGTTACGTTTGTGTCGCAGGATCCGAAGCAAATGGAACTTAACTCTATTTGCTTAAATATTAATTGGTTTGTTAATAAAAGGAAGTGAATTTCATTTTAATTGAGAAAAAAATTCAGTTCAAATAATTGCTAGACAATTCTGTTCTAATCATTCACAACTTTAAAATAACAAAGATACTCGTTTATTATTAAAAATAACATCTTTTAAGGGAAATTATTTATAATACGGTAAAGATCAGGACAGTTATTTGAAAAAAAAGAACTGGAGAACCACGAAAAAACGGATGAAAAAATAAATGAAAATGGATGTCAAATTAAAGATAATTTGTTTCGATTCAATTTTTGTTATATTTCGTCAATTTTGTATTTGAGAAATAGAGGGTAAATAATTTTATTTCTTTTAAAAATGGTTACAACCACCTTTTAAATAATAACCATTGGATCATCTTAATCTAACAACTTGGATGAGTTCTTCGGTTCTTTTATTTTTCCTGGTTCTCTCCCGATACCAACCCTATGATAATAAATAATAATTTTAATTAAATAAATGGTGGTTTTTTTTGAAACAACGGATGGAATGTATTAGAACGCTAGCAAGAACCTAACAAAACAAAAGATTACATCAACCTCTCAAGCAGTTGATAGGAAGAAATCTCCGCAACAAAGAATCTCCATCAAATAAATGGTGGTTTTAAGTAACTTTACGTATTTATAATTATTTTTTTAATATACCTTTATATACCAAACAAAAAGTTACAAAAAAAAATTAAAAAATAATGGTCACTTTGTCTTTTATATTATATAAACTTTAATTTCAAAACTACATTTTACAAAACAAGCAAAGATTTTAAAAGATTAAATTGACTTTTGTTTCATTATTTGTCAATCAAATACGTGAATTAACAAAATATAATTTCTTCCAAATAATTCATATTTCAAAATTTGGAAGGATTTCATTTATTTCAAAAACATGTTACGAGCTATATATATACATATATAGGACGATAATCAAATAAGAATCACAAATATGTTACAAACTCGTGAGAACTAATAATATAAAAATATTTTTTACATGATTTTTTTTCATCAAAACCTATGATTTAAGATATTGTTTCACATATGTTCGTGTTCACCTCGTGAAAAGATTATATGTGAAAAACAATTTTTGATTCACCTATTGAATGAAAAATACACGTAAAAAATATTCACTTGGTGAAACAAATCCATGTGAAACTATCATATTATGAAACGAATATATGTGAATCAAAATATCTTAAATCCTAGTATTTGATGAAAAAATATCATGTAAAAAATTATTTCTTTTTTTGTCGCAAAAACCAGAATTTTATAACGGCTAGCAAGAAACTAGCAAAAAGGATCAAAAGAGCCGGAAATTACATGATACAATCAACAGACTGATATCTCCAAGTTATAGGATTTTTATCGCTCCCCTTACATCTAGCTAACGATTTTTCCACAATTTGATCAACGAGAGAGTCTTTACGAGACGAAGTATTGTCAAAAACACACCTGTTCCGAAAGCACCACATACAATAACAACTGATGAATACTATTGCTTCAACTGCTTCCTTGACTTGTTTATCCTTATACGTTGAGTTAACCCTGCCAAGCATTGATTCCAACGATTTAACTGCGGGGAACGAAATCGACCACCATCTCTCGATAAATTTCCACACCTCTATCGCAGCTGGACAATCGAAAATCACATGGTTGATTGATTCAGAAGTGGAGCCGCACACCGGACATAACAGGGAGTCGAGGTCCAGCGTCATCTTGTTAAGATTGTCACGGGTAGGAACTCTATCAAGCATTACTCTCCACAAGAATATGTTTACTTTCGGGGGAGTCAAAGTATTCCATATTGTTCCTTTTTCACCCACGCCAAGGTATGGGTTTTCAATGACACGTCTCATCGATCCGACGGAGAAAACGCCATTTGGAACTAAACTCCATGTCCAACCATCTGGTTTATCGGTTAGCTCACAATCCTTCAATGTTTCCTTTAACTGGTCTAGTTCCTCACCTTCACAACCGGTTCTCACGGGTTTGTAATATATTTGTGGTTCTCATTTGATTTAATTTAACCCCGACACATATATGTATATTCACATAAAATTGAATCATGTTGCGTCAAAAAATACTTTATAAAACTAATAATCAATAGAAGACTCTTTAATGATAAAAATATGATGAATGTTGAAATTGTTGGGGATTTTAGTGTTATTAATTATTTTGGTGTAGTTGTGATCTATATGATGAGATCGATCAAAATGATAATACAAACATAAGTGAAATAGAAGGTAAGGACTATACACTTACAAAGGTTGCCCCTTGTCACTTTAGATCGCCATAAAGTGGGGGGGATCAAGGGGGTCGCACCCAGGGATGGATGGTCATAGGGGCTGGGGGGCCATGGCTCCTGCGCTTTTGGGTTGGCTAAGTAGACTTTATATTTGTGTTTAATGTACTAAAAGGAAAATGGTTTACTTTGGCCCCTCCACTCCCCTTATTGAGTTATTTCTTTTTTAATTTCATATTCACCTACAATTCTTTAAATATAATTTGTTTCGTTAGTAGTATGCTATCATTGAATCATTTTATATTTTCTTGTGTTTTTCTGTGGTAACTAACAACAAAAAATTTCACCACTTTTGTACCATGGGTGTGCAAAAAATCGAAAAAAATCCTCAAAAAACCCAAATGGTCTCTCGAAATGAACCAAAAAACTTATAAGTTCATCAAAATCAACCAAAAAACCTTGAAAAATCAACCAAAAACACTTAAAATATCTCTCAAAATCAACAACAAAAAAAACTTTAGTTTTTTCTCAAAATCAATCAAAAAACTTAACGGAATCACTCGAAACGGTTAAATTCGGCTAAAAACACATTCGACGAATTTGTGGGCCTTTGAAACAAATTATACTCGTTTATAAGACATATTATGTAAAAGTTAGGTTCGGCCCCCTTGGTCATAAGGCTTGTGTTCCGTCCCTGGTCGCGCCCTCTTACAGGATTCTTAGGGCAGCTCTAGTTAGCGGGGCTCCAAGGGGCACACCCTTGGCGGTGGATTTTGGAATTTATAGTCGTACTTAATTGGTGAAAATCTCACTAAGTATGGGTCTGGACTATTGTGATATATCTGATAATTCAGATCAAAGTTTTGAAGTTTTCTTGAAATTTGACTAAGGGACCGTTTACCAACTCTTTTCGGGTAAGTGATGTCCGGGTAAGAGTGCTGTCTCGGGTAAGTGCTGTCCCCGGTAAGTGCTATCCGGGTAAGAGTGTTTACGAAGTCTTTTTTGGTAAGTGCTTACCGACAAAAAATGACCATTTTAACTCTTTTATAATTATATTCTAAATTAAATGTAATTATTTCTATTACAAATCATTTAAGGGAAGAAAAAAGCAAACTTTAACGACTTCTCCTTCCACTGAGCACTTTTGTGGGTTTTTATTAAATATATATATATATTTAATAAAATATATTGATTTTTGAGTAAATTATGATTTTGTGGGTTTTTATTAAATACAAACCAAAGCCACTGGGTGCTTTCTTGTGGGTTTATTGGCCACTGTTTGTTTTGGTGAGTGGCTTTGGTTTGTATTGTGAGCTCTTATTAATAATATTATCTCCTTGCTGTGCAAAAAAAACGATCGGCTGTAGAAAACTCTAATCGCAAAAAGGGCAAAGTGTGTAGAAACGAAATCTGACCCGGGTAATCATGATTTTGGTGCTGGCTCGGTAAGATCACAATCAGCTTCTCGGTCAAATCCAGAACTTGGTAAACGCTCTGACTGCTGACCGGGTCAGATGTGCTGACCGAGTCAGCCCGGTCAGCAGCTAGTAAACAGGCCCTAAGTCCTTAATTAACTCTGGACCATGGAGTCAGAGATTTGGACCTTGTACCCATATTTGTGATTCTTTTTTCTTCAGAATGGAGTCAGACTGTGTTCTCTGAACTCTTATTCAAACCACTCTTCAATTTTATCCATTAACAGTTTTTACCGTCTGTAACTGTCGATTTTTCATACAAATACATATATAAAACATGATTTGGTGAATATGTACATACGAAATTGGTGCCTTATTTCGTGTATGAAACAATCTGGATTATCCCAATATTCATTTCGTGTAACTCAAGAGACATTAGAGGATCGAAATATATTATTTGGGCACATATTTGGTATTCACTATTCAGAATTTTCCAACAGAAATAATGAAGGGAGGAAACGGATAGTATTCATTTTACTGTGTTTTCTCTCCATAGCTGGTTCCAAACTATGAAATGAAATAACAAAATAAATAAATAAATAAACAAAATTGGCATTTTAGATGACCAGTTCGCAAAAGGCTTTTGTTTTGTCTCTAATTTTGAAATTAAATTCCTTTCTTGTTTAACCCCTTTTCCAATTTTCCAATCTCCAAACTTTTTCCCTTATTAATGTCTCAACCATTATATGTGGCTCATAGTCTTTCCTTTCTAAATTCTAACAACCACCACCACTAAGTTCTTGTAGATGTGGAACCCTAATCCAGTGACGAGAAACTCTCATGAGGAAGATGATGATTCATGGGAAGTGAAAGCCTTTGCAGAAGACACCAGAAATGTCATGGGAACCACTTGGCCGCCACGGTCCTACACTTGCACATTTTGCAGAAGAGAATTTCAGTCAGCTCAAGCTCTAGGTGGTCACATGAATGTGCACCGTCGCGATAGAGCTCGACTCCATCAATCGCAGCCTCGCTTGATGAACCCTAATTTATCTTTTTCCACTCTCTTGATTCCAACTCAAGAACTTGTTGCAAATGGTGGTCTATGCCTTCTCTACTCCACACCAAACCCTAATACCATTTTCAACCCTTCATCTTTAAATTATGCTGGTAATAATACCTCCATTTCGCCTCATCTGAATACCAATAAATTCATGAATTTTTCAGCAAGTGTGGCCCCTCGTAGCTTCAATTCTTCCGTTTCTAATTCTAGCAACACAAAAGCATCAAATCACAAAAGCTATGAAGAAGTTAGTCTGGACAAGAAAAGAAGGAAAACTGATTCCACGGTTGCAGGAATCGATCTAGAGCTTCGTCTAGGATGTAGCTCGTTGGCTTCTTGAACCACATATATATATGGTGTGCTTTTTGTGCATGAATGTGTGGTTCTTTAATTTCTACTCTCTGTTCAGAAGCTTCATTCTTTTCTTTTCTTTTTCATATGTAAAACAGTAAAAGTATGAATTTTTTTATTTGTTAAGGATTTTTTATTTGTTTTTTTGACGCAAAAACCAGAATTTATTACGGCGACCAAAAAACTAGCAAAAAGGGCCAAAGAAACGAAAATTTACATCTAGCTAATAACCAAATGAACGATTTTTCCACAATTTGATCAAGGAGAGAGTCTTTACGAGGCGGAGGATTGTCAAAAACGCACATGTTCCGAAAGCACCACATATAATAACAGCTGATGAAAACGATTGCTTCAACCGCTTCCTTGACTTGTTTATCCTTATACGTTGAGTTAACTCCGTTAAGCATCGATTCCAACGACTTAACCGCAGGGAACGAAATCGACCACCATCTCTAGATAAATTTCCACACCTCTATCGCAGCTGGACAATCGAATAACACGTGGTTGATTGTTTCTGGAATGGAGCCGCACACCGGACATAACAGGGAGTCGAGGTCCAACATCATCTTGTTAAGGTTGTCACGGGTAGGAACTCTATCAAGCATTACCCTCCACAAGAATATGTTTACTTTCCGAGGTGTCAAAGTATTCCATATTGTTTCTTTCTCACCCACGCCAAGGTATGAGTTTTCAATGACGCGTCTCATCGATCCGACGGAGAATATGCCATTTGAAACTAAACTCCATGTCCATCCATTTGGTTTATCGGTTAGCTCACAATCCTTCAATGTTTCCTTTGTTAAGGATATTTTAAATGGAGGGTTCCCATTTTTAATTAGTTAAATAACGAAAGGATTATTTGACATAAATAATATATTGTGCCTGTTTTGAACTTTTTCTATGTGAGGCTTATGATACACACAACGATGAATATTTCTAAAAGAATTGTATATATTTATTGAATTAATATCAAAAAAAGGTTAATTAAAGATGTACAAAACAAACATTTTGTTTGCACAGGGAGATTTACTTTGATTTCAGTGTAAGATCGATTGAGTGCAAAGATAGGGTTTTTAATACTCTAGATTTTGGATTGAACGCAAGAAAGGTACCATTTTGTGGACCAACTATCAACACTTGTAGCTACAAAAACCCTACGAATAGCCAAGTGAAAACAAGTCGAGTATTTGGGTATGATACTTCTGTCTATAGCTAGCGGGGGATCATGTCAATTTTGTATAATTAAGAGTACGTCTTGTTTTGTAAACTAATTAGTTGTTTAATAATCGAACTTCACAGTTTCCAAAAGAAACATTTGTAGGTAAACATACAGCTAAGAAATGTAGATGGGTCGACCTGCATATTTTCAAGTACTAATGGTCAGAATACATTGGTCCCCTCCTCTCTTTCTGTACTCTCCACACCTTGTCTATCTTTCATTAATGAGATGATATATGCATTATAGTTACCACCATATCTCAGAGCTATCAACAACTTTGTCCAATTATTTCTTTGGTCCCCTCCATATACAAATTTCTGTCAATTGCTTTTATATATATAGTTTATAAACCCAAAAGATCTGAAGACTGTCTTCTAATTTTAAGGCATGCATGCATATCTGGGGTACTAGTAATAAAGTTCTGATTGATACTCTCTTTTCTATAGCGGAAATATGATAGAATGAACCAATAATGTAAGTTAACCTATTTTAACAAGAGTGATCAAGAGTAGTTCACATGAATTCAAAATTAAACTATTGGATTTTAATTTGAAACCTTATTGGTTTAAAACTTTAATTAACCGATAATGCTATAAGTAGATTCAATAGTGCCAAAGTGTTAGAATTTCTTCGGGGCTATCGGCAAAGAGCGCAAGAAGCAAATTTTCAATGGTGTAATAGAGCAATCTGCAGATCATTTACATAGTTGGAATCAGTTGTAATTGTGTTAAAATATTAACTATAAAAAGAAGATTACAAGCTGTAAACTAGAGAAAATTCAGAAACAACAAAGACATTAAGCAATTAAAAGTTCAAATTAGAAATTAGAATTGGTTTATTATAGAGGAAAACAAATAAAATATTTAAGCAACAAACCCCCCAAAAAACAGAATAAGAACAAGAATTCTAGCTAGTGCTGACAAGCTGATCAATTTATATCAGTTTTTTATCTTCCTTTTTTGGATATGAATCCAATAACACATGCAGTAGTAAAAGTATCGAGTACATTAAAGATATGGAAAGTGAAGAGTAACTATTTTTGCAGAGAGATTGAAGAGTAGGGTCATGAAAGAAGCACAAGTCTTATTCCACTGCGTGGGCTCGAAAACCATGGATAATGATTACCCCTCTCTCTTGCAGTAACTATAACGACCCTTCTTAAGCAAACTGCCAAAACCATGGATATTTGTATCTGAGAACGTGGGGGACTTTGCAATAATGGTCGTCTGTGTATGTAAAAGTGATCTTATTTTGGTATATATATGTTTCTACTTTAAGTCATCTTTTTCCTGAATCTCATCAATGATGATTTAGTTTCTTTCTTATCTTTTGGTATAATAATTGAGTTTTTTGAAAAAAAACAGGGGTGTTTAAAAAAAGCTTGGTAGAAATATGGGTGTTTTAAAAGTGTTTGTAGAAATATGGGTGTTTTGAGGAGGACCCATTATTTTTAATTCTTGATTTTATATATTTTCAATTTAAACTCTATATGTTTACAGATTTAACGCTCTCACTTACATCTTACTTTTTATTTGTCTCTACTATTTTTAAAAAAATTATTTGTAACCCTTATTATATATATTATATATAATTCATTTATTTAAAATATATAATTAAAATTTATATATTATTTTTAGCAAATTATATCATTAAATGTATCTCATTAATACCTTCAAAATAATACCAATATTTAATATATTACAATTTTAGAAAAATACAATACGAACTAAACGGTAAATTGGAATACGAATTAATACCAATATTTAATGTTTTAAAACGCTAAATTAAAATATTACAATACGAATTAAACACTAAATTAAAACATTACAATATGAATTAAACACTAATTAAATTAAAACATCAATTATACAGATTATATAGTTCACATCTCATTGAATCTTGGTTGAAAATTTGGACAATTTCTCCTATTATGCCCAGGTTGGTGGCATAGTCCACATTTGCAAGGTTCGTCAGGATAACGAATGTCCATCTCATTACGAAATCGGTTTGCACGCCTCCGAATTTGAGATACCCTTAATGATATAATTTGCTAAAAATAATATATAAATTTTAATTATCTATTTTAAATAAATGAATTCATATATAATATATATAATAAGGGTTAAAAATATTTTTTTTAAATAGTAGAGACAAATAAAAAGTAAGATGTAAGTGAGAAGGTTAAATCTGTAAATATATGGGGTTTAAATTGAAAATATATAAAATCAGGAGTTAAAAATAGTGGGTCCTCCTCAAAACACCCATATTTCTACAAAGACTTTTAAAACACCCTATTTCTACAAAGACTTTTTTTACCTTTTTCATTAACAACCTAATGATCAAATATTTACATGAACTAAAAAACAATAATAAAACTAATCATGTTTTATTGGTCAGGTAACAAGATTAAACCATATGCTTCATTGATTGATTGAGAAAATGTAGAAGATGAGATTTGGATACACTTTCTCTTGGAGGCCCCACACACACACACACTTGGTGGCTAGACACACAAATGACCTCACACTACAAACCCTAAAAAATTGGGTTTATATACCCTTTGACCAATCTAGCTATTTTGACTTTGACCTTTGTTGACTAATTACAATTAGACTAAATCTTGGATACATTAGTGTACTAACAATCTCCCCCTATGGATTCAAGATTTAAAAAATTATGACGCTAGTCTTCAGCACTTTAATCTTCAGATAGGCTTTGTCTTCAAGAATCCACTTTGGCGGCTTTAATCTTCATTTAGGCTCTTTAAAGTCAACAAGTCAACAAGTCTTGAGACACGAACTTCAAATCTGTGTAAGGTTGATCAAGGTCTTCAAACAAAATCTTTATATCTTTGAATCTTCGATAATTGCAGCAGCTTTGACCTTTTGGCAAATTTCTTCAGACTTTTAATTATGAACGGGATTTGAGGTTTAACGGGCTTTGAGCTTTAAGACATTCTTGAATAATATTTAAGCATGGTCTGTCTTTGTATCTTCACGTCTGAACAACAATAATCTCTGAACATTGAAGCATATTGAGTTGAACTTCTTCTACTTTGGCAAATATCAACTTTGACTCTTGAAATTGAGATATTCGGATTATCTCCCTCTTTTCTTCTGTTTGATATTTCTCCCCCTTTTTGATGATTGTGAGCATCATGATCATCAAAATTCTTTACGATTCCAGCAGTCTTTGAATACCAGAAACAATCTCCTCCTTTTGATCTGTATAACCGTCAATTCCAAAAATGTTTATCCGAATCTTTTCAAATTCGGATAATATAAAGTGGCAACCCTGAAACAACGGATGAATCAGTTAAAATGCCTGTAAGTTGCACAAAGCCACTTAGTACAACGGATGTACTTTGGAAAGAAGCTTTTTGATGTTCACTCCTCCAGGGCTTCCATTCAATAATCGAAAAACACAAAGGAAATTCTATGAACGTTATGACAAGAAAACATATTCCTTGTGTGTACGTGCAAGTGTAGAAATGATTGAAGCAATTTATGCTTGAATATAGTTAGGCTCAAATTGTGTAAACTGTTGAGACAACAACACGTTTTCCACAGACTCAATGTGCATGAATGAAGAGCGAAGGTGGGGCAAACTTCCTTCTTTTCAATATCCAAACCTTCCGAGTGAAGATTGGATAGATAATATGCTGCATCCCCAAGAAAATTGAAACATTTCTTTATTGAGAAAGAAATGAGTAGCTGGTGGGGTTTAATGCAAGAGTTAGCATGGGCTAGTTGCCTGTTTCAATGACGGTCACCAAAGAATGTGAACCAATCAGCAATGTGGCTGCCCGGCTCAGAAAGTGGCTGGTGCAGAGTTCTCGTATTCTTTTAACTCTGTTCTCACACCCTCTTTCTGTTTTTAATCTGCTCACTGCTAACCAACCTCTCTTTTTCATTTTACCTCAGCACAATGAAATTACTCAACCGGATGAGTTATCTCCCCCACCCTTTGATTTCGACCCCTCAATCACTCAAGGATAACTTCTTGGGTAGGAAACACTGGTTAACGTGGATCCATAGAAGTTCTTTTAAGCTCTCACACTGATTCCCATGAATGTTGTCCTAAAAGATATGTTGCTCAACAGTTTATCTTGAATAAATATGAATCTCAGCTTTTAAATTACATTGTCATCAGAATGTATGCTCCTCAATTATATCATGAAATATTTGAGCATTTGAACGATGAAGACTTCTCAAAACAAGAATATTGAATGAATGAAATGAATTTGAAAGACTTGTTTGTGAATCTGACAATGTATCAATCAGATCAAACATGAAATATAATCATGAACGCTTAGGGTATCAAAGAATTGGATGTTGTTTATATGAACAAATATAAACAATCGTTGAATGAAACGCTTAAGTTCTCACGTTGAATGAATATGATGCTCAACAAACTTTGAATTACAAACGGGAGTATTACCATCGAAAAGTTGTTTCGTTTTGAGACATGGTAATAACAAAGTCAATAAGAAACTGAACCGGTGTGTATGAATACTTGAAAGTGTATGGACAAGATAATACGCAAGTATTAATCTTTAGAAACACACGGTCAGAAATAATGATGTAATAATCTGAGATATACATGAAAACATTTAAAAACACACTTCTAAAATTATAAAATCTGTTTGAATTAGAGAAGTGGTTTGAACATTTAAGAACAGGTTTGTCATGCTTGAAAGTCGTTCTTCTTTCAAACAATCTCAGATTAAGTTCAGAAGATACTTACAGTCATCAGTATTTTCTCCCCCTCAAATTATGATCGACTGATTTAAGAATCAGATAAACTCCCCCTCAAAATCTGCAAAGATCTTAATTTGACAAAATTAGCACATGTAACAGTCAAAAGTGTAAAAACAATTAAGTACGAGTTCTAAACTGATGTGTTTATAAGTCAAACACATTTAAAGCTCGGGTTCTAAACTAAAGTGTTTAGAAGCCATAATCTATTTGAAGTCCGGGTTCTAAACTGATGTGTTTAGAAACCATAATCTCTTTGAAAAGCGGGTTCTGAACTGAAGTATTCAGAAACCATTAACATGTAGAAAGATATATCAATAAGCACAAACAATCAAAAGTTTAGAATCTCTCCCCCTGAAATTATGCAGATGGTTTCAGCACATGTATTTTTCTTCAAATCTGCACAATTCTTTTATGTTTCCCAGTCATGTGTTTGTATAGTTCTGACAATCAGCACCACACATGATAAACCTGCAAAACAGATTAAGTTGATTTTGGTACTGTAACAACCCGATCCAAACTATCATGCCCAAAAGCTATATTTTTAAGTTAAAATGCCAAAATCGGCTCAATGTAATACATTAAACAGATTACAAACTGGGTTTGCGGAAATAACCCTATCTACAGCTGAGATCGTAACAACAAGGTAAAAGGAAGGCTCTCTAATCCTTCTACTCGCAACTTCCGTCTCACGCCTTGCCAACTTCTAAACAAGCTTTCAACTACCTGCTTACCTGAAAAGGTTTTAGTTTTGAAAAGTGAGGGTTAGACCATGAGGTCTAGTGAGTTCCCTCAAAGCCACGCCACAATAAAACAGTTTATGGAAAAACTTTCACTAGGAAATGATTGTACAAAACTTGATAAGAGCACACATAATGATCAACACACTATGATCAGCACACTATGATCAGCACGATATGATCAGCACACTATGACCAGCACACTATGACCAGCACACTATGATCAGCACACTATGATCAGCATACTATGACGAGCTACTAGTACACGCTATGGTCACACACACCGTGACAGCGTAAAAGGGGCACACACCGCCCATATATGAAACACATTCATATATCACACCATATGGGACACACCCCCATCTCACACAAATGTCATAGCTCGTCCACACGAAGTCGTTTAGGTCCACACGACTAGATCACACTTTTCATTCATGAGTAAATGATAATATGAACACTTACCATTAATTATGCATAAGGATTCATATATCAACCCATATGGGACACACTCCCATTTCACACTAAGGCCAGAGCATGGTCACACACATTTAAATCACACATATTGTCACACACTTACTATTCGCTTTGAAATAAAAGCAGTTCGTATCCACTCAATTAAATCACACTTTCCATGCAAGGTTAAGAAGAATAGTACGAGCATTTACCAATGTAAACATGCATAAAGTTCCACATTTGAAAAGGGTTTTAAGATCAGAAAACTCACCTGTCGTCCCGCTTAGTCCTCTTACTAGAAGAGCTCTCCCTCCAACCGTACCTATAAGGGTACATACTACCACGATAAGCCACTTGATGGAAATACACACTCACACAGATTGCCCCTCGAACTAACAGTCTGCACTATTATGTCATACCACACTTTCCGGACACTGTATCCGGATAGTTAAAACTACCCGGACAACTTAAACAGTCCGGACACACTACCTGGACACCAAACAGTCCGAACGCACTACCCGGACAACCAAACAGTCCGGACACACTACCCGGACAACCAAACAGTCCGAACACACTACCCGGACAACCAAACAGTCCGGACACACTACCCGGACAACCAAACAGTCCGAACACACTACCCGGACAACCAAACAGTCCGGACATTCTACCCGGTCACGACTATCATCCGGACACTACCAATCGTCCGGACACTACCCTATTATGGAGGTTTCCGGAAGTGACGAGAAAACCATAAAACGCAGAAACTTAAATCACTCTTGTCCTAATCCTCTCAACACCTCCAGATTAACAATAAGGGTCGATTGTTACACATTAACCCACTCTACCACATCCCTTAATCAGATTTAATGAGCAACACAATAAACCCACAAAAATCTAAGTTTCTTCTCCACTTCTCACAATACTCACACAAACTTAAGGAGAAATAGGATTGGTATTACCTGAATGAATCTGGAGCTTTTCCCAAAAACCCAACTGCAAATCGTCACCTCCTCTTCTTAAATTTGACACCACCCTTTCTTGCCTTCTTCCTTAGCCGCACACACACACATAAACACACACTGGGAAGAGTTAAAATGAAATAATTAAGGTTTTCATCCTTTAAATACCCTTTTCTAAATGCACCAAACTTTAAATTCTTACACTTGGACCACACAACTTTCCAAGCTTCTAATTTCTTCCAAAATTCCCAATTTATTGACTAGATGGAAATCTCGGTTATTACAACATCCACCCCTCAAAAGAATTCCGTCCCCGGAATTCCATCTTTAAACACATGAGGATATCGAGCCCTCACGTCCGATTCCAATTCCCACGTTGCTTCTTGTCCCCTTATGGAATTGGCACTGAACTTTCACTAGAGATACTTCTTTATTCTAAACATCGCACTGACTCCTACATGGAATTCGATAAATCTCATCCTACTGCTCACATAAACTAGTGGCGGTCTTGAGCCACGCTCAACCTCTCGCGAAAATGTTCAACCTATCGGTGATCAACCGTGTGACCTCCGATCTCACCCAAAATTATTCACACATCTAGACTCACGGTTTTTAAAATGCGCCAAACTAAAGGTTACACACAATCTCACCTCTTTTAAAGAACGATTTTTTTTTTCCGGAGTTAACGTCACAATAACATACAACCCTTATTAAAATAACGACGCTCAGTTCGCCAACTGATCACAAAAATCAACCTTGACTATCACTTTAACCCGCAGTTAAGATTCCCTTCAACAGATTACATGAAATTTCCACCATTACTCTCCCAACACAAAAATACGTCTAAGACAGATAACACCTCCTCACATAATTAAACTGACCACAATCCCTTGATAACAATCAATCACACGCTTTTACCACAACGTCACTCCTATATTTACTACCAAGTCTAATCCAATGGTCCTTCACCCCAAGCACTACCTTCGACTACTGTCTTCCACTTACTTCTCAAACATATATCATGTTTCCAAAGGACGACTCACTAGAAGGTGCACACTCTTGACCAATCACACAAGCTAGCTCTCCTCAGTGCTTAAACCGATCACATACGCACAATTCCTCTTTCTCATACTCCCACTAGAAGTTCATGCACCCGATGGTGACGTCCTGAAAACATTGCTTCCCACTTTCCGTGCCACTTGCCACACTTTTTACTTCACGCTTACTCACTTATTCCAACCTACCGTCCCAATTACCTTAGGTTAGCATGGAACATTTTTCATCTAACCTTGACCACTACACAAACGCAATTATAACGGTTACTAAGCCTAACCAACAGTTTCACCACTTCTCATACGAAAACAAAAAAAAATCAACCAAGTTACTCTGAAATCACACTCAAAGCTCGAAGCGACTACACACTTCTCATTTCTCAAACGATATTAACCCACTCCTGGAACTTCCTTTACATACAAGGATTAGCTCAACATTCTCAAGGATTTCGTACCTACTACAAAACATCATAACTAACCAATCCAACATCTTCACAAATAATTCAAAGACACAAGGCCAACTCACTCATCAATTCATCGCAACCAAAGAACTCACAATTTCCTTCTTAGCTAGTCACCAGCCACCACCTCATTCTCTTGTTCTCAGATGACCATACTACACGCCACTCAAACATCTATGCACCCCAACACACATAATTTACCACATTTGAATAACTTAATAGTAGATCTCGAGCAAAGATTTCCACTTACGCTTATCCCATCACAACACCAGCCCACCACCTATCCTCGCAACAATTTGTTATCACACCAAAGACTGGAACGTCTACCTTGCATAAGTCACCACTAACTTATCCACACAACCCCACACACTAGAGGTTCAATCCTCACGATCATTTGTGCACACACTAGACCATGCTTTTTCCACGCCAAACACAACGTATATTTGAAAGAGTTTGCAAAATCATTAAACAATAATTAGTTTTGGCAAATTAACATCCACACACCTATAATTGATTTCTGCCTGGTCACTACACACCTGTGACCTGATCTAGAGCACACCCCGCCCTTGGAAACAGACCAAGTCCGTTCGACTAATCCATATGCAATCACACAGTAATAAGTACGCATGCACAATTATCAAATAGGTATCACCAAGCTTTGATTTAGACAACTCACAACTTTGCCTTTCTCCCACTAGGTGAACCACAAAATATGACCGTCTACTCCACTCGACTGAGTCTTTACCCCTAACTGACTCTTCGGAATACACTCAAGACACGCTCAAAAATCAAACGATAGAACGCTCCCTTGCTAACCAACATAATCCACGTGTCTCACATGAGTTGTGCTAACTACTTCATTTGTAAACGACATATCAATCACTTAGGAAGAATCACCTATCCAACTATCAATTGTCCACCTTCAAAATACTCACAAAAGGCGGTCCACCCTCTTGACAGGTTCACACCTTCTCAACCGACCTCTTATCTCCACGCACACACCTGACTAAATAATTACACCAGGGTTAACCTTTCAATTTCAAATCTCCCGACAATGACTCCACACCCGACGTTGACTTCAACATCAATGCCTGACAATTAGTCTAAATACAAGTCCTCCTCAACTCCGGCTACGCGCCGATACTGCTTCATCTACGTACCACAATGCTACCATTCGAAGTATTTTGCCTGCTTCGTATTCACCCGGGACACTTTCCCCGCCGTCAGCTACACGTCAACTTACCAAACAAAAGAAAAGACCACCATCACACAAGCATAACTAAAGTCAAGGACTGCGACTACAGTTAGACGCCACCCTCTCTAAACGGTAACTCTAGGGCCACAAACGACCATCGACGTCTCAACCGCATTTCCCACCCTCGGAACTTTGCACATTATTAAGTGCAATATCTCTTACCGCTTAGCGAGCTCATAGCCTCCATGCATGACAACACAATGATTCAAATCATTTTACTTACTCAAAATATTTCACAAAAAGGTTTGACATGCAAGACACGACACTCCCATAAAGAACAACCACACACACTGGTTTCAAGGATCGCTCACACGTAATCCATGATATCCCGCAACATGGTCCGTCTATTGAAGGTATACACATTGAAACTCTCTTTGTGCAAAATTTTAAATACAGCAAAACCGTTCACGCTGGGATGGTCAACTGACTCTCACACTCGCTGACATGTCAAAAGCATGTTCACATCGTTTTCACCCATCAAACCATACGATCAACTGTTGTTATGATTTATACAACAAAATTTAACTCACTCATAAAGAAGTGAAATATTTCATTATTTCTCTAAATTCGAAATTTATCACACCACGTAAATAAATCTATCTTTTCCTTCAAGCATACACTTGCACATGCCAACTCATTTTCAAAATCAGAAGTTTACCAGGCACGCGTACACACTCACACATTCTAACACGAAGGACTTACGTAACTTGTTTTGAAAACACAATGCATGACTCACTTTACATTGAAGGCTATTCGCTCGAGCAAGGTCAACCGTTTGCAGTTACAGCACATCAATGCCGATACCCTATTCCTAACCAAACCATCAGGTTCCTTACATTTGAAACAACCTTCAATACTGGTACTTCCCCACACACTTGGATGCTCCAACCTCACAGTTACCACCTGACCACTAATTTGTAAAATATACGGCTTCACTTAGACCCCAAATAGGTTTACTAATTCTAGTATTACCAATCCATACATCTAACATCTCTCAACCACCCTTGTCACTCTTCCACTAACTAGAGAGTAAGGAAGCACATCTCTATCATCCGATCCTCGAGCTGAAACTCTCAAGATCTCAATTCACCGATCTCGGGAACTCCCAGAAAACTCATCAGAGATTAGGAGCTCACCTCAAATCAATTATTTTCCTTAAGAACCCTAAAGGTTCTACTTCACACGGACACTCACACCGAACATTCAAACAATGCTTCTTCTAGAAAGTATCATCAATCACACCAAGAATAATCTGCACAACACACTAAACCGTTGTCATAATGACAAGGTTAAACTTTACACACTAATCACAACACTCCACACACTACTGTTATTCCCACACTCAATCCACCACACTCCACATACTACCAAAATCAGATCAACGGTAAGCAAGCACACCCATGCACCTGTAAATTCATAATGACATTGGCCAGATGTGATTTGAATTTACCTTACATGAGAGTCCTCACTACCATCGTCCTAAATTCTCATTGGTTAAGGTATTCCCTAAAGGTTTCCTATATCTCAGCTGTGTCCTCCTACCCCACAGTTTAAGTTTAGGCCCATCCGGTCACCTAAATCCCTTAAACTAGGGCTCTGATACCAACTGTAACAACCCGATCCAAACTATCATGCCCAAAAGCTATATTTTTAAGTTAAAATGCCAAAATCGGCTCAATGTAATACATTAAACAGATTACAAACTGGGTTTGCGGAAATAACCCTATCTACAGCTGAGATCGTAACAACAAGGTAAAAGGAAGGCTCTCTAATCCTTCTACTCGCAACTTCCGTCTCACGCCTTGCCAACTTCTAAACAAGCTTTCAACTACCTGCTTACCTGAAAAGTTTTAGTTTTGAAAAGCGAGGGTTAGACCATGAGGTCTAGTGAGTTCCCTCAAAGCCACGCCACAATAAAACAGTTTATGGAAAAACTTTCAGTAGGAAATGATTGTACAAAACTTGATAAGAGCACACATAATGATCAGCACACTATGATCAGCACGCTATGATCAGCACGCTATGATCAGCACACTATGACCAGCACACTATGACCAACACACTATGATCAGCACACTATGATCAGCACACTATGATGAGCTACTAGTACACGCTGTGGTCACACACACCGTGACAGCGTAAAAGGGGCACACACCGCCCATATATGAAACACATTCATATATCACACCATATGGGACACACCCCCATCTCACACAAATGTCATAGCTCGTCCACACGAAGTCGTTTAGGTCCACACGACTAGATCACACTTTTCATTCATGAGTAAATGATAATATGAACACTTACCATTAATTATGCATAAGGATTCATATATCAACCCATATGGGACACACTCCCATTTCACACTAAGGCCAGAGCATGATCACACACATTTAAATCACACATATTGTCACACACTTACTATTCGCTTTGAAATAAAAGCAGTTCGTATCCACTCAATTAAATCACACTTTCCATGCAAGGTTAAGAAGAATAGTACGAGCATTTACCAATGTAAACATGCATAAAGTTCCACATTTGAAAAGGGTTTTAAGATCAGAAAACTCACCTGTCGTCCCGCTTAGTCCTCTTACTAGAAGAGCTCTCCCTCCAACCGTACCTATAAGGGTACATACTACCACGATAAGCCACTTGATGGAAATACACACTCACACAGATTGCCCCTCGAACTAACAGTCTGCACTATTATGTCATACCACACTTTCCGGACACTGTATCCGGATAGTTAAAACTACCCGGACAACTTAAACATTCTGGACACACTACCCGGACACCAAACAGTCCGAACGCACTACCCAGACAACCAAACAGTCCGGACACACTACCCGGACAACCAAACAGTCCGAACACACTACCCGGACAACCAAACAGTCCGGACACACTACCCGGACAACCAAACAGTCCGAACACACTACCCGGACAACCAAACAGTCCGGACATTCTACCCGGTCACGACTATCATCCGGACACTACCAATCGTCCGGACACTACCCTATTATGGAGGTTTCCGGACGTGACGAGAAAACCATAAAACGCAGAAACTTAAATCACTCTTGTCCTAATCCTCTCAACACCTCCAGATTAACAATAAGGGTCGATTGTTACACATTAACCCACTCTACCACATCCCTTAATCAGATTTAATGAGGAACACAATAAACCCACAAAAATCTAAGTTTCTTCTCCACTTCTCACAATACTCACACAAACTTAAGGAGAAATAGGATTGGTATTACCTGAATGAATCTGGAGCTTTTCCCAAAAACCCAACTGCAAATCGTCACCTCCTCTTCTTCAATTTGACACCACCCTTTCTTGCCTTCTTCCTTAGCCGCACACACACACATAAACACACACTGGGAAGAGTTAAAATGAAATAATTAGGGTTTTCATCCTTTAAATACCCTTTTCTAAATGCACCAAACTTTAAATTCTTACACTTGGACCACACAACTTTCCAAGCTTCTAATTTCTTCCAAAATTCCCAATTTATTGACTAGATGGAAATCTCGGTTATTACAGGTACCCATTGGGGTCCTGGCTTGTTATGTGCAGTTTGATTTGAAGGAATATTGTAAGTACCATACCAGTACTGAACATCTTCTTTCTTAACAAAATCATTAGTTCCACAATAAGAACAACATATTTGCTTTTGTGCTAACCTAATCAAATGATTTGCAGAATAAACAAGATTAGGTTTAACAAAAGACTTACCTTTTGGAGCATTGTTCTTCTTGTTCACCTTAGGTGGAGGAACAGATGATTTTGGGTCATCTTTTTCAGGAGTGGAACCTTTCACTTTCCAAACCATCTTTACAGGCTTGAAATTTGGAGTATCTGAACTTGTAGCAGCACAGTAATCAAATTTCTTCTGTAGATCAGATTTGATCTTCTACTCTTTCATAGATTTCGTTGCTAAAGCAGATAATCTCCTTGTAAGTTTTGAGATTTCAGCCTGAAACATCTTTCTTTCATCTGAATAGACATCTTTCACACTTTTGCTTGAAAATCTTTAATTTTCTTCTTTTCATATTCTTTTCTTTCGATGTCTAATTCATTCTCCAAATTAGATATTTTCAGTGAAAGCTCAGCAATCTTTCCCTCAAAGGATTTTCTCTCAATATTAAACTCGGACATCCTTTTCTCAAGCTTTTCCTTTTCTAAAAATAAAACTTTTTCAAAATCTGAGTTTTGTTTTGAAAGTTTTATGCATTTAAGTTCAACGACTTTCTTTTCCTCAACAGATTTCTTGGAAAAATCAGAAAACTTCTTTTCAGATTTCTCTCTCTCACTGTTTAAAAGAACTGTAAGCATGACTTCCTTTTCAATATCAAAAGCGAGTTGATCGTCATTTTTGACTTCTTCAATTTTGCTTTTAATACTCAACTCAAGATCGACAAGCTTCTGTTCGAGTACCAAAGGAGGATAATATATTTTTCCTTCAGAAACGGGTTTTGATACAGTTCCCTTTGGTGGCTGAACAACATAGCTTTCAAAATAGTCATTAGGCAAGGTTTTCTTTTCTTGCATTGCCTTCCTATTTGCCTGATCATAATAATAAGGAAGTTGCATGGTTACAGTTGTCTTTCTTTTAGTTTCTTCCTCAACTCTTTGTTCTTCCTCATTAAGCCATTTGATCTTGAATTTAGGATCTTTTAGATACTTAAGCCATCGAAACTTGTATAAACAAGGTGCCTTTTTCAAAGCATTCTCCAAATAATGAGGATTGTCATATCCCAAACCCCATTTCGAATTGTAATATCTGAAATTCTTTGGCGTGTTTAGAAAAATGGTTTGTTCAGATTGACCAAGTTTATACAGTTTCGCTTCTAGATCACTTGCCTTTTCAGACAATTCGTTATTAATATCTTTGTAAGAACGCAACATTTGTTCAAGTTCATTCTTCCTATTTTCAACAACTCTTACATTTTCTCCCATTTCATCCATTCTTCTTCGGAAATAAGTTCGAGATTTTTCGATCTTAACTCGTTCTATTTTCAAATCATCATTTAACTTTTTATGGTCAATGATTGTCTGTCTTTGAAGTTCAATAGTTTTATGTGCCTTAATGAGTTTCTCACTTTGTTCATCAAGTTTTAATTGAAAAACTTTAAACTGATTACCAACGTAGAAATGGGATCAGATCACTACTTGCAAGAAAGTAAAGATTGAACATCAGAAGCCGTTTGGTCAGTTACAACGACTAGATATACCAATGTGGAAATGGGATCAGATCACTACTGATTTTATTACCAAGTTACCTAGAACTTCAAAGGGATTCGATTCTATTTGGGTGATTGTGGATAGATTGACGAAGTCTGCTCATTTCTTGCCGATAAAAGAAACTGATTCCTTGGAACGTTTGGCCAAATTGTACATTAATGAAATAGTAACTCGACATGGAGTTCCAATCTCGATTATTTCTGATCGAGATAGTCGTTTTACTTCCAGATTCTGGAGAAGCTTTCAAAAAGAGATGGGAACGCAGATAAAGTTGAGTACAGCATATCATCCTCAGACTGACGGGCAGAGTGAAAGAACAATCCAGACTTTAGAAGACATGCTTCGGGCTTGTATAGTTGATTTTGGGGGATCGTGGGATAAACATTTGCCTTTGATAGAATTTGCCTACAACAACAGTTATCATTCCAGCATTCAAGCGGCACCGTTTGAAGTACTGTATGGTAGAAAATGCCGAACGCCTCTGTGTTGGAATGAAGTGGGGGAGAAACAATTAGCAGGACCGGAAATAGTACAATTAACAGCAGATAAAATTACTCAGATTCGGGACAGATTAAAAGTGGCTCAAGACAGGCAGAAAAGTTATGCAGATCGACGCCGGAAACCGTTAGAGTTCCAAGTCGGGGAATTTGTGATGTTGAAAGTCTCGCCCTGGAAAGGAGTCATACGTTTTGGGAAGCAAGGTAAACTTAGTCCAAGGTATATCGGGCCGTTTGCAATTATGGAAAGGATCGGCGAAGTAGCTTACAGATTGGATCTTCCGCCGGAATTAAGCAGGATTCACAACGCGTTTCATGTATCAAATTTTCGAAAGTGTTTGGTTACACCAGATCAGGCAGTCTCTCTACCAGATATTCAAGTTGACGAAAAATTGAACTATGTAGAGGAACCGGAAGCTATAGTTGATCACAAAATCAAAGTATTGAGGAACAAAGAGATCAGACAGGTAAAGGTTCAGTGGAAACATCATAGAGGTCAGGATGCGACGTGGGAATCAGAGTCGGAAATGAGAACCAAATACCCTCATCTGTTCGCTTAAATTGAATTCCGGGACGGAATTCTTTTAAGGGGGAGATGTTGTAATAACCAGGTATTTAATCTAATTTAAATTTGAAAATTTTATAAGATTTTATGTTAGTGTTTTATGAAGTTAGAAGTTAAGGGGTAAGTTTAATTTTTATTTGGAAGTTTGGGGGTAAATATTGCCAAATAGAATAAGTTGGAGGTTTGTTTGGTATGTTTGCCAAACTTCATATCCACCACCGCCACACTCACCTCAAGAGGAGGAGGTGTCCTCTTTTAAGATACTTAGAAAAAATTACTAGTGTGTATGTGTGTGTTACGTGAAGAGAAGGGAGAAAATAGAGAAATCAAAGAAAGTTAAGAAGGAGAAGAAATCAGAAGAATCTGCAGCAAGGTTTAGGAAATTATCCAAGAGAAACCAAGGTATTAATCCATACAATCTTTACTTTTATGTATAGGAAGTTTTTACATGAGTTTTGAAGTGGGTTTTGATGATTTATGGATGTTTTGGGAAATCTAAGCTTAAGGTTAGGTTATGTTCATAGTCTTAAACATATCTGCACCTTTACAGCAACATGCATAGCATAAAAGTACGATTTCTGAGTTTTTAGGATGAACAGTGAACTGAGACATTCAACGAAGTCGCAATGGTTGATTGCGATATTCAACGAAGTCGCAATGGTTGATTGCGATTTGGCTTTGAAGTCGCAATGGTCGATTGCGACTTGGTTTGGAATCGCAGTAGTTGATTGCGACTTGGGGTTGGAATCGCAATAGTGGGTTGCGACTTGGGGGTGAAGTCGCAGTAGTTGATTGCGACTTAGCACTATGCATTGCGATTCTAATTTTACTTTTAATAGGTTGCGACTTGAGTCGAGGATTTTATAAGTTTAGTTTTAAAAAGAGATATTTGGTATTTTGCATGATTTCAGATTCTGTGAAGGATTGAAGTACTGATAATTAACTTGGAAAGACTTTGGTGATAAACAAAACAGGTGAGTTTTACTTTAAAGTATTTTTACTGGAATGCATTATGTGGATAACAAATACTTGATAAATTGTATGAATGTGTCATACGTGGGTGATTATAATATATTGAGATATTATAATTACGTGAGTATTATATGAGAATATAATACGTGGCCGGGTTTTGGACCGGTGTGTTAAATTGGCTCGCAACCAATAAATTTGGCCATTGGTGGAGGGATAAGGTGGGATGAGACAGGTATGATGCACCAATCTTGGTTGGTATTAACTTACGTGTGATATATGTGTATTTATATAAAGAATATTTTATATAAACGATTTTTTATTGATTTCCAAATGTCAGGGATTTACTCACTAGACCCTTAGGTCTAACCCTCATTTTCTGTTTTAAAATATGTATTCCAGGTGGTGATTCCAGTAAGACTAAGTGATTAGAATACTTGGTGAATAGCTTTTTGGGGAAGATGAACGTTATGAAGTTGTGGATGCTCTCGTACTTATAACTGTGTTATTAGTTATTATGTTATCTAAATAGGATCAAGTTTGTACTGAATTTTTATATTGATTAGTCAGACTTTGGGACCAAATGTGCAATATGAATTACTTTTGTTGAAAATATGTTATGAATTATATGTTATATGTATATTTGGATTGTGGGTTGTTACATTCGGTTTCCAGCAATCTTTGGAGAAATGACCGGTTTTCCCACAGTTGTAGCACTTTTGCTCTTCATCCTTTTTATCACCATACTTCTTCACCTCCGGCCTTTTACCATCTTCCTTATGATCATCAAACTTCTTTGACTCAATCCGATTCTTGTGTTCAAAATTTTTAGAACCAGATGAGTAACGTTGGTTATTTGATCCAGGAGTTTTTACAAATCTGTGTTGAAAGGCCTTGGAAAGAAGTATCATAACCTGCCTTAAGCTTTCTGCTTCGTCCAAGTCAGCTTGGCCTAACTCATATTCTTCTCTCTGAACACTCTTGCCCTTAGCTTTTCTTGACATCAATGCTAACGGTTCACTATCAAGCTCATCTTCTTCTGCCTTTTTCTCAGACCCCACCATCTTCTTTTCCTTCTTACCATTCTTCTCATTTTTCATCAACTTCTTCCTTTTCAGCTCAGCATCATCTTCATCTTGTTTTAAGGTTTCAAACATTTGTTGTAACGGAAGAGAATCCAGTTGAGAATTCTGTTTCATTCTATGAGCATACTTCTTCCACTCGGGCTGAAGCACGTTCAAGAACTTCACATTAGTCTCCATGATGGATTTTGATACTTTGTAACTGTTGAGATCATTTAGGATAGTTGTGAAACGATCATATGCTTTATCTAAACTCTCACCCTCCTTTTGCTTGAAATTCTCATACGTATTGAAGACATTTGAGATTCTCAGCTGGTTTTCCACTTCTAACCCTTTGTATAATTTGATAAGTTCATCAAACATACCTTTACCTGTTTCACTCAAACTGTCAACCTTTCGATATATGTCGTTGGTTAAGGCTTGCATAACCAATGACCTAGCCGCTTTATCGGCTTTGTATCTCAACAAATTGTCACCCGTGTAGTCCTTTGGCTGAATAACTAAGTTATTACCATCTGGGTCGTCTTCACGAACCTCTCCTAGAACCCCGTTTATCAAGGATTCATGGATAAGAGCTCCATTTTCTTGTCGTTCAACGTAGTCAAGAAATCTGTCTTTCCAAATTTTAAAATCTTTCGGGAAAAGAACAGGTGGTTTATCTTTTGAACCAATAGTCAACATATCTCTGACAGTCATTTGGTATTACTTGTTGTTGATCGTTAAAAATCTGATTAATCTGATTAGGAGTTACTTTTAAAGTTTCAAGTTTATGTCTCAACACACTTAAAGTCGCAACCCAAACCAAGTCGCAATTGCACTGAAGTCGCAACACTGAAGTCGCAACAGTTGAAGTCGCAACAATCGAAGTCGCAATAACTGAAATCGCAATAATCGAAGTCGCAATAACCGAAGTCGCAACAACTGAAATCGCAATAACCGAAGTCTCAATAACTGAGATCGCAATAACCGAAGTCGCAATAACTGAGATCGCAATAACCGAAGTCGCAATAACTGAAATCGCAATAGGTAAAAGTTCACCCGAGTCGCAACTGAAGGTTGCGATTTGGTACTGTTCAAAGTGTAATGGCTTGCGATTTGGGAGCCAAGTCGCAATAGACGATTGCGACAATGATGAAGGTTAGTGGATTGCGATATGTATGAAGATTCAAGGTCGAATCTTCAAAACAGATCGGATGAGGCTGAAATATGGTGGGTAGGTTCGCGAGGCTATTCTGAGCAACTTTAGAACTTCAAGTTTTAACCAAAAACCAACAGAAAATGGGTTTTCGATCCAAAACAGTGTGCAGAAAGTTAAAGTACGAAAATGAAGAAAACTATCCAATCTGAGCTTCGATCCTTGTGTTTTTGCGGAATAAAACACACAGAACTATCCTAGAAACAATCCTTGATCAATTCCAATCCATTATAAGAACTCTAATGGCTAAAATCAATCAAAAATTGAAGAGAATGAAGAACACTCAAATATGGAAATATTTCACTCAAACCTAATCAAATCAAAGATTTACTAGCTCTGATACCAATTGAGAGTATGATCATGTAACAAGATAAAACCATAAGCTTCATTGATTGATTGAGAAAATGTAGAAGATGAGAATTGGATACACTTTCTCTTGGAGGCCACACACATACACACACACACTCTCTTGGTGGCTAGACACACAAATGACCTCACACTACAAACCCTAACAAATTGGGTTTATATACCCTTTGACCAACCTAGCTATTTTGACTTTGACCTTTGTTGACTAATTACAATTAGACTAAATCTTGGATACATTAGTGTACTAACAATTGGGTTTTTAAGTCATTAGAAGTTAGAATCATAAAATGTGTATCTTGCAACATTATGGATCGGAAAAATAATAAAGGTTGAACAAGATCAATATTACTTGAACCTAATATCAAAGTGATGACGAAAATCGTAAATATGTTCTAACAAACTTCAATTGATCGATGGACAACCGGACCATGCATGAAATTCGAGCCAAATACTAGTTTATGCAATGCCCATAGTAATGTGAAAATACACGTATAAAAATCACTTGTTCCAAATTATCACGTCATCCCAACAATGAAGTTAAAACGTAAAAAAAATTATTTAATTCATATTCACTTGTATTTGTAATTATGTGTATTTATGCGATTGGTGAACAAAACTAATATGTGAGAATTAAATTGGGATAAGAGATTTTTATCGCATACAATAATGTTGTTTAATTATGATAGGTAATAAGTCCATGAAATCAAGTTATAGGAATAAAGAAGAACCTCCATACGAGACAAAAATAGATACATGGTTGATTGAAAACAGGCGCTCAATGCTACAAAATGGATAGGTGGTCCTCAGAAATAACCATACATTTATTAAATGGTAAATGTTTTCTCTATATATGAAAGTAATAATGAGATTAGATCGCACAATCCCAAATAATACAGCTGCAAGCTTTATTAAACCAAAGAATTAAAGTATGTGATTGTTACCAACAAACAAATATGGAACAAATGAATTGAACAACAAGATGTTTATAAGGCAATGTGTAATCAACAAGCGAAGGAAATCAAACGGAGAATCATGGTGTACACGTCCCTACCAGTGGTGGATCAGGAAACTTCGACAACCGAGGGCATACCTCACACATGTAGCAAGTAACCATGTATAGAATTAGCAAGAAGATTGAACCAAAGGATCTATTTTTGCATGTAGAATGTACTTGAGCTATTCTACTTATTATTAGAGTATTACACTAGTGTTAGGATAGTTTGGTAATTTCTATTGTTCTAGTCGAGTATAAATAGGTGTTTCATGTCCATTTTCATTAAAACAATACAATTCAGTTTCTCCTTTCCTGATGCTTATTAAATTTGTGCTATCTTCAATTTGACCGAGGCAACAGGAAGATCTTTATTTACCAAAAAGAAACTGAAACCCAAAAAAAAGTAATTACAAATTAATCTAATTAATAAAATTTGTGATGCAAACTCCCAAAGCTAATGCTTCTATTTTCTCTATGTCTCTCAACTAGTCTAATGTTTTTTAGATGATAACCATTAATTACTAGACTGCAGACCATGATCAGCGACGGAATTTATCGACGCATAATTTTTCATTGGTGATCACCAACGAATCCCTGGTGATTAGTTGTCAGTAGACTATCGGTAATGAAGTATTGGTATATACTTTAAAAAATACTAGTATTCGGCACCGCCCGTTGCGCGGTGGTTATAAATTTCTTAGGAAATATTGAAATTAAATGAACCGATTATCACATAACATATATTAAACTAATTAGAATCGATATTGCACTTGATATGAAGATGTCTCATCATCCTTAGTTGTTTTTTTATGATATATATTTAAATAATAACTAATAATGTTTATGTAATTAAACTTTGTAATTGACTTAAAACACAAAATGTCTTAATTATATGATAGTTTTGTAAAGGTTTATAATTATAGTATGGGCATGGGTCTAAGGATGTATGGGTTTAGGCTTAAGTGACTAACAATGGAGTATATAAGGATTTGTGTGTGTAATTAGGGTAAGAAATCATATTACAATGTAGCTCAAGGTGTAGTGTGTGTGATCTAGAGAGAGAACCATTCTCTCCCTAGGTAGTTCTCTTACATTTGAATAATACACCCCATTCATCCAAGGTTCAAAAATGCGTAAGGCGTGGCGTAGCGGCGAGGTCAAGCCTCAAGCCTTACAAGATATGGCGAGGACGCGGCGTTTTTTAAGACGTGAACTAAGACGGCAAATTAATATATCTTATATATTATTATATATGTATAAATAGATGTTATATGTTTTTATTCAATGAATACAATTATATCCAACAATTTAATATATATATATGTGTGTAATCGTGTAATCGCCGGAATAGATGATCTGTCGCTGCTCGTGTAATCGCCTAATTGTGTAATCGTGATTTCAATTTAAAAAACAATGACTGAACCTCAATTCTAAATAAGTCAACAAATTTAAGTTTTAACTTTTTAGTTTTTACCCTCTTACTTTTAACTTTTCAGCTTTAACCTTTAACAAAATTTAAGTTTTAAAAAAAGACAAAAAAAGTACAAATTGTAAAAAATACAAGTGACGCCTTACAAAAAAACTGACGATATGGCGCGCCATATCGCGCCTTAAGCCGCCATATCGTGAGCCACGCCTTACAGAAACGTTATGGCCCATATCGTAACGACGGAGACGCGTCTCACGCCATATCGCGCCATGACGCGCCTTTTAGAACCATGCATTCATCTTATATCTCATCTTGTTACTACTTTATTGAATTGTTGCTTGTTTTAATGAGACTAACAAAAATGATAAAAGAAATGTGTGAGATTATTGATTATAATAATGAGGTGTATAATGAGTATTATTTTGACATACCTCATAATATATCGATTTATCCTCAACATATATTCCCATGAAATATATATATATATATATATATATATATATATATATATATATATATATATATATATATATATATATATATATATATATATATTCACCATGCAACCACAGTATTGCTACCTGGTTCTATATAATAACGGTAAATTTTGGTAAATTGCTTACGTTTGTTGTAATGTACTCATTTGTAATTTTGACTAAAAACCCTCCTAAGCCCCCTTCCCAAACTACGATCGGACGAAGAGTAACAATAGTCGCAGACTCGCAGGTATTGTTACCACTTCGATTATAGGCAAGTACGGTTGAATTGTTAATTTTTTCCTGTTCAATTTTTTTGATCTACTTGACATTGTTTTTTCATTAGTTTATTGGTATAGAATCTTAAAAAAGATGTTTTAGTCATATCATTTAAAATGAAAGGTATTATATCGATTCTAATTTCAATTATACAAAGTTTGATTTCAATTTAAATTAAATAAATGATATTGAAATAATCATATAATTCAACTTAACATGGCTCCATACATGAGCTTCAAACACTACAAGAAACTGCACTTTTACCGGCGACTTAGACGAAATCCTCCGGTAAAAGTTTAACTTTTTGCCGAAGGAAAATCCCACCGGCAAAGATGCACTTTTGCCGACGAATTTCACATAAGTCGCCGGTAAAGTTACCTTTACCGGCGGGCTTCCTAAACTCCCCGGTAAAAGTACTTTTAAAAATTTTATGTAACATTTTTACCAACGAGATTCACCAACTCGCTGGCAAAAGTTATTTTATTATAATTAATATTTTTTCACTTAAACTTTTGCCGACGGAATTCCCAAACTCACCGGCAACAGTATTTTTGTATTATTAATAAAAAATTCACTGACATTTTTGCCGACGGATTTCTAAAATCCGTCGGCAATTGTAGTTTAATTTTCAATATTTTTTACTTGTACTTTTACTAGTGGTGTTCCCAAACTCTTTGGCAAATATTTTTAAGCCGCCGGTAAAAGTTACGTATGCCGACGAATTTCTCAAACCGCCAGCAAAGGTATCTTTAAAAATTTAAATGACATTTTACCGACAAATTTCACTAACTAACCGGTGTTATTAAATGTAACTTAAGCCCACGAAAGCCATTAGTTCATTAAAAGTCAGTGTAACCCATTAAAGCTCAGTGTATCTTTTAAGAGCCACTTAAACCCATAAGACCCAATATAATTCATTATCAACCACTACATCTAATATATAGGATCCATCAAGGCCCAATAAAGTTCTTTAAGAACCGTTCGCCAAGGTCTAATACACTTCATTAAGACGTGCTGAAATCCATAATGTCTAGTGAGGTTCATTAATAGTTACCGAGTCAGATATGACTAACTAGGGCCCATTAGAGTTTGTTAAAAGCCATTGAAGCACGCGATTATTTGTCGAGACCAATTACGATACATTAAGAACCACTGGAACCTATGAAGGTCCAATACATTTCATTAAGGCTGCGTTTGGTTGCAGGGCAGGACAAGACAGAACAGAACAGCTGTCCAGCGTTTGGTAGAACATAACTAAACTGGACAGAACAGAACAGGACTGACAAAATGACCAATTTACCCCCAGTGAGTTATTTAGTGTTTTTTTACCAAATAATGTTTAGTAGTGGCGGCGGCGGTGGTGGGAACGGTGGTGGTGGCGGTGGTGGTGGTGGCGGTGGTGGTGGTGGTGGTGGCAGTGGTGGTGGCGGCGGTGGCGGTGGTGGTGGTGGTGGTGGTGGTGGCGGTGGTGGTGGTGGTGGCGGTGGCGGTGGCGGTGGTGGTGGCGGCGATGGCGGTGGTGGTGGTGGTGGTGGTGGTGGCGTGGTGGTGGCGGCGGTGGTGGCGGTGGTGGTGGCGGCGGTGGCGGCGGTGGTGGCGGTGGTGGCGGTGGTGGTGGCGGTGGTGGCGGTGGTGGCGGTGGTGGTGGTGGTGGCGGTGGTGGCGGTGGGAAACAAAGAAGAAGAAGAAGAAGAAGGATGTATTTTTGTCAAAAAATCCTTGTTCTACTTAGTTCCATGGTTTTTGGTGGAACACACTTGTTCCATGTTTGTTCTACTTAGTTCTGTTCTGTTCCATCTTAAGTCACGTCAAACATGGGACAAGAGCCCTTGTTCTGTTCTGTTCCACTCCTGTCCTGCAACCAAACGCAGCCTAAGTGTCACTCAAGCCAATGAAGGCCCAATAGTTCATTAAGAGCCAATGAAGCACATGATGATCCATCGAGGCCAATTACAATACATTAAGAGTCACTGAAACCCATGAAGGTCCAATACTTTTAATTAAGTGCCACTTAAGTCAATGAAATCTCAATAGTTCATTAATAGTCATTGAAGCACATGATGATCCATCCATGCCAATTACAATACCTTAAGAGCCACTTGAACCTAGGAAGGTATGATACATGTCATCCCTGCCCCGTTGGCCGTTGCCGTTCCAAAAGTTTAAAACTAAAAACGATTTGAAAAAATATCAAAAATATTATTTACTAAGATTTTCCGTAAATATTTAGTATTTAAAAGTCATTGTTAAGATTAAAAAGTAAAATAATATCAGACCAATTATTATTTCAAATTGAAAAATTAAATAAAAAATGATATATTTTCCCTCTTCTTTTTTATTTCCTTTTTCCCTCCTATTTTTTCCCAAAATTAAAACCTTTCATTGAAAAAATAAGCGCCATCCCGCCCTTGTCCATGAAATCGACTAACCCCCTCTCTCCTTTCTCTGTGAAATCGCCTATGACATGGCGGCCTTAAACCCACGAATACACAACGCCACGATCGAAACTTCATCCTCCATTCCAGCCTCATTTGTCACATATCTTGATTCTTGATAAACAACGGTGGTCATGGTTCCACCACCACCACCACATCTTCAAAAAACCCTACATCCATCGCAATTCGCCATTGTTGTTCATCTTCTTCATAATCTGTTCCTGAACTAACAATTGCTTCTTCTCCTTTCTCAATAGTTTCCTTTTCATTTATTAACAAAACCCACAAAACCCTAGACGGCAATGCCTTGGAATATTTCATCGCCTATGCAGATCCAAACGGAACGTCATCAGTGCTTCGGTGTCATCTCCGGTGCAGGAGGTATCGTCGTCGTCGTCATTGCAGCGCCCGCCTGATGAACTTACGGCCTCCATTTTGTCGAAGGTTTTCTTTCATCATATTTTGTTTAACTGTATCATCATTTTTATTTTTCGTTTTAACATGTTTCCAGGTTTTGAATATATAAATTTGTTTGCCAAACAGATGATAAAATTCCCCTCCCCCTTTCTCTGTGAAATCGACAGGTCCCCCTCTCCCGTTTCTCCTTGAAATTGACCGAAGACCACCACCATTACTCTCGACCTAAGTTCACATCAACGTAATGATTTCAGGCACGATTTCAAACTCATTGTTAATAAAAATTTCAAAATCGCTCATTGATAATGTTCTACCGGTCTAGTTCTTGATAATGCTCTACTGGTCTAGTTCTTCATTCACTTGATAACCATGGATTTGAAGTTTCACGGTCTGGGTTTTATATTTTGTTGTGTGTTTTGCCATGGTTTCCTTTTAAATTATTCAATTATCTGTTGATAGAATGTAAGTTCGTTTAAGGTTTTGTGTGGATTGTGCTAGTTAAAAGTATATTACTCATTGTTGTTAAATATGATCAGAGCAATCATTTTGATGCATTCGAAGTTTCATGATCTGGGATTTGTGATTCGCTGTGTTGCTTGACATGAGTTCAATTTGGTTGATTCATTTTTCTTTGTTCAACTGGAATTTTATTTGTTCAACATGCATAATTAGTACAATTGTTTCATTTGTACTTTCTGAAATCTGGATTTTTCCTAATTATTAATTTTAATTACTTGGTGTTCACTTGATTTGAATCGTGATGTGGTTTTAGTAGTATGGAACTATGGAATCAATTATTAGTGTTATTTTATATAAATTATATGTTCCTAGTAGTTGTTTATTCAAATCAATGGTTCTAGGGCTATTATGCATGCAATTATGAGAAGTACTGGTAGCTTAGTTGGTTGTACATTGAGTTTACATATAAATAATTGAAAATGTACATATATGGATCTTGATGTATTTTACATGCAATCTATAAAATCAGAGGCATGTTCTGCATTCAATCGTATGTAGTACAATTATATATATATATATATATATATATATATATATATATATATGTGTGTGTGTGTGTGTGTGTGTGTGTGTGTGTATGGGTACGGTTATGTTCCGGTGAGAATGAAAGTTATGGTGAGAAGAGTAAGAAACACATTATGATGAGATGCATCGAAATAAGATGCACCAAATCAATGCCCGTAGCAAACCTGATTAATCGTTATTTGCAAAGAAAGAAGATAATAATATTCATTACTCAATTCTTTGTACATTCTAGACTAACGTGTGTATCAATTTTGGTTTCAATTCGAACAATTCAAGGATCAAATCACAAAGGATGATTGGACGGTTTACACTGCTGTTTTGGATAAACTGAGTGTTAAGTGTTGATCTCTAACCCATTGCTTCAAAGCTTGCGTCAAGGTGTGTTGCTTTAAAGCTTGCATCAAGGTTTGTTTGGAATCTACAATGTTCTATGCCTTTTGGAATCCACCCTCGTAAAACAGGACTTCTGAATAATAATTTTTTGTGTTTATGTTTTCTTCAATACACATGTTCAAATGAGTGATGAGGATGATCTTATTGAAGGCATGGGTCACGACCACATAATTTTGAGAAGAAAATTAGATTCCCCTCAATTTGTTTTGCAATTTGTGTTTACGTTTTCTTCATTACACTAGTACAATTTATCTATGTTTATTTTGAAAATATATTTTCATTTGGTTGGATTTATGTTTTTGTAATATTTATGTAATGTTTTTTTATTAAATAGCCGGTTTATGTTTGAAGTTGTTTTTATATGTTTATCTGTTATGTTTGTTGACAAAAGTTTGCCCAAACGCGTCAATAAATGTTCTATTATAAAGTCAGCAACAACTTTTTCGTCGGTAAAAATATTGACCAAAAGAGTCAAACGTAACTTTTGCCGACGAGTTTGTTTGTCGGTAAAAAACTATGTGTAAAAATAAAAAGTAACTTTTGCCGACGGATTTTTTGGCCAATAAATATTTGACCAAAAAGTCAAAAAAACTTTTCCCGGCGAAAAAAATTACGCCGGCAAAAATATTTAGTCGTCGGGAAAAAGATTTTATACGATTACGTGAGAGATGTTTTTGCCGGCGACTTCAGTTTTTACCGACGACTGTTTTTCGCCGGCAAATGTATGTTTACCGGCGGCACATATTATTCGCCGACAAAAACCCTTATAGCGGCCAGCTTTTCACGGAAACTTTTGCCGACGGAAAAGTCCGACGGCAAAAGATTTTGAGCTTTTGCCGGAGACTTTTGCGACTTTTGCCGACGACATTTTCCTCCGGTGAAATGAGTTATTTTTGTAGTGAAACTTCCTAACCGCAAGCAAAATTATCATCCCATTACCAAATCTAATTCACGTAATAATGATGATCAAACATGCTATATTACAATAGCAAGACAATTTTTCATTGCTCAAATAAGGGTCCTTGTAATCTTCTACCAACCTTTAAATAACTCAACAAGGAGATAGCTTGCAACATCTTTCCAAACCCCATATGCCAATTAATCGTTTAAAAGTCAAACACGATGAATATATCATCTCATACATGCATTTCGCTACCAAAATAAAAAAATAACCAATTGTAAAAGAAAGAAAGAAAAAAATTTACAGCTTCAACCATTACTTTTGAATATCAAGAAACCTAATTAGTACAATTCTCTTCTATTTTACGGAAGAGAGTAATGAGATGTAAAGATCCTAAATGAAATATATACTTCCATCTTTGAATTGCAATAAAAACTTTAAAAAAAAATCAGCCAAGTCTACTTGTTGGGATAGTACTAACATAATATGGATTAAAATACTGATACATCATAAAGTTGTGAAGACTATAATTTAAACTAAAATCTACTTTTGAAGATTGTAACATCATGGATTCAAGACCAAGCATAATACAAACCATAAGACCTATAAACCTAAGAAGAACATATCAAGAGTTGGAGACGGTGAAGAAAAGGCCTGCAAAAAAAATCCCTAAAACCTATAAAAGCCATAGAAATCATAATTAAAAAATTCCCTAAAAATCGAAATAGAAATACAAAAAAAATTGCAAGATTTAAGGAGTGAAGAACAGACCGAGCTCCTCTTCATGGACACTTCAGTCACCGCCAAATCAACGTCCATTTCTCCCGACAACAGAAAAATTGAAAACCCAAGTACAAAATCGAAAGACAAAGTGAGTTCTTACCTTCATTAGAAATTAAGGGCATTTGATAAAACTGAAAACTAAACCAAAAACCACCAACATGATTGAATGCTTTATGCAATGCTTGTAAGAGATTGAAACTAAACCAAAAACCAAGAACATGACCAAATGCCTTGTAAGATTGAAAAAATTCATAACACGAGTAAGGATAAGAAAATATATTAAATTTGACGGAGATAATGTTGAGTATCGATTTATGATGTTGAATTTGATGTAGAACATAATTCCCCATTGCTATGGCTCTCTCATAGTCTTATAATAGTCGTGTAGAATAATATTGATTTATTATGGATATTGCTTCTAACCAATGAATTAATTAAGAATAATTAATAATTAATTATGATGGAGAGGAAGAGGAAGTGAGAAATCTACCTATTTGGAGGTTATTCTAAATGCAAATATGTAAAATTTATCAAAAAAGCCTTGTAGATAATGAAATATACATCTATATATGAGGGTAGAAAAGTCTTTACAATATAAAACATTAAAAATTTCAAAAATATAGAAAAAAATAGTCTTACAGTGCTTAGGAGAGGCCACCTCATTCTTGATGGTTTCTCCTTTAATATATATATATATTGATTGATTGATTTCATTGATCACTTCTCTAATGAATTAGCAACGGACATAACTATTGGTAATATTTAAGTCCGTTAGTAATTACCGTCAAAAAAAACTTTTTCCGACTAAGAAGACTTCATCAACGACATTAACTTTCTGAAAGGTTACCATTGGAATCAAATATCATCGACATATCAGTGATGGAGTTCGTCATTTAAATTCATATTTTATACACAAGGAATATATATATATATATATATATATATATATATATATATAGAGAGAGAGAGAGAGAGAGAGAGAGTGAGAGGGAAAGTTTAAATGAAAACTCATTTTCAATTGTGCACATTAGGACGGATATTGGCTCTTCCATCTCTAATGTTCCAATAACTGATATTAAATAGAGTTTTTAATTGAAATTATTAATTAAGGTGATTACGGGTAAAAAAGAAGATAATTTCAATCTCATGTCTACCATATTTGATTTTTTATTTTCTTTTTTAATTAAAAAATTTTACCCCCTTAAATTTTAAAATAAATTATCTTAAAAATTACTAATATTTTAATCAAACAAATTACATCAAAAAAACGAGATATTCATGCTCTTCGATATGACATCCATCTCGATATAGTTTTTTTTAACCATGTTTTACATTAAGTGTTATATATGTTCTATATTCATTATGAATATTAATGTAAGTTCAAATGTGTACCACACCTCGACATCGTGAGTCCATAACTCGACATCACATTTTTCAACACTTTCTTCAACGTCGTAAGACATTATTCATCACCGTAACCCAACACCCATTGAGTTTCGGTTGTGAACCGAGGAACAAAAGAGGGTGCGTCACGTGTCTACACTTTCACGGGTCATTCATGTATTATTCATCATGAATGTATCATTCAGGATGAATAGTACAACATTCAAGGTGAATAATACACGATTCATGAATTCGTGTTTTGTTCATCCCGAATGTTGTATTATTCATCATGAATAGTGAATGAACGTTCAACTTTGTTATTCATACTGAATGTGGACACCGGGGGATGTGCATACATATTCATAATGAATAAAACCAAATTTCGGCTATGAATCGGGAAACAAAAAGAGCGCGCGATGTGCACACACCTTCACTGTCATTCATTTATTGTTCATTATGAATACTGTATCATTTAGGATGAATAATACAGCATTCGTGGTGAATAATACATAATTCATGATGAATAATACATTAATCATGAATTCGTGTTTAATCATCCTAAATGTTGTATTATTCACTATGAATACTTTATTATTCATATTGAATACTGTATTATTCATCATGAATAGTGAATGAGAGTTCACCTTTGTTATTCATACTGAATGTGGACACTCAGGGACGTGCATACATATTCATAATGAATATAACACATATATGACATTTCACGTAAAAACGGTTAAAAAAACTATATCAAGATGGATGTCATATCAAAAAGCACAAAATTCTTGTTTTTTGATGTAATTTGTTTAATTAAAATATTAGTAATTTTTAAAATAATTTATATTAAAATTTAAGGGGGTAAAAGTTTTTAATTAAAAAAGAAAATAAAAAGTCAAATAAGGTAGGCACATATTCAAATTTCCAATTTTGTCTCTAATCACTTCTTAATTAATCTTATTTTGTTTTAACCATTGATTAGTTTTTCAAATATTGATCAATGATTGTGACTTGTCCTCATGTGCATAATTAAAAATGAGGTTTCATTTGAACTCACCTTATATATATATATATATATATATATATATATATAGGGGAGGTCTCCGTTGCAAACCAGTCAGTTTGTGCAAACCCCGTGCAAACCAATCTACCAATCACGTAACTTTTTTTTCTTTATCCATAAGGGTATTTTAGGGCTTTTAGCATATTTTTTCATCTCCACCAATCACGTAACTTATTTTTTATATCTATAACTTCTTTTTTATATCCATAAGGGTATTTTAGGGCTCTATCGGAAAATATAGATTCATGAAGCCAAATTATATATTCATGAATCCAAATTTTATATTCATGAAGCCAAAATATAGATTCATGAAGCATCAACATAAAAAAATTGCAGATTCATGATTGTAGATTGGTTTGCACGGGGTTTGCACAAACTGACTGGTTTGCAACGGAGACCTCACATATATATATATATATGCATATAGGGTTGGGTTCCGGTGAGACCAAGGGTTTTTCGTGAGACCCATAAGACCAGCTCAGGTCCGTTGATCAAATTTACCGGCCGATGATCTGATGACTGAAATCCTACTATAATTTTGAATGTGCAGGGGTATTTTTGGCAATCTGTTTATTTTTATTTTTTGCACAAGATAGAAAAGGATCCCTCCCATTCCACCGCCATTGTATTCCAGCTCCATGAACTCCGCCTTCTTCCTACGATGAACTCCACCTGCATTCGACGAACTCCGATTGTCTTGGCCGATTAAACATCTTCATTTGCCGTCTGTCTTCTTTGATTGAACATTTCCAACTGAATATCAACAATCTCCTATCGGTTTCAATTCAACAATTGCCATTGATTTCGCCTAATTTCTTTACGGGACTGCTCTGCTTTAATACAAGTAAGAAAACTTATACATAACATAAATTGGTTTTCTTTGAGTAATTTCCCTTCTTTCTTTGCCTTAATACATGTAAAAAACATTATAGATGCTTTGTAAGAATGTCTGCTTTGATCTAGGGTTTATGTATTTTTTTCTTTCAAGTGAAAGAACGTCTAACAAAATAACGAGAACACAATGATGTTTTCAACGATGAACAATGTAATTAAGATCGTTGGTGTCTTTTGATTAATTGGTTTCATTGAGAAGGTTAATTAACTGGATGCAAAAATTCAAAGTTTTACAATGAATGTTTTTTACATTTTTTGATTTTGGGGAAAAGAATGTCTAATGAAGATGATTGGTAGAGCATCTTGAATGAGGCTTACGACGATGAAGAATGTAATAAAGGCAAGTAGTTTCTTTTAATTGTTTGATTTCATTGTGAAGGTTCATAATTGCATATGCCTGTATTTTTCAAGTAATATCTTAACAATAAAGCTTTGGCACACATTTGAGCCCCTCTTAGTAGCATTTAACAATTAAACAAGTAACCACCTTATTAAGGATGAATTGGTCATAACTCATAACATGGTTGAATTGAATCTAATTGAAGTTGGTGGTTAAGATATAGCAGGAGGAGGTGGACCATATGGACAACCAACATAACCATCGCAGTTGTTTCATGGTACCCATAACCTACATTATTTGTTGTGTACCATGGTACTTGTTGTTACTAGAATCATATTACGATTATTCATATCCAGGTGCTTGTCAGGTGCTTGTTGCCCTACACCAGTCTAGAAACAAGGTGACCACTTTGCGGATGATAGCCACCATAGGCTTGTTGCATTGGTCCACTTGATGCATATGAGTAAGGTTTTTGAGTTGGTGCAACATTTAGAGCATATGATAAGGGGTCGTAATAGATAATATCTCCCGACTGACTTGCATGGGTTGTCCATAAGGTTGAACATATGGACCCTATTGTAGACTATTTATGGGTGTCTTACTGTATTGATCGTGCTGCCCCTAGCTAGGATTAGTACCTCGTGGACAAGATGAAGCTATAGGACCACCATTTGGTCCATATGGATGTTGGGCAGGTCCTCGTTAGCTTCACCATGGTCATGACAATAACCCAGAAGTGCAGTCAAGTGCAGTCAGTAGATAAGAAGTTCGTTGATGTAGATAATTATAATTTGCTTGGGATGGGAGTGAACATAACACTTTGTTTGAATTTTGTAGATAGGAGTTAGGTTCATCGATAATTAATCTATCGTTTTCTATTCAGTCATCGTAACAACATGTCAAATGATGTTTGTGATAGTCAAGTTTGTAATAAATGTTAGAATACATAATCCATTAAAAATCTAACTTTCACATCAACTCTGTTGTGAAGGTTCATATAATTGTTGTGTTACTAGTCTATTTAAAACATAACCTTCACATTATCTCCACTGTGAAGGTTCATAATATTGTTGTATTACTAACTTACATAACCATTAAAAATTGAACCTTCATATTACCTATGTTGTGAATGTTCATACGATTGTTGTATTACTAGCTTACATAATCCATTTAAATCTAAATCTAAACCTTAACATTTATTTTGATGTGAATATTCATATAATTGTTGTGTTACTAGTTTACATAATCCCTTTAAAATCGAACATTTCCATCAACTCTACAACGAAGGTTCATATAATTGTTGTGTGAACCTTCACATTAAATATGGTGCTAAGGTCCATAAAGTTTTTTTATCATTGGCTTACATAATCCATTTAAAATTGAACCTTCACATTAAAATTGAACCTCCATGTAAATGTTGTGTGAACGTTCACATTAACTTTTATAATTTTTTTTTGTTACCGGCTTACATAATCCATTTAAAATTGAGCCTTCACATTATAATATTTGTGAAGGTTCATATAATTGTTATGCTAGTAGTTTAAATAAACGATTTAAAAATGAACCTTCACATTAGCTCTGTAGTGAAGATTCTTAAAATTGTTGTTACTAGCTTACGTAATCCATTTATAAGTGAACCTTTACATGAACTTTGTTGTGAAGGTTCATATATTTGTTGTGTTACAAACTTACATGATCCATTTAAAACTAAACATTCACTTTTTAACTTTACTGTGAAGTCAAAAGTTGTTGGTGCTTCTTTGCATCTGTTGGTTAGATATGTGCAGGGCAGGATGAGCGGTTGGTACGAATCTTTGTTGATTCATCATTAAGGCCAAAGTATTTGTTAGGGGAAATGGTTTGTCACCTCTTCTTGATATCATATGGTGTTGTTTAGAAGGTGAAAGCTCACGAGATTAAAATACTTCAACATCATTGAGGTTTGTTCAATGGCTGATTATTCCTTAGTAGTTAATAATCAATTTGAAGATGGGAACTGAGTGGAAAGTTGAAGCTGGAGGGTTATGGCACTTCAACAATGAACAATGAATGCTAAAGATTGTCAAAAATATTTATGGAAATTTGGTGTTCTAGTTAAACTCTACTTTACAACATATTATTTTATAGAACTTTTTTTGTTGATGATACTTAAAAAAGAAAAGAAATACATTTTCATTTTATCGGCTTACATAATCTATATAAACCTGAATCTTCACATTAAGTTTGTTGTGAATGTTCATTCAATTGACCTTAAGGTAATAACAATTTCAATTGCAATTTTGAATATGAAATTTAGTTTCATCGATGTTACAATTGTAACCGGGTTACACAAGTTATTTAAAAAGGTAACTGGAAACAAGCTATCAAAACAAACGACTTAACCTTTGCATTAACTTTGTTATAAAGGTAGAATCAATTGATGTGGAGTTAAGAACAATTGATACAAGATTGAAAACACCACAAGCGTCAAACCAATATACTAAAACTTCACAGAAGGAACTCCAAAAGCAATGAACCTTCACAAGTTACTTTCTATGAAGGTTTTCAAGTTGTATGAAAATGAATTGTTGTATCACTAATTTTATTAATCAAAGTAATGAATATGTTTGACATATTTATGCGATTAAAGTGTTAAAATCTTGCTTTTGTTTGTCAACACAACCTTCACACTAAGTTCTTCTGTTTGTCAACACGACCTTCACACTAAGTGTTTTGTGCATGTTATTGAACTTTGTGAAGGTAAAAAACAATTTCATACACGTAACTTAGGATCACTGTCTTGTAATTATTTAGAAAGCAATATGCTCCCAAAAATAAAACAGTGAACTAAAGATTTTCACACTAATTTTTTGTTGTGAATGTCCATCCATTAAATGTGAAGGTAAACAACAATTTCAAACAATTAAGTTGTTGACAAGCATCAAACCATCCTACAAAACTTTAACATAAAACACCTCAAAGTAATGTGCTAGAACTTCACACAGTACCTATTCTGAAGGTTTATTCAGTTGTGGGTCTATATGAAATTTGACTACAAATTGTGCATTTAAAACATACATCGAAATCAAAATATAACATGAAGCTTTTGTACATATATCAAAAGGTTTATTTGATAATTGGAGAATAAAAAAAATGTTCAACAATGAAATCTTGCGTCAATTTCTCAATACTCTTGTTCAAGTCCAATTTCTTTCTTCATCGAAGAAGTTCTGTCCATTCTTCGAGTTCTTCCGGTATTCTTTGTATCCTTCAACTTGATGTTTTCTTATCTCCACTAGTAATCGTCCCCTAAAAAGATTATGACAAGAACCGGTTTTATTACATACCAATACACAAAAAGTTCAGAGGAACTTAAGAGCAAACTACAATGACAGCTCACAGTACTTGATAAAGTTGAATCTTCACAACAACTTTCGTTGTGAAGGTTCATTTGTTTTAAGTGAAAATATAATCAATTTATATGTGACACTATCGTAACTTAATTAAAGTATAAAAGGTAAATAATTGGTCCCAAATGAAATTTAGTGAATCTTCACAATAACTTTATTGTGAAGGCTTGTTCATTTGATAAGAGGGTAAGAGTTATTTGACAAAAAAATGGAAAAAGTTCAATGGTTTAATACTTTTTGATCCTTCAGAATCCTGGCTTGACTCCGAGTCCGCTTGATTTCGACTTTCTTCCTTATGTTAGTTGATTTCGAGATTCTTGATCCCTCGGAATCTTGTTGTGACATTGTTTGCTGCGAAGATTTGTAATATGGGAAGAAGGAGTTGGAGCTTTTATTGTAGACAAACGAAGTCGTTAAAACCACTAGGAAAGAATATCCGGATGAAGACTTGTTGCACTTAAATGCCCTAATTCATAGTAATTTAGGAGAATAATAAGTTGTAATTGTTTTTATCATTATATGTCCAAAGACTTTCAGGTTACAATGAAACTTCATGTTACTTGATTAACCAGAACCTTCACAACAAGGTTGTTGTGAACGCTCATTCGTTTTAAGTGAAAGTAGAATCATTTTACTTGTGAAATTACTGTAAAATAACAGTTAAGTTCGTCCCGAATGAAATCAAGTCAACCTTCACAATAAGTTTACCGTGAAGGTTTGTTCATTTGATAAATAAAAGTATTTGGCACGAAATTTGGGAAAGCTCTATGGTTTAATACCTTTTGATCCCTCAACATCTTGGCTTGATTTTGACTCATCTTGGACCTCTTCATCATTATCACTGTGAAGGTAACCTTCACAGCAAGCTCACTGTGAAGGTAACCTTCACAGCAAGCTCACTGTGAACGTTCACTTGTTTTGTTCGAAGGTCAAAAGTCATCAAACTCATGCCAACCATATAATGGCAGGATTATAACTCAATTAACAGAGAATCCACCTATATAACACATTGAGCATGTTAAACTTCAATGAAAAAAAAAAGCAAATGAACCTTCACAACAAGCTCACCGTGAAGGTAACCTTCACAGCAAGCTCACTGTGAAGGCTCACTTGTTTTGTTCGAAGGTCAAAAGTAATCAAACTCATCCCAATCATATAATGGCAGAATTATAACTCAATTAACAGATAATCCACCTATATAACACTTTGAGCATGTTAAACTTCAATGAAAAAAAAAGCAAATGAACCTTCACAACAAGCTCACTATGAAGGTAACCTTCACAGCAAGCTCACTGTGAAGGTTCACTTGTTTTGTTCGAAGGTCAAAAGTCATCAAACTCATCCCAACCATATAATGGCAGAATTATAACTCAATTAACAGAGAATCCACCTATATAACACTTTGAGCATGTTAAACTTCAATGGAAAAAAAGCAAATGAGCCACAGAGCAACAGGGAATCCCACATTCTCCATACACACCATTCACAACAGCAACAAGATGAGCACAACCAAGGACAACAAGTTCCCATGTTTATGCAGTAATCAAAAGACCCCCATACCACCTATTAGAATGACTCTTAGTTCTACTTTTAAAAGGTACCCTCTATTGCAAACTCGTTGGAACAAAATTTTGGTACATGTAGAAGCATCATAAATATTTGTGTGTTTTTTTCTAGTCCGTCATCATAAAGGTTATTGAAGTCTATAAAGTATACCTTTCATTGTCTCACCAAGATCAACTAAAACATAAATTGAACATTTATGAAGATAGTGGAATAACAACATTATGCTAAATAAGAGAATTTGTGGTATGTGGGTCTAGCTAATCAAACATTATAAGATAAGTTAAACTTGGAAGGATTACGGTTTGCGGCCTAATTTCTGAGTAATTCAAAGTATCCCCCACTTGATGACTGTTAACAGAGGACAGAGGTTTGCAAATTATGATAATCAAATGGATTGTTCTATTTATATCGTGGTTTGAAGTTGTGAGTTTGGCCGGGATAAACCCGTTTACCTACCGGTAAGAGTCAACACATATACTTCCTTTACCGGGTAAGCTTTTAGTCCAAATCAACATTCTAAAACCCTAGTTTTGCTTTTAAAAAACAAAATGTATAAAATTCTAAAACCCTAGTTTTGATTTTAGGAAACCCTAGTTTTGATTTTAGGAAACCCTAGTTTTGAAACCACATAAATCGTGAACCAATTGAACCACAAATCATGAACCATCGAAATCGCAAACTACTTAATCTATAAACTACAGAAATCGTAAACCTATACAACCACAGAAATCGAAATCGTGAACCACATAAATCGAAATCGTGAACCATAGAAAATGAAATCGTGAACAACAGAAATCGTGATCGAAATCGCAAACTACTTAATCTATAAACTACATAAATCGTAAACCAATACAACCACATAAATCGTAAACCTATACAACCACAGAAAATGAAATCGTGAACAATCAAGAAATAAAGAACCTTGATGACGTATCTGTGGAAGAAGTTGCGTTGAGAAGAAGAAGTTGTGTGGAGACGATGGTGAGATTGAAGAGTTGTGTGGAATGGATGAAGTTGTGTCGAAGAAACCTGAAACCCCTTTCTTTGGGTGAGAATGGTGGAGACGAACTTGTGTTTCTGGCTAACAAATTCGATTTGTGTGTTTTTTTTACTATTATTAATGCCACCAAACTTCGAGATTATTACAAAATTGCCACCGTGTAAAAAATAACCATTGATCACTTTGTTGATCTAATCCTACGGTCAATAATTGGTCTTATGGGTCTCACCAAATTTCTTTGGTCTCACATGATCCCAACTCTATGCATATATATATGCATAGCCTTAGGTTCAATAGAGAAGTGCAAATATTTAGAGAAATAGAGAAGTAAAAAAACACGGGACCGTTCATATATGAACGTTCATATATAAACAGTCATATATGAACGTTCATATGAACGTTTAGATATGACTGTTATATGAACGTTCATATATGACTGTTTATATATGAACGGTCCCGTGTTTTTTTACTTCTCTATTTCTCTAAATATTTGCACTTCTCTATTGAACCTTTCCATATATATATATATATATATATATATATATATATATATATATATATATATATATATATATATGTGTGTGTGTGTGTGTGTGTGTGTGTGTGTGTGTGCATATATAGCAAACCCAATGAATCCCAACCTAATGTGAATGCTAAATATTTTGGATTTTCGGATTTTTATTACCCATCACGGCCCTTCTGCATTATAGGGGCACGAATGTAGCAAAAAAAAATTACATCACGAATGCTTGGATATTAATATATGACATCAGATCTCACGTTGAAAATAAGTAGAAAGGCTGGAAGCTTTATTAATCCGATCTCATTTTGGTTATCAAATTGGGTCAAGACCTAGAACATTGTGGGTGGGCCGTATGCTTTGGGCTCAACAACGGCCTTGGGGTTTTTTTTAGGGAAATTAATTAAAATATCCAAAGTTTGACTTTAACTTACAAAAATACCCAAATTTCTTTGATTTTTGGAAAAATACCCAAATTTTCCGTGATTGGGCCCGCGATTGCGGACCCAAAAAAAATGCCCCCGCGATCGAGGAGAGTGTCCGCGGTGTACACTCAAAGTCATCAATTTGGTGATTTTTGATTTCAAATTTACATTTTCAACCCCTATAGTTTTACTTACTTTACTTTATATCTTTTACTTTTCTAATTTTAATTGTACACCTTCATCATATTAACACATATAATCGTTTATTAACTAAAATACGTTAAAAATACGTTTTAATTTTAACAAGTTACACCATTGTACTTGTTTCTTTGATACCTTCGAAATGATCTCAATATTGAATATTTTTGGATTTATTTATTTTATTATATATCATATATACTACATAAAAATACTTTTAATATTTACAATTCATACCCTTATAGTTAATTATTTAATTTATGGTACATCTCTTATTTTTCAATTTTGTTTTACACTCTTATCACATTAACATAATAATCTTATATTAACTAATTGATTAAATCGTCAAATATCCGCGATCGCGAAAATAAAAGTTAAAAAATGCTTTTTAATTTTAACAAGTTACACCATTTTAATCGTCTCGTCGATACCTTCGAAATGAGCCCAATATAGAATATTTTTTGATTAAATTGATTAAATCGTCAAATTATTTGGATTATACGTCTCGTTGCATTGCAGCGGGTAAATAACTAGTATATATATATATATCGAACTCCTTAACATATTTTAACGTAATTATATATGTTAATGTGATATGTTAAAACGTATTTTATTAACATATTTTAGGTGGCGTTTGTTTTTTAAGTGCTGCTGAAGTCTGAAGTCTGATTTCACTTCTGATTTTTAAGTGGTGATACTGAAGTCTGAAATCTGGAAAAAAGGCTGTTTGGTTCACCATGTCCACCATTATCAAGACTTTGACTTCTAGTGTGGGTTCCTTCGCAAGGATTGAACCACATAAACAGGATCGATTTATGGACAGAAAGTCAGGTAGGGGATCGATCTATCAACAGAAAATCGAACCACATAAACAGGGATCGATTTATTGACATAACTGGTAGAGGGGTCGATTTTTCGACATAAAACACCATAGGGTTTGAACCACAAAAACAGGGATCGATTTGAAGTCGATTTGGAGATCGATCTGGACTCTGGAGTCGACCAGGCTTAGAGATTGATTTAAGATTTGGCATCGATTTACGATTTGGAGAACGACAGTTCTAGGGTTTCAGGGAGAAAAGAGAAGGAAAGGGAGGACGAAGGTAAAATCAAAGAAACAGGGACGAAAAATACATAAGGGAAGATGGGAGTACCTGATCGATTCGAAGGAAGAACTAAGATGGAGACGATTAGAGGATGGTGTCGTTGAGAGGATGGAGGTGATATTTAGATTGAGGCGTAAGTCTTAGAAAAAGTGGAAAATAAGTGAGAATGTTACCACTTTTTGTTGCAGACAAGTTTAAGTGATAAGTGGATCTGAATGAAAGCAAAAACAAACGCACTTATTTTAAAAATGTCTGACCGATTAAGTGTTAATTGGTAATAAGTGCTGAAAATCAAAAAACAAACAGCCCCTTAGTTAATATAATATTATTATGTTAATGTGATAAGATGTAAAACAAAATTGAAAAAATAAGAGATGTGCCATAAATTAAATAATTAACTATAAGGGTATGAATTATAAATATTAAAATTATTTTTATGTAGTATATATGATATATAATTAAATAATTAAATCAAAAAATATTCAATATTGGGCTCATTTCGAAGGTATCGAAGAGACGAGTACAATGGTATAACTTGTTAAAATTAAAACGTATTTTTTAACGTATTTTAATTAATAAACGATTATATGTGTTAATATGATGAAGGTGTAAAGTTAAAATTAGGAAAGTAAAAGTTATAAAGTAAAGTAAGTAAATAATTATAGGGGTTGAAAATGTAAATTTGAAATCAAAAATCTCCAAATTGATGACTTTGAGTGTACACCGCGGACACTCTCCTCGATCGTGGGGCATTTTTTTTGGGTCCGCGATCGCGGGCCTAATTGCGGAAAATTTGAGTATTTTTGTAAAACCAAAGAGATTTTGGGTATTTCTGCAAGTCAAAGTCAAACTTTGGGTATTTTAATTAATTTCCCTTTTTTTTACTTCAAATTTATTTTATTATTTTAATTTGGGTTTTATAATTGATAAAATATAAAATTAATTATCTATACTATCTTATAAAGTATATTTGTCAAAGTTTTATAAACAACTAATAATGCATTATGAATTGTTGTTTATGCATTTGGTTTTAAAATCTCTTAATTACAAGTTACTTATGCATAATGTACAACTTAAACCACAAGGGTTGTGCCGTACTGGTTAAGGCCTTGGGGGATGTGGTGGGATATCCCATCTGCTCAGGGTTCTAATCCAGGCGTACACAACAATTGTGACCACTGAGCTTTAATCAAGACTGATGTCTTACAGTCATAATTTACCAAGGGATTAGTCTAGGCATAGCCTAGTACACCCTTCCTAAAAAAATGTACAACTTAGAATGCTATTTTCAAAATGAAAGTGCCCAACACTATCTCAAGAATCGGATACGCTCTCTTCACTTCCCCAATGTGATGATTCACGAAATTGATTTCTCCAAGAAATCGATTCAACTGGTTCAAGATTTAAGACCAGGTTCTTCAATGCTTCATTCGATCCATTCGTGATTCCATACGATTTGGGTTTTTTAATTCGATGACTCGATTGCTATACCACATCATAAGTTTTTATCTTCTTCCTCCCCTCTTCAAAATGTTGTGTTTTAGGGTTCGAATCACCCCTTCCCCCCATTTTCACCATCAAAATGTGGGTTCCAATCTTTCTTCCTCATGTTCTGATTCACGCTTAAATTTATGTTTATTTATTTATGCTTGAGTTTCTTAATTCCATATATATATAAATAATATGATCGTTTATTTCGTTTGATTTTTATTTTTATTTTGCCTTTGTTTGAATGAAAAATAGAGGGGGTAAGGTCTTTTAATTTAATTCATACTAGTCTTTGACTCGTGCGTTGCGCGACGGTTAATTTATGTTTTATGTTAATTATTTGATGTTTAATAGTTGTTGAATAACTTTGAGACATGTACAATAGTCGATAAAAAGAAAACAAAAACTCCATAAAAAATGAATATTACCTTGAAGATAAAAATATCTCTATTAAGTTTGATACCTATTAAATGTCATTACTAAATGAATAAAATTATCAAACAAATACAAAATAATTAACTATTCAAAGTTCAAATGAAATTTAAATACATTCAAAATTATTGATGTTTTTTAGAACAAAGGTATCCACATAATGGATCAAGAATGTGCAATGTTATTGAAATCAACATCGATCTTTAATTATGATTTTAAATTAACAACCCTACAACTTTCCAAACACACAACAACTTTAAATAATTCCGCATTGCTTTAACAAATGCTTGACTTTGAACACCATATTCCTCATTATTGTTGTAGCCATTACGGTTACTTTAAAAAAAGTGAAAAATGAAGTAAGTCACAAACATGTGTTAAAAAACTCATTATATATAATATTTGTAATTTAAACTTTTGACTGTATATTGATTCATGTTACAAACACAAACATGTGTTAACATCTAATAATCATTTACATCTTTCAAATCTTTCAACTTTACATAATTAATTGGCAAAAAAATAAAATATAAACAATAAAACCTCTCTATTTCTCTATAAATACACCTCACTTCATATAAATAAACAACATAATTTTCTTCAAAAAATAAAAAAATAAATGGTGACAACAATTGTAATAAATGGTGTTTATGAACGTAAGTTAGATAATCAAAGAAAAACGTGAGTGAAAATACATAATGAAATAAAGTTTGTTTTAATGTGATAAGTTACCTACATATTGTCAATAAACATAAATAATTCAAACACACATATCATGGAGATGGGTAAAGTGAACATGATCATGACTTTCGTTTGGCTAAACAAAACATCCTCAAAAATGTCAACTTAACTTTGTAAATAATGACAATATTATGGTTGTCAAAGCCTTTAATACACGAAAGTTTTAGTTGTTAACTTGAAACAAACAAAAAACGCCCACCTCATCAAGATAAAATCATAATACATGGTTCATGATGCAACTAAAACCCAAAATCAATAGAAAAAACATTTCAACATTCATCAAATAAAATGAACCTAACACCATGATTCATCAAAAACATAAACTACAGTTTCTAATTTATCAAAAGAACAAAATCCACTACAACAAATGTAGTCTATTGCGACGACAAAAATCGTTGCTAATGATCAATATTGATATTTAGCGACGACAAAAGTCGTTGCTAAGATCAATATTGATATTTAGCGACGACAAAAGTCGTTGCTAAAGATCAATATTGATCTTAGCAACGACAAAAGTCGTCGCAATAGACTACATTTGTTGTAGAGATCTTGAAGAATGTTGTTAAAGTCCCTAGCATGTATTTTTGAAGGTCATCAAAGCCTTTAGTATGCATATATTTTGGTTACTAATTCCAAACAAACAAAAACAATCAACTCATAGTATTATAAAAAATAATAATACACATGATCCAACTAAAACATAAAAATTAATAGAAAAACATATCAATTTTTATCAAATAAAACAAACACAGGATCATAATTTGTCAAAATAACAAACTACAATTTATAATTGTACACGACTCCTTTGCTAGAAACAATGTAATACTTGAAAAAACAATACACAAATATTCTTTTAACGTGTGGGTTATGCTCCTGATAAAATATTTAGAAATGAGAGTTAAGGTAATAATACATAATGAAATTTTAAAATAGACAACATCAAAATAGATTGAAATGGATGAGTAGTTGAATGAAAGCCTTACTTGTAGTATATGTGTACCGTGATGATGAAACTTTACACATTTGATGATCTTTAGAGCTTGTTTCTGCTTGTGTCACTTACTACAAACAAAAACATAAAGATCATATGAAATCAACACAATATCAAAGAACTTAACTATAAACAAAAGTTCATATCCTATATCGATCTTTTAATGAGAGATAATATGTTATGTTGGTGCAAGTGTACCCCGCTTTAATATTGTGATATATTTTTGGTACACATAAAATCACATCTCCATATTTATTTTGATGATTACAAAACACACCGCATTATTTGTTATCTAATATTTTATCTGAGTGTGCAGATATTTAAATGATCTCGATAAATTATTATCTGAAGAATCCAAGTTTGAAGAGTTTCGTCATTTTTTTTAAAATGATAAACACCCTAAAATATTTTATCACTTGGATATTTCGTATCTATATAAATATATTTGAATCAAATATATATATAATATCTTTTATATATAAATCTCTGATATATATATATATTAATATATGCTGCTACTGTTCATCTGTTGCAAGAAGTGTGTTCAGCCGAAGTTTACCTGCGTTGCCATGCTCTCATTGGACAGATCTTCTGGCGGTATACCGCCAAGGTATACGCGGTATACCGCGGGTACTATTTCCCATCAACTTGTTCTGCATGAGAAGCTTCGTTTGTCAGGAAGTATGTCAGGCGGTATACCGCCATGTGCAACGCGGTATACCGCGGGTACATTATGCCGTTGAGTTTTTTTTTGCAGGTTGACCTTCTCAAGGAGTACACTTTTTATGACGCAGGTATACCGCGATGGTTCGGCGGTATACCGCGAAATTCTCAAGTCGGATTTTCATGCAGTATAAATACAAGCCTCCAGCAGCATTAAACTCTACACCAACTTCAGCATTAAGTTCTCCCTCAGCATTTGATTATTATTCTGCTGCTTTCTTACTCACACTAAATCACTTAAACTGATAAATTAATTTTTGAGCAAGAAATCTTGAGTTGATAGCAGATTAAAATCTCACGATTAGTTGAATCAGCAACACAACTCAAGTGATCAAACTCTCTAAAAATATCCAAGTGATAAACCTTATTCAAGAGTGATTATTCATATTAAATTATACCCTCTTGTAAGTGTTTGAATTAGAGTGAGTGATCCACCATTAATCTCTCAAAGAAGAGTGTTTCGCGTTTGTTGTATTAAGGTTTGTGTTTCTACCGTAAAGAACACGTTTCGTATTGGATCTCCGAGAAGTGTTATTTTCTCGAGGTGGACTAGCCAACTTTGTGTTTGGTGAACCACTTTAAAAATCTCGTTGTCAAGTATTCTCTTTCCCTTATCTCTTTACATTTCCGCTGTGCATTTAAATTATATCTGTTTATATAATTGTTGTATATTTACTTGTTTATACTCTGCTTTATTTTTACTGTATTGTTTGTACTGTATTTATTTGTTCAAAGATTTTTTTGAAAGAAAAAGATTTTAAATACAACCTTACCCCCCCCCTTAGGTTGTCCAACATTTGGTATCAGAGCAGGTCTTTCAAAAATTATTCTGCATTTTTTTCTCTTTTCTTCTAAATGGCTCAACAAACTAATATCGTGTTTTCAAAACCTCCTTTGATAGATACTGAAAAGTTTGGCATTTGGGCCGAGCTATTTGAATGTCACGTGCGTGGCAAAAATCAAAAGATTTGGAACATCATAGAAAAAGGGAATTTTAAACCCACCATTGTGAAAGATGATGTTTATATTGATAAACCCCTAGATGACTGGACTACTTCTGATGAAGCCCATTTTTGTTTAAACTTTGAAGCTAAAAATATATTATATGCTGCTTTAACAACTGACGAAATCGAAAGAGTATATACTTATAAAACTGCAAATCAAATATGGGAAAGTTTAAATAATACTCATCGTGGAAACACGGAGGTTAAATCTAGTAAAGTAAATATTTTAGTTCACGATTATGAACTATTCGAAATGAAACAAGATGAGTCAATTGACTCAATGTTTAAAAGATTTAACCTTATTGTGACTACTTTGAAAGGTTTGGATCGCACTTATCCTAACGAGGACTATATAAGGAAAATCCTACGAGCCCTTCCTTCGGAGTGGATGCAAAAGATAACATCCTTAGAAGACTCCCGTGACCTCTCCATAATGAAGATAGACGACTTAATCGGTAATCTTAAAGTGCATGAAATTGCACTTAAAAGAAACAAAGATCGGGAGCAAGTTAAAAAGAAATCAATCGCTCTCAATGTCTCAACACCAAAAGATGAGAAGAAAAAGGAGAAAGCTAGCTCCTCGAAAGATCCTTCCGAAACTCTCGATGAAGTCGCCATGTTGGTAAGAAACTTTTCCAAATTTCTTAATAATAATAATAAATTTTCTAACAATGGCAGATTTCAAAGAAACGGTAACTACCGTCGTGGTGGTGATAATCGAAGTCGTAAGTTCCATAAACGAGACGAAAAAATTAAGAAAAATGGCGACTCGAGTGAAGACGATAAAGCTAAGCCAAAGAGAGGCTTTTGCTACTCATGTGGTGACAAAGACCACTACGCCAATGAATGTCCTAAAAAGAACAAATTCCAAAAGAAGAAGGAGAAAGCCTTCATTGGAGGCGCGTGGAGCGAGAGTGAAGAAGAAGATGACTATCAAGCCATTTGTCTTATGGCCGATAGCGACGACGAGGTAAAATCTTCTTACTCAGATTACGATAGTGATTATGAAAATGATAATGAAAATAATCTTGAAGAACTATATGAATCGTTTCATAAAATGGCCGCTCTTGCAAATCGTTACCAAGATGAGAATGCCATGTTAAAAGAAACTGTAAATGCTTGTAAAAAGGAAATAAAAAATGTTAAACAAAAATCTGAAAATGATATAGATATAATTGCTAAATTAGAAACTAAATTAGGAGAAAAAGATTTTTGTAAATCTTGTGATGTTTTAAATAAAGAAATTGCATGCTTAAATAAAAAATCACATGAAAATATTATTTGTACAAAATGTGATATTCTTGAGAATGAGATTACATGCTTAAAGGCTAAATGTGCTTCATATGAAAAAGATAACATGCTAGCTAAAGCTTTTGAAAGTAGTAATAAAAAGGTTCTTAACATGCTTAATATGCCTAACCGTATAAAATGTAGAAAAGGCATTGGTTCCAATACTTGTGTTGATAAATGTTCTTGTATACCCATCAAAAGATTTTATGAATCACCTAAAGTAAATACAAGAAATCAATATGTGCAAAAACCTCCATATGTGCGTAAAATAAATAATGTAAATTATAATACGAGAAAACCGTATGCTCGCATGTACCATGATAAATATTCTAAACCTAATAATAATGCGAATGTAAATGCTTGTTTTTATGTATATGATAAATATAATCGCAAAATTAAAATGGTTAATAAATGGATTCCAAAAGGAATGTTTAGTAATGATAATCCCGGTGGTATGCGTTTATGGTTTTAAATGTGTTATATATATATATATAGTTTAAATATATTCTGTTATATATGTTATATATATAAGTAATATATAATACTATTCATATATATATATACATACGTACTGCACATATATATATACATTTTATTTAATTCTTTTAATTCTTATATATATATATATTATGTTTAATGTGTTATATATATTTATTAATATGGTTTGATGTATTATATATTGTGTAATGTATTATATATATATATATTCTGTTTGACTTTATATATATGTATGTTGGTTGACTTTTGAAACTAATTGTCAAGGACCCACGAGAAATGGGGACCATAAAAGTTATATCTTCATTATTGTAGATTGATCTTGATATGGACTGGATACTCGATAGTGGTTGCACACGTCACATGACCGGAAACAATAATCTCTTTTCATCATATAAGTCATGTGATGGTGGACAGGTAATCTTTGGAGGAAACTCCAAAGGAAATATAATTGGTAGAGGTACAGTCTCTTGCAATAATGTTCAATTTCTAAATGTTAATCATGTTGATAATTTACATTTTAATTTGTTAAGTGTTCGCCAATTGTGTAAAAATAATACAACTGTTGTCTTCGAAGAAGACTCGTGCAAAATCATAAAAAATGGCAAAGTTCTTTTAAATGGCTTTGTAAAAGGAAATTTATATATTTGTAAAACTGTTGTATCTGATAATGTATGCTTATCTTCTATTAATGATGTTTCTACTTTATGGCATAGGCGTTTAGGTCACGCTAACCTAAGATTAATGCAAAACTTAAAAAATAAGGAGCTTGTGAGTGACCTGCCAAAATTAAGGTTTGATAATCATTTTTGTGATGCTTGTCGTGTCGGCAAACAACATCACGTTTCTCATAAATCAAAAAATGTTATTTCTACTCAAAGAGTTTTAGAACTTTTACATATGGATCTTTTTGGCCCGATGGCTATTCAAAGTTTTGGAGGAAATTTTTATACTTTGGTTATTGTGGATGACTATTCCCGTTATACTTGGACTTTATTTTTGAGACATAAAAATGAGGCTTTTGAAAAGTTTAAAATTTTGGGAAAACGAATTCAAAACCAACAAGGTTGTACGATTGTTTCCATACGTACGGACCATGGACGAGAATTCGATAATGATGTACAATTTGGTGCCTTTTGTGATAAACATGGTATAACTCATAACTTTTCGGCTCCTCGAACTCCTCAGTCAAACGGGGTTGTTGAAAGGAAAAATCGAACGTTGCAAGAAATGAGTAGAACTATGCTAAACGAACATCAAGTTCCCCAAAAGTTTTGGTGTGATGCCGTTGCTACCGCGACCTATGTGCTTAACCGTGTCCTAATTAGAGGTATCCTAAATAAGACACCCTATGAACTTTACCGAGGTAGAAAACCTTCCCTAGCTCACCTAAAAGTTTTTGGTTGTAAATGTTTCATTTTAAACACCAAATCCTACCTAACCAAATTTGACCCCAAAGCCTATGAAGGAGTTTTCCTAGGTTACTCTTGGAATAGCAAAGCCTATAGAATCTTAAATAAGGAGACCATGGTAGTGGAAGAATCCCTTAATGTTAGTTTTGACGAGAGTCCTCCCAAACCAAGTGCATCCTTAGCAAATGATAATATCCGTGAAGGAGATGTCTTAGCCCAACAACTTAGTACCTTGGATTTAGGTACCCAACCTTCCACAAATAATATTGAATCTAGTGATGCCCCTCCGTGCTTTATTCCACAAGGTATAGATGATCCTAACCTTAGAACCGCTCGAGGCCATCCCGTAGATCAAATTATAGGTGACCTAAACCAAAGGACAACTAGATCACAAATCCTTACCCATTGTGCTTTCCATGCCTTTATCTCAACCATAGAACCTAAAACCATAGATGAAGCTTTAGGTGATGAGGATTGGATTTTGGCCATGCAAGATGAGTTAAACCAATTTACTAGGAATGATGTGTGGGACTTAGTACCTAGCCCTAGTAGTCAAACCATTATTGGCACAAGATGGGTCTTCCGTAACAAGGTAGACGAGAACGGTGGAGTCACACGAAACAAGGCACGTTTAGTTGCCAAGGGGTACAGTCAACAAGAAGGTATAGATTATGACGAAACCTTTGCACCGGTTGCAAGGTTGGAGTCTATTCGAATGCTTCTCGCTTTTGCAAATGCTAAAGATTTTAAGTTATTTCAAATGGATGTTAAAAGTGCTTTCTTAAATGGTATTATAAATGAGGAGGTATACGTTTCTCAACCTCCCGGTTTTGAAAGTTTTGAAAACCCGACACATGTTTATAAATTAAAAAAGGCGCTTTATGGTTTAAAGCAGGCTCCGCGTGCTTGGTATGATAGATTAAAAACCTTTTTAATTGTTAGTGGTTATATTATGGGTAAAATAGATAATACTTTATTTGTGAAATATGTTCAAAATGATATTGTGGTTGTGCAAGTATATGTTGATGATATTATTTTTGGTTCCACTAATGAAAAATTGTGTAATGATTTTTCTGCGAAAATGACTAGCGAATTTGAAATGAGCATGATGGGAGAGTTAAAATACTTCTTAGGATTGCAAATAAAACAATGTGAAACTGGTATTTTTATTAGTCAATCTAAATATTGTAAAGATATGTTGAAAAAGTTTAACTTTGAAAATGTCAAACCCGTTGAAACTCCAATGACCACAAATTTGCAATTATCTCGTGACGAGGAGGGAAACGATTTTAATGAAAAGATTTATCGTGGTATGATTGGTAGCTTGTTATATTTAACTGCTAGTAGACCTGATATTATGTTTAGTGTATGTTTATGTGCTCGTTTTCAATCTTCACCTAAACAATCTCACTATGAAGCTGTCAAGCGTATTTTTCGATATTTACGAGGTACTACTAATCTTGGCTTATGGTACGCAAAGAAACCCGAGTTAGAAGTAACGTGTTTTGCCGATTCCGATCTTGGTGGATCTATTGTTGACCGAAAAAGTACTAGTGGGGTATGTGCCTTTATAGGTCTCTCACTTGTATCTTGGTTCTCTAAGAAACAACAATCCGTAGCTTTGTCTACAACCGAAGCGGAATATGTAGCCGCCGCAAGAGCATGTGCTCAAGTCCTATGGATGAAACACACACTTACCGATTTTGAGGTACACCTAACCAAAATTCCAATTATGTGTGATAACTCAAGTGCCATAAACTTAAGTAAAAATCCCGTTTTACATTCTCGTACCAAACATATTGAATTGAGACATCACTTTTTACGAGATAATGTTCAAAAAGGCAAAATCGTACTTGAAAAGGTTGATTCGGAAGATAATTTGGCCGATGTTTTCACAAAAGCCCTTAACAAAAAAGCGTTCTTTAAATTAAGACTTGGTTTAGGCATGCTTGAGTATAACCCTTGATAAATACTAACTCTCAAATATTTCATATTTTGAGGGGGAGCATCTTTCAAGGGGGAGCATAGCGTCTTTCCTAACCCTTTTTGCTTCGACAAAAGGGGGAGAGAAACCGAGTATGCTCTCGTGTTTAGCGTTGTGTTTGTCATCATCAAAAAGGGGGAGATTGTTGGTGCAAGTGTACCCCGCTTTAATATTGTGATATATTTTTGGTACACATAAAATCACATCTCCATATTTATTTTGATGATTACAAAACACACCGCATTATTTGTTATCTAATATTTTATCTGAGTGTGCAGATATTTAAATGATCTCGATAAATTATTATCTGAAGAATCCAAGTTTGAAGAGTTTCGTCATTTTTTTTAAAATGATAAACACCCTAAAATATTTTATCACTTGGATATTTCGTATCTATATAAATATATTTGAATCAAATATATATATAATATCTTTTATATATAAATCTCTGATATATATATATATTAATATATGCTGCTACTGTTCATCTGTTGCAAGAAGTGTGTTCAGCCGAAGTTTACCTGCGTTGCCATGCTCTCATTGGACAGATCTTCTGGCGGTATACCGCCAAGGTATACGCGGTATACCGCGGGTACTATTTCCCATCAACTTGTTCTGCATGAGAAGCTTCGTTTGTCAGGAAGTATGTCAGGCGGTATACCGCCATGTGCAACGCGGTATACCGCGGGTACATTATGCCGTTGAGTTTTTTTTTGCAGGTTGACCTTCTCAAGGAGTACACTTTTTATGACGCAGGTATACCGCGATGGTTCGGCGGTATACCGCGAAATTCTCAAGTCGGATTTTCATGCAGTATAAATACAAGCCTCCAGCAGCATTAAACTCTACACCAACTTCAGCATTAAGTTCTCCCTCAGCATTTGATTATTATTCTGCTGCTTTCTTACTCACACTAAATCACTTAAACTGATAAATTAATTTTTGAGCAAGAAATCTTGAGTTGATAGCAGATTAAAATCTCACGATTAGTTGAATCAGCAACACAACTCAAGTGATCAAACTCTCTAAAAATATCCAAGTGATAAACCTTATTCAAGAGTGATTATTCATATTAAATTATACCCTCTTGTAAGTGTTTGAATTAGAGTGAGTGATCCACCATTAATCTCTCAAAGAAGAGTGTTTCGCGTTTGTTGTATTAAGGTTTGTGTTTCTACCGTAAAGAACACGTTTCGTATTGGATCTCCGAGAAGTGTTATTTTCTCGAGGTGGACTAGCCAACTTTGTGTTTGGTGAACCACTTTAAAAATCTCGTTGTCAAGTATTCTCTTTCCCTTATCTCTTTACATTTCCGCTGTGCATTTAAATTATATCTGTTTATATAATTGTTGTATATTTACTTGTTTATACTCTGCTTTATTTTTACTGTATTGTTTGTACTGTATTTATTTGTTCAAAGATTTTTTTGAAAGAAAAAGATTTTAAATACAACCTTACCCCCCCCCTTAGGTTGTCCAACATGTTAGAAAGGAAGGAATGAGAGGTAGGTTATTGTATGACAAAGAAAAAAAATACCAATAACATATCAAAAAATTTGTGCTTAAATAAGAGAAAATGAGTGATTAATAAAATAAGTGAGGGAATATGAATGGTTAATAACATAAAAAAGTGGAAATAAATGATTTATTAACATAAATTGCAATAAAACAAATAATTAATATAGGAAGATGGATGGTTTAGGTAATCAAAGTTATATAAATTGGTGCCAAAATTACCAAAATACCCTCCTTTAAGTAAAAAGGACATTTTTCATAGAAGGGCATTAAGGTCTTTAACATATCAAATATTTTAAAAAATCAAAAATCTAAGAAAAAAGAAAAGTAGACATATAGTGTTTAGGAGATGCCACATCATTGGCTTTGGTTTTAATATATATATTGATTGCTGTAACCACTCATTTAAACACATCCATTAGATCATTAAATCTAACAGTGACCCGCCAGACGTAACCAGGCCTGCTATTTGGATGATTTGTTGGCCCGGCCCGAAGCCCGACCAAGGCCCGGACCCTAGCCTAACCAAGGCCCGACCCTTTTCTCACTTCATTAAAAAAAGCTGGATATATTAGGTCTCTCATGTTTCGATCACATGACCTCCTCTCCATAGCCTTCGTGCATTTACCACCATGCCAATGCGTCAGCTTTGATTATTTTTGCTTCTTTAATTTATTTATTAATACTTTCGCCTTCAAAATTTACAACCGTTCAGTAACGGTCATATGGCCGTTTTCACCATTTTGTAGCCGTTTTTTCACAATTTTAAGTACTCCTCACACTATAAATAACATAGTTGGTGTATGGTGTTACATACCAACTTACAAAACGCAATTCTTGCTCAAAATTCTCGATTTCTCGCTACCTCGTGATATTTCAATGTAGTTTTTAATGTATGTTCTTTATAACTCAATGTATTTTTTAAAGTATGTTCTTTATAATTCAATGTATTTTTTTTAAAGTATGTTCTTTATAATTCAATGTATTTTTTTTAAATGTTCTTTATAATTCAATGTATTTTTTTTAAATGTATTTTTTTAAATGTATTTTTTAATCGAAATTATAATAAAACGTATTTTAAGTATATTTAAGCGACCCAAATACCCAATTAATTAGATAATTAGAATAACATTTAAAAATCAAAAAAAAAATTGTGAAGGCCCGGTTAAGGCTTGTTTAAGGCCCGGCCCGAAAGCCCGGGCTTATAAAAAGCCTAAGCGGGCTCATATATTTGTGCTCAAGCCCGGCCCGGCCCGACCCAGACCCGACTAAAGCCCGAGCCTTGAAATAGTGTTTTGGCCCGGTCCTTCCGGAGGCTCGATCTAGCCCGGCCTGGCTCGATTTTTTGGTCACCTCTATGTGTGTGTGTGTGTGTGTGTGTGTGTGTATATATATATATATATATATATTATCTCCGTACCAAAATAGTATCTGCATTTTTATATATGTTTTGTCTCAAAATAAGTGTGCCCACTTTAAAAAATACATAACTAAATTCTCAATTTTACCCTATACAAATATTTAAGAGTTGTAAGAGAAGAGAGATTAAATAAGGGTAATATATATCATTTGGTTAATAAAAAGATGTAGTAATTATATCTATCTAAAATTGTATAGTGTTTTCACTCCCAAGTAGGGATGGTCAAAAGGGCCCTGCCCGACCGGGACCGTTTAGGCTGGTTTGGGCCCGTAGTTTCTTAACCGGTTATGAATTTTTATCCAAAAACAGGTATGAGATCGGTCTGGAAACGACCTGATTTTTAAATTAAAATTTATTTTTAATGTATTTTTAATTATATTTTTCAATAAAGAAGTATTTGTTAGTGTATTTGATTGACCAAATTTTTCAAAAAAAATTATTAGTAAAAAGTAAATTTAAAAAAATAAAAAAATTAAGTAGGACCAATTTGGGCCCAGCCCGGAACCAGAACCGTGACCGGTTCTCATTATCGGGTCTTATAAAGCTTAACCGGTTCTTCGTACTTGGACCAGATACGTCGGGACCGATTATGAAATCACTATTTAAGACCGGGACTAATTTGGACCCGGCCCGACTCGCTCTGGTACCGATTTTTGGCTATCTTTAGTTCCAAGTCAGTCCTATTTCAGTCAGGGGCGGAGCCAGAAAAATTAACTAGGGTGATCCTCTTCAATTTAACGCAAAAATAAATATATCAAAAATATTATATTGATAGCAACATTCAATCCAAAAGTATACATATGCAAACAAAAAACATGGACCTTTATAAATTTAACAATGCCCTCGACGATTTTTCATTTTCTGAAACATGTCAATGATAACTTCATTATCAACGTCAGCAAACACATCTTTTTCAATATAGGCAACCAAGTTATCGTTCATCCATTGATCTCCCATTTTATTGCGCAACCTATTCTTCATGATATTCATTGCTGAAAATGCTCTCTCAACTGTTGCAGTTGCAACCGATAATGTCAATGCTAATTTAATAAGCAAGAAAACCAGTAGGAATACCTTATCTCTTCTTGTCTCGACCATATTTTTTAGCAAGATCACCAATCCCATTCAGATTTGAAAAATCTGTTGACGTTTTCATATCAAGAATATAAATTTCAAGTTGATCTTCAAGTACCATTAGCTTAATCTCAGAGAAATCACTTGGATAGAAACGAGCAAGACAAATCAATTTGTCTTTATCAAAAGCTGCAAAAGAGTTGTTCGGATTGAGACACGCCATAGAAATAAGCAACTTGGTACTAGTCTCATTAAAACGATTCTCCAATTCCATAAGTTGCAGATCAATGACAGCATAAAATAACTCTACACGATAGTAGTGTAAGTTTGTCATTTTTGGAGCTTTTCGGTGTGATCATCCAGGAAGTAAGAACATATCATCCATGTTGCACACTTGAATATCATGTTTTTCACAAAACAAAGTAGCTTGGTTAAGCATAGAATCCCACCCGTTATCCCTCAAATTCTGTAGTTGCGCTTTGCAAAGTCCAACCAAGTTCATTGCATTTACAATATCCTGTTCTTTCCTTTGCAATGCTTGAGATAAATCATTCGTAATACCCAATAAAGTCCTCATAAAGTGCAAACAAAATATGAAATCAAAGGTCTGCAAAGAGGTAGATAACTGAATAGCGTCACATTTTTGTTCTTGGGTTAATCCGTCCTCTTCTATCATCTCAAGCACATCTATGACGGATGAAAACAAGATAAGCATACTAACCAGAGTACCATAATGTGATCCCCAACGTGTGTCACCCGCTCTGACGAGGGAAGTTTCTTGATTGAGGCCTCTACCACTTGGGATTTCACCTACATTCAATGACTCAATCACTTTAGCAGCTTGTTGTTCTCGAAGACGGTCACTGCGTTTGCATGAACCACCAACAACATTCACAATGTTGGTTAGTAAGAAAAAGACACTAGCAATTTTCAGATGCCTTTTCGCCACATCTACAAGAGTAAGTTGAAGTTGGTGAGCAAAACAATGAACATAATACGCACTTGCATTTTCATTCAAAATCAGTGTTTTGAGACCACCAAGTTCACCTTGCATGTTACTATCCCCATCATAACCTTGCCCACGCAAATTAGAGATACTCAATCCATGCCTTGAAAACAAAGCATCCAATGTCGTCTTAAGTGAGATAGATGTAGTATTTGGGACATGCTCAATAGCTAGAAAGCTCTCAATTACATGTCCTTTCATATTTACATAACGCAATACAACACTCATTTGTTCTTTAATTGAAACGTCACAAGATTCATCAACAAGAACTGAAAAAAAGCCATCGCAAAGATCACTTACAATGAGCTTTGTTGTTTCAGTCGCAGCAGCATAAAAATATCCTTTTGGATATCCGGTGAAGTTAACTTGAGATTCTCAGGAGCATTCTTGAAAGTAACAGCTTCGATGCTTTCATTATGATTAGCAAGAAATTGCAATAGCTCTATAAAGTTCCCTCTGTTGTTTGAAGTCTCACATTCATCATGGCCTTTAAAGGCAAGACCTTGTCTTAAGAGGAACCGAACACAATCAATTGACGCATTCAAACGTATCTTATAATCAATCTTACTTTGTATTGAATGCTTGACGATGACAGCTTCAATGTGTTGTTTGTTGTTCAACAAAGCTTGGCAATTAGCCCAAGCTTGGTTATGAGCACTATTAACGCTTCCAACATGAGTCCTTAACTTATCTTTCCTTGCCCAATTTTTGAATCCCATGCCAACAAACGTGTCACCACCTGCTTGTGCTCCTATACTTGGCTTGAAAAGATAGCAACATAAACAATACGCAGCATTTTGATTTACACTATATTCCAACCAAGTAGCATATTCATCAAACCAAGCAACGTTGAATCTTCGTGGTTTATTCCCAAAAAGTGTGGACGGAAATTCATGGCTTCGAGGTTGGCAAGGTCCTTTTAAGAGATATGTTCTTCGAACTTCGTCTCGAATATTATGATTATAATCCAATATCCTAATCCGCATTCCAAGATCTGAGGGAAGATTGGCCAAGTTTATTTCCACACGACTTTGTTTTGAACCTTCATTGTTAGTTGGCTCAGACGAATCAACAATTGTTTTTCTTTTGGTTAAGTATTTATCCATATCTGTCAAATATCCCAAGAATTTCAACATCTCAAATAAATAACTACACAATTTGCAAGTTTTAACATATAACAATTAAAATCTTAATAATTAAACCTAATGAAATTAACACTTTCAAGTCAAATAAATAGCAATAATAAAACCTTAATACTTTCAAGTTTGGAACAATTAGCAGTAAACATATATCTAAAGTCTTAATTCTTTATTAAAATTTAAACCCTAAAAAGTTGAGGCTTTACCGAAATTCGAAATTGAGCTTAGAGATGTCGTTGTCCGCTCATAAGACAAAGACGATACATAGATGAGAGTGAAAGAGAACCACTGAACCACGTGAGGCGTGAGCGTGAATCAAAATTTTGAGTCGTGAAATAGTCTTGAATGCATCTGTATGTTTGCTGTGTGGACTGTGGACTGTGGAGTCGTGAGGGTCACTTGAGGAAGATGAGCGTGAAGTGGGTTTTGGTAGTTTGGTACTTATTATTTATTAAGGTGGCCAGCCAACAATTAAATATTTAGTGATTGCCTGATTGGGTAATTGGGTTATGGTTAGCATACAATAATATTAGTTAAATGGGCTTATGAATTTTATAAAAATTTGGCCTATAATTTTTTTTTAAATTCAGGGTTAGCTTAAGCTAACACTGGCCATTAGTTGGCTCGGCCCCTGATTTCAGTCTTCGGTCGGTGCCCGGCATAAAAATGGCCTCATGATCCACGCTTGATTTTTCCTCCGTTCCTTGCTCCACTTTTCTGAAATCTATGGGGTTATTGTTGCTCTTGAAAAAGGGGCGATCAACATGGTATGGTTTCCACGTCGTGCCCAAAATCCAAATTACTTGCCCCAATTCCCATCCGTGTATATTGCCATCGGTGTTTATCCCCAAATTTTGTATTCAAAGTTTTGGCATTTTTGCCAAATAGGTCCCTGCTGTTTCTTTTTATGTTTGTCACTGTTGTCCTTCGTATTTGATTTTATTCACGTTCTAGTCCCTACTTCAAATTTGAAACAATAAAATATCTATGACTAGTTGTGTTATAAACAAGGTTCTAAATGGCGTGACCAAGCCTCAAGCCTTAGGAGTCACGGAGAAGCCATGACGTTTTCAAGGCATAACTTATGCCGTCAAATTTCTAATTCATATATAATATTATATATAAAAATATATGTTTTGTAATGTTACTCAATGAGTCGATAATAATAAGCAAGTTAAACTAGATTATATATTTAAAAACTTGCAAATAAGACTTAAAAATGTAAAGAAAAATCAAATATCGCACTACGAAAACTGCGCATTAGACCATGGCGTGTCACGAGCTTAACGTGGCGTGAAACACAAGCCATGACACGCCATAGCGGCTGTGCGGCGAGTTTTTTAGAACATTGGTTATAAATGTGATGCACCAAGATATAAAATCTTATTGTAAAATGAGAGTAGAAAATTAATGTAGTTTTGGATTAGAAAACAAAGTTCACATTTATGTTTATGTAAAATCTATTAATTTTGTTTTTTTATCAATTTACTTGTAACATGTGTTTTAAAAAATTAATTCTATTATGTGAGGAAGTATTACATTCGCACATAGTAATATCTAATGCCTTTCCTCAAACCATATTCAAGATCCCTAAATTACACATACAAGTTATAAACATATTAACCCAATGTTAAATAAATCTAGGACTTAAATTAAGTCACTTAATCACCAAATAATTTAAAGGAACCCGGTTGGTCTAATTGGAATCCACAATTTTATTTTTATTATGGGTCTCCAAGCAATTTTTTGATTTATATTTTTTCATGAATTTATACGAATTAAGAAAAACGAACTATCAATTAGTAAGACAAGTAATTCACATGAATTAAAAGATCAATCACGCAAATTTTAGAAATAGCAATAACACAAAGATTCAAGATTTTTCAAATTTTATTTCGTACAAGGTTGAGAAACATCTCGAGTTAGTAATGCCCTCTTCGTCTCCATTTTCAATGAAATTGCTTCTGCGTATGCTCATAGATGTAACACCTCGAATGTTATAAAATGGTACGATTAGTTTTATTGGTGATTGACTATTTGATAAAGTAATTTTAGAGTTTATCCCCGAGTAAGTTACGTTATTTATCTTAACGGAATTATAAGTCAAGGGGTAAGCTTTAATTTTAATTTATTAGTGGAAGGGTTAAAATTGCCATTTGATGAAAGTGTAGGGTTGGTTTGGTCAAGGTGATGAAACCTAATATCCATCACCACCGCCTCTTTTGTATTAAAAGTAATCAGTAAGATATTTTGGGCCATTTTTGGATTCTTGTGAGTTGAATACGACAGCAGGAAGAAGAAAGAAGAAATGAGAAAGAGAAAGAGAAGAAAAGAGAAGGATTGAACGGTGATTCTTGTGTGAGAAGGAAGGTTTTGGATTACTGGGTTAAACTTCAATCAGGTGAGTTCATTCTTTTCATTTTGAAATTTAACAGTTGAAATTAAATCAGGTTTAGTACATAATCTGTCTGAATAAAATGGTATGTCTGTATGGAAACGAATCGATCAGTAAATTGCATTTTAGATGAGTTTTTGGAGTTAATTTGATGTGAGTTGAACGAGTCAGTATCGAAGTCCCGGTATTTTAGAAATTCCGGAACTCGGAATTGGAGTCCGGAACTGGTTGGTTCCGGAACTGACTTTGGATCCGGAAATAAGTGGTTCCGGAATTTGGGAAATTAAGTTCCGGTATTGGACAAGATTCCGGAACTAGGCCAAGCCCGGTATCGATTTGAATTATGGGATTTAATTCCGGAAATGGGCCTTAAGTTGGGATCCGGAGTTAAAAACCGGAAATGGGCCTTGAGTTGGATCCGGAATTAATTTCCGGAAGTAGTCTTTATTTTGGATCCGGTAATAATTTTTCGGAACTAGGCTTGGGAACCGGAATTGGATTGGGCTTTCGGTATATGACTTGGGTTCCGGTAATTAAAATCCGGAATGGGCTTTTGTTTGGGTTCCGGTAATTAAGATCCGGAAGTGGGGTTTTGTTTGGATCCGGTAATTAAAATCCGGAAGTGGGGTTTAGGGTCCATTATGGTTTTCATTGTTAGGATATGAATTCTATTGAAATTATTATCTCATTTTGAATCGAGGTTTCAGAATACTTTTCTAAATAAAATTTTAGAAGAAGAACATTTGAGGGTACAATAGGTTATCCGGTGTTCTTAGAATTGAATATGTTATGAGAAGTAGTGTGATGTGAAATGTGGAATAGGCATAAAGTAACTTGTAATTCCCGTTGACCTGAAATGTGGAATAGGCATAAAGTAATTGTAATTCCCATTTCGTAAAGGTGTTATGAAATGAGAAATAGGTAGGGTTGCTCACGGGTTGGGTTGGCCGGGTTGAAGGCACTTTAACAACCCAACCCAATCATTGCGGTTTGGAAAATCCCAACCCAACCCAACCCAATCAAAAGTGCAACCCAAACCGTTCGGGTTGGGTTGGGTTGGTCGGGTTGAAACTTTTATTGACTCTTTCACCATTTAACTATGTTATCGTGTCTAAACAAATTGCTACATGTTTCTAAATATCTAAATGTTCAACAAATTACTAAATCGTCTAATAAAAGATTGCTTCTAATTGTTTTGTTTATAAATGTGGCATCAAGAATCAATAACAAGATTACTAAAGTAACAAGTGGCCAACAATGATCTGTTTATAAATGTTCAACAGTAACAATATTGCTTTGACAGTAACAAAAATGACAGTAACAAGAATTCAAAATTACATTTAAATGTTTTTACGGGTTGTTGCGGGTTGTCGAGTTGGGTCGGTTTGTTTTGGGCCTAACCCGTTATCAACCCAATATATGCGGGTTGGTCAAAAATAGTATCGATTATAAATCGGGTTGGCTCGGTTTGAGTTTTTTTGCCTCGGGTTGGGTTGGGTTGGCCGGGTTGGTCGGAAATTTGAGCACCCCTAGAAATAGGCATAAAGGAAATTGTAATTTCTATTTCATAGTGTGATGTGAAATGTGGAATAGGCATAAAGTAATTTGTAATTCCCGTTCACATGGAAATGGAGAATAGGCATAAAGTAAATTGTAATTCTCATTTCGTAGTATAGAAATTGAGGAATAGGCATAAAGTAAATTGTAGTTCCTAATTTCTATGGGAAGGTCAGAGATAGGCATAAAGTAAATTGTAATCTCTACTTTCAGTCCAAGAAATAGGCATAAAGTAACTTGTAATTTCTTGGATAAGAGCAATGATCTAGAATCTGCAATGATTCGTAGTAGGCTCTTGATTGTAATGATATGACTTACTAAATGTTAGTCATATCCATGGGATTGGGTATGTTCCCATCATTGAGATGAGCACGTGTACGGTAAGAATGGTGTGAACCAGGTTTGTTTATATGCTTTGGATATCTGAGTTATCAAAGTTGTTAATGTTTTAATTTGAATTTGGATGTTCTCACTAGGCGTAAGCCTAATTGCTCAAATTAAATCTTCTTACCAGGTACAGGCTCAGGGAAGTAATGGGATGTGGGACGAGAGCTTTTGAAGTATTCAACTCTTGAGATAAGCGGAGAATTTAGCTAACGTGGTGAGGCTTTTTGATGGATTGCTTAGATAACCCAATTAATCTGATTATAGTTGACATGATTAGATTAATAGGTTATTTGGAGAATTCAATATTTGTAAATATGAACCCTCATAGTTAATTATTTTCTTATATATATAAAGATTGGATGATATTCTGTTATACCTTGTTAAAATTTGAGGTTCAAATTGGCCCTGATTTTTAGGGTGTTACAATATGGTATCAGAGCCGAAGTTTAAGCGAACTAGGTATGATAATGAGATACCTAGACTTAAGCTGAGATGAATTAAGTTATGATTTGTGAGATATGGGTAGAAGTACTAAGACGGGATAGTCTTAGAGTCGACGGAAATACGTGAAATTAGTACTGTAACGATGGTAACGAGGATTCTCATGTATAGTATGTTCACAATTTCAATTAGCTACTGTTATTATGAATATATTGTTACACAAGTATACTTGTTTCTAAATTGTTACAGTGACTAATGAACGGTAAAGTACGTTTCGTGTGTCTGGATATGTGTAACCATTTCTTATGGTTATTTCTTTGTGCTATATCAGAACAATGGTGAATACACCAACAAGATCCCCTAACTCTTCGGAGGATAGAGCAGTAATTGATTGGGGAGAAAAGCAACCGGAAACGGTTGGAACTTATGAAGGTCCGTCGAGACCACCTTTTATAGGAGGAACGGACAGTCAGGCACAAAGAACGAGTACCGGTACCTCTAACCCGGTGACGACAAAGTCTACATTGGAATCTCGCATGATGGAGAATATGATGCGAATGATGAATACAGCAATGGCACAACAAACAGAAATGTTCATGAAAGCGTTGAATGATCGAAGTTCTGAGTTACGACGAACGGAGACATATACTGGTGTAGTGAATCCAATTCGAAATCCTGTGGTGAATGTAAACAGGAGGGTGGAAAGAGTTTGTTCTTATAAGACATTTCTGAGTTGTAAACCGCCAAAGTTCACCGGAGCAGACAATCCAGTGGCATGTATGAACTGGCTCAGAGAGATGGAACAATCTTTCCGAGCTTGTGAATGTGATGAAGAATCGAAAGTTAGGTTCGGTTCTCAAATGTTGCGAGGCAACGCCTTAACATGGTGGAATATCGTAACATCGACCCTGACGGCTCCAGTCTTGGCTGCTATGACGTGGGAGTCATTTAAGAAAAAGATTCTGGAGGAATATTGTAATAAGAACGAAATGGAGAGGATTGAAGAAGAGTTTCGGACTCTTAAGAAGGGTACTTCGTCTGTTCGGAAGTACACTGAATCCTTTATGGAAAAGCTGAATCTAGTGGGGAATGTGGCTCCAACCGAGAAGGAGAAGATTAAAGTCTATCTGAAGGGCTTACCGGCTGACATGATGTCGAGGGTACGAAACTCTAAAGCTTCGACGTTGAGAGAGATGATCGAGGAAGCCAAAGTTATAGAAGAAGTTTACGCCAAAGACAAGGAGGAGAAGATGCAAGGGGGAGAGAAACGAAAGTGGGAAGGCCGGTCGGAGTCTTCTCAGAAATCTAAATCGTTTGGCAAGAACGTTCGTTATGAGTCTCGTCGGGAACCAAATTGGTGTCAGAATGCCGAAGTAAGCATTTTGGCCAGTGTCGGGTAGTCGGGAGTGAATGTTTCAAATGTGGGAAGACTGGGCATCTAGCGACAAGTTGTCCTATTCAAGGGCCGATTTGTTTCGAGTGTAAACAACCCGGACACTTCCGAAGAGATTGTCCGAAGTTAAAGAAGGGTGGAGACCAGGGAAAGAAACTGAATACTCCTAAACCAACGGGCCGGGCATTTCACATGACGGAGGAAGAGGCGAAGGAGTCTAAAGATGTCGTTTCTGGTACATTCCTCGTTAATTCCATTCCCGCGCGTATTTTATTTGACTGTGGTTCCAATTTGTCGTTTGTGTCCAAATCTTTCTATCACAAGTTAGCTATGCCTGTCACTACCTTGGAAGATGCCTTAGTAGTCGATATAGCTAACGGGGGTCAAGTCTTAATTCGTGAAAGACTTTATGGTTGTCTGGTTTGGATAGGGGAAAATAAATTTCCGATTGACTTGTTGTTGATGGAAATTGGAGGGTTTGACGTGATTGTGGGTATGGATTGGTTGACAGTCAACCAGGCAGAAATTCTTTGTGCAAAGAAATTAATTCGGATTCCGATGGCTGATAATGACGATATATTCATCTTTGGAGAAAAGAGAAAAGGAGAAGTTCCGGTAATTTCTGTTGCTAAAGCGCGTAAATGTCTGGTTAAAGGATGTTCATCCTATCTAGCGTATGTTCTAGATGTGAATTCAGAAAAGATACAAGTGGAAGACATTAAGGTAGTACGTGAATTCCCGGACGTATTTCCCGATGATCTTCCAGGTCTACCGTCTGAACGACAAGTAGAGTTTCGTATTGATCTTGTCCCTGGATCGACACCAATAGCGCGTGCACCGTATCGCTTAGCGCCAGCCGAAATGAAAGAGATGATGTCTCAACTGCAAGAGCTGTTGGACAAGGGATTTGTTAGACCAAGTTCTTCGCCTTGGGGAGCTCCGGTATTGTTTGTTAAGAAAAAGGATGGCACTATGAGAATGTGCATCGACTATCGGGAGCTGAATAAAGTGACGATTAAGAACAAGTATCCGCTTCCAAGGATTGATGATTTGTTTGATCAACTCCAAGGTGCGGGATGCTTTTCAAAGATTGATCTGAGGTCGGGATACCATCAAGTTCGAGTAAGAGATGAAGATATCCCTAAGACGGCGTTCAGAACGAGGTATGGGTATTATGAATTCCTTGTAATGCCATTCGGGTTAACAAATGTTCCAGCCGTGTTCATGGATCTGATGAACAGAGTATGTCGACCATTTTTAGACAAGTCTGTCATTGTGTTCATTGATGACATACTTGTTTATTCGAAGAACGAGGTCGATCATGAATGCCATCTTCGTGAAGTCTTGGAAGTCCTGAGAAAAGAGAAATTGTACGCAAATTTTTCTAAGTGTGAATTTTGGTTAAAATAAGTACAATTTTTGGGACATGTGATTACTTCGGAAGGAGTCAAAGTAGATCCGGCAAAGATAGAAGCAATGACGAATTGGGAAACACTGAAGAGCGCGTCTGAAATAAGGAGTTTCTTAGGCCTAGCAGGATACTACCGGAGGTTTATCAAAGACTTCTCAAAGATTGCTTCTGCTTTGACCATGTTGACTCGGAAGAATGTAAAGTTTGTCTGGACTTAAAAGCAAGAGTCAGCCTTCAGAACTTTACGTCATAAGTTGTGTGAAGCTCCTATACTTGCACTACCGGAAGGAACGGAAGATTTGGTCGTGTATAGCGACGCGTAAAAAATGGGTTAGGGGTGTGTGTTGATGCAACGAGTCAAGGTGATTGCTTACGCATCAAGACAACTCAAAGAACATTAGAAGAATTACCCTACCCATGATTTAGAACTTGCAACGGTTGTGTTTGCATTGAAACTATGGCGACATTATCTGTATGGAATGAAGTGCACACTTTACACTGATTATAAGAGCTTGAAGCATGTCTTTGATCAGAAGGAGTTGAATATGAGGCAGCGGCGCTGGTTAGAACTACTTAAAGATTATGATTGTGAGTTGCATTACCATCCATGTAAAGCAAATGTTATTGCTGATGCTTTAAGTAGAAAAGAATATAGTGGGTGCTTGAAAACGACTAACGCCAGGATTGATGTAACATCAAGTTTGGTTAAAAAGATAAAAGAGGCACAAGCGGAAGCTTTATTGGAAGAAAATCTGAAGAATGAAGTCATGAGCAAGCAACATCTTCAACTGACTGAAGATAGTCGTGGGGTCAAACTGTTCCAAGGCCGCGTTTGGGTGCCAAAAGCGGGAGGAAATTGGGAGTTAATTCTCGAAGACGCTCACAAGTCTAAGTATTCTATACATCCTGGAAGTACTAAGATGTATAGGGATCTAAAGTTACACTATTGGTGGCCAGCTATGAAGTTAGATGTGGCTCGAATAGTAGAAAAGTGTGGGACATGTTCGTTGGTTAAAGCTGAACATCAAAGGCCTTACGAAAGTCTTCAATCTTTGGAGATTCCGGAATGGAAGTGGGAGAAGATTACCATGGATTTTGTGACAAAGTTACCGAGAACGTCAAAGGGTAACGATACTATATGGGTAATCGTGGATCGATTGACCAAGAGTGATCACTTTTTGGCAATGAAAGAGGCATCACCAATAGATAAATTGGCGAAGATTTATATTGATGAAGTGGTGTCAAGACATGGTATACCGGTGTCTATAGTGTCGGATCGTGATAGTCGGTTTACCTCGAGGTTTTGGCAGTCACTACAAGAAGAATTGGGTACGAGAGTCAATTTGAGCACTGCTTACCATCCACAAACGGACGGGCAAAATGAAAGAACCATTCAAACTTTGGAAGATATGCTCATGTCGTGTGAGTTAGACTTTGGAGGTAACTGGGATACGCATTTACCTTTGGTAGAGTTTGCATATAACAATAGTTATCATTCCAGTATTGGAAGAGCACCTTTCGAAGCTTTGTATGGTCGGAAATGTAGAACTCCAGTATGTTGGTTAGAAGCTGGAGAAAAGCAATTTGTTGGTCCTGAACTTGTGCAACAAACGGCTGATAAAGTGAAGGAGGTTCGGAAGCATATGAAAGCGGCTCAAGATCGACAAAAGAGTTATGCTGATCCGAAAAGAAGACCGAAAGAGTTCCAAGTTGGGGAGCGCGTAATGCTTAAAGTATCCCCATGGAAAGGTGTGATACGGTTTGGTAAACGTGGAAAGTTGAGTCCTCGTTTTCTAGGACCTTTCACTAATAACTAAACGAGTGGGACTTCAAGCTTATCAGTTGGATCTTCCACATGAATTGGAAGGCATCCACAATACCTTTCATGTCTGTTATCTTCGGAAATGTTTAGCAGAAGAGAATGATGTGATTCCACTTACTGATGTAAGAGTAGATGAAAAGAGCCGTTGTGTGGAAGAACCGAAGGCGATCTTAGAGAGATCGGTTAAGAAGTTACGTCATAAGAATGTAGTTATGTTGAAAGTGCAATGGAAACATCATCGAGGTGCTAACGTGACATTAGAAGCAGAAGAGGATATGAAGATTAGATATCCTCATTTATTTACCTAACTTTGATTTCGAGGACGAAATCATTTTCAAGTTGGAGAGTATTGTAACACCTCGAATGTTATAAAATGGTACGGTTAGTTTTATTGGCGATTGACTATTTGATAAAGTAATTTTAGAGTTTATCCCCGAGTAAGTTACATTATTTATCTTAACGGAATTATAAGTCAATGGGTAAGCTTTAATTTTAATTTATTAGTGGAAGGGTTAAAATTGCCATTTGATGAAAGTGTAGGGTTGGTTTGGTTAAGGTGATGAAACCTTATCCATCACCACCGCCTCTTTTGTATTAAAAGTAATCAGTAAGATATTTTGGGCCATTTTTTGGTTCTTGTGAGTTGTATACGACAGCAGGAAGAAGAAAGAAGAAAAGAGAAAGAGAAGAGAAGGATTGAACGGTGATTCTTGTGTGAGAAGGAAGGTTTTGGATTCCTGGGTTAAACTTCAATCAGGTGAGTTCATCCTTTTCATTTTGAAATTTAACAGTTGAAATTAAATCAGGTTTAGTACATAAACTGTCTGAATAAAATGGTATGTCTGTACGGAAACGAATCGATCAGTAAATTGCATTTTAGATGAGTTTTTGGAGTTAATTTGATGTGAGTTGAACGAGTCAGTATCGAAGTCCCGGTATTTTAGAAATTTCGGAACTGGGTATTGGAGTCCGGAACTGGTTGGTTCCGGAACTGACTTAGGATCCGGAAATAAGTGGTTCCGAAATTTAGGAAATTAAGTTCCGATATTGGACAAGATTCCGGAACTGGGCCAAGCCCGGTATCGATTTGAATTATGGGATTTAATTTCGGAAATGGGCCTTGAGTTGGATCCGGAATTAATTTCCGGAAGTAGTCTTTATTTTGGATCCGGTAATAATTTTCTGGAACTGGGCTTGGGACCCGAATTGGATTGGGCTTCCGGTATATGACTTGGGTTCCGGTAATTAAAATCCGGAATGGGCTTTTGTTTGGGTTCCGGTAATTAAAATCCGGAATGGGCTTTTGTTTGGGTTCCGGTAATTAAGATCCGGAAGTGGGGTTTTGTTTGGATCCGGTAATTAAAATCCGAAAGTGGGGTTTAGGGTCCATTATGGTTTTCATTGTTAGGATATGAATTCTATTGAAATTATTATCTAATTTTGAATCGAGGTTTCGGAATACTTTTCTAAAAAAAATTTTAGAAGAAGAACATTTGAGGGTACAATAGGTTATCCGGTGTTCTTAGAATTGAATATGTTATGAGAAGTAGTGTGATGTGAAATGTGGAATAGGCATAAAGTAATTTGTAATTCCCGTTAACCTGAAATGTGGAATAGACATAAGTAATTTGTAATTCCCATTTCGTAAATGTGTTATGAAATGAGAAATAGGCATAAAGGAAATTGTAATTTCTATTTCATAGTGTGATGTGAAATGTGGAATAGGCATAAAGTAATTTGTAATTCCCGTTCACATGGAAATGGAGAATAGACATAAAGTAAATTGTAATTCTCATTTCGTAGTATAGAAATTGAGGAATAGGCATAAAGTAAATTGTAATTCCTAATTTCTATGGGAAGGTCAGAGATAGGCATAAAGTAAATTGTAATCTCTACTTCCAGTCCAAGAAATAGGCATAAAGTAACTTGTAATTTATTGGATAAGAGCAATGATCTAGAATCTGCAATGATTCGTAGTAGGCTCCTGATTGTGATGATATGACTTACTGAATGTTAGTCATATCCATGGGATTGGGTATGTTCCATCATTGAGATGAGCACGTGCACGGTAAGAATGGTGTGAACCAGGTTTGTTTATATGCTTTGGATATCTGAGTTTTCAAAGCTGTTAATGTTTTAATTTGAATTTGGATGTTCTTACTAGGTGTAAGCCTAATTGTTCAAATTAAATCTTCTTACCAGGTACAAGCTCAGGGAAGTAATGGGATGTGGGACGAGAGCTTTTGAAGTATTCAACTTTTGAGATAAGCGGAGAATTTAGCTAACGCGATGAGGCTTTTTGATGGATTGCTTAGATAACCCAATTAATCTGATTATAGTTGACATGATTAGATTAATAGGTTATTTGGATAATTCAATATTTGTAAATATGAACCCTCATAGTTAATTCTCTTCTTATATATATAAAGTTTGGGAAGTGTGGCCGCTTCAAGAAGCTTGGACTTGGCTTTGATGCACTCACGAATGGATAAGGACGCATGGCATGTATAGTGTCAAGTTTATCTTTAGAGAATCTTTTAAATTCATGTGTATGTTATTTTCTGGTACTCAAATGGGTTGACGGGTTCAATCCATAGGACACCCGGATTCTCGAGTATTTGAAATGTGTAATGTACAAAGATGGAAATTCAATCTTTTAGATATTTTCATTTATGCATGAGTTTGTTTACCTGTATTGAACTTTTATTTTGTGAATCAAGGATTGCACTAAAATGGGGGAGGAATGTTGGTGATTTTAGTGAAATCATCATGTTCATTTTATGTAATTGGATTCACAAAGATAATAATGAGGTTGTTAGCTAAGCTATAACATGAGTTAGGAGGTGTGGAGTGCACACTCGTGTAAGCTAACTAGAACACGGGATTGTTGGACGGTTAAAATCGACAAGTTACAAAGTGGTTTCATGAGTTGGGTGTCGGGGCCAGTACTGGCGCCAGTTGGCTAGCGCCAAGACTGGCGCCAGGCTCTGGAAAGTTGCCCGTGCCCTTTGTGGCGCCAGTTGGCTAGCGCCAAGTCTGGCGCCAAGCTCTGAAATGTTACCCGCGCCCTTTGTGGCGCCAGTTGTCTAGCACGAAAAGTAGCGCCGGCGTCTGGACTGGTTTTTCACGTTTGTAACTGCCGTCATTAATTCCACAATCAATCTCATTAAATGAGAGATTATTATCAGTATTCAAAATAGGTCGGTTACGATTCTCTAAAGGTGTATAAGTATGAATCTTAATCGGGACATTGAAAAATAGAGATTATCCTCGAGAGAATTTCGTGATACCCTGGCAGTATAGGGTCGAAATATCTCTTACGGAAAGCGAGCTCTCACGCGATCTCTGTTTCTATCCAAGTTCTAATCACTCTATCTCTCCACGATTTACCCAAAATTCCCCAACATGGATGATTCAAACTCTTGATTCAAATAAGTATCGACAATTAGTATTCTACGGTTTTTGTATTTCTATCTATGGAAGAGCTTAATTTCACTTTTAAAATTTTGTTTTGATCGTATCAACAACCTTAAAAGTAAATGAAATATCACAAGATTGTTCTATAGAAAGCATGTATATATCTTTTTACTAGTATAATCATTTTGTACAAGTTAATGTTGCAAAACAAGTTTGACTTCCACTGTTCCACACAAGAAACTTCTAAAGAGGCGGTGATTTGTGGTTTTCATAGAAAGTCATATTAACATGATGTAAAATTTAAAGATGTGAAGGTCACATTGATCATACACTACCAATATTAGAATCAGGTGACAACTTGATAGAGTGATTCTTTCTCAAGTCCAGAAGTTGGTTACATGTTAAATAAATATGGTGAATGATCAGTAGCAACACGGATGTCGTAGATGTGTTCAACAAGCTATGTAAACATGTTCTTCCTTTGTGATTATTGACTCCGTTGTGTTACATGCATATAATATCTAAATGATTTGGAGCTTGTTTCAACCATACATGTTAGCTATAACTTTGACTCATCCTATACTGCTGCTTGACTTAGAGGGACAATCGTAGTAAGCTAAGAGGACATACTTGATGTTGGTGGGGGAAGTCCTTATATTTTTACAATAACTACTAATAAAAAAATTCAAACCAAATATCGCATTTTATAATGCAGTAACTATTAAGACTATCTTTAAAATCGATCCCTAGAATGAGATCGTGAATAAGACAGAAAAATGATTTAAAAAACAATTTAAATTCACAATAACTTGATCACTCCTCGAGCCGGATCGTCACATCCTTTTTTGGTTAAAGTATGATTTTTAGGATAAAACTTATCTCATTAAAAATAATTTTAACAAAAATATATTAAACTCATGTTTTTCAATTCTATACAAGTAGAACCTAATATTGAAACATTTTCATCACACCAATCTTTCTATTCGTTTCAAAACTCATTATCTTCCAAACTCCAAAAATTTCAGTTTCTTTCGTTTTTCTGTTATGAATCCAAACTTCCTATAAACATTTAAATTCTCAACATCCTGATAACTCTCAATACCACTCAAACATATAATATGAAAACTCTGAGTTTTTCATTTATGATAATCAGGTTATCATCTCTGAAAATGTTCAAACACCATAAAAAGAGTTCAAGAGCCGTTTGATCTATTTTTTATACCTAAAATGTAACACCCTAAAAATCGGGAAAATTTTAAACCTGCGAAATTACGGAAAAAGTATGGCTAACATAGACAAATCACCCAATAAAGGGGAATTAAAGTATGGCGTTTACAATTCAAAGGAATGAGCAATTAACGGCCCAACAACCTAATAATCTAAATCAACAAGGCTTAGATTACATTCGACTGTTGTCTAATTGCTACCAAAAATCCGCTATTGATAATCTATCATGTACGCCTCTGTATACTTCCAAAAATGCTATCCTCCATCACATCTCTTCGCTCAAGCCCGAGGAGCCCCACCGCTTGAAAGCCCTAAGCACACACCCAAGAGAAGAAGTGTTAGTCTAACACGATGTGAGTAAGAACCAACAATTTATAATAATAACATTAAATTGAGGTACAATAGAAAACATAATGAACCCCAAGGTGGAAGTCATTCGATATCCAATGCTTCAAGTGTTGATGGAAACTTGTTAACCTAAAAGGAATTGCATAAGACAAGGTAGCCACATAATCGTTAGTAGCAATAATCACATAACAACAATAAGTTGGAAACAAGCGCAACCCCGAAGAGTCTATAACTTGCGAGTCCCCAATTTCAACCACTTTAGTTCTATGCATTGGGTTACTCCAAATCCACAAACAAGCACTTTGGAATTACATTTTACTGCTCATGAGACGATGCCCGACTATATAGGCTCACATCTTACTTATCATGAATTCCGATGCCTATTCCGTGCTACGACTCTAGTGCCTATAAATCCATTACACTCAACTACGTAATCACGACTCTCAAATAAGCCAATATCATTATTACCGTATGAATAAGCTTTATGACCATGAACAATAGTAAACACATAACCAATATGGGAAATATCTTCGTAAGGAAACAATATTATGTACTAGAACACCATAATTTCCAAAATTGGTATTTTAGTTCCCATTCTAACATTAATGCTCCTTTTCATTTTGTGTACATCAAAATCCCAACATTTGTCAAAACCCTAATTTTGACCTAAAATGGTCAAAATCGTTTTATGAAGTAAAATTGCAAATCCAAGACATTAATCTTAGGTAAAGCAAGAGCTATCATGTATTCCACCTTTACAACCCATTTAATTCAACACAACCCTAGGATTTCTCAAAACCCCTTTTTGGGTACAAAGGTGAAAATCATAAAATAGTGAACAAGAAGATGTAAACAAGTTAAAATCATAGTTATAAGGAACATTTAGTTGTGAGTTGAAAGGAAACTCACCTTAGTAGGTTTTGTAGAAACCCAAACCCTAGGTAGGAGAGGATGACCGCTTGGAGCCTAGAACACTTGAGAGTTTCTTACAAATCACTACCTAAAAGAGTGATGACTTACATTAATGATCTTGGCACTACATTAATGGAGGTGAGATGAATGAGGATGAAGAACTTACACTTCTGAAGAGAACCACCCCAAACTTTCAAAACATCAATAAATGACCTAAAAACAAGCTGCTCTGCAATAAATACCCGGGAGTCACCTCGCGACATTGCCCCGCGATAGTGACACTGTGTCACAGTCGCGGGCATAGTCGCCCTTGCTCCCACCCCTACGGTACATGGCCCGCGACCATGACCTGCGATTGTGCCCATGGCACTGTCGCGTGGCATAGTTGCGTCCATGGTACCACCTGCTGTTTGGTCTTCCAATTTGCCCCTCTTTGCCCGATTTAAGTCCAAGGTTGAAAGCTGAGAGTTGTGATATCGAAAGTACTATTATCTACCCTAAATCCTCGTAGATTTTCCGGGTCTTACATAAAATTAGTAATTATATATCATAAAAAATTAAATATATAATTTTAAAAAAAATATTTTAGATTGAATTGAATCACTAATCTTATACTATATTATAAAACATTTGGTTTAAAGTCTTTAAAACGACTTTTTAAGCAGTATTTAATTCTAAATTACTTAATTTTCAACTTTACAAGTAAATGATGCATAGGTACAACATTTTAAGGCTGAAGGTTTGAATTCATAACTAACTGATAAACATAATCAAATACATGATAAATACATTTTAAATATAATGAATCTAAAATATAATAAGGATAATCATTGGATTTTAACAGAATATTTAATTATTTTATTTATATTAATAAACCTTAAATAAATTATATCATTATCAAACCTAAAAATTAAAACAAAAAGTAAATTAAACAAATTTATAAAAGAATATTATCACTTTCTCAAAACCTTATTATAAAATTGATAAAAACAAGAAAATAAAATGAAACATTAAAATACATCATGCTTTATTTGTGTGAATATACTTTTAATAAACAATAAATAAATGAGATTGTATTGAAGTTAAATATTGTATGTATTAATGAAAGAGAAAATAACATTTTAATTGAGATCGACTCTAAATTATATTGGAGAATTTGGTAATTTGGCGTATCGAATTTTTAGGGTAAAGAATGAGGATCTGACGAATCTTTGGTGGTTGTTTGCTTTGTGAGGGCCACTACCAACCTACAATTGCACTAAAATTTTAGTATTTTGATTGATCGGTGAATACTGTCCTCTGTATCCTCTTACAGATTCACATCTCATCTCATCTCATCTCATCTCTTCTCCCTCCATATACATCTGTGTGTTCCCAACTCACACCAAACGCAATCCTAATCTTGTCCATATCCCCTCCTCTCTTGTGGCTCTCAAATCTTCAAGATTTCGATTCACAAATACCCTTTTGCCCTCAATATTCGTCAACAAAGATTCCATTTTTTCAAGATTCATTCACTGGATGCTTATATTTTAATGGGAACTCACCAATAACCTTTACACATTTGGTATTTTTCTTTCCTTTTATGTTTCTTCACCGTTTGCTAATGGCGATTGAGTGGAACATTATTTGCTGCATAAATCTATTTGATGCAGATCCGATTCTTTGAATTATTGGAGTAAGATTTGCACAGATCGCCTTTTCTTTATCAATCTCTGGTGGGTTTATCAAAATAATCTACAAAGGTATGATATTTAGTGTTTGATCCAAGTCTTTTATTTCCATCTGTTTCATGAACCAGTTCAAGCTCTTGATCTGTTTATGATAAATGCAATTTTTTATTGAATTATTGATCACCTGATGAACTTAATGCTTGCTTTCTTATTTCTAATTTGTAATTGTAATCTTTAGATTCAATGATTGCCTAATATTATATAGTTCATATAAATCAGAGGTGTATCTTTGAATTATGTTCAAGATGGCACATCTTTTTTAGTCCTAACAGATAATGGTGAACACTTGAAGTTTTATGGATCAAATTTGAACTTCAAATTGACATGAATTATTTGAGTTTTTGAGAAGAATTTTTCTCAAGTCCACATTTGGTTCTTGAGTGTCAACTGAGTTGGATTTCAACTTCAAAAATCAAGAATTGACATGGTTTATGAAAAGATTGTTTAATACATTGAACTTGCATAATTAGTTCTTTCTGATAGATCTTTTGCAAGCTTTACGACAACAGATTTTCCGAAATAAACTTGCAGATGGGTGATGTAGCAAAGGACTTAGCGGCAGGGACAGTAGGCGGGGCGGCCCAGTTGATAGTTGGACACCCTTTCGATACCATCAAGGTGAAACTCCAAAGTCAACCTACTCCGCTACCGGGTCAACTCCCCAAATACTCTGGTGCAATAGACGCTGTTAAAAAGACATTAGCCGCCGAAGGTGCAAGAGGTTTATACAAAGGAATGGGAGCTCCGCTAGCGACCGTTGCAGCCTTCAATGCTGTCTTGTTTACAGTTAGGGGTCAAATGGAAACCCTTTTGAGGTCTGAACCTGGTGCACCCTTGACCGTGAACCAGCAGGTCATTGCGGGTGCAGGAGCTGGAGTCGCTGTCTCTTTCTTGGCCTGCCCAACTGAGTTAATCAAATGCAGGTTGGTGATTCTTTTAATTGCAATATACTTGTGCCAATTTGAACCTTTAGGGGGCATTTGGTTCCAATAGAATTCGAAGGAATTGGAATAATCAATTCCATTGACCAAATTTCATCCCGGTGTTTGGTTTTCCTATGGAATGGAATTGGATTCCACATATTCCACCATTGATGTATTTGGTCATTCCATCACAGTTGAGAAGGAATTCAATTCCATTACATCCCATTTTCTCGAAAAGACAAATTTACCCTTATCTTCCCTACTTGATTTACCCATACCACCACCAATTTGAAGCACCACAAACCACCACCATTCTGAACCACAATAGTTGGATTTCGGTTTCAAAAATTTCAAAGAACGTTGCTTTTGTCATTTACCACTATTCCATTCTAATTCCAAAGCTACATTATGTGAACCAAACTAGCATATTTCAATTCTTTTAACATATTTCATTCCAATGTCTGTCAACCAAACCGGTGGTCAAACTTGACAACTTTCCATTCCAATTTATTCAAAGTCAAATTCCTTTGATAGATTCTATTACATCCAAAAACATTCTTCTAACCCAACCCCCCTTAGATTGAACATATGTCATCAGAACTGTGACTTTTAGGTACTGAAAGATACAAATTCTTTTAAAAGTGCCCTGAAAAACTTGTTAGATCGTCCAATAACGTCCTATCAACGTATAGGATGCACAATTCTTTGATCTTATAAACTTAATCTTTTGGAATCTAGATTGCAGGCCCAAGGTGGTGCAGTGGCGGAGGCTGGTGGTGCAGCCATGGCTGCAGTGAAATACACCGGTCCAATGGATGTGGCTAAGCAAGTCCTAAGGTCCGAAGGAGGCGCTAGAGGTCTCTTTAAAGGGTTATTTCCCACAATGGCTCGTGAAGTTCCTGGAAATGCGGCAATGTTTGGTGTTTACGAGGCCCTAAAGCAGTATTTCGCTGGTGGGACCGATACTTCCGGTTTAAGCAGAGGTTCACTGATGATGGCTGGAGGGTTAGCTGGAGGTGCTTTTTGGGGTGCGGTTTATCCAACCGATGTTATCAAGAGTGTGATCCAGATCGATGATTATAAGAACCCCAGGTATTCTGGATCAATTGACGCATTCAAAAAGATACTAAAATCTGAAGGAATCGGAGGTTTGTATAAAGGTTTTGGACCCGCAATGGGTCGAAGCATCCCCGCTAATGCTGCTTGCTTTTTAGCGTATGAAGTCACGAGGTCGAGGTTGGGGTAGAGTCACCAGCGTAGCTTCTCATCGTTTTTAACATTCGTTGTACCGAATGAATTTATTCTCTTTAACGCATTGAAATAGTTTTCTTTTATGCTTCGTGGGTTTCTTAGGAAGTCTGATCATCATTGGAGTTACGAAATAGTTAAAATAAGTTGTTATAACGAAGTTAGCTGATATAACAAGTTCTATCGATGGAAATTGGAAGTTTTAGGGCGACCCAAAAAGCAAATTCTTATTAACATTTTCGATATGGGTTCTACTTGTCTTTTTATAAAACTTATTACACACATAAAGAAAGTAATAGAACGATATACTACTTGTCCCATCTTCCTTATATTTGTTCCACATATTTCGGTGGAATGAGAAAAATACATTTTTATTCTACTCACGTCCTATCTTGTCACCTTCTAATGTCGCGCCAAACATGAGACACCAAGTTTTTGTACTGTCCTGTCCCGAACAACAAACGCAGTCTAAAAAACCAATTTTGTTGTAATAACAGTATACAACTGCATTAAACTTGATCAATTAATTCTCTTGACCAAGCAAGCAACAAACTTCGCCCCTAAAAACTCCAAACCTTTTGGTTCGGTCAACACAGCAAAAAGGGGGCCGCTTTTAACTATTCCAAAAAAAACATGTGCAATCGTATTTGCGAATGCTCACGTGTATGTATGTATGTATATATATATATATATATATATATATATATATATATAACAGTCACTGGGGGACTATGAAAAATGGCTAAAATGGAGGATCACTTACAGTCTCACTCCTCGCTGCCTCTTCTTTCTTCGAAACCCGATCGCATGGATTCTTTTGTGAGCTTAATTTCAACCTTTCTTCTCATTGTAACTAAATCGAAATCAATTCACAACGACTATGTCTCTTTTCTTGTTTGTACTTCGAGAGTTTTAACGAAAAATGTTTCGTTTCATATCTATGTAGATGAAGCATATCACAAGGAACCCTAATATATCGAGATGGCGCAGCTACATTTTTTCATTCGGCAAGAAGAATAACGAATGTGTACCATTGAATGCGGCCGTTTTAGATGCCAACAACAAAAGTTATTTGCTAGATCGGATCGAGTCCCTTGAAGATCGTCTTATTCAAGTAATATTTTATATTTCTTTCTGCATGTCCCCTCCCTGTTTGCACATGATGGGTGGGACAGAGAGGGGACAATACAGAGAATATTTTTGTTTTCGTTCATGCATAATAATATATTTTATTTGTTTTATGAATATGTTTTCTCTATTACCGTTCTTTTATGGGGATGAAATTCAGCTTTCATTAGAGATCGAGACTCAAAGAACATCGCGTCCCACAACTTCAACGCTTTCTAGATCACGGGAACTACCGGTTTCATCATATCCGGTTTTCAACAATCCTAAGCCGAAATGCAATCGTGTGCATTCTGATGTCCTTTCCATCAACAATGGTTGTGAATTAGAGGTAAAACTATATATAGAACGCTTGTTAGTGACTGAATGGTTTATTTAAACCCTTGTAGTTTCATATATCTTTCATAAATCCAGTTTTTGGATGAAAAAGTTAAGAGATTCGAGTAAAGTAAAAGGTAGAAAACTCCGGTTTAACTAAGGGGCCGTTTACCAACTCTTTCCGGGTAAGAGTGCTGTCCAGGGTAAGTGTTGTCCCCGGTAAGTGCTATCCGGATAAGAGTGTTTACCAAGTGTTTTTTGGTAAGTGCTTACCGACAAAAAATGACCATTTTAACCATTTTATAATTATATTCTAAATTAAATGTAATTATTTCTATTACAAATCATTTAATGGAAGAAAAAAACAAACTTCATACTTTAAATAATTTTTTAACAAAAATTATACTCATTTTTATATAATATTTAATAAACTTTTTTTTTAATATTTAATAAACTATAGGAGATGAGAAGTGAGGATGACAAACTTCATTCCATCCCACATAGGTGGGTTACTAGAAAGTTTTCTTTTAACCTCTACTATATGTATCCATAGCACCTTTGCTTTTTTAATTGAATTGCTCCAGCACTAGAATTGTTTTTTTGTGCTCCTTTAACCCTTTAAGTTTTCAAATTTTCTGGAGCATCCCTTGAACTTTAGTGGGTGCACCATATTTACCCAAAAAAACCCTAAAAAAGGGGGCAAACATGGAAAAAAAGAAACTGACCCGAGTCAGCATCTTTTTGAAGCTGGTTCGGACAGCATTCGGTCAGATTCTCGGTCAGATCTCAGTCAGATCCGAGATTTGGTAAACGCTCTGACTGCTGACCGAGTCAGATTTACTGACCGAGTCAGCCCGGTCAGCAGCTAGTAAACAAGCCCTAAGTGATACGGTAAAAACTTGAAGTCTAGGGACTCATTGTGTAATTTGATGAAGTCTGGGACTCATTGTGCAATTTGTTATCTAAGATGTATCTCTATTATCTAACGTAACGATATATTATTTTGATATAAGTAATTTATGTCAAATTTAGGGTTAAAATACAAACGAAATCCCATATTAACATTGATTTTATGAACAGAAGATACCCGAAAGGCTTGAAAGAAAGCAAAAGCGGAGAAATAGGAAGAGGAGTGGTGATGATCAGAAGGCGTTCAAGAATGGAAAGAAAAAAGCTCATAGTTGGTCACATTTAAAGATATTAGGTTGCTAGTTTTCCGTTCTGTTTGGATATTTCTTAGGTTTTCGATTTATTTTACAACATTAATCTTTTATTGTTGGTTTTTAGATTAAGAGATTCCAAAAATAAAAAAGGTTACGTAAAGTGGATTTATCGAGGATGTTGGAAATCAGACTTTTTTGGAAACTTATGAGCATATGGACTATGGGGTTGGTTTTTGTGATATGAAGGGTTTCATTTTCTTTTTTTGATAATCGTTGGTATCAACTAATTCATCAGAAGATCACGAATGGATTAGGGTAAAAATCTATGGCTACAAGGATTTTGGTGGTGCCAGAATTCGAATCCAAAAAAGATGAGATTTCCATTACATCTCGTAAACTTAACCATCACATCATAACTCAAATGGTTAAGGTTTGTTTTTTCCTTTTACCATTTTTCTTTGTTTCTTATTATTTCAAAAAAGTTCTTCATTTACCATATAATTAAAGCTAACGAAACCAAAGTATAAACGTCATCAATATTTTTTATTTAATAGAAAAATAACTCTAAAACTAGAAAACTCTCTAATTTTTTGTGAAGGGGAACCTCTAAAAACCTCAAAAAAAATTGTGATGGTGCAAGTTTTTTAATGGCCGTTATAGAGAGGGGCCAAATCTGGATGCTTTTGTAAAATACAATAGCCATCTTGTAAATTTAAAACCGCAATGACGAAAAGTGTTATTTTCAACAAACTAGAAGGACCAAATTTGTAGTTTACTCATAGAGATTTTTAGGTATATAACCTTAAATGAGATTTTAACTAAATCTATGACCTTCTCATGAGTATAAATCCATTTTTTTTATATAGGCAACGAGGTCATGAATTTAATTAAAAACTCATTTAAGGTCATTTACCTAAATGACCCAATTTTATAAGAAGAAACTTATGAGTCGTTTACCCAAACTCTTACCGGTAGTGGTCGACACTCTAACTTACATTATCGGGTAAGATCGTAATCTATCAAAAACGCTATCGTATGCCACAATTTACCCGGTAAGCACATCGCGGGTAAAAGTCGCCACCCTCACTTACAAGGTAAAACTCTCAATTATTATCATCGTTTTACTGGGTAAGACTCTCGACCGTTGTCATATTCAACCGTAAAAAGAAATGACCATATAAGTTTAATAAAGGGAAATTTATTAAAATACCCAGAGTTTGACTTTGACTTGCAGAAATACCCAAACCTCAGAACCATTTTGCAGAAATGCCCCGTGATCCCGCGATGGGCCCTGCAATCGCGGACCAGGCCCACGTGGCCCGCGATTTGGTCTCGCGTTGGTCCCGTGGTGGGCCGAAATTTTCACTTTAGGCCCTTCCCTTGATGGGGGTCGAGATTTGGAGCCAAAAGTTTCAGTTTTGGTCCCCTTTTCACGTTTTTTTTGCATGTTTTTATGTGGATCAAAATTTACACGATTGGGGCCAAAATTTACAGCTTTCACGTTTTTTTTGCGTGTTTTTACTGTTTTTTCCACAATTATTGTACTTGGAAGACCAAATTGTGGTTGAAATTCACTGGCTTGTTTCATCAATATTGAATTATTGTACTTGGAAGACCAAATTGTGATTGCAATTCATCTTGGTTGTTTCATCAATGTTGAATTATTGTACTTGGAAGACCAAATTGTGGTTGCAATTCATCTTCCTCAATGAAATTTCATTCATAAATATCAGTAAAATGCAATCCATAATTTACATTCATTCCATCCTTCTTTCTTCATCATTTCAGTATTTTCTTTTCTGAGATACTACTGAAAAAATGAGTTCATCTGTTGCAAAAGCTAAGCTATTTTCTGTTACGATGGTGATTGGGTGCAAGACAACAATGAGTGGAATTTTGCTTATAAATCTAAGCATGGTGTAAAATTGCCAGTAAACTTTACGTATGAGAAGTTTGTTGCATACGCCATGCAAAAATGTGGAATCGATCCTTCTGTTGTTTGCAAGTTAGTGTTTAAAAATGGTGATGGGTCAATTGTGGAGTTATCCAGCGATGGAGATATCTCTGGTTTTCTGCAATTTGCAGCCCAGTCAAAAAGACCTCCATCACTTTTTGTGTATGCCAATTCATCGGTGTGCGACGAAGACGATGACGAAGGTGATGACGAAGACTTCCAACTGGAGGAGCCTGATTCTCAATTTCAGGCGTCCTACGAAGACTTCCAACTGGAGGAGCCTGATTCTCAATGTTAGGCGTCCTACGACCCAACAGTTTATTCGGGTCATACATATGGTCTTCACGACTGTTATCCTGATTTTGTTCCGGAGACGCAACAACAACAAGAAGAAGAAGAAGACGAAGAAGGATGTTTTGCTGGAGTTGCTGATGACGAAACCTATGTTTTCACAATGGGTAGATCTGATATAGACAGATCAGGTACCGATAGTGATGAAAACGAAAAAGGAGAAAAATATATCCCTAGTAATAAATCATTTAGTCAGTTAAATGACTTTTTTGATATGCCTCCTATTCTTCCAACCCTGGATACCCATAGACAAACCTACGAACATGCACCTTATAATCGCAGTTCAAGGATACAAGTAAGTGAAATATTTGATTCGAAGGATGAGTTGGCCACACTGCTCGGAATTAAGTTCATAGAAGAGGGTTTCGAAAGTTACACGCAGAAATCCGACAAAACCATATACGAAGTTGTATGTGCGAGAGATAATTGTAATTGGAGGATGTACGCGAGGGTCGTGGGCTCTAAAGGCGGGATGTTTGCCATTAGAAAGTTGCACGACGAACACACTTGTCCGAGGACGCAACTGAATCCCAACCACCGACAAGCCAACAAAAAGACTTTGGGTGCATTACTGAAAGGCAAATTTGTTGATGCTAGCAGGGCATTCCGTCCAAAGGACATCGTCAAAGATATAAAACAGCAGTACGGGATCACAATTGGTTACTACCAAGGCTGGCGTGCGCGATGCAGGGCACTGCTAATGGTCAGAGGCACTGCCGAGGAGTCAAATGAATGACTCCCTGCGTATTTATACATTTTGGAGCTGCAGAATCCATGTACGGTCACCAAGATAAGGACCGATTCAAAGGGACATTTTGAGTTGTGCTTCGTTGCGCTTGGACCCGCGGTACGTATATTAACACGTCATGTGTTTACACATTATAAATTATAACAATTACAAAGGGAAACCACCTACGTTTTTGCAGATCCACACATTTCTGGCAAATCTGCGTCGTGTCTTGGTAATAGACGCTGCCCATTTAAAGGGGCGTTACTTGGGCATGATGTTCCTCGCGGTTGCCATGGACGGGAATAACAACATCGTGCCCGTAGCTTTCGGAGTAGGCAAGTCCGAGACTGGGGAGGAGTGGAGTTGGTTTCTCTCCATGTTGAGACAAGCTATCGGAGACCCGGAAGGGTTGGTGTATATTGTAACACCCTAAAAACCAGGGCAAATTTAAACCTTAAAAATTATCAGAGTCAATCATGATTTCATCCAAACTTTTATACATAAGCGGAGAATTAACTATGAGGGTTCATATACACATTTCGAATTATCAAAACAACCTATTAATCTAATCCTGACAACTATGACTAGATTAAATTGGTTGTCTAGGCCATTCATCAAAAGCATCATCGCATATGCTAACATCTCCATTTATCACCAAAAGTTGAATACCAAAACACTCGTCCCTCTTCCCGTTACTTCCCCGAGCTCGTACCTGGTAAGAAAATTTGATTTGAAACGATTAGGCTTACGCCTAGTGAGAACATCCATTTTTAAATTAAAACATTAACAGCTTTGGGAACTCAAGTAATCAAAGCGTATAAACAAACTGGTTTGCCATCATTCTTTCCGTACGTCTACACATCTTACCATGACGGGAACATACCCAATTCCATGAGTATAACTAACATTCAAAAAGTCATATCATCACATTCGAGAGCCTACTACGAATCATTACAGATTCTAGATTATCGCTCATGTCCAAGAAATTACAATTTACTTTATGCCTATTTCTTGGAGTGAAAGTAGAGATTACAATTTACTTTATGCCTATCTCTGACCTTCCCATAGAAATCAGGAATTACAATTTACTTTATGCCTATTCCCAGATTTCTACTCACAACACGAAATGGGAATTACAATTTACTTTATACCTATTCCTCATTTCTCATCACCTTAACGAAATAGGAATTACAAGTTACTTTATGCCTATTCCTCATTTCAGGTCAACGGGAATTACAAGTTACTTTATGCCTATTGCACGTTACAATTACTACCAGTGCCTATGGATCCATTACACTTACTAGCGTATATGCATATCAACATATCACGCCACATCTCATATCATATTCTCAACTCTAAGAATACTAGATAACATCGTATCCTTATCCTCAATTGTCCCCCTTCGGCGACTTAGCACGGGGGTTCCGCCCAAATCCGGAACTATCTAAAAAAGTCATCCGGAAAAGTATTCCGGACTCAAAGTCCGGAACCATCCGGAATCCAATACCAAGTTCGGAACTCCAATTGAAACCGGATCCTAAATCGGATCTCATCAATTCCAGATCCAATACCGGATCTCCTCAATTCCGGATCCCATACCGGATCTCATCAATTCCGGATCCAATACCGGATCTTCGATAACATGACTTCAATTGGTACGTCAATTCTACTCTAAAAATTCATCTAAGTTCAGTTTCTTGGTCGATTTCATTCCAATACATGTTTATCCAGTCATTTAGATAGATTGCTATCAAATATCTCATTCAATTTCAAATAAAAAACATTTGGAAAGAGATGAACTCACCTGGGGTGTTCGAACTCAAAGTTTGCAAATCCAATCAACCGATTAAATCCAAAATCCAAACCTATTTACCAAAGTATCAATATCTAATTGATAAACATATAGCTTTATGATCATAATTACTTACAGAAGTCAATTGGGTTTCTTACCGAAGGAGGTTGCTAATTGCTCTGCTTGAACCGACTTTCCAAAACCAATTTGAGATAATCTGAATTGATCAGCCGACCTTCACTTCTTATATATACACAACTATTATCAATTGACAGAATCAACCCCATAGTTTTACATTTCACAAATTGCCTCAACTTTGGTTAAATACTATTTTACCCCCTTCTCAACATTCCGTTTAAAATAATTACCTTCTATTATTTTAAACATTCTTCCCAAAATAAAAGTACATTAACATTGCAAATTTCAAGGTGTTACATTTATGTCCGACAGGGCTGCTTCCATAAGTGGCGCAATCTCTGCCACGTACCCAAACGCCCCTCACGTCTTATGTTGTCGACATTTGGAGATGAACGCCAAATCCAAGGACAAACGTATTACAACTCACCATGCCGTCTACTGGAAGGCATGCAGAGCGTATACGGTTCGGGAGTTTGACCGGTACATGAATGCACTACGCGTTAGTGCCAAGGATGCAACAAAAGTTATGGACGATGTTGGACCGAAGAGGTGGTCGACGACCCATTTTCCTACACAACGTTATGACATTCTGACCTCCAATAGTGCCGAGTCGTTGAATGCACTCTCCCGTTTTGCTCGTAGATTACCGATTGTACAACTTATGGAGTACTTTCGGACCTTTCAACAAGAGTGGTACCAACTTCGACGCCAAAAAGGAGGTGAGATGCGTAATAGACTCACACCAAAGGCAGAGGAGATAATTCTCCTCAGGGCGGGAAAGGCTTCGGCATGGAGGGTAAGCGAAATTGGGTATGGAAAGTACCAGGTTCGGGATAACCATCTTGACGCGATTGTCGATATGTCCGACCATGTTTGTTTATGTTTTCAATGGAAAAAACCTAGGTTACCGTGCGGTCATGCCATCGTTGCTGCAAGGCATATGGGTCGTAGAGATTGCAGCGACTTGGCTGTAAATTTCTTCACGTCCGAAACTTACCGGGCAACATACGTGGAGGTAATAAATCCAACTGGACCCCCTGAATCATGGGTGTCTCCACCCGACCCCCTTCCGCCATGCTATCCACTGTTAAACACTAAGAACAGAGTCGGGAGACCAAGAGGGAACGATTGACGTCCATCACGTGGTGAAGATCCGATACAGCGAAAATGTACTCGGTGCCAAGCAGTAGGACATACTCGTGGAGAGTGTCCAACTCCCGCCCCTTTAAGCGTGCCAAGGAGTAGACGTTCAGTCAGCCAACTAAGTAACACGCAGGGCCCGTCGGAGCTTGAACCACATGGAAGTATAAGATATGATAGCGTTGATCTGAACATTGATTTCCCTTGATTGGGACGATAAATCTTGTATGCTTAGTGCTCTTGTTTTATATATAACATGATTTTATCTACTTTATCGTCCCGTGTAATTTATCAAACATAAGTGATCTACGTTGTAATGTAGCAAAAAAAACGTGAAAACTGTAAATTTTGGCCCCAAATCGTGTAAATTTTGATCTACGTAAAAACATGCAAAAAAACATGAAAAAGGGGCCAAAAGTGAAAATTTCGTCCCACCGTGGGACCAAATTGCGGGCCATGTGGGCCTGGTCCGCGATCGCGGGGGCCATCGCGGGATCGCAGACCATTTCTACAAAACGGTTTTGAGGTTTGGGTATTTCTGCAAGTCAAAGTCAAACTTTGGATATTTTAATACATTTCCCTTTAATAAACGGCCCCTTAGAAACGTGAATGATACCTAGAAAATATAATTATTTTGGAGTGTGATGATGGCCAACATCATACTAATTTTTGAAGTACTTTCTAAAGAGAAAAAAAGGACATCATATAATGAAAAAAGGACATCATTCTTGACGGCGTCCTAATTGCTAACGAGGTGGTTGAATTTGTTAAAAAGAAAAAGAGGAATGGGTTGATCTTTAAAGTTGATTTTGAGAAAGCATATGATAGTGTGGAATGGTATTTCCTATTAAATTGTTTGGAGCTAATGGGATTTGGGACCAAGTGGAGAAATTGGATCCACTCTTGCCTTATGTCCTCAACAATGTCGGTCCTAATAAACGGTACCCCGACTAAGGAGTTCAAGATGGAAAAAGGCCTTAGACAAGGGGACCCGCTAGCACCTTTCCTATTCCTTATGGTGGCCGAATGTCTTAATGTGTTAACGGCGGAAGCGGTGGAAATAGGCCTTTTTGAAGGAATTAAAGTGGGAGGAAAAGAGGTATCAGTCTCACACTTACAATACGCGGACGATGTCGTATTTTTTGGGAAATGGGATTTGGAAAATCTAAGAAATCTTATGAAGATACTACGATGCTTCCAAGAGCTCTCGGGTCTAAAGATTAACGTTAGCAAAAGTAAAATGTTCGGGATCGGTGTAAGTGATACGGAGGTGCAAAGTTGGGCACGAAGCTTGGGGTGTAGTTGGGGTTCGCTACCTTTCATTTACCTTGGTCTTCCGGTAGGTGCATCAATGCGTAGGTTGGAACATTGGAAGCCGGTGATCGAAAAGGTAAAAAATAGACTTGCCTCTTGGAAAACAAGAATAATGTCGATTGGAGGTAGACTAACGATGGTAAAATCGGTACTCGGTAGCTTGCCTTTATATTATCTCTCGTTGTTTCGTGCCCCGAGAGGCGTAATTAAACAATTGGAGAGTGTAAGAAGTCGTTTCTTTTGGGGGGTGGGTTTGGAGTCTTGGAGAAAGTGAAAAAAAATGCGTCACTTGGGTAAATTGGAAAAGAACCTTGGGAAATCTCAAGAGGGGGGGTTTGGGCGTTGGTACACTACAATCGGTAAATTGGGGTCTTTTGGGGAAATGGTGGTGGCGCTTTAATACGGACAAAGAATCGTTTTGGCGTAATGTTATGCAAAGTCTTTATGGGGAAGATGGGGGTATTAGGGGATACCAAAATGGGTATGGAGGGCAAGGCTCCACTTGGGGGAATATCATCCGTGTTGGCTCGGAATTGGACGGGGCGAGGGTAGAGTTTACGAGCTCGTTCGTGAACGAAATCGGGGACGGAGAGGAGACAAAATTTTGGTCGGACACGTGGAATGGAAATGGATCACTTCAAAGGGAATTCAAACGGTTGTTTAGACTAGAAACCAATAAGAATGCCCTAGTTTCGGAGAGGGGGTTTTGGGAGGGTGATACTTGGTCGTGGAAATGGGATTAGAGACGGGAGCCTAGAGGAAGGGAACGAGGGGAATCGGACCGCATAGAAAGAAGACTCCTATACCGGATTCCGGTAAGAGACCGCAAAGATAGGATAGTGTGGAAGCTAGGTGTGGATAAGATGTTCAACGTCAAATCACTTAGAAACATAGTGGAGGAAGCTAGGGTGGAGGGGGAAGTGCCCATAGTAGAGACGAGATGGCTAACGATGATCCTAAAAAAAATATGTATCTTCATTTGGAGGGCTAGGTTGGGCCGAATTCCGTGTCATTGACATTAGACATGATGGGAGTTGATTTGGATTCGGTTCTTTGTCCACGTTGTGGAGACACACCCGAGTCGTTGGATCATGCGCTAGTGGGATGTAGGGAGCTAAAGAATTTTTGGGTTAAGACCGGGAGATGGTGGAGAAGAAACGTTGATAACACGGTCTCACTTCATTCAATTTTGGAAGAGGATTTATCGGTGGGACAAGATAGGAAAAACAATACTTTGTGGGAAGCGGCGTGTTGGTCTTTTCTCTACTTTATTTGGTCGCACCGAAACAAAATTGTGTTCGAAGGAGAGAAAGAAAGGATTGATGAATTGTTTTTTGAATTTCAAAGAAAAACGTTCGAGTGAAGTGCCACCTTTTGTTTGGTGGTGGATGTTTATTAATAAAAATTCAAATTGCCTTGCAAAAAATATATATATATAATGAAAGTAAAGTGGACAAGTGAACATGAATGAAGCAAGTACGTTAAAATGACCAACTTTTATTAGCAACTTGCATATTAATGGATGACAAAACATTCCATTCATGAGATCTTGCAATATATCAAATTTTTGGTTAATTATATAAAAGAAAACATTGTTTAGTAGTGAATGGAGTTTTTAAAAAACAGTATGAGACTGAAGATGGTTGTCTTGCATTTTTGGTTCCTGTGTTTTTTTTTATTCTACTGATATTATCGTTAGAGTTTATTTAATACGGACTACGGAGTATAAGTTTGTCATTAGAGTTTGCATTTGTTATTTGATTTTGATCTATGTTATAAAGGAATGTGGAAATTATGTATGGTAAAAAGCATTTTGGTCATTTTCTTTCTTTTTGTGTCTTTTACTTAATTTCTAATTTTTTTTTATAAATAACTAATATCATATTCACATTTCCCTTGTGTAACAACTGTTTTCTAAACCACAAGGGTTGTGGCGTACTGGTTAAGGCCATGGGGATGTGGTGGAATATCCCATCCGAATCCAGACGTACACAATAATATAATTACGGCCACTGAGATTTAATCAGGGCTGATGTCTTACGGTCATAATTTGCTAAGGGATTAGTCTAGGCAAATCTAATAAATCCCTCCTTGCAATTCTGAGATCCCTCTTTCTAACCGAGACCCCCTCATCCCTCATCAAATTTGGTTTTCCTTTCTTCTCCTTTGGTTTTCGGTGGATGGGTGTGGTTCTCAATGGGTGATTATGGATAAAATGAACACAAGTTTAGGGTTTGGGTTGAAAATAAATTTGTATTAAATGAACTCTAAGTACCGAAGCCAAGAAAATAAGAAGAGCACGGAAACCAAAACTGAAGTTTACCCTTAAAATTGTAAGGATTTGTATATAGATGGTTCGATCATTTACATCGTTACATAAATGGGGTTAAACTACCTTATAAACCAATCAATTATCATACATAGGGGTGTAAATGATGCGAGTCGAGCTCGAGTATCAGTATACTCGACTCGAACTCGAAAGTCAATACTCGAGCTCGAAAACTCTCGAGTAGTAAAAATCCAAACTCAAACTCGACTCGAAAGTCAATTCCCGAGCTCGAATTCGAGCTCGAACCAAGCTCGAACTTGTTTAATATATAACATTATTAGAAGTTCTAAATAACTCTAAATTACCAACAACAAAAAATCCAGAAAATTTAAAGTTTACAACCAAATACAAAATAAAGCCGAAACTAGTCGTAACTTGCGATCAAAAGCAAAACGAAGTCGAAAATTACAATATTAAAACCAAAGTACATTATAAATCCATCAAAAAGCAAAATACGATTTAATTTCAATTCAATGGTTGGCTTCCTTGAACGGTACTTTCGGGTTCCTTGAACGGTACTTGAATGAAGATTTCTTTTGGTTGTTCTTCACTCTCCTACAATAAAAGCAAAAACAAATTAGTATACTTAATAAAAGTGAAGATAATTAACTAAACAAAATGAAGATTTCTTTTGGCTGTTCTTCCAATCGAGATCCACAAGATGAGCAGTAATGACCATGTATTCAATTTTTTGTGCTTTTGACTTCCACAAATGTGTAGTCAAACTTATTCGTTCCACTTTCTTGAACAAATCTTTTAGTTTTTTCTTCTCAAACTCGTAGACTTTAAAAGAGTCTGATCTAATAGTAACTCGAGATACGCGGTTCCATTCAAGTATTCCCCTTTTTATCATGATGTTAAAGCCTTCCTCCTCGACAATGCTGAAAGGATGCTCATGCATAGTGATCCAATGAGCTATCCCGTCTTGCATCTTTAACATGTCAAGTTTGCCATTATGCAAAGCACTAACAAAGCCAGATTGATTTGTACCGGTGCTTGAATCATACGGCAAAAAATTAATCAATTTTTGTTGTCTCACATGTTTTGCTTTCATAACACAAGATTCCAAGTGCCGGTGCATATGGGTAGTGCTCTTAGATTTCAAAAGAGAAAGGGTGGTTTTACAATACTTGCACTTTACTTTCCATTGATTTTTAATCATTTCACGTTCAAGAAATTCATCCCACACTTTTGATCTTCTTGGTCTTTTAGAGTTCTAAAAAGGGTTATCGGACTCATCTTCTTTATTTGTGGTGTTAAGGGGGGGGGGGTCACAAGGCTCTTCATTAACCTCCATGGAGACATATTCATTTGATCCTTCATTAACATTTGAAACACCAACCCGCGTGGAAGATGTTTATGGTCCACTAGACATCTCTATAATTATAAATGCATATTTAAATAAACTTGAACTCAAAATAGAAACAAATTAAAAACATCCAAATTCCAAGTTTCCAACTAAATCATACTCCAACTTAGTAAGTAAATTTCCTTAAGCAAATAACACAAAAACATATAGTATTACAGTTAATGATTCTACAAAAAAAAAACTTTATCCAAACATACAGTTAATGATTCTACTTAGTAAGTAAAATTCCAACAACAGTTCCACACACTATGAATTTATTAAAATTAAAAAATAATAAATGTAAAAGATATAATGATATTTTAAAAGATATTTATCCAATTCAAAATGATAATTATTCTTATTTTAAAAATTATTTTTCATTTTAAATGTAATTCATGAGTAGATTTGAGATTAAAAATGATTAAAGATCCAAATCCATTTTTCTTTTACTTTTTCTTTGATACGTTTACTCTATATATATATAATTCTTATTTGTATTGGGTTGGGTTCCAGTGAAAAATGTCAAATTTGGTGAAAAGCGTAAAAATAGTTATTAATTGTTGGATGAAAAATAGACGAACATTAAGATGAGATGCACTGAGATATACCGGATCAATTTTCTTTTTAACCGCAATTCATAAGAGGATATTTAATTAAAAGTGATAACAGTTTGAAAATACTTCCGGTAATTTTCAACAAAAATAACACTTCTCAATCCTATACACATTTAGATTATTATTTGAGTGAATTGTGGATTTGGTCCCTATGGTTTTATGTTTTCTTTGACTATGGTCCTCATTCTATGTTTATTATGGATATGGTCCCTGTGGTATGCAATGTATGGTGGCTAGAGTCTCTCAACACTAATACCGTTAATTTTGAAAGGTTAAAGGCATCATGTGCCTTGCACATTATGGGTTTAAACTTTAATGGGCTGTTTGGTTCACAGAAAGTGAAGGAATTTGATGGAATTGAAATCTCAAATTCCTTTGACCAGATTCAATTCCATTGTTTGGTTCAAGGTTTTTAAAGGAATGGAATCTCAAATTCCAACCAATTCCATGTTTTAAGCCTTTCAACATTCCTTACTAAATAGATGGTATTTCAATGGAATGGAATTTAACATTCTTTATATTCCTAAAATACCCTTAACCCAACCTTAGAACACATTCACGTTTGCTTCAGTTTCACGAGTTCTCCATTGCTTCGATTCACGACTTCTCCATCTTCGATCATCACAGGTTCGTTCTCCACTGCTTCGATCATCACAAGTTCGTTCTCCGCTCTCCACTGCTTCGATACACGACTTCTCCAGCTTCGATTTTGTGGTCTGTGTGTTCGATTTTGTTATTGTTTTTGGTGTTTTGCTACTGATTTTGGTGTATAATAATATTTTCAGTATTTACTACCTTGTTTTACATGCTTCGAATTCGATGATACTGTTGCTTCAAGGTCAAAACAGATGATGAAGAACACCCTGGACACTTGTTCAAACGCCACCGTAATAAAAACCCTTTCACTGAAATGCAAAACCCTAAATCAATTCAAACAAATTCATGCCCACCTCATTAAATCTCACCTGCCGGAAAACCCAATTGCCATCGGACCACTTCTCTCAGTCGCAACCACTTCCAACGATCATTCTTTCTTCTCTTATGCTCGTTTGATCTTCAATCACCTTCGATTTCGGAATACTTTCATTTACAATACAGATAGCAAGAAAAGCCCTAAAAATCGTATTGGAGACGAAGAAAGGGGGTGTTTGGTGTTTTGCTACTGATTTTGGTGTTTTACAATACAGATATCTATTTATGCTTTGGGTTTATCAAAAGGGTATTTTGGTCATTTATCAAAATTTCATTCCAATTCCAAAGCTCTATTCTGTGAACCAAACAGACATATTCCAATTCCTTTAACAGATTCCATTCCAATTCTGTCAACCAAACAGCTAGTCAAACCTGACAACATTCCATTCCAATTCCTTCAAAGTCAAATTCCTTTCACAGATTCCATTCCATCCAAAAACATTCTGCGAACCAAACGCCACCTAACTTTGGTCCATGTGATTTATTGAAATCTTTGAAAGTGGTCCCTATGGTTTATTATTATTTTTATATTTTCCTTTAAAAACTAATAATATATATATATATATATATATATTAAAAATATAAAAACTTATTTATGTATATTAATAAATTATAATTATATATATATATATTATTAAAAAATAAAAGTATATTATGTAATTTATATATATATATATATATATTAAAAATATGATAATTTTTTAATTAATACATTCATATATATAATTAATACTTTATTTTCTTGATCGATCTCATCAACACTTTCATATTAAAAGTATATATAATATAGAGAAATTAATTAAAATACCCTAAGTTTGACCATCACTTACCAAAATGCCACAAATCTCTCCCATCTTACAAAAATGCCACAAAAATCCGCGGTGGGCCCCGCGATCGCGGGCCCCAGGCCACATGTCACCAAACTTTGCCCACTTTGCCCGCGTTGGTCCCTCAAGAATGCCCGCGGTCCAACTTCCCCCCCTCAAGAATGCCCGTGTTGGCAGTTTTGGTCCCTGCCCGCGTTGGGCCCCCGCGATCGCGTGCTAACCCGCTACTTTTCGAATTTACAGTTTGGTCCATGAAGTTTGTTGCAAATTTAAAAAAACATTAATGGTCCCTATAGTTTTTAGGTTATCATTTTATGTGGTTTTTAATGTATTGTTTCCTTTCCATTTTAATGTTTTTAATATAGAAATTCACTTAAGTTATGTAACAAGGAAATTAATTAACAACATCATATAAAAATTATTGCAAATCATCTTCCCAACCAAAACGGATACAGTGCATGTAAACAAATAAATCTATCACTGGAAGGCGTCCTGGAGTCCTGTGATCAAGTTAACCTTTTCCTTGATCACGTCCTTCATTCCTATGTAGTCCGATTCGAGTTCTTCTAGTTCTTCTTCAGCTTCCTTAATCTCTCGTTGCAGCTGCCGAACGTGAGCCCTAGTCATGGCCAGTTCTCGTTTCTTCTCCGCTAGATACTCCATTTTCCCCTGTTGAATCCCCCTGTTATGGTTCCACATACCCTTTACCTTTTTGATATCGGCGTTCGCCTCATCAATGGCTTTTTGCACTTCGGGAGTAATTCGTTGACTTTGTCGAAGACCCGTCGGCATAAAATCATACATTGGTGGGGTTCTCATGCCATTATCGAAGTAGTAATTGTCGGATGCCATCTCCCAGTCTGCTTCCTCCTCAGGCGTGAATGGAAAATCGGCTGCAGTTCGCCCACAGTTTGTCCACTCCTCGTCTGTTTCCGGTACCTTCCAGGTACTCCGGCGAGCTCCGTCGTTCAGTGGTTGGTAGGCTCCCGAACGTGAAGTTCCAGCCACATTCGCCGACCTGTTCCCCCTTGATCTTGAACCTCCATCCATTGTGTTAAGAAAAGCGAGAGTGTATTTGTATAAAAGATAGATAGGAAGTTGTGATTCGTCTGAATAGTTCACTGCAAGATTCGTTTGAAAAGAGCCTGTAAGATTCGACTGAAAAAGTAACTGCAATATTCGTCTGCTCTTGAATAAAGGTCTTTAAGTAGTCAAACATAGCTAATTAATGAGAATTTAGATCAGATTTATATGGTACTGTCAAATGCAAGTTTCTATAATATAGATATTGTTCTATATTACATGATACCAATTTTTGCATCATATGAATCACTTCCAGACAACAAGAACCAATACACCAATAATCAAGAAATAAATGCTTGTTCATCCAATAATCTCTGTATTAGGATTATTGCAAGTTTCATAAACCTACTTACTAGGTGTTGGAAATATGGGTTTTACTAAACTTTGGACGCATTTAAATTTATATATATGTGTTATATATAACTAACTTTTAGTAGGTTTATGTTCTCCTATATGAGAGCTTCGAAATGATATATAATGCGTCCAAAATGGAGTATGTGTGAAAGAGATATCGATACTCAAAGTTGAGTAAATGGATGAAATTAGCAAAAACCAAATGAAGTAAACAGTAAGTCAATCACAATACTTTAACAAAATAAGTTAATACTAAAAATAACAATTATTTAATGTTACATAAACAACCTAACGTGGCCCTATGTGACAATGCTCATAAATGGACTCCGCCATATGTATGCGAAAATCTTTGGCAACATCCCCGGCCTCGTCAGGGTGTACCCATACCTCATTGTTATTTATCAACATTTGGGCATTACGGCATACCCAGACACCGCAATCCGCATTTATCCCGACCTGCTGGGGTACATTCTTGGCGAACTTATAGCGAAAGACACCTGTCATATCGCGACGTCTATCATCCTTGACCCGGCAAAAGAAGTCAAATAGCACAGCTTTAAACTTTGTCATCTGCTCTTCCAATTGCTGTCTGAAGAGACTGGCACTGTCGCTATCATATATGGTCATGGTCATAACGTCAAGTTCAAACACTCCAAGCAGCCAATGTTGGGGATTAATGCATATAGGGATGTACACCTGAAATATTACAATATTAGACAACTTAGTTAGCAACAAAACAAGTTAAATAAAATAAGAGTAAAACGATTTACATACCACATCGAGGAGAGCCCAAGAGGTCCCTTCCAAGCCATTGCATGATCTAACCACGGAGGCGGGACCTAGATGCTCAATCAACAAGTAATGAAAGAACATACTGAACATCATGGTCCACCTCGTGTTTGTTCCACGATGTCTTTGCAACAGAGAGACCCAACAATCGATGTGCTATACATAAAAAATAGATGGTTAGACATGTAAAATAAATATATTTGATTATATGACTATAATTAAACTTCATACTAACCACATCCAGTAAGTCAGACTCCAAAGGGTCAACGGCCAGCAATACATTGAAAAACGAGGGGGTGATTTCCAAGTTCAAGTGAGGGATGAAGATCAAGGGGGGGGGGGGGGGAGGCGACCAGTCCGACACATCCTCAATATTTCCGATGCCGGTTGAGGCTCCGGTGAAGACACCTTTCCCTTTTTCTTTCCTCCCTTCTTTCCCCCCGCTTTCTTTGCTTGCTTTTTAGCGGTCGGTGGTGTCGTGGATCCTTGTTGGCCAAACGGGTGACGAAACCATTGTGAAATTTTATGCGACCGCTTTTGAGGGAGCGGGGTCACCTGTGGTGGTGGATCTACAACCTCCATCGGGTCATCTTCCGGCTCCGAGAAGTGATCCTGGATAATAGGAGACCCCATCGTCTGAAAATTAAGTTATTAGATGTTTTAAGTACAATTTAGGAAATGTTCAGAATTAAACCAAAACTACCAAAATAACTTACAGTATGCATTTCCGGCCTGTAATAGTCTCCGGCCGAACCGCCAAAGATGTCCGTGATTGCTGTGGTGGCGAACGGCGGCATCTGCGAGGTGTATGCCCTCGACATCCCGGCCTGCGTGACATTGATCATTAAAATAGTTACAAAATTAGGAACAAACATATAACTATAATGGTTACTCAGTGTCACTTACACTCTCTGGGATAGTAGAATAGGATGTGGTGGCGAACGTCGTTTGGGACATCCCGGCCCCCGACATCCCGGCCTGCGTGACATTGATCATTATAAGAGTTACAAACTTAGGAACAAACATATAACTATAATGGTTACTCAGTGTCACTTACACTCTCCGGGATAGTAGAATAGGATGTGGTGGCGAACGTCGTTTAGGACATCCCGGCCCCCGACATCCCGGCCTGCGTGACATTGATCATTATAAGAGTTACAAACTTAGGAACAAACATATAACTATAATGGTTACTCAGTGTCACTTACACTCAATAACAAGACGTTTGACTTTTGGCATTTTAATTAATTTCCCTATAATATATATTTATTAAAATTATACAATGTTTTAATTTAATGTTTCATGTAAAAATTTAAATTTTAAACATTATGTTTAAACACGAGACATTAAATTTAAACATTAAGTTTATTAATTATACAATTTTAATAAATATATATTATTTGTATATTTTAAATATGAAAATATTGATGAAATTGATCAAGAAAATAAAATATTAATTATATATATGAAAATATTTTTAAAAAATTATAATATTTTTAATATATATATATATATAAATGAATTAGATAATATACTTTATTTTATTTTTTTAATAATATTTATGTATATATATAATTATATTTTTATTAGTTTTTAAAGATAAAAATTTATTTCTACTAGAACAAGTCCGCTGCGAGCCGAGCAAAAAAACGACTCAACCGAGCCGGGGCACTATTCACCAAGTGGAACTATATACTATCTTTACTAAGCCCACCGCCCCTTCCCCTATACCTGGCTGCTTCTCGTCACCAAAGCGTACTTCGTTTCCCGGGACGGGTGGCTCCCTCTTTCTTTCGGGGAAGGTTTTTGGTGACAACACCTGGAGATATCAGAAGTGAGAATGCTGATTACTTTGAGTTTCGGTCTTGCGACCGTACTCCCCAGGCGGAGTGTTTCACGCATTAGCTGGGGCCCTAATCCGCGTAGACCAAGGGCGAACACTCATCGTTTACGGCATGGACTATCAGGGTATCTAATCCTGTTCGCTCCCATGCTTTCGCACCATTGGATTAGCTGCTAGTGGGAATCTATTCTGTATTATAGCTTTCTCTTCCTTTCAGTCCCTCGTCCATGAAAAAAATGTAAAAATAATAATAAACCATAAGGACCACTTTCAAAGATTTCAGTAAACCACTGGGACCAAAATTAGAGTTTAAACCCATCATGTGCAAGACACATGATGCCTTTAACCTTTCAAAATTAACGGTGTTAGTGTTGAGGGACCCTAGCCACAATATATTGCATACCACAAGAACCATATCCATAATAAACATAGAATGAAGACCATAGTCAAAGAAAACCCAAATGGACCAAATTCACAATTCACTAATTTTTTAGAGTAAATTACACGATTGGTCCCTGTGGTTTACACAAAATTGCACTGTTGGTCCCTAAAATGAAATAATTACGTGTTTGGTCCCTGTGATTTACATTTTCTAATCCCTTTGGTCCTTCTGCCCTAACCCCGTCAAGATAGTCCGTTAATGTACACACATGAGACGCACGTGATGGGGCAAAATCGTCTTTTAACCCATCTTTAACTCATCCCCTCTCTTCTACTACCCACATCGGCCATTTTTTCTCCGTCGACGACCCCCATAAGCCACGTCCACCACCCTATTTTTCCTCAAACTCCGGCCAACAGGGAGACCCACCTTCATCGATCTCCGACCAACTGGTAAGAAAAGCTTCATAAAACCTGCAACTTTCTTGAAGACGACGAGGGAGAGCTTTCACCTCTGTGTATGTTTATGTTTTTCTACAGTATATATGTATATATTTACGTAAAATAACGGATTTTGTAAACAACGGGATGAAAACTGTGGACGAAGAAACTAGATTTCGGGCGTTCCTTGTGGATTCTATAGATCATGCGGAAGCCGAGATCCATTGGTTGTTGGAAGAGGAGAAGAGGATAATGCCGCTGGTGAAGAGCACAGACAATTATTTTCACGGGAGGTCGAGAAAAGACGAGGGTTTGCACTTGATTGTGGTTGTTCGTGATTTTCTGGTGCTTTTGGATAGTGACGACGGCCATGTAAAGCAATAATATGTAAATCAGAAGGACCAATCATGTAATTTACTCTTTTTTTTTATATAAATGTCTTCATGTAAAGCAAGTGGATGGTTGGGGTAGGGTAGAGGCAGGGGTGTTAAATAGTGGTTGACCCTTTTGATGTACAAGATAGGTTGATGCTCATGCTTCACGTCAATTTTGGAGGGCAGCAAGGAAATAAAGATAAGATAAAGAAATCAAAAGTCTTTAAAGCCTTGGTTGGTTGTCTGGATGGACCATCCTCGGAATGACGTGGACTCACCCTATTTTTCATAATTACATTCAACTCCCTCACTCTATTGCTTAATTACCCATACATCCCTTGTATTTTACTACAGAATTTTGCAACTTCAAATGATACATAGATGGAGTTGAACAACTGAACAGATGAGAACAAGGTAGACAGATCAAAGAAGTGTGTAAAGTTTTAGGATTTTAATTTAACATAAGTAGTTTAATAGTTTAATTCCATCTTACTTAATGTTCTACCAACTATGAGACCACAAGTTTTTGTTTTGTCTTATCGCTCATACCAAACGCACCCGTAAGACCACTTGTTGGTGATTTTACGTCTGGTTGAGTTGGTTTGCTTTTACATTTGGTGTTGCCTCGTTTTTTATTTGTATATTATCAGTAGGCTTGTATATTTTTAAATTATCATACATGAAAAGTATGATATGATGAATAATTCAAGAAGCAAGGGGTTCCCTTGTAATTATGGAAGAACTTAGTGGACCTTGGTGCACTTATGAAAAAAAGGGCTTTTAGGATCTCCCCCACAAAAATATAGGCTGCCATTACCAATTTACCATTATGGTCGAAAGAATTGGTATCTTTTCAATTTTTTAATATTCATTTTATGTTTATTTTGACTTTATTTTTTAACATGCATTTTTGGTATTTTAGGAATAATTAAAATTGTTGTTTCATATGGTCAACAATGTATGTCTCGTGAGAAATTAAATTGCATAATTAATATTTTGTTAGAAATTAGGGGTATCAATTTTGTACAGTAATTAATTGAAATGCCCCAAGTTCACCACCCATTTTACCCATTTGCCTTATCTCTCTCCCAATTTACCAAAATACCCTAAAAATCCGTGGGCCGAGGACAAAATCCGTGGGCAAGGTAAAAAAATCCGTGGGCATTCAGAAATCCGTGGGCCGAGGGAAAAATTTCCGTGGGCCGAGGACAAAATCCGTGGGTCTTTGTAAAAATTCTGTGGGCAAGAGTTTTGACCCAAAATCCGTGGGCCACGGGTATGCCCATGGGTAAAATGGGTGGTGAAGTTAGGGCATTTCAATGAATTACTCAATTTTGTATCATGAAAAATCAACTAATTCTCATAGTAATTGTATCATTTTAGTTCGTTAGTAGTACCGTATCAACTAGAGGTGGCGAAAAAATAGTCCCGGGTCGAACCCAAATTGGTCTTAATCTCAAATAATGATCTTGTAATAGGTCCTGGCATAACCGGTCCCGACCCAAATATAAAGGCCCAGCTAAGGTGTATGGCGTCCAATTATAAGAATCGGTCCTAGTCGGTCAGACTTAATTTTTATATTTTTTTAAATTGATTTTTTACATATAAAAATTATTTTTGAATAATTTGGTCGATCAATTACTTTAACAAATACGCTTTTATTATAAGTCAATCAAATACACTAAAAATACAGTTTTGTTATAGAATATTTGATTGGGTTAACTAGAAACACTAAAAATACGTGTTTATTATAATACATTTAATAAAATACACTTTGGTATACAATCAAATACATTTAATAGTAATTTTATGTAAAAAAATCGGGTAGGTCCCAAAACCAGCCCCAGGCCTGGGCGTGCTTGTTTTCGGTGAAAATCGTAACTGGTACTTAACGGACAGTCCCAAACGGTCTCAGGCCAACCCAGGCTCATTTGGCCACCTCTACTACCCACTACCTAATCTTGGTTGGTATTAGGAATGGCAACGGGCCGGTTTCGGGACGGTTTTTAAGGTCACCGCCCCCGAAACCGATAAGCATCCCCCGTAACCGTATCGATCCCCGCCGGGGATCTTATCGGGGATCCCCATCGGGTCCCCGCGGTTTCCTCGATACCGTTGGGGAACCCGTTAAGAAAAAAATGCACCGTTACCCATTGGTTTTCTCCGAACCCGACCCGAACCCGAACCAAAACAAAAAAAAATACATGTTTCTCAAACATAAAAAAACACAATTTTCTTTCTAAATAGTTGCTATCCCTCTCCCAATAACTGAAACCCGATCATCATCTTTCTTTGAAGATTTTGTTTTCTTTTTCTTTTTTCAAACGAGAGGCATCTTTCCTCTCTATTCGATTTCTTTTGTCAACACAGATTCCCCCAAATATCCAATATGATTTGAATTAGACTTGGACTTTAAGTACATGTATATTTATCTTGTAGCCCAACAAAAATTGTGTATATATATATATAAAATTATATATATATAATATATTATATCGGGCCGGGCCGGGGCGGTGAGGATGGTCCCCATCCCCGTCCCTGTTAAAATCCCCAATAACATCCCCGATCCCTGCCCCGTCCCCGTTAAGAGGTCCCCGAACCCGACCCGAAACGTTCGGTTTTCGGTTTTCACCGTCGGTTTCGGTTTTTTTGCCATCCCTAGTTGGTATGTAGTATTAGAAGTGATGTATCACGTTAATATCGTACCGTATCGACTTATTTTTTATTTATATATTAATTAAGTTTAATCAATAATACAACATATTTTGATTTTAAATTTTAATTATCTTGTTAAAATTTTGCTAAATTGTAATAACTAAGGATGGATGTATAAAACTTGAGTGAATTCATTCACCTTATTAACAACCTTAATAACTCAATCACACCTCCACAGTCCATTGTCGCTCCTCAATGGCAACTTGTATTAAACTATTAGTAAATGTTTGTATTATATGAAAATGGTTTGAATGTTTGTATAGTAGTGATAAGTGATGCAACAACACATCAACATGTTATTTCAATGCTCGAAGATTTTAGTGCATCTACATCTAGTTAATTGGTAAATATATCAATTTAAAAAAATTTGTAACTTCAACTTTTATGATGTTGGTAAATAATTGTACCAACATGTATTAACCGAAAAAAGTTGGTATCAAGTATAATCAGTTGAAAATGGTATAAAATTGTGTGCACCAATTATAATTGGTTGGTAATTGGTATATGGTACTTATATGACAAAAAAAATAGTAAAGTATCATGTTCACCCCTATTTGTAATGGCAAATTAATACTATTTTATGGTAACATACATACATAGTATGTATGTATGTATGTATGTATGTATGTTAGACATGCCGGTAAAATGCAATTGGATATTTGTAGTTATATCAATTTATGTTGTTGGCCGAAAGAAAAGTATTATCGTCTACAAATAAGCTCACAGACAAGATCTAAACGAAGCTAGCCTATGAGTTGGTGAATTAATCATTAATGTATGGAACATCGTTTTAAAAGGTTATCCCAATAGTTAGGAAAAAAAATTACATGTATGAAAACGAATATCTATTTGCTTAAAATAGTAAAAAAAATAAAGACGGGTGTTAACTTAGGCCATGAGTACCGCAAGCTCTCAAGCCCCCTCAAGCCCTCAATGCTACATCAGCGTCACATCAGCTTTTCTCCTAACCCTCTTCTCAAGCACTCAAGCCCTAAAGACCCGTAGCGCTACCCTCAAGCCCTCTTGCCACCTCATTTTTTTTAATTCTTTTATTTATACATTTAATTATTTAACAACATAAAAATATTTATATATTTTTTAATAAATAAAAATAAGATAAATAATAAAAATAAAAATTCATATCATTCATTAAAAAATTAAAAATTACAAAATAAAAAACACTACCAATTATGATATTTTTAATTTGCTCTTTTCTCGCTACCGTAGCCATCAAAGCGGGGCCCGAAAGGTGATCATGCGGGGTTATGAAAAACTCGAAGTCTTTATCAAATCGTTTTGCTCGTTCGATTTCTCGTTCGTGTTCCAACTTTTCTCGTTCGAGGTCGAGTTTTTTCATTTTGTACTCCATTGTATCATCAATCTTCTCGTTGAACGTCGTCAACAACTGAGTAACACTTTCGTTCGTATTCGACCCGCTCGTATTACTCGTTGATGTTTTTTTGCCTTGTTTCTCCCGATGGGTCGTTGAAGTTGCTCGATGAAGTTGTCGTCATCGTCATCATTGGAAGGGTTGGTACGTTTTGAACCCCGCGATGAAGTTGTCGTCATAGTTGGAACGGCTCCCCATTTTGGACATTTTTTTAGGACTTCCCAAGCTTGTTCGTGAGTGAAAGCAAACCCAAGTTGTGCTCGGTACCGTTCGTGTGCCGTTCGTGAAATGTCGGCCTCACTCATTCCGCTCCCTCTATTAGTGAGCAAGTTGTTGTAGATGCCGTCAAAAGAATTTATTCTTTTATTGAGGTCGTTGAACTTGGTGTTGAGTTGATGAGTTGTTCTATAATTTCCGCGACCCATTAAACTAAAGAACACTTGCCCGACACGGGTCCAAAAACTTTCTACATTTATGTAAATTCAAGTATAAGAATATTAACAAGAATAATAATAATATTAATAATATAAATAATATTAATAATAATAATAATAACAATAATAATAATAATAACAATAAAAATATTACCACCGGTTTGTGCGTTACCGATAACGGGGTCCTCCGAAACGTCAACCCACGCCGACACTAACGCGAGTTCCTCCTCTTTACTCAACATCTGTTTGGGGGCTCTATTTTCATATTGTTTGTTTTTTCCTTTTCTCGTTGGTCTCGGGTTTGATGGTTCTGGGTTTGATGGTTGTGTGTAGATGGATTGTGGTGTGTGCGGGCTAGAATGTTGGGTTTCCGGAACAATGTCGTCGGCGAGATTGATTGCGGGTGAAGGAATATTGTAGTTGGCCGGAGTAAAACCTTGTTCAATCATACCGGGACGTGTAAGTTGGTAAGGAATTTGTTGCGGATATTGTTGGCGAAATTGTTGCGAAAATTGTGGCGGAATTGGTTGCGAAAAGTGCGGATGATAACCTTGTTGTGCAAACGCTTGAAAACTAAGCTCCGGGTCTTCTTGCGGTTGCGGTGTATCCGGTCGGTTACGACGGGATGTAGGTGTTTTGTTTGGATTCATGATGAAATTTGAGAGAGTTTGAGAGAATTTGAGAGGGTTTAAGAGAGTTTGAGAGATTTTTGTGTGAAAAATAATATGGGTTTGGATTAATATATATAGTGTGATTAAATTGATTTTTTTTTAAATAGCCGTTGGGAACAGATTTATTTTCAAATTATTAAAAAAAAAATCACTCGGGTTCAACGGGTTTTGGAACCCAGGGCTGGAACCCGAACCCGCTCCCCCCCGTACCACAGCCCGCATGAGCCCGCAGGAGCCCGAGCCCGAGCCCGCGTGCCATACGGATGGCCTTATAAATGCAACACAAGAACACATGAAATAAATGTCGTACTCTTATCCATAAGACTTTCTCAGGGCCAAAGTTTCTCATAACTCTTTAAAACATTGTTCGAATACCATAAATTCAATTTAACTCCTTTTGGTTTTATGAATATATCCTTCCCATTTTTAGTTATCTGTCAATTTAATGACATTACTTTTCGTATACTTAGTAACATATTTTTATGTTCATATTTATTCAACCTTATCCCTTTTAGACTATAAATTCTAACATGAATTAATGTTTTAAGTAAAACATCTTTCTACGATGTTTATGTCTTTCTAAATTATCTCCCTATAATGTTTTGTGCCTATATGGAGATCTAACATATATGACATGCATTTTTTGGTCTTCCAGGTACATTAAATGATATCAACGTGTTAGACCGTTCTTCTGTCTTCCATGATGTTTTGGAAAGGAAAGCATCGCAAGTTACTATAACTATGTCTCAAATCTCTCGTACCATACTTTCTGAGTACAAAAACTATCTTTAAAATCACATGCGTAATAGGTCGACGAATCATTGTTTACAATCAGATTTGGTTGAAAAGATTTGACAAAATTTGAAAAAAAAAGAAAATGACGATTAATGTAATATTTTATTTTTATTTTAATTTAATATTTTATAAATTATTTCATATTAAATAATAATAAAGAATATTTAATTATAGTTTTGTTATTATTTGATAAAAATATAATTTTTATCATTCAAGATAATTTGTGATATTAATATGTCACTTTTGAAGTTTCAAAATACTTATAATAATTTTAATTTGGCGAAATATTAAAAATAGAAAATTAAAAAAAGAGTGAACAACGCTTTTGGTCCCTATGGTTTAGTGATTATAACACATTTGGTCCCTATAGTTTAAAAATTACACTTTAGCCACTACAGTTTGCATTTCGGTCCAGATTTGGTCCCTCGTCGTTAAGTTCGTTAAAAAATCTCGTTAGATGAGGGGTATTTTCGTCTTTTTCACTTTTACTCTATTTTTCTTTAATAAATCAACCACAGGGACCAAATGTGTTATATATTATATTATATATATATACATACATATATATATATATATATATATATAGGCTGGGTATCTTTTGCAAACCAGTGTATTTGTACAAACTCGTACAAACCATACCTAGCTTTATGATTTTGTAAATTTGGCTTCATGAATATTTATATATATATATATATTTTGGCTTCATGAATATATAATTTGGCATCATGAATATATCATTTGGCATTTTTAACTAATTTTTTTCGATGGAGCCCTAAAATACACTTATTTTTGTAAAAAAATTAGTTAAAAATGCCAAATGATATATTCATGAAGCCAAATTATATATTCATGAAGTCAAAATATCTATATAAATATTCATGAAGCCAAATTTACAAAATCATGAAGCTAGGTATGGTTTGTACGAGTTTGTACAAATACACTAGTTTGCAAAAAATACCACCCCTATATATATATATATATATATTAATAGTGATGCAAAGCCACTAACAACATTCGTCGGCCCTCCCCATCGCCGATGTACATCTCCGACACCCCCCTCCGGCAATCCCCGTGTACATCTCCAGCACCCTCCTTCCCTTCCAAACCTGAAACACACGCACACACACACACTGCACATACAGTGACCGATTGTCTTCCTCTCCAGTTTTTGGGTCACAATGGTGATGGTTCAGAGAACGGAGAGGTTAGAAAAACGTTATAGCCTTCCTCCATGTGGTTTGTGTGCACATCGTTTGGTCCCTGTGTTTGAAGTTTGAGGGAACCTTGAAGGGAAAGGAAAAAAAAGCACAAAATTGATTTTTTTTGGGTTTTTAAGATGATATTGGCATTCAACAGAAGCATCAAAGGGGGTGGGGGAGACTGCATCAAATGAGAGTGTCAGAGAAGATCGTCAGAGATGCGAGAGTGGCATCGTTCATGTGTATATACATGTATATACACACATATACATATATAGTGTGTGTGTGTGTGTATAAATGTGTCTGAGTGAATCTACCAAGAGAGAGATCGATGTGTGTGTGTGCCGGAGAAGACCGCCGGATGAGGGCTGTTGTGTCTGTGATATATTTTTTTTGAAATGCGAGGCACTTTATTACCAATATACAAGTGTACCAAATTTACACAGTCCCTAGCATACCCACTTGCAAACTGATTATGGACAACCACCAAAAAAAGAAAAAAACACCTGCAGCCGATCCCATTAAGCTGCAGCTCCAACAACTTAACAGCTTCAGCTGCTGAACCATTCAGCCCCAATCAAAAGCCAAAAAAGAGAAAAGACCTCCCGTATCACACAACCACTGACATGCACACTCTCCTATCTAACGTCCAACACTATTGGGTTTGATATCCACGAAGTGCAACTTAACTTTCTACCGCGATTCCTTCCATCAGTTCATTCGAATCTCCTCACTCAGATCGAATGTGCAGAATGCAAAAACACATCCCATGCGAACAGACAGCAGGTGTCGAGCAGTTCGTTCTGAACTTACATTGCTCATGTGTCTGTGATATGTGTGTGAGTGAATCTACAGAGAGAGATCAATCGATGTGTGTGTGCGTGTGTGTGTGTGTGTCGGAGAAGAACGTCGGAGGAAGAGGGGGGGGGGGGAGTCGGGGTCTGAATGTCTAACCGCCGAAGATGGCCTCTGATGATGTCGTGGGTTTATGTATGTTATATGGATATAATAAAGAAATTAGAGTAAATTACAATTTATTCCTTTTAGTTTAAATTAGAGTAAATTATAATTTGGTCCCTCTTATTTTAACAAAAGTGTACAACTCATCCTTCTAAAGAAAAATGACGAAAATACCCCTTAATTTAACTGAGTTTTTCAACGGAGATAACGACGAGGGATCAAATCCAGACCAAATAGCAAACTGCAGTGGCTAAAGTGTAATTTTTAAATTATAGGGACCAAATATGTTATAAACACTAAACCACAGGGACCAAATTTGTAGTTTACTCTTAAAAAAAAGGTCCTCGCCGTTTCTCAAATCTTGGTCCTTATCTATCCCCCACAACCCTCTCTTTCTCTCTCCTCAACTATCCATTTTTTTCTTTCTGTAAAAATGGAGATAGGCGACACCTCCTCCACGCCCGAACAAGACAAACCACCACCGCCCCCGCCTCAAACCACCACCACGGCCCACCACCTGTCGGCCCCACCAGGATTGACCGAGGATGAGTTCAACCAATTGAAACGTTGTGTGATCGACTTCCACACCTACCACCTCACATCATCCCAATGTTCCTCCCTACTCGCCCAACACATCCACGCGCCGCTCGACGCCGTCTGGTCAGTCGTCCGCCGCTTCGACAAGCCGCAGACGTACAAACACTTCATCAAAAGCTGCACCGTCAGGGAAGGATTCACAATGGCGGTGGGGTGCACGCGTGACGTCAACGTCATATCAGGGTTGCCGGCGGCCACCAGCACCGAGCGGTTAGACTTGTTGGATGATCAAAATCACGTGATGGAGTTTACGATCATCGGCGGTGAGCACAGGTTGAGGAATTACCACGCCGTGACGACGGTGCATGAGATTACAGCGACGACGGCAGAGAACGCGCCTCCGGTGACGGTGGTGTTGGAATCTTACGTTGTTGATGTGCCGGAAGGGAACACGGAGGAGGACACAAGGCTGTTTGCCGACACGGTGGTGAAGTTAAATCTGCAAAAACTGGCGTCTGTCACCGAAGCTATGGCACATGACGGCGGCGGCGATGCCACCGTCAAGATTCTCAGGTGATGCTGCAAATTAATTGATTCCAATCTCTCAACCCCACACGACAAAATTTAAAAAAAAAAACCCATCCACACTTTTCTCATTGAATTCAAATATTTGTGAGTTTGTTTTTCTCAATGTTTGTATGGAATTTACAAATAGCACCCTTTGTCTGTAATCATGGGCTGCTAATGTCAAGTGTATATCAGGGGTGTTTTGGTCAATGTTCATAACTCTGTATTTTGTGAATATTTTCTTTTCTTTATTTACTTATGAAAATTTTATGTTTGTAGGAGTTTTGGGACACACATTGATTAAAGAAAAAACCTTTAATTAATCCTTTCCCCTTAAGTTTGTTTACCTCTTAATAGTTCCATTAAGACGCAACCTCTGAATCGTTCAGAGGTGAATCTTGTTTGGCAAAAATAAAAAGTTTCTCTTAATGGTTCTAAAAATCTCTTAATGATTTATCATCTCGGTTCACCTAACCATTCAGCATCCTTATTTCATTTTAAACAAATACCAAACAACCATATTTCATTTTGCACTGTATCATAAAAGTCTCTTAACCATTTTGATCACTTAATCATTATGCATCAAACCGTTCAGCAACTTCCAAACAGCCCCAGTTTCAAAGATTAATTTACTTAATTTTTCTAAAATAAAAATATTTTTATAAAGCGATCTTTGAGTTTGAATCATATTTTTGGAGATTATAATTATCAAACAAAAGTTTCTCTCGTTAATTTATAGTTTCTGTTTCTGTTTTTCAAGAAAAATTATATTATTAATTTTAAATTTATAAAAACGGAATTTAAAAAAAAATATTTAAACAAGTTTAATTAGAAAATATTTATTTTTAACTAACCATTTAAACAGGTAGTAGAAGTGTAGAACTGAAAGTAACTACAATAACTGAAATTTGGAAGGGTAAAATTACCAAGAGACCCCACTCACACTTAAGTTGTTACGGCAATATGATAATTACAAAAATAGCCCTTGAATTCGTTCACCGAATTTGGAACGCCTTCAAACTACTACCAGAAAGATGAGGAAAGTGACAGGTTGATGTCATCTATATTTTCAATTTTGGTCCCTCATGTTGTGATTGTTTCAGATTTTCAAATAATTGCTTTACGGTTTTGCATTTGATTTGATTTGATTTGATAGGTATGCATTTGCGACCATCACAAACCTCGGTTGATCTTAATGAATGTTGCTTACATTGCGACAGACTCTTAAATATCAAATTTGTTAGTGCAACTTTTAGGTTTCGTTTTCGCACAAGATTACAATTTTAATTAATGTCAGAACTCGAACAATAATTTTGAAAGTTTGCCATCATGCGAATTGAACCTTGTGAACTTGTTCATTTTTTTTTGTAAATTTGTCTATTGGAAAATGCAATCAGACAGTAAAATCTGATTTTTGCCAGGTATTAACATTCAAATTCAAACCCATACATACGTTCTAACTAAGGGATCGTTTACCAAATCACATTACCTACCAGATTGATATGGCAAGGACCATAAATATTACCCGGCAAGAGCGAATTAGAGGACCGAGAGTCTTACCACGGTAAGTGATGGCGACGACTCTTACCACGGTTAGCGCTTACCGGGTGAATCGTTGCATACGAAACCGATTTGCCGGACTAAAATCCTACTCAGTAAGTAAATGATAGTGTTAAATTTGACTGGTAAGCGCTTACTCGGATAAACATTTGGTAATCGACCCCTAAATTTGGACATGTTTCTGAAAATCTTTTGTTGCATGATAAATTAGAAATATTAAACTATAAAATATGTTGGATTCCTTTTATTATCATCAAAATTAATAAGATTGTAGAACGTACATTTTTATAAAACTGTTGTATCTTACATTTGCACCAACAAAACCAACTCTTTGTAGAATTACATGTTGTCTCATATTACTCGTGTTGTAAGCATCACACGACATTGACATATAGAAACACATGGAATGTTTAAAACGCATATTTTACGTAGTTAATAAGCTTTAAGAAGAGTTTATGTGAATTTCATTGTTTTCATACACAATAAACAAAAAAGTTGAACCGTAAGGGGCGTTTGGTTCACATAATGTTTTAGATAAAATGAAATCTATGAAAAGAATTTGATTTTAAAGGAATTGGAATGAAATGTTATCAAGTTTGACCACCTGTTTAGTTGACAAACATCAGCGGTGGCTCAGATCGGTGGTGGTCGGAGGCGGTTCAGATCAGTGGTGGTCGGCGGTTTGTCTGGGTAAATCAAGTAGGGAAGATGAGGATAATTTTTTTCTTTTTTAGAAAATGAGATGGAGTGGAATTGAATTCCTTCTCAATTGTGATGGAATAACCAAATCCATGAATGGTGGAATGTGATGAATTCAATTCCATTCCATAGGCAAATCAAACGGCTAAACGGAATTGGTCAATGGAATTGATCATTCCAATTCCTATGAATTTTATCGGAATCCTGCGAACCAAACGCTCCCTAAGGCTCTTTACAAGAAGTGACTACTAGGACGATATTTCTTGAATATACTTTTAAGAATTCATAACAAGGATTGAAATTTGTAAACGTAATTTCGTATTATCAAACTTATTATAATCGTCCTTGTCTAAGTTCATGTTTTGGTCATATGATTTAAGAATCTGATTAAGTAGTCTTTTAGGACGTTTTATGCATCCTAACACATTAACTTTGCAGCAGTTGATGATCAATTTGTCTAAGACCAAATGATTTGTTTAAAAACAAGCATTTGTGAAGTTTATTGAAGATTATATATCTCATAGATTAAGAAAGGGTGTAAAATAATGATTATATACACTTAGGGCGCATTTGGTTTGATGAAATGGTGTATCTCGGGATTTCGTGGAGGAATTTGGAATTGGATGGGTTTGGATTTGGAAGAATTTAGAATCTTTGGCTTGTTTGGTTTGAAAGATTTGGAATGACAATGAATTTCATTCTTTATAAATTTATAAAACCAAATTATAAATAATTATAAAAATAATTAAATTACCTTTTTATTGATTCATTATTACAAAACAAATGTTTTTAAAACATTATTAAATACAAATCATGCAAAATCATATGAAATACTAACCACCTTTGTAGGATTGCAAAATCCTATGTTTGTGGGTTTTTAATTTTAAATCTCGGTATTTCAAATCCAATAAATCTTCAAGTCAAACATAGGATTGGAATGAAACAAAATTTGAATTAAGAGTCTGAAATAATTGATGGTAGTTCGAAAAAATTAGATTTATACAAATAAAATATTATATTTGATTCAATTTAGAAGATCTTTATGAATTGGCAGAGGCATGGTTGCAGCGATAGGTAAAGATAAAAGCGGTAGTGGCTTGTGAACAACGGTGGTTGTGAAGGACGTGAGATGGTGGATAGTGGTGGTGCAAAAGGTAGTTGTCGTCGATATGGCTGAAGTATAAGTGGTGGTGCACGACGATGGGTGGTGGTGATCGGTGGAGGTAAAGGTGGTCGACGATGGTAGTGGTGGTGGTGATGGACGAATGGTTGTGGAGATGGTGGAGAAGGTTGTTATAGCGGAGGAATAGGTAGTGGTGGCCGAGGGTGGTTGGCGGTGGCTACCGGTGGCCGCCGATGGTGGTGACGACGGTGATCGGTGGTGGTGACCATTAAGACTAATATCATATTAGGGTATATATTAAATGAGGGTAGGTAAGTGATTTTTTTTGTTTCTGTCTCACTTTTGTCTCATGTTGTTCCACCTATTTTTGTGGAACAAGAAAATGCCCTTTTTTGCCCTATCCTGTCCCACCCTGACCAGTCCTTATCTATGTCCCATGTCGCGCCAAACGAGGGACAATGATTTTTTGTTCTGTCCCATGTCACGCCAAACGTGAGACATTGAGCTTTGTCCCATCATGTCCTGTCCCTTGTACCAAACGCAGCCTTATGGACATAAGAATAGGGGTGAGCAAAGATGGGTATCTGACCAAAATTTTTGGAGTCGGTCCCGAAAACGGAACCGACGATTCCTGGAATGAAAGAACTAGAACCGGTTACATTGATTCTTTATATTTGGGAACTGGTCCCGGAATCACCAGTTTCGGTACCGGGTATGCGGTGTCTATTTTTTTTTAACTTTATCATTCATACTATAAAAGATAATTATTAGTCTATTACAAAGTCACAACATAAAGAGATAAATACCACAAACGTGAAAACTAATTCACTAAAAACTAATAAATATCTAACAAAAACTAGAAAACGTGAAACTAATCCCATAAATCAAACATGGAGAAATCGGTAATCGAATTATCTAACAGACTAATATGGCTAACCCATAAATCGAACATGGAGAAATCGGTAATCGAAGTATCTAACAAACTAACATGGATAACGCATAAATCAAAATTGGAGAAATCAGTAATCGAAGTATCTAACATGGATAAGTCATAATCGAACATAATCGTAAATATGTCAACAACTTACCTAAGTTCGAAGAAGTCGGGAATGATTTACCTACGTCGTGAATGAAGCGGTCAAAAAGCGGTCGTACTGTAAGCTTGAAGTGTGTAACACACTAACCCTAAAAGGTAGTTTATTAAATATAATAAATAATTAAATATATAAAGTAGTTTTTAATTTAAAAATAACAGGTAACGATCGGTTTCGATTCTAGGATGAAGGATCTGACGGGTACCCAACAATTAACGCATCCAAAAAAATGAGAACCAAAACCAATCACAGCAGTTCTGGAACCGACAATTCCGAGGTGGTTCCATTTCTAAAGGCAGATACCCGCTTCCGATACTCACCCATATATAAGAAGGACCGTATTTTGGAATTTGTAGATAAATGAAGGAGGATTGATAACTTCATGGAAAGAGTGTGTGAGTGGGGAATAATAAGAAGTGGTGATGAATATGACATGGAGGATGAGGATGACCCATATGAGAATCATAACCAATCACAATATTCTTTTGCTCTATTAATTTAATTTTGAACTTTTAAAATTGGGTTTGCATGAGTCAATCCTTAATTATTAGTTGTACATTATTGTCTTTATTGGTCATTATGTGGAAAGATGACCACCTCTTTGGAATTTCTTCTTTCACCCTTCCACTTTTTCCTAAACACAAATATGCCCCAAATCTTTTCATCACTTTTTTTGTGTCAATAGTTGTGTCCGTATTATATCAAGCAGAAGTCCGCCTTGAAAACGGGCTAATCCGGACTGCCACGCATCCCCTCTCTTTGATTCTCAAGTAAAGTGAAGTCAAATCAATCCATTCTTGGGGTCAAATATAGACAAAAAATGATATGTCAGTGACCTAGCATGGTAAAGCACTCCTTAAGGCGCATAAGTCAACTAGCGGAGGGTAAGGCTTTGATAATATATGAAGAGCATAGATTAAAAATGTCACACGACAAAGACCAACCTTATTATTCGAGGTATTGAATCTATGTCATAAAATTCAAAAAATGAAAAGTTCCCAATATACCCCTCATTTTTTAGTACATTAGCCACAAATGACAAAACTAGGGGCATTTTGAGCGTTTCCTACTTAGGTTGACTCAAATGGAGGGAGTAAATGTTAGGGAAATTAATTAAAATGCCACAAGTTTGAAAGTGAGTTACCAAAATACCCCAAAAAATTAATTTTTTACCAAAATGCCCTTTTTCCGCGGAGGGAGCCCTCTATAGCGGGCAGGGATTGAAAGTATAAAATTTTGCAAGATTATTTACACTTTCAGTCCCCATAGCGGGCCATCGCGGGCCTCGATCACGAGGGCCAGTGATTGAAAGTGTAAATATATCTTGCAAAAATTTTCACAATTGGTCCCTGTCCGCGATCGCGGGAAAAACGGACATTTTGGTAAGAAATTAATTTTTTGAGGTATTTTAGTAAGTGTCTTTCAAACTTGTGACATTTTAATTAATTTCCCTTATTTATGAATAGAATATCTTTCAATGTAATTTGATTGGATGCATTTAGCTGGTTGGGGGCCCCAATACCTTTTCAAAATATTGGTACTAAAAGCATATATCACTTTCCCTTCTCCAGAAAGTACTAACATTTTTTCTTTTTTCTTTTTAAATAGTGTATTAAATGTGATATTGATTTAACAAAATATTTATTTAAATTTACATTATTGTCCTCATATTATCATTTCGAATCAAATGATAATCATAGCTTTAGCTCAAATTTTATTTAAAAATTAATCTTTGTCAATAAATCATAAAATTATTGTGTATAACAATAAGATGCCCCAGAAATAAAAAAAGCATTTTATTATAATTCAAAATGTTTTAATTACTTTGTACTTTTATCATATATAATAAAGGCCAATGAAGTTTTTTACCTACTGAAATGTAATGTAATAGATTTTACCCATGGTTTCTTTTTATGATTGTAAAAGTATTAAAGTTGCATGCATGAATAAAAATGTGTGATTTCAATTAATAAAGTGACATACTTTTTTGGACTATTATAACATAAATGGTATAATGTTATATTATTTACCAAATTTTGACAAAAAAATGACATAAGAATTTGATAATAAGCATAGGAGCTACGCTACGCTACGTTTATATATTGTGTAACTGTAGGGCATCATGTATGGAATGGATTGTTTGAGCCAGAGGAGACTGTGTTACGATGTGTCTGGATGGTTGTAACAAGATTTGTTTATCTTATCAAAAGAAGTTGAACAAGTTAAAATCTTTTTTGTAACAAAAATATTTAAATTAAAAATTTGTAAAGAAATATTTAGAAAAGGACATGGCAACCGTTAAGACATAGAGAGAGAGAGAGAGAGAGAGAGCCCAATATTGACTTTGGATGTGATGGATACACATACACTTGGTGTGTCCACATTTTCAAAGTAATGTATGAAAAGGAAAGGGGTGTGCCTTTTTTAAATTAAGACCAACTTTAAACATCTATAACATGAAATTGATATATATACATAGAGTCAGTTTTAACGGAAAACGTAAAACTAAATTGAGAAACACTTGATGATTATTCATTTTACTCTTATGTATATGTGTATAACATACATATTTGCATAAGAGCTATGCATGGGTACGACCCCTGCCCCATTGAGAAACCCAGTGGTGGATCCAGGATTTGTGTCTCCTAGGGGCACCTTCAAGGTGTATTAAAGGCATGCAAAGTCAACTGATGTGTTTTTAGCCTAATTCTACTTTTTCGATGATTTTTTAGAAAAAAATTGTTGATTTTGAGGAGTTTTTAAGATTTTTTGTCGATTTCAAGAGACTTTTTCGGTTTTTTTGTTAATCTTAGAAGACCTTTTTAGTTTTTTTTTTGTTAATTTTCAGATATTTTTTTGATTGGAATGGACACTTACAAAATATTACTCAGGGGAGGAATGGTAGAAAGTTGTAAAAAAAAAATTTAACCTTAAAAATAGAGTTTTTTTTTCTCTTTCATGGGGGGCTTTCCCCCACTACTTCCCACATGGATCCGCCCCTGAGTTCACCTGTCCCAGTTGAGGACGGGGATTCCTCGCTAGACTGGGGACGAGGGATCCCCGTTTGTCTTAAAACGCGGAAAGGTATCGTACTCTCTGTCCCGTCCCGTACCCGTTATATATGTATATATATAAATTAATAAATTAAATATATTATTTATTTTAACTAAATCGGCAATTCATAATTTTTTATTTCTTAACTAGGTTTAGAATCTAAAATTGTTATTTTTTGTGGATGATAGTATGTAATATTTTGGATGTCAAGTAAAAATACAGTTACTCGATATGTTTTTGGGTATTACTTGATATGTTTTGTACACGTAACATTTAGTTTTTTTTATTAAATTGAATTTATTTTGGTTTTAACTAATTAATTGTCATATGGTGTGATTTTTTTTATAAAATTAAATTCTTTTTGAATTTAGGTATATTGAAAATTTGTGAAATTCTTGTCTTACATATTTGATTTAAAATAGCTTATATAAACATAATTTAAGATACTGATTCACATAAATTTTTTTATAATGTTATAGTTTCACATGTATTTGTTTCCCCAAACATTCATGTGTAATTTTAATTTATTAAGTGAACCAAAAAAATCCACATATAATTTTTTCACAAGTCGAAGACAAACATATGCGAAACAATACCTTAAGTAATAGGTTTTGATGAAAAAAAAAATTATGTAGATTTTTTTCAATCGGTTCTCACAAGTTTGTAACAACTTTGTGGTTCATATATATATATATATATATATAGAAGGGCTTAATCATTTGAGAACCCTACATTTTGTGAGATCTATGATATCCATCCTAAGCCACTCATTTGACATAATTAATGGTATTTATCAAATAAAGATAAAAGGGTAATCTAGGTATTTCCACTCTATCACTTTAAAAATGTCATCAACCCTTAATTATAGCAACCCATTAAAATAGGTATTTCCATATATCTACCGCCTCCCACTCTTATTTATAGCAACCCATTAAAATAGGTATTCACCATCTGTGGAATACCACCACTACACCATCCTCTCTTCATCGTCGTCGACGGTGACCGCTACAACCGTAATCTTTAAAACATCATCAACATAACAAAACCACCATCTCCGACCATCTCATGTCGCCACCGTATAATTTCCTCCCTGCAGCTTCGTGTTTGTTGCCTTCTACAACATAAGCCATCGGCCACACCGGTTGGACAACCGTATACTCTCCCCCTTCCACCATATATGTCGACAGCAATTTGAATATTTGCTCCGATTTGGTGGAAATCGCCACTGTTGGCCCCGGTTTATATGATAACGATCTTTAATACTTTACCTTCTTATGAATGATCGAGTCTGGTCAATGAACCGCTGCTTCATCTACTCTTCAATTTTTCTCGGTTTTGTGATTTTGTTTACGTACCGGTTCAACTTCTTATATCAGATAATTGGTTCACAATCTATTAATACAAGTTCACAATGTGCTAAGTTTAGTTTTACTAATTAGTTTACCTGGTGTTCACAATGTAGTTACAAGGTGTTCACAAAGATTCACAATGTTTAGATTGAATGATGATGGTCAATAGTAGTGGGGATGAAAGATCTTGTTATTAGGTGGTGAACCATGATGTTCACTATTTGCTCATATTATGTATGTGTAGCTGATGAGAGATGAGAGAAGAAACATGGAAGGGAGAGAGGAGATAGAAAGGAGAGGAGAGAGGGTTTTTTAAATCCCCAATTTGCCCTTATAATTTTGGTCCCTTCAAATGCATTCGTTTTTTTTTAAAAGCCACTACTTATTAAACCATTCTGCAAGGAGTAGCAAGGGAAAGGGAAACCAAAACCCAAACACAGGAAAAGATAAACCAACCAAAGACCAAAACACCTACACTAACAAAGAAAAGTTGCCTCAGCTCCCAAAGACTTGCTCAAGACCCAAAAAACCAACAGCGAAACAGAAAACCTAACCACACCGACACAGCCTTAGGCAGAAACACAGCCACACCAAATCGAGTAGGTCACTGTGGCAGCCTTCAAATGCATTCATTACATTGTCGTTAAGTGGTTTGCATTCCGTTGAAGATTAGGTCACTCTCACTAACCGTTTGCTTTTGTTCCGCTAGTTGCTTCATGTGCCCCTTACTTGAGGAGCTATTCCACCCTTTTAAGTTTTAATCCTTACCCTATTTTCATTAACTAAAAAATAGAGCTTTTGTTCTTGTTCTTCAAACAAAAAATTAAAAAAAAAACCGATCGAAATCACCAAATCATATATATAAAAACATGTATAGGGTTGGGTTCTAGTGAAAAATTGAGGTAACATGAGAAGCATGAGAAGTGGTTATGAACCGTTGGATGAGAAATGGACGAATATTAGGATGAGATGCACCTAGATGCATTAGATCAATTCCCTTCTAAGTTGCAATTCATGGGAGGGCATTTGATTAAAAGTGATCAACAGTTCAGATCTACTTCTCACGCTTCGCACGTTAACCTCAACTTCTCACACGATCCTTCACCACATGTATATATATGTGTGTGTGTGTGTGTGTGTAAACCTAGTGTATTTTAAATAAATAAAAACCTCAAATTTAATTTAAAGCAAAAAAGAGAGAGAAAAAAAAACCTAAATCTTTAAGCAGATGATGCAGAAGCAAAAGGGGAGGGCTTTTTATTTATTTTGGTAGAAAAATGAGCCTTTTTCATTCATCCTTTATCTTGGTAAACCCCATTTCCAGTAATGTTATCATCTGATTTCCATCAATCATTGAAAGAGAAGTTTCTTCTTCCAATCAATATTCAAACAATGGGTAACTGCTAAAGAAGATAAGAAAAAGTGGGTTGCAACAAAGAAGCCAGCCCAAAACCAGCCACAAATGATCTAGTTGTTGGTCCCTATATTTTGGACTTAATTTGTCTGGTTCATTGAAAAAACCTACTCCAGAAAGGATTTGAAATATGATACAAACCCAACACAACACTTCTTTCACAAGTAATAATCACAGGAATCCATCTAGCTACCATCCTTACACATGATCAAGACGATTTATATTCTTGGGTGTCTAATAATAACTGCAAATTTTACCTTTTTGTGGATGGAAGGCGTATAACTAACCGAGTCTTAACTCTTAAGAATCTATCACTGGTTGCATTTGGCAGTTGAGAATTTTGCATGTGGGAATGTTACAATTTTCAATATTCTAACATATAGTCAAGTGGATTTCTTTCGATATGATGTAATCTTTCATATAGGCATACTAATACAATGTGCAAAGGAGTTGAACATGAAGCATAATATCCTCCCAAATAGCCTGGCAAAAAGATAAATCAATTGTGGCATCAAGAGTCTAAGGGGAACTTCAAAGTTCAAATTCAATCTTTATCATTCTACTAACACTTATGTTCAACAATAAAGACTCTAGATATGTTCATCAATCTTTACTATAATATCTTCTCCCAAAATAGTTTCTACCGAACATGTATTCTAAGAATGCATATGAAGTTTATGAACAAACAAAAACAATGTAAAAAAAGGCAAAAACATTTGCAACAGACTATGATACAGCCAAAATGTACCTTACATTTTCACAAGTGAAACTCCCACGGTTTGCCAGGAAGTTAATCTCTTGGGCTGATCAGACCAGTAATCCACACGCCATTTCATTCATCTAATCCCTCCATCTCGGACTCGAAACAGGGAAAAATCCTGGAGATAACGGAAAACCCATGCCAGGAGAAGGTGGAGGTTGAGGTCCAGGACCCAAGATTCCTGGTTGAGCCATGGGTGAAAACGGAATATTTGGTGTCAGCGGTGGAGGATGCTGATATCCAGGTGATAGCAGCGGGTAAGGTGATCGAGGAGATGATAGATTCAAGTAACCAGAAGGCGATGGCAGAAGAAACTGAGAAGTAGGTGATGGTAGAAGTGGTGGATAGCCTTTAGTTCTAGGAGAAGCAAGTAGCGTAGCCCCATTCCCATTCCCATTCGTTCTTGGAGATGGAAAAGGAGGCGGTCCATTCGTTCTTGGTGACGGAAGAGGAGCCAAAGGTGGGTAAGGAAGCAATCCAGATGATTGCTGCTGCTGAACTTGCATATGATTTCGAACTTGAGGATGTCCTTGTGGTGAATCATTCATGGAATGCTGAAGGTAACGCATATAAGACGATATAGGAGACTCTGCAGTGTTATGATTACCATAACCAAAAGGTGGCTGTGGTGGTGGTGGCACCATGGTTCTTGGAGGTTGTTGACCATATTGACCAGGTCTAGGTCCATGTTGAGGGGGCATCTGTGGTGCGGGATGAATGGCCATTCTAGGCCTGTTTACACTTATGGGGGCTAACGGTGGAGGGCGAATTCTTTGCAACCGCATGCTAGGGGATTTAGGTGGATTATGGGGAGGTCTAAGAAGTGGTTCTTGAGAGTGATGTGAAGGTGAACCAGTAAGCTGTTGAACAATATTTCTAAAATCATTCTTGTTGATGTTGTAAACTTGAGGTTGAGGTTGTTGCCTAGCAGGATTAGCGAAATTCGGTTGGTGCAATGGACTCTTTCTAATATTCTTCCCAATCTTGTTGACGCCTAAATGCTCGTTGTGCCTATTTCTAGAATAATCTGAATTATCCATTTGGCAAATCTTTTACGAAACACGGTGAATTTCAAACCATCTCAGTTTTTCTAGTGGAATTAGCAATTGTAAGTCAACAAAGAATGATCCTAAAAACTGAACCAGATGATCAATCGATGAAACCCTAGGATGCAAAAGCCAAATACAATCAATGGAGATAAAGAAGCACGAATCCAGATGAAATTGAATACAATTTCTTGTGAGACAGAAACCCTAGAAGATGATGAAGACGTTATAATTGCAGAAAGGAATTTAAAGAGTAGTAATTGACTTACGAGTGATGAAGAAATTGCGTAAGGGTTGAAAATTCCTTGAGAACAAATCAAATGGTTGAAAAGCAGGAGGAATGATTTGAGGGGAGAGTGAGCCGTGACTCGTGAGCGTAACGGAGCGGCTAATTTGGGGAAATTTGGGAATCGAACGATGGACCCGAACACACGGCCCATGGGCTAAACTTGATGCTTTTTGAATTTCTATTATCAAAATCAAATTAAGGGTTGAACTTTTAAAATCGAGAGATTAATATATATAAACAAATACTTTTAAAAATGTGAATAAAATTAAGTATGAAAAGAAATAATGCAATCTGATAAAATTTGAATGCAAACAAATACTTGCTTGTTTGGATAAAACCCCAAAAGTTTGAATTGAGAATAATAATGACTGGAATTGGATCAACAAGTCTGTGAACTCAAATATATACTAACTTGCTTGTTATAACATAGAAGTTGTTAGACCTACGTGCTATGCTTTTGATTTTGATAGTTGTTTTAAAATACTTCAAATATATACATATATTTTAGGTGGTTTTTATATTAGAAAAGCTATGATTTGAGATATAAACATATTCTTATCAAACAAATCTTGTACGAATGTCGAATTGACCAATAAAACGGTAAAAAAAAAAAAAAAAAAAAAAAAACCAATTACTAAAATTATATGTGGAATACCATAATTTAAGGATTTGAAATTGAAATTAGATGGTAAATAAGAATGAAGTTGTTATGTAGAGATGTTGTTATGGGGTGGTAGGGTTGGGAACTCCCATTCTTGAACTTTAATTCCCATTTTCATCCATCATGTTATCATACCAACATTAGTATTCAAAACCATATATACATGTAGAGATATTAACACACCAATCTCTTCTCTCCCTTCTTTCTAAGCCTATCATCTTTGTCATTCATGAATCATGAATCTTATTTGTCTTGGTTGTCATACCATTCCCAGAACAACCTCAAGCAATGACATCAGAGAAGGACACGAGGGTGAACTTGATCAGTCTCCCCCTACCCCATTGTTACTGGGTCAACGTAGTTCTCCGTCAAAACTGGTGCGTGGACCATCGACATCCAATAAATTAAGAGACGATCAAAGTATGATAATTGGTTTGCCTGCAAAACCAGTATTGCGGCATAAAGACAAGAGCACTAAACGAAAGGATGTCAATACCGATGCTTTCAAGCCAAGGCTAACAAGAAGTAGTGGGATGAGAAGAGATTGGAGTTTGGAGGATCTAAGACAATTAATGGATACCAGATAAAAAAACCAAAAAAGAAAATGAAAAAAAATTGACAAAATTATGAAATATGTGTGTGTGTGGTTTAATTGAAGACATTTTATTAGTTTGATCTTGTTTTTTTTTTTTCATGATGTGCGTATTTTTATTTCATGAAGATATCACCGGATAACAAAGGCAACGTCTAAATAGATTATTGCACGTTACACATTTAATAATTTTCATGTGCCCAAGTAATTAATCAAAACATAAAATATCGAAAGTTGTCTCGAAATTTATCAATAATCATGAAAACATTTAACAGTAAATGCAAAAACAACATAAATTTAATGATCAAATTCGAAATCATCGAGTATCTCAAAGATAATGGGTGTTTGGTTCGCAGAATGATTTATGAATTTGTCAAATGAATTGAAATCTGAAAAGAATTGGAATGAAATGTTATCAGGCTTAACCAAGTGTTTGATTAGCAGGAAATTGAATGTAATATGTTAAAAGAATTGAAATTTGTCTGTTTGGTTTACAAAGGAATTGGAATAGAATATGAAAATTGATAAAAAAAAATACCCTTTGTTTGATATAGTTTTTTCTAGTTTTTGAAAAGTATTAATAGCAATAAAATTAACATTTAATTATGAAAAAAAAGGTCAAATGTTGTTTCCATAAGTTTGTTTTTAATTCTAGTAATAATTAATTTGCTTTTAATTTTGGTAAAATACTATTGTTACAATGTTTATCCTTTTTTTCTTCCTTATCAGTTATACCCTTCGCCCCCAATCTCTTAGCAAATCGAAAAACAATAACCCTATTCCTTCTTAGAAAGAAAAACGTTTCTACAGACGATCGTTGAGAGAAACCACAACCCAGAAGAAGAAACAATTAGTTCGATCGAGAAACCAGAGAAGGAAACAAAGAAATTTGTACAAAGAAATTTGCACAAAGAAATCTGTAACCCAAAATCGTAACCTACTGTTTTTGTAACCCAAAAATCAATGTTCTCACAAGAAAATTTGCAGATAAAGACCGAAGGAGACGAAGAGCGCTGCAATTAGGGCTGTAAACGAACCGAAGGTTCAGCGAACCGTTCGTGAACCGTTCGACGGGGAGTTCGTTTATGTTCGTTTATTTAATAAATGAACGAACATGAACACAATTTCTTGTTCGTTTAGTTAAATGAACGAACATGAACAATGGTCTCGTTCGTTTACGTTTGTTTAAGTTCGTTAATGTTCGTTCGTTCATTTATATTCATTAATGTTCGTTCGTTTACGTTTGTTTAAGTTCGTTAATGTTCGTTCACGTTCGTTTACATTTGTTTATATATATAAATATGTTTATGTAGTATGACGTTAATATGTATATTCATTAAGTAATTAATTCTTAATAATTCTTTTTTATGTCTCCTAAGTTAACCCGATTTTTCATTTTCTCATGATATTTTTTATGAAAGAAATGATGAGTAACAGTGGTTATTTTTTGTTCATTTGCGTTCGTTCATTTATGTTCGTTTATGTTCATTTAAGTTCGTTCGTTTACGTTCATTTAAGTTCTTTCGTTTACGTTCGTTTATGTTCGTTTAAGTTCGTTCGTTTACGTTCGTTTAACGCTTAATGAACGAACATAAACGAACACGAACAAACAAAATTTCTTAACGAACGAACATGAACACAAAAACTTTCGTTCGTTTACCGTTCGTGTTCATTCGTTTGTTCGGTTAAGTTAAACGAACGAACACGAACAAGCCTCCGTTCGTGTTCATTCGGTTCATTTACAGCCATAGCTGCAGTCGACGATGGAGAAAGAACAAGAAACTGCAGTCGATAATGGAGAAGAAGGATGTATACGTGATCGATAATGGAGAAGAACGAAGGATACGCTGCAGTGGAAGGGAGTCCAGTCGATCGATAGAAGCAGTGAATGAGAAAGAGTGCGGTTAAGGGTTTTATGTTAAATGAGGGTATTTTTGTCATTTTCAAAAATATGGGTTGAAATGGATTTCAATTTCATCTCTTTTGTAAAGGAATGGTGAAATCCATATCTTTGGAATTCAATTCCATTCCATGGGTAACCAAACATGGCAATGAAATTTGGTCAACGAATTTGACCATTCCAGTTCCGCCCAATTTCGTCGGGATCCGACGTACCAAACGCACCCTAAGAATACCTAGACACACAAAAATAAACATCATAAATTAGTAACATGGAATTAATATTCATAGAATTTGAAAATCAACATTTTAATTAATTAAACTTTTATTATATTATCATGGTTGAATATTTGTGTTCTCTTATAAACAAAACACAATAATGGATAGGTGTCGCAATAAAGTTTCAGTAAGAGCATCCACACACGTCTTACACAAGGCCTTGCAAGATGACATGGTATGTCATGTGACTTGCAAGGTCTTGTAAGTTTAGCAAGGTCTTGCAAGTTTAGCAAACATTTCACAAACAAATATATATAAAACAAATTCATTTTATTAATTTAATTAATTTATTTGTTTGTTCAAATGGAATTTAATTAAAATACCCAAAGTTTGACTATGACTTTGACTTTCACAAACATTTTTGGTCATTTTTTCCACGAATCTTTGCATGCCGAATCCTCGGTGTGCGATGAAGACAATGACGACGGTGACGACAACGGTGACGATGAAGATGATGACGACGCTGATGACGAAGACCTCCAAATGGAGCAGCCTGATTCTCAATTTCAGCCGTCTCACGGCCCAACAGTTCATTTGGATCATGCATATGGTCTTAACGACTGTATTCCTGATTATGTTCCGGAGACGCAACAACAACAACCACAAGAAGGACGCTGTGCTGGAGTTGCTGATGACGAAACCTATGTTTTCAAAACGGGTAATGCTGATATAGACAGATCAGATACCGATAGTGATGATCACGAAGAATATACCCCAAGTAATAAATCATTTAGTCAGTTAAATGACTATTTTGATATGCCCCCTATTCTTCCAGACCAGAATACCCATACACAAACCTACGAACCTACACCTTATAATCGCAGTTTAAGGTTAAAAGTAGGTCAGATATTTGATTCGAATGATCACTTGGCAAGTCAGGTCGGACTTAAGTTCATGGAAGAGGGTTTCGAAAGTCACACGCCGAGATCCGACAAAACCCGATACGAAGTTGAATGTGCGAGAGAAAACTGTAAGTGGAGGATGTACGCGATTCCCGTGGGAGTGAAAGGAGGGGCGTTACTTATTAGAAATTTGGACGACGTACACACTTGTTCGAGGACGCAGCTGAATCCCGACCACAAACAAGCCACCAAAAGAACTTTGGGTGCGATACTGAAAAACAAATTTCTTGATGCTAGCAGGTCATTGCGTCCAAAGGACATCATGGACGATGTACACCAGCAGTTCGGCGTCACGATTGGTTACCACTAAGCTTGGCGTGCGCGATGCAGGGCACTGCTATTGGTGAGAGGCACGTTCGAGGAGTCGTATGAACGACTCCCAGCATATTTATATAATTTGCAGCTGCAGAATCCAGGTACTGTCACCCAGCTAAGGACCGATTCACATGGACGGTTTGAGATGTGCTTCGTGGCCCTTGGACCCGCGGTACGTATTTTAACATGTCATATGTTTACACATTATAAACTATAACATTTACAAAGGTAAACCACCTACGTTTTTGCAGATCCGCACATTTCTGGCAAATATGCGTCGTGTCCTGTTAATAGACGTTGCCCATTTAAAGGGCCCTTACTTGGGTATGATGTTCCTGGCGGTTGCCATGGACGGGGATAACTCCATCGTTCCAGTAGCTTTCGGAGTAGGCAAGTCCGAAACCGGGGACGAGTGGACTTAGTTTCTGTCCATGTTGAGACAAGCTATCGGAGACCCGCAAGGGTTGGTGTTTATGTCCGACAGGGCTCCTTCCATAAGCGCTGCAATCTCTGCCATGTACCCAAACGCCCCTCACGCCTATTGTTGTCGACATTTGGAGATGAACGCCAAAACCCAGGACAAACGTATTACCACCTACAAGGATGTCTACTGGGCGGCATGCAGAGCATATACGGATCGGGAGTTTGACCGGTACATGAATCTTCTACGAGTTAGTGCACATAAAGCAGCCAAAGTCATGGACGATGTTGGACCGGAGAGGTGGTCCGCGACCCATTTTCCTGCACAACGATATGACATTCTGACCTCCAATAGTACAAAGTCGGTGAATGCACTCTCCCGTTTTGCGCGTAGATGTCCGATTGTTAATCTTATGGACTACTTTCGGAGCTTTCAACAAGAGTGGTACCAACTTCGACGCCGAAAAGGAGCTGAGCTGCAAAGTAGACTCACACCAGCGGCGGAGGAGATAGTTCTCTTCAGGGCGCGTCACGCGTCGACATGGAGGGTAAGAGAAATCGGGTATGGGAGGTACGAGGTTTAGGATAACCATCTTCACGTGACTGTCCATATGACCGACCATGTTTGTTCCTGTTTCCAATGGCAAAAATCTGGGTTACCGTGCGGCCATGCCATCGTTGCGGCAAGACATATGGGTCGTATAGATTGCAGCGTCTTGGCTGTAACTTTCTTCAAGTCCGAAACTTACCAGAGAACATACACAGAGGTAATAAATCCATCTGGACCGCCTGAAGCATGGGTGTATCCACCCGACCCCCTTCCGCCATGCTATCCACCATTATATGATAAGAACAGAGCCGGGAGACCGAGAAAGAACAACCGACGTCCATCACGTGGTGAAGGTTCGATACAGCGAGAATGTACTCGGTGCCAATGCGTAGGACATACTCGTGGAGAGTGTCCAAATCCCGCCCCTTCAACCGTGCCAAGGAGTAGACGTTCAGTCAGCCAAGTAAGTAACACGCAGGGCCTATCGGAGCTTGAGCCACATGAAACTATACCATATGATATCGTTGATCTGAACGTTGATTTCCCTTGAAAGGTACTTGAAACAGAACATGGGATGATGATCATAATGGTAGTAGTCTAAATGGAGAGAATAGTAATGGTAGTAGTCTAAATGGAGAGAATAGTAATGGTTATATAGAAATGGGGTTTTGACAATAGGACATGGTTTCACGAGAAGAATATGAAATGGGGTTTTGACAAGTTGGTATCACTGGACTCATTTAAGAATTGTGAAAATGGGTATTTGGCGAATGATGATTCATGTGTGTTTGGAGCTGAAGTATTTGCAGTTACAGAGTATGCACAAAAGGATCGATGTCTGTCCATCACAAAGCCTCCGCCAATTTTTAATACTTACACTTGGACCATCGATAATAAAATAAATAAATCAAAAAATATTCAATGATTAGTATGTGTTTGTTATGAAATAATCTTGTATAACATCTATCAGTTGTATTTTTAATATGAACCACTTTTTAGACAAATTTCAGACTACTTAAACACTACTTTTCACACAAATTAAAGACATTTATTCATGACAAATTAAACAACAACATACAAATAGGAAAGGAACGAAACAACAATGTCGAACTGGAAAACTACAAAACAATAACACATAGACAACAAAGTACTAAAGCAACACCCGTACCACCACCTACTGAAAAATTGCTTTAGTTTGATCAATCCAACTTTGCTTGTCGCTTATCTTCGCTTGAAGAATTGCAAAGTCTTGCGTACAGTGGTGAATTTCTTCTTTTTCTCGACGAATACGAGCCTCCCTATCTTTTATATCCCCTTTCAACCTTTTGATCTGCTTTTCTTCCACTTCGATCATTGTCAAGTGGATTTTCTTCCTGCGATAATCTGTTTCCACTCTTCTGTCAGTTGGTCTATCTCCTTTTCCTTTGCTGCTATTGCCTTCTAGAGTTTAGGTGGCATTCTTTCACGTGTAGACGATGGGTTAGATGACGATGCCATTTGTTTACTGAAGAAAGAAAGCAAGAAAGAAAGCAAGTGAAAGAAAGCAAGAAAGAAGGATGGAATGGTGTGAATTATGAATTGCATTTTACTGATATTTATGAATGAAATCTCAAACTTGCCAGTGAATTTGAACCACAAATTGGTCTTCAAAGTACAATAATTGTGGAAAAAAACAGTAAAAGAAAGCAAAGATTCGTGCAAAAAAGGACCAAAAATGAAAAAAATTTGCCCTCCGCGGGGATGGACCAAAAGTGTCACCACGGGCATAGTTGGGGGGCTCCGCGGGACACTTTGGCCCAACAGGGGGTGCCACGTAGGTTCTAGCCCGCGATCGCGGGGCCCACCGCGGAAGTTTTGGGTATTTTGGTAAAATCAGGGAGAATTTGGGTATTTTGGTAAGTCAAAGTCAAACTTTGGGTATTTTAATTAAATTCCCTTGTTTAAACATTAATTATTAATATGTTTTGTTAGACAACCTAAAGGGGGGGGGAGGTTGTATTTTAAATCTTTTACTTTCAAAAATTCTTTTACAAATAAATACAGTACAAACAATACAGTAAAAATAAAGCAGAGTATAAACAAATAAATATACAACAATTATATAAACATATATAATTTAAATGCACAGCGGAAATGTAAATAGATAAGGGAAAGAGAATACTTGACAACGAAATTTTTAAAGTGGTTCACCAAACACAAAGTTGGCTAGTCCACCTCGAGAAAATAACACTTCTCGGAGATCCAATACGAACGTGTTCTTTACGGTAGAAACACAAACCTTAATACAACAAACGCGAATCACTCTACTTTGAGAGATTAATGTGGATCACTCACTCTTATTCAAACACTTACAAGAGGGTATAATTTTAATATGAATAATCACTCTTGAATAAGGTTTATCACTTGGATATTTTTAGAGAGTTTGATCACTTGAGTTGTGTTGCTGATTCAACTAATCGAGAGATTTTAATCTGCTATCAACTCAAGATTTCTTACTCAAAAACGAGTTTTATAATTTTAACAGTTTAAATATCAAGAGAAGATGCTGCAGAGTCTTTATCAAATGCAGAGGAGTTAATGTGAATTGGTAGCATTGAAAGCTGGTGGTTGCATGTATTTATACTGGATGAGTAACAGTCCTGAGGCTTTCGCGGTATACCGGCAATCCATCGCGGTATACCGTGCAGAAGAAAGTACACTGCAGAGGAGAAGGTCAACCCTGCAAAAAAAAACGGTAATGGTACCCGCGGTATACCGCGTTGCACACGGCGGTATACCGCCTGACAGTCGTACAAAAAGGGTGGTCCAATCAATCAGCATGCCGCCGCGGTATACCGGATTTCCATCGCGGTATACCGCCCAGATAAAAGGTGCAGGAAGAAGTACGCATCGCAGATTTCTTCTAGAAACAAATCCTTCTCAAAGACAGCAAGATGATAAGATGTCTGACTTGGTTTATTTTAAAAACACAGTATTAGAAAAATCCAAGTGGTATATTATTTTAGGGTGATTTATCATTTTAAAATAAAATGACGCAAATCTTCAGACTTGGATTCTTCAGATAAAAAATTTATCGAGATCATTTAATAACTGCACACTCAGATAAAATATTAGATAACAAATAATGCGGTGTGTTTTGTAATCATCAAAATAAATATGGAGATGTGATTTTATGTGTACCAAAAATATATCTTAATATTAAAGCTGGGTACACTTGCACCAACAATCTCCCCCTTTTTGATGATGACAAACACAACGCTAAACACGAGAGCATACTCGGTTTCTCTCCCCCTTTTGTCGAAGCAAAAAGGGTTTAAGAAAGTCGCTTATGCTCCCCCTCAAAAGATGCTCCCCCTCAAAATATGAAATATTTGAGAGTTAGTATTTATCAAGGGTTATACTCAAGCATGCCTAAACCAAGTCTTAATTTAAAGAAGGCTTTTTTGTTAAGAGCTTTTGTAAAAATATCGGCCAAATTATCTTCCGAATCAACCTTTTCAAGCACGATTTTGCCTTTTTGAACATTATCTCGTAAAAAGTGATGTCTCAATTCAATATGTTTGGTACGAGAGTGTAAAACGGGATTTTTACTTAAGTTTATGGCACTTGAGTTATCACACATAATTGGAATTTTGGTTAGATGTACCTCAAAATCGGTAAGTGTGTGTTTCATCCATAGGACTTGAGCACATGCTCTTGCGGCGGCTACATATTCCGCTTCGGTAGTAGATAACGCTACGGATTGTTGTTTCTTAGAGAACCAAGACACAAGTGAGAGACCTATAAAGGCACATACCCCACTAGTACTTTTTCGGTCAACAATAGATCCACCAAGATCGGAATCGGCGAAACACGTTACTTCTAACTCGGGTTTCTTTGCGTACCATAAGCCAAGATTAGTAGTACCTCGTAAATATCGAAAAATACGCTTGACAGCTTCATAGTGAGATTGTTTAGGTGAAGATTGAAAACGAGCACATAAACATACACTAAACATAATATCAGGTCTACTAGCAGTTAAATATAATAAACTACCAATCATACCACGATAAATCTTTTCATTAAAATCGTTTCCCTCCTCGTCACGAGATAATTGTAAGTTTGTGGTCATTGGAGTTTCAACGGATTTGACATTTTCAAAGTTAAACTTTTTCAACATATCTTTACAATATTTAGATTGACTAATGAAAATACCAGTTTCACATTGTTTGATTTGCAATCCTAAGAAGTATTTTAACTCTCCCATCATGCTCATTTCAAACTCGCTTGTCATTTTCGCAGAAAATTCATTACACAGTTTTTCATTAGTGGAACCAAAAATAATATCATCAACATATACTTGCACAACCACAATATCATTTTGAACATATTTCACAAATAAAGTATTATCTATTTTACCCATAATATAACCACTAACAATTAAAAAGGTTTTTAATCTATCATACCACGCACGCGGAGCCTGCTTTAAACCATAAAGCGCCTTTTTTAATTTATAAACATGTGTCGGATTTTCAAAATTTTCAAAACCGGGAGGTTGAGAAACGTATACCTCCTCATTTATAATACCATTTAAGAAAGCACTTTTAACATCCATTTGAAATAATTTAAAATCTTTAGCATTTGCAAAAGCGAGAAGCATTCGAATAGACTCCAACCTTGCAACTGGTGCAAAGGTTTCGTCATAATCTATACCTTCTTGTTGACTGTACCCCTTGGCAACTAAACGTGCCTTGTTTCGTGTGACTCCACCGTTCTCGTCTACCTTATTTCGGAAGACCCATCTTGTGCCAATAATGGTTTGACTACTAGGGCTAGGCACTAAGTCCCACACATCATTCCTAGTAAATTGGTTTAACTCTTCTTGCATGGCCAATATCCAATCCTCATCACCTAAAGCTTCATCTATGGTTTTAGGTTCTATGGTTGAGATAAAGGCATGGAAAGCACAATGGGTATGGATTTGTGATCTAGTTGTCCTTTGGTTTAGGTCACCTATAATTTGATCTACGGGATGGCCTCGAGCGGTTCTAAGATTAGGATCATCTACACCTTGTGGAATAAAACAAGGAGGGGCATCACTAGTTTCAATATTATTTGTGGAAGGTTGGGTACCTAAATCCAAGGTACTAAGTTGTTGGGCTAAGACATTTCCTTCACAAACATTGTCATTTGCTAAGGGTGCACTCGGTTTGGGAGGACTCTCGTCAAAGCTAACATTTAAGGATTCTTCTACTACCATGGTCTCCTTATTTAGGATTCTATAGGCTTTGCTATTCCAAGAGTAACCTAGGAACACTCCCTCATAGGCTTTGGGGTCAAATTTGGTTAGGTAGGATTTGGTGTTTAAAATGAAACATTTACAACCAAAAACTTTTAGGTGAGCTAGGGAAGGTTTTCTACCTCGGTAAAGTTCATAGGGTGTCTTATTTAGGATACCTCTAATTAGGACACGGTTAAGCACATAGGTCGCGGTAGCAACGGCATCACACCAAAACTTTTGGGGAACTTGATGTTCGTTTAGCATAGTTCTACTCATTTCTTGCAACGTTCGATTTTTCCTTTCAACAACCCCGTTTGACTGAGGAGTTCGAGGAGCCGAAAAGTTATGAGTTATACCATGTTTATCACAAAAGGCACCAAATTGTACATCATTATCGAATTCTCGTCCATGGTCCGTACGTATGGAAACAATCGTACAACCTTGTTGGTTTTGAATTCGTTTTCCCAAAATTTTAAACTTTTCAAAAGCCTCATTTTTATGTCTCAAAAATAAAGTCCAAGTATAACGGGAATAATCATCCACAATAACCAAAGTATAAAAATTTCCTCCAAAACTTTGAATAGCCATCGGGCCAAAAAGATCCATATGTAAAAGTTCTAAAACTCTTTGAGTAGAAATAACATTTTTTGATTTATGAGAAACGTGATGTTGTTTGCCGACACGACAAGCATCACAAAAATGATTATCAAACTTTAATTTTGGAAGGTCACTCACAAGCTCCTTATTTTTTAAATTTTGAATTAATCTTAGATTAGCGTGACCTAAACGCCTATGCCATAAAGTAGAAACATCATTAATAGAAGATAAGCATACATTTTCAGATACAACAGTTTTGCAAATATATAAATTTCCTTTCACAGAACCAGTCAAAAGAACTTGGCCATTTTTCAAGATTTTGCACGAGTCTTCTTCGAAGACAACAGTTATACCATTTTTACACAATTGGCGAACACTTAACAAATTAAAATTTAAATTATCAACATGATTCACATCAAGAAATTTAACATTATTGCAAGAGACTGTACCTCTCCCAATTATATTTCCTTTGGAGTTTCCTCCAAAAATTACCTGTCCACCATCACATGACTTATATGATGAAAAGAGATTATTGTTTCCGGTCATGTGACGTGTGCAACCACTATCGAGTATCCAGTCCATATCAATGTTTATCTACAATAATAAAGATGTAATTTTTATGGTCCCCATTTCTCGTGGGTCCTTGACAATTAGTTTTAATAAAAAAAATATATATAAAGTCAAACAGAATATATATATATAATACATTACACAATATTAATATATATATATAATACATCAAACAATATTAATATATATATATAACACATATCAAGTCAAACAAAATATATATATAATATATTAAACACACAAAATATATATATATGTAGTACGTATATATATATATAAACAAACAGTACATAGCAATATATATTACTTATATATATAATATATACAACAAATTATATTTAAACTATATATATATATAACATATATACATAACACATTTAAAACCATAAACGCATACCACCGGGATTATCATTACTAAACATTCCTTTTGGAATCCATTTATTTACCATTTTAATTTTGCGATTATATTTATCATACACATAAAAACAAGTATTTATATTCGCATTATTATTAGGTTTAGAATATTTATCATGGTACATGCGAGCATACGGTTTTCTCGTATTATAATTTACATTATTTATTTTACGCACATACGGATGTTTTTGCACATATTGATTTCTTGTATTAACTTTAGGTGATTCATAAAGTCTTTTGATGGGTTTACAAGAACATTTATCTTTGCATGTATCGGAACCAATACCTTTTCTACATTTTATACGGTTAGGCATATTAAGCATGTTAAGAACCTTTTTATTACTACTTTCAAAGGCTTTAGCTAGCATGTTATCTTTTTCATATGAAGCACATTTAGCTTTTAAACATGTAATCTCATTCTCAAGAATATCACATTTTGTACAAATAATATTTTCATGTGATTTTTTATTTAAGCATGCAATTTCTTTATTTAAAGCATCACAAGATTTACAAAAATCTTTTTCTCCTAATTTAGTTTCTAATTTAGCAATTATATCCATATCATTTTCAGATTTTTGTTTAACATTATTTATTTCCTTTTTACATGCATTTACAGTTTCTTTTAACATAGCATTCTCATCTTGGTAACGATTTGCAAGAGCGGCCATTTTATGAAAAGATTCATATAATTCTTCAAGATTGTTTTCATTATCACTTTCATAATCACTATCGTAATCCGAGTAAGAAGATTTTACCTCGTCGTCGCTTTCGGCCATAAGACAAATGGCTTGATAGTCATCTTCTTCTTCACTCTCGCTCCACGCGCCTCCAATGAAGGCTTTCTCCTTCTTCTTTTGGAACTTGTTCTTTTTCGGACATTCATTGGCGTAGTGGTCTTTGTCACCACATGAGTAGCAAAAGCCTCTCTTTGGCTTAGCTTTATCGTCTTCACTCGAGTCGCCATTTTTCTTAACTTTTTCGTCTCGTTTATGGAACTTACGACTTCGATTTTCACCACCACGACGGTAGTTACCGTTTCTTTGAAATCTGCCATTGTTAGAAAATTTATTATTATTAAAAAACTTGGAAAAGTTTCTTACCAACATGGCAACTTCATTGAGAGTTTCGGATGGATCTTTTGAGGTGCTAGCTTCCTCCTTCTTCTTCTTGACATTCGGAGTTGAGGCATTAAGAGCGATTGACTTCTTTTTAACTTGCTCCCGATCTTTGTTTCTTTTAAGTGCAATTTCATGCACTTTAAGATTACCGATCAAGTCATCTATCTTCATTATTGAAAGGTCACGGGAGTCTTCTAAAGATGTTATCTTTTGCATCCACTCCGAAGGAAGGGCTCGTAGGATTTTCCTTATATAGTCCTCGTTAGGATAAGTGCGATCCAAACCTTTCAAAGTAGTCACAATGAGGTTAAATCTTTTAAACATTGAGTCAATTGACTCATCTTGTTTCATTTCGAATAGTTCATAATCGTGAACTAAAATATTCACTTTACTAGATTTAACCTCCGTGTTTCCACGATGAGTATTATTTAAACTTTCCCATATTTGATTTGCAGTTTTATATGTATATACTCTTTCAATTTCATCAGTTGTTAAAGCAGCATATAATATATTCTTAGCTTCAAAGTTTAAACAAAAATGAGTTTCATCAGAGGTAGTCCATTCATCTATAGGTTTATCAATATAAACATCATCTTTCACAATGGTGGGTTTAAAATTCCCTTTTTCTATAATATTCCAAATCTTTTGATTTTTGCCACGCACGTGACATTCAAATAGCTCGGCCCAAATGCCAAACTTTTCAGTATCTATCAAAGGAGGTTTTGAAAACACGATATTAGTTTGTTGAGCCATTTAGAAGAATAAGAGAAATTTATGCAGAATATTTTTGAAAGACCTGCTCTGATACCAAATGTTAGACAACCTAAAGGGGGGGGGGGAGGTTGTATTTTAAATCTTTTACTTTCAAAAATTCTTTTACAAATAAATACAGTACAAACAATACAGTAAAAATAAAGCAGAGTATAAACAAATAAATATACAACAATTATATAAACAGATATAATTTAAATGCACAGCGGAAATGTAAATAGATAAGGGAAAGAGAATACTTGACAACGAAATTTTTAAAGTGGTTCACCAAACACAAAGTTGGCTAGTCCACCTCGAGAAAATAACACTTCTCGGAGATCCAATACGAACGTGTTCTTTACGGTAGAAACACAAACCTTAATACAACAAACGCGAATCACTCTACTTTGAGAGATTAATGTGGATCACTCACTCTTATTCAAACACTTACAAGAGGGTATAATTTTAATATGAATAATCACTCTTGAATAAAGTTTATCACTTGGATATTTTTAGAGAGTTTGATCACTTGAGTTGTGTTGCTGATTCAACTAATCGAGAGATTTTAATCTGCTATCAACTCAAGATTTCTTACTCAAAAACGAGTTTTATAATTTTAACAGTTTAAATATCAAGAGAAAATGCTGCAGAGTCTTTATCAAATGCAGAGGAGTTAATGTGAATTGGTAGCATTGAAAGCTGGTGGTTGCATGTATTTATACTGGATGAGTAACAGTCCTGAGGCTTTCGCGGTATACCGGCAATCCATCGCGGTATACCGTGCAGAAGAAAGTACACTGCAGAGGAGAAGGTCAACCCTGCAAAAAAAAAACGGTAATGGTACCCGCGGTATACCGCGTTGCACACGGCGGTATACCGCCTGACAGTCGTACAAAAAGGGTGGTCCAATCAATCAGCATGCCGCCGCGGTATACCGGCTTTCCATCGCGGTATACCGCCCAGATAAAAGGTGCAGGAAGAAGTACGCATCGCAGATTTCTTCTAGAAACAAATCCTTCTCAAAGACAGCAAGATGATAAGATGTCTGACTTGGTTTATTTTAAAAACACAGTATTAGAAAAATCCAAGTGGTATATTATTTTAGGGTGATTTATCATTTTAAAATAAAATGACGCAAATCTTCAGACTTGGATTCTTCAGATAAAAAATTTATCGAGATCATTTAATAACTGCACACTCAGATAAAATATTAGATAACAAATAATGCGGTGTGTTTTGTAATCATCAAAATAAATATGGAGATGTGATTTTATGTGTACCAAAAATATATCTTAATATTAAAGCTGGGTACACTTGCACCAACATGTTTATTAAATTTAATTCATTTATTGGTTTATTTAAACATCAATTTTTTTTTAATTAAAATTTCTTACCCACAATTTATTTTAAGTAAATGATATTTTTATGCAATATTTTTTATTTAAACTACTAAAATAAAAGTATATTAATATAAAAAATTACGAAAATACAAATACTAATAGATAAAAGAAAACACAAGTAAAATTTTAGTTATATTATATTTTGTAACTAATTTATTAGTTATACTATAATTATCTTTATTATTTATATTATAATTTATTACTTTAGAAATGAGTTTGATCTTGCATGAGTGTAAAATGTGTTATTGCAAGCTGATGTAGCATTTTAGAAAGAAGGTTGGTCTTGTTGGGGTGCAGATAGTCTAAAACTTTCTTTCTATTGCTTATATGTCTCTATTTAGTAATTAATAGTTAAAATTATTTATAACACTTCCATATTTTATACTTCAGTCATACAATATTTTTTTAACACTTTTAAGGGTCAACAATAGTGTTCATATATTATTGAGTAAATTGCGTTTTTTCGTCCATGTGGCTTGCTATAAATTGTGTATTTCGTCCTTGTGGTTTAGAAATTTCAGTTTTCGTCCCTATAGGTTACAATTCATTTCTATTTTCATCCCTGAGACCAAAACACTATTTTTAAGTATGAAGGACTAAAATAGAAATGAATTATAAACCATAGGGATGAAATTAGCAATAAAATTTAAATCTTAAGGACAAAAAAAGTAATTAATTATAAACCACAAGAATAAAAATTGCAATTTCAAAACCTAAAAAATGAAAATAGAAATTTTCAACAAACCACAGGGACTAAAAATGTAATTTACTCTATATTATTGTATTTTTGTTTTGTTATAACGACCATTTATGAAGAGAGTACGGAGTGCTCAATTAAAAATATTTTCATTAACGTGTTATACTAATTGCATTTATAAGCCATATGTAACATAAGTTATTGTTTTCACAACTTACGAAAACAATTAAGTATTATTGAATATATTTGAAGAGAAAAGATTCGAGGAGAACCTTGAAAAATAAAAGAATTTGAGAACCAAAAAAACTGATGAAAGAGTATATCAAAATGGATGTCAAATTAAAGATAATAATGTGGTCATTTTTTTGGTGTGGTTTGTTTCGCTTCAATTTTTGTTGTTTTCGCTGATTTTCGATTTTAGAAATTAGGAGGAAATGGTTTTATTTTTTTTTAAATGGTTATAACCACCATTAATCTCATGTGTTGGATCATCTCAATCTAACGGTTTAGATGAGTTTTCGGTTCTTTTATTTTTTAGAGCATCTCCAACAGCTTCCCCAAAATTTCTCCAAAATGGAGAGCCAAAAGTCAAAATCTAAAAAAAAAATTACATTCATCTCCAACAGATTCCTCATTTTGGAGAGAAAAAAAACAATGATTATAATATTAAAATATTGTATTCATCTATTAAAATATTATTTCTCTCTTTATTTGTTATTTTTTTGTAATACCCCGAAAAAGTTCGTTAGTGAAATTCTAGTTCCGTTAATATTATTTAACCTTAAAGTTAATATTTAGGGTAAGTTTAGATGAATTATTAAGTTAAGGGGTGCTTTGGGTTATTATGGGATAATTTAAGCCAAGAATGCAAATATGGTCCATATCACCTCTTGAGTAATCAGATATCTTCACAATTAGAAAATATCCAGATTTGGTATGTGTGTGTGTTTTGTGGAGAAAGGAAGAAAAAGGGGGAAATAAGGTATCTTTGGCTAAGGGATTCAATTTGATCCATTGGAAGTGTTTGAGGTATGTTTTCTTTACATATTATGTGTATAATTGATAACTGAATGTTTCTATCGGAGTAGAATAGTTAGAATTACATCTGGTAATGAATCAGCGAATTTCTGGGTCGAATTAGGGCAAACCGACAGAGTTTTCCGGACACCATGAATGTGTCTGGATGGTTTTGTTGAAGGTATCCGGGTAGTTTTATTGATGGTGTCCGGATGACTTTCTGAAGGTGTCCGGACATGGTTTTATCCGGGTAAGTTCCTCTTTTCTTATGTTTTTCGGATGAAATGAGATACCGGATAGTGTCCGGGTTACTTTGGTATCCGGATGTCGTCCGGATGGTTGTGGTGTCCGGAAAGTTGTCCGGATACTTTGAGGTTTCCGGATAACTTGCCTGTTTGGGTAATTTTAAGGATAAGAGTTATATAGATGTATCTAGAGTCCATAACCTGCTAGTAAGTCTTATACATAAGTCGGTAAGGAGATATTTGTATGTAAATGGTTTCAGATTCTGAGAATTTTGGATAAAGGATCGGATAGCTCGGAGAAAGGCTTGGAAGCGTATTTTTAAGCATTCAATGTGAGTTTTGCTTTAAAACGTTTTGAACTGGGATACATATATATGTGTATATATATATATATATGAGATGATTATGTGGTAGGAATATGATTATGTGTATATAAATGACAATATGATGTAATGAGATATATATTGTATTTATATAAGCTTTGCACTACACGAGTGCACTTATTGCCGGGTTCCGGTGTGCGGACCGGTGTGTAGCCGGGATCTGGTGTGCGGACCGATGAGTAGTCGGGTTCCGGTGTGCGGACCGACGGGTAGCCGGGTTCCGGTGAGCGGATCGGTTGTTGATTTATTAGTTGGCTTGCTACCAACTAATATGGCCATTTGTGGAGGAATAAGGTGAATGAGATGTACACGATGCACGAGTCTGGATTGGTATTTAAATAAGTGTGGTATGTTTATATTTTACGAAAGAATTACCAAAGGTTTATCTAAACTATTTTGATACAAAGGATTTACATAAAAGGTTTTATAATGATTTTGGAAAGGACCGGGATTAACTCACTAGACCCGTTTGGTCTAACCCTCATTTTGTTTTCAAAAATATGTTTTCCAGGTTAAGGATCGGCAGGAGAGGATGAAGTGTAGGAAGCTTTTGATGGATGTTGATTAGGAAGCTTTTATATATTTGTAATGTCAAGACTAATGAGACCGTACTTGGTTTGTTATGTAACTTTTGTTGTAAATCAATGATATGTATGAATGTTATGTATTATGATGTATGTTATGGGATTTGGGTTGTTACAAATGGTATCAGAGCCCTAGTTTAAGGGATTTAGGTATTTGTACCCGTACCTAGACTTAAACTGCATGTGAAGTAGGATGTCCTTGATATATTAGAACCTTGGGATGCTAAGTATAAAAGGTAGAAGGAACATCATGTAAGGTAATTTCAGATTACACCTGGCCAGTGTAATTGTGATCTTACAGGTGCATGTTTGGACTGGGATACCTTATTATATGGGGTATGTGCTTATGTGTATATTAATCTTGTCTGAATCTACAGAATGGCAAACGGTACTCGAAATACGAATAGAAGAGGAGGAGGAAATCCGAATAGTACGAATCCACCAATAGGAACGGGGGGAAGAAGAGGAGAGCGAGGGGGAGGTAGATCCGGAGGTAGAACGGGGAGTAGAACTGGGGGCAGAACCGTAGGTAGAGTTCAGGGGCGAGGTACGGAGTTTATTACAAGATACGATTTGATGGCGGAGATGGGAAGACTTCAAGCAAATATCCAGGCTATGTTCGACCAAGCTCGTCATACTGAAACACCAGATCCTGGTTTGGAAGACGAAATGCCCATTACACCTACGGTCATACCAGTGTCAAGAAGGTGTGATTACAAGATGTTCTTAAACTGTAGACCTCCAACTTACTCAGGAGATAGAGACCTAGTGAAGGCGATGAGATGGTTAAAAGAAATAGAAGCCATCTTCATGACCAGTAAATGTGCGGATGAGGACAGAGTATTATACGGAACGGCGATGTTGAAGGCAGAAGCTCTGTACTAGTGGGAAGCTCATATTGATTCCACAAGGTCGGATGTATACTCTACTTTTACTTGGGACGAATTCACAACAACATTCAAAGGACAGTTTTGTTCTCAAGCAGCAGTTAGACAATTGGAAGAGGAGTTCATGAACCTACACCAGCGAAGTTTATCAGTTAGGGATTACACTGCTCTCTTTCTGGAGAAGTCTCGCTTTGCAGAGTACTATGTTGCCACGAGGCTCTAAAGATGGAAAGGTTTATTTTTGGGTTAAATGCAGAAATTAGAAAACTAGTGACTGCAAGAGGACCCGATACCTTCTCAGCCGCAGTGGATGCTGCAGAAAATGTGGAACAGGATAACCGGAGAGACTTTGGTGATAAGAGTGCTGGGAAAAGAAAACTGGAAGAAACGATGTACGAATCGGAAGAATACGAATCCCCGAGGTTTGATAGTTATTCACCTTTCAGACCAGTTGAAAGACCATGCCCAAAATGCAATCGTGTTCATCAAGGAAATTGTTATGTGGATTCCCGAAGTTGTTACAAATGTGGAAAGACTGGTCACATTGTTAGAGACTGTCGGGTAACTCGATTATGTTTCGTTTGCAATTCCCCGGATCATATTCAGTCAGATTGTCCGCAATGGAAAACACAACAGGGTAGTATGGCGGTGAGATCAACGGGTGTTAGGCCGGGAGAGGAACAAGGGCCTGAGGTATCGAAAGCAAAGGGCCGTGTTTTTCAGATGACGGAACAAGAGGTGCAAGAAAGTCCTGATGAGGTTACAGGTATATTTCTATAAACTCTATATGTGCTAAGGTGTTATCTGACTTCGGTGCAAACTGGTTATTGGTATTTCCGTGCTTTTGTTGCTTATCTGTGTTAGAGATATAGGTGGGTGTGGGGTGGCTATTCATTTAGTTTCTATGGTTTTGATTGAGTTCGAAGTAGTAGAGATAAGTAGTCATACCTTTTCGCTTAACCGAATTCCGGGACGGAATTCTTTTAAGGGGGAGATGATGTAATACCCCGAAAAAGTTCGTTAGTGAAATTCTAGTTCCGTTAATATTATTTAACCTTAAAGTTAATATTTAGGGTAAGTTTAGATGAATTATTAAGTTAAGGGGTGCTTTGGGTTATTATGGGATAATTTAAGCCAAGAATGCAAATATGGTCCATATCACCTCTTGAGTAATCAAATATCTTCACAATTAGAAAATATCCAGATTTGGTATGTGTGTGTGTTTTGTGGAGAAAGGAAGAAAAAGGGGAAAAGAAGGTATCTTTGGCTAAGGGATTCAATTTGATCCATTGGAAGTGTTTGAGGTATGTTTTCTTTACATATTATGTGTATAATTGATAACTGAATGTTTCTATCGGAGTAGAATAGTTAGAATTACATCTGGTAATGAATCAGCGGATTTCTGGGTCGAATTAGGGCAAACCGACAGAGTTTTCCGGACACCATGAATGTGTCCGGATGGTTTTGTTGAAGGTATCTGGGTAGTTTTATTGATGGTGTCCGGATGACTTTCTGAAGGTGTCCGGACAGGGTTTTATCCGGGTAAGTTCCTCTTTTCTTATGTTTTCCGGATGAAATGAGATACCGGATAGTGTCCGAGTTACTTTGGTATCCGGATGTCGTCCGGATGGTTGTGGTGTCCGAAAAAGTTAAGTTGTCCGGATTCTTTGTGTTGTCCGGAAAGTTGTCCGGATACTTTGAGGTTTCCGGATAACTTGCCTGTTTGGGTAATTTTAAGGATAAGAGTTATATAGATGTATCTAGAGTCCATAACCTGCTAGTAAGTCTTATACATAAGTCGGTAAGGAGATATTTGTATGTAAATGGTTTCAGATTCTGAGAATTTTGGATAAAGGATCGGATAGCTCGGAGAAAGGCTTGGAAGCGTATTTTTAAGCATTCAAGGTGAGATTTGCTTTAAAACGTTTTGAACTGGGATACATATATATGTGTATATATATATATATATATATATGAGATGATTATGTGGTAGGAATATGATTATGTGTATATAAATGACAATATGATGTAATGAGATATATATTGTATTTATATAAGCTTTGCACTACACGAGTGCACTTGTTGCCGGGTTCCGGTGTGCGGACCGGTGTGTAGCCGGGTTCCGGTGTGCGGACCGGTGAGTAGTCGGGTTCTGGTGTGCGGACCGACGGGTAGCCGAGTTCCGGTGAGCGGACCGGTTGTTGATTTTATAGTTGGCTTGCTACCAACTAATATGGCCATTTGTGGAGGAATAAGGTGAATGAGATGTACACGATGCACGGGTCTGGATTGGTATTTAAATAAGTGTTGTATGTTTATATTTTACGAAAGAATTACCAAAGGTTTATCTAAACTATTTTGATACAAAGGATTTACATAAAAGGTTTTATAATGATTTTGGAAAGGACCGGGATTAACTCACTAGACCCGTTTGGTCTAACCCTCATTTTGTTTTCAAAAATATGTTTTCCAGGTTAAGGATTGGCAGGAGAGGATGAAGTGTAGGAAGCTTTTGATGGATGTTGATTAGGAAGCTTTTATATATTTTGTAATGTCAAGACTAATGAGACCGTACTTGGTTTGTTATGTAACTTTTGTTGTAAATCAATGATATGTATGAATGTTATGTATTATGATGTATGTTATGGGATTTGGGTTGTTACATTTTTAAAGATTTCTATTGGTGCTCTCTCCTTGTAATCATTTTTTAGGTTAACTCCATATTTGAAGAAAAACTCATTCTCTCTCCTACTTTCTTCATTTTGGAGATAGTTTTTGGAAAGGTGTTGTAGCAAAAAAAACAACCCAAAATCTCCATATTCTCTATTTTCTCTAAAATGGAAAAGCTGTTAGAGATGCTTTTAGGATTCTCTCCGGATTCCATCCGTATATTTGAATTATTGAAGGCTTGTGATATACTGAAAAGAAGATAAAATAATGGAACGATGTATGAGTAAGGTTACAAGAAAAAACTTTACCTCTCCAATCTCTAAAGAAATATAGCTAAGATTATTTGAAATTTTATTTTATCTCTCTCTTCTTCTTTTTTTAAGGGCCAACAATATCATTCATATATTGTTTTCTCTTTATTTTTTTGAGCATATATTCTATGAGACCATGAGTACCGCTTCCTATCAAATCCACTGAATTCGATTGTCACCTCAGCGCCACATCAGTTTTTCTCTTTTCTACCCTCCTTATCTTAAAGTGGAGTACCGCTTCCTATCGAACCCACTGAACCCGATTGCCACATCAGCTTTTCTCTTTCCTATCCTCTTACCCTAAAAAAAAAAAAATCGCCGGGTTACCCCGGGTTCCCGAACCCAACCCTACCCGCAACCCCCAACCCGATGGTGAACCCGCGTCCCCCGTACCACCAACCCAACCTACCCGCCCCCAACCCGCCGTGGTACCCGAGGTGGTACGCACGGCCTGATAGGAGTACGAAGTTCTTAATAAATATGTTTTCATTAACATTTTACAAACCATAACTTAAATGGCATGATCTTTTAGCAAAGATATGTTAACTAAGTTTCAATAATTGAAGTGAGAACACATCGTTTTCATATGGATGACGTCATTGAGCATAGAAACTCAAAATCTTCTTCTAGAACTCCATCATATTTTTCAATTGAAACTTTGTTATTTTAATCTTATTTGTGTCAACTGAAAGCAAAGTATCCATGTATATTTAATTTTAAAAAACAACCGTTAAAGTTTTTTATACCGCTGTTTAATGTTAATTATTTAAAATTTCTTAAAAACAACTAAAGAAGATTTATGTAATGCTTTTAATGCTAATTTACTTAATTAATACTTATCTCTACCAACCTTTAAATGGACTCTTATTAATTAATTTTTATCTCTAACCACTTTCAAATCCTTAAATCATAAACTTTTCAAACCACACATTAAAATAAATTATAATATTAGCATCAATATATATCGCGCTGCATTGCACGAGTAGACTTCTAGTATATTATTTACATAACTCATATTCAAATATCAAAACACTAAAAAATAATAGTAAATTATGTTTTTCATCCATGTGGTTTATTAAAATTTACGATTTTCGTCTATGTGGTTTATCAATTGCGGTTTTTGTCTCTATGATTTATTATTCATTTTATTTTTGTTTTTATGGTTTACAAGTTATCATTGTTTCAATCCTGGAGCTTAATATTTCTTTACTTTTCTAATCCATTAATTATACTTAAATATAAAAATTAGAGAACAAATTATTGACAAGGTAAATGGTAATTCTAAACCATGTGAACAAAAGTAGAAGTTAGGGATCAATATCATAACTTACTCTAAAAATAATTAACCATCTTCATGAACATACTTATACATTCTATCTTATAAGATGATAACCAAAATATCTTATTCATCTAAAATATTATTGACTAAAATTCATGGAATTAATATAATTTCAATACATGAAAAAGGTCATATTTTTATATTAAAAAAGATATTTGTATTTTTGACCCCACTTTTGATGATATATTATTAAAAATATAACAACTTGCTATTTAATTAGTGGAGGTCAAAAAACCAAACGTGTGCCTTTTATTTCGGTAGCCATATATTTATTTATTTTTTATGGCCGGTGGCCCTTTTTACACCTTTCTTTATGGCTACACGTTTTTTCCATGTGCTTCTTTTTTAATTAATTTAGCTCTTTTTACTACATGTTACAAAATTTATCTTCATGATTTGTATTCATAAAACCCATTTTGTATTTAAAGATTAGAAAAGGAACAAAAAAATTACATGGTATGTCCATATAAACCACATCATGTTTCATATACCCACGCCAATGAAACATTCTTACATTATAAACTACCAATTAACAAACCTATAAATAAAAATAAGTTGTTTAAAATTCTATCTTATTAATTACTTGAAAACACATTACATTGATTAACATAGAGTTGGGTTCATGTAAGATCAATCTGTTTTCGTGAGACCACAAAATAACATTAAAACTTTACAAAGATTCATTGTGAATTTAAGAAACACAACGAACTTTCACAGTTTCAGAGAACTTTCACAGTCTTTTGTTGTGAATGTTTAGTGTTATTTTTGTGGTCTCACGAAAATAAAATATAATCTGGTCTTACACGATGTCAAGTCTATTAACATATTTTAAGATTTATCAAATAAATCAATTATAAAATTGATTTCATCGTAGAGAACCGTTTAAGGCTCTCGTTTTATAACACACGATTACACTAAAACATACACTTAATTAGACTAATTACTTAATTACTATCTTACATTCAAAACGCTAGGCTAGCATGCAAAAAATTAAGCTACAGCTGCCATTAATCGGAAAACCTGTTTGTTAAGGCTAACCGGAGCTGATCTTGAGTAAACAACCGGCCACCCATTTTCACGGTGGCTTGTTGGATCATCAAATCATTCACCACCGACACACTAGCATGGTTAACTTCTAAATCGAGATCCTTCAATGCCGCCATTAGCCGGGCGGCAGGGTGGCTTTTCTTGTTACATTGGATCCTAAGCATGGCGTCCCACCCGATGACCTTCACGTCGACGTCCAAATCCACCATTTGGCCGGACATTTTCATGTCTTCCGGTAGGGAGATGGCGGAGGAAGATGATTGGCGGGAGTCTTTGTTTAGTAATTCTTTCTTTAATGCGTCGAGTTGGTTTCGGAGTTCTTCTTTGTCGCATTGGGTGTTTTCGAGCTTTGATTTGAGTTCGTTGATGTATAAAATGGCGTCGCCGAGGAGGGAGGCTTTGTCCATTTTTGAGACGTTTGGGACGACGGCGCGTAGGGCGTAGAAACGCTGGTTTAGCTTCTCACGCCGCTGTCTCTCTGCTTCGACGTGATTCAACGGTTCTTCTCGGCCGTTCGCCGGTTTTCGTCCTCGTTTTCGTGGTCGTTTTTCTGGTTCCACCACTCGGCTGCTCTCCACTTCTCGGATCACCGAAGCGTCGAGTTCTGAATGGTCAGAATCCGCTCCGGTCAATGCGCCGCCACCGGATTTCACGGTACTAGACGACGGAACCATACCGGAGACGAATGAAAGCATTCCGTCTTCGTTACTGCCGCAGGAAGCAGGAGATCTCTTCTTTTTGTTTTTGTTAGTCTCCTCTGCTCCGAGAAACTGCGACTGACCGGAGAAGAAATCGCCGTTTTTGGTAGAATTCCGTTTACTCTCGCCGAAGTTCAGGATTTTGCCGGATTCCGGTTTATTATATGAAGAATTTCCGTTTCCGCCACCAGTTGCTCCGAAATTCAGCTCTCTGCTCCCAAAAAATCCTTGATTTTGTGCGTCATGTACGGATCTAGGGTTTTCAGGTAACGAGCTAGGGTTTTCAAAAGGTACATGTTTTGGAACCTGACAGTTGTTTGATGGAATGACGTTTGTTGTCTGAGATCCAACTCCGTTGACGGCATCCTTGATTGCCGTGATCTCGGTAGTCACAGTCGATGACGCTACCGGATCTGTAAGCCAAATCGACGACGGATCGTTATCATCTCCGGCAGCTTGATCTGTGTTGATTTGCATCATATCCCTGCCGTTATTGAAATTAAACGAAACCCTAACTTTCTTCATCACATCTGAACTCTGAAAAATCAACTCCGTTGATCCTAATTCAATGACTCCATCGGCGCAAGGAATACACACGATCGTCTGCAATCCGAAACCTTGACCTTGACGAGCTCGCTCGCAGTGAGACGCCATCAACCGTTCCCGTCCGGCAACCCAAACCGGTTGAGTATTGAACGCCGCCTGACCGGGAAGCCCGTTGCCGTTGACAAACGATTGCGTCATGGATATGAGGAAGAACCACTCCGTATCAGTGACTTCTTCATCTACGGCATCGCTTTCCGGCGCCTGTGTGCCGGAGATCAACGAATTGAGCTCCCGGAGCACTTTCTTCCGATACTGTTGTTCAGACAAAGAAGTCTCCGACGGTTTCGTCTTCGATTTGTTGACCTCTCCCTTGTAGTATCCGTCTCCCCACCCTAACACCGGTGGACCAGCGTAATCGACGACGGATGACTGCCAGAAGATAGCGTAAGTCCAGGACTCCCGTGCTGTGTCGATTAAGCCCTGGAGTCGTTGCTGTAGAGTATCCTGATTGAATTCGTTGACGATCTTGTGAGGATCATTGGCGGAGGTGGAAGCAGATGATGAGGCCGGAGGAAGGGCGGTGGGCGGCGGCGTATTGGTATGAGAAGTAGACCCCCAAATGGAGGTCATATCGGAGGTGATGAAGGCATCCATCATGGTGGCGTTATCTTCGGGAGTCCAATGATTCATGGTGTGTAGTCTGTAATCTGTCATACCATAAAGGAGAAGGACGGTGGTTGATGGTGGTGGTGGTGGTGGCGGAGATGCCAAGTGTGTGTGAAAAGGTGGAAGAGAGGAGAGGAGTGGAGTGGAAATTGAGGGTTGAATGAGAGATGTATTTTTAGAAGTTATGTGATAAGGCAGTTTGAGTATGTGGTTTCTAAGAAGGGTCGGATTTATGCCACGTTTTTACACATCCGCGTTAATAATACTATGGACCTCACTGCAGGATAACATAATTATGAATAAGACAAATTATATGTTTCAACGTGCCTTTAACACAATTTATTATATTTTATCATAGTTATTTAATTTCATACGTAAGAATTATTAATTGAGTAAACTACAATTTTCGTCCTTGGTGTATAACAAAACTCATAAAAGTGGTCCATAAACTTCAAAAAATGCAAGAATAGTCCCTGATGTCTTGATTTTGCTATGAAAATGGTTCCTGCTCACTAACTCCGTTAAAAAACTCAGTTAAGCCAGGGGTATTTTGGTTTTTTTACATTTTTTTGGCTCTTTTTCTATTAAAATAAAATAAAAATAAAATATTTTATATTTTATATATTTATATTATATATATATATATATACACATGTCTTCTCCACCACCACCACCATAACCACCGCCACAATCACCACCATCATCACCGGTGGTCTTCTCCACCACCATCACAACCATAACTGGTGGTCTTCTCCAGCACCATCAATTTTTTCGACACCTAGATTGAGAAAGATGGAAAAGACTGATTTTTTGTCTTGACCTAGATAGAAAAACAGAGGAAGATTGATTCTTTTTCTTGAATTTAGCTCAAGTTCAACAAGCTTCATATGATCAGAACAGAGGAAAAATTGCTAATTTCTTGAATTGATTCGTGGGATTTTACGGAATTATATCGAACTCACCTGCTCAGCGATGTTTCCAGCTTCTGAAAGTGCTTCTTGGTTTTTCGAAGACAATTTGGCTAATGTGGCGGTGTGAATAGCTCCGATAATAGCTATTAGCAGCACCACCGCAAGTGTCATCAGCGCCAATTGCCAAACCGCCGTGAATCCCACCACAAACCCAAATACAAATGTTGCCATGTAGTGTATAAAATTCCCTAGCTGCCACACACACACACAAAACACACGAGGGCAAGAATGGTGGTGGAAGGTGAAGAAAAGGGAGGGCGCTTGATGGGGAGGAGCAATCTCCGATGGGTGATAGTCGGAGACGGGTACAGACGTGGGGAGGTGGCCAAAGATGTTGAAGGAGGTCGCATATGGTGGTGATGGTGGAGAAGACCATCGGTGATGATGGTGGTGATTGTGGCGGTGGTTATGGTGGTGATGGTGTTGGAGAAGACACAGTGTGTATATATATAATATAAGTATATAAAATAGAAAATATTTTATTCTAATAGAAAAAGAGCCAAAAAATGTAAAAAGACCAAAATACCCCTGACTTAACTGAGTTTTTTAACAGAGTTAGTGAGCAGGGATCATTTTCATAGCAAAATCAGGACACTAGGAACTATTCTTGCACTTATTGAAGTTTAGGGACCACTTTCATGAGTTTTGTTATACACAACGAAAATTGTAGTTTACTCTTATTAATTTGATTGTTACATTTTTTAATTTTATCACCATCTTCAATAATTGTACTTTTAAACGTAAAATATTAAAAATTAATATTAAAAATACTTTTAATTCCAACATTTTTTTTCTAATTTGGATTTTATTATAATTAACTAATATATTATTAAAATATATTTTTTTATTCTAAACATTTTAATTTAATGCTTTTACTATTGATAGAAAAATTAAAGTTTTATTTCTTTTTTTAAATATTGGATTTTATAGATTTTTCTAAATTTAAATATGTTTATTTTCTCTATTTTTCTTTATTTTAACATATAATATAAGATTTTATTCTTACAAAATTTCAAGATTTTATTCTTACAAAATTTCAAGATATAGTTATCTTCAAACCTATATCTAAACAGTTCTTAAAGATTTACGAATTTAATTAATTTAACTGATAGAAATCAATTCTCTCTTTTAAATAATCATTTTTAGAAAAATCTTCAAATTTTGAGATTTTCATCTCTATCTCTTTCTCTCTCTCATAGTTTCTCAATTTTGGAAAAGGTTTTGAGGGATTTATTAGATCCAAAATCCCTAAAATCTCCATTTTAGAGAATGTATTTGAGATTTCATTATATACTATGAAATTAAAGTTTCAAGTGAGATAAACTATATTTTTTTAACAATATAACTCATACTATAATATCTAAATTGAAGAAGTTGTCATGAGATTAATTTATTTTAAGTTATGTCTTCTTCTTTTCTTTTTTTTACACTTGATCCTAACGTAATGAAAGAAGAATCAGAAGAGAAAAAAAACATGTTAGAATTATATTGTAAATGTACTTTTCATATGTTACAATACATTGTAAACAAAGTTTGATTAAAGGTAACAAATTAAGTTTGGAGTGATTAAGTTATTTGATAATTTTTTGGAACAAATAAGTTATTGGATAATTCAAAACTTGTTAAATAAATCATTTGACTTTTGAAAACCTGTTAAATACATTCTTAGAGCATCTTCAACAACATTGCTAAAATTAAAAAAAAATGGGAATTTGTTTGCTATTTTTCTCCACCAACATTGTTATCTTGTTAGCTAAAATAGAGATTCATGAAAAAATCTATAAATATAGAGAACCCTGTATAATTCTTTAAATAAGAGAGATAAATAATTATTTTATTCAACCCACCAATAATATACATCTTTTATCATTTTATATTAAGTTTTTTCTTTTAAAGTGTGTTGGAATATAAATTAGAGAATATTATATTATTATAATTTGTGTTAAAATTTCTAAAATAGCAAAACTGTTGGAGATGAATGTAACTCTTTTTAGAGATTTTAACATTTGATTCTCTATTTTGAGAAATTATAGAAAACATGTTGGAGATGCTCTTATTACTTAAAAATAGTTATTTAATTTACTTTATATCCAATATTTTCTCATTTTTCATTAAATTGACACACATTATCGTATATTAACTAAAAGGGAAATTAATTAAAATACCCTAACTTTGAAGTCGACTTACCAAAATACCCAAAAAAATTCAAGTTTACCCAAATGCCCTAAATTTCCGCGATGATGCCCGCGATGGCCCGCGATGGAGGCCCGCTATGGCCCGCGGTGGGGACTGGAAGTGTAAATAATGTTGCAAAATTTTTTACTTTCAGTCCCTGACCGCGGTCACGGGCACTCACCGCGGAAATTTAGGGCATTTGGGTAAACTTTGAATTTTTTTGGGTATTTTGGTAAGTCAACTTCAAAGTTGGGGTATTTTAATTAATTTCCCTAACTAAAATATATCAATACGTTTTTATACAAGTTACACTATTTGTAACACCCTAAAAATCAGGGCTAATTTGAACCTCAATTTATAACAAGTTATGATAAAATAACATTCAAACTTTTATAGAAGAAGGGAATTAACCATAAGAAGTCATATTTACAAATACTGAATTCTTCAAATAACCTATTAATCTAATCATGTCACTATAATTAGATTAACTAAGTTATCTAAACAATCCATCAAAATCTCCTTTTGTTAATTGACTTCTCTGCTATCTTAAAACGCTCGTCCCACATGCCGTTACTTTCTCGAGCTAGTACCTGGTAAGAAAATAGAATTTGAAACGATTAGGCTAACGTCTAATGAGAACATTCGGTTTCAAAATAATACTTTTAAAATCAATGTAAACAAGGCGTAACAAACCTTGTTTACCTTTTTCTTACCAGACGTCTCAACATCTTACGATGACGGGGTTATACCCGATTTCATGAATATGACCGACACCAAGTCAGTCATTGTATCATGATCCAGAGCCACACTACGAATCTCCACGGATTCTAGATTCATGCTCAGAGCCCACACTACAAATCCCCACGGATTCTAGATTAATGCTCATATCCAAGAAATCACAATTACACATGTCCATTTCTTAGAAAGGAAGTAGAGATTACAATTACACATGCCAATCCCTTTTCTTCCTTAGAAATCGGGAATTATAATTACACATGTCAATCCCTTCGATTTCTTACATACACTGGAATTACGATTGATTCTCGCCTATTCCACATTTCCATAACTACTAGTGCATATGGATCCAATACACTTACTACACACTTGCATAGTATCAAACTAAAATAATCTTTAAGCCTAAATCATACCCTTCCAGAAGTCAGCAAAACCTAAAGTTACTGGGTACTCAAAAGTGACCGGACAATAATAGTTTCCGGACACCTCAAACTATCCGGATAACACAACTTTCCGGATACCCTCAACTTACCGGATACCTAAGCTTTCCGGATATACAACTTTCCGAATATAATTCTTACCGATACATATTTAATCCGGATGACATCCGGAAACCAAGGTAATCCGGATACCATCTGGTATCTAATTTCGCTCGGAAACTACAAAAATCAAGACTTACCGGATAACTTTTCCATGTCCGGAAACCTTCATACAGAGGTTGCCGGATACTATCTTTTTACCCGGAAACTTCGGCTTGCAGTTTAGAAATTCAATCCAAAACCATGTCTGTTCCATTCAGCTTATTTTAAACATAATCATACAGTCCCAAAACAGTTTATACAAGCGTCTTAACATTTAATTTGACAGAAAACATGGATTTAAGCAAAAAGTGAATGAACTCACCTTATGGAGATAAAACCAACTTCACTGCACAATCTGATTCCAAATCAAAACAACACCTAGATGAAATCAGATTAAGATATGGATACCATCTTGCTACTGGAAATCAAACTTACAAAACTCTTTGTATACTTACCAAGATTTCAGCTTAATTTCTTCCTCTTTCTCCTTTCTTTCTCTTCTTCTTTCTCTCTCTTTCTCGACCGACTCAGCCAAAAGACTGAGATATTTCTCAATTAATCCCAACTTTATCTAACCCAACTTTCTAAAATGACCAAGCACACCCTTAAGTTTTAACTTTCCAAAAATAGCATTTAAACTTTGATCACTTGTATTTTTAACCCCATTGAATTATATAATTACAAAATAATCCAAAGCTTAAACCAAAATACAAATAGACCCCTATTCACATTAACATAATATTATAGAAAAATTTGAGGTGTTACGCTATTATAATCGTCTCGTCAATATGTTCAAAATGAGTTCAGTATTGAATATTTTTTGTATTGAATATTATATTATTAAAATAGTATAAATACGTACGAGTTATTTTTAATACTTAACTTTATTCTCTTATAAATACAGATTAATATTATATTATTAAATAAATGACCTTAAATGATAGAAAATGTAAGTATTACATATAATTCGTACATATTTATGATATTTAATAATATAAGATTAAATAAAAAATATTCAATAGACAATTATAATGGTGTAATTTAAAAAAATGTATTTTTGTGATGTATAAGGATGCAAAGTGTAATTTTTTTCCTAAAAAATTGCTTTCTAATTTATTTCTTTTTATTGGCAAACACAATTCTTACACGGAAAAAAATTGTAACAACCGGGTTCTTTTTGTGAATAAATAAAGTGTGGTGGTGAATGTGAGAAAGATGAAAGTTTAGTGGTTTTGTGAAAAAGGTATAAAAGGGCATAGAAACCCTAATTTCCCTCATTTTCCCTACACCAGAGTGTGTGCGGCCAAGTGTGTGTGTGTGTGTGTAAAGAAAAAATTCTACAATTGAGGAGGAAGAACTTGGATTTGGGAGCAGAGCTTTGGAAAAATCAAGGAATACATCAAGGTAATTGTAACAACCCGGTTCCCATTGCATACATCATATAACATAACATACATGCATATCATTGAATTACAACAAAAGTTACATAATAAACCAAGTATGGTCCTTTTTGTTTCGTAACTACAAAATACATAACATCTTCCTAATCATCATCGGTCCACGAAGGCAGTCTACACCTTATTCTTTCCTTTGCCGCTATCAAATCCTCGACCTGGAAAACATATTTTTGAAAACAAAATGAGGGTTAGACCAAACGGGTCTAGTGAGTTAATCCCTGTCATTTCAAAACCCGTTATAAAACCATATATCCAAATAGTTTATATACAACCTTTGTCAAAACACACATATATCACACGTATTTAAATACCAATCAAGACTCGTGCATCGTGTACATCCCTCCCAACTTATTCCTCCACAAATGGCCATATTAGTTGGTTGCAAGCCAACTAATAAATTATCAACGTCGTACTGAAATTACGACACACCACCGGTCCGCACACCGGAACCCGGCAACACACCGGTCCGCACACCGGAACCCGACAACAAGTGCACTCGTGTAGTGCAAAGCTTATATAAATACAATATATATCTCATTACATCATATTGTCATTTATATACACATAATCATATTCCTACCACATAATCATCTCATATATATATATATATATATATATATATATATATATATATATATATATATATATATATATATATATATATATATATATATATATATATATATATATATACATATATATGTATCCCAGTTCAAAAACGTTTTAAAGCAAAACTCACCTGATTTGCTTATCAAACACGCTCGCAAGCTTCTTTCAATTTGATTCTATCTTTCACCTCGACTCCACAGTAGCTGAAACAATTTAAGATACATACACCATTTTACTAGCCAAACACATAAAGCCTACCAGTTCCTGTTCTCAACTGTATCACTAAACTTAGCAAACTACCGGGACTACACAAAGTACCGGGACTTCTCAGTAACGGGACTCCTTGGTACCGGGAGTCTCGATCACCGGGAGTTAACAATACCGGGAGTTCACTATACCGGGACTCCACACTACCGGGAGTCCACCGGGAGTCGACAGTACCGGGACTCCACCGGGAGTCTTCAAGAACACAGTCAGTTTCCACTTACCCAGAAATCGATTGAAATCTATACAAAACACGAAACTGGAAATTCTAAACCGATAGGAATTTACTACTGATGATTACAAACACAAAACCTAAAGAATACATACCTTAATTTTGATTCCAACACACTCAATCGGAGCCTTAACCGTACTTCCTTCTTCTGCTTCTTTTCTCCTCAAGAACACGCACACACACACACGCTGATATTTTGAGTTATGAAATATCTGAAATCCTAAAGGGATAATATCAAATCCCCATTTACCAATTGAACCTTCAACTATCAACTAATGTCCAACACCCCTTTAACTTATTATTTTACCTAAACTTACCCTAAACCTCATTTTATAAAGTTAACTAGATTTAACGGAATTAGGATTTAACTAACGAACTTACCCGGGGTATTACATTATCTCCCCCTTAAAAGAATTTCGTCCCGGAATTCGGTTAAGCGAAAAGGTATGAATACTTATCACTACTACTTCGAACTCCATCAAAACCATAGAAACTAACTGAATAGCCACCCCACACCCACCTATATCTCTAACACCGATAAGCAACAAAAGCACGGAAATACCAATAACCATTTTGCACCGAAGTTAGATAACACCTTAGCACGTATAGAGTTTATAGAAATATACCTGTAACCTCATTAGGACTTTCTTCCACCTCTTGTTCCGTCATCTGAAAAACACGGACTTGAACTCTCGATACCCAAGACCCTTGTACCTTTCCCGACTCAACCTCCGTTGGTCTCACTGTTGTACTACCCTGACGTGCTTTCCATTGTGGACATTCATACTGAAGATGATCAGGGGAATTGCAAACGAAACAGTATCGAGCTACCCGACAGTCTGTCGCGATATGTCCTGTCTTTCCACATTTGTAGCAATTCCGGGAATCACCATAGCAGTTTCCTTGGTGTACACGGTTACATTTAGAACATGGTCTTTCAATTGATCTAAAAGGGGAATGACTATCAAACCTCGAGGATTCGTATTCCTCCAAATCGTACGTCGTTTCTTCCAATTTCCTTTTTCCAAAACTTCTATCACTAGCGTCTCTCCTATTATCTTGCTCTACATTTTCCGCGGCATCTACTGCGGCTGAGAAGGTATCGGGTCCTTGTGCAATCACTAGCTTTCTAATTTCTGAATATAACCCGAAGATAAACCTTTCCATCTTCAGCGCCTCTGTGGCAACATAGTACTCCGCAAAGCGAGACTTCTCAAGAAAGCGAGCAGTGTAATCCCTAACCGATAAACTTCTCTGATGTAGGTCCATGAATTCCTCTTCCAGTTGTCTAACTGCTGCTCGAGGACAAAACTGTCATTTGAAAGCTGTTGTGAATTCGTCCCAAGTAAAAGTAGAGTATACATCCGATCTTGTAGAATCAATATGAGCTTCCTACCAGTACAGAGCATCCGCCTTCAACATCGCCATTCCGTATAATACTCTATCTTCTTCAGCGCACTTACTTGTCTTGAAGATAGCTTCTATCTCCTTCAACCATCTCATCGCGTTCACGGGATCCCTGTCTCCTGAGTAGGTCGGAGGTCTACAGCTTAAGAACATCTTGTAGTCGCACCTTCTTGTTACCGGTATAACAGTTGGTGTAATTGGCATTGCACCTCCTGGTTCAGGATCTGGTGTTTCAGCTTCATTGTGACGATTCTGATCAAACATTGCCTGTATACTAGCTTGCAATCTTCCCATTTCTGCCATCAGATAATCTCTTGTAACAAACTCTGTTCCTCGCCCCTGAACTCTGCCTCCAGTTCTGCCCCTTCCTCGTGCTCCCCCTCCTCCCCTCGACCCGACTGTTGGATTCGTTCTACTAGGATTTCCTCTTCTCTCTCTATTCGTATTTCGAGTACCGCTTGCCATTCTGTAGATTCAGACAAGATTAATATACACATAAACACATACCCCATATAATAAGATATTTCGGTTCAACATGTACTTGTAAGTTCATGATTACACTGGCCATGTGTAATATGAAGTTACCTTACATGATGTTCCTTCTACCTTTTATACTTAATATCCCAAGGTTCTACAATAATAGGGACATCCTACTTCACATGCAGTTTAAGTCTAGGTACAGATACAAAAACCTAAATCCCTTAAACTAGGGCTCTGATACCATTTGTAACAACCCGGTTCCCATTGCATACATCATATAACATAACATACATGCATATCATTGAATTACAACAAAAGTTACATAATAAACCAAGTATGGTCCTTTTTGTTTCGTAACTACAAAATACATAACATCTTCCTAATCATCATCGGTCCACGAAGGCAGTCTACACCTTATTCTTTCCTTTGCCGCTATCAAATCCTCGACCTGGAAAACATATTTTTGAAAACAAAATGAGGGTTAGACCAAACGGGTCTAGTGAGTTAATCCCTGTCATTTCAAAACCCGTTATAAAACCAATTTATATAAAACCATATATCCAAATAGTTTATATACAACCTTTGTCAAAACACACATATATCACACGTATTTAAATACCAATCAAGACTCGTGCATCGTGTACATCCCTCCCAACTTATTCCTCCACAAATGGCCATATTAGTTGGTTGCAAGCCAACTAATAAATTATCAACGCCGTACTGAAATTACGACACACCACCGGTCCGCACACCGGAACCCGACAACACACCGGTCCGCACACCGGAACCCGGCAACAAGTGCACTCGTGTAGTGCAAAGCTTATATAAATACAATATATATCTCATTACATCATATTGTCATTTATATACACATAATCATATTCCTACCACATAATCATCTCATATATATATATATATATGTATCCCAGTTCAAAAACGTTTTAAATCAAAACTCGCCTGATTTGCTTATCAAACACGCTCGCAAGCTTCTTTCAATTTGATTCTATCTTTCACCTCGACTCCACAGTAGCTGAAACAATTTAAGATACATACACCATTTTACTATCCAAACACATAAAGCCTACCAGTTCCTGTTCTCAACTATATCACTAAACTTAGCAAACTACCGGGACTACACAAAGTACCGGGACTTCTCGGTAACGGGACTCCTTGGTACCGGGAGTCTCGATCACCGGGAGTTAACAATACCGGGAGTTCACTATACCGGGACTCCACACTACCGGGAGTCCACCGGGAGTCGACATTACCGGGACTCCACCGGGAGTCTTCAAGAACACAGTCAGTTTCCACTTACCCAGAAATCGATTGAAATCTATACAAAACACGAAACTGGAAATTCTAAACCGATAGGAATTTACTACTGATGATTACAAACACAAAACCTAAAGAATACATACCTTAATTTTGATTCCAACACACTCAATCGGAGCCTTAACCGTACTTCCTTCTTCTGCTTCTTTTCTCCTCAAGAACACGCACGCACACACACACACTGATATTTTGAGTTATGAAATATCTGAAATCCTAAAGGGATAATATCAAATCCCCATTTACCAATTGAACCTTCAACTATCAACTAATGTCCAACACCCCTTTAACTTATTATTTTACCTAAACTTACCCTAAACCTCATTTTATAAAGTTAACTAGATTTAACGGAATTAGGATTTAACTAACGAACTTACCCGGGGTATTACATTATCTCCCCCTTAAAAGAATTCCGTCCCGGAATTCGGTTAAGCGAAAATGTATGAATACTTATCACTACTACTTCGAACTCCATCAAAACCATAGAAACTAACTGAATAGCCACCCCACACCCACCTATATCTCTAACACCGATAAGCAACAAAAGCACGGAAATACCAATAACCATTTTGCACCGAAGTTAGATAACACCTTAGCACGTATAGAGTTTATAGAAATATACCTGTAACCTCATCAGGACTTTCTTCCACCTCTTGTTCCGTCATCTGAAAAACACGGCCTTGAACTCTCGATTCCCCAGACCCTTGTACCTTTCCCGACTCAACCTCCGTTGGTCTCACTGTTGTACTACCCTGACGTGCTTTCCATTGTGGACATTCATACTGAAGATGATCAGGGGAATTGCAAACGAAACAGTATCGAGCTACCCGACAGTCTCTCTCGATATGGCCCGTCTTTCCACATTTGTAGCAATTCCGGGAATCACCATAGCAGTTTCCTTGGTGTACACGGTTACATTTAGAACATGGTCTTTCAATTGATCTAAAAGGGGAATGACTATCAAACCTCGAGGATTCGTATTCCTCCAAATCGTACGCCATTTCTTCCAATTTCCCTTTTCCAAAACTTCTATCACTAGCGTCTCTCCTATTATCTTGCTCTACATTTTCCGCGGCATCTACTGCGGCTGAGAAGGTATCGGGTCCTTGTGCAATCACTAGCTTTCTAATTTCTGAATTTAACCCGAAGATAAGCCTTTCCATCTTCAGCGCCTCTGTGGCAACATAGTACTCCGCAAAGCGAGACTTCTCAAGAAAGCGAGCAGTGTAATCCCTAACCGATAAACTTCTCTGATGTAGGTCCATGAATTCCTCTTCCAGTTGTCTAACTGCTGCTTGAGGACAAAACTGTCCTTTGAAAGCTGTTGTGAATTCGTCCCAAGTAAAAGTAGAGTATACATCCGACCTTGTGGAATCAATATGAGCTTCCCACCAGTACAGAGCATCCACCTTCAACATCGCCGTTCCGTATAATACTCTATCTTCTTCAGCGCACTTACTTGTCTTGAAGATAGCTTCTATCTCCTTCAACCATCTCATCGCGTTCACGGGATCCCTGTCTCCTGAGTAGGTCGGAGGTCTACAGCTTAAGAACATCTTGTAGTCGCACCTCCTTGTTACCGGTATAACAGTTGGTGTAATTGGCATTGCACCTCCTAGTTCAGGATCTGGTGTTTCAGCTTCATTGTGACGATTCTGATCAAACATTGCCTGTATACTAGCTTGCAATCTTCCCATTTCTGCCATCAGATCATCTCTTGTAATAAACTCTGTTCCTCGCCCCTGAACTCTGCCTCCAGTTCTGCCCCTTCCTCGTGCTCCCCCTCCTCCCCTCGACCCGACTGTTGGATTCGTTCTACTAGGATTTCCTCCTCTCTCTCTATTCGTATTTCGAGTACCGCTTGCCATTCTGTAGATTCAGACAAGATTAATATACACATAAACACATACCCCATATAATAAGATATTTCGGTTCAACATGTACTTGTAAGTTCATGATTACACTGGCCAGGTGTAATATGAAGTTACCTTACATGATGTTCCTTCTACCTTTTATACTTAATATCCCAAGGTTCTACAATAATAGGGACATCCTACTTCACATGCAGTTTAAGTCTAGGTACAGATACAAATACCTAAATCCCTTAAACTAGGGCTCTGATACCATTTGTAACAACCCGGTTCCCATTGCATACATCATATAACATAACATACATGCATATCATTGAATTACAACAAAAGTTACATAATAAACCAAGTATGGTCCTTTTTGTTTCGTAACTACAAAATACATAACATCTTCCTAATCATCATCGGTCCACGAAGGCAGTCTACACCTTATTCTTTCCTTTGCCGCTATCAAATCCTCGACCTGGAAAACATATTTTTGAAAACAAAATGAGGGCTAGACCAAACGGGTCTAGTGAGTTAATCCCTTTTATTTCAAAACCCGTTATAAAACCAATTTATATAAAACCATATATCTAAATAGTTTATATACAACCTTTGTCAAAACACACATATATCACACGTATTTAAATACCAATCAAGACCCGTGCATCGTGTACATCCCTCCCAACTTATTCCTCCACAAATGGCCATATTAGTTGGTTGCAAGCCAACTAATAAATCATTAACGCCGTACTGAAATTACGACACACCACCGGTTCGCACACCGGAACCCGACAATACACCGGTCCGCACACCGGAACCCGGCAACAAGTGCACTCGTGTAGTGCAAAGCTTATATAAATACAATATATATCTCATTACATCATATTGTCATTTATATATACATAATCATATTCCTACCACATAATCATCTCATATATATATATATATATATATATATATATATATATGTATATATCCCAGTTCAAAAACGTTTTAAAGCAAAACTCACCTGATTTGCTTATCAAACACGCTCGCAAGCTTCTTTCAATTTGATTCTATCTTTCACCTCGACTCCACAGTAGCTGAAACAATTTAAGATACATACACCATTTTACTAGCCAAACACATAAAGCCTACCAGTTCCTGTTCTCAACTGTATCACTAAACTTAGCAAACTACCGGGACTACACAAAGTACCGGGACTTCTCAGTAACGGGACTCCTTGGTACCGGGAGTCTCGATCACCGGGAGTTAACAATACCGGGAGTTCACTATACCGGGACTCCACACTACCGGGAGTCCACCGGGAGTCGACAGTACCGGGACTCCACCGGGAGTCTTCAAGAACACAGTCGGTTTCCACTTACCCATAAATCGATTGAAATCTATACAAAACACGAAACTGGAAATTCTAAACTGATAGGAATTTACTATTGATGATTACAAACACAAAACCTAAAGAATACATACCTTAATTTCGATTCCAACACACTCAACCGGAGCCTTAACCGTACTTCCTTCTTCTGCTTCTTTTCTCCTCAAGAACACGCACACACTCACACACTGATATTTTGAGTTATGAAATATCTGAAATCCTAAAGGGATAATATCAAATCCCCATTTACCAATTGAACCTTCAACTATCAACTAATGTCCAACACCCCTTTAACTTATTATTTTACCCAAACTTACCCTAAACCTCGTTTTATAAAGTTAACTAGATTTAACGGAATTAGGATTTAACTAACGAACTTACCCGGGGTATTACAGTAATTACTTATCTCCTCACTCTTTAAGTCTTGTGGAAGTTGGGATTCATTTTGGAAAGGAAACTTGAATGTATTGATAACTCAGTGTTGGAATTTGGGGTTTTCTTTGTGTTCTTTGATTATTTGTATAAGGGATGATTAAGAGTGGGTCAATGTTGTATTTTATATATCTGTACTCAATCCCTAAGAGGTTATTACGGGATTTCTGTCGTTCGTATCAGATTCGTCGTATCCGGAAAGTCTATCCGAACAGGTAGTGTCCGGATAGTGTGTAGTGTCCGGATAGTGTATAGTGTATGGATAGTGTATACTATTCGGATAGTGTATAGTGTTCGGATATGTGTAGTGTCCGGATAGTGTGTAGTGTCTGGTTAGCGTGGAGTGTCCGGGAAACCTGGTGTCCGGGATGTTCCACCCGGAAAGTACTTATTCGGATACTTTTAGTTGTCCGGGTAGAATCTTCCGGATAACTTAACTACACGGGTAAACCTTACCGGGTAGTGGTGCAGTGTAACCCTTAGTGTATCCGTTTAGTGAGTTCTGATTGTGGGGACTGTCTGTTGGTCCGAGGGGTTAGCTAGGTGGGAATCGGTTTCAGTCAAGTGACTTATCACTATAGTGTGTGCATCCTTATAGGTGCAGTTAAAGGGAGAATCAAGCCAGTGAGAGGATTCTATCAGGGCGTCAGGTGAGTCTTTCTAAACCCAAATCTTGTACAAGTGTGATGATTTATACATGTATTCAACTGCTTTAATTACAAAGTGAAAAGTGTGTGTAGCTAAATGAACGATTTAAATGTGGATAGACATGTTATGGCTATGGTGTGAAATGGGGGTGTGTCCCATAATATTTATATATGAATTCGTTTCATATATGGGCGGTGTGTGCCCTATTACGCTGTCACGGTGTGTGTGACTATAGCGTGTGCCGTTAGCATGTGTCATGGTGTGCTTATCATGTAAGTGTGCTTCGTTATGAATTCGTATAAAATCCCTTGCTGCTAATTTTATAAATGTTGTTATTGATGGTGTGGCCTTGTTTTGAGGGAACACACTAGACCTTATGGTCTAACCCTCGCTTTCAAACTAAAAACCTTTTCAGGTAAGCAGGTAGCTGAGAGCTCGTTTAGAGGATTGGCAAGACGTAAGTCGGAGATTGCGTATAGATGGATTAGAAGATTTCCCCTTTTTATTTTGTAGTTATGTTCTCTACTGTAGTTAGGGTTATTTCCGTGAACCCAGTCTGTAATCTTGATAGTGTGACTATGTTGAGCCATTTTTGGCGTTTTGAATTAAAGAGGTAGCTTTTGGCATGGTTGTTTGGTGTGGGTTGTTACAGTTGGTATCAGAGCTCTAGTTTAAGGGATTTAGGTGACCGGATGGGCCTAAACTTAAACTATAGTGTATGAGGACACAACTGAGATATAGGAAGCCTTTAGGGACGACTTTGATCACCGAGAATTCAGGACGATGGTAGTGAGGACTCTCATGTAAGGTAAATTCAAATCACATCTGGCCAATATCATTATGAATTTACAGGTGCATGGGTGTGCTCGATTACTGTTGTTCATATCGAGAGTGGTGGTAGTGTATAGAGAGTAGTGGTAGTGTGTATAGATTGGTGGTAGTGTGTAAAGAGTTCTAACCTTGCCATGATGGCGATGGTTTAGTGTGTTGTGCGAGATCGTTCATGGTGTGATTGATGACACCATCTAGAAGGAGTATTGTTTGAACGGTGGGTGGCCGTGTGAGGTAGAATCTCCGGGGTTCTTTATCGAAGACTAATTGATGGGAGGTGAGCTCCTAATTTCTAATGATTATTCATTCTGGGAGTTTTCGATGTTGATGAATTGGGATCTTGAAAGTTTCAACTCAAGGATCGGGTAGTAGAGATGTGCTTTCTTACTCTCTAGTCAGTGGAAGAGTGGCAAGGGTGGTTGAGAAATGATAGACGCGTTGGTTGGTAATATGAGGCGAGGATAGGATGAAGATGGGCTATTGTTGGTTAACCTATTTGGGTTCGAAGAGAAGCCGCATATTTTACAAATCAGTAGTCAAGTGGTAACTGTGAAGTTGGGGCATACAAGTGTGAGGGGACGCAATGGTACCGAAGGCTAGTGCCAATGGGAGAAACCTGATGGTTTGATCGTAAGTAGGGCGCTGGTACTGAATTGTTGTGACTACAAACGGTTGACCTTGCTAGAGCGAATAGCCTTCAATGTAAAGTGAGTCATGCATTGTATTTTCAAACAAGTTACATGAGTCCTTCGTGTCAAATGTGTGTCTGTGCGTGAGTGTGTGTGCCTTGTGAGTTTTCAGATTTGAAAATGAGTTGGCGCATGCAAGCGTGTGCTTGAGGGAAAAGACGTTTTTACTTACGTTGTGTGATAAATTTTGAACTTGGGAAAATAGCAACTTATTTCACGTCTTTTACGAGTGAATTAACCTTTGTTGTAGAAATCATAAAAACATTTGAGCACATGGTTTTATGAGCGGAGTCAGTGTGGACACGCTATTGTCATATCAACGAGTGTGAGAGTCGACCGACTCTCCCAGTGTGGGTGATTTTGCCGTATTTTAAAATTTGTACAAAAAGAGTTTCAGTGAATGCACTTTCGATTGATAGACAAGGTTGTAAGATATCATGGGTTGTGTGTGAGCGATCCCCGATATCGGTGTGTGTGCGTGGCTGTTCTTTATGGAGGTGTCGTGTTTCCTTTTAGGGAGGGCGACGAATAACTGCAGTCTCAGTCTTTGACTTTAGAGATGCTTGTATGATAGTAGTCTTTGCTTTTATTTGGTAATTTGATGTGTGGCTGACGACGGGGGTGTCTCGGGTGATTTTGAAGTAGGCAAGATACTTCGAAAGGTAGCGTTGTGGTATGTTGATGAAATGGTTTCGGCGTGGAGCCGGAGTTGAGGTGAACTTGTATTTAGGCTATTTGTCGGGCATTGATGTTGAAGTCAACGACGGTTGTTGAGATCGTTGTCGGGAGAATAGAATTGGAAGAGGTAACTCTGGTGTGATTATTTCATCGGGTTTATACGCGGAGATAAGAGGTCGATTTTGGAAAGGTGTGTATCTGTCAAGAGGTTGGACCGCCTTTTGTGAGTGTTCTGAAGGTGAAGAATTGATAGTTGGATAGGTAATTTCCTATGTGATTGATGTTTCGTTTATGGATGAGGTAGTTAGCACAACTCACGTGGGACACGTGGATTATGTTAGTCTGTAAGGGAGCGTCTTATCGTCTGATTTTTGAGCATGTCTCGTGTGGATTCCGAAGAGTCGACTGGGGATAAAGACCCGATCAAGTGAAGTAGACGGTCATAATTTGTGGTTCATCTAGATTGGAGAAATGCAAAGTCGCGAGATATTATTATTTCTATATATGTTGTGTTTGACGTGGAGAAAGCAAGGCCTAGTGTGCGTACAAATGATCGTGAGGTTTGAACCTCTAGTGTGTGGGGTTGTGTGAATAAGTTGGTGGTAACTTATATTTAGTGAGCATGCGAGACGTTGGTGGTAATGAGTTGCTGTGAGGTTAAGTGGTGGACTAGTGTTGATATGGGATGAGCGTAGGTGGAGATCTTTGCTCGGGATTCGCTTTTAAGTTATTCAAATGTGGTAAATTATGTGTAAAGATGCATGGATGTATGAGTGGCGTGTAGTATTGTTATATGAGAATAAAAGAATGGGGTGGTAGTTGGTGGCTAGCTAAGAAGGAAATTGGGTGCTCTTGGGTTGGTTGATGAGTGTGTTTGCCTTATGTCGTTGTAATATTTGTGAAGATGTTGGATTGGTTAGTCTATGATGTTTCGTAGTAAATACGAAATCTTTGGGAATGTCGAGTTAATCCTGGTACGTAAAGAAAATTCAAAGGAGTGTGTTAATCTCGTTCTGGGAAACGAGAAGTGTGTGGTGGCTTCGAGCATTGGGTGTTATTTCGGAATGACTTGGTTAAATTTCTCGTATGAGATGTGGTGAAACTGTTGGTTAGGCATAGTAACCGTTGAAATTGCGTGTATGGAGTGGTCAATGCTGGACGAGAAATGTTCCATTCTAGCTTGAGGAAATGGGGACGGTAGGTTGAATAAGTGAGTAAACTGGAAGTAGAAAGTGTGGCAAGTGGCACGTAAAGTGGGAAGCAATGTTTTCAGAACGTCATCGTCGAGTACATGAACTCCTAGTGGGAGTATGAGAAAGAGGATTTGCATGTATGTGATTGGTTTAAGAGTCAAGGAATGCTAGCTTATGTGGTTGGTCAAGAGTGTGCACCTTCTAGTGAGCTGTTCTTTGGAAACGTGTTTTATGTTTGAGAAGGAAGTGGAAGAAAGTAGTTGAATGTAGTGTCCGGGGTGAAGGACCATTGGATTGGACTTGGTAGTAGTGTGGGAAATATTCCAAGTAAACTTTGTCGTTCATCGTTAAGCTAATGGGAATAGTTTTGTGTGAGCATAGTTGCTCCTTTCTGTTTAGTGGGTGAAACTTGAATTATTTCACATGTGGATGGACGACTGTTGGATGCAAGGAGAATTTGAATGTGTGTCTTCAAGATTGGTTCTGTTTGGATTGGTGGGTACTTCAGATGTTGGAGTGTGGAGGTTTCCTACTTTTAGCTCTGTATAGTGTGGGAGTGATGTTGTGGTGAAAGCGTGTGAATTGATTGTTATCGATGGATCATGGTTGATAAGTGCTCAATTTTGAGTACTTAAGCACTTATTTCTTTAGGTTAGTTAGGACTTTTTCATTCTAAAAATCCCAACTTTGAGTCTTTTTTATCTTGTTTTACTTTCTTGGAGCTAGGGATCATGGTTTGCTTGTTTTACTTTATTGGTAGGCTAATCTAAGCATTTTTGGCAAAATCAACCAAACAGGGTATTGCTGCAGCATTGGTACAGCATGGATCTGGTGATCAAGGGAATGAAGAAGACGAATTAATGAGCTGGTGTAGTTCACTTTATTTACCAAAGATGCCCCTCCCTTTTGTTATATATAGAGGGTCATTTGTCCTTTTTAGACATATCTTTTTGGAACTGATCTCACTCAGTTCTTAATCCTCTGTAGTTTAATTCCAGAAATCTCATGTTTGTTCTTCCCATCTTCAAATCTTCAAGTGTTCTTCCTTTAATTTTTATTTGTTCTTAGATATACGTATGCATTGCTGCAGCACTGGAGAGTATCCCAACTGCACATCTTAGTCCCTTTAATGTTCTTGTATCTTAAGCTTTATATTTAATGCTCTTACTTTTCAGTATTTACTCTTGTTAGTCATAGATTTACATTCCATTTGTACTCTTGTCATTTATTGCTTATTACTTACATTTTTGTCTTTACATTTTTAGTCATTTACTTTAGTTAGTTTTACTTCCAAGTTCTTTATACTTCCAATCATCATGTTTACTTTCCAAGTACTTTGCAATTATTTTGTTTCATTTAGTGTAATGTGTAGCTAATCTTATTAGCTTGGGTGTGAGGCAAAGGGTGTTATGATGACCAAAAGAAAGTAGGCATTTTTATGGCAAAAATGATGTTTTATTATTCCAACCCAAGTTCTTTCAAGATAACACAATCCTTTGACAGATTGATCACTTTGATAGTGTTAAAGTGTCATGGACCTAGAGATAGGCCATTGAATAGCACGTCAATTTGGATGACTTAAGGGGTTATATCGAGAGAGTAACTTGCAATGAGAGTTGTCACTTTTGTTTTCTAAAATGATTCATTCTTGATAAGTTGTCTTTTTCTCAAAGGGTTAAAACGGAATAGACTTAGAGATAAGCTATTTAGGAGTATAACAACTTGGGAGGTATGGGGGTTATATCGAGAGAGTGACTTTTAACAAAGAGAATTTGTTTTGCCATATACTTCGAGAACTCCATTTCCATCGTTCCTTTATCTTGGGTTCTGCTCAGAGATGAGATTGCTCTAGCTACTGGAATCATGGGATGGTGAGAGTCCGAGAGGAACGTGTCTCAAAGTAGATAATAAAACTAGTTTTTGTCACTGCTATGCTGCAGCATCACTGCAGCATCATGCTGTAGCATTGTTGTAGCATTGGTCTGTTGGAATTTGGTTTATCATAACATCCCAAGTCTTACACCCTTGCTTCTCTTTTAAATCTTGTTAATTAGAATCTGTGTTAATCATCAACCAACCAATCAAAGATATTTGCTTCCAAATCGTCATCTGAAATCATTTCTTTCATAATACTTTAATAGCAATTTTAACTCCAATCTCTGTGGGACGATACTTGGTATCTTTACCATTTTATTACTTGAAAATACGACATAGTTCTATATAAGTATACTTGCTTATTGGTTCTATTAGCACACGTCTGTAGGTGTATTCAAAGCATTCACCTTCTAGTGAGCTGTTCTTTGGAAACGTGTTTTATGTTTGAGAAGGAAGTGGAAGAAAGTAGTTGAATGTAGTGTCCGGGGTGAAGGACCATTGGATTAGACTTGGTAGTAGTGTGGGAAATATTCCAAGTAAACTTTGTCGTTCAGCGTTAAGCTAATGGGAATAGTTTTGTGTGAGCATAGTTGCTCCTTTCTGTTTAGTGGGTGAAACTTGAATTATTTCACATGTGGATGGACGACTGTTGGATGCAAGGAGAATTTGAATGTGTATCTTCAAGATTGGTTCTGTTTGGATTGGTGGGTACTTCAGATGTTGGAGTGTGGAGGTTTCCTACTTTTAGCTCTGTATAGTGTGGGAGTGATGTTGTGGTGAAAGCGTGTGAATTGATTGTTATCGATGGATCATGGTCAACATAATTCAGGTGAGAAAGTGTTATCCGCCTTTGACGTATATTGTGTTGGGGAAAGTGATTGTAGAATTGTGTGTTATCTGTTGAAGAGGATCATAACTGTGAGTTAAGGTGATACTCGAGGTTGATCTTGTGCTAAGTTGGTGAATTTAACGTTCATTAAGGAACTCATGTTGTTGTGGCGTTAACCTTTGTAAATTTGTTCTGTCGCGGAAGTGAAGTTGTGAGTGAAAATCTTAATTCGTTGCAACCGTGCGTCTAGGTGTGCGAACGGTATTGTGTACTGTTGGCCTGAGGCGTCATAGTTGTGGTACGCGATTTACCTGGGGTAAGAGTTGTAGTTAGCAGAAAGTGTGAGAATTTGTTGGCATACGTTCGATTGTTGAAGGGTCATGTAAGTGGAAGCAAGAGAACCTTAGAGAAGCAAAGAGGTTGGCATGTGCTGCTATCTGTGAATTTTCCAAGAGTAAAGATGCATCGCGGGAGAGAGACGTTAGGTGAGAGCGGAGGTCGCGTGGTCGACCACCGATGAGTCAACCAGATTCGCGAGATGTTAAGGGTGGCTCTGGATCGCCAAAGGATGTATGCGAGGAAAAGAAGGGAAGCTGATTGAATTCATGACGAGGGATAAAATGGTGCTTAAGGTGTCGCCGTGGAAAGGCGTCGTGCGGTATAGAAAGTTAGGGAAGCTAAGGCCTAGGCATCTCAGGCCGTTCGCCATCACCGAGCGTGTGGGTGAGGTGGCGTATAAGTTGGAGTTGCCCGAAGAGCTACAGGGAGTCCATTCGACCTTTCATGTGTCGAATTTAAGGAAGTGTTTGGCCGACGAACACATGGCAGTGCCATTGAAGAACATTCGTGTGGACGAGAAGTTAAACTATGTCGAGGAACCGATGGCAATTGTAGATCGCAAAGTGAGGAAGTTGAAGAATAAGGAAATCTCGCTAGTGAAAGTTCAGTGGCGCTTCCATAAGGGGAAAGAAGCAACTTGGGAATTGGAATCGGATGTGAGGGCCCGTTTTCCTCACTTGTTCGAAGACGGAATTCCAGGGACGAAATTCTTTTGGGGGGAGGATGATGTAATAACCGGGTTCTTTTTGTGAATAAATAAAGTGTGGTGGTGAATGTGAGAAAGATGAAAGTTTAGTGGTTTTGTGAAAAAGGTATAAAAGAGCATAGAAACCCTAATTTCCATCATTTTCCCTACATCAGAGTGTGTGCGGCCAAGTGTGTGTGTGTATGTGTGTAAAGAAGAAAATCTGCAATTGAGGAGGAAGAACTTGGATTCGGGAGCTGAGCTTTGGAAAAATCAACGAATACATCAAGGTAATTACTTATCTCCTCACTCTTTAAGTCTTGTGGAAGCTGGGATTCATTTTGGAAAGGAAACTTGAATGTATTGATAACTCAATGTTGGAATTTGGGGTTTTCTTTGTGTTCTTTGATTATTTGTATAAGGTGTAACACCCTAAAATCAGGGCTAAATTGAACCTCAAATTTCCACAAGTTATGATAAAATAAACTTCAACTTTCATATATATATATAGCAAGTGAATTAACCACTAGGAGTATATTTACAAGTACAGAATTCTCCAAATAACCTATTAATCTAATTATGTCACTATAATCAGATTAACTAAGTTATCTAAGCAATCCTTCAAAAACTCCTTCTGTTAATTGACTTTTCCGCTATTCCAAAACGCTCGTCCCACAACCCTTTACTTTCCCGAGCTGGTACCTGGTAAGAAAACATCATATGAACGATTAGGCTAACGCCTAGTGAGAACATTTGTTTCGATAATAATACTTGCAAAATCAATGTAAACAAGTTACAACAACCTGGTTTATCCTTTTCTTACCGTACGTGTAACTCTATTCCATTATACTATTTCATCCAATACCATGAATATGACCGACAATAATTTTATCAGCATATCATGCCTCAGAGCCACACTACGAATCTTTAATGATTCTAGATTAATGCTCTTATCCAATAAATCGCAATTACACATGCCCATTTATCGGAAAGGAAGTAGAGATTACAAGCACTTATGTCAATCCCATTTTCTTCCTTAGAAATTGGGAATAACGATTATTACCACACGCCTATTCCATGTGATTACCAAACACACACACTGGAATAATGATTATTACCACACGCCTATTCCATGTGATTACCAAATACTAGTGCCTATGGATCCATTACACTTACTACACACCTGCCTAGTATCAAACTAGAACAATCATTAAGCCTAACAACCTACCATTCAGCTGTAAGTATGTTCAGGCCACTAGAACTGCATTTCAATTCCTAAACCGTACCTGTTTAGAAGTCAGCAAGTCCTAAAGTTACTAAGTACTCCAAAAGTGACCGGACAGTACCAGTTTCCGGACACTTTAAACTATCCGGACAACACAAGTTTTCCGGATACCCAAGACTTACCAGATACACCGACTTTCTGGATACTCTCATCTTTCCGGATACATCAACTTACCGGGTATTTCACTAATCCGGATACTTATCTAATCCGGACAACACCCGGAGACTACAAATAATCCGGATACTATATTCATCCGGAAACTTACAAGAAAACCACACTTACCGGATACTTTGCTGCGTCCGGAAACATTCAACACACAGGTTTCCGGATACGTGGTTTTATCTGGAAACCACGGCCTGCAGCCCAAAAATCGATCCAGATTCGTTTCTGTTCTATTAAGCTCATTCTAAACCATCCCATACAGTTCATAACTGTAACGACCCGGTATCCCAAGACATACATAATATATATAACAATTAACATTTCATACACAACGTCGTTACTTTCATAACAAAATACATGATAATTCACATTCGGTCCCAAAGTCTCAAAACTATACAGTACAGAAAGGTAAATATATTCTAATCTTCGACAGCTAGCAACCGCCTCCTATGCTTTATCCTTCCCTTTGTTAACCAAAGATCCTTGACCTGGAATACATATTTTTGAAAGGAAAATGAGGGTTAGACCTAATGGTCTAGTGAGATAATCCCTGTCGTTTCAAATTCGTTATAAAACCAATTTATATAAAACCATGTTTCAAAATAGTTTATATACAACCTTCGTGTCAAATCACACATATACCGTAAGTATACAAACACCACATATACCACACGTATAAACACCACATTAAGACTCATGCATCTCATCCCACCTTATTCCTCCACAACTGGCCATATTAATTGGTAGCAAGCCAACTAATTCACCGGTCCGCACACCGGAACCCGGCTACCCGTCGGTCCGCACACCGAAACCCGACTACTCACCGGTCCGCACACCGGAACCCGGCTACCCGTCGGTCCGCACACCGGAACCCGACTACTCAGCACTTGTGTAATGTAATGCACATAGGAATATAATATCTTACTATATTATAAACACAAAATATTCACACCTTAATCATATATCCATTCCACACATATCTATCTCATATATATATATATATATCACATATATATGTATCCCAGTTGAAAACATTTTAAAAGTAAAACTCACCTTGAATGCTTAAAATACGCTTCCAAGCCTTTCTCCGAGCTATCCGATCCTTTACCCAAAATTCTCAGAATCTGAAACCATTTACATACAAATATCTTCTCACCAACTTATATATAAAACTTACTAGCAGACTATGAACTCTAGATACATCTACATAACTCTTATCCTCAAAAATTGACCCAACAGCCAAAATATCCGGAAACCACAAAGTATCCGGACAACTTTCCGGACAACACAAAGAATCCGGACAACATGAGGAATCCGGACACCAAAGGAATCCGGATGCCATCCGGTATCTGAATCATCCGGAAATCATCCACAAATCGTCCGGACACTAACAATAAAGCTACCCGTACACTACCAACAAAAGTATCCGGACACATTCATATCATCCGGACACCTCTGTCGGTTTATCCCATTTTCACCCAGAAAACCGACTGAATTAATACCAGAAGTGTTTGTGATGTTTCTACTCCGATCGAACCCTTCCAAAAGTAATTACAAACATAAAATACAAAGGAACATACCTTAATTCATCTTCCAAACACACCAATTTGAACCCTTTAGCACAAAACCCTTCTTTTCTCTTCTTGCTTTCTCTCAACACACACACACACACACTAACTTTACTGATTTTCTGCTTGTGAATAATATCTGAATATCAATTAGATAATATCAAACTTAATTTACTACTTTGGTCCTTGAACTTCTCAATAATAACCCCAAACACCCTTAACTTATATATTTACCCAAACTTACCCTAAACATCAACTTTAAAGTTAACTTAATTTAACGGAAAGATATTTTTAACTAACGAACTTACCCGGGATATTACAATAACCAATTTATACAGCTATTTCAAGTTTTAATTTAACATGAAAACACTGATTTAAGCAAACAACAAATGAACTCACCTTTTTGATGTAAAACCCACTTTGCTGCACAAATTTAATCCAAATCTGCTGTAAACGATTTTGAAAACCTAATCACAACATAGATTCGTTTACAACTCTATAGCTACAACAATTTTCATCAAAACACATGATAAATTCCTTACCAATTTGAAGACAATCTAGCTTTCTTCCTTTTTTTCCTCTTTTTCTCTATATCTTTCTCTCTGCCTTCTAAACCGACCCAAACAAAAAGAATACCATAAATATCTGATTTCTGCTATTTATCCATGCACACTTTCCATAAATGACCAAATATACCTTCTAGTTCCAATATTTCCAAAAGTAACACCCAACTTTAATCTCTTGTATTATAACCCTATTGAATTATAAAATTTCCATATAACTCAAGGTTTTAAACCAAAATGCAATTAGATCCCAATTCTCATTAAATTACTATTATTGAAAATTTAGGATGTTACATAAGGGATGATTAAGAGTGGGTCAAAGTTGTATTTTATAGATCTGTACTCAATCCCTAAGAGGTTATTACGAACAGGTAGTGTCCGGATAGTGTGTAGTGTCCGGATAGTGTGTAGTGTCCGGATAGTGTGTAGTGTTCGGATAGTGTGTAGTGTCCGGATAGTGTATAGTGTCCGGATATGTGTAGTGTTCGGATAGTGTGTAGTGTCCGGATAGAGTGGAGTGTCCGGGAAATCTGGTGTCCGGGATGTTCCACTCGGAAAATACTTATCCGGATAGTTTTAGCTATCTGGGTAGAATCTTCCGGATAGCTTAACTACCCGGGTAAACCTTACCTGGTAGTGGTGTAGTGTAACCCTTAGTGTATCCGTTTAGTGAGTTATGATTGTGGGGAATGTCTGTTGGTCCGAGGGGCTAGCTAGGTGGGAATCGGTTTCGGTCAAGTGACTTATCACTGTAGCGTGTGCATCCTTATAGGTGCAGTTAAAGTGAGAGGATTCTATCAGGACGTCACCGCGTCAGGTGAGTCTTTCTAAACCCAAATCTTGTACAAGTGTGATGATTTATACATGTATTCAACTGCTTTAATTACAAAGTGAAGAGTGTGTGTAGCTAAATGAACGATTTAAATGTGGATAGACATGTTATGGCTATGGTGTGAAATGGGGGTGTGTCCCATAATATTTATATATGAATTTGTTTCATATATGAGCGGTGTGTTCACTATTACGTTGTCACGGTGTGTGTGACTATAGCGTGTGTCATTAGCATGTGTCAATGTGTGCTTATCATGTAAGTGTGTTTCATTATGAATTCGTATAAAATCCCTTGCTGCTAATTTTATAAATATTGTTATTTATGGTGTGGCCTTGTTTTGAGGGAACTCACTAGACCTTATGGTCTAACCCTCGCTTTCAAACTAAAAACCTTTTCAGGTAAGCAGGTAGCTGAGAGCTCGTTTAGAGGATTGGCAAGACGTGAGTCGGAGCTTGCGTATAGAAGGATTAGAAGACTTTCCCTTTTTATTTTGTAGTTATGTTCTCAGCTGTAGTTAGGTTTATTTCCGCAAACCCAGTCTGTAATCTTGATAGTGTGACTATGTTGAGCCTTTTTTGGCGTTTTGAATTAAAGAGATAACTTTTGGCATGGTTGTTTGGTGTGAGTTGTTACAAAAATCCTTCAACAATTTTTTTGGAACACACATGTCCTTAGACATTTCAAATTTGTTAAATAAATAATTGGACTTTTGGAAACCTGTTAAATACATCCTAAAAATTGTAATATAGATGTATTTAACCGATTTTCAAAAGTCCAATGATTTATTTAACAAATTTTGAAATGTCTAATGACTTATTTGTTCTAAATAATTATTCAATTACATAATCACTCCAAACACTAAAGTTCATTGGGGTTTTTTTTAAAGTGATTAAACATGGATCTTACTTTGAGACGTGTATGATCGAAAATGTTTTTACAATATGCATAATACACATATAAAATTCGATTCGTAGCGCTCGTGGGAATAACTACGATCTATATTATATGTATTAAATGTCATCAGGTAAAAATCATTAAAAGTAAATTCGTATGCATGTTAATTGTTGGTCTAATAATCATTTTTTGATTGTAAATTTATCTTACTAGTATAAATTTGGTCAAAATTAATTTACGAATAATAGATTTATCATTTTATAATTACAATTAGTATTTTAAACATTTACAAAATAATCAATTCATTATTTGTTTCTAATAGAATACTCTTTATAACCGGTGAATATCATAGTGATATTTAACAAATTCCATTTTTGGTAACTATTTAAAACAGTTAGTACAAAGTCAAAACATAAATAATTATCTTTGTCTCTTTCGAATAATGAAAAAGTTTAAAAGGAAATTTAATACATAATCGTAAATTAAATCATTTTCACCCTCATAAAGGCAATTAAAATTTTTGTTTTACTTTTTGGTTTTTTGATTCCGCCACTTGAAATGTCAGTTGTAACTCGTAATACCTTACTTATGAAGTAAAGCAAAATAATAAAAACCAGTTGAATGAAATAGATGTAATTATGCAAAAGATAAAGTCACAGAACGGTGGGGCCATCCACTGAAAGTGGTCGAATCAATTACAAGATGAATAATACGTCCAATTTAGAATGTGTGTTCGAGAAACAAAAAGGGTGGTTATAATTGGGAGATAAGTCATAAGAAATTTGAAGTACTAGTAAAAGTTGCGGTTACAAGTGGAGAAGAGAAGTTGTGAATGAGCAATTGTTCATCAACGATTTAATGTGATAATTTGGCCCAACTCTTGTAATTACTAATTAGTTGTTGTTCAATAGGACGACATGACGTAAAAATCTTTTTGTTAACAACCGTTAGAAGTAGGGACCAAATCCGGTCGTCTTTGTATACCTTAATGGTAAAACTGTAATTTTTAAACTGTAGAGACAAAAAGTGTTATATAAAAAAAAAGAAACCATAGGAACCAAAAGTGTAGTTTACTCAATTTTCTATTTTAATATGACAACAAAATAAAATAGAAACATGAACGTGTCTTTCCAATGATTTTTTAGTGATGGTCTTTGTGGGTTAAAATATGTGGGTTTGATCGACATAATTAATCCATAGTTTAAGAAATAATCACATGCTAGAAGAGGATTAATTAAATATAGACAATTTGTTCACGCCTAACTCGTCTCTTGCTATTTTATTAAATAATTAGGAATTAAAAAATCTTCAAATTTATCGTCATTATTTATAATTTATTTAATTATTGATATTTTTATTTATTTTATCATAGACGACTAGTAAATGAATCAAAAATGGAGTTTTTATGCATTATGAAAATTTTAATTTATTGTTAAAAAATGTTAGAATGTCTGTTGGTGTTTGCATGCAAAGAGAAGAAAAATAAATAAAATTATGTTTTGGTGAATTTATCGTTACTTTATCAATGAACAATCGTTATCATGTCGTACACGACCCGGACCAACAACCTATGGTATTCGGTTTTGTGTAACAAGATGAAGTGGCCAACGAGAAACAAGTTGGTGGGATGGACATCTCGACCATAGGTCGCCAACGTAGGTCTTGTGGAAGGTCAATAGGGTGACAACGCAAAGCTGATCACAACCTAGATAGATCATTGCGACTAATTGGGGACCCAAATCGAAGTTAGCAGGCAAGGTCGTTGACCAAAATTCGACCAGGATAAATGATTAGAATGTCATGCTTTGTCAAGTTGACAAGTTGTACAAGTATTATGTAGATAACACAAGTGCATAAGCATATGAATGGCATTTGTATATGTCGCATGCAAGCGAGGTCTAAGAAATCTGCACAAATTACAAGATGGCTAGGACATATGTTGTGAACATTAAATCATATTTATAGTAAGGATCAATTTGTTAACCATTATGATTTATGTGTATATTCTTTTTGGTTTGTGTGTGTGTGTTATGTGATTTACACATTTATAATTCTATTAGTATGTGTAACAACCCAAAATATTCAAAGTATTATCATAATCAAAAACCCATGAGGGGTTCCAACAATTCAAAACAAGATAACATCATTCTCCAAGTAGAGCGGTTCACATACGAATACAACCGAGATGTTTAAAGATAAAATAAAGTAGCGGGTAGGGTCTCTAGCAAGACGCCTCTAGACTTCAAGCTATCCCCTTCCCTTTGGAAGATGCACCAATCATGACCGTACCTGAAAATGGTTTTAAGTTTTGGAAAAAGAGGGTTAGACCATAAGGTCTAGTGAATTCCCTAACAAACAGTTTGGAAATCACCGTAAAAATATCTTGTAATAATCAAAACCGCCATTAGGCCCATTTTGTAAAGAAATAGCACACATAACGGTTGCACAACGTTCATAGTCCTCACCTACCACACGGTAGTAACCACGATCGGGGCCCAAGCCGACTCCCCTCTCGCCCTCGGGGCCCAAGCAAACTCCCCTTAACCTCGTATGTAGGAAACGGATTCCACACGCACGGAAACATATCACAACTCCCAAGGGGTATGTATTACCCCAAGGTACCCTATGTTCGTTGTGCAACTCGACTCATATACATCAAGCCAATAATAAAGCATCCAAATAATGCAAGTATATTTGTAAATGTTTTCATGCCATTCGTAATCAATCCTCATGTGCATACGAGTAATATGAATGAGTTTATACCAATTTCAGTAAGTAAAACATGTACGAAACAATCTTTGCGAGTGGTAAAAGATTAGGGAACTCACCTGCAACTTGGCTAATGGACACTCTAACCGAAGCTCACTTTTCCACCAATCGAACACCTGAATTGAGGTTAATAGAAGTGATGTTAAACTCTCTAATTATGCCCCAAAACATCTCCAATAAACTCCTAAGATAAACCCCCAAACAATGCCTCAATCCTAGGCCCGAATGAAAAACGAAGCAAAACGAAGGAGCGCGCCAAACAGGGACTTACGCCCCCTACCTCGCGGCCTCAGGCCGCGGGCCCCGCTGTTTGGGGCTCCCAAATTCTGCACTCCGAATTCTTCTTCCCAAAACCTCCCAAATCGATTACAAGTGATGAAAAACCCGAAAATCGATGGTTTAAGCTAAACACATTCTAAGGGATCAAATCCCAAACTTAAAACATGTAATTCCCATCAAATTAATCCAATGAGTCATCTATTTCATCACCCAGTTCCCATTTTTGTTCAAAACCCAAAACCTCCATTGGAGTGGTGCAAGCTCTTCAAGAGAAACTCATAACCTACCAAAGGATTCATTAATCCCACCCTCTCCAATGGTTTTTAGCCCAAAACTTGGAATTAGGGAGAAATATTGAGTTCCACCCACCTTCTCTCTCAAGACAAACAAGAAGAATGGAGATTAGAAGAGAGCCATACCTTGAAGATAAACCTCCTAATTCCTTGCTGAAATCCTCCTTCTCCAATCTTTCAAGTGATGCTTCTTCACAATTTCTCCTCTCCTCAAATTCCTAGCCGACACAATGAAGAGGAAAGGGTTTTTTCGGCTTAAGAACATTCTTGATTTCTCACCCCTGCACTTAAATTTCCAAATTTCTCACTTTGGCCCCAAACTTCCATTTATTCCAAAATTTTGCAAGAAAGAAAATATGAGATGTTAGAGTATGTCGCATGAGGATGTTATGATTCAGTGTCGCATGAGGATGTTACAGAATCATCTACAGTATCACCCTTCCAAGGTGATACCTTTAGCATTACTTTATCCCCAACTTGAAATTCAATGTCCTTACGCCTCTTGTCCGCATAACTCTTTTGTCGATCACGCGCGACCTTCAATCTTTCTCTTACTTGTACGATCTTATCTGCCGTCAACTGTACTATTTCGGGTCCGGCCAGTTGCTTCTCTCCGACCTCGTTCCAACAAAGAGGTGTCCGACATTTCCTACCGTAGAGCACTTCATAAGGTGCAGCCTTTATGATTGCATGATAACTATTGTTATATGCAAATTCGATCAACGGTAGATGATTCTCCCACGAGCCTTGGAAATCTAACGCGCAAGCTCTTAACATGTCTTCCAAAGTTTGGATGGTCCGCTCGCTCTGGCCATCGGTCTGCGGATGATATGCGGTACTCATCTTGATTTGAGATCCCATTTCTCGTTGAAAGTTCCTCCAAAATGTCGATGTGAATCGGCTATCGCGATCTGAAACTATTGATGACGGTACACTATGGCGGGTCACTATCTCGTCAATGTACAACTTTGCTAACCTCTCCATCGAATACGATTCTTTTATAGGTAAGAAATGTGCCGATTTGGTGAGTCGATCCACAATCACCCAAATGGCGTCAAAGCCCCTTGGAGTTCTAGGCAACTTCGTCACGAAGTCCATCGTAATTTGATCCCACTTCCAAACTGTAACACCCTAAAAATCAGGGCCAATTTAAACTTTTAAATTTAACAAGGTATATCAATTATCATCCAAACTTTTCTATGTATAAGCACAGAATTAATTATGAGGGTTCCTTTATACACAAATCGAATTCTCTAAATAACCTATTAATCTAATCATGTCAACGGTGATTAGATTAAATGGGTTATCTAAGCAATCCATCCAAAGCCTCCTCGCATCGTCTAAGTTCTCCGTTTATCATCAAAAGTTGAATACCAAAAGCACTCGTCCCACATCCCATTACTTCCTTGAACTCGTACCTGGTAAGAAGATTGAATTTGAACAATTAGGCTTACGCCTAGTGAGAGCATCCAAATTCAAATTAAAACATTAACAGCCTTGAAACCCAGATATCCCAAAGCATATAAACAAACCTGGCTTGTCACCATTCTTACCGTACCCGTACTCGTCTCATAATAACGGGAACATACCCGATCTCATAAGTATGACTAACATCCCGGAAGTCATAACATCATATTCGTGAGTCTACTACGAATCATCACGGATTCTAATTATCGATCAAGCCTAAGGACTTTCAATCAATCGTCATATCTTTTTCTTGGAATGGAAACAGAAATAGCATTTATATATTGCCTGTTTCTAATCCACCGAAAGCAAACGGAAACAACAATCACACTTTGTTTATTTCACGTTTCCACGTCTTAATTACGAATAGCAGTTATACTTGCCTATTCACTACAGTTATTACGAATAGCAATTATATTTTGCTTATTCCACTTCTCAACAAGAATAGCAATTATACTTTGCCTATTCCACTATTTCAACATGAATAGCAGTTTTACCTTGCCTATTCAATCTTTTCAATATGAATAGCAATTCTACTTTGCCTATTCAATCATTTCAACTTGAATGGCAATTCTACTTTGCCTATTCAATCTTTTCAATATGAATAGCAATTCTACTTTGCCTATTCAATCATTTCAACTTGAATAGCAATTCTACTTTGCCTATTCAATTAATTTCAATATGAATAGCAATTCTACATTGCCTATTCAATCATTTCAACTTGAATAGCAATTCTACTTTGCCTATTCAATCATTCCAAGTCAACGGGAATTACAAATTACTTTATGCCTATTCCTCGTTACTAATCACCTCTCGAAATGGGAATTACAAATTACTTTATGCTTATTCCACATTATACGTTATCGCCTCTTGAAATGGGATTAACAATCCACATTATAGGCCAACGGGAATAATCCACGTTAATAATCACCTCTCGAAATGGGAATTACAAATTACTTTATGCCTATTCCACATTATAGGTTATCGCCTCTCGAAATGGGATTAACAATCCACATTATAGGCCAACGGGAATAATCCACGTTAATAATCACCTCTCGAAATGGGAATTACAAATTACTTTATGCCTATTCCACATTATAGGTTATCGCCTCTCGAAATGGGATTAACAATCCACATTATAGGCCAACGGGAATTACGATTAACGCCCCGCCTATTCCACGTTACTAATCACAAAACAAAATGGAAATTACCATTCAGTGCGTCTATTCCGCATTTATCTAATCAACTGGAAGTACCTTTAAGAGTCCGGTCTATTCCACACGATCACATACAACTAGTGCTTATGGATCCATTACATTTACTCGTGTATATGTATAATAACATATCACACTATTTTTCATAACATATTCTTAACTCTAAGAATATTAAACAATGCATCGCTTATTTATTCTCAATTGTTTCCCTTCCATGTACTAAAATTAGAAAGTATTCCGAACTCATTTACGGAACTATTCTAAACCGAATTCTAAGTTAAAATCGTATCCTTAACTATAACTGATTTTTAAAATAAAACCCATATCGGATCAACCCATCATCCGGAATTAAATCTCTACCGGGCCAAGCCCAATTTTCGGTAATTAAAACATATCGGGCTTCGGCCCAGTTCCGGAATTAAAACAACACCGGGTTTCGGCCCAGTTTCGGAACTTGAAAGAATTCCGGAACCCATCTTCTTCGGCCCATGTTCCGGAATTGATTCCGGGTCCAAAGTCGAGATCCATTTCCGGAATTTGATTCCGGATCCATACCGCAAGGCCCAATACCGGAACCCCACAATCCAAAGTCCACTTCCGGTACTTTTGTTAGTTCCGGATCCAAGATGCAAAAGCCCAATTCCGGAATTTAATACCAGAACCTAACCCAAACCAATTCCGGATCCGGTCCACTTCCGGAATCCAATCCAATTCCGGATCCGGTCCATTTCCGGAATTCAATACCCGGTTCCAGAATCCATTAATTCCGGATCCAATACCAGTTCCGAAATTCTCCATACCGGGACTACGATACTGGATATCCAATTTCACATCAATATTAACTCAAAACTCATCTAAAACTTAGATTGTTACTCGACTTAATATTCAATACAATTATACAAATCATTCAGACAGTTTATACACAACATCTGGTTCAATTTTAACTTTAATGCTTAATATGAACGGATGAACTCACCTGATTTGCAGTTAACCCAGCAAACCCAAATCTTCCTTCTCTCTGATTTAGCAATCCAGTCACGAATCCCAGCTCCAACTTTTCTCTTCTTCTCTTTTCTTCTTTCTCTCCTTTCTTTTTCTCTGGACCGACTCCAGACTTCTTATTGAGATAATATCTCAATTGAGGTCATTTACCCACTCTTAAAGAAACCTCAACTTTTACTAAATGACCAAACAACCCTCTTAAGTTAAATTTCAATATTAACTACAAACTTTGATCAAAATATAATTTCAACCCTAGAGTTTATAATTACAATTTAGTCCACAACTCAGACTAAATTACAATTCAACCCCATTCATATTAAAATAATATAATGAAATTTCGGGGTGTTACACAAACTGGGATGTCCAAGGGTTGGAGTTTACCATACGGTCGTTGGTGCTCCACTTTTACTCGTAGGCACGTAGTACATCTCTCCACGAAGTATGCTATATCCTTCTTCATGCCCGACCACCAATAACATTGTCGCAAATCTCCAAACATCTTATCGGTTCCCAGATGGATGGAGTACTTTGACTTGGGGGCCTCCTCCAATATCATTTTTCGAATATCACCAAGCTTCAGAACCCAGATTCTCCCGTTGAGGCATTTCAACCCCCGACTATCCTCTACCAAGGTGTCCACATTCCCAACCATCCGTTCTTTCTTGAGGTTCTCGTCTGCTAACGCTTCCGCTTGCCATTTCTTTATCTCCCCCAACAGGTTAAACGTGACTTCGGCTCTTAAGGCTAAGATCTTTGAGGCTTTACCTCTCTCCTTACAACTCAAGGCGTCTGCCACCACGTTGGCCTTCCCGGGATGATACTCGATCTCACAGTCGTAGTCAGTCAACAATTCCATCCACATTCGCTGTCGCATGATTAACTCTTTTTGATCAAAGATGTGACGAAGACTTTTATGATATGTGAAGATTTGACACTTCGTCCCATACAAGTAATGCCTCTAAATCTTTAAGGCGAAAACAACGGCTGCCAATTCCAAATCGTGTGTGGGGTATCGTTTCTCATGCTCCTTCAATTGACGTGATGCGTAAGCAATCACCTTCCCACGCTGCATCAAAACACATTCCAAACCCAGCTTGGATGCGTCGCTATACACCACAAAATCTTCGGTTCCGTCCGGTAAGGTTAGAATCGGAGCACTACTCAACATCTCTTTCAATTTCTGAAAAGCCTCTTATTGGCTTTCCGTCCAACTGAACTTGACGTTTTTCATAGTCAAGGAGGTCAACGGAGTAGAAATCCTTGAAAAATCCTTGATGAATTTCCGGTAATACCCCGCTAGCCCAAGAAAACTATGGACTTCCGACGGTGTCCTAGGCGGCTCCCAGTTTCTAATAGCCTCCACTTTTGCCGGATCAACCTTGATTCCACTTTGGGACACTACGTGCCCTAAGAACTGCACTTCCTGAAGCCAAAACTCACATTTTGAGAACTTGGCGTAAAGCTTTTCCCCTTTCAATAATTCCAATACGGCCCTTAGATGTTCTTCATGCTCTTTCTCCGACTTCGAGTAAATAAGGATATCATCTATGAAGACGATCACAAACTTATCCAAGTAGGGTTGGCACACCCTATTCATCAAATCCATAAAAGCGGCGGGGGCGTTCGTCAGCTCGAAGGGCATCACTAAGAATTCATAATGCCTGTAACGAGTTCGGAAAGCCGTTTTTGGAATGTCTTCTTCATGCACTTTGAGCTGATGGTATCCCAATCTCAGATCTATCTTCGAGAAGTAACTAGCCCCTTGCAACTGATCAAACAAGTCATCAATTTTGGGGAGTGGATACTTGTTCTTAACGGTGACCTTATTGAGTTCTCGGTAATCTATACACATCCTCATTGTCCCGTCCTTCTTCTTCACAAAGAGTACATGTGCACCCCACGGTAAGGTACTTGGTCTCACAAATCCTTTGTCCAATAGCTTTTGGAGTTGTGTCATCATCTCCTTCATTTCTGATGGCGCTAGACGATAAGGTGCGCGAGCTATTGGAGCGGCTCCCGGCACTAAGTCGATCCGAAACTCGACTTGACGGTCCGGTGGTAAGTCACTCAAATCTTCCGGAAACACTTCCGGGTACTCTCCCACTACCGACACTTCCTCTACCCCACGCTTCTCCTTTTTAGCATCCACTACATAGGCTATATAACTTTGACATCCCTTCCTTAAACACTTGGTAGCTTTAATCATAGAAATGAGGTTAGACTTCCTATCTCGACGATTTCCATAAATCGCCACCATCCCCCTATCCGGTAGATGGATATGGATTAACTTTTTGTTACACACAATGTTAGCGTTATTCTTCGCTAACCAATCCATCTCCAATACTACATCAAACTCCCCCATTGGCATAGGGTACAATTGCAACGGTACCAAGCTCCCTTCTACATCTATACAACACCCCTCAATCACATCGCTAATCGACACTCGATTATCATCGGCGGTCTCAACCTCTAAGGCATGATCTAAACGCTTGGGTTTCACTCTCAAACACTTCACAAAATCAGGAGATACAAAAGAGCGATTCGCTCCCGAATCAAATAACACTTTGGCGCAAATAGAGTTCACCAAAAAGGTACCTGTCACGACATCCGGAGTCTCCTCTGCCTCAACCGCAGTCATGTGGAATGCACCTTCGCGCGTGCCGACTCTGCCCCTTTCTCATTTCCCTTGCTTACATGACGTCCCTCAGATGACACCGGCCCTCCTCTCTTCAATTGTGGGCAATCGTACTTCATATGGTCCGCTGACCCACACTGAAAGCATGACTTCCCACTCGGGCAATCTCTCGACAAGTGGCCCGGTAATCCACACCGATAGCAAGACCTCAAACCCGACATACACTCACCATGGTGAATCCGGTGACACTTCCCACACGGTCTCTCACTCGCCCCATGAGTCACTCGAGGCTACAGCCTAAAGGCCCTTCCCTTCCTCGCATCACCTCCCAGTCCATCCCATTTCCTCTTATCTCCGCCTCTCTCGGCCACTTGGCGGTTCTTTTCTTTTTCGGTCAACTCGGCCGCATTAATGGCCGCTTGAAAAGTGATAAGGTTCCTTGTCGTTACCAACTCCCGAATAGTACTCTTCAACCCATATATGTACCGCTCAACCCGACGTTCCTCGGTAGGCACATACAACTCCGCGAAACGAGCCTTTTCCAAAAACTTGGTAGTGTACTCTCTCACCGTCATTTCCCCTTGTTCCAATTTCAGAAATTCTTCTTCCAACTTTTTGATTGCCGCTAGCGGGCAAAACTGCGCCTTGAATTTTCCCACGAAAGTCTCCCAAGTCATAGTCCGGGCTACCGAAGATCCCATTCCCCACGTCTCGGCATACCACCAAAAGATAGCATCCGACTTCAACATAGATAATGCAAAAACTACCTTGTCTCCCTCAGCACACTTGCACGTGTCAAAGACAAGTTCCATCTCCCGAACCCACTTCATTGCTAAAACCGGATCGCATTCCCCCTTGAAAGTAGGAGGTTTGCAAGAAGAGAATGCTTTGTAGTTGCATCCCTTAGCAGGCGACTCATTCACCACTAGAGTAGTAGATTGCGGGTGACTACCTACCCCCATCACGGGTGGGCTAGACATCTCCGAACCCGTTTTACTTCCACCCTTCTCCTTACTTTCCGACGTCGACCCATCACGATGGGTCATCCAACGTTTCAATGTATTCTGAAGTTTCCCCATTTCAGCAGCAAAGGCCTCTTGGGTCACAAATGCTTGGCCTCTCGTTGCCTGTCTCTCTTGGTGAGACCCTTCTCGCTCAACCGGTATCTCAACACTTTTTGCTTGGCGAGCAACCGGGGTCTTTTTCTTTGCGCGAGTTCCTCCCGCTAGTGTGGTAGCCCTTCGTGGTGCCATCCCACGTCCCCTACAACGACCCCTTCCCCTACCTCGGGTGGCCGTCGGCCTCGGAGGTTCCACCGGTCCATCGGCAAAGACCTCCTCGGTCGAGACTGCCCTCACACTGGGCACCGATCTGCTCCTCAATGATCTTTCTGACATGACAAAACTGAAACAAAGTACATAAAACAAACACTTAATACCATAACTTCATACTATAAGGCAAGTTAAGCATCCACATGTGCCTGTAAATTCGGAATTACATTGGCCAGATGTAACCCCCAATTTACCTCACATGACGATCCTGGTCGCCCTGTCCTGCGTATCCTTCCTAAGACATTTCCTATGGGCATCATATATCTCGGTTGTGTCCATATCCTTATAGTTTAAGTTTAGGTTCATCCGGTCACCTAAATCCCTTAAACTATGGCTCTGATACCATTTGTAACAACCCAAAATATCCAAAGTATTATTATAACCAAAAGCCCATTGTAATACCCCGGGTAAGTTCGTTAGTTAAATCCTAATTCCGTTAAATCTAGTTAACTTTATAAAACGAAGTTTAGGGTAAGTTAGGGTAAAATAATAAGTTAAAGGGGTATTGGACATTAGTGAATAGTGCAAGGTTTAAATGGTAAAATGGGATTTGATATTACCCCCTTAGGATCTCAGATATTTCATTCAGCAGAAATATCAGTGTGTGAGTGTGTGTTTGGAGACGAGAAGAAGCAGAAGAAGAGTTTGTACGGTTAGGGCTTCAATTGGCTTGGTTGGAAGCGATTTTGAGGTAAGTCCTTTATGTTTTATGTCTATATTCAGTAGTGTTAGACTTCTATCGGATTAGAATGTTTAAATTGTAGTTGTATAGGTTTAAATTGGATCTGGGTAAAATGGAACCGACTGTGTTCTTGAGGACTCCCGGTGAAATCCCGGTATAATCAACTTCCGGTGGAGTCCCGGTAATATGGACTCCCGGTAGTGTGGAATCCCGGTAGTGTGAATTCCCGGTAGAGTTGACTCCCGGTAGTGTCGACTTACGGTATAGTGAACTCCCGGTACTGGAGGGTCCCGGTACTGGAGAGTCCCGGTACAGTGGAGTCCCGGTACAGGAGTTTCGGTAGTTTTTGTGGTGTCCGGATATAGTTTCTGATTGTATTTTTGGATTAAGTTGCTCCGAAAAGGGCGTTGCCCCTTGACCCCATCCGCTATCCGGGTAGCGGAACCCCCGTGATAAGTCGCTGAAGGGAGAATTGTTGAGGATAGATTTTAGTAGGCTTTATGTGTTTGACTAGTAAGGCGATATTCGTATTTAATCTGTTACAGATTCTGTGGATTTGGATTGAAAGACTGAATCTTTTGGAGAAAAGCTTGGAAATGTTTTTGGATAAGCGATCGAGGTGAGTTTTGCTTTAAAACGTTTTGAACTGGGATACATATATATGTGTGTGTATATATATATATATATGAGATGATTATGTGGTAGGAATATGATTATGTGTATATAAATGACAATATGATGTAATGAGATATATATTGTATTTATATAAGCTTTGCACTACACGAGTGCACTTGTTGCCGGGTTCCGGTGTGCGGACCGGTGTGTAGCCGGGTTCCGGTGTGCGGACCGGTGAGTAGTCGGGTTCCGGTGTGCGGACCGACGGGTAGTCGGGTTCCGGTGTGCGGACCGACGGGTAGTCGGGTTCCGGTGAGCGGACCGGTTGTTGATTTATTAGTTGGCTTGCTACCAACTAATATGGCCATTTGTGGAGGAATAAGGTGAATGAGATGTACACGATGCACGAGTCTGGATTGGTATTTAAATACGTGTGGTATGTTTATATTTTACGAAAGGATTACCAAAGGTTTATCTCAACTATTTTGATACAAAGGATTTACATAAAAGGTTTTATAACGATTTTGGAAAGGACCGGGATTAACTCACTAGACCCGTTTGGTCTAACCCTCATTTTGTTTTCAAAAATATGTTTTCCAGGTTAAGGATCGGCAGGAGAGGATGAAGTGTAGGAAGCTTTTGATGGATGTTGATTAGGAAGCTTTTATATATTTTGTGATGTCAAGACTAATGAGACTGTACTTGGTTTGTTATGTAACTTTTTTTGTAAATCAATGATATGTATGAATGTTATGTATTATGATGTATGTTATGGGATTTGGGTTGTTACACCCATGAGGGGTCCCACCAATTCAAACAAGATAGCATCATTCTCCAAGTACAGCGGTTCACATACGAATACAACCGAGATGTCTAAAGATAAAATAAAGCAGCGGGTAGCGTCTCTAGCAAGACGCCTCTAGACTTCAAACTATCCCCTTCCCTTTGAAAGATGCGCCTATCACGCCCTTACCTGAAAATGGTTTTAAGTTTTGGAAAAAGAGGGTTAGACCATAAGGTCTAGTGAATTCCCTAACAAACAGTTTGTAAATCACCGTAAAAATATCGTGTAATAATCACAACTACCATTAGGCCCATTTTGTAAAGAAATAGCACACATAACGGTTGCACAACGTTCATAGTCCTCACCTACCACACGGTAGTAACTAGTAACCACGATCGGAGCCCAAGCCAACTCCCCTCTCGCCCTCGGGGCCCAAGCAGACTCCCTTTAACCTCGTGTGTAGGAAACAGATTCCACACGCACGGAAACATATCACAACTCCCAAGGGGTATGTATTACCCCAAGGTACCCTATGTTCGTTGTGCAACTCGACTCATATACATCAAGCCAATAATAAAGCATCCAAATAATGCAAGTATATTTGTAAATGTTTTCATGCCATTCGTAATCAGTCCTCATGTGCATACGAGTAATATGAATGAGTTTATACCAATTTCAGTAAGTAAAACATGTACGAAATAATCTTTGTGAGTGGTAAAAGATTAGGGAACTCACCTGCAACTTGGCTAATGGACACTCTAACCGAAGCTCACTTTTCCACCAATCGAACACCTGAATTGGGGTTAATAGAAGTGATGTTAAACTCTCTAATTATGCCCCAAAACATCTCCAATAAACTCCTAAGATAAACCCCCAAACAATGCCTCAATCCTAGGCCCGAATGACAAATGAAGCAAAACGAATGAGCGCGCCAAACAGGGACTTGCGCCCCCTACCTCGCGGCCTCAGGCCGCGGGCCCCGCTGTTTGGGGCTCCCAAATTCTGCACTCCGAATTCTTCTTCCCAAAACCTCCCAAATCGATTCCAAGTGATGAAAAACCCGAAAATCGATGGTTTAAGCTAAACACATTCTAAGGGATCAAATCCCAAACTTAAAACATGTAATTCCCATCAAATTAATCCAATGAGTCATCTCTTTCATCACCCAATTCCCATTTTTGTTCAAAACCCAAAACCTCCATTGGAGTGGTGCAAGCTCTTCAAGAGAAACTCACAACCTACCAAGGGATTCATTAATCCCACACTCTCCAATGGTTTTTAGCCCAAAACTTGGAATTAGAGAGAAATATTGAGTTCCACCCACCTTCTCTCTCAAGACAAACAAGAAGAATGGAGATTAGAAGAGAGCCATACCTTGAAGATAAACCTCCTAATTCCTTGCTGAAATCCTCCTTCTCCAATCCTTCAAGTGATGCTTCTTCACAATTTATCCTCTCCTCAAATTCCTAGCCGACACAATGAAGAGGAAAGGGTTTTTCGGCTTAAGAACATTCTTGATTTCTCACCCCTGCACTTAAGTTTCCAAATTTCTCACTTTAGCCCCAAAACTTCCATTTATTCCAAAATTTTGCAAGAAAGAAAATATGAGATGTTACAGTATGTCGCATGAGGATGTTATGATTCAGTGTTATGCGTGAAAACTTTGCTTTAGTTATGTGTATTGACTTAGCAACCATGACGTTGACAATAAGGTTGTAACATCCCTAAAATCCACAGGACAAACATAGCATTAACTCATAATTATTTCAAATCTCGGTCCCAAAAAATTTCGTTACAACATGCATAAACTAAGGTTGGCGGAAACAACCTATACACAACTGAGAAAAACAACTACTACAAGTGGCACCGACATTGTCTCCATCTGCATCAGTACTCTATCATGCGCTTGCCCACTTACCTGAGCCTCCTACTAAAAGCTTACCTGAAAAGGTTTTAGTTTTGAAAAGCGAGGGTTAGACCATGAGGTCTAGTGAGTTCCCTCCGTAAATAGTGTACGTCAACATTATAAATCATTTTTATAAAACAGTTCACATTCTTCACATAAGCGTCAAGCATGGTACTGCACTGTGTCAAGGATCACATCGTTACTCGCGATCGGGGCCCCAGCAGACTCCCCTTTCGCCTCTTCTGGAGCCTACGCAGACTCCCCTTCCCGGAGCCTACGCAGACTCCCCTCTACTCGAAATAGGAGGAAACGAATTCCAGCCTACCAGTCTGTCATACATATCCAAGGGGTCATCAGAACCCGATGATCTATCTCTGATCCCACAGTGCAGACCGACTCCACATAGCATACACATAGTTCGTCATATACATAAAACATGAACTCCGTATAACGTTTTAAAATCCATATCATATTGCTGGAAAATCTTTTCAGTAGAACAATTCTTTTCATGGGAAAACATTCGTAACCGCTTGTAAATAAATCATGCTCATAAACACACTCTGATCAGTAGAGTGTTAACTTTCGTTTACGTAAAAGTCAGGTAAAATAACAGAGTATATTCATAAAATCACTTTTCTTGGAAAACACGTAAGAGCACGTATTTTAGTTAGAAAAACTCACCTGGCTAGCTTGCTCCAAAGCTCCTCACTTACACTTCCGTTCTCTAGGCGGAACACCTATTATATTAATAGCGTTCGTCATAATTCGTTCAATTATTACTCGAGTTAAATCCCGAACTCAACCCTAACTTATCTAAATTGGTAGATTACCTTCTAGTCCAAAAATCATAATTAATGGTCTTCGCTTATCCAACCAATTGACATACTATACCGGATCCATTAATTTACCCGACTCTAGGTCCTCAACATAATAATAAAATCACTGGATCCCTTAATATTAAATCTGAATCGTGCTACTATTAATATGGTCCAAAATAAATAAATTAGACCATCACACCCTTATTATATAATTATAGACTTTACTAATTAATTAAGCCCAATACAATAACTAAGCCCAAAAGGACTTAATAATTCTCTCGGCCCAACAACCAATTCGGCCCAATAAACCAATCCCGGCCCAAACTTGAGTTACGGGCCAACTCCCGGAACAGACCGACTTCCGGTACACACGGTTTCGGAAGACCGGCAATTTCGAGCAAAACTCACATTCTTTGCCATTCTTCTAATTCTACACAATTTAACACAATTCCTCTTTTAATAGATGCAAGTTATTCCATAACCAAGAACACATGAACATTTAATTTATCTTGACATTATGACTAGGAAATCAAAACTCTATTAATATTCTAATTGATTTCTCAACTTACAAGGCAACTAGAACCTAACAATTCTAATGTCACTTGCAAAATAGAAAAACACAAGGAAAAGGTTTCTTACCCGAATGAAAACTCACGAACGGAAAACTGCTGCCCAAACTCCGGCGACCATCTCCGGCGACCACCACCGTCAGCCACCGCCGGCCACCACCGGCGACCACCACCGGCAGCCGACTGCCGGTATTCCTCCGATCATCTTCTCCGTCGCCGGTGAACCCATCCACCACCTTCATCTCTCGCAACCTCCAACTCTCTCACGCTGCTCTCTCCCTCTCTCTTTCTCTCTCACGTAGCTCTCTCTCTCTCACGCTGCTCTCTCTCTCTCTCCCGCAGTCTCTCTCTCCCTCACGAAGCTCTCTCTCTGTCGCAGTCTCTCTCTCTCCCTCACGAAGCTCTCTCTCTGCCGTCTATCTCTCTCCTCCTGGTCTGTTTCCCTCTCTCTCTCGCCGGCGTTCTCTCTCACTCGCCGGCGGTCTCTCCTTCGCAGCTCCTCTCTCCGTCTTTCTCTGCCGGCTGCACACACACAAGACGCAAAGACTATCTCCTTCTCTCTTCTTTCTTCTCACGAAAAGCATGTTGTTCTCCCATGGTATTTCATCCTCTCCTCTTCTCCTCCTATGTGCAGCAGGTCTCCCCATGAAACCCTAAAAAAGAATGTTTCCTGCATTCTTTCCAAAACGGCGCACACAAAGGAAAAAGGGGAATAGTTTCTCCAGTTTTCCAACTCTTACCCTTACACTTTTCGTAAAAACCAAAACAGCCCCAAACTTTTATCTTTAGAACACTTTAGATAAATTTGGGTTATTACAATCTCTCCTCCTTAAAAGAATTCCGTCCCGGAATTCAATCCAAAGATAACCGACGAAAATTTTTGATCATCAAGACTTAAATCCCGACTCTCGAAATAAATCCTTCTAAAACAAATCAATAACAACATACTTTCACGCCCTGGTTGCGCAATTCTGATTAAACTCACCAACTTTGCTTATAACAGGAAAATCCAATCATCATATATTTATCTCCTAAACAAATCTACCCCTCCCGGGGCCTTACGAACCTCGGTTCCAACATTCTTCCTATTAACAACAATGACTATAAAATCAGATAGCTATAAATAAGGTCATCCCGTATTTCTTACTTAGATTTATCTTAAATGACTCATTAGCGATCAGTGTGCTAATCTCAATAACACTTTCCCACGAATTCTCGTAATCCATTTTATAAATCATAACATGTGAACAAAAGTTATAAGCATCTCAATACTTACCACTCCCTAATTATCCTTATCTGCTTCATGACCACATTAACAATTTCCGAACTCAACTGCCTTTTTCGGCTAGTGCAAATAACCACTGATCCTTACCGCACAAAACAATACAACTTCCTTCTCTTTATCACAAACAACTTTAACTTGACCAACTCATTTCAATTATAATTTTCAACTTATTTCAAAAGATAAACTCCAATTGAGACTCAGTTCATTTCTTTCTACTAACCATAATTTAACAACTTAGCACCAACATCTCGTTAGGCTGGCATTCACAAAATCCATCAGTTAAAACTAATTTCTTAGCTAACAACTCCCAAATTTTTCAAAGTAATTTGAGCATTACTTATTCCTTCATATTATCATCAACTTCACACTTTAACATATCGGTTCTCCCTTATCAATTCTTAGTAAGAAACTCGGTAGAGTCATAACATTTCTTATGATAACAATAAATGTCATTAGCTAACAATCCTCAAAATTTTTAATCAGTAAAACAAAAGCTTATACATTTATCCTGACGTCTCGAATCAACTAATGATCATACCACCGCTCCGACCCATAATCATCATCCTTCTTTAAACATAACCAAATTCCAACTATCTCTTTCTAGGGTCATCCCCCTTCACAAAAGAAACGATTCACGTTCTACAAATATCTAGAATTTACCATAACACATTTGACTAATCCACTCTTCCACCTCTTTAAACTTCTAATGATTTCGACATATACCTACTTAGCGACTATTACAACTAAGACACTTGGTTTCTCCTTTGGGTAATATCCCACCACTACTCCGTCCTTCTATCCTGATCATAATCGTACCATAAAGTCAACTAACTCTCTATGTGTCCCAACAATCTGATTAACAGGTTGTACATCTCATCCAAAAAAAAACCCCAAAAGCTTCTAATTGATGCTTTCTTTCCCTCTAACATCACCTCACTACGATGCTAGCTAGTACATTTAACTTGGCAATTAATGCCATTACATAATTGTACGCTCCTCACTCAATACATCACACTGCAGACCGAACCTCTCATAGTCATTCATTCATAATCCACACTTTCCTTCATGTTCTTCCGTATACTACAACCGAGTCTATCTCACTACGTAGTCCTTTCCCAACTTGTTGAACTATAATCCGCGAGTTCTCAAACAGCTCACACGCAACCATTCTAGTTAGCTCTTCGCGATCCGAGCCCTTACGAAGACACACCACTTTTCTTACTGACTGCTAAAATCTACACACTCGCTTTGCCCAAGTTACATACCTCATCATCCTACGAACCCTCCACTCTTCATAAATAGAATGCTTAATCAGGCAATAACTTTTCTTCCCTTTAGAACCCCTACAAGGTGTTCTATCAACTCTCAACTTTCTAATTCAAGTCTTCGGCATCGGCCAACGTACACATCCATCGACTTCTACATCAACTGACAATCCTGTACTACTTTCTTAACTTATTCTGAAACATGGTTCCCTTACGGAACCTACTCCTACCAACATATTGAATCGTCTTCATGATCCGCCTCCCTCCTTTCGTAACCTACTCAGGTAACATTACCATTAAAAGCTCACCTCGAGTCTCGCATTCCTACACCACATACATTTCATTCTTCCTTACCACACTATTCTTAACGAGTCGCTAAAATCATTACCTTGAAGACTTCAAACCCTCTCTCCGGACACAACTGTCTGCTGACCACCGTACATCTAGCTACCGAACAAGGGTGCAAACCCTCATTCGTCCGACACTATAATTCACTACTGACTCTATCACTGTCCACCCTTCCTCTTGGGCACTCTTACTAGAGTTATAACATTCTCTCCTGATTTGACCAATATCTCTTCACTCTCGGAGTTCTCCCTTAGCTTTAAAATGTAACACCCGATGACCTAGTGAGTTTATAGCCTTCATGCATGACAATTCAATAGATAATTCATTTTGTACTTTTCATCATTTTCAATAAACAACACTTGAAAACATATAGGGTACACATGCCCTCATCACTCTTCAAAATTTAAAGCCGTGCACCACGACCTCGAGGATCGTTCGCATGCCACTTTCCATAACTCAGTCTTACTTCACCAAAACATGTCATTACGACATAAATATATTAAGTGAAAATCTTTTCATACGACTACATCCTGAAAGAAATTATCGACATAAAGTAAACCAGTCGGTTTTCGTACTCATAAATAACTTCAACATGTCATTACTCATTTTGGTTATAAAAGTTTTGCATTCAATCGTTTTCTTGACTTCTGCAATAATTTAACTCATCACGAAAAGAGTGAAATACTTTACAAATTATAAAACTCGAAACTTCATTGTGCCATGTGAATGAAATCATCTTTTTCTTTAAACATACGCGTGCACATCCTGACTCATTTTCGATCAAAAATTTATCTTTACACGTTTAACTTAAATCGTGAAAATTTCATGTTACATAAAAGGACACCATGCATGAGACTCTACTTGCATTTGAAGGCTACTCACTCTAACAAGGTCAACTGCTTTACTCGCTGAGTTTATCCTTGCCATTCTACCTACGACCAACGGTCGCCCTCTCGGTCATGCAATAACTTGCTGAACACGCTTTCCACATCTCACTTACTCAGCCCCTTCCATACTATTTCGTTTTAATCACTATCTCATTTTCTACTTCTACATGCTTTCATTTCACAATAGGTATCTTATTTCATTTACACTGCCTTTGAAAAGCTCGACTAAGAAGTCAGGGTTCTACTGATACATTCAAAATTTCAACACTGTTATTCCCTACCATTCTAACTGATCTCGTCCCACTATTTCTAGAACTGAGACTATCTAGAAACAAGAGTCTTATTCAAAATCAATCATTTATCCTCTCCGAATCTACGAAGAGTTACTTCTAGATAATTCGTAACATTCTATACAACATTCCTTCTCTATTATATATTCGTATACCACATCATAAGTAACTTCTCATGAAACTCCCCCGATAAGGGTCTCAATTTACCCGTAAGGGATCTCGTTGATATTCTAACGTACTGAAACACGACATGAACACTGGGTAGGTTAATAAGGTAGGTTAAGCACATACATGTACCTGTAAGTTTGCAATTACACTGGCCAGGTGGAATCTCAAACTTACCTTACATGACAGTCCTCAGTACCCCATTAATCCTATCTCTATAATAGTGTCATCCTAACGCATTTCCTGATTCTCAGTTGTGGTTTCTACTCCCAAGTTTAAGTTTAGGCCCGTCCGGTCACCTAAATCCCTTAAACTATGGCTCTGATACCACAGTGCAGACCGACTCCACATAGCATACACATAGTTCGTCATATACATAAAACATGAAGTCCGTATAACGTTTTAAAATCCATATCATATTGCTGGAAAATCTTTTCAGTAGAACAATTCTTTTCATGGGAAAACATTCGTAACCGCTTGTAAATAAATCATGCTCATAAACACACTCTGATCAGTAGAGTGTTAACTTTCGTTTACGTAAAAGTCAGGTAAAATAACAGAGTATATTCATAAAATCACTTTTCTTGGAAAACACGTAAGAGCACGTATTTTAGTTAGAAAAACTCATCTGGCTAGCTTGCTCCAAAGCTCCTCACTTACACTTCCGTTCTCTAGGCGGAACACCTATTATATTAATAGCGTTCGTCATAATTCGTTCAATTATTACTCGAGTTAAATCCCGAACTCAACCCTAACTTATCTAAATTGGTAGATTACCTTCTAGTCCAAAAATCATAATTAATGGTCTTCGCTTATCCAACCAATTGACATACTATACCGGATCCATTAATTTACCCGACTCTAGGTCCTCAACATAATAATAAAATCACTGGATCCCTTAATATTAAATCTGAATCGTGCTACTATTAATATGGTCCAAAATAAATAAATTAGACCATCACACCCTTATTATATAATTATAGACTTTACTAATTAATTAAGCCCAATACAATAACTAAGCCCAAAAGGACTTAATAATTCTCTCGGCCCAACAACCAATTCGGCCCAATAAACCAATCCCGGCCCAAACTTGAGTTACGGGCCAACTCCCGGAACAGACCGACTTCCGGTACATACGGTTTCGGAAGACCGGCAATTTCGAGCAAAACTCACATTCTTTGCCATTCTTCTAATTCTACACAATTTAACACAATTCCTCTTTTAATAGATGCAAGCTATTCCATAACCAAGAACACATGAACATTTAATTTATCTTGACATTATGACTAGGAAATCAAAACTCTATTAATATTCTAATTGATTTCTCAACTTACAAGGCAACTAGAACCTAACAATTCTAACGTCACTTGCAAAAGAGAAAAACACAAGGAAAAGGTTTCTTACCCGAACGAAAACTCACGAACGGAAAACTGCTGCCCAAACTCCGGCGACCATCTCCGGCGACCACCACCGGCAGCCACCGCCGGCGACCACCACCGGCAGCCGACTGCCGGTATTCCTCCGATCATCTTCTCCGTCGCCGATGAACCCAGCCACCACCTTCATCTCTCGCAACCTCCAACTCTCTCACGCTGCTCTCTCCCTCTCTCTTTCTCTCTCACGTAGCTCTCTCTCTCTTTCACGCTGCTCTCTCTCTCTCTCCCGCAGTCTCTCTCTCCCTCGCGAAGCTCTCTCTCTCTGTCGCAGTCTCTCTCTCTCCCTCACGAAGCTCTCTCTCTGTCGTCTATCTCTCTCCTCCTGGTCTGTTTCCCTCTCTCTCTCGCCGGCGTTCTCTCTCACTCGCCGACGGTCTCTCCTTCGCAGCTCCTCTCTCCGTCTTTCTCTGCCGGCTGCACACACACAAGACGCAAAGACTATCTCCTTCTCTCTTCTTTCTTCTCATGAAAAGCATGCTGTTCTCCCATGGTATTTCATCCTCTCCTCTTCTCCTCCTATGTGCAGCAGGTCTCCCCATGAAACCCTAAAAAAGAATGTTTCCTGCATTCTTTCCAAAACGGCGCACACAAAGGAAAAAGGGGAATAGTTTCTCCAGTTTTCCAACTCTTACCCTTACACTTTTCGTAAAAACCAAAACAGCCCCAAACTTTTATCTTTAGAACACTTTAGATAAATTTGGGTTATTACAAAGGTAGACAAAGTTGTTTGCGGGTAATAGATTGACAAGGTTGGATAGCTCCCACGCAAGCTAAACAAAAGGGAACCAATACATCTGTACAATATTGTAACATCCCAAAATTTCTAGTACTTCAAATTGATAATATAACAAATATTAGCCCAAGATCAATACATCGCAACGAAAAAAGAAATTTTTAACAATATATCCACAAATAGTATTGTAGCATACATATTAGTGACTGTATCTGCACTCAATCCTCTTCGTGTGTTGATACTCGAATCTCCCAGTTTTCTTGTTGGATTTGGTTACAATTTTTTTAAAGTGTTGGTCTCAACCATCGGATTTGTAAATAATACAACTATCATCCGATTCAACATTTAGAAAGAAATTATTAATTACTTGTCTTATAATGGTCATATATATACGCGATATACATTATCATCGATATAACACAAATGTTTTTATCCAATATATGTTATTTATCGGAAATGACACCAATGACTAACATTTGAACCTTGCTCAACAAAGAAAAATATTGGCTCAAGGTTTCATATCCTAGTCACCATCAGATCTATAACATAAATATAATCTGAGAAGTCTCCATCCTAATGCAAGAATCGATTGACCTATCTTCATAGGTTAATCAATCTTGTAACACCCTAAAAACAGGACCAATTTCAACCTTAAAATTTGTACCAGTTATGATCATAAGACTTCAAATTTCTATAACCTGAGGATCAAAATTTAAATGTTTATATACAATACATCTAAATCAAATAACCTTTTAATCTAATCATACAACTACAATCAGATTAATTAAGTTATCTAATCCTTTTTCCCAAAAGCATCAAAATAATAGCTAGATCCTCCGTTATCTCTAAGTCTGAGTCTTTCCAAAAATCCTCATCGCACTTTCCCACCTACTTCCCGGAGCTTGTACCTGGTAAGAAATCCAACTTTAAAACATTAGGCTTTCGCCTAGTGAGAATATTTAAATCAAATTAAAGTTAAATAATTAAAATCGCAACAGACCCATCAAACCTGTTCTCGCCCATCTTACCGTAGCACAACTCCTTTCAGCACTGGGAATCTACCCCACTTCCATACTTAGGACTAATTCGATCTAGCCATAATGACACTACCAAGAGATCACTCTAAATCATCCCAGATTCAAAGTCAATACTCTTAACTAAGAAATTACAAGTCAAAACTTGCCTATTTCTTAATCCTCTTTTATAAATTGGGAAATCTCTGATCTTCCCTAAAACAATGGAAATCTCTGATCTTCCATTTTGAAATGGGAATTACAAATCAAAATCTGCCTATTCCACATTTCATATTTTTCTCACCTCAGAATCAATGGTCCCAATGGGATTATTATATCGCGATAAACAACCGGGACCCCCGATGATTCAAGGTACACTCAATTACTAAAAATTACATCCCTTTGGTCAATGGCGAGTATTCGGTTCCCATTATACCGTACCCAGTGCCCCCGATGACCGGATGCCTACTTTTAGTAATTACAACAACATAATACAAAAGTATTATAACTCTCATCAATGTATATGCATAATACACAAAGTAATACATTTCTTCATAATGTATATGTATATATAAAGAATCTTGATAATTCTAGTACCTCGATTTCGTAACTATTCACTCTTTGCAATTTAACACCATTATCAATATAGCATAACTAACTGATCTCTTTATTAAATATAACAAGTCCATTAATTATCATGCTCAGACTTATATTTCACATATCTATTTCAATATTAATTACTGAACTTTTAAAGAGAGTTAAATAAACTCACCTGATGCGTAGTCACTTCTTTTAATCTTTATAAAGTCGTAGGGACTCTTGTCTTCACTACCACAGATTACTGTAATATTCAATATACAAATATACTGATATTAATTTATAAAACAGAACCCTCCACATCTAAGAATCCTTAATCTCTAAAAATTACATCTCAAGTCGCAATGCACTAAGCCAAGTCGCAACCACCCACTGCGACTCCAACTCCAAATCGCAACCCACTGTTGCGATTCCAACCCAAGTCGCAATCAACTGTTGCGATTCCAAAGCCAAGTCGCAACCAACTGTTGCGACTCCAACCCCAAATCGCAACTAACTGCTGCGACTCCAATGCCAAATCGCAATCAACTGTTGCGATTCCAACTCCAAATCGCAATGGTCTATTGTGACAAGCATGAATGTCGCAGCTTAAGGTTGCGACATCTATGATGTTCATCCAAGTGTCAGTCCACTATATTCATCCTTAAACCCAGATTTTACAGATTTTATGCTATGAATGTTTCTGATAATGTGCAGATATGATTAAGGTTATAAACTAAACCTACTCATGTACTCCAATTTCCCAAAACATCCATTTTTCATAAAAACTTATCTCTACACTTATCCAACAAATTTATGAACATAAAAGTTAAGAATGGTTTACCTTGGATTTCTTTAATTACTTCCAAAACCCAACTCAAAATCTTTGTTTCCCCTTGCTTCCTCTTCTTCTCGATTTCTCTATCTCTAACTCTCGGTTTCTCTTTCTCTCAAACAAACCGAAAAACACACATAAACCCACTCAATTGGTATTAAGTAACTAAATGGTGACACCTCTCCTCTTAATTAACATGAGTCATAGGACCATTTACCAAACAAACCCCTAACTTTCAAGGAATTACACAACCAACCCTCAATATTCAAATTCACTTCAAATAAAGACTTTAAATAAATACAAATTTAACCCCTAGTTAAAACTTGTAATTTACAAAATAATATAACGAAATTTCGGGATGTTACAATACTCCCCAACTTGAAAATGATTTCGTCCCCGAAATCAAAGTCAAGTAAACAAATGAGGATACCTATCCCTCATATTCTCTTCCGACTCTAAAGTTACATTAGCACCTCTATGGTGTTTCCACTGTACTTTCAACATAGCTACTTCTTTACCACTATGTAGCTTCCTAACCGATCTTTCCAAAATTGCCTCTGGTTCTTCTACACATCGACTCTTTTCATCTATTCTCACATCAGTGAGTGGAATCACATCTTCCTCTTCGGCCAAACACTTCCGAAGATAACATACGTGAAAGGTATTATGAACCCCTTCCAATTCTGGTGGAAGATCCAACTTGTAGGCTTGTAAACCAATTCTCTCAATAATGGTGAAAGGTCCTAGAAAACGAGGACTCAACTTCCCACTCTTTCCAAACCTTATCACTCCTTTCCATGGGGAAACTTTAAGCATCACGCGCTCCCCAACTTGAAATTCCTTTGGTCTTCGTTTCGGGTCAGCATAACTTCTCTGTCTGTCTTGGGTTGCTTTCATATGCTGCCGAATTTCTTTCACCTTATCCGCTGTTTGTTGTACCAATTCTGGACCAGCAAACTGTTTCTCTCCGGCTTCTAACCAACATACCGGAGTTCTACACTTTCGACCATACAATGCTTCGAAGGGTGCTCTTCCAATACTCGAATGATAACTATTGTTGTGCGCAAATTCTACTAACGGTAGATGCGTATCCCAGTTACCACCAAAATCTAAAACACAGCACCTGAGCATATCTTCCAAAGTTTGAATGGTCCGCTCACTCTGCCCATCTGTTTGTGGATGAAAAGCAGTACTCAGATTAACTTTAGTACCCAATTCTTCTTGCAGGGATCGCCAAAACCTTGAAGTAAACCGACTGTCACGATCTGACACTATCGACACCGGTATACCATGCCTTGACACCACTTCATCAATATACAGCTTCGCCAATTTCTCAATTGGTGATGCTTCTTTCATAGCTAGAAAATGAGCACTCTTAGTTAACCTATCCACGATTACCCATATTGTGTCGTTACCCTTTTGTGTCTTTGGTAACTTTGTCACAAAGTCCATGGTAATCTTCTCCCACTTCCATTCCGGAATTTCTAAGGATTGGAAACTTCCGTAAGGTTTCTGATGTTCAGCTTTCACCAACGAACACGTTGTACACATTTCTACATTTTGAGCCACATCTACTTTCATCGTCGGCCACCAATAATGCAATTTCAAATCTCGTTACATCTTCGTACTCCCAGGGTGTATGGAATACTTAGATCTATGAGCGTCTTCGAGAATCAACTCTCGATTTCCTCCAGTTTTAGGCACCCAAACTCTTCCTTGAAATAACTTGATCCCACGACCATCTTCAGTCAACTGAAGATGTTGTTTGCTCATCACTTCATCTTTCAGATTTTCCTCTCGCAAAGCCACCACTTGTGCTTCTTTTATCTTCTCAATCAAAGTTGACGCTATATCAATTCTTGCACTTATTGATTTCAAACACCCACCATATTCTTTTCTACTTAAGGCATCAGCCACGACATTTGCTTTACCAGGATGGTAATGCAATTCGCAATCATAATCCTTAAGTAATTCTAACCAGCGTCGTTGTCGCATGTTCAACTCTTTTTGATCAAAAACATGTTGCAAACTTTTATGATCAGTATAAAGAGTACACTTTGTTCCATACAAATAATGTCTCCACAGCTTCAAAGCAAACACAACCGCTGCTAACTCTAAATCATGGGTAGGATAATTCTTTTCATGCTCTTTAAGTTGTCTTGAGGCATAGGCGATCACTTTGCCTCTTTTCATCAGTACACATCCTAAACCCATCTTTGAAGCATCACTATAAACAACAAAATCTTCCGTTCCTTCTGGTAGAGCCAGAATAGGTGCTTCACATAATTTTTGACGTAAAGTTCTGAAAGCCGATTCCTGTTTCTCCGTCCAAACAAACTTCTCATTCTTTCTTGTTAATAATGTCAAAGCAGATGCAATTTTCGAAAAATCCTTTATAAACCTTCTATAATAACCTGCCAATCCTAAGAAACTTCTTATTTCAGATGCACTTCTAGGTGTCTCCCAATTCGTCATTGCTTCAATCTTTGATGGATCTACTTTAACCCCCTCAGAAGTAATTATATGACCTAGAAACTGCACCTCTTTCAACCAAAATTCACACTTCGAAAACTTTGCGTATAGCTTCTCCCTTCTTAAAACTTCTAGGACTTCACGAAGATGTCGTTCATGATCTTCTTTAGTCTTTGAATAGATAAGTATGTCATCTATAAACACAATGACGAACTTATCCAAAAATGGTCGACACACTCTGTTCATCAAATCCATGAATACAGCAGGAGCATTCATTAGCCCGAATGGCATTACAAGAAACTCATAATGCCCATATCTTGTTCTAAACGCTGTTTTTGCTACATCTTCATCTCTTACTCGTACTTGATGGTATCCTGATCTCAAATCTATCTTTGAAAAGCATCCCGCACCTTGGAGTTGATCAAATAAATCATCAATCCTCGGAAGCGGATACTTGTTCTTAATGGTTACCTTATTCAACTCTCGATAGTCAATACACATTCTCATGGTACCATCTTTCTTTTTAACAACTAAAACTGGAGCTCCCCAAGGTGAAGAACTCGGTCTTACAAAACCCTTATCTACTAACTCCTGAAGCTGAGTCATCATCTCTTTCATCTCGGCAGGTGCTAAACGATATGGTGCTCGTGCTATCGGTGTTGCTCCAGGAATAAGATCGATTTGAAACTCTACTTGTCTTTCAACTGGTAGACCTGGAAGATCATCCGGAAATACATCTGGAAACTCATGCACCACGTTGATATCTTGAACATTTTTCTTTTCTAACTTTGTATCAATAACATAGGCTAAATAAGACCAACACCCTTTCGATAAACATTTTCGCGCCTTCATCACTGAAATCAACGGAACTTCTCCTTCCTGTTTTTCTCCAAATACGAATACATCATCTTTATCGTTCCTTGGAATTCGGATCAGCTTCTTTGCACACATAATTTCTGCCTGGTTGTTGCTCAACCAGTCCATCCCTACAATAATATCAAAACTCCCAATTTCCATTAACAACAAGTTAATCGGAAATTCTGTTCCTCCTATCATAATTTTACAATCGATCAAGCTTTCGTTAACCAAAGACTGGACTCCATTATCTATTTCAACTACTAAGGCATCTCCTAAAGTAGTGACAGGCATAGCTAGCTTATGCTGAAACAACTTGGATACAAAAGAATAGTTTGCGCCACTATCAAACAACACACGAGCAGGAATAGAGTTTATAAGAAATGTACCCGAGACCACGTCTTTCGATCCTTTCGCTTCATCGACAGTCATTTGGAATGCACGACCAGTTGGTTTGGGAATAACTAACTTTTTGCCCTGATCTCCTTCTCTTTTCAACTTCGGACAATCCCTCCGAAAATGACCCGGTTGTTGGCATTCAAAACAAACTGACCCTGGCACTGTACAATTTGTTGCCATATGCCCCACCTTTCCACACTTGAAACAATGATTTTCGACCGCTCGGCATTGGCCAAAATGTTTACTCTTGCATTTGGAACACCAACTTGGTTCCTTACGGGAATAATAACGAATGTTCTTTCCAAATAACCTTACTTTCGGAGCAGATTCTGAACGGCCCTCCCACTTTCTCTTTTCTCCCACTTGCGCTTTCTCCTCCTTGTCTTTCACATACATCTCTTCTATCACCTTTGCTTCTTCAATCGTCTCCCTTAACGTAGCAGATTTCGAACTGCGAACCCTTGTCATCATATCTGCCGGTAGACCTTTCAGATAATATTTAATCTTATCTTTCTCTGCCGGAGCCACGTGCCCCACAAGGTTCAGCTTTTCCATAAAGATTTCGGTATATTTTCTCACCGACATATTACCTTTCTTAATATTCCTGAATTCTTCTTCGATTCGGTCCATCTCATGTTCGTTACAATATTCTTCCAAAACCTTTGCTTTAAACTGATTCCAAGTCACGGAATTCAAAGCTGCTTCCGTCACAGTTGATGACAACACATTCCACCACTGCAACGCTTTGCCGCGCAACATTTGCGACCCAAATCTAACCTTAGATCTTTCATCATTACATTCACAAGCTCTAAAAGCTTGTTCGATCTCTCTTATCCAGTTCATACAAGCCACTGGATTGTCATCTCCCTTGAATTCTGGCGGTTTACAACTTAGAAACGTTTTGTAGGAGCAGTTTCTTTCAACCCTTCTTTCTGCCTCCAACCCTGGATTTACAGTCGGATTTATCACACTAGTATCAACCACTGTTCGTCTTGGTTCCGCATTCCGATCATTGAACATCTTTGTAAACATCTCTGCCTGTCTCCCCATCATAGTATTCATCATTTCTGATTGCCTCTCCATTGATGCATTCATCAGTCTCGTCACATTATCCATTATTCGTCCTTCCATACCTGAATCTGATGATGTTTGATCAGCCGTACCGGTACCTCCTGGTTGTGCTCGGCTTCGCATTCCTCCTAAGGAAAGAAAATCTGGTGGCGTATCAGGAACTCCGCCTAATCCAGTTTGTCTTTCTCCAGCATCATCTAACCAATTCCTATTCATCGAAGAATTTGGAGACCTCGGGGTGTATTCACCATTGTTCTGATTGAGCACAAAAGAATACTCATCAGTTAATGGTTTATACAACTAAACATACAATACGTACTTTACCGCTAATCAGTCACTGTAACAATTTAGAAACAAGCATGCTTGTGTAATAATATATTCATAATAACAGTAGCTAATTGAAATTGCGAACATATCATACATGAGAATTCTCATTACCATTGTTACAGTACCAACTTCGCGTATTTCTGTCGACTCTAAGATTACCCAGTCTTAGTACTTCTACCCATAACTCACGGATCATAACTTAATTCATCACAGCTTAAGTCTAGGTATCTCAAGATCATACCTAGTTCCCTTAAACTAAAGCTCTGATACCATAATGTAACACCCTAAAAACAGGACCAATTCCTACCTTAAAATTTGTACCAGTTATGATCATAAGACTTCAAATTTCTATAACCTGAGGATCAAGATGTAAATGTTTATATACAATACATCTAAATCAAATAACCTTTTAATCTAATCATACAACTACAATCAGATTAATTAAGTTATCTAATCCTATTTCCCAAAAGCATCAAAATAATAGCTAGATCCTTCGTTATCTCTAAGTCTGAGTCTTTCCAAAAATCCTCATCGCACTTTCCCACCTACTTCCCGGAGCTTGTACCTGGTAAGAAATTCAACTTTAAAACATTAGGCTTTTGCCTAGTGAGAATATTTAAATCAAATTAAAGTTAAATAATTAAAATCGCAACAGTCCCATCAAACCTGTTCTCGCCCATCTTACCGTAGCACAACTCCTTTCAGCACTGGGAATCTACCCCACTTCCATACTTATGACTAATTCGATCTAGCCATAATGACACTACCAAGAGATCACTCTAAATCATCCCAGATTCAAAGTCAATACTCTTAACTAAGAAATTACAAGTCAAAACTTGCCTATTTCTTAATCCTCTTTTATAAATTGGGAAATCTCTGATCTTCCCTAAAACAATGGAAATCTCTGATCTTCCATTTTGAAATGGGAATTACAAATCAAAATCTGTCTATTCCACATTTCATATTTTTCTCACCTCAGAATCAATGGTCCCAATGGGATTATTATATCGCGATAAACAACCGGGACCCCCGATGATTCAAGGTACACTCAATTACTAAAAATTACATCCCTTTGGTCAATGGCGAGTATTCGGTTCCCATTATACCGTACCCAAGTGCCCCCGATGACCGGATGCCTACTTTTAGTAATTACAACAACATAATACAAAAGTATTATAACTCTCATCAATGTATATGCATAATACACAAAGTAATACATTTCTTCATAATGTATATGTATATATAAAGAATCTTGATAATTCTAGTACCTCGATTTCGTAACTATTCACTCTTTGCAATTTAACACCATTATCAATATAGCATAACTAACTGATCTCTTTATTAAATATAACAAGTCCATTAATTATCATGCTCAGACTTATATTTCACATATCTATTTCAATATTAATTATTGAACTTTTAAAGAGAGTTAAATAAACTCACCTGATGCGTAGTCACTTCTTTTAATCTTTATAAAGTCGTAGGGACTCTTGTCTTCACTACCACAGATTACTGTAATATTCAATATACAAATATACTGATATTAATTTATAAAACAGAACCCTCCACATCTAAGAATCCTTAATCTCTAAAAATTACATCTCAAGTCGCAATGCACTAAGCCAAGTCGCAACCACCCACTGCGACTCCAACTCCAAATCGCAACCCACTGTTGCGATTCCAACCCAAGTCGCAATCAACTGTTACGATTCCAAAGCCAAGTCTCAACCAACTGTTGCGACTCCAACCCCAAATCGTAACTAACTGTTGCGACTCCAATGCCAAATCGCAATGGTCTATTGCGACAAGCATGAATGTCGCAGCTTAAGGTTGTGACATCTATGATGTTCATCCAAGTCTCAGTCCACTATATTCATCCTTAAACCCAGATTTTGCAGATTTTATGCTATGAATGTTTCTGATAATGTGCAGATATGATTAAGGTTACTAAACCTACTCATGTACTCCAATTTCCCAAAACATCCATTTTTCATAAAAACTTATCTCTACACTTATCCAACAAATTTATGAACATAAAAGTTAAGAATGGTTTACCTTGGATTTCTTTAATTACTTCCAAAACCCAACTCAAAATCTTTGTTTCCCCTTGCTTCCTCTTCTTCTCGATTTCTCTATCTCTAACTCTCGGTTTCTCTTTCTCTCAAACAAACCGAAAAACACACATAAACCCACTCAATTGGTATTAAGTAACTAAATGGTGACACCTCTCCTCTTAATTAACATGAGTCATAGGACCATTTACCAAACAAACCCCTATCTTTCAAGGAATTACACAACCAACCCTAAATATTCAAATTCACTTCAAATAAAGACTTTAAATAAATACAAATTTAACCCCTAGTTAAAACTTGTAATTTACAAAATAATATAACGAAATTTCGGGATGTTACAAATCTTGATTCTCAAGAAGCCACATTTTATTCTAAGTTATTTTTACATCCGATGTTTTAACTTCATAATTAATAATGGTGTATCTTTGGTGTATCTGAAGTATACCTTGTATTTCGGATACCCAGTCATCCTTTTAAATATGATTTCATTTGTAAGTTCTATTTTGTAATATGTATCTGATCTAGCAAAACGTTTTCAACAAAATCGAAGACTAGCTAAAGAGAAGTTAGATAGACACCAAAGCGTCTTGGATTTATCATCTAACCGAATGAAGACTAGAAGACCAATAAGTCAGATAGTTTGACAAATGCTATTTAGCAAACCGATTTGAAGAGAAGACTTTGGAACCAAGTTTTTTTCCACCTCTAAATCCTAGTATGAGAGCATATTCAACATGTAAGCCAAAGTAAGTAAAATTCACTCACTTTACTGTTCAATGTGCACACAAAAAGCATGGATAAAGACTTGGCAAGAAAAGTTTGGGACCAAGTCTCCAACCCATGTCCTCGTATTGGAACATGCTCAACATGTCAGCCAAAACAAGTTTAAAAGTACTATTTTAATAGTACCACGCTTGTTTTTATTGTTCATTCGACATACAGAAGATGGGTTAAAGCTATAAATGTCTACATCATAACAAATGGATGAAATGAATAGTACAAAGATACAAGGGTCGACAAATTAAATGAAGACACGTGTTAAAGTTGCATTATTTCATTTAATGCATTTAATGCATGTACTGCTCTCTGGATCATATGTAACTTGTCCTTGTTGAAGAATAACTAAGTGGTTATTCTTTCTGACCGACGCCACGCTATTTGAAGACTGTCTTAGTTATTTAGATATGAAAAAGTGTCTTCTTCACTTACTCTTTCAGTGTTATAAATTTGTCACCAACCAGATTGTTTAGGATCACATGTTTTACCTTCCTAACTTCCACAACAAATCTGTAATTGATGTTCTAATAAAATATAAAATTAAAAGTGAAAATTTGATATGTTTGTATTGAACCCATTTCTAGAAACACTTCTTGTGTAAGTCATTAGAATAAAGGACCAACAAAATGAGTTTGGGTTATTAGGTAAGCATAAGCTCCTATGAATTCACGATTTTCATGCATATACATTTTCAGTAAATAGAAATCACAAAGCTTCATAATGCATTTGACGAAAACAACATTGTTCACAAAACAACGACATTATGAAAGGTGTATACCTCACACATCTTCACCCGATGAACCCACGCAGCTTGTCCACTCTTACAACCTATATCTTAAAAAGCAACGTCGTTAGATATATAGTGGGTTGCGATTGATACATAACAAGTTGAATAATGTTTTTATACTCTTTAAGATTAAATCTACATCCATTATTGTAAATTATCTAAGATCATGCTAAGACCATCAACTACATTGCAAATTTTAACACAAATTTTAAGGGTCATCGTCCGCTTTAGAAATTATCATCCACTACAAGGATTTCTACTCAATTTCTAAAGTGACACATCATCATAAAAACTATATTTTAATCAAATAACAACAAAACTACAATTAAATATTATTTACTATAACTTAAAGCATTATGTGACAATTATTTATACATTTTTTATAAATTATTCACACAATTTTTTTATACATTTCTTATAAACATACTCACAAATCATGATCACCAAAAATAAAGGGGCAGTTTCGTAACTTTTACAAAAACACGGGATGAATTCATATATGAACCTGTGTGATTACATATGAACTATCTGTTCATATGTGAACCCATGTAATTCACATATGAACTCTTGTTAACAAATTCATATATGAACCTTTGTGATTCATATATGGACCTTTGTGTTTCATATATGAACTAATTAACTGTAGGATCATATATGAATCAGTTGAACCAATTAACTGATTCATATATGAACTCTTTTTTAACTAATTCTCATATGAATTAATTAACTGACTCATATATAAATCACAAAGGTTCATATATGAATTAGTTAAAAAGAGATTATATGCGAATTGCAAAGGTTCATATATGAACGTATAGTTCATATGTGAATCACACATATTCATATATAAACCCGTCACGCGTATTTTACGAAACTACCCCTCTATCTTGTGCAAACCATGCGCAGACCACGCGAGGAATTATTTGTTGCTTTTCGGTCAAAGCCGTAAATGTTGACCGAATGAATGGCCAAGATTACTTCTCTATTTCCCATATATTTAGCACTTCTCAAATGAACATCTCCATATATATATATATATATATATATATATATATAGAGAGAGAGAGAGAGTCATATTCAAATGTAAACTTTTTTCGTGTAAACCGTGTAAACTTTGTAGTTTCATAGGTTTTTTTGATGAATTTTTTTTATGGAATTGTTTATTTTGATGAAATTGTTTCATATCATTCATTTGTTGATGACATTTTTTTTGCGAAATTTGTAGTTTCATAGGTTTTTTTCATTTTTATGAACTGTTCCATACATTTTTCGTTTTCACCTATGAAACTACAAATTTCGCAAAAAAATGTCATCAAGAAATAAATGATATGAAACAATTTCATCAAAATAAACAATTCCATAAAAAATCATCAAAAAAACCTATGAAATCGAGAGTTTACACGGTTTACACGAAAAAAAAAGTTTACATTTGAAACTCCATGATATATATATATATATAAGTAAGTAAGTTAATTTTTTGGTCCTTCTAGTTTGCATAAAAAAAGTAAGTTATAATTTGGTCGCTGGGTTTATTTTTTTAAGCAAAAATATGAGAAAATTGGAAAAAGACCAAACTACCATTCACTTAACGTGTTCTTTTAACGGCTGTTAGAGCGAGGGACCAAACCCGGTCGTGCATACCACAATGGTGAAACTGTAATTTCAAAATTGTAAAGATCAAAAATGTTATAAATAAGAAATGACAGGGACCAAATTTGTAGTTTACTCTATAACATAAGAAACACGTTAATTTTAAAACTTTGAATATTTTAAATACCCATTAACCATTTATTTTTTGTCGCATTGGTGATGGATAACGTAATAAATATCATGGCTACAAAAAACTCATTATATATAATATAGACCCAGAGGAGTCCAACCACTTTTGGTTAGATCTGGGCCCTCTAAACTCATCTCCAAAATTGATCACAGCCGTTTCAAATCATTCAGCCCTTCACTTTACACGATTAAGCCATTCACTCAGCTCTCTCCCTCCCGCCAACTCCCCCTCACTCCCTGATTTCTCTCACTCCCTCTCTCTCTCTCTCTCTCAAAACAAACCATCCACGTTTGTCTCTTCCTCCCTCTTTTATCTCTGCAGATTTCTCACTTCCTCACTCACTCTCTCACTCTCTCACTCCCCCGTCTTCTACCCTAACCCCTCTCGATTTCTTTGACAACCGCAAGAAATCAAAATCATCGACAGTTCCCGAATATCGACTTTTCCACGGCAGATTGGATGTTGCAGCGATTAGGGCTTGAAGTCGATCGAGGAATAGTGACATTGGGACTGGAAGGTACTCATGTTTCCTCTATTTGGTTTGCTGCCAAATTTATGTTATTTTGAGCGTTTACTTTTTTGGATTTGGAATCATAAGGATAATCACAGAAATTGCAAGTCTGGAGGTTTGTGATGCTACAATTTTTACATTGTTTCTCTTGATGATTCGATTTTACGATGAATCAATGGGTGATTGTTTCTAAATATTGACAGGTTGATTTGAAGGTGAGTCGAGATAAAAATCCACTACTTCTGATCTTGATTTCGGGAACTAACATCAAACGTTTTCACAGTCAAGATCATCAAAATCAGAACTCGAACTGCATTGGTATGATTTCGGTAACTAACATCAAAACGTTTTTACAGTCAATTTGTTACTCGGTCGATACTCTTCTCTTTCTCTCTGCAAAACACACGTCAAACACCTTGAAGCGAACATTTCGATTGAAATATATGATTGTGGGTGGAGCCTTAAGATTGTGAAGGTTTTCAAGCACTATTTGTTTCAAAGGTGGGTCAATTTGATTTCTCATATATTTCGTCATCATTAGTTGAATGTTTGTTGCTGATTTCATCATCGGCTCATCGTTTTGTATGATGATTTCAATGTCTGGAGTTTTTCATGTTCGGAAACGATTCAAATGTAAGTGAATCGATTTTTCATTAGCTTTGTGGTGGTTAATTCAATTTGTGGCAAGTTTTTTAGCTTAATCATGTAGTTTTACTGTAAATTGTATCTGAATTTCATTTATCGGAACTATAACCTCGGTAATATTCGGCCGTTTGGTTTTAAGAGTTGTGACGGAATTTGCAGTTCCATGTCGATTGAAATTGTTGATTGTTTGAGGTTTTGAATTTGCGGCTCGATCGATTCTAATTAGAGTTCGAATTCTGATTTTGATATTGTGTCTTTAGTTTGTGTGTGTTTATATGCATCTCGTGCCGGTGCCCCCATTGCCACCAACCGTTTGATAGATCATCCATTTCTTTTTCAAAATACATCTAGAAATAAAAAATGGGTGGATTTTGCAGTCCACGGAAGAAGTATGGTGATGTAGAAAAGATGCGTATCTCTCTCTCTCTCTCTCTCTCTCACTCTCAATGTCTCAACGTGATCGCTCAATCTCTCTGCGTCTTCTGGTTTTTTAAGTTGATTTCGCAACAAAAGCAATTGTTTAAGGTATGTTTATTAGTATAATATTTTTTCTTATACCGAACCCTGAGTTTCTTATGTAATAATGTATTGTTTAAGGTATATCTAATACTTTTGTATTTATGTTTAGTTGCAAGAAGTAAATTCTCTTTGGATATATGTATTTATATGGAGCTCATTATATTAGCTGAGTATTGTTTCTCAGAACGGAGCCCACCAATCAAGCAAGTTATACAATTTGGGGTTGTACCTTGCTTTGTCGAGTTCTTAATGAGGAATGATTTTCCACAGCTTCAGGTAATAGCATTATTTGCCTCTATTTATGTTTGTGTATTTGTTGTTAATCTTATCTTTGATTTTGTAACAGTTTGAGGTTGCTTGGGCCCTCACAAACATCTGTTCTTTTTATTTGGCCTTTAAAATCAAAGACAAACAATGTATTGATCCACTATTAATGAAGAAATCAAATGCTTTCAATAGCTTGAGGTTTTGGCCTCACGTATGATGCTTGAGTTTTACTGTAATTTGTCAAAAATGACTTCTGTTATGATGTGTTTTATTTTGGCTTAATTTTCTGCATAAAATTGTTGTGAGTAGGATATTTGATCATATCACCATATAAGTCTATGATTTCTCTGTTTTTTCCTACCTTAAATGTGTAGAAAATTTTATAATTCATAAAAAATTACTTTCAAATTCCAATTGTTTTTAGGTTTGTGGATTCCCTTAAAGGAAAACCAATTATCACATATATGATGCTCATGTATTAATTATATGATTGGAGAAAAAGACCATTTACATTTAACTAATGCAGCTTGATGCAATCTGTTTGAAATTAATCGAGTAAATTGCAAAATAAAATTAAATCTATATCATGTTAAATTAATCCCCTCACCTTTTTCTCTTATGGGTGTATGGATTTCTCAACATGTATGGAATATTTAGTCATTACTCTATAAGATGTAAAAATATTCAAATGTAAGTTATTTGTAATTGATGGTTTGCAGGTGTACAAGAGTGGTCCATTATTTTTGTCATCAAAAGGTGTGTTATCTTCACTGTAAAATATTTAGCATCTATATTGTTTAGAAGATATTTCCTATTAATATTCTGGCCTTACAGTTTCATATTATTTTGCATTCTCTATTAAACACATCTTATACAGGGATTGGCTGGACTTCTTGGAAGAAAAGATGGTTTATTCTAATAGAAACTTCATTGGTCTTCTTTCGAAGTGATCCAATAAGTTGCATTTATTTAATGCGAATGCCCTCTTTTCAGTTTTGATTTTTGTACTTATCCAACTTGCTCATTGAATTGTTTATATCATCTGTTCCGGACCACGTGAACGGAGGATGTTAAGTTTTGAATTGTAGACATGATAAGTCAAAGCTATACTAATGCTTGGTTTTTTTAAGTATATATAATATTTATATACGACTGTATCTACAACTTAAACTATTAGTCTTATTTAGGATGAATTGTACTGCTAATTTGATTACCACTGAGCCAATAAGTTGCTACAATATTTCTTCAAGTTTTCTCGACTCAATCACCATCGCATTCCAAAATTAAAGTTCAAGTTTCCGTCATTAATTTAGATACAACCAAAAAAAACTGTTTGGGTGCAGGGCTGTCCAGATTCCGCCGCTGGAATAGGTTGTTTCCGTCAAGGCGAGGTGTCGGGTGCTGTTTCGTGCAGTCCACGCAACCCAGTTCATGGTCTTCATAAGGAGATGCTCCCATTCAGCAATGGTGGGCGCTTGTCCTGCTGCAGGTGCTGTTTTGGTTGGCTTAATGCTACTGTTGGCAGCTGATGTCACGGTTACAGTTGTTAGCTGTTAATGCACAGCTGCTGCTCCATTTCAGATGCATTGGCCCTTGATTGGGGAGGTGCATTAAGTTCGTTTTGAGCTTAGGTTGTTGCGGCTCTTGATGTGGTGTGGGTGTTTCCCTCTTCGCTATTTAAGGTTTGCTCCTATCCTTATGTGTTCAAAGATGTTTGACGTTTGACCGCTCAAATAATTGTGTTAGTAAAAGACTGATTACTCAAATAACTGAATCTAGATTAAAGTCACGTCCTGTACTTAACCAACGGATGGGTATAACACTAGGACCTACCCTTACATAAATATATAAAAGGATGATTCATGGATACCATAGATACAATAAAAAAACGTAACTTTTGAAATGGTAATATCAAATAACTTAATCTTGATTAAAGTCATGTTGTCATGTAATACAATTAGGTTGTTTCACGTAATCACAAAAGACTAAGTCCGAGGTAAATCATTTTGAAGATGAAAATATTTACTTTATATGTGTTGTCGTCTAATTCATTATGTTGTTGCACGTAATCACGAACCCGATGATTCTGGAGAGTCAAAGTATGAGGTTAATAATTTTGAACATGCGGAATTAAGTGAGAAGGTATGGTCTAAAATACAAGTGTACCTTATGTAAAAAATGTATGGTCTAATTCATTAGGTTGGTTCGTCGAAGGTCGGTAAAATCCTGGGGGGGGGGGGGGGGGGGCTGTGGATGGTATCCCAGTCTACCCGGGTTCGATTCCTAGGGGAGGCAATTCGGGGGCACGAGGAGTACCGCTCAACCTTGGTTGGGCCTGTCCTTGGATGGTCCGGTCGAAGACTGGGCTTATCCCCCCAACCTGTGGTTGGGCCTTAGGTCATGCGTAAGCTGGGCCGGGACAGCGGCGGATTAGTGGGATGCCCTCGGATGCCCGATACCGCCGGGAAGGTGTGCGTGCGTGTGTGCGTGTGTGCGTGGTAGTTGATCGTGGGATCGATGCCACTATGCCTTCCAAAAAAAAAAGTGTACCTTATGTTATTGTAAATAGTTTACTTTTGTTTTATTTCTAAGCTTTGTGTTGTTTTATTTGTTTTGTGTTCTTGTAGAATGAAGATGATGATGATTGATGTGGGTGTTATAATGCAACCGTTCGAGTTGTGGGCTATTGTTATGATTGGACTTTTTGTTCCAGACTTCTTATTTTGATTGATCTATGGTTTCTACTCCAATTTTTGTGTTTCCGTAGTCTTTTGGATCAGAGTTAGACTTTTTGTTTCCCGGTTGTTACAAACTTTGATTTCTATTTTTTGTTCAAACCTGTTTGGACTTTTGTTTGCTATTGTTCTTATGTTGGGTTTAAAAACAGCATTCGCGAATGTTGAAATAATTGACCAATCTATGATGTTTCCTTTTGTCTTTTGGTTTCTGGAGATGCCTACTAGGTTAATAGTTCAAAGTTTCATGATAGATATCACCCAACTTTGTCTTTACATTTACTAGAATTTTATGTCATGTTGTATACCCGACCAACGGACGGGTATAACACTAGTTACATTGTGACACTAAGGTTTGGCTTTGTTTTAAGTTCCATTGTAACACGTTATGACTTGACATGGCACATTATGGCGTAAGACACGATTTTTTCTAACTTTTTTAAACATATAACTTGTGGGATAAATTATAATTATGTACTACAACTAAGATTTTTAAACATATAACTTGTCATGACGTCACCATAACTCGTAAGAGTTAAGTTTGACATCACCACCACGACACGCCACACATCATTTAGAATCATGATAAATATTCATGATTAATAATATTTATTATTATTTATGGTTATTCATCAGAAATACGATATAAAATAAATGATTTGTGTACTTTGCAATTAAAAAAAAGTAAAAATATGTTGCAACTTTTAAATCAAACGAAATTGAACTTTATCATCTTTGATGTAGAGATTTTTTTGTTAATTCTTTTTTATTTAAGACGATGTAGAATAGTTGTTTGTGTTGTTAAAGGTTTCCTCTTGAAGTTGCATTTCAACCACCATACAAATGATTCACTCGACCTAATTTGGTTGTTGAATCCAAATCAAATACTATGCAATGCAAGATTCAGGGTTGTTTGTTTTTACTAAAAACTCTTTTAATACTTTTGAAGTTTGAATTGGTCAGACGCTTTTACGTTTAGATTGTTTTTTTTTTCAGATTTCAGAGGCTCTTAAGTCTGAAATTCGTCTGAAATCCGAAGACGTAACTTAATATCTTATAATCTCCTATAGCCGCCATCAGTTCTATCACTCCATGATGATACTCTTCTTGTGTGGGTTGGAAGACTAAGCAATGTGATTATGAAATGTAGTTAGAATTTAAAAAAATATGGCAACAATTTTTACGATTTTGTAATTAATAAAATTAAAAAATCTTGTTGATTTGGATTTAGATTTCAGACTTCAGACGTTATAAAAACAACCAAGCTTATTGATTCAGATTTCAGACCTCTTAAAAAACAAATTTCACCTCAATGTTCTTGCCTTTAGGTATGTTTTACGAGATTAATACAAAAATGCTTTGTTAGTATATAAATCAGACAAATTATAAATTTTATAATAAATTAGCATTCCAGGGTTATTTTATTAGATTCTTTTAAACGAATAAGAGGAATTGTATAAATTTTTATTTCCCTTTTAAATTATGAAATAAAAAGTCATGTGATTCCAACAACTAATAATTGGCATTGATGTTTTGACATGAATTTGTTTAAAAAAAAGATAGAGGTGGTCAAATTAGCTAACCGGTCACTCATCGAACCAATCCCAACATCCTATTCCGTGAAAAACCGGTACTTAGTTGTCTTGTCTTTGAAAGGAAATAAATAAAAACAAAGCTTGGTCCTGGTTCATGGGATCATTTTCTTTCGAATATGAAGGGTTAGAGGTGTCAAATTTGTACCATGACAAACCAACCAATTCAATATCAACCGTATTAACTAAATTGGTACCAATTAAGTTGGTTGGTATTACCGTACCAACTTCATAAACTTGGTTGGTACATGGTATTGAAAATTGTGTACCACGGTAATACCGTACCGTACCGACTTATATATATATTATTTTTAATTATTTATTAAATAAGAAATGAAATAAAATATATATATTTATTAATGATCTAATATAGAGAAAATATTGATCTAATTGTTTCTTAATGGACCTCAAAGATGAATTGTTGGATATTGACTTACAACTCATAAACTCACAAGCCCTTGACTTCCTATTTCTAAGCCTCTAATCTCACAAGTCACAACTCTTACGTCTTTTCTTCTCAATGAACTAAGCAAATACGATTATACGAAACCTTAAGTCCCTAAATCTCTTCTCTTCACAAACGCAACGTTGAACAACACGTTATTTGGATAGTCAGTTCGTTTATATCATCAATTTGTGTTAATTCATTTAATTGTAATTTCAATCTTTTGAGATGTTGGTACAAATCCGTACCAACATGTATCAACCAAAAAATGTTGGTACCAATTAAGTTGGTATCAAGTAGAGTTGGTTGGTACACGGTATAACTTTTGACGTACCAATTAAAATTGGTTGGTACACGATATTGAGAAAAAAATCATGGTACCGTACCATGTTCACCCCTATGAAGGGTTGTAGCATTATAACTTAGTGATTGTTTACTCAATACTTACCTGATAATTGCTAATAGTCAACACTTTTACTTAATTTATCAAGTAAGATTACAGTCCATTTGAACGATATTGTATGTAATATTTTATCTGCTCAACGCTTACCGGGTAAGAGTTGTGACTCTCACTTACCGGGTAAGACTCTCGGTTCTTGTCTTCGATCTTACCGGGTAAGACTCTCAATTATTGTCATGTTCATTTGATAAAATAAGTGACTTGATAACCATATTTACCGGGGATTTTCACCCTTGTAATATTCACACTGTAGATTTTCCATAATGACTGCTAATAAAGATAAAGGTTTGGGTCTTTGAGGATTTTCCTTATAGCTTACCGATTTAAGTCGCGCAAGACCATTGGAGATTTTTTTGACTGATCTTTAGGGTCGTGGAATTAGTTAATGTGCACACAAGTTGGTCTGGACCCTCACGATCAAAAAGAAGATAAGTCGACATGAATTTTTTTTACTTCTAGAACAATTACGACATCATGATTTATTATTCTTTTTAAACGGAGGAATCATTATTATATTTTAGAAAAAAAAAAGTAGAAAATATGCTTGAAACATAAAATCCACAAAATCACACAACTTTTACTGTACTTCTCCATACATTGCAACGAGACTTTGGTGGGTGATTCCTGGAAATAAAGCCAATAAGTTATGCACGTTTTACATGAACAAAAAATTCACTCCAAAAACCTTTTCCATGTTTTAATTTATTTATATAAAAATTTACAAATAAAGATCTGCCTTTTTCACTGATTTTTATTTAAGAGACTCTATCTCTACGACCAATGGACCCATAAAGCCTACGTGACAACAAACTTTGGAATTCTTAAGATACTTTTATTAATATATATATATATATATATATATATATATATATTATTTTAATATGGGAAAAGGAAAACAAATAGCAAGATTTGGGAGTCAATCGAAGTTCAGAGTCAATGTTGAGAAGAAAGTCAAAATAGTTCAACGAGATTTTGACACGTTTTTTACCGAAGAAATGACAAAATCTGGATTGGACATTTTGACCATCTCCAACAATTTTCTTATTTTGGAGAAAATGAAGGAAAACAGGATTTTTGATTGTTTTTTTTTCTCCAAACAGCTTTTCCAAAACTATCTCAAAAATAGAGAAAATAGGTTTTCTCCAAATATGGAGTTAACCCCAAAAATAATTACTAAATTAGAGCACCAATACAAAAATAATGACATCATTCTAGACCAAAGCTTCACGCTCACGCCTTCTCCTTGCCCTTATTAGAACCTTCTACTAAGCGCTTACCTGAAAATGGTTTAGTTTTTGAAAAACGAGGGTTAGACCATGAGGTCTAGTGAGTTCCTCTAGAAACAATTATCCACGCCACTTAAAACATTTTAAACAGTTTATAAGCATTTATAAACAATTCTTCACTTTAAAACATATAAACTTTCAAACACAAGAACTACACATGTAAATGGCATACTGAAGTCACACACACCTGTGACAACGTGTCAGTCTCACACTGTCTTAACTGGAACACACCCTCCATGGCATAAACGAGACCCCCCCCCCCCCCGGTATGAGCACTGGCGGGACACACCCCCCGACTTAGCCATAACATGTCCACTTCCAAATGCATGCATACATAGTATCTCAACTTCCTCAAACATATCAAAACATGTAGTTTCATACAACGACAAAACATGTAGTTTCACAACATCTCATGCGTTTTAAATAGTACATAAGCCAACACATTTTCAGTTAGAAAGACTCACCTGATGCTTTTGTTCCAATCCTTCTATCACCCTTGACCTTCAAAAGGAATACCTGAATGAATGGATGCGGAAAGAAATGAGCTAACCGGATAATAAACTGTCCGAACACTATTTCCCCGGATACCGAACAACCCGGACACCACTTACCGGATACTACCCAATCCGGACACGGCTTATCGGATACCACACAATCCGGACATCACTTACCGGATACTACCCAATCCGGACACTGCTTACCGGATACCACAATCCGGACATCACTTACCATATACGGGATTCGGACACTTGCACAGAGCCACTTACCGGACGTGGGTTCTGTGAACGATTGGATATGGAATCGACTGCTAAACCCAAACAAACTTGATTTCACAACAATACATGCATTACTGACAATACTTAACCCTTTCTTAACAATCCCTTTGCTGATAAACACAAAGATAATACTTAATAACCACTTAGAGCATCATTCACAAATTATTCAACCCCAAGGACCCCAACAACCAGATTCTCTCAAAATAAGCCAAGAACAAGGATTAGAATATGAGATTACCTGGAATAATTAATGCAGAAGCTAGCTGTTAATTTCCACTTCTTTGATTTCTTCTGATTTGAGTGCGATCAAAGCTCACCAGAGTTTCGTATTTTTCCAGCCTCCACACACACATCAAAATGAAATTTAGGGCAAAAGGAGGGTTTTTTATACTTTTCACTAATTGCACAAGGGCCCTCTATCTTTTAATTATTTAAAGGCCCCCAAACTTGAAAACCTCCCGAAACACCTTTATTCCTAACATCTTGGAAAAGAAGCCACGGTTATTACAATACTCATCCCTCAAAAGAATTCTGTCCCCGGAATCCCATCGTTGAACCAGCTTGGGTACTTGGACCTCATGTCCGTCACTACCTCTCAAGTTGCCTCTTGTCCTTTGGAATTGCTACTGCATCGCCACACGGTCAAATTCCTTGTTTCTCAACTTCTTGACTTGACTTACGATCAAAGATTGTGTCCAACCCTACGACGAAGTTTTAATTCTCATCCACCTGTAACCCTTGCTAAAGTATCGCCATATCAACTTCCAACTATCAAATAAAGAGACGTGGCACACATTATGACTTCCCCATAATCTCATCGGGTACAACCACTTTACACACCAAATCTCCAACTCATTCAATAATTGCAACGAACCCACACTATGGCCCAACTTCTCTGCACCACCCCATTCTATAGGGATGTCTTCCGCATCAAGTTGTCCCCCAACTTGAGATTCACAAGACTCACGCTTTTCAACCTAATCAACTTAGCTCCACCCAGTTGCCCAAACCATTCTGAATAAAATCATAGTCGCACCCAACCCTTCGGGACCGCCCCTCGGTTAACCAACTTTCCAACTTTCACTTTGTTATCCTTGATTTATTTTAATTAATAATAACCAATTACTAAATGTAAATATAAACGTACATCTATGTTTTTTGATTCAAAATAAAAACCAACATTATCATTATCGATGTTTTATAATGATTTATTAATAAACAAATGAGTGTATTTGAAAGCGAATTTACATTTTCTATTATTAGAACATCTATAATGCTTTCTTTAAAAAGGTTTTAAAAAGAAATTTTCAAAAGTGAAAAATCTTGTTTTTGAGGTTTTTCAGGATACTGAGGTGGCGTTTGGTTCGCAGAATGTTTTTGGGTGGAATGGAATCTGTCAAATGAATTTGACTTTGAAGGAATTGGAATAGAATGTTGTCAGGTTTGACCACCTGTTTGGTTGACAGAATTAGAATGAAATCTATTAAAGGAATTGAAATTTGTCTGTTTGGTTCACAGAATGTAGCTTTGGAATTGGAATGAATTTATTATAAATGACCAAAATACCCTTTTTGATAAGTTTTAATTTTTTAAAACAAAAAATTATTTAATAAAATAATCATTAAATATATTTTTTTCACTAAAAATATTTTAATAAAATAATTTTTAAATACTTTAATGCGCAAAAAAATATAATATACACAACTCAGATAAAATATATTGTCAAACAAACAAAATTATATGTTGAAAAAATAAAATATATTTCGAGAAAATAAAAAATGTATTAAATTATATTATATAAAATAAAATAAAAATAAAAATAAAATATATAAAAATAAAATATATAAAAATAAAATATAAAAATAAAATATAAAATAAAAACCTAAAGTATTAAATTAAATTATGTTATATTTAAGTTAAAGGGTATATTTGGAATTATGAAAATACAACATTCCATCAATTTCAATTCCATCAAAATCCTTCAAAATTGCTAAGGAATTTCAAATTCACTTATTTATGGAATCTGGTGGAATTGAACATTCTTTTCCGTCGAAAAGAATGAACCAAACGAAGAAATGGAATTCGGTCAATGGAATTCGACATTCCAATTCCATCAGAATCCGTGAACCAAACGTCCCCTGCGAGGTTTTTGATGAACGGTTTTCATTTAATTTTTGGTCATAGGTTGAAACTGTACAATATATTTATTCGAAGGTTTTTTTATAATTAATTAATTTTATTTATTAGTATAATCAAATTTCTACATAATAAACTAATTATATATAAATATAACCAATAAGTAAATACAAAATTAAAATAATTATATATATATATATATATATTTAAATTACTATAAAAAAACAAAATTCGAACTTTTTGTATACAATTTCTATATAACTTGTTTTCCAAAAATTGTACGTAAGTCTAATAATTTCTTCTAACAGAAAATATATATTAATGAAAAGTCAACACATAATTTCAATAATAATAATATCTTTCTCCATATATATATATATATATATATATATATATATATATATATATATATATATATAGAGAGAGAGAGAGAGAGAGAGAGAGAGAGAGAGAGAGAGATGGGGTTCACTGGAAAACCTCAAAAAATAGAAAACTGAATAACACCTTCATAGCCCTTCATCTGGACGGTATGCACTAGTGCATACAAGTAAATTAAGTTGTTGTTTTAGGTTTTATGCATTTGTGCATTATGTATTGTGCATATGCACGTGTGCATGTTACAAATTACTTGTATGCACAAATACATACCATCCAAATGAAGGGCTGTCAGAGTGTTCTTCAATTTTCTACTTTTTTGAGGTTTTTCCTTAAACCTTATCCTATATATATATTTGTATATATATATATATATATTACTTTATACTCAAGTTTCATAGATAAAAATATAAATGACATTAGACCATCAGCATCGATAAGCTGGTTGGCTGCTGGTTGGAGCTGGCCGCTGATGAACACCATCGCCCCAACGCTGGTTGGAGCTGGTTGGAACCCAGCGCTGGTTTGCCAGCCAGTGCTGGTTGTTGTTTTTTTTTTAAAGTAGACGTTGTGAAACGGTAAAAATTGTGTTTTTTTATTTTTTTTCTTTTTTCCTCTCCTATATACTCACTTCTTCTACCATTTTTTACACACAAAATTTCTACTTTCTTATTCTACTCTCTCAATATTCTTTCTTTCTTCAAAAAAAAAAATGGATAAACAAACACAAGATTTCACAACACCACAACGAGGTTCCAAATCACGAGGCACGAGCTCGCAACCGTCCCCGACGGAAGCTTTGAAACAAAGAGAAGAACGGAAGAAGATGGAGAGCAAGCGACAAGATCTCGAGTTTTACATCAGACCACATGATCATCTCACGGGTAGTGAGTTAAATGCGGTTTTAGCCCACAAAGAGTTGCTTCGACAACTATATGGTTGGTGAAATTTGTAATTTTTTAATTTGAAATTATGTATTTTTTTTATGTTTTTAATTTGGTTATGTAAGGTTAAAATTGTAGTTTCAATTTATGAAATATTTTATTAATTGTTTTATCTTATATTAAATTATAAATTATTTATAAAATTTAAATTATTTAAATTAATATACTTGTAACAAAAATAAAAATAAAAATAAATAAAAGATGGGATGGTGGTGTGGGATGGATGTGGGGGTTTGTGAGTTAGAATGGGTTGGAAGGAAAAAATGATGTGGCGCTGATGTGGCAATGAAAAAATGTGGGTTAGTGAGGGATGGATGTTGATGGTCTTATAAGTAACAAAAAACCTTAAACCAACATTGTGCATCATATATAAGGGAAATTGACTTAAATAGTCATTTTATTAATTCAAATTGGTCGTAGTCATTCATCTTTCGGTTTTATATAAATGTCACTACTTCCCCAATATAGTTGCATACCTGACTAAACGAATTATTTTTTTCAAAAAATAGTCAAATTTCCTTAATAAAGAAAAATTGACATGGGTCCGCATTTGCGGATGTGGGTTCATAAAAAAATTGAGAAAAATTGGACTACATTCAGTTTTTTTGTCATTAAATCAGGTCTTCATGTTGATATTTGGATCAATTCAAAAGAAGAATTGACTAAAAAATCAATTTAAATGTGTAAAATAACTATTTGAGCCAGGTTTTTTATATAACTATATTTTTTATTTCTATTGAATAGAATTTGTTTATATTTAAATTAAATGTATAATGGAAAGAGTGAATTGCATAAATGGTCCCTCATGAATGTCTGGATTTCACTTTTCGTCCCTTCAAAGCTGAAAGTACACTTACAGTCTCTAAAACACAGTTTCAGAGCCCAAACTGATCCCTCTCCCTAACGTCGTCCATACTGGTGCCGTTAGAGCTGCCATGTGCCCCCTCATGCGAGGGGCATTTTTTTCTTCTCACCTAATTTTAATTTATTTCAGAAAAAAATAAAACATCTATTAATATTTTATGATAAATTAATTAATAAATAAAAGAAAATTCAATTCCTAAATCAATTCCATTAATCTCTCCATAAAATTCTCCACTTTCCTAAATTTGCTTAAATTTCTTCATTTATTTCTCCATGAACCTCTTGATTTTCCCTCAAACATGAAGTTTTTTTTTAAAGGCACTTCAATTTTATTACCACCAAATTGAAACAGAGGGAGCAATACCAGTAACACCAACAAACCAAGCAGGCAGAAACCTCAAAATTAAACAGTAACAATAAATCAAAACTGAAGGAGCCAAAATAAAAAGTTATCCCCTGTTTGCAAGGTGCAAACATCCATGGACAGCCCACTACAGCCCCTGCATCGACGCCAAATTCACCTGCAGTTGCTACGCTTGATCGAATTGAAGATGCAAAACTCGAATACACTTCCACGAATTCGAAGACACGGGTGATTCAGGAAGACGAAGATTCAGATGTGGGGCGTTGATTCAATTTTTTTGTTTTAATCATTATTTAGATTTTGATTTGAAAGTGTTTTTGAATATGAATCTGGAAGCCAGCGAATTTTTTGTGTATAAATATGATTTTTATGTTTAATTTAATATTTTGTATGAATGTTCTTGTTATTTGATTTGTATCCATGTTTAGAGTTTAGATTTAAATTCAGGTTTTTACATTTTAAATGTTCATATGGGTATAGTTTTGGGTGAAGGGTGGTGGTGGTGGGTGGGGGTCGGTGTCCAGTGGAGTTTTGGGACGGTGGAGGATGATGACGGTGGAGTTATGGGTTTGAATCTGATTTAAGATATATGCATTAGGTTTTAATCTGATTTAGAGTTTATATTTGTGTTTGAATCTGATTTAGACTTTTGTGTTTGAATTATGATGGTTTGTGATGAATATTTTGATTTATTGAGATGATGTTCTTGACTTTGGTATGGATGTTCTTGGGATGTTCTTGACTTGAGTATGAATGTTCTTTGGGATGGGTGTGAGGTTGAAAAAGATAGGTAAAAGGACAAAAATGCCCCTCACGTGAGGGGCACATGATAGAGTTAACGGAGCCTCCACTAACGGTGTTAGAGAGAGGACCAGTTTGGGCTTCAAAACTGTGTTTTAGGGAATGCAAGTGTACTTTCAGCTTTGAGGAGACGAAAAGTAAAATCCAGACATTCACGAAGGACCAAAAATGCAATTCACTCTAATGGAAATAAGAGTGAGAAAAGTGGGTCAGGGATGTTTGGAGTGGATTCAATGTACGCGGTCACTGATGGTGCGTGTGGACCTCTCGGCTGACATGACTTGACGAATTACTTGGGAAGCCTCGTAAATAAACATACTAGTCACATTTACTCCTCTATCGCAATTTTCTTTAAAATGGTTATGCAAAACAAATAAATAAATAAATAAATAATTCTAATCAACCATTTTTTTTATAAAAATTAATTATAATTTTATAGATATTATGTACATACAATACTATCTTTTTGCCTTGCTACATTATAAATAAGGTAATTATTTCGATTCCAAAATTGTTCTCTTTACCAACATATGATTTATAATAAAAATTTGAGTATGTTGCATGTTTCGTGCTTGTGCATAGGTGTTTTTAACGGTATTGGTGTATTTTTAAAAATTCAACTAAACATGTTTTGGTGCTTGCGATTTTTAATGAGTTAGAGCATCTACAACAGCTTCTCTAAAATGGAAAATTGAGAAAATAAGGATTTTAGGCTAATATTGTGCTCCAACAGCTTCCCCAAAACTATCTCCAAAATGGAGAAAGTTGGAGAGAGAATATTTTTTCTCCAAATATGGAGATCACTCCAAAAATGATTACTAAGTGAGATGACCAATAGAAAGTTTTAAAAATAAATATGTAGAGAGAGATAATATTTTAATATTTTAATTAATGTTGGATTCTTCAAAATGGGAAAGCTGTTCGAGATGAATGTATATTTTTTTAAGAATTTTGGCTTTTGGTTCCCTATTTTGAAGAAATTATGAGGAAGTTGTTGGAGATGTTCTTACATCTTTGTTATTGTATTTATTTAATGAGTTTGCTTCATATGGTGGTAGGTTTTTAATGAATTGAACACTTATGGTTGCAGGTTTGTAATGAGCTAGATTATTATGATTGCAAGTTTTCAATGAGTTTATCCCTAAATTAATTAACAACCTACGTCCCTATAATTGTATTAAGGACCCAAGTCGTTGATAAAATGTAACTACAGAGACATAATTCATTGATTTAAAAAAAAACCGTAACAAACATATTACTACCACATGGACGAAACATGTAATTTACTCCAAAAACATTTGGAAAAAAAAACTGTATAAAAATATAAGATAACTTAAATGAAGATAACTGTATATAATACATAAATATTTTATTTCATTTTAACAAACATAAAATTTTGTACCTGGAGTGAAATAATGTCCATGTGCCCGATGAAGTAATTAAGGTGCATCGCACTTCACCATTTTTCCCTACAAGGTTAACATACATTCAATTTAGCCACCGTTTTCGATACAATGTTTAACATGTGTTGGGTATATAAATAACGCACACATACATACACACACGTATATAGAATTCAAGGGAAATCGCTAAATAAATGAAAAATTAGAAAACAATTTATTAACTGTTGGATTATTAGATCTCTCCCTCATCAATATTATCACATGTAGTAAGAGTGTTGTTGATGTGATACTAAATCAGGGACACAATTGACTTTTGGTTCGACTTAAGTCACATAGCCTGTCGTCCACACACCATCAGGTCTTCTCACGTATATTATCATATGTGATAAAGATGTTCTCGCGTTTTCATAAAATAAATTGTGTTCTCGTTTGAACATCTACACACTCGAATATATATATATATATATGACGGTAATCAAATGAGAACCGTAAAAAGGTTGAGAACCATGAAAACCGATCTAAACCATTAATTGATTTAATCTATTATGGTTTAGATGAGTTCTCACGGTTCTCAATCTATTAATTATAACCATGTGATCGAAAGATTAATTATAACCATGGGATCAAAACCAAATTATGGCTTAGATCGGTTCTCATGGTCCTCAATCTTTTTTTGGTTCTTACATGATTTAGCCCCTATATATATATATATATATAGAGAGAGAGAGAGAGGTTCAAGGGAAAACCTCAAATAAATGGAAAACTAAGGAACACTCTGGTAGCCCTTCATCTGAGCGGTATGCACTTGTGCATACAAGTTATTTGTAACATGCATTTGTGCATATATGCACTATTTATCTGTATGCACAAGTGCATACCGTCCAGATGAAATGTCACCAGGGGAAACCTCAAATAAATGGAAAACTAAAAAACACTTTATCAACCGTTAGATTAGATAATCTGATGGATGTGATTAAATGGGCGGTTACAACAATATTAATTAAATTAAAAAACCTCACCCCCTTATTTTTTATTCGAAAAAAGACGAAAAATAAACAAAATCCGAATGAAATAAATTATACAAAATAAACGATCATATTTTTCTCGTTAATTTGACATCCATATTGATATATTTTTTCCTCCGTATTTTCGTGGTTTTCCGGTTTTCCAGTTATTTAGGGTTTTCCCTTGAACCTAACCATATATATATATATATATATATATATATATGACGGTAATCAAATGAGAACCACAAAAAGGTTGAAAACCATAAGAACTAATCTAAGCCGTAATTTGGTTTTGATCTTGTGGTTTTACTTGAAAATTGTTTCCCCACATGAAAGGGCATAATTGTCATTTTGCTAACACATGTTCATCATATGAAACATACAAATTCATCAGATAAAACCCACATGATTCACCAGATGAAACACACAATTCATTAAATGAAATACAATGATTTTCCAGAAGAAACACACGAATTCATCATATGAAATACCTCGATTCATCATATGAAATACACCGATTCATCATATGAAATACATTGATTCATCAAATGAAACACATAAATTCATCATATGAAACAAAACACACAAATTCACCATATGAACACATGTTAAATTACAACAAAAAATAAGCAAACTTTTGTATAAATCAAAGGTTTCTGAATGGGAAGTTCAGAATCGCTTTTCTACCACACATATTAAAAGAGACTCTATCGTAAGCCTTTACGGCTTCAATGGTGGAATCAAACCACAACCTACATCCACAACGCTTTGGATCTTGGTTCTCCGCCGACTACCTTCCCCACGGCCTTCTCCGGACACCTTTGTATCGTCCTTCCTCATCACTCTCCTTCTTCGTCTTTCTCGACCGTTTTGTTTTCGGAGCGCTCGATTTAGGAACCGTTATTAAATCGATTGCTTCAAGTTTGAACTCAAACTCAAACTTGGAGAAGTTATTTGAATCAAAAGCCCTATGATGACGTAACTTATTTAGTTGCTGATTGGAATGGAGATAACCAGTAACTGAGAGAGGCGAAACAGGGGATGAACTATGGAAAGTAGTGGGAAAGCTGCCCCTTTCATTATACACAATGGATCAATAAATAGTACACAGAACTAACAAACTTTCCTAGCTATACGATAGATAAGAAGCTGAATTCAAAAGACCTATAATTTAGGAATACTAGGTTTGAATTCAAACTTTACAGCTGTATATTTAACCTATACATTCAATATTACCCCCTCAAGATGGGCCACGATTAGAGAGGCCAATCTTGTCGACTAATTGTCTATACTGAGATGTAGACAACGGTTTAGTGAGAAGATCTGCAAGTTGATCCGCTGAAGAAACTTGAGCAACACGGAGAAGTCCAGATTGTACTTGATCTCGAATGAAATGATAATCCACAGCTACATGTTTCATTCTGGAATGGAACACTGGATTTGAACCGAGTTGTGTTGCCCCCTTATTGTCACAATAAACAACAGTAGAAGTTGGTATGCAGACACCAAGTTCAGAAAGCAGAGAACAAATCCATCGGAGTTCAGCAGCGGTTGCTGCAACAGACCGATATTCCGCTTCTGTAGATGAGCGAGCAACAGTCGGTTGCTTCTTAGAGCTCCAAGTTATAAGATTCCGTCCAAGGTAAACTAGGTAAGCGCTCGTGGAAGAATAATTGTCTCTATTGCTTCCCCAATCTGCGTCAGAGAACGCATGAAGCACTAACGGAGAGTCACGATAGAGAAGAAGTCCCTTGTCTAGTGTACCACACAAATAACGCAATATACGTTTATCAAGAACCCAATGCTCGTCAGTCGGCATGTGCATAAATTGAGCCATCTTGTTCACTGCAAAGGAGATATCTGGTCTAGTTAGCGAGAGGTATTGAAGGCCACCAACTACAGCCCGATATGTAGTTGGATCGGATAAAGGTGTACCCGATTTGATGGAGATTGTTGCTGAACCAGTAGGTAATGGGGTGGAAACTGGTTTTGCATCTTCCATGTGAGATCGTTTAAGCAAGTCTTGAATGTATCGTTTTTGTGAAAGCAACATGCCATGACGATGTTGGAGAACTTCAACTCCAAGAAAGTATGACAGTGAACCAAGATCTTTGAGGGAGAACCGGTTAGCAAGAGTCATAACGAATTTGGAGACAAGATCGGGACAACTACCGGTTAAAATGATGTCATCAACGTAGATGATAGGGCGGGTATCACCCCCCTAAATCTAACCGCAAGTGTACGGGTCGAAGTCAAGTAATAGTACTGAAAGTACGAGTATCGAATCCACGGGAACTAGGAACTATGTATCACAATTACTACAAGCTCTATTAACTGAATTGTCGAATATTGGAAGATGGTTGGTTTAAACTAAACAATTACAAGAACTAAAGAAAACTCAAACGAAACAGTAAACAGCTTTGGAGACTTCAGATAGAGAAAATAGTTGAGGGTTGGACATCCTTAGACTTTCACATGTAAACATCTGATTCACAACAATTACCAGTTAATTCCCATTAATGAATCCAATCTTCAAAATCACCGTTGTTCTCTTTCGAGCAACAACGGGTTTTATTTTGAAAAGGATAAGTTTTGTCTCTCGACCTCAACCTATGGATTTCAAAATACATTAAGCGTCAGATTTTTGTTAAACGGTTAAGTTTTATCTATCGATCTCAACCTAACGGTTCAATTAAGGACTAAGACTTACTCGGTATATCCCTATCACCGATTTATCGTCTTAGGCATGCAATTCCTAATTCTAAGTAATAATTAATTCTCTCGAACTTAATTACTAACAAACAGATCAAATGTAAATTGGCCAAATTCACATAAGCGTTAAGAGCAAAATTGCATACTTCATTAATTAAGGAAAAACTGATAAAATCATTCGTCATCTGTTCACATGCTTACAAATCTAATTCAATCCAACCCCCAACATCTTAAAGTTAGTTCATGATGTTGGGGGACAAAAACGCAGGAGAAGAAAAATAAACAATGAATGCAAACATGGTAAACGTAAAGGATGTAATGGCGGAAACTATGAAGAACTCCCATCTCCCGGCTTTAATCCGCTATGCGTCGTGACTTACTCCTCGATCTATCCTCTCTCTTGGCTCCAAACGGCGTGAATGGTCTCTGGAAATCGCCTCTGAACTGCCCATTGTCGTCTCTCGAAAGTTCGATACCGAAAAGTTACCTAAAAATCGGGTTTAAAAGCTGAAAATCGCAAAACAGAGGGCCCCGCGACCTTCCACGCGACTTGCAAGTCGCGTGGAAAACTGCGCGCCTTTCAGAAGGTGTGTGGGTCGGTTTCTGGGTCGCGGTTCGGGTCCTGGTTCGTTCGCGGGTCTTGGGCTTGGATTTCGGGCTTCCGTTGGGCTTCGTTTTGGCTCTTTTTGGGCTCTTTTTAGCTTATTTTCTCGAATATTACTACCTGTCAAAGAACCTGCACATTCCACTAGATAAACCATAAAATACCCGCCTTTTTACTTGAACACAAGCTAATCTCATTAGTTTGAGTACCGAAAATAACGCCAAAAAGTGGCGTTATCAACAACCCCAAACCGAGCGTTGCTTGTCCCCAAGCAAATTAGCGATAAAAATAGAATAAAAGCACATATCAGAGAATTGTAATGACTGCACAACGCCCCATCGGTACCATGTAATGCACTGGTGATTTCCCATACCCGTGAATGCCTATCTCACTTTCGCCTCATTCCTATTCCGTTTGATTTATGACCTTCCATTGTAAGTTGAACTCGTGACTGCTCCGATTGCACTAAGGTTGTTCTAGGTCCAGACATACTAAGGAAAAACATTTCGCCTCGACCCTACCTCACAGGGTTCTCTCAATTCGCTCGAACCTAGGTTATCGCACATGTTGTCATGTATAGGAGGTTATGTACAAGAATATTCAAAAGTTACATGACAACTCTAATGAAAGACGCACAAATGTCCAAAAAGTCGATCTCAGAAAGGAATCAAGTAGCAAGACAGGGAATATCAGTAAAGGTGGTAGCATACCGTAATCACGTTTTCCAGAAGATCATCCAGGTCTTTACACGGGTTTCAACGGGGCTAAGGTTATGGCTAACGAAACGAAGGGTAAAACGGTACAAAGATCCTTGGTGTGTCAAACTTTAGCAATTCTGAACTTCCTAGCTTCATGCTCTATCATTTGGCCCTCTTTGTCACTAATGGAGTCGCTTTGACTCTCTTATTTCTGCTGTAAATAAAATCTAAACTAACCGTTTTTTTTGGGACTTCATTGGTCCTCTTTATTGGCATTGGGGATGCATTGGCCCTCTTTTCTATTTATTTCTATGACTGCCCTGTATTCTTTTCTTTCCCGCTCTAGCTTTGTTAGTTCATTACCGCTCAGATTGACACACTTTCGGATAAGGTTGGCTAAGGTTTTTGGCTCGGGTTTAACGGTGGGTTTAGAAATGAACAAGGTAAGTGTTTGGCTACAAAAGGGCTATGGTTACACACAATTGGGTGAAAAGGTACGATAGCTAAACACGGGTTTAAAACAAAACACATATTGCCTGGAATCACATCTTAAGGTCCACACGATATGGTCTACTACACCCTTACCTAATATCCCGATGGGCATCTTTGCTACTCAATGCAATAATATGGCGAGATCATTCCATATTCACGACAAGGAACTCGAAAAAGTGTATACGATTTTCGTGTATGAATCCCTCGAAATGAAAGAACGTCTTTTAGGCTCAAATCTCACTAATGGGTGGTCTCCACTAATGTCCCTAGTCATGTCCTTTCCCGGTCCTTCCCTAATGGTCACGTCACTATCACCAGATTCTTCCTACAATGGTTGGTCTCGATCATTCAAAACAAAAATTTTAGCTCAAGTGATCTAGGTACTCAGAAGTACAGGAAATCTACGTGCATACGTGGGCCCGATTGGGCAACCCCAAACCTTACCCACACATTGTCCCCAATGTGTAGGTGTCGGCGTAGGCGATACTTAAGACAAGTATCGTTGTGCGGTTATTACAGGTAATAGACAGGCAGCCATAACATTAAGCACAAGCATCAAAGAGCTATTCTAGGATTTTCAAAACATGGCCACCCCAAACTTAGGCCTTGGCCTAGGTTTGTCAAACAAAGCCAACCCCAAACCTCGGTGAAACCGAGGTTTGCACAGGGATACAAGTTGAGTGTGTAGATGTTAAAAATGAGGCACCCCAAACCTAAGTGAAACTTAGGTTTGTTGCATCTCGTTCACTACTAAGAATGAACATCTTACACCACTCGTTAACTACAGAGTTAGAACGTACCTGTTTGCCCGGACGGAGGAATCCTCTTGAAAGATTGAGCAATCACGAACGAGAGATAATGGAGAAAGGGAAAAGCAAAGCAAAGCAACCAAAACAAAAGACGAAAGGAAACACACAAAGCAGGAAAAATAACACAATACATGAGGACAGGAAGCCGCACGGCTTTCGCCGCGGTATGGAAACCGCGGGAAAGACCGCGCAACCCACTGTTTCGAAAAACACACAGAGGGCCCCGCGGTTTGGCACGCGGCTTGTAAGCCGCGGCACAAGCCGCATAAGTCCCTGTTCAGCTATTTTTTGATTTTTTCGTTTTTTTCTTTTTTTTTGGTTTTTCGTAAATAAGAACACACTCAAAAACAGGAAATTAAAAGAAACTAACCTCGGTGGGTTGCCTCCCACCCAGCGCCGTATTTAAAGTCGTGGCACGACTATGTGGATTTCAGCTTGGCTCGGTATCCGCAGACTCGAACCGCCCACACTTGCGGTTCTTCGCGGATTCTCCCACAATTTGCCTTCCATGACCAGCTCCGGATTCCTTTTCTCTTCCATCTCGCACCTTCTCGAACATCTTGAACATAACCTTTTCGCCACCAACTCTGAATGCTATCTCACCTTCCTCCATCTCGATCAATGCTCGGCTTGTGGCTAGAAACGATCTTCCCAATATCAATGGGACCTCTTCGTCTTCGTCTATGTCGATCACCACAAAGTCTACCGGAAAATAGAACTTGCCGACCTTGATCAATACGTCCTCGATGACTCCATAGGGATATCTGATCGACCTATCTGCGAGTTTGAGCGTCATGTATGTTGGCTGCACTTCCCCCAGGCCGAGTTTCCTGAAAACAGATAGAGGCATCAAGTTAATACTCGCCCCTAAATCACTTAACACTTTATTAAAAGAAAACTTCCCAATTTGAATAGGGATTGAAAAACTCCCTGGATCTTTAAGCTTCAGGGGAAGCTTGTTTTGGATGATCGCGCTGCACTCCTCAGTAAGTGCAACTATAGACTGGTGGTCGATTGCCCTCTTCTTGGATAAGATCTCTTTCATGAACTTCATGTAAGAAGGCATTTGTGCTAAGGCATCTGCAAAAGGGGTGTTAATAGTTAGTTTTTTAAATACATCAATAAATTTCGAAAAGTTAACATCATCCTTATTCGCTTTCAGTCTATTCGGGTATGGCACTCTTGGAATTTCCGGCTTGACCGGTGGTTGCTTGAGCTTCGTCTCTCCACTCTTCTTGTTCTCTTCATCACCCGGGTTCTCCTTAATCATGAACTCTTTATCAGCCTCTAACTCATCCATATCTTGTTCAGGCTCTTGAGGACTGCCTCCTTTCAGATGGCTCGTAATCGCTGCTAGTTGGGCTTTTATCTCTTTAAGTTCATCCGACTCTTGGACACTAGCGACTCTTCTAACAGCTGATCTTGGAGTAGAGAAGCTATGTTCGGCTAGATTCTCTATTAATGCGACGGCTTCTTCATATGTCTTTTCCATTAACGCTCCACCCGCCGCAACCGTGATATCATTCTTGAATTGTGGGTGAAGGCCTCCAAAGAACGTTTGGATTATCACCCATCCATGTAACCCGTGATGTGGACACTTCTTCAACATGTCTTTGTATCGCTCCCATGCCTCGTAAAGTGTTTCCTGGTCCCATTGGGCAAAGTGTGTGATGTCCGCCATTAGCTGGGCGGTTCTTCCCGGTGGAAAGAACTTTTGAAGGAATGCGGCTTTCAAGTCTACCCATGTAGTAATCTGATCCGACGGTAGGCTCTCTATCCATATTTCAGCTCTTCCCTTGAGTGAAAAGCTGAACAACCGCAACTTGATCGCATCTTCATTCACCCCATTGATTTTGAAGGTGTTGCAGATTCGTTCGAATGCTCGTAGATGCGCATGGGGATCTTCAGTCGGTGATCCCCCAAATTGGTTCTGTTGTACCATGACTATGGTACTCGGCTTGATCTCGAAGTAATTGGCCCCGGTAGTGGGAGGTTGGATCCCTATACGTGCGGCTGCCACATTTGGATTGGCAAAAGACCGCATAGGTACCCTTTCCGGAGGTGGTGGTGGTGGATTGTTGCGGGGTAGTCTCTCGTCACCCATATTTAACTGTTTCTTGGCTTTTGATTCTCTTCGTAGGCGACATGCAGTTCTCTCTATTTCCGGATCGATCGGCTCGATTCCTTTCCCTCGGGTTTCCTTTGGCATAAACCACTAGCACCTGAAGAGAAAATAAACAAGCATAGCAATCCAGAAATTGAAAGGGATAAAATAAAATAACGAAAATAAAAAATGTCCAATCTAATAACGCTTATAGATGGTAGTGCTATTAGCTACAACTAGTTCCCCGGCAACGGCGCCAAAAACTTGATAGGGCGGGTATCACCCCCCTAAATCTAACCGTAAGTGTACGGGTCAAAGTCAAGTAATAGTACTGAAAGTACGATTATCGAATCCACGGGAACTAGGAACTAAGTATCACAATTACTACAAGCTCTATTAACTGAACTGTCGAATATTGGAAGATGGTTGGTTTAAACTAAACAATTGCAAGAACTAAAGAAAACGCAAACGAAACAGTAAACAGCTTTGGAGACTTCAGATAGAGAAAATAGTTGAGGGTTGGACATCCTTAGACTTTCACATGCAAACATCTGATTCACAACAATTACCAGTTAATTCCCATTAATGAATCCAATCTTCAAAATCACCGTTGTTCTCTTTCGAGCAACAACGGGTTTTATTTTGAAAAGGATAAGTTTTGTCTCTCGACCTCAACCTATGGATTTCAAAATACATTAAGCGTCAGATTTTTGTTAAACGGTTAAGTTTTATCTCTCGATCTCAACCTAACGGTTCAATTAAGGACTAAGACTTACTCGGTATATCCCTATCACCGATTTATCGTCTTAGGCATGCAATTCCTAATTCTAAGTAATAATTAATTCTCTCGAACTTAATTACTAACAAACATATCAAATGTAAATTGGCCAAATTCACATAAGCGTTAAGAGCAAAATTGCATACTTCATTAATTAAGGAAAAACTGATAAAATCATTCGTCATCTGTTCACATGCTTACAAATCTAATTCAATCCAACCCCCAACATCTTAAAGTTAGTTCATGATGTTGGGGGACAAAAACGCAGGAGAAGAAAAGTAAACAATGAATGCAAACATGGTAAACGTAAAGGATGTAATGGCGGAAACTATGAAGAACTCCCCTCTCCCGGCTTTAATCCGCTATGCGTCGTGACTTACTCCTCGATCTATCCTCTCTCTTGGCTCCAAACGGCATGAATGGTCTCTGGAAATCGCCTCTGAACTGCCCACTGTCGTCTCCCGAAAGTTCGATACCGAAAAGTGACCTAAAAATCGGGTTTAAAAGCTGAAAATCGCAAAACAGAGGGCCCCGCGACCTTCCACGCGAAAACCGCACGCCTTTCAGAAGGTGCGTTGGTCGGTTTCTGTCAAATAACCTGCACATTCCACTAGATAAACCATAAAATACCCGCCTTTTTACTTGAACACAAGCTAATCTCATTAGTTTGAGTACCGAAAATAACGCCAAAAAGTGGCGTTATCAACAACCCCAAACCGAGCGTTGCTTATCCCCAAGCAAATTAGCGATAAAAATAGAATAAAAGCACATATCAGAGAATTGTAATGACTGCACAACGCCCCATCGGTACCATGTAATACACTGGTGATTTCACATACCCGTGAATGCCTATCTCACTTTCGCCTCATTCCTATTCCGTTTGATTTATGACCTTCCATTGTAAGTTGAACTCGTGACTGCTCCGATTGCACTAAGGTTGTTCTAGATCCAGACATACTAAGGAAAAACATTTCGCCTCGACCCTACCTCACAGGGTTCTCTCAATTCGCTCGAACCTAGGTTATCGCACATGTTGTCATGTATAGGAGGTTATGTACAAGAATATTCAAAAGTTACATGACAACTCTAATGAAAGACGCACAAATGTCCAAAAAGTCGATCTCAGAAAGGATTCAAGTAGCAAGACAGGGAATATCAGTAAAGGTGGTAGCATACCGTAATCACGTTTTCCAGAAGATCATCCAGGTCTTTACACGGGTTTCAACGGGGCTAAGGTTATGGCTAACGAAACGAAGGGTAAAACGGTACAAAGATCCTTGGTGTGTCAAACTTTAGCAATTCTGAACTTCCTAGCTTCATGCTCTATCATTTGGCCCTCTTTGTCACTAATGGAGTCGCTTTGACTCTCTTATTTCTGCTGTAAATAAAATCTAAACTAACCGTTTTTTTTGGGACTTCATTGGTCCTCTTTATTGGCATTGGGGATGCATTGGCCCTCTTTTCTATTTATTTCTATGACTGCCCTGTATTCTTTTCTTTCCCGCTCTAGCTTTGTTAGTTCATTACCGCTCAGATTGACACACTTTCGGATAAGGTTGGCTAAGGTTTTTGGCTCGGGTTTAACGGTGGGTTTAGAAATGAACAAGGTAAGTGTTTGGCTACAAAAGGGCTATGGTTACACACAATTGGGTGAAAAGGTACGATAGCTAAACACGGGTTTAAAACAAAACACACATTGCCTGTAATCACATCTTAAGGTCCACACGATATGGTCTACTACACCCTTACCTAATATCCCGATGGGCATCTTTGCTACTCAATGCAATAATATGGCGAGATCATTCCATATTCACGACAAGGAACTCGAAAAAGTGTATACGATTTTCGTGTATGAATCCCTCGAAATGAAAGAACGTCTTTTAGGCTCAAATCTCACTAATGGGTGGTCTCCACTAATGTCCCTAGTCGTGTCCTTTCCCAGTCCTTCCCTAATGGTCACGCCACTATCACCAGATTCTTCCTACAATGGTTGGTCTCGATCATTCAAAACAAAAATTTTAGCTCAAGTGATCTAGGTACTCAGAAGTGCAGGAAATCTACGTGCATACGTGGGCCCGATTGGGCAACCCCAAACCTTACCCACACATTGTCCCCAATGTGTAGGTGTCGGCGTAGGCGATACTTAAGACAAGTATCGTTGTGCGGTTATTACAGGTAATAGACAGGCAGCCATAACATTAAGCACAAGCATCAAAGAGCTATTCTAGGATTTTCAAAACATGGCCACCCCAAACCTAGGCCTTGGCCTAGGTTTGTCAAACAAAGCCAACCCCAAACCTCGGTGAAACCGAGGTTTGCACATGGATACAAGTTGAGTGTGTAGATGTTAAAAATGAGGCACCCCAAACCTAAGTGAAACTTAGGTTTGTTGCATCTCGTTCACTACTAAGAATGAACATCTTACACCACTCGTTAACTACAGAGTTAGAACGTACCTGTTTGCCCGGACGGAGGAATCCTCTTTAAAGATTGAGCAATCACGAACGAGAGATAATGGAGAAAGGGAAAAGCAAAGCAAAGCAAAGCAACCAAAACAAAAGACGAAAGGAAACACACAAAGCAGGAAAAATAACACAATACATGAGGACAGGAAGCCGCACGGCTTTCGCCGCAGTATGGAAACCGCGGGAAAGACCGCGCAGCCCACTGTTTCGAAAAACACACAGAGGGCCCCGCGGTTTGGCACGCGGCTTGTAAGCCCCGTAAGTCCCTGTTCAGCTATTTTTTGATTTTTTCGTTTTTTTTTGGTTTTTCGTAAATAAGAACACACTCAAAAACAGGAAATTAAAAGAAACTAACCTCGGTGGGTTGCCTCCCACCCAGCGCCGTATTTAAAGCCGTGGCACGACTATGTGGATTTCAGCTTGGCTCGGTATCCGCAGACTCGAACCGCCCACACTTGCGTTTCTTCGCGGATTCTCCCACAATTTTCCTTCCATGACCAGCTCCGGATTCCTTTTCTCTTCCATCTCGAACCTTCTCGAACATCTTGAACATAACCTTTTCGCCACCAACTCTGAATGCTATCTCACCTTCCTCCATGTCGATCAATGCTCGGCTTGTGGTTAGAAACGATCTTCCCAATATCAATGGGACCTCTTCGTCTTCGTCTATGTCGATCACCACAAAGTCTACCGGAAAATAGAACTTTCCGACCTTGATCAATACGTCCTCGATGACTCCATAGGGATATCTGATCGACCTATCTGCGAGTTTGAGCGTCATGTATGTTGGCTGCACTTCCCCCAGGCCGAGTTTCCTGAAAACAGATAGAGGCATCAAGTTAATACTTGCCCCTAAATCACATAACACTTTATTAAAAGAAAACTTCCCAATTTGAATAGGGATTGAAAAACTCCCTGGATCTTTAAGCTTCAGGGGAAGCTTGTTTTGGATGATCGCGCTGCACTCCTCAGTAAGTGCAACTATAGACTGGTGGTCGATTGCCCTCTTCTTGGATAAGATCTCTTTCATGAACTTCATGTAAGAAGGCATTTGTGCTAAGGCATCTGCAAAAGGGATGTTAATAGTTAGTTTTTTAAATACATCAATAAATTTCGAAAAGTTAACATCATCCTTATTCGCTTTCAGTCTATTCGGGTATGGCACTCTTGGAATTTCCGGCTTGACCGGTGGTTGCTTGAGCTTCGTCTCTCCACTCTTCTTGTTCTCTTCATCACCCGGGTTCTCCTTAATCACGAACTCTTTATCAGCCTCTAACTCATCCATATCTATGGTCTCGACCTCTTTCTCCTTGGGGTCGACTCCTTTTGATGTAAGCTCTTTGCCACTTCTCAGATATATGGCATTGCACTCCTCTCTTGGTTTCCTTTCAGCCATACTCGGGAAGGTTCCGGAAGGTCGGTTTTGTAGGGCTTCAGAAATTTGCCCCACTTGCCTCTCCAAGATCTTGATGGATGCGGTGTTCTGATCAGTGGCCGCCTTTACAGTGTTGACCGTGCTTGCCAATTCTCCAACTGTGCTGTCCATTTTGGCCATGAATTTCATCATCATGTCTTCCAGTCCCGACTTCTTCTCCCCGGATGGTCCTTCGTTCCTTTGGTTGAAACCTGGAGGACGGTAAGCATTGTTAGTATGAGAAGAATTAAAAGAGTTAGACGAATTACCTGATTGTTGTTGAGGTTGACCCCATGAAAGATTAGGGTGCTTTTTCCACCCCTCGTTATACGTATTCGAGAAAGGATCGTTCCTCGGTTGATGGTTCCGGTTATGCATAAACTGGACTTGTTCAGGCTCTTGAGGACTGCCTCCTTTCAGATGGCTCGTAATCGCTGCTAGTTGGGCTTTTATCTCTTTAAGTTCATCCGACTCTTGGACACTAGCGACTCTTCTAACAGCTGATCTTGGAGTAGAGAAGCTATGTTCGGCTAGATTCTCGATTAATGCGACGGCTTCTTCATATGTCTTTTCCATTAACGCTCCACCCGCCGCAACCGTGATATCATTCTTGAATTGTGGGTGAAGGCCTCCAAAGAACGTTTGGATTATCACCCATCCATGTAACCCGTGATGTGGACACTTCTTCAACATGTCTTTGTATCGCTCCCATGCCTCGTAAAGTGTTTCCTGGTCCCATTGGGCAAAGTGTGTGATGTCCGCCATTAGCTGGGCGGTTCTTCCCGGTGGAAAGAACTTTTGAAGGAATGCGGCTTTTCAAGTCTACCCATGTAGTAATCTGATCCGACGGTAGGCTCTCTATCCATATTTCAGCTCTTCCCTTGAGTGAAAAGCTGAACAACCGCAGCTTGATCGCATCTTCATTCACCCCATTGATTTTGAAGGTGTTGCAGATTCGTTCGAATGCTCGTAGATGCGCATGGGGATCTTCAGTCGGTGATCCCCCAAATTGGTTCTGTTGTACCATGACTATGGTACTCGGCTTGATCTCGAAGTAATTGGCCCCGGTAGTGGGAGGTTGGATCCCTATACGTGCGGCTGCCACATTTGGATTGGCAAAAGACCGCATAGGTACCCTTTCCGGAGGTGGTGGTGGTGGATTGTTGCGGGGTAGTCTCTCGTCACCCATATTTAACTGTTTCTTGGCTTTTGATTCTCTTCGTAGGCGACGTGCAGTTCTCTCTATTTCCGGATCGATCGGCTCGATTCCTTTCCCTCGGGTTTCCTTTGGCATAAACCACTAGCACCTGAAGAGAAAATAAACAAGCATAGCAATCCAGAAATTGAAAGGGATAAAATAAAATAACGAAAATAAAAAATGTCCAATCTAATAACGCTTATAGATGGTAGTGCTATTAGCTACAACTAGTTCCCCGGCAACGGCGCCAAAAACTTGATAGGGCGGGTATCACCCCCCTAAATCTAACCGCAAGTGTACGGGTCAAAGTCAAGTAATAGTACTGAAAGTACGAGTATCGAATCCACGGGAACTAGGAACTAAGTATCACAATTACTACAAGCTCTATTAACTGAACTGTCGAATATTGGAAGATGGTTGGTTTAAACTAAACAATTGCAAGAACTAAAGAAAACGCAAATGAAACAGTAAACAGCTTTGGAGACTTCAGATAGAGAAAATAGTTGAGGGTTGGACATCCTTAGACTTTCACATGCAAACATCTGATTCACAACAATTACCAGTTAATTCCCATTAATTAATCCAATCTTCAAAATCACCGTTGTTCTCTTTCGAGCAACAACGGGTTTTATTTTGAAAAGGATAAGTTTTGTCTCTCGACCTCAACCTATGGATTTCAAAATACATTAAGCGTCAGATTTTTGTTAAACGGTTAAGTTTTATCTCTCGATCTCAACCTAACGGTTCAATTAAGGACTAAGACTTACTCGGTATATCCCTATCACCGATTTATCGTCTTAGGCATGCAATTCCTAATTCTAAGTAATAATTAATTCTCTCGAACTTAATTACTAACAAACAGATCAAATGTAAATTGTCCAAATTCACATAAGCGTTAAGAGCAAAATTGCATACTTCATTAATTAAGGAAAAACTGATAAAATCATTCGTCATCTGTTCACATGCTTACAAATCTAATTCAATCCAACCCCCAACATCTTAAAGTTAGTTCATGATGTTGGGGGACAAAAACGCAGGAGAAGAAAAGTAAACAATGAATGCAAACATGGTAAACGTAAAGGATGTAATGGCAGAAACTATGAAGAACTCCCCTCTCCTTGCTTTAATCCGCTATGCGTCGTGACTTACTCCTCGATCTATCCTCTCTCTTGGCTCCAAACGGCGTGAATGGTCTCTGGAAATCGCCTCTGAACTGCCCACTGTCGTCTCCCGAAAGTTCGATACCGAAAAGTGACCTAAAAATCGGGTTTAAAAGCTGAAAATCGCAAAACAGAGGGGCCCGCGACCTTCCACGCGACTTGCAAGTCGCGTGGAAAACCGTTCGCCTTTCAGAAGGTGTGTGGGTCAGTTTATGGGTCGCGGTTTGGGTCCTGGTTCGTTCGCGGGTCTTGGCCTTGGATTTCGGGCTTCCGTTGGGCTTCGTTTTGGCTCTTTTTAGCTTCTTTTCTTGAATATTACTACCTGTCAAAGAACCTGCACATTCCACTAGATAAACCATAAAATACCCGCCTTTTTACTTGAACACAAGCTAATCTTATTAGTTTGAGTACCGAAAATAACGCCAAAAAGTGGCGTTATCAGTAGACCAGAAGATACAAGACATGATTGTTGCAGCGACGAACAAATAAAGATGTATCCGAATATGAATTCTTGAACCCGAAATCTACCAAGAATTGACGTAATTCGTGATACCAAGCTCGAGGAGTTTGCTTGAGACCGTAGATGGCTTTACGAAGTTTGCACACATAAGAAGGATAATTTGAATCTTCAAAGCCCGGTGGTTGACTCATATATACATTTTCAGAGAGTTTACCTTGGAGAAAAGCGTTGTTAACATCCAACTGGCGGAGAGACCAACCGTATTGTACAGCGATGCTGAGCACAAGTCTCATCGTGGTTGGTTTAACAACGGGACTGAAGGTTTCTTGGTTGTCCGTCATCGGTCTCTGATGAAATCCCTTGGCGACAAGGCGGGCTTTATACCTGTCAATGGAACCGTTAGATGCTCGTTTTATACGAAAAATCCATTTACAACCAACAACGTTAGAAATTCCATCACGAGGGACAAGTTCCCATGTTCCATTTTTAACCAGTGCATCATATTCCTCATACATAGCTTGACTCCACCGATGATCTTTGAGAGCTTGTGAGACGGAGGTAGGCTCTATGTCTTTGGGAGTGGGTTTATGGGTATGAAGGTTGAGTTTTTGGATGGGTTTGGTGATGTTGTTCTTAGAGCGGGTAGTCATCTGATGTTGAGTAGTAGGGGGAATTGTGACAGTTGCATCTGCTGGTGGAGGGGCTGGTTGTGTTGGTGAGTGTGAAAGGGTGTTTGGTGGTTGTCTTTCCGGTGAGGTCGGTTGTGGTGACGGAGTATCGAAAAGCGGTAATTCTTGCGAGATTGCTGCAGATGGAGTGTTTGATGCCTGGTGGGATGATGTTGGAATGGTAATGATAGGTGGAATCCAAGTATTGATGGTAGCGGAAGTGGGACGTGAGAGATCAGTGTGTAGAGAGACATAGGGAAAACAGATTCAACAAATTGAACATGTCGAGACACATATACTTTTCTAGTAGATGGTTCAAAACAGATGTACCCACTTTGTGATAAGGAGTATCCAAGAAAAATACACGGTTTAGATCGCGGGGTAAGCTTGTGAGAAGCGTATGGGCGAAGCCATGGGTAACACAAACATCCAAAGACTTTGAGTTTAGAGTAGTTGGGACTTTTCTGAAAAATTAATTGGTAAGGTGAGGACATGTTTAGTGTAGGGGTAGGGAGTCTGTTAATTAGGTAAACAGCAGTAGCAAAGGCATGGGGCCAGAAGGTGGTTGGGATGGATGCATGAGATAGTAAGGCAAGTCTCGTTTCAACAATATGGCGGTGTCTTCGTTCAGAGTAGCCATTATGTTCGGGTGTGTGTGGTGGAGTAGTGAGGTGGGAAATTCCATTTAAAGAAATATAATTTGTGAGCCCCATGTACTCTCCTCCATTGTCGGTGTATAATGTGATGATTTTAAGTGAGAAATAATTTTCAACAATGGCTTTGTATCGTTTAAAGACTTCAGAAACATCAGATTTTCGTTGAATCGGGTAAAACCATATGTATTTAGTAAAATGATCAACGAAAATGACATAATATTTGAAGCCATCCTATGAGACAATTGGAGAAGTCCACACATCGGAGAAAATTATTTGAAGAGGTTGTGTTGAAGTAAGAGACGAAACATGAAATGGAAGCTTATGAGTTTTATTGCTCAAACATGAATTACATGAGAATTCCTTTGGTAAGGGTGCAGAAAACTCTAACTGGAAATTGGAAATAACGTGTTTTAGAATAGGAAAAGCGGGATGGCCGAGGCGGTGATGCCAATTGGAGGATGTAGTTTTGATGTGCGAGAAGGCAAGAATTGGAGACGACTGAGGTGGAATAGCTGGCCACTCGTACACTCCATCTTTAGCTTTGCCCGTCAAGAGAATTGCCCCAGTTCGAATGTCCTTCACATGAAAAGAAGAGGGTAAGAACTCAACAGATGCATTATTAGTATTGCAAAACTGAAAAACGGAGATCAGAATCTTTTTCATATTTGGTACACAGAGAACGTTTTTTAATGAAAAAATGGTGGTTGATGTAGCTAAAGATGCAGATCCAGTATGGGATATGGATAAACCTGTACCATCACCAATCATCACATCATCAGAACCTGTATATGGAGCGTAAAGTGAAAGGTTGTTCAAGTCTGTAGTGACATGATTAGAGGCGCCGCTGTCCAGCAACCATGACGGTTGATTTGTTGCAATGTTAGATGCGTAGTGAGCGCGTGGCTGCCAGGACGGAGTTGGGTTGTTACTTGTAGTGGACGACGATATGGGTACAAGTTGATAAGATGGGCATCGTTTCGCTGTGTGACCTTGAATACCGCACATTTGACAAAAGCCGTTGTATGGTCGAGGTGAAGGTCGATAGGTGGGAGGTTGAAGGGGATTGTTGGATGGTGGAACACTAAGGTTTTTATGATTGGGGCGCCAACCGGTTTTCCCAACGGGAGAGGGGTTATTGGGACGGTAATTGTTGTTGGATTTGTATGAGTGCCAGTTTGGGGTGTGGGTATTGGTAGGATTGGCAACGATTAGAGATTGGGTTTTTGATTTGGTGGTGGTGGAGAGGGAAACTTCAAATGATAAAAGCTTCTCATGAAGTTCATCAAACGATATAGAGGTGTCTCTGGCTTGGACATCACGAACAAGTTCTTTGTAATCGTCGCCTAGTCCATCAAGGATCTTTTCAGCCAGGTCTTCTTCCTCCATTGGAGCACCGAGAATGGCTAATTCATCTGCACGAGCTTTGATCGAATGAAGAAATTCAGTTATATTCATGGTGCCTTGGGTGGGATTTTTTAACAGAGTTTTAACCTGTTTGATGCGACCACGGGTGGGTTTGGCATATGTATTGGCTAGGGACATTGTAACATCTCGAATTTCCGTTAAATTGGTTATGAATATAATATTAACCATAAGGGTTATTTTATATTTGGTCTAGAGTATAATTTAATAGAAATGTTAAATTGAGGGTGTTTTATGACATTTAGTTAAAGGTATGGGTTAGTTGGTAAATATGGAGTATGAGTCACCATATCTAAGTATGGGGTGAAGTATGGAGGGTGTCCTGACTTTGATAAAAAAAAAGGGGTTGTGTTACATACGGATCACCCGGAAGGAAAAAGGAGAAAAGAAGGGGAGAAAAAGAGAAAGGGTGTGTGCTTGATTCTTGGTGGTTTACCTCCGATCATAAGAAGAAGAAGAAGAACAAGAATCGGTGGAAAGCAAATCTAGGTATTTGACGGATTATTGTGAAGACTTGGGAGTTTGTCTTGACATCTTTGAGAAAGCAGATTAACTCTTGATCAGGTGAGTTCATTCTTACCTTACCTTTTTATAATGTTTTAAATTGTGATAAGGTGTATTATATAAATGAATTGATTTGATGACGTTGGGAAGAATAATTTTATGAAGTAAAATTATATCAAGAATCAGAAGTGTTAATATTGATGATTAAAATCATAGGATGAGGAATTGACGTATTAAAATATGATCGGTTTATATTAAAAGATATATGATATATATATATATAACGGAGGTTTGATTTTACCAAATGATATGAGAAATTGGTGTGATAATTATGTGATTGACTCATATGAAATAATATGAGAAATATATATAAGCATTATCCTGTATGAGTATGAGTAAAAAGAACGAATTCATAAACATTGGTTTATTTGATAACATAGGATAGGCAATGTATAATTGCTATTCTTATTTAAATTGGAAAGCAACGAATAGGCAAAGTAAAATTGCTATTCGTATTGATAAATAGACAAAGTGGAATTGTTATTTATAATCAAAAAGGAGGAATAGACAAAGTATAATTGTTATTCTCGTGTATCCTTGAATAATTGAATAAGACAAAAATATAATTGTTATTCAGGTGTATGAATGACTAGGCAAAGTAAAACTGTATTTATGTAGAAGTGGGGAAATAGGTAAAGTATAATTACTATTCATATGGAACGATTGAATAGGTAATACAGATTTACTATTCACATGGAAATGATTGAAGAGGCAATATATAAATGCTATTTTGTATCCATGTCAAGAAGAAAGTATGAGGTTTGGATTGTAAGATCGTAGGATGGGATGCAGTAATATGACTTACTGAATGTTAGTCATATTCATGGGATCGGGTATGTTCTCGACTTTGAGATATGTACGTGTACGGTAAGAGTGGCGGAAGAACAGGTTTGTTATATCTTGGTTATGTTCAACTGTTAAATGTCTTAAATTTGAAAGTGAATGTTCTCACTAGGCTTTCGCCTAATTGTTTCAAATTATATTTTCTTACCAGGTATGAGCTCAGGGAAATAATGGGATGAGAGGAGAGTTTATGGTGACAACATGTTGATGAAAATTAACTCTTGTTATTGTTTGTTTATGTTAAGAAAGTATGTTATGGATTTTGTTTAAGTAAACCCTTATATTTCAGGTTTAAATTTACTCTGATTTTTAGGGTGTTACAATATGGTATCAGAGCCTTAGTTTAAGCGAACTAAGTATGCTTAGGAGGTACTTAGACTTAAACTGTGTTGAATTAAGTTATGATCAGTGAGAGATGGGTAGAATTATTAAGACTGGGTAATCTTAGAGTCGACAGATACGCAAGGTTAGTACGGTAACATTGGTAACAAGGACTCTCATGATTAATATGTTCGAAATTTCACTTAACTAATGTTATTCAGATTATGTTATTCCACAAGCATGGTTACTCCTATTTGTTGTGAGATTCCACATCGGCGAGGAGAGGGAACGAAGTCCTCCTTATAAGGGTGGATGGATACCTTCCTTGCATGAGATCTTTTCCTGTCGCAGGGTATGGGCTGGGTGCGTCCCGCGTATGCCTGTGCAGGTTAGAACAAAACCGTAGGCGGTACCAGCATGCTGTTATGCAGAGGGTATGCGCAAAACGGGCAATATCGTGTACGGTGGGCTGGAGATGTCACATTAGTACACGAGCATACTTGTTTCTAAAATTGTTACAGAGACTGGTTGACGGAAAAGTATGTATTATATGTCTGAGTTATGTATAAACTATTTCGTATGGTTATCCTTTTGTGTTATAACAAAATGATGGTGGTTATGTCACCAAAGTCCTTCGGTCCTTTGGAGGACAGACCAGTAAATGATTGAGGGTTGGAAGGACAACCTGGTACTGGCAGGACTTATGAAAGTCTGCCGAGGTAACCTTTAATAGGTGAATTGAAATGTGTTGAGATAGAATGTGAGCTGATTGATCATAACAGAAATAGTATGAAATGGTTGAATAAGTGGGCCATGGAATGCACGAATAGCAAGTATTACAAAGCCGAAGGGCGGCCACTGGTTGAAAATAGAGTGTCAATGGTAAGTTGACTGAGTAAAATGATTGACTCTGTTTGAGTGAGTAGCCATCACTTGCAAGTAAAGTTTTATGCATGGTGTTCTAATGAGTATGTTACATGAGTTTGCATAATTTTGAAATAAATGCATAAATAACAATTTCATTCAAAGATGAGTTGTATGTACAAATTTGTATTTTAAAGAAAGTTTAAGTCTTACGGAAAGTTGTATGAAAACGGTTCTCGAAATCGTTGTGTAGTACATTAAAGTTATGAGAATGTTAGGGTCAAGTGTACCCAACATGTTCCAAGAATTGTTCGTTAAGATGAGAAAATGTGTGAAATGATTTAATTATTGCATTGTTATGCATAAAGACTATGAACTCACTAAGTCATTGAGTATTACGCTATAAGTTAAGAAAGAACTCCGAGGGTGGAGAGGTGTTGGATAAATCATGGGAAAATTGAAAGTGAACTTTAGTGTCGGTTGTATGAAAGTATGAATTATGATATGTTGAAAGGATTAGGTTCAGTTAAGGACCCTTGCTAAAGAATGGGTTAAGGACGTATCGACAGGTCGACTTTTGACGTTGAAGTCGATAGTTGCTTAAGATGTATGAGGCCTTTTACCTGTCACAGGGTGCGGTCTGGGTGCGTCCCGCGTATGCCTGTGCAGGCAGGAACAAAAAAACCGTGAACGGTACCGGCATGCTGATATGCAGAGGGTATACGGTAGACTAGGAATGTTACAGAATGTATAAATGTGCGGGTAGGAACTGTTACATTCCAATTTGGCTAAGGAGGGGTACGAAGTTCCCTTTTTAGGGTGTATGAATACTTTCCTTACAAGACGAGTTGTGGTCGTCACAGGGTACTGGTATGCTTATGCAGAGGGTATGCCTGTGCGGCCAGAAACGAAACCGTAAACGGTGTCAGTATGCTGATGCAGAAGGTATCCGTAGGGTGGAAAATAAATCGTATAGTGGACTGGGGGAAATGTTACAGAATGGTTTATGTCTTGTAATACACTCACGTATGGGAATTTTGAGTGATCAATGAATAAATCACGAATGAAAGAGGTTTTGGTCAAAATACGCTTTTAGAATTTATTGTGGCTATGCAATAAGTGTGATGCATTATGTGCTTAAATGCACTTATTTAAATAAAGTGTTGTTTTAAGTATTGGTCTTCCGAGTAAGGACCGTTTGATGATCTTGTATTCTTAGTACGTTTTGGTACTATTCTTGGTTGTTTATGCATAGTAGTACATATATTATGTTTGCAGTGCTAACTTACCTTTTTGTATTTTGGTCTATATTCAAATGGGACGTATTAGTTGTTGTTATGGATAGATGCTTTTATGAATGAATGAATAGACAAAGTAGAATTGTTATTCATGTGAATATTTGAATAGGCAAAGTAAAATTGCTATTCGTGTGAATGAATGAATAGACAAAGTAGAATTGTTATTCATGTGAATATTTGAATAGGCAAAGTAAAATTGCTATTCGTGTGAATGAATGAATAGACAAAGTAGAATTGTTATTCATGTGAATATTTGAATAGGCAAAGTAAAATTGCTATTCGTGTGAATGAATGAATAGACAAAGTAGAATTGTTATTCATGTGAATATTTGAATAGGCAAAGTAAAATTGCTATTCGTGTGAATGAATGAATAGACAAAGTAGAATTGTTATTCATGTGAATATTTGAATAGGCAAAGTAAAATTGCTATTCGTGTGAATGAATGAATAGACAAAGTAGAATTGTTATTCATGTGAATATTTGAATAGGCAAAGTAAAATTGCTATTCGTGTGAATGAATGAATAGACAAAGTAGAATTGTTATTCATGTGAATATTTGAATAGGCAAAGTAAAATTGCTATTCGTGTGAATGAATGAATAGACAAAGTAGAATTGTTATTCATGTGAATATTTGAATAGGCAAAGTAAAATTGCTATTCGTGTGAATGAATGAATAGACAAAGTAGAATTGTTATTCATGTGAATATTTGAATAGGCAAAGTAAAATTGCTATTCGTGTGAATGAATGAATAGACAAAGTAGAATTGTTATTCATGTGAATGTTTGAATAGGCAAAGTAAAATTGCTATTCGCGAGAAATGATTGAATAGACAAAGTAGAATTGTTATTCATATGGATGATTAATTGAATAGGTAAAATAGAATTACTATTCAAGTAGAAATGAGGAATTGGAGAAAGTATAAATGGCAATTTCATAAACTGAAGTGAATAGGCAAGTTATAGTACTACTCGTATTAAAGATGGGGAAATAAGAATTCATGGTGATCTTGTGATATTAATACTGCACGAATAAGTTTAAAATGAAGACGATGAGATGTAAATTGGATTATGTTATGATGGAAGGATCAGGTTCAATAAAATTATCACCATTAATATACAATACTTTAGTATTGGGTAACAAAGTGGTCGTGTGGTGCAATAGTGGTGTGAGGAAGTGGTAACACTTTGGGCTGAAGAAACGCGTAAGTCATAAATGTAATGATGGCCTGCCATAATTATTGAAGTGTTCTAAAGTGGTGAGTATGTCGATTTAAAGTGTGGATGAATTTTTAAGCAGTATACGTCATTATTACTTTGAGACTCGGAGATTGAGTTGCGGTGGATGTCGGTATGGTAGATCAAGAAATAGTCGGATGAAGAGTTAATGGTAAACAATTACTCTAAGGAGGCTTACAAATTCAAGTTGGGGAGCGGGTAATGCTCAAAGTGTCCCCATGGAAAGGTGTGATTCGATTTGGAAAGCGTGGAAAGTTGAGTCCTCGTTTTCTAGGACCTTTCGCTATCACCAAAAGAATTGGCTTACAAGCGTATCAATTGGATCTTCCACCTGAGCTGGAAGGGATCCATAATACTTTTCATGTGTGTTATTTGCGAAAATGCTTAGCTGAGGAGCAAGATGTGATTCCACTTACTGATGTTAGGGTGGATGAAGGGAGCCGATGTGTAGAAGAACCAGAGGCGATTCTAGAAAAGTCAGTTAAGAAGTTACGAAGTGGTAAAGAAGTAACTATGTTAAAAGTACAATGGAAACACCATCGAGGTGCTAACGTGACGTTAGAATCAGAGGAAGACATGAAGAGTAGATATCCTCATTTGTTTGTTTAGTTTCGATTTCGAGGACGAAATCAGTTTCAAATTGGGGAGTATTGTAACATCTCGAATTTCCGTTAAATTGGTTATGAATATAATATTAACCATAAGGGTTATTTTATATTTGGTCTAGAGTATAATTTAATAGAAATGTTAAATTGAGGGTGTTTTATGACATTTAGTTAAAGGTATGGGTTAGTTGGTAAATATGGAGTATGAGTCACCATATCTAAGTATGGGGTGAAGTATGGAGGGTGTCCTGACTTTGATAAAAAAAAAGGGGTTGTGTTACATACGGATCACCCGGAAGGAAAAAGGAGAAAAGAAGGGGAGAAAAAGAGAAAGGGTGTGTGCTTGATTCTTGGTGGTTTACCTCCGATCATAAGAAGAAGAAGAAGAACAAGAATCGGTGGAAAGCAAATCTAGGTATTTGACGGATTATTGTGAAGACTTGGGAGTTTGTCTTGACATCTTTGAGAAAGCAGATTAACTCTTGATCAGGTGAGTTCATTCTTACCTTACCTTTTTATAATGTTTTAAATTGTGATAAGGTGTATTATATAAATGAATTGATTTGATGACGTTGGGAAGAATAATTTTATGAAGTAAAATTATATCAAGAATCAGAAGTGTTAATATTGATGATTAAAATCATAGGATGAGGAATTGACGTATTAAAATATGATCGGTTTATATTAAAAGATATATGATATATATATATATAACGGAGGTTTGATTTTACCAAATGATATGAGAAATTGGTGTGATAATTATGTGATTGACTCATATGAAATAATATGAGAAATATATATAAGCATTATCCTGTATGAGTATGAGTAAAAAGAACGAATTCATAAACATTGGTTTATTTGATAACATAGGATAGGCAATGTATAATTGCTATTCTTATTTAAATTGGAAAGCAACGAATAGGCAAAGTAAAATTGCTATTCGTATTGATAAATAGACAAAGTGGAATTGTTATTTATAATCAAAAAGGAGGAATAGACAAAGTATAATTGTTATTCCCGTGTATCCTTGAATAATTGAATAAGACAAAAATATAATTGTTATTCAGGTGTATGAATGACTAGGCAAAGTAAAACTGTATTTATGTAGAAGTGGGGAAATAGGTAAAGTATAATTACTATTCATATGGAACGATTGAATAGGTAATACAGATTTACTATTCACATGGAAATGATTGAAGAGGCAATATATAAATGCTATTTTGTATCCATGTCAAGAAGAAAGTATGAGGTTTGGATTGTAAGATCGTAGGATGGGATGCAGTAATATGACTTACTGAATGTTAGTCATATTCATGGGATCGGGTATGTTCTCGACTTTGAGATATGTACGTGTACGGTAAGAGTGGCGGAAGAACAGGTTTGTTATATCTTGGTTATGTTCAACTGTTAAATGTCTTAAATTTGAAATTGAATGTTCTCACTAGGCTTTCGCCTAATTGTTTCAAATTATATTTTCTTACCAGGTATGAGCTCAGGGAAATAATGGGATGAGAGGAGAGTTTATGGTGACAACATGTTGATGAAAATTAACTCTTGTTATTGTTTGTTTATGTTAAGAAAGTATGTTATGGATTTTGTTTAAGTAAACCCTTATATTTCAGGTTTAAATTTACTCTGATTTTTAGGGTGTTACAGACATCCATGCTTCATGTGAGGTTTTGGCACGGGCAACAAAGGATATAAGAGACGGTGATAAAGAACTGATGAGAGCATTCAGAATCAACTGATCTTGGCGAACCCAAAGGGTGTACGCAGGATTTGGTGTGGCTTCATTATTCGTGCTGATGGTACTGGAAGGACATGGCTTGGATCCATCAACATATCCAAGAAGATCATATCCAACGAAAAGTGTTTCAAACTGGATTTTCCATGAGAGATAGTTAGAAGAGGTAAGTTTTAGAGGAGCTTGGATAAGTGTGTTGATGGTGATGAATTGGTTGGATTGATTAGGAGGGGGAGAGGGAGTTACTGTGTTGTTTGCCATCACGATGTAAGAAGAGGGATTTCAATAAAGGGAAAAAAGGAATCAGTACTAGGGATGCTCTGATACCATATGGAAAGTAGTGGGAAAGCTGCCCCTTTCATTATACACAATGGATCAATAAATAGTACACAGAACTAACAAACTTTCCTAGCTATACGAAAGATAAGAAGCTGAATTCAAAAGACCTATAATTTAGGAATACTAGGTTTGAATTCAAACTTTACAGCTGTATATTTAACCTATAAATTCAATATGAACTCCATGAGCTTGAAGAATCACATTGGGGGATAGAAACATTTTCTATGGACCAATTTAGGTAGTCAATATCTGACATTAAACAATCATCTAGCTGCACATAAATTTCCCTTAAAGCTTTTTCCTTCTTCTTTTGCAAGAATACCTTGGTTCTGGGTTTTGACAATGACGAAACCAGGCAGTAACCTGGGGGAGAGGTAGTTTTTATTTGATATAGTAAAATAATATCCAAGATACCCATTTAATGCCCCTTGCAAATTGACAAAAATACCCTTATTTTCTGTTTTAATTACAAATATGCTTTGTTTTTCAATGACCTTTGATTTATATTGATCCATGGACTAGATTAGTTCTCAAGGTTCTCAATCTTTATTTGGTTCTCACTAGATTTAACCCCTATATATATATATATAGAGAGAGAGAGAGAGGCCCACTATTTTGTAAACTTTTTTTCGTGTAAACTTTGAATTTCATAGGTTTTCTTAATGAATTTTTTTCATGAGTTTGTTTATTTTGATGAAATTGTTTCATATATTTTTGTTTTTTATGTAGTTTCATATAATTTTTTTCATTCCTATGGAAACTGTTTCATATATTTTCTCAGTTTGATGAAACTTCTTCATTTTTACATAAAAAACATAAATATATGAAACATTTTCATCAAGAAATGAATTATATGAAATATTTTCATCAAAATAAACAATTTCATGAAATAATTTTATCAAGAAAACCTATGAAATCCAAAGATTACAAAGTTTTCACACATTTAAAGGTTTACAATTTATTATCTATATATATATATATATATAGGCTGGGTATCAAATACAAACCAACTAGTTTGTACAAACTCGTACAAACCATACATAGCTTCATGATTTTGTAAATTTGGCTTCATGAATGTATATATATATATTTTGGCTTCATGAATATATAATTTGGCTTCATGAATATATCATTTGGCATTTTTAACTAATTTTTTTACAAAAATACCCTAAAATACCCTTATTTTTGTAAAAAAATTAGTTAAAAATGCCAAATGATATATTCATGAAGCCAAATTATATATTCATGAAGCCAAAATATATATATATATACATTCATGAAGCCAAATTTACAAAATCATGAAGCTAGGTATGGTTTGTACGAGTTTGTACAAACTAGTTGGTTTGTACCCGATACCACCCCTATATATATATATATATATATAGGGGCTCATTCTTTTGTTAACCAGTGCATATATGCACATCAGGCAATTGTAATATGTGCATATATGCAATGCCCGATGTGCATATATGCACATCATGAAAAAGTTAACAAAAGAAGGAGACCATATATATATATATATATATATATATATATATATATATATATATATATATATATATATATAGGGTCCCCTTCTTTTGTTAACCAGTCATTTAGTGTTAACTGTATTAACTAATCTAGACCATTAATCATCAAAATCAATGGCTAAGATTAAAATCATTTTTTAATTCATAATTAAAATAAAAACACGGTTGATTTCATTTGAAGCATATATGCATAGGGGTATTCTTGTCATTTAATAAATATGGATAACTATCAGATAAGGAAACAATCAACCCACGCGCTACATTTAAGGACTTGATAAACTTATCTCTAATTGATTTAGAAACAAAAATACCAAACACATACTCTCTCTCCAATCTCAATTCAAAAGAAAATCAACCAAAGAAATCAGTGGGCAAAAATCAACAGGTTGCTTGCAATCGATTCCAAAAAATAGTGGGATAACATCGACAAGTTCATTCCAATCGATTGCAAAGAAGATACAAATCGGGGAATTCAAAATCGTGTGCAAATCGATCCCATATCGAGCAAACCCAAATTGATTCCAATCGATTCCAGAAAAGTCGATTACAAATCGATTCTTACACAAGCCGAAACCCTACGAACTCTCTCAAGAAAGCAGTGGTCTTCGAGTTTTGAAATGGGTTTATGTGCCACTTTAATATATGCTTATATCCGGTTGTAATTTGTGCATATATGCAAGTTTGATATGTGCATATATGCAATTGTGAAGTGATGCATATATGTTGTGGGTGTAAAGTATGCATATATGCAATTTTGATATGTGCATATATGCTGCATGTGTAAAGTTTACATATATGCAGTTGTAATAAGTGCATATATGCAATTCTCTAATGTGCATATATGCTATTCTCTGATATGCATGTTGTGGGTGTAAAATATGCATATATGCAATTTTGATATGTGCATATATGCTGCAGGTGTAAAGTGTAAATATATGCAATTGTAATATGTGCATATATGCAATTCTCTGATGTGCATGTTGTAGGTGTAAAATATGCATATATGCAATTTTGATATGTGCATATATGCTTCAGATGTAAAGTGTAAATATATGCAATTGTAATATGTGCATATATGCAATTATCTGATGTGCATATATGCAGTTTCATATCAAGCATATGTGAAAATTTGGGTATATGCATTATGTGAAAGTAAGTACATATAGGAAAAACATATATGAGAACCGACGACAAATCTTGATACTTGTATGTCTTTGATTAATACGGTCTAAAACATAATCGATTACCAGAAAAATAATCGCAGAACAAATCGTGGACAAAAAATACAGAAATGATAGCAATCTGAATTATTTAGGCGTGAAAAAATTGACTAAATGAAAAAAATCTGGAATAATATGATGAAGATTAGGATGAATATTAAAAATTAATATATCAATAACTAACAATTTTGACTAGGCGTGATATTAGGAAAGGATAATTACTGCAAATAACAAAAAAGTTAAATTCCTATCCTACCCTTGCATCAAACGTCCAATGAATATTAAAACCACCCATGTATCTTGCTTCCTATTGGTCCACACTAAGTTAACAAGGTTAACACTATTTGAATGGTTAACAAAAGAAGGGCCCTCTATATATATATATATATATATATATATATATATATATATATATATAAAAGCTCCATTGTAAACCACATTTTGTTTGTGAAGTAATGTCTTTGATCCAACCATTTACATTAAATATGATTTTTAATTAAAATGGTTATCACTTTATTCCAATCGAATCCCGGAGTAATATAAACTTTTATTTATATTATGAATTTCATTACTTATAAATTATTAACTAATATTAATTTGAATTATTAGTTAATTTAGATTGTAAACTATTCATTAATATTAATTATTTAAATTTATTATTAATCTTATCAATTGCTTTCATGTTGTTATTATTATCTTTATTATTATTGAATATATTTAGTTGTTAAGAAGTAAAGAAAAAAATAGAAATGATGTCGAAGGTTACATTAAAAGTTAACTTTTTTTTGTTTTATTTTAGTAAATATTTGATATAATTAGTTTTTTAATATATTATAATAAATTTATTATAAATAGTCTTAGTTGGTATAAATCCAAAATTTTGTAATATTTATTAATTTTTAATATATAGTAAATTTAATCAAAATTGTATTAATTAACATCTTACACTATTTAACTTTTTTATTATATAGTGTGTATTAATTAACATATTATTATTAATAACTTGTTTTAAAAATATTATGAAATGTTAGAATTGACTAATCTTTTAACATGTTTTTTTTGTTATTTAACATTTTTGAACTAACTTATCAACTTGTTTTCTATGAAACATAATTAATTTATCAAACAAAGGTTAGTATTAATATGTGTAATAACCGAGTTTTCTGTTAGTCAATAATTGGGGAATCTTGGAAGAAATTCAAAATTTAAGAGAGTTATGTGGTCCAAATGTAAAGAATTGAAAGTTTGGTGTTTATTGAGGAAAGTATATAAGGAGGAGGAAAACCCTAATTCTCTCATTTTTAGCAATTGTGTGTGTGTGTGTGTGTGTGTGTGTGTGTATGCGGCTCGAAGAGAGAGTGCATGAGAAAGGAGCAATTTCAATTGAGAAGGGAGAAAGAAGTTGTAGCAGCTGAAACTTGGAATTGATCAGTAGAATCTACAGGTAACTATTAATCCTTCTCTTCCTTAGTTTTGGGTGAAATGTTTTGGGGTTTTGAAGAGAGAACTTGGATTTTGTGGATTTCTTGTGTTTCCTTATTAAATCTGTTTAAGAGGTGTTGTAGTTTAGGAAATGGGTATCTATCGACCCATTTTGCTAATCTGGAGGTGTTGAGGGAATTAGGACTCGAGATTATGCAATTTTCTGCGTTTCTGGGTTTTTCTCGTAGCGTCCGGAAACCTTCAAGTCAGGGTAGTGTCCGGACGATTGGTGGTGTCCGGATGAGAGTAGTGTTCGGATGAGAATAGTGTCCGGGTGAGTGTTGTCCGAGTAGAGTTGTGGTAGTAGTTTCCGGTAGTTTAACCAGAAACCCTTGAGAATCCGGATAGAATGTCCGGATAGTTTTGGGTGTCCGGGTAGAACGTCCGGATAGCTCTGGTTGTCCGGATAGTCTTGGCTGTCCGGGTAAAGTGTCCGAAAAGTTGTGGTGTGGCACTGTAGTGCAGTCTGTTAGTCCGAAGGGTTAACCGTGTAAGTGTGAAGTTCAATCAGGTGACTTATTTTGGTAGTGTGTATCCTTATAGGTGCAGTTGAAGGGAGAATCCATCTAGTAAGAGGATTAAACAGGACGACAGGTGAGTCTTTCTGAACCTAAATTTTATACAAGTGTGTGGTTAACAATTATTGTCTAATGGTGGGCTCTCCAAATGCTTTTATTACAAACTGAAGGTTTAGTGTGTGGCATGGTTATTATTTAACTGTGTGCTTTTCAATTACTTTTATGGAAAAACGATGAAAAGTGTGTGGTGTGGATTTTTATCTAACGATGTGTTATACAACTGCTGCTGTTTCAAGCGATGATTAATTGTGTGACAGTATGTGTTTCAAATGAAGGAACAGTGTGTTTGAAGATTATTATTTAACAGTGTGCTTTTCAACTGCTTTTATTTCAAGGCAAGGTATGAATGTGTGATTCATAAGTGTGGCTTATATGTGTGATTTAAATGTGTGTGACCATGCTCTGGCTTTTGTGTGACATGGGCGGTGTGTGCCCGATTACGTTGTCACGGTGTGTGTGACATGGGCGGTGTGTGCCCGATTACGCTGTCACGGTGTGTGTGACATGGGCGGTGTGTGCCCGATTGCGCTGTCACGGTGTGTGTGACTTTAGCGCGTGCCAGTAGCATGTGTCAATGTGTGCATATCAACTTTGTGTGCTAGTTATGACTTATACAATGCTTTCATAACTGATTTTATAAACTGAAATATTTTGGTGTGACTTGGTGTGGAGGGAACTCACTAGACCTCATGGTCTAACCCTCACTTTTCAAAATTAAAACCTTTTTCAGGTAAGCTGTATTTAGGGTTATTTCCGCGAACCCTGTATTGTAAATCTTGTTAGTGGGACCATGTTGAGCCGTTTTTGGCGTTATGAACTAAAGAGGTAGCTTCTAGCTCGTATGTAAATTTTTGGGTTGTTACAATATGGTTTATGTAAAATAAAATTTAACATTGAAATAGTTTTGGACAAATACATGATGTGGTCCATACATTAGGCTTAAAATCTCGAAATAAATGATAATTGATTAGGACCGGTCAGATACGTGGTCCAAAAAAGGGTTTGGTTGAGTTGATATTTTTTTTAAATATTTTAGGGGTTGTTTGGTTGTTTCCATTAAATCTCATATGGATAAATTTAGTTGTATTGATAAAGCTATCGTATGGATTAAATATAGTTGTTTGTTGTGCTGAATAATCTGTCTCGATGAAAAAATGACCATTTTACTCTTCTATTTATATTTGTCTCAATGATGAAAATGAACACCATTGAATAACAAAACCATCAAACCAAACAAGATTTGAATAACAATAATACCATTGTAATTAAGAAAACAAAATTCCTTAATCAGAGAGCACCATTGAAGAATAACACCAAATAAAAACAAATTTTACAATTTGATCGTCTATAAAATTCATGTCAAAGAGATCTGATAAAGAACACCCTCCCCCATATTCATATCATGACAAATTGGAACCTCGTGAATTAATGTTATTAATATCTTCACGAAAACACATCCCTTTCGATTTTCTAGAAACCGGTCCTAAATTGAACAATCGCATAGCCCATATTCTCTTCCCATTTTGATCAAAAAATTAAAACAACTACAACTTGAAATGAAGAACAAAAAAAGAGGTTAGGAGATTCACAAGATTTAAGAGATTCAAATATGAACCTAAAGTTCGTGGTTTACCTCTCAACTCTAAACCTAAAGTTTATGTTTACCTCTCAAACACAAGATTTAAGAGATCAAATTCTTGGTTTATCACTTGAGCCGTCATTAATCTCCTCTCAAACTCATCCAAAAATGAACAATCACAAAAACCACCCTTTTCGATTTACCTCTCAAACCTAGGGCGATAGTGGAGATAAGGAAAGCAAATATGAAGACCGGCGAGAACACCCTCAAAATACCGACCGAAGCGGCTCCGATCGAAGAGGAAGTTGGAATGGTGAGGGATGTCGTGGGGGATAGGCTATGGAAAGATGGAAGCTGAAGTTGAGGGTTTTTTCTTCTTGAGAGGATGGAGAGCTGAGATTTTTTTTATTTGGGAGGGGTAGAGGTGGAAATAAAGTGTTTGCATCGATAAAGCTTCATCCTTTAAGCTTAGCGATTAAGTCATTATCTATCTCATTAATTCATTACCAAACATTTTTACATGGTTGAACGAATAAGTTGAAGCTCTTATTAAGCTCTTTTAGCCGCTACCAAACAAGCCCTTAACCATATTAATATCTTAAGTGACATATAAGTTAAATTTTAAATATGTTAAATTATTATTTAACTATAATCATTTTAGTGTTTATTGACAAGTCTATGTATATTGATTATTTTATATTTTAATACCTATTTAACTAAAATAGTTTTTTTTGTGTAAATTAATTAAAACGAGAGACCAAATATATTACGAAATTGAATGTATAGGGAGTAACCAAAACTATTAGTAAAATGAAAGTAGATATAGGGACCACGCATGTTATAAAAATGAAAGTAAATGGATAGGAAGGGTTAATGGACGGAACTACCTCTCCCTACGACACTATAAATGGCATTATAAGATCATATACTAGGGGTGTAAATGATGCGAGTCGAGCACGAGTATCAATATACTTGACTCAAACTCGAAAGCCAATACTCGAGCTCGAACTCGAAAACTCGCGAGTAATGAAAATCCCAACTCGACTCGAAAGCCAATTCCCGAGCTCGAACTCAATAGACTGATAAACAAACTTATATAAAAATATTAAAATAACTCAAGATGAACCACTCCCTAGGATACACCATGTAGAAGAAAGTCAAGAAACCATTAGGTTCAAGCCCCTAAACAAGTTAAATAGTATAGGCAATGTAACATCCTGGGGGGTGAAGGGTGAAAGCCTCACTACCCGGGTTCGAGCCCCGTGGTGTGCATTATGCGGTATCCAGACTTCAAGACGGTCTTTGGGCCGGGTCTTGGGCTAGCCATAGGCTAGTTGGGCCAGCCATAGGCTGGGCCGAGTCGACGGGGATTAGTCGGGTGGCACCCTTAAGTGGGAGCCCGGATACCCCGGAAACGTGTGTGTGTGTGTGTTCTACTGTCGTTCAAAAAAAACATATATATACTTAGACCTCAAAGGGTTTGGAGGTGAGAATTTCTCACCAAGGTCAGTACTAATTTTTCTTTTTTACTTCAACATCTTTTAGAATATATATATAATAATAATAATAATCGTTTTTATTATATTTAGATAATTATATAATATAATAATATAATGTTTTTTTACATTATATTTTATACATGATAATATAAAGTTGATTATATAAAAAATATATTCGAGTATCTCACGAGCTTATCGAGTCGAGTATCAGGTGGCTCGACTCAACTCGTTACTATGTCAAGTCGAGCTTGAGTTCGAGTCGAGTCTATTCGAGTCGAGTGTTGACCGAGTTTTGACCCCTACCATTTACAACCCAACACTAAAAACACAAAAATGAAAGTATTTTCATCTACAAGAGCATCTCCAATCCAACCACTAAAAAGTAACACTAAAAATGATGGGTCCATTGATCACTGAAAAAAACTCAACTCAAACGACACTAAAAATCATCTTTAATATAATAACAATAAACACCTTAATATATAGAGGTATACTTTAGTGACCTTCATTTTTTTAATGTTGGTTGGAGACGAAAAGATCATCATTTTTGTGTTTTTAGTGTTTATTTTATATTGAGTTGGATATGGTATAACTAAACACTTAAAAACATTAAAAAAATGAAAGTTAATAAAGTATATCTGTATATTTGAAAGTTAATAAAGTAGATATTTAAAATAAAATCAAATCCCAGAAACCATACTTGTTAATTTATGTAGATAATAAGAACAAAATTTTCATTTACTCAAATCAAAATTAAAATTTCATTAATTTAGAGTTAATAAATTAATTATTTTATTATTATATATAGAGATATTGTTTTTAGTTTTTACTAATAACTGAATTACACCAACTTTATTCGAATTCAAACTTTAGGCCCAAACCCAATATTCAAAAAACTTGTATACATTAGCCCTCAATCCAAACCCAATATTGAATAAATTTTGGGCCGTAGTCTCGTAGGACGTCACTGCCAGCGGTTTAACGTGGGAATGGAATCTGATCGATTTTGTTCCCCGAGGAGCTTCCGGTTAACAACTCAACATCCAGAAAACTCGATTGGGTAATCCTGGAGTTTGTAGGTTTGTTTTCCAAATGCTATAATGGAATTTCACCGACAAAAAAGGCATCTCAGGAAAGCTCAAAGCCAAACCAGAGAATAAGGTTTGATTGTTTGTGGTTTCAGTGTGATTCGTATGCTGTTTAATTGTTATAGTAAATCCTGTTTCGAACCGATCTGATTTGTTTTTGATTGTTTGTGTATTTTATTGTATTAGATGTGTTTTGATTGTAACTCGAAGAATCCGATTTGGGCGTTGGTAAGACGGTAACCTACCGGATCTTACTCTGTCTGGACTGTTCCGTCAATCTTCGTGGTCTGGTGTTCATATCAGCTTCGTTAGGTGTTTTTTTTAATCTTCGTCGTGATATTCAAGTTTTCATAGACCAATGATGTATCATCACCTTGCTAATTAAGCTGTAGAACGAATTAAGTTCGAGTAACTTGCTTTTCTGAGAAGATATGTGATTAAATCAGATCTAACTTGAAATTATAGTTTGTTTATCATTTTATGGGTGTTCGAGGCCAGCTTATTGTTGCCACAATGCTAGTCAATGTGTAATCTATGTTCATTATCATTTTTTATTTTTATTGAAAGTGATTTTAACTGTTAACATTTTTGTGAAATTATACCTTAGACTGCTCTAATCATGTGTAGACAAGTGAAAACCTGTGTGATCAAAAGCCTGAAGAACCAGATGCACATGTTGCACCCCTAAGTCACCCAGCTTCTTTGCTGAATATGCAGTGGACAACAGTTTGTTGATAAGAAAGAAGTGGCTTGGCAAAAGTCTGGGTAAGCAATGTTATTACAATTTGGCGTTAAGCGGATGCATTAGTAAAAAACTGATCTGATGAGTGATATAGATAAAATAGAGAGATTTGAGGAGCCCTAAGATATGGAAAGAGATTTTTATGAGTTGTCAAATTATTGAATTACTAAAACATCCCTCTAGTACTAACTAAAGAAATAAACCAAATTAACTAAAATGATCAGCGATTATCACAAATTATTGAGTTCTTATTTGATTTGATTTGATTAGACCCCTACTAATATCTAATATGGAATGTCTCAACATGACATTAAACCTCAGCAAAAAAATGTTTCTGTAATTTTCTCTTTATTGTATTCATGTTCTGCTGTTTCAACTATATTCATGTTTCAGATTTCCTGCGAGAATCTAGTCTTTATATTAGCCATTACTCTGTAACATAGTGCACATATTTTCCATGCTTTGGGCCCGTGTCCAATGTTATCAGAATTGATCTTTCGGGATGAGAACAAAGATGATCGAGTCGTGTTGCAAAAATTGTTGGTATGTATTTTGATTTGATCAAAAGTGTGGATATACTTTGGATAAATGTGAGTACAAATAGGATTTTAGTGGGTTCTACTTCTACCCAGATCTTCTTCCATCTTCTCATATGCTTATTTGACACCTTTTTTATCTTGTAAACATAACAGGAAGCATTGATATCAACTAATTTGTATGTTATGTTATCCACCATTGTTTATAACATGACCTGTTGACCTGGCAGGTGGTAAAAAGAACAATGTTATTGTTATAAAATTACTAATGTAATTGTTATTGGAACTTGGCTCAAAAACAATATTACCAAGCTCGAGCTCATATAATTTTTCAATGTTCGAGCTTGATACTTGTTTATGGACTTGATCTAGAGATCAATCAGTCTTAAAATTCTTAATCAAACACTTCTCTTTTATTTCAATGTTAAGAAAATACAACCTAACAATATTACTAATCAAAACCCTAAAAAATGATGAGAGAGAAAAGACTATGTAGCTGTTATGAAGATGAAGAAAGAAAAAATAATCTGATACGTCTTCAAGAGCAAAGACTCTTCCTTAAATATGCAGCATATTTACATTTGCAGTCCCTGGAGATCCATACTAAGGGGCCGTTTACTAAACGCTTATCCGGGTAAGCGCTTATCAAATCATATTGATGCATATGGCAATGACCAAGAATCTTGCCCAGCAAGAGCAAATGCAAGGACGAGAGTCTTACCCTAGTAAGTGATGGCGACGACTCTTACCACGGTTAGCACTTACCAGGTAAATTGTTGCATACAATACTATTTTGGTGGACTAAAATCTTACCCGGTAAGTAAGTGATGGTGTTTAATTTTGTCGATAAGTGCTTACCCGGATAAGCATTTGGTAAACGGCCCCTAAGTGCTCCGCTAACCTCCCACTTTCTCCAAGCTTGAGGCGTCGTCCACTAGTTTCAGATATGCACTCTTTTGCCCCTGGAACTTCAGCCCCAACCCTTTTATTTCTTTTCACTTCCGAAATATTACAAAATTAACCCAAAGTCAAGATTGTACAATTTGAAATATATTTCCAACATCCGCCCTCAATCTTGACCTTTGAATAAATCAAACATTCTCATTTTAGAACACAAAAAATTGTGTTGATTTATTCCAATAGATTTTGTAAAGATTTCAGAAGTATTTTCAGCAGAAGGAATTTTAGAAACTTTTAACACACCCACACTAATTAGACGTCGAACTTGATGAACATCAATTTTGATGTGCTTAGTGCGTTCATGAAAAACAGGATTATAGGCGATTTGAATTGCTGATTTATTATCGCAAAACAGATTTACAGGCAGTAAATCTTTTATATGTAAATCATCTAAAATTTTCAAGACCCAAATAATTTCAGGACCCGTGGCAGCCATAGCACGATATTCAGACTCGGCAGAGGAACAAGAAATAGTATTTTGTTTCTTGCTTCTCCACGAAACCATACAATTTCCAAGAAACAAACAATAACCCGTAACAGACCTTCGAGTAGAAAGACACTTACCCCAATCAGCATCTACAAAGCCTTGTACGCAAAAATTATCTGACCTGGTAAAGCTAACACCTTTTCCAGGAGAAAGCTTCAAGTATCTAAGAACTCTAAGTGCAAGTTTTAAGTGTGATTGTCTCGGAGCATGCATAAATTGGCTAAGACAGTGTACTACAAACGCAATGTCAGGCCGAGTAGCTAATAAATAAATTAACCTACCAATTAAACGTTGATAACCAGAAAAGTCAGACAAAGGAGGATCGCTAGAATTGCTAGAATCGGTAACCACTAGATTCATATCCATAGGTGTACTACATGGTTTACAACCAAGATAACCAAAATCATTAAGCAATTCTAAACAATATTTTCTTTGTGAGATACAAACACCATCAATACACTCTAGAATTTCAATTCCCAAAAAAAATTCAATTTTCCTAAGTCTTTTATGAGAAATTGACTTTTCAACTGTTATTTGACTTTATTTATTTCATCTACACTATTACCAGTCAATACAATGTCATCAACATAGACTAATAATGCAAGAAAAACAGAACCAGAAAATTTTGTAAAAAGAGAGTAATCACTTTCACTTTGAACAAAACCATAGTCAATAAGACAAGAAGACAGCTTAGCGTACCATTGGCGAGGAGCTTGTTTCAACCCATAGAGAGATTTAACAAGTTACAAACTTTATGATCATCAGAATTATAATAACCTTCAGGTAACGTCATATAAATATCTTCAGACAAATCCCCATACAAGAAGGCATTATTAACATCTAATTGATAAATATTCCATTTGAACTGTACAGCTAAAGCAATAATACATCTTACTGTTACCATTTTGACCACGGGAGAAAAAGTCTCATCATAATCAATACCATATCTTTGACTATAACCCTTAGCAACGAGTCTAGCCTTATATCGCTCGATCTCACCCGTAGACTTGTATTTTATTTTATAGATCCATTTACAACCTATAGGTTTCCTATTATGAGGTAAATCACAAACTATCCATGTACCATTTCTATGAAGGGCTTCCATTTCTTCATTCATAGCACTAATCCAATTAGTATCATTACATGCTTCTTTAAAAGTTTTGGGTTCAACAGATTTATTAAGGCTAGAAACAAAACAAAAATTCTCATTGCTAAGACACGAATAATTCACAACCTTTTCTATCCCATATTTAACCTATCCTTCTACCACAAAGTCATCAAACTTCCGTGGAAGATTTTATACCCTTGTAGATTTTCTAGAAGATTGAGAAGAAGAAGAAGAAGAAGAAGAAGAAGAAGAAGAAGAAGAAGAAGAAGGTTGGGACAGATTACCCTCAGAATTGGAACCCAAATTTTGATCATTAGCAAGTTCAAGTTCAACATTAGCATCACATGGCCGACTGGCAGCCACACCGGTGCCACGCAGTGGCTGCCATCCTATATCATGATCAAGGACATTTCCCGATGGCATGGAAGTGTCTTGATTAATGCAGTCATTTGACCTGCAAGGAGGTTGCCTACTGTCTGCTCTACTAGGGCTACCAAGCTGACTATGGTCACTAAAGGTTTCATCGATTAACGGGTTCCCATTTTCATCATTGGGAGGTGAATCATTATAATCATCAGTAGATTCAGAAAGGAAATCAAAGAAATTCAAGGTATTTAACTGTCCATTATTTTGATTAAACAACTTATCCAAACTCATCTTATAAGGAAAAACGTTTTCATAAAACTTCACATCACGAGAAATTATAATTTTCTTAGAATCCAAACTGAAAAGTCTATATCCTTTTTGAGAATTTGCATATCCCAAAAGGATACACTTTTCAGATCTAGATGAAAACTTATCACTCAGATTTGGTAACACAGCAAAACACAAACACCCACAGTTCCTAAGACGAGTAAGGACATGTTTTAAACCATGGACAAGTTCATAAGGGCACTTACCATTTAAAATAGATGCAGGAGTCCTATTTATCAAATAAGTAGCCGTAAGGACACACTCCCTCCACATGTTAAGAGAAACACCCCCTGAAACATAAGAGCCCTAGCTACATTGAGTAAATGTCGATGCTTGCGTTCCACCACCCCATTTTGTTGTGGGGGTGTAAACACAAGAGGTTTGATGAATGATGCCTTTAGTTTTAAAATACGAGTTAAGTTTGGAGTTGGTAAATTCAGTCCCATTGTCACTTCTAAAAATTTTGACAGATTTTTCAAACTGAGTAGCAATGAGGTTCACAAACTCAACTATGTAATCACCAACTTCATGTTTTCCTTTTAACAAATAAACCCACACAGCACGGGTAAATCATCAACAATACTCACAAAATATTTGGGTTCCAATTCTGAGGGTAATGTGTCCCAACCTTCTTCTTCTCCTCAATCTTCTAGAAAATCTACAAGGGTATCAAATTGTTTCCACAAGGAGTTAAGTTTGTGATAATACTCAGAAACAGAAGTGCTATTTTGAGTTAGTGAATTTATCTTTTGATGCAGGTTAAATGTGACAGATCCGTCCACTTTATCATAAGTTTCTTTCAATTCTTCCCAGACTTTAGAGGATTCTTTGGAAAATACTTGACCTAAAAATAGATCCTCAGTCATAGAACCTAAAATCCAGGATAGAACAATAGAATTACACCTGTCCCATTGTTTTCCCAGGACAAGGTCATTGTCATGACGAGGACATGATCCATCAATAAAGCCCAATTTGTTCTTAGTTTCTAAAGCTAATGTCATAGCACATGCCCAGACTCTGTAGTTATCAGTATCACTCAATTTAAAATTCAAAAGCGGTACCCCACTGGTGTCACTGGGGTGCAGGTACAGAGGATCTCCAAAGTCAAGTTTGGCAACTTTGGATTCCTTTGCACCCGCACCTTCAGGGTCATCAAAAGGGCCATCCATAACCACAACAAGAAAGCTAGAAAGAAACACACAAAGTGAACTTCTGAATAGATTACAGCAGGATTCCTAAAACACTCAGAGGTGCTAGGTCAAGCCCACTATTCAGATACCAAAAAACACACACAACAACCCAAGGAAAAAAGACACGGTTAGATCAAACAAGGCACAAAGAACAATACCAAAGATTAAGAGAGAAAGAATGACTTACAGAGCGCTCCTTGCCAAGGTAAAGGAAAATAAGCACAACGGAAAGAGTAAAGAGAAGAAGACTTACAACGCGTGTAGCAAAGATGGTCCCCAACCGTCTAAGTATAAATCACAGAGGTGATTCGCTTAGACACCTGAACAAATAACAAACTGTTGGTCCCGAAGGCCTATACAAGTTTGTAGAAGGGGGGGGGGGGGGGTTGAATACAAACACACAGATTTTACTTTTCTAAATTGTTTATTGATAAATCATTAACAATTTACAGCTTGTTGCGGAAACAAGATTAAGGATAAACCTAAATCTAAACAAGTTGGAACACTAAGGTTTCTTGCACTAAGAGAGATAAGGAAATTACTAATAATAACCTATCTTGAGATAAGAGATTGAACTTGTCCAGAGTTAGCAAGTTACTTCAAATGAAGTGGGTTCATCTCTTTATATACTGCATGCATTTAATGCAAGTCAGTATACACTTTACACGTGTCATCAGCTGGTTGGTTGCATGTCATTGACCTTGGTTGACAACCTTAGTAGCCACATGGATGAACAGTGTAGTATCAGAGTGGTTGTACGATTTCAGACAGTCGGAGGTTATTTTCTGACATTTCGTACGGAGTCGTGCAAGGGAGGTTAAGACAAAAGTACTTTGTACGGAGGACTTCATGATCAGCTTTCGTTGATTCAGCGATCTATCATTTCATATCAGCGAATGATAGAGTTCAGCGATAGCTGAAGTCTTGTACTTGATACTTCACGTTGAGTGGACAAATCTGAGTCTTCGCTGATCCGCATCAGTTCATTAGGAGACTTGTCGCTGGTTCTTGAGCTTGATCTTCGACTTCAGCGTAGAACCTTTGTTGACGTGAAACTTGTCTTCAGGGATCATAAGTAACAACTAACTTATCAGCGATCATCATAATGACTGAACAGACTCAGTATTAATGGTGAACAGTTTCGCTGAATGTTTAAATTAAAGAGCGAGAGTTCCTATCAGCGGTACTGGAAGATCTTAGTACTTATCAGCGATAGTGAAACTCTGATACATATTGTTTACTTACAATTTTCACTAAGTATATAAGAGAGGGTCATTATCAAATCACTGAGGGTTTGGATCAACAATATCCCCCTATTTGATTATGACATAGCAACAAAGAAAATTGCTATTAAATGAAAACATAAGGATAAAAAGAACTCATAAAATATTTGTCTCTTTTACTGTTTTCTGGGATCTTTTCAGTACTGATGGAGTAAAGTACATTCGCTGAAATCTTTCTTTAAAACTTTGAATCAAGATACAAAGAGAAATGAAAAGATTACAAGTACAAGCGAAATAAATTACAAGTACAAAAGGATAACTGATAAAATAGATGAAAGAGGCGATCCTATCAGCTTACAAAGGTTCTTCCTTAATGAGAAGTTCATCAAGGGTCATTGATGTGGTGGGAATCATCCAGTCAGGAACGGTTACACCTTGTTTTCTTTTGATCAGCGCTTCTTCAAAAATCAAGGGTTTCAGATGTCGTGCCTGAGGGTCATTTCTGAAGTCACACCAGTAGATGAGATCTCTGAACTGTTCGATTGGAGTGATTGGAAGCTCAGCGATCCGTTGAAAACGCTTTCCACCATCGTAGTCATGAAAAAATATCCCGTAGGGTTCGCTTATGACTTTGCCAGGGATGAAAGTCTCACAAGGAGGAAGAGATGTGTCAAGCATGGAAAGATCAGGATCAGGACCAAGGACTTCAGCACGTGAAAAACCAATACCTGTTTCATTTCGAATGCCAGGGCCATCAATTGAAGATATAGATTTCTTCTTCTTCTTTGTTGAGGCCTTTCTTTTCTGACTTTCGAGAGGAGGAGGAGGAATATCCACACAGGAGTAGACTAAGTCGATTTGTTTGTTGATCAGCTTTTCAACATGTTCCTTGTATTTCGACTTGGACTTCTGGATGGCTAACCTGATCTCCAACCATTCAGAGAGACCGTACTTCGTTATGGCTTCAGCATAGAATTTTTCAGACTTCTTATCTTCTCTGAATATCTCAATTTCAGCGATTGAAACAAGGGTTGTTCTTCCAGAGATGAATACCTTGTTGATTTTGGCAGGAGAGTCTCTGTAGTTGACCTTTTCTTTGCACCAGGCTAAAGTTGACTGAGACACAGTTCTCTTTTCTTCAGTTATCTTCTTGGTGTTTTCCCAGAGCTGACGTTGAACATCAATGGGAACTCTTTTCAGCTTGGGGTCTTTTATTGAACGTTTAGAAAGCTGGATGGCGTATTCTCTGTCTTTTTCTTCAGCTTCTTTTCTTTCAGCTATTAGACGTTCAGCTCTGAGATGTTCCTTGTATTCCTTTTTGGAAATTCTGAACTTTGGAGGAACTGAAGGAAGTTGATCACGCCTCAGAATGATTCGCTGATCCTCGAATCGCTTTATTATCTCTTCTCTTCTTTTCTGATCCTCTTCACTTAGCTTTTGAGGAGCTAAGGAAGATCTGCCTCTGTGCGAGAGTAGCTGTTCTTCTGGTTCATCAGTCTCAGAGATTAAATCTAAGACTGGGATTATTTCTTCAGCAGCAGCTGGTATTTTTGGTGAAGTCGCAGTTGTGGAGCCTTCAGCGATATCCTCAAACAGGGGAGAGGACTAGCTGAAACACAGCGATCTTACGAGTAAGAACTTGGGTAGAATCAGATAGAGAGAATTGGTTCAAGTGTATAGGCTTGGGTAGTAGAACTGATAGGTATGATAGAGGAGGGATGGAGTGAGATGTTTAGCATACCTGACAAACCGGCTTTTCAAGCAAGATCATCAGATTGTCATCTTCAGCGACGCTTTTGCCTTTGCCTTTCTCAGCTCCAGAGGCTGAGGGCTTTGTCTTTGTCCGCTCCCCTGAAGGTTCATTTATCGAGATTCCCTTAAGAGCTTTGATCTTTTGAGCAGGTTTGACGATAAAGAAGTCATCGTCATCTTCGTCATCATCATCATCATTCTTTGGAGAAGAAGATGGTTCATCATCAGGGATGTCGACGGCTTCATCATCTTCTGCTTCAGATTCAGTTTTCTCGGCTTCTTCTTCGAGTTGCTCCCCCTCAGATACAGAGGCGAGCTTCTTGGTTTCCTCAGGGTTTTCATCTCCCTGAGGTCCAGCGGTGGTTTCTTCAGTATTCGTCTTCTCTCCCCTGATAGATTCATCATGGGAAAGGTCAGCGCTCTTGGCGAGATCTTCAGCGCTCTTCTCCCCCTCTTTTTCATGATGACTGGGGGAGGAATGGCTAGATTCAGCAGCGTTGGTAGGTTCTCTGTCTTCTTGGCCAGAGAGACCTACACAAACTTCAATCTTTGCTAATCTGTCTTCAAGGCCAGAAATAGCAGGATTGATCTTCCCGAGCTCAATGCGATCTGCCGCTGTAAAATGTTCAGATTCAGGGACAGGGGCAGGAGCAGGAGTATTCGCCTTGTGCAGCAGCTGTTCGATCATAGTCTTCATCGAACCAACGTCAGTCTTTACAGAGCTTAAGTCAGTCGTCAGAGTGTTGACATTTGTCTTCACAGCAGACATATCTCCCTCTAGTGTTCCAACCGATGTCTTCAGCGTTGTTACCTCGCTGGACATGGATGAAACTGAATTTTTTAGAGAGGTGTAGTCTGTGTAGATATCAGCGATCACCTTGGCGAAGTCGCTGAGAGTCTTATCAAGTTGCTTCATGTCATCTGTGGAAGCCTTCTTCTCCACCACCGTTGTCAGTTTGTTCAGATTCTCTCCAGCGTTTGCGTTTGTTACAGCTGTAGAGTTATTGGAGAGAGTAGTGGTGAGACCTGTCAGCTTTGTCTCCACGGACTTCAGAGAGGCGTTGATATCTCCCAAATTAGGACCTGTAACATATAAAAACTTGTGAACAGAGGAAAGCTCAGAAGTTTGGGGTTTAGTCACAGTGTTTATGGGTTGTTGTTTACCTGCAGGAGGATTGGTGAATTCATCGAAATCACGGGTTCCTGAGTAAAGTTCCATGTCATCTTCAAAAGTGCCCATGGATTTTTCTGCAGGTCCTGTCTTCATCATTCCTGGAGAATCAGCTTTATGTTCCGAGGAAATGATGGCAGCTCCAGTTAGATCTGGAGTAGAGACCAAATGAGTGGAGGGAGGAGCGAAGGATAAGAATGGGGGTTGGGTTATGAGTTCAGCGTTGGATTCGCTGACAATCACTTCATCAGTCTTTTGAGAGACTGAAAGAGGTTGGGTAGGTTCCAAGTTTGTAACCTCAGCGTTTAGAGACGCTGAAGTTGGGATAAAAGGGATGGCTTGTTCAGGTGTGGCAGAGCGTACCACTGAACGTTCCTTCAGCTCTGCAGAAAGAGCTGAGGAGTCTTCAGCATGAGATTGCTGGGGTTGCTCCTTTGTTTTCTTGATCCTTTTAGAATCAAGTGGGGTAGATGAATGTTTCCTTTTCTTAGAAGGAGAGGATTTTGTGGCCAGGGAATCAGCGATGGGTATTGTCGCTGAAGGAGCCACAGAAGTAGAAGAAGGTTGAGAAGAGTTAAGAGGGTAGAAAGACGTACCTCATTTTCAACAGGTTTGAAGTCGAGTACCTTAGGGCCAATCTAAGAGAGTTTTAGATCGCCCTCTTGCGGGTAGCTGTCCTTCAGGCCATATTGAAAGATAGCGCTGATGAATCGGGGGTAGGGAACCCAAGCAGGCCTGTCAGCGGCAGAGTCTACTCTTTGCAGCAAGTCATCATAGATGAGAGATGCCCAGTCAATGTGTAGACCTTTCAGCAGAGCGTATCCCATAGCTTGCTGAGGTTGAGCGGCTTGATCAGAAGAACCAGTCTTGGCAGTCATGCAGCTGATAAGGTGAGCGAAGATGAAGTTCATCTCGCTGGGCATTTTCGATTTCTTCAGCAGTGTTAGCTTCTTCTCAGGCTTCTTGTCTCTGCCCATTTCCCATACATAGCCCATTGCATCAAAAAATGCAATAAGAGCTTCTTTTTCAACGATCTTCTTATGGTCAGGGAAAGGAACAAAAGGTTTTTCCTTTGTAGCGATGGGAAAGTTCAGAGCTTTGCGAATGATGGCGGGTGTGGTCTTTATCGTGCCATATTCAGTATCGCAGAGGATACAATCAACTGTTTTGGAGGGATCTTTGGCGGATGGTAGCTGAGAGTGTCTGGCAGAGTACCAGAACTGAGATAGTAGCAGCTGACTTGCAGGGGGTGAAATGGTCAGGGCTGTTGAAATGCAGCAATTCTTCAGGAAATTCACAGCATCTGTCAGATGTGTGACTTGCTTTCAAGGAGGAAACTCGAGAAGCGCAGAAAGGTTGTTTATCTTAGTCCAGTCTAGTTGATCAAGTTTGAACTTGACTTTTGGAGCCTTGAGGATTTCCACTTCCTCAGAGTCAGCGGAGATGTTCTCAGCGGTAGTAGGAATGTTAGACGTTGCCATTTCCTGTATTTTCAGTTCAACCAAAGATTAACAAATAAGAATAATCTTAATATGGAAAGAATTTCCAATAAGATGTTTCGAATTTTATCCATTTCATTCAGACACAAATGTCTTAATGAAGATTAGGGTTTTTCATGATTTTTGAAACGAAATGTAAAACCCATTTTCTTGTTTTCCAGTTTTCTATGAAGAAATAGATTCTGGAAACGAATGAAGAACAAGTTTAAGATTTTGCATTTAAACTTGAAGAACAACCATGAAATGGTTGTGTTCATAAAACCATGAAAGAAAATGATTTCATTTTACGAAGTTCTTTTGTTTGATCTTGTTAAAACAATGAGAAGATCGGAAACAAGTTATACGCATTCGGTAATAAATAAGAACATATTAACCTTTATGTTTGATGAAGAAGATGATGAACAGTTCTTGAAGTTTTTGAAATCACAAATGCAACAGTGAATTCTTTCTTGCGGAGGAAGATTGATCGCGTAAAAGAAAAATATAAACAAAGAATTTGTTTATATAGAGATTTTAGAAAGAGAAAATCTTGAGCGGGAAAAGATTTTCATCATGACACGGACACGTGTTTGCATTTGATTGGAAGTTTGAACGAGACGTGCAAACGTGTGTCGGGAAGAGAAAACGTGTCGGGGTTTTTTCCGTTGCAATGACGTCACAACTGTCCTTTCATATTCTTGGTTGTCTCTGAGGTTTTGAAAAACTCAGAGATACTTTTGAAAACATGAGGCACTGAATGAAAATATTATGTGAAGGTTTTAAGAAATTTCAAAAATATCGTTGTTAAGGAAGAGATATTCAGCGATGCATTTTGTTTTGAAATCTTGCATTTTCATGCGATTTTCAGAGAGAGTAAACATACCTTGATATCAGCGAATCAAGTTTATTCAGAGAGAAGATGATAGAATGGGTTATACAAAGTTGATTTTATCATTTCGCTGATCAAAGTGAACCGCTGAAGATTTTATCCTTCAAAGTTCAGCATTCCAAGCTCGCTGATGAGAAAGTTGAATCTTGTCTCATCAAGAGGTTTGGTAAATAAGTCAGCTAACTGATAATCAGTTGGGATAAAATGAAGTTCTATATCACCATTCATCACATGATCTCTGATAAAATGATATCTGATTTCTATATGTTTGGTCTTTGAATGTAGTACTGGATTGTTTGCTATAGCGATGGCACTTGTGCTGTCGCAATAGATTGGAATTTTGGAGAGCTGAAGATCATAGTCTGGTAGCTGATTTCTCATCCACAAGACTTGAGAACAACAGCTTCCAGCAGCTACATATTCAGCTTCAGCTGTGGAAGTGGACACTGAATTTTGCTTTTTACTAGTCCAACTTACCAGCTTTCCACCCAGGAGCTGACATCCTCCTGTGGTGCTTTTCCTATCCATTTTGCAACCTGCAAAATCACTATCTGAATAGGCGGTTAGATCGAATCCTGAATCTTTGGGATACCAAAGACCTAGATTCGCTGTACCCTTAAGATATCGAAAGATTCGCTTTACAGCTTTCATATGAGATATCTTAGGTTCAGCTTGATATCGTGCACACAAGCATGTTGCAAACATAATATCGGGTCGGCTAGCTGTAAGATACAATAGTGAGCCGATCATCCCACGGTACAACGTGACATTGACAGGAACACCCTTAGTGTCCTTATCAAGTGTCAGCGGTGGTGCCATAGGGGTTTTCATAGCTGAACTTTCAGTTAAGTCGAATTTCTTCAGCATATCTTTAACATATTTTCCCTGATTTATGAAAGTTCCTTTCTCATTTTTCTTTATTTGAAGACCAGGGAAATATGTTAGTTCACCCATCATGCTCATTTTATACTCATCTTTCATTCTATCAGCGAAACGAGTACAAAGCTCAGGGTTAGTAAAACCAAATATAATGTCATCAACATATATTTGAACTAAAATGATATGACCTTTCACTTTTCTAAAAAATAGAGTTTTGTCAATCTTACCTCGCTCAAATTTTTCAATATGGAGATAAGTAGAAAGAGTGTCATACCATGCACGAGGAGCTTGCTTCAAACCATAAAGTGCTTTATCCAGTTTATAAACATAACCTGGACGCTTAGAATCTGAGAATCCTGGAGGTTGTTCCACATACACTTTTTCATTCAGCTTTCCATTCAGAAACGCTGACTTAACATCCATCTGATGTACTTTGAAGTTTTTGTGTACAGCATATGCTAAGAATAGACGAATAGATTCAAGTCTTGCTACAGGAGCAAATGTTTCGTCATAATCTATGCCTTCCTCTTGTCTGTATCCTTGAGCAACAAGACGAGCTTTGTTGCGGGTTACAGTTCCATGTTCGTCCAACTTGTTTCGATAGACCCATTTAGTGCCTATTACTGTTTTATTAGTTGGTCTCTGAACAAGTTTCCAAACTTTGTTTCTTTCGAATTCAGTCAGTTCTTCTTGCATGGCGCTGACCCAGTTTGGATCTTTGAGGGCATCATCTACTTTCTTTGGTTCAGTTAGTGAAATAAAATTTACAAATAAACAAATATTACCTGCACTTCGTCGAGTCTGAATCCCAGCATTTGGATCACCAAGAATTTGATCAATTGGATGATTTATAGTCCATCGCTGAGCCGGAGCGTGAGACGCTGACTCAAATTGAACTGGAGGAGCTGAAGATGAAGCTTCAGCGACGTCAGGAGTATCATCCAAAAGAGGAATGGATGCAGTTGTCATTATATTCACTGATTGCTGAGAAGTAGATGGAATGTCTGAGACATTTGGTTCAGCGTTAGGTATAGTGTTTATAGGAACAGCTGAGACCCAAGAAGTTTCACCTTCACTGTTCTGCATATTTGGAATGATAGGACTATCATCTTCTACTGGATGAGCATTAGTGGGAATATCTTCTGAATCACCAAGATGAGAAAACATCCATTGATTCAGTTCTTCAGTATCAGCGGACGGTTTAGAGTTCGCTGAACGGGATTCGTCAAACGTGATGTGAATAGTTTCTTCTACAGTTTGTCTTCTACGATTGAAGACTCTGAAGGCTTTGGAAACTGAGGAGTATCCAAGAAAGATTCCATCATCAGCCTTAGGATCAAACTTTCCAATAGCATCTTTGTTGTTCAGTATAAAACACTGACATCCAAAGATGTGAAGAAAGCTGATTGAAGGCTTTCTCCCATGAAAGAGTTCATAGGCTGTCTTTTTGAATCTTTTAACTATCAGCGACATGTTTTGCGTAAAACAAGCAGTGTTGACAGCTTCTGCCCAAAACTGAGTAGGCAGGTGAGAATCGTTGAGCATTGAACGTGCAGCTTCAATAATTGTTCTATTTCTTCTTTCAGCGACTCCATTTTGTTGCGGTGTTCTCACTGAAGAAAAGTTGTGAGAAATACCCTTACTCTCAAGGAAGGAATCAAGAGAACTGTTTTTGAATTCAGTCCCATGATCACTCCTTATTGAGCGAACGGTCAGATTGTTCAGGGTTTCCATCTTCCGAACAAAATTGATGAGTTCTTCAGGGGTGTCACTCTTAGAACGGAGAAACATTACCCAAGTGAAGCGAGAGAATTCATCAACTATGACTAGCGTATATTTCTTTCCAGCAATGGATTGTTTGTTAACAGGGCCAAACAAATCCATATTGAGTAGTTGTAGAGGAGATGACACTGAAGAAACTTGCTTTGATTTAAAGCTTGCTTTGGTCTGCTTACCTTTTTCACACGCTAAACATAACGACTCTTTGGCGTATGAATGCTGAGGTAGACCAGTGACTAACTCTTTTGAAGAAAGAGTGTTCAGTGTCTTGAAATTTAGATGAGATAGCCTCTTATGCCATAGCCAGTTGACATCAGATGAGGCCTTTGAGAAGAAACAGGAGTTCTCATTGGTTGTAGAGTCCATGTTTATTACATAAACATTTTCCAAACGATAACCGCTGAGAGCTATCTTCTCCTTTTTGTCAGAGACAAAGCAGGATTCCTTAGTAAAGATTACTTTGTTATCCATGTCGCAAAGCTGACTGATGCTTAGAAGATTATGCTTCAGCCCTTCAACATATGCGACTCTTCTGAAGGAGGTTGTACCATTTGAAAGTACACCATACCCTCGGGTATGTCCTTTTCCATTTCCACCGAAAGTCACAGAGGGACCCTTCTCTTCTTTGTATTCAGCGAGCAGGCTTTTCTTTCCAGTCATGTGTCTAGAGCATCCGCTATCAAGATACCAGATACCCTTCTTAACCTGCAATACAAAGGAAGATTAGTTTTTCTTGGGTACCCACTTAACCATGTATACACGTTTGTCAGTGGAAGTAGTTGGAATGGAAGGTTCAGCAGTCTTCGCAGCATTTGAAGATTCAGCTTTGTCTTTCTTCACTTTGGTTAATTTCTTAACCTCAGTGGTAGAATTCACCTTGACCTGGTTTGCACCAGGGTTGGTCTTCTTTGCCTTGGGGGCAATCTTCACCTTAGCTATCTTTTCAGCTTTGGTGGCTGTGGGGCACTTACTAGCAATATGATCGGTAAGTCCACAGTGATAACATTTCCTATATCTAAAAGTAGTTCTAGGACCATTTGAATGCTGAGCTTTTAATTTCAAATTAGAAGTGCCAGCACCAAGTAAACTATTGGCTTTAGAAATGGGACGAACATTCAGTTCTTCAGATTTCTTACCAAGGACATCCAATCTGAGTCTAGGAGTAGATCGCTGAATAAATCCAGATATATGCTTCCTTGATCCAGAGGGATGAGCCACTGAAGCTTTAGAAGCATTCAGGTTTGGTACTAAGGTACCCTTCTGAGGATTCTGGTAAATAACAATTCCTTTACCTTTGTCTTTAAAGACAGAGGTAGGTTTTGAATAAACCATTTTCTCCTTGCCTTTTGAGGAGGTAGGAGTTTCCTCAGGGATTGGTGTAACGGACGAGGAGCACTGAGAAGATGAAGTATCAGCGACTGAGGATACGAACGTTCCAAATTTAAGCATTGAACGCTCAGTGGTTGTTTTTGGAGTTTCATATTTGTAACCCAAACCACGTTTATCACTCAGGGGAATCTGAGACTTTATTATCTCATTGATCTTTGTTGAAGAATTACACCATCATTCAACAGTAGCTTTTTCAGCCTTTAATGCAGCGATAGCTTCTGCTCGTTCGATTTTGACTAGCTGATTTAAATATACTTGATCTTTAAAATCTTCTTCAATTTTAGAAAGCTTTTCTATTTGAAGGTGACAGTTTTTAAGCTTTTCAGCGAGATCAAGATTTTGGTTTTCAACCACAGTTTTGCCGTTCATGGCTTCGTATAAACTTCTAGTCAAGAGATCGATCTTACGGAGACTATCAGCTTCATCAATATTTGCAATATTGGTAAAGAAAGAAGGTGATACCTGAATAGCAGATGTTGAAGTGGAGGGAATGTCTGAACTTTCTTCCTCTTCTTCAATCTTGGCCATAAGACATAAATTTGCTTCATCATCTTCAGAGTCAGATGATGATGCTTCTTCATCAGAAGCAGCCCAATCATAGTCAGCCATCAGCCCTTTATTCTTCTTCTTAAAGCTTTTCAGCTTTGCATATTTTCTTTCAGCTTTGAATATTTGTCATCTTTATTTCTTGGAGCAAAGGGTTTCTTTGTAAAAGCTGAGGGTCTAGAAACTTTCTTTGACCTGCACTCGTTAGCGAAATGTCCTGTCTTTTCGCAGTTAAAACAAGTAGCAGTAGCCTTGTCAACAAAAGCTGATGATCTAGGCTTGTCAGTTATGGAAAGAGGTTTGTTCTTTTTAAACATTTTCTTTTTGGCAAATCTCTTGAACTTCTTAGTTAGGAGAGCCAAAGATTCATCATTATCTGAATAATCAGAATCTGATGACCTTTCAGAGTTACTCTCTAACTCAGTGATAGTGACCGAGGGTCGCTGAGTAGAGAGTTCCTCTGAGATTAAAGCAACAGGGGTGCTTTTGGAATCTTTTACAAGATTCTTCTTAAGATGGCTTGATTGCTCATGATTCAGCAATGTGCCATATAAGGTAGCAAGGGTCATTGATTTTAGATCCTTTGACAGCTTGAGACACATAGAATAATTGTCCCAGCTTTCAGGTAAACATTCTAGAAACTTTGTCAGCACTTCAAAGTTAGAATATTCCTTACCAACAGTTTTCAGATCTATAATTAAACAATTAAAACGTTGGTGAACTTCAGAGAGAGTTTCATTCTTACCAGAAATGAAGCTTTCGTATTGTCTTACCAGGTTGATGTTTCTTGAGTCCTGGACTTCAGACGTTCCTTCATACTGAACACATATTGTGTCCCACATGGCTTTTGATGTTTTCAGATTCATGACGGAATGGTAGACTTCGTCAGGAAGAGCCATGGATAGTATGGATCTGGCTTTTGTATCTATAGCCACTTTCTTCTTATCTTCGTCAGTCCATTGAAGGATTTCCTTAGGTACCAGCCTTTCTGGAATAGCAGGTCTATTCTCAGCGCCTGGAACTGCAGCATCAATTCCTACAGGGATGAATGGACCATTCTCGAGATAGTAAGGCATAGTAGGGTCTACACCTTCTAAGAAGAGTGTCATCCTATTTTTCCATAAGTTGAAGTTATCTTTGGAAAATCTGGGAGGTTTAGCAAGAGAACCATTGTCTATATAATTTGTGTTTGTGTTGGTGGCCATTTTCAGATAATAGCAAGGAAGAGAAATATCTTAGATTAGATCTTGTTTATGAGATTAAACAAATCCGCTCTGATACCACTTGTTGGTCCCGAAGGCCTATACAAGTTTGTAGAAGGGGGGGGGGGGTTGAATACAAACACACATATTTTACTTTTCTAAATTGTTTATTGATAAATCATTAACAATTTACAGCTTGTTGCGGAAACAAGATTAAGGATAAACCTAAATCTAAACAAGTTGGAACACTAAGGTTTCTTGCACTAAGAGAGATAAGGAAATTACTAATAATAACCTATCTTGAGATAAGAGATTGAACTTGTCCAGAGTTAGCAAGTTACTTCAAATGAAGTGGGTTCATCTCTTTATATACTGCATGCATTTAATGCAAGTCAGTATACACTTTACACGTGTCATCAGCTGGTTGGTTGCATGTCATTGACCTTGGTTGACAACCTTAGTAGCCACATGGATGAACAGTGTAGTATTAGAGTGGTTGTACGATTTCAGACAGTCGGAGGTTCTTTTCTGACATTTCGTACGGAGTCGTGCAAGGGAGGTTAAGACAAAAGTACTTTGTACGAAGGACTTCATGATCAGCTTTCGTTGATTCAGCGATCTATCATTTCATATCAGCGAATGATAGAGTTCAGCGATAGCTGAAGTCTTGTACTTGATACTTCACGTTGAGTGGACAAATCTGAGTCTTCGCTGATCCGCATCAGTTCATTAGGAGACTTGTCGCTGGTTATTGAGCTTGATCTTCGACTTCAGCGTAGAACCTTTGTTGACGTGAAACTTGTCTTCAGGGATCATAAGTAACAACTAACTTATCAGCGATCATCATAATGACTGAACAGACTCAGTATTAATGGTGAACAGTTTCGCTGAATGTTTAAATTAAAGAGCGAGAGTTCCTATCAGCGGTACTGGAAGATCTTAGTACTTATCAGCGATAGTGAAACTCTGATACATATTGTTTACTTACAATTTTCACTAAGTATATAAGAGAGAGTCATTATCAAATCACTGAGGGTTTGGATCAACACAAACCATATATAGCATAGTAAAAGTGCAAGAGAACACTCAAACATATACAACGGGATCTGAGAGAAACAAGGACCAGATCTAAAATGAAAAAAAAACGATACAATAAAGGAAAAGACCAGATTTCAGAGTTGGACTAGATCTGAGAACAAAATAAAGGACCAGATCTCATATTTGGACTAGATTTGAGAGCAAGGACCGGATCTGTGATAAATAGACCATATCTGAGAGTGAACAAAAAGGACCAGATATGTGATAAATGGACCAGATCTGTGAGTAAACAAAACAAAGAAGGTAAACACGGTTAGCCACAACAAATCAACTAAGAAGATCTGAATATGAGGTTAGAAGCGAGAGAAAATGTTAAGAACAATCTAGCAAGAATCGATATCGACTGAACCTGTTGAGATTCGTCACATCATCGACATATACGCATCATCGATATACAAAGAGAAAGGGTATTAAATTCACACGACAGATCTGAGAAGAGAAAAATATGTCACTTGCTTAAATCAGAATCGAACAGTAAACAAAGAAAGTCGTAAACAAAAGAGCATCACAGACCGATTTGTTTTAGGCCAAATAAGATCTCAACTCATATCTGATCACTGATCTAAACAAGCACTTCGAACAAAAACAACACAGATTTGTGCTTCGTATGACCGAAAAATCAGTCCAACAAAAAAACAGCTCTGTGCTTAATGAATATGAATGAGTTTAATGAAGCAGTCCAAAAAAAATCAGATATGTGCTGAATGAATATGAATGAGTTTAATGGATACGAAAAGACAAATATGTGCTTCGTATAGACAAAGCCAACCGAATCTAAAAATCAGTCCAACAAAAAACATATCTGAATTTTTTTACCAGATTTTATAAAGTAAAACATGACTAGATTTGAGATGAAAATATGGATAACACATCAGTTGTAAAAAACGATCAGTTGAAAACAAGCGAGGATTCAAGCACGCTTGATTCAAGCACGCTTGATTCAAGCATATCCACAGAAAAGGATGATGAGTTAATGAAGAACAAACACGGTATTCGGTCCAGATCTGAATATGAAAACAGCAACACGAGAGGTCTAGCCACAATGACGCGTCAACCGATATGTTTTACGGTTCAATAGATCGAGTCTGTGGCATCATCGAACTCGTTTCGCAGAAAGGTGAAGGAGGAACAACAGATCTGAACTAAATCAGAGAAAATCGAATGGAAATCTAGTCATCAAGTCGTCAACAGAACCGAAATGGTTCATCAGTTCGTCCCTGACGACATCATCGATTTCATGTTCACAATCAAAAAGAAACAACGATTTAGGGTTTAGAGAGAGAAGTATTACCTGAGTAGAAAGCTAAGAACAGATCAAGAACTTGAGAAGGAAACTACCATTCAAGCTCTGATACCATCTTAAAATTCTTAATCAAACACTTCTCTTTTATTTCAATGTTAAGAAAATACAACCTAACAATATTACTAATCAAAACCCTAAAAAATGATAAGAGAGAAAAGACTATGTAGTTGTTATGAAGATGAAGAAAGAAAAAATAATCTAATACGTCTTCAAGAGCAAAGACTCTTCTTTAAATATGCAGCATATTTACATTTGCAGACCCTGAAGATCCATACTAAGTGCTCCGCTAACCTCCCACTTTCTCCAAGCTTGAGGCGCCGTCCACTAGTTTCAGATATGCACTCTTTTGCCCCTGGAACTTCAGCTCCAACCCTTTTATTTCTTTTCACTTCTGAAATATTACAAAATTAACCCAAAGTCAAGATTGTACAATTTGAAATATATTTCTAACAATTAGCTAGACCTCAATAATTTATTTACTTTGATTACATAATTTATGAACTTATGAACATATTTGGCTCGGAAAAATGTATATTCGAATGAATTTGCTTGACTAGAAAAAGTTGATCGAGTTTTTGAACAAGTGGAGTCGAACGTTGGTGTTATGAAGTTCGACTGTTAAGTTAAACGAATTTTAGTGTATATTCAAGATCAATTCAAACTCGATAATTATTAAACTCTAACTCGAGTACTTTATTAACACCCTTAGGTAAAACTATGTAATGCCAACGTGGATCAAACTATGCTCTCACATTAGGCCTTGCAAATCATTGGTTTTTTCATTTGAGCATAGATAATGAGAGTCAACAACGTAATTTAAAGTCACATAAATCGGATAAATGGTTAAATGGTTATTAGATAAGAGTTCTTGTTTTTACTTATCTTATTAAACAAGATTCTTAATCACCAAAAAATGAAAATAACATACTATAAATATTTTTACTAGATAAATGTTAATGGGATAAAAGTCACCATCTTCATTTGTGGGGTAAAAGAATATTCAACAGATTTTCTATAAAATAAATAATTAAAAGTTAAAATCTTAAAAATAAAATAAAAAATTACATGCAACTCAACTTTAATAGATTTTCAATTTTAAAGATTTAAACCTTGACTATGTTAATAAAATATTTTGCAATTTTTTTAATCCCAATGCATTTTAAAAAACTTTCCATAAAAAACTAATAAATCAATCTCATTGGTAGAAAATTGTTAAAATAATATTTCTCTATTTAATAGACAGTTTAAAGAAATTCTTTATATTTAGAGTGTGTAATTCTTTCTTTATTTTAGGGAACAAAATAGTGAGTATATTATAACATATTCAACAGATTATACAAAATATAGAAAATAAATTTTTAAAAAATCTGATATAACAACCCAGGAAAATTTTAAACATGCAATTCATATAAAATAGAATATCCCAAAAACGAGTCCCAAAATTTCTTACATCATATCAAAATCTGGTTGGCGGAATCAACCTACACAACTGAGAAATAAACTAAACTGAACTATAGTGTCGCTATACTGTCAAGTCTCCTTGCTAACTCCTTGCTCACTTGCTAGAGCCTTTCATCACCTGCCTTCCTGAAAAGGTTTTAGTTTGAAAATACGAGGGTTAGACCATAAGGCCTAGTGAGTCCCTCCTAACAGTTGTCAAAACATTTAAAACAGTTTATCATTTTCAGCATAAAACATTCATAAATCTGCTCATTTAAAATCATTCACGGAATAAGGTCCGCCCCTAATAAATTGACACCCTGAAGCCACCCTAAGGTGACAACGAGTCAGTCTCATGTTGCCTTGCATTGGGGCCACACTACCCCTTGGGGCCACACTACCCCTGGCATAAACGGGTCACACTTCCCGACACAAGCTGGCGGGCCACACTCCCCGACTTAGCCAATTTACATTCAAAACAATGTATGCATACATCTCACAATAAATCTTTAAACAACATTCATGCATTTAAAGCATAAGTATAAACATAGCATTTCTCATCATGCAATCGCTTTAGAAAACATATTAAAAGCCACACGTTTTAGTTTAGAAAACTCACTTGATGCTCTTACTTCTCTTTTCTAAACTGTTCCTGACTCCTAATCAATTTTTCCTGTTTTAAAGAACAAATATAAACTGATTACTAAACTTCCCGGACGCCAGACTTTCCGGGCAACACAACTATCCGGACGACATAACATTCAGGACAACCGCCCTTTTCGGATACCTCCTAATTACCGGACTCTCAACTTACCGGTTACTTAACTCTCCGGACGCTCGACTCCCCGGACACTTAACCCACCGGATAGCTTTCTTACCCGGGCAGTTCCCGCTTCCGGAAACCTTCATCCAGATCATACTGTCCGGACGTCCAGAGACTTTCCGAACGCCGACCTGTCCTCTAAATGGGCCGAGAAATCACTTGTACGAATTAAATCTATGGATTAAAGATTAGCAACAAAATTAGGATCACTATGTTCAACAAATATTGGAATCTTAGCTGCGAAAACACTATTTGATACCTAATCTCTCCCATTTAGCTTCAAACTCAACTTTTCAACAAAATACCCCAAAATAACTAAATCAACAGCAAGAATCAAGGATTAGAGATGAGGAGAAGAAATTACCTGCTTGGATCCAAATAAAGAACACCTTCTTTTCTTCTCCAATAAACTGGAATTGTTTCTTCTTACTTGATCTATCACTCTTTCTTCTTTCTTTCCCTTCTTGTTCTTTCTTTCTTCTTCCTCTAATCAGCCGCCAAACATCATTCACAATCAGGAAATAGAATGTTCACCTAGGGTTTTGTGCCCTTTTATACTCTATCCCATATTTACCAACTAGCCCCTCAACTTCCACTTTTATTAAAAACCCAACATAAGACATAAAACCTTTCAAAATGGTATGGGTCGTTACAACACTCCCCCCTCAAAAGAATTTCGTCCCCGGAATTCCATTTTAAAAAAGATGAGGGTATCTGGACATCACATCTGATTCTACTTCCCACGTTGCTTCTCGTCCCTTATGGTACTTCCACTGAGCCTTCACTAAACGAATCTCTTTGTTCCTCGTCTTTCGTACTTAATTGCCCACGATTTCCATTGGTTCCTCTTCGTACATAAATTTCTCGTCAATACTAATATCTTCCTACGGGATAACCACATCGGTCCCGACCAAACATTTCTTCAGGTTTGACACATGAAAAAAAATCGAATGAATACTCTTCAATTCCTCTGACCAGTCTTACTTGTATGCCGTTGCTCTAACTCGCTTACTAACGACGAAAGTCAACTTCTTATCGCCTGTATTCTTGCAAGGTCGCTATCATCTCACTTCCCACATCGGATCTCCACCAAAGAGACGCACATCACACTTTGAATTCCTTCTCAAAATCTAATCGAGTACCTCAAGATCGCGCAACATCTATTCAACTTTCATAACTTCGACGGATCTACAGACTTAGTCCACCTTACCTTTCTCTCAACTGCAAGGCTCAACAATCTTATGTTTTCAATCCAACCAACTCAGTTCTACTCGGTCACCCCAAACCGTTCCCCGCCACTACAACGAGACTCTAAAACCAGGAACCATCACCCTCCTGACCACTTGGCACAAGGCCACCCTTGCACCTCTTGACGAACTCACACCTAAGAGTTCCCTTCTCGGACCACATCAACATTTCACGCTTAACGTGACTAATAGTAGGAAACCTCTATAATTCCTTATTGGAGTGCTCACCTATCCGAATTGAACTTATCCAGAAGGCACATCAATTTCTCTCCGCCTACTACAAGCGTCCAGTCGTATATAACATAACTTCGGTTACCCTCACAAAGCTATTCTCAATAGCTTATCACTGAACGACTAGTTCGTTTATACATTTCTCTCAAAATCACTAACTTAACTCATTCAGTTGTCTTATCCACTCCTCCCCTGCATCAGATCACACACAATTCTCTTTCTCAAAACTCTTTCCAAAGGTTCGCACACTTACCGACTGCAATCTACACACACTACTCCACCGCTCAGTGTTACTGTCAAGCTTACTGCTTCCAACCTACTTACTTATTCCAACATACAATCATCACCTCCCCACGTTAGCGTGGAGCACCGCCCACCAAACATTATTTGCCCCATTTCTCTCTCGACCTTTCTACATGCTGATACCACTTTCTCGTTACCATACGTACCCCAACAGTTGCACCAAGATTCTAACTTAAGTCATTCAACCAAGTCGTCTTGAAACGACACTTGTGTTCGACGTCACTACACGTTCTTTAATCTCCAACTTTTTCTTTCTCAAACAATTCTTTCACACATAAGTAGCAGCTCACATTCCTTAAGGATTTCATATCTATTCCACCACGTTTTGACTAACACACCCATCCTTTTCTTTAACCCTCCAATGATCCCAAAATATGCTTACTTAGCGACTCTTACAACTAAGAACACTTGGTTTCTCCTTTGGGTAACCACCCACCACCACTCCGTCATTCTATCCCGAACATAATCATACCACACGTCAACTTACACCCTACGTGCTCCAACAATCCGGTTAACAAATTTTACACCTCACCCGAAACCTCCAACAGGCTTCTATTCGATGCTCCATCTCTCTATAACATCACCTCACTACGACACTAGCTGGCACATTTAGCTTGACAAGCACAGTCACTACCCATCCGTACACTCTTTGCCCAAAACATCACACTGCAGGCCAGACCTCTCATGATCATTAACACAATTCAAACTTACCTTCATGTTCTCCCGCATACCTAATCGAGTCTATCTCGCCACTTAGTCCCTTCTCAACTCTAGTTGTACTACAACTCACGAGTTCCCAATTAGCTCAAGCACCAACGTTCTTGCTAGCTCTTTCCAATCCGAGCCCTTACATAAGCAAGGCACAGTCCCTTACTGTACGGTAACATCTTAAACACTTGCTTCATTCGCGCTACATACTTTATCCTTCTACGAACCCTCTATGCCTTGAGTTCCCTTTTCATTCTCTTAGCACCCCTACAAGGTGCTCTATCAACTTTCAACCCTCCGGTTCAAGTCTTCGGCCTCGGCCACCTTACCCGACTGTCGACTTCTACAACAACAGACAACCTGTAACTACCTTCTTAAGTTATTCTTTAACATGGTTTCCTTACGGAATCTAATCCTTCCAACATATCATAATTAACTTCATGATCTGTCTCCCCCCTTTTCGAAACCTACTCAAGTAACATCAACATTACAAGCTCACCTCGAAACTCATATCCCCACACCAAGGACATTTCATTCTTCCTCACCACGCTACTCTTAACGAGTTGCTAAAACTAACACCTTGATGACTTCTAGCCCTTCCTCCGGACGCAACCGTCCTTTGACAACCATACTCCCAGTTACCGAACAAGGATGCAGACCCTCATACAACCGATACTATAATCCACTTCCGACTCTTCCACTGTCTAAATCTTTTCTTGAACACATATATCAAAACTACAAACGTCCTTCCTGATTTGACCAACCCCTCTCCACCCTCGGAGTTCTTCCTTAGCTTAAAATGTAATACTCTATGACCTAGTGAGTTCATAGCCTTCATGCCTGACAACGCGATAAATAAATCATTTCACACTTTTTATTATTTTTAAAGAACAATACTTAGAAACAACTTGGGTACACATGACTCCAACATTCTCATAACCCCAATGCCCTGCACAACGATCTCGAGAATCGCTTGTATGCAACTCTCCGTAAAACTTAATCTTACTCAATCGAAAATGTGTTGTTACGTCATAAATATATATTTGGAGGAAAAATCTTTTCATACAACAAAATCTTGGAAGGAATTACCGACACGAAGTAAACCAGTCGGTTCTCACACTCAATTATATAACTTCAACATGTCAATACTCATTTTGGTTATAAAAGTTTTGCATTCAAACGTTTTCTTGACTTATCATGAAAAAAGTGGAATATTTTGCAAATCGTAAACCTCAAGACTACATTGTACGATGTAAATGGATTTGTATTTTTCTTTAAACATACGCTTGCACACGCTGACTCATATCCGATCAAATTTGACATTTACGCATTTACTTTACTTATGAAAAATCTCATGTACACATACACGAACTCAATGCATGAAACTCTGCTTGCAATTGAAGGCTACTCACTCATACGAGGTCAACCGCTTTACTCATGCAACTTATCATTGACACTCTACTTTCGACTAGAGGTCGCCCTCTCGGCCTTGCAACAACTTGCTATACATACATTCAACGGTCCACTTACTCAACTATTGCATAATATTTTCGTCTTGACCAGTTCATCTCATATTATACCTCTACACGTTTCCACTCCGCCGCTGAAAAGCTCGACTAATGAGTCAGGGCTCTAATCCTCTACTCACTCTTGAATTGACTCTTTCAAGATCTCGACACTATCTTTCCTTTACATCCCAACGGATCTACCCCACGATTTCTAGAACCGATACTCACTAGAAACAGGAGTCTTATTCAAAACCAATCATTCATCCTCTTCGAATCCACGAAGATCTGCCTCTAGACGACTCATCACATTCTATACAACATTTCTTCTCTACGATGTATACATACATCACATCATAAGTGACTTCTCATGAAACTTCCCCAACAAGGGGTCTCCGTCTACCCCTCAGGGATCTTGCTGACATTCTAAAGTACTGACACACGACATAAACACTAGCTTCTGACTACCACTTCGAAATAACAAGGTAGGTTAAGCACATACATGTACTTATAAGTTCGCAATTACACTGGCCAGGTGAAATCTCAAACTTACCTTACATGACAGTCCTTAGTACCCTATTAGTCCTATCTCTATAATAGTGTCCTCCTAACGCATTTCCTGTATCTACAATAGTACCCTCCTAACGCATTTCCTGATTCTCAGTTGTGATTTTCTACTCCAAAGTTTAAGTTTAGGCTCGTCCGGTCACCTAAATCCCTTAAACTATGGCTCTGATACCAACTATAACAACCCAGACAAATTTTAAACATGCAATTCATATAAAATAGAATATCCCAAAAACGGGTCCCAAAATTTCTTACATCATATCAAAATCTGGTTGGCGGAATCAACCTACACAACTGAGAAATAAACTAAACTGAACTATAATGTCGCTATACTGTCAAGTCTCCTTGCTAACTCCTTGCTCACTTGCTAGAGCCTTTCATCACCTGCCTTCCTGAAAAGGTTTTAGTTTGAAAATGCGAGGGTTAGACCATAAGGCCTAGTGAGTCCCTCCTAACAGTTGTCAAAGCATTTAAACATTTTATCATTTTCAGCATAAAACATTCATAAGTCTGCTCATTTAAAATCATTCACGGAATAAGGTCCGCCCCTCATAAATTGACACCCTGAAGCCACCCTAAGGTGACAACGAGTCAGTCTCATGCTGCCTTGCATTGGGGCCACACTACCCCTGGCATAAACGGGTCACACTTCCCGACACAAGCTGGCGGGCCACACTCCCCGACTTAGCCAATTTACATTCAAAACAATGTATGCATACATCTCACAATAAATCTTTAAACAACATTCGTGCATTTAAAGCATAAGTATAAACATAGCATTTCTCATCATGCAATCGCTTTAGAAAACATATTAAAAGCCACACGTTTTAGTTTAGAAAACTCATCTGATGCTCTTACTTCTCTTTTCTAAACTGTTCCTGACTCCTGATCAATTTTTCCTGTTTTAAAGAACAAATATAAACTGATTACTAAACTTCCCGGACGCCAGACTTTCCGGACAACACAACTATCCGGACGACATAACATTCCGGACAACCGCCCTTTCCGGATACCTCCTAATTACCGGACTCTCAACTTACCGGTTACTTAACTCTCCGGACGCTCGACTCCCCGGACACTTAACCCACCGGATAGCTTTCTTACCCGGGCAGTTCCCGCATCCGGAAACCTTCATCCAGATCATACTGTCCGGACGTCCAGAGACTTTCCGGACGCCGACCTGTCCTCTAAATGGGCCGAGAAATCACTGGTACGAATTAAATCTATGGATTAAAGATTAGCAACAAAATTAGGACCACTATGTTCAACAAATATTGGAATCTTAGCTGCGAAAACACTATTTGATACCTAATCTCTCCCATTTAGCTTCAAACTCAACTTTTCAACAAAAAACCCCAAAATAACTAAATCAACAGCAAGAATCAAGGATTAGAGATAAGGAGAAGAAATTACCTGCCTGGATCCAAATAAAGAACACCTTCTTTTCTTCTCCAATAAACTGGAATTGTTTATTCTTACTTGATCTATCACTTTTTCTTCTTTCTTCTTTCTTTCCCTTCTTGTTCTTTCTTTCTTCTTCCTCTAATCAGCCGCCAAACATCATTCACAATCAGGAAATAGAATGTTCACCTAGGGTTTTGTGCCCTTTTATACTCTATCCCATATTTACCAACTAGCCCCTCAACTTCCACTTTTATTAAAAACCCAACATAAGACATAAAACCTTTCAAAATGGTCTGGGTCGTTACATCTGATGAAAATATTTTATTTGTTTTAGAAAATCTATTTAAAATAGTATAAGATTCTCGGTTGACAAAATAACACAATAGAATTACTAGTGAAAACCATTATCCTTTAATAAAAAAGAAGTATTTAGTTATCTAGTATAAGACATAAGTATTTGATAAATGAGTTGGGTTCCGGTAAAAGATTGAGGTTAACTTGAGAAATGTAAGGTGGCGTTTTGTTCGCAGATTCTGAAGGTTTCTGATGGAATTGAAATGTTGAATTCAATTGACCAAATTTCATTCATTCGTTTGGTTCATTCTTTTCTACGGAAGAAATCTTCGAATTCCATCAAATTTCACAAATGAGGGAATTCAAACTTACTTAGCAACTATGAGGTATTTTGATGGAATTAAATGTTCTATTTCATAATTTCAAATGTACCATTTAACTTAAATATAATATAATATAATAAATTTATTTAATTTAATACGTTAGTTTTTTATTTTATTTTTTATATTTATATTTATTTTATATAATATAATTTAATGCAATTATTTTTTTATTTTCTCGAAATATATTTTATTTGTTTTGAAATATAATTTTGTTCATCCAACGATATATTTTATTTGGGTTATCTATATTATATTTTTTACACGTATTTAAAAATTATTTTATTAAAGTGTTTTTAGTGAAAAAAACATATTTAATGATTATTTTATTAAATAATTTTTTGTTTTAAAATATTAAAAAATATCAAAAAGGGTATTTTGGTCATTTGTCAAAAATTAATTCCAAAGCTATATTCTGTGAACCAAACAGACAAATTCCAATTCTTTTAACAAATTCTGTCAAGCAAATAGGTGGTCAAACTTGACAACATTCCATTCCAATTCTTTCAAAGTCAAATTCATTTAACAGATTCTATTCCATCCAAAAACATTCTGCGAACCAAACGCCACCTAAGAGTGTTTATCAACCTTTGGATGAAAAATATTAGGATGAGATAATGAGATGCACCAGATCAATTTCTTTTTTAACCCGTAATTTATAGGAGAATATTTAGTTAAAAATAATCAATAATTCAAATCCACTTCTCACACGATTTTTCGTCTTCGTAAACAACAAATTATGAATCAAAATAAATAAATAAGTATACATGAATGGGGGTACGAAATAATCCGTCACAAATTGAAATTGGGTAATGCCTATTTCTCCCAATCCCCTTCCCACTCCTGAATTGGTGAAATCCATGAATATGGCGGCTGTGTTTTCCCTCCCATTTTAAAATCTCAAAACCGTGTTAAAATTCTTTCCAACCACTTTCAACTTCCCCCAATTTTTTTTAATTCCTATCCAAAATTTCCCCCTCTCCCCCCAAATTCAAACCCTAAATTTTTTCAATTTCCCCCAACTTGCTCTTCATAAACCCTAATTTCACATGGCTGATTCTGCACCCGAATCACGTACTTTATTCAAATACTTCTCTTCCTCTAAAGATTCGCCATCCTCTACACAAACCCTAGATCCATACTTGAGCTCTCGTCGCTCTAAACTGGACGATCACGCTCGCGCTCGTATGTTGTTTGATGAAATAGCGCAGCAACAGGACGAGAAGATGGAGGATGCTAACTCACCGCAATCGGAGCATCAGAAAGAAGATGACGTTTTGATGTCAAACGAAGTGCTCGAAGATTCTGACCAACCGCTGCTATCTCCTTCGGGTGCGGAACCTAATACTCTTTCTGAGCCCTCGAGTCCTATGGCTATTGATGATACCGCTAATGATCCTGCTGATGAGACTGATGCCTGGATTTCGTATAATCGAAGTGAGACTGAGACCGAGGCGTACAAGCCCTTGCCTTCAGTGGCATCGAGTTCTTCTAGTTGGTACGAAGATGCCTACGAGAAGCCGTCTATGGTGGTATGCTTATAAATTTAGTTATTGCCTTATTTTTTGGTTTTAGTTTATTGTTTATTTAAGTATTAAATATCACTCTTCGAGCTAGATTGTTGCTATTATATTTGACCGAAACTTTCAAATCAATTTGCACTTTCACCGTCAAGCACATCATCGTTAGTATCGTGTCTCCGTGATTTGAGAAAATTTCAGTTTAGTTTTTGTGGTAACATCAGTTTATTCAAAAATCGGTTAGCTATTAGTTACAGAAATTATTTTGGCTTCAAGTTTTCCTAATTTTATATACGGGAAACTGTCTTCCACATGGCAATATCTAATTCATGATCATACGTCTAGTTCTCTACATCCCACAGAAATTGCACAATTTTCTAACAGGATGCTCATATTTTGCTCCATAGCAGTAGTTGTACAAGTGGCTGTGATTTTGTTTGACAATCACTTAAATTTATGCTTTTTTCTTCTAGATATAGAATGGTTGATTTTATTTTTATAAATGGCTTGATTTTGATTGTTTAGCTGCTACAAGTTCTCTCTATCTCTCTGAGTGTGTGCGCACATGTGCATTTTGCGTGAATTAGCATCTACCATGTCCAATTGCACTCATTCAAATTGGCTGATTCGTTTTTTTTACCTTACAGGGTGCAGGACTTGCGAATCTTGGCAACACTTGCTTTTTCAATGCAGTTTTGCAGTGTTTCACCCATTCGGTGCTACTTGTTCAGGGACTATATTCGTACACCCATCCGACGCCATGTGATTGTATGACTTAAATCTTTATTATTTTTTATACTTATTCTAGTTTGGTTCCTTTTCAAGTAGCAATTGTGGACATGATAGGACTTACATGGAAATTGACTGCCTGTTTATAAATGTTGTATCTTAAATGGCGTATTTGTCAAATTTATACTTTAAGTGCTTGGATTTGCAGGTAACAATGAACGGTTCTGTTTGATTTGTGCTTTGCGGGAGCACATTGAACATTCATTATCATCAAGCGGAAAAATCGTCTCCCCTTGGAAATTTGTTGACAATTTGAGTTGTATCCTTTGTATTCAACCCTGCATTTTTCCATTGTTTTTGGGTTGTCACTTTGCAGGTTTATTATATATGTTTTGCAACTTATCCTTCAATATATTTGTAAATCTTGACCACACAACTTTCAGATTTTTCATCATCATTTCAAAGATATCAACAGGAAGACGCCCATGAATTCTTGCAATGCTTTCTGGATAGACTTGAAAGCTCTTTAAGCAATTTAAAAGTGAAGGATGATGCTCTCTCCTTGCAAAGTGACAATTTAGTCAAGCAAGTCTTTGGGGGTTGTGTTGTTAGCAGGGTAAGAATTTGATCGGTGTTTAACCTTTGTTATTGATTTACCTATTTACCCTTCTTGCTGATTCTTGTTTTCTTATTCATATATGAATTCCAGCTAAGGTGTTGCAACTGCAAACACATTTCTGATACATACGAGCCTTCAGTTGACCTCAGTTTGGAGATTGAAGATGCAAATAGTCTTTCAACTGCTCTCGAATCATTTACAAAAGTCGAACACATTGAAGACGAAGAAATGAAGTTTACATGTGACCAATGTAAAGAAAAGGTGTCTGTTGAGAAACAACTTATGCTGGATCAGACACCTCCTATATGCACTTTTCATTTAAAAAGATTCAAAAACGATGGCTCTTATGTTGAGAAAATAGACAAACATGTGGAATTCCCTCTTGAGTTAGACTTGCAGCCTTATACATGTGGCAGGCAGAGTAATAATGTAAGCTCTTTTTCTCTAATATATCTTGTGGGAAGATTTCTTATATATTTACAGTAAACTTACTGCCATATCTTATATATTTACAGGTGAATTTGGAATATGAGTTATATGCAGTTGTTGTACATGCGGCCTTTACATCTAGCTGTGGTCATTACTACTGTTACATTCGTTCAGCACCTGATACATGGTACAAGTTTGATGACTCAAAGGTAACCTGCTTAATGGATCAGTGCATATCTGTGATGGTCTTAAAAGTAGTAATCTGGAAACTTGACTTCAAAATTTTCATTTTTTAATAGGTTACGAGTGTTTCTGAAGCTTGCGTGCTTTCAGAAGAAGCTTATATTCTCTTCTATGCAAGAAAAGGCACATCTTGGTTTTCAAACTTTATGGAAACGTATAAGCCGTCCTTGGATCCAAACTTATCAAATACTTCACCCAAATCAGTACTTGAAAATGTCGATCATGCCTCTACATCTACTGATGCAGTTCATTCTCATGATATAAATGAATCATGTAGTAACAAAGTTGTGGTTCCTGGAGTGAAAGATCATTCCGACACTATGGTCCCACTCAAGTCAACCAACTCCTTGGAAGTGAAAGCTTCAAATCATCATGTTTTAAAAGAAAAATCTCCGTTGACCCTTAAAGAGTACGGGTCAAACCACGTGCTAGACGTTGAGAAGAATGCAGGTGTTAGTGTTACCCCCATCAGGCATAATTCTGAAAATGATCCCAATAAGGTTTTCTCGACACCATTCATAAGACCAAGTGATGGAAAAACCGCTACATTTGATATCAGCCAAGTAGTTTCTCCGTCAACACCACCAAGATCTCCCGGACTTGATTCTTCTGATGATGAGAATTCAGGTGATAAAACTTGACTCCTATTTGTATAAATACGAGGGAGGTTAATAGGAAAACCTCAAATAAATAAAAAGTGAGGAACACCCTGGTAGCTTTTCGTTTGGATGGTATGACTTGTGTATACAACTAAATTAAGTTCTTTTTTTAGTTTTTATGCACATGTGCATATTACAAATTACTAACCAAGGTGTTCTATAGTTTTCTATTTTTTTGAGGTTTTCCTCTGGACCTGACCGGCTGACCCGTATAAATATAACCGTCATATTTTGTTTCTCAAAAATTTGATAAAGTCGAACAACTAACACAATGAAATGTTATCCAGAGGTGGTTTTTGCTCCAAAGGCTGATCAATTAAAGCTCGTGGAGAAACCGTCATACAAGAGGCAACGAAGCAAGGACGTTGAGGATTCCGTGAAGCATGAAGCTTTGAGACAATGTAAGAGGATGCCGAGTGCGAGGGGAAGCTTGTTAATGGCTGCGCTTGAGGTGGGGCTGAAGAGTGAAAACTCGATTAATAAGAGAAGCAGGAAAATGGCATCGCCTCCGAGAAAGAAGTATAGTCGATCGAGTGAGGGTTCGATTTCGCGTAACTTGGCTAGTTCAAGTTTTCGGTAAGGTGTGGATAAGGGAGGGTTGTAAGATTTTTAACCTTTGTTTTTGTTATTTTTTTTGATAGATGAGGTGGAGTTTAATCTCCTTGTTTGGATTTTCAAATGTTTTTGATGTTTTAGAGAAGTTGATGTTAGATTGTTGTTGTGAATGTTATCTGGAAATTGTATGTGACCTACAACCCAAGTCGCATGGCAGCACTCTGTGTGTGGTACTGGCCAGTGTCACACAACATTCAATACAACTGGTGCTGTTTGGTTTGATATAATATAATGAATCCATTATCCTAAACCCATTAATTTCTATTCCGGACCAAACTGGGGGAATGGAAATTTTATTCCCGCTCAATCATTTTTTCTCATGCATCTATTCATTTCTCGATGTTGAATGGAAAATATTTTTTATTTTAATGTTGGATGTCACATATTTGTATTAAAAGTATTATATAAAATATTTTTTTATTAATTATATTGGTTTAACCAAACAGTATCAATGAAATGTTCATTCATATTTCCATTCTTCTGCATTCTCATTCCTTAAAATGAACCAAACGTCTCTAAATCTATATTTGATTTAAGACTGAGATACCTAACCTTAAAAAAAGACTTAATATAAAAATACCCTATAAAGATTTGAAAGTACATGGATGTAGCAAGAAAAAATAAAAGCAGTGTTAAAATAAAAGAAGTTTTTATAAAAAAAAGAATTAATTTTTTAATTATTTTCATCAATGAGAATATGAGATTGAGTATTTTTTTATAAACTTAAAAAAAGTGTATTAAAATAATATAATTTTTAAAAATGTAATAGGAAGTCTTCCATTTGAATCATTCAATTAAAGAAATGAAAGCATTTACATTTAGGCTATGTTTGGCAAACTAGCTGATAAACTAGCTTATGACTTATAAGCTAGCTGGTAGCTGATAAGCTAGCTGTTGACTTATAAGCTAGCTGGTAGCTGATAAGCTAGCTGATGAAAAAGTCACGTTTGACAAAACTAGCTTATAAGCGTGTAAAATGACTAAAAATGACGTATTAAAAAAATAGTAAATAAATAATAATATTAATTAATGAGGGTATTTTTGGAAAAAATAAAATAAAAGCAAAATAAGCTCCTAAACGCTACCATGACTAGCGTTTTGATAAGCTAGCTTTTTTTTTGCCAAACAATGCCTTAGGGTGGACAAAAAATGGGTTGCGTTGGATACCCATTTATATCTTAAACAACACCTACCATTACCAAGTTGTTGGTGGCGAAATAAATAAAATTTATATTCCCACCATTCCCAAATTTAAAATCTTCTCAATTTTTATTTTATTTTTTAATGTACATGTTTGTGATGTCCGGGTGAACGTTAACCGTAACTATAACGGTCTTAAGTAGGGATGTATGCGGATTGGGTTGGACAATTTTTGACATTTTCACAACCCAATCCAATTAGGATGACTTAAAAATTCTCAACCAAACCTAACTCATTCAAAAGTATAACCCAACCTAACCTTTGCGGGTTATAGCGGGTTGGGTTGGGCTGAGTTGACGGGTTAGAAATATACCTAAAGTTCACGAATAAAATACAATAATTAATAAGAGAAATATATATACTCAACAAAGTTCTTATTTATTACAATCATCCAAATATATATTAAAGACTTTGCAATCCACATGACATGCTATGTCATCTTGCAAGGCATCGTGCAAGATGTGTGTGGATGCCCTTATCTCAAATTATGTCCCATGATTTGTTTTAGAATATCTTTCGAATTTGATTTCAAAGTAGTATGTTTTAAAGACTTATATCTTATAAATTGAAATGTATTCAAATATATTTGAAAAGATTATATATCTCAAATTAGATATTCCGACTTAAATCTTAGCTTGAAAAGTGTCATTGTAATTAAACAATAACTAACCGCAAGCTCACATATTGGTGTGATACTTGGTTTAAATATTATCTAAGGGGGTGTTTGGTTGGAGGTATTGAGGGGTAATGAATAAGAATGATAATGGAAACTAGTGTTTGGTTTGATATAATATAATTGAATCATTACCTTAAACCCATTAATTTTCATTCCAGACCAAATTGGGGGGAATGAAAATTTTATTACCGCTTAGTTATTTTTTTCTCATACATCTCTTTATTTCTCGATGTTGAAAACATATGCAAAAATTACCACATGAGATCAAGACCGAGACGCCAAAAATTAAAGACATGATCAAATTCATCATTAAACAACACGTAGAATAAGATTACAAATTGATGGATGCAAGCAGCAATTTGCAGTTGCATGTCGCAACAATAAATATTATGGATTTTTACTCTTATTATCATTATAATAACTCATATATATAGAAAATGTAACCATTGCGGCCCATTTTATTTTGGACGTTGAATGATTTTCTCAAGGAATATAGCCACCATGACCACCACCTTCACCACTCCCACTCCCACCTCCATATCCACCCCCATGCTCACCACCACCACCACCTCCGCCGCCTTCTCCTGAACCACCACCACCTCCTCCACTGTATCCACCATATGATCCTCCAGCACCGCCTCCAGCTCCAGCTCCGCCTCCACTACCATATCCGCTTCCTCCTGCTCCTCCAATGTCGGCACCTCCTCCGCCACCACCACCATGTCCACCACCACCACCAATCCCACCAGCATATCCACCATCAATCCCACCTCCAGCTCCTTCTCCTGCACCATAACCACCACCATGTGCTCCATCTCCTCCGATGCCAGCACCTCCTCCACCACCACCACCATGTCCACCTCCAGCACCAGCACCACCACCGATACCACCACCACCACCTCCTCCAGCTCCTTCTCCTCCACCATAACCACCACCATGTGCTCCATCTCCTCCGATGCCAGCACCTCCACCACCAACACCACCACCGATACCACCACCACCTCCTCCTCCAGCTCCAGCTCCTTCTCCTACACCATAACCACCACCATGTGCTCCATCTCCTCCGATGCCAGCACCTCCTCCACCACCACCACCATGTCCACCTCCAGCACCAGCACCAGCACCAGCACCGATACCACCACCACCACCACCTCCTCCTGCTCCAGCTCCTTCTCCTCCACCATAACCACCACCATGTGCTCCATCTCCTCCGATGCCAGCATCTCCTCCGCCACCACCACCATGTCCACCTCCACCACCAGCACCACCGGCATATCCACCACCAATCCCACCTCCTGCTCCTTCTCCTGCACCATAACCACCGCCATGTGCTCCATCTCCTCCTCCTCCTCCACCTCCTCCATTACCAGTTCCACCACCACCACCTCCACCTCCAGCTACTCCACCACCATGCCCTCCACCACCATATCCACCACCGCTACCCCCTCCTGCTCCTCCACCATAACCCCCGCCTTCTGCTCCTCCGCCACCACCACCTCCTCCACTACCACTACCACCTCCTCCACCTCCACCTCCGGCTGCTCCACCACCATACCCTGCACCACCACCTTTGCCTGCTCCACCTCCGTATCCAGCCCCGTGGTCTCCTCCTGCACCAAAACCACCACCTCCTCCACCGCCACTACCTCCTCCTCCACCACCACCTCCTGCTAAACCACCATGAGAGTAAGGAATGCTCTCTTCAAAAGTCAAGAGAGCCCTAGTCGCCACGCTAATGCCCAAACTTAATAAAACCAAGAAAACCACACTTGAAAGTTTGTGAACAACCATGGTGATTTGAATGAGAGTGAAGAGTGTGAGTTGTTGGTGATTTGCATGAAATTGGTTGCATATTTATAGGCATTGGCGAAGCAATACTTCAAGTGGCCTCACTAGTAACCACATGCAAAAAGGGAACTCCTTCACTTATGACCCTACATGGTGGTTTAAGCTAGTGCTACTTTTTGCTGTTACCCACATTTTGATCTTTTATGCCCATTCACTTGAGTACTCAAATACCTAAACCGCTTTCAAGTTGACTTATATAAAATACAAATTTCAAATATTACAAACTTTGTCTCTTGAATTATCTATCTATCTATTAGCAACACACGTTATATTTTCCTATATTTCGTTTCCGGATTGTATATATGATATTAACTGAAGCAATACATTTTTCATCATGTATTCCATATATATATATATATTATAGAGTCAAGTTCATACTATACTCTATGAGAACGGTAATTAAATAAAAAAATAAGAAAACCATTGAATCACATGTGTTTTTACACTAAAATTACGAATAAAATCATAAGTGATTCAAGCAACTTTGGCTGTGACATGAGGTCCCAAGCCATATTGGCTTCACACCTTTTCATAATTAAAATCGTTTATAGTTAAAAATAAATATATAACATAATTTTCATAATTACAGAAATTGTGGCTATTAGACGAAATTGCCCTTGCTAATATAATTTACAAAAATTATTAAAGAAAATCTGATTGGTTGATTTCGGTTTTCAAAGTTTTCAAATTTAGAGGGGTTTTCATAATATCACTCCCATATATATATATAGGGAAAGGTTCAATTGAGAAGTCTAAATATTTTGAGAAATAGAGAAGTGATCGTGACTCTTCGATTAAATGCGCTGATTTTGAACACGGAAGAGTATTTTGGTAATTAGTCATTCCGTTTACAAAAAACACGGGCCGAGTTCATATATGAATCTGTGTGATTCACATATGAACTATACGTTCATATATGAATCTTGTGATTCATATATGAACCTTTGTGTTTCATATATGAAACTAATTAATTGTAAGTTCATATATGAATCAGTTGAACCAATTAACTGATTCATATATGAATCTTTGTGTTCATATATGAACCTTTGTAATTTACATATAAACTTTTTTAACTAATTCATATATGAACCTTTGTGTTCATATATGAACCTTAATGATTTATATATGAATTTTTTTAACTAATTCTCATATGAACAAATTAACTGATTCATATATGAATCACAAAGGTTCATATATGAATTAGTTAAAAATATTTTATATGTGAATTACAAAGGTTCATATATGAACACAAAGGTTCATATATGAATCACACAAATTCATATATGAACCCGTCCCGCGTATTTTTTACGAAACTACCCTAAATACCCCTGAGCGTCGTTTATTAATTAATGTGGACGCGCGCATTAATCAGGTGTAACGCGAATTTTTTGACCGTGGATTATTTAATCCAATGGATATGATCACTTCTCTATTTCTCAAAATATTTAGACTTCTCAATTGAACCTTTCCCTATATATATATATATATATATAAATAAGTAACTAGCATGCCACGTGTCGTCTTCTGGTGAGCCGACTTTATTGTTTTCCCACCTAAACATGTATCTAGACGCATTTACATTACAGGTTCAATTAACACACCCACATTCACTCCTCCTAAAATCTCTCCTTAATTAAATTTTCAATATTTATATCTTACATTTACTACCCTTATAATTACCTATGTAGTTTACTTTTAATCTCTTACTTTTTTATTTTTCATTTTAGACTCTTATCATATAAACATAAATAATGTATATGAACTAAAATGCATTAAAAAAACATTTCTATTTTTTACAAATTATACCATTGTAATCGCTTCGTCAATACCTTCGAAATGACCCCAATATTGAATATTTTTGGATTTGATTATATTATTAAATATCATAAATATATACGAATTAATGTGTCGTGATTAGTATGAGAATTGTTGAAATTAGTAAAGGATTTGATACAAATAATCACTAAATTATCGTGATTTTCTTTTAGCAACTTCATATCAATTTTTACTTCAAAGTCGAATTTCTTCGACGAATTACAATTTTATCAAATTCCATTCTGTCAACGAAACACCCTTAGAATTATCATAAGAGATTTAATTACTTGGAAAAAAAATATCACTTATCAACTGACTTTTGGATTATGAGTTCGAACCTTTTTCAAAAATATAAATATGCAAATATTTTAGTATAGTATATTTACGTATTTATACTTTCTTAATCATGATTATATTATTTCCTCTAATTTTAATTGAACTATATAATACCAGTTATCAACAGATGGTTAGTTAATGATATTTTCAAAGTCAAATTGGTATGCTTCCCGTCAATTCACTTTAAATTAGTCTTTCACAATAGTTGATAAGTTTTCTGGCATGATTTAATTTTTTTAAATTACCCCGTGTAATACACGGTTCGAACCTAATATATATATATATATATACTTACTAGATATGTACCCGCGCACGATGCGGCGCGGAGTATCTTGAATCTAAAACCGAGAATTTGAAAAAATAAGTTTGTTTCATGTTCATATTTATTCGCTTTTAAATCGCATATTAAATGTATAAAATTAAAGGTCGATATGGTTAATTGGTCAAAAAACTGAAAAATATTCGTTCGATAGTGGGGTCTTCAAACCCATAACATTTGTGCTCATTTTGAAGGTTTTGATGAACAATTATAATAGTATAATTTATAAAAAAAAGAAAAACATATTTGTTTAATGTATTTTAGTTTATGTATGTTGATATGATAAGGATGTAAAATGAAAAATAAAAGGAGAATGGATATAAAGTAAATTAAATAACTAACTATAATGGTATAAAGTGTAATTTAAAAATAAAAAATAATTTTATTTTTAATTATCATGTTGAACGTTGGATGTTTTAAAGCTTTTAAACTCGTACATGATGTATTGAAATTTGTACTTCTTAAAAATTCAAGAATAACCGTAACTGGATTATTATTTTTAAAGAAGTATAATAGATAAATATAGATAAGAGCGTAAAATATGCGAGTTTAAAAAAAATCTCGGTACGTCATTCTTGAAAAATCTTGATACGTATTTATGATATTTCACAATATTATTAAGTTAAAAAAATTCAATAATAAACTTATTTTGAAATTATTGACCAGAATATTGTAATAATATAATTTGTAAAAAAATGCATTTATTAATATGTTTTAGTTAAACTATGATTATGTATTTTTAATATTATAAGGGTGTAAAATGAAAATGAATAATGTAACAGATATAAAACAAATTAATTCGTACATGTTTATGATAATTAATAATATGATTCAAAAATATTCAATATTGGGGCTCATTTCGAAGGTATTGACGAGACGATTACAATTGTTGTAACACCCTAAAAACAGGGCCAATTTAAACCTTGAATAATACATAAGTTATGATCATAAAACTTCAAACTTTGATAATCTGAGGATCAATTGTAAAGGTTTTATATACAATGCATCTAACTCAAATAACCTATTAATCTAATCATACATCATAATCAGATTAACTAAGTTATCTATCTTTTGTCTCAAAAACATCAAAAGAATAGCTAGATCCTCCGTCATCTTTAAGTTTGAATCTTTCCAAAAGTTCTCATCACACATCCCTGCTTACTTCCCGGAGCTTGTACCTGGTAAGAAAATTCAACTTGAAACATTAGGCTTTCGCCTAGTGAGAACATTCGTTTCAATAATAACATTTGCAAAAACAATGTAAACAAGTTACAACAAACCTGATTACTCCTTTTCTTACCGTATAACAACTCCTTTCACTACTGAGAATCTACCCCACTTCCATAATTATGACTAATTCATCTAGCCATAATATTGCTACCAAGAGTTTACCACGAATAATCTCATATTCAAGGTTAATACTCTTATTCAAGAAATTACAAGTCAAAACCTGCCTATTTCTTAATCCGGAAGTAGAGATTACAATTTACTTTATGCCTATCTCTAATCTTCCTTTCACAATTTGGGAAATCTCTGATCTTCCCTATAAAAATGAAAATCTCCGATTTTCCATTCGAAATGGGAATTACAAATCAAAATCTGCCTATTCCACATTTCACGTCCTCCCCACCTCAGAATCAATGGCCCCAATGGGATTTAATATATCGCGATTCACAACCGGGGCCCCCGATGATTCAAGGTACACTCATCACTAGAAATTACATCCCTTTGGTCAATGGCTAGTAATCGGTTCCCATTATACCGTACTAAGTTGCCCCCGATGACTTGATGACAGCTTCTAGGTAAACAAACATAGTGCCTATGGATCCATTACACTTTACTAACGTATCTGCATATCAACATATTACAGTTCATAACACATTCTCAAATTTAAGAATACTAGATAACCTATCGTATCTTCATCCTCAAATGCCCCCCCCCTTTGGCGACTTAGCACGGGGGTTCCGCTAGAAATTTTTTAGAAAACTAAACCAGAGAAAACATCCAGAATTGCATCCAGCCATCAGAACCTAGCTTTCTCAATTTCTCAAAAGTGTCCGGACAACAGAGGTTTCCGGACAACAGGAGTTTTCCGGGTAACTTAAATTTTCCGGACAACTAAACCTTCCGGATACTTTTCTAATCCGGACGACATCCGGATACTAAAACCATCCGGTAACTATTTCTATCCGGAAAACTAAAGCAATTTTGAACTTATCCGGTATCTTGCTACATCCGGAAACATTCATCATTTGGGGTTTTCCGGATACGACGATTCATCCGGAAAAGTCGGGTCTGCAGCCTAAAATTTGATCTATTTTCATGTCTTTTCGATTCAGCTCATTCCAAACCATCCCATACAGTTCATAACCAATTTATATAACTATTTCAAGGTTTAATTTAACATGAAAACACTGATTTAAGCAGAGAACAAATGAACTCACCTTAAGTTTGCAAAACCCACTTCTTGCACAAATCTGAAACTTCAATCTGCTGTTTATGATTCTGAAAATCATTCCAATACACAGATTCGTCCATCATCATTCATTCACAACAAGCTAACAAAAAAACATAATCAGATTTCCTTACCAATTTGATGAACAAATCTTGTTTTCTTCTTCTTTTCTCTTTTCTCCTTCTCTCTATCTCTTTGATTCTCCAAACCGACCCTAAGCATAAGAAATCAGATAAAATCTGATTTCAGCTACCTTATCTACACACACTTTCCAAATGTGACCAAATACACCCCCAAGTTTCAACCTTCCAACAATGACACTTAACTTTTACCACTAACATTTTAACCTCATTTTGAAATATAAATCACAACATAATCCAAAGTTAAAACTAAAAACACAAACAATCCCAATTCTCATTAAAATACTATTATTGAAAATTCAGGATGTTACAATTGTGTAATTTGTAAAAAAAGAAATGTATTTTTTAATACATTTTAGTTCATATACATTATTTATGTTTATATGATAAGAGTCTAAAATGAAAAAAAATAAAAAAATAAGGGATTAAAAGTAAACTACATACCTAATTATAAGGGTAGTAAATGTAACGTATAAATTAAAAAAATTGAATTAATGAGAGATTTAAGGAGGAGTGAATGTGAGTGTGCTAATTGAACTTATAATGCAAACTGCGTCCAGATACATGTTTAGGCGGGAAAATACTGAAGTCGGCTCACCAGAAGTCGACACATGGCATTCTAGTTACTTATTTATTATATATATATATATATATAGAGGATGGTTCAAACGAGGAGCGTACCTATTTACGAGAAACGCGAGGAGCGCCTTCCATGTACTGGATCACATGTGATCCACTACTCCCGAAAAAATCGGGTAGCGGGCGACCTAGTTCGCGAGTCGCGTGGAAGTCGCCCGGATCACATGTGATTTTAGGCGTGAATCACATGTGATCCACTACATGGGCGAAAGTGTAACGACCCAGACCATTATTTGAAAGGGTTTATGTTTTATGTTAAGATTTGATGATAAGTGGAAGTTGAGGGGCTGGTTGGTAAATATGAGATGGGGTATAAAAGGGCACAAAACCCTAGACAACATTCTAATTTTCCTGATTTGTGTATGTGTTTGACGGCTGAATTCTTGAAGAAGAAGAGAAAAGGGGTCTTGGTGGGGGGTTTTGTGCAATTGGAGGAGAGATTCATCAAGCCTCGAAATCGGAAGAAGGATTAGGAGTGGATTTCGTTTCTTGCAAGTAATCTTTCAGGTAATCCTTAATCCATAACTTCATTTAAGTTTGTTTGATGATTGTTGGGTTTTGAGGGTTTCTCTTGTTTCAAGTCTTTTGAGACCATATAGGAAGATTTAGGCATCTTTTATTGTGTTTTGTTGTTAAAACCGATGGGAATTTGAGTACAGAACTTTTAGTGATAATTTATTGGTTTATCTTGAGGATTAAGAGGTATGAAATAGGATTTTCAGCCCCAATTATCGACCAGCGCTGTATCCGGAAAACAACACAGGATGAAGGTTACCGAGTGAGTGTCCGGAAAACATTTCGGTAGTGTCCGGACGTGTTAGTTCCCGGATAGTTTCCCGGAAAAGTGGGTTGTCCGGAAAAGTGGGTTGTGTCCGGAAAAGTGTGTATCCGGTGAGAAGTACCCGGACAGTTGTTTAGTCAGCTTATACATTTTTATCCCTTGTTCAGGTAGACAGTTTGGAAGTAAAGGGCAGAGTAGGGAAAAACAAGTAACGTGCCAGGTGAGTTTTCTAACTAAATGTGTGGCTTTTAAATGCGTTTTCTAAAGCAAGACATGATGAGTAATGCCATGTTTATTTTATAAATGTTTTATCTGCATGAAAGTTGTTTAAAGTTTTATATGTGGGATGTATGCATACATTGGTTTTGATGTAAATTGGCTAAGTCGGGGGGTGTGTTCCGCCAGCTCGTGCCGGGGGGTGTGTCCCGTTTATGCCAAGGGATGCGTGACCCTGTAAGGCAGCACGAGACTGACTCGTTGTCACCTTAGGGTGACTTCATGGTGCCAATTTACAAGGGGCGGACCTTTATCCGTGAACGATTTTATATGGATAGATTCATGAATGATGTATTCTGAAAATGATAAATTGTTTTAAATGCTTTGATAACTGTTAAGAGGGACTCACTAGACGTCATGGTCTAACCCTCGCTTTTTCAAATTAAAACCTTTTCAGGAAAGCAGGTAATGAAAGGCTCGGGCAAGTGAGCAGGGCGTTAGCAAGGAGACCTGATAGTATAGTGACACTATAGTTCGGTTTAGTTTATTTCTCAGTTGTGTAGGTTGTTCCGCCAACCAAACTTTTGGATGTTATGTAAGAAATTTTGAGACGCGATTTTGGGATGTTTTAATTATATGAATTGCATGTTTAAAAATTGTTGGGTTGTTATAGTTGGTATCAGAGCCATAGTTTAAGGGACTTAGGTGACCGGACGGGCCTAGACTTAAACTTTGGAGAGGTAGAAAACACAACTGAGAATCAGGAATGCGTTAGGAGGACACTAACTTAGTTTTTTTGGTGTTATTAGGGTACCGAGGACAGTATGTAAGGTAAGTTTGGAGTTACACCTGGCCGGTGTAATTGTGAACTTAAAGGTACATGTGCGTGCTTGAATCGCCTTACTACTCCGTTGCGATAGTACTTTTGAGTCCGTGGTTTTAACTGAGTCGTTTGTTGTGATTGTCAGAATGTCTGCGAGGACTCTGAGAAGTAGGTCATTTCTGCTAGTGGAGGAAGCACATACTAAGAGTGCTTCACCGCAAATGGGAGCTGTTAGATCCGAGGAGTTGAGGGAGGAAAGACCAGTGGTTCTTCCAAGAGCGGCGACTACTCGTGGAAGGGGTAGGGGCCGTGGGAGACCGAGAAAGGCCGTCACTGAGGTGGGTAAGGCAACTTCCAAAGGGAAAAGTAAGAAAAAGAAGGCACCGACTAGGCGTAAGGCTAAGAGTGTGGAGGAACCGGAAGTGCAAGTAATATCCGAACAAGAAAGTTCAGCACCGGCAAAGGGGGTGAAAGCTAAGAAAGGGGGTAAACCTGAAACCGCACCGGCCTTCGTGACCGAGGATAAGTTCACGACAGAGATGACTAAACTGCAAAAGACCCTACAAGCAGTGCTAGACAACCAGAATAAGACTGCGTCTGAGGGATGAACCAAGAGCAGTACTGGGAAGAAGACTGAGGAGGAATGTACACCACGAACTGAAATAGGGAACAATTCGGTGACAACTCCGATTGTTGTTTCCGAACCGAAGGCAGTGAAGGGGTGCTCGTTTAAGACCTTTGCTTCATGCAAACCTCCGACGTTCAACGGGGAGCGCAATCCTGTTCTAGCTGTGAAATGGGTTCGCGAAATGGAGTTAGCGTTTGATACTAGTAAGTGCGCCGAGGAGGATAAGGTACTGTTTGCCAGGTCAATGTTGAAATCTGAAGCAATCTTTTGGTGGGATGTTGAAACTGGAGGAAAGGGGTCAGAGGTAGCTAAGAGCATGTCGTGGGGGACTTTTGTTGGAAGGTTCAAAGCACAGTTTTTCCCCCTAGCAGCAGTTAAGAAATTGGAGGAAGAGTTTCTGGGTTTGGAGCAAGGATCAATGTCAGTTCAGGAATACACGTCGAAGTTTATCGAAAAAGCTCGGTTTGATGAGTTGTACGTACCTACTGAGGAAAGACGGATAGAGAGGTACATTTATGGGCTGAAAAGCAGTATAAGGGAGTTGGTGCAGGTGAAAGGTCCGATTACTTTTCAGGCTGCGGTTGATACCGCAGAGCTTACTGAGAAGGAAAAGGCTAGACAAATGACCGAAAGAGTTGGAGATAAGCGTAACTGGGACGGGCCGAGTCGGGAAGGTAAAAGACCGAATACATCCAGACCCGATCTGAGGGCGGGGTATAAGTCAGTGGAGAAGCCGTGTGCAAAGTGTAACAAAATGCACCGAGGAGAATGCTGGACTGAAAAAGATGGATGTTATAAGTACGGGAAGATGGGGCATCTATCTCGAGATTGTCGCAGTCCAAGAATCTGCTATCAGTGCGGGTTGTCAGGCCATGTCAAGTGGGACTGCCCGCAGTTGAAGAAGAGATACGCTAGGGGAGAAGGTGGGAGTAGCGGAGGAAAGAGTATTGAGAAGAATGTGGAGCCGGCTCGCGCCAGGGCAAGGGCTTTTCACATGTCGGCTGAGGAGGCGGAGAACACGCCTGATGTGGTAACAGGTACCTTTCCTATAGACTCGATTCTCGCTAAAGTATTGTTTGATTCGGGGGCCAACCGTTCGTTTGTGTCGCCCAAGTTTATTCAAAAATTACAAGTGAAACCCAAGAGGTTGAACTTTGGGTTTGAAGTAGAGATAGCAGATGATAGTCGAGTCTGGGTAAAGGAAGTCTATGAAGGTTGTAGCATAGACGTGGATGGTCCCTTATTTCCATTAAGGTTGTATCCTATGGGAATGGGGGAGTTTGATGTAGTCCTAGGAATGGACTGGTTAGCGGAAAACGACGCTAATATAGTTTGTAATAAGAAGCTGATCCGTATTGCCTTGCCCGATAAGAAAGAGGTGGTAATTTACGGAGATCAACGAAATAGGAAGTCGTGTCTGATTTCGTTGATGAAAGCTAGGCGGTGTTTGGGAAAGGGGTGTCCGGGGTATTTAGCTTACGTGCTAGATGCTAAGAAGGAAAAGAAGAGTGTGGGGAATGTTCCGGTAGTAAGTGAGTACCCGGAAGTGTTTCCGGATGACTTGACAAGTTTGCCCCCAGATCGTCAAGTGGAGTTTAGAATCGAACTAGTACCTGGGGCGGCACCGATTGCGCGCGCACCCTACCGGTTAGCACCAGCGGAGATGAAAGAAATGATGACCCAGTTGCAAGAGTTGCTCGACAAGGGTTTTATTCGCCCGAGCACATCACCCTGGGGAGCGCCGGTACTGTTTGTTAAAAAGAAGGACAGATCCATGCGAATGTGCATAGATTACTGTGAGCTCAATAAGGTGACCGTGAAGAACAAGTATCCGCTTCCGAGGATCGATGACCTCTTCGACCAGCTACAAGGTGCGAGTTATTTCTCAAAGATAGACTTGAGGTCGGGTTATCATCACCTGAAGGTGAAGAAAGACGATGTGCCGAAGACAGCTTTCCGTACGAGATATGGACATTACGAGTTCTTAGTTATGCCCTTCGGGTTGACTAATGCCCCCGCGGTGTTCATGGATTTGATGAATCAGGTGTGTAACTCATTGCTGGATAAGTGCGTGATCGTCTTCATTGACGATATCCTAATCTATTCTCGTACCCGAGAGGACCACGAGAGGCACCTTCGGGCAGCACTGGAATTGCTTAAGCGTGAGAAGTTATATGCGAAATTCTCGAAGTGTGAATTTTGGTTAAAAGAAGTTCAGTTTTTGGGTCATGTAGTGTCGGCGGACGACATCAAGGTAGATCCTGCTAAGATTGAAGCCATTAAAGATTGGGAAACACCAAGAACCCCATCGGAGGTGAGGAGTTTTCTCGGTTTAGCAGGTTATTATCGGAAGTTTATCCAAGACTTCTCTCGGATAGCTTCGCCACTGACCCCGTTGACGAGGAAGAACGCCAAATTCGTGTGGGCTGAAGCACAAGAATCAGCGTTTGAGAGGCTGAAAGAAAGTGTAAGCAGTGCCCCGATCTTGGCGTTGCCTAGCGGATCGGAGGGTTTTGTGATATACAGTGACGCTTCTAAGTTTGGGCTGGGATGCGTGCTGATGCAGAACGGAAAAGTAATTGCCTACGCCTCTCGACAGTTGAAGGATCATGAAAAGAACTACCCCACTCATGACATGGAGTTAGCGGCGGTAGTGTTCGCGTTGAAAATCTGGCGGCATTACTTGTATGGAGTAAAGTGTCAGATTTACACCGATCACAAAAGCCTGAAGCACCTGTTTGATCAGAAGGAGTTAAATATGAGACAGAGGAGATGGATGGAACTGTTGAACGACTATGACTGTGAGATCCTGTATCACCCAGGTAAAGCGAATGTGGTGGCTGACGCGCTGAGTCGGAAGGATCGGGGAGATCAAACCAAGGTCGTAGCTTTCAGAGTCGAGGCAACCTCGAATCTTCTTGAAGAAGTTAAGAAATTTCAAGAGGAAGCGTTGTTGGAAGATAACGTGAAGAGCGAAAGAGTAGTTGGAGTGGCCTCGTTATTCGAAGTCAGCGGTGGTGGTCTGAAGTGCATAAAAGGCCGAGTGTGGGTTCCTAAACTGGGTAATCTGAGAGCAAGCCTCTTAGAAGAAGCGCACCAGTCGCGGTATTCCATACACCCGGGAACGAATAAGATGTACCGAGACTTGAGACAGTCTTACTGGTGGCCGGGGATGAAGAAGGATATCGCCCATTTTATGGAGCGGTGTGTGACATGTTTAAAGGTTAAAGCAGAACACCAGCGACCTTATGGGGAACTCCAGTCTTCAGTTATACCAGTGTGGAAGTGGGATAACATCACTATGGATTTCGTCACAAAGTTACCGAGGACTCCGAAAGGTAATGATGCAATTTGGGTGATTGTGGACATTCTTACCAAATCCGCGCATTTCTTACCTATTAAGGAGTCGGACTCTTTGGAGAAGTTAGCCCGATTGTACATTGGTGAGATAGTGTCTAGGCACGGGGTGCCGCGATCTATAGTGTCCGACCGCGATAGTCGGTTCACGTCGGCATTTTGGAGAAGTTTACAACGAGAGTTGGGCTCACAATTGAAGTTGAGCACGGCCTATCATCCCCAGACGGATGGTCAGAGTGAGAGAACGATTCAGACGTTAGAAGATATGCTCCGGGCGTGCGCTATCGACTTCAAGGGGTCATGGGAAATGCATTTGTCGTTAATAGAATTCTCCTATAACAATAGTTACCACGCCAGCATCCAAGCGGCGCCATTTGAAGCCCTGTATGGACGAAAGTGCCGTACGCCGCTGTGTTGGAATGAAGTAGGAGAAAAGCAGTTGGCCGGACCGGAAATTGTACAACTAACGGTGGATAAGATTGAAGTAATCCGTGGAAGGATGAGAATCGCGCAAGATCGACAGAAGAAGTATGCGGATAGACGAAGGAAACCGATTGAATTCCAAGTGGGTGACAAAGTAATGCTCAAAGTGTCACCTTGGAAAGGTGTGGTTCGTTTTGGAAAGAAAGGAAAGTTGAGGCCAAGATATGTTGGGCCTTTCGTTATCATTGAAAGGGTTGGCGCGGTGGCCTACAAGCTGGAACTGCCGAAAGAGTTAAGTAGGATTCACCCGACGTTTCATGTGTCAAACCTGAAGAAGTGTTTGGCCAAAACTGATGTGGCCATTCCGTTAGAAGATGTAAGTATTGACGAGAAACTGATGTTCGAGGAAGAGCCAATCGAGATCATAGACAGTAAAGTACGAAAGACGAGGAACAAGGAAGTTCGTTTGGTGAAAGTTCAGTGGAAGTATCACAAAGAACGAGAAGCAACGTGGGAAGTGGAGTCTGAGATGAAGTCCAAATACCCTTACCTGTTTGAAAATGGAATTCCGGGGACAAAATTCTTTTGAGTGGGGAGTGTTGTAACGACCCATACCATTATTTGAAAGGGTTTATGTTTTATGTTAATATTTGATGATAAGTGGAAGTTGAGGGGCTGGTTGGTAAATATGAGATGGGGTATAAAAGGGCACAAAACCCTAGACAACATTCTAATTTTCCTGATTGTGTATGTGTTTGACGGCTGAATTCTTGAAGAAGAAGAGAAAAGGGGTCTTGGTGAGGGTTTTGTGCAATTGGAGGAGAGATTCATCAAGCCTCGAAATCGGAAGAAGGATTAGGAGTGGATTTCGTTTCTTGCAAGTAATCTATCAGGTAATCCTTAATCCATAACTTCATTTAAGTTTGTTTGATGATTGTTGGGTTTTGAGGGTTTCTCTTGTTTCAAGTCTTTTGAGACCATATAGGAAGATTTAGGCATCTTTTATTGTGTTTTGTAGTTAAAACCGATGGGAATTTGAGTACAGAACTTTTAGTGATAATTTATTGGTTTATCTTGAGGATTAAGAGGTATGAAATAGGATTTTCAGCCCCAATTATCGACCAGCGCTGTATCCGGAAAACAGCACAGGATGAAGGTTACCGGGTGAGTGTCCGGAAAACATTTCGGTAGTGTCCGGACGTGTTAGTTCCCGGATAGTTGCCCGGAAAAGTGGGTTGTCCGGAAAAGTGGGTTGTCCGGAAAAGTTGGTTGTGTCCGGAAAAGTGTGTATCCGGTGAGAAGTGCCCAGACAGTTGTCTAGTCAGCTTATACATTTTTATCGCTTGTTCAGGTAGACAGTTTGGAAGTAAAGGGCAGAGTAGGGAAAAACAAGTAACGTGCCAGGTGAGTTTTCTAACTAAATGTGTGGCTTTTAAATGCGTTTTCTAAAGCAAGACATGATGAGTAATGCCATGTTTATTTTATAAATGTTTTATCTGCATGAAAGTTGTTTAAAGTTTTATATGTGGGATGTATGCATACATTGGTTTTGATGTAAATTGGCTACTGGTTCACGTAAGAATGGACGTCTTGGTTCACGCAAGAGTGCACGTAGAATACCAAAAGGACTTATTCATGTTCAAGCAAGCTTCAACAATACCATTGTGACTGTTACAGATGTAAGGGGTCGGGTGGTTTATTGGGCCTCCGCCGGTACTTGTGGATTCCGGGGTACAAGAAGAGGGACACCATTTGCTGCTCAAACTGCAGCGGGGTGTGTTCCGCCAGCTCGTGCCGGGGGGTGTGTCCCGTTTATGCCAAGGGAGGTGTGACCCTGTAAGGCAGCACGAGACTGACTCGTTGTCACCTTAGGGTGACTTCAGGGTGCCAATTTACAAGGGGCGGACCTTTATCCGTGAACGATTTTATATGGATAGATTCATGAATGATGTATTCTGAAAATGATAAATTGTTTTAAATGCTTTGATAACTGTTAAGAGGGACTCACTAGACCTCATGGTCTAACCCTCGTTTTTTCAAATTAAAATCTTTTCAGGAAAGCAGGTAATGAAAGGCTCGGGCAAGTGAGCAGGGCGTTAGCAAGGAGGCCTGATAGTATAGTGACACTATAGTTCGGTTTAGTTTATTTCTCAGTTGTGTAGGTTGTTCCGCCAACCAAAATTTTGGATGTTATGTAAGAAATTTTGAGACGCGATTTTGGGATGTTTTAATTATATGAATTGCATGTTTAAAAATTGTTGGGTTGTTATAGGAAGCCCCCCGATCAGGTGTGAATCACATGTGATTTTGTACGTGAATCACATGTGATTCAGTACATGGGCGGTGCTCCTCGCGTTTTCTTAAATTATTATGATCCTCATTTGAACCCGCCTCTCTCTCTCTCTCTCTCTCTCTCTCTCTCTCTCTCTCTCTATATATATATATATATATATATATATATATATATATATATATATATATATATATATATATATATATATATATTTGGGATTATGTAAGACCAAGCTATTTTTTGTGAGATCCATAGACCATAATTTTACATATATTATCATCTCACCTAGACATATAAGGGATGCCAATTTGGTTATATAATTTTACAAACATTATATTTAGTTACCTTAGTGGATGCTCTAATATCCATAAACGATATCTATACTAATTTATAAAAATTTAAAATAGTTATCTTTAGAAATCTCAAAAATTTTATATATTCGATATACGATTAAAAAACACATAAATCCATAAAATTGTAATCGTGTGATAGGAAAATAAAATCAATCATAAAACAAGATTATTTTTACAAGTTCTTAGTTTTAGATTCGAGATACTTTATAGTGCGTCACTCACATTTACATATCTAATCTATTCTACTTATAAAAAAGAATAATGGACGGTTTTGTTCAAGAGCGGTTTTTCTAAACTCAGTTATTTCAACTTACAGTTTCTCCTTCCCCACGTTTCCCCGGATTCTTCTCCTTGCCCACGTTCAGTCTCCCTCTTCACCTTCTACGCTGCCATATCTCCCTCCAACCGTCCTCCTCCACATTCTTTATAAGCGCCAAAGTACAAGGAAGGCTCAGAGAGAATCATACTGCGATTCAATTTCTGCATCTCCGCATACACTGTATCTGGTTTCTTTGAAGAATTGTTTTCGATTGGTTTCTTTGAAGAATCGTTTTTTGCTTCCTTTGATTTTTCTTTTCACGATTTGGGTTCTGCCGTTTTGCAGGGCTTCAATCTCTATCCCAATACGTTTGATTTCTTCTTATTTTGTTGGTTTGCAGTGCTTTCCCCATATTTAGTTTCGACTGGGAGCCCCCATCGGTTCATGTCATATTTACCCTAATTATCGAGCAATGAAGGGACATCAAGTTGAAGCTTGAAGAATCGAAGCCAATATTTGTTCGTGTTGTGGATTAAGGTTAGTTTTCTTTCTCATTTTGACCATGGATTCGCACCGAGTCTTATTTTCATCTTTTTTTTTTCTTCTGTTCATCTTCAAATGTCTACATCTTCACAGGTACTTCCATTGTCTTCTCCTCCATTAAATTGAGGATTGGATTATGGGGTTTTTTAGTTTATTTATTTAAATTTGATTTTTAATTTATTTCTTTTTAATTTTTTGCAGCTTTCAGTGACGTTTGTTAGTGTAGCTATCTCCATCATGAGTTTTGTGGTGCTAACTGTGAGAGCATCAAGAAAAGAGATGGTTGGTTGTGGGATCTTTGGTGATTTTACTTCCTTTTATGGTTTGATCTTATGGTTTTGTAGGCTTTATCTTGATTTTTTTTAATATTATGATTATGCTCATATGCTCATGTTATAGCATTCAAGGCACTGGAAGTTTGAAAAATGGATTATATGATGATTGGTGAGGTTACACTTATTTGTAAAAGATTTGTTGTTTCATGGTTACATTTTTTTTGTTTTCTGCAGTTTTTTGGGTTGTTGGAGGTTTTTTGGGGTTGATCAGTTTATAGTTTGGAATTTTGGTTGTTGGATTTGATCTTTTTTGACGATGGCATCAGATTCCAAATTGGAGGTTGGTTTGCCTTTTGAGCTGGTATGTAATTTTTATGGGTATGTAATTTTTATGGGCATGATGGACAATGGTTGCTAAAAAATCTGAGTCAACTCAGTTGTTTTAACTATGTAACTCTGTTTAACATTTGACTGGTTACTTTCTGTCAATAGTAGCAGCTTTTTCCTCATTATTTGAATTTAGAACTTGTTCTGATGTGGGTTCTGTTCTTTTTATGCAGAGCATGGTGTTTGACAACTTTAATGTCCAATCTAGGATGGATGCAATAGGGTAACAACGGATATGTTAAGTTTGAATTCAACGGTCAAGATCTTTTACCAGAATCCGGAAACATTCGTTGGCGTCCATGTGACGGTGACTCCGATTGAAATTTGTTATTTCCAACTCAAGCTTGTTGCTGGCTATTTAAGTATATATATGGGTTTATGCTGTTTTTTATGTTTAAAATGCTTAGTTTGGTGGTTAATCAAACTATGTTACAGTTTAAGGAAGTCTTAGTTAGTCAATGATTATGGTCATGGATTATTGATGTGGAGGAAAGTTCAAAGAGGAAATAAGACCAAGAGGTGATGGAGCTTTAGATTCCAAATTTATATTTATATTTGGCAGATACCTTTTCTCTCTATAAGAATACGTGTCTGCTGCTTTTCTCCACGATGGCCACAAGTAAGTTAACTTTTATGTTCTTCATTCTCCTTTTCCATTATGTCAATCAAGTTACATGTGAAATTAGTCATGGTCTGGTCTAGAAATTAATGAATCCTATTGTTACGGGTAAAATTTTCATTTAGTTGATTAAATAGTGTAATGATCACACATTTCTAAAACAGTTTTTTTGTAGGACTCAGTTTGAGAATTCATATGAAATTGGGGTGTTCTCGAAGCTGACAAATGCTTACTGCTTGGTGGCAATTGGGGGCTCTGAAAATGTTTACAGGTTTATTTTTGTGACTCGAGTTCTCCTGTTATATAATGTGTCATTGTATTTTAAGCAATTTGAAAAAATACACACATACCAAATTTAATTGAAGGACTAAGGGCTTGTTTGTTAGTAGCTTAATGAGCTTAATGGGGCTCACAACTTACTTCAGCTACACATGACTGTTTGGTAGTAACTTAATGATATAGAAATGGCTTAGTCAGTAAGCTTTTAGGGGGAGTTTTATGCAGACAGCCAAGTGTTTCCAACCTGCCCCTCCAAATTAAAAATACGCTCCTTCCATCTATGAAAAAACTCTCTCAAACAAAAACCTTTCCAATCTATATGGAGAGATTAATCCAGACGACAACTTTATCCATGCATGACTTGATAGAAAATCTGGATAAATTGTGTCTATTTGAAAGATGGGAGACCAGTGGGTTTGAGGTGGCTTCATGGGGACAATTGAGGGCTCCAGGCTTATTCCATATAGCCATTTTGGCTTAATCGGCTGTTTGGTTGATTTTCCATCAAGTACCATATGTATAAAGTTGTCTTGTTGATAGGATTTATATAAACCCTAAACCGGATCTTTAAGCTCAAGAATGATTAGTTCTAGATCATGGAATAAACATATACAAATCACAACATGAACAGCGGAATTAAACGACAGATTTGTATAGCTAACAAGGTTCATTAATTTAAACATACTGATTACATACTCACGCCCCAATTTGTTGACCTAAGTTATCAACAAACGAATACTTCTTCTCAAGTATTAGGATTAAGAACCCTGGGGCTCATGCACACACATCTACACGTTTTTGTTTAAACGTGGGTTTCAAGAACGTCTAATTCTATATCTCTAGGTTTCTTTATATACTAGAAACCTAGATAAACTAGAAACTAGATAAATACCAATCCTAGATAAACTAGGAATCCTAGATAAACTATAATTTACAAGGATAACTATAAAATAAACATATTACAATTCGAACCCTTGTAAATTGAAGTTTTGACACATCAAATCTATATGAAATATTCCTAACAATCTTCCCCTATTTGATGATGACAAAACTTAGCATCAGAATCTTCAAGTAGCTCTTCCCCTTTTTGACATAATCAAATCCAAAACTTATCAAACTTGAATCTTCCCCTTGAATGATCAACACTTCTTCTTCCCCTGAATTTATGCTAACCATCCTTGTGTCTTCGAAGTTATATCAATTACGTTGTAAAGAAAATCAACCATTATCTATTTGAAGTTGAAGTAAAAAACCAAACCTTGAGTCTTATATCCCGTAGAAACCAAGTGAACAACAACGTCATTCTCATGAATGAGGGGATCCCTGTCCTTCGACCAATCTTCTTCTCTAAGATTTCGTCAAATTGAAGTCACATTCTTCGAACAATTACGTTAATAATCTTCATAATATCACGGGTTATCTTTAACAGGTGAAGGATACCTTTAAAGATATGATAAGAACACAAACTCTAACTTTCACTTCTTCTTCAAACAAACTCTAATTAATCTTCCTTTTTGTAATCAACTGATGACGATCAAATGGTAGTCATATAAGCATTCTTCCTCTATCGTTCATCAAACCTTCATACCTTGTGTGTGTGAATTTTCTTGAAACAAACAAAAATCATCCTCCTTTTGTCGAGCATGATCCTAACATGGTGTGTGACATGTATTCTCCATTGCATCGCGGCTTTGATTTCATGGCTTTGAGGAATTCTGAGTGAAGAACAATTTTTATCAAGAAAAAAAAAACTGCTGGATTTCGAGAATTTCTGGGAGCGTTCTGGACGTCGTACGGCCAATCCAACCAGACATAATGTTAAACAATGTGTCCTGAAGCTGCTGTCCAAATATCGCGACGATCCGACGGTTCAATCTCCGGGAATAGGCGAAACGGCCGGCTGTGATTTTCCAGAAAATTTCTGCGAAAAATCTGATTTTTCTTTCTTTCGTTCGTCTTCTTTCGTCTCTTCAAATCTTCCATTAAACCTTGTTTTTCTTCCAGATCAGAGAGCACCATGTGCTCTGATACCACCTGATAGGATTTATATAAACCCTAAACCGGATCTTTAAGCTCAAGAATGATTAGTTCTAGATCATGGAATAAACATATACAAATCACAACATGAACAGCGGAATTAAACGACAGATTTGTATAGCTAACAAGGTTCATTAATTTAAACATACTGATTACATACTCACGCCCCAATTTGTTGACCTAAGTTATCAACAAACGAATACTTCTTCTCAAGTATTAGGATTAAGAACCTTGGGGCTCATGCACACACATCTACACGTTTTTGTTTAAACGTGGGTTTCAAGAACGTCTAATTCTATATCTCTAGGTTTCTTTATATACTAGAAACCTAGATAAACTAGAAACTAGATAAATACCAATCCTAGATAAACTAGGAATCCTAGATAAACTATAATTTACAAGGATAACTATAAAATAAACATATTACAATTCGAACCCTTGTAAGTTGAAGTTTTGACACATCAAATCTATATGAAATATTCCTAACACTTGTGTTGATTAATCTGTTTGTATAGATTGGAAAGTTTTTGCTTGAGAGGGTTTTTTCATAGAGATGAGAGGAGCGTATTTTTAAATTTGGAGGTGCAGGTATGGAAAAACTTGGCTGTCTGCATAAAGCTCCCCCACCCCCCACAAGAAGAAGACTTACAGAATAAGCCATTTCTATATCATTAAGCCACTACCAAACAGTCATGTATAACTGACCGAGTAAGTTGTGAGTCCCATTAAGTCACTAAGCTACTAACAAACAAGCCCTAACCTGCAAAGAAACACTCCTATATGGTTGAGTGAGTAAGCCTTCCAAACCATTAAGCTCATGAAGTTGTAAGTAAATGACCCCAAGTGGTAAGTAATAAGTAAAACAAATATAAAAACTTACTCCAAATATCTTAGTACTTTATTAGTCGATATATCCTTGGACTTTGAGGAATCGAGTATCGTTTTGATTTCTGTGTAATTTTCTAATTCTATATCGACATAGGATATTCTATGTTGTTGTTACCGTCAAAAGGTCTATAATGTATGCCTTACAAGCTTAACTGAATAAGATGCATTTCAATCATATATTATACTTATCATGTGTCACAGTTCCTTACAAGTATCTGGCCAGGGACCGGGATTGATGGTGTCAGTCTATACGATGATTTTTTAATAAACATCCCTTGCTTCATGGTTAACTCTTTAATGTACTTTGTTTATGTCAATATTTATTTTTCATTGTAGCAACCATATGGCTTATTGATGCCTAAAAGTCTATGATTAATGTACATGGTACTTAATTTGTGGCAATTATGATTTGAGGTGGTATAATGTTCTACTTGCCATTATATTTTGTATAAAGTAGTGTTTCTCCTTTCTTAGCAAGGGTATGGAAGTAAGAAGAGCTTCCTTTTTCTCTACATTTTAAACTTATTACAGTAAACTACACTTACAAGCTCATTTTTTAGCTCTGTTTTGTAGGTACCTGAGATGTTATGCTCAAAAAACAAAGCTTCATCCAACAAGCCTTTTTTTATCAAGAATCTCAAACTATAAAACCCATTAGGCCATTGAAAAGGATGCTTATTATTTGTGATCATGATATGGACGGTGCCTCAAATGGCAATGAGTTGAATGAATTTCAAGTAATCCTAAGCTTCTATATGTATATTATAATGCGACACTTTTAATATGATATCATATTTTTTACAAATGATTTTATGTTCGAGATTGTTCAAGCATATATTTTGAATTTTATTTTTCAGTTACAAGTTACAAAACGACAAACCACCAATGCATAAGTCGGTCTCTCAGAGAAAAGAACAACAAATGATATGGATTATCAAAACCTTTGCCCAATCGATCATATCAACTTTGAATTTATGTATATCATCTGATTTGTGATTTAAAATGATAACAAACTATAAAGGGATGGAGAATAAAACAGAGCATGAAATGATTGTCGTTTTAGGCTCTCGGCTTTAGAATTTGTATCTCTTAGAGAGCGTTTGGTTTGATGAAATGGTTTTGAGAGATTTTGATTTCGTAGTAGGGTTTGGAACCGGAGGGATTTGGATTTGGATTTGAAATCTTTTGTGTGTTTGGTTTAAAGGATTTCAAATGAAATCCAATTCCATTATTTATCTTTTGTGTGTTAGATAATTTGGGTATGTCCAATGTTCATACATTTATTATATTTAACATTATTGGTTTATAATAGTCGTTTTTAAACCGTGTTTTACTTATAAAGTTTTCATTTCTTTTTTCAGTCCTAGTTTACGTCAAATTTTACAACAAATTTTTGTATCCCGCCGCATCGCGCGGGTACATTACTAGTATATGGAAAAAAGGAAATGAACCAAATTTTCAAACATCTCCACTAAGGCCATCCGTACCCCAAGCGGGATGGGGCTCGGGATGGCCAGCGGGATCAGCGGGATGGGCTACGGCCCATGCGGGGTTGGCGGGGCGAGATTGATTCCGGGGATGGGATCCCGGATCATCCCGAAGAGTTTAAAAAAAAAAATTTTTAATTAAATTTTTAAAAATCAAGCGGCTCTTTGTAAAAAAAAAAATTTCTCAATTTAATCCCACTATATATTTAACTCTCAACCTCTTATTTCTCATACCTCTCAACCTCTTATTTTTCACACCTCTCAAATTCTCTCAACCTCTTATTTCTCACACCTCTCAAACTCTCTCAAATTCTCTCAACCTCTTATTTTTCACACCTCTCTCATCATGAATTCAAACAGAACACCTACATCCCGTCGTAACCGACCGAATACACCACAATCGCAAGAAGATCAAGAGCTTGGTTTCCAAGCGTTTACACAACAAGGTTATCATCCGCAATTTTCGCAACAAATTCCGCCACAATGGTCGCAACAAAATCCGCCACAATATCCGCAACAATTTCCCCAACAATTTCACCAACAATTTCCTTACCAATTTACACGTCCCGGGTTGATTGAACAAGGTTTTACTCCGGCCAACTTCAATCTCGACGACGACATTGTTCCGGAAACCCAACCTTCTACCCCGAACACACCACAATCTATCCCGACACAACAATCTAACCCGGAACCATCAAATCCGAGACCAACGAAAGCCGCCAAACAAACGTGGAGTAAAGCCGAGGAACTCGCGTTAGTGTCGGCGTGGGTTGACGTTTCGGAGGACCCCGTGGTCGGTAACGCACAAAGCGGTGGTAATTATTTTTATTGTTATTATTATTATTATTATTATTATTATTATTATTATTATTATTATTATTATTATTCTTATACTTAATTTTACATAAATGTAGGAAGTTTTTGGGGCCGAATCGGGCATGTGTTCTTTACTCGCATGGGTCGTGAACCAGGTTATAGATCAACCCATCAACTCAATAGCAAGTTCAACGACCTCAATAAAAGAGTTAATTCGTTTGGCGGCATCTACAACAACTTGCTCAATAATAGATCAAGCAGGATGAGTAAGGCCGATATATCCCGAACGGCACACGAACGGTATCTAGCACGCCATAAAGTTGCTTTCACTCACGAACAAGCTTGGGACGTCCTAAAAAAATGTCCAAAATGGGGAGCCGTTCCAACGATGACGACAACTTCATCGCGGGGTTCAAAACGTACCCAACCTTCCGATGATGACGATGACGAGAAAATTCAACGACCCATCGGGAGAAACAAGGCAAAAAAATCATCAACGAGTAATACGTCCGGGGCGAATACGGACGAAAGTGTTACTCAGTTGTTGACGACGTTCAACGACAAGATTGATGATACAATGGAATACAAAATGAAAAAACTCGATCTCGAAATCGAACGCTCAAAACTCGAACGACATAGGTTGGAACAAGAACTCGAAATCGAACGCTCAAAACGATTTGAGAAAGACTTCGAGTTTTTCATGACCCCGCATGATCACCTTACGGGAAACGCTTTGAGGGTTACTTTAGCGAGAAAAGAGCAAATTCAAAAATTTCATAATTGGTAGTGTTTTGTATTTTGTAATTTTTATTTTTAATGAATGGTATGAATTTTTATTTTTATTATTTATTATTTATCTTATTTTTATTTATTAAAAAATATATAAATATTTTTATTTTGTTAAATAATTAAATGTATAAATAAAAGAATTAAAATAAATGAGGTGGCAAAAGGGTTTGAGGGAATGGGGTACGGGTGTTTAGGGATTTTTATGGATTGAGTGAGGGATGAGAGAAAAGCTGATGTGGAGCTGGAATATTTGAAAGATTCCTCCATGTGATACGGATGGCCTAACAAATTTAGACGGCAGGTGCTTGCAACTGCCGCAAGGCAATAATCGATTGTAATACACAATCACCGATATAATTTATATTCCCACAATTCCCAAATTTAAAATCTTCTCAATTTTTATTTTATTTTTTAATGTACATGTTTGTGATGTCCCGGTGAACGGTAACGGTAACTGTAACTATAACTGTCTTAAGTAGGGGTGTATACGGGTTGGGTTTGACGGTTTTTGACATTTTTACAACCCAATCCAATTAGAATGGTTTAAAAATTCTGAACCAAACCTAACTCATTCAAAAGTATAACCCAACCCAACCCTTACGGGTTATAGCGGGTTGGGTTGGGTTGACGGGTTAGAAATATACCTAAAGTTGACAAATAAAATACAATAAATAATAAGAGAAATATATATACTCAACAAAGTTTTTGGTTATTACAATCATCCAAATATATATTAAAGTCCTTAATTTTTAGAATTAAACTTCAAAAGTTTGAATGATAACATATTATTCAAATCATCAATCAAGTGTGATCGTGTTGGACCCCTCCGACTCCAATGAGTTGTTGAACATATTGATCTTTGTTTGACCTTTGTTAAGTCTTTCTTCAATTTAATCATCTTATCGCAAAACAACCGATAAATATCTTTAGCAACAAACACTCTACCAGGGACACCAAATTTCAGTGTACTCGTGCGGTCGTTCTTACTGAGACGTATCGATCAACCTAGTTAAATTATTCGGTTGGCTTTATTAGATTAATATATGTATATATTTTTTGGGTTGTAAATTATAATGGGTGTAAACATTATATATATATATATATAATTTATCGAAATAATATATATTAGAGGCGTGTTGGCGGTTTGGATTTGGTTGAGTTATGCTAATCAAATTTCAACGCTCTTAATTAGCGGGTTGACGGTTTGGGTTTGGTTGAGTTATGCTAATCAAATTTCAATGCTCTTAATTTGCGTGTTGGCGGTTTAGCGTGTTGGGTTTAATTAGGTTGTTAGCGGATTTCGCGGGTCATGGGTTAGGAGGAAGCGGATATGGTAGGAGGTGGCGCACTGGCGCAAGGAGGAGGAGGTGGTGGTTTAGGAGTGGGCACTGGAGGTGGTGGTGCCGTGGTGGTGTACGTGAGCATGGAGGTGGTGGTCATGGTGGGTATATCCCTTAAGAAAATCAACTATTAGCTCAGCGGATAGGTAACATCCCTGGGTATTATCGGAAACCATATCTCATCCCTATAATTATGTAACTACCTTGGATAGAAGGAAATCAATAGAAATCCCTTCCTAATAGATAGGCATAATTAGCTTGTAATTATCCTGATTGTGTGTAATCTGCTGTACTATATATTGGGGTATGATGTTCAATGGATCATCAAGGATTTCACAATCTGTCATGGTATCAGAGCCATACAGATTTCTCGTCTAACCTCTCTTTCTTTTTTTCTCTATCTTGCTGTTAAAAGCCATCCATGGCAATCGCCGAACCCTCCTCTCCCAAAAACGATGATAATCGTGAAACCACACGTTCTTCGTATCACCCGGCTCTCACTGTTTCTAATATACGTACCTTCATCCCCATCACTCTCGAAATCGAAAAAGGCCAGTACGCGTCATGGGCTGAATTATTCAAAATTCACGCCAAAGCCTTCCAAGTTCTCGATCATATTCAGCCCCCTCGAGACAATTCTGTCGATCGCGCCTTATGGACACGATTGGATGCCATCGTACTCCAATGGATTTACGGTACAATCTCGAGTGATCTTCTTCACACGATACTCGAACCCGATTCCGATGCTCAATCTGCATGGAATCACTTGAAAGCCATCTTTCAAGACAATAAAAACTCTCGGGCACTACATCTTGAGCATCAATTTTCCAACCTTCATCAATCTGATTTCCCGAGCATCTCCGCTTACTGCCAAAACCTAAAGATGATTGCTGATCAATTGGCAAACGTTGGTTCTCCGGTCTCAAATCAGCGTCTGGTTCTCCAACTCGTCGCCGGCCTGTCAGAAAATTACGATGGCATTGCGACTCTCATTCAGCAATCGGACCCTTTACCGATGTTTTATCAAGCCCGGAGTATGCTCACGCTCGAAGAATCACGTAAAAGTAAGCAGGCTTCTCTCTCATCTCCATCCGCACTGGTCGTCCAACCAAGTTCTCAGTCACGTTCGTCCACCAACAACTTCGACTCCATCCGCCCGGATCACCAACAATCTGAGGGCCAATACAATCACCGTCCGGGACGGGGTCGGGGCGGAAGAGGACGCTCATATCGTGGGGGTCGTGGGGGTCGTAATTCTGGCCGAGGACGCGACGCATGGTACCGCCCTCCGTGGGCATCGTATGGCACGGGATGGAACGGATGGTCGCACCCACCTTGGGTTGCACCACCATGTCCATATCCCACTTCGGCTCCACCGTAACCGGTTCCTCAACAGCAACAGCCACAACCTCATGGCCCGTCTCCAGGCCCTGGTCTACTTGGTCCTCGACCTCCACAAGCGAACTACGCGACTGATTCCTCCTCACAATATGCTCCTACCGATATCGAGTCGGCATTCCATACTCTTACTGTAACCCCACCGGACGACAATTGGTACATGGATACGGGGGCGACAAGTCACATGGCATCGACTCCGGGTAAGCTCTCTTCGTTTTCTAATAATTGTCTATTTCATCATGTTCATGTTGGTAATGGCACGTCTATTCCAGTCACCGGATCAGGTTCGGCTATATTTCCCTCTTCACGTCCTTTATCTTTGTCTCAAGTCCTTATTGTTCCGCATATCGTTAAAAACCTCATATCTGTCCGTAAATTTACCCGGGATAATACAGTTTCTATAGAATTTGATCCTACTGGTTTTTGTGTGAAGGATCTTCGAACAGGCAAGCCCCTCATGCGGTGTGATAGTCAAGGGGACCTATATCCCGTTCTTCCAAGTCAAAGCTTCCATCCACCTTCCGCGCTCACTGCTGTCTCCTCTAATCTTTGGCACGAAAGACTCGGGCATCCGGCTTTTCCCATTCTTAATAAACTTAGTCATATGTTTTCCTTTTTAGATATTAAACGTTTCTCTTCTTGTTTGTGTGCGTCTTGTCAGCTTGGCAAACAAAATAAATTACCATTTCATAATTCCACAACGTTGTCGTGTGCTCCTTTTGATATTATTCATAGCGATATCTGGACCTCTCCGGTTGTTAGTACGAGTGGTTCACGATATTATCTTATTTTTCTTGATGATTACACAAATTTTGTTTGGACGTTTCCTATGGCAACCAAATCTCAAACGTTATTAATCTTTCAATCTTTCCACAAATACGTCTTTACTCAATTTGAAAGGAAAATAAAAACGTTTCAATGTGACAATGGTCGGGAATTTAATAATGGTGCATTCCATACTTTCTGCCAACAGCAAGGCATCCGGTTTCGTTTTTCATGCCCATACACATCCTCCCAAAATGGTAAAGTCGAGCGTAAAATTCAAACAATTAACAAAACAACCCGCACGCTCCTCCTTCACGCCTCCATCCCCCCTACATTTTGGCCTCATGCGCTCCAAACCGCCACGTATCTCCACAACATTCTCCCCAACCAAACATTATCCTACCTCACGCCCACCCATATTCTTTACCAAAAACAACCTTCATACACCCACCTTCGAATTTTTGGGTGCCTTTGTTTTCCTCACAACCCTCCATCTCTCATCCACAAACTCCAACCACGATCTACCCCTTGCGTGTTCCTTGGCTACCCGACACACCACCGTGGTTATACGTGCTTTGACACCATTCACAACAAAATAATCTTCTCGCGCCATGTCACTTTTGACGAAACAAAGTTTCCCTTCGCCACCCCTATCGCACAACCCATATCTCCCACCTACGATTTTCTCGACCCATCCCCCTCCATGCTCCCAAATCCTAGTTCTTTTCCTCCCTCTTCGTCTATTTCATCTCCCATGCATGCATCGTCCTCTATTTCCTCTTCTGTGCATGCATTTTCCTCATCGCCCAACACAGCTTCCCCCATTCATCCTACCCCTGCCTCTCCTATTCAGTCTCCCCACATACCTACGGTTTCACAGCCCACATCCCCACCACAACACTCCGTCCATCACCCTATGGTCACCCGTAGTAAAGTGGGCGTCATAAAACCCAACCCACGGTATGCTCTTCACACTTCTACCGATCGCATCTCTCCCATTCCTACCTCTCATGTGGTCGCACTTACTGGAAAACGGCCATGCTTGACGAATATGAGGCACTTATTAGAAACACGACTTGGGAGCTTGTTTCGCGACCATCGGATGCCAATATTATTAGATGCATGTGGATTTTTACTCACAAATTTCGGTCGGATGGCACTATCGAGCGCCATAAGGCCCGTTTGGTTGTTAATGGCAGGTCTCAACAGGTTGGCTTGGATTGTGGAGAGACATTTAGCCCGGTGGTGAAACCGGCGACGATCCGAACCGTGCTTTCTATTGCATTATCTCGCAATTGGTCGATCCACCAATTAGACGTCAAAAACGCGTTCCTTCATGGAACGCTAGAAGAGACAGTTTTCATGCATCAACCTCCGGGGTTTCGGGATGCCCGGTTCCCGAATCACGTTTGTCGCCTCAAGAAAGCGTTATACGGGCTGAAACAAGCCCCAAGGGCGTGGTATCACCGTTTCGCCCGGTTTATTTCTACGCTGGGATTTCAACATAGTCGTTGCGATAATTCCTTGTTCATTTTTAATAATGGTCGGGACATTGCGTATTTATTATTATACGTCGATGATATTGTCCTTACGGCATCGTCCGAGTCTTTTCGCCAGGCCATAATAGCTAAGCTCAACAAGGAATTTGCCATGAAAGACCTTGGCCATCTCAATTATTTCTTGGGGATTTCGGTTCATCAACATGCTACGGGTCTATTTTTGTCTCAAAAAAAATATGCAGCAGAGATCCTCGAACGGGCCAATATGACCGGTTGCAACTCCTCATCCACTCCTATGGACACCGGGTGCAAACTAAGTGCCTCCTCCGGTCCTCCTGTAAAAGACCCAACGTTATATCGGAGTTTAGCCGGGGCATTGCAATATCTTACCTTCACCCGACCGGAAATTTCATACGCGGTCCAACAAATCTGCCTGTTTATGCATGATCCCCGAGAGCCGCACATGAATGCTCTCCGCCGCATTCTTCGTTACATCCATGGCACTATTCACCTTGGCCTTCATCTTCGTAAATCTGATACGAAGAGCCTCGTAGCTTACACCGATGCGGACTTGGGCGGGTGCCCGGATACCCGCCGATCCACGTCCGGGTATTGCGTCTTCTTGGGTGACAACTTGCTATCGTGGTCTTCCAAACGTCAACCAACCATCTCAAGGTCGAGTGCCGAAGCTGAGTACCGTGGCGTCGCTAATGTTGTTTCGGAGACATGTTGGCTCCGCAACCTTTTGTTGGAACTCCGCTGCCCATTAACGACCGCAACTATGGTTTACTGCGATAACGTTAGCGCCGTTTACTTATCCGGCAACCCAGTTCAACATCAACGCACGAAACACATTGAAATCGACATTCATTTTGTACGCGAAAAAGTGGCGTTGGGCCAAGTTCGGGTTCATCATGTCCCCTCACGTTATCAGTTTGCAGATATTTTTACTAAAGGACTCCCTCGGGTTCTGTTTGACGAGTTTCGGTCCAGTCTCAACGTTCACAACCCTCCGGGTTTCGACTGCGGGGGAGTATTATCGGAAACCATATCTCATCCCTATAATTATGTAACTACCTTGGATAGAAGGAAATCAATAGAAATCCCTTCCTAATAAATAGGCATAATTAGCTTGTAATTATCCTGATTGTGTGTAATCTGCTGTACTATATATTGGGGTATGATGTTCAATGGATCATCAAGGATTTCACAATCTGTCACTGGGGGTTAGTGCTGGAAGGCCTAACTACCAGGGTTCGAATCCCAGCAGCTACCCTTTGCGATATCCAGACTCTGGGTCTGGTCCTTCGGGGCCGGGTCCGGGGCCGGTTCGGGTGGGTCCAGTCTATGGGGCCCTCTACCCTGCCGGTCGGGTTCAGCCAAAGGATGGGCCGGGTCGCAGCGGATTAGTGGGCTGCTCAATTGGAGGCCCGATACCGCTGGAGCGTGTGTGGGTTTCTCTTGCCGTTCAAAAAAAAAATATATAATAATAATATTTGACATTATATCAAGATCACAAACCCTAAGATCATTGTCATTAAAAATGTAGAGGCATGCAATCAAGTGTAGCATGCATATATCGATATGTAATCTTTATATATTATCAATTCTACGTGTGTTTGATCATGATTATGATTTTAAGTGTTGTGTTTTTTTTATTAATTACGTACTAACCAAGCTATCATCTTAATTAATTACTTTATATTAATTTGTTTCTTGGATGACAAGCTTCATGATCGTGCATGCATGCATGCAACCCACAAAACAAAAAACTTAAGAAATACACAAATTAAATCAAGTTATTGTAATCGTGGCATAGGTTTAATCTAGAGATAACTTGAATCATATACAGAAAAATCTTTTTTCGAATAACATTGCTTACCGTTTAATTTTATTCAAGGTTCAAGCATCAAGCGATTTAGCCCGATAAACAACAAGAAACACAAACGATACTCACAAACAAAGAACAACTTACACTTGGATTCAATTGGGCTAAACTAATCCTATAACCCTTGTGGACAATTTTATGCATCTGATCAATATCATAAACTTATAACATTAATAAACATATTTTACCAAAAATAAATTAGCCAAGTGACAATACTCTACCTTTAGAGGGAGCTCTCACATCCAACTTCTTCATCACATTGTCTTTCTCCTCCTTAACCAAGTTAAAAGATTTCATTCGAACGAACACTACAAACAGACATTTGATGTTATAAAATGGTCATTTTGAAAAATCAACGACCATTGAAACTTAAACTTTCAAAAGCTTGGTTAGAAAACACGTCAACTATCAATTATGTTATCTTTTTAAGGTTCATAACAAGATAACATTGGTATGTAAAAGAAATTTGAAATAGTAACAAATATATTCATTCAAGTGCTTTACAAACAAAAAATTCATGTATATGCATACATTCTAACTCAGTCATGCATATGCACCATTAAAGATATCATACAGAATCTTTGTGAGACTGATATACGTAAAATCAAAACTCTAAAAATCCAATATTTGCTAAAGATATCCTATTTACAAGTGATGCTTGTACATGATATTTAGAAACCAAACTAAACATATCTAAACTAAACAAGCATATCTCACTCGGAAATGGGATATAGAGAGATTGAGATGTGTACATGCGTGATTTGTACTCTTAATTAATAGAACATTTGTCTCACTAAAAACCCTTTTTATAAAAAGTAATGTGAGAAATAATAGTTTTGAGTTTTGAACGACCTTTTTCGAAAAGTTTGCCAAATAAGGAAAAAGAAAATAGTTCAAAATACATTTAGGTGGCGTTTGGTTCGCAGAATGTTTTTGGATGAAATGAAATCTGTCAAAAAAATTTGACCACCTGTTTAGTTGGCAGACACTGGAATGAAATCTATTAAGAAATTGATATGTGTCTGTTTGGTTCACATAACGTAGCTTTGGAATTGAAATAAAATATTAATAAATGACCAAAATGCCATTTTTTAAGAATTTTAATTTCTATAAAACTAAAAATATGAATGTGTCTAAACCACCATCATATATAAATGCATAAGCTCATCATAACATTTCTTAGTTATTGCTCATCCTACGTCTTCCTCATCTTGCGCACCATCACACTTTTTACCTATCTCATATGAATGTGTCTAAACCACCATAACCGACTTCTAATAATTTATCCATAATAGACACGACTCTTAACTCTCCATGGTAAGACCTTATTTGGTGTCCTATCCAACATGGTCTCACCATCCGTGTCAACCTACATTCTCGTTTCTGCAATGCAGCTTCCAGCTTCCTCTAATGTGCCTTCATAGTCACCTAACCGTTTGAAACATGCGAAAAAGGGTACGTAGACGCCATTTGATGCGGGTCTTGGCGGGGAGGACCATGCATACAATACTTGTTGGTGATTTTAGTGAAATCATCGGTCATTTTGTGTAATTCGATTCACAAAGGAAATAATGGGGTTGATAGCTAAGCTATAACACGAGTTAGGAGGTGTGGAGTGCACACTCGTGTAAGCTAACTAGAACCCGGGATTGTTGGACGGTTAAAATTGGGAAGTTACAATGTGTTTTCATGAGCTGGGCGTCGGGGCCAGTGCTGGCGCCAAGACTGGCGCCAAGCACTGGAATGTTGCCCGCGCCGATTGTGGCGCCAAGACTGGCGCCAAGCTCTGGAATGTTTTACCCGCGCCAGTTGACTGGCGCGGAGACTGGCGCCGAGTGTCTGATGCCTCTTTCAATTTGTAACCGACGTCCTTAACTACACAATCAATCTCATTAATTGAGATGATTATTTCCTGACTCAATACATCGTAGGTTACGTTTCTAAAGTGTATATATATGTATCGATTTCTGCCATTATCGAAGACACTGAAAAATCAGAGATTATCCTCGAGAGAATTTCGTGATACCCGGGCAGAATAGGGTCGAAATATCTCTTACGGAAAGCGAGCTCTACGCGATCTCTGGTTATATCCAAGTTATACTAATCGTCTCACCATTTTCTTATCTCCTCCACGATAAACACACAAATCCCCCAACAATCGTAAGAGATATTTATCATCGTAAAGAGAGATGGCGGGTGATCAAACCGTGAGAGACAATACTTCCAAGTTCACAAAACTTGAGAAGTTTGAAGGCGTGGATTTCCGTAGATGGCAAAAGAAGATGCACTTCTTGCTGACGACATTGAAGGTCGTGTACGTGCTTAGCACCCCGATACCGGAGCTGATGGAGAGCGATACGTTGGAGGTTACCCGGCGTCGCGACAAGTGGGAGAATGACGACTACATCTGTCGTGGCCACATCTTGAACGGTATGTGTGACTCCCTCTTCGATATTTATCAAAACGTTGAATCCTCCAAAGAGCTATGGGACTCTCTCGAGTCCAAATACATGGCCGAGGATGCTTCTAGTAAGAAGTTCCTCGTTAGTGTAATACCCCGGGTAAATTCGTTAGTTAAAAATCTAATTCCGTTAAGTTTAGTTAACTTTATAATTGATGTTTAGGGTAAGATTGGATGAATTTATAAGTTTAAGGGTATTTGATCATTAGTGGATAGTTAAAGGTTTAAATGGTAAATATGGAATGGATATTATCCCTTAGGATATTTAGATATTTCAATTCAGCAGAATTCATCCAGATATTGAAAGTGTGTGTGTGAGAGTGTTTTTGGGAGAAAAGAAGCAAAAGAAGATAAGAAGGCTAGGGATTCAAGTTGCAGTACTTGGAAGTGAAAATAAGGTAAGTTCCTTTGTATTTTATGTTTGTAATTGCTTTTGGAAGGGTTCTATCGGAGTAGAAACATCACAAACCCTTCTGGTATTAATTCTGTCAATTTCTGGGCAAAAAGGATGAAACCGACAGAGGTGTCCGGACACAGTAAGAATGTGTCCGGTAGTGCTGTTGATAGTGTCCGGATGGATTGGTTGGTAGTGTCCGGGTATTTAGCTGATGGTGTCCGGACGATTCAAGTATCCGGGTAAGTCCCTCTTGTTATGCTTTTTCGGATGGAATGGGATACCGGATGGTATCCGGATTCCTCATGTTGTCCGGATTCTTTGTGTTGTCCGGAAAGTTGTCCGGATACTTTGTGGTTTCCGGATATTTTGGCTGTTGGGGTCAATTTTTGAAGATAAGAGTTATGTAGATGTATCTAGAGTCCATAGCCTGCTAGTAAGTCTTATACATAAGTTGGTAAGGAGACATTTGTATGTAAATGGTTTCAGATTCTGAGAATTTTGGATAAAGGATCGGATAGCTCGGAGAAAGGTTTGGAAGCATATTGTAAGCATTCAGGTGAGTTTTGCTTTAAAACGTTTTGAACTGGGATACATAAATATGTGTGTATATATATATATGAGATGATTATGTGGTAGGAATATGATTATGTGTATATAAATGACAATATGATGTAATGAGATATATATTGTATTTATATAAGCTTTGCACTACACGAGTGCACTTGTTGCCGGGTTCCGGTGTGCGGACCGGTGTGTAGCCGGGTTCCGGTGTGCGGACCGGTGAGTAGTCGGGTTCCGGTGTGCGGACCGACGGGTAGCCGGGTTCCGGTGAGCGGACCGGTTGTTGATTTATTAGTTGGCTTGCTACCAACTAATATGGCCATTTGTGGAGGAATAAGGTGAATGAGATGTACACGATGCACGAGTCTGGATTGGTATTTAAATACGTGTGGTATGTTTATATTTTACGAAAGAATTACCAAAGGTTTATCTAAACTATTTTGATACAAAGGATTTACATAAAAGGTTTTATAATGATTTTGGAAAGGACCGGGATTAACTCACTAGACCCGTTTGGTCTAACCCTCATTTTGTTTTCAAAAATATGTTTTCCAGGTTAAAGATCGGCAGGAGAGGATGAAGTGTAGGAAGCTTTTGATGGATGTTGATTAGGAAGCTTTTATATATTTTGTAATGTCAAGACTAATGAGACCGTACTTGGTTTGTTATGTAACTTTTGTTGTAAATCAATGATATGTATGAATGTTATGTATTATGATGTATGTTATGGGATTTGGGTTGTTACAAATGGTATCAGAGCCCTAGTTTAAGGGATTTAGGTATTTGTACCCGTACCTAGACTTAAACTGCATGTGAAGTAGGATGTCTTTGATACATTAGAACCTTGGGATGCTAAGTATAAAAGGTAGAAGGAACATCATGTAAGGTAATTTCAGATTACACCTGGCCAGTGTAATTGTGATCTTACAGGTGCATGCTTGGACTGGGATACCTTATTATATGGGGTATGTGCTTATGTGTATATTAATCTTGTTTGATTCTACAGAATGGCAAGCGGTACTCGAAATACGAATAGAAGAGGAGGAGGAAATCCAAATAGTACGAATCCACCAATAGGAACGGGGGAAGAAGAGGAGAGCGAGGGGGAGGTAGATCCGGAGGTAGAACGGGGAGTAGAACTGGGGGCAGAACCGGAGGTAGAGTTCAGGGGCGAGGTACGGAGTTTATTACAAGAGACGATTTGATGGCGGAGATGGGAAGACTTCAAGTAAATATCCAGACTATGTTCGACCAAGCTCGTCATACTGAAACACCAGATCCTGGTTTGGAAGACTAAATGCCCATTACACCTACGGTCATACCAGTGTCAAGAAGGTGTGATTACAAGATGTTCTTAAACTGTAGACCTCCAACTTACTCAGGAGATAGAGACCCAGTGAAGGCGATGAGATGGTTAAAAGAAATAGAAGCCATCTTCAAGACCAGTAAGTGTGCGGATGAGGACAGAGTATTATACGGAACGGCGATGTTGAAGGCAGAAGCTCTGTACTGGTGGGAAGCTCACATTGATTCCATAGGGTCGGATGTATACTCTACTTTTACTTGGGACGAATTCACAACAGCATTCAAAGGACACTTTTGTTCTCAAGCAGCAGTCAGACAACTGGAAGAGGAGTTCATGAACCTACACCAGCGATGTTTATCGGTTAGGGATTACACCGCTCTCTTTCTGGAGAAGTCTCGCTTTGCGGAGTACTACGTTGCCACAGAGGCACTGAAAATGGAGAGGTTTATTTTCGGGTTGAATTCAGAAATTAGAAAGCTAGTGACTGCAAGAGGACCCGATACCTTCTCAGCCGCAGTGGATGCCGCGGAAAATGTAGAACATGATAATAGGAGAGACGTTGGTGATAAGAGTATTGGAAAAAGGAAATTGGAAGAAATGCCATACGATTTGGAGGAATACGAATCCCCGAAGTTTGATAGTCATTCATCTTTCAGACCAGCTGAAAGACCATGTCCAAAATGCAACCGTGTGCATCAAGGAAACTGTTATGTGGATTCCCAAAGTTGTTACAAATGTGGAAAGACTGGTCACATAGTTAGAGACTGTCGGGTAACTCGATTATGTTTCGTTTACAATTCCCCGGATCATATTCAGTCAGATTGTCCGCAATGGAAAGCACAGCAGGGTAGTATGACGGTAAGACCAACGAGTGTTAGACCGAGAGAGAAACAAGGGCCTGAGGTACCGAAAGCAAAGGGTCGAGTTTTTCAGATGACAGAACAAGAGGTGGAAGAAAGTCCTGATGAGGTTACAGGCATATTTCTATAAACTCTATATGTGCTAAGGTGTTATCTAACTTCGGTGCAACATGGTTATTGATATTTCCGTGCTTTTGTTGCTTATCTGTGTTAGAGATATAGGTGGGTGTGGGGTGGCTATTCAGTTAGTTACTATGGCTTTGATTAAGTTCGAAGTAGTAGTAATAGGTATTCATACCTTATTGCCTAACCGAATTCTGGGACGAAATTCTTTTAAGGGGGAGATGATGTAATACCCCGGGTAAATCCGTTAGTTAAAAATCTAATTCCGTTAAGTTTAGTTAACTTTATAATTGATGTTTAGGGTAAGATTGGATGAATTTATAAGTTTAAGGGTATTTGATCATTAGTGGATAGTTAAAGGTTTAAATGGTAAATATGGAATGGATATTATCCCTTAGGATATTTAGATATTTCAATTCAGCAGAATTCATCCAGATATTGAAAGTGTGTGTGTGAGAGTGTTTTGGGGAGAAAAGAAGCAAAGAAAGATAAGAAGGCTAGGGATTCAAGTTGGAGTACTTGGAAGTGAAAATAAGGTAAGTTCCTTTGTATTTTATGTTTGTAATTGCTTTTGGAAGGGTTCTATCGGAGTAGAAACATCACAAACCCTTCTGGTATTAATTTTGTCGATTTCTGGGCAAAAAGGATGAAACCGACAGAGGTGTCCGGACACAGTAAGAATGTGTCCGGTAGTCCTGTTGATAGTGTCCGGATGGATTGGTTGGTAGTGTCCGGGTATTTAGCTGATGGTGTACGGACGATTCAAGTATCCGGGTAAGTCCCTCTTGTTATGCTTTTCCGGATGGAATGGGATACCGGATGGTATCCGGATTCCTCATGTTGTCCGGATTCTTTGTGTTGTCCGGAAAGTTGTCCGGATACTTTGTGGTTTCCAGATATTTTGGCTGTTGGGGTCAATTTTTGAAGATAAGAGTTATGTAGATGTATCTAGAGTCCATAGCCTGCTAGTAAGTCTTATACATAAGTTGGTAAGGAGATATTTGTATGTAAATGGTTTCAGATTCTGAGAATTTTGGATAAAGGATCGGATAGCTCGGAGAAAGGTTTGGAAGCATATTGTAAGCATTCAGGTGAGTTTTTCTTTAAAACGTTTTGAACTGAGATACATATATATGTGTATATATATATATATATATGAGATGATTATGTGGTAGGAATATGATTATGTGTATATAAATGACAATATGATGTAATGAGATATATATTGTATTTATATAAGCTTTGCACTACACGAGTGCAGTTGTTGTCGGGTTCCGGTGTGCGGACCGGTGTGTAGCCGGGTTCCGGTGTGCGGACCGGTGAGTAGTCGGGTTCCGGTGTGCGGACCGACGGGTAGCCAGGTTCCGGTGAGCGGACCGGTTGTTGATTTATTAGTTGGCTTGCTACCAACTAATATGGCCATTTGTGGAGGAATAAGGTGAATGAGATGTACACGATGCACGAGTCTGGATTGGTATTTAAATACGTGTGGTATGTTTATATTTTACGAAAGAATTACCAAAGGTTTATCTAAACTATTTTGATACAAAGGATTTACATAAAAGGTTTTATAATGATTTTGGAAAGGACCGGGATTAACTCACTAGACCCGTTTGGTCTAACCCTCATTTTGTTTTCAAAAATATGTTTTCCAGGTTAAGGATCGGCAGGAGAGGATGAAGTGTAGGAAGCTTTTGATGGATGTTGATTAGGAAGCTTTTATATATTTTGTAATGTCAAGACTAATGAGACCGTACTTGGTTTGTTATGTAACTTTTGTTGTAAATCAATGATATGTATGAATGTTATGTATTATGATGTATGTTATGGGATTTGGGTTGTTACAGTTAGTAATTTTAACAATTACAAAATGGTTGACTCAAGGCCGGTGATGGAGCAATACAATGAGCTCCTTCGCATTCTAGGCCAATATGCTCAACACAATATGAAGATGGACGAATCCATCTCCGTATCGAACATAATTGATAAATTGCCTCCCTCTTGGAAAGACTTTAAACACATGTTGAAACACAAGAAGGAAGAGTTGTCTCTTGTGCAACTCGGTAGTCACTTGCGCATAGAGGAATCTCTTCGGGCGCAAGAGGCTGAGAAACCTAAAGTAAAGGAGGTTTCTGCACCTTCAGTGAACATGGTGGAAGAGGGAAAGACTAACAAGTTCAAAGGAAAACGGAAGTTCAATGATGCTAAGAAAGGGTCCAATAAAAAGGTTACTTTAACCTGTTGGACCTGTGGGATGACCGACCATCTCAAGCGGGATTGTCGGGTTGTCAAGAATAAGGGTGGAGCAAGCACTAGTGGAAGTGGGCAAGGATCCAAGGATCAAAACCCACGACAAGGTCAATTTATTGACTTTGGTTTTAATTCAAATTTGAATTATGTACCACTAATTTCCGAATCATTTTATGCGCAGGATGATGATGTTGCTTGGTGGATCGACTTGGGTGCTACAAGTCATGTGTGCAAAGATCGCTGTTGGTTCACTTCTTTGGAACCGGTTGTCGACGGATCAATGCTTCGCATGGGGAACGAGTCGATGGCTCCCATTCTTGGAAGAGGCTTAGTTAGGCTAGAATTTAGTTCTGGCAAAGTAGTTGAACTTCTTAATGTTTTGTTTGTACCGCGAATTCGAAAGAATTTGGTTTCCGGTAGTATTTTGAATAAGTTAGGGTATAGGCAAGTTTATGAGTCGGACAAGTTTATCTTGTCAAATGGTGGCTCTTTTGTAGGATTTGGTTATTTTGTTAATAATATGTTTATGTTGAATTTGAATAAAATGAATGTTGTTTCAAATTCTGTTTTTATTGCAAATAGCGTTTGTGTTGATTCTAATTTATGGCATGCTAGACTTGGTCACGTTAATTTTAAACGTATGGTTGAAATGTCAAAAGACGGTCTTATTCCGACTTTTGATATTAAGACTGATAAGTGTAAAACTTGCATGTTAACAAAGATCACTAGACAACCTTTTCCTAACGTGAAAAGGGACTCGTCGGTGCTTGATTTAATTCATAGTGATCTTTGTGATTTGCATTCAACTCCGTCTTTTGGTAATAAAAAGTATGTTGTCACTTTTATTGACGACGCTTCACGTTTTTGCTATGTTTATTTGTTACATTCAAAAGATAAGGCATTGGTTAAATTTAAAGTTTTTAAAACGGAGGTTGAATTGCAAATGAATGGCTTAATAAAGTATTTACGTACCGATCGTGGTGGGGAGTTGTACGACCCCATGTTTTTCCAATCCGTAGGAATCATTCATGAGACTACGGCGCCTTATACACCACAGCAAAATGGTGTGGCGGAACGGAAAAATAGAGTTCTCAAAGAAATGGTGAACTCTATGTTATCCTACTCGGGTTTGAGTGATAGATTTTGGGGTGAAGCCATGTTAACGGCTTGTTATTTGCTGAATCGAGTTCCCAATAAAAGGAACAAGATTACCCCATATGAACTTTGGTTCAAGAAAAGGCCGAACTTGAGTTATATTCGAGTTTGGGGCTGTCGAGCGGTCGTTCGACTACCCGAAACCAAAAGGAAGACTTTGGGTGAGAAAGGCATTGACTGCATCTTTGTTGGATATGCCGAGCATTCCAAGGCTTATAGGTTCTATGTTATTGAACCTAATGATTCTATAGCGATTCACATCGTTATAGAATCGAGAGATGTAATTTTTGATGAGACTAGATTCTCTTCAATGCCAAAGCCAAAGGACATAGTTCCTAGTACTAGTGAAACTAGTGAGGTTGAAGAACAAGCAATTGTTCCAACCGAATCTCCGATGCTTCGAAGGAGCAAAAGAGGAAGGATTGGAAAATCCTTTGGTCCCGATTTCCAAGTGTACTTGGTAGAGGGATCAAGAGATGAGATTGGATCCCAATTCCTTTACTGTTATAGTGTTGAGGAGGATCCAAAATCATTTGATGAGGCTATGCAGTCTCAAGATATTGCTTTCTGGAAAGAAGCAATACATGATGAAATGGACTCCATCATGGGGAATAATACTTGGGTATTATCGGACTTGCCACCGGGTTGTAAACCTTTGGGTTGCAAGTGGATCTTCAAAAGGAAGATGAAAACGGATGGGTCAATCGACAAGTTCAAGGCTCGATTAGTGATCCAAGGCTTTAGGCAACGGGAAGGCATCGATTATTTTGATACATATGCCCCGGTTGCAAGAATCTCCACTATTAGATTGTTGATAGCCTTAGCCGCTATTCACAATTTGGTGATTCACCAAATGGATGTCAAAACGGCATTCTTGAATGGTGACTTGGAGGAGGAAGTTTACATGACACAACCGGAAGGTTTTGTTATGACCGGAATGGAGCATAAGGTGTGTAAACTTGTAAAATCATTGTATGGGCTGAAACAAGCACCCAAACAATGGCATCAGAAATTTGATGAGGTTATCTTGTCCAACGGTTTTATGATAAACCAAGCGGACAAGTGTGTATATAGCAAATTTGATTCATCCGGTAACGGTGTAATCATTTGCTTATATGTTGACGACATGTTGATCTTTGGCACCGACCAAAATCAAGTTGGGAAAACCAAATAATTTTTGTCATTGAGTTTTTCCATGAAAGATATGGGAGAGGCGGAAGTGATCCTTGGTATTAGGATCAAGCGTGAGAACAAAGGGATTGCCATTACGCAATCTTACTACATTGAGAAAGTGTTAGACAACCTAGGGGGGGGGGGAAAGGTTGTATTTAAAATCTTTTACTTTCAAAAATTCTTTTATAAATAAATACAGTACAGAAACAGTATAAATAAATCAGAGTATACAAATAATAAATATACAACAATTATATAAACAGATATAATTTAAATGCACAGCGGAATAAATAAAGAGATAAAGGTTAGAGATACTTGACACGGAGATTTACTGATTTACCACCAACTGTGATAAACCAGCAGCCGAGACACTTCCCGACACGATCCAATAAATGTATTCTTTACGGTAGAATACAAACCAAATACAGAGCAAAGTAAACGGCTCTCAAGCTTTAGCTTATCGAGATATACAGGATCACACACCCGTTATTCAAACACTTACAAGAGGAGTATAACTCACAATGGGTAATCACTCTTGTATAATATCTCACACTTGGATATTTTATAAAAAATGTTTTATAAAATATATATATTATAAATAAGTGAGAGTGAGAGAGCTGAGAGTTTGAATCTGCTTGTTACTGTTGTCATTTTGGTCTTTATCACCAGCATCTTCTTTTATACCAAGGAAGCTCCAACGGAAACATGAGGCGCGGTATACCGCCAAATGCACGCGGTATACCGCCGTCAGAAAAAGTAACTGACACACCAACGGCTACATGCAAAGTTGACAGGAATTACGTACCCGCGGTATACCGGCTGGGACTCGCGGTATACCGCCGTCAGGAAAAGTAACTTTCAACCAATCAGAATTGTACACCGAGCCTGCCGCGGTATACCGGCTGAACAGCCGCGGTATACCGGCTGTACCGCCGCGGTATACCGCCGTCAGAAAAAGGACTTTCCAGGACGCAACCAAATCTGCTGGATCTTCTCAATAAACTTATTTAAATAAATTATTTAAGGTTTTTAGAAATATCCAAGTGGTATATTATTTTAGGGTGTTTATCATTATTAGTTATAAACAATAATGACGACGTAAACACTTCCGTCTTTGAACCCTTCAGATTAAATCTTCGTGTTCTTCAACAACTGCACACTTGGATTAAATTGTTAGATAAACAATAATACGGTGTGTTTGTAATCATCAAAATAAATATATATAAATATATAGAGATGTGGTACACTTGCACCAACAATCTCCCCCTTTTTGATGATGACAAACACAACCGCTAAGCAAGAGCATATGCGGTTTCTCTCCCCCGTTTGTCGAAACAAAAAGGGTCAAGAAAGACGGTATGCTTCCCCTCGAGAGATGCTCCCCCTCAAAATATGCATATAATTGAGGTAGCATAAACTCATGGGTAAAGAGCTAAAACGCTCCCCCTCAAATTAATAACGATATCAATTTGATTTTATAAAATTTGAGGGATAAAATAAAATGCAAAAAGCAATAGAGACATAAGATATACAAACCAATACGAAACACTTGCACCAAAACGGATCTTAAGGCTTCAATTTTCGGTTAATTTTATGTGATAAAGAAAAACCACGTATTATAACCTCGGCAGGTAACCACGTATTATAACCTCGGCAGGTAACCACGTATTATAACCTCGGCAGGTAACCACGTATTATATCCTCGCCAGGAAACACGTATTATATCCTCGCCAGGAAGCACGTATTGTATCCTCGCCAGGAAGCACCTACAAAAGGCAAAGAAAATATTTCGTGGTACCCTTTTCTTATGGGTCCTTTTAATAGTTAGTATAAAACATAAACTGCAAAAAAAAATATGTTGTCGACATAAAACAAACACGACAAACATACAAAGCCATATAAATGGTTTAAAACCACAAACGCATCCCACCGGGATTATCAACATTAAACATTCCTTTCGGAATCCATTTTCTAACCATTTTAATTTTACGATCGTATTCATCATAGACGTAAAAAGAAGTATGCGGATTAACAGTTTTCTTAGGATTCGCAAACTTATTATTATACATAAACGCATGTGATTTTCTCGACATATAATTCACATAATTCATTTTAGGAACATACGGAGGTTTTTGCGTTTTATTTTTAACAACAAATTTAGGTTTTTCAAAAACCTTTTTAATTGGCATACAATCACATTTTTCAATACACGTATTTGAACCAATGCCTTTTCGGCAATTTATACGATTTGATATATTTAGCATTTTAAGCACTTTATCATTGCTACTATTAAAAGCATTTGCTAATAATTCATTTTTCTCATGCGATTTACATTTAGCATTTAAACATGCAATTTCATTTTCAAGTATATCGCATTTTGTACATAAAATATTTTCACATGTTCTTTTCTCTAAACATGCAATTTTATCATTTAAAATAACACAAGATTTACAAATAGCTTTTTCACTTAATTTATTTTCTAATTTAGTGATAACATCTAAATCATGAGCAGATTTTTGTTTACCGTCATCTATTTCCTTTTTATATACAGATACGGTTTCTTTTAAATTAGAAATTTCATCTTTATATTTATTTGCGAGAGCAGCCATATCATGAAATGATTTATATAATTCGTCAAGATTATTTTCATCGTCACTATAATAATTATCACTATAATTACTATCACAATTATTTTCAAAAGGACATGATGAAGATACCTCATTATCATGGTCGGCCATGAGACACGTTTCTTCATTTCTTTGATCTCGGGTTTCGTCTCTCTTTTCTTTTGAGTTTTCACCATAGGTGATGTTCAAGTTCTCCCAAATATCACGAGCAGTTTCAAAGAGATAAACACGCTCAATATCATCGTTAGTAAGAACCGAAAAGAGAAAATTTTTGGCTTCATAATTTAAACAATAATTAGCCTCATCTTCGTCGGACCATTCCGAGCTAGGTTTTTCAACAACTTTGTTGTTTTGAAATTTTGTGGGTTTGAAATTTCCTTTAATAATAATATCCCAAATTTTTTGATTTATCCCACGAACATAACGTTCAAAAGAATTTGCCCAAAGATCAAAATTTTCGAAATCAATAAGAAGAGATTTAGAAAACCAAGCATTTTGTTGAGCCATTAAATAAAAGATATAACTTTAAAAATTTAAAAGATAATTTTTGAAAGCCCCGCTCTGATACCAAATGTTGGACAACCTAGGGGGGGGGAAAGGTTGTATTTAAAATCTTTTACTTTCAAAAATTCTTTTATAAATAAATACAGTACAGAAACAGTATAAATAAATCAGAGTATACAAATAATAAATATACAACAATTATATAAACAGATATAATTTAAATGCACAGCGGAATAAATAAAGAGATAAAGGTTAGAGATACTTGACACAGAGATTTACTGATTTACCACCAACTGTGATAAACCAGCAGCCGAGACACTTCCCGACACGATCCAATAAATGTATTCTTTACGGTAGAATACAAACCAAATACAGAGCAAAGTAAACGGCTCTCAAGCTTTAGCTTATCGAGATATACAGGATCACACACCCGTTATTCAAACACTTACAAGAGGAGTATAACTCACAATGGGTAATCACTCTTGTATAATATCTCACACTTGGATATTTTATAAAAAATGTTTTATAAAATATATATATTATAAATAAGTGAGAGTGAGAGAGCTGAGAGTTTGAATGCTGCTTGTTAGTGTTGTCATTTTGGTCTTTATCACCAGCATCTTCTTTTATACCAAGGAAGCTCCAACGGAAACATGAGGCGCGGTATACCGCCAAATGCACGCGGTATACCGCCGTCAGAAAAAGTAACTGACACACCAACGGCTACATGCAAAGTTGACAGGAATTACGTACCCGCGGTATACCGGCTGGGACTCGCGGTATACCGCCGTCAGGAAAAGTAACTTTCAACCAATCAGAATTGTACACCGAGCCTGCCGCGGTATACCGGCTGAACAGCCGCGGTATACCGGCTGTACCGCCGCGGTATACCGCCGTCAGAAAAAGGACTTTCCAGGACGCAACCAAATCTGCTGGATCTTCTCAATAAACTTATTTAAATAAATTATTTAAGGTTTTTAGAAATATCCAAGTGGTATATTATTTTAGGGTGTTTATCATTATTAGTTATAAACAATAATGACGACGTAAACACTTCCGTCTTTGAACCCTTCAGATTAAATCTTCGTGTTCTTCAACAACTGCACACTTGGATTAAATTGTTAGATAAACAATAATACGGTGTGTTTGTAATCATCAAAATAAATATATATAAATATATAGAGATGTGGTACACTTGCACCAACAGAAAGTATTAAAGAAATTTAATTGCTTTGATTGTTCTCCGGTGAGTACTCCATGGGATCCGAGTGTGAAGCTTATGCCCAATTCGGGAGAAGCGGTGTCACAACTCGAGTACTCAAAGGCTATATGATGCTTGATGTATGCCATGACAAGCACTAGGTCGGATATCGCATTTGTCATAGGAAAGTTGAGTAGATATACTAGTAATCCTAGTATTCATCATTGGCAAGCGATAAGACGAGTATTCAAATACTTAAAGAAAACAATTGATTATGGTTTGTCATATGTCGGGTTTCCTTCGGTTTTGGAGGGATATTCGGATGCAAGTTGGATTACCATTTTGAAAGATCACTCTTTCACGAGTGGTTGGGTGTACTTGCTTGGGGGAGGTGCCATCTCTTGGGCTTCCAAGAAGCAAACTTGCATCACGAGTTCGACTATGGAGTCGAAATTTGTGGCGTTAGCCGCTGCCGGTAAAGAGGCGGAATGGCTAAGGAATTTGGTCCATGAAATTCCATTATGGCCGAAACCAATATCACCCATTTCTATCCGTTGTGATAGTGATGCTACTTTGGCTAAAGCTTATAGCCATGTGTATAATGGCAAGTCTAGACACTTAGGTGTTAGACATAGCATGATTCGTGAGCTAATCACGAATGGGGTGATTTCGGTTGAGTTTGTTCGGTCGCAACAAAATCTAGCGGACCACTTGACGAAGGGGTTAGCTAGGGACTTGGTTCACAAGTCGGTGATAGGGATGGGATTAAAGTCCATCTAAATCTCTAACGGTGAGATACCCAATTCCCTTCTAATACAACGTTAGAAGTTGAATTCAATGGGGAAGCTCACTCTAAGAGATTGGAGCACAAGATGGTCATCCCAAGGTGTGTGCTCGGTACTGCAAGTGAAGGAGGTAATTGTTCTTTTGTAAAAATGCATGTGCAGGTGCATGAGGAAAAGAACTACCTATATGAGTAGGAAGTGTGGCCACTTCAAGAAGCTTGGACTTGGCTTTGATGCACTCATGAATGGATAAGGACACATGGCATGTATAGTGTCAAGTTTATACTTTAGAAATTATTAAATTCATGTGTATGTTATTTTCTGGTACTCAAATGGGTTGACGAGTTCAATCCTTAGGACACCCGGATTCTCGAGTATTTGAAATATGTAATGTACTAAGATAGAAATTCAATCTTTTAGATATTTTCATTTATGCATGAGTTTGTTTACCTGTATTGTAATTTTATTTGTGAATCAAGGATTGCACTAAAATGGGGGAGGAATGTTGGTGATTTTAGTGAAATCATCGGTCATTTTGTGTAATTGAATTCACAAAGGAAATAATGGGGTTGATAACTAAGCTATAACACGAGTTAGGAGGTGTGGAGTGCACACTCGTGTAAGCTAACTAGAACCCGGGATTGTTGGACAGTTAAAATTGGGAAGTTACAATGTGTTTTCATGAGCTGGGCGTCGGGGCCAGTGCTGGCGCCAAGACTGGCGCCAAGCACTGGAATGTTGCCCGCGCCGATTGTGGCGCCAGTTGGCTGGCGCCAAGACTGGCGCCAAGCACTGGAATGTTGCCCGCGCCGATTGTGGCGCCAGTTAGCTGGCGCCAAGACTGGCGCCAAGCTCTGGAATGTTTTACCCGCGCCAGTTGTGGCGCCAGTTGACTGGCGCGGAGACTGGCGCCGAGTGTCTGATGCCTCTTTCAATTTGTAACCGACGTCCTTAACTACACAATCAATCTCATTAATTGAGATGATTATTTCCTGACTCAATACATCGTAGGTTACGTTTCTAAAATGTATATATATGTATCGATTTCTGCCATTATCGAAGACACTGAAAAATCAGAGATTATCCTCGAGAGAATTTCGTGATACCCGGGCAGAATAGTGTCGAAATATCTCTTACGGAAAGCGAGCTCTACGCGATCCCTGGTTATATCCAAGTTATACTAATCGTCTCACCATTTTCTTATCTCCTCCACGATAAACACACAAACCCCCCAACAGTACTATTGTTTCTGCAAGCCTATGATTGACTGATTGGGTTAATATGGGAGGTTGCGCATAAACACGCATAAGTATTGCTATCAAACTTCGTTTCCGGCTTATAATACGATGATTTTTGAAACTTAGAACGAAGAGTACGTCAATATAGAAATTAACAAAATTCACTCATTTCTTTTTAAATTTTACTTCTGTTTTCTATTATTACATTTTGTGTAAATATAACTTAATTAAGAAATAAAATACATGGATATATTGAAAGCATACAACGTTTATTAAAATACAAATATTACACAAAATACACAATAAACATTAAATTACTAATAAAAAATATCACTTATTTAAAATAAATTGAGGGTAGGAATTTTAATAAAAATAATGTTCAAATAAATTAATAAATATATTAATAATTAATGTTTAAACAAACAAATAAATAAATTAAATTAAACAAAAATGTATTTGTTTTATATATATTTGATTGTGAAATGTCTTTCTAAAGTTGCAAAACCTTGCAATCCACATGGCATGCCATGTCATCTTGCAAGGCCTCGTGCAAGATGGGTGTGGATGCATTTATCTCAAATTATGTCCCATGATTTGTTTTAGAATATGTTTCGAATTTGATTTTAAAGTAGTATGTTTTAAAGATTATATCTTATAAATTGAAATGTATTCAGATATATTCGAAAAGATTATATATATCAAATTAGATATTCCGACTTAAATCTTAGGTTGAAAAGTGTAATTAAACAAGAAGTAACCGCAAGCTCACAATTTGGTGTGATACTTGGTTTAAATATTATCTAATTGTTTTTTATATATAAGGGAATGCATGCATGTTGAAAACATATGCAAAAATTAAAGACATGATCAAATTCATCATTAAACAAGACGTAGGATAAGATTACAAATTGATGGATGCAAGCAGCAATTTGCAGTTGCATATCGCATCTAATTATCGTACCATAAATATTATGGATTTTTACTCTTATTATCATTATAATAATTCATATATATAGAAAATTTAATCAATTGCGGCCCATTTTATTTTGGACGTTGAATTATTTTCTCAAGGAATATAGCCACCATGACCACCACCTTCACCACTCCCACTCCCACCTCCATATCCACCCCCATGCTCACCACCTCCGCCGCCTTCTCCTGAACCACCACCTCCTCCTCCACTGTATCCACCATATGATCCTCCACCACCCCCTCCAGCTCCAGCTCCACCACCGTATCCGCTTCCTCCTGCTCCTCCAATGCCGGCACCTCCTCCGCCACCACCACCATGTCCACCACCACCACCACCAATCCCACCAGCATATCCACCACCAATCCCACCTCCAGCTCCTTCTCCTGCACCATAACCACCACCATGTGCTCCATCTCCTCCGATGCCAGCACCTCCACCACCACCACCACCATGTCCACCTCCACCACCAACACCAGCACCACTACCGATACCACCACCACCTCCTCCTCCTGCTCCAGCTCCTTCTCCTCCACCATAACCACCACCGTGTGCTCCATCTCCTCCAGCACCTCCTCCACCACCACCACCATGTCCACCTCCACCACCAGCACCACCACCGATACTACCACCACCACCTCCTCCTGCTCCAGCTCCTTCTCCTCCACCATAACCACCACCATGTGCTCCATCTCCTCCGATGCCAGCACCTCCTCCGCCACCACCACCATGTCCACCTCCACCACCAGCACTAGCACCAGCACCACCACCGATACCACCACCACCACCTCCTCCTGCTCCAGCTCCTTCTCCTCCACCATAACCACCACCATGTGCTCCATCTCCTCCGATGCCAGCACCTCCTCCGCCACCACCACCATGTCCACCACCACCACCACCAGCACCACCGACATATCCACCACCAATCCCACCTCCTGCTCCTTCTCCTGCACCATAACCACCGCCATGTGCTCCATCTCCTCCTCCTCCTCCTCCTCCACTACCAGTTCCACCACCACCACCTACAGCTACTTCACCACCATGCCCTCCACCACCATATCCACCACCGCTACCCCCTCCTGCTCCTCCACCATAACCCCCGCCTTCTGCTCCTCCGCCACCACCACCTCCTCCACTACCACTTCCACCTCCTCCACCTCCACCTCCGGCTGCTCCACCACCATACCCTGCACCACCACCTTTGCCTGCTCCACCTCCGTATCCAGCCCCATGGTCTCCTCCTGCACCATAACCACCACCTCCTCCACCGCCACTACCTCCTCCACCACCACCACCTCCTGCTAAACCACCATGAGAGTAAGGAATGCTCTCTTCAAAAGTCAAGAGAGCCCTAGTCGCCACACTAATGCCCAAACCTAATAAAACCAAGAAAACCACACTTGAAAGTTTGTGAACAGCCATGGTGAATTGAATGAGAGTGAAGAGTGTGAGTTGTTGGTGATTTGCGTGAAATTGGTTGCATATTTATAGGCATTGGCGAAGCAATACTTCAAGTGGCCTCACCAGTAACCACATGCAAAAAAGGAACTCCTTCACTTATGACCCTACATGGTGGTTTAAGCTAGTGCTACTTTTTGCTGTTACCCACATTATGATCTTTTATGCCCATTCACTTGAGTACTCAAATACCTAAACCGATTTCAAGTTGACTTATATAAAATACAAATTTCAAATATTACAAACTTTGTCTCTTGAATTATCTATTAGCAACACACGTTATATTTTCCTATATTTCGTTTCCTGATTGTATATATGATATTAACTGAAGCAATACATTTTTCATCATGTATTCCATATATATATATATATATATATATATATATATATTAACAATATATATATATTATAGAGTCAGGTTCATACTATATTATATGAGAACGGTAATTAAGTAAAAAAAACAAAAAAAAAAACTATTGAATCACATGTGGCATGAGGTCCCAAGCCATATTGGTTGCACACCCTTTTCTTGATATTGTTAATGTAAAATCACATACGATTTTATACATGATTTGCTCGTTTTTTTTTTCTAATTTAGTTACTAATCTCGTTTGAATATATATATATATATATATATAGAGAGAGAGAGAGAGAGAGAGAGAGAAGGTTGGGAAGAATCAATTAATATATATATATATATATATAAAGGAAAATGTAGGAGAAAGAATTAAGGAGATGCCTCCATGGCCCTTTATCTTTTTTGTTATAATTTTGATTTATTTTTAATTGATTTCAACACATTAAATGCTTAAACTTTTCATTTTCTTTTTTAATTTAAATTAAAAACAATTAACCAATATATACTTATTATTATATAAAATATTATTTACCTTGTATTTTTAATTATACAATGAATCCAACATTTTTTATCTAAATTTATAAACTTATTATTATTTTTATTTAATCAATAAGGTATATATATACTTTTATTAAATGAATTTATTTTTATTCAACTTTTTATATTTCTTTGTAAGCTAACAATGCTTATAAATCAAAAAAATTTAGTAAGCTAACATGTTTATAAACTTATTATTATTTTTATTTAATTAATAAGATATAAATTTTTTAGTAAGGTAACATGTTTATAAATCAATATATTTTTATTAAATGAATTTATTTTATATAATTTTTTATATTTCTTTATAAGCTAACAATCAAATTTTTTTATTTAAATTTATAAACATATTATTTTTTTATTTAATTAATAAGATACATTTTTTTTAGTAAGTTAACAATCAATCAAAATATATATATATATATATATATATATAAAGCAAAATGTAAGAGAGAGGGTTAAGGAGAAGCCTCCATTGAGGCTTTAATTTTTTTTTTTGGAGTTTTGATTTTTTTTAAATCAAAAGTAGCATTAAATGAGTTAATCATTTCATTTCTTCTTTACTAATTGCTAATGTTTTATTTATTCAATATTAATATTTTTAACAAAGCAAAATATTATTTACATCCCATTTTTTAACAACAATATATATAATTATACCATGTGTTCTTATTAAAATTTTATTTTTATTTAACATATATTTTTATTTGAATTTATTTTATTCACTTAGATGAAATACAACAATGGTTATAAATGAAAACTTATTTTAATGAAATATATTTTTTGTTATTTAATTTTATTATTTTTTGTAGTAAGCTAACAATGCTTATTTTTATTTGAATTTATTTTCTTTCTCACATAGCCAAAACTTAGATGGAATGCAACAATGGTTATAAATGAAAACTTATTTTAATGAAATATATTTTTTGTTATTTAATTTTATTATTTTTTGTAGTAATCTAACATCATCAGTCAATATATATATATATATATATATATATATATATATATAAAGCAAAATGTAAGAGAAAGAGTTAAGGAGAAGTCTCCATTGAGGCTTTAGAATTTTTTTTGAGTTTTGATTTTTTTTAAATCAAATGTAGCATTAAATGAGTTAATCATTTCATTGCTTCTTTACTAATTGCTATTGTTTTAGTTATTCAATATTAATATTTTTAACAAAGCAAAATATTATTTACATCCCATTTTTTAACAACAATATATATAATTATACCATGTGTTCTTATTAAATTTTTATTTTTATTTAACATATATTTTTATTTAAATTTATTTTATTCACTTAGATGAAATACAACAATGGTTATAAATGAAAACTTATTTTAATGAAATATATTTTTTGTTATTTAATTTTATTATTTTTGTAGTAAGCTAACAATGCTTATTTTATTTAAATTTATTTTCTTTCTCAAATAGCCAAAACTTAGTTGGAATGCAACAATGGTTATAAATAAAAACTTACTTTAATGGAATATATTTTTTGTTATTTAATTTTATTATTTTTTGTAGTAAGCTAACAATGCTTATAAATAAAAACTTATTTTAAAAGTGTATATTTTTAGCAATTGAGTATTTTTTTTTCCTATTAATCTAACATATATTTTTATTTGAATTTATATTGTTTCTCACATAACCAAAAGGGAAATTAATTAAAATACCAAAAGTTTGACTTTGACTTACCAAAATACCCATTTTCTCGCTGAGTTTACCAAAATACCCAAAGTGTTGGTCCCGAAAGGCCTATACAAGTTTGTAGAAGGGGGGGGGGGGGGTTGAATACAAACACGCTATTTTACTTTTCTAAATTGTTTATTGATAAATCATTAACAATTTACAGCTTGTTGCGGAAACAAGATTAAGGATAAACCTAAATCTAAACAAGTTGGAACACTAAGGTTTTCTTGCACTAAGAAAGATAAGGAGATTACTAATAAAATCTTATCTTGAGAGAGATTTGAACTTGTCCAGAGTTAGCAAGTTACTTCAAATGAAGTGAGTTCATCTCTTTATATACTGCATGCATTTAATGCAATTCAGTATACACTTTACACGTGTCATCAGCGGATTGGTTGCATGTCATTGACCTTTGTTGACAACCTTAGTAGCCGCATGAATGAACAGTGTAGTATCAGAGTGGTTGTACGATCTCAGATTTTCGGAGGTTCTTTTCTGACATTTCGTACAGTGGCGTGCAAGGGAGGTTAAGACAAAAGTACTTTGTACGGAGGACTTCATGATCAGCTTTCGTTGATTCAGCAATTATCATTTACTATTCAGCGAATGATAAAGTTCAGCGATAGCTGAAGTCTTGTACTTGATACTTCACGTTGAGTGGACAAATCTGAGTCTTCGCTGATCCGCATCAGTTCATTAGTAGACTTGTCGCTGGTTCTTGAGCTTGATCTTCGACTTCAGCGTAGAACCTTTGTTGACGTGAAACTTGTCTTCAGGGATTATAAGTAAACAACTAACTTATCAGCGATCACCATAAGGACTGAACAGACTCAGCGATATGGTGAACAGTGTTCGCTGAATGTTTAATCTAAAAGAGCGAGAGTTCCTATCAGCAGTACTATAAGATCTTAGTACTTATCAGCGATAGTGAAACTCTGATACATATTGTTTACATACAATTTTCACTAAGTAATTAAGAGAGGGTCATTATCAAATCACTGAGGGTTTGGATCAACAATCTCCCCCTATTTGATTATGACATAGCAACAAAGAAAATTGCTATTTAATGAAAACATAAGGATAAAAAGAACTCATAAAATATTTGTCCCTTTTACTGTTTTCTGGGATCTTTTCAGTACTGATGGAGTAAAGTACATTCGCTGAAATCTTTCTTTAAATCTTTGAATCAGGTTACAATTTGAATAAGAAAGATTACAAGTACACGCGAAATAAATTACAAGTACTGAAGGATGACTGATACAATAGAGAATGAGGAGATTATATCAGTTTTCAAAAGGTTCTTCCTTAATGAGAAGTTCATCAAGGGTCGTCTTTTCAGTGGGAATCATCCAGTCAGGAACCGTTACACCTTGTTTTCTTTTCTTCAGCGCTTCTTGAAAGATCAAGGGTTTTAGGTGTCGTGCCTGAATGTCCTTTCTGAAGTCACACCAGTAGATAAGATCTCTGAGCTGTTCGATTGGAGTGATTGGGAGCTCAGCGATCCGTTGAAAGCATTTACGTCCGTCGTAGTCAAGAAAGAATATTCCATAAGGATTACTGATGACTTTACCAGGGACGAAAAGTTCACATGGTGGCAAAGAGATGTCAAGGGCGGATAGATCAGGATCAGGACCAAGTACTTCAGCGCGAGAGAAACCAATTCCAGTTTCATTTCGTATGACAGGTCCTGAGTTTGAATCTTGACGTTTCTTCCTTGGAGAACCTCTTTTTCTTTTCGGCTTTAGATCAGGAACAGGAGGAATATCCACACAAGAAGATATCAAGTCGATCTGTCTGTTTATCAGCTTTTCGAAATGATTCTTGTACTTAGATTGTGATGGTTGGATAGCTAACCTCATCTCCATCCATTCAGAGAGACCATACCTTTTTACAGTGTCAGCGCGAAAGGTTTCAGATGTGCCATCTTCTCTGAACAGTTTGATGTCAACAATAGGTACTCCGATGGAGGTTCTTCCAGAGATGAATACCTTGTTGATCTTCGCTGGACGATATCTGAAGTGGATTTTCTCTTTACACCAGATCAGGGTGGTCTGAGAAACTTCAGTTTTCCTTTCCACGATCTTCTGGGCTTCTTCCCACAGCTTTCGTTGGATTTGAATGGGAACACGCTTCAGCTTGGGGTCTTTGACAGATTCTTGAGTGAGCTTGATGGCGTATTCTCTGTCTTTCTCTTCAGCTTCCTTTCTTTCAGCAATGAGGCGTTCAGCTCTAAGGTGGTCCTGATATTCAGCTTTTGAAATTCTGAACTTAGGAGGAACTGAAGGCAGTTGATCACGCCTTAGAATGATTCGCTGATCCTCGAATCGCTTTATCATTTCTTCTCTCCTCTTTTGATCCTCTTCACTCAGCTTTTCAGGAGCTGAGGAAGGCCTGTTTCTGTGCGAGAGAGGTTGTTCTTCTGGTTCATCAGTCTCAGAGATTAAATCTAAGACTGGGATTATGTCTTCAGCGGTAGCTGGAATTATTGGTGAAGTCGCAATAGTAGAGCCTTCAGCGATATCCTCAAACAGGGGAGAGGACTAGCTGAAACGCAGCGATCTTACAAATAAGAACTGGGTAGAAGAACTTGGGTAGAAAAGATAGAAAAAATAATGTGGATGTGTATGGTGTTTGTGGAATGGATAACTGATTGTTCAGAGATGATCAGGGAAGGAAAAGTAAGTTTAGTGTACCTGACAAATCGGCTTTGCAAGCAAGATCGCCAGATTATCATCTTCAGCGATGCCTTTGTCTTTGCTTTTCTCAGCGCCAGAGGCTGAGTGCTTTGTCTTTGTTTTTGTCTTCTCCCCTGTGGATTCGGTTATCACGATCCCTTTAAGAGCTTTTCGAGGAGCAGGTTTGACGACAAAGAATTCGTCATCTTCATCATCATCATCATCATCGTTCCTTGGAGAGGAGGATGGTTCAGCTTCAGGGATGTCGATGTCTTCGTCTTCTTCTGCTTCGGATTCCTCAGCATCTTCTTCGAGTTGCTCCCCCTCAGATACAGAGGCGAGGTTCTCGGTTCCCTCAGGGTTTTCATCTCCCTGAGGTCCAGTAACCAGATCTTCATTACCCTCTCCCCTGATAGATTCATCATGGGAAAGGTCTTCAGCACTTTTGTTGTTCAGATCTTCAGCGCTTTTCTCAAGATCTTCAGCTCTTTTCTCCTTGGAATGTTCAGCGCTCTTCTCCCCCTCTTTTTCATGATGACTGGGGGAGGAATGGGCAGACTCAGCATTGGTGTTATCTCTGTCTTCTGGGCCAGAGATTTTCACACAACCTTCAAGCTTTGCTATTCTGTCTTCTAGGCCAGAAATAGCAGGCGTGATCTTCTTCAGCTCTTGGCGATCCTCTGCGGTGAATGAGTCCAAAATAGGTGCAGGGGCCGGAGCAGGAGCTGGATTGTTTGCCTTGTTCACCAGCGTCTCGATCATTGTCTTGACAGAACCAAGGTCGGTCTTCACTGAGCCCAAGTCGGTCTTGACTGAGCCCAAGTCGGTCTTGACCACTGACATATCACCTTCGAGTGTACCAACCGATTTCTTCAGCGTTGTAACCTTGCTGGAAACGGTGGAAACTGACGATTTGAGGTTGGTGTAGTCAGTGTAGATGTCGGAGAGCACTTTGGCAAAGTTGGCGAGAGTTTTATCAAGGCCTTTGATGTCATCAGAGGAGGCCTTCTTTTCCACCACAGTAGTCAGCTTCGTCAGATTCTCTCCAGCGTTTGTTACAGCTGTAGAGTTATTTGATAGACCGGTGGTGAGATCTGTAAGTTTCATCTCCATGGACTTCAAAGACTGGTTGATGTCTCCCAAATAAGGACCTGTAACATATAAGTACTTGTGAACAAAGGAAAGCTCAGAAGTTTCAGGTTTAGTTACAGTGTTTAAGGTGGGATCTGTACCTGCAGGAGCGTTGACGAAATCATCAAAGTTTCGAGTCCCTCCATAGTGTTCCATATCTCCCTCAAAAGTTCCGTGAGGGATGGAGATCTCTGCAGGTCCTTTCTTCGTCATTCGCTGAGAAGCTTCAACGGCTTCTTGAATGATGGCATCTCCAGTTTTAGCTGGAGGAGTGTCCAAAGAAATAGAGGGAGGATCGAAGGATAAGAATTGGGGTTGGGTTTCAAGTTCAGCGTTGGATTCGCTGAGAAGTACTTCATCAGTCTTTTGAGAGACTGAAGAAGGTTGGGTAGATTCCAAAGTTCTAACCTCAGCGTTTAAAGACGCTGAAGTAGGTTTAGAAGGGATGGCTTGAATTGGTGTGGCAGAGCGTACCACGGAACTTTCCTTCAGCTCTTCAGAATGAGCTGAGGAGTCTTCAGCATTGGAGTGCTGGGGTTGCTCCTTGGTTTTCTTGATCCTTTTGGAATCAAGAGGGGTAAGAGATTGTTTCCTTTTCTTAGAAGGAATGGATTTTGTGGCCTGGGAATCAGCGAGGGGTATTGTCGCTGAAGGAGCCACAGAAAGCGGAGAATTAAGTAGAGTGAGAAGGGTAGAGAGACGTACCTCGTTGGCGATAGGCTTGAAGTCGAGAACTTTAGGGCCAATCTGAGAGAGTTTCAGATCACCCTCAGGATAGCTGTCCTTCAGGCCATATTGAAAGATGGCGCTGATGAATCGTGGGTAAGGAACCCATGCTGGTCGGTCAGCGGCAGAATCAACACGTTGAATGAGGTCTTCATAGATGATGGAGGCCCAGTCAATGTTGAGACCTTTCAGCAGTGCGTAACCCATGGCCTGCTGAGGTTGAGCGGCTTGATCAGAAGATCCGGATTTCGCTGTCATGCAGCTGATCAGGTGAGCGAAGATGAAGTTCATCTCGCTGGGCATCTTGGATTTCTTTATCAGCGTTAGCTTCTTCTCAGGTAGCTTGTCTCTTCCAGTCTCCCAGATGTAACCCATTGCATCAAGGAAAGCAATGATTTCTTCCCTGTCAGCGTGCTTCTTGTGGTCAGGTAATGGAACGAAAGGATTTCCTGAGGTAGCGTTGGGGAATTTCAGGGCTTTGTGGATTATTGCGGGGGTTATCTTGATGGTGCCATACTCAGTATCGCTGAGTATGCAGTCGATGGTTTTAGATGGATCTTTGGCGGAGGGTAGGTCGGTGTGTCTGGCAGAGTACCAGAATTGGGATAAGAGACGCTGACTGGCAGGAGGTGTGATTGTCAGTGCTGTGTAGATGGGGCTATTCTTCAAAAGATTTACAGCGTCGTCTAGATGTGATACTTGCTTCCGAGGAGGAAACTCTAGAAGAGCTGAGAGATTGTTGGCCTTAGTCCAATCGAGTTGATCCAGCTCGAACTTCACCTGGGTCTTTGAAGATTTCCATTTCCTCAGAGTCAGTGGAGATGGATTCAGCGGTAACATTCAGTTTTGAAGATGCCATATCACTGTATTATCAGTTCAACCAAAGATGTTAACAAATAAGAATTATCTTAATGTGGAAAGAAAATTTCCATTAAGATTTTTCGAATTTTGTCCATTTCATTCAGACAAAAAAGTCTTAATGAAGATTAGGGTTTTTCTTGTTTTTGAAAAAAAACGAATATAACACCCATAAGCCTTGTATTCCAGTTTCTTAAAAAAATGGATACGAAAGAAGAACAAGTTTAAGATTTTAGATTTAAAACTTGAAGAACAACCATGAAATGGTTGTGTTTATAAAACCATGAAAGAAAATGATTTTATTTTTGAGTTCTTTTGTTTGATCTTGTGTAAAACAATGATAAGATCGAAAACAAGTTATTCACATTTGATAATAGATAAGAACATATTAACCTTGAGTTTGATGAAGAAGATGATGAACAGTTCTTGAAGATTGAGAGCACAAAATGCAACAGTGTTCTTTTCTTGCGGAGAAAGATTGATTCGCGTAAAAGACAAATATAAACTTTGAGAGTGTTTATATGGGAAGAGAGTAGAGAGAGAAAAACTTGAGCGGGAAAGTTTTTCATCATGACACGGACACGTGTTTGCATTTGATTGGATAGACAACGAAACGTGCAAACGTGTGTCAGAAAAAGAGCGTGCCTGGTGTTATCCGTTGCAATGACGTCACAACTGTCCTTTCACATTCTTTCGTTGTCTCTGAGGTTTTGAAAAAACCCAAGGACTCTTTGGAAAATATGAAGCACTGAATAGAAATATCAGTGAGGGTTTTAAGAAATTTCAAAATATCGCTGTTAAGGAAGAGATATTCAGCGATGTAAGAATTTGAAATCTTGCATTTTCATGCGTTTTGTCAGAGAGAGAAAACATACCTTGATATCAGTTTAACCAAATTTATTCAGAGAGAAGATGATGAAATGGATTGTACAAGTTTATTTTATCCGAGAGCCTATACAAGTTTGTATAATCTTATCGCTGATCAAATGTGAACCTCTGAAGATTTTATCCTTCAAAGTTCAGCATTCCAAGCTCGCTGATGAGAAAGTTGAATCTTGTCTCATCAAGAGGTTTGGTAAAAAGATCAGCTAACTGATAATCAGTTGGGATAAAATGAAGTTCTATTTCACCATTCATCACATGATCTCTGATAAAATGATATCTGATTTCGATGTGTTTTGTCTTTGAGTGTAGCACTGGATTGTTTGCTATAGCGATGGCACTTGTGCTGTCGCAGTAGATTGGAATTTTGGAGAGCTGAAGATCATAGTCTAGTAGCTGATTTCTCATCCACAAGACCTGAGAACAACAGCTTCCAGCGGCTACATATTCAGCTTCAGCTGTGGAAGTGGACACTGAATTTTGCTTTTTACTTGTCCAACTTACCAGCTTTCCACCTAGGAGCTGACATCCTCCTGTGGTGCTTTTCCTATCCATTTTGCAACCTGCAAAATCACTGTCTGAATAGGCGGTTAGGTCGAATCCTGAATCTTTGGGATACCAAAGACCTAGATTCGCTGTACCCTTTAGATATCGAAAAATTCGCTTTACAGCTTTCATATGAGATATCTTTGGTTCAGCTTGATACCGTGCACATAGACATGTTGCAAACATAATATCGGGTCGGCTAGCTGTTAGGTACAACAAAGAGCCGATCATCCCACGGTACAGCGTGACATTGACAGGAACACCCTTAGTGTCCTTATCAAGTATCAGCGGAGGTGCCATTGGGGTTTTCATAGCTGAACTATCAGTTAAGTCGAATTTCTTCAGCATATCTCTAACATATTTTCCCTGATTTATGAAAGTTCCTCTTTCAGTTTGCTTAATTTGAAGACCAAGGAAATATGTTAGTTCACCCATCATACTCATTTTATACTCATCTTTCATCCTATCAGCGAAACGAGTACAAAGCTCAGGGTTAGTAGAACCAAATATAATGTCATCAACATATATTTGAACTAAAATGATATGACCTTTTACTTTTCTAAAGAAAAGAGTTTTGTCAATCTTACCTCTCTCAAATTTTTCAAGGTGGAGATAAGTAGAAAGAGTGTCATACCATGCACGAGGAGCTTGCTTCAAGCCATAAAGTGCCTTATCCAGCTTATAAACATAACCTGGACGCTTAGGATCTGAGAATACTGGAGGTTGTTCCACATAAACTTCTTCATTCAGCTTTCCATTTAGAAACGCTGACTTAACATCCATTTGATGTACAGTGAAGTTTTTGTGTACAACATATGCTAAGAAAAGACGAATAGATTCAAGTCTTGCTACTGGAGCAAAAGTTTCGTCATAATCTATGCCTTCCTCTTGTCTGTATCCCTGAGAAACAAGACGAGCTTTGTTGCGAGTTACAGTACCATGTTCGTCCAACTTGTTTCGATAGACCCACTTAGTGCCTATCACTGTTTTGTCAGTTGGTCTCCGAACAAGTTTCCAAACTTTGTTTCTTTCGAATTCAGTCAGCTCTTCTTGCATAGCGCTGACCCAGTTTGGATCTCTGAGGGCATCATCTATTTTCTTTGGTTCAGTTAGAGAAATAAAGTTAACAAATAAACAAATATTACCTGCACTTCTACGAGTCTGAATACCAGCGTTGGGATCACCAAGAATTTGATCGATTGGGTGATTTACAGTCCATCGCTGAGCCGGAGCATGCGTCGCTGACTCAGTCTGAACTGGAGAAACTGAAGATGAGGCTTCAGCTACTTCTGGATTATCAGCTAAGAGAGGAATGTTTGCATTTGCCACTTCATTCACTGATTGCTGAGAAATAGATGGAATTTCTGAGACATTTGGATCAACTGCAGGTATAGTGTTTATAGGAACAGCTGAGACCCAAGATGTTTCAGCTTCACTATTTTGCATATTTGGAATGATAGAAGGACCATCATTTTCTACTGTGTGAGCATGAGGAGTGGGAACATCTTCTGAATCACCAAGATGAGAAAACATCCATTGATTCAGTTCTTCTGTATCAGCGTTCGGTTTAGAGTTCGCTGAACGGGATTCGTCAAACGTGACGTGAATAGTTTCTTCTACAGTTTGTCTTCTTCGGTTGAAGACTCTGAAGGCTTTGGAAACTGAGGAGTATCCAAGAAAGATTCCATCATCAGCCTTAGGATCAAACTTTCCAAGGGCATCTCTGTTGTTCAGTATGAAACACTGACATCCAAAGATGTGAAGAAAGCTGATTGAAGGCTTTCTCCCATGAAAGAGTTCATAGGCAGTCTTTTTGAATCTTTTAACTATCAGCGACATGTTTTGCGTAAAACAAGCAGTGTTGACAGCTTCTGCCCAAAACTGAGTAGGCAGGTGAGAATCGCTGAGCATTGAACGTGTAGCTTCAATAATTGTTCTATTTCTTCTTTCAGCGACTCCGTTTTGTTGTGGTGTTCTCACTGACGAAAAGTTGTGAGAAATACCCTTGCTCTCAAGGAAGGAATCAAGAGAACTGTTTTTGAATTCAGTTCCATGATCACTCCTTATTGAGCGAACAGTCATATTGTTCAGAGTTTCCATCTTCCGAACAAAGGTGATGAGTTCTTCAGGGGTGTCACTCTTAGAACGGAGAAACATTACCCATGTGTAACGCGAGAATTCATCAATTATGACCAGCGTATATTTCTTTCCAGCGATGGATTGTTTGTTAACGGGGCCAAACAAATCCATATGGAGTAGTTGAAGAGGAGATGACACTGAGGAAACTTGCTTTGACTTAAAGCTTGCCTTGGTCTGCTTCCCTTTTTCACACGCTGAACATAAGGACTCTTTGGCGTATGAATGTTGAGGTAGACCAGTGACTAACTCTTTGGATGAAAGAGTATTCAGTGTCTTGAAGTTGAGATGTGAGAGCCTCTTGTGCCATAACCAGTTGACATCAGAAGATGCCTTTGAGAAGAAACAGAAGTTCTCAGTGGTTGTTGAGTCCATGTTTATAACGTAAACATTTTCCAAACGATAACCGCTGAGAGCTATCTTCTCCTTTTTGTCAGAGACAAAGCAGGATTCCTTAGTGAAAATCACTTTATTATCCATGTCGCAAAGCTGACTGATGCTTAGAAGATTATGCTTCAGCCCTTCAACATATGCGACTCTTCTGAAGGATGTTGTACCATTTGAAAGTACACCATACCCTCGGGTGTGTCCTTTTCCATTTCCACCGAAAGTCACAGAGGGACCCTTCTCTTCCTTGTATTCAGCGAGCAGACTTTTCTTTCCAGTCATGTGTCTAGAGCATCCGCTATCGAGATACCAGATACCCTTCTTAACCTGCAATACAAAGGAAGATTAGTTTTGCTTGGGTACCCACTTCACCATGTATACGCGTTTGTCAGTGGAAGTGGTTGGAATGGGTTCAGCAGTCTTCGCAGCATTTGAAGATTCAGCTTTGTCTTTCTTCACTTTGGTCAATTTCTTGACCTCAGCGGTAGGATTCACCTTGACCTGAATTGCAACTGGTTTGGTCTTCTTGGGTGCTATCTTCACCTTAGCTATCTTATCAGCTTTGGTGGCTGTGGGACACTTACTTGCAATATGATCGGTAAGTCCACAGTGATAACATTTCCTATAACTAAAATTAGTTCTAGGACCACTTGAGTGCTGAGCTTTTAATTTGGAATTAGAAGTGCCAGCACCAAGTACACTATTGGTTTTTGAAATAGGACGAACATTCAGTTCTTCAGATTTCTTACCAAGGACATCTACTCTGAGTCTAGGAGTAGGTCGCTAAACTGATCCAGAGGTCTGATTTCTAGAACCAGATGAATGAATCACTAAGGCTTTGGAAGCATTCAGCTTAGGTACTAAGGTACCCTTCTGAGGATTTTGATAAATAACAATTCCTTTACCTTTGTCTTTAGAGACAGAGGTAGGTTTTGAATAAACCATTTTCTCCTTTCCTTTTGAGGAGGTAGGAGTTTCCTCAGGGATTGGTGTAACCGACGAGGAGTACTGAGATGAAGAAGTGTCAGCTACTGAGGATACGAACGTTCCAAATTTAAGCATTGAACGTTCAGTGGTTGGTATTGGAGTATCATATTTATAACCCAGACCACGTTTATCACTCAGAGGAATCTGAGCCTTAATTATCTCAGTAATCTTTGTTGAAGAATTACACCATCCTTCAACAGTAGCTTGTTCAGCTTTTAATGCAGCGATAGCTTTCGCTCGTTCGATTTTGACTAGCTGATTTAAATGGACTTGATCTTTAAAATCTTCTTCAAATTTAGAAAGCTTTTCTATTTGAAGGTGGCAGTTTTTAAGCTTTTCAGCGAGATCAAGATTTTGGTTTTCAACCACAGCTTTGCCGTTCATGGCTTCGTATAAACTTCTAGTCAGCAGTTCGATTTTACGGAGACTATCAGCTTCATCAATATTTGCAATATTGGTAAAGAAGGAAGGTGATACCTGAATGGCAGATGTTGAAGTGGAGGGAATGTCTGAACTTTCTTCCTCTTCTTCAATCTTGGCCATGAGACATTGATTTGCTTCATCATCTTCAGAATCAGATGATGAGGCTTCTTCATCAGAAGCAGCCCAATCATAGTCAGCCATCAGGCCTTTTCCTTTCTTCTTAAAGCTTTTCAGCTTTGCATACTTCTCCTTCAGCTTTGAGTATTTGTCGTCTTTATTCCTTGGAACAAAGGATTTCTTTGTAAAAGCTGAAGGTCTCATGATTTTCTTTGCAAGAGAACTATTGTCTATATAATTTGTGTTTGTGTGGGAGGCCATTTTCAGATAATAGCAAGGAAGAGAAATATCTTAGATTAGATCTTGTTTATGAGATTAAACAAATCTGCTCTGATACCATTTGTTGGTCCCGAAAGGCCTATACAAGTTTGTAGAAGGGGGGGGGGGTTGAATACAAACACGCTATTTTACTTTTCTAAATTGTTTATTGATAAATCATTAACAATTTACAGCTTGTTGCGGAAACAAGATTAAGGATAAACCTAAATCTAAACAAGTTGGAACACTAAGGTTTCTTGCACTAAGAAGGATATGGAGATTACTAATAAAATCCTATCTTGAGAGAGATTTGAACTTGTCCAGAGTTAGCAAGTTACTTCAAATGAAGTGAGTTCATCTCTTTATATACTGCATGCATTTAATGCAATTCAGTATACACTTTACACGTGTCATCAGCGGATTGGTTGCATGTCATTGACCTTTGTTGACAACCTTAGTAGCCGCATGAATGAACAGTGTAGTATCAGAGTGGTTGTACGATCTCAGATTTTCGGAGGTTCTTTTCTGACATTTCGTACAGTGGCGTGCAAGGGAGGTTAAGACAAAAGTACTTTGTACGGAGGACTTCATGATCAACTTTCGTTGATTCAGCGATTATCATTTACTATTCAGCGAATGATAAAGTTCAGCGATAGCTGAAGTCTTGTACTTGATACTTCACGTTGAGTGGACAAATCTGAGTCTTCGCTGATCCGCATCAGTTCATTAGTAGACTTGTCGCTGGTTCTTGAGCTTGATCTTCGACTTCAGCGTAGAACCTTTGTTGACGTGAAACTTGTCTTCAGGGATCATAAGTAAACAACTAACTTATCAGCGATCACCATAAGGACTGAACAAACTCAGCGATATGGTGAACAGTGTTCGCTGAATGTTTAATCTAAAAGAGCGAGAGTTCCTATCAGCAGTACTGTAAGATCTTAGTACTTATCAGCGATAGTGAAACTCTGATACATATTGTTTACATACAATTTTCACTAAGTAATTAAGAGAGGGTCATTATCAAATCACTGAGGGTTTGGATCAACACAAAGTTTCCGCGGTAGGCCCCGCGATCGCGTGCTAGGGCCTACGTGGCACACCAGTTGGGCCAAAGTGTCCCGCGGAGCCCCCCAACTATGACCGTGGTGACACTTTTGGTCCTTGCCCGCGGTGGTTGTCCGCGATGGGCAAAAAAAATTACTTTTTTGGTCCTTTTTTGCACGAATCTTTGCATGCTTTTACTGTTTGTTTCTGTTTTTTCCCACAATTATTGTACTTTGAAGACCAATTTGTGGTTGAAATTCACTGGCATGTTTGAAGAATTGCGAAGTCTTGCGTAATGTGGTGAATTTCTTTTTTTTCTCGACGAATATGAGCCTCCCTATCTTTTATATCCCCTTTCATCCTTTCGATCTCCTTTTCTTCCACTTCGATCCTTGTCAAGTGGACATTCTTCCTGGCGATCATCTGTTTCCACTCTTCTGTCAGTTGGTCTATCTCCTTTTCCTTTGTTGCTATCGCCTTCTGGAGTTTAGGTGGCATTCTTTCAGGTGTAGACGATGGGTTAGATGACGATGTCATTTGTTTACTGAAGAAAGAAAGCAAGTGAAAGAAAGCAAGAAAGAAGGATAAAATGGTGTGAATTGTGAATTGCATTTTACTGATATTTATGGATGAAATCTCAAACATGCCAGTGAATTTCAACCACAAATTGGTCTTCAAAGTACAATAATTGTGGAAAAAAACAGAAACAAACAGTAAAAGCATGCAAACATTCGTGCAAAAAAGGACAAAAAATGTAATTTTTTTGCCCATCGCGGGCCCATCGCGAACAACCACCGCGGGCAGGGACCAAAAGTGTCACCGCGGTCATAGTTGGGGGGATCCGCGGGACACTTTGGCCCAACTGGTGTGCCACGTAGGCCCTAGCCCGCGATCGCGGGGCCTACCGCGGAAACTTTGGGTATTTTGGTAAACTCAGCAAGAAAGTGGGTATTTTGGTAAGTCAGAGTCAAACTTTGGGTATTTTAATTAATTTCCCTAACCAAAACTTAGATGGAATGCAACAATGGTTATAATTGAAAACTTATTTTAGTGGAATATACTTTTTGTTATTTAATTTTATTATTTTTTGTAATAAGCTAACATTGCTTATAAATAAAAACTTATTTTAAAAGTGTGTATTTTTTGCGATTGAGTATTTTTTTCTTATTAATCTAACATAGATTTTTATTTGAATTTATTTTCTTTCTCACATAACCAAAACTTAGATGGAATGCAACAATGGTTATAAATGAAATGTTATTTTAATGGACTACATTTTTTTTATTTAATTTTATTATTATTTGTAGTAAACTAACAATACTTATAAATAAAAACTTATTTTAAAAGTGTATCTTCTTAGCGCTTGAGTGTTTTTTCCTTTTTATTAATCTAACATATATTTTTATTTGAATTTTTTACATAACAAAAACTTAAATGAAATGCAACAATGGTTATAAATGAAAACTTATTTTAATGGAATATATTATTTGTTATTTAATTTTATTAGTTTTTGTAGTAAGCTAACAATGCTTATAAATAAAAACTTATTTTAAAAGTGTATATTTTTTTAGCAATTGAGTATTTTTTTCTTATTAATCTAACAATCAATCATCAATATATAAAGCAAAGCTAAAACATTAAATCAATGAGAAGTCGCAATTGCCCTTTATCTAAATATTTTATCATACTTATATTCATATACAACATTAGTATACACCGTGCAACGCACGGTGCAGTTACCTAGTATATATATATAAAGAAAAATATAGGAGAAAGAATTAAGGAGACACTACAAAAAAAACGAGAATTACCGACGGCCAAATCCGTCGGTAATCCGTCGGTAAACGGCCAAATCCGTCGGTAATCCGTCGGTAATCGTCGTCGGTAATTGATTTACCGACGGATTACCGACGGATTACCGATGGCCCTATTTACCGACGGATTACCGACGGCCCTTTTTACGACGGATTTGCCGTCGGTACAATTACATAAATTAAATTAAATCTAAAACAATTTAAATATTAAATTATACTATTAAAAATTACCGACGGCCAAATCCGTCGGTAATATTTATTTTAATTAAAAAAAACAGAATAAACTGTACAAAAAACCTGTGCATAAAAGATCGTTAATTCCTGGGCAAAAACCATTACAAAATACTATTGTATTTAATACAATATGATATCCATAAACAAATTTCAATTTTATCCCAAATACAAAACAAACTAAACTGAGGGGGGAGCGAGGGAACTTCCAAACTCTTTCATAAAGGCTTCAAACACTTTCAATTTCTCCTCCAATGCTTTCCTTGCTTCTCGGTCTTGTTTCACTTCTTTTTCTTGTCGTACAATATGATATCCGTAAACAAACCAAATGGTGCGCTTTAAGAACTTTGTAAGCCAAATCCAGACTGAGGTTCAGGCTCACACCCCTAATATATATAAAATTATGATTGAGCAAAAGCAACTCTAAGAACAATCTCAAACATCAAGGAAATTATCAAGAAGCAAAGAATAACCTCATTAATGTTATCATCCTCTTGAGACCGCTTCTTAACTAGCTCATATATTTGCTTCTTGTTTCTGCATAAGTAGAAAATTCATATCATCAAACATAATACAGGCATCTAGTAAAGAAAAACCATCATGCACGCAAAAACATACCTCAAATGCAAAAATAAAAGAAGAAATGGTACACTTCACAAATCACAAATAAATTTTCACATATGGATAAATTTAAACAAGGTAAGCAATCAAAACTTTTTTTGGGAAAAAAAGCAACAAAACTTTGTTTCAACTCTAGAGGTTATCAGAGATGGATCACAGGTTTCAAGTTTTTACTAATGTCATCAACACAACATACAAAGTTATTCAGGTTTGACAAACAAAATCGAGTCAGAAGCCCAAAAATAAAATAAAAATAAAATAAAAAATAGCATGGCATAAAACTAACTACAATATGGCATGTTGTGCATGCAAACTCATGAATTAGCATGTACATGGTACAAGTGCATCCCAGCTCGTACCGGTTTCACCAGGAAGCTTAAAAAAATTTACCTTAGTTCACGAAGTTCAGCTTCTGATACTTTCTGATTCCCAAATAGATATTGTTCATCTTCTATATCATCTCTGAAATTGCAAAATTCAAAGGTGATAAAATGTACCACAAAACAATATGTACATAATATACTAATCACCATGCACTTGCAGCTTTAGAGGTAAAAAAATGAACTTTAACAATACCTGACTTCCTCCAATTTCTTCTGCTCCCTTTTCTTGAGATATTCTTGCCTTGAAACTTTTCTGAACAAAGATAATAAACCGAAAAACATAGGTCAAAGTATGAAAATGGCATCACAGCACGTCAAACCAAGATAATTACAAGCAGCAGACAAGGCAGTTCAATTGCTTTGTTCCCATTTTAAACCATGTGTCTTGGTCCATTTCCTAGTATATTCCTAACATTAGTTACTGAAAAAAACACAAGAATGATTACATTAGCTTCGAAGCAACACAAAAATGTCTGAATTAAGCTTATTGCTTTAAAAATTCCTTGTAAAGCTAACTGCGTGAGTTTCTTGTTTTTTAAATAACCCAAGATATTGAACTGCTTAATAGTCTATAGTTATTACAAATATTGAAATCAAATCATCTGTTTCAATCCATCACTACTTAAGTATCATGCTTAGTGTAACAAAACACAAAACTAAACATACATAATTTTAGAAAGTTCAAAAAGGTTTCCAGCAAAAGCTTAGTTCATACCTTAAAGCTCCAATGTCATCTTCTTCCAAGGCATTGGCTCTCCTAATTGCCTCTTCTGTTATCCAAATAAATGAAACAGGAAAAAGTTATTAAAGCATTCTTCATAGATTTATGTGATATACAACTAAATATGTAACCTATATATATACCTTCCTCCCTCTTTGACAGTTTCTGTTCAGTCAGCTGTAAAATAAAATAAAGAGAAGTTAGGAACATCATATAGCTTATTTCTCCATACAACAATAAGAAATCAATTCATGTTAGGAACAGAATGATTAAATGATTATTAAACCAAACCTTAGTTGTCTTTGCTGCATCTTTTTCCCTTAGATGACATTCCAACTCCTCTCGTTCTATTTGGTCACGCAATCTTTCTTCTTCAGACTGCAACAAGAATAGAATGGCAATTGATACCCAAGAATTACCACAAAATATCATTTAAGAATAACAAGAGAAGCCGTCAAGAAAATGAACATCAAGGATTACTTATAAAAATAGTCAAAAGATCATGACTCATCTTTCACAACGTTAAGGATATCATATGGCATGCAATTAATATTATGTCAGATACCTCAGAACCGTCTGATTCTTCACGAGAAGCTTTTCGTTTAACCCGTCTATCTTTTTTCAAAATTCCAGCTCCCTGCAGCACCACATACAGTTATGAGCAGTACCAAATCATTACAAGAGCACCAAACCAGCAGCTTACCACAAAAAATAAATCAAAACTTATCAATAAGAGTGCAAGCACTATGCCTCGTCATCTTCATCTTCTTGATTTTCACTCTTCTTTCTGAAACGTTTCACACGTTTATCGACCTTTTTCGACTGAGCATCAACAGAATTAGAGCCACTGCGCTCATCATTGTCATCATCGTCGTCTGCCTCCAACAGCTTGTAACAGAATCAGAATCAGATTTCATACTTTTCAAGGGAACAACAAATCGAATAACATAATTTTTAGAGAAGATACCAAGCTTTCGTTCAGTTCAGTTTAGATAACGAGACAAGCAAATCGAGAGCAGAAAATCGAATACCTATACAGATTTCGTTCAAAAAGTAGTTCCAAATACCTAGAAAAAGTCGGAGGCGTGAGAGAGATGAATCGAAGGAGAAGGTGGAGGCGTGAGTGAACGGCGTAGGAACGAGAGTGAGAGGAAATCGATTGGAGATGGAGGAAGGTCGAGAGTGGTGTGGCTGGAGGAAGGCGACGGTGGTGGTGGTGGTGGTGGTGGTGGTCGAGAGGAAATCGATTGGAGATGGAGGAATCGAGAGAGACTTGGGAAGATGGAGTGGGAAAGGAATTCGGGAGAAATCAAGCTTGACCTAGTAAAAATGTGGGAAATTGGGGTGGGAAAGGAAATTGGGGAGGCGGGAACCAAAAAATTTGGGTTTTAAGGCCTTCCGTACCCCAAGTGGGGAGGGCTCGGGAAGGGCTGAGGTGGCAGCGGGGTGAGGGTGGGCTTGGGCTACGGCCCGGGATGGTCATATGGGGCGGGATGGTTTTCGGGGATGGGTTCCCGATCCATCCCGAGGGTTTTTAAAAAAAAAAATTAATTAATTTTTTTAAAAAATAACCGTTGAACGGCTCTTTCTTAAATTTTTTTTTTCTCAATTTAATCCCACTATATATTTAACCCTCAACCTCTTATTTCTCACACTTCTCAACCTCTTATTTCTCACACCTCTTATTTCTCACACCTCTCAACCTCTTATTTTTCACACTATCAATTTCTCTCAATCTCACACCTCTCAAACTCTCTCAAATTCTCTCAACCTCTTATTTTTCACACCTCTCTCATCATGAATCCAAACAGAACACCTACATCCCGTCGTAACCGACCGAATACACCACAATCGCAAGAAGATCAAGAGCTTGGTTTCCAAGCGTTTACACAACAAGGTTATCATCCGTAATTTTCGCAACAAATTCCGCCACAATGGTCGCAACAAAATCCGCCACAATGGTCGCAACAAAATCCGCCACAATATCCGCAACAATTTCCCCAACAATTTCACCAACAATTTCCTTACCAATTTACACGTCCCGGTTTGATTGAACAAGGTTTTACTCCGGCCAACTACAATCTTCCTTCACCCGCAATCAATCTCGACGACGACATTGTTCCGGAAACCCAACCTTCTACCCCGAACTCACCACAATTTATCCCGACACAACAATCTAACCCGGAACCATCAAATCCGAGACGAACGAAAGCCGCCAAACAAACGTGGACAAGAGCCGAGGAACTCGCGTTAGTGTCGGCGTGGGTTGACGTTTCGGAGGACCCCGTGGTCGGTAACGCACAAAGCGGTGGTAATTATTTTTATTGTTATTATTATTATTATTATTATTATTATTATTATTATTATTATTATTATTATTCTTATACTTAATTTTACATAAATGTAGGAAATTTTTGCGGCCGAATCGGGGATGTGTTCTTTACTCGCATGGGTCGTGAACCAGGTTATAGATCTACCCATCAACTCAATAGCAAGTTCAACGACCTCAATAAAAGAGTTAATTCGTTTGGCGGCATCTACAACAACTTGCTCAATAATAGATCAAGCGGGATGAGTGAGACCGATATATCCCGAACGGCACACGAACGGTATGTAGCACGCCATAAAGTTGCTTTCACTCACGAACAAGTTTGGGACGTCCTAAAAAAATGTCCAAAATGGGGAGCCGTTCCAACGATGACGACAACTTCATCGCGGGGTTCAAAACGTACCCAACCTTCCGATGATGACGATGACGAGCAAATTCAACGACCCATCGGGAGAAACAAGGCAAAAAAATCATCAACGAGTAATACGTCCGGGGCGAATACGGACGAAAGTGTTACTCAGTTGTTGACGACGTTCAACAACAAGATTGATGATACAATGGAATACAAAATGAAAAAACTCGATCTCGAAATCGAAATCGAACGCTCAAACCGATTTGAGAAAGACTTCGAGTTTTTCATAACCCCGCATGATCACCTTTCGGGAAACGCTTTGAGGGCTACTTTAGCGAGAAAAAAGCAACTCCAAAAATTTCATAATTGGTAGTGTTTTGTATTTTGTAATTTTTATTTTTAATGAATGATATGAATTTTAATTTTTATTATTTATCTTATTTTTATTTATTAAAAAATATATAAATATTTTTATTTTGTTAAATAATTAAATGTATAAATAAAAGAATTAAAATAAATGAGGTGGCAAAAGGGTTTGAGGGAATGGGGTACGGATGTTTAGGGATCGTAATGGATGGAGTGAGGGATGAGAGAAAAGCTGATGTGGCGCTGAGGTGGAGGGGAATCTTTGAAAGATGCTGTGGATGGGGTACTGATGGCCTTAGATTAATTTTTTTAATTTATAATTTTGTAAACAATATAACAAATATAAAGTTTATATATGAAATTTTAACTAAATTATTAAAATTAACTTTCTTAATTTATAACTTTATAAACAATATGGATTTTAACTAAATTATATATGGAATCTTATTTTAAAAGAATTATTAAAATTTTAACTAAATAAATAAACATGAAAACAGTCAATGTAAAGTTGTACAACGTAAAGGTTACGAAATTTTTCTTAACAGAATTAATTCATTGCATCACACATACTAATATTTAATCAATAATTTGGGTCATGGCGAAAAAAGTTAACGGATGTTATGAAAATACACCAAAACCATTACAATAGGTAGTAACAGACTGTATTATGCCTTGATGGGTCATAATAGACTCATTGTTGTTACTGAACTGTATTAGGTCTTCATGGACTTTAGTGGTTTTTAATGAACTATATTGGGTCTTTTAAGGGATTAAGTGTAACAACCCAAATCCCATATGTAACATCCTAAATTTTACTATTACTATTTTAATATTAGAATGTAATTGTATTTGGAGTAACCTTGAATTATATAGAGCATTATAATTCAATTAGGGTTAAAATACAAATGTTGAAAGTTTAAAGATTTCTTTTGAGAATATTAAACTTAAGGGTTATTATGAGTTTCATTTTGTAAGAGGTGTGTTATGTTATTCCTTTAAGGTTTGAGGGTTGGAAGTGTCATTCTCTTAAAGCTGGAGGTTTGTTTGGTAAATAGCCTTATGACTCATGTTTAAGTTAAGAGTGAGGTGTCATTAATTGAGTCATCTAAGACTAGGTGTGTGTATGTTGTTGTGAGTATTTTCGGTTGAGAGAAAGAAACCGAGGGAGAGAAACGAATTGGGAAGAAGAAGAAGCAAAAGGGAAAGACAAAGATTTCAGTTGGGATTTTTGAGGAAATTAAAGAAACACAAGGTAAATCACTCTTAACCTTTATGTTTAAAATTGTTAAATAAGTTTAGAAATGGGTTTTTATGATAAATAGATGTTTTGGGAAAATTGAGTACATGAGTAGGTGTGGTTTATAACCTTAAACATATCTGCACACTTTCAGAAACAGACATAGAGTAAAAAAATGCAAAATTCTGGGTTTAAGAATGTTTTAGTGGACTGAGACTTGGATGAATATCATCGAAGTCGCAACCTTGAGTTGCGACATTCATGATTGTCGCAATAGACAGTTGCGACTTGAATTTGGAGTCGCAACAGTTGGTTGCGATTTGGAGTGGAATCGCAGTGGTGAGTTGCGACTTGGCTTTGGAGTCGCAACCGTTGACTGCGATTTGAGGTAGAATCGCAATGGTGAGTTGCGATTTGGAGTTGAGATCGCAACTGTTGGTTGCGATTTGGGATTGGGATCGCAATAGGCGACTGCGACTTCAGTTGATTGAGACTTGGAATGTAATTTTTTAGAAATTAAGGATTCTCAGTTGTAGAGGTTTCTGTTTTGAGAGTTAATATCAGTATATGTAAATTGAATAATACAGTAAGCTGTGGTAGTGAAGAAAGGAGCCTTTGCAAGTTAAAAAGGATTAAAAGGAGTGATAACGCATCAGGTGAGTTTATTCAACTCTCTTTAAAATTCAGTAATTAATATTGAATAAGATGTTTTATATGTATGCATGAATATGTTTTATCTGGACTTGATTAAATCCGAGATAATCCAAGAGGGCGATTAAAAGTTGTGTTATGTTGATTCCATGCTAAAATTTCTAAGATGAGCTAGCTATGAAATTGATGAACTAGTATTTATCATTATTTTTGTATGCCAAGTATGATTATCTATTTTATTGAAATCTGTGATATGATTATGAAATTTGAATACGTTTTGAAGCTTTATTGAGATATTAACTTCCATGCTAAGTTAAAGAGAAGAGATAGTAAAGATATTGAGATGAGGAGTTATTAATATTCTTTATTGTTATATATATAGAATATGTTCGGAGAAATGATATATTGTATGCTGGATGCATATAGTAGTATCGATTATTACATACATTATATTATGTGATTATGTGCTTTTACTAAAATAGGCATCCGGTCACCGAGGGCACTTGGGTACGGTGTGATGGGGACCGATTACTCGCCATAGGCCAAAGGGGTGTAATTTTAGTAATTGGGTGTACCTTGAATCATGAGTCTCGATTTGAGTATCGCGATATTATAATCCCATGGGGACCATTGATTCTGAGGTGGAATGTGGAATAAGCAGTTTTGCTTAATGATTCCCATTTCGATTTGGGAAGATCAGAGATTTCCCAGTGATGAGAGGAAGATTAGAGATAGGCATAAAGTAATTTGTAATCTCTACTTCCTGATTTAGAAATAGGCAAGTTTTGACTTGTAATTTCTTGTGTGTGATTATTGACTGTGAATCTGGAATGATTCATAGTTAACTCTTATTTTGGATGTTACGATTAAATGAGTTAGTCGTAGGAAATTGGGAGTGGGGTAGATTCCCCGATTTGAAAAGGAGTTGTCGTACGGTAAGATGGGTGAGAACAGGTTTGAGTTATCTGTTCATGTTTTAATTATTAAATTTTATTTTGATTTGAATATCCTCACTAGGCGAAAGCCTAATGTTTCAAGTTGAATCTTCTTACCAGGTACAAGCTCCGGGAAGTAGCGGGAATGAGAGAAGAGAACTTTTGGAAAGTTTCAGACTTAGAGATACCGGAGGACCTAGTTATTCTTTGATGCTTTTGGGACGATTGTTTAGATAACTAGATTAATCCGATTGTTATGTTATGATTAGATTAATAAGTTATTTAAGTAAGGTCTTCTGTATATAGAACCTTACATTTGATCCTCAGGATATATAAGTTTGAAAGCTTTTATCATAACTTGTGGTAAATTTTAAGGTTTAAATTGACTCTGTTTTTAGGGTGTTTCACCATATACACAACAAATCACATATGTAACATAACATTGACATAACAAACGAACATCATATTACAAGTACGGTCCCGTAGTCTTTTACAATCATAAGAAGTCATTCTACTACAAACTTCATACTAAATACATACATAACATTTAACCATTTTAATACAACTGCTAAACATGCCAAATTCTTCATCATATATCCCCTCATAAAAGCCATTCCTCTATTACTCTAATTACTTGCCCTTACCCGATCCGCCACCTGGAATACATATTTTAAAACAAAATGAGGGTTAGACCTAATGGTCTAAGTGAGAAAATCCCTGTTAATTTGAAACCATTTATATAACTTCATTCATATAAATCACACAGCACAATCAAATATATCAATTTGAACTCACACATCCTGTACCTTCCCTTCTAATTTCTCCTGGCCATATTAGTTGGTAGCAAGCCAACTAATAATTTACAACGCTGTACAACATCTACAGCCAAGCAACGCTATACAGGTTCTATAGCCAAACACACCGGTCCTACGTCCGGCCAACGTATTATAACATAGTATAATACTCATGTAAATATAATACCTCAATATATTATATTTCACATATATCACACATATAAACCAATAACCACCAATTATCACATTTCCAAACCATACGTATATGTATTCCAGTTGAAAATACTTTAAAGTAAAACTCACCTGTTTTGATTATTACACACGCTCGCAAGCTCCTTTCAAACTGGTCTTATCTCTTACCACGACTTCCACAGAATCTGAAACAATTTAAGGTACATATACCGCTTTACTAGCCAACATATAAAGCTTACCAGATCCTGTTCTCAGCTGTATCACTAAACTTAACAACTACCGGGACTACACAGAGTACCGGGGCTTCTCAGTACCGGGACTTTAGCAATACCGGGAGTTCACTATACCGGAAGTCGACACTATCGGGAGTCGACTATACCGGGAGTCGACCATACCGGGAGTCGACCATACCGGGAGTCTACCGGGACTTCCCCGGGACTCTCAAGAACACAGTCGGTTCCATTTTCTCAGAAATCGATTGAGACTAACACTAAACAATGAAATCGACGTTTCTAAACCGATAGATATCTTCTACTCATGATTATAAACACAAAATATAAAGGGACTTACCTCAAAATCGTTTCTAACCCAATCGATTGATGCTCAAACCGTAACTTTCTTCTTTCGCTTTCTTTGCCTCCAAAACTCCCGCATACACACACTCTTTCTATTTTAGTTATGTGAATACTATATGTGGCTTAAAAGGTAATATCAAACCACTACTTACCAAATGGACCTTGAACTTCTCAAATTTAACCCAAACACCCCTAAACTCATAATTTTTCCCAAACATACCCTAAACATCTAACTTTAAAGTTATCTTTATTTAACGAAAATAGAATAAAAATTAAATAATCCGTTGGTAATCCGTCGGTAATTACCGACGGATTACAGACGGATTATTTATTTTTTATTTTTTTAATTAAATAATCCGTCGGTAATTACCGACGGATTATTTAATTTTTAATTTTTATTTTTTTAATTAAATAATCCGTCGGTAATCCGTCGGTAATTACCGACGGATATTTATTTATTTATTTTTTTAATTTTTTTAAATGAAATCCGTCGGTAATCCGTCGGTAATTACAGACGGTTTGTATCCGTCGGTAATTTTCGTCGGAAATTTGATTTTTTCTAGTAGTGAGAGACCTCCATGACCCTTTATCTTTTTTGTATAATATTGATTTATTTTTAATTGATTTCAACACATTAAATGCTTAAGCTTTTCATTTTCTTTTTAATTTAAATTAAAAACAATTAACCAATATATACTTATTAGTATATAAAATATTATTTACCTTGTATTTTTAATTATACGATGAATCCAACATTTTTTATTTAAATTTATAAACTTATTATTATTTTTATTTAATTAACAAGGTATATATACTTTTATTAATTGAATTTATTTTTATTCAACTTTTTATATTTCTTTGTAAGCTAACAATGCTTATAAATCAAAATTTTTTAGTAAACTAACATGTTTATAAACTTATTATTATTTTTATTTAATTAATAAGATACAAATTTTTTAGTAAGCTAACATGTTTATAAATCAATATACTTTTATTAAATCAATTTAATTTATATAAATATATATATATTTTTATAAGCTAACAATCAATTTTTTTATTTAAATTTATAAACATATTTTTTTAATTTAATTAATAAGATACAATTTTTTTAATAAGTTAACAATGCTTATAAATCAATATACTTTTAGTAAATGAATTTATTTTTATTTAATTTATTATATTTTTTTATAAGTTAACAATGCTTATAAATCAACATTTCTATTAAACTGATTAATTTTATAATCGTTTTGCAAACTAACAATGCTTATACATTCGATATCATTATTATTTTAATATAATGAGTAGTTCAAACTTATAGATTTCTATCCCTTCGTCTCTACTTTAAACCTTGCCTATGCAATAATAACGACTCATTTATTATTAAAATATCGAAATAGAAATCTTTCTAAGACCATGAGTACCACTACCCAATAAACCCAATGAACCCACTTGCCACTTCAGCGCCACATTAGCTTTTCTCTTTCTTACCCTCCTTACCCAAATGTGGAGTACCGCTAACCCACTGAACCCACCGAACCCAATTGCCACCTCATCTTTTTTAATTCTTTTATTTATACATTTAATTATTTAACAAAATAAAAATATTTATATATTTTTTAATAAATAAAAATAAGATAAATAATAAAAATAAAAATTCATATCATTCATTAAAAAATTAAAAATTACAAAATAAATTTAAAAATTACAAAATATTAAAAATCTAGTCGTCGTCGTTGTTGGGAACTTGGATACGCCAAATATGTTCGACCAAATCCGACCGAAAGTTATTATGAGTGTCCCGGTTTTTGACTTCTCGAACACTTGCCGCGCGTTGTTCCTCACTGATTTGTGTTTCGATATCATCCGCTACAAGGTCGTTTTCATCGCCACCACAAATGGCATAGTCTTCGTCTTCGAGTATCATATTGTGTAATATGACACAAGCGTACATAATGTTTCCCAATCTTGTCGGATACCATCCGCGTGTCGGGTTATGAAGTATATGCCAACGTTGTCTAAACATATCCGGTGTATAAACCGGGTTGTTGCCAAAGTAGTCCCGCAAAAGCCGCTCGTTTGCAGCTACCGACCTCTTTCTATGTTCCCGGCCCTCGGTTCTCTTCTTGACGATGAGGCGGTGCTACCATAAATTAATTTTGCAGCTTCTCGAACCATGTAACACCCGTAATTTCGGATAAGTACAACTTCGATTTAGTGAGGAATCGATCTTTTAAGAAAATTATGGAAAATAGGATTTGGAGTTAAATCCTAGGGTTGATAGTCTTGTTGGATGGAGAATTCAAATACGAGTCCAACGGGCCTTTCTGGAGCAAAAACGGAGCTAAAACGGAGCTAAAACGAAGAAGTTATGGCCAAAACAACTTTCGGTACAATCTCGGCTAAAGTGACCAGCGAAAGTGACACTTGTGTCACTCTCGCTGGTTTTGTACCGAGGGTTTTTGAGGTTCAGCGAGTATGACACTCGCGAGAGTGACATGGTCACTCTCGCCGTGTCACTTTCGCCGTCGGACTCCAGAAGGTTTTAAAACCCTTTTTCTTCTTTCTTCTTCCTCATTTTTCACTCTCACTCTCAAACCCTCTCGGCTCTCTCTCTAAAAATCGCCCATCTCACCAAATCGGTTTCTCTCCCCAAGTTAACCACAAATCCTCCCATCCCCTCTTCATCCTCTCCACTTGAACCAATCTGGGATCCACAATAGAGATTGGGCTTTAAGTAGACCATTTCGGGTCGAGGTTGATGGTTGGATTAGAACCATAGGCTTATTGAGCCGACTATGAATTGAGGAAAAACCGTAAAGTTAATGGATGTAATTTCCAACTTGCCTTATTTAGTCCCGAGTTATGTTGGACATTTAGTCCCGCTCGTGTTTTGTTGAGAAAAGTTAATTTTATGCCATAAGGCGACTAAGAAGAGATGAGTTTGGAACTCTAGCGTCGCGTAACTTTTCCTTAAAGAGTTGGTGTTATTAAGCATTTTGTTGCAAATAGTTCAATGTATGGATTGATTTATACATGACTTAAGTGATGCATGAAAGAACATTTTGGTGACATTTCATAATGATTTACTTAGTGCGCCTTTGGTCAGTTAAATGTTTATTATCATTTTATGTAAAATGTGTTATATCGACTTCGGGGTATGCATAGCTTGGTAACCATTGTCTCGCAACACTTTGTTAAAAGAATCGTGAGTGACTACTAACTCATTGTATAAATGATGACCATTTGGTCAAAGGGTGTTTTGGTGTTGTAGAAATCATGCATAGTTCGCAGTATTTTACATTCTGAAACCACAAAGGTATGAGTCGTTCACATCGGTCAATTTTGATTTACCGAGTATTTTGGAAAATTGAAAATCTTATTGGTTTGGAAGAAATGTGTATTTTGAGTATTTGGACAAATACATTTTAAGCAATTACGTTTTGACGTTTTGTGTCCCAAGTACGAAACCTTGAGAAAATGCTTCGTGAGGAAGATTTTAGAAAATTTTTGTATAAATTTATAGTACGCGGGATTTCTTATGTTTTGGACATTGATACGCACCGTTGGTGCAATTTTGGGATTTGAAAATAGGTTGGAACCCTTTTTGGTGCCAACAATTAACACTTAATTCCTTGTATGTTTTGGAAAACGCACTGTTGAGTGCAAGTTTGCCGAGAACGTCTTATTCAAATGGCATTATAGGACCAGACGGGAAATTTTGAGAAATTGATTTAAATAGTTTCCTCTTTTGGGAAAATTGGTCGCGAACTGTTTGATGCATGTAATTTCGTTTCAAGGAAATTTGTAATGGTAATGTTACAAACTTGCATGTCTACCCCAATGTGAAGTTGTATAATGTTTTAGTCGATATTTTTCGAGTGATGGAAACGTATGGGTTTTTGTATTAACTAAGGAATTTGCACAAGTCATTTTGTGTTTTGGATAAGAGTATTGTTAAACCGTTCCATCGTTTTGTGTAATAAACTGACGCGCGCAAAATTTTGTTGATGAACCTTGCCTCATGCCGTTTTGTGGTTGGCAAGGAAATGTTGGGGTCGAATGTCATTTGGAACGCTTCTGAAATACGTACACACTTTATGTTGCACCCCGTTTAAGGTCGAGCAATCACTTTACATGCATGTCATTAGTCAATCCATACTAGAACTGTAGCGGTTCCTTCTAGAAAATTTGTTTGTTACGCTTTTGCGTTTTGTGGGTAAACGGAACTGCAATGAAATGATTTTTCAACATGATTTTCACAGGTGGGACGAGTGTGTCCAGTTTTACGTTACTACCTGATAGTAGTAGTTTTGTGCGTACGGGTATTTGAGATGAAAATCTTGGTGTTGAAAATGTTTTACAAATGATTTTGATTATTGGCATATTTATTGAGTAACGCACTTGAAAATCTTGAACTCGTTAGGACCTTGGAAAGGGTATGTAACCTAGTTAAAGGTAAGTGCATGTAACACTTCGACGGTGGAAGGTTGAGTATTCCACGCGTGTTGGTATTAAGGGCCGAATGATATCGGTAGCAAGGTAAATGTATTGGTGGTAATTGGAGGGCAGACTTGCGGTAACGCTTTTCGAGGTTGGTATAACCGTTTTGATGACGACATTAATTTTAGGGAAACCCTTGGTAAACGGAACTCGTATGTTCCGAGTTTGGTGATATAATTTGGTGTCGACTTTTGGGCTTGAGACCAAGCACCTTTAGTGTACTCGGGGGATTGTAGCCCGATTTTAAAGGAATGAGGGCAATGGTAGTAGTAACCTTAAGATGCTCAATTGTGATGAGTGGTTTTGATGATTCAGTTGGGTGCGTTAGTGAACAAACCTTGGGATGAATTAGAGTCGAAAACTGAAACCGGGAAGTATGGAACATCCTAAGGTTGGGAGACGACCGAAATCGTTTGGTTGGGAGTTTCCTGATGGTGGGAATGTTTATCTGAACATAAGTACAGTGTACTTGAAGGGGTTTTGTTGGTAAGAAATTATTCGAGGAATTGCCTTTATAAGACTGTGTGGGGGAATTTAGATTCCGGTTAGGAATTGATTAATTATGGTCGACAATAAGTCGGTTGGTTTTGGATTGTAAAGGATGTAGATTTCGAGGACGAAATCATCCTAAGGTTGGGAGGATTGTAACACCCGTAATTTCGGATAAGTACAACTTCGATTTAGTGAAAAATCGATCTTTTAAGAAAATTATGGAAAATAGGATTTGGAGTTAAATCCTAGAGTTGATAGTCTTGTTGGATGAAGAATTCAAATACGAGTCCAACGGGCCTTTCCGGAGCAAAAACGGAACTAAAACGAAGAAGTTATGGCCAAAACAACTTTCGGTACAATCTCGGCTAAAGTGACCAGCGAAAGTGACACTTGTGTCACTCTCGCCGGTTTTGTACCGAGGGTTTTTGAGGTTCAGCGAGTATGACACTCGCGAGAGTGACATGGTCACTCTCGCCGTGTCACTTTCGCCGTCGGACTCCAGAAGGTTTTAAAACCCTTTTTCTTCTTTCTTCTTCCTCATTTTTCACTCTCACTCTCAAACCCTCTCGGCTCTCTCTCTAAAAATCGCCCATCTCACCAAATCGGTTTCTCTCCCCAAGTTAACCACAAATCCTCCCATCTCCTCTTCATCCTCTCCACTTGAACCAACCCACTCCACCATTGATGCTTATTTTTGGAGCTTAGAGCCGTTGGAAGTTTTGGAGCTCTCTTTTGGAGGATTCAAGTGATTAAGGTAATTTCTAGTTAGATTATCGTTATATTTCACTTTATTTCCTTATTGTAGTGTTATGGGTCGATTTTGGTGGTGATTGATTGGGAAAATCGTTATCCCCTTCATGTATAAAACTATGGTTTGGTATGAAATGGGTATTTTGGTATGTTACGGATGGATGATGATACCTTATGGTAGGATTGTGATATTGATGGTTGGGGTTTCATAAATCTAGGTTTTGGAAGTTTTGGCTTGAGGATGCAAACTTCATCAAAGGAGCTTACGTTGGAGAAACTCTAGATTTAGCTAAATCTTGCAAGGTGAGTTCAAGTTACTTTGCGAAAACGTTGTACATGCCAAAATGAGTATTTTACAAATATGCGTGTGTTTTACTTGAAAATGTATATGGTTGAGTTATTTGAATGGTTTAACTCTTTTGAAGTGTTTATCTTCATAAATGTGTAAAACACCCATATTTGAGACTTTTAGATATTTGGATGGTTAGAAACCATGATTTGTCTTTAAAAGATTAATTGCTCAAAATGAGGTTTAAAGTGATGATTTAATCATATATGTGTAAATGATTTCATAAACCATTTGAGAAAATGCATCTTTAGTGTTATGGGTCATTTTGAGAATTATAAGGGTGTGAGTCCTTTGGGAAAACCCTTTTTGTTTAACCGTGTTGAGTTTTGGGGTTAATGATGATTTTGTGGTATTGCTTGCCTAAACAATGTTTAAACGTGTTTTTGACCGACGTTATGGGTCTAGCAAGCTTAGAGCACTTTGCTCGGTTTTGACTGTGAGAAAGTCTTGGGGTTAATTGTCCGGTTTAAATGGCTCAATATGGAGTCTTGTTGATGGGTTGCTTTTATTGCACAGTTTTGCATTTAATGCACGTTTGAGTATTTACATGCTTGGGTGAGTGAGTCATTCCGGGATAGTCATGATGTTTGTAGACTGCGTTGCATTGGATCCATAGGCATGTTGTTCAGTCATTGGTAATGGTCGATTGGGTATCTTGAGGACGAACCTCGGAACTCATGTTTTATGACCTGGACTTTACGAGTAGGCATTAGGAGGATATAGTCTTGGGCACTTACCTTGGAGGTCTGTGTAGCGATCCACGCCTTCGGGATGTATACCTTGGAGGTAGTCCCGATGTGCTGGGCCTTGAGGCGTTACCGAGTGGGTAGACGTCAAGGTGTATCCTCAATTATGGTGTAACTCGGTTTCGTAGAGCAGAGTCGTGGAATAGGCCAGACGTATGTGGTAATTCCCGATTTCGTTGGGAGGATAGAGATAGGCATAACGTAACTTGTAATCTCTACTCCCAGTTGTGCGATGAACGTTGTACGGGTGGTATACTTATGTGTTACCTCCACCTTCCACGGATACGGGTCTCCCCCGTTTATGGTATTTGATCTTTATTACATTTTACGGTTGCGTGCGTATTGCTTCGTATTATGTTTTAATAAAGAGTTATATTTAATGGACGATTTCCATGTTTTATGGGTTGAGTATGTTTTGTTAACCGTATGTGAAGGTTTTGCCTAATTTAGATTTATTCGCGTATTTGGGTGAATTGGGATTGTAACTCATTTTTGGGAAAACGCTTTACACTTTTGGGAAGGATTCCCATGGATTTTGAGTGCGTTGGAAAATGAGTCGCTTATGCCGTTTGGGAAACCTTTTTGGGAAATGATAGTCTTTGTCGCAAGCTTTCATTTAAAGATTTATTTAAATCATGACTATAATTATTAACTGACGATTTATGATTTGATGTAGTCATGATAAAATGCTTGAACTCACTAGGCGTAAGTCTAACCCTTTTTATTTGTCGGCATGTGCAACAGGCTCAGGTTGGGGTAGCTCTAGCTACACTGTGAAGTGGCGAGTGCTAGTAAAGTGCACGAGAGGTGAATAACTTAAGTTATGTTTTCCGCATTTACCCTTGGGAAGTAGCACTTGTATTTGGATTAAGTGATGTCTGAAGTGGGTTTAGTCTTGGTAATGAGACTTATGTAGTATGTATTGCTTGGAGATAACCATTGTTTGTAATTGGAGATATTTTACTTATTGTTTCAGATGTAATATCAAAAATTTTAAATTAGTTGCTCTTTCCAAATTTGAGGGTGTTACAAACCAACCCTACAAAAATTTCCCTTTGATGATGCAAGTACTCGTCGGTGTCTATGGATGATGATGATGATGCGGTCGATGAAGCGAGTTGTGGCGAATCCATATTGTCTAAAATTGAAGAAATAAATGGAAGAAAGTATAGAGAATGGAAGAAAGTATAGAGTTTTTTGGTGTGAAAAAATAAGATGGTATAGGTTAATATATATAGTGTGTATAATTTGAAAAAAAAAAATTAAAAAAAAATATATTGTAAAATAGCCGTTGGTAAACGGTATTGTTTAAAAAAATTAAAAAAAAAAATAAAAAAAATAAAATATGAACGGGTATCATCAGGTTGGTGAACCCGCTCCCTACCCGATCCCCCCCCCGTACCGCTACCCGATGTCCCCTTCCCGAACCCGCTTGCCACCTCGGCCTTACCCGATCCCGTACCCGAGGGCGGTACGGGTGGCCTAACAAAATTAAAAGTATTACTATTTTATATTAAAATAATAATGAAATTGAATGTATTAACATTATATATAAGGTTTTAATGTAATCGAATGTATTATTATTTTATATTAAAGTTATGGAAAATTTTATTAAGATAATTAAGAGAGATGATATATGGGTTTTAAAGATGATAAGTGATGCATAAGGACCAAATCCACAATTTCAATATTCTTTGTTTTAAAAATATTTAGGTTAATTGAAATAGAAAAGTAAATTGACAATTATACCCATCATGTGCAAGACACATAATGTTTTTAACCTTTCAAACTTAATGGTGTTAGTGTTCAAACTTAATTGCGTTTTATTATTTGTCAGTTAACGAATGGCGTTTCATCTTAATTTGGTTAGATATTTCCTAACATAACTTCGTCACCGTGCATGTTGCTTTATTTTCATAAAAAATACCCTAATACATTCATCGTCTTATATTACAATTTATTATCAAATTACGTTTCATCTTAAATTGGTTATGCATTTCCTAACACAAACTTCGTCATCGCGCATCGCACGGTACCAAATACTAGTAAGATATATACTGAAATTCCCAAATCGTTTGATGTGTTAGTTTTTATTTACACTACTAAACAAAACCTGATTTCCGGCGGAACTTAAAAAAGTCAAAATCCGTTGACTTCCGCCGAAAATCCCAAAAAAGATTTTTTTTAAAATCTCGACATTTTTTCGACGGATTTTCGGCGGAATATAATTAATTATTTTTTAATTATGATCCGTCGGAAATCCGCCGGAACTTTTTTAATTAGTTAAAAATTAATTAAGAAATAAAAAATTATTTTAAAATCCGCCGAAAATATGTTTTTAAAAATATAAAAAATTAATTTTTAAAATCCGTCGAAAATCCGTCGGAAATTAAATCAAATAAATTTAAATGAAAATTAATTTTTTTAAAATCCGCCAAAAATCCGCAGAAAATATTTTTAAAAAAAAATAAAAAAAATAATTTTTAAAATCCGCCGAAAATCCAAATCTAATAAATTTAAATGAAAATTAATTTTTTTAAAATCCGTTGAAAATATAAATCTAATAAATTTAAATGAAAATTAATTTTTTTAAAATCCGCCGAAAATATTTTTTTAAAAAAATAAAAAAATAAAATTTTAAGTATCCGCCGGAAATTAATCATGTAAATTTAAAAAAAATTAATCCGCCGAAAATATAATAAAAATATGATTTTATAAATATTAAAGAAAATTAAATATTTGAGATATATTTAATGATAAATCAAACCTAATTTACTTTATTGTAGAACATATCGGCGAATACACAGTTTTCAAATTAAAATGCATAGTATATACATTCGGTTCATAAAGGTGAAGTAGAATGGACCGTTATGGGCTTAATGGACCGTATTGGGATTTAGTAGGCATGGGAATGAGACCAGCCCCAATGGGGAACCCGATGTACCCGCCCCGACGGGGATGGGGATTCCCCCCAAAATCAGGGAACGGGGATCCCCGAAAGTTAAAAACCGGGGATGGGGACGGGGCCGGGTAACGTGGTCCCCGCCCCGCCCCGTCCCCGAATATTAAATATATATATTCTATATGTTTATTATTAATTATATTATTTATACATAATTGGATTCAATATCTTTTAGATTTAGAAATATTATTTTGACATTTCTTTTTGTATACATTTTTTTATTTGTTTTACCTTTTTAAAGGAACGTTGAAAGCCATATGTATAACGTTGATTAAACGGTTACGTATAATGTTGTTACTTTGTCCACATATGATTATTTGATACTCTATAAAATCAAATTTTTAAAAATACGTGAGATTTAAACATGAACCATTTATCGATCGAGTGTGATATTTAACATATTTGATTTAAAACGTCTTATATTAACGGGGAAAAAATCCCCGATTCCCCGTTGGGGATCCCCGTTCCCCGTCGGGGATGGGGATCGGGATGTGATCATTTTCCCCGATGGGGATGGGGACGGGGATGGGGATGGAGATTAGAATCGGGGACGGGGATGGGGATTGAGGTCCCCGCCCCATTCCCATGCCTAGGATTTAGTGAACCGTATTGGGCTTTAGTGAACCGTATTGGGCTTTAATGGACCGTTACAGTTATATGTAGAGGGAGTAACATGTATACATATATGTTTATGGCTTCAATGGACCCTTGTGGGCTTAATGTACCGTTATGGGCTTTAATGGGACGTATTGGGCGTTAATGAACCGTATTGGGCTTTAATGGACCATATCGGGCTTTAATGGACTGTATCGGACTTTAATAGCCTGTATAGCGAGTCACATACCTATAACGGTTCATATATATATATATATATACATTCATTTCATATATATCGTCACATACATACTTATTGATCTTTATGGACTTCAATGGACCGTTATGGGCTTTAGTGAACCGTATTGGGCTTTAATGGACCGTTACAGTTATATGTAGAGGGAGTAATATGTATACATATATGTTTATGGGCTAAATGGACCGTTATGGGCTTAATAGACCGTATTGGGCTTTAGTGAACCGTATTTGGCTGCCAAATAGATCTGACAGGGGTTTATTGGATCCAAATGGTCGTTAATGAATCCAACAGGGGTTTATTGGATCCAAATGGTCGTTAATGGATCCTATTGGGGTTTGGGCTTTAATGGATCGTATTGGGCCTTTATGAATCGTATTGTGCTTTAATGTGCCGTATTGGCCTTTAATTGATCATTTTGGGCTTCAATGGACCCTTGTGGGCTTAATGTACCGTTATGGGCTTTAATGGGACGTATTGGGCGTTAATGAACTGTATTGGGCTTTAATGGACCGTATCGGGCTTTAATGGACTGTATCGGGCTTTAATAGACTGTATAGCGAGTCACATACCTATAACGGTTCACACACACATATATATATATATATATATATATATATATATATATATATATATATATATATATATATATACATTCACTTCATATATATCGTTACATACATACTTATTGATCTTTATAGGCTTCAATGGACCGTTATGGGCTTTAGTGAACCGTATTTGGCTGCCAAATGGATCTGACAGGGGTTTATTGGATCCAAATGGTCGTTAATGAATCCAACAGGGGTTTATTGGATCCAAATGGTTGTTAATGGATCCTATTGAGGTTTGGGCTTTAATGGACCGTATTGGGCCTTTATGAATCGTATTGTGCTTTAATGGGCCGTATTGGCCTTTAATTGATCATTTTGGGCTTCAATGGACCCTTGTGGGCTTAATGTACCGTTATGGGCTTTAATGGGACGTATTGGGCTTTAATGAACCGTATTGGGCTTTAATGGACCGTATCGGGCTTTAATGGACTGTATAGCGAGTCACATACCTATAACGGTTCATATATATATATACATTCACTTCATATATATCGTCACATACATACTTATTGATCTTTATGGGCTTTAATGGACCGTTATGGGCTTAATGGACCGTTATGGGCTTTAATGGAACGTATTGGCCTTTAATGAACCGTATTGGGCTGCCAAATGGATCTGACAGGGGTTTATTGGATCCAAATGGTCGTTAATGGATCCAACAAGGGTTTATTGGATCCAAATGGCCGTTAATGGATCCTATTGGGGTTTCAGTGATCCACTAGGTGTTTAGTCAACTCAATTGAACTTCAATGGGTTATGTTCGGGGTTTAATATATTCTTTTAAGTTTTAATGGATCGTATTGTGCTTTAATGGATTGTATTGGCTTTTAATTGATCATTTTGTGCTTCAATGGACCGTTATGGGCTTTAATGGACCATTATGGGCTTTAATGGAATGTTTTGGGCTTTAATGGACCGTATTGGGCCTTTATGGATCGTATTGTGTTTAAATGCACTGTATTGGGCTTTAATTGATCATTTTGCGTTTTAATGGACCGTTATGGGCTTTAATGGAACCGTATTGGGCTTTAATAGACCGTTAATGGGATTCAATGGACCATTTCAGGCTTTAATATACCATTTCGAGCTTTAATTGACCGTTTTCGGCTTTAATGGACTGTTTTCGGCTTTAATGGACCGTTTCGGGATTTAACTGTATAATAATAATGTTAATATATATTAATAATAATAAATAAATAAATAAATAATATTAATAATAATAATAAATAAATAATATCAAACATATATTAATAATATAATAATAATAATAATAATAATAATAAATATATAATATTAATAATAATATCAAATAAATAAATAATATTATTATTAATAATAATATATATTAATAATATGTTATTAATTAATAATAATATATATTATTTATAAGAAAACCGTACGTGACACAACAATTCCTTAAAAAAAGGCGGGGGTTATGAATTTTTTTAAATTTCCGGCGGAATATTCCTCCGGAATTCCGCCGAAATGTAAAAGGGTTTTAACCCTTGTTTTCTTCCAGCCGCAAACGACCACACCATTAACCAAACTCTCCTCTGCTGCTCCAGCGACTTTCCACCGCAAACCACGCACCGCCGACGAACAGCCGACGAACGCCACCGGATTTCATGCGCGGACCGCCGTCGTCACCTCTCTCATCTCGTCTCCGACTCCCACCTCTTTCTCTAGCCGATTTCTACACATTTGGGTAAAAAAAATTGTTTTTTTCTCAAAAATTCCAATGTATGTATGTGTTTAATCTTGATGTATGTATTAGAAATATAATTTGTGTATTTCTACATAAATTATGTGTTTAATCATGATGTATGTGTTTAATCTTGATGTTTAAGCTTGATGTATGTATTAGAAATATAATATGTGTTTAATCTTGATGTATGTATTAGAAATATAATTTGTGTATTTCTACATAAATTATGTGTTTAATCATGATGTATGTGTTTAATCTTGATGTATGTATTAGAAATATAATATGTGTTTAATCTTGATGTATGTATTAGAAATATAATTTGTGTATTTCTACATAAATTATGTGTTTAATCATGATGTATGTGTTTAATCTTGATGTATGTATTAGAAATATAATATGTGTTTAATCTTGATGTATGATTTTTTTTCTCAAAAATTTCAAGTATACATGATTCCTTCAAGATTATTGGGACCCTAATGTATATAAAAATTTGTGTATGTATGTATGTATGTATGTATGTATGTATGTATGTATTTAAAATGTAAGTTATAAATGGACTTTTTTCTAATATGTGTATATATTATGTGTATATAAAATGTAGGGAAATTAATTAAAATGCAAAAAGTTTGACCAACACTTACCAAAATGCCACAAAAATTTCGCGGTTTACCAAAATGCCCTAATGGCCCGCGATGGAGCCCGCGATCGCGGGATAGGGCTGACGTGGCACGACCTTTGGCCAAAAGTGTCCCGCGGAGCCCCTCAACTTTGGCCGCGGTGCACATTTGGCCCCTGCCTGCGATCGCAACCCGCGATAGACCAAAATTTTACACTTTTGGTCCCTGAAAATTTACACTTTTGGTCCCTGAAAATAGACGAATCTTACATGCTTTTACTGTTTTTTTCCACAATTATTGTACTTTGAAGACCGATTTGTGGTTGAAATTCATTTGCATGTTTTCATCAATGTTAAATCAGTGTTTTTGGAATACCAGTTTGTGGATGAAATGAGAGATTGGTTGTCATCAATGTTGGCTGTTTCATTGATAAATAGATGTAAAATGCAATCCATAATCCACACACCGATTTCATACTTCTTTCTTGATTTCTTTCTGCAATATTTTGTGTTTGAGATACTACTGAAAAAATGAGTTCATCTGTTGCAAAAGCTAAGCTATATTTCTGTTTTGATGGTGATTGGGAGCAAGATAACAATGAGTGGAATTTTGCTTATAAATCTAAGCATGGTGTAAAAGTGCCAGTAAACTATACTTATCAGAAATTTCTTGCATACACCATGCAAAAATGTGGAATCAACCCTTCTGCTGTTTGCAAGTTAGTGTTTAAAAATGGCGATAGGTCATTTGTGGATTTATCCAACGATGGGGATATCTCTACTTTTCTACACTTTGCAGTCGATTCAGAAAGGCCCCCATTACTTTTTGTGTATCCCGACGAAAACGACGACGACGGTGACGACGACAGTGACGATGAAGACCTCCAAATAGAGCAGTCTGATTCTCAATTTCAGGCGTCCGATGCCCCAACGGTTCATTTAGATCATTCATATGGTCTTAACGATTGTATTCCGGAGACGCAACAACAACAACCACCACAACTATACGAAGGGCGTACTGCTGGAGTTGCTGATGACGAAACCTATGTTTTCAGAACGGGTAATTCTGAAATAGACAAATCAGACACCGATAATGATGATCATGAAGAATATACCCCTAGTAGAAAATCATGTAGTCAGATAAATGACTTTTTTGATATGCCCCCTATTCTTCCAGACTCCCATACCCAGACACAAACTTATGAACCTACACCTTATATTCGCAGTGAAATGTTACATGTAGGTCAGATATTCGAGTCGAAGGATCTCTTGGCAAGTCAGGTCGGACTTAAGTTCTTGGAAGAGGGTTTCGAAAGGCGCACGTCGAAATCTGACAAAACTAGATACATAGTTGAATGTGCCAGAAAAAACTTTGACTGGAGGATGTACGCGATTGACACGGGTGGCAAAGAAGGGGCGTTCATGATTAGAAAGTTGCACGACGTACACACTTGTACGAGGACGCAACTGAATCCCCACCACAAACAAGCCGGCAAAAAGACTTTGGGTGCGATACTGAAAAACAAATTTCTTGATGTTAGTAGGCCATTGCGTCCAAAGGACATCGTCCACGATGTTCACCAGCAGTTCGGCGTCACGATTGATTACCACCAAGCTTGGCGTGCGCGATGCCATGCACTGTTTATGGTGAGAGGCACGTTCGAGGAGTCGTATGAACGACTCCAGACATATTTATATAATTTGCAGCTGCAGAACCCCGGTACTGTCACGCAGCTACGGACCGATTCACGTCGACGGTTTGAGAAGTGCTTCGTGGCCCTTGGACCCGCGGTACGTATTTTAACACGTCATATGTTTACACATTATAAACTATAACATTTACAAAGGAAAACCACCTATGTTTTTGCAGATCCGCACATTTGTGGCAAATCTACGTCGTGTCCTGATAATAGACGCAACCCATTTAAAGGGCCGTTACTTGGGTATGATGTTCCTGGCGGTTACCATGGACGGGGATAACTCCATCGTTCCAGTAGCTTTCGGCGTAGGCAAGTCCGAAACCGGGGACGAGTGGACTTGGTTTATGTCCATGTTGAGACAAGCTATCGGAGACCCGCAAGGGTTGGTGTTTATGTCTGACAGGGCTCCTTCCATAAGCGCCGCAATCTCTGCCATCTACCCAAACGCCCCTCACGCCATATGTTGTCGACATTTGGAGATGAACGCCAAATCCAAGGACAAACGTATTACGACCAACAAGGATGTCTATTGGGCGGCATGCAGAGCATATACGGATCGGGAGTTTAACAAGTACATGAATATGCTACGATATAGTGCCAACGAAGCAGCCAAAGTCTTTGACGAAGCTGGACCGGAGAGGTGGTCCGCGGCCCATTTTTCTGGACAACGGTATGGCATTCTGACCTCGAATAGTGCAGAGTTTGTGAATGCACTCTCCCGTTTTGCGCGTAGATGTCCGATTGTTAATCTTATGGACTACTTTCGGGCCTTTCAACAAGAGTGGTACCAAATTCGACGCCTAAAAGGAGATGAGATGCAAAATGCACTCACACCAACGGCGGAGAAGATCGTTCAGTACAGGGCGCGTCGTGCGGCGACATGGCCGGTAAGAGCAATCGGGTATGGGAAGTACGAGGTGCATGATGACTATCTTTACGTGATTGTGAATATGGAAGACCACCTTTGTTCGTGTCGCGAATGGGATAAATCTGGGTTACCGTGCGGCCATGCCATCGCTGCAGCAAGATATATGGATCGTACAGATTGCAGCGACTTGGCTGTACCTTTCTTCACGTCCGAATATTACCGGAGAACATACGTGGAGGTAATAAACCCAGCTGGACCCCGTGCAGCATGGGTGTATCCACCCGACCCGCTTCCGCCATGCTATCCACCTTTAATGGATAAGAACAGAGCCGGGAGGCCGAGAAAGAACGACCGACGTCCATCACGTGGTGAAAGTTCGATACAACGAAGATGTACTCGGTGCCAATGCGTAGGACACACTCGTGGAGAGTGTCCAAATCCCGCCCCTTCAACCGTGTCAAGGAGACATTCAGTCAGTCACACCCCGGGCCCATCACAGCTTGAACCATATGGAACAAACACATATGATATTGTTGATCTAAACGCTGATTTGTAAAAGATATATATATATATATATATATATATATATTCATATTATATATACACACACATACATATGTTTCTAAATGAACATTGATAACACAGCTAGTTTGTAAATGATATATATATATATATATATATATTCATATTATATATATACACACATACATATGCTTCTAAATTAACATTGATAACACAACTAGTTTGTAAATGATATATATATTCATATTATATATATACACACATACATATGCTTCTAAATGAACATTGATAACACAACTAGTTTGTAAATGATATATATATATATATTCATATTATATATACACACATACATATGCTTCTAAATGAACATTGATAACACAACTAGTTTGTAAATGATATATATATATATATATATATATATATTCATATTATATATACACACATACATATGCTTCTAAATGAACATTGATAACAAAGCTAGTTTGTAAATGATATATATATATATATTCATATTATATATATACACACATACATATGCTTCTAAATGAACATTGATAACACAACTAGTTTGTAAATGATATATATATTCATATTATATATGCTTCTAAATGAACATTGATAACACAGCTAGTTTGTAAATGATATATATATATATTCATATTATATATATACACACATACATATGCTTCTAAATGAACATTGATAACACAGCTAGTTTGTAAATGATACATATATTCATATTATATATATACACACACATTGTAAAGCCCGTGTCCCGGTATGTTTATATATATTTTAATTAATTGCGTTAATATCGTTCTTTGAGCGAATCTTTACTAACGGGGTTAGCAAGTTGGACCAAATGCGTAATAAATCTTTTAATAATTTTAAAATGTTTACCTTTAATTGTTTTGGTTAGTGGTTTGGTGTCAAAAAGGACCTTATTGCTAACTTGGTTGCATTTTGGGTAGTTAAGAGAAGTCCTTAGAAGTCGAGGGACCTTTTCCGTCTTTTGGTGAAATTTTAAGCATGGATTCGGCCCATGCAAAGGGAGGGCCGAGACCCCCTTTTTGCTATCTCGTTTCTCCTTTTCCTTGTATACCAAGCAAACCAAAACAACCCTAGAACCCTTTTCTTTTCTCTTGGTGTGGTGCGGCCGATTAGTAAGAAACGAAGAGAGAGAGAGTCGAGAAGAAGGAATACAGCAGCAGCCCTCGCCGCCGCTACTGCTGTCGCCGGAGACCGCCACCACCCGCTGTCGTCGGAGTGATCGAGAGGGAGCGGTTTGGTTGTGGTGGTGAGACGCCGTCGTGAGGTATGTGGTTCTCGTTAGTCTCGTTCTTTTCTTTTCCTTTTCGTTTTTTTTCCGGCGAGACCACCACCGCCACACGCCGCCGCTGCGGTGGCTGTGGGTGAGGGCGGTGGCAGTGGGTGTCACTCTTAGCGTAAATCCCGAATCGTTTAAGCCGCAAACCGTTTATAAAGTTATCTTTTTATGAAAATTTTAGTGTGCTGTCCAGTTTTCGCGCGACCATAACTTTTCCGTCGTAACTCCGTTTGAGCCGAAACTGGCGCCCACGGTTCAAGTTCAGGGTCGGGCAAGTTTTGCGTGTTTTAGCGAAAAACTCGTTCGGTCTCTAACTGGGCGAAATAGTGGTCGTAAGTTCTGTGAATCGTCATTTTATGTAAAAGAAACTGCAGTTCTGTCACTGTTTTGCGTAAGCTGTAACTTTCTCCTCGTAACTCGGATTGGGGTGATTTCGGTGCCAAAAGTTCCCTTTTTGAGTCTATAAACTTTTCTGTGTTTTGTGCAAAATCCAGTTCGGAACGTAACTTAGGCCAAATCGTCGTTTTATACTGATAAGTGCTGTTTTTTCGCTGTTCTGCGGGCTGATCTTATAAAATCCATAATTAATTGTAGAAAAATCGTTAGGAGGCGTATAATATATCCTTGGAACCCTAAATCAGAGGACTTTCTGGTCATGAATTAATATTGGGATTTTTCTTGGTTTAAAGGGGTCGAAACAGGTCCCGAACAGACCTGTTTTGTGAGAACGGAAATTGGTTTTAGTGACGGTTTGAGCGTGTGTCGTGTCATAGGGTCCGGGTATCGTATTGACACGTTTTAACATGCGTTTAGGTGCTGGGAAGTGACCGTAATTGTGAAGCTTGAATTGTGTTATTAAGCTGGGCGCGCATTCGAGGTGAGTTCTCTCACTGTGTAGTTAGGGGTTGTATGCATGTCATAGTAGTTTGTATGTACTACTGTCTTTGTGGTGTGAACTAGTTGTTTGTGGTGTGTAATATTTGATTGGTTTGAATGCTTAGTATAAATGTGTTACATTACAATTCGGTGGGTCCGAGGAAGTGGAAAGAAACGTTGTGGGAACTCGGTGTGACGAGTGTGTTATATTACAATTCGGTGGGACCGAGGGCTCGGTGGGACCGAGGTGTTGGATACATAATTACTTGTAGATGTTTACTCGTTCTATGTAACTGTGATGTTGTTGCTTATGTGCGGATAGGGGTGATGTGTATATAATTCCTATCTGCGCATGTGTTGGAATTCACTAAGCTTCGTGCTTACCCTTTCCCAATAAACTGTGGTTTCAGGTCCGAGCGGTTCCAAGGCGTGACGAGTACACACTGGCGCGCGAGGAGAGCTGGTTGTTTTTATGATTTACTAATTAAACGTTTATTCCGCTGGTTTTTATTATAAAGATATTAATTATGAGTTTGCAACCGAAACATTGGGCTCATTTAATGAGTTGTTATAAATGAATTGTTTATTTAAAATTTAAATTTGCTTGTAATTTTTGGGACGTTACAACTTGGTATCAGAGCACAGCTTGAGTGAATCAAACGCACCTCGGTGTGTTTGGTCTCAAGTTGCGGCTGGGGAATTTTCAAATTCTTTATTAAATCCTTTTGGAAATAAAAGAAAAAGTAAAAACCCGTTCGAGGAACGGTGATCGAGGGCGCAGTGTGTACAGTCAGCCGGAGCCGAAGGGAAAGGTACAATGCTTAGTGTTCTATTGCTTTCTAGATCATAGAGTATGCATGCTAGACTGCCTGTTGTGGACACTATGCTGTATGTTGAACTGCTTGCTATTAGGAATTTATGCTAATTATGATAGGATACTAAGTGGATGCCCTCTAGGTTGTATGCAGTAAGAGATTTATAGCCTTAGAATATTCGATTTAGTTCTATTGCGCAGCTCTTGTTTGAGTCCAACCGTTCTAGGATAGAGTCTTGTATTCGACTGTCTATTTATTTTGCAATGCATATAATCGGGTATTCGCGAGGTCACCCATTATAATTAGTAGGGATTCGGTAGTAGCAAGGGTAGTGGGATAAGAGGAAGTTCCTAGAGAGCTGGGAAGGGTGTTTATGTATGAGTACGTGTGCTAGATTGCTTTCTAGAACATAGGAGTATGTATGCTAAATTGCTTGGTGCTTATTACACTGTATTGCATGTCTGCTTCTTGCTATTAGGGATTTGGCAGTAGCAAGGGTAGTGGTTTGGATGGAATTCCTAGGGAGCTAGGAAGAGTGTGTACATATGCCGGTGCGGGCATATGTGTATAGTTTCGGCGAGAAACTACTTGGACCCCTTGGGATGGAACTCGGAACGGGCGATGATAGGTGTGGATGGTAGTAGTAGAGCTCCTACTACCGGAAGCACAGGATCAATGCTCGAGTCGGGGAAGTCACGAGGAATCCAAGGAGTTGAGCGTGAGTGTTGTTAGTATGAGTTATTATGTGCTAATAACGCGTTGTATTGTCTACCCAGAATAGCCATCACAAGGAGGAACAACTATAGTAAACCTGCTAGTACAAGTGTGTACTTGACTTGCTTGAGGTGATGATCGTTGGGGTAGTGATGAAGGTTCTAAACTAGTAGTCGTTGGGATAGAAGGATGTGTCTAGTATCAATCACTTGGGGTGACGATAAGGATGTGGTTTGTTTTAAGTAGACCATTTCGGGTCAAAAATTGGCAATTGTGCTAGAATTATAGGCTTATAGAGCCGACTTTGATTTGGGGAAAAATCATAAGGATTATTTAATGTAATTTCCCAACTTGCCTAAGAGGTTTAAAAGTCCGGATGACGTTAGTGGACCGGAGAGATTTGGAGGAGTAGGAGTCGAGGCGTAGAATGCCGACTAAGTCATGCACAAAGTTTGATTTTAAATAGATTGCATTAACAAATTCTTGTGTTTCAAATCATTTATTGGATGGTGTTTTGGAATTTTGGGAAATGTTCAGCACACACACAAGATTTTGAAATATGGTTTTGAAAGTGTATGAAATCGTTTTATCACGGGAGTGCAAACTTTGTTAGAATTTGTCTCATTTCGTTATTTTTCCAACAGTTCTTTCGGGTAAGATGATAGCCGTGTTTTGTGGTGTTTAAAATGTTGGGCAAGTGACTACGGCTTGTGACTTTAACATTAGAACTCCTCCACATATGTTAGAGTTGAGGCGAAAAGTTACATTCCACGATGTCTGTATAAAGCTATTTGAGTGATTTGGTTAAAATAAGTTTTGTTTTACGGCATGTTGAGTAGTGTGGGTTTAATTTCACGAGGTGCATATCTTATTTGTTTATGTGACCATTTGGGGAAATCTTGGAAATCAATTTAAAGAACCCCACCTTTTGAGATTTTATGAGGTTTTAGTCGATATTTTCAAATGATGAAAACAAATTGGTTTTTATTTTCATGTTTGAAACTTACACGAGACAGTTGTGTTTTAACAAAAGTATATTTGTAAACCATTTCATCGTTTTGTATGACTAGCCGACGCGCGTAAGATTTGTGGGTGAACCCTGTGCCACGACATTTTATGTTGAAAAAAAAAGAGAAATTTTGGGGTCAAATGTCGTGGAACTGATTTTGAAATTATGTGTACACTTTTGTCGCACCCGGTGTAAGGTCGAACGGTTACTTTAAATACATGTCATGAGTCAATTCATACTAGAACCGTGACGGTTCATTTTCAAAGAAATTATTTATTTCGCTTTACGTTTTGTGAGTAAACTAAGCTGCAATGAAATGATTTTCAACATGATTTTCATATGTGGGACGAGCGTGTCCATTTTTGCGTAGCTACCGACCTGGTAATAGTAGTTTTATTGCTTACGGTCTTTTTGAAATGAAAAATCTTGACGTTGAGAATATTTTGTAAATGATTTTGTAAACCATTTGGGAAGTGCGTTTATAAGTGTTATGTGTCATTTTGAGAATTTTAAGGGTGTGAGTCATTTTGGAAAACTCTTTTGTTTAACTCGTGTCGAGTTTGAGACTAATGTTATTTAAGAGTATTGCTTGCTTAAACTTTATTTAAACGCGTTTTTGACCGACTTATGGGTCTAGCAAGCGTGGAGCATTTTGCTCGGTTTTGACTTTGAGATAGTCATGGGCCAATTGCCCGGTTTTAATGGCTCGATGTGGAGTCTAGTTGATGAGTTGTTTTTGTCGCACCGTTTGGCATTCTTTGCACGTTGAGTGTTTACATGTTTGGGTGAGTGAGTCAATCCGGAATAGGCATGTTGTTGGTAGGCTGTTTGCTTTGGATCCTTAGACACGTTAGTCAGTCGTTCGTAAGGGTCAGTTGGGTATCTCGAGGTGGGACCCCGGTATTCATGTGTTTTAACCTTGACTTTCCGGTAGGTACTAGGAGGATATAGTTGTGGGCACTTACCTGGGAGGTAGTTCCGCGGTGCTGGGTCTTGAGGCGTTACCTGGGAGGTAGACGTCAAGGTGTATCCTCGATACGGTGTGACTTGGCTTCGTAGAGCAAGTGTGGATGATACGTCGACGGTGGAAGGTAGATATTCCACGCGCGTTAGTACTGTAGGCCGAATAGTATCGGTTAAGGGATTGATGCCCTTTGTTATTAAGAGAATAAATGCGCATCAACCATTTTGAGGTAGGTGGTATATTTAGGTGTCGACTTTTGGGCTTGAGGCCAAACACCTTTAGTATAATCGGAGAGTTGTAGCCGATTTTAAGATAATCAGGGTGATGGTAGTAGTAACCCTGAAATGATCACTTGTGATGAATGGTTATGGTGGAATGACCTACGTGTGTGTTAGTTGATTTGGTTGTGGGGGATATCTATTTGTGTTAGTGTCTAGGATAATGCCACGCTTATGTGAGTTATTGTAATCGGTTGGACCGATGTTCGGCGGGTGGCCGATGTTTGTTATTGTGATCGGTTGGACCGATGTTCGGCGGGTGGCCGATGTTTGTTATTGTGATCGGTTGGACCGATGTTCGGCGGGTGGCCGATGTTTGTTATTGTAATCGGTTGGACCGATGTTCGGCAGGGGGTCGATGTTTTGTCGATATAATTTATTGAAAATCTTTGGAGTCTATTAGAGTTCGTGGTAGTTAATCGACAATTAATGATAGGAGGGATCGTAATCGAGTATCCTATAGAGTATACTGGTGAGCAGCTTTAGAGTGGTTAGAGCTTGAGATTTGACTCGGGATGTATGGAATGTCTAAGGTTGGGGGACAACTAAAGTCGTTTGACTAGGAATGATTCCAGTTGTTGGAATGTTCTTCTGATCTTAATTTCAATGTTCTTGAAGGAGTTTTGTTGGTAAGAAATGTATTCGAGAGATTTTTAAGGCGGTGTGAGAAATTTAGATTCCAGTTAGTGAAAGTCCAGTGGCAACACCGAAAGGGGTCCGAGTGGACTGGGGAACCCGAGAATGTTATGCGGGAGAACTATCCGGAGCTATTCGTAGGCAGAGACTTCGAGGGCGAAGTCTAATCAAAGTGGGGGAGAGTCGTAAAGCCCGTGTCCCGGTATGTTTATATATATTTTAATTAATTGCGTTAATATCGTTCTTTGAGCGAATCTTTACTAACGGGGTTAGCAAGTTGGACCAAATGCGTAATAAATCTTTTAATAATTTTAAAATGTTTACCTTTAATTGTTTTGGTTAGTGGTTTGGTGTCAAAAAGGACCTTATTGCTAACTTGGTTGCATTTTGGGTAGTTAAGAGAAGTCCTTAGAAGTCGAGGGACCTTTTCCGTATTTTGGTGAAATTTTAAGCATGGATTCGGCCCATGCAAAGGGAGGGCCGAGACCCCCTTTTTGCTATCTCGTTTCTCCTTTTCCTTGTATACCAAGCAAACCAAAACAACCCTAGAACCCTTTTCTTTTCTCTTGGTGTGGTGCGGCCGATTAGTAAGAAACGAAGAGAGAGAGAGTCGAGAAGAAGGAATACAGCAGCAGCCCTCGCCGCCGCTACTGCTGTCGCCGGAGACCGCCACCACCCGCTGTCGTCGGAGTGATCGAGAGGGAGCGGTTTGGTTGTGGTGGTGAGACGCCGTCGTGAGGTATGTGGTTCTCGTTAGTCTCGTTCTTTTCTTTTCCTTTTCGTTTTTTTTCGGGCGAGACCACCACCGCCGCACGCCGCCGCTGCGGTGGCTGTGGGTGGAGGGCGGTGGCAGTGGGTGTCACTCTTAGCGTAAATCCCGAATCGTTTAAGACGCAAACCGTTTATAAAGTTATCTTTTTATGAAAATTTTAGTGTGCTGTCCAGTTTTCGCGCGACCATAACTTTTCCGTCGTAACTCCGTTTGAGCCGAAACTGTCGCCCACGGTTCAAGTTCAGGGTCGGGCAAGTTTTCCGTGTTTTAGCGAAAAACTCGTTCGGTCTCTAACTGGGCGAAATAGTGGTCGTAAGTTCTGTGAATCGTCATTTTATGTAAAAGAAACTGCAGTTCTGTCACTGTTTTGCGTAAGCTATAACTTTCTCCTCGTAACTCGGATTGGGGTTAGGGGTGTAAATGAGATGAGACAGCTCGCGAGCTACTCGAGATCGACTCGGTCAAAGCTCGGTCAACACTCGACTCGAATGTGCTCGACTCGAACTCGAGCTCGACTCGACATACTAACGAGTCGAGTCGAGTTACCTGATACTCGACTCGATAAGCTCGTGAGATACTCGAATTAATTTTATATATAATAAAGTCTATATTATTACTTATTATATTTATTAATTATAAATAATAGAAAAATTAAAATTAAATAAATTAACAAATATAAAAAATTAACAACTTAATATTAAGGAAAGAAAATATATAGTGTCTTGGAGGTCTTAAAAGTTTCTTAGTCTAGCGATGTGGGAGGCTTGGAGCATCTCTTTCAGTTTTTTCTGTCCCACATCGATGGTTTATCAAAAACTCGGTCAAAGCTCGGTCAACACTCGACTCGAGATCGACTTGGTCAAAGCTCGGTCAACACTCGACTCGAATGAGCTCGACTCGAACTCGATCTCGACTCGACATACTAACGAGTCGAGTCGAGTTACCTGGTACTCGAGCTCGACTCGCATCATTTACACCCCTAATTGGGGTGATTTCGGTGCCAAAAGTTCCCTTTTTGAGTCTATAAACTTTTCTGTGTTTTGTGCAAAATCCAGTTCGGAACGTAACTTAGGCCAAATCGTCGTTTTATACTGATAAGTGCTGTTTTTTCGCTGTTCTGCGGGCTGATCTTATAAAATCCGTAATTAATTGTAGAAAAATCGTTAGGAGGCGTATAATATGTCCTTGGAACCCTAAATCAGAGGACTTTCTGGTCATGAATTAATATTGGGATTTTTCTGGGTTTAAAGGGGTCGAAACAAGTCCCGAACAGACCTGTTTTGTGAGAACGGAAATTGGTTTTAGTGACGGTTTATGCGTGTGTCGTGTCTTAGGGTCCGGGTATCGTATTGACACGTTTTAACATGCGTTTAGGTGCTGGGAAGTGACCGTAATTGTGAAGCTTGAATTGTGTTATTAAGCTGGGCGCGCATTCGAGGTGAGTTCTCTCACTGTGTAGTTAGGGGTTGTATGCATGTCATAGTAGTTTGTATGTACTACCGTCTTTGTGGTGTGAACTAGTTGTTTGTGGTGTGTAATATTTGATTGGTTTGAATGCTTAGTATAAATGTGTTACATTACAATTCGATGGGACCGAGGAAGTGGAAAGAAACGTTGTGGGAACTCGGTGTGACGAGTGTGTTATATTACAATTCGGTGGGACCGAGGGCTCGGTGGGACCGAGGTGTTGGATACATAATTACTTGTAGATGTTTACTCGTTCTATGTAACTGTGATGTTGTTGCTTATGTGCGGATAGGGGTGATGTGTATATAATTCCTATCTGCGCATGTGTTGGAATTCACTAAGCTTCGTGCTTACCCTTTCCCAATAAACTGTGGTTTCAGGTCCGAGCGGTTCCAAGGCGTGACGAGTACACACTGGCGCGCGAGGAGAGCTGGTTGTTTTTATGATTTACTAATTAAACGTTTATTCCGCTGGTTTTTATTATAAAGATATTAATTATGAGTTTGCAACCGAAACATTGGGCTCATTTAATGAGTTGTTATAAATGAATTGTTTATTTAAAATTTAAATTTGCTTGTAATTTTTGGGACGTTACAACTTGGTATCAGAGCACAGCTTGAGTGAATCAAACGCACCTCGGTGTGTTTGGTCTCAAGTTGCGGCTGGGGAATTTTCAAATTCTTTATTAAATCTTTTTGGAAATAAAATAAAAAGTAAAAACCCGTTCGAGGAACGGTGATCGAGGGCGCAGTGTGTACAGTCAGCCGGAGCCGAAGGGAAAGGTACAATGCTTAGTGTTCTATTGCTTTCTAGATCATAGAGTATGCATGCTAGACTGCCTGTTGTGGACACTATGCTGTATGTTGAACTACTTGCTATTAGGAATTTATGCTAATTATGATAGGATACTAAGTGGATGCCCTCTAGGTTGTATGCAGTAAGAGATTTATAGCCTTAGAATATTCGATTTAGTTCTATTGCGCAGCTCTTGTTTGAGTCCAACCGTTCTAGGATAGAGTCTTGTATTCGACTGTCTATTTATTTCGCACTGCATATAATCGGGTATTAGCGAGGTCACCCATTATAATTAGTAGGGATTCGGTAGTAGCAAGGGTAGTGGGATAAGAGGAAGTTCCTAGAGAGCTGGGAAGGGTGTTTATGTATGAGTACGTGTGCTAGATTGCTTTCTAGAACATAGGAGTATGTATGCTAAATTGCTTGGTGCTTATTACACTGTATTGCATGTCTGCTGCTTGCTATTAGGGATTTGGCAGTAGCAAGGGTAGTGGTTTGGATGGAATTCCTAGGGAGCTAGGAAGAGTGTGTACATATGCCGGTGCGGGCATATGTGTATAGTTTCGGCGAGAAACTACTTGGACCCCTTGGGATGGAACTCGGAACGGGCGATGATAGGTGTGGATGGTAGTAGTAGAGCTCCTACTACCGGAAGCACAGGATCAATGCTCGAGTCGGGGAAGTCACGAGGAATCCAAGGAGTTGAGCGTGAGTGTTGTTAGTATGAGTTATTATGTGCTAATAACGCGTTGTATTGTCTACCCAGAATAGCCATCACAAGGAGGAACAACTATAGTAAACCTGCTAGTACAAGTGTGTACTTGACTTGCTTGAGGTGATGATCGTTGGGGTAGTGATGAAGGTTCTAAACTAGTAGTCGTTGGGATAGAAGGATGTGTCTAGTATCAATCACTTGGGGTGACGATAAGGATGTGGTTTGTTTTAAGTAGACCATTTCGGGTCAAAAATTGGCAATTGTGCTAGAATTATAGGCTTACACAGCTAGTTTGTAAATGATATATATATATATATATATTCATATTATATATATACACACATACATATGCTTCTAAATGAACATTGATAACACAACTAGTTTGTAAATGATATATATATTCATATTATATATACACACATACATATGCTTTTAAATGAACATTGATAACACAACTAGTTTGTAAATGATATATATAGATTCATATTATATATACACACATACATATGCTTTTAAATTAACATTGATAACACAGCTAGTTTGTATTCCATCCAACATGCTCTTCATCTTCAATCTTTCTGACCCTTCTTCAACGACTTCTACTTTTGCAACCACGTATGGCCATTGTGTACCACAACCCGGACACACTTTAGCAAATGAGTTGAGGTAACCTCTGACTTGACCTTACATGATGTAAAAAAACAACAAAAAAATACAAGCAACAACACAGTAAAAAAAATACAAAACAACACAGTAAAAAAATACAAAACAATTAAAACAACCACCACCTACTTAAAAATTGATTTAGTTTCATCAATCCAAGCTTGCTTCTCGTTTACCTTCGCTTGAATAATTGCGAAGTCTTGCAGAATATGGTGAATTGCTTCTTGTTCTCGACGAACACGAGCCTCCCGAGCTTTTATATCCCATTTCATCCTTTTGATCTCCCTGTCTTCCTCTTCGATCTATCTCAAATGGATTGCCTTCCTGTCCATCATTTTTTTCCACTCTTCTGTTAGTTCATCTATCTCCTTTTCCTTTTTTGCTATGGCGACCTCGATTTGAGGTGGCATTTTTTCAGGAGTAGACTTAGGGTTTGATGACGATGCCATTTGTGGATGAAATGAGAGAAGAGAAATCAAGAGAGAAATCAATTCAAAGAAAGAAAGCAAGAGAGAAATCAAGAAAGAAAGCAAGAACAAGTGTGAATTGTGAATTGCATATTACTGATATTTATGGATGAAATCTCAAACATGCTAGTGAATTTGAACCACAAATCGGTCTTCAAAGTACAATAATTGTGGAAAAAAACAGTAAAAGCATGCAAGATTCGTCTAAGTACAGGGGCTGAAAGTGTAAATTTTCAGGGACCAAAGATGTAAATTTTCAGGGACCAAAACTGTAAAATTTTGGTCCATCGCGGGCTGCGATCGCGGGAGGGACCAAAAGTGAACCGCGGCCAAAGTTGAGGGGCTCCGCGGGACACTTTTCGCCAAAGGTCGTGCAACGTCAGTCCTATCCCGCGATCGCGGGCTCCATCGCGGGCCATTAGGGCATTTTGGTAAACCGCGAAATTTTTGTGGCATTTTGGTAAGTTGATGTTTGACTTTTGGCATTTTAATTAATTTCCCTAAAATGTAAGTTATAAATGGACTTTTTTCTAATAGGTGTATATATTATATGTATATAAAATGTAAGTTATGAATGAACTTTTTTCTAATAGGTGTATATATTATATGTTATAATTAACCAATTGCGTTACTAGTTTGTTGCTTGCTTAACATGTTATAATTCGCCATTGTTTGTATTATTTGATCTTTACAGACGAGAGCAAAAGGAGGCGTGCCACCGTCGGGTATTGAGCTCTTCGACCATACCCATAAGAAGCGGCGGTCGGGAGCGAAAGCACATCTTCCGAATCCGGGGAGTATGTGACATCGCGGTGTAGCCGTTATGCGGTAAGTATTTTTTGACCAAGACTTTATAATATCCACATAGTTTGTGTTTAACTATAAACTTTATAACTAGGTAACTAGCTATCTTATATATCTAGTTTGGGTTGCCATTTGTTGGGCAAACGTGAGGATTGTTATATATACGGCATACACTTTATTGTTTAACTTTAAACTTTATAATTGTTTTGTTATATATCTTGCCGTTAATATCTATCTAGTTTGGGTTGCCATTTGTTGGGCAAACATTAGGACTGTTTAACTTTAAGCTTTATAATTATTTTGTTATATATCTTGCCGTTAATATTTATCTAGTTTGGGTTGCCATTTGTTGGGCAAACATTAGGATTGTTTAACTTTAAGCTTTATAATTGTTTTGTTATATATCTTGCCGTTAATATCTATCTAGTTTGGGTTGCCATTTGTTGGGCAAACATTAGGATTGTTTAACTTTAAGCTTTATAATTGTTTTGTTATATATCTTGCCGTTAATATCTATCTAGTTTGGGTTGCCATTTGTTGGGCAAACATTATGATTGTTTAACAGGAAAATGGAAACGTCTTATTTACAGCCGTTATGCTGTCGAAATTGACTTGTATAATTTTGTAAAAACCACAGGGTGGGTATCGGACAGGCGTCATAGAGAGATACGGCGAGGACCCTGCCAATCATCCGCCACTTGATACCCAGTTGTGGCATGACGTGACCGGGGGAACGAAGAAAGATCGTTCGTTTGGGTTTGGAAACCATCTAGATCCCACTGCGATCTTGGGTGGGTCATCATCGTCAGGTGGTGCGTCGTCTTCCTCCCAACAGGTGTGTACCAATTTTTTTCATTAAATGATGTTTATCAATTTGATTTTTAATTCATATTAAATATTCTAACGTCTTTTTTATTTTGTAGCACATCGTTGAGAACTTAATGACCCAAGTGCAAGAGTTGAAGCAACGCGAAGAGGCACGTCGGGAAGAGGATGAGAGGCGTCGGGAAGAGGAAGCGAGATTTCGAGCACAATATGAAGAGATGTGCGCGTTGGTCAAAAGTCTCAGTCAAAATACGCCGCATCCGCCTCCGCCTCTGTAGTAATTATGAAACTTTTATAATTGTGTTTTGTGTTATTTGAACGAATTTGGAACAACCATTTGTTCGTTTTGGCCCGAACAATGTATTGGGCGTTTTAATTTATCATATTTAGCATTTTAGCAGATTTTACAGTTTTTAGCAGGTTTTTGAATTAAAAAAACATTTTTTTGCAGTTTTAAGCTGATTCCATGAAATCAGCCATTTTTTTCGGCGGAAAATTCCGCCGAAAATATTTTGCTGAAAAAAATATTTTTATTAATTTATAAATAAATAAATAAAAATATTTCAGGCGGAAAAATCCGCCGAAAATATATTTTTTAATCATGTTGTTAATTAAAATTTGGTTAATTACGCCTATTTTTTCCGACGGATTTTCGGCGGTCAAATCCGCCGAAAACCGTATCCGCCGAAAATTCAGCCGAAAATTGTTCATCTCGGCGCCCGTTTGTCCGACGCCCGTATCCGCCGAAAAATCCGCCGAAATTCCCTATTTTTGGCGGATTTCCGACGGATTTTTCCGTCTGAAATCTGCCTTTGTTTTATAGTGTTAATTGCTAAAAAACTCAGTTATCTTCAATTGATTGTTAACCAAAACACGGGCCTTTAACTACTTTTATTTTCGCCTTCACTTACTTGCTTAAAATTTTATACATTTAAATTAGTTAAAGTTTCAATTGTCTTAATAAAAAATAGTTTAATAAAAGTAGATGAAAGTTTTATATAAATGTTCAATTTTTAGAAATGCTACGAAATGTTCAAGGTTTTTGAAATCTCCTCCATTGTGTATTTGTGCATTGAGCATATGCATATGTATTGATTATGAATTGATAAGTTATCTCCATATATATATATATTAATAATTCAATATTTAAAATTAACATTGTAACAACCGGGTTTCTTGTGCAAGTATGAAAGTTTAGTGTTCATTGTGCAAAGTATGAAAGTTAAGGCAAGGGACTATTCTGCAATTTTTGAAAGGTATTTATGGACTCAAACTTCTAGGGCAGCCTCCATTCTCTGAAATCAGTATTTTTGGTGTGAGGTTGGCGACTAAGAGAGAAAAGGGAGAAGAAAGAAGTTTTTGGAAAGAAATCAAGAGAGTGAAGAATCATAGATGAAACAAAGAAGAAATCAGTGAGGTAACTCTTATTCCTTGTTAATTCTTGTGTTCGATCTCTACTGGTTTGGATTCTTGAGATTTATTGTGGTGATTCATTGAGTTTTCACCTCTTTTCCCTCTAAATGGGTTTTAAGGGTTTTTGTCTTGTTAAACCGATTTAGAAGTTTATAAATGGATTAAGTGAGTATTTAAGGTTGGTGGATGAACCCTTGTATATATCTAATCGACTTAATGACAAAAATCGGAGTATAAATCAGTTTTAGACTTGTTAAGTTCGAACAACCGTGTTTTCCGGACACCAGTGTTCGGTGGTGTCCGGATATGTTGCAAGTGTCCGGGTAAGTGCCCCATGAGGGTGTCCGGGTGTTTCTTAGTATCCGGGTAGCTGAAGTCTCCGGATAAGCTTAGTGTCTGGGTAGTTTTACCCGGATAAGTCTAGCGCCCGGATTGTTGTGTCCGGAAAAGTGTTGTGTCCGGAGAAATGCTGTGTCCGGGAAGGGGTATCCGGACAGTAGGGCTGAGCTATTTATCTGATGTGGATCTATTGCCTTAGGTGTTCTGTGGGTGTAGCTTGAAGGTGTTTAGGAAGTGCATTGTACGTCAATCAAGGTGAGTTCCCTAAACCCTTTCTACGGCTTAAAATGTTAAACGTTTTCTTTACTGATTATGGTTCTTAAAGCGCATGAAATGTTTACAACTGAAATGCATGTTTCTAACGTACGTGCTTATTTATGCTTAAAGAAAGCTTGACATGATGAAATGAGATAGCATGATTTGTAAAGATTCTATTTTTCATGCCTATGAAACGTATGTGCATGTTATGTGATGTCGGTCTGCACTGCGGGGTCAGAGAGCCTCGGGATCCGATGATTCCTTGGATGCGTATGACGAGACGGTAGGTTGGAATTTGTTTCCCTCCTAGGCAGGTATCGGGGAGTCTGCTTGGGCCCCGATACGAGAGGGCGAAAGGGGAGTCTGCTTGGGCCCCGATCGCGGATGTTTATGTGACTCCCCATACAGTGCAGTACCATATGTGTGATAGTTCATGAATGATTTTAAAATGATTTCACGTGGTTTGTACATGTTGTTTTACGGAGGGAATTCACAAGACCTTTTGGTCTAACCCTCGTTTTTCAAAACTAAACCATTTTCAGGTAAGCAAGTAGTAAGAGGCTCAAGTAAGTGAGCAAGAGCAAGATAGAGTACAGGCGCAGCTAGAGACAGTGCAAGTGCCATCCATAGGAGTTAGAATATTCTCAGTTGTGTATAGGTTGTTTCCGCCAACCTTAACTTATGAATGATGTAACGAAATGTTGGGACCCAGTTTTATTGAAAAGAGTTTGATTTTAATGCTATGTATGTCCTATAGTGTTTTCGGGGCGTTACAAATGGTATCAGAGCCATAGTTTAAGGGATTTAGGTGACCGGATGGGCCTAAACTTAAACTTTGGAGTAGAAATCACAACTGAGAATCAGAAAATGCGTTAGGAGGGCACTATTGTAGATACAGGGAATGCGTTAGGAGGACACTAATATAGAGATAGGACTAATAGGGTACTGAGGACTGTTATGTAAGGTAAGTTTGGGATTTCACCTGGCCAGTGTAATTGCGAACTTACAGGTACATGTATGTGCTTAACCTACCTTATTAACCTGCCTAGTGTTATGTCGTGTTCCAGCACGTTAGAATGTCAGCAAGGTCCCCGAGGGGTAGATTGAAACCCTTGTTGGGGAGGTTCATGAGAAGTCGTATATGAGGTGATGTATGTATACATCGAAGAGAAGAAATGTTGTATAGAACGTTATGAGTTGGCTAGAGGTAACTCTTCGTGGATTCGAAGAGGATGGATGTTGAGTTTGAGTAAGACTCCTATTTCGGGAGGGTCCCAGTTCTAGAAATCATGGGATAGATCGGTCGGGATGGTAAGAAAGGACGATGTCGAAATCTTGAAAGTGTCGATGGAGCTTTGAATTCTTATTCGAGCTTTTCAAGGACAGGGCAAATGAAATAAGATACCTATAGTGAAGTGAAAGCATATAGAAGTGGAACGTGAGATAGTTGTTCAAAACGAAATAGTATGAAAGGGTTGAGTAAGTGAGATGTGGAAAGTGTGTTCAACAAGTTGTTGCGTGACCGAAAGGACGACCATTGGTCGTAGGTGGAGTGTCAAGGATAAGTTGCGTAAGTAAAGCGGTTGACCTTGTTAGAGTGAGTAGCCTTCAATTGCAAGTAGAGTCTCATGCATGGCGTTCTTTTGTGTAACATGAAATTTTCACGATTTAAAATAAATACGTAAATGTCAATTTTGAACAAAAAATGAGTCAGCTTGTGTGAGTGCATGTTTAAAGTATTGGTTCGTGGGAGAGATAAATACGGAGGAAGAGAGCAGGCACACGGGTGGCATCAATCAATCAAGTACTAGTACTAGTGCTAGTATGGAATTGTAACGTCTGTCTGCACATTGGAAGTCGGGACTCAAATAACTGTTTGTTTTGTTACATTGTACGTTGAGATTTCGAGCTTAGCGATTTACAAAATATTTCACACTTTTCATGATAAGTTAGATTGTTACAAAAAAGTCAAGAAAACGTTTGCCAGTAAAACTTTTACAATCAAATGAGTATTGGTCTGTTGATATCATACAAATGAGTGTGAGGACCGACTGGTTTACTTGGTGTCGGTAATTTCTTTCAGACTTGTGTCATACGAAAAGATTTTCATGCAATGTATTACTGTCGTAATAACATTGTTCGGATTAAGCAAGATTGAGGTTCACAGGAAGAAACATGCAAACAATTCTCGAATCGTTGTGCAGGGTATTGAAGTTATAAGAGTGATGGGGTCATGTGCGCCCGAGTTGTTTCCAAATGTTGTGTATTTAAATTGATTGAATGTACGAAATGATTTGATTAAAATATCGTATTTGAGTTTTTCTAACTAAAATACGTGCTCTTACGTGTTTTCCCAGGAAAGTGATTTTTATGAATATGCGCTGTTAATTTTTACCTGACTTTTACGTAAACGAAAGTTAATATTTTACTGATCAGAGTATGTTTATGAGCATGATTTATTTACAAGCTGTCACGAATGTTTTCCCATGAAAAGAATGTTCTACTGAAAAGATTGTCCAGTAATATGATATGGATTGTAAAACGTTATACGGAGTTCATGTTTTATGTTTAAAATGAACTATGTGTATGCTTTGTGGAGTCGGTCTGCACTGTGGGATCAGAGATAGATCCTCGGGTTCTAATGACCCCTTGGATATGTATGACAGACTGGTAGGTTGGAATTCGTTTCCTCCTATTTCGAGTAGAGGGGAGTCTGCGTAGGCTCCGGGAAGGGGAGTCTGCGTAGGCTCCAGAAGAGGCGAAAGGGGAGTCTGCTTGGGCCCCAATCGCAGTTAACGATGTGATCCTTAACACAGTTTGACGCTTATGTGAAGAATATGAACTGTTTTATAAAAATGATTTAATTACTGCATGTCATGCATGGAGGCTATGAACTCACTAGGTCGTAAGATATTACATGTTAAGCTAAGGAAGAACTCTAAGAGTGGAAAATGGTCGGGCAAATCAGGAAAGAATGTTGTAGCATTAGTATTATGTTCAAGAGAAAAGACGAACAGTGGTAGATTGTAATAACCAGGTATGTTATTTATTTATTTAACTAGTGGTATCTTAGTTAAAATAGATTTGGGAAATTTTATAAGTCTTTATTTTAGTATTTTATGGAGTTAGAAGTTAAGGGGTAAGTTTTAATTTTTATTTGGAAGTTTGGGGGTAAGTTTTGCCAATTAAGAGGAGTTTGAGGTTTGTTTGATAAACATGTTATAATATCTAGATATTATGTATATTAGGTGTATTATGTGTATTGTGTGTGTGAGTGTGATTAAAAGAGAGAGTGAGAGACGTCCAGGGAGAGAGATAGGAGAAAGAAAAGAGAAGAAGAATAGAGAAGAAGAAAAGAGAGAAAAAAAGCAAATCAAGAGGAGAAATTGAATTTTGAAGTATAATCTTTGAAGGTAATCTCTTAAACTCTTTTGTTGTTGATTGTTAATGTTTCCTCTCCTTGTGGTGATACTTAGTTAGAAGTATTAATGGGTATTATAGAGTTTATATGAGTTTTAGTTGGTTGATTATAATTAGATAAAGTCTTGAAGTATTTCTTGGTGAAATCATGTATTAATTGTGTTCTTGTATTAGAATTCATAAACTAGAAGTTTGGTATTAAAAATGGGAAAACGAATAAAACCATTGAAATGGGTTTGTGCTCCTTGAAGTAATGCCCACAAGGTATTTGTTGAAATGCCTTATAGAAATTATCAATTTTGTTGAGTTTAAGTTTTCTGTCCAGATATTGGAAAATTCGTATAAAATCAACCGTAAGGCTAAATAAGCTCAAATTTTGCAGTTAGAACGATCTTTCAGTAATGTATAATTTTGTAGTTTTCACCGAGACCAAATTATGACTTTAAGCAGCTCCAAACAGTGAATTACAGAAACTGGTCCTGTGAAAAACGGGATCTGCACACTGTTAGTATAAAATTCATATATAATTGGTCGCTGCTCCAATCGAGGTGAGTTCAAAACGAGATGAAGCTTAAGAGATGTAAGTACGTTTTTGTTTTAGACATGATCAACTAGTTTGGCTCCTAAGTACGGTAATTTAGTCAAAAACAGCGGTGTAATTGTGCTGTCCTGTGCAGCCCAGTTTTAGTGGTAATTTGGTAAGGAAACTTTGGTTTCTTTTTATCTTTGAGAAATAAGGTTTGTTATGAATTGGGGGTTTTGATGTTTATCTAGAATCCCTAGCCTATTGGAGAGTATTATGTGTTTGATTGGTAAAAGGATATGTGTATTTAAATTGTTTCAGATTTGGTGAATTTTGGGTGAAGTATTGGATTTCTCGAGATAAGCTTGGAAGTGTTTGATAAACAATCAATGTGAGTTTTACTTTAAAATGTTTTCAACTGGGATACATATATATGTGATATATATATGAGATGGATATGTATGGATTGAGAATATGATACATGATGTGATTATGTGTTTATATTGAGATGTATATATGGTTGGAATGTGGTGACGTTTTTATAAAAGAAAATGTGATATATTGAGATATATATATATGGTTGGAATGTGATGAAAGGTTTTATAAATAACAATATGATATATTGGTACATATATATATATTGTATTTATATATGCATTACACTACATGAGAGCACTTGCCGATCTATGCCGACGGATGTTTGCTGTAATTGTTGTACATCGGTGCTGTAATTGTTGTACAGTGGATTAGCTGGCTCGCAACCAACCAATATGGCCATGGGAATGATGTGAAGGATGTGAAGGATGAGTGGTACACGATGCACGAGTCTTATTTGGTATTTAAGTATTTGTGATATATGTGTGTTTATATAAAGGATTTTATATAAATTGGTTTTATAACGATTTTGAAATGACAGGGATTATCTCACTAGACCGTTTGGTCTAACCCTCATTTTGTTTTCAAAATATGTATTCCAGGTTGAGGATCGTTTATTAGCAAGGGGAAGATTAAAGTGTAGGACGCGGTTGATAGCTGACGGAGATTAGGAATTACTTATGCTTTGTATGGTATAGTTTTGAGACTTTGGGACCGTACGTGTTTATTATGTATTTTCTTTTATGAATGTAACGATGTTATGCAATATATGTTAATTGAAGCATGTTTGGGAATTCCGGGACGTTACAGATGGTATCAGAGCCCTAGTTTAAGGGATTTAGGTATTTGGATTTATACCTAGACTTAAACTGCATGTGAAGTAGGATGTCCCTATTATTTTAGAACCTTGGGATGTTAAGTATAAAAAGGTAGAAGGAACATCATGTAAGGTAATTTCAAATTACACTTGGCCAGTGTAATTGTGAACTTACAAGTACATGTTTGAACTGGATTACCTTATTATATGGGGTATGTGCTTATGTGTATATTAACCCTGTGAAAATCAACAGAATGGCAAGTCGGACTCGATGTATGGATAGAGACGAAGGAAGGTATATTTCTATAAACTCTACACGTGCTAAAGTGCTATTTGACTTCGGTGCAAACCGATCAATTGTATTTCCATTCTTTTGTTACTTATTAGCATTAGAAAAGAACTTGATAATTGTGTGGGCGATATAGATGGGTGTGGAGTGCCTATTAAGTTATTTTCGATAATCTTGATGGAATTCGAGGTAGTAGTAAGCATAGGATGGTGTTGGAACTTGATCTTGTTAAAACTTTTGATTAGGTAATGATAAGTGATCCTCGGTAACTCGGTATGAAAAGATAAAGTTGATATACTGGAATAAGTGAGGTTATGATAAAAGTAAGGAATTGTTGGGGATTGATTTAAAGTTTTCGATTGTTAGCAAATTCAAGTGGAAGTGTAAAGGAAGAGTTGCAGCATGGTTTGAGTCATCTTCTTCAAGGTTTGATTTCTTCTTCCTTTCTTCTCTCTATTGATTAGGCAAGTTTATGGTTGGAGATTTGATAATCCAATTGTTGGTTGAGTTTTAATCTCTAAGAAAGAAGGCAAATGATTTTGGGATTGATTCTTTATGAATTTTGATCAAATCAGTAAGAAGCTTCATCATGATTGCTTGATAATCTTCATTTTTCCATGGATTGAGTTTTTAAGTTTTGGAGTTAAAAGGTGATGAATCATTAGATGGATTTGATGGGTTTTATGTTGTTTAAGATGATGGTTATTGGTTCTTAATGGTTTTGGTATCTAAAATATCAATTTAGGAGCCTTAGAACGGATTTGGGAAAGTTTGGGGATGAGAAACCCTTGATTTTTGAAAGAAGTCTCGTGAAGGGGGTATACCAGAGCTCTGCGCGTCTAGAGGTGCGCCACCAGGGGCGCCAAGCCCTGTTCCCCAAACCTTGTTTCCGTTTCATCGCTCGTTCGGGTCTAGAATCGAGGTGTTGATTGGGGGTTTGGTCTTAGGGATTATTGGGAATGTTTTGGGGAGGTAATTAGATAGTTTACACACCATTTTGGTGGCGCCAATTTAGGTGTTCGGTTTGAACTAAAGTGTATTCTGGAGCATGTGTCGAAGTGCTAAGGCTAAGGTGAGTTCCCTTACCTTCTTTGTGTGAATGAAAGGTTTTACGAAAGGTTTTCATAACTGATTATGGTTACGAGCATGTTGACCGGATTAAATTATTTGAAAGGTTTTATATTACGTGATGTGAAAACATTTATTAAAGCATGCGAGTTGTTTATATGTTCATTTCTACGAAATTGTTGATTACATGCTGTTGTGATGTTGTTACTATGTGTGGAGTCGGGTTGCACAGTGGAGAACAATTAAGAGAGAGCATGTGTTTGGTGAATTTAGCATAAATGTGCAGCGAAAGCGTGATGATTTGTTAGTATTTATGTTTTGGTTTGAAATATTGAAGTGGGAATAAATAGTAAACTTTGAACAGTAAAGCAGTTGACCTAGTGAAAAGTTATTTGGGAGTTCCATAAACGCATTGATGTGTTCGAAGAATTTGAAATCAAGTTGATAATAGTTACCTTCGTCTGTTTCTTGAATGAATTCTGGGACGAAATTCTTTTAAGGGGGAGATGTTGTAATAACCAGGTATGTTATTTATTTATTTAACTAGTGGTATCTTAGTTAAAATAGATTTGGGAAATTTTATAAGTCTTTATTTTAGTATTTTATGGAGTTAGAAGTTAAGGGGTAAGTTTTAATTTTTATTTGGAAGTTTGGGGGTAAGTTTTGCCAATTAAGAGGAGTTTGGGGTTTGTTTGATAAACATGTTATAATATCTAGATATTATGTATATTAGGTGTATTATGTGTATTGTGTGTGTGTGTGTGATTAAGAGAGAGAGGGAGAGACGTCGAGGGAGAGAGATAGGAGAAAGAAAAGAGAAGAAGAATAGAGAAGAAGAAAAGAGAGAAAAGAAGCAAATCAAGAGGAGAAATTGAATTTTGAAGTATAATCTTTGAAGGTAATCTCTTAAACTCTTTTGTTGTTGATTGTTAATGTTTCCTCTCCTTGTGGTGATACTTAGTTAGAAGTATTAATGGGTATTATAGAGTTTATATGAGTTTTAGTTGGTTGATTATAATTAGATAAAGTCTTGAAGTATTTCTTGGTGAAATCATGTATTAATTGTGTTCTTGTATTAGAATTCATAAACTAGAAGTTTGGTATTAAAAATGGGAAAAAGAATAAAACCATTGAAATGGGTTTGTGCTCCTTGAAGTAATGCCCACAAGGTATTTGTTGAAATGCCTTATAGAAATTATCAATTTTGTTGAGTTAGTTTTCTGTCCAGATATTGGAAAATTCGTATAAAATCAACCGTATGGCTAAATAAGCTCAAATTTTGCAGTTAGAACGATCTTTCAGTACTGTATAATTTTTTAGTTTTCACCGAGACCAAATTATGACTTTAAGCAGCTCCAAACAGTGAATTACAGAAACTGGTCCTGTGAAAAACGGGATCTGCACACTGATAGTATAAAATTCATATATAATTGGTCGCTGCTCCAATCGAGGTGAGTCCAAAACGAGATGAAGCTTAAGAGATGTAAGTACGTTTTTGTTTTAGACATGATCAACTAGTTTGGCTCCTAAGTACGGTAATTTAGTCAAAAACAGCGGTGTAATTGTGCTGTCCTGTGCAGCCCAATTTTAGTGGTAATTTGGTAAGGAAACTTTGGTTTCTTTTTATCTTTGAGAAATAAGGTTTGTTATGAATTGGGGGTTTTGATGTTTATCTAGAATCCCTAGCCTATTGGAGAGTATTATGTGTTTGATTGGTAAAAGGATATGTGTATTTAAATTGTTTCAGATTTGGTGAATTTTGGGTGAAGTATTGGATTTCTCGAGATAAGCTTGGAAGTGTTTGATAAACAATCAATGTGAGTTTTACTTTAAAATGTTTTCAACTGGGATACATATATATGTGATATATATATGAGATGGATATGTATGGATTGAGAATATGATACATGATGTGATTATGTGTTTATATTGAGATGTATATATGGTTGGAATGTGGTGACGTTTTTATAAAAGAAAATGTGATATATTGAGATATATATATATGGTTGGAATGTGATGAAAGGTTTTATAAATAACAATATGATATATTGGTACATATATATATATATATATATTGTATTTATATATGCATTACACTACATGAGAGCACTTGCCGATCTATGCCGGCGGATGTTTGCTGTAATTGTTGTACAGCGGTGCTGTAATTGTTGTACAGTGGATTAGCTGGCTCGCAACCAACCAATATGGCCATGGGAATGATGTGAAGGATGTGAAGGATGAGTGGTACACGATGCACGAGTCTTATTTGGTATTTAAGTATTTGTGATATATGTGTGTTTATATAAAAGATTTTATATAAATTGGTTTTATAACGATTTTGAAATGACAGGGATTATCTCACTAAAGGTCTAACCCTCATTTTGTTTTCAAAAATATGTATTCCAGGTTGAGGATCGTTTATTAGCAAAGGGAAGATTAAAGTGTAGGACGCGGTTGATAGCTGACGGAGATTAGGAATTACTTATGCTTTGTATGGTATAGTTTTGAGACTTTGGGACCGTACGTGTTTATTATGTATTTTCTTTTATGAATGTAACGATGTTATGCAATATATGTTAATTGAAGCATGTTTGGGAATTCCGGGACGTTACATAGATTCGGGAGTAGACCTTGGTATCGGGTGTATGAGGGTCTACACCCTTGTTCGAAAACTGAAAGCACGAGTGTCAAGGGACGGTTGCGTTCGAAGGAAGGACTTGAGGCCTTAAAGGTGTGGTATTAGCAACTCGTTATGAGTAGTGTGTGGAGGCAGGAATGAGGCATCCTCGATGCCGAATAAGAGTCATAAGGTGATTTTGTAGTCTTTGGTGATACATGAGTAGGTTTTGAAATGAGGGAAGCAGAGTATGAAGTTGATTGTGATATGTTAAAAGGATCAGGATCCGTAAGAATCCCATGGTAAAGAATAGATTAAGAAAGTATCAACGGGTTGACTTCTGATTTTAGAAGTCGTCAGCTATGTAAGGGGGGGGGGGGGGCTGAGGCCGAAGACTTGAACCAGGATGTTGAAAGCGAATAGAGCACCTTGTAGGGGTGTTAAGTTGGTGAGAGACTGCTGTTTTGAATAAGGTATGTAGCACGAACGAAGCGAATGTGTAGATTGTATCGTTCAGCGAGGGACTGTGCCCTGTCTACGTAAGGGCTCGGATCGTAAGGAGCTAGCTAGAATGTTCGCGTTTGAGCTAACTGAGAACTCGTGAGTTATAGTTCAACAAGTTGGGAAAAGACTGATTAGCGAGGTAGACCCGGGTATGTATGCGGGAGGATATGAAGGCAAGCTCGAATTGTGTGAATGATCATGAGAGATCTTGTCTGCAGTGTGATGTCATGGGCAAAGAGTGTACGGATGTGTAGTGACAGTAACTGTCAAGCTTATGGTGCCAGCTAGTGTCGTAGTGAAATGATGTTAAAGAGAGAGGAAGCGTTAGGTAGAAGCCTTTTGAGGGTTTCGGATGAGGGTACGGTTTGTTAACCAGATTGTTGGAGCACATAGGGTGTAAGTTGACGTTGTGGTATGATTATGTTCGGGACAGAATGACAAAGTGGTGGTGGGTGATTATCCAAAGGAGAAACCAAGTGCTTTTAGTTGTAAGAGTCGCTAAGTAAGCATATTGTGGAATCATTGGAAGCCTAAAGAAGATGATGAGTGTGTTAGTCAAATTGTTGAAGAATAGATGTGAAATCCTTAAAGAATGTGAGTTGTCTCTTATGTGTGAAAGAATTGACCGAGGAAGTAAAGGTTAGAGATCAAAGAATGAGTAGCGACATCAAACTAGTGTCGTTTCAAGATGACTTGGTTGAATGCCTTAAGATAGGATATTGATGCAACTGTGTAGTTATGTAAGTTTTGGGAAAGTGTTATCGGCATGTGGAAAGGCCGGGAGAGAGAGGGGCAAGTAATGTTAGGAGGGCAGTGCTCCACGCTAAAGTGGGGAGATGAAGATAGTATGCCGGATTAAACGAGTAAATTGGAAGTAGCAAACTTGACAGTAATGCAGAAAGGTGCAGTGTGGTGTAGATTGCCTTTGATAAGTATGCGAACCGTTGGAACGAATATTGAGGAAGGAGATTGTGTATGTTTTGTGCAGGGAAGAAGTGGATGAGACAACTAAATGAGTTAAGCTAGTGACTTTGTGAGAAATGTTTAAACGATTTGGTCGTGCAGTGTTTAAGCTAGTGCGAATAGTATGGTGTGACCATGGTTATTCCCCCCAGTTGTGTGAGGGTAACCGGAGCTATGTTTTATGACCGACGAACGTGGTAATCAGCGAGGATTTGATGTGTTTCAGGATAAGTTTAATGCGAGTAGGTGAACACTTCAACGTTAGGTTTGAAGGTTCCTACCCTTGGTTACGTACAAAGATGGAGTGATGAAGTGGTGAGGATGTAAGAAATGGTTGATGAGCTGTGGTCGAGGTGGTCGGGAAAAGGAAAATGTTTCCGGCATAGGCGATTGTTGGATTGGGAGAAGTGATCTAGGATTGCTTGTATTTCGATGAAGGAACTCTAGGTTGTGAGTTGTCGGGACTTTCAGGTTTGGATTTGCGTCAAGCGGTCAAGTGTGTGTCTGTCTCTTGGTAAATGAATCTCGTGTTGTGGCAGAGGATTTAGCCAGGCTCCTCCTTAAAGGAAGTGTTGATGCATGAGAAGCCTTAGTAAATCTGCTGTAGTCAAAATCGACCGAGTAGGAACAGCAGCCTACGAGTTAGAGTACCGTAAGAACTGAAGGAAATGCACCCAAGGTTCCATGTTTCAAAATTAATGAGGTGATGGACTGAGCCAGAAGGTGCATTACCTTGGGGAAGTGTCAGTTTTGGTATGGGCAAGACACCCGCATATTTTCCAATGAGGAATTCCGGGGACATAATTCTTTTAAGGGGGGAGTGTTGTAACAACCGGGTTTCTTGTGCAAGTATGAAAGTTTAGTGTTCATTGTGCAAAGTATGAAAGTTAAGGCAAGGGACTATTCTGCAATTTTTTAAAGGTATTTATGGACTCAAACTTCTAGGGCAGCCTCCATTCTCTGAAATCAGTATTTTTTTGTGTGAGGTTGGCGACTAAGAGAGAAAAGGGAGAAGAAAGAGGTTTTTGGAAAGAAATCAAGAGACTGAAGAATCATAGAGGAATCAAAGAAGAAATCAGTGAGGTAACTCTTATTCCTTGTTAATTCTTGTGTTCGATCTCTACTGGTTTGGATTCTTGAGATTTATTGTGGTGATTCATTGAGTTTTCACCTCTTTTCCCTCTAAATGGGTTTTAAGGGTTTTTGTCTTGTTAAACCGATTTAGAAGTTTATGAATGGATTAAGTGAGTATTTAAGGTTGGTGGATGAACCCTTGTATATATCTAATCGACTTAATGGCAAAAATCGGAGTATAAATCAGTTTTAGACTTGTTAAGTTCGAACAGCCGTGTTTTTCGGACACCGGTGTTCGGTGGTGTCCGGATATGTTGCAAGTGTCCGGGTAAGTGCCCCGTGAGGGTGTCCGGGTGTTTCTTAGTATCCGGGTAGCTGAAGTCTCCGGATAAGCTTAGTGTCCGGGTAGTTTTACCCGGATAAGTCTAGCGCCCGGATTGTTGTGTCCGGAAAAGTGTTGTGTCCGGAGAAATGCTGTGTCCGGGAAGGGGTATCCGGACAGTAGGGCTGAGCTATTTATCTGATGTGGATTTATTGCCTTAGGTGTTATGTGGGTGTAGCTTGAAGGTGTTTAGGAAGTGCATTGTACGTCAATCAAGGTGAGTTCCCTAAACCCTTTCTACGGCTTAAAATGTTAAACGTTTTCTTTACTGATTATGGTTCTTAAAGCGCATGAAATGTTTACAACTGAAATGCATGTTTCTAACGTACGTGCTTATTTATGCTTAAAGAAAGCTTGACATGATGAAATGAGATAGCATGATTTGTAAAGATTCTATTTTTCATGCCTATGAAACGTATGTACATGTTATGTGATGTCGGTCTACACTGCGGGGTCAGAGAGCCTCGGGATCCGATGATTCCTTGGATGCGTATGACGAGACGGTAGGTTGGAATTTGTTTCCCTCCTAGGTGGGTATCGGGGAGTCTGCTTGGGCCCCGATACGAGAGGGCGAAAGGGGAGTCTGCTTGGGCCCCGATCGCGGATGTTTATGTGATTCCCCATACAGTGCAGTACCATATGTGTGATAGTTCATGAATGATTTTAAAATGATTTCACGTGGTTTATACATGTTGTTTTACGGAGGGAATTCACTAGACCTTTTGGTTTAACCCTCGTTTTTCAAAACTAAACCATTTTCAGTTAAGCAAGTAGTAAGAGGCTCAAGTAAGTGAGCAAGAGCAAGATAGAGTACAGGCGCAACTAGAGACAGTGCAAGTGCCATCCATAGGAGTTAGAATATTCTCAGTTGTGTATAGGTTGTTTCCGCCAACCTTAGCTTATGAATGATGTAACGAAATGTTGGGACCCAGTTTTATTGAAAAGAGTTTGATTTTAATGCTATGTATGTCCTATAGTGTTTTCGGGGCGTTACAAACATATATTAAAGTATTAGTAATTGATATCCAACTCAAGCCATCCACCTCCACCTCCACCTCCACCTCCACCCTATTCTTATTTGATTTCTTTAATTAATGAGTAGTTTAAAAATGGTTCAATTTCATCACTTGTGACAGACTATATTGGACAAATTAAAGCGCATACAAAATTATTAAAAGAATTAAATTAGATTCATCTTAGTGCTACAAATACATCCTATTAGATGAAATCTTCCTACAACAATATTAATTCCATATAAATTCCAAACTTTCCTTTTTAATGGCGTCAACGTGTCATATATATTTATTTATTTATATATATATATATATATATATATTTATTTATATATATATATATATATTTATATATATGTATAGAGGTTAAATCATGTCAAGACCAAAAAAAAAGTGAGGACCATGAGGACCAATCTCAATCATCCAAGGGTTTTAATCAAGGGCTTTGGAACACAATGGCATTTTTGTGATATTCTTAAAATCTGAAACTAATTTTAAAATAAATTGAAAGATGAAAGGGGTATTTACGACAATTGAGGTCCAGTCCATAGTCCACAACAAAAATAAAAAATCAAACACTAGTCAATAACTCTGGCCTCCTTCTTCTCTCATAAACTCTCGTCCCAAAACTCTTCACCATCATCAATGGCGGTTTCAAATTTGGGAGATGGATCGGTCTTCTCTCGATTCGTGATAACTTCAACCATAACCATCGTCATTGTCATTGATATGATCCGTACACATCGATCGGGATGAACACGACGTTTCGCGACGATGATGCCCCGTACCATTCTTCTTCTTACTTCAACAACATAGTGGGTGTTTTTCTGGTGTTCTTTCTACCATTTACCGTCGAATTTGAGGAGGCCAGATTTGATGGAGATTTTTCCTGGACGGCTGAAGACGGTGGTTCTTCGAAGCCAAGAAGTCGGATTCGGGATTGCGGTGTTCTTCGAACCCAGAAATTGGATCCGGGATTGAGGTGTTCTTGAAACCCAGAATCGAACCCATGAAATCGAACCCATAAATCGGATTTAGGATGAAGGTGTTCTTCAAACCCAGAATCGACCCTAGAAATCGAACATGGTGAGTTAGGTTTTTTTTATCGTTCTTGAGTTTGAGTTGAAATTTTCTTAGATTACTCTTCGATTTTGGTTTAGGATTTATGGTTGTTCTGGACTTGATCTAGTTTTTATGAAATGCTTGGTTGGTTCAGTTTGTATTTCTATATGATTTGTTTGTATTCATAAGTTGAAACTGTTGATTTGTTTGTATTCATAAGGTGAAACTGTTGAATATGCGATTTTCACATGGTAAATCAACGTGTTTCATATGGTGAATCAATCGTGTTTCATATGGTGAATCTCTAGCTTCATATCGTGAATCTCTTGTTTCATTTGGTGAATCTACGTCTTTCATTTGGTGAATCTGCATGTTTCATCTGATGAATTATGTATTTCATCTCGTGAATCTATGTATTTCATCTTTTGAATTTGTGTATTTCATCTAGTGAAATAGCATATAGATGAAGCACTCATTATTAACTTTATAAAAAATAATAATTTTATTATGATTCAATTGGTGAGTATGGATTTCATTTGGTGAATCTTTATTACCAAAATGACAATTATGCCCATTTCATGTGGTGAAACAGTATTCAAGTAAAAACCATTGGATCAAAACCAAATTACGACTCAGATCGGTTCTCACGGTTTTCAACCTTTTTATTGTTCTCATTTGATTATCGTCATATATATATATATATGGGATTATGTAAGATCAAGTTATTTTTGTAAAATCCGTAGACCATAATTTTACATATATTATAGGGATGGTGATTTGCCCGTCCCGGTGGGGAACCCGGTTCACCCGACCCGCCCGGGACTGGGGATTCCTCGCTCAACCGGGTACCGGGTTCGGGGCCGGGGATCCCCATTCAATTGAAACCGGGGCCGGGTAACATATCCCCCGACCCGCCCAGTATCCAGTATATATACTACTTATATAATTTTATTAATAATTAATAATTAAAAATTGCTTTATTCTCTTGTATATACACTGTGTATATATATATATATATATATAGAGAGAGAGAGAGATATATTAGAAATTTAAAATTGCTTTATATTATTTTATTAATAAGAGTGATATATATTGATGTATATACCAGTGGGCAGTGGCTTGTGGGAATTTCACCAAAACTGATAGACATTACTAAACTACTCCCCTTTCCTTGCTTCTCTTGCACAACAATCATGCATCTAGCGACCTGGGCATAATTCCCAATGACGATATGGTATTTTTAAGATTTTATTTTGAAATAGACCGGGGATTGACCGGAGATTTATCGGGTTTGACCGGGGTTTGACCACTTTATTGACCGGGGATGGGATTAGGATCCTCGTACCCGTCGGGGACCGGGCCCAGGGCCGTTTACCATAAACCAGAGCCGGGGCCGAGGAATGTGAGACCCGCCCCAAACCCGCCCCATTGCCATCCCTAATATTATCATCTCACCTAGACATATAAGGGATGCAATTTGGTTATATAATTTTACAAACATTATATTTAGTTACCTTAGTGGATGCTCTAATATCCACGAACAATATCTATCCTACTTTATAAAAGTTTAAAATAGTTATCTTTAAGAATCTCAAAAATCTATATGTTATATTTGACATACAATTTGTTAAGTTATATACAATCCTCCACACCCATTCTCCACCAACATCTCCTTAGACCACGTCCCAATTGTTTTTTAATATATAAGTTACAATTAATAACAATTATAAATAGTTATTTGTTAAAGGAGAGAAGAAACATAACACAATAGAATGGAATGGAGAGAATGAATCGTAATTCTCATTAATCATAAGCCCTTTATATAGAGATGGTTTACAAAGAGATAATCATGAGATACCAAATTCTAATCTAACTCTAATGCCTCTATCTCTATCTCTAACTTTATCATTATCGTCTTATACTTTGACGATGACACATTTATCCTACAACACTCCCCCTTGTGCCGAGTCAAAGGAGTGAAGGTGCACAACTGTTGTCTCGTTAAAACCTTACGCCAAAATAAAAACCCAGCGGGAAAAAATAAAAATATGACGAAGGAAAGAGTACAACGCACTAGTTTTTTGCAACACATAGACTTTTCCTTTAGTCTAGTTTTCTCTTAGATTCGTACATTAATCATGAGAGTTAAGAAAACATGATGGTATATAAGCCGTTGCCTCACTAAAACCTTACACCAAGGAACAAAACCCAATGGGAAAAATAAAACCTTGGTTGAAGGAAAGAGCACAACATACCAATATTACATATATAGTAGACTTCCCCTTTTGTCTACTACTCCCCCTGATTCGTGCATTAATCAAAGGAGGTTTAAAACATTTCCATTTTAATACTTTCTACATGTTTCCCAAATATGGTTTTACGTATTGATTTGGTAAACAAACATGTCACATTTTCCTCGCATCTTATTCAGTTCACTTGAATCTTGAGGATAATTGATTATATGTGTTGGGAACTGAAGATTTGCTAAGTATGGTTAGTACTGCCAGAACAACGTTAGTACTGCCAGAACAACGTTAGTACTGCCAGAACAACGTTAGTACTGCCAGAACAACAATACTACTGCCAGAGCAAGGTTAGTACTGCAAGTAAAAGTTAATGCTGCTGGAACAATGTTAGTACTGCTTGTGCATAACGATGTTAATACTGCTGGTGATCATAATTATGGAATGCGAGAATGTTGGAGATAAAGATGGAATGAGTGAAGATAAGCATGAAAGAATATTCTGAAGATCAATTTTGTTTTGATAGTTATCTTGTAATTATTTAGTATAAATAGATGTTGATAGATAGCTATTCGGGAAGAGATTGATCAGAAATCGTTTTTGTTTTAGAGAGAATTAACCTCAAGGTTTAGAACCCTATTTCTAGAGAAGTAGAAGTCGTCTTGTTGAGCCTGTTCAACAAGATTGAGGTTTGGTTGTAAACTTGTGAGTTGCAGTATTGAATACAAACAGATTGTGTTTTATTGAATACAAACAGATTGTGTTTTCTGATTAGTTGTTCATTGAGTGTGTTTGAATTAAAGTTCTATTCCGCAAGATTCTTTAATTCTGATTTCTAAGTATAATTATTCTTGTTTGGAATCGATCCTGACAATATGGAAACTTAAGCAAAGTATGCTTTGTGTTATAACCCTTGATATATCTTACTTTTATTTCTTCGATACATGATGCATTATTTTCATACATGCAAGTTGTATAGTGATCAAAATCAAAATTACCAGTTCCTCTTATATGTGTAATGATAGTCCTTAACCATATACACTCTTAAATAGTCTCATGGAGAGTAAGATTGTTGATAATATAAGAAGATAACTATTAAGGGTTTGTTTAGTTTACTTCCAAGCAATCGGCATGTTCCATATGATAATTCCTTATCCAGTTTGGGAACAACCTTTATATGAGTCAAACATATACTTAATATTAGCAAATATATACCAAGGCATTGTTTGGTGTTTTTCTATAAGAGCCAGTACTTTTGTCGCTCAAAATCTAAATAGGTATTGAAGTTACATTATCAATCCATTTTTCTCCGTAGGGAAATTATAAGCCCACATCAATGGTGCCAAAAGATTAATTTGAAATCATTCCAATGACGTTGCGTTGGCGCTGAGCTAAATCTAGCTGACAAGTTCAATGAGAAGTACAATATACGGTCAAGTGTATTATGTTGAGTACAATAATGCGCCTATTGTACTTAGGTATGGAATTCCAGCTCCTAACACCTCTTCGTTCTCATCCTTTAGACGAAATGGATCTTTACTTATATCCATCACTTTGACCGATCATGGGAGTGATAATCGAATGCGCTTTGTCCATATTAGGTCGCCTGATCATTTTTTAGACATATGCGGATCGGTGGATTAATATTCCACAAACTCGGTGTCGTAGCTCAAGTATCTAGACAAAACCAAGTTTTCCCACGATCTTTCATCTCAAATTCAGATTTCAAGTAGCTTGTGTTTTCTCTTATTTCAACCAGAGTGTCTATTATGTTCATAACATCGACATATAGAGCTACTATGAAAATCTAGGACTTGTTTTCTTATATAAATACGCAAGGGCACAGTTCATCGTTCTTATTTATCGTTTCCCAATCAAGTATTCACTCAGGCGGGTATACCACATCCGCATAGATTGCTTTAATCTATAAAGCGAGTGTTTCATATTTATTGTAATCGCATTTCATAGTTTAAAGTTACTTGATATTGGTATAATGCCATCAAGCACTTTTATATCTCTGAATTTAGATCCCCATAGAGATATGTAGTAACTACATCATTGAGCTGCAATTTCCAGTCCTTCGGAAACTACTTGGCTAATTAATTAGCAGAACGTTCTCCATCACGAGAGAGTAAGTCTTATTGTGGTCAATCCAGTGTGTTGTGAGAAACCTTGCGCCAAAGGAGAGCCTTATATATTATGACTTAATTATTCTCACTACGCTTCCCTGACAAATGATTTATCTATGTCCTACAGGCTTTACACTTGGTCGGTTAGCACTACCGAACCAAATACCTGTTCATTTGTCAAATAATTATCCTGGATTGTTTCTTTTCATTTAGGTCAATTTGCTCTTTGTTGACATTCTTCAACTGAGCATGGTTCGATGACATCGTGCTCTATTATCTCATAAGCAACAATATATGCAAATATATCATCATTTAGTATTTATGATCTGTCCATCGACTCATATTCATTTGAGATTTTCTTTGATCTCTGGAATCAGTATAACTTCGGAGCGTCCTCCAGTAATGATTCATAGACATAGATTTAATCAGAGATAATCTCATGTATTGATGATATATAGTTGTGCCTTACTCTTCTCTTCCTTTAGATGAGTATCTATCGAACCAAGTAGCTTCCCCCATTTCCTTTTGGGAGCTACGACCTCAACCACACCTCCACCATGTGTGATTGCAACGTACTTCCAGCGACGTTGTGCCCTTGTTTGGGGACTTTTGACCTTGCGAGTATATTTGCAGCTCGTACATGTGATCTTGTCACTCTAGATAATATTAAACATATCAGGTGTCGAGTCTGATTCGTTTGACTTCAACTTTACCTTGTGAAGTTTTTTTTTGGGGATCAAAATGAGACACAGTTGAAATATTCAATGACACTTCCTGTCGTTCCCATGGAAAATCCTTTTTCCTATCTCCCCCTAACGACAGGAAGGTTGTCTCATCAAAGTGACAACCCGCAAATCTAGCGGTAAAGGGATCACTCGTCAAGGGTTCTAATTAGCGGATAATTGTTGGGGGTTCATATCCAACATTTGATGACTTGTCTTTAAGACCCATTTTGGTACGCCGTGGGGGCGTAATTGGCACATATACAACACAACCAAACATACGTAAATGTAAAACATCAGGCTTATATCCAGTTACCAACTGGTACACATAAGATTGGTTGGTTGGTTGTGGGTCTAAACACGAATAATTAAAGTTGCATGTATTATTGCATAACCCCATGTAGATCTGGATAAATTGGTGCGCATAACCAATGCCCTAGCTACCATCTATATTCTTTTGATGACAACTTTTATCATACTACGAGACCGTTTTATATATACACAAGGGGTATAGGAAACTCTACATTAACCTCTATACATATGCAATAATCATCAAATCCTTATGATGTAAATTCTCCAGCATTCTAAGTCATGCAGACTTGATGAGAAAATCAGGGTGGTTAGTCCTTAAACGTATAACTAGTGCTAGGAGTGAAACATTTCATGTGGACCATAATACGACACGTGTTCATCATGTCAAAACCAGAACCATAAGTACTTTAATGGTCCGCATTCTGGATGTTTATGTCCATAAATATCACCTTGTATTCGTTGTAAGAATGAAATATTTTTTATATCATGTCCTTAGCTTTAGGATGGTCTCATTCCTGATTTGGCTAAGGATCAGGGTATATAAAAGTTCTAGGTATTAGAGAGGTCATGTTATGATGGTAGTGTTGCTTCTTGTGCAGTAGAAGTCAACAGTTACAATTTCGTTAATTATGTTGATCCAAACCCTCAGTGATTTGATAATGACCCTATCTTTTATACTTAGTGAAAATTGTAAGTAAAACAATATGTATCAGAGTTTCACTATCGCTGATAAGTACTAAGATCTTACAGTACCGCTGATAGGAACTCTTGCTCTTTAGATTAAACATTCAGCGAACACTGTTCACCATAATGCTCTGAGTCTCTTCAGTACTTATGATGATCGCTGATAAGTTAGTTGTTTACTTATAATCTCTGAAGACAAGTTTCACGTCAACATAGGTTCTACGCTGAAGTCGAAGATCAAGCTCAAGAACCAGCGACAAGTCTCCTAATGAACTGATGCGGATCAGCGAAGACTCAGATTTGTCCACTTAACGTGAAGTATCAAGTACAAGACTTCAGCTATCGCTGAACTCTATCATTCGCTGATATAGAATGATAGATCGCTGAATCAACGAAAAGCTGATCATGAAGTCCTCCGTACAAAGTACCTTTGTCTTAACCACCCTTGCACGACTCCGTACGATATGTCAGAAAAAGAACCTCCTTATTGTCTGAAATCGTACAACCACTCTGATACTACATTGTTCAAACATGCGGCTACTAAGGTTGTCAACAAAGGTCAATGACGTACAACCAATGAGCTGCTGCCACGTGTAAAGTGTAAACTGCCATGCATTAAATGCATGCAGTATATAAGAAGAAGAACTCACTTCATTTTGATGTAACTTGCTAACTCTGGACAAGTTCATCCTTCTTATCTTGAGATAGGTTATTATTAGTATTTTCCTTCTCTTTCTTAGTGCAAGAAACTTAGTGTTCCAACTTGTTTAGATTTAGGTTTATCCTTAATCTTGTTTCCGCAACAAGCTGTAAATTGTTAAATGATTTATCAATAAACAATTTAGAAAAGTAAAATCTTAGTGTTTGTATTCATCCCCCCCTTCTACAAACTTGTATAACCCTTCAGGACCAACAAGTGGTATCAGAGCAGATTTGTTTAATCTCATAAACAAAGATCTAATCTATACTACGATTTCTCTTCCTTGCTATTTCTGAAAATGGCTGCCAACACAAACACAAATTATATCGACAATGGTTCTCTTGCTAAACCCCCTAGATTCTCCAGAGATAATTTTAATCTATGGAAAAATAGGATGATTCTCTTCTTAGAAGGTGTAGACCCTACTATGCCTTACTATCTTGAAAACGACCCATATATTCCTGTAAGAATCGATGCTGCAGTACCAGCCGCTGAGAATAGACCTGCTATTCCAGAAAGGCTGATACCCAATGAAGTTCATATGTGGACTGACGAAGATAAGAAGAAAGTGGCTATCGACACAAAAGCCAGATCCATACTATCCATGGCTCTACCTGACGAAGTCTACCATTCCGTCATGAACCTGAAATCCGCAAAAGCCATGTGGGACACAATATGTGTTCAGTATGAAGGTACGTCTGAAGTCCAGGACTCTCGAAAGATCAACCTGGTAAGACAATATGAAAGTTTCATTTGTGGTAAGAATGAAACTCTCTCTGAAGTTCACCAACGTTTTAATTGCTTAATAATAGATCTAAAAACTGTTGGTAAGGAATATTCTAACTTTGAAGTGCTGACAAAGTTTCTAGAATGTTTACCTGAAAGCTGGGACAATTATTCTATGTGTCTCAAGCTGTCAAAGGATCTAAGATCAATGACCCTTGCTACCTTATATGGCACGATGCTGAATCATGAGCAATCGAGCCATCTTAAGAAGAATCTTGTAAAAGATTCCAAAAGCACCCCTGTTGCTTTAATCTCAGAAGAACCTTCTACTCAGCGACCCGTGGTCACTATTACTGAGTTAGAAAGTAACTCTGAAAGGTCATCAGAATCTGACTCTTCAGATGATGATGAATCTTTGGCTCTCCTAACTAAAAATTTCAGGAGATTCGCCAAAAAGAAAATGTTCAGAAAGAACAAACCCCTTTCTATTACTGATAAGCCAAGATCATCAGCTATTGTTGATAAGGCTACTGCTACTTGTTTTAACTGCGAAAAGATTGGACATTTCGCTAACGAGTGCAGGTCTAAGAAAGTTTCGAGAAACTCAGAGTTTCCCAAGAAATCCTTTATTCCCAGGAATAAAGATGACAAATACGCTAAGCTAAAAGAAAAATATGCGAAGCTGAAAAGCTTTAAGAAGAAAGGCAAAGGCCTGATGGCTTATGATTGGGCTGCCTCTGATGAAGAAGAATCATCATCTGACTCTGAAGATGATGATGCCAATCTCTGTCTTATGGCCAAGATTGAAGATGAGGAAGAAATCTCAGACATTCCCTCTACTTCAACCTCTGCTATTCAGGTATCACCTTCCTTCTTTACAAATATTGCAAATATTGATGAAGCTGATAGTCTTCGTAAAATCGATCTCTTGACTAGAAGTTTATATGAAGCCATGAATGGTAAAACTGTAGTTGAAAATCAAAACCTTGATCTCGCTGAACAGCTCAAAAACTGTCACCTTCAAATAGAAAAGCTTTCTAAAATTGAAGAAGATTTTAAAGATCAAGTACATTTAAATCAGCTAGTCAAAATCGAGCGAGAAGAAGTTATATCTGCTTTAAGAGCTGAAAAAGCTACTATTGAAGGATGGTGTAATTCTTCAACAAAGATCACTGAGATAATTAAGTCTCAGATTTCCCTGAGTGATAAACGTGGTCTTGGTTACAAAGCTGATAATCTAGAACCAACCACTGATCGTTCCATGCTCTTATTTGGAACTTTCGTATCCTCAGTCGCTGATACTTCATCCTCTCAGTGTTCCTCGTCCAGACCGCCTATCCCTGAGGAAACTTCTACCTCTTCAAAAGGTAAAGAGAAAATGGTTTATCCAAAACCTACCTCTGTCTTTAAAGATAAAGGTAAAGGAATTGCTATTTACCAAAATCCTCATAAGGGTACCTTAGTACCTAAGCTAAATGCTTCTAAAGCTTTAGTGATTCATTCCACTGGATCAAGGAATCAGATCTCTGGATCTACTCAGCATGGATCTATTCAGCGATCTACTCCTAGAATCAGAGTGGATGTCTCTGGAAAGAAATCCGAAGAACTGAATGTTCCTCCTATTTCAAAAGCCATCAGCTTACTTGGTGCTGGTACTTCTAATTCAAAATCTAAAGCTCAGCATTCAAATGGTCCTAGAACTACTTTTAGTTATAGGAAATGTTATCACTGTGGACTCACTGATCATACTGCTAGTAAGTGCCCCACAACCACCAAAGCTGAAAAGATAGCTAAGGTGAAGATTGCCCCCAAGGCAAAGAAGACCACCGAGGTTAAGAAATTAACCAAAGTGAAGACTGACAAAGCTGAATCTTCAAATGCTGCGAAGATTGCTGAACCTTCCATTCCAACTACTTCCACTGACAAACGTGTACACATGGTTAAGTGGGTACCCAAGAAAAACTAATCTTCCTTTGTGATGCAGGTTAAAAAGGGTATCTGGTATCTCGATAGCGAATGCTCTAGACACATGACTGGAAAGAAAAGCCTGCTCGCTGAATACAAGGAAAAGAAGGGTCCCTTTGTGACTTTTGGAGGAAATGGAAAAGGACATACCCGAGGGTTTGGTGTACTCTCTAATGGTACAACAACCTTCAGAAGAGTCGCATATGTTGAAGGGCTGAAGCATAATCTTTTAAGCATCAGTCAGCTTTGCGACAAGGATAACAAGGTAATCTTTACCAAGGAATCCTGCTTTGTCACTGACAAAAAGGAGAAGATAGCTCTCAGCGGTTATCGTTTGGAAAATGTTTATGTAATAAACATGGACTCAACAACCACTGAGAACTCTTGTTTCTTCTCAAAAGCCTCATCTGATGTCAACTGGCTATGGCATAAGAGGCTCTCTCATCTAAATTTCAAGACACTGAACACTCTTTCTTCAAAAGAGTTAGTCACTGGTCTACCTCAACACTCATACGCCAAAGAGTCTTTATATTCAGCGTGTGAGAAAGGGAAGCAGACCAAAGCAAGCTTTAAGTCAAAGTAAGTCTCCTCTGCAACTTCTCCATATGGATTTGTTTGGCCCTGTTAACAAACAATCCATCGCTGGAAAGAAATATACACTGGTCATAGTTGATGAATTCTCTCGTTATACATGGGTTATGTTTCTCCGTTCAAAGAGTGACACCCCTGAAGAACTCATCACCTTTGTTCGGAAGATGGAAACCCTGAACAATTTGACCGTTCGCTCAATAAGGAGTGATCATGGGACTGAATTCAAAAACAGTTCTCTTGATTCCTTCTTTGAGAGTAAGGGTATTTATCACAACTTTTCATCAGTGAGAACACCGCAACAAAATGGAGTCGCTGAAAGAAGAAATAGAACAATTATTGAAGTTGCACGTTCAATGCTCAGCGATTCTCACCTGCCTACTCAGTTTTGGGCAGAAGCTGTCAACACTGCTTGTTTTACGCAAAACAGGTCGCTGATAGTCAAAAGATTCAATAAAACAGCCTATGAGCTTTTTCATGGGAGAAAGCCTTCAATCAGCTTTCTTCACATCTTTGGATGTCAGTGTTTCATACTGAACAACAGAGATGCCCTTGCAAAGTTTGATCCTAAGGCTGATGATGGAATCTTTCTTGGATATTCTTCAATCTCCAAAGCCTTCAGAGTCTTCAATCGAAGAAGACAAACTGTTGAAGAAACAATTCACGTCACGTTTGACGAATCCCGTTCAGCGAACTCTAAACCGTCCGCTGATACTGAAGAACTGAATCAATGGATGTTTTCTCATCTTGGTGATTCAGAAGATACTCCAACTCCTCATACTCATACAGTTGAAGATGATAGTCCCACTATCATTCCAAATATGCAGAATAGTGAAGCTGAAACATCATGGGTCTCAGCTGTTCCTTTAAACACTATACCTGCTTCTGAACCCAATGTCTCAGACATTCCATCTACTTCTCAGCAATCAGTGAATATAATGACAACTGCACCCATTCCTCTCTTAGCTGATACTCCAGACGTCGCTGAAGCCTCATCTTCAGCTACTCCAGTTCAGGTTGAGTCAACATCTCACGCTCCGGCTCAACGATGGACTGTAAATCACCCAATTGATCAAATTCTTGGTGATCCCAACGCTGGTATTCAGACTCGACGAAGTGCAGGTAATATTTGTTTATTTGTTAACTTTATTTCTCTGACTGAACCAAAGAAAGTAGATGATGCCCTCAAAGATCCAAACTGGGTCAGCGCCATGCAAGAAGAGCTAACTGAATTCGAAAGAAACAAAGTTTGGAAACTTGTTCGAAGACCAACTGACAAAACAGTGATAGGCACTAAATGGGTCTATCGAAACAAGTTGGACGAACATGGAACTGTAACCCGCAATAAGGCTCGTCTTGTTGCTCAGGGATACAGACAAGAGGAAGGCATAGATTATGACAAAACATTGCTCCAGTAGCAAGACTAGAATCTATTCGTCTATTCTTAGCATACGTTGTACACAAAGTATATCAGATGGATGTTAAGTCAGCGTTTCTAAATGGAAAGCTGAATGAAGAAGTCTATGTGGAACAACCTCCAGGATTCTCAGATCCTAAGCGTCCAGGTTATGTTTATAAACTAGATAAGGCACCTTATGGCTTGAAGCAAGCTCCACGTGCATGGTATGACACTATATCTACTTATCTCCATATTGAACAATTTGAGCGAGGTAAAATCGACAAAACTCTATTTTTCAGGAAAGTAAAAGGACATATAATTCTTGTTCAGATATATGTTGATGACATTATATTTGGCTCTACTAACCCTGATCTTTGTACTCGTTTCGCTGATAGAATGAAAGATGAGTATAAAATGAGCATGATGGGTGAACTAACATATTTCCTTGGTCTTCAGATAAAGCAAAGTGAAAAAGGAACTTTCATTAATCAGGGAAAGTATGTTAAAGATATGCTAAAGAAATTCGACTTAACTCAAAGTTCAGCTATGAAAACCCCTATGGCACCACCGCTGAAACTAGACAAGGATACTAAGGGTATTCCTGTTAATGTCACGCTGTACCGTGGGATGATCGGCTCTCTCTTGTATCTTACAGCTAGCCGACCCGATATTATGTACGCAACATGTTTGTGTGCACGATATCAAGCTGAACCCAATATATCTCATATGACCGCTGTAAAGCGAATTTTTCGATACCTTAAGGGTACTGCGAATCTAGGTCTTTGGTATCCCAAAGACTCGGGATTCGATCTAATCGCCTATTCAGATAGTGATTTTGCAGTTTGCAAATTGGATAGGAAAAGCACCACAGGAGGATGTCAGCTCCTGGGTGGAAAGCTGGTGAGTTGGACAAGCAAAAAGCAAAACTCAGTGTCCACCTCCACAGCTGAAGCTGAGTATGTAGCCGCTGGAAGCTGTTGTTCTCAGGTCTTGTGGATGAGAAATAAACTACTGGACTATGACTTTCAGCTCTCAAATATTCCAATATATTGCGACAGCACAAGTGCCATCGCTATAGCAAATAATCCAGTACTACACTCAAAGACAAAACACATCGAAATCAGGTATCACTTTATCAGAGATCATGTGATGAATGGTGATATAGAACTTCACTTTATCCCAACTGATTATCAGTTAGCTGATCTGTTTACCAAATCTCTTGATGAGACAAGATTCAACTTTCTCATCAGCGAGCTTGGAATGCTGAACTTTGAAGAGTAAAATCTTACATTTGATCAGCGATAGGATAAAATTGACTTGTATAACCCATTCTATCAACTTTTCTCTGAATAAACTTGATTCGCTGATATCAAGGTATGTTTTTCTCTCTCTGACAATCGCATGTAAATGCAAGATTTCAAAATAAATTGCATCGCTGAATATCTCTTCCTTAATCAGCGATACTTTGAAATTTCTAAAACCAACACTGATATTTCTATTCAGTGCTTCATGTTTTCAAAAGTGTCCCTGAGTTTTCAAAACCTCAGAGACATCCAAGAATATGAAAGGACAGTTGTGACGTCATTGCAACGGATAAGCCCCGACACGTTCTTCTTTCTGACACACGTTTGCACGTTTCGTTTATCTTCCAATCAAATGCAAACACGTGTCCGTGTCATGATGAAAATATTTTCCCGCTCAAGATTTTCTCTCTCTCTAATCTCACTATATAAACTTATTCCGGGTTTATATTTTTTCTTTTACGCGAACTTCTCCTCCAAGCAAGAAAAAGAAAATTTACTGTTGCATTTGTGCTCTCAAGTTTTTTTTCAAGAACTTAAGAACTTCACCTTCCTCAACGAACCAGGTTAATAATTCTTTTATTTTACCTGTTTCTTCAAACTTGTTAATGATCTTCTCTTTGTTTTCACAAGATCAAACAAAAGAACTTTTTAAAAATGAAATCATTTCTTTCATGGTTTTATGAACACAACCTTTCATGGTTGTTCTTCAAGTTTAAAACGCAAAATCTTAAACTTGTTCTTTATTCGTTTTTCCAGAATCCTTATTCTCAAAAGAAACTGGAAAACAAGATTTTCTTTGGGTTTGCATTTCGTTTTTTTCTGAATGAAATGGACAAAATTCGAACCATCTTATTGGAAAATCTTTCCACATTAAGATAATTCTTATTTGTTAATCTTTTGTTGAACTGATAATACTGAAAATGGCATCTTCTGACATTTCCAAGAACACCATCGCTGAGAACACTGCTGCTGATAACATGTAACGTCCCAAAAAAAATTACAAGGAAATTTAAAAAATTTAAATAAGCATTTCATATATAAAATCCCATTAAATAATCCCAACAATTTATTTGCAAAGTCATAGACACTGTTCATGTAACCAGAAACCAGCGGAGTAAATGTTTAACAAATAGACTATAAATAGTCAGCTCATCCCACGCGCCAGTGTGTACCCGTCACGCCTTAGAGCCACTCGTACCTGAAACCACAATTTATTGGGAAAGGGTAAGCACGAAGCTTAGTGAATTCAAACACCATAAATAACACAGTTATTCCACACTACCCCTAAAACAGACAGTGACACATAAACGATCATACAGGTCTACGAACAAATCATAAACATGTATATCCACACCCACCCACCTGAAAGGCACAAGTCGGTCCCACCGACCACATGATAACATCTCCGGCCCCGCCGAATCCCCGGTCCCACCGAGTCTCTACGCCACCCGCGTATAAAATCTCCGGCCCCGCCGGATCCCCGGTCCCCCGGTCCCACCGGTCCCACCGCGTATAAAAAATATGCCCGACCCAGAACGTGAACCGTGGGTACCGGATTCGCCTCAATCCGAGATACGTTGAGAAAGTTATGGCCGACGCAAAACAGTGGCAGAAACGACGTTTTCACATAAAATGACGATTTTATAAAACAATAACGCAGTTACGGTTACGGGTTAGGGTTTTGCGATTACACTAACGATTGGATTACGAGTTCTAGACAACACCCGGCACCACCTACTGCCATCTCCGGCGGCGGCGGCGTTGTTTTCCGGCGGCGATTACACACGCGCACGCAAGCCACGCCACCCTCTCGCACCATCTTCCTCCTCTCTCTCGATCGCCCACACACACACACACCTTCACGCGCCTGCTACGGCCGTCCATTCACCGGCCACCAGCGGCGGCGAACGGCGGCGGCGGCGGCGCGGTGGCCCTAGCCGAAAGAAGGAAAGAAACAAAGAGAACGAAACGAAAACTACATACCTATCGACACCACGCAAACGCGCCCTCAACCTCTTCCTCTCGACCTCTCCGGCGATGAATGGTGACGGCGGTGGTTTCCGGCGACCGTAGCAGCGGCGTACCTCCGGCGAACTCTCTCTTACTCCCTCTCTCTCTTCGTTTCTTCTTTACTGCCGAACAACACAAGGAAAAAGGAAAGAAAACGTAGGGTTTCGTTGGTGTATGCTTGGCTCAAAAGAAAACAAGAAGGAGACAATATGGGGGGGGGGGTTCAGTTCCTTTTTGCATGGGCCGAACCCAAGCCCACTTTACTTAAATGCCAATAATAGCCCCTCAAGATTCAACACCTTGCACAATTTAAATAAAGTTTTCCCACTTTGATCGTTTTTAGCCTTTCCCGTTAAATCTCGCTAACCAAGATTGTCTCAAGAAGAAAAATAAAATAACTATATAAGCGAAATAAATTTATACCGGGACACGGACTTTACATAATACTACTGAGGAATTGGAAATCATCAAGGCTCCTCAGGTCAAGTTCTCTCTTGACAAACTGGATTGGACCAAGGCAAATAACCTCTATGCGCTTATCGAGTTTCCTCCTCGAAAGCAAGTCACACATCTGGATGATGCTGTGAACTTCCTGAAGAATTGTTCCATCTCCACAGCCCTGACCATAACACCTCCTGCACATCAGCTACTGATATCCCAATTCTGGTACTCTGCCAGACACTCTCAGCTACCATCCACCAAAGACTCCTAAAAAACAATCGACTGTATCCTCTGTGATACTGACTATGGCACTATGAATATCACCCCTGCTATAATCCGCAAAGCCCTGAACCTTCCCTTGGCCACCAAAGAAAAACCCTTTGTTCCTCTCCCTGACCACAAGAAAAACTCAGACAGGGAAGCAATCACTGCATTCTTCGATGCAATGGGCTATGTATGGGAAACTGGGAGGGACATGAAGCTTGAGAAGAAGCTAACCCTCATCAAAAAGTCTAAAATGCCCAGCGAGGTGAATTTCATCTTCGCTCACTTAATCAGCTGCATGACTGCAAAGACCGGCTCCTCTGATCAAGCCGCTCAGCCTCAGCAAGCAATGGGATATGCCATGCTGAAAGGTCTACATGTAGACTGGGCATCGATAATCTACGATGATTTGGTACTCAGAGTAGACTCCGTCGCTGACAGATCTCCATGGGTTCCTTATCCTCGATTCATCAGCGCCGTATTCCAAACAGGCCTGAAGGACAGCTACCCAAAAGAGGGTGACCTGAAACTCTCTCAGGTTGGCCCTAAGGTTCTCGACTTCAAGCCAGTGGCGAATGAGGTACGTCTTTCTACACTTTTAACTCTTCTCAAATCTACTTCTTCTACTTCTGTAGCTCCTTCAGCGGACAAACCCACCGCTGATACTGAGGCTGCAACCTCCATTCCTTCTCTTAAAAGGAAACACTCCTCCACCCAACTTAGTTCCAAAAGAACTAAGAAAACCAAGGAGCAACCCCAGCAATCTTTTGCTGAAGACTCCTCAGCTCATCTCAAAGAGCTGAAGGAACGTTCAGTGGTACGCTCTGCCACAGCTGAACAAGCCACCCATTCTATCCCAGCTTCAGCGTCTCTAAACGCTGAGGTTACAAACTTGGAATCAACCCAACCTCCTTCAGTCTCTCAAAAGACGGACGAAGAGATTCTCAGTGAATCCAACGCTGAACTCCGCACCCAACCTTCATTCTCAACCTTCGCTTCTCCCTCTACTCAATTGGACTCTACTCCAGTTATCACTGAAGCACCTGTCATTCCTCCAGAAGCTAACGCTGACACTCAGGGAATGATGGGCGTAGGACCTGCAGCGATGACCATGCGTCCACGCACTCTAGCTGACGACATGGAACTTTTCTCAGGACACCGTGATTTTGATGCATTCACTAATCCTCCTGCAGGTATACACCAACCCCTATACACTGTAACTGAACCCCAAACTTCTGAGCTTTCCTCTGTTCACAAGTTCTTATATGTTACAGGTCCTAATTTGGGAGACATCAACGTCTCTCTGAAGACAATAGAGACGACGCTGACAGGTCTCACTACTACTCTTTCCGACAACTCTTCAGCTGTAACAAACGCTGGAGAGAATCTTACAAAGTTGACAACCGTGGTCGAAAAGAATGCCTCCAAAGCTGACTTGGAGAAGGTTGATAAAACGCTCAACAACTTTGCCAAAGTTCTCGCTGATATCTACACAGACTACCTCGCCATCAAAACTTCAGTTGAAACCATGTCCAGCGAGGTCACAACGTTGAAGACATCGGTTGGCAGAATCGAAGGAGATGTGTCTGCTGTAAAGTCCGACGTGAGTTCTGTAAAGACTGATGTGGATTCGATGAAGCAAATGATGCAGCAGATCCTGACCAACACGACCGCCTCTGCCCCTGCACCTTCATCTTTTACTCCGGCGGATCGTGCTGAACTCGTGAAGATCAATCCTGGTATTTCTGGTCTAGAAAACAGATTATCAGCGATTGAAATTTGTGTGGGGATCCCTGGCCAAGAAGACAGGGAACCAACACAAGCTGCTGAATCATCACATTCCTCCCCCACTCATAATGAAAAAGAGGGGGAGAAGAGCGCTGAAGACCTTTCCCATGATGAATCTATCAGGGGAGAGAAGACTGAAGACCTCACCTTCACTGAAGAGGGTGAGAAGACAATTGAAGCAGCAGCCGCTGGACCTCAGGGAGATGAAAACCCTGCGGGAACCGAGAAGCTTACCTCTGCATCTGAGGGGGAGCAACTCGAAGAAGAAGCTGAAGAATCTGAGTCTGAAGCTGAAGATGAAGAAGCCATCGACTTGTCTGATGACGAACCATCCTCTTCTCCAAAGAATGATGATGATGAAGAAGATGATGATGATGACTCTTTTATTGTCAAGCCTGCTCAGAGGACCACAGCTCTTAGAGGCATACTGATAAATGAACCTACAGGGGAGCGGACAAAGACAAAGCCATCAGCGTCTGAAGCTGACAAGGGCAAAGGAAAAAGTGTCGCTGAAGACGATAAAAATCTGACGATCTTGCTTAAAAGGCCGGTTTGTCAGGTACACTAATCTTCCTTACACTACATCCTTCCTCTCTATACACATTATCAGTTCTACACTCGCTATAACTTCCATACACTTTATCCCATTCTTTCTCTATCTCTGTTCTACCCAAGTTCTTACTCGAACGATCATTGTGTTTCAGTTAGTCCTCTCCCCTGTTTGAGGATATCGCTGAAGTTCCTACAGCTACGACTTCACCAACAATAATCCCAGCTCCCAACGCTGAAGAAATAATCCCGGTCTTAGATTTGAACTCTGAGACTGATGAACCTGAAGAACAGATACTCTCTCACAAAAACAGACCTTCCTTGGCTCCTCAAAAGCTAAGTGAAGAGGATCAGAAAAGAAGAGATGAGATGATAAAGAAGTTCGAGGATCAGCGAATCATTCTGAAGCGTGATCAACTTCCTACTATTCCTCCAAAATTCAAACTTTCACAAAAGGAATACAAGGATCACCTCAGAGCTGAACGCCTAATCGCTGAAAGAAGGAAAGCTGAAGAAAAAGACAGAGAATACGCCATCCAGCTTTCTCAACGATCAGTAAAAGACCCCAAGCTGAAAAGAGCTCCCATTGACGTCCAACGTCAGCTATGGGATGATGCTCAAAGGATCGTTAAAGAAAAGACTAAGGTCTCTGATACGACTTTGGAATGGTGTAAAGAAATGCTGAACTGTCGATCTCGACCATCCAAAATCATCAAAGTAAACATCAGAGGAAGACTGTACGCAGACGTTCCTGTTGTTGAAGTTGATGTCTATAGAAAAGACAAAACCAAACAAACCTTCTATGCTGCTTCCTTAGAGAAGTTTGGTCTCTCTGAATGGTTGGAAGTGAAATTGGCCATTCAGGGATCGCGCTCAAAGTTCAAGAGCCATGTCGAGAAGATCTTAAACACTCAGATCGACCTGGTTTCTTCTGCTGTGGATATTCCTCATTCTACTCTTCTTCCTCCTCAACAAAGAAGAGTCTCTGCAAAGGAAAAGAAAGTCTCAGACTCAGGTCCTCATATACGGAATGAAACAGGTATTGGTTTCTCTCGTGCTGAAGTTCTTGGCCCTGATGCTGATCTCTCAGCGCTTGACACCTCCCTACCACCTGGAGAAACTTTCATTTCTGGCACAGTTGTAAGTGATCCGTATGGCATATTCTTTCTAGACTACGAAGGAAACCATCACTTTCAACGCATCCCTGAGCTTCCAATCACTCCCATCGAACAACTCAGAGATCTCATATACTGGTGTGAAGTCAGACGCGACATTAAAGCTAGACACCTGAAGCCCTTGATTTTTGAAGAAGCTCTGAACAAAAAGAATCAAGGAGTAGATGTCCCTGACTGGATGATTCCCACATCAAAGACCCTCGATGAACTTCTCATCAAGGAAGAACCTTTTGACAGATAGGATCGCCTTGTAATTCTTTCTATCCTTATCTGTCTACATCTTTTGTACTTGTAATTGTATTAGTTGTACTTGTAATTTTTCCACTTCCATCTGTAATCTTTACATAGTTTAAAGAAAAATTTCAGCGAACGTACTTTACTCCATCAGTACAGAAAAGATCCCAGAAAACAGTAAAATGGACAAATATTTTATGAGTTCTTTTTATCCTTATGTTTTCATTAAATAGCAATTTTCTCTGTTGCTATGTCATAATCAAATAGGGGGAGATTGTTGATCCAAACCCTCAGTGATTTGATAATGACTCTATCTTTTATACTTAGTGAAAATTGTAAGTAAAACAATATGTATCAGAGTTTCACTATCGCTGATAAGTACTAAGATCTTACAGTACCGCTGATAGGAACTCTTGCTCTTTAGATTAAACATTCAGCGAACACTGTTCACCATAATGCTCTGAGTCTCTTCAGTACTTATGGTGATCGCTGATAAGTTAGTTGTTTACTTATGATATCTGAAGACAAGTTTCACGTCAACATAGGTTCTACGCTGAAGTCGAAGATCAAGCTCAAGAACCAGCGACAAGTCTCCTAATGAACTGATGCGGATCAGCGAAGACTCAGATTTGTCCACTTAACGTGAAGTATCAAGTACAAGACTTCAGCTATCGCTGAACTCTATCATTCGCTGATATAGAATGATAGATCGTTGAATCAACGGAAAGCTGATCATGAAGTCCTCCGTACAAAGTACTTTTGTCTTAACCACCCTTGCACGACTCCGTACGATATGTCAGAAAAAGAACCTCCTTATTGTCTGAAATCGTACAACCACTCTGATACTACACTGTTCAAACATGCGGCTACTAAGGTTGTCAACAAAGGTCAATGACGTACAACCAATGAGCTGCTGCCACGTGTAAAGTGTAAACTGCCATGCATTAAATGCATGCAGTATATAAGAAGAAGAACTCACTTCATTTTGAAGTAACTTGCTAACTCTGGACAAGTTCATCCTTCTTATCTTGAGATAGGTTATTATTAGTAATTTCCTTCTCTTTCTTAGTGCAAGAAACTTAGTGTTCCAACTTGTTTAGATTTAGGTTTATCCTTAATCTTGTTTCCGCAACAAGCTGTAAACTGTTAAATGATTTATCAATAAACAATTTAGAAAAGTAAAATCTTAGTGTTTGTATTCATCGCCCCCCCCCCCCTTCTACAAACTTGTATAACCCTTCGGGACCAACAAATTCCCTCGTTTTGTCTTTCGCTCGAAAGAAAATTTATCTAAGTGTATTTTTCAATACATGGATCACTATGTCATGACCATGGTGTCCCACATGGTCATGCCGAAACATATATGTGTCATTATCCCAAAGTTCTTTATTGGTGACAAAATATGATTTAATGACATAGATAATCCATTAAATTGATACATTAAATTCTCTAATATACGTTGCTTTCATATCATTAGAGTTGATGTACATATACCCATTTCCATTCTTATAATATGATTTGTACGAATATTTTAACAAGGTTCATATTAATATAGTGCTTTAGTGATTGATCTTGTGTCATTAAGCAACAAGTGACAGTCCATCGTCTAAATGTTTGGAGGAATTAGAAATTATTAATTCAATGAATAACAATCTATTTCTTATGATTGTATGATATGTCACAAAAACAATCAAGTTCTCCTCGATACATTCCTATATGGAACGAAGAACATTGAGAGTTTTGCATTTGTTCTTTTATGTGTTCATTTACATCTCTAATGGTTATAAACTCGGGTGTATATATACACAAATGCAATTAATTTGATAGTTAAATTATATTTAAATAAACTTATACTTAACCAATCTTAGATATGACATAGTTCGTTTATAACTTGTCCCATTTTCTATTAGGAGTTCGTTCCCGACTCTTGCCATGAATTTGACCCTTTCCACAACCTTGTCCATATGATACATATTTAGCATATGTGTGTGGATTAATATGTTCAACTCACTATCCTTTGGAGTTCTTTCATCTCCAACGCTTGCCTTATTCACCCCAAGAATTTTCTTTATCTGGGTATGTCTAGCGTTGTTACAAAAACATTGCTACAACTCTTAACCACTTACATTAAGGTAATGAGTTTGTTAAAGGTTATATTGCAGCTTATATTGTTTCATTAGTATGATTGGTGATATAGGAAAGATGAAAAAATGTTATTCGCATAATCTTTTGTAAGTTCCTTGCCACAAAGATTGAGATGCATTTTGAGACATGACATTTCTTTGTCAAAATCAGTTACCTTCTTGTAATCAAGTAAGTAGGTTTCTTTCCACTGTAAGGTTAGTTTGAGAAGTATATGGTACTCAATATTCCCGAATTTCCTTTTTGGGACTACCCACGGTTCTTGGGGGTTTCTAGTTTATTTTCTCTGAAGGTTGTGACTGATTTATCGTCTCAAAAGCTTTTAAAATATTTACTTGTATCTTAACATCTAGTGTTTTTTTTCTTTAGGGTCAAAAGGGTTCGATGATTTTTGCATATTTTCTTGTGTTTTTCGAACCTATCTTATCGCAATCAAGTCCTTCTGATTCAAAGATGTCGTAGAAATGGGGAATATATTATTTTCTAAAATAGTGAATTATGGTTTATACTTATTATTTTATGTATGAAATTTAATTATCATAACAATATTGGATTATTTTCGTATGCTTACATTTTATTGATAATATATCATCAATATTTCAATTTGCGAATAAAAATCACTCAATCTATTGGATCTCCAGATAGTAGGGGAATCACGTGGATTTCTTAAGTCCCTATAAACCTTAGGGCTATTTACACCTGTTCGAAAAAAATCCAAATCGATATCTTGCGATTTAATTAATTTGAATATAACATTGTTAATTATAAAGTTTTTGGCAGGAGACCGAAAAGAATAAGGGTTTGGCATATGAAGCCAATTTCAATGTTTTAATACCATAATAGTATTTTACGAGATTACCTTTAGACAAATAAATATTGGTTTTGACATAAAGTCAACTTCAAACTTATAACATCTTATTGGTATTTATGGATCTTTTGGTAAAATACCAAATATTAGGGGGTGGAAGTGTAACATCCAAAAGTTATTTATAAGATTGGAATTAATGAGTAGGAACTCATGATCAAGATAAACATTTGATTAAGATTTTAACATTTTCATGTTATTTTTAGAGATTTTGGTAAAATATCAAAAAATATGGGGGCTGAAAGTGTAACTTACGAATATTAGGTACAAGATCGCAATTTAAGATAATGATTTGAATATTATTTGAAGATATCAATTTTAAACCTAAATCCATAGCTAAACTAATATGGATTTGCACAAATTAATTAAATATTCAAATAATCATCTTATGAATCGATCGTTTGAATGAGTCAATTAAATACTTCACATTATGCCTCAATGAACATATTAACATACTACTAGTGAATTGGGATACATAAAACAATTAATGAGTACACATTAAATATGGTCATTATACTAATAGTGCAATGCAACAAAATTTTATGCATAACAATAACAAAACATAGTACTATAGTACTGCAATTAAATGAAGAGTTTACATATGTTCGCTATATGTTATTAATACCACAAAAATTTCTATATTACTTCAAATATAATAATATACAAAAATAATTATTTCATATCGTTTACAACACATGTAAATAATCATCAAATATTAAATTATTACGATAATTATATTATACAAATAATTACATACACATATTAATCTTACCATACTTAATAACATTAAATGTTAAAATATACAGCAATACCATAATAATTAATAATGAACATACAATTTTTTTGAAAAACAGCATAATATTTTATTCAATTTAAATAGGAATCCACAATGTTACTGCATGTGTACAAAAACAACAGCAGCAATACCAAACACTTCCAAATACTAAAACCAAAGCATCCACAATAATGAACATACAATTGCATTTTTTTCGTAAATTAAATTGATCTAATTTAAATAAAAGAGTAATTGCCATATGACAATGGTCCAATATCAATAGAAATTAGATGATCCAATTCACATTCATGTGGAAAACAAAAATCAATAAGAAAAATACAATTCAATTTAAAAAAATACAAAAATCAATAAGAAAATATCATGTGGAAAACAAATGTAAATTGATTTTTTTTCATACTCTGTGTAATCCACCAAAGTATAATTTGATTTTTTTTTAACTTCCTTATACAGCTAAAAGAAACTCAAAACAAAACCATATACTAATTTATAAGTACAATGAAATCACATATGAACGCAAGCAACGTAACATGTTTACAAATACAAATATGAATTCATAAAGATGCTTACTTGAATTAAGGCTAGACAACGGATCGAGTAGTTCTTTAATTAGTGGCGGACGATAAAGACAATGAATTTGAGCTTACGTGTTGATAACGTGTTATAGGAAAGAAGAAACATAACACAATAGAATGGAGAGAATGAATCGTAATTCTCATTAATCATAAGCCCTTTATATAGGGATGATTTACAAAGAGATAATCATGAGATACCAATTTCTAATCTAACTCTAATGCCTCTATCTCTATCTCTAACTTTATCATTATCGTCTTATACTTTGACGATGACACATTTATCCTACAACATTATTGAATTATTTATTTTTTCATATTTCATTTTAGACCTTTATTATATTAATATAAATAGTTGTATATAAATTAAAATATATTAAAAGAATACATTAAGAATACAATTTTTATATAAATTATACAATTGTAATCGTCTCGTAAATACTTTTGAAATAAACCCAATATTGTTTGGATATAATCATATTATTAAATATAACGATTATATACAAATTAACTTGTTTTAGATTCTTAGCGTTTTAATTTTTCATTTTACATCAGTATCATATTAAAAATACGTAATGATAGATTAACTAAAATACATTATAAAATTCATTTTTTACAAATTATATCATTATAATTTTAGAATAAGTTTATTATTAAATACTTTTTAATTTATTAAGTATTGTAAAATATCATAAATATGTATCAAGATTTTTCAAGAATGATGTATCGAAACTTCTTTAAACTTGTATATTTTACACCATTATTTATATTTATCTATCTATACTCTTTTAGTAAAATCTATTACGGTTATTTTTGAATTTTTAGGAGATACAAATCTCGATACATAATTTACAAATTTCAAAGTTTCAAAAACTCTTACATTGAACATAAAAGTTAAAAATAAAATTATTATTTAACATACACTTTTATCCCTTATAAATAGTTATTTAATTTAATTTAATTTTATATCTTTTTCTTTTATATTTTATATTTTTTATTTTTTCACTCTTATCATACATGATTGTATATTAACTAAAATACATTAAAATATAATTTTATTTTTACAAGTTTTACTATTATAATTGTCTCGTCAATGACTTTAATATGAGCTCAAATGTTATGGGGTTGAAGACCCCACTATCGAGCGAATCTTTTTCAATTTTTTTTGACCAATTTATCATATTGACCTTTAATTTTATACATTGGATATACGATTAAAAAACACATAAAACCATAAAATTGCCATCGTGTGATGGAAAATAAAACCGAACATAAAACAAGATTAGTTTTACAAGTTCTTAGTTTTAGATTCGAGATCCTTCATACTGCATCACTCACATGTACATATCTAATATATGGAAAAAAGGAAAAATGAACCAAATTTTCAAACATCTCCACTAACAAATTAAGACGGCAGGTGCTTGCAACTGCCGCAAGGCAATAATCGATTGAAATACACAATCACCGATATAATTGAATTCCAGCACAAATGTCGGATTGGTTGATTCAATCTCACATTATAACTTGTACTACAAGAAGTGAAAATTAACAGAGAGAATTGAAGTAGCTACAAAAGATAATTTTGTGTATAACAAACAAGTAAGGTCGTTTATCCTATCTAACTGGTAATAGTCAACATTTTCACTTAACTTGTCGGGGTAAGATTTTAGTCCATTTAAACAACATCGTATGCAACATTTTTATCCGGTACGTACGCGCTTATCCGTTAAAAGTAGTTACTCTCACTTATTGGTCGTTGTCATCGCTCTTACCGGGTAGGATTTTTAATTTTTGTTCTGTTAATTCGATAAGGTAAAATGAGTCAAACACATATCAAATAAGCGTTTAGTAAACGACAACTAAAGATATATATTTTATGTGTTCATTACAGCAGTGCCTCCATTAGCTAGCTAGCGACGTGCAGTGTGATGAGGGGTCTACCAGTAATACGTTATCAGCAAATGAAGCCCTTGTGGGAGATCACATGGTGGACCATATATTTGGGTTTGGCTTCATGGGACCATCCCAATGCTTTTTATTTCATCGGCCGACTTCTTTGACAAATTTGCTAAGATAAAAGGGTTTGGTGTTCACACAAACACAACTAACTGCATGCAATTACAGTTTAATGAGGTAAACTAATTATTACTTTTACCAAAAAAATGCTTCATGTATATTAACCAAGGCTCTAAAAAACATGTCTTAGCGTTGTCATGGCGTGATCTTACCGCCATGTTTACCCCCTTGACGTTGATTGAAGGCGTCGAGTTTGTTAAAGCACGTTATGGCATTACAAATCTGTGTATTTTCGATTCTTCAAACCTGTATACATCGAATTTTGATTAGAATTTGTCTATTAGTATCAATTAGAATTTTCCCATTTGTGTTGATTAGAATTTTGAAACTCTTTTGTTTGTCATTTTATATGAATTTAAATTATTAATAACTTAATTATTATTGTTCAAGACACTGACATAAAAACACACATATATATACATATATTATATAATTTGCCGACTTAAGCTACGCTTTGGAAAAACGTCATGACCTTGCCGTAACTTATAAGGGCTTGAGACTTGACTTCGCCTTCATGTCACGACTCACGCCATTTAAAACCTTAATATTAAGGTTAGACAACATAAAAGTGGGTTTGTCATGGGGCATGGCCATTGAACTTTTTCTTGATCCAAATACCACTAGGTAACTATTTCACTACAAAAAAATTGAATTTATAGAATGCCTAAATAGTTTAATTAGTGTTCCAATAAAGCGATTTATAAGACTTAAGACAAAAGAATAAAGTGTCATATGTAAAATTGTTATATATAATAAATTTATGGAACGATTTTTGGCGTTGTCGGTCATACATAGTTTTCATGACATCTTTTAAATAAAATGTCGTATTAGTTATTTACATGACACTTTTGAGACTTGTTATATAAACCCATCTTTTTATAGTTTGCTTTTCAAATCGTGTCGTATAAAAATAGCTAATACGACACTTTTATTAAAAAAATGTCAATAACTTGTTATGACGCCCGAAAATGTTTGATAAACTTATTATAAGACTTTTAGATAGAACACTTTATTTTTTGGTCCGCATTCTATTAATACACTTAGACATATAAACCCGATTTTGTTGTAGTAATCATAGCCAACTTGTTAAAGATGTATGTTTCTCTTATTAAGATAATAAATCTATATGAATGCAAAGACAAAAGAAGGCATAAAAATCCGTTGTCTCAAAATTCCATATTTAATCATCGTCTTATCAATGAAATTAAGACACATCATAATTTTATATATTTTAAGTTTATTCAATTCAAGTTTATATCTTCCCGAGGATGATGCATATTGATGTGATTAGTGGATAGGAATCAGGCCGACCCTTCTCACATGCAACTTGTGTGAGTGCACAAGGTATTCAAAGCCCAAAAAGGGATCAATTTTTTTATTATCTATTATTTGTTTTGGATTTAATAATTTGAGAGTTGAGCTTTAACTTTAAATACAAAGGCAACTCTCAAACCTCAAATTCCTAATCCTTCATTGGTTCTCAAATCATTAGTTCATTAGTTTAGAGTTTAATTTAGTGAGATTGAGATTCATCGATTTCCTTAAAATTCTCAATTGACCCTATTAGACTTACTTTTTTGCATTTGTCTTGTCACTTAAGATTACTTGAAATTGCACTTTAATGTTTACTTTGAGAGTTTGAGTTTTGCATTAGATTTAGACTAAGTTAAAACTTACAACTTTGATGTAATTTATTATTTTAGGGTTGTTTACCAAACGTTTACCCAGGTAATCATTATCGGTAAAATTCAACACCATCACTTTACTTATCGGGTAATATTCTAGTCCACCAAAACGATATCCTATACAACAATTTTTCTGGTAAACGCTAACCATGATAAGAGTCTTCGTCATCACTTACCGGATAAGACTCTAGCTCGGTCTTTGCCTTAGCTCTTATCGGGTAAGATTCTTGGTCATTGTCGTATTCAATCCGGTAAGATAATTTGACTTGGTAAGCTCTTACCCGGGTAATCGTTTGGTAAACGGTCCCTTAGTTAAAACTAACTATAGTTTCCTTGTCTTTTAAGAAATGCACGAAGACATCGTTTTAGGTTATGTGTATTTATATTTTGTAATTCGGGGGTTTTAGTTTTTATGTACCACTTGTATATTTTTATTATAATTAATAAAAATTGGCGTGTGGATAGCCGTCTAGCTTGACTAGGTTCCAAACCGGTGAAAAAATCCAAAGTTTTCTTGGTTCATTTGCTCAAAAAACAGTCATATGGACATCTTTTTTGGCATCTTCATACATGACACAAAAAACCCTAAGTCCGGTCCTGATAGGAATGAGACGTGAGAATGACAACATATTTTTATCCTAGAAAAATATGAAAAACTAAGATGGAGAATCGAGCCCATAAAGATGAGAGGAATTGAAGGAAACTACGAGCAAAAGGCTAACCTAACACCAACCCTGTTAAGCTCATGCTAAAAGCTCGATCAATCTTCATGCAATAGACCCTACCGTTACTAATAAAGGAAAGTCCAAAAATGCAGAAAAGCGGGTACACAAGCACCCGAGTCTTCATAGATCGACTCCTGTCTTATGTAGTTATGTTGTTATACGGTATAAGAAGGTAAATAACATAAACTTTCCAATATTCTACATTAATATATGGTTCAATACTTCTACGGGTAATTCTTACTTTTTTATTATAGATTAATCCTTAGACAAATAATTTGTCTAAGTTTAATACATTCTTGGCATGACACGACGATCCGTTGTTGGATGAATGATACCGCTCGGACGGGTCATATAATACACTACTAAACAAATGACCTAATCCGACGGACGTTTCCGACGGAACCAAGAAATGTCAATAAAAGTCAACAAAATGTTAAGCCGTCGGAAATCCGTCACAAATCCGTCACTCAAGTTGTAAAAAAAAGAAAATTATATATTCTCGAAATTGTTTGTGACGGATTTGTGACGGAATTCCAATCCGTCACAAATATTTGTTAAATTACAATTAAGTTACTTAATTAACGTAATTAGCAATTAATTATTAAATTACAATTAATTAATTAAACTAAATCGACATTAAAAAATAAAATCTTGTTAATTTCCGACGGATTTCCGGCGGAAATTTAAATAATTTAATTTTTTTAAATTTCCGTCGGAAATTTATAAGATTTTATTTTCAAATTTTTTAAAAACCAATGTTTTTTAAAAAATTTATAAATTTTCGACGGATTTCCGACGGAAATTTAAAAAAAAATTATATTTCCGTCGGAAATTTATAAGATTTTATTTTCAAATTTTTTAAAAACCAATGTTTTTTAAAAAACTTATTAATTTCCGACGGAAATTTAAATTTTTTTTATATTTCCGTCGGAAATTTATCAGATTTTATTTTTAATTTTTTTAAAAATCAATGTTTTTTAAATAAATCTTATTATTTTCCGACGGATTACCGACGGAAATTTTAAAAAAAATAATATTTTTAAATGGCCGTCGGAAATTTCTTGAAATATGTATTTTTTAAATTTTTTTTATGAACTTTGTGACGGATTTGTGGCGGATTTGTGACGGATTTTTTAAAAAAATTACGTTTTTGTGTTTTTTTTCCACAATTCATGTCCATTAATACTTATTCATGTCAAATTGGTCTTTGTAGGGTTTATTGTGGCTTAGTGGTTGGTATTAGACTATAGTGTGTCTTAATTGTCTTATCGACCCAACTACACTCCACATGCATATTTGTAATACATATTTACAAACATACACGTAATAAATCACATGTGGTATTATATTGGGCCTTAATGAGTCGTAAAATATTATATTGGTCTATAACAGTGGTTTAGTGGTTCATGTGGAGGTATAATGGTGGTTAGTTGTCTAGTTTACCCTAATAGACAACACATGCATGATGTATGTAGTTGATATGTGTACACAAGCACACAATTGTAACCACTTGTGTTATTGTGTCTTAATAAGTCATAAAATGTCACAATTGGCTATAATGGTGGTCTAGTGGTTCACATAGTGGTCTAATGGTGGTTAGTTGTCTAATGGACCCTAATACACAACTCATGCATCTATGCAATCCGAAAGTGTACACAAGCACGTAATAAGTCACTACTTGTTTTATTAGGCTTTAATAAATCATAAAATGTCATATTTGACTATAAGGGTGGTTTAGTGGTTCATATCGGGGTATAGTGGTGGTTAGTTGTTTAATTGACCCTGATACACAACACATGCATGATGTATGCAGTCGATATGTGTACACAAGCACACAATTGTAACCACTTGTGTTATTGGGTCTTAATAAGCCATAAAATAGCATAGTGGCTTATAATGGTTTGTTTAGTGGTTCATATCGGAGGCTAGTGGTTCTTAGTTGTCTAATTGACCCAAATACACCACACATGCATCTATCGGTTCAATTGAGTTTTGATCGGTTCAATTTGGTTTAGTGGATCTATTGGGTTGTTCGATTCGATTTGCTTTTAAATAAGTTTTGTTCGATTATAGCGGTTTAAGATGATTTTTATTCGGGTTTGTTCGACTTTAACGGGTTTAATTCATTTTTTTGTTTTAACCTTTAGTAATGATATTATTAGTATTATTTAATAATACTAATACTAATAAAATATAGTAAATAATACTAATTAAGAAGAAAATTAAAATTACAAAAATAATAATAATTATATTAATAATAATATTAAAAATATTATTTTTTTAAATTTCCGTCAGAAATCCGTCGGAAATTTCTTGAAATATATATATTTTTAATTCTATAAAAATCAATGTTTTTTAAAATCTTATTATTTTCCGACGGAAATTTAAAAAAATAATATTTTTAAATTTCCATCGAAAATCCGTCGAAAATTTCTTGAAATATATATTTATAAAATTTTTTAAAAGACAATGTTTTTGTAAAAATCTTATTATTTTCCGACGGATTTCCAACGGAAATTTAAAAAAATTAATTTTCTTAAATTTCCGTCGGAAATCCGTCGGAAAATAATAAGATATATATATTTTTTATTTTTTTATGAACTTGAAATTAAAACACTTAAAATTAAAACACCTAAATCACGTTTCCCTCTTCTCTCACTTCTCACACTCAGCTAAACCCATCACTCTTTCCCTCTTCTCTCACTTCTCACTCTCACGAAACCCTAAGGCCTAAACTCTCAGCCTCTTCTTTCTCTCACCGCACGCACTCACCTCACGCACTCCGCCAGCCACCGTCCGCTCAGCCGTCGGCCACCGTCCGGTTCTCACCTCACGGTATCTGCTCAGCCTCCGGCCACCGCCGCGAAGTTATCTGCAGATAGGGGTGTTCAAAAAAACCGTCGGACCGCTCAAACTGGTCGAACCAAGTCAAGTCGGACCGTTTTGGCGGTTTGAGCGGTCTGGCGGTCCGACCTGGTTTGAAAATTTGCCAAACCGGGCGGTCCGGTCCGGTCTGCGGTTTGGAAAAAAAATTGGACGGTTTGGACCAACCCGACCGCCACTTATATATATATATATATATATATATATATATATAAATTATTTTTATTTTATACAATTATTTAAGTTTAAGCCCAAATTAAATTATAAGCCCTATTATTATTAGTTTATTACCCAGCCCTTTTCATTTCAGTTTTCATTTCACGAGTTTACAGCTTCTTTACAGTTTTCACTTTCACAAACCCTAAAATTAGAATTTCGAAACACCACCCCAAGTCCCCAACAGTGGCGATTGCGAACAGCCGAACACCACCATCGTCCACCCTTAGCCACCACCGTCCGGCGTCCACCCCTAGCCACCACCGTCCGGCGTCCACCCCTAGTCACTGATTCCTTCTTTGTGGTTCTAGTTCACGCACGCAGCCACACACACAGTGACACAGCAGCATACGACTTTGTTTCAGGTAATTTGATGTGGACTTTGTTTGTAAATTTGTGTTGTATAAGATTATTAGAATTGTTTGTTTGATGTGGACTTTGTTTGTATTTGTAATTTGTGATACTTATTTCTGTGGTCCTTCTCCAGGATCCGATTTGCTACTCCCTACACCGATTAGCAACTCAAACGCCGCCGCTGCTCCTTCTCCATCTCCGGCCGCCGTTGCTCCTTCTCCATCTCCGGATAAGTCTAGTGTCCGGAAAAGTGTTGTGTCCGGATAAGTCTAGTGTCCGGAAAAGTGTTGCGTCCGGATAAGTCTAGTGTCCGGAAAAGTGTTGTGCCCGGATATGTCTAATGTCCGGAAATGTGTTGTATCCGGAAAAGTGATGTGTCCGGGAAGGGGTATCCGGACAGTAGGTTTGAACCGTTTAATCTGATCCGAATCTAATGCCCTTAGGTGTTCGACTGGTTTAGCTGGGAGGTATATAAGAAGTACGCTCTACGATAATCAAAGGTGAGTTCTCTCACTCCTTTTTATGACGTACCATTTTTACTGAATATGGTTCCTTTATCGAGCATGAATTGATTTATAAAAGTTATGCATGCTTTCATGATTTACATGTTTACACCCGAACGAAAGATGTTTAATGTTTTTATGCATATGGTTTCAAATGTATGTGTATGCTATGTGGAGTCGGTTGCACGGTGGGGCCAGGGTACCTTGGGATCTCTGATCCCTTGGGCATATGGAGGTTAGCTTGTAGGTTGGAATTCGTTTTCTCCTACATGAAGGAACGGGGAGTCCATTTGGATTCCGACGTAGACGAGAGGGTGTCCGTTAGGCCCCGATCGGAGTAGCTTATGCAATTCCCTGAACCCCGTGTTTAACCTTGGTTGATGTTATGAGAAAGATGTGAAAGTATTTCCTTTATGAAATGATCTTTTTACTGTGATAAATGTTTATGGAGGGAATTCACTAGACCTTTTGGTCTAACCCTCGCTTTTCAAAAACTAAACCATTTTCAGGTAAGCGTACAGTGGGAAATTCTAGTAAGAATTAGATGAAGCCAAGAAAGGTGTGGAGCTCATAGCGACTCCAAGGTTTTGAATGATGACTATAGATAGAATCTCGGCTGTGGATTTAGAGACTTCCGCTGTCAATTTTGTTTAGTATGAATTATTGATGATGTAAAGACAAGGTTTTATGTAATTCGAATGCTTATTTATGGTTGTTTTCCTGTTATGAAATTTGGGATGTTACATATTGATGTTGATTTTTGGGGATTAAAAACTGATTCTAACTTGATAATGGTTTTGGTACACTGCATTTTGTCTTTTTTAAATCACATTTAGTATATAGTATTATTATGGTAAAAAATCATATTTGATTGTATGTATTTATAATATATGTACGTAATGTATGTATGTATGTATGTATGTAATTTTTGGGTAAAATTGATTGTATGTATATAATGTATGTATGTATGTATATGTTTTGATGTGGTAAAAATCATATTTGATTGTATGTATATATAAGATATGTACGCATATAATGTATGTATGTATATGTTTATATGCGGTAAAAATCATATTTGATTGTATGTATATGTATGTATATATAATGTATGTATGTATATACAACTGGTTGGTAGCTTTTACGAGACGAAGAAGATGTTGAAGCAACTTGCTCTTCCGAAAGAAAAGATTCATGCTTGCAAAAACCATTGCATGCTATTTTATAAGAATTATGCTAATGAGGACAATTGTCGAGTGTGTGGGGAGTCTCGTTACAAGACAATTGGTCGGAACACTAAGGTGCCTAATCTGGTGATGACTTATTTGCCGATTGCACCAAGATTACAACGACTGTACATGTCTAAGAAAACAGCAGAGCAGATGACTTGGCACCATGATCATCAGACTCAGTTGGGAAAGATGGTACATCCGAGTGATGGGAGGGCCTGGAAACATTTTGACATGGAGCATCCTGATTTTGCTCAGGAGATCAAGAATGTTCGTCTTGGCTTATGTACAGATGGTTTCAACCCTAATAACTCGAACTCAAATCCGTATTCACTATGGCCCGTCTTTCTTACAAACTACAATCTACCGCCTTGGATGTGCATGAAAGAGTGTTACGTCCACCTCGCTTTGCTTATTCCCGGATAGAAGAGCCCCGGACAGAATTTGGAAGACCGTATCGAAGAAATTTAGCAATAACCGAATGACAGAGATTGATGGTGAAATATCCAAACACACAAATGGGTCGATCTCTACCTCTAGGCATGTCGAACGATTGGTAGGTTCTTAACAACGATTTACTTTAGTACCTTGATTTTAAGTATGTTACAATTAACACGTGTATGTATTTATCTTTGTAGAGAAAGGCAAATAATGGTGTGCCACCGACTTGGGTGGAGGTCTTTGATTACACACATAGGAAAAGATCGAAGTCAACGTCATCTTCTTCGGATGGCGCATCACTAGGGGATTACGTGACTCTGAGGGATGGCCGGATGGCGGTAAGTGTAGAATACCTATAACTTTATAATTGTTTACCTTTAATTACAAATCTTTATATGGTTTGTTCGGGAAACATTACGATTGTTTAACTTAAAATGTTAATATATATATATACACACACACACGTCTAGTTTTGGTTGTCATTTGTTGGGAGAAATTATAATTGTTTTAGTATAAATGTTGGTATATATATCTCCGTTTTAGTCTGGGTTGCCATTTGTTGGGCAAACGTTAGGATTGTTTTATTTGGAAACGTCCCATTTACAACTGTTATGCTGTCGAAATTGACTTGTGTTTTATACCATAGGGTAAGTATAAAGGCGATGTCAACCAAATATACGGCGAGGATACCACTTCTCATCCCATAATAGATGAAACATTGTGGAAACAGGCGTCCGGGGGAAGCAAGAAGGGTCGAATATATGGTTTTGGGAACACCCGTGATCCGAATTTGGTCTTGACGGGGGTACCCTCAGGTGGATATGCGAGTGGTGCATCGTTTTCTGATACGCGGGTGTGTACTTCCTTTTCTTTTTGTATAATGTTTATCTAATCGTATATAATTCATTATAATATTTTTTGTATTTTTAGATTCAAGCATTAGAGGTCCGACTGCAACAATCAGAACAGGCCCGTGAGAAGGACTTGGAGGAGATGCACCGACAAGAAGAGGTCCTCAAGAAGGAGATGGCGGATATGCGCCAAATAGATGAGATCCGCATGAAGGAGATGGAGGAGATACGCCAAATAGAAGAGGTCCGCAAGAAGGAGTATCAGGACATGATGGAATTGGTGAAAAGTTTAAGCCAAAGTCAGTTTACTCCATCCCAGTTTCCGCCTCCCCCGCCATAGTGTTGATGTTTGGTTGTTAAACTCTTGTTACTTGAACTAACGTATTTAAATTCTATTTATCGAACAATTAGGAGAATTTGTATTTATTATGCACAAGAACTCGTTGGAGAGCTTTAATTAATCTATGGTATTTGCATTCAGTTTTTAGCAGTTTTTAAGCATTTCCAGGAATTTAAAATTTAAAATTTTAATTATTTTTATAATTATTAAAAAAATAAAAATAATAATAATTTCCGACGGAATATTCCGTCGGAAATGTTTTTCGATTTTTCCCAATAAAAAAATAAATTATTTTTATAATTATTAAAAAAATAATAATAATAATAATTTCCGACGGAATATTCCGTCGGAAATGTTTTTTGATTTTTTTTTCATATATTTTAATTATCAAATTATATTAAAAATATTAAAAATCCGTCGAAAAGTTAATTTTTTAGATTAAGAAAATCTGATTAAGCGTGTGGAGTTTAAAAATTAGGAAAATTGGATCGACGGATTTCCGACGGATATATCCGTCGGAAAATCCTCATCCGTCGGAAATCTCGTTTTGTGGCCAGGCATTATCTGACGGCCTAATCCGTCGAAAATGGCGTTTTCCGACGGATTTCCGACGGATTTGGCCGTCGGAAAAGCCAATCTGTTTTGTAGTGATAAATTTCAACTAATAAATACATATAATGTTTGTATATCTAATTATTCGTTTAAGAAAAAGAAATACCATAGGCAATGCTTGGGACTTGATGGTTACAAGATTTCTCAAGTATATATATTAATTAAGTTTAGTAGTGTTATTTAAGAAAACACAACAGCAATATATATTTAAATTCATAAGCACTTGGAATAAGATCACAGATTAATATATATTCCGCCTTAATTAATTAAATGCATCTAATCTTATAGATTAACATTTTTGTATAGGCTTAATTAATTTATGACCCATTCATGTCATGTTTCCAATCTTATTATCATCCATTGTCCTTTTTGGACAAACACTTTCAAGGCATATAACCACCATGACCACCACCTTTACCACCTCCACTTCCACTTCCATATCCACCACCACCACCATGCTGATCAGATCCAGCTGTACCACCACCACCTCCTGAACCACCACCACCACCACCACCTCCGGCGTGTCCACCATGCGATCCTCCAGCACCCTCTCCAGCACCACCACCAGTACCATACCCACTCCCTCCTGCCCCCCCAGCACCAGCACCGGCTCCTCCTCCTCCACCGCCACCACCACCATGCCCACCGCCCCCACCAACTCCTCCAGCACCACCTGCATATCCACCACCGGCACCGCTCCCACCTCCTTCTCCTCCCCCATACCCACCACCATGTGCTCCTCCTCCTCCTCCGCCCCCATGACCTCCTCCACTTCCACCACCTCCGCCTCCACCTCTCGCATCCCCACCACCATATCCTGCACCACCGCCTTCACCAGCTCCAGCTCCAGCTCCGTATCCATCCCCATGTTCTCCTCCTGCACCATAACCACCACCGCCTCCACCACCACTACCTCCTCCTCCACCACCACCACCTCCTTCTAAACCGCCATGACTGTAACCCTCTTCAGCAGTCAAGAGAGCTCTAGTGGCAGCAGAAATGCCCAAACCTAATAACACCAAGAAAACCAGAGTTGAAACTTTGTGAAGAGCCATGGTGAATTGAATGAAAAATGAAGAGTGTGAGTTGTTTGTAAGTTGCATGAAATTGGTTGCATATATATAGGCATTGGGTATTATTTATTAATATGCACAATGAACCTACATATATAGTGGTCCACTTCAGAAACACACAACTACTATATATACAAAAAGATCTATTGTAATGTGCCTTTTGCTGTTTCCCACATTCATTTTCATCCTTCAAAGATATATCATGAGTACTTTGTCTGGTATATGTATATATATGTTGTCATGTATGTAGGGTATTCAAGCCTAAACAAGCATTTTGATCATTCATTAATTGCTTCTATCTCTACTAAAAAATTAATCTTTATCGACGGATTTCATCGAAGACGATTACCAACAGATCATTGGCGGATCCACAGTATGTTGGAATAAACATGATTTGTATTTGATGGATAATGAAAACATGATAATAATAAATCATACCTGATGATCCTGAGGATCCGGTGAAAGCGTTAAACATATTTGACATGGATTGACGGGTTCCCAGAACGAGATGATTGTATAATGATGGGATGATGATCGAGCTTGAGGGAGCCGATCTTAGGGGAGGCACACGGCTGGGATATAATCAGCAATATGTCATTAGGGTTAAAAGAGTGATTAGGGTACTCTATTTATAATAAGAGTATCTTACACTTTCAACCCTTGGTGTTTATTATGTGCAGTATAATTCCCCATAGTTCCAATCACCTAATGGGAAACCCTATAGTATGTCAATAATAGTAAATACGCCCATCATATATTTACCAGACATAGGGATTTCAGTTATTGTCAATTATCACATCAGGAATGATAAACGATCAGTGACGGTCACTTTTAAGGTGGTTCCAACATTCTCCCACTTGACCAAGCGATCTTTTATCTATGAGTACCAATAAGTCCGGCCGGGATAATACTCATTTTGTTTTAAACTGAAATCATAGCTAATAAGTACAGCCGTAGAGAAGAATATCAACTCAGGACCCCCACTAGTCAAACTATGACTCAAATTTAAAACTGAATAAGCAATGATCAATTGACTAAGACAAATTTCGTTATAATAATGTCCATGCACCATTATGAGCTCAAAGCGTAACTAATGGACAAACAAAATCTGAATATAGAGGAAAATTTATTAAGATAATAATAATGACCAATAAGTACAACATGCTATTAAATTAAGTCTTTTGTAAGCTCCATCTTCGACACGTGTCCTACGAAGACATTAGGAGGAAGACCTTTGGTCATCGGATCCGCTAGCATATTCTTTGTACTTATGTACTCAATACAAAGGACATTTTCCTCAACCCGTTCGCGCACGAACAGATACTTTGTATCAAGATACAGCCCAGCGCCAGTTGAACTGTTACTGTTCGAGAAAGTTACGGCAGCTGAGTTATCACAGTAAAGCTTCAATGGTCTAGAAATGGAGTTGACGATTTTGAGTCCACTGACCAGGTTCCTTAACAACATCCCATGACAACTGGCATTATAAACGGCAACGTATTCAGCCATCATGGTGGACGTTGTAGTCAGCTTCTGTTTGTGACTCCGCCATGAGATAGGTCCACCAGCTAACATAAATATGTACCCAGAAGTAGATTTCTTATCTTCCTTGCATTTAGCAAAATCGGAATCAGAATATCCTACTACTTCAAAGTTGTCACTTCTTCTATAAGTTAATTTGTAGTCTTTGGTCCCTTGCAGATATCGTAGAACCTTTTTAGCCGCTTTCCAGTGTGCTATTCCGGGATTAGATAAGTAACGCCCCAGCATACCAGCGATATAAGCGATATCCGGACGAGTACAGACCTGAGCATACATAATGCTCCCTACTACAGACGAATAAGGTATCATCTTCATTTCTTCCTTTTCAATCTCAGTGCTCGGAGCTTGGAAAGAACCAAACACGTCCCCTTTAACTATTGGAGCTACAGTGGGTGTACAGTGCTGAATGTTATAGCGTTTTAAGATACGCTCAATATATGCGTTTTGAGAAAGTCCCAAAACACCATTATGCCTATCTCGATGTATTTCGATACCAATGACATAAGAGGCATCACCGAGATCTTTCATGTCGAAATTTTGCGAAAGAATCCGCTTCGACTCATGCAGCATATCCAAGTTGTTACTTGCTAGTAGGATGTCATCTACGTACAAGACAAGGATTATAAAGTTACTCCCACTGATCTTGAGATAGGTGCATTGATCCACTTGATTCTTTAGAAAATCTTGCCCTTTTACGATTTTATCGAACTTGAGGTACCATTGTCGTGATGCCTGCTTCAACCCATAAATGGATTTCTTCAACTTGCAGACCATATGCTCTTTACCTTCTGGAATGAATCCTTCAGGTTGTCGCATGTATACATCTTCTTGCAAGTCTCCATTCAGGAAAGCGGTATTGACATCCATCTGATGTAACTCTAAATCATAATGAGCTACCAGTGCCATAACAATCCTTAAAGAATCTTTACGAGAGACAGGAGAGAAGGTCTCTTGATAATCAATTCCTTCCTTTTGAATAAAGCCTTTTGCAACCAGTTTGGCCTTATAGCGTTCGATGTTTCCTTTCGGGTCTAATTTGGTTTTGAAGACCCATTTACAACCGATAGTTTTGGATCCTTCAGGAAGTTCAACCAAGTCCCAAACATCATTATGATGCATGGAATTAAGCTCTTCAATCATGGCTTCATTCCACTGAGTGGCCTGATCACTATTAATGGCTTCTCGATAAGAGGTAGGATCAGTAAGCTTTCCAATGTTCTCAACTTCAGATAAAAAGGTTACGAAATCATCAAAATTTGTGGCCCTGCATGCCCTAGATGATCTCCTGAGTTGATTTTCCGGTTCAGTAACGGGAGGAGTAGGATCAGCGTTGGGTACAAGAGGCGATGATGATGTTCCCTCGGCGTTTTGGTTAGGAGGAGCTGGATCAGTGATATTAGGAGCAGCGGTGGGTACAAGAGGAATTATCGGAGGAGTAAAAATAGCGGAAAGATGGTTTCCCCCCGCTTCTTGTACTTCTTGCAAATCTGAGTCATGATTTGTCGTGCTCCCACTGATCTTTGAGTTCTCAAGAAATGTGGCATGCTGCGTGTCAATGATGCTCGTAGTGTGGGAAGGACGGTAAAAACGATAACCTTTTGAGTTATCAGGATAACCGATAAAGAAACATGTAAGGGTTTTAGGATCCAGTTTCTTTAAGTTAGGGTTATAGACTTTTGCTTCGGCAGGACAGCCCCATACTTTCATATATTTTAGACTCGGTTTCCTACCTGTCCAGATTTCATAAGGAGTTTTAGGGACAGATTTTGATGGAACCCTATTGAGTATATGAACGGCCGTTTTTAATGCCTCAGTCCAGAGGAAAGTAGGTAAGTTAGTGTTAGCAAGCATACTTCTCACCATGTCCATTAAGGTTCTGTTTCTCCTTTCAGCAACACCATTTTGTTGAGGAGAACCAGGCATGGTGTATTTGTTAATTATGCCTTGTTCCTTGCAAAAGTTATAGAAAGGACCAGGAGATTGACCAATATCAGTATGTCTACCATAATACTCACCTCCTCTATCTGATCTCACAACTTTTATTTTATGATCAAGTTGGTTTTCAACCAAAGTTTTAAAATCAATAAAAGTTTGTAAGGATTCAGATTTTTCCTTAATCAGATACAGGTGCATATAACGCGAGTAATCGTCAATGAATGTAATAAATGATGTATGTCCTGTGATTGATGCGGGATAAGGACCACTAATATCAGTGTGAATTATTTCCAACAAGTTGGAACTTCTAGTAGCTCCTTTCTTATTCCCTTTCGCCATTTTGCCTTTGAGGCACTTAATACATGTTTCAAAATCACTAAAATCAAGAGAAGGTAAGATTCCATCCTTTACGAGTCGAGTCATTCGATCTCGTGAGATGTGGCCAAGACGTTTATGCCACAACATGGAGGAATTCTCTATTTGTTTAGGTGATTTTGTTGTTTTAGTTACGTCATCAATATTAAGAGACAACAAAGATTGTGAGAAATTATGATCTAGTTCTAATCTATACAGCAATCCATCCAAGAAACCTCGACCAAGCAATTCATTATTATGAGTAATGGCAATCTTGCCGCAACCATGAATTATTACATAACCTTCAAGGTCTAGTCTAGATATGGATACAAGGTTCCGAGTAATTCTCGGTACATATAAGGTATCCACTAGTCTAATACACTTTCCGGTACTCATATGTAAATTTAAAGTTCCCATGGCTTCGACATCTAAGAGATCACCGCTTCCAACTCTAAGTTTTCTTTGGCCCTTTGGTAGCTTCTGGATTGTAAGGAATCCCTGCATTGAGTTTGTCACATGGACCATAGAACCAGAGTCACCCCACCATGTATTAATAGGGACATCAGTAGTAAAGGAATCAAATATTGCATAAAGAATGTTACCTTTCTTAGCTAGCCATTCCTTGAACTTAGGGCAATCTTTCTGTCCGTGCCCTTTTGCACGACAGAATTTGCAGTTAGGTTTGCCTGTCAAGGGTTTAGAGCTAGAGGCAACGGCACCATGATGATTATCCTTTTGGACTTTATTTCCAGTCTGATTTCCGTGATTACCCTTCCTTTTCTTAGAATTACCAGTGGTTGTCAGGTGAACGGCTTCAGGTTGTACCAGCTTTAGGCGATCCTCCTCTTGCACACACATTGCAATCAGTTCACTTATCGACCATTTATCCTTCATAGCGTTATAGTTAACTTTGAAGGTGTCGAACCGAGCAGGCAAAGAGGTCATTATGAAATGCACAAGAAAATTATCAGAGACTTCCATCTCAAGACTCTTAAGCTTATGAGCCATATCAATCATTTTCATAATGTGTTCACGGACACTGCTATTTCCTTCATATTTCACAGTGAGCATCTGTAGCATTAAGCTACTTGCATGTGCCTTAGACGATCCCTTGAAGTGATCCTCAACAGATTTGAGGTAAGTTTTGACTTTATCAAAGTCAGGGATAGCTCCTCGGATACTGGGGTTGATGGAGTTCTTGACCATCATTAGTGACAAGCGATTTGCCCTTTCCCACTTTTCAAAATCCGCTTTCTAAGCTGCAGTAGACTCAGCAGTAATAGCAGCGGGTTCATTATGGCGAATAGCATGGTCAAGGTCTAGCATCCCCAGAGTAAGAAGTAGTTGATCCTTCCATGAAGCAAAGTTCGCACCAGTAAGTGGCTCAATGCCAAAGTTAGGTACTGATGTGGAAATGAGAAGAATATTAGTTATAGAAGATTATCTTAGTGACTTAGTTAGCTATAAAAGGCGGATAAAGTAATGTTTCTTAAAGTAATGTTAAAGTAAGCAGGCCTAACAGTAATATTTCTTAGAATAATGAAACTATGACCATTTTAGTGATGAAGCTAGTGATAAGTAAACCTATTGTAAACACCAAAACAATAAGTCAAAGTAAGGCTCTACTTAGATGTTACATCACCTTTGGGCAGAAATAACTAATATCTAAGTAAACATGAGCGTTAGGGTCATGCAACGCAATGCTTATCTTTTGACCTTTGGGCACAAAATAGAGCATCGTGTGAATTATGCATGTAGAGAGTCCTCTTAACACACAGGTATATTAAATCACCTTTGGGCAGAATTAGTATACTCAGTGTTCATTATGCAAAAGGAAAAGAATGCATTATGTGAATCATATTTGACCTTTGGGCACAAATAATGAGACCATATATATTAGTGCAAGGGTTTTCGGTATGGCAGTAATAGGAATGATCCATACCGGGAAAAAAAATTGAGGAATTCGGTATGTACAGTACCGAAAAGAAAAGTATTCGGTATCCAAAGTACCGAAAAGTTAGGTTTTCGGTATTCAAGATGCCGAAAAGTAAGGTTTTTTCGGTATGCAAGATACCGAAAAGTAAGGTTTTCGGTATGTAAGATACTGAAAAGTAAGGTTTTCGGTATATACAGTACCGAAAAGTAAGGTTTTCGCTATGTACAGTACCGAAAAGTAAGGTTTTCGGTATGTACAGTACCGAAAAGTAAGGTTTTCGGTATGTACAGTACCGAAAAGTAAGGTTTTCGGTATGTACAGTACCGAAAAGTAAGGTTTTCGGTATGTACAGTACCGAAAAGATAAGAATTCGGTATGCAAAGAACCGAAAAGTTAGGTTCAACCGAAAAAATTTCTATACATTGATCAATTCGGGATAAATAACATTGATCAATTAACATGGCATAATTAGGGTTTAATGCAATGAAAAAAAAAATATTATAATTGCTGGAAAATTCTAGAATACGGCGGCTGGATAATGAAAATAAAACAGAACCACCCAAAAAAAAAGTTTGCGGCGGCTGGAAATTTTGGTTTTAGCAATTCAATGTAATTTTGTTTTGATTTAACAATTCAATTCCTTAAGTTCATATGTTACGGCATACAAGAACAAAAGAAAATTTTGCGGCGGCATAATAAAAAAAATACAAATCACGAATCAGATATGAACCCGATGCTCTGATACCACATGTTGGAATAAACATGATTTGTATTTGATGGATAATGAAAACATGATAATAATAAATCATACCTGAGGATCCTGAGGATCCGGTGAAAGCGTTAAACATATTTGACATGGATTGACGGGTTCTCAGAACGAGATGATTGTATAATGATGGGATGATGATCGAGCTTGAGGGAGCCGATCTTAGGGGAGGCACATGGCTGGGATATAATCAGCAATATGTCATTAGGGTTAAAAGAGTGATTAGGGTACTCTATTTATAATAAGAGTATCTTACACTTTCAACCCTTGGTGTTTATTATGTGCAGTATAATTCCCCATAGTTCCAATCACCTAATGGGAAACCCTATAGTATGTCAATAATAGTAAATACGCCCATCATATATTTACCAGACATAGGGATTTCAGTTATTGTCAATTATCACATCAGGAATGATAAACGATCAGTGACGGTCACTTTTAAGGTGGTTCCAACACAGTAGACCGGTTAAATGTTGACTTTGCCTCGTAAAGTTGTCGGATTGAAATAAGTGTTCGGAATTGACAGGCCTTGCCTCCCAGGATCTCGGCATCATGCATGAATCATCAAACAACAATAAGGAAGAACAAGAACAAGAGAAATGGGTTGAACCATTCTAGTAATCTGAAATATAATATGATATTCAACTAACGAAATCGTTTACATAAGGACTCTATTTATAGACATGAACCGGTGCCTTGAAGAGGTGTCAACGAACCATTGCAACCCTTCGGTTGTGACTGCTTCTAGACCATCGCAACCCTTCGGTTGTGACCATCGCAACCCTTCGGGACCATTGCATAACCGCCTTTTAACTAACTAATAACTAACTTCTATAATAACTGAATTACTAATATAACTATAACTAAACATATGTAACTGTTATATCATTGTGGTTCCAACAATCTCCCCCCTAATGATATAATCAGTAATTATTCGGTCTTCAATCAATGATGACATAATCTTGGAACTATCTTCAGGTTCCTTGTCTTCATCAATTTCCTAATCTTTGTTCTTTGACGCGATGCTTCCTGCCCTCGTGGCTCGTGCCTTTAATCGACGGTTTTTCTGACCGTTCATATTTCTCCGGTTCCGATTAAGGTATGTAAACCTCTTTTCGGTATGGTTTTTTTTTCACTTCTCTTGATCGTTCTTGAATTTCTACTGTTGGTTTATCTCCGGTTGTCTTCTCTGGTTCCGATTATAGGTATGTTCTCCTTTTCTCGGTGTGAGACCAGTCGGTGGTAGATACCTTCTGGTTTATCGGCCGCCCTGGGTTTCTCCCGTTGATTCAATCAACGCCTTCCTGGTGTTCTTCTGTTGAATCTTCTGGTTTATCGGCCGCCCTGGGTTTCTCCCGTTGATTCAATCAACGCCTTCCTGGCGTTCTTCTGTTGAATCTTCTGGTTTATCGGTCGCCCTGGGTTTCTCCCGTTGATTCAATCAACGCCTTCCTGGCGTTCTTCTGTTGAATCTTCTGGTGCCGATTTGTTGGTGAGATTTCCGGTAGATGATGATAATTTGCGCATGAATTTGATCTTCGTTTGAACCCTTTGGCTCTGATACCATGTTCGGAATTCAGAGGCCTTGTACTCCCAGGATCTTTGATCGAATACCCGACCATCATATGTACATCATGCATACAATCATCAGTCATACAAAAGAGAGAACAAGAGAAAGTGGTTGAACCCTTCTAAGTAATCTGAAATATAATATGATATTCAACTAACGAAATCGTTTACATAAGGACTCTATTTATAGACATGAACCGGTGCCTTGAAGAGGTGCCAACGAACCATTGCAACCCTTCGGTTGTGACTGCTTCTAGACCATCGCAACCCTTCGGGACCATTGCATAACCGCCTTTTAACTAACTAATAACTAACTTCTATAATAACTGAATTACTAATATAACTATAACTAAACATATGTAACTGTTATATCATTATGGTTCCAACAATAAGTAGTTTATTTTCAAGTCGAAAATCGATATTTAAGTAATAAATATTTATTGTTGATAATATTGCATTTCAAAATGTATATCAAATAGTTTATATATCACTAGTACACATAGGCATTATTTTGTAAACTGGTTTATTTTTGAAAAATACAAAGGATTTGTTAGATCACTACTAGACAAAGCCAGATTTCCGACCAAAGTTTCCAACGGATACCGTCAGTCTGTGAATAGCGAAGGAATAGATTAAAACTGATTTATTGAATTTTTTTTTGGAAAATACAAAGGATTTGTGATATAACATAAGAACGCAGTATTTTACACAAACTATGCATTATTGAGTAATTTTGGTTGAAGACTTTAAAATGAGATTAAATTCGGGAATTTCTTTTTGTATCTTTTGGGATTTAATAAATAAATGTCATAATTAACACTATAATAAATTTGGTTATTCTTTGTGGGCTTTCTAAGTACTTAATGAGACTTCAAATTTATTGAATTAAGACCTTTGTCGTATTTAAAGTGTTGTCATAAGTTTTTAGGGTGTGATCTAACAAGTTTTATTAACACTGGCAACCTAAAATGACACAAAAAACCGTGTTTTCTTTTGTGAACGATGGGTATCCATATCAATTTGTGTGTACCTCAACTAATTCCAAAAGCAATAGAGAATATATAGTCAGAAAAATACCTAGTTGTTTTGCAACCGGTGACCTCTGAGATTTCTTTTTGTGTTTTTAACCTTTCTTATATGTAACTATTTTAAAAAATGAAGTCATATAACCTTCAGAGCTCCGAGTCTCGACTGATTTTCTAAGTGTTGAGGATCATAGCCTCTGATTTTTATGATCAGGGCTCTGGACCTCTTTTAATGTTATTTCTGATTCTGATTTAGCTCATTGTAATTGATTGCATATCTTATCCGCTAACAATTGTAACTGTTATGCAATTTTGTCTTAACCATTTAAACCGTTTGTAACCGTCGATCTTTTATGTAAATAGGTAAACGATAATCTGGGTAAAACTTTTACCCAGATTTTAAGATCACGGTTTTCCCTTGAGTTATGTAAAACTTACCCAGATCTTTTATGTAAATAGGTAAACGATAATCTGGGTCCTTTTACCGTAAAAGGACTCGATCTTACAGCTTTTAAGATCACGGTTTTCCCTTGAGTTATCTCGATGCAAAATTCGTGATATCCAGGGTGATAAGAGTTGAATTATGGTTTTCGAAAAACAAAGTTTCAAGATCCAAAAAAATTTTAAAAAATTGTGTTATACGGTTTTATGTTTATACAAATAAAATGATTATTTCAAAAAGAAAACTATTGCACAATCTCTCTCTCTCTCTCTCTCTATATATATATATATATATATATATATATATATATATATATATATATATATATATATATATTTATTGTATAAATGGAAATCCAACACAACCCATTTAGATCCGCCCTAATTGCTTTTTGAAATATTTTATAAATGATTTAGAAAACATTTCCGTTTGGTCCTTGTGATGGCATTATAGAAATGGGCTAATGAAAAAAAATAGTATCATGTTAGTGCTAGCAATTCGGTGAAATCTTCGTACAACACTAAAATCATATTAATTTTCTAATTAGTTATTTTATATATTTTGAAGAAAGATAGATAGCCTAGCTACTTACAAAACACACACACTAGAAACATTAATCTTGGTCTTCAACTTGAATCTTGAATTCAAAACACACACACTATGGTGTTTTCTACTCTTTGACAACTCTATCCCGAGGTTAGACGGTATGTTAGATTTTGTTATTGAAAAGTCCTTTAGTTGGATAATCCTTAGACGAAAGGAGTGTCGTAAGAACATTATAGAGTGGAGAATCTCCCCTCGTAATTGTCTGGATAAGATGTAATGTTGTTCTCTTTTCGCTAGCCTCTTGCTAGCTTTTTAATGAATTGTCGTTAAAAAAAAGAACTTAAACTTGAAGCTTCAGCCTCGGATGTATATTGAACCTTATATTTTGAAAACTTTACTAAAACAAACTTGGTTTTATAGAACACCTTTTGGTGCGTTTGGTACACTGGACAGAACAGAACAAAGATCATTGTCCCATGTTTGGCAGGGCTTTTATGTGGAATAGAGTGGAACAAGCTGGAATAGGCCTGTTCCACCTCCACCTAGGGGTGCTCAAATTTCCGACCAACCCGACCAACCCGGCCAACCCAACCCAACCCGAGGCAAAAAAAACCGAACCGTACGAACCGATGTAGCATCGATAATTTTTTTGAGTAAACCGCATGTATTTGGTTGATAACGGGTTAGGCCCAAAAATTTCCGGCCCAACCCGCCAACCCGTGAGAAAAGGAGTCCAAACTAAACTAGGTTTTCATATCATAGCGCCTCCCTCTCTCATTTTCACTTTCAGTCATATGTTGAATCAAATTCGTTCACTTCCTCTCTGATATGTTGAATCGAGGTTAAATAGAGGTTGAATCGAAGCTGCTGCCTGCTGGTGCCTACCGAACCTGCGTGCTTGGTAAGCTTAATTTCTTATTTTCATCTTTGCGATTTCGTTTTTCAATCAGCTTTGCTTTTCAGTTTTTACCCGTCGATTTGTATAATAAATTGAGGAGTTTCAATCAGCTACCCATCGATTTTCTTCTTCGAAGCTGCTGCCTGCTGGTTCCTACCGAACCTGCGTGCTTGGTAAGCTTAATTTCTTATTTTCATCTTTGCGATTTTATTTTTCAATGGAACTTGCATACTAAGTCTTTTGAATGTTTGTTGTATTTTATTGGTTTAAACTTTGAAACTATTTAGACATTGGATTTGATTTAATTTTGGTTTGTTAAGATTCGGTAATTTAGTTGAATGTTTGGCAGCACTATACTGCTGTTTGGCAGCATTAAGTTGCAGTTTGGCAGCACTAAGGTGTTGTTTGGCAGATTAAGCTGCTGTTTGGCAGCATTATGCTGCTGTTTGGTGCAGCAATAAGGTGATGTTTGGCCGATTAAGCTCAACCCGACCAACCAGACCAACCCAACCCAACCCGAACGGTTTGGGTTGGGTTGGGTTGAGAATTTTCAAACCGTAATGATTGGGTTGGGTTGTTAAAGTGCCGTCAAACCGGCCAACCTAACCCGTGAGCACCCCTACCTCCACCCTATGGAACAAGCTGGAACAAACTTATGTTTTACCAATATAACCTCAAAATAAAATCTAGTTATCTTATAAAACATCAAATACACGTTCTATTTTATATTTTATTCATTCTTTAAATTTTATTTATTGTATTTTATCTAATGTTATCTATTCTGTCATGTCCAGTTATGTCTACCAAACGTTGAACAGTTGTTCGGTCCTGTTCTGTTTTGTCTTGTCCCGTTCTGTCCTGTTCTATCTTGTCTGCATACCAAACGCACACAAAAGGTCTAAGCATCCTAATAAAATATTTTGTAAAATATTAAGTTATAATAAATTTATAAGATATATATTTTTAGACGTTTTAACAAGTTTTTTAGAACGCTTTTAATATAAGGTATCGTATTAAGTGTTTTATACGACACTATTTGAAAGAATGTCCGATAAACACAGTTGTTCTACAAAAAAAAATGGGTTTGTAGTGTCATATAAAGTAGCTAATATGACACTTTATTTAAAAAAAACATCTTAAAAAACTTGTCAAAACGTTCTATAAATCTATTGTAACACTTTTAGATTAGACGCTTTATAGTTTGGTCCTATAAACCTATATAAGTTATATTAAATAATCTATTTGGACGCTTTATAGTTTGGTTCTTATAATCATATATAGGTTCTCTAAATTATTTTTTGGGACGCTTAGACATTTTGAACGTCCTATATAGCCAATTATGTTATAGTACTACTTGATCGTATGACTTTGCCTGAAACTTTCTCATGCTTAGTCCTAACTTGTATCATCAAAACAACATTTGAATCAATGAATCGTAATAAGCCATATATATATATTTCAAAACCGGTACACGATTTAATGATAGGAACTTGTGCCAAGCTACAAAGCCTCGATGAACAAAAATGATGTAAGTGAAAGAAATAGGTGAATGATGATCAATTGTTGGATGATAACGTTGATTTTTGACACATAAATCCTCGTACATCAAAGTAACAAACCATCCAAAATAGAAGACTAATTTAATACTAGCCAAAATGTTCTAAATTAATTCAATTACTGGTTCTTTTGGATTATTTGAAATAAATATTTAACTATAGATTCTATAAAAGAATTATATTGATACTAGTTGTTCATGTTATCATTAGATATTGTCTAGACATGTAGATATGAGTTAGAGAAAAAATTATATTAGCATTGATCCCGTTAATTACCAGCTAAAATTAAGCTACGGCGATCATATAATACCATCGTGGGATGACGACGCCTACGCTTGTTATGCTCTAACTAGGAAATATATATGTAAAAATAGATAAAATTTAAATTGAGCCCCTCAACTAGATAATTAAGTCCACTATTTTTCTAATTTAATCCAATAACCCAATTTCCAAGCCCACTTGCAATCTAACTTCTCTTTTTATTATTATTAAAAAGAGAGCCCACAATACACCACCTCTGGACTTGATGTCCAACGTCAACCTCCAAGCTGCAAAATCTAGCCTCTCACCTTCTCCATCGCAATATCGCACTAATCGCTCCAGGGGTTTTTTCTTCAGTTTATTCAAGTTTTCGATTTCAATTTCAACTTCACTGGAATAGAAGAAATGTGATTCATACTCAAGAATACATAAATACAACCACAAATATCATACTTTCATCTTTTGTCATCATCTTCATCAAGTTTAAACCCTAAACTTTCCATAAATGGAAATTTAGGTCATTTGCCACAAATCCAAAGGTAAACACTGATAATGTCGGTTTTCGACATTATTTTCAATCTCAAATTAGGTGGTTTACGCATGTCTTCAAGTGGAATACGAATGTTTAACGGGTTTTTGTTGAGAAAGTACAGGTTTAAGCAATGGTTTCCAAAAGAGCAGCAGATTCGAGTTCTGGAGCTAAAAACGAGAAGAATCGAGGAAATGGGAACAGAAGCTGGCGCCAGTATTCGCGCCAGTGAACGGGCGCCACAATCTGCGCCAAGAACTGAAACAGAAACCGGCGCTAGTCTTGGCGCCAGCCAACTGGCGCCGCTATCCGCGCCGAGATATTAAACAGAACCTGGCGCCAGTCTTGGCGCCGGCCAACTGGCGCCAGTACTGGCCCCGACGCCCAGCTATTTAAAACCCCTTCTTTCAGCTAGGGTTGGGCACTTTGGAGACAGACGACGACAGCTGGAGTTCGGAGGCGATTTTTGGGAGCAGATCGAGAGCACGAATACCGAGGTGACAAGAGATCGATTGGAAGACAACAACGATTGAGTACGTGATCGTGGAAGGGATTCTTCTCAGGGAGTTACTTATTTTTTTCTGCAGAACTTTTCGAACATGATTTCTTCTACTTTGTTTGTAATCTTTCAGTTTTCTTTATACACCCCCAACATGAGCTAAACTTCATGTTGGGGGGTTGGATGATGGATGTTTCATAGATGTAGGCTTTGAACGATCCTTATTTCGGTTTTAATAGATGGATGACGACTTTGAATTCATGCTTAATGCTTTTAATAAACTGATCACTTGTTAAATGATTTGATAACTCTTGAGTGTTCGATGGAAATCTCAAGATTTAGTTCGAATTCAATGGCCACCGAAGGGAATTAGTTAGAGATAATCTATTTCCTTCGGTGTTGTGGTAAAAACCAATCACTTTAACTTAATTCAACTATTAGATCGAAAGATAAGCAATTTCAATTAAGTTAAGTCTCGGTGCAGCTTGAAGAAGTGTAACGAGTTTAGGTTTTACAAGTCATAAATCGTTTTAACCATTTATAAGTAATTTCGAAGTCTCATCAATTGAATTCATTCGGAGTCCAACCCTCCATTCTCTCTTTTGATATTAATCCCAATTAATTGTCCTGTTTTCATACGTTTTACTAGTCAAGATATTTTAACAATCAAACCAAACCAATTTTAATCGCTCAGTTAATAGTAACTATAGTCATCGCGGTACTTAACACCTGGTTCATGTGGATTCGATACTCGTACTTCCGTACGTATTACTTGAGACGACACCGTACACTTGCGGTTAGTCAAGGGGGGTGTAAACCAACCTATCAAGTTTTTGGCGCCGTTGCCGGGGAACTTGTTTTGTGTTAATATCACTACCAGCTATAGAAATTATTATATTGAGCATTTTCTTTTATTGCAATTTTAATATTTATTTTAATCCTCCTTATTCGCGATTTCGATCCAAATTTCTTGCTACTGCGTTTTACGAGAACTAACTTGTATTCTATTCTTTGCTGCAGATCACTTCTAGTTTATGCTAAGGAGGAGTTCCTCTGGTGAACTCGAACCGTTTGATCCTGAGATTGAAAGGACTGCAAGGAGACTAAGGAGGCAAGCCAGATTCAGACTTCAGCAAGAAATGGAGGGTGTCAACAACAACAACATCCATGGGGAAGATTGGGGAGAAGGGTTGCCCATGGGTAATGGTCAACCAATTCCAAATATGAATGCAAACAATCAGAACCACAACGTCAATCATGGTCTCAACAACATCAATAATGACGCCAACAATAATGTCAATCACGGTGTTGGCAACAACTACAATGTTAATCATGGCGTCAATGACAATATCAACAATGGGATCAATCTTAATCTCAACAACAACGCCAATCATGGGATCCACAACAACGTTAACAACAATGTAAATCATCCACCACCACCACGACAGAGGGTACCTATGCGGAATTTTGCCAACCCGAACATGGGGGCCGTACAGAGAGGGCCTTATGTCCCTCCAATTGCAGCAAACAATTTTGAAATCAAGACTGGCACCATCCAATTGGTGCAAGCAAACATGTTCGGAGGAGCAGCATCTGAAGACCCGCATAGCCATTTGAGAACGTTCGAGAAGATTTGCAACACCTTCAAGGTGAATGGAGTTGATCCAGATTCGATCAAACTCCGACTCTTTCCGTTTTCACTGAGGGGTCGAGCAACTGAATGGGAAGAGAGTCTACCAAACGGGCAGATTCGTACATGGAATGACATGGTGACAGCCTTCTTGAACAAATTCTTTCCACCGGGGCGAACAGCCCAATTGCTGTCAGATATCACCCATTTTGCCCAATGGGATCAAGAGTCTTTCTATGAGGCCTGGGAGCGGTACAAGGGTATGCTGAAAAAGTGCCCTCATCATGGCTTGCAAGAATGGATGATCATCCAAACGTTCTTTGGAGGATTGCATCCACAACATAAGAATGACCTCACCTCCGCTGCTGGGGGTGCACTGATGAATATGTCATATGAGGACACGTATGAGTTGATTGAGAATCTTGCGGAACATAGTTATGCCACTCCTCGGTCAGCCACTAGGAAGGTGGCAAGTGTGCAAGAAAGTGACGAACTGAAAGTTATTAAGGCACAATTGGCAGCTATCACCAATCAGCTGAAAGGGACAACAATTCAACCGTCATTCCAAGGAGATATGGGCTACCAAGAGCCAATGGGTTCACCTCAAGAGTTTCCTCCACCGGAGCAAGTGCACTTCCTTCAAAACCGCAACAACCGGCCGAGGAACGACCCTTTCTCAAATACTTACAATGAGGGATGGAAACGACATCCAAACTTCTCGTGGAGTCAACCACAGAACGCGCAAAAAGAGCCCATGTTCCAGCAACAGCAGAACCAATTCGGTAATACTTCTAACTCTTCTACTCAATCTAGTAACGTTTATCGTCCTCCAGGTTACAATCAAAGGAGGCAAGAAGAGGGGCAAGGAAGTGAGAAGAAGTCCGGATTGGAGGAGATGTTGATGAAATTTGTCTTGAAAATGGATAATGCGGTCGGAGAATTGACATCATCTGTTGGTACTTTGACCAGTTCAGTTGGAACAATAAGAGCTGCGACGGATCAAAACACCGCATCGATCCGAATTCTTGAAGGACAAATGGGGCAGATGGCAGATGCATTAGCTATTCAGAGCCAAGGTACATTCCCGAGCCAAACCAAGAAGAAGACAAGAGAGGATTGCAAGGCAATTAATCTGAGAAGCGGAAAAGAGTTAATCAAAGACCCACGTCTTGAGGCGAGAGAGGTGGAAAAAGAAACTCACGATCGCAAGACGGAAGAAGAAGACGAAGAGAAGATGGATGAGGAGCTGGAAATGGAAGGAAAGAGAGCTTCCAACGCTGAAGTGCCAAAATCTACACCGAAGGCAACCATACCACCGGTGGCACCGAAGGTCCCATATCCGAACCGGTTGAAAGCACAAAGGGATGAGGTTCAGTTTTCTAAATTCTTAGAAGTGTTTAAAAAGTTACACATTAATATTCCTTTTGCAGAAGCATTAGCTCAGATGCCGTCTTACGTGAAGTTCTTAAAGGATATCCTCTCTAACAAGAGGAAAATTGAGGAACACGCAACCGTGGCACTCACTGAAGAGTGCAGTGCAATAATCCAGCACAAACTCCCACAGAAGTTGAAAGATCCAGGGAGTTTTACGATTCCTGTTCATATAGGAGGTGCCGATTTTGGTAAGGCACTTTGTGATTTAGGTGCGAGTATTAACTTGATGCCTTTGTCCATTTTCAGGAGGCTTGGATTGGGAGAGGTGCAGCCTACAAACGTGACACTCCAACTGGCGGATAGATCCATCAAATATCCGTACGGAGTCATCGAAGACGTTCTGGTGAAGGTGGACAAATTCTACTTTCCAGTAGATTTTGTGATCTTAGATATGGATGAAGACAAGGAGATCCCTCTCATTATGGGCCGACCATTTTTGGCCACCGGAGGGGCACTAATCGATGTGCAAGGAGGAAAGCTTACCCTCCATGTTGGTGAAGAAACAGCCGTGTTCAATGTCTTTCCAACAGCACGAGTCGGGGTGGATAAAGGTACTTGCTATCGAGTTGACGTGTTAGAAGAGATTACCGAAGAGACTTCCAAAGCTAATCACAGTTATGATCAGTTGGGGAATGCGCTGACCGGAATGTGCACCGATAGCGAGAATGAAAGTGTAATGCAACTGAATGCGTTATCCGAATATCGAGGTCCGAGAAGACAAATGAAAGAAGATTTGGGTGAACCAATTGCCAAATCACAGCCATCATCAAAAGTGCCACCACAATTAGAACTCAAACAACTACCGGTTCACCTAGAATATGCATTCTTGGGAGAGAATCGAACATTGTCGGTAATCATAGCGGCACACCTCACCTCGGTAGAGAAAGAAAGGTTGATCCGAGTCTTGAGGGCTCATCAATCCGCCATCGGGTGGACCATAGCATACTTAAAGGGGCTGAGTCCAACATTTTGTATGCATAAAATCAATCTAGAAGAGGGACACAGGCCAACGATTCAGCACCAACGCCGACTTAATCCAAACATGAAAGAAGTGGTTCGGAAAGAAGTGTTAAAACTTCTTGATGCTGGAATTATTTATGTTGTGGCTGATAGTCCGTGGGTTAGTCCGGTACAAGTGGTACCCAAGAAAGGAGGAATTACGGTCGTGAAAAATAATGACAACGAGCTCATTCCATCGCGAACAGTGATTGGATGGCGTGTGTGCATAGACTATCGGAAATTGAACGACGCCACCAAGAAAGACACTTTTCCACTTCCGTTTATTGATCAGATGTTGGAGCGACTTTCGGGCCATGCTTACTATTGTTTTCTTGATGGGTATTCGGGATACAATCAAATCCCAATTGCACCAGAAGATCAGGACAAGACGACTTTTACTTGTCCATATGGCACTTTCGCATATCGGAGAATGCCATTCGGATTATGTAACGCACCGGGTACTTTTCAGCGGTGCATGATGGCCATTTTCTCCGACATGGTGGAGAAAACGATTGAAGTATTCATGGACGATTTCTCGGTCTTCGGAGACTCGTTCAGCACATGCCTAGACCATTTAAAGACGGTTTTGACAAGATGCCAAGAGACGAGCTTGGTGCTGAATTGGGAGAAATGCCATTTCATGGTGACCGAGGGAATTGTGTTGGGGCACAAAATCTCTAAAGATGGCATCGAGGTTGATAAAGCAAAAATAGCCGTAATAGAGAATCTACCTTACCCTACGACGGTGAAGGGAGTACGGAGCTTTTTGGGTCACGCGGGGTTCTACCGGCGATTCATCAAGGATTTTTCCAAAATTTCTAAACCCTTAAGCTCTTTGCTTTTGAAAGATGCTAATTTTGATTTTACTAATGAATGTATTGCTGCGTTTGACAGGTTGAAGAAGGAACTCATTTCAGCCCCTATTTTGACTGCACCCGATTGGAGTCTTCCTTTCGAGTTGATGTGCGACGCGAGCGACATTGCTGTTGGGGCTGTTTTGGGCCAAAGGAAAGACAAGAAGCTGCATGTTATCTACTGCGCGAGCAAAACATTAGACGAGGCCCAAGTGAATTATGCAACCACCGAAAAGGAACTATTGGCGGTTGTGTATGCATGTGAGAAGTTCAGATCGTACCTGGTCGGATCAAAAATCATCATCTACACCGATCACTCTGCCTTGAAATACCTGATGGCAAAGAAGGATGCAAAACCACGTCTGATCAGATGGGTCCTTCTACTTCAAGAGTTTGACATTAAAATCCGAGACAAGAAAGGATCAGAGAATACGATAGCTGATCATCTGTCCAGAATTGGAGAAGAGGCCACGAAACCAGTTGATACCAAGCCAATCAATGACGCGTTCCCTGATGAACAACTTTTCGCGGTAAGTTTTGTTGACCCATGGTATGCTGACTTAGTTAATTTTCTTGCAGGTAATATGAAGCCCTTTGGATTAAACTCACATCAGCGGAAGAAGTTCTATTCGGATGCTAAACGGTACTATTGGGATGAGCCATTCTTGTACAAGAGATGTGGGGACGGGATGATCAGACGCTGTGTACCCGATGAAGATAAAGAAAGTATCCTCACATTCTGTCATACTTTGGAATGCGGAGGTCATTTCAGCGCTGATCGAACGGTTGCGAAGATGCTACAGTCGGGGTTTTTCTGGCCGACAATGATCAAGGACACTCGCCACTTCATTTCTCGATGTGATAGATGTCAGCGAACGGGAAATATTTCAAAGAAGGATGAGATGCCGATGCAAATATTCATGGAGGTAGAGTTGTTTGACGTATGGGGGATCGACTTCATGGGTCCCTTTCCACAGTCATACCGGAACGAGTACATCATAGTCGCCGTCGACTATGTCTCGAAGTGGGTAGAGGCAATTGCTACTCCAACCAACGACTCGAAGACGGTTATTCAGTTCTTGAAGAAGAATATATTCACTCGATTTGGGGTACCTAGAGCACTAGTCAGTGACGGAGGGAGTCATTTCTGCAACCGCTATCTAGAGGCATTACTGAAGAAGTATGGGGTTAAACATCGTGTGACTACTCCGTACCATCCACAAGCTAACGGCTTGGCTGAAGTTTCCAACCGGGAACTGAAGCACATTCTTGAGAAGACGGTGAATGCATCAAGGAAAGACTGGTCGCTGAAATTAGATGACGCCTTATGGGCGTACCGGACTGCATTCAAGACTCCCATCGGAACCACCCCATACCGGTTGGTATTCGGAAAATCATGTCATTTGCCGGTCGAGTTGGAGCATAAGGCATACTGGGCAGTGAAGCAATTGAACATGGATGCAGAAAAAGCCGGGCAAAAGCGTTTGCTACAACTGGACGAATTAGAGGAAATCCGTTTGGACACATATGAGAACGCGTCAATCTACAAAGAACGGACACAGATGTTTCATGATCGAAGGATTCGAGAAAAGGTACTTATCCCTGGAAAAGAAGTTCTTTTATTTAACTCTCGTCTCCGTTTATTTCCAGGTAAGCTGAAGACCAAGTGGTCGGGGCCGTTCAAGGTGATTGAGGTGTTTCCGTATGGCTCAGTGGAACTAGAAGGACCGGACGGTCAAAGATTCAAGGTGAATGGTCAACGGGTGAAACCGTATCTGGGTGGTGAAGTTGCAAGAGTTTCGAGCATCTATTTCGACGAGCCTAAGGAGTAATTGCAAGAGAAGTCGTGCCACGACATTAAATACGGCGCTTGGTGGGAGGCAACCCACCGTAGGTTAGCTTTTATTTTTGTTATTTCATCTTTTGAATTTTTGTTTCTAATTTGTGTGTTGTTTGTTCCTGAGAAGTATCTCTCTAAGATCAGTGCGGTGAAGTTCCGTGAGCAGAGAACGGAAGAAGCAAGAAAGAGGTGAAAGAATGCAAACAGTGGCCGGCGCCAGTATTGGCGCCAGTCCACTGGCGCCAGAATCGGCGCGGGTTAAATAAGCATAACAAAACAGAGTCTGGCGCGGATGATGGAGCCAGCCCATCAGCGCCACAATCGGCGCGGGTTAAATGAACAGAAGCTGGCGCGGAACACCGCGCAGCCCAATCGGCGCCGGTATCCGCGCGGAGTTGCTGACAGGTATAAAACCCTCTTTTTCGTTTTTTTCAGCCATTGTCACAAACCCTAATTCTTCTTTCAGCCGTTTTTTTCTCTAAAAATACCCCCATTTCTCGATTTCGACCTCCAATCTCAAGAATCTACCAATTTCTTCTAGCTCTATCATCCACAAGACATCAAGGTACACTTTCTTGCTCCTAATTTCAATCTTGTTGGAAAGGTGTTAGTCAAAACCGAAGGTATAGCTATTTTTCCTTCTATTGTTCTTCATTTTCAAGTGGGTATATAGGATTTTCTGATGATTACTGCCATGAGAATGTTTTGACATGCTTATTTCATAGTTTTCTCGCATAGGGCTTGATTTTCTTTGAGATTCATGATAGTGTCTAGTTGGGCTCACCTTCTGTGATAATTTTGTGCTTGCTAAGAACTTGTGTCTACTGATTTGTGAGTATGCTGCGTTGGAATGTGCAAGATGAGCTTACATGAGTGTTGCTACTTGGTGCTTATATGATATGAATTGTGGGCAGCAGTGCTTATTGACTGTGCTTAATGATTAAGCTGCTATATTTTTTATGAGTCTCCATGTGCTAGGGCAGAGTTTTGGGTGATATTGTGTGATTATGTATGGTATTCGTGGCTATTAGACCTAATAGGATACACAAACCTAAGTTTCACTTAGGTTTGGGGTGCCTAATCGTGATTTATTTGTTTCCACACAACACCCCATTGTAAACCCTGGTTTTACCAAGGTTTGGGGTATGATTCTTGTGCTTCGATGATAATATGAGTTATGCAACAAACCTAGTCTTGGACTAGGTTTGGGGTGGATTTATTAATTATGTGTTGCTAAATAACTCATTATCTTTTTGCAGAATCATGGTGCGCACAAACCCGGAAAATCCCGCAAGGTGGTTTCAATACTACCAAAGCAACCTAGCCACCCGCCGCGAAGTTGCACGACATCCGCATCTCAATTTCGACGACCGAGTGGAAAAGTTCGAAGATAGAACGATTCATCCCGAGAGGGGAATGAAGATTGATGAAATGCCAACCGCCCAGGTTCGAGATATTGCAATTCAACAGGGATGGACTAATTTAGTACGGGAGCCAGAGCCATACGATCCGGAGCTCGTTATCGAGTTCTACGCAGCAATGGTACCCCCGGCTTTCGGGGAATTTCATGTCGTCCATATCCGTGGGGTTGAGGTGCGCATCACGATGGACGACATCTGCAACCATTATGGAGTGCCGCGTTACCCAAATCTAGATGCGACGTTCGGTATACCCCCAATTCAAGATGTCAGGCAGGACGAGACGCATAGCCCCATTATCGCGTCAGCATTGAGGCGCAACAGGCGCGATGAATGGGCACCAAGAAGGCATGAGATCAAGAAAAGCGAACTACGCCCGGAAATTGGGTTGTGGTTGCGATTCATCAAGGGGAGTCTCGCCCCTTCCACTCACTACACCACAGTTGATCCGTACGTGGCGCGTATCTTTTATTGCCTTCAGCACAACATGTCGTTGGACGTCGGCCACATTGTGATACTCTACATGATTGATGCCGCGGCTGAGCGGAACACAGGTATACTCCCTTTTCCGTGTTTGATTACTAAGTTGTGCAGAGATGCGGGTGTAAGAATTGGAGGCACTGTAGATCCCCCTTCACCGTTTGATCGGGGTACCTACCGCGCCCAAGTGACTGTTGCCCGAAACTTGGATGTGCGAGAGGCGATTGCCAACGAGGAAATGGAGATACCAAGCGATGCAGATGATGTGGAAGCCGATGATGTCAACTATGAGCCCGCTGCGGATGAAGGGCACCCGCCCGTTGATGCTGATCAGGAGATGCGAGTGCGAATGGAGGCGATGGAACGTCAGATACGATTAGGATTCGCGAGAATGGACAGGGGGTTCAGGTACTTGGGTGTACCAGATGAAGAGGGAGAGGACCAGGATGGAGCAGGACCGTCAAACCTACCACCGGCACGAAGAGTAAGGCGACAGCAGTTGGGCGGTGCCAGACGACGGAACCGTGGGGAATGAAGACGGTTTGTTTTCATTTTTCCTTTTTGATCTATTTTGCTCTAATTCTATTTGGGATGACTGTACTTAATTCGCACAAGTTATTTGGGATGATTGTAATAGAAGTAGGTGCACATTGGGGACAATGTATATTCAGGTTTGGGGTGGATGTGAAGTGATAGTGTCATTGTGATGATCTTTATTATATCTTAGGCAAGGAACGGAATTAGAGTTATTATGATTGAATTTTTTCTGAATCACCGTTAGTAGTGAGTAGAATCTGCTTTTTGAGGAATGAACTGTAAAGGATAATATAGCATTGAATGAGAACCGAAGGATTGTATGCATTAGGGACATTAGTGGAGACCACCCAATAGTGAGGTATTGAGCCAATCAAGCGTCGATTCTGAGAGAAAATACATGAAATCGATACACTTCTCACTAATTTTTGTCGTGGCTATAGTTGATCTCACTATAGACTTGCGCCAATTAGCAAAGACTCCCATAGGGATATCTAGTGTTACTAGCATCTTATCTGAGTGTAGACCGTGAGAAATGATTCCATGCAATGTGAGTATAGAGTGTTTTTATCTTGCGCACCCTTCTTTTCGAGCGATCCTTAGCCATTTTTGCAGCCAAACACTGATTATGTCGATTCTGAACCCCAAATTAAACCCTAGCCTTTATAATAGCCTACCTTGGTCCAAGAAAGTACCGGTTACGAGAGGTGGGATGAGACATTGTATGAAAAAGGGGGGGAATAAAGAGATGTAAATCAGAAGGAAGTACGGAAAGAGTGATATGACCAAAAAGGGTCATGCAAAAAAAAACAGTGAAAAAGAAATAAGGCCAACTGATCATCTCACTGTAGAAAAAAATGGGGAGCTCAAATGTATAGAAGGAAATAAGGTTGACATACTCAATCAAGGGAAGTGGGATGCAAACATGTTGAAAGAGGCAAAAGACAAAAAGGAAGGGTAACTATTTGTTCGTACACCGGTACTGTGAGGACTTTTGATCCGATTTACCTTTCGTTTCTTATCCAATAGCCTAGCCCCATTGCAACCCTTGTAAAGACCTGGATGATCTTTTGGAAAGTATGAGGATAGATGAAAGTGACACTGATAGTCTTAGTCTTGTTAGTTGGTTCATTCCGAGATCGTTTATTTGGACATTGGTGCGTCTTTCTTGTTACGTTGTTCATGCTATTATTTGAGTATTCTTGCATATAACCTCCAATTGCATGACGACATGTGGGACAACCTAGGGTTCGAGTGAATTGAGAGTCCGGCGAGGTAGGGTCGAAGCGAAATCCTCCCTGATCATGCATGAATTTAGGTGGAATTTGATGTAGTGTGGTCCCAACCAGTTCTATTCTCAGAGAGTAAGTGTTTCGACCTTTGCAAACTGGGGGTATCTCGGTAAAGGATTCTGATTAATCAATTAATTCCTTTTGTTGAATAGGATATGTAGAGATCCATAATGACACCACCGACTTCACAACTGTGCGAATTTTGTTTTGACCCTGGTTTTTAAATTGTTCTATCGCTATTTTGCTTGAGGACAAGCAACGCTCGGTTTGGGGTTGTTGATAATGTCGGTTTTTGACATTATTTTCAATCTCAAATTAGGTGGTTTACGCATGTCTTCAAGTGGAATACGAATGTTTAACGGGTTTTTGTTGAGAAAGTACAGGTTTAAGCAATGGTTTCCAAAAGAGCAGCAGATTCGAGTTCTGGAGCTAAAAACGAGAAGAATCGAGGAAATGGGAACAGAAGCTGGCGCCAGTATTCGCGCCAGTGAACGGGCGCCACAATCTGCGCCAAGAACTGAAACAGAAACCGGCGCTAGTCTTGGCGCCAGCCAACTGGCGCCGCTATCCGCGCCGAGATATTAAACAGAACCTGGTGCCAGTCTTGGCGCCGGCCATCTGGCGCCAGTACTGGCCCCGACGCCCAGCTATTTAAAACCCCTTCTTTCAGCTAGGGTTGGGCACTTTGGAGACAGACGACGACGGCTGGAGTTCGGAGGCGATTTTTGGGAGCAGATCGAGAGCACGAATACCGAGGTGACAAGAGATCGATTGGAAGACAACAACGATTGAGTACGTGATCGTGGAAGGGATTCTTCTCAGGGAGTTACTTATTTTTTTCTGCAGAACTTTTCGAACATGATTTCTTCTACTTTGTTTGTAATCTTTCAGTTTTCTTTATACACCCCCAACATGAGCTAAACTTCATGTTGGGGGGTTGGATGATGGATGTTTCATAGATGTAGGCTTTGAACGATCCTTATTTCGGTTTTAATAGATGGATGACGACTTTGAATTCATGCTTAATGCTTTTAATAAACTGATCACTTGTTAAATGATTTGATAACTCTTGAGTGTTCGATGGAAATCTCAAGATTTAGTTCGAATTCAATGGCCACCGAAGGGAATTAGTTAGAGATAATCTATTTCCTTCGGTGTTGTGGTAAAAACCAATCACTTTAACTTAATTCAACTGTTAGATCGAAAGATAAGCAATTTCAATTAAGTTAAGTCTCGGTGCAGCTTGAAGAAGTGTAACGAGTGTAGGTTTTACAAGTCATAAATCGTTTTAACCATTTATAAGTAATTTCGAAGTCTCATCAATTGAATTCATTCGGAGTCCAACCCTCCATTCTCTCTTTTGATATTAATCCCAATTAATTGTCCTGTTTTCATACGTTTTACTAGTCAATATATTTTAACAATCAAACCAAACCAATTTTAATCGCTCAGTTAATAGTAACTATAGTCATTGCGGTACTTAACACCTGGTTCCTGTGGATTCGATACTCGTACTTTCGTACGTATTATTTGAGACGACATCGTACACTTGCGGTTAGTCAAGGGGGGTGTAAACCAACCTATCAAACACATAAGAAAACCTTAAACATTTAACACACATAAGAGTAAAGTGGGTTAGATGAACTCACCTTGGTAGTTTTCAAAGAAAACTAAAACCCTAGAGTGAGGAGGACGGTTGTAACACCCTAAAATCAGGGTAAATTTAAACCTGAAATAAAAGGGTTTACGCATCTAATATCCATAACATAAATGTTCTTAACTAGTGAAAATAATAACAAGAGTTAATTTACATCAACTTGTCGTCACCATAAACTCTTCACTCATCCCATTACTTCCCTGAGCTCATACCTGGTAAGAAAATATAATTTGAAACGATTAGGCTAACGCCTAGTGAGAACATTCAGTTTCAAAATAATACTTTTAAATCAATGTAAACAAGGTTTATCAATATTGACTTACACTCGTTCTTACCATACTCGTACTCATCTCATAATAACAGAATCATACTCAATCCCATGAGTATGTCTATCATTCAAAAAGTCATAACACCATGTTCAATAGCCTACTACGAATCATCACGGACTCTAGTTTATCGATCAAGCCTAAAGACTTAAATTCAATCGCCATACCTTCTCCTTAGAATAGAAGCAGAAATAGCACTTATATATTGCCTATTTTTAATCCGTCGAAAACACATGAAACAACACTTACACTTCATCTAATTCATATTTCAACATCTCAAATACAAATAGCAACTTTACTTTGCCTATTCAATTATTCAACCTGAATAGCAATTATACTATGCCTATTCAAACATTTAACCTGAATAGCTATTATACTATGCTTATTCAAACATTCAACCTTAATAGCAATTCTATTTTGCCTATTCAATCAATTCTATACGAATAGCAATTCTACTTTGCCTATTCAAACATTTTTTTATGAATAGCAATTCTATTTTGCCTATTCAATCATTTCAAGGATACACGAGAATAGCAATTATACCTTGCCTATTCCTCCTTTTCAATGATACACGGGAATGACAATTATACTTTGTCTATTCCAGAGCCCACACTACAAATCTCCACGGATTCTAGATTAATGCTCATGTCCAAGAAATTACAATTACACATGCCAATTTCTTGGAAAGGAAGTAGAGATTACAATTACACATGCCAATCCCTTCTCTTCCTTAGAAATCGGGAATTACGATTAGTCCACGCCTATTCCACGATTTCTCACACACACTGGAATTACGATTAATCCACGCCTATTCCATGTGATTACAAAACACTAGTGCCTATGGATCCATTACACTTAATCGTACTCATACAGGTTATTACTTAATATAAATTCTTCATAGCATTCAGTATGAGCAAATCATATTTATATCACATAGATTCCTCATATCATTTAGTATGAGCAAATCTCCTTTATAGATCTTACATATCATTAAATATGAGCAAATCATATTAATACATCAATTCCTCATAACATAAGTCCAACAATTAATATCATCACTCACGATTCCTTGATATAAATTTATATACCTAATTGCCTATTAGAACAATTAGTTAAATACTCGTAAAATTGTCCATCCAAAATTTATTCAGAAAACATCTCTTTATAAAAATATACCTTACCGTAATTTAAATACGTTTATAAAAAAAGGTAAGCTAAGAATGAACTCACCTGATAGTAGTAGCGTCCCTCTTACTTTACTTTCTCAAAGCCGTAAGGATTTCCATCACCAACTTCACAGAGATCTGAAATACCCAAATACATATTGTACTGGTATTAATCTACTGTACAGGACTGTTTAAAGACTAAGAATCCTAAATATCCAAAATTCACCACTCTTATCGCAACCCACTAACTGCGATAACCCTTGTCGCAACCTTCTACTTGCGAAACAGTACTTATCGCAACCCACTGTTGCGATAACCCCTTCTTGTCGCAACCAACTGTTGCGACATGCATCTTATCGCAACTAACTGTTGCGATACAACCAACCTTGTCGCAACCCAAGGTTGCGGCATTCATAACTATCGCAACTATTCATAAGTATCGCAACCAACTGCTGCGATGTTCATAACTGTCTGAACTCACTGAAATCATAATTAACCCAGAAATCTATACTTTTAAACCATAATAATTTCTACAAAAGTGCAGATATGTTTAACATCACTACCAGAAACTATTTATAAGCCCAGATTCCTCATAATATTCAAAAAACAACATAACCCAATTTCTAACCCATAGAAAACTTTAACTACATAAAGAAGAAGAATTTATATAAGAGTTATACCTTTTGTTTCCTCAGATTGACCCCTTAATTTCCAGCCAAAATCTGCTTATCTTCTTCTTCTTTTAGTGGGTTGACATGATATAATTTCTTCAATTAAAAATAATACAAAAACAAAGAGTGAATTGCATTTTTGGTCCCTGTGGTTATAGTATTTCTTTGAAAGAGGGACATAAACTTCAGTATCTCAAGAAGTGGTCCCTCAGTTTCCAATTTTGCTCCAAAATCAGGACCCCAACACTAACACAGCTTATTTCCTCCGTTACTAGCAGGGGTATTTTCGTCCATTCACCTTTCAGGTCCCTCTTTTAAAGAAACCATATAACCACAGGTACCAAAAATGCAATTTACTATTTGTTCTATTTTGATTTCAAAGTTACATTTCATACCCCTTACTATTTTACACTTTTATTATATTAACACACATAATCGTATATTAACTAAAACGTAAAGGGTATGAAATGTAACTTTGAAATCAAAATAGAACAAATAGTAAATTGCATTTTTGGTACCTGTGGTTATATGGTTTCTTTAAAAGAGGGACCTGAAAGGTGAATGGACGAAAATACCCCTGCTAGTAACGGAGGAAATAAGCGGTGTTAGTGTTGGGGTCCTGATTTTGGAGCAAAATTGGAAACTGAGGGACCACTTCTTGAGATACTGAAGTTTATGTCCCTCTTTCAAAGAAATACTATAACCACAGGGACCAAAAATGCAATTCACTCTATTTTTATTCTATTTTATACGTACGGTGTTCACCTCGTATAAAATTTTGGCTCCGCCCCGGTATATAACCTTTAATAATTTCACATGGCTCTAAAAAATAATGACGACGCTACTAGGAAAAGAGGTATTAGAGACAAAAATTAGCAACGAATTGACCATGGACCCAATCCCTTGAAGACCCATCGCTATTAGCAATTGGATGAGTAATGGAATCCATGAATTTCAATTTTAAAAAAATAAAAATAAAACATACGATTCCATCGTTTAAATTACCGACAGATACATGGATTTTATTTTTCTTTTTTAAATAAAAATCCATGTATATAAGCGTGTTTTTTCATGTGTATGTGTTATGTGTATATATGTATAATGTATGTGTTATTTGTATATATGTCGATCTGTTGTGTATATATTATTAATAAAAATCAATAATAATGGATGTAACACGTGAATTTAGTCGGCTAAAGTCGTGACAATAAAATTAAAATAGAAAAATCAAGGAGAGAGGTGCAGTGCCAGTGGCCAATGTTTATCTGGTTTTGGTTTTGATTTTGGTTGGGTGAGTGGCTTTTATCTTATCTCCTCACATAATTCCGAGTGGCTTATTGGCCATCTCTATTTTAGTTTAATATTTCTCCTTTTGCTTTAAAATAAGTATAAATAAATAACATTTTCTAAATTGTCTATATCAGTTAGTATATACTAGAAGTCTACTCGCGCAATACAACGTGATATATCTCGATTTTAATATTCTAATTTATTTTAATGTGTGGTTTTGAGAAAAACGGTCAAAGTTTTTTTTTATAAATTTGTTTAAAGAATGACATTTTTTGAGGAGTTCATGATTTGAGGATTTGAAAGTGATTAGAGATAATGATTAATTAATAAAAGTCCACGATTTAAGGATTTTAAGGTTGTTAGAGATAAGTATTAATCAAGTAATTAACATTAAAAATAGTACACAAAGCTTCATTAGTTGTTTTTAAGATATTTTAAGTAAGTATTAAATAGCGGTACATGAAGCTTTAATGATTGTTTTTCATAAATGATCTATAATATAGTATAAATATGTTCATATAATTTTCTAATTTTATCATATATTTAATTAATAATCAAATATTTTTATTAAATAATTTATTGTCGAAAAATGTTAGGTTTTTTATATATCAAAGAGAGTATTGCTAACGATATTAAACATATGTGAGGTTAAATCTTGGGTAAATTACAAAAATTGTCCTTATGGTTCAAGAAAATTTTGTTTTTTCTCATTTGAATTTTGAAAACTAAAAACACGGTTATGACAATACGTCTCATATAGAAAGAAAGATTTGGGAACTTTCTATGAACTTAAAGTTACGAGTTAATCATCAGTAATTTTTCACATTGGTGTAAGTTGATTGTAGGATACTGGGTCAACTTGTTATTTAAGAAGTTACATTTGTGGTTTCTACTTTGTTTCGGTTTTCGCTTCTAGTGCTAATGGTCGTTAAACCTCTCCACTTAAGTTCCCCCTTTTGCCAGTCTCCCCCGATCATCAAACCATATGTTCATTAATATGGACATATTCAAACTTCATCTATCAATGTATGTTTGTTAGGTTAGTTCAAAAGGGTTATGATTTTGTGGGTTTTTGGTTCTTGATGTTCGTACGTAGTTTTTTTTTCCTTCCCAAAAAGGCCACACATTTAGAAAGTAAAATGACTATAATGCCCTAACATGACTAGCACAACACTTAATGAAAGAGGTATGAAGCCTGTTAGTCGTTACACCAGCCACCACATAGTCTCTGGTCAATACCCAATTACCCATCCAGTTACTAGGTCCAGGCCCAGATTCAATCCTAGCCCAATTACTAGGTCAAGGCCCATGAAATGAAGTTGATAAAACTCCTGATTGTGTACATTATGTAAATTGAACCAACAAATACAATAAAGAACTAATAACGCAAAACTGTTTCAGCAAGACATGGTGTAATACTGTTTTATTTGTTTTTAATCATTACTAGCAGTCTACCCGTGCAATGCACGGGATGAGAAATTATATTCTAAATGGAAAATGAAAAGCCCTTGGACGTAGAGCTCAAATGGCAAAGGGGTGAAACGACATTGCTCAAGTTCAAATCCTACAGGCTTGGTACATATGTAATTGTTATAGTTGATAGTTTTAAATGACCTTGAAATCATAGTTTTAAATGACCTTGAAATCATTATACGCTATACTGAAATTGTAATGGTGTATCATATTTCTCCATACTTCTTAAGCCCAATGTAGCTTTGTATCATCAACTATCCATGGGATCCATTGTGATTATTTGATTAACTCAAAGAATTCTGCCTTCATGCGTAGGTTGAACAAAACTACCAAGAAACAAACGGATGTTCATGTTGTAAAGAAAACATATCAATTAAAGCTCATGATATAATAACAATTTGAAAATGCCTAACAGACAACTTGAAAATGTCTTAAACCCAATTCTGACAACCGTGGATCCAGGCCAGCTAGCTAACCCTGATATTTTCAGCCATTTGTATGTATAAGTTTTGCAGCATTCTTCAAGATCCCTTCAGGCACTTCTTCCAGCCGGAAGTCAAAAATGAAGACAAAACCTTGGAAAACATATGTAGTCATTGCTAGATTGTTGTACAAAGAACATAAAAAATGCTCAAAAGCTAGTTGCCAAGCTGATCAATCTCACCGATCCAAGGGCTCTTCTCTTTCGCTGGATTGACAGTCTTTAAAGCCTTCCAAACATCACTGTTGCACTTAAATCCAGATCCAAAAGCTATTTGCCAAGCTCTATCTCCTTTCTTGATCCTCCCTTTTGCTTCCGAATAAGCCAATTCGTACCAAGGTAAACTACTTGAAGTGTTTCCAAATCGATTAAGTGTCATTCTTGATGGCTGCAAATTCTTCTCGATTTCATCCAAAACAGCTCTCCCACCGGCATGAATGCAAAAATGCTCAAAAGCTAGCTTAAAATCTGGGATATATGGCTTAATTACATGTTTTTGACAAAAACTATAAAAACTATCACATATATACTTTGGCAAGAAAGAACCTGGTAGAGCAAAAATAAACACAACCCATACGCACTCTAACTCTCAGGTATAACAATCTCGACCCTCAAGCTTCCTGTTTCATTCCTGATACACAAATTATAAAGCTAAAACCGATTTGTTATGAGTATTTAGGAGAGGCTAAAGCCTTCCAGCTGAAAAAATAACTTTGGGTAAAAAGTTCATAAAATGTTCCATCCAAACATGTTGAAACTCTTACCCAAACCAATAAACTAATAAATACAATTCTTGTTGAAATGCAACATAACCTTGGCTTGGCAGATAACTCAAAGAAACACTATAGTTAGCCAAAAAAAATAGTGAAAAAATACACTTCATCTAGCAACTGAAGTGTTGTTTGGGAATTTTTGAAGTTGGCTGTTTAGAAATCAATTGTAACGATTCTAACTCAATAAACAAGTAATAGCATATGTCAAGAATAATTGCAATTTGTGTGAAGATTCTAAAGCAATTATCAAAGAGAAATATGATCGGAATCATCTTGAAGCAATGAAACCTAATATTTAAATTACCAACACCAAACCAAAACAACCGGAAAAATTCAAGATCTCAATTATTTAGAAACACATTGAAAGCATTAAACTATGTAATTATCAAACCAGAATCAATGTTTTTCAGTTTTTAAATTACCAACACCAAACCAATTCTTGTTTCATAAATTAAGATGGATTTTTGATTCATAGATTAACAATATATGCACTACAAAACAATGAAGATGAAAATGGAAGAAAAGTAAGAAAATTCGGGGTAACCGGAACAAATTACCTCGATATTTAAATTATGGGCCATGAAGATTCCCTTCGCATCTGGGATATTTAGATTCTAAGCACAACATCAATAAGTTAGTGATGCAGTAAAAATCGATAAAGAACGCACGAAAACAAAACCGTAAGAAATCGTAATAGAAATCAAAACAGAAGCAAACCCTAGAAAAATCAAACCAGAAGGAAGCGTACATGGACTCCTGGAGAGATGAATGGAGAGACGTATATATCATACTGGACTGGAGTTTGAATCGTCTCATTGGGATGATAAATTCTTGGGAGGTTGAATCGTCATCGTGTCTTGAGAAGAAAGCAGTCGTGCATCTTGGAGAAGGAGATTACCCAGGGAGCATCATTGCCCGGGTGGAAATCTCAAAGCTTTAATGACCGAGTGGTGAGAGAGTCATTCAAAACCCAAAATGATTACATACTACGGCACGTGGCTTCAAAATGAGAATGGGTGAGAGAGAAGTTTCTCACTCTAAAAATTTAAGTAATCATGCATTAGAGTGTTGTACATGTAGACTTTTTTCTTTTCTTTTCTTTTCTTTTCTTTTCTTTCTATTGGTATTCCTTCACCCTAATCAAATGTCTTTGTCCTTGCCTCTTGGAATCAGTGGCATTTGGTATGATTTGGATGCCATATTTATCAACCAAGAGAGATATTCATGACCCGGATCGGCGGAAACATAATCACATATATATAGATCGAAATATTTATTGTATATTGTTTCCATGGTTATATATTTCTTCTACTCAGATATAAATATTGACGTGAATAGAGAAAGTAGAATGCAAGGACTCTATAATTCATTAAAATTGAGTGTGTTGTAGTTAAAGAAGACGAAGAAAATAAATCCCACATACGAAGAACTAAGAGCATCTCCAACAGATTCCCCAACATGGAAAAAATGAAGATTTTGTGAAAGTTCTTGCTTCTACAAATTTTCCAAAATGGAAAAAGAATGAGAGAGTGTGAAATTATCCGATCATAGAGAACTCTCCAAAAATTATTATATGAGAGAATTTTTTATTTTATTTTATTTTACTCCCATAAAAAAAAAAGAAACCTTGATGTTAAAAGTTTACAGGTGAAAACAATATTTTATTAAGCTTAAGAATTATACGTACAAACGTATTACGATCTTATCTGACATGCCAAAAGATGACATCATACCAAAACATATACCCTACCACTAAAACTATGATATACCAGTATTTGATCTTATTAAGCCAACTAAAACGAAAGTCTTGTAAAATAAATAAATAAATAAATAATGCACCTAGTTTATTTAAAGTTGTAAAACAGAACAAGAAATACAAGTCTTTAATTGATCGTGATTGATTAAGAATCCAAAACAATAGTCTTGTACAATAAATAAGAGGGCTAAGCCAACACCTAGTTTATTAAAAGTGAGCCATAAACCAAATTCTTATACAATATAAGTCAATCGCGACACACCACCACTATGACTTGAAAACAGAAAACCACAAGACCATCATTCCAATCGTTGTTGACATAATAAGAAGCCTAAACAACATGTACACTGCTAAATTAAATAAAACCCATCGCCTTTATAGTTGATAGATTGAACATAGATTAATTACATGAAATCTGGATAAGATAGGCTCTAAAATAATTATCAATATGACTTGTACATTTGGTTATAAATACGATATTTGTGATGCATATCTTCTATGTAACACAATCCATGTTAACCAACAAGCACCCATCAACCATGATATATATATATATATATATATATATATATATATATATATATATATATATATATTTGAACATAAAAACTATAAGTATAAAAGTTAAGTTAGCCATCAACTTGTTATAGAAAACTTTGAATAAAAGGAAAAACGAAAAGACATACATGACATTTGGACAATCAACCCATTGTACAAATATACTAATGAGCACTCAATTTTAATTCTTCTACAATATTGATCACTCTCCAAAATATAACTCTATTATTATGAAAATAAACTTGAGTACAAACCCTAATCTAGATACAAAAGTAAACCCTAAAACTATTGAGAGAGAAGAGAGAGTATTTCTCTAAATTGAAAACTGAAAATGATATCTGGTGAGTCTTCATGTGAGAAGACTCTTCTTTAAATATATCAGCATATTTACACTTCCAGCCCTTGAAGTTCCATCCAAAGAGCTCCGCTAACCCTGCTCCACAAGTTCCAATGTTGCACTCTTTCAGCGCTTGAACTTCAGCTCTAATCCTTTTAATTCTTTCCACTTCTGAAATATTACAAAACTAAACCAAAGTCAAGATTGCACAACTATTAATATATTTTCAACATCCGCCCTCAATCTTGACCTTTGAATAAGTCAAGCATTCTCATTTTAGAACATAAAAAATTGTGTTGATTTATTCCAAGAGATTTTGTAAAGATATCAGAAGTATTTTCAGCCGAAGGAATTTTAGAGACTTTTAACACACCCACACTAATTAGACGACGAATTTGATGAACATCAATTTCAATGTGTTTAGTGCGTTCGTGAAAAACAGGATTATAGGCTATTTGAATTGCTGATTTGTTATCGCAAAATAGACTTACAGGAAGTAAATCTTTTAAATGTAAATCATCTAGAATTTTCAAAACCCAAACAATTTCACGACCAGTAGCAGCCATTGCCCGATATTCAGATTCAGCGGAGGAACAAGAAACAATATTTTGTTTCTTACTTCTCCACGAAATCATACAATTTCCAAGAAACAAACAATAACCCGTAACAGACCGTCGAGTAGAAAGACACTTACCCCAATCAGCATCTACGAAACCTTTTAAACAGAAATTATCTGACCTGGTGAAGCTAACACCTCTTCCGGGAGAAAGCTTCAAGTATCTAAGCACTCTAAGGGCAAGTTTCAAGTGAGATTGTCTAGGAGCATGCATAAATTGGCTAAGGAAATGTACCGCAAAAGCTATATCTGGTCGAGTAGCTAACAAATAAATTAACCTACCAATTAATCGTTGGTAACCAGAAAAATCAGTCAAAGGAAGATCTTTAGAGTTGTTAGAATCAGTGACCACCATGTTCATATCCATGGGTGTACTACAAGGTTTACACCCAAGATAACCAAAATCATTAAGTAACTCTAAACAATATTTCCTTTGTGACATACAAACACCATCAATGCAATCTAAAATTTCAATACCCAAGAAAAATTTCAATTTTCCTAAATCTTTTATAAGAAATTGACTTTTCAACTGACCTTTTACTTTATTTATTTCATCTAAACTATTACTAGTCAATACAATGTCATCAACATAGACTAGTAAAGCAAGAAAAACAGAACCAGAATTTTAGTAAAAAGAGAGTAATCACTTTCACTTTGAACAAAACCACAGTCAATAAGGCATGTAGATAGCTTAGCATACCATTGTCGAGGAGCCTGTTTTAATCCATACAAAGATTTAACAAGTTTACACACTTTATGATCATCAGAATTATAATAGCCTTCAGGTAGAGTCATATAAACATCTTCGGACAAATCCCATACAAGAAAGCATTATTAACATCTAATTGACAAAGACTCCATTTAAACTGTACAGCTAAAGCAATAATACATCTTATTGTTACCATTTTGACAACCGGAGAAAAAGTTTCATCATAGTCAATACCCTCTCTTTGACTATAACCCTTAGCAACGAGTCTAGCCTTGTATCTCTCAATCTCACCCGAAGACTTGTATTTTATTTTATAGATCCATTTACATCCTATAGGTTTTCTATTAGGAGGTAAATCACAAATTTCCCATGTACCATTTCTATGAAGAGCTTCCATTTCCTCATTCATAGCATTTATCCAATTAATATCATTACAAGTTTCTTTAAAAGTTTTGGGTTCAACAGATTTATTAAGACTAGAAACATAACAAAAATTCTCATTACTAAGACAAGAATAATTCACCACCTTTTCTATCCCATATTTGACCTTTCCCTCTACCACAAAGTCATCAAACTTTCTCGGAAAATTTGATACTCTAGCAGATTTTCTAGAAGAATGAGAAGTAGAGGAAGAAGGTTGAGATAGATTTCCCTCAGAGTTGGAACCAAAATTTAAATTTTGATCATTAACAAGCTCAACATTAGCATCACATGGCCGACTGGCAGCCACATCGGTGATACTCAGTGGCCGCCGTCCTATATTTTGTTCAAAATCACTTCCAGATGGCATGGAAGTGCCTTGATTAATGCAGTCATTTGACTTGCGAGGAGGCAGCCTACTGTCAGCTCTACTAGGGCTACCAAGCTGACTATGGTCACTAAAGGTTTCATAGATTAAGGGGTTCCCATTTTCATCATTGGGTGGTGAATCAAAAAAAATCATCAGTAGATTCAGTAAAAATATCAAAGAAATTCAGGGTATTTAATTTTCCATTTTTTGATTAAACGACTTATCCGAACTCATCTTATATGGGAAAATATTTTCATAAAATTTTACGTCACGAGAAATTATAATTTTCTTTGAGTCCAAACTGAAAAGTTTATATCCCTTTTGGGAATTTGCATATCCCAAAAGAATACACTTTTCAGATCTGGATGAAAACTTATCAGTCAAATTTGGTGTAATCGCAAAACACAAACACCCAAAGTTCCTAAGATGAGTAAGGACAAGTTTGAAACCATGGACAAGCTCATACGGACACTTACCATTTAAAATAGATGCAGGGGTCCTATTTATCAAATAAGTAGCCGTAAGAACACACTCGCTCCACATGTTAAGAGGTACACCCCCCCCCCCCTTGAAACATAAGAGCCTTAGCTAATTAAGTAAGTGACGATGTTTGCGTTCCACCACCCCATTTTGTTGAGGGGTGTAAACACAAGAGGTTTGATGAATGATGCCTTTGTTTTTAAAATACGAGTTAAGTTTGGAATTAGAGAATTCAGTCCCATTGTCACTTCTAAAAATTTTGACAGACTTTTCAAATTGAGTAGCAATAAGGTTAACAAACTCAACTATGTAATCACCAACTTCATGTTTTCCTTTTAACAAAAAAACCCACGCAGCACGGGTAAAATCATCAACAATAGTCAGAAAATATTTGTACCCTTCCCTACTTTGAACATGATAGGGTCCCCAGACATCCAAGTGGACTAATTCTCCAAGACATTTAGTTTTTCGCTCACTTAGATTAAACTTATCTCGGGTTTGCTTTGCCTTATGGCAAATCTCACAGGGAACACTCAAGTCATTTCCAAGATTAAGTTGGTCCTTTAGCAACATTGGGTCAGCTGGGTGGCCCAAGCGATTGTGCCATAGGTGCGTGGACACAGAACAAGAAACAGTCATGTTACTACTAGGGAGGGACTCAGTGTTGACATTTTGATCAAAAAAATATAACCCACCTGCCTCACTACCAGTGCCCACAACACTCACTTGATGAGAAGCCTGAAGGTTGAGAACATAACAACGAAATTCATCAAAACCTATTAAAAGTTTACTGTATCGGGCTAATTTGTGAATAGAAAGAAGGTTGACGTGAAAATCAGGTATTACCAATACATCAAACAGAGTTACAGTATTTATGAGTTTAAGATTTCCGATTTTATTTATTTTGGCTTCAGCCCCATTTGGCTGATTTACCGTAAGGTTTAAGTCGGAAACATCAACAATATTTTCAAGTCGAGAAAGGTTGGATGTCATGTGCTGGTTTGCACCAGAATCACTGATCCAACCAAGACAAGGCACAAAAGTTATACCTGTCATATTAGCAGATACCCCATCTTGCGTATTTTTCTGACCAATCAAGCTTAAAAGTTTGGCAATCTGTTCTTCAGAAAATGGAGATGATAAACCAAAAACAGATTGTTTAGGTGTAAGAGACTCAAAGACACAGGCATTCCCAGCGACAGGTTTAAAATTTGGATTTTGAGGTTTGTTTCGAAATTGAAAGTCTTTATGAAAGCCTATGAGTCTGTAGCATCGTTCAATAGTATGACCGGATATACCACAATGTTTACACATGAGATTAGAAGTTTTGGCAGTAATTTTCCTTTTAGGTTCAGCGGTTTTGCTTAAAAAGGCAGACTGTTGAGACTTGGTGTGGGAAGCAGGTGTGGTGCCCCCTCTATGAGATTCCTCTCTAGACACAAGGGAAAAAGCAGTTTTGACAGAAGGGAGGGGGTCACGGGTAAGAATATTACTTCTAATAGGTTGATAGATATCATCAAGACCCATTAAAAATTGCATTAGTTTGATAAGTTGACTATGTTTATGAAAATCATGGGACGCGTTACAAGTAAACGAAGGTAGTTTAACAAGTGCATCAAATTGTTTCCACAAGGAGTTAAGTTTGTGGTAATACTCAGATACGGAAGTGCCATTTTGAGTTAACGAATTTGTCTTTTGGTGTAGGTTAAAGGTGACAGATCCGTCCACCTTATCATAAGTTTCTTTCAACTCCTCCCAAACTTTAGAGGATTCTTTTGAAAAAACTTGTCCTAAAAATAGATCCTCAGTCATAGAACCTAAGATCCAAGAGAGAACAACAGAGTTACACCTGTCCCATTGTTTTCCCAAGACAAGATCATTTTCGGGACGAGAACAGGATCCATCAACAAAGCCCAATTTGTTCTTAGTTTCCAAGGCCAGGGTCATAGCACAAGCCCAGACACGGTAATTATCAGTGCCACTCGATTTAAAATTTAATAGCGGTGTCCCACTGGTGTCACTAGGGTGCAGGTACAAGGGATCTCCAAAGTCAAGTTTGGCAACCTTGGATTCCTTTGTGCCTGAACTCTCAGGATCATCAGTAGAGCTAGCCATGACTACAAACAAGAGCCAAAAAGAAAACACACACGGTAAAGTCTGAATAGCTTACAGCAGGATTCCTAAAACACTTAAATGTGCTAGGTCAAGCCCACTATTTAGATACCGAAACAAAACCAGGCACTCAACAAGCCAAAAAGGAACAAACAAAACACAAGAGCATACAACATACAAGTGAACAAATAAGGCACAGGGAACAATACTAGAGTTTAAGAGAGATTAAAAGAGAGAAGGATTTACAGAGCGCTCCTTGCTAGAAAAGGAAAGATAGCACATCGGAAGATAAAGAGCAAAGAAAACTTATAGAGCGTCTTTGCAGAGAAGGTCCCCAACCGTCTAAGATATAATCACAGTAGTGATTTGCTTAGATACTTGAACAAATAGCATATCTATACAAAGGCCTAACAGTAATGCAAGAGAAATCTCAACATATACATACAGATATGAGAAAATAGGACCAGATCTTAAAAAATACAAATCAAAAAGAAAGAAAAGGACCAAATCTCAGATTTGGACTAGATCTGAGAGTAAACAAAAAGACCAGATCTCAGATTTGGACTAGATCTGAGAGTAAACAAAAGGACCAGATCTCAGATTTGGACTAGATCTGAGAGAGAATAAAAGGAAGATAACACATCATAGATTTGTATAATAGATCCGTGTATAACAGTCACTACGCATCACATAAAGAGAATTAATAGCAAGATATGAAAGAGAACATAACAGATCCGTGATCACAGATCATACAATCTCAGACGGGTATGAAAAACACTAAGTTTGCAAAGAGGAAAATGTTAGCTAACAGATCTGATAGGTCGATACTTTGTGCAAGACAGAAGCAAACAACCACAAGGGATCCGTGAGACGTTATCACATATCTGAACAGATCTCAAACGAATATGAGTAAATATAGAAGTAGCAACAACAACAAAAAAAGACACAGATCAGTTTTCGTTTTAAAAAAACAGAACCGACAAGGCTCAAATCGAAAGAACACTAAGTTTGCAAAAAACACTAAGATTGCAAAGAGGAAAACGTTAGCTAACAGATCTGATAGGTCGATACTTTGTGCAAGACAGAAGCAAACAACCACAAGGGATCCGTGAGATGTTATCACAGATCTGAACAGATCTCAAACAAATATGAGTCAATATAGAAGTAGCAACAAAAAAAAACACAGATCAGTTTTCGTTTAAAAAAACAGAACCGACAAGGCTCAAATCGAAAGAAAAAACACACAAATCAGTTTTCGTGTGCATGCATCCGCACTAGATCGATATCCGAATGAAACAACCTAGCTACGGTGCAAATCGGAACCTACGAGTGTCACGAACTGATTTGTTTCAACCAGATCTCAACTCAAATACAAAAATCGCACCCAAAGAGTGTCACTGATCGAAATGCGTTAAAACAAACCGAGAAAAGATCTCAACTCAGATCCGATCACAGATAGGCAACAGAAACTTTGATAGAAACAGAAACGAAAAGAACCAGCAACTTTAACAACAAATCGATGACCGAGCGACCAAATATTGATTGATTTGTGAAAAGAACTTAAACTGAACATATAAGAGATACAAACTGAGGATCCTACAAAGGAAATAGATTTGACTAGAAGCAAAACCGGTCTACGGCGGATCTGTTACCAGATCGAAAGAGCGATCGAGAAGTCTAAGAAGAACCTCGACTGATCTTAGCCGTGAGAGACGATTAAGTGACGATATTCAACAGATTTGTTACCAGACCGACATTACAGTCGAAGAATCTACAGAGATACTCGACTGAAACTTGGTTGATGAAACAAGAAATCGATTTAAGCAACGAAAAGCGGAGGTAACAGGAGACTAGCATTTGCAAGAACAAAAACCTTAGGGTTTCGTTAGATCTGCAGCATCATTGTTCTCCAAATGACTCTGAAAAAACAAAAACGAGTTTACTTAGCGAGAGAAGGGAGTACTTGAGTTATCTTGAGGAAGAAGACGATATGTCTTCAAGGATACAAGCCCATATGCTCTGATACCATCTCCAAAATATAACTCTATTATTATGAAAATAAACTTGAGTACAAACCCTAATCTAGATACAAAAGTAAACCCTAAAACTATTGAGAGAAAAGAGAGAGTATTTCTCTAAATTGAAAACTGAAAATGATATCTGGTGAGTCTTCATGTGAGAAGACTCTTCTTTAAATATATCAGCATATTTACACTTCCAGCCCCTGAAGTTCCATCTAAAGAGCTCCGCTAACCCTGCTCCACAAGTTCCAATGTTGCACTCTTTCAGCCCTTGAACTTCAGCTCTAATCCTTTTAATTCTTTCCACTTCTGAAATATTACAAAACTAAACCAAAGTCAAGATTGCACAACTATTAATATATTTTCAACAAGCACTATAAAAAAAATCTCAAAATCTCATATACCCATATGAAACATTTTAAACTACACATTAGGTTTTCTAATATATTATCTTGCTCTAATTGAGTTATTCATGATTAAATCTATCACTTTTCCATGTCAACTCTAGTTGTAGTTTTCAAAATGTCAAAGTTTATGTTTGCTAGGTTAAAGTCTATATCGGCCATGGCAATTATTTGTTGAAAAGTTGATTAACGTTGTAGTTGTTTACAACTTACAAGTATCAAAGGTAGTCTAGGGATGTCATATTCCATCTCCTCGATTATAATTTCAAGTAGATTATATTGAGATTCATTATTAATTTAATGTTTTCATGTTAAATTTAAGGATTGTTTACTAAATACGTATTTATTGGGTAAGTATGTTTATCGACAAGAATCATCAATCACGTCATATACCTTGTTGGGTAACACTGGCGGCCATTAAAATGGGTTGTGGTACGTGCGCGTCTTTTAATTTAACCGAAAATATTAAATTAATACTTATTGGATAAGAGTATCCTTTCTCGCTTACAGGGTCAGAGTATCGGTCCTTGCCATGAGAACCGGTAAGGTAAGTAATATCCAATAAGTGCTTATCCGATAAGAGTTTGGTAAACAACACCTAAATAGCTTGGTCTGTATAAAAACTTTTTGTAACCCTTCTTCTCTCTTGCTCTCCCGCTCTCTCTCCAACATCGATGGAAACGGGAGTGTAATACCCCGGATAAGTTCGTTAGTTAAAATCTCCTTTCCGTTAAATAAAGTTAACTTTAAAGTTAGATGTTTAGGGTATGTTTGGATAAATTATAAGTTTAGGGGTGTTTGGGTCATTATTGAGAAGTTCAAGGTCTATATGGTAAGTATGGATAGATATTATCCCTTAAGCTATATCCAGATATTTTCATTTACAACAATTATCCAGATTTCAGTAGGTGTTGTGTGTGTGTGTGTTGAGAGAGCAAGAAGGAGAAAAGAAGAAAGCTAGGGTTAAGGCTTCAATTGGATTGCTTGGAAACGATTTAAGGTATGTTCCCTGTGTATTTTGTGTTGGTAATTGCTAGTAAGTAGTTCCTATCGGAGTAGAAACATCCCAAACACTTCTGTTAATGATTCAGTCGATTTCTGGGTGAAAATGGGATAAACAGTCAGAGGTGTCCGGATAATATGAAGGTATCCGGGTAGTTTCTTGGGTGGTGTCCGGGTAGATTATTGATAGTGTCCGGATGATTTGTTTGAGAGTTTTCGGGTGATTTAGAGTCCGGATGGCATCCGGATTCCTCGTGTTGTCCGGATTAGTCGTGCTGTCCGGATTACTGAGGTTGTCCGGAAAAGTCTTGTTGTCCGGAAAAGTGGTGTTGTCCGGGTTGTTTGGGTTGTCCGGATAACTTGGCTGTTTGGGTAATTTTGAGGATAAAAGTTATGTAGATGTATCTAGAGTCCATAACCTGCTAGTAAGTCTTATACATAAGTTGGTAAGGAGATATTTGTATGTAAATGGTTTCAGATTCTGAGGTATTTGGATAAAGGAACGGATAGCTCGGAGAAAGGTTTGGAAGCATATTGCAAGCATTCAGGTGAGTTTTACTTTAAAAGTATTTTCAACTGGAATACATACGTATGGTTTGGGAATGTGATAATTAGTGATTAATGTGCCTATATGTATGGTGTACGTGATTGATAATATATTGAGATATATGTTGTGTTTATATTGCACGAAACGAGTATAGGTGAGCCGAATTATTGTTCGGCGGAGCTGTATGGAAATACAGCGAGGCTGCATGAAATTGCAGTGGAGCTGTATGGAAATACAGCGGGGCTGTATGTAATTACAGTGGAGTCGACTGTATTGTACGGTGACGATGATTAGTTGGCTTGCTACCGACTAATGTGGCCAGGGGAAAGAAGATGAGATGAGGAGAGATACACGGTGCACGAGTCCTAATGTGGTATTTATATACGTGTGGTATATGCGTGCTTATACGAAAGATTTTATGTAAACTATTCTGATACAAAGTATTATGTGAAAAGAGTTTTATATTGATTTTGGAAAAGACCGGGATTAACTCACTAGACCCGTTTGGTCTAACCCTCATTTTGTTTTCAAAAATATGTTTTCCAGGTTAAGGATCGGCAGGAAAGGATTAAGTGTAAGGAGCATTTGATGGGCGCTGCTTAGGAAGCTTAATGTATTTTGTAGTTTCGAGACCGAAGGGACCGTTTGTGGTTTATTTTGTATCTTTTATTATGAATGTAATGAAGTTATGCAATGTATGTTATTTGTTGTATGTTTGGGAAACCGGGTCGTTACAAATGGTATCAGAGCCCTAGTTTAAGAGATTTAGGTATTTGGATTTATACCTAGACTTAAACTGCATGTGGAGTAGGATGTCCTTATTATTTTAGAACCTGGGGATGTTAAGTATAAAAATGTAGAAGGAACATCATGTAAGGTATGTTCAAATTACACCTGGCCAGTGTAAGCGGGAACTTACAAGTACATGTTGAACCGGAATATCTTGTTATATTGGGTATGTGCTTACGTGTATATTAACCTTGTTGAAATCAACAGAGTGGCACGTCGAACTCGACGTATGGATAGAGATGAAGACAGGTATATTTCTATAAACTTTATACGTGCTAAAGTGTTATCTGACTTCGGTGCAAACCGATTCTTTTGTGTTTTCAATTTTATTATTTGTGTTAGAAAAATATTTGATAATTGTGTTAGAGATATAGAAGGGTGTGTTTAATTATTGTTGTTCTAATCTGTTAGTGTGGAGTGTGATGGCTTGAGTGTAAAGAATAATAGCGGTATGTAGAACGTGATGAATTGTGTGTGGAAGGTAACGATAGTGCGTAAAGTCTTGACCTAGTCATGAAGGCGACAGTTTAGTATGCTGTGTAGATTATACTTAATGTGATCGTTGACGCTATCAAGAAAGGTATTGTTTAAATGTGTGGGGTAATGTGGATAAGATGGTGGCAGTTTATAATTAGTGAATGTGCGAGGTGTAGTAGTGATGAATTTCGTGAGATTAAGTGGTGGATTTGTGAGGATATGGAGTGAGTATAAGTGGAAACCTCTGCTCGGAATTTTGTTTGTAAGTTGTGTGAAGGTGTCAAAAGTATGTGGGGAGAGGTATGGATGTCTAGGCGGTGTGTAGTAGTGTTATTCAAGAATAAGAGAATGGAGTGGCAGTAGATAGTTAGCTAAAGAATAGGGTATTACCGTTTGAGAAATGGAAAATGTGAAGTTATTTTGAGCATTGAGTGTGATTTCGGATTGACTCGATTAATCTTCTGATATGAGGTATGGTGAAGTTGTTAGTAAAGTATAGTAGTTGTTGAAATTAGGTGCGTGCAATTGGTTTGGAGGCGAAAGAAAGCTAGCTTATAGGATCTGTTAAGAGTGAGTACCTTCTAGTGTGCTATCCTTGGAGAAAACGTGTTTTATGTTGAGAAGAGAATGGGAGAAAGTAGTCGAATGTAATGATCAGAGTGAAGGACCATTGGATAGGACATGATAGTAGTTACCCTCGTTTATTGCTTAACCGAATTCCGGGACGGAATTCTTTTAAGGGGGAGATAATGTAATACCCCGGATAAGTTCGTTAGTTAAAATCTCCTTTCCGTTAAATAAAGTTAACTTTAAAGTTAGATGTTTAGGGTATGTTTGGATAAATTATAAGTTTAGGGGTGTTTGGGTCATTATTGAGAAGTTCAAGGTCTATATGGTAAGTATGGATATATATTATCCCTTAAGCTATATCCAGATATTTTCATTTACAACAATTATCCAGATTTCAGTAGGTGTTGTGTGTGTGTGTGTGTTGAGAGAGCAAGAAGGAGAAAAGAAGAAAGCTAGGGTTAAGGCTTCAATTGGATTGCTTGGAAACGATTTAAGGTATGTTCCCTGTGTATTTTGTGTTGGTAATTGCTAGTAAGTAGTTCCTATCGGAGTAGAAACATCCCAAACACTTCTGTTAATGATTCAGTCGATTTCTGGGTGAAAATGGGATAAACAGTCAGAGGTGTCCGGATAATATGAAGGTATCCGGGTAGTTTCTTGGGTGGTGTCCGGGTAGATTATTGATAGTGTCCGGATGATTTGTTTGAGAGTTTCCGGGTGATTTAGAGTCCGGATGGCATCCAGATTCCTCGTGTTGTCCGGATTAGTCGTGCTGTCCGGATTACTGAGGTTGTCCGGAAAAGTCTTGTTGTCCGGAAAAGTGGTGTTGTCCGGGTTGTTTGGGTTGTCCGGGTTGTTTGGGTTGTCCGGATAACTTGGCTGTTTGGGTAATTTTGAGGATAAAAGTTATGTAGATGTATCTAGAGTCCATAACCTGCTAGTAAGTCTTATACATAAGTTGGTAAGGAGATATTTGTATGTAAATGGTTTCAGATTCTGAGGTATTTGGATAAAGGAACGGATAGCTCGGAGAAAGGTTTGGAAGCATATTGCAAGCATTCAGGTGAGTTTTACTTTAAAAGTATTTTCAACTGGAATACATACGTATGGTTTGGGAATGTGATAATTAGTGATTAATGTGCCTATATGTATGGTGTACGTGATTGATAATATATTGAGATATATGTTGTGTTTATATTGCACGAAACGAGTATAGGTGAGCCGAATTATTGTTCGGCGGAGCTGTATGGAAATACAGCGGGGCTGCATGAAATTGAAGTGGAGCTGTATGGAAATACAGCGGGGTTGTATGTAATTACAGTGGAGTCGACTGTATTGTACGGTGACGATGATTAGTTGGCTTGCTACCGACTAATGTGGCCAGGGGAAAGAAGATGAGATGAGGAGAGATACACGGTGCACGAGTCCTAATGTGGTATTTATATACGTGTGGTATATGCGTGCTTATACGAAAGATTTTATGTAAACTATTCTGATACAAAGTATTATGTGAAAAGAGTTTTATATTGATTTTGGAAAAGACCGGGATTAACTCACTAGACCCGTTTGGTCTAACCCTCATTTTGTTTTCAAAAATATGTTTTCCAGGTTAAGGATCGGCAGGAAAGGATCAAGTGTAAGGAGCATTTGATGGGCGCTGCTTAGGAAGCTTAATGTATTTTGTAGTTTCGAGACCGAAGGGACCGTTTGTGGTTTATTTTGTATATTTTATTATGAATGTAATGAAGTTATGCAATGTATGTTATTTGTTGTATGTTTGGGAAACCGGGTCGTTACAGGGAGGGTAATAGGCGGGGAATGCACCCCGACCCCGTTTTAGGCCTCCTGACCCCTGCCCTGCCTAATCCCCGATGGGTTCGGGGGGTAAAATCCCCGACGGGTACACGGAACCCGTTGGATGCCTGTTTAGAAAAAAAAATTAATTAAATTATTTTTAATGAAAAGAAAAAAAAGAGAATTTTTATTTTTTAAAACAAATAAATAAAACTTAAGTTTGAGAATGGTAAAACTAATTTAGATTTTTTACTTTAAAATATCCCTAACTGGTTACAAGTACTTTTTTTTAAATGATGTAGGTAGCAAATTCTAAAAGTTCAATGATTTATCTATTCAACAAAAAACATTCATTGACTTAATCATTCAAACATAAAAATTATATACTTCTTTATTAAAAAATAATTAAAATATTTAATCATTCAAATTAAAAAAATTATTAATTTTTTCCATATTATGTCCATTACAAAATTGTAATATTATGTTAGTTTAGTAATTATATTTTCATAAATGAAAAATAACTACATCGATTTAAATAATTAAGGCGCTTGTTATAAGAATATTGGTTTGAGGTTATAACCAAACATAATTACAAAAGAGAAGGATGATTTAGCAATTAAGAGCATCTCCAACAACATTGTTAAAATAGAAAAAAAAAATGGGTTTTTGTTTGCTATTCTTCTCCAATAGCATTGTTATCTTGTTTGTTAAAATAGAGATTAATGTAAAAATCTCTAAATATAGAGAACTCTCTATAATTCTCTAAATAAGTGAGAGAAATCATTATTTTATTCAACCCACTAATATCATAAATCTTTTATTATTTTGTATTAAATTTTTTTCTTTAAAGTTTATTGAAAATATAAATTAGATAATATTATATTAATATAATTTATGTTAAAAGCTCTAAAATAGCAAAACTGTTGAAAATGAATGTAACTTTTTTTTAAATTTTAACTTTTGATTCTTTATTTTAAAAAAAATATACCAAACCTATTGAAAATGCTCTAAGAAAAAAGAAAGAGGAAAATGGAAACATTAATATTGAAAAGGTTGTTTGACGAAATAAACATTCGATTAGACAAAATAAGAAAGAGGACGCGTTCACGTGTGCGGTGGCAGTCATGGCCTCACGTGATGGCCCTGCACATGTTATCGGGGCCCCAGTCCCCTCTCCTCATTTTCTTTTTACTATTATTCCAATTGGTACTCGTCTAATATTTTCCATACCATACAATGAAACGTCACATCCTATGTTAAAAAATGTTAATAAAATAAATCATTTATAATATCTCCAACGTCTTCCACAAAATTTCTTTAAAATAAAGAAACCAAAGTTAAAAATCTTAAAAAAAATTACATTAATCTCCAACAGATTCTGTATTTTAGAATAAAAGACAATAATTATAATATTAAAATAATGTATTCATCTATTAAAATATTATTTATCTTTCTAAATATTATTTTTCAAAGATTTCTATTGGTGCAATCACTTAATAATCATTTTTGGGGTTAACTCCATATTTGAAGAAAAACTCTACTCTCTCCTACTTTCTCCATTTTAGAGATAGTTTTGGGGAAGTTGTTGGAGCAAAAAAAGCAACCCAAAATCCCCATATTCTTCATTTTTTCTAAAATGGAAAAGCTGTTGGAGATGCTCTTAGGTTATGGTATAGTGGTTAAGTTTTAAATAATGTAATGAAAAATCTCATCTACTCTGAATTTAAATCTAAATACTATTAAAATTCTTGTGGTCATAGAGATTCAATTGCGATAACTTCAAGTCATTCGTGATCACCTAGGGATTACTGGGTGTGCGTACATTGACGGATCCAGGATTTTTGCATATTTAAGGTAGATAAAGGTCCGCAAAATCGTTCAATGTGTTTTTAGCCTAATTCTACGATTTCGAGAGATTTTTGAAGTTTTTTCGGTTGATTTCGAGGGATTTTTAAGTTTTTTTGTCGATTTTGAGAGATTTTTCGATTTTTTGATTGATTTCAAAAGACTATTTTTTGTTGATTTTGAGATACTTTCTTTTGTTTTTTGGTTGGTGGGGGGACATGGTAGAAAATCACTGGGAAAAAACCATAATAGAAGTTTAAAAAAATTGTTTTATAAACTAATTAAATCATTTTTTTTGTTTTAGTGGGGGATGGCCCCCACCTTTGTAACTCTACATCTGCCCTGTGGACGTAGACCGACCCGAAAACTCAAGGTTAATAAAAACTCTAAAATATTTGTTTAAAATGTCTAATTAAATTTTTAAAAAATATTTAAAATAAAATACATGTTAACTGATTTGAATGAAATTTAAAGAATAAAGTTATAATTAATATATCACAGAATTACAAGCATATAACGAAAATGAAAATTAGATCATTGACATACATACATACATACATACATACATACATAATGGGTGGTGATGGTGAGATCGAGTTGGCAAGCGGTTGCCATCACCTTCACTTTATTCAAACATGGTTCTCATTTACATTTGTCGTTGAAATATTTGGCTTAAAAAAGCTTTTTTCACCTACAACCCTTGATAAACAAAATAAAGACAATCAACATGCGATGATCGATGACATCTTGTTGTAGTTAAATACACTAAACGGTATTGTGATGTAACTGACTTTCGTCAATTTAGTTGCGAGCTCCTAGCCTGTTCGTATAAATCATTTTATAAAAATCTAGAAATCAAATAAATTGATAGGGATCATTGTAATATCATCTTATGTAAAGTTTTTTTTTTTGGAAGTATATAATTTTTATATACGACAAATGCAACAAATAAACTCACACACCCTCCTCATCTTTGATGAGGTTTGAACCTCTGACCTCCTAGGAGGAAAGAGACTCATATACCGCTAGGCCAAAGGCCCTTTAACATATATAAAAATAAGACTAAAGATTGATGAATAGATGATGAACACATACATGACTACACTTGTTTTTCGAACTTTAATAAATATTCATCGTCTACTTATGATTGTCATATTTCTATATGTGTTTTTTATTTTATTACTTATATTATAAATTTATAATATAGACAAACACGTTTAAGTCTTTGAAGGAAATGTTGTGTAGCTCTTCTCTTGTTAATATTCTCATAACTTTGATTATTTTATTCAATTATTTTTGACATACGACTTGTATTAATTCTATTTTGTTTAAAGGAATGCCTTTCCCCCATAGATCATGATACGATTTATTTTTAATGTAATTAGTCAATAAAGTTTATATAAAAACATCTATCTCATGTAAATTTTTAATCAATAGACATAACTTATATAAATTAAAAATGTGCTTGATGTTTAACACTACTAAATAGAAGATTTTTACCTATGGAAAAAATCAGTCGTTAAACGAATGAATTGTCACGAACCTGTCATAAAAGTAGGTGGCTACATTGTTGGTGGTAACTCAAATCAGTGACAGATTAATTACTCAAGGTCTTGATTTCTTTATTTTCTTTAAAAACATCGAAATCTACTGAAACCACTATAATGTTGTGCGTGATCCACCGGCATAAATTTTTACTGAATGATTTCTATGAATAAAAAATGTCATTTGCTTTATTTAAAAAACTTATATTCTTGAATTGAAGTCCGAAACATTTTCCACTAAATCAAATCCATACTTCTTTTTTCAAACAATTTGACTAAATTTGGGAGTGCGTGTAACCAATATTAAAACGAAAAAAACTAATGTACAAGAGGGCTAGTGAAAATTAATTATATTCTATCATTTATAAATATTAGAGTAAACTGCAATTTTGGTCCCTGTGGTATGTTGTTTTTCTCACATTTGATCCCCAGAAAATTTTTATTGCAAGAAAAACCCTGTGGTATGCAAAAGTGCTCGGTTTTGGTTCCTCAGGCATAACACGTTAGATTGAATCTGTTAAACCCCCCCATGTGCAAGTTACATGAGGGCAATTTGGTATTTTTACTTTATTTTTCTGTTTTTCACTAAAGACAAAAACCACAGGGACCAAATTGCAATTACTATATACTATATTATATTTAATATTATGATATATTAATTATATATGTATATATTTATATAATGTATATATATATAGAGTAACAAAAAAACCCAGATGTCGCAAACCACAGGGACGCCGACCTCCCCCCTCCGGCGAGTTCCCCAGCCGGATAAGCCGCCGGCGACCAATCCTTCCACCCATTCCGTCACCGTCGCCTCTCTTCTCCACACTCTCTCTTCTCTCGTCGATTTCTCTCTCTGCAATTCCTCCAACTTTATTTTTCCATTTTCAGATCTGAAGGTTTTTAGAGGAATTGTTTGTTGATTTTTATGGGTGAAACCCGAAATCAAGGCTGTTGGGTATGTTAAAATCGAAGGGTAAAGACAAAAAACGTGAGTGGAGCGTGCAGGTCTGTGAAGAAATGACAGAGAGAGTGATGGTTCTGTGATGAGCAATTGAGAATGGAGGGAGATGGATAGCGGCGGTGCAGGGCTGTGGTGCGTCGCCGATGGTGGTTTCTTGTTGCTGTGCAATCGACAGGGAGATGGGTGTGTGAAATCGAGTGAGGGGTGAGGCGATTAGGGCAGAAACTCGATCAAGGGGTTGGAAAATCTGAAATCGAGAGATAAAGGGGAGGAAGGCGACGATGGAGGTTGCAGGTCTAGAATGATTGCAGGTAGATGATAGGGTTGTGAACTCGATTGCAATGGAGAAAACGATTGGGGTGCAGTGGTTGATGGTGTGTTTGGCCGCCGATGGCTGAATAGTGGTCGCCGGTAGAGGGAGTTGTGCGTTTTTTATCTTGAGAGGGGTATGAGTGGAGAAGACAATATATATATATATATATATATATATATATATATATAATATTTGTATATATATATATATAAAAAATATTTGTATAATATTTAATTGGAAATAAAAAAAGGACATGGCAATTTTGGTCCCTGTGTTTTTTTTGTCTTTAGTGAAAAACATAAGAAATAAAGTAAAAAGACCAAATTGCCCTCATGTGACTTGCACATGGGTGGGTGGGTTTAACAGATTCAATCTAACGGTGTTAGTCCTTAGGGACCAAAACCGAGCACTTTTGCATACCACATGGTTTTTTTGCAATAAAAATTTTTTAGGGACCAAAAATGAGAAAAACAACATACCACAGGGACCAAAATTGCAGTTTACTCTAAATATTATTAATTGATTCTTAACATACTTTGTTTAATGATGCCTTTTTAAATTTATAGAAAAATAAATAGCCAAAATCATATATTTTTTAAATTTTTGGTAATTAAATTTTTAAATATTTCATTATAAAATTTAATTGATCAAAATTATAACAACACATATTACTTTTATGTTGTTTTTTACTCATATGTTTAATTAATATATCGGAGTTTATAAAAAAATATATATATATAATTATAGTATTAAAGCATAGAGGCCAATTACTTGACCTTCAAATATATAAATCGAATTTAAAGAGTGTTGCTAACCCTACCCTCAAATTGTATATCCTCTCCTACCCCCCTAATTTGACCTACTTACTCTCACACACTAATTATTTTTTATTTTTTTATTTTTTATTTAAAATTTATATTTTACACCTTTATACTTATTTAATTACTTTACTTTATACCTTTTACTTTTTTAATTTTCATTTTACACCTTTATTATATTAAACACATATATTAGTTAAAATACGTTAAAAAAATATGTTTTAATTTTAACAAGTTACACCATTATAATCGTCTCTTTGATACGTTCGAAATGAGCCTAATATTGAATTTTTTTGATTTAATTATTTTATTATATATCATATATACTACATAAAAATATTTTTTTATATTTACAATTTATACTCTTATAGTTAATTATTTAATTTATGGTACATTTCTTACTTTTTCAATTTTCGTTTTACACTTTTATCACATTAACATAATAATCATATATTAACTAAAATATGTTTAAAAAAATACGTTTTAACATATCACATTAACATACATAATTACGTTAAAATACGTTAAGGAATTCGATATATATATATATATATATATATATATATATATATATATATATATATATATATATATCGAACGTCATTCGTTTAATAATTTGATTTAAAATAAAGTAAAGTTATTGATTTGAAATAAAATAAAGTTGTTGACTCGAATCACAAGGCCCGACCCGGGTTGAAGGCACTTTGACAACCTAACCCGATCATTGCGGTTTGAAAAATCTCAATCCAACCCAACCCAATTAAAAGTGCAACCCAACCCAACTCAAACCCGCCAACCCAATCAAAAGATTTCTTATAAATATTTTGTTTATAAATGCGACATCACGGGTTGGCGGGTTGGGTCGGTTTGGCTTGGGGTTAACCCGTTATCAACCCAATATATGCGGGTTCTGTTTGGTTTGAGTTTTTTTGCCTCGGGTTGGGCTGGGTTGGTCGGAAATTTGAGCACCCCTAGTATATATGACATATAATAAAATAATTAAATCAAAAAATATTCAATATTTGACTCATTTACAAACGTAGATTAGATTTGTATGAAAAATATATAGAGCGTACTTGTACTCGTGGATATATTGATTTAAATAAATAATCAGAGTTGGAATTTGGGAATAAAAAATATTTTTTTAACGTATTGTAGTTAATATTGGGCTTATTTCGAAATAATATAATTAAATCAAAAAATAAGAAGGTATCGACGAATAATAATATAATTAAATCAAAAAATAATGTAAACGTATGACATATAGTAATATAATTAAATCAAAAAATATTCAATATTTGACTCATTTCGAAGGTATCGACGAGACGATTATAATGGTGTAACTTATTAAAATTAAAAAGTATTTTTAACGTATTTTAATTAGTATACAATTATATGTGTTAATATAATAAAAGTGTAAACATGATAAATAGAAAACTAAAAGGCATAAATTAATTTAATTAGATAAGTATAAGGGGTTGAAATGTAAATTTTAAATAGAAAAATGTATACAAATGTTGCGGGGGGGTAGAGATAGAAAACCCCTTTTGGAATCTTGGGCTTTAGGCTTTGTTTGGCAAACTAATTGATAAGCTAGCTGTTGATTCATAAGCTAGCTGGTAGCTGATAAGCTAGCTGATGAAAAATTAACGTTTGGCAAAACTAGCTTATAAACATGTAAAATGACTAAAAAAGGCATCTTCAATAAATTATCAATTACAATATTTAATTATATAATTAAAAAAATTTATAACAATATAATACATTAATTAATACAACAAATGTAGTAAAAAAAATTAAATAACATAACATGTTAAATAAAAGAGTTTAAAATTTATTACTACATATATACTATAAAATTTGAATTTATTAAAACGTTCTTTAGAAGAAATATATATTAATTTATCATTTTAAATAACCGTCACATATAATATGAAAAAAATAATCATAAAATAATTGACAAGATTTATAGTAATTGATAATTAAATATATTTATTGTTATTAAAAATAAATAAAATTAATTTATATGATTAACAATAACTCTAAATAAATAGAAATGAATCTAAATAAATAGAAATGAATATTAATGTATAATTAAAATTAAAATTTAATTTAATAATTTTCAGTTAATATTAATTAAATATAAAAAATTAATATTTATTTATAATAATAGTTAATAAATAATAATTGATATTAATAAGGGTAATATTGGAATATTCACAAAAAGCTGCTGAAAAGCTACTCCAAGTAGCGTTTCAAAAAGCTAGCTTATAAGCTAGCTTATGGTCATCCAAACATGTGTCCAGAAAAAAAGTTAGCTTATAAGCTAGTTTTTTTTTGCCAAACAATGCCTTAGTCGCATACTCTGCATTGTTGAGCCTGGGGAGAAGGGCTGTGACAATCCATGAATATGATGGGATTCGAATTCGGATCTCAGATCCGGTCCTTGACCCGTTTTTTTAATTATTGAATTGTTTTGTTTTTATTTTTATTTTAATATATACTAGAATAAGTTTCAAAATTGCAATTGAACTATTGAACTTTCAAAAACACAATTGTGTCGCTATCGTAATAAAATGACTTTTAGGAAAATTGCAATTAATTAGTCCCTTGGAATTTTAGAAATGCAAATTTAGCCATGCTTTAAGTTATTTGAGTTAGGGGTGTTCACAGTCCAGTTTGGACTGTGTAACTGCCCAAACCATTAACCAAACTACGATGGCGGTTTTGAAAATTTTCAAACCGAGCGGTTTAACAGCAAGTTATCAAAACGGTCAAACGGGACCACAAAAGACGAATTTGTTATGACCGGTTTAGACGGTTTGGGCCTATTATGGCTTTAAACCAAAAGAAGCATAAAATCTATCTTCAACCCGAAATTTTCATCAACATAACATTATTAGAAAATACTATACCGAGTTATAAAGAAACATCTATTTAAAAAAAACAAAAACATTGAGTAAGTTAAACGATTTTAAAAGATTTTGATTTTTACGGATTTTGAAATTTGTCGATGTATGGTTCAACCGGTTTTTATGAGTACCCCTAACTTGAGTTCCAAAAATTGATGAATGGACCCCTAAATAAAGAAATGATATATAGACTATGCATTTTAATTATTTAACTTTCTAGTAATTTATTACGGCTCTTATGAAAATTCACTGTTTTAAAAAATTCGCCGAACAGTCGCCATGGCGTGCCATGACACCAAGTCTTGTGTCTCACGTCACGTTAAGCCCGTGCCATGCCATGACCTAATGTGCAGTTTTTATAATGCAATATTTGATTTTCTTTATGTTTTTAATGTCTTATTTGCAAATTTTTTAATGTATAACATAAATTAACTTGCTTATTATTATTATTATTGACTCGTTTTTTTTTAAAGGCAATTGCATTTCGGGGGTATCCTAGACTTAGTCCAGACTCCAGATTAACCCCCCTTCGACCCGACCACGATCCGGCCCAAACAACAGGCCCACGAACAGCCCCTTGATTCGGGGATACCTCCGCATGATCACCACGGGGTTCGAACCTGGGTAGTAAGGGCTACCAACCACTTACCCCCCATGATGTTACCGAACCACTGGGCTACAATGTCTTTGGTATTATTATTGACTCATTAAGTAACACTAAAAACATGTTTTTATATTTAATATTATATATGAATTAGAAATTTGACGCCATAAGTCACGTCTTGAAAATGTCATACATATTCTATTTATAGATTTTACTTTCTTGAAAATTGTTGGTATGTTTCTGGCAACATAGTATTTGTTTAATGGCTTGTTTAAGGCCGTGCGTACCACCTCGGGTACCACAGCGGGTTCACCATCGGTTTGGCATCGGGTAGGGCGGGTTGACGGTACGGGGGGTCGCGGGTTCACATCGGGTTGGGGGTAGCGGGTAAGAGTGGGTTCGAGAACCCGGCTTAACCCGCCGTAAATTTATTTATTTTTTATTTTTTTTAGGGTAAGGAGGGTAGGAAAGTATTAAGCTGATGTGGCATCAGGGTTCAGTGGGTTCAGTGGGTTCGATAGGAAGCGGTACTCCACTTTAGGGTAAGGAGGGTAGGAAAGAGAAAAGCTGATGTGACGCTGAGGTGACATCAAGGTTCAGTGGGTTCGATAGGAAGCGGTACTCATGGTCTAAGTCGTTCTATCATCAGTTTTGTTTGCATTGCACATGCATGGTAATTTAAAATGATTTTGAAGGCAATGACAATTTCATAACCATTGTTAAATCGAGATGTGTTTGTGGAAATTATATATCCATGATAATTTATGATTAATATATGTGACCAATCACATTTGTACTTGATTGGCAATAAATGACATTTTTCACAATGTACGTGGAGGGTGGCATGAGATTTCACATGTATGCATAGTTAAATTAATTAACTCACAACATAAGTGTATTTATGTTCTAAATCATCTTTTTATATGTTACATGCAATAATATAAAACTATGAACTTAGTAGTTCGCAGAGGCGGATCCAGAAATTTATGTGACTGGGTTCTTTCAAGGTAAAATAAAGAGGATAAAAAAATTTCAAGGTAAATCTAACATTTTTTAGGATTGATTGGGGTCTTTGTAACACCCCATATTCCATACTTGGTGGTTTTAGTGCAGAAATAAGGAACTTTGGGGTGCTTGTGTAAAGAACTGAAAGTTTGGTGGCTGGGTTGTGAAGAAGGAAAGTTTATTAAGATAAAACCCTCCCTAAAACCCTATTCCTTCACTCATTTCGGCTGGAGAAAATTGGAGAGGAGAAAGAGCTCAAGTTTTCCCCCATTGAAGGTTTGGAAAGGTTTTGGGGCTGGAGATTGAAGGAGTTTGCTTCTAAGGTATACTTCCATCTTAATCTCTTGGTTTGTTTTGGAAATGGGGCTTTTGTGTAGGAATTTGTTGCAATCTCTTTCTTTATTTAAGTGTTTTGGAGGCAAAACCAATTGGAAGGGTGAGATTGATGAATCCCTTGAGGAGATTGAGACCTCTTGGTGATATTTCACCTTTCTAATGGAGGGTTATAGGTTTTGTCCTTCCATTTTGAGTTTGGGACTGAAATATTGTTTTGGGAGAACTAGAACTGATTTGGGGAAGTTGGGATTGAGAAATCTTTGAGTTTTGGAAAGAATTCTCGTGCAGGAAAAAGTCTGTCCAGAGGTCCGCGCCGATGGCGGCGCCGATGGACTGGCGCCAGCATCGGCGCCAGGCTCTGTTTCGTGATTTTACGTTTTTGCTTCGTTGGTCGTTTGGGCTTGGGTTCGAGGCTTGGTTTAGGGGATTGTCTTAGGACAGTATGGGGAATGTTTTAGAACATAAATGGGGAGTCTAATACCTCATTTGTTAAACCCAATTCAGGTGATCGTTTGGTGATTAAGTGAGCTTTGAGTAGGGTGTCTTTTAACCGAGTACCAGGTGAGTTCCCTTTATGCATTATTTCTATCTCCTAAAATGATTTGCGAAGAATTGATATAACTGAAAATGAGTTTACTTGATCATCATGAATCATATGTTTTCTCATGCATGAAAAGTGTTATTTTACAAGTGGAAGGAGGATATTCCTCGAGTAAGTTTTAAAGCATGTTTTAAATGTTTATGCTTGTGGTAGAGTCGGGTTGCACAGTGGAGGACCCCCGAGTTGCCGTGCCTGGCTTTGTTAGGTGTTGAGTTGCCGTGCCTGGCTTTGTTAGGTGTTGAGTTGCCGTGCCTGGCTTTGTAAGGTGTTGAGTTGTCGTGCCTGGCTTTGTAAGGTGTTATTGGTCCGCCCCACTGTGTATACCCTTGTTTGAGCTCAAACTTGTCAAGTGTCATGTGTATGGAAAAGTGCTTTTTAAATGTTTTGCAGTTACGCTTTTAAGGAGGGAATTCACTAGACCTTATGGTCTAACCCTCGCTTTCAAAACTTAAAAACCATTTTCAGGAAAGGGTGGCTTAGGTGCTTGTTGCAAGGGAAAGGAGAAGGCTTGAGACGGAGGTGCGAGATTAGAGACCGTCAAGTTCCAGTTTTTGTTTAGTTAGCATCTCGGTTGTATTTGCTTGAGGACCTTAATCAATGTAATTGATATTGGAGTTTATGATGTATTTGGGACCCTTATGGGCTTTTGGCTTTAATATTATGTGATGTGTTTTTGGGTTGTTACAAATGGTATCAGAGCCGTAGTTTAAGGGATTTAGGTGACCGATTGGGCCTAGACTTAAACTTTGGAGTAGGGACACAACCGAGATATAGGAGGACCATAGGAGGAGACATAAGCGGTTTGAGTGGAATGGGGTGTCGAGGATCATCATGTGAGGTAAACTGGGAATTATACCTGGCCAATATAATTTCGAATTTACAGGCACGTGGGGATACTTGAATTACCTCAAGAGAGTGAAACTGGTATTAAGTGTTGGCTTTTTTTGTGTTTTGTATCAGTTTCGTCATGACTGGAAGATCGACAAGGAGCAGGTCTGTACCGAGTGTAAGAATGGTTCCATCGGAGGAGGTTCAAGTGGACGAACCCGTGGTTCCCCCGAGGGCGCCGGCTGCCCGGGGTAGAGGAAAAGGTCGTGGAAGGGGGCGTGAGACCATTCCACGTAGGGCTGTTGGTGCAAGTGTACCCCGCTTTAATATTGTGATATATTTTTGGTACACATAAAATCACATCTCCATATTTATTTTGATGATTACAAACACACCGTATTATTGTTTATCTAACAATCCTATCCAAGTGTACAGTTCTTGAAGAACACGAAGATTTTATCTGAAGAATTCAAGACGGAAGTTTCTACGTCGTCATTATTGTTTATAACTAATAATGATAAACACCCTAAAATAATATACCACTTGGATATTTATAAAACCCTAAACTGTTTTTAATTAAAGATATTTAAAATTATTTAAAACTAAAGTTTTATTAATTTTTATTAAAATATCAAAAATCAGTTTCCTATGCATTTTACTGTTGCACTTTTATTGAAGAAATGTCTTCAGCCGAAAGAAGGACCTGCGTGCAGCCTGCTCTTTGTCAGTTTCTGACCGCGGTATACCGCGGTGTGCAAGGCGGTATACCGCCACCTCTTATAGCCGTTGGTGTGTCAGTTTCTGACCGCGGTATACCGCGGTGTGCAAGGCGGTATACCGCCACCTCATATTTCCGTTGGAAGTGGGTTGCTATATAATGATGCTTGCTGGTGATGAAGTAAAGACCAGAACACATAACAGTAACAACAAGCAGCAACCACACTCTCAGCTCTCTCATTTATAATATATATATTTTATAAAACATTTTTTTATAAAATATCCAAGTGTGAGATATTATACAAGAGTGATTACCCATTGTGAGTTATACTCCTCTTGTAAGTATTTGAATAAACGGGTGTGTGATCCTGTACATCTCAATAAGCTGAGGCTTAGAGAACCGTTTACTTTGCTCTGTATTTGGTTTGTATTCTACCGTAAAGAATACATTTATTGGATCGTGTCGGGAAGTGTCTCGGCTGCTGGTTTATCACAGTTGGTGGTAAATCAGTAAATCTCCGTGTCAAGTATCTCTTACCTTTATCTCTTTATTTATTCCGCTGTGCTTTATTATATTTGTTTATATAAACTGCTTTGCATTTATATTTATTTATATAATCTCTGTGTATTTGTTTATATTTACACTCTTCTTTATTATTTGTATACTCTGATTTATTTTTACTGTTTCAGTACTGTATTTATTTATAAAAGAATTTTTGAAAGTAAAAGATTTTAAATACAACCTTACCCCCCCCCCCCCTAGGTTGTCTAACATTTGGTATCAGAGCAGGGCTTTCAAAAATTTTCTGTTTAAATTTTTAAAGTTATATCTTTTATTTAATGGCTCAACAAAATACTTGGTTTTCTAAATCTCTTCTTATTGATTTCGAAAATTTTGATCTTTGGGCAAATTCTTTTGAACGTTATGTTCGTGGGATAAATCAAAATATTTGGGATATTATTATTAAAGGAGATTTCAAACCCACAAAATTTCAAAACAACAAAGTTGTTGAAAAACCTAGCTCGGAATGGTCCGACGAAGATAAGGATAATTGTTGTTTAAATTATCAAGCCAAAAATCTTCTCTTTTCGGTTCTTACTAACGATGATATTGAGCGTGTTTATCTCTTTGAAACTGCTCGTGATATTTGGGAGAACTTGAACATCACCTATGGTGGAAACTCAAAAGAAAAGAGAGACGAAACCCGAGATCAAAGAAATGAAGAAACTTGTCTCATCGTCGACTGCGAGAAAGAGGTATGTACTTCATACTCAAGTTATTCTAGTTGTAGTGATAACGATGATGATATTGATATGTTAAATGTCTCTTTTCAAAAATTGATTGTTCTCGTAAATAGTTTTAAAAATGAGAATGCTAAATTAAAAGAAGAATTATTATTATGTCAAAATGAGTTGAATAATTGTAAACAAACCATTGCATGTGATAATAAAATCAAAAATGAGTTAAATGATAAAGTTATCACTTTAGAAAAGAAAGCATGCGAAAATATTGTTTGCAAATCTTGCATTGTTTTAAATGATAAAATTGCATGCTTAAATAAAAAGACACATGAAGATATTACATGTACAAAATGCGATATACTTGAAAATGATAATGCATGTTTAAAAGCTAAATGCGATTTATATGAAAAAGATAATCTGTTAGCTAATGCATTTCAAAATAGCAATGATAAAGTGTTAAAAATGCTAAATATGTCTAATCGCATTAATTGTAGAAAAGGCATTGGTTCTAATACATGTATTGATACGTGCTCGTGTATTCAAATTAAAAGGTGTTTTGAACCACCTAAAGTTAAAACGAGAAAACCTTATGTGCAAAAACCTCCGTATGTATCCAAAATGAATAATGTGAATTATATGCCGAGGAAACCGTATGCTTGCATGTATAATAGCAAATTTTCTAGACCAAAGAATAATGTAAATTTGCATGCTTCATTTTACGTCTATGATAAATACGATCGTAAAATAAAAATGGTTAGAAAATGGATTCCGAAAGGAATGTTTAATGTTGACAATCCCGGTGGGATGCGTTTGTGGTTTTAAACCATTTTTATGGTTTTATATGTTGTCGTATTTTGTTTTATGTCGACAACATATTTTTTGCAGTTTATGTTTTATACTAACTGTTAAAAGGACCCATAAGAAAAGGGTACCACGAAATATTTTCTTTGCCTTTTGTAGGTGTTACCTGCCGAGGTTATAATACGTGGTTACCTGCCGAGGTTATAATACGTGGTTACCTGCCGAGGTTATAATACGTGGTTACCTGCCGAGGTTATAATACGTGGTTACCTGCCGAGGTTATAATACGTGGTTTCCTGGCGAGGTTATAATACGTGGTTACCTGCCGAGGTTATAATACGTGGTTACCTGCCGAGGTTATAATACGTGGTTACCTGCCGAGGTTATAATACGTGGTTACCTGCCGAGGTTATAATACGTGGTTACCTGACGAGGTCATAATACGTGGTGTTTTTTTTTATCACATAAAATTAACCGAAAATCGAAGCCTTAAGATCCGTTTTGGTGCAAGTGTTTCTTTTTGGTTATTTTGTTTCATGTCATTTATTATGCTTATTTTATCCCTCAAATTTTATAAAATCAAATTGATATCGTTATTAATTTGAGGGGGAGCGTTTTAGCTCTTTTACCCATGAGTTTATGCTACCTCAAATATATGCATATTTTGAGGGGGAGCATCTCTCGAGGGGAAGCATACCGTCTTTCTTGACCCTTTTTGTTTCGACAAACGGGGGAGAGAAACCGCATATGCTCTCGTGTTTAGCGTTGTGTTTGTCATCATCAAAAAGGGGGAGATTGTTGGTGCAAGTGTACCCCGCTTTAATATTGTGATATATTTTTGGTACACATAAAATCACATCTCCATATTTATTTTGATGATTACAAACACACCGTATTATTGTTTATCTAACAATCCTATCCAAGTGTACAGTTCTTGAAGAACACGAAGATTTTATCTGAAGAATTCAAGACGGAAGTTTCTACGTCGTCATTATTGTTTATAACTAATAATGATAAACACCCTAAAATAATATACCACTTGGATATTTATAAAACCCTAAACTGTTTTTAATTAAAGATATTTAAAATTATTTAAAACTAAAGTTTTATTAATTTTTATTAAAATATCAAAAATCAGTTTCCTATGCATTTTACTGTTGCACTTTTATTGAAGAAATGTCTTCAGCCGAAAGAAGGACCTGCGTGCAGCCTGCTCTTTGTCAGTTTCTGACCGCGGTATACCGCGGTGTGCAAGGCGGTATACCGCCACCTCTTATAGCCGTTGGTGTGTCAGTTTCTGACCGCGGTATACCGCGGTGTGCAAGGCGGTATACCGCCACCTCATATATCCGTTGGAAGTGGGTTGCTATATAATGATGCTTGCTGGTGATGAAGTAAAGACCAGAACACATAACAGTAACAACAAGCAGCAACCACACTCTCAGCTCTCTCATTTATAATATATATATTTTATAAAACATTTTTTTATAAAATATCCAAGTGTGAGATATTATACAAGAGTGATTACCCATTGTGAGTTATACTCCTCTTGTAAGTATTTGAATAAACGGGTGTGTGATCCTGTACATCTCAATAAGCTGAGGCTTAGAGAACCGTTTACTTTGCTCTGTATTTGGTTTGTATTCTACCGTAAAGAATACATTTATTGGATCGTGTCGGGAAGTGTCTCGGCTGCTGGTTTATCACAGTTGGTGGTAAATCAGTAAATCTCCGTGTCAAGTATCTCTTACCTTTATCTCTTTATTTATTCCGCTGTGCTTTATTATATTTGTTTATATAAACTGCTTTGCATTTATATTTATTTATATAATCTCTGTGTATTTGTTTATATTTACACTCTTCTTTATTATTTGTATACTCTGATTTATTTTTACTGTTTCAGTACTGTATTTATTTATAAAAGAATTTTTGAAAGTAAAAGATTTTAAATACAACCTTACCCCCCCCCCCCCCCCCTAGGTTGTCTAACAAGGGCTACTACCAATGTGGAGGGTACTCGCCCAAAGAAGAAAACTCCGGCTGCTCGTCGAACTAAGAGTGTGGAGGCACCGTCCGATCGGGAAAAGTCTCATCGAGAGGGCTCGGCAGCGGAGAATCGCGCCTTTGTGACTCAAGAGGCCTTCGCCACCGAAATGTTGAAGCTGCAGGAAAAGTTAGACCGGTGGATGAATCATCATGATGTTTCGGCAGCGGGAAGTAAAGAGAACAGTGAGAGTAAGGCAGTCACCGAATTGTCTAGTCCGCCTCCCACGGAAGTTGGTAGCCACAAACAATCCACGACGCTAGTGGTGAACGAGTCGGCAGCTAGAGGATGTAGTCACAAAGCATTCTCATCTTGCAAACCTCCTACCTTTCAGGGAGAATGCGACCCGGTACTAGCCATAAAGTGGGTTCGAGAAATGGAGTTGGTCTTTGACATTTGTAAGTGTGCCGAAGAGGACAAGGTGATCTACGCCCTGTCTATGTTGAAGTCGGAGGCCATCTTTTGGTGGGATGCCGAAACCGGGGGTTTGGGATCGTCAGTGGCCAAGACTATGAAATGGGAGGAATTCGTGAGGAGGTTCAAGGCTCAGTTTTGCCCTCTAGCGGCGATTAAGAAGTTGGAAGAGGGGTTCTTGAACCTAGCTCAAGGGGACTCGACCGTGAGAGAGTACACTTCCAAGTTCATTGAGAAAGCTCGTTTTGCGGAGTTGTATGTCCCAACCGAGGAGCGTCGAGTAGAGAGGTACCTCTATGGATTGAAGAGCAGTGTACGGGAGTTGGTAATGGCAAGGAATCCTAGCACATTCCAAGCGGCTATAAATGCAGCCGAGTTGGTAGAAAGGGAAAAAGATCGTCAGCAATCTGAGAGGGCCGGGGAAAAGAGGAAATGGGATGGACCGGGGAATGATGCTCGGAAAGGGAAAGTTTCTAGGCCGGAGCCGCGTGGGAATCGGAATTTTGGTAACAAGCCGTGTGGGAAGTGTCATCGGATGCATAGAGGAGAGTGTAAGGCGGACTCGGGGACGTGTTTTCACTGTGGGCTGCCGGGGCACATGTCAAGGGATTGCCCGCAGAAGCAGGGTTGTTTCCAATGTGGGTCGATGGATCATAAACGGTATGACTGTCCCAAGCTTAGAAGAGAAGGATCGGGTCAGTTTGGGAATCGTCAGGGGGTGCAAGGGGTTGAGAAGAAGGAGGAACCGGCTCGCGCGAAGGGTCGTGCATTTCGTATGACAGCGAATGAGGCGGAGGAAACTCCAGATGTCGTGACAGGTACCTTTTTGGTGAATTCTTTATGTGCCAATGTGTTATTTGATTCGGGGGCGAATCGCTCCTTTGTATCTCCTGATTTCGTGAAACGCTTGGGGGTGAGGCCTAAGCGTTTGGGTAGTGCCATAGAAGTGGAGACCGCCGATGACAACGTGGTGCTAGTTAGTAGTGTGGTGGAGGGATGTTGTATAGACATAGAAGGGAGTTTGATACCGATAAGTTTGTACCCTATGCCGATGGGAGAGTTTGATGTAGTGTTGGGAATGGATTGGTTGGCGAAGAATAATGCTACCATCGTTTGCAACAAAAAGTTGATTCGGGTGCAATTGCCGGATAAGGGAATGGTAGTAATTTATGGGAACCGTCGAGATAGGAAGTCTAATCTTATTTCCTTGGTTAAGGCTACCAAATGTCTAAGGAAGGGATGTCAGAGTTACCTAGCTTATGTGGTAGATGTAAAGAAAGAGAAGCGCGAGGTAGGAGATGTACCGATCGTGAGTGAATACCCGGAGGTATTTCCGGACGAATTGTGTGATCTACCACCAGATCGCCAGATCGAGTTCCGAATTGACTTGGTGCCAGGAGCTACACCAATAGCTCGTGCACCATATCGATTGGCACCTTCCGAGATGAAGGAGATGATGACTCAACTCCAAGAGTTGCTAGACAAAGGGTTCGTGAGACCGAGTACCTCGCCGTGGGGTGCGCCGGTGCTTTTCGTGAAGAAGAAGGACGAGACTATGAGGATGTGTATTGATTACCGCGAACTCAACAAAGTCACTGTCAAGAACAAGTATCCGCTCCCCAGGATTGACGACCTGTTCGATCAGTTGCAAGGGGCTAGCTACTTTTCAAAGATAGATCTGAGATCGGGGTACCACCAACTCAAGGTACGAGGAGAAGATATTCCAAAGACGGCTTTTCGAACCCGATACGGTCATTACGAGTTTTTAGTGATGCCGTTCGGATTAACGAATGCCCCCGTCGCGTTCATGGATTTGATGAATAGGGTGTGTCAACCCTATTTAGATAAATTCGTGATCGTCTTCATAGATGATATTCTCGTCTACTCGAAGTCGGAGAAAGAGCATAGGGAGCATTTGAGAGCTGTGCTAGAATTGTTGAAGCGGGAGAAACTCTATGCCAAATTTTCGAAGTGCGAATTTTGGCTTCGAGAGGTGCAGTTTTTGGGACATGTGGTGACCCAGAGTGGAATCAAGGTGGACCCGGCAAAGGTAGAAGCTATCAAGAACTGGGAACCGCCCAGAACGCCGTCCGAAGTCCGTAGTTTCCTTGGGTTAGCGGGGTATTATCGGAAGTTCATCAAAGACTTCTCGAAAATTGCTACTCCGTTGACTTCTTTGACCAAGAAGAACACCAAGTTCAATTGGACCGAAGGGCAAGAAGAAGCCTTCCGAAGGTTAAAAGAAATGTTGAGTGAGGCTCCGATTCTAACCTTACCCGAAGGAACGGAAGACTTTGTGGTGTACAGCGACGCCTCTAAATTGGGCTTGGGGTGTGTCTTGATGCAGCGTGGTAAAGTGATCGCTTATGCGTCCCGTCAATTGAAGGAGCATGAGAAGCGATACCCCACCCATGATTTAGAACTGGCGGCCGTTGTTTTCGCCTTAAAGATTTGGAGGCACTATTTGTATGGGACGAGGTGTAAGATCTTCACCGATCACAAAAGCCTTCGTCACATCTTCGATCAGAAAGAGCTAAACATGAGGCAACGCCGGTGGATGGAATTGTTGTCAGACTACGATTGCGAGATTGAGTACCATCCCGGAAAAGCTAATGTAGTGGCGGACGCCTTGAGCCGTAAAGAAAGAGGAGAAGCCTCGAAGATCATAGCCTTAAGGGCTGAGGTCACATTTAATCTGCTGGGTGAAATAAAGAAATGGCAAGGGGAAGCTTCTGCGGTTGAGAACCTCAAGAAAGAGCGGATGGTGGGGAACGTGAACTCCCTAGTAGAAGATAGCCGAGGACTGAAATGCCTCAACGGTAGAGTATGGGTTCCGAAGTTGGGGAACGTGAGGAAGTTGATACTAGAGGAGGCTCACAGGTCAAAGTACTCCATCCATCCAGGGACGAACAAGATGTTTGGTGATTTGCGGCAAGACTATTGGTGGCCGGGTATGAAGAATGTTGGGTCACCAAGGATTTGAAATTGACTCACCGATGTTTTCCCTAAAACTCCTACTTAGAATATTTTAGTTCAGTTCTTTGAATGACTTGTACAAGATAGCAAATGTTCGGTGAAGTCGAAGATCAACCGAAACCAAGCTTGAAGACTCTCTACTTGTGGAAAATAGAAGACTCTCGGCAACTTTCAAACAAGTCATCACCACCGAAATCCCTTGACATTTCGGTGGCCTTCTCTCCACCGAAGTTATAGGACATCTTCGGTGGCCTTCTCCCACCGATGACCCTTTCGGTGCTCCTCTCACCACCGAAATATACATGTAACTTCGGTGGTCCTCTCACCACCGAAATATACATGTAACTTCGGTGGTCCTCTCGCCACCGAAACATGCTCGTAATTTCGGTGGACTAGTTACCACCGAATCCTGCTTGCAACTTCGGTGGACTAGTCTTCTTTCCACCGAAGACTTGTCAAATCTCGGTGGAAACCACTTCGGTGCTAAAGGCTCAAGACAGAAGATCATTTATTATGGGACAATATCCTCCAGCAGAGAAAAGTGACAGTTTGTCTTTTTATCCACCTTCAGCTAAGGTCCCTATTATCTGCTCAAGCTACTCTGTCTGCACCTAGTGAAAAGTGACAAGGACTTCACAGTTCTCCTGAAGTCAACATTATCAGCATATGTGAAGATGACAAGTGTCCCAAGCATTTAATGCTTGGGCACTCCTTGGCACTATAAAAGGAGAAGTGCTCTTCATGCAATCCTCACGCTTTTAAAAGAAATTCTCTCAGTGCAAGAAACCTTCTTTTAAGCCTTAAAACTCAATAGCTTTGCTCTTAGTGTTCTTAGTTGTTTTGTTGTATACTTTGTGTAAGATTGTTAGAATAGTTTATCTGTTCTTTTCCGCAACAATCTTAAGTTTTCTGTGTGTAATTCTTTTGAAAGTTTTTCAAATATAAGAATTAAAATTGTGAAATTTTTGTGTATTGTATTCAACCCCCCCCTTCTACAATACTTGTTAAGCCATCTGGGACTAACAAGTGGTATCAGAGCAGAAAGTTTAATTCCATAAACTTGATCTGCGATGGCTGCCTCTTCTTCTTCTACTGTTGAAAACTCTTTTCAAAATAACTTCTCTGAAAACGGCTCTATTTCAAAACCTCCTAAGTTCAATCCCAACAACTTCTCTTTGTGGAAAAGCCGCATGATGCTATTCATGGAAGGAGTGGATACTAGATATCCAACCATTCTCAACGAGGGACCCATCATCCCCAGAGTTTGGGCTCGCTATGACACGCAGAGGCCAGGCAAAGAGGCCTTTGAAAAGGAAATCTCAAGTGATTCTGATGAGGAAAAATCCAGTGCTACTGGTCGGTATATTCTCAAAAATCCTAAAAAGTATACTGATGAGGAGAAACGTTTAGTTACTCTTGACTCCAAGGTAAGAGCTATTATTGCTCTCTCTCTTCCTGATGAGGTCTACCACTCTTTGGTGAACTTTGAAACTGCCAAAGAAATGTGGACCACTCTATGTGTTCTGTACGAAGGTACAGAGGAAGTCAAGAAATGCAAAAAGATTGGTCTTATCAGAAAGTATGAACTATTTTCTTTTGAAAAAGGAGAATCTCTTCCTAGTTTCTATAACCGCTTCAACTCTCTTTTAAATGATCTTAAGTTGTTGGGCAGAGTCTATGATAATGAGGAAGTCTTGTGCAAGTTCATGGATTGTCTCCCAGATTTTTGGGAAAATATATGTACTTGCATCAAAACTACCAAGGACCTTGAGTTCATGCCCTTAACCGTATTATATGGTACTCTTTTCAACTTTGAGCAAACCAAGCTTCAACGGAAATCTTTCATCAAGGAAATAAAGAGCTCCTCTATAGCTCTTGTTAGTGAAAGTTCCAAGAATTCTCAAAATCTTCCTAGAATCACCTATCCTTCATCTGACTCTGACAATGACAGCCAAACAAATGTAACACACCAAACGGAAGCATATCTTAGTGATGCTGATGATGAAGGTGAGGATATCATGGTTGAACAGTTGTCGGATGAGATGGCAATGATGGCTGGTTCTAAACACAAGTTTCGTCCCTTCAACAAATCTCGAAGTCTTAGAAAAACTTCATCTTTCAAAACTTCTTCTGACAAGTCCAATGAGGAATGCTACAACTGTGGCAAGAAAGGACATTTTGCATCTGAGTGTAGAAGCAAGCGTATCTCCAAGTCCAAATTTACTTCTTCTGACAATCCCTCTTCAAAAAGGGAAAAATCCAAACACATGCCTTTCAAATCAACCTTTCCCAAAAAGGAGTCCCCACCATCCTTCTTAAATCATCAGGAGCGTGCCGAGAAATATAAGGCCAAGTACAAGAAAGAGAAGGAAAGGAGCGAGGGTCTAGAGAGAAAAGGGAAGGGTCTCATGGCAGAAACCCACGATTGGGACGACGAAGACACCTCCGACAGTGATTCTCAGAATAGATGCTTCGTGGCCATCTCAGAAGAAATGGAAGTTTCCGAAAGGGCCACTTCACCTATGGCTCTAGTGGCAACTGGGTGCTCCACAGCCTACGCTCAGGTACATCCCTTCAATAATATGTCTGATATTGAAAAGATCAATGCCTATGAATCTTTAACTCAAGATTTTTATTCTGTTAAAGACAGTAAGAATAGAAAATCTGTTCAAGTGAAAGAGCTCAAAGCTGAACTTGAAATTTGCATGTCTAAGCTTAAAAGGTTTGAGGAAATAAAAATTGAGCTTGAGGACTTGAAAACAATAAATCATGTGATCTCAAAAGAAAAGAACTCTCTCTTTAAGAAACTAAAAAGGGAACAAGAAGTCATCAAAAAATGGTCAAGCTCTTCCAAAAATCTTGAACAAATCTTTCAAAGTCAAATCTGTAGTTCAAACAAGTTCGGTCTAGGATTTGGAAAAACTGATGTTTGTGAGTCCACTCTTGCTCTTGTTCCCTCCACCAATGCTTGTGATGATCTCTCTGATTCCAGCTCTTGTGATTCCATCTCTTTGAACTCGTTAGATCTGTGTGAAGCCTTAAAGTATGGGATATCCTTAAAGGCCAAAGACTCCTCATTGCAAATTATTGAGAAGCAAGATTCAAATGACGTTTCCAAACCCATCCATGATCAACTCAAATTTTCAGTCATGGATGAAGCCTCCTCCTCAAACTCTGCAAAAGCTAATCCTTCCAAAAGATCTAAACCCACCGATCTCATCTCCTTTGTGCCCACCGATCCCACAATCTATGACCCTCCAATTCCTCTTCATGAAGTGTTGAAATCTATTCACATAGATACCTACACCGAACCTAAGCCCTCAAAGATCCCCAAAAGAGAAACTCCTGTTCACTCAAAAAGGATTTCCTGTGCTGACAAAGGAAAATCGGTAGTCAACTGCATGGCAAGCTCTCATCCCAAAAGTTCTACCCCAAACATTCCCTCTTACAACACCTATGTACCTAGATCCGTGTTTTTAAGAAAATCAACTTCCAAAGATTTATCCAAAGGAATCCTTGGGTCCAAGCCCCCTGCTCTGTTCTCCTCTAACAAGGTTATAAGAACAAATGATAAAAGCCAAAACATGAAAAATGCTAAAAAGGTTTTTATCTATAGAAAATGCTATAACTGTGGTGACACTTTTCATATGGCTAAGGACTGTCCCAAGGATAGGATTGATAGATCCAAGCTTAAGGAATCAAGCTCTTCTAACCCCAAAGGACCCATTACAAAATGGGTACCAAAGAACTAATATGTGTTTGCATGCAGGCTTTTGAGCACCATCAAATTTGGTATTTAGACTGCGGGTGCTCACGCCATATGACGGGAAACAAGTCTCTTCTCATCAACTATGTGCCGGGAAAAGGTCCATCTGTAACCTTTGGTGATAATTCTGAGGCTTACACCAAAGGATACGGGACTCTCTCTAACGGATCTGTAACCTTCAACAAAGTGGCTTTTGTGGACGGCCTCATGCATAACCTTCTCAGCATTAGCCAACTGTGTGATCTTGGATACAAAGTTATCTTTGAACTTTGTGTCTGCTCCGTGGTAGACAAACAATTCAATGTGGTATTATCGGGAAGACGGATGGAAAATGTCTACGTCATAGATATGGGGCAATCCAATTCTTCTTCAAATGTCTGCTTTGTGTCAAATGATGCATCCAAAAGAAACTGGTTGTGGCACAAACGTCTTTCTCATCTAAACTTCAAGACCTTGCATAAAATTTCCAACAAAGAGCTGGTGACGGGCATGCCAAAGTTGAACTTTGTCAAAGAGAAGCTGTGTGATGCATGTGAAAAGGGAAAGCTCACCAAAACATCCTTCAAGACGAAGCAATGCTCTTCCATCACTCTTCCTCTTCAATTGCTGCACATGGATCTATGTGGACCAGTCAGCACTCCAAGTCTTGGAGGCAAAAGGTATATTCTTGTTATTGTTGATGAATTTACCAGATATACTTGGGTGTTCTTTCTCAGGTACAAAAGTGATGCTACTGAAGAAATCATCAACTTTGTCAAGAAAAATGAAGTTCTCAATGGCCAGCTTGTCCGCTCGGTAAGAAGTGACAATGGCACTGAATTCAGAAATAGTGCTCTTGAAGACTTCTTCACCGAGAAAGGGATCTCTCAGAACTTCTCCGCTGTTCGTACTCCTCAGCAAAATGGAGTGGTGGAAAGGAAAAACAGAACACTGTGTGAGGCCGCTAGATCCATGCTGAGCGAATCAAATCTCCCCACCTATTTTTGGGCCGAAGCTGTGAATACTGCCTGCTTCACTCAAAACAGGTCAGTAATATCCAAAAGACATGATAAAACCCCGTATGAAGTTTTTCATGGTAGAAAACCAAATATTGGCTTTCTTCATGTCTTTGGGTGTATCTGCTTTATTCTTAATGATCGTGAAAATCTTGGGAAGTTTGATCCCAAGGCAGATGAGGGAATATTTGTTGGATACTCCTTATCCTCCAAAGCTTACAGGGTGTACAATCTCAGAAGAAAAAGCATTGATGAGTCCATCCATGTCAAGTTTGATGATCTCAGATGTTCCTCACTTTCAAGTGATGAGGATGATTTACACAGATGGATTTCATCATGTATTGGTGATACACCCTTAGTCACTCCCACCGATATCTCCTCTATTCCCTCAAATCCATCCATCTCAAAAAACCCAGCTGGATCACTCTCTCCCACCGAAATTGATCAACCCATCTCTCACACCAATTTCCCTATTTCCACCAAAACTCTACACCGAAGCCCTTCTTCCATCCCTAATCCCACCGAAAATCACATGGCTTCCACTACCGAAAATCCCATTTTACACCAAACCTCTGATCCCACTACTCCATTTCACTCTACTCCTCATACCCCATCACCTTTACCCCCTGCTCTAAAATGGACCAAAGATCACCCCATAGATCAAATTATTGGTGATCAACAAGCAGGTGTCCAAACCCGCAGAGGAGTTGGAAATATTTGTCTCTATGTGAATTTCCTCTCTCTCTCTGAACCCAAGAAAGTGGATGAAGCTCTATCAGATCCTTGTTGGATCACTGCCATGCAAGAAGAACTTTCTCAGTTCCAGAGAAATAAAGTTTGGAGATTGGTTCCCAAACCCAGAAACAAGACAATCATTGGAACCAAGTGGGTATTCAGGAACAAAATGGATGAAGATGGTACTGTGATCAGGAACAAGGCCCGATTAGTAGCTCAAGGATACAGACAGGAAGAAGGCATTGACTATGATGAAACATTTGCCCCTGTTGCAAGACTTGAAGCTATAAGGATCTTTCTGGCTCATGCTGCCTACCGAAATTTTAGGGTCTTTCAAATGGATGTTAAAAGTGCCTTTCTCAACGGGGAACTTGCAGAAGAAGTCTACGTGAAACAACCTCCTGGCTTTGAAGACCCAGCTCATCCAAACTTTGTGTACAGACTTGACAAAGCTTTGTATGGTCTCAAGCAAGCTCCACGTGCTTGGTATGACACTCTTGCCAACTTTCTTCTCAAGCATGGATATTCCAGAGGTAAAATTGACAATACTCTCTTCATCAAAGAAACCTCAGGTAATATCATTCTTGTTCAAATCTATGTTGATGACATCATTTTTGGTGCCACTGATGAATGCCTATGTGATGAGTTTGCCTCTCTCATGACGAGTGAATATGAGATGAGCATGATGGGAGAGCTTACATTTTTCTTGGGCCTTCAAGTCAAACAATCTTCAGAAGGAATTTTTATAAATCAAAGCAAATATATTCGGGACCTTCTGAAGAAATTTAACTTTCTAGATAGCTCTCCTATGAAAACTCCCATGGCACCTCCCTTGAAATTGTGTGCCGATCTAAAAGGTGAATCTGTGGATGTTACTCTTTACCGAGGTATGATAGGCTCTCTTCTTTACCTAACTTCTAGCAGACCGGATATTATGTTTGCTACCTGTCTATGTGCTCGTTATCAGGCCAATCCTAAAGTATCACATTTAAAGGCTGTAAAACGAATTTTTCGGTATCTTAAGGGCACACTGCACTTGGGTCTTTGGTATCCCAAAGACTCGAGTTTTGAACTAATTGGTTATTCAGATTCAGACTTTGCAGGTTCCCAGATTGATAGAAAGAGTACTACAGGAAGCTGTCAGCTCCTTGGGGGAAAATTAGTAAGTTGGTCCAGCAAGAAACAAAACACTGTATCAACCTCTACTGCTGAGGCTGAATATGTAGCTGCTGGGAGCTGCTGTGCTCAGATTCTATGGATGAGAAACCAACTAAGGGACTATAATCAATTCTTTTCTAAAGTCCCAATTCTGTGTGATAATTCCAGTGCTATAGCTATAGCAAATAATCCTGTTCTTCATTCTAGATCTAAACACATCGATATCAGGTATCACTTCATCAGAGATCACATTTCCAAAGGTGACATTGAACTACACTTCATTCCCACCGATTTGCAGCTTGCTGATATTTTCACCAAACCTCTTGATGAAACCAGGTTCAACTTTCTCATCAGTGAACTTGGGATGTGCAATTTCCAAGAATAAATATGTGTTCATGCTCCACCGATCTCACATCGGTGGACACCTTCGTATCTACTTCTCTCTCTCCACCGATCTCTCATCGGTGGACAAACCTATGTGTCGAATCTTTTCTATCTCTTTTCCATTTCGGTAATAATCTCGAGTATCGGTGAAGCGTGCCTACCACCGAAGCACATTTCGGTGAAAATTTTCAGAATCGGTGGAAATCTGTCCACCACCGAAATCTCATTTCGGTGGTCATCTCAAATCGGTGGTAACTAGTCCACCACCGAAGTCTCAAATCGGTGATCATCTCATATCGGTGAAAACTGTCCACCACCGAAGTCTCAAATCGGTGATCACCCCATTTCGGTGGTACTATCCAAATCGGTGAAACCTTTCTACCACCGAAGTCCCACCGAACTTCCACCGATCGTCCACCGAGCGAACACCGAATCCTCCACCGAAGCTTCACCGAGTCTACACCGATTCACACGGTTCCCAAAGCCCACTTGTGACCACTCAATTTCTTTTGCGTCAGACCCTTCGCCTATCCGCCGCTCCTTGTCCCGATTCCCAATAACCCTTTCACCTCAAGAGCCGCATGTCCCCTCTTCCCATACAAAATCATCATCACAGTGCCTTATCATTTCCCTATATATACACATACCTCCCTTCATTTCTTCCCCACTCCTTTCTCACAATTCAAACATGCAACTCTCTCTCCTCCAAACATATCTCTCTCATGGCATCCTCTCGATATCCAATTCCTACACGTTTTGAAGACCTCCGCTTCAACCAATGCAATCACGTTGCCCGCCTTGAATCCGATCCCGCTCATCCCGAGTTCTCTACTATCGCTAAATTTCTGTCTCGCTCTCCTCTTCTTCATGCCTTCTCATGCAACCCCAGGATGAGCAAAATGCTCATTGGTCAATTCTGGCTATCCTCCGTGTACGATCCCTCCAATGAGGCCATTCACGCCTCCATCTTCACCAATGCCGAAGGTGATCACGACCTCACTTTTGGGGTCGATGATGTTCGTCTAGCTCTCAAGATCGACGCCTTTTCCGACTATGAAGACATGTATTTGGATACCATCCATGAAGACATTGTTCTTACCACCGGTTATGTGCTCGACGACTCCTCCAAAAGCTCCAAAGGCCCCGGTACTCTTCTTCGCAGCAAAATGGGAGGCATTTGGAATTTCTTCTTCGCTCACGTTATCCATTGCCTCTCACGCAAAACAAGTGGGCATGACCAATCGCCCTCACACGTCAACAAACTCGCTCATGCCCTCATCTTCCAAAGGAAAGTTGACTTCGCCCAATATTTCTTCTCAGAGCTTGTCGAGGTCATCAAAACTCCCAAGAAGTGTTACGTTGCTTTTCCCCGCTTCATCTCCATGATCTTACAACACAAGCTTTCCAAAGCTTTGGAAACCGATCGCCGCTCTTCCTCGCCCCGGTTCTCGTATGAATGGTCATCTCCCGTTGTGGGCACCAAAACCCTCAACGTCAAGCCGCTCGCCACCGATCGCCCATTACGCCCAGGTATGATTTCCTTCGCTCTATCTCCCGAACTTCGTTGGGGTGACGCGGAAATTCCTGGGTTTCGCCACCTGGAAATTCCCGAGGTCACTCCAAATGTTGTGGTCCCTTCTCCCCGGTCCCGAGTGACGTCGGGTGGCACTCAAAAGAAACGACAAAAGGCCACCGGCACCTCCGCTCCCGCTTCTCGAACCACGTCACCGAGAGATCCCTCGGAGACTTCCCCGGTTCACACCCCTTCTCACAAGCGGAGGCACTCACCCTCCCCTTCGGGATCTCTTCCAAAGAGGTCTCGGAAACCATCGGCCCAACCGACTCATCCAACCGTCGATTCTCCAAAATCGTCGGTTGTTGAACTTCATCCCTCCGGGCCAAGGGTACCTGCTACACACCCCACCGTCTCCTCTGTTGCCTCTCGAAAGGCCTCAGTTACATTTCAGGAGAACCCCCCACATACCTCCCCACTCGACTCCTTGGGTGGTGGGGATGACCTCGAGATCTCCCCGCTCGAGGGTTCTGACTTCACACTACACAGCTTTACACCCGATCAGTTTTCGATCGAAGACATTGCACAACCCTCTAAGGGTTCCCCCCCAATTGCACCCTTTGATTTTTTTGATTTTCTTTTAGCGGACACTGGTTCTCCCCAAACCATCCCGTCCACCGAAGAACATCACACCGAGTCTCCCTCGTCCTCACACCAATCACCCCCCCGATCGCCTACTCCCCCCCGATCGCCTTCTCCCCCCCGATCACCTGCTCCCCCCCGAATGCTACAAACTGACGACTTGGTGCCTTACCTCCATATTCCCATTCCCGAACCTGACCCCCACCGACTACTCTTCCAGTTTTCCGAAATCGGTGGCCAAACTTCCCCGCACATTGACCGCACCTCTACCTTTCTTAAATCTACCATCACCTTAATCTCCCAAGCCAATTCCCGCATCTCTACCCTCGAGTCTCAGCTACCGCATCTTCTTCTTGATGCCATCACCGAAGCCCTACGCCCCATTCAAGAAAAATTATCTGCCCTTTCTACCACAGTGGAGTCCCTCTCCAAACCTTCCACCGACTCACCCAGTCCTGAACGTTCCCAGTGGGAAATGGATCTCGGTGATTTTGCCTTGGTTCCCCATACCACCGAAACGAGTCTGGCCTTCCTACACTCCAAGTTTGATAAGGCCTTCTATGAGTTAGGTTTCAAGTTGCCGGCTGTTCCTGAGGGGGAGAAAACCACGGCTCCACCGAAACTTCCATCCATAAAGAAACTTTCCAGTAACCAGCCTCCACCGAAACCCTCTCCACCGCAACCCTCTCCACCGAAATCATCCTCACCACCGAAACCCTCCTCATCACCGAAACCTCTTTCTCCACCGAAACATGTCTCACTCTCACCGACCCATACTGGCTCCACCGAAGCTCTTGACCTTAATGCATCAGTTGAGGGGGAGCAGTCCAGCAATGCTTCCGAAGACAAAGGGAAAAGAATTCTTTCGGCCGAAGAATTGGCCAGAGAAGCAAAGAAGAAAAAGGATCTGGCAAAATATGGGGCTCGACCGAAGGACGCTGAAACTCTCAAACTCAAGCCTGCTTCTCAACCAATCACCACCGAACTTGGCCTCTCTGCTCAAGAAATTGAGGAAGCAAGAATAGCTCAAATCGACTTAGACAAATCCAGAGATCTTTCTCTCAAAGCTGCCACAGAAGAAGCTTCAAAAGTCAAGTCCACCGATGCCATCCAAACACAGAAATCGGTGCTCAGTGCCTTGGAACAACAAAAGAATGAAGAAATTAATTGGTACAAAAAGACCATGCACCACCGGAGCTATAGGTCACAAATTTCTTCAGTAAAGATTGCCACCTCCAAGGCAAATCCTCAAGACATCAGATTGATTATTAACTGGGAAGATGGTTCTATGAAGAGTGTAAAAGAAAGCCATCTCCAACTCTTCGGTCTCTCGGAATGGTATGAAATCACTCAACACCTCGTCAGGAGTCCAAATCCAAGGAAAGACATCTTTGTCAAATACATTGATGGTCTAATGAATAAGATGAAGGAGATCAAAAGAAAACATAACATCGTTCTCTCCACCGAAGAAAGAGCCAAACTGCTGTCTCTGAAAGAGAAGATCATCCTCCCCAAAGTCAAAAATCCTCCTGACTCAGTCTTCAAGGAAATGGCAAGAGAAGGTAAAATCCCAAATGTAAGCAATCTTAACCTTACCATTCCCACCTCTGTTCCCTATCCTACCACAACCTTGAGCCTCTCACCAATACCAGGATTATTCTTCAACGACGGTCTCGGTCGTCGGGCATTCTTCAGATTTGCCCAGATGTCCATAGCCGATACCATATTTCTGGAAGGCATTCACAACCTCTTTCCGAACATCCCCGAAGCTCAACCGTTCTATAGAAACTTACTGGATGAAATCAAGCGCCGCAAAACCTCAAAGAAGTAAGTTCTCTCCATTTAGTACTTGTAAAAGTTAATTTCTCTTTTTGTAAAAATTGTACGAGAACTTATCTTAATACAAGTATCTCTATTTGAATTTTATTTCCGTACATACTTCATTTTTTCGTTACCTGTAAATACTGTACATAGTATACATACACATACAAAAGAAAAAGGTCAAAAAGATCAAAAAGAATGGTCTATGTGAAAAGAACCCAAAAGAGTAAAAAGGGTCAAAAACGCACTTGCTTTTATTTACTCTTGAATATTCTAAGATAAGGAGCTCAAATTCAAATAGGGGGAGATTGTTGGGTCACCAAGGATTTGAAATTGACTCACCGATGTTTTCCCTAAAACTCCTACTTAGAATATTTTAGTTCAGTTCTTTGAATGACTTGTACAAGATAGCAAATGTTCGGTGAAGTCGAAGATCAACCGAAACCAAGCTTGAAGACTCTCTACTTGTGGAAAATAGAAGACTCTCGGCAACTTTCAAACAAGTCATCACCACCGAAATCCCTTGACATTTCGGTGGCCTTCTCTCCACCGAAGTTATAGGACATCTTCGGTGGCCTTCTCCCACCGATGACCCTTTCGGTGCTCCTCTCACCACCGAAATATACATGTAACTTCGGTGGTCCTCTCACCACCGAAATATACATGTAACTTCGGTGGTCCTCTCGCCACCGAAACATGCTCGTAATTTCGGTGGACTAGTTACCACCGAATCCTGCTTGCAACTTCGGTGGACTAGTCTTCTTTCCACCGAAGACTTGTCAAATCTCGGTGGAAACCACTTCGGTGCTAAAGGCTCAAGACAGAAGATCATTTATTATGGGACAATATCCTCCAGCAGAGAAAAGTGACAGTTTGTCTTTTTATCCACCTTCAGCTAAGGTCCCTATTATCTGCTCAAGCTACTCTGTCTGCACCTAGTGAAAAGTGACAAGGACTTCACAGTTCTCCTGAAGTCAACATTATCAGCATATGTGAAGATGACAAGTGTCCCAAGCATTTAATGCTTGGGCACTCCTTGGCACTATAAAAGGAGAAGTGCTCTTCATGCAATCCTCACGCTTTTAAAAGAAATTCTCTCAGTGCAAGAAACCTTCTTTTAAGCCTTAAAACTCAATAGCTTTGCTCTTAGTGTTCTTAGTTGTTTTGTTGTATACTTTGTGTAAGATTGTTAGAATAGTTTATCTGTTCTTTTCCGCAACAATCTTAAGTTTTCTGTGTGTAATTCTTTTGAAAGTTTTTCAAATATAAGAATTAAATCTGTGAAATTTTTGTGTATTGTATTCAACCCCCCCCCCCCCCCCCCCCCCTTCTACAATACTTGTTAAGCCATCTGGGACTAACAAAGAAGGATATAGCTTACTTCGTGGAAAGGTGTGACACTTGTCTAAGGGTGAAGGTAGAGCACCAACGACCGTACGGAAAACTCCAACCCTTGGATATTCCGGTATGGAAGTGGGATCAAATTGCGATGGATTTCGTGACAAAGTTGCCTTGAACTCCAAAGGGCTTCGATGCCATCTGGGTAATTGTAGATCGACTCACCAAGTCGGCGCATTTCCTTCCAATAAAGGAATCATACCCGATGGAGAAATTGGCAAAGTTGTACATCGACGAGATAGTGACCCGTCATGGGGTGCCGTCGTCAATAGTCTCGGATCGCGATAGTCGATTCACGTCGACTTTTTGGAGGAGCTTCCAGCGAGAAATGGGGTCTCAAATCAAGATGAGCACCGCATATCATCCTCAGACGGATGGTCAGAGCGAGCGAACCATCCAGACCCTGGAAGACATGTTGAGAGCTTGCGCGTTAGATTTTCAGGGTTCGTGGGAGAACCACCTGCCGTTGATCGAGTTTGCGTATAACAATAGTTACCACGCAAGCATAAAAGCCGCTCCTTACGAGATACTCTATGGTAGAAAGTGTCGGACACCTCTTTGTTGGAACGAGGTCGGAGAGAAACAACTGGCTGGACCCGAAATAGTACAGCTGACTGCCGACAAAATCGACCAGGTGAGAGAACGGCTGAAAGTTGCTCGCGACCGACAAAAGAGTTATGCCGACAAGAGGCGTAAGGATATCGAGTTCCAAGTTGGGGATAAGGTGATGCTAAAAGTATCCCCTTGGAAAGGAGTAATCAGATTCGGGAAGAGGGGAAAGTTGAGCCCCCGCTTTATAGGACCGTTCAAGATCATTGAGTGCGTCGGAGAAGTAGCTTATAAGTTGGAATTGCCAGTAGAATTGCAAAGAATTCATAATACCTTTCACGTGTCGAATCTGAGGAAATGCTTGGCGGAAGTCGAAATGGCAATACCTCTGCACGAAGTCCAGATTGATGAGAAATTGAACTTTGTGGAGGAGCCCGAAGCTATCACCGACCGTAAGGTTCGAAGAACAAGGAACAAGGAGATTAGCCTGGTGAAGGTGTTGTGGCGTTTCCACAAGGGGAGTGAAGCGACATGGGAAACTGAGACCGAGATGAGGGCAAGGTACCCACACCTTTTCAGTGATGAGATTCCGGGGACGGAATCCTGTTAAGGGGGAGGTGTTGTAACACCCCATATTCCATACTTGGTGGTTTTAGTGCAGAAATAAGGAACTTTGGGGTGCTTGTGTAAAGAACTGAAAGTTTGGTGGCTGGGTTGTGAAGAAGGAAAGTTTATTAAGATAAAACCCTCCCTAAAACCCTATTCCTTCACTCATTTCGGCTGGAGAGAATTGGAGAGGAGAGAGAGCTCAAGTTTTCCCCCATTGAAGGTTTGGAAAGGTTTTGGGGCTGGAGATTGAAGGAGTTTTCTTCTAAGGTATACTTCCATCTTAATCTCTTGGTTTGTTTTGGAAATGGGGCTTTTGTGTAGGAATTTGTTGCAATCTCTTTCTTTATTTAAGTGTTTTGGAGGCAAAACCAATTGGAAGGGTGAGATTGATGAATCCCTTGAGGAGATTGAGACCTCTTGGTGATATTTCACCTTTCCAATGGAGGGTTATAGGTTTTGTCCTTCCATTTTGAGTTTGGGACTGAAATATTGTTTTGGGAGAACTAGAACTGATTTGGGGAAGTTGGGATTGAGAAATCTTTGAGTTTTGGAAAGAATTCTCGTGCAGGAAAAAGTCTGTCCAGAGGTCCGCGCCGATGGCGGCGCCGATGGACTGGCGCCAGCATCGGCGCCAGGCTCTATTTCGTGATTTTACGTTTTTGCTTCGTTGGTCGTTTGGGCTTGGGTTCGAGGCTTGGTTTAGGGGATTGTCTTAGGACAGTATGGGGAATGTTTTAGAACATAAATGGGGAGTCTAATACCTCATTTGTTAAACCCAATTCAGGTGATCGTTTGGTGATTAAGTGAGCTTTGAGTAGGGTGTCTTTTAACCGAGTACCAGGTGAGTTCCCTTTATGCATTATTTCTATCTCCTAAAATGATTTGCGAAGAATTGATATAACTGAAAATGAGTTTACTTGATCATCATGAATCATATGTTTTCTCATGCATGAAAAGTGTTATTTTACAAGTGGAAGGAGGATATTCCTCGAGTATGTTTTAAAGCATGTTTTAAATGTTTATGCTTGTGGTAGAGTTGGGTTGCACAGTGGAGGACCCCCGAGTTGCCGTGCCTGGCTTTGTTAGGTGTTGAGTTGCCGTGCCTGGCTTTGTTAGGTGTTGAGTTGCCGTGCCTGGCTTTGTAAGGTGTTGAGTTGCCGTGCCTGGCTTTGTAAGGTGTTATTGGTCCGCCCCACTGTGTATACCCTTGTTTGAGCTCAAACTTGTCAAGTGTCATGTGTATGGAAAAGTGCTTTTTAAATGTTTTGCAGTTACGCTTTTAAGGAGGGAATTCACTAGACCTTATGGTCTAACCCTCGCTTTCAAAACTTAAAAACCATTTTCAGGAAAGGGTGGCTTAGGTGCTTGTTGCAAGGGAAAGGAGAAGGCTTGAGACGGAGGTGCGAGATTAGAGACCGTCAAGTTCCAGTTTTTGTTTAGTTAGCATCTCGGTTGTATTTGCTTGAGGACCTTAATCAATGTAATTGATATTGGAGTTTATGATGTATTTGGGACCCTTATGGGCTTTTGGCTTTAATATTATGTGATGTGTTTTTGGGTTGTTACAGTCTTGAGACCCCACTAGGCTGGGTGTGGCTCCGCCACTGGTAGTTCGTAGGCATATATAGTATTGCATGTATCGCAGATAAAGCTAGATTTGGCAAGATGTTGAAAAAGGAAAGGAGTCGAAGTGAGGGCAAACGAGATCGGTTGTAGTTTCACATTTTCTTTTATAATGAAACTGTGTAGCCTCGTGTCAGTTTGTAATAACTTGCGTTGCAGATCTACACTAGTCGTGATGTATTTGATGACATGTTAGGGGTCGTTTACGTACTAAATGCTTACCAATATCACTTACATTGTCGAACGAGCATGACATGGACTGAGAGTCTTACCCGATAAGAGGCATAGCAAGGATTGAGTCTTTTCAAGTAAATGAGGAAAAAAACTTGGTAATCGATTACCAAATTTAAAACGTTTGCCAACAATTTATTTTGATGGTCGAGAATGTTACAAGATAAGATAAATAAAAGTAATATATCTCTTGCCAATGCGTTTGATAAATACCACTGCAATATATGTTACCCTACAAGAGGGTTATTACGTAAGGGGATATTTAGAACCTTTTTATTATGACTTTTATAGATATCAATATATTAATTTGTTAACGGTTTATAAATGAAATCCAGGATTTTGTCCTATAAAACTCTTATAATTCATTTCTAGTAAAAGATATTATTGATGATTATATTGTAAACTAAGTAAATAGTGTATTTAATTTATTTGTGTTTTTTGACATATTTAGTAACCGTTTACTAAACACTTATCAGGTAAGCCATTTACTAAAATCCTGAATTTTACCTTATCGATTGTGCATTGAAAGGATCGAGAATCTTACCGATTAAAAGGCATAGCAAATTAGCAAGGACCAATAGTTTTCCTGGTAAGCATTTACCGGGTTTAAGATACTTGCCAACAATCTACTTTATACGCCGATAAGGTAAGTGGTTGTGTTTATCCGGTAAACTTTTGTTAAACAACCCCTAAAGAAAATGGAAATAAAAATAAAAATGAATATATTATATAATAATGATAAGGTTGGAAAATGAGAAATCATTTCTCCCATTTCATTAAGTAATCTTCATTACATTACAATATATTAAATCAAACATCATTATTTATTATCATTTCATCCTTCACCCCCTCATACCCCACCCCTCAACCAAGCACCAAATTATTTCATCAAATTAATGGAAAAGGTTATATAAGCAAATTTGAAGAGGTTTTAATCAACAATGATAATGTAAATTATTAATTAGCATTGAAAAGAAGGTAAAAAAGATTAGGTCTGAAATATGGAAGAGTAGGGGGTTATTGAATAGGGTTGGTGGGGATCACAAGTCAAATGAAGCAGGAGTTGGTTGTAGCCTTTAGCCACCTCTCCATGACCTTTCTGAATCATTCCATCTGTCTTTCTTCTTCCCCTTTAATACTACTTTATTTGATCTTCATCATATCTCCTCAAAACATGGTTATTATAAACAATAACTTATCATATTCAGATATTCTCACATATTACTTACATATAAATAAATTAAATATTAGCAAATACTACAAAATTTATTTTCATACATGGAAAGCAGGTACAGATCAATCCAATGAAAAGAAATATATTAAGAACATAGGAGTCATATACTAAAAGCTTATTAAGTAAACTATTATTGATATAATTTATTTTACTAGGCTAAGAAGTATATAGCATGGACCGAGAGTCTTATCTAATAATTGAGGGGAAAAGCTTTTACATGGTACTGTCGATAAGTGTTTGATCAATGGCTCTTAGACATCAATATTTAACCATTTCTTAAGGTGATGTAGTGAAAATCTTATCTTTCATAGGTTCGAATACATACACTTTCAGTTCTTTCGTGGACCCTAGGATATTAAAACTATTTCTTTGGAGATAAGGAAACAAATATAAAAAAGGAATCAAAATCATGTTATGGTACGTGCGAAAACTAATAGCCTATTATTCCAAGATGTGCAAAGATTCGATCCATGAAAACATACAACTAGGAGAAGTAACAACCACGTTACACAGAGTACCTTTTAGCTGCCCTTCCCAATTTATTTATTCCTAAGCAATCAAACCCAGTGTTCAACATTATTGCATTCTCATCAAATTAAGTCTTTAAAAAACTAAAACATATACAATCCTAGATTTCTCCCCCTGTTTTATGTGAAGAAAATAGCCAAATGTTAATTTCCTCACGTTATTTTCCATATACCCCCAATAAATATATGCTAAAATAAGCGTTAAATTTAAGTAATTGCCTTGTGCTTTGCAGCGGATAGTCAGCCTCTATGCATCGGCGACCGTTCGTGTAATTGTACTTTAGACGTTTTTGATTGCCGGAAAGCCTTCATTGGACTCGGAAAATACCATCCCCGACGTTTAGCCGCTACCGGACTGAAACCGTCACCGACTCCAACAGCTACTGATCTGGATCTCATCATCCTTGAATAATCATCGGTTGCGGCCGAAATATCGCTCTTATTTGAATCCTCCTCCAATCCGTCACCGTGTACATCGCATTTCTTCGTTTTACTCACCTTGAACACCGACCAGAAATTAATTTTGCTCCGGCTAACCCGCGGCAGATGCTTCTTATTGTCCTCACCTAACTGTCGATCGCAGCCACCACCGGCGTACTTCGATCTCGATCGGAGAAACGGAATCGCTAGAGATCTCGATTTCCGGAACGCAGGCTCGCTTTCGATGAGATTCGCCACACGACCTACTTCCCCTGCGGCGGCAGACGACAGAAAACCGTCGCGTCGTGAAGAATGGAAGCGAGAAAACGAGGAGGAAGATGATGAAGAAGACGATGTGGAATCGATTGGAGCTGGACAACAGGCGCATGGACGAGTATTGGCACATTCCGGACAAAGTGTAACGAGCCGTTCACGGAGGCACGTAGGGCAGATACCGCTTCTCCGCCGCTTCGACGGATGATTGGGACATTTCCACACTTCCTCTTCATCCAAGTAGAACGCCATGATCGTGTTCTTCAGAAATCACTGTGTGTGATGATTCTGTTGAATCTGTTTGTAACTGATTTTGGTTCTTTCTCTCTCTAGGAATTAGTCCATTTGTTAATCGGTAGGGGTGCTTAAAAAGGAAGAGGGAAAGGGCTAACCATGGTTAGGTTTAACAAACCATAGTTAAATCGATTATGGGTCTCAGAATTTTACACACTGGTCGGTGGCCCAAGCTAGAGGCTTTTGGTTTGAGTGAGTGACAAAAATGATCCTCCTAGTATCAGCCTTTAACTTTTCGTTGCCTGAAACTTAATTCTTTTTCACTTTTGCATCTCAAATGAATTTCTTTTTTCATTTTAATCCCACAAGCACCCTATTAAATCTCCATTTTAGGTGGAGAGTGTTATAACACGTATATAAAATTTATATGCGATAAATACTCACGTATACTTATTTTTTGAAGTATATAAAATTTATATGCGATAAATACTCACGTATACTTATTTTTTGAAAGACAATATATATTAAACAAAGCGAATATGCTAGAGCCCCCTGACACCGGGAAGGAGGAAAACTATAAGGTACATTAAAAAGAACGACCCAAAAAAGAATGGATACTTCTTATTATTTGTTGAGGTTTAAATTAATCTCCTGAGAATTTGGCTTGTAGTGGTAATTTGTATATTGATGGACCAGTAACTTGTTAATTTATAAGCTAAATATATGCTTACTTTTGATATATAGTTTAATATGATTAGCTTGCTTCTTTACAGAAATTGAGACCAATAATCTATCTTTAAATTTAATCATTAATTTAACTAACAAGAGTGCTTTAAAATGTACTAATATAATAATTAAGAGTACAAAGCAAGCATACACAGGGATGATAAGTGAAGTTATGGAATTGTTGGAGGACCATTATGTAATTCACTTATTTTTAGGCGTCCAATATGGAGTGAACGTAAAATGGTGGTAAGGGGGGTATGGGAATTTAGGAAGCATGAAGTATAAAGGAATGGTGGGGCTTAAGACGGAAAGGGTTCCCCTTTTTATAATCATGATTAAATAATTATGGCATAAGTTTATTAAATATTGAGTTTTTTGTAATATCTACAAAAAATCTAAAATAATTAGAGAGAAATGGATTATTTAATAATTAATAGGAATCAGGTACATCTCTTTTGGAGCTTATCAAAGAAACCTTAGGACATCCACAATGGTAAACCATCTCAATGACTTGATAAAAAAAAAATATACTAAAAAAAATAGTGGGTCCCACCTTTTAGTTCCTCCCACCTTCAAAGACTTGAGGTTAATCAAGCGTTTGAGAAGTAAACCCTTTCTCAAGTCCTTACTCCGATCATCAAGTCATTATCAATCCATTTTCAAGTCTTTCATCAAGTGATGTTCAAATGCCATTGGAGATGCTCTTATGGTATTATATCTTTGTTTTTTTTCTTCTTATTTTTCTAGTATATTCGTTATTGTCATCCAAGGTGTTGTTAACTTCATTGATGTTTTTTTTCTACGATAACTCAACAATTTATGGATTTTTCAAATATTATATTAATAAGCATAAGCGAACGCCGTGAAAAATGGTATTAAGAAAGGTGGGTGACGATGAACTGATGGAGGTAAGGGACACAAGAGAGTAAGAGAAGATGATGAAATCAATTTCAAAAAGTAAACGATCCTTATAAAATACGGTATGCAAGATTGTTTTGATATACCATATTCATGTTGAGGTAATGTGCGAGAGGTACATAGAACATGGTGTATGAATGCTTTCTAGTTTCTAGACTTAGAAATACTTCCATTAATCATAAATGAAATGACTTTAAATGATTTCTACCCACTCTTCTCCCTAATTAAAAGCGTTTAACATACAAGGCCACTACTTTTCATTTGTATCTATGTCTACATAATAATCGTTTAATTTTTCAATTAGATTTGAGATGAAACGTGTAAAATATGAAAATGTTGTTTAACTTATAAAACTTTTTACATTTTTAGTATTATTTTTATAAGAAAAAAGGAGTATTTGTGGTTGCAATAATAGATTAAGAGTAAACTACGATTTTCGTCCCTATGGTTTGGTGTTTATAACGATTTTCGTCTCTGTGGTTAAAAAACTGCTTTTTTCGTCCCTATGGTTTGCATTTCATTTCACTTTTCGTCCTTCATCCTAACAGAGTTAAAAAAACTCAGTTAAACTTGGGGTATGATGGTTTTTTTACCTTTTTTCTATATTTAATTGCATTATACATTATTGAGTAAAACAAAAACCTAACCCACCCTACTCAACACACAAACTTAGGGTATGATGGTCTTTTTACCTCCAATCACCCTGCCTGGCTATGAGGGTTTGTGTGTTGAGTAGGGTGGGTTAGGTTTTTGTTTTACTCAATAATGTATAATGCAATTAAATATAGAAAAAAGGTAAAAAGACCTTCATACCCCAAGTTTAACTGAGTTTTTTTAACTCTGTTTGGATGAAGGACGAAAAGTGAAATGAAATGCAAACCATAGGGACGAAAAAAGCAGTTTTTTAACCACAGGGACGAAAATCGTTATAAACACCAAACCACAGGGACAAAAATCGTAGTTTACTCTTTACTCAATAATGTATAATGCAATTAAATATAGAAAAAAGGTAAAAAGACCATCATACCCCAAGTTTAACTGAGTTTTTTTTAACTCTGTTAGGATGAAGGACGAAAAGTGAAATGAAATGCAAACCATAGGGACGAAAAAAACATTTTTTTAACCACAGGGACGAAAATCGTTATAAACACCAAACCACAGGAACGAAAATCGTAGTTTACTCTTTTCTTTTTTTCATAATTGTTTAAATAAACTAATTTTTCATATAAAATAATATATTTTATGAATTAATAATGTTAATTTATATTTTAATTAAATTACTTATTCTTTTTATAAAATATTATATGTACGTATATACATATATATTATTTTTAAATAAATATAAATACAATATAGTTAAATTAGTTTAAATATTAAAATTTATATTTCTTTTTATTTTTATTTTTATTAAATTAAAACAAGGAATTATAAAATAAATAAATATATTATATTATTATATCATGTATTTATTAACTAAAAAATAATTAGAATATATATAATAATTTATAAAATAATTAATAAATGTTGTAGTGGGAACCACTTTTAAAACTGTAGGTGGATTGCAGGGTTGTGGATGGTAATTGCAAAAGCTGATGTGGCACAATTGAAAGTGTAAATGAATTGCAGGGATGTGGATGGTCTAAAATAAAATAACTCTTAAAGTTGAATTGATTTTTTTAGAAGAATTTGTCTTTTAATACTCATTTGAAGAAATATATATAACATAACGGTTAGAGATAGTCTAACTTTCCTAAAAAGACATTTTTTATATATATAGATATTATATAAAGTATGTTGCAAATGTCCTTGCACCCGATTCGACTGACTAACGCGCATTTAAAAATACTAAAAGTCTACTCGTTCAATGCATCAATAGATATTACTGTATTTGGTTATGTTTATCAGTTAGCTATGAATTCAAACATTTAGCTTTAAATCTACTTGTAATCTTGAAATTTAAGTACTATGCGTCAATAGATAGTACTTGATGCATAAAAATTTGTTTTTAAGAGTTTTTCTCAAATACTTTATAATATAGTATAGATGGGCCAGTGACACCGAGTTTTAACTTTAATTTGGTCAAACTCTCAAATACCTTGCTCTGAAAAATGGTATTTTCATGGTCTTAATTGACAACAGTGACATTTTATCCTTGTAATATCTTACCCACCCATCAACTACATTTTAAGTCTATCTTAAATTCTTTAAGAAAAAGTCTTTCTTAAATTAGTTATAACGACTAACATATATATATTTGGGACTCTCGACGGGAGGCATGCATCCTTTATTTAGTTTTCAAGAAAACAATTGCTACCTTATTCGATATAATTTCACCACGACCAACTAGTTTGTTTCGATATTAACTATCACATGCTTCCTTGTGTTGGTACATAACTAGCATTGACACATGAAAAAACCCGACCACTTATCGACCTTTGAAGATGAATTCTCTTCTAGCTTATAAAACGGATTGTTTACCTATGCAATTCGGTTGTTTAACAATTGCATCTTGATGTAAACTTTATATTTTGAATGAACGAAACAGGCAATTAGTATAATATACTGATACAAAACTAGTTGTTGTCATTAAATGGTGACCATGAAATAAGGATCAAATGGTTTGGGGGTATGAAGTTTTGTGGTAGGGTATGAACGCAACAATATTTCAAAATTCATCTCCTTGTTGACATTTATTGTCTTGAAAATGACATGCACCACATAAATTCTTTTTCCAAATATTGAAATGGTCTAAAATGTTGTATTAATGCTTCAATATTCCTACCAACGATGCATCAAGACATTATATAAAAAAAAACATACAAATGTTTATTTATCTATATTTAATTTGGTTAATTTTATTACGCAAAGTCTAAATAATTAAGAATAACTATCAAAGGTTTATCTTCTGTATTTTTAACTTAAAGATGAAATATTAATTAAAAGAAAACATATACCTTTTCAACCAGCAATTTTCAAAAAGAAAAAAAAAAAACTTTGTTTTTGAAAAAATGATATCAATTTCTGTATATATACCCTTTGAACCAGCAATTTAGAATACTTTAGCTAAAAGAAGATGAAAATATTTTGAGCAAGTCAAAGTAGAAAAATAAATCCAAAGACGAAATAATAAAACATCTGTTTAAAACCATTGTAGGTTCTCATTAACTTTAAAGTATACCCATAATTCAAAATCACCCTTTTCGAGTTTCTTTAATGCTACTAGTGTTCTTGATTTCTTTCTAAAATAACTTTTGGGTAATTTCTTTTTATTAGTTTTTGTATATCGGATGCTTGAGTTTATTTGTAATTTGTTTTTATACTCTTCTACATCGTGGTTTTATAAAGAAGATGTGGAACAAAACAAAACCCGGGGAATATAGGAGAAGGGTTGTGTGTTGTGGTGGAAAGGGTGGCTATGGTGTTAATGGTCCACGGTGGTGGATGGTGATCAGGTGATGGAGGTGCAAGCAACTGTGGAGTATTAAAATTTAAGTTATATTTTTCATTAAATGACACATAAAACATAGAGGGTTGAAAGCGCTTGATCAAACATTTACGTATGATGCTGTGATTTTGTTAACATATGAATATTTGATACTTCATAAAAGTAAAATTTTGAAAATATATAAGATTTAAACATGGATCAAGTATGGTACGTGGTTAACACATTTCATTTTAAATATGACATAGACATGCAAAAAAAGTCCCCGACTCCCCCGTTGGGGACATAAATGGGACGTGATCATATTCTTTAGCTGGAATAGGGATGAAGATTTGAAATTCCGCTTCATTCCCGCCTTATTTCGATACCTAGTTTCACCATGTGTTTGCGGTCTTAACTATCGATTAATCTTTTATTTTAATTTTTTTTCGCATTGTTGAATAACTAAAATACTATGAAATGCATAACAAACATATAGAATAATAGAATGGGATCAAAACAGACATGATGGGCCTACATCTGGGCCACTTATGTGAGTTTGGTGTTGGATTTCAAAACCTTTAGTTTGGAGTTTGGACTTCGGATGATGGCCCCAATCAGTTGTATCCTAAACGACCCAATTTCATCAAAAAGGATTACCCAATCAAATGTTAATGTTAATGTCAATACTTAATCGACCAAAATAAATCGAAATTTAATTTAAGTTTGTATTGACTTGTATTAACGGCAATGACTAAAAGTTTCTCTCAAATAGTATAACAAACGTTTAATTGTTTTTATCACGTACACATTTTGACTCGTAATCACTAAGGGTCGGAATAAATTGGATTTGGATTTTAAATCCATTCTAATCCTGCTTTTGGTTTGCAGGATTGTCCAGATTTGAAATCCTATGATTTCTTTGAAATCTCTCAACTATATGATTTTGAAATCCCACTCAAAGATTTCGTAGGATTTATATATAATATTATTTAAATCTCTAAATGAAATTCAATCCAATTCATTTCATTTAGTTCCTACATACCAAACGGACTTTAAAAATATATAAAATATGTAGTACATTGAATTTAACATATTTTTAAAAATAGGTTAAATCTTGTAACTGTGGATTTCAAAATTCAAGTTATATTATTAATTTTAATTGCATTTACAAGTATTGCAACAAAATCAATCGAAACCAAGTATTCATGTGTCATATGTCTTGTGATTAAATTGTTGTGCTACATTTACATTTACTTTGAAAAAACTGATCTGTTATTTAAGGAAAGTTTCACACTTTAATGCTAAATAAATATCTAAAGGTCTTTGTATCTTCATCATTAGTAAAGCGCACTGCTATAAAATAAAAAAATAAAAAAACTAACACGTGCACATATAATTTAAATAACATATATGAAACAATCATCAATTAACAATTATTTACAGGCTACTTTTAGTCTGTAAATTGAATCAAACTGGACAAAACATGATAGTATCAGATGTTGGATGGGAAAGATGAGGTAAAATAATGAAAGAATTGTATAAAAGCATCTCCAACAATCAAACTATACTGTTTTTTTATAATAGAGTATGAAAAATTAAAATCTTTTTTTATCAATTTTAACATTAACTATATCAAAATAGCGAAGAATCGTGTAAGAAGTTGAGGTTAATGTGAGAAGCGTCAGAAATGTGTGAACCGCTGATAGCTTTTTAATCAAATGTTCTCTCATAAGTTGTGCAAGCTTAATTGTGTATACATGTATATATGCGTATATCACCGTTATAGCCTTTTTAGCATGCATGCATGCAAGTTATTTTAGTAGTTGAGGGTTTTTTTTTGATAATCGTGGGTTTCCGGGCCAGCTTACGCGCACCGACTAATCCCCGGGCGACCACGAATGGCCTGGAGTCATCGCAAGTGAACCTCCATGGTCACAAGGGCTTTGGCAGTGCCTGGATTTGAACCCTGGGTAGATGAGCTTCCACTACATCCTCCAAGGGCTTTACCAGTACACCACAACCCAAGTGGTTAGTAGTTGGGGGCTTGCGGTACATGTCGTGCGAAAGTGACATGCGAGAGTGCCACCAGGCACAATCACATGGCACAATCGCTGATATTGTACCGTGGGTGACCCGAGGTTGAACGAAAGTGACATGCGAGAGTGCCATCAGGGCACAATTGCATGACACAATCGTTGGTTTTGTACCGAGCGGAGATGGTAGGCCGCGATTATGCCAACGACTATGCCAATGTGGCAAGGTCGTCGGGCACTTCCGCATCGGGGGTCTGGAACTATAAAAACGGGCCTCAACTCCTTTTAACTCACTTTTTCTCACCCACTCAGTTTCCACCCCGATTTTGAAACCCTAGGAGGCGATTTTCACCTTAAGTGTGAGGTAAGAAGGTTCTAGCGGTGCCATTGCTAAGAAGGTCTAGGCGGCCTTTAGTGTGAGCTTGGGGGAAATACTTACTTTGGTGACACACCGTCTTTTAGAGAGTATCTTGAAGTAGAGGCGACACCCCTTTTGTAATCTTTTATCCGTATGGAATTAGATTAGTTGGTTGTCGTTTAACTTCATTGTTGTAATTAAACTTTTCGGTGTTGTACATTTTCCCATTTTTTGGAGGCTCTTATTAACAATTTGTATCACTCTTCCGTTTTATGAAAGTTTTTATTTAACCCAATTTTTGGCATGTTACACTTATCTCGTTGCATCTCATCCAATTTGCATCAATTTTTCATACAACTGTTGATAACCATTTCTCACGTTAATTTCAAATTCTCACTGGAATCCAACTCTTCAAAATAAATATTCAGTACACTTAATAAATACTATTTATCCCTCATACACATTTAATTTCAATACCTATTATTGGCAGGAAAGACTTAAAAAATTATTTCTCTCTCATGTATAGAGTTTTTAAAGATTTCTCCGTATTTGAAGATTTCTACCTTAGCTATCTTGTTTTCTTTATTTTTAACATACCATTAGCATAGTTCCTAGAGAGTAACTTAGTGTTGTAATTCGACATTAGTAATTTACTAATCTATCAATCTTGTTTCATCACCTTAGTTATTGTTCCATATATGTTGTGGAATGAAAAAAAATGCATTTGTCTATACAGTTGTAACAACCGAAGACTCAAAGCAAAATATAATATAACCCATGTGGAAACGACCTTAAATTCAACAGGTCATAACTGAATACATCCCAAAGTTTCTTGTGGTAAAACAACTCCACAGCTGAGAATTATAAAATAATAAACTAAGTCTGGAAGTCTAAGCAATGAACTACAAAACTTCACTCTATCCTCAATGCTCACATCGTCCCATTTCCCTAGATCGAGCCCTCACTAACATGCTTACTTGATATTAATAAAAGTAAGTTAGGAAAACTCTCATGTCGTCCAAGCTTAATTCTTACACTTGAAGCTAAGAATTCCTAAACCGAACACCAAATTTTCACGACATAAGAATATTGTTAAACCACCTAGATACTCCCCAAAACCAATTAGTGCCTCAATCCTAGCCTCGAACGGGAAACGAAGCAACATCGGAAAACGACCAAACAATGTGTTTGGCGAGTACCACACGACCAAACCTGCATGGAAGTTGCTTTCGACACTATTTGGTCTGCACGAGATTTTCAGCCACAATCCCTAAAGCCTCTCTTGCCCAAACCTTTCCAAATCGATTTTATGATCCTAAATCGAGAGAATTATTATCCTAAACCATTCTAACAATTAACCAACCATCAAAACATCATTAAAGCATCCTCTATTACACTCTACTCCCTAAAAATTAGGTATCGTCACAACACACCCTTAACTTCTTTCTTTCTCAAAATTGGGTATTACAATACCTTCTTCTCAAAAGAATTATATCCCAGAAATTCAATTGGCGAATAGATGTGGATATTTGGACCTTATGTCCGACTCTACCTCCCAAGTCACCTCTTGTTCTTTATGATATCATCATTGAACCTTCACGAGACTAATCTCCTTGTTCCTCATTTTTCTAATCTTGTGATCTACAATAGCCACCAACTCCTCAACATGTATTATTTTGTTCGCCATAAAATAAAATAAAAACATTGATTGCGCTTGTCATTTATTTCATTTAGTATTGTTTTATGATATTATTATTATTATTATTAACAAATCATACATAATCAATGGTATGATCTTTAATATCAATAATTTTGTTCTTCTTTCATGATAGCATCTAAAACCATGGTTAAACTAGCAGCTTAAACACCTCTTTTTGGCTGATTTCTTTGGCACGCTACCTTACTAACCATTTAATACAAACGATATGTCAAATATCATCAAACTAAATGTATGATAGTTATGTGTTTTTAAACATAACAAAAATTATTAATGATACTTTAAAACAAAGATACAAAGATGAAAGATATTGATTTTGTCTTTTCGCCGTGTTAATTGCCGAATCCAAAACGAAACAAAACTTAAAGGATGTTTTTTCAATTTGTTTTTGTTTGCATCTTAAACTTAAGCCAAATAATTGGTTAAAACCGTTTACTATTTCATGTTGAAAAGGATTGCGATTGATAACTTGAAACTTCTTACACCAGATCTTATAATACCGTATGATTTATAGTTTATTGTTTTTTCAGTTGTCCAAATACCCATTTAGAATCACAATGCAGAATAATTTGTGGTGATGATCCAATCTATTCAGTTCAACTAAAATTACAAATTTTGATTGTAAATGTTCATTTGAATGTAAAAGACGTCAGCATGATATAAAATTGATGTAACGGTTGTTCGATTGGAAGTAAGAGCATCCTCAATGGTGGGGTTCTTGACACCTTGGCACTGACATGGAGCGGTACAATAAAAATAGATGGGCTGGGAAGAACCGGTTTGGAGTCCACGTGGGAGAACCGCTTTATGATTTAGGACCGCTTCTTGGCTTTAAAACATGGTCCCACACCTTCTCCAACACAACATATGTCCTCCACTTCTTCCTAATTCTTTTTTTTAATCAATAAATAACATATATTTATGTTAACTAAAACAATAATATAAATAATTTAAAGAAAACAACTTTATATTATCTATTATTGTATTACGGTTTATAATAGGGAAATTAATTAAAATGCCACAAGTTTGAAAGTGAGTTACCAAAATACCCAAAAAAATGAAAAGTTTACCAAAATGTCATTTTTTTCCGCGAAGGGAGCCCTCTATAGCGGGCAGGGACTGAAAGTGTAAAATTTTACAAGATTATTTACACTTTCAGTCCCCATAGCGGGCCATCGCGGGCCTCGATCACGGGGACCAGGGACTGAAAGTGTAAATATATCTTGCAAAAAATTTCACAATTTGTCCCTGCCCGCGATCGCGGGCTCTTATCGCGGGGAAAAATGGCATTTTGGTAAGAAATTAATTTTTGGGGTATTTTGGTAAGTCCCTTTCAAACTTGTGGCATTTTAATTAATTTCCCATAATATTTTATTATAACTTTATTTTAATAGCTTTTTAATTATTATGACTTTTATCATTTTTAATTTATAATTATTATCTTGTAATTATAATAAGTAATTTTAATATTGTAGTTTTTTATTAAATTAATCATGAACCGGTCCATGATTGGGAGTGAGAGGTTTATAAAATGAGTAGGAAAGAGAAAACTGATGTGACAGAGAGAGAAAGCTGATGTGGCAGTGTCATGAACCTCTGAAGAGGTTCATGACTGGGGATGCTCTAAGTAATTACGTCATAGTAGGTTGCTTTAGAAAAACGCAAAATGTTCAATCCACTATTTGGAGTAATATATTGTTGTTAAATATTTGAATTTTGGTTAAAACATAATATCAAAACTTGTTGTTTTGGATCAAACATTTGGGTTTGAAAGTTGGAAGACACCAATAATTTCAATCTGCGTATAATATAACTAGTTGATTACCCGCGCAATGCGGCGAGATCTAAGTTATCGATAGAGGCCAACATTCAAGATCAAATGTTCAAACTTCACCGATGATAAAAATTAGCTATATATAAAAAACGGTGATTAAGATTGTATCCTAGCAATTGAAAACTTGCATTTGTTTAACTACTACCATACACCCACCTGGTAACTGCTTGCCGGTAAAACTCAACACTATCAGTTATCTTGTTGAATAAAATTTTAGTTCATTCGGACAACATCGTGTGCAATAATTTATCCGGTAACCGTTAAAGTTGTCGCCCTCACTTACCGGGAAAGACTTGTTATTGCCTTATCTCTTACCAGGTAAGATTCTCGGTCCTTGCCATATTCATCGGATAAGGTAATATAACTTAGGGTAAACGCTTACCCAGGTAAACATATGGTAAATGACCTCTTAGCCGTAATTAAACAAAATAATTTATAGTGGATATAGATAATAAACAAAATTTGGATATTAATAGTGTATTTAATGTTTCTTTTTGTAAAAATGATTTATGATTGAAAGTGTAAGGGTGAAAATATAAATTATCTTGATACAACTCAAATCCCACGTCCCCACCCACTTTCCCCCAAATCAGTATTAGGGCTTTGAGAGCCTTCGACCACAGTGACGACCATCGCGACCACAAACCACCAGACCACCATCGCTCCACGCCTCCACGGCTCCAGTCTCCAGTGACGCTCCACCGTGACCTCCGAGGCTCCGACCACCGTCTCCACTCTCCACTGACCTGCGTCCTACGGGCTACGGCGTAGTCCGACCACCGTCTCCTCTGCCTCCGTCTCAACTCTCACATTCTCACTCAAGGTATGCAAGCTACTTGGTTTTTTGTTGGCAATTTGATGCTACTTGGTTTTTTGTTGCCAATTTGATGCTACTTGGTTTTTTAGTTGGTACTAATAATTAATAGTAATTTGATGCTACTGTTATCTTACTTGGTATATTAGTTGGTATCTTGTTACTTGATTTAGTGAATGATAAATGCTTAGTTACATTGTAGTGATTATTATTAGTAATTTGATGCTACTGTCATCTTACTTGGTATATTACTTGGTATATTGTAACTTAATTGTTACAATGTATATTTTTAAATAGAAATGCTTGATTTTAGATGGATTATGTATACGTAGCTTTGGCATATTGATCACAATATCTTAGGATTTAGGATTTTATTTAGGGTTAATGCATCATAATTTTTTTTGCTCCATTTAGAAGGTAGTTTGCTTTCCTTCAAGGTGTTAAGTGGGATTACTTACCAAACATGTTCACAAACTCTCCTGAGTCCTGACCCTACCTATCCTTTATGCCATAAATTCTCAACTCCTATGTGCATAACTTAGGTATATGGAGAGATAGTCGCTTAGCATTAATAACTATAATCTCGTTCTGTGTGCATCAATTCCTAGGTACTCTGCTTACTGTCAAATATTTGCATGTTCCTCACAAAGTTGCAAATTTGAGCCAGCAGGACCATTGTTGAATACTACAAAGTGTTTGGGCTTGGTTTTCTGGCTTTGATGAATGCAGTTGAAGTTAGTCTACCATAATTATTTATACATACATATATATATATATGTATCATAGGAATGTGAACTTGTAAATTGGTGATTATAGCATGTTTGCTAAAACTCATATACATATGATGGTGATGGAGCATGGATAAGGGCTAATTCTGAATCTTTTCCGATCAGCCTTCGTTATAAATGATAAAAAGTCACTCAGATTAGTCAGATACAACAGGAAGATTGATCATATTCGACAAAATATAAATGAACATGAATACAGATCGAAAATATCTGACCTAAAACAATTGCAATTACCTTAAATTTGAGCTCGTGGAAGAGAACAATTCCCCGTATCCTCCAAAGAATCAAATTGTAACCAAAACGAAATCAAATTATAAGAAAATTAAGCCTTGAGAATTGACGAAAGCTGCTCAAATAAAAAAGGATACTTAATTATACAAGCTCATAATGCTACAACCTTTCTTTATGTTTCGTGTATTTCTCTTATTTTGTTATTATTTAAGGGTATTTGAATTAATACTTTATAACAATCAAACACTTTATACATGTATGTGTAATAAAACAATTCAGTAAGTCACAGAGACAAAAGATCAAAATACATTCAACAACAACATAACTTAACAATTTTCAACTCATGAATGTAGCATATTAATAGTATTGAACTTAAGAAGAGATTTTTTTATTTTAATTTTTTGACTTTTTGCATCCAAAATCTCAGAGATAGATCTATTCGAAAATTATTATTATAGAAGAAGTCATGATAACTATCCAAAGTCTTTTTGTTTTTAGATCTTAGAGATAAGCTCTAATAGTTAAAAGTCTAATTATTCATATCTGATATCTGATAAAATATATAAAATGTTATCAAATTCATAGTTTGTTAAAATTGTATCAAATATATATTGTGATAAAATATTCATATCTGATACAATTTTAACAAACTATAAAATGTTATCAAATTCATAGTTTATTTATTTATTTATTCTTGGTTACGGTAGGATAATTATCTAAAACAGTTTTACGTCATATTATAGTTTTATAATATTTTTCTGCTTAAGAGTAAAGGATTTTTTGGTTTAATTTTCATCTCGTAATGAAAAATAAATTTTATTTATCGTTTAATTTTTATTTTTGCCATCGATTTCCATGATAACTATCCAAAGTCTTTTTGTTTTTATATTCATATAATCACATTAAGAGGATATCATAATTACAACATTACACTTTGAAGCTTGTAATTAAGACTTTTTTGAAAAATATGCATAAAAAGGTAGTACCTTATGCAATTTGAGTTGTTTTTAAGACTTTTATGCTTGAAAGTGTAGTACTTTAGGCTTTAAGGATTGTTTTAAGACTTTTGGTCAATATGCTTTATAAGATAGTATAGATATAGATATAGATATAGATATAGATAAGACTTTTATGCTTGAAAGTGTAGTACTTTAGGCTTTAAGGATTCTTTTTAAGACTTTTGGTCAATATGTTTTATACGATAGTATAGATATGTGTAAGGTATGTGGTAGTAAATCAAATAATTGGTCAATCACTTTTAAAGGTTGTTGTCTAGGAGATGTGGTATTATGTGGACAATAGCTATTTGTTTTACTCTTCCAAATACAGGTCGATCAATGTAGAATATGGCATAGTAGAACCATTGTGAGACATGGAAAAGATAGTAAATCTAAAGATGTAAGTCATGGCAGCTTCCTAGAAAATATGGTATATGTTTAATTTGGCCCTTAGTTTCTTTATTCTTATTATCCCCTTCTTGGTATATAATCAATGTTTCTTTATTCTTATGATCCCTTCCTGGTAGAGTCCAACTTATATTCATTAGAAGGCTGGAAATATACAGTCAATGGTATAAATAAATGAGTGAACACACAGTTGATGGAGTGTAAATCTCTCTCTCTCTCTCTATATATATATATATATATATATATATATATATGTTTAATCGATGGAAAACACACCGAAGTGAAGATGAAATGTTAGAAAACAAAAATAAATTACCTGGATTGAGGGGCGATGGAAGGACTAAGGAATCGATGAAATTGAGTAGAGTTTGAATGGTCACTCTGAATGCCATAAAGAAAATTCCCATTTTGAACAACTTTTAGAGCCACTTGCAGATTTGAATAACTATAAAAACACGGTAGATCGCCTAAAAATCCTGCAAATAAATTGACTATAAGTACAAATATGAGCCAATAACAATACTTAGCGCTAATATACTTCATCATTTTCTTCTTCATCAGAACAACTCAGTCTTTCAAACAATATACTTCCGAAAGTAATGAAGCAGGTTATACGAATAAATTTTGAAATTAAAGCATGTCTCCCTCAATTTCTGCAGCTCTGTATTAAAATTTTCCAAACTATATATTAGGTTTGAGAGTAAACCAAACAGGAAATATCAAGAGTCCAGGATTGCTATGGTTGTACATATAGTAGTTACAACCAAAACCACCACCACAATAGATCTGACATAATTTTAAAGAAAAAAATTAAAATGAGTTTAATAATATATATTATAGTGGAAAGTGTTGAGCATGATGCAAGAGTCTTGGAATCTTGTGCTATGATGTAGCACTCTGATACAAATAGAAGGTGATGATGCTACTTACAAAATTACCGTCGTCATCATTGACTCAATTCTGCAGAATTTTGCAAGTAGAGTTAAAGTTTCCTTCAAAGCCTTATGGTTTCTGCAGTTGCAATTCAAAACTGAAAAAATCGATTTTAAATAAGTGGAAAACGGGTAAAGGTGTCGATGGGTACCTTTAGGTCAAAAAATAATCTAAAAACGATCAAACCCTAAGAAAAATTGACCATAAGGAAAACATAAAACCATAGTTGAAAGTAAAGATAAAGGAAAAAGCTGTTAGAAGCCTTGCTGAAATATATCACCAAATTGAAAAATCTAAAGTGCTAATTGGAGTGTACCTTTTAGTATCAACACAGAAGACCCAACCATTGAGAAACCTAGCAAAATTGGAGAAATAGAGACGATGAAGCATGGAACATGTACAAAAATAATTTGAAGAGTACCTTGTCGTGAAGAGATGGAGAATGAAGCAAAGATAAACCCTACCTGGAAAGATGGAGAATACCTTCAAGTAGGAGAAAACAACAGATCAGTGGGAAATTTCTAGGATTATCAATAAAAAAGATGAGGAAGTTACCGTGAATTTCTAGAAGTTAGTTGGATTAATTTTTTAAATAAAAAATTAAGACTTGGATTAATTTTTTAAATAAAAAAGATTTAAGACTTTAAGACTTTTAGTCAGCAGGAATTTAAATAAAAGAAAGCAGAATCTGCAAGAATTTAATTAATTTAAAAAAAAGATTTTATAGATAACTATTAATTTTCAGCAAGAATTTAAATAAAAGAAAACAGAATCTGCAGGAATTTAATTGATTTATAAAAAAGATTTTAGAGACAACTATTAATTTTCAGCAGGAATTTAAATAAAAGAAAGCATAATCTGCAGAAATTTAATTAATTTAAAAAAAAGATTTTAGAGAGAACTATTAATCTTCAGCAAGAATTTAAATAAAAGAAAGCAGAATCTGCAGGAATTTAATTAATTTAAAAAAAAGATTTTAAAGACAACTATTAATTTTCAGCAGGAGGAATTTAATTAATTTAAAAAAAAAGATTTTAGAGAGAACTATTAATCTTCAGCAGAAATTTAAATAAAAGAAAGCAGAATTTGCAGGAATTTAATTAATTTTAAAAAAACGATTTTAGAGATAACTATTAATTTTCAGCAGGAATTTAAATAAAAGAAAGCAGAATCTGCAGGAATTTAATTAATTTCTTTAAAAAAAAGATTTTAGAAAGAACTATTAATCTTCAGTAGGAATTTAAATAAAAGAAATCAGAATCTGCAGGAATTTAAATAAAAGAAAGCAGAATCTGCAGGAATTTAATTAATTTAAAAAAAAGATTTTAGAGATAACTATTAATTTTCAGCAGGAATTTAAATAAAAGAAAGCAGAATCTGCAGGAATTTAATTAATTTTAAAAAAAAGATTTAAGAATTTAAGACTTTTAGTCTATATGCGTTATAAGATAGTATAGATAATATGATTGTTGATCCAATCAAAGGGATATATTCCATTTAACTGCAGAAAAAATCTCATGAGAAAAATAGCAAGCGGGTAATGAACAACATGCCATTTGATATAGAAATATTTAATAAATATATAAAATATATAAAAATTTTAATAATATATATATACCGGGTTCGGGGCGGGTCGGGGGATGGTCACCCCGGCCCCGGCCCCGATTTTCTGAAAGTGGGTTTCCCCGGTCTCGGTACCCGGTTTGGCGGGGAATCCCCGGCCCCGGTCGGGTCAGGTGGACCGGGTTCCCCACCGGGTCGGGCCAAATTGCCATCCCTAACCATATCCACTTGCACCATAACCACCACCATCGGCCATCACTACTTCCTCCATAATTGTCGACCGCCACCACTATCACTATCCACCATCTTCATCGTACCTTCGCCAGTTGATAAGGATCTTCCAAACCAAATAAAACATAATTTTTTCTTTGTACGAATGGATTTTTTCAAACTACTATCAATTAGACCAAATTTTTCATTCAAATTTGGAACCATTATATATGTATGTATTTATGTATATGAAAATTGTGTAAAAATGTTTATAAATTATATTATTTATATTATTTGTGTTAATTATAAGTTTATAACTATTATACGATATATAAAATCATTAAATAACTTTTAGGGAACTTGTCTAGTTCTGTCATGTCCAGTCCTAGTCGTATCAAACACCAAACAATCACTTGTTTAGTCTTGTCCAATCCTACTATTTATCTTGTACAATCATGGTCAATTCTATCATATCCAGTCTAATAATGTATGCATATCAAACGCTACCTAAAGGTTTCCCAAAGTTGCAAGCTTGGCTGCCACATTAAGTATTTTCATTCCAATACCATAGTGCTTAAAGCTTGTACGTTGGCCAAAAAAGGAAAAAAAACACACCCTTACTTGATAAAACAATTAAATGTTAAATTTTAGGCTAATATGTTTAAATTCACTTTAGTAGCAACATTTCTTTAGACTAGAATTCTATCCATGCAATGCAACGCGATATATGTTGATTTTAATGTTTTAATTTATTTTAATGCGTGGTTTTGAGAAAACGGTCATGTTTTTTATAAATTTTTTTAAATAATAACGTTTTTAAAGGAGTTCATGATTTGAGAATTTGAAAGTGGTTAGAGATAAGGATTAACTAATAAGAGTTCACGATTTAAAGATTTGAAAGTTGTTAAAGATAAGTATTATCAAGGTTCTAAATGGCGTGAGGCGTGGCGAGGCGGCGATGCCAAACCTCAAGCCTTAGGAGCCACGACGAAGCCATGGCGTTTTCAAGGCGTGATTTATGGCGTCAAACTTCTAATTCATATATAATATTTTATATGAAAAACAAATGTTTTGTAGTGTTAGTCAATGATTCAATAGTAATAAGCAAGTTAAATTAGGTTGTATATTAAAAAACTTGCAATAAGACATCAAAAACGTAAAGAAAAATAAAAAATCGCATTACGAAAACTGCGCATTAGGCCATGGCGTGCCACGAGCTTAACGTGGCGTGAGACACAAGCCTCGGTGCCATGGCGCGCCATGACGGCTATGCGGCGAGTTTTTTAGAACAGTGAGTATTAATCAAGTAATTAACATTAAAACGGTACATAAAGCTTAATTAGTTGTTTTTAAAAGATTTTAAGTAATTAGTATTAAATAGCGGTACATGAAGCCTTAGAGGTTGGTTTTAAAAGTTTTTCATAAATGTTTTATAATACAGTATAGACAACAATCAAAGTAATGTAAATATCAGTCATTTAACTTAAAAGTTGGATCTTAGAAGTGTGAGACAAGCGAGTCCATAATTCAGGTGGCTTCTAATCAACCATTAAAAATAATTTTAAGAAGATAACCACAACGATGTCCTACATATATTTCCAAACATAATAAAATCATATATCTTTTTCAAAGTTAATATTTATTATAAATTATTGATGATAAATCTATTAACAATAATAAAGCTTAGGTATGACATGGACTTAAAACGAAAAACTAACAATTTATTAGAGCGAAAACAATTTTTTTACTAATTTTTTTTTGTGTATGTACGGTACATGTAGTAACCGTGTTTAAATTGGAAGAGTTTTAAAGTCTTGTGCAAGTATTTTAATTATGGAAGTTGAGGGGCCATTTGTTAAAATTGGGATAGGGTATTTAAAGGGCACAAAACCCTAGGAGAAAACATTCTACTGCTGAAATCGTGAGTTTGGCGGTTGTTTGGAAGAGAAAAGAAGAGAGAAAGAGGTTGTAGAGTTCTTGGGCATTTTGGGAGAGAAAGAGTCATCAAGCTTGGAAATCAAAGAAAAATGGTGTGTTGGGGATTTGTTTTCAGTAAAGAATCAACCAGGTAATTTCCTTTCTCTACCTTTCAGCTGTGGATTTGTTGTTAAAGATTGAATATCTATGTGGGTTTTTGTTAAAGTTGGGTTTGAAGCTTAATGGGAGAATTTGGGTATTTTACTGTGTTATTACTGTTAAGATTTCAGTAATTGTCGAGTTTAGTGACCTTGGGGTGGTTGTTAATCGTTATTTGTGAGATCTCGGTCGTATCCGTGATTTCTCGGCCCAATTAAGGATCAGATGGGCGTCCGGATTGTTTCCTGGACGTCCGGACACTTCGATCAGTTGAAGGTTTCGGGTAAGTATCCGATAATCGTGTGTGTGTCCGGATAGAGTGTTGTCCGGATAGGTTGTTGTCCGGATAGGAGTGTTGTCCGGATAGGGTGTTGTCCGGGGAGATTGTGTTGTCCGGTAAGTTGAGGTAATCAGCTTATGAGTTTATCCTTTCGCCCAGGTAGATCGTTTGGAAGTGCATATCAAGAGTAGGAAAGGAACGTAAGCGTAACAGGTGAGTTTTTTCTAACTAAAGCTTGATGGTACTTGTTCATTTACTCGTACATGCGTGTTTACTTAATGTATGTTGCATATAAATTACTTATGCATGGCGTGATCTATATGGGGGGTGTGTCCCATACGATATGTGTAAAGTTTATGGGGGGTGTGTCCCATACGATATGTGTGATGCTTATGGGGGGGTGTCCCATATGTTATGGTATGACGCTTATGGGGGTGTGTCACATATGTCATAGTGTGGTGCTTATGGGGTGTGTCCCATATGTTACTTGCCAAACTGTCTATTGATTTATGTTTCGCAACTCTTAAAAATGCTATTTGTGGTGTGGATGAATCTGAGGGTTCTCACTAGACCTTGTGGTCTAACCCTCGCTTTTCTTTCAAAACTGAAATCCTTTGCAGGTAAGCAGATTAGGGGCAGCTCCTCTAGTGGAAATGAGAAGGCATGAGAACGGGCGTGGTTGTTACTAGTGGACCATCCTTTTACATTTCAGTATCTAGATACTCTCAGTTGTAATTAGGGTTATTCCGCGAACCCAAGTTTTGAATTTTGATGGTGTGAATCGTGGGCCGTGTTTTGGAGATTTATTATATTCAAATGTCCTATTTTTTTGACATGTTTTGGAGTAGGTTGTTACAGTTGCTATCAGAGCCGTAGTTTATAGGATTTAGGTGACCGGATGGGCCTAAACTTAAACTGCAGAGTACAACTGAGAAAATAGGAAGGCCTAGGGAGACCTCACAGGGATGCGTACATAATAGGGTGGTGAAAACTATCATGTAAGGTAAGTTCGGGGTTACACCTGGCCAGTGTAATTGTGAATTTACAGGTACATGACGGTGATCATTCTTGCCTTGTTATTTTGGGGCGGTTGTTAATCTATATTTTGTGTAATGTAACAGTTGAGAATGTCAGAACGAAGTTTGAGGAGTAGGTCTGTACCGTTGGTCGAAACTGTGCCTACAGCGGGGGAAATCCGCGTGGAGGAGATTCTGGAGGATGGATCGGTGAATCCTCCGAGACAACCGACTGCCCGCGGGAGAGGCGGAGGCCGTGGAAGGGGTCGGGGAAAAGCACCCCGACGAGCTGCCACCCAGACTGGGGGAACTGGGATGGTGACCAGAGGTAAGAAGAAAGCGTCGACCGTCCGTCGGGCTAAGAGTGCGGGAGCACCGAAGGTGCGCAAGCCGACCCAATCTGAGAGTACCGCTTCAGAGAAAGAGAGTCCGAGTCTGGACCGCAACCAGGCTTTTGTGACGGAATAAAAGTTTACTGCTGAAATGGGTAAACTGCAAGAAACTTTGCAGGCATTGCTGAAGCATCGTACTGGGTCGACATCGGAAGGACGGACTGAAAGTGTGAAAGAGACTGAGACTGAAGCATCCAAATTACCTACAACTGAGGTGGGAAGTCACTCCCAGGTGACCCCATTTGTGGCGAGAGAGTCAAAGTCTGTTAAGGGGTGTACCTTCAAAACCTTTGTGTCTTGCAAGCCTCCATCTTTCAGTGGAGAACGTAACCCGGTTTTGGCAATGAGGTGGGTTCGAGAGATGGAGCTGGCGTTTGACACAAGTAAGTGTGCTGAAGGAGATAAAGTGTTGTTTGCCATGTCAATGCTGAAGGCAGATGCCATCTTTTGGTGGGATGTGGAAACAGGAGGTAAAGGTTTGGAAGTGGCAAAGACAACGTCATGGGAAACGTTCACTAGAAGGTTTACAGCCCAATTCTGCCCGTTGGCAGTACGAAAGAAATTGGAAGAAGAGTTTATATGGCTTGAGCAGGGGCCGATGACCGTGCAAGAATACACTTCAAAGTTTATTGAGAAGGCACGTTTCGCTGAAGTGTATGTGCCTACTGAGGAAAGACGGGTTGAAAGGTATGTCTGGGGTCTGAAGAGCAGTATAAGAGATTTGGTGCATAATCGTGGCCCCGCGACGTTTTAAGCGGCGGTCGATGTGGCAGAGTTAACTGAGAAGGAAAAGAACCGACAGTTGTCGGAAAGGAGTGTGAATAAGAGGAGGTGGGATGGACCCGTTCGGGATGTGAAGAGATCTAAGACCTCTAGACCCGAGTTGCGGGGGGGACCGAGGTTCAGTGACAGACCGTGTGGGAAGTGTAACAAAGTGCACCGTGGAGATTGCTTTGAACCTGATGGTTGTTATAAGTGTGGAAAACTGGGGAACATGGCGCGAGAATGTTCTAGCCCGAGAACGTGTTATCAGTGTGGCTCTCCAGATCATATCAAACCTGATTGCCCGCAGTTGAGGAAGGGATCTTCTGGTGGTTCTGGAGGGGGTCAAGGAGGAAGAGGTGGAGAAAAGAAAGTGGAACCAGGCCGAGTGAGGGCTAGAGCTTTTCATATGTCAGCGGAAGAGGCGGTTGATGAGCCTGACGTGGTATCAGGTACATTTCTTGTTAATTCGAAGCTTGCTAAAGTGTTGTTTGATTCGGGTGCAAACCGTTCGTTTGTATCGCCGATCTTTGCTCGGTGCCTGCATGTGACGCCTAAGTGGTTAGAGTGTGGTTTTGAGGTTGAGATTGCAGACGATAGTTGTGTCTTGGTGAGGGAGGTGTATGAAGGGTGTAGTATGGAAGTAGAGGGTCATACTTTTCCCTTGCGCCTATACCCGATGGGTATGGGAGAGTTTGATATTGTGGTGGGGATGGATTGGTTGGCTAGTAATGATGCTAGCATTGTGTGCAATAAGAAGATGATTCGTATCGCATTGCCGGATAAGTCCGAGGTAGTGATTTATGGGGAGAGGCGTGAACGTAAGTCTTGCCTTATCACGGTGATGAAGGCGAGGCATTGTCTAGAGAAGGGGTGTCAGGGTTTCCTAGCGTATGTATTAGACGCCAAGAAGGAGAAGAAGGGATTGGAAGACGTCCCAGTAGTAAGTGAGTTTCCGGAGGTAATTCCTGATGACCTGACGGGTTTACCCCCGGATCGCCAGGTCGAGTTTAGAATTGATTTGATGCCCGGCGCGGCACCGATAGCGCGTGCGCCGTATCGGTTAGCACCGGCAGAAATGAAGAAGATGATGACTCAGTTACAAGAGTTGTTGCATAAGGGGTTCATACGCCCTAGTTCGTCACCCTGGGGAGCGCCGGTACTGTTTGTCAAGAAGAAAAAACGGATCGATGCGAATGTGCATTGATTATCGCGAGCTCAACAAGGTAACGATCAAGAATAAGTATCCGCTTCCGAGGATCGATGATTTATTTGATCAGTTGCAAGGGGCGAAATTCTTCTCAAAGATAGACTTGAGGTCTGGCTATCATCAGTTGAAAGTGAGGGAAGAGGATGTGCCGAAGACGGCTTTTCGTACGAGGTACGGGCATTATGAGTTCTTAGTCATGCCCTTTGGGTTGACTAATGCTCCGACGGTATTCATGGATCTGATGAGTCGTGTGTGCAGTGCACTGCTAAACAAATGCCTGATTGTGTTCATCGACGACATCCTCATTTATTCCCAGTCTCGGAGTGAGCACGTAGAACATCTTCTCTTAGTGCTAGACCTATTGCGACGAGAGAAGCTGTTTGCAAAATTTTCTAAGTGCGAGTTCTGGCTTAAGGAAGTTCAATTCTTGGGACACGTGGTGTCAGAAGATGGGATCAAGGTAGACCCGGCCAAGGTGGAGGCCATAAGAGGGTGGGAAACCCCGAGATCGCCGTCCGAGGTAAGAAGTTTTCTTGGGTTAGCAGGCTACTAGGGGTGCTCACGGGTTGGGTTGATCGGGGTTGAAGGCATTTCGACACATCAACCCAATGTTGACGGTTTGAAGAAATTTCAACCCAACCCAACCCGTTCGGGTTGATCGGGTTTGTCGGGTTGTGTTTAAACAAGTAATCACAACAAGCAAAAGTCTTAAATAACGCAGAAAATGAAAAAAAAACTTAAGTAATACCAGAGGAAAGTACTTACAACTTAGCAGGCACGTTAAAAAGTCCAAACACACTGCAAAAAGAAAGAAATAGATCGATCAGCGACATAGAAGCAAATTAAGAATGAAACATTGAAAATTTTCACAAAATATCAATTTGGAGTTTGGTACTGCAGAAACTAACCTTCTAGATTGGACTCCACTTAGACTCGTCTCTATAACAATCATAGAGAATAGAACACCAGAGAAGCCAATCGCACACTCGTCCATGAAATGGTAGTACGCGTGAACAGGGTTATAGGCAGCTATTAATGTAATTAAAAGGTGAAAAATTACGCTGGTTGTAGCCAAAAGAACAATCATGTACAACAAACGGATCGAGCCCATAACTCTTTCCAGCTCTGAGCCTAATGGAACCAAGGCCAACATATTGAATACGAGATGAAGTATTGAACCATGAAAGAATATAGATGTGAAAACCCTGTAAACTGCAAAAGAAATAGAAACCAAAACAAAGAGAAAAGAGATTAATCAACCACAAATCATAGCAAGTGGATACTTCTCCATCATGCTAGGTTAGTCTTGATTGTATTCTCAGAAAAGTTGACCCTTATCTATTTATTTTCATTCCACTTTTTTGCATGGTTTTACAGATAAGAAGAAACTATGAAAGCCCTAAAAAGTAAAAATATATGCATCTTCATTCATTTTTCTCTGATTAAAATATTTAAACATATCTAAGAGGATTCTGCTACTATAGCACATGACTGCCTGCACGATCACAGCTGCCTTTCTATTACGATTATCCTTTTGCCCTTTAAGCTAGAGATTAAATCCAAGCTTTAAACTAATCAAGGCGAAATCAAGACCAATCGAGAAATCACACAACCAGACAAGGTTATAAGATTTTCTCGACGACTTGATTAGACCTAATAATCAAATTAAAGAACAAACCAAGAACTAAAAAATACCACCCAATTTCCCTACACATTATCTTAGCACTTGAGACTTGATCTTATGACCACTTCGAAAAACCTACTACAAGTTCCAAGTTTTTAAAATTCTCATCCAATTAACACGAAACACGTTCGCACCGACTAAATTCCCTTGCGATTCTTTCTAAAAAGGAATGAAACACGAACATACACACACGCAAAGAGAGTATAATCGAAATATTCTTACTTGATATCAACTGAAGCAACAAGGAAGAAGCGAGTAGAAGGTGTTAGATGTTTTACCTCAGATACAATGTTTGATCTCATCGTTCACTGGAAATTGCCGTCGTGTTGTTCTTGAAATAAATCGGAGGCTGTGGCGTGAAGTATCAGTGCTTGCGGCTGTCGATGAGAGTGAGAAGCCAAAACTGAGAGGAAAAGGCGTGAACTTGAAAAGTTGAAATGTTAACCCTAAAAAATTAAAAATATCAGCGCGCTATATCAGATAGATGATCGGTTGATCGGGTTGGGTCGGGTTCTGTTGGGCCTGACCCAATTCCGACCCAAATGCTTCGGGTTGAGTATTTTTTTTATCGACAATGCTTAGGGTTACCTCGGGTTGGGATCTTTCGGGTTTTCTCGGGTTGGGTTGGTCGGGTTTTTTAGCACCCCTACAAGCTACTACCGGAAGTTCATTCAGGTCTTTTCTCGGATAGCTACACCATTGACTGCTTTGACCAGGAAGAATTCTAAGTTTGAATGGACGGAAGATCAGGAAGAAGCGTTCAGCAATTTGAAAGACAAGTTTAGTAGTGCTCCGGTTTTATCCTTGCCTAAGGGGACCGAAGGATTTGTAATCTACAGTGATGCGTCCAAGTTGGGGCTAGGGTGCGTCCTGATGCAAGACGGAAAGGTGATTGCCTATGCGTCCCGTCAGTTGAATGAGCACGAGAAGAATTATCCTACGCATGATATGGAGTTAGCGGCGGTGGTTTTCGCGCTAAAGATTTGGAGACACTACCTGTACGGGGTTAAGTGTCAGATTTATTCTGATCATAAGAGTCTCCAGCATTTGTTTGATCAAAAGGAGCTGAATATGAGACAGCGTCGTTGGGTGGAGTTGTTGAGTGATTATGATTGCGAGATCCTTTACCATTCAGGTAAAGCGAACGTCGTGGCCGACGCCTTGAGTCGGAAAGAAAGGAGAGAAGCAACGAAAGTGGTGGCCTTTCGAGTAGAAGTGGTTCCTAACCTACTGGACGAGATCAAGACGTTTCAAGAAGAAGCTCTAGTGGAGGGGAAGGGGAAAGGTGAGAGGATCGTCGGCTATGTGACATCCTTAAAGTGTAGCAAGAGCGGGGTGAAATGTTTTGAGGACCGGGCGTGGGTTCCAAAGTTGGGAGGTTTGCGTGAACGAATATTGGTAGAAGCGCATAAGTCGCGATATTCGGTCCACCCGGGGACGAATAAGATGTACCGAGACCTGAGGCAACTATATTGGTGGCCGGGGTTGAAGTAAGATGTCGCGTACTTTGTGGAGCGATGTGTGACCTGTTTGAAGGTCAAGGCAGAACACCAAAGGCCGTATGGAGAAATGCAGCCCTTAGAGATACCAGTGTGGAAGTGGGACTGTATTACCATGGACTTTGTAACAAAGTTACCAAGGACCCCGAAGGGGCATGATGCTATATGGGTGATAGTTGACCGTCTCACCAAGTCGGCTCACTTTCAACCTATTCGAGAGAGCGACTTGTTGGAGAAGTTGGCCAGATTGTATGTCAACGAGATAGTGACGAGGCATGGGGTACCATCGTCCATTGTCTCCGACCGTGATAGTCGTTTCACGTCGTCGTTTTGGAGGAGTCTGCAAAGGGAGATAGGCACGCGACTCTGTTTGAGCACCGCCTACCACCCCCAGACGGATGGACAAAGCGAGAGGACTATCCAGACCTTGGAGGATATGTTGCGTGCGTGTGTGATAGATTTCAAGGGTTCGTGGGAATCCCACCTACCGTTGATCGAGTTCTCGTATAACAACAGCTATCACGCCAGTCTTCAAGCGGCTCTGTTTGAAGCGTTGTATGGGCGTAAGTGTAGGACGCCGTTGTGTTGGAATGAAGTGGGAGAGAAGCAGTTGGCAGGACCGGAAATCGTGCAATTAACTGCCGATAAGATCAGTGTAATCAAGGAAAGATTAAAGGTGGCTCAGGATCATCAAAGAGCGTACGCGAATAAAAGAAGAAAACCAATTGAGTTCAGGGAAGGGGATAAAGTGATGCTCAAGGTATCTCCGTGGAAGAGAGTTGTCCGATTTGGAAAAAGGGGGAAACTAAAGCTGAGGTATGTTGGACCTTTCGCCATCACCAAGCGTGTGGGGGAGGTGGCTTACATGTTGGAGTTGTCGGAGGAGTTAAGCAGAATTCACCCGACGTTTCATGTGTCAAACCTGAAGAAGTGTTTGGCTAAGTCGGATGTGGCTATTCCGCTAGGAGATATCAGTGTCGACGAGAAATTGATGTACGAGGAGGAACCAATAGAGATTGTGGACAGTAAGGTTCGGAAAACAAGGAATAGGGAGGTCAGACTGGTTAAAGTCCAGTGGAGATATCACAAGGGACGAGAGGCGACGTGGGAAGTGGAATCTGATATGATGTCCAAGTACCCTCATCTTTTCAAGAATGGAATTCCGGGGACGGAATTCTTTTGAGGAAGGAGTGTTGTAGTAATCGTGTCCAAATTGGAAGAGTTTTAAAGTCTTGTGCAAGTATTTTAATTATGGAAGTTGAGGGGCCATTTGTTAAAATTGGGATAGGGTATTTAAAGGGCACAAAACCCTAGGAGAAAACATTCTCCTGCTGAAATCGTGAGTTTGGCGGCTGTTTGGAAGAGAAAAGAGGAGAGAAAGAGGTTGTAGAGTTCTTGGGCATTTTGGGAGAGAAAGAGTCATCAAGCTTGGAAATCAAAGAAAAAGGGTGTGTTGGGGATTCGTTTTCAGCAAAGAATCAACCAGGTAATTTCCTTTTTCTACCTTTCAGCTGTGGATTTGTTGTTAAAGATTGAATATCTATGAGGGTTTTTGTTAAAGTTGGGTTTGAAGCTTAATGGGAGAATTTGGGTATTTTACTGTGTTATTACTGTTAAGATTTCAGTAATTGTCGAGTTTAGTGACCTTGGGGTGGTTGCTAATCGTTATCTGTGAGATCTCGGTCGTATCCATGATTTCTCGGCCCAAATAAGGATCAGATGGGCGTCCGGATTGTTTCCTGGACGTCCGGACACTTCGATCAGTTGAAGGTTTCCAGGTAAGTATCCGATAATCGTGTGTGTGTCCGGATAGAGTGTTGTCCGGATAGAGTGTTGTCCGGATAGGAGTGTTGTCCGGATAAGTTGTTGTCCGGATAGGGTGTTGTCCTGGGAGATTGTGTTGTCCGGTAAGTTGAGGTAATCAGCTTATGAGTTTATCCTTTCGCCCAGGTAGATTGTTTGGAAATGCATATCAAGAGTAGGAAAGGAACGTAAGCGTAACAGGTGAGTTTTTTCTAACTAAAGCTTGATGGTACTTGTTCATTTACTCGTACATGCGTGTTTACTTAATGTATGTTGCATATAAATTACTTATGCATGGCGTGATCTATATGGGGGGGGTGTCCCATACGATATGTGTAAAGTTTATGGGGGTGTGTCCCATACGATATGTGTGATGCTTATGGGGGGTGTGTCCCATATGTTATGGTATGACGCTTATGGGGGGGGGGGGGGTGTCCCCTATGTCATAGTGTGGTGCTTATGGGGGGGGGGGGGGTGTCCCATATGTTACTTGCCAAAGTGTCTATTGATTTATGTTTCGCAACTCTTAAAAATGCTATTTGTGGTGTGGATGAATCTGAGGGTTCTCACTAGACCTTGTGGTCTAACCCTCGCTTTTCTTTCAAAACTGAAATCCTTTTCAGGTAAGCAGATTAGGGGCAACTCCTCTAGTGGAAAGGAGAAGGCATGAGAACGGGCGTGGTTGTTACTAGTGGACCATCCTTTTACATTTCAGTATCTAGATACTCTCAGTTGTAATTAGGGTTATTCCGCGAACCCAAGTTTTGAATTTTGATGGTGTGAATCGTGGGCCGTGTTTTGGAGATTTATTATATTCAAATGTCCTATTTTTTTGACATGTTTTGGAGTAGGTTGTTACAGTACAATATGTATATATAGACAGAGACATGTAAGATGTATGATTTATAATAGGGAAATTAATTAAAATACCCTAAGTCAAACATTGAGTTACCAAAATACCCTAAATTTTTTCAATTTTGGAAAAGTACCCAAAATACCCGCGATGGATCCCGCGATCGCGGGCTAGGGCTGACGTGGCACGTATTTTGGCCCCAAATGCCCCGCGAAGCCCCTCAACTTTGGCCGCGGTGCACTTTTGGTCTCTGCCCGCGATCGCAGCCCGCGATGGCCCGAAATTTTACACTTTTGGTCCCTGAAATTTACACTTTCAGCCCCTGAAAATTTACACTTTCAGCCCCTAAACTTAGACGAATTTTGCATGTTTTTACTGTTTTTTCCACAATTATTGCACTTTAAAGACCGATTTGTGGTTGAAATTCATTTGCATGTTTGAATCAATGTTAAATCAATGTTTTTGGAATACTAGTTTGTGGATGAAATGAGAGATTGGTTTTCTGATATGTTGGTTGTTTCATTGATAAATAGACGTAAAATGCAAGCCATAATCCCCACACAACGATTTCATTGTTGCAATATTTCTTTCTGCAATATTTTGTGTTTGAGATACTACTGAAAAAATGAGTTCATCTGTTGCAAAAGCTAAGCTATATTTCTGTTTTGATGGTGAATGGGTGCAAGATAACAATGAGTGGAATTTTGCTTATAAATCTAAGCATGGTGTAAAAGTGTCAGTAAACTATACTTATCAGAAGTTTGTTGCATACGTCATGCAAAAATGTGGAATCAACTCTTCTGATGTTTGCAAGTTAGTGTTTAAAAATGGCGATGGGTCATTTGTGGATTTATCCAACGATGGGGATATCTCTACTTTTCTGCACCTTGCAGTCGATTCAGAAAGACCCCCATTACTCTTTGTGTATCCCGGCGTATCCGACGGTGACGACGACGGTGACGACGACGGTGACGAGGAGGGTGACGACGACGAAGACCTCCAAATAGAGCAGCCTGATTCTCAACAACAACAACCACCACAACCACACGAATGGCGTAATGCTGGAGTTGCTGATGACGAAACCCACGTTTTCAGAACGGGTAATTCTGAAATAGACAGATCAGACACCGATAATGATGATCACGAAGAATATACCCCAAGTAGAAAATCATGTAGTCAGATAAATGACTTTTTTGATATGCCCTCTATTCTTCCAGACTCCCATACCCAGACACAAACCTACGAACCTACACCTTATATTCGCAGTGAAAGTTTAACAGCAGGTCAGATATTCGATTCGAAGGATCTCTTAGCAAGTCAGATCAGACTCAAGTTCTTGGAAGAGGGTTTCCAAAGTCGCGTGCGGGCATCTGACAAAAGCAAATACGTAGTTGAATGTACTAGAGAAAAGTTTGAGTGGAGGTTGTACGCGATTCACACGGGTCCCAAAGGATGGGCGATAATGATTAGAAAGTTGCACGACGTACACACTTGTACGAGGACGCAACTTAATCCCCACCATAAACAAGCCGGCAAAAAGACTTTGGGTGCGATCCTGAAAAACAAATTTCTTGATGTTAGCAGGTCATTGCGTCCAAAGGACATCGTCCACGACGTTCACCGGTAGTTCGGCGTCACGATTGATTACCACCAAGCGTGGCGTGCGCGCTGCCATGCACTGTTTATGGTGAGAGGCACGTTCGAGGAGTCGTATGAACGACTCCCGACATATTTATATAATTTGCAGCTGCAGAACCCTGGTACTGTCACGCAGCTACAGACCGATTCACGTGGACGGTTTGAGATGTGCTTCGTGGCCCTTGGACCCGCGGTACGTATTTTAACACGTCATATGTTTACACATTATAAACTATAACATTTACACATTATAAACTATAACATTTTAACCTATGTTTTTGCAGATCCGCACATTTGTGGCAAATCTACGTCGTGACCTGATAATAGACGCAACCCATTTAAAGGGTCGTTACTTGGGTATGATGTTCCTGGCGGTTGCCATGGACGGGGATAACTCCATCGTTCCAGTAGCTTTCGGCGTAGGCAAGTCTGAAACCGGGGACGAGTGGACTTGGTTTATGTCCATGTTGAGACAAGCTATCGAAGACCCGCAAGGGTTGGTGTTTATGTCTGACAGGGCTCCTTCCATAAGCGCCGCAATCTCTGCCATGTACCCAAACGCCCCTCACGCCATATGCTGTCGACATTTGGAGATGAACGCCAAATCCAAGGACAAACGTATTACCACCTACAAGGATGTCTATTGGGCGGCATGCAGAGCATATACGGATCGGGAGTTTAACAAGTACATGAATATGCTACGATACAGTGTCAAGGAAGCAGCCAAAGTCTTTGACGATGCTGGACCGGAGAGGTGGTCCGCGGCCCATTTTCCTGGACAACGGTATGACATTCTGACCTCGAATAGTGCAGAGTCTGTGAATGCACTCTCCCGTTTTGCGCGTAGATGTCCGATTGTTAATCTTATGGACTACTTTCGGGCCTTTCAACAAGAGTGGTACCAAATTCGACGCCTAAAAGGAGCTGAGATGCAAAATGCACTCACACCAACGACGGAGAATATCGTTCAGTACAGGGCGCGTCGTGCGGCGACATGGCCGGTAAGAGCAATCGGGTATGGGAAGTACGAGGTGCATGATGACTATATTCACGCGATTGTGAATATGGAAGACCACCTTTGTTCGTGTCGCGAATGGGATAAATCTGGGTTACCGTGCGGCCATGCCATCGCTGCAGCAACATATATGGGTCGTACAGATTGCAGCGACTTGGCTGTACCTTTCTTCACGTCCGAATATTACCGGAAAACATACGTGGAGGTAATAAACCCAGCTGGACCCCCTGCAGCATGGGTGTATCCACCCGACCCGCTTCCACCATGCTATCCACCTTTAATGGATAAGAACAGGGCCGGGAGACCGAGAAAGAACGACCGACGTCCATCACGTGGTAAAAGTTCGATACAACGAAGATGTACTCGGTGCCAATGCGTAGGACACACTCGTGGAGAGTGTCCAAATCCCGCCCCTTCAACCGTGCCAAGGAGACATTCTGTCAGTCACACCCCGGGTGTAACATCCCACATATCCAAAAGTACATATAACATATAATTCATAACATGGTTTCAACAAAATAATTCACATTACACATTTGGTCCCCAAAGTCAGACTAATATAAAATTCAGTACAAACTTTTTCAAATAAAATTACAAAACAACTGATCATCTATTTTATAATCACAAAACGCATCCCTAACTTCATAATGATAATCTTCACAAAAGCTAGCCAACAAGTACTCAATCTACTTGTTCTTACTGGAACCATCACCTGGAATACAAAATTTTGAAAACAGAAATGAGGGTTAGACCTAAGGGTCTAGTGAGTAAATCCCTGATATTTGAAAATCATTAAAATTCATTTATATAAATACACACCTTCATATAAATACATATACTTCACACGTAAATTAATACCAACTAAAATTTACACAACATATCTGTCCCATTCCACCTTATCCCTCCACCAATGGCCAATAACAATTGGTTGCGAGCCAATTTAACACACCGGTCCAAAGCCCGGCCACGTATTATATTTTCATATAATACTCACGTAATTATAATATCTCAATATATTATCATTACTCACGTATGACATATTCATACACATTATCAAACATTTGTTAATCACAAAAGGTATTCCAGTAAAATACTTTTTAAAGTAAAACTCACCTGAAATGTTTATCACAAAAGCTTTCCCAAGTTAAGATCACGTATTTCCACCCTTCACAGACTCTGAAATCACACAAAATAACAGGTATTTCTTCTTAAAACCGAACTTAGGAAATCCTCGACTAAAGTCGCAACCCATTGAAATATAATAAAAATCGCAATGAACAGTACCAAGTCGCAACCTCCTACTGCGACTTCACCCCGAAATCGCAACCCACTATTGCGACTTCACCCTAAGTCGCAATCAACTACTGCGATTCCAAACCCGAATCGCAATCAACTACTGCGATTCCAATCCAAGTCGCAAACGACCATTGCGACTTCAAGCCCAAGTCGCAATCGACCATTGCGACTTCGTTGAATGTCGCAGTCCTCTATTGCGACTTCGATGAATGTCACAGTTCACTGTTTCATCCTAAAACCCAGATTTTGCAGTTTTATACTATGCATGTTTATGTAACTTTGCAGATATGTTTTATACTACCATTAGAACACTATCCCAAACCCAAAATTATCATATCTTTCAAAAATTACCAAAACCCACATCCACAACTTATAGTAAGACTTTTAAGAACTAATATACATAAAGATGAGATGTTATAGAATTCTTACCTTCTGATTATTCAGCTATTTAAGAACTTCTCCAGTAGATTAAGTATTGATCTTCCTTCTTAATTTCCTTCTTTCCTTCAATTCTCTCGATCTCTCTCTCTTTCTACCGAAATATCACACATACACACACTTACACTTTTAGATATTACTTCATTTGGACACCTCATCCCTATTAGAAAGAAAAGTCGGTTTGGCCATATGAGGTGTCAAATAAATTACCAATAAACCCTCAACTTGTTCCACTTGCCAAAACATACCCCTAATTTTATTATAAAATTTAAAACTTACCCCTTAACTCCTAACTCCATAATATACTAAAATAAAGACTTATAAAATTCCAAATTTAATTTAGATAAAATACTTGGTTATTACAACATCTCCCCCTTAAAAGAATTCCGTCCCGGAATTCAGTTAAGAGAACAGATGAGGGTATTTGGCTCTCATTTCCGCTTCTGATTCCCATGTCGCATCCTGTCCCCTATGATGTTTCCACTGAACCTTTACCTGCCTGATCTCTTTATTCCTCAATACTTTGACCTTGTAATCAACTATAGCTTCCGGTTCCTCCACGTAGTTCAACTTTTCATCAACCTGAATATCTGGTAGAGAGACTGCGTGGTCTGGTGTAATCAAACACTTCCGAAAGTTCGATACATGAAATGCGTTGTGAATCCTCCTTAACTCCAACGGAAGATCCAATCTGTATGCTACTTCACCAATTCTTTCTGTAATTTCAAATGGCCCAATATACCGCGGACTGAGTTTACCTTGTTTCCCAAAACGTATGACTCCTTTCCAGGGCGATACTTTCAACATCACAAAATCCCCAACCTGAAATTCTAACGGTTTCCGACGTCGATCGGCATAGCTTTTCTGTCTGTCTTGTGCTATTTTCAATCTATCCCGAATCTGAGTAATCTTATCCGCTGTTAACTGTACTATTTCTGGCCCTGCTAACTGTTTTCCCCCACTTCATTCCAACACAAAGGCGTTCGACATTTTCTACCATACAATACTTCAAACGGTGCCGCCTGAATGCTAGAATGATAACTGTTGTTGTAAGCGAACTCTATCAAAGGCAAATGTTTATCCCATGATCCCCCAAAATCAACTATACAAGCCCGAAGCATATCTTCTAAAGTCTGGATTGTTCTTTCACTTTGCCCATCAGTCTGTGGATGATATGCTGTGCTCAACTTTATCTGCGTTCCCATCTCTTTTTGAAATCTTCTCCAAAATCTAGAAGTAAAACGACTATCTCGATCAGAAATAATCGAGATTGGAACTCCATGTCGAGTTACTATTTCATTAATGTACAATTTAGCTAAACGTTCCAAGGAATCAGTTTCTTTTATCGGCAAGAAATGAGCAGACTTAGTCAATCTATCCACAATCACCCAAATAGAATCGAATCCCTTTGAAGTTCTTGGCAACTTGGTAATGAAATCAGTAGTGATCTGATCCCATTTCCACATTGGTATATCTAGACGTTGCAACTGACCAAACTGTTTCTGATGTTCAATCTTCACTTTCTTGCAGGTAGTACAATCTTCCACATACTTAGCAACACTTCTTTTCATTCCCGGCCACCAATAGAATTGTTTCAAATCTCTATACATTTTATTTGTACCTGGATGAATAGAAAATCGAGATTGATGAGCTTCTTGTAGTACACGATCCCGTAATCCACCCAAACGAGGTACCCAAATTCTGTTTCCCATACACAACAACCCACGGTCATCTTTCCCAAGCAATGCTGATATCCCAACCAACCGTTCAGATTTCAAACTTTCTTCTTGATAAGCATCTATTTGGCATTTCAATAATTCGTCAAAAATATTTGGAAGCAGTTCAGCTCGAAGAGATATCGCTTTTATCGTTCCACTCCTTTCTTGATGACTTAGCGCATCTGCCACCACGTTTGCCTTCCCGGGGTGATAAAGGATTTCACAATCATAATCATTTACCAATTCCAACCACATTCTTTGCCTCATATTCAGTTCCTTTTGATCGAAAAGATGTTGGAGACTCTTGTGGTCCGTGAAAATTTGACATTTAGAACCATAAAGATAATGTCTCCAAATCTTCAAGGCAAAAACAACTGCTGCTAGTTCCATATCATGAGTAGGATATTGTCTCTCATGATCCTTTAGCTGACGAGAAGCATAGGCAATAACCTTTCCACGTTGCATAAGTACACATCCCAATCCCAGCTTAGAAGCATCACTGTAGACCACAAAATCATCGGAACCTTCTGGCAATGCTAATATTGGCGCGCTGCAGAGTTTCTCCTTCAATATTCTGAATGCCTCATCCTGTTCTGCTTTCCACTTAAACTTCAGATTCTTCCGAGTCAGCTTGGTCAATGGCGTCGCGATTCGAGAAAAGTCTTTTATAAATTTCCGGTAGTATCCCGCTAGACCCAGAAAACTACGTACTTCAGTTGCTGTCTTCGGCGGTTCCCATCTTTCAATTGCTTCCACTTTGGCTGGATCAACTTGTATACCCTTTTCTGAAACTACATGACCCAAAAACTGAACTTCCCGCAACCAGAATTCACATTTAGAGAACTTAGCGTACAACTTTTCTTTCTTCAATAACTCCAAAATCAAACGAAGATGTTGCGCATGATCATCTTTGGATCGGGAATAAATAAGTATATCATCGATAAACACAATGACAAATTTATCGAGATAAGGCTTACATACCCGATTGATTAGATCCATAAAAGCGGCTGGAGCGTTCGTCAATCCGAAAGGCATTACCAAAAATTCGTAGTGGCCGTATCTGGTGCGAAATGCAGTCTTTAAAACATCCTCTTCCTTAACCTTCAACTGATGGTAGCCAGATCTGAGATCAATCTTGGAGAAATAACAAGCTCCAACTAATTGATCAAAAAGGTCATCAATTCTTGGAAGTGGATACTTGTTCTTGATTGTGCGCTTGTTCAGCTCCCGGTAATCGATAAACATTCTCATTGAACCGTCTTTCTTCTTCACAAATAAAACTGGTGCACCCCACGGCGAAGAGCTAGGTCTGATGAAGCCCTTATCAGATAAATCTTGAAGCTGTGCCATCATTTCTTTCATTTCTGGAGGTGCTAATCTGTACGGCGCACGAGCGATAGGAGCGGCTCCAGTAATTAAGTCAATACCTAATTCTACTTGTCTTATCGGAGGAAGACTATTCAAGTCTTCAGGAAAAACTTCTGGGTATTCACTAACGATAGAAATATCTTCCAGCTTAATCTTTTCAGGTCTACTATCTATCACATAAGCTAGATAACTAGAGCAACCTTTATTGACACATTTACGGGCTTTTACCATAGATATAAGACTGGACTGATGATTCTTTCGATCTCCATATATCACTACTGATCTCTTATCAGGTAAAACAACATTGATTATTTTCTTATCACAAACTATGTTAGCCTGATTCTTAGCTAACCAATCCATTCCTACTACCACATCAAATTCAATCAAAGCTATTGGAAATAGTTGTATCGGTACTCCACACCCCTCTATGTTTATCATACAACGATCAAAAACCTCGTTAACTGCCACTTGGTTATCATTTGCGGTGTCTACTAATAAAGCATGTTTTAACATTTTAGGCTCTAAATGCATGTGAGCAGCAAAGGAGGGAGACACAAAAGATCGGTTTGCACCGGAATCAAATAACACTTTAGCACGCGTGGAGTTTATGAAAAATGTACTTGTGACCACATCCGGAGTTTCCTCCGCCTCTTTAGCTGTCATTTGGAACGTACGACCCCTCGTTCTCGGCGGTTCTATTCTTGGGACCACTGGTCTAGTAATGGCTGGTTTCCCCGATGTACCCCCGGATTGTATTCTACCCCGCGGACAATCTGATTGGAGGTGATCCGGAGAATTGCACAAAAAGCAAAATCGTGTTACTCGACAATCCTTTACAACATGCCCAGTTTTCCCACATTTAAAACAAACCCGTGACTCTACTTGGCAATTTCCCTGATGGTAACGATTACACCTTGGACATGGTCTTTCTGTTGGTCGAAATGACGGACGGTTGTCAAACCTCTGAAATCTAGGTTTCCTCGAATCCTGTGGTGGTCCTTCCCATTTTCTTTTCCCTAAGCTCTTATCACCAGTATCTCTTTTATTATCTCTTTCCACATTCTCGGCAGCATCCACCGCAGCTGTAAAAGTATTTGGCCCTGTGGCAGTCACCAATCTTCGAACCTCGGAATTCAACCCATAAATAAACCTCTCCATTTTCATCTTTTCTGTAGCAACATAATATCCTGCAAAACGAGACTTCTCCAAAAATCGTGCAGTATAATCTCTAACCGACAGATTTCCTTGTTGTAGATTCATGAATTCTTCTTCTAACTGTCTGACAGCAGCTTGTGGACAGAAGTGCGTTGTGAAAGCTAACACAAATTCCTCCCATGCAAAAGTAGTGTAAACATCCATTCCTCTTGATTCTATATGAGCCTCCCACCAATACAGAGCATCCCCTTTCAGCATCGCAGCTCCATAAAGCACTTTGTCTTCTTCAGCACACTTACACGTCTTGAAGATGGCCTCTATTTCTTTCAGCCACTTCATCGCCTTTACTGGATCTCGGTCTCCTGAATATGTAGGGGGCTTACAACTAAGAAACATTTTATAGTCGCACCTTTTCATCACTGGTAGAACAGTAGAGGTAAGTGGTATCTCCACTTCATGTTCCGGATCTGGTCTTTCAGTTTCATTAAGACGATTACGTTCGAACATGGCTTGTATGCTATCCTGTAATCTCCCCATTTCAGCAGTCAGATCATCTCGTGTAACAAACTCTGTACCATGCTGTTGTGTTCTACCCCCAGTTCGACCTCCTGTTCCTCTTCCGGTTCTACCTCTACCACGATCTCCTCCTCTTCCCCCTGTTCCTAATGGTGGATTCTCTCCACTTGAATTCCTTCCTCTTCCCTGATTCCCTTGTCTGGTACCACTTGCCATTCTGTGGATTCAAACAAAGTTAATATACACACATAAGCACATACCCCATATAATAAGATATTCCAGTTCAAACATGTACCTGTAAGATCATAATTACACTGGCCTGGTGTAATTTGAAATTACCTTACATGATGTTCCTTCTACCTTTTATACTTAATATCCCCAGGTTCTAAGTTAATAGGGACATCCTACTTCACATGCAGTTTAAGTCTAGGTACAGATACTAATACCTAAATCCCTTAAACTAGGGCTCTGATACCATCTGTAACATCCCACATACCCAAAAGTACATATAACATATAATTCATAACATGGTTTCAACAAAATAATTCACATTACACATTTGGTCCCCAAAGTCAGACTAATATAAAATTCAGTACAAACTTTTTCAAATAAAATTACAAAACAACTGATCATCTATTTTATAATCACAAAACGCATCCCTAACTTCATAATGATAATCTTCACAAAATCTAGCCAACAAGTACTCAATCTACTTGTTCTTACTGGAACCATCACCTGGAATACAAAATTTTGAAAATAGAAATGAGGGTTAGACCTAAGGGTCTAGTGAGTAAATCCCTGATATTTGAAAATCATTAAAATTCATTTATATAAATACACACCTTCATATAAATACATATACTTCACACGTAAATTAATACCAACTAAAATTTACACAACATACCTGTCCCATTCCACCTTATCCCTCCACCAATGGCCAATAACAATTGGTTGCGAGCCAATTTAACACACCGGTCCAAAGCCCGGCCACGTATTATATTTTCATATAATACTCACGTAATTATAATATCTCAATATATTATCATTACTCACGTATGACATATTCATACACATTATCAAACATTTGTTAATCACAAAAGGTATTCCAGTAAAATACTTTTTAAAGTAAAACTCACCTGAAATGTTTATCACAAAAGCTTTCCCAAGTTAAGATCACGTATTTCCACCCTTCACAGACTCTGAAATCACACAAAATAACAGGTATTTCTTCTTAAAACCGAACTTAGGAAATCCTCGACTAAAGTCGCAACCCATTGAAATATAATAAAAATCGCAATGAACAGTACCAAGTCGCAACCTCCTACTGCGACTTCACCCCGAAATCGCAACCCACTATTGCGACTTCACCCTAAGTCGCAATCAACTACTGCGATTCCAAACCCGAATCACAATCAACTACTGCGATTCCAATCCAAGTCGCAAACGACCATTGCGACTTCAAGCCCAAGTCGCAATCGACCATTGCGACTTCGTTGAATGTCGCAGTCCTCTATTGCGACTTCGATGAATGTCACAGTTCACTGTTTCATCCTAAAACCCAGATTTTGCAGTTTTATACTATGCATGTTTATGTAACTTTGCAGATATGTTTTATACTACCATTAGAACACTATCCCAAACCCAAAATTATCATATCTTTCAAAAATTACCAAAACCCACATCCACAACTTATAGTAAGACTTTTAAGAACTAATATACATAAAGATGAGATGTTATAGAATTCTTACCTTCTGATTATTCAGCTATTTAAGAACTTCTCCAGTAGATTAAGTATTGATCTTCCTTCTTAATTTCCTTCTTTCCTTCAATTCTCTCGATCTCTCTCTCTTTCTACCGAAATATCACACATACACACACTTACACTTTTAGATATTACTTCATTTGGACACCTCATCCCTATTAGAAAGAAAAGTCGGTTTGGCCATATGAGGTGTCAAATAAATTACCAATAAACCCTCAACTTGTTCCACTTGCCAAAACATACCCCTAATTTTATTATAAAATTTAAAACTTACCCCTTAACTCCTAACTCCATAATATACTAAAATAAAGACTTATAAAATTCCAAATTTAATTTAGATAAAATACCTGGTTATTACACCGGGCCCGTCACAGCTTGAACCATATGGAACAAACCCATATGATACTGTTGATCTAAACACTGATTTGTAAATGATATATATACACAAATACATATGCTTCTAAATGAACATTGATAACACAGCTAGTTTGTAAATGATATATATATTCGTATTATATATTTACACACATAAAGAAAATAGGAGTTTGATATGATAAGCGAAAGAAAGAAGAAAGGTTGATTGTTACCATGGCAGTGAATGTTAACTCTGAGTACACATGTCTGTTTATATAGCAAGAAAGATTAGTAGCAAGAATGGAAGCAGGTTTCTAGCTTTTTAGATATATATTATATGTATATATGAAGAAGAAGAAGACTTAAAAAAGGAGACTTTTATTTGTAAGATCTGGAAATGATCATTTCTTGACATTTTTGTTGGAACAAACACATATGATACTGTTGATCTAAACACTGATTTGTAAATGATATATATACACACATACATATGCTTCTAAATGAACATTGATAACACAGCTAGTTTGTAAATGATAAATATATTCATATTAGATATATACACACATACATATGCTTTTAAATAAACATTGATAACACAACTAGTTTGTATTTCATCCAACATGCTCTTCATCTTCAATCTTTCTGACCCTTCTTCAACGGCTTCTGCTTTTGCAACCACGTATGGCCATTGTGTACCACAACCACACTTTAGCAAATGAGTTGAGGGTTGTCATATATTCTACAAGAGGAGTAGGCCCACGAATGAGGTAACCTCTGACTTGACCTTGCATGATGTATCCAACCTAACCGTGGTTCAGCGGCTTAAAAACTACTTTTCAGAGAAATTAACAACAACAAAAAATACAAAACAACAACACAGTAAAAATACAAAACAAGAAAAAAATTACAAAACAACTAAAACAACCACCACCTACTTAAAAATTGATTTAGTTTCATCAATCCAAGCTTGCTTCTCGTTTACCTTCGCTTGAATAATTGCAAAGTCTTGCAGAATATGGTGAATTGCTTCTTGTTCTCGACGAACACGAGCCTCCCTAGCTTTTATATCCTCTTTCATCCTTTTGATCTCCCTGTCTTCCTCTTCGATCTTTCTCAAATGGACTGCCTTCCTGTCCATCATTTTTTCCACTCTTCTGTTAGTTCATCTATCTCCTTTTCCTTTTTTGCTATGGCGACCTCGATTTGAGGTGACATTTTTTCAGGAGTAGACTTAGGGTTTGATGACGATGCCATTTGTGGATGAAATGAGAGAAGAGAAATCAAGAGAGAAAGCAATTCAAAGAAAGAAAGCAAGAGAGAAATCAAGAAAGAAAGCAAGAACAAGTGTGAATTGTGAATTGCATATTACTGATATTTATGGATGAAATCTCAAACATGCAAATGAATTTCAACCACAAATCGGTCTTCAAAGTACAATAATTGTGGAAAAAAACAGTAAAAGCATGCAAGATTCGTCTAAGTACAGGGACCAAAAGTGTAAATTTTCAGGGACCAAAACTGTAAATTTTGGTCCATCGCGGGCTGCGATCGCGGGCAGGGACCAAAAGTGCACCGCGGCCAAAGTTGAGGGGCTTCGCGGGGCATTTGTACCCAAAGTACGTGCCACGTCAGCCCTAGCCCGCGATCGCAGGATCCATCGCGGGTATTTAGGGCATTTTTGCAAAATGGAAAAATTTTAGGGTATTTCGGTAACAGTTGGTCAAACTTGGGTATTTTAATTAATTTCCCTTTATAATAATATATCATAGAAATAAATTAATTAATCAAACGAATTTAATACATTTGACTGAAAATATATTTAAAAAATACGATATACGATAAATTCAACTTTTTATTCAAGTTAATACTAAAACAGTTGTTTCAATAATATTTGATGGAAATATGGTATTGAATTTGATGAATTGTGGGTGAGTTTTTCATGCAATTTCCAAGTAAAGTGTTTATAGGTTACAATAATTCATTTAGAAGCATATATATATCTCTCTCTCTTCCATCCCAAGACAATAACAGGTTTGATGTTTAAATATAATGACTTTCCCAATAACCAATTGGTTGACCAAACTTAGGTAGTGGAATTTTCTATGCAATTGTTAAAAGGGCATAAAAGTAAATTACTAAGAAAGGGAAACATTAGTTATTGCAATAAAGACTTATTAAGGGCATCCGCAATGGTCGACCTATTCAAAGACTTGATCAATTTGCCATGTCACCAAAAAGTCATCTTCAAATACCCACTCCAATGGTCAAGTCTTGCAAAAGCTTTTTTTTGCATTTTTAATTCATTTTTAATATATATACATAAACTACCCTCATCTATTTGAAATGTTTTATAAAACTCCTTCCATTATTTGTCGTTATTTAAAGCACAAATACGTTTTATAAAACAAAAGTTTCTAAAAATAATATGTAGTTTTTTTATAAATATAAACTATATATACTTAAAACTATGATTTCTAAAAACAAAAGTATTTAATTTTTGTGTTTTTTAATTTTCGATATTTACGAAAGCGTTCCAATAATGTATTTTGTTAATAATAATAATTATTATAATAATATATTATATATTTAATAAATGAATTATTATTAAATAAAAGTGTAAAATTAAAAATGTAAACTATTGATTGTTAAGGGACCAAATATGAAAATTTCTATTCTTTTCAAGCGTTTCCTCAAAGACTTGGTATATACCAAGTCATTCTCCAAAAAGTCTTTGACCAAGTTATTGGTCCAATGGGAAAAAATGCCAAAAAGTGTTTGATCAAGTCATTCTTTAACACCATTGGAGATGCTCTAACATGAAATGTTGCCTCTAAAGCCATCAGTACCCCATGAAGGGAATCTTTCAAATATTCCACTCCACATCAGCGCCACATCAGCTTTTCTCTCATCCCTCACTCAATTCCTAACAATCCCTAAACATCCGTACCCCATTCCCTCAAACCATTTTGCCACCTCATTTATTTTAATTCTTTTATTTATACATTTAATTATTTAACAAAATAAAAATATTTATATATTTTTTAATAAATAAAAATAAGATAAATAATAAAAATTAAAATTCATATCATTCATTAAAAATAAAAATTACAAAATACAAAACACTACCAATTATGAAATTTTTGGATTTGCTCTTTTCTCGCTAAAGTAGCCCTCAAAGCGTTTCCCGTAAGGTGATCATGCGGGGTTATGAAATACTCGAAGTCTTTCTCAAATCGTTTTTCTCGTTCGATTTCTCGTTCGTGTTCCAACCTTTGAAGTTCGAGATCGAGTTTTTTCTTGCGATTGTGGTGTATTCGGTCGGTTACGACGGGATGTAGGTGTTCTGTTTGAATTCATGATGAGAGAGGTGTGAAAAATAAGAGGTTGAGAGAATTTGAGAGAGTTTGAGAGGTGTGAGAAATAAGAGGTTGAGAGAATTTGAGAGGTGTGAAAAATAAGAGGTTGAGAGGTGTGAGAAATAAGAGGTTGAGGGTTAAATATATAGTGGGATTAAATTGAGAAAAATATTTTTTTTAGTAATAGAGCCGTTCAACGGCATGAATTTTAAAAAATTTAATTAAATTTTTTTTTTTAAAAAACCCTTCGGGATGGATCGGGATCCCATCCCCGGATTCCATCCCTTCCCGCTCATCCCGCTCTCCCCGTAGCCCACCCCGCACCCACCCCGCATGATCCCGTCTCCGGGTACGGATGGCCTAATGTTTGGACCAAAACATTTAGATGTGCCCCTAACTTTTTTAATATAAGGTCTAGAAGACCTTGAATTTGGGCATGTTTTGACAAATAAAGTGTTAGTGTGCTACCTAAGCTACTCCATAATTTGGGGGAACCTTTCAAAAATTAAATATATAAAATGCGAATGCAACCATATGGTTACTAAACATATGTATGATTTATCAATAATAAACTATCTATTATATGTTTTCAATGATGATAAAATATATAAACATTTTCAATTCATACTTTCGTTATTAATTTTGGCATTACAGTTTTAGAAAAACTACATTCTTGTTAACATTTTAAAATGAAAATCGTTACAGTGTCATAAATACAATAAATGAATCAAGTTACATAAAAATATTTGGAATTAATATAAGAATCAACGTAATTAGACCATCCGCACACCTGTAAGACTAACATTCTTTCTAAAATGTCACATCAGTTTTGCAATAACATCATCCACATCTATGCAAGACCAAACTTCTTTCTAAAGTAATAAATTATAATATAAATAATTATAATATAAATAATTATAATATAATAATAAATTAATTATAAAATATAGATAACTAAAATTTTACTTTTATTTTCTTTTACTATATTTTGTATAAAAAACAACTTGAACTTCACAGATTTGAATTAAAAAAGATATACATATATGTGAGACAAATAAAACAGAATTACTGCACAAAGAAACAAAACACTACACACATATCGAAACTTGTGTTTAATTTGTTTTGGGCATGTCTTATAAAATACCTTCAAACAATTAAAATATTTTATTTTTTCATTAATAAACTAAAAGAAGATATTGAAAACATAATTGTAACTTTTGTTTTGCTAAAACAAAAGTGGCAAAAGCCACCTATGACTTTTTCATTAACAACTAATTCTATGAATGATCCAACTCATCATACCAAATTTTTCCAAATAAAAACTAAAGCACATTAGTCATTACCTCAATTAAAAATAAAATAATAAAACTTTTATTTATTCCTAGTATCCATATCTAACTTATATACCTTACAAGTAAGGGGATGAGTTCAATATAGAAGTCCAAATATTTAGAGAAATAGAGAAGTGATCTTGACCATGCATTCAGTCAAGATCGACGGCTTTGACCGAGAAGCAGAGGATAATTCCTCGCGTGGTCTGCACGTGGTCTGCACAAGATAGAGGGGTAGTTTCGTAAAAAATACGCGGAACAGGTTCATATATGAATTTGTGTGATTCATATATGAACCTTTGTGATTCATATATTAATCAGTTAATTTGTTCATATGAGAATTAGTTAAAAAAATCATATATAAATCACAAAGGTTCATATATGAATTAGTTAAAAAAAGTTTATATGTAAATTACAAAGGTTCATATATGAATCAGTTAATTGGTTCAACTGATTCATATATGAACCTACAGTTAATTAATTTCATATATGAAACACAAAGGTTCATATATGAATCACAAGATTCATATATGAATTAGTTATAAAGAGTTCATATGTGAATTACAAAGGTTCATATATGAACATATAGTTCATATATGAACTCAGCCCGTGTTTTTTGTAAAAGTTACGAAATTACCCCTCTATTTTTGGAAGGGACACAACTTTTGACCAGTCAAAGCCTCAACTTTTGACCGATTATAACCGATCTTGACCGAATTAATGGTCAAGATCATTTCTCTATTTCTCTAAATATTTGAACTTCTCTATTGAACCTATGGCTATAAGTAATATATTTCTTATATACACAAGTACTAAGATGAAAGAGAAATACAATTATAATACTAATTCAAGGTTTAAATCATCCTTAATAGCTACACTAAAATAAAGAGTTTAGAGTTAGAAAATTATTTTTACTTGAAAAAAATTTAGAAGAATAGAAATCCTCAAATTTTCAAAAAATATCTAAGTTGTAGTATTAAAATATGATAAATATATTTTGATTTTTTTCCAACAATAAGAGATACTAAAATTATTGTTTAGGACAAAAAACTAGATTTGAATAATATAATTATTGTTTAAATTCATTTGAAAAAAATGATACCCTTCTTATTGGATGATCATGAAAGACTTGCCAAAAATCAAAATTCATGATCAACCGAGCAGATCTCTCTTTAGATCGGAGCATAGTGTGGAATTTGGGTCGTTTATTCAAGCACCATTTCTTTTAGATAGAAAGGTATTTGTGAAAATAGAATAGTTATTACTTATTAGAGTCAAATATAAATTTTCTTAAATATTTTTATCTTTTTATTTTAAAGAAAATCATAGCAATACTATTTAGATATAATTTTGAAAATTAAGTTTCTTTGGGGGTGGAATATGTAACATAAAAAAGAAAAAGAAAAAAAAGGGTCCGGTTCCTTGCACCCAAGGTTCACTTAGGTTCAGGTTCGGCTTTGGGTTCGGAGTTAGGTTCGTAAGTTGTCCATTTACATTGATTGTGTGAGCGGATAAGAACGACCCACCCCACCCACCCCCCACACCAATTTCTTTCTACAAGTACCCTCTCCTTTCTTCGCCGCCTCCACTTCCAAAAGTCCCCCGTTTTTCTTTTTCTTAACCCCCGCTCTGCATTTTCACAATCCCACCACCACTCCCGCCGTCGCTGCTCAGCCGTCAAACTGGCGATCGATAATCAAGAAACAACCATCGTCCGAGAAATCAAACCCAAGAACCGTCGGATTATGGTAAGCATATATCGGAATTTCTGTTCATATGTGGTTGCTTTTCGCTGGTTTAATTGATGAACTGATGGTAATGTAGGGTGCTGGTGGACCTGATGAAGAAGAACAAAAGTGGCCGCCATGGTTGAAGCCGATGCTTCGAGAAAGCTTTTTTGTTCAATGTAAATTGCACGCGGATTCGCACAAGTCTGAATGCAATATGTACTGCTTGGACTGCATGAATGGCGCTCTTTGTTCTCTCTGTCTCAATCACCACAAGGATCATCGCGCCATTCAGGTATATATTCCCCTTTCTCCATTGATTCCTCCTTTTTTTTACCTTTTTATTTTTATCATCGATTCTAACTTGGATCATATGGGCTTAAAGGCCCTTTTGAAATTTAGCTATCTGGATCAATGGATATTGACCATTTCTAAAGTTACCCATCTGGGTTCTCACCTATTTTTACTGTCATCATCATTGTTTTAACTATTTCTAGAAACTTAAAATTACCCTGTATCTAGCACAGAGATCTTTCAATATTTCTATCGATATTTTAACAATTTCAATGAATTTGCAGATACGGAGGTCATCATATCACGATGTGATCAGAGTATCCGAGATTCAAAAATTCTTGGATATCAGTTCAGTCCAGACTTACATTATCAACAGCGCAAAAGTTGTGTTCTTGAACGAGCGACCACAGCCGAGGCCTGGTAAAGGTGTCACCAATACTTGCGAAGTTTGTGAGCGAAGTCTTCTCGATTCATTCCGATTCTGCTCGCTTGGTTGCAAGGTAAATTTGATTTGCTTTAATTATTGGAAACTGCTCACTACTCCTCTGTTTCCGGAGTTGACTTGTGGAATTTATCAATGGTGGTCTAAACCCATATTTTTCGGCTTTTTTATTTTTTCCAATTACTAGGTTTATTTTTTTCATTATCGATGATGATTTTGATCGGATTGGTGATGGATTCTTGCGGAAGAATTCAAATCATTCAATTTCATTCTCAAAGATTACAACTTTAGCCACTTGATACGACATTTAATGAAAAAACCCGAATCAAAATTGGTTATTATTATTTACTGATTTATTGATGATTCAATCTGTGATTATGATATTTTCGCAGATTGTTGGGACGTCGAAGAATTTCGAGAGAAAAAGGAAGATTTCTCTGGAGAAGAAGCATTTAGTATCAGATTCGGAGGATTCTTACAGCAGCAGCAGCCATAGGGGTAACCGGTTTCAGAGATTCAGTCCGTCAACGCCGCCGCCGACGGCGGCCAGCTTTAGGACGGCGAAGAGGAGAAAGGGCATACCTCATAGAGCCCCAATGGGTGGACTTGTGATAGAATACTAAAAAAAGGCCCTTAAAGTTTAAGTTAATTACCCAAAGGTCCCCCTGATGCCTAGTGCTTTGAGAAAGGCCTGTGTGAGGGAATTTACCATTAGATCCTGTGCCTGTACAAAGAAGCAGCATATAGTTAATAGAGTAATAGAAGAAGGGCAAAAATGGAAATAAAACAATGTGTAAAAGATGAAACTTGATATAGTAGTTTTGCATCCTAGTGTAGGAAAATAAATGTCAAATATTTGTCCAAAATGGAATTATGTTATGTTCTTGGTTTTTTGTTTTATAAAATAGTTATGTGGAATTATAAGTTTGATTTTATGTTTTTAATGTGGGATATTTTATATGGTTTTAATTTGATTTTGATATTAATTATGATGATTAAAAAAACAACATTGTAATCAGGGGTGCTCAAATTTTCGACCAATCCGAGGCAAAAAAACTCAAACCCAGCCAACCCGATGTATAATCGATACTATTTTTTACCAACCCGCATATATTGGATTGATAACGGGTTAGGCCCAAAACAAACCGACCCAACCCGACGACCCGTAAAAACATTTAAATCTAATTTTGAATGCTTGTTATTGTTATTTTTGTTTCTGTCAAAGCAATATTGTTACTATTGAACATTTATAAACAGACAATTGTTGGCCACTTGTTACTTTAGTAATCTTGTTATTGATTTTTGATGCCACATTTATAAACAAAACATTTATAAACAATCTTTTATTAGACGATTTAGTAATCTGTTGAACATTTAGATATTTAGAAACATGTAGCAATTTGTTTAGACACGATAACTTAGTTAAATGGTGAAAGGATCAATACAAGTTTTAACCCGACCAACCCAACCCAACCCAACCCGAACGGTTTGGGTTGGGTTGGGTACTTGGTTTGCACTTTTGATTGGGTTGGATTAGGTTGAGATTTTTCAAACCGCAATGATTGGGTTGGGTTGTTAAAGTACATTCAACCTGGCCAACCCAACCCGTAAGCACCCCTAATTGAAATGATAAATATATATATATATATATATGGGCCATTCAAGGGAGAACTAGTTATTTTGTGGTAACTGTGAGAACCAATGTGAGCCACATAATAAGCTATAAATTAGGAAATTATTAATTTTGGTAATTTTGTTTGAAATTTAAATAAAAGGGCATTTTAGATATTTTTAAAATCTCCTCTCTCCTCTCTTCTCTCTCCTCTCTCCTCTCTCCAGACGATATATCGATTATGATAATGATATCACAAGTGATACCAGTTGTGATGCCATTGTGATACCCTGAACAACGATGCAGACATTCAATATTCAAAATACATGCTAAGACTAAATGTGATACCACTGTGATACCAGTTGTGATGCCATTGTGATACCCTGAAACAACGATGCAGACCTTTAATATTCCAAAATACATACTAAGATCAAATGTGATACCACTGTGATACCAAAAATACATACAAAAAACAAATGTAATACCCAAAATACATACAAAAAACAAGCATTTATCCTCAATGTGATACCCAACAATACATAGAAAACACACACTTTTATCCTCAGTGTGATACCCATAATACATACAAGAACAAATGTGATATCACTGTGATACCCAGAAAAAACGATACAAACCTTCGATATCCAAAATTTTATTTGATGCAGAAACTTCGATTTTTTCAGATCTGGGTTTAATGGAACTATAGGGTTTTCTGTTTTAGGTATGATGCAAATCCTTCAATCGGTACACTTTGATGCGGAACCCTCTGTATCGGTAAATTTGTAGATGAAGATGGAGTCTAAACAATGGTAGTCGGTTCGATGTGATATAGATCTGGAGTTTTAATACATGGTTTTGATGGAGATGGAGATAGAGATGAAGACCTAAGAACGGTAGGTGGCTTCGATGGGGATACATATTTGGTGTTTGTTTTCATACCTGGTTTCGATTTCGATGGAGAAGGAGATCTAGGGTTTGTTTTCATACCTGGTTTCGATTTCGATGGAGAAGGCGATCTGGGGTTACATGGCGGCACATTCTTGAAGAAAGAAAGAAAAAAATATTTTAGGGTTTATCTATATGGTAGGTGAAAGGAGAGAGGAGACGTATAAGATCAAGAAAGAAAAGATTTTAGTTTTTATTATTTTAATTAGATATTCAATTTTATTTTTACTAAAATACCCTTTGTATTTATTTAAAATTTATATTAGTTATTTTAATATGTGTGGCTCACATTGGTTCTTACGGTTACCACAAACTAATCAGTTCTCATTTGATTAGACCCCTATATATATATATATATATATAGGACGATAATCAAATGAGAACCACAAATATGTTATAAACCCGTGAGAACCAATGTAAATTTTTTTGTTTACATGATTTTTTTTCATCAAAACCTATGATTTAAGATATTGTTACACATATATTCGTGTTCACCATATGATAAGTTTACATGTGAAAAACGAATTTTGTTTCACCTAGTGAAATGAAAAATACTCGTAAAAAATATTCATATGGTGAAACAAATCCATGTGAAACTATCATATTATGAAACACATATATTTGAAGTAAAATATAATAAATCCTAGCATTTGATGAAAAAATTTCATGTAAAAAAATATTTTTTATATCGGTTCTCACGGTTTATAACATATTTGTGGTTCTCACATGATTTAACCCATATATATATATATATATATATATATATATATATATATATATATATATATAATTCTAAGTATACCCCCGCCACATTTTTGTATACCCCCTCACACACTTTATTTTTTATTTAAAACTTTACATTTTACACCCCTATACTTATTTAATAAATTTACTTTATACCTTTTAATTTTCTATTTTTCATTTTACATATTTATTATATTAACACATATAATCGTATAATAACTAAAATATGTTAAAAAAAGATTTTTTAATTTTAACAAGTTACGTCATTATAATTGTCTCATCGATACCTTCGAAATAAGACAAATATTGAATTTTTTTGATTTAATTATATTATAATATGTTATACGTTTACGTTATTTTTTTATATTGTTATTCGTCGATAGTTTCTTATTTTTTATTTAATTATATTATTTCGAAATGAGTCCAATATTAACTAAAATACGTAAAAAAAATACTGTTTATTTACTTTATATCCCTTCTCCTTTAATTTTCGGGTCGGAATGATCAGTTTCGGGTTAATGTCGGGTCGGAATAATTTTCAAATCCTTAAATCGTGGAATCTTATTAATTAATCCTTACCTCTAACCACTTTCAAAACCTCAAATCATGAACTCCTCAAAAAACGTCATTCCTTAAACAACTTTATAAAAAAACTTTGATCGTTTTCTCAAAACCAATTAAAATAATTTAGAACAATAAAATCGAGATATATCACGCTGTATTGCACGAGTAGACTTATAGTATAAATTTAAAACATATTAAGATTTCGTTCTAAAACGTTAGCGAACTATGATTAACAAGATCTCTTGATATATATTAAGATTTGTTATAAATATTTTGTTTATAAATGCGACATCACGGGTTGGCGGGTTGGGTCGGTTTGGCTTCAAATTCCTTAACGTATTTTATAAACAAAATATATATATCGAATTCCTTAACGTATTTTAACGTAATTATGTATGTCAATGTGATATGTTAAAACGTATTTTTTTAAACATATTTTAGTTAATATATGATTATTATGTTAATGTGATAAAAGTGTAAAACGAAAATTAAAAAAGTAAGAGATGTACCATAAATGATATATAATTAAATCAAAAAAATTCAATATTAGGCTCATTTCGAACGCATCGAAGAGACGATTATCATGATGTAACTTGTTAAAATTAAAACATATTTTTTAACGTATTTTAACTAATATACGATTATATGTGTTAATATAATAAATGTGTAAAATGAAAATTAAAAAAGTAAAAGGTATAAAGTAAAATAATTAAATAAGTTTAGGGGTATAAATTGTAAAATTTTAAATTAAGTTTGGTTTGTGAGAGAGGGGACCATGTATGAGAAGTTGCTGGGGTATAAAAAGAAGTTGCGGGGTATAAAAATTGTCAGGGGTAGGCATAGCAACACCCATATACATATATATATATATATATATATATAAAAAAGCAACAAACATGTATTTAAAAATAGGTACAAGGATGAATGCTAGAAGTACAGGTGTAGCTGCATGAGGTAGAGAGTTGCTAAAAATAGAAAGGTGTACGTACGTATGTGGGTCCAAGTGATGGGAATGGTGGGAAGAAAGGGCTAAAGGATGGTGGAGGTGTAGTGGGAGTTTTTGATTGGTTGAAAGAAAGTGATGTTTGATGGAGTCATTCTCCACCGTCGATATGCTATCATCCATCTGTTGTTTATTCTCTTTTTTTCACACAAATGGCTACTATTTTATATATCAAGTCTTGACTACAAAAAAAGTCCATCTTTTTAAGTGTGTTTTTTCATTTATTAAATGTTTTATTTGTTTATCGTTGCTTGTGGTTATATACGTGAACTAAAAGAATAATCACTCTATAATGATTTTTTTTTTTGTTAAGTGTAAATGTCTAGATCAGTTTGTCTGTATTTTGACTAATTCAAATGTTGAATAATAGTCAGAAAAATCTTAAATAACCTTACAAGACCTGAAATCGTCCCTAAAATTTCAATCCTTATAAATGTTATTTTCATTAATAAAACAAATGTATTTGTGTTATATTTTATTTTTGTACGATTCATAATTTGTTTATGTTATGAAAGACCTTGTTATTGACTATTACCTACCCAAGTTTCTTAGCCATGAAAATCGCTTCTTTTGTCTTTTCCTTTGTACGATCATATGTCTATCGCCATCCATATTATATACTTGAAGCTTTTTTTTAATTACTCAAAAGATTTATGTGAAATTAATTTATTGGCTTTTTTGTGCTCATCAAATTTCAAATCAATTTGATATTTAAACTTAGATTATAATGTTTCAAGTATATTTATTGTAAATCGTAATATTTTTATGGTTCCAAGATAACTAGTGTATAAAACAAAAAGGAAAATATTGAACAATGCCTTTTATAAATGTAACTATGTAAAATGTAAATATGTAACGACAAAAAGTGGAATGAGTTTTAAGAGCATCTTCAACAGCTATGCTAAAATGGAAAAAAAAATGGAATTTTTGTATTTTTGTTGTTACAACTGTTATGCTATTCACTATGCTAAAACAAAGAAAAGATGAAAAAAATTGTAAAAAACTCTAAATTTAGAAAAATCTCTAAATTGAATATTTAGATATTTCTCACAAATTTAATCATTACCCAAAAAGAGCAATCTTTTTTTTTCTCCCAACTTTTCATATATTGAATATTTTAATAATATAATTAAATAAATTGAATATTTTAATTAGATAATTAACAGTAGAGTTGCTAAAATAGCATAGCTGTTGGAATTGAATGTAATTTGTTTTTGGAGATTTTGAATTTTTTTACTCTATTTAAAAAAAACTTTTTTTTAAGTATATAATATTTATATACGCTAAATGAAACAAATAAACTCACACACTCTCCTCACGTTTGGTGAGTTTGAACCCATGACCTCCTACAAGGTCAAAAGCTCCAATACCGCTTGGCTAAGACTATATTTAACCACAAACCAATCCAACTCAATCTCTATTAAAAAATTAATTTCTTTCTCTTTCACCTACCCAATCTCTAACTTCAATTCAATTTTATATTTTTATGGTTTATTAGTGATCCAATCCAATCTCAAATATTTTTAAAAAGAAATATTTTTTTAATATTTTATCATAACATAATGTTTTTAATTATTCTTGAATATAAAAAATAGATAAAAAAACTATTTGATATTTTAAAACATAATTACAATTAAAAAAAACTTACAACTGAAAGTAAATATTATAATTGGTGTGATAAAAATATGTCAATATTGGTCTTTATTTATACAAAATTGAAAAATATAAATTTTGATATATTTTTTATTTTTCTATTTCTTTTTGTTAAAGTTATACTTTTAATGTAATAAGATTTATCTTAAAAACCAAAGACATTGTAGCTCAGTGGTTCGGTAACATCTTGGGGGGTAAGTGGTTGGCATCCCTTACTACCCGGGTTCGAACCCCGTGGTGATCATGCGGAGGTATCCCCGAATCAAGGGGCAGTTCGTGGGCCTGTTGTTTGGGCCGGGTCGTGGATCGTGGGCCGAATTGTGGCCGGGTCGAAGGGGGATTAGTCTGGACTAAGTCCAGGATACCCCCGAAATTCAATTGTCTTTCAAAAAAAAGATTTATCTTAAAAAATGTTAAACCAACCAATCATACGATTCCATTTATTAAATGAGTTTAATAAGAAAAGTAATGAGATTGCAATTTGAGTTCATAATGTGGTCTAGATTGGTTTGGATTGTAATAATAATATGAGTTTTTATTTTCTTTTTATTTACTTATTTTGTCTTTTAGTATATTGAGATTGGATTGGATTGCTAATAAAGATAGTCTAAAGGCCTTTTGTTTATTTTAAAAAAACTTTAGCATAACTGTTGAATTATTCTATTTAGTTATTCTATTCCTTTCAAACTTTCTCTTTGATACGTGTTTAATACTTTAGGCTTTGATGAAAGAAGATACCATTTCATATCATAATTTGCTAAATAAATTGAAGAATCTTTATTATATCAACGTCACGACCTAACATGAAAATGTATTAACTATACTAATAATTTATCTTGATTAATACATCAAAAACATTAATTTGATATGATTGCATTTTGAAAACAATCAAGTCTCTTATCAAATTTATTAGTAATTTTAAGGATATAATTCAACTAAAAGAAGAGAATATATATATATATATATATATATATATAGAGAGAGAGAGAGAGAGAGAGATTCCGTAAAATACAAACCTTGGATTTGTTGCAGCCCTTACAAACCACAGTCTGCATATATGCAGACTGGTTCTGCATATATGCATATGAATATGTGCAAGAATATATATATATAATGGACATACATTCATATGGGGCAATGCATATATGCAGAACCAGTCTGCACATATGCAAACTGTGGTTTGTAAGGGATGCAAAAAATAAATGGTTTGTACCCTATATATATATATATGAAAAAACATTGTATATTTGATCGACTATGAACGTTTAGAAATAAAAATTCGTAAGTCAATATGTTGAGATGTATATAATTATTTGTTTATTATATTTGATGTTATGAAGCTTGTTAATGGATGTTATTATTCAGTTATTTCAACAAGAGTTGTGGGGGTAATGGTAGAGATGTAAGGGATGTGATGGAATATACCATCTATACTGAATTCGATTTTAAATGTCTATAATAATTGTGATCACTGAATTATCAAGGTTATGTTTTCCGGTCACAATTTTTCGGGATTGGCCTGAGCAACGCAAAGGATGCCCTTTAAAAAAAATGTGTTCAATTATTTCTTCCAAAGCAAATTTGTAACATTATAAATTTAACTATTTCTTCCAAAGCAAATTTGCAACATTATAAATTTAACTATTTCTTCCAAAGTTGTATTCTACAAATCTCTTGATCACAGTTTCAACAAGGATTTACTTCCAAAACATACCATTATCGATTTCCTTAATTGTTATTTTTAGAAAATTTGAAATTAATGGAGATATATACATGTAAACTGTCTCAAATACCTATAGTATGAAAAATTGTAAAATGTCTCAATTCTTGTAATAACCTAAAATCCTTAATTGTGATGTTTTGGAAGTTTAAAGGTGTTTTAGTAAAATCTTTCAACTTGCAGGGTCTAAAGTGCAATTAAGTAAATTAATTTCTAAACGTCTTTTTTATACCTCTCAAGTTAACCCAATTTTTCATTTTGTTATCCTACTTTTTACGAACAAAATGATGAGTAACAATGGTTATTTTTTGTTCATTTGGATTCGTTCGTTTATCTTTGTTTATTTTCATTTAAGTTCGTTCGTTTAGCTCTTAATGAACAAACATAAATGAATACAAACAAATAAAGTTTCTTCACGACGAACATGAATACAAAAAATTCCGTCATTTATCGTTCGTTTGTTCGGTTAAGTTAAACGAACGAACGTGAACAAGACTCCATTCTTGTTCGTTCGGTTCGTTTACAACCTTAGGTACGGGAAAAGGAGGGTGGAAAGAAGGTACAAATACGTGTCTAATTGTAATTGTTTGAAAAAAAAATACAAATATTTAAAATAGAATGAAAGAAAATGAAAAAATTACCTAATTGCCCCTAAACTAACGATTTTATTTAACATTCGTTAGGGACAAGGACCAAAATCAAGCAAAATGCAAACGTTAGTGATAAATTTGTATTAAATAAAATTTAGGGACACAAGATATTTGAGAAACCACAGGCACCAAAATTGAGGTTTACTCTTGTTAAATATTTTAATACTCCCTCCGTCCCAAAATAAGTGTCCATATTTGACTTGACACATAGTTTTAGACATACATAATTATTACATCTTTTTGTTACCAAATGACATCTTTACCCTTATTTAATTTATCTCTCTCTTCACAACTCTTATATATTTTTGCATTAACTAAGGATAAATATGGGAATTTAGTTATTTACTTTTTGAAAGTGGACACTTATTTTAGGACAAATATAAATAGAAATGTGGACACTTATTTTAGGACAGAGGGAGTAATTTAATTAATGTTGAAATTACTAAAATAGAATAGTTATAGAATTCAATATAATTTTCTTAAAAATTTTACTTTTCATACTTTTTTTTTGAAGTATATAATATTTAGAGTAAACTACACTTTTGGTTCATGTGGTTTAGTGATTATAACACATTTGATCCCTACAGTTTAAAAATTACACTTTAGCCACTACAGTTTGCATTTCGGTCCGGATTTGGTCCCTCATCGTTAAGTCCATTAAAAAATCTCGTTAGATGAGGGGTATTTTCGTTTTTTTCACTTTTACTTTATTTTTCTTTAATAAATAAACAGTAGGGACTAAATGTGTTATACCAATTATATTTTTTTGAGTAAATTACAGAAATGGTCCCTCGACTATGCCTCGATTTCAGGGTTGGTCCCTCTAAAGCTGAAACTACACTTACAGTCCCTAAAACATAGTTTCGGATCCTAAGTTGGTCCCTCTCACTGACGACGTCCATTTTTTTCCCGTTAGAGCTCCCATGTGCCCCTCACGTGAGGGGCATTTCAGTCATTCTACCCTTTCATCTTCATCCTCACCTTCATCCCAAACCTCCACCCACCACCACCACCATCACCAACCATCTTCATCCCAAACCTCCACCCACCACCACCATCACCAACCATCTTCATCCCAAACCTCCACCCACCACCACCATCACCACCCACCTTCATCCCGAACCTCCACCTACCACCACCATCACCACCCACCCACCACCACCATCACCATCCACTAAGGGTGAGCATCGGTCGGGTTGGTTCGGGCCGAAAACCCCCCAACCCGGTCGGGTTTCGGGTGGACAAAATTGTAACGACCGTGATCAAATCAGAGTAGTTTTAACGCGTGAAAGGGAAGTGTATTAAGAACGGAAGTTGAGGGGCTATTTGGTAAGTTTGGGATAGGGTATTTAAAGGCACAAAACCCTAGGAAGAACATCCTAATACTGATTTTTTGGATTGTTGACGGCTGAGTTTGTGGAGAGAAAGGAGAAGAGGGTTTTTGGGTGTTTTGGGTGCATTTGGAAGAGAGGAATCATCAAGTTCATTTCCAGAAGGAAGGGAAGGATTGTAATTCGTGTTCTGCAAGAAATCTCTAAGGTAACCTCTAAACCATAACTCCTTTCAAGATTAATCTGCTGATTTCTGAGTTTTGTGGGTTATAGCTTATTCTAAGACATTTGAGGCCAATAGAGAGATTTAATCATCGTTAAATGTGTTTTGATAATAATAACTGATGGGGAATCGATTACAGATCATTTAGTGATAATTTATTGGCTTATCTTGAGGATTAAGAGGCATGTAATAGGATTTTAAATCTTAAACCCGTCCAGCGTATCGTCCGGACACCTTCAGTTTAAGAAGGTATCCGGGTAGAACGTCCGGAAAGCTTCTATCCCGATAGGATGAAGGTATCCGGATAAGTGTGCCGTCCGGATAGGCAAATCGTCCAGAAACCTGTAGCGTCCGGTAAGTTTGGACGTCCGGAAAAGTGTTGTTGTCCGGAAAGTATGGTTTTACCCGGTAGTCTGTCCGGGAAAGTTGTGTGTCAGGTGAGAAGTGTCCGGATAGTCCTAGTCAGCTTATAAATCTGTCCCCTCATTCAGGTAGAAAATTTGGAAGTAAAGAGCAGAGTAGGGAAAAGCAAGCAAGCGAGTCAGGTGAGTTTTTCTAACTAAAATGTGCGGCTTTAAATGCGTTTTCTAAAGCAAGACAAGATGAGTAATGCCATGTTTATTTTTTTATAAATGTTTTATCTGCATGAAAGTTGTTTAAAGTTTTATATGTGGGATGTATGCATACATTGGTTTTGATGTAAATTGGCTAAGTCGGGGGGTGTGTTCCGCCAGCTCGTGTCGGGGGGTGTGTCCCGTTTATGCCAAGGGAGGTGTGACCCTGTAAGGCAGCATGAGACTGACTCGTTGACACCTTAGGGTGACTTCAGGGTGCCAATTTACAAGGGGCGGACCTTTATCTGTGAACGATTTTATATGGATAGATTTATGAATGATGTATTCTGGAAACGATAATTGTTTTAAATGCTTTGATAACTGTTAAGAGGGACTCACTAGACCTCATGGTCTAACCCTCGCATTTTCAAATTAAAACATGTAATGAAAGGCTCAGGCAAGTGAGCAGGGCGTGAGCAAGGAGGCATGTTAGTGTAGTGACACTATAGTTCGGTTTAGTTTATTTCTCAGTTGTGTAGGTTATTCCGCCAACCAAATTTTGGATGTTATGTAAGAAATTTTGAGACGCGATTTTGGGATGTTTTAATTATATGAATTGCATGTTTAAAAATTGTTGGGTTGTTATAAAAACAGGCCCCGAAACCCGTCCTAAGTAAAGTTCGGGTTTCGGACTTCGGGTCTAATCGGGTTTCGGGTTCATCGGGTTTCAGACTTAGATCTAAGCATAAAGTTCTGTTTGTTGAAAAATCCGTATAAAATCACTCATTGGTCTGATTGAGGTGTATAATATATCGATGGAAAGCTTTTTGTGTCTAGAACAACTTTCTAGTTTACAACGAGATCTAATTGTGACTTTAAGGGGTTCGAAATAGTGTATTTCCAAAATTGGCCCTGTTAAAACGGGTTTTGCGCACTGTTTTTGTAAAATTGGGCAAAATGCACAAAATAACAACCTACTTTCATTTATTTCCTTATTATAGCATTGTACTTTCACTTTTTCTTATTACAGCAATGTACTTTCAATTTATTTTTTATTAGGGCATTGTACTTTAAAGAATTTACCCATTAGGCCATCCGTACCCGGCTCGGGATGAGCTCGGGATGGGATGCGGGATGGGCGGGGTCGATGCGGGATGGGCTACGGCCCGGGCGGGGTTGGCGGGGCGGGATGGTATCCGGGGATGGGATCCCGATCCATCCCGAAGGTTTTTAAAAAAAAAAAAAAATTTAATTAAATTTTGAAAAAAATATATCCGTTGAACGGCTCTTTCTAAAAAAAAAAAAATTTCTCAATTTAATCCCACTATATATTTAACCCTCAACCTCTTATTTCTCACACCTCTCAACCTCTTATTTTTCACACTATCAAATTCTCTCAATCTCACACCTCTCAAACTCTCTCAAATTCTCTCAACCTCTTATTTTTCACACCTCTCTCATCATGAATTCAAACAGAACACCTACATCCCGTCGTAACCGACCGAATACACCACAATGGCAAGAAGATCAACAGCTTGGTTTCCAAGCGTTTACACAACAAGGTTATCATCCGCAATTCTCGCAACAAATTCCGCCACAATGGTCGCAACAAAATCCGCCACAATATCCGCAACAATTTCCCCAACAATTTCACCAACAAATTCCTTACCAATTTACACGTCCCGGGTTGATTGAACAAGGTTTTACTCCGGCCAACTTCAATCTCGACGACGACATTGTTCCGGAAACCCAACCTTCTACCCCGAACTCACCACAATATATCCCGACACAACAATCTAACCCGGAACCATCAAATCCGAGACCAAAGAAAGCCGCCAAACAAACGTGGACAAGAGCCGAGGAACTCGCGTTGGTGTCGGCGTGGGTTGACGTTTCGGAGGACCCCGTGGTCGGTAACGCACAAAGCGGTGGTAATTATTTTTATTGTTATTATTATTATTATTATTATTATTATTATTATTATTCTTATACTTAATTTTACATAAATGTAGGAAATTTTTGGGGCCGAATCGGGGATGTGTTCTTTACTCGCATGGGTCGTGAACCAGGTTATAGATCAACCCATTAACTCAATAGCAAGTTCAACGACCTCAATAAAAGAGTTAATTCGTTTGGCGGCATCTACAACAACTTGCTCAATAATAGATCAAGCGGGATGAGTGAGGCCGATATATCCCGAACGGCACACGAACGGTATGTAGCACGCCATAAAGTTGCTTTCACTCACGAACAAGTTTGGGACGTCCTAAAAAAATGTCCGAAATGGGGAGCCGTTCCAACGATGACGACAACTTCATCGCGGGGTTCAAAACGTACCCAACCTTCCGATGATGACGATGACGAGCAAATTCAACGACCCATCGGGAGAAACAAGGCAAAAAAATCATCAACGAGTAATACGTCCGGGGCGAATATGGACGAAAGTGTTACTCAATTGTTGACGACGTTCAACAACAAGATTGATGATACAATGGAATACAAAATGAAAAAACTCGATCTCGAAATCGAAATCGAACGCTCAAACCGATTTGAGAAAGACTTCGAGTTTTTCATAAGCCCGCATGATCACCTTACGGAAAACGCTTTGAGGGCTACTTTAGCGAGAAAAAAGCAACTCCAAAAATTTCATAATTGGTATGAATGATATTTTGTAATTTTTATTTTTAATGAATGATATGAATTTTAATTTTTATTATTTATCTTATTTTTATTTATTAAAAAATATATAAATATTTTTATTTTGTTAAATAATTAAATGTATAAATAAAAGAATTAAAATAAATGAGGTGGCAAATGGGTTTGAGGGAATGGGGTACGGATGTTTAGGGATCGTGAGGGATGGAGTGAGGGATGGAAGAAAAAGCTGATGTGGCGATGATGTGGAGGGGAATCATTGAAAGATTCCCCCCATGGGGTACTGATGGCCTTATAGCATTATGGTTTAAATTTACCTACTACACTAGGTTTTCATGCCACCTTATTGTCCACATAGGCTGTCCACGTGTATTATAGTGCTGACGTGGCATTTCTTATTACAGCATTGTACTTTCAAAATTATTTAGTTTTAATTTTTTATTATTTAACATAATCAAACATGTTTACCAAAATTATAATTTCATAAAGATCGCTATTACACGAATAAAAATGTTCACAAAAAATCATTGGTTCATGGTATTCATCGGTGAATTTAATGGCGTAGTTTGTAATGCCAAAAACTAAACAAGTAGAACATTTTTTCAAAAAAATTACTCATTCTAATCACGTTTGTCTAATTACAATGAAATAACACTCAAGTTGAACCGCCTTCACTTGGCCTCCTTTTCTTCGGGATGAGCTTTGGCCGTGATTCCACTTGAGATAACTCCTGTTCAAATTAATGTACAAATTAGTATGGGATTGATACATACAAAGAGAATAAAACTTGAAGATTTCACATTACCTTTCTACCAAAATTAGTCTTAGGCCTGCCTGGCGGTCTGACATCTTACAATGGTGCATCTCTTTTCTCATTCTTACATGATCTACTGTTATGGCCTGTTTCGTTACACTTTGTACATGTCATTCTTCTTCCTTGTCTTCCAATCTTCCCGGTTGAAGTCAATAATCTTTCAACTGCATTGTAAAGCCCGTGTCCCGGTACGTATATATATATATATATATATATATATATATATTTTCCTTTAAATCTTCCTCGTTGCTTATTAAGTATTTTTGTCTTTGATTTGCTTCCGGGATCGTTTTAATTATCGAGAGTTAACATCGTTGACCCTAAGTGTGATTTTTCTGGTAGGGTGTTTAAAGGGCCTTGGGAGTTGTCGAGGGGCCAAAGTTGTCTAGTGGCCAAAGTTGTCTAGCTAGGGGGTCGGCCCATGCAGTGAAACCGAACCCCCCATTTTGCCTTTCGTTTTTTTTGGGTTTGGTGGTTAGCAAGAGATGAGAAGTAAATAGGATAAAAAACCCTAGGACCCCCCCCCCTCTTGTTTCTCTCAGCCGTAACCCCCCCCCCCCCCCCCTCCCTCGTTGTTATCAGTTGCTGCCGCCGGAAAAGTGCAGCACCGCCGCTGCTGTTTGGCCGGCGAGAGAGAGAGAGAGAGAGAGAGAGAGAGCGAGAGAGTTCGCCGGAAAGAAGGAGGAGTCGCCGTCGTTTCTGCCGGAAAGAGTGGAGGAGAAGTCACGTCGAGGTAATCCCGTGTTCCCTTCGTTTTCGTTGTAGTTTCGTTGTCGGAACGCCGTAAACCGCCACCACCACCGCCGTAGCCACGGCTGCCGGCGGTGGGGCCGCCGCTGCACGCCGCCATGGTGGCGGCAGAGGGGTGGGTGCAGGTGTGTGAAGGTGTGCGGGTGTGTGTGCGGCGGTGTGGTTGCGGGTGAGTCGGGATGGGCGATGTTGGAAGGTTCCGCCGGGAGGTGTTACCGTAACCACCGTCGCCGCCGCCAACCACCACCACCGCCGGAGGCGGCAGTGAGTAGTGCACGGCTGTCGACCAGCCTAGTATGACCTTTTCCAGTAAGCTTGTAGGATTTCCGGGTCTGTTTGAATTAAGCCATGACTTAATGAGTTAATTAGCTATAGTTGTCATTTTATGTGAAAACGTTTTTCTGTCCCTGTTTTGCGACGGCCATAACCTTTCCTTCGTAGCTCGGATTGAGGCGAATCCGGTGCCCACGGTTCACATTATGTGCCGGGCACACTTTTCGTGTTTTAGCGGAAGTCTGGTTCGGCCTCTAACTAGACGTAAATTGGCTGTTTTCACAGCAGGTCTGCACGTGACAGATTCGTGTCCTGTTTTTAGAAAATTCATAGTAAATTGTAGGAAAATCGTTAGAACGCGTACGATATGTCCCTGGAACCCTAAGACATAGAACTAACTGATTATGGAATAATATATCTGGATTTATCAGTTTTTAAGGGGTTAAACAGGTCCCGAACAGACCTGTATTTTTAGAGTAAAAGCTGGAAAATTTACATGTTTGGGCTCATAGTTGTGACTTTGGGTTAGGACTTCGCTTGACGTTTGATATCACTTATTTAGGTGGGAAAAGGTGAGTGAAGTTGGCCGGCTTGTGTTGCGGTTGCGGATACTTTCGTTGCTTTAAGGTGAGTTCTCTCACTGTGTAGTTAGGGGTTGTATGCATGTCATAGTAGTTTGGTATGTACTACTGTCTTTGTGGTGTGAACTAGTTGTTTGTAGTGCGTAATATTTGATTGGTTTAAATGCTTAGTATAAATGTGTAATACATTACAACTCGGTGGGACCGAGGGCTCGGTGGGACCGAGGAAGTGGAAAGAAACGTTGTGGGAACTCGGTGTGACGAGTGTGTTACATTACAACTCGGTGGGACCGAGGGCTCGGTGGGACCGAGGAAGTGGAAAGAAACGTTGTGGGAACTCGGTGTGACGAGTGTGTTACATTACAACTCGGTGGGACCGAGGGCTCGGTGGGACCGAGGTGTTGGATACATAATTACTTGTAGATGTTTTACTCGTTTTATGTAACTGTGGTGTTGTTGCTTATGTGCAGATAGGGGTGATGTGTATATAATTTCTATCTGCGCATGTGATGGAATTCACTAAGCTTCGTGCTTACCCCTTCCCAATATCTTATGATTTCAGGTGCGAGTAGCAGTCGGGCATGACGGTACACACGAGCGCAAGGCGAAGATTGTTTAAATTGATTTTTAGTAAATGGGGATTTAATTATATAACTTTCCGCTGCTTAAACTTTGTTGACGGTTTTAAATAACGACGTTTATTCTTATTGTAATGGGATTTGTTAACTTTTGGTTTGATTATAATGAAATGTATTACTTTTAAAAATTTTAAATTCCTTGTAATTTTTGGGACGTTACAACTTGGTATCAGAGCACAGCTTGAGTGAACCAAACACATCACGGTGTGTTTGGTCTCAAGTTGCGGCTAGGGAATTACAAATTCTTTTACTAAAATCTTTTTGAATAAAAGAAAAAAAAGGAAAACCCGTTTGGGGAAACGGTGATTGAGGGCGCAGTGTGTACAGTCAGCCGACGCTAAGTGGGAAGGTACAGTACTTAGTGTATTTATCGCTTTCTAGATCATAGGGTATGCACGCTAGACTGCTTATGTGGTTTACACTGTACTGCATGTTTGTTGTTTGCTAATATGAGTTCATGCTAGCCTTGATAAGTTGTTAAGTGAATGCACTATAGGTTGTATGCGGTAGGAACCAAATAGCCTTAGAATGTCGGATTTAGTTCTATTGCGCAGCTCTTGTTTGAGTCCAACCGTTGTAGGATAGAATCTTATATTCGAATGTCTATCTGGTTTTACACTGTGTGCGACTGTGCATTCGCGAGGCGACTCGTCATGACTAGTGGGGATTTCGTCATAGCAAGGGTAGTGAAGTTGGGTGGAATTCCTAGGGAGCTAGGAAAAGTGTGTACATATGCCGGTGCGGGCATATGTGTGTAGTTATCGGCGAGAAACTACTTGGACCCATCAGATGGAACTCGGAACGAGTGATGATAGGTGTGGAAGGTAGTAGTAGAGCTCCTACTATCGAAAACACAGGATCAATGCTCGAGTCGGGGAAAGTCACGAGGAATCCAAGGAGTTGAGCGTGAGCGTTGTTAGTATGAATTATTATGTGCTAATAACTCGTTGTAATATCTACCCAGAATAGCCATCGCAAGGAGGAACGACTATAGTAAATCTACTAGTACAGGTATGTACTTGATTTGCTTTGATGGGATGATCGTTGGGGTAGTGTCGAAGGTTATAAATTAGTATTCGTTGGAATAAAAGGACAATTCTAGTATTAATCACTTGGAGTGACGATAAGGATGATGTTTGTTTCGGGCCAAGATGGATGATTGTGCTAGAATCATAGGCTTATAGCACTGACTTTGGTTTGAGGAAAAATCGTAGGGATTATTTGACGTAATTTCCCAACTTGCCTAAGAGGTTTAAATGTCCGGATGACGTTAGTGGACCAGAGAGATTTGGAGGAGTAGGAGTCGAGGCGTAGAATGCCGAATAAGTCATGCACAAAGTTTGATTTTGAAATAGATTGCATTAACAAATTCTTGTGTTTCAAATCCTTTTATGGTTGGTGTTTTGGAATTTTGGGAAATGCTCAGCACACACACAAGATTTTGAATTATGGTTTTGAAAGTGCATGAAATCGTTTTATCACGGGAGTTGCAAACTTTGTTAGAATTTGTCTCATTTCGTTATTTTCCAACGATTCTTTCGGGTAAGACGATATCTGTGTTTTGTGGTGTTTAAAATGTTGGGCAAGTGACTACGGCTTGTGACTTTAACATTGGAACTCCTCCACATATGTTAGAGTTGAGACGGAAAGTTACATTCCACGATGTCTGTATAAAACTATTTGAGTGATTTGGTTAAAATAAGTTTTGTTTTACTGCATGTTGAGTCGTGTGGGTTTAATTTCACGAGGTGCATATCTCATTTGTTTATGTGACCATTTGGGGAAATCTTGGAAATCAATTTAAAGAACCCCACCTTTTGAGATTTTATGAGATTTTAGTCGATATTTTCAAATGATGGAAACGGATTGGTTTTTAACTTTAAGTTGAAACTTACACGAGACAGTCGTGTTTTAACAAAAATATATTTGTAAACCGTTTCATCGTTTTGTATGACTAGCCGACGCGCGTAAGATTTGTTGGTGAACCCTGTGCCACGACATTTTATGTTGAAAAAGAGAAATTTTGGGGTCAAATGTCGTGGAACTGATTTTGAAATTATGTGCACTCTTTTGTCGCACCCAGTGTAAGGTCGATCGGTTACTTTAAATACATGTCATGAGTCAATTCATACTAGAACCATGACGGTTCATTTTCAAAGAAATTATTTATTTCGCTTTACGTTTTGTAAGATAAGCTGCAATGAAATGATTTTCAACATGATTTTCATACGTGGGACGAGCGTGTCCATTTTTGCGTAACTACCGACCTGGTAATAGTAGTTTTATTGCATACGATCTTTTTGAGATGAAAAATCTTGACGTTGAAAATATTTTGTAAATGATTTTGTAAACCATTTGGGAAATGCGCTTATAAGTGTTATGTGTCATTTTGAGAACTTTAAGGGTGTGAGTCCTTTTGGAAAACTCTTTTGATTAACCCGTGTCGAGTTTGGGACTAATGTTGATTTTAGAGTATTGCTTGCTTAAACTTTATTTAAACGCGTTTTGACCAACTTATGGGTCTAGCAAGCGTGGAGCATTTTGCTCGGTTTTGACTTTGAGATAGTCATGGGTCAATTGCACGGTTTTTTTTAATGGCTCGATGTGGAGTTTTATTGATGGGTTGTTTTGTTGCACAGTTTTGCACTTATTGCACGTTGAGTATGTACATGTTGGGGGAATGAATCATATCGGGATAGGCATGTTGTTGGTAGACCGTTTACATTAGATCCTTAGACACGTTAGTCAGTCGTTAGTAATGGTCGGTGGGACATCACGGGGTGGGACCCTGGTATTCATGTGTTATGACCTTGACTTCCCAGTAGGCACTGGGAGGATATAGTCTTGGGCACTTACCTGGGAGGTAGTTCCGATGTGTCGGGCCTTGAGACGTACCTGGGAGGTAGACGTTAAGGTGTATCTTGATACGGTGTAACTAGGCTTCGTAGAGCGAGTATGGAGGATAAGTAGACGGTGGAAGATTGGGTATCCCACGCGTGTTGGTACTGTAGGCCGGATAGTATCAGTTAAGAGAATGATGCCCTTTGTAATTAAGAGCATAAATGCGCAGTAACCTTTTGAGGTAAGTAGTATATTTTGGTGTCGACTTTTGGGCTTGAGGCCAAACACCTTTAGTGCAATCGGGGATTTGTAGTCGATTTTAAGGTAATTGTGGTGATGGCAGTAGTAACCCTGAGATGCTTACTTGTGATGAATGGTTATAGTGGAATGACCTTCGTGGGTGATTATAAATTTACTGGTTTGATGATTCGTGTAAGGTAAATTTTGGGAGTCTATTAGAACTCGTGGAGGTTAATCGACAGTTAATGGTAAGTATGATCGAATTCGAGTATCCTGTAGGGTATATTGGTGAGCACCTTTAGAATAGTTAGAGCTCGAAATTTGAATCGGGATGTATGGATTATCTATGGTTGGGAGACAACCGAAGTCGGTTGACTAGGAATGAATCCAGTTGTTGGAGCGTTCTTCCGATCATAATTTCAGTGTCCTTGAAGGAGTTTTGTTAGTAAGAAAAATATTCGAGAAATTCTAGACGGGGTGAAAAATTTAGATTCTAGTTGACGAAAGTCCAGTGGCAACACAGAAAGGGCACCGAGTGGACTTGGGAACCCGAGGTTGAGATGTGGTAAAACTATCCAGAGCTGTTTGCGGACGTAGACTTCGAGGACGAAGTCTAATTCAAGTGGGGGAGAGTTGTAAAGCCCGTGTCCCGGTACGTATATATATATATATATATATATATATATATATATATATATATTTTCCTTTAAATCTTCCTCGTTGCTTATTAAGTATTTTTGTCTTTGATTTGCTTCCGGGATCGTTTTAATTATCGAGAGTTAACATCGTTGACCCTAAGTGTGATTTTTCTGGTAGGGTGTTTAAAGGGCCTTGGGAGTTGTCGAGGGGCCAAAGTTGTCTAGTGGCCAAAGTTGTCTAGCTAGGGGGTCGGCCCATGCAGTGAAACCGAACCCCCCATTTTGCCTTTCGTTTTTTTTGGGTTTGGTGGTTAGCAAGAGATGAGAAGTAAATAGGATAAAAAAACCCTAAGGACCCCCCCCCCCCTCTTGTTTCTCTCAGCCGTAACCCCCCCCCCCCCCCCCCCCCCCCCCCTCGTTGTTATCAGTTGCTGCCGCCGGAAAAGTGCAGCACTGCCGCTGCTGTTTGGCCGGCGAGAGAGAGAGAGAGAGCGAGAGAGTTCGCCGGAAAGAAGGAGGAGTCGCCGTCGTTTCTGCCGGAAAGAGTGGAGGAGAAGTCACGTCGAGGTAATCCCGTGTTCCCTTCGTTTTCGTTGTAGTTTCGTTGTCGGAACGCCGTAAACCGCCACCACCACCGCCGTAGCCACGGCTGCCGGCGGTGGGGCCGCCGCTGCACGCCGCCGTGGTGGCGGCAGAGGGGTGGGTGCAGGTGTGTGAAGGTGTGCGGGTGTGTGTGCGGCGGTGTGGTTGCGGGTGAGTCGGGATGGGCGATGTTGGAAGGTTCCGCCGGGAGGTGTTACCGTAACCACCGTCGCCGCCGCCAACCACCACCACCGCCGGAGGCGGCAGTGAGTAGTGCACGGCTGTCGACCAGCCTAGTATGACCTTTTCCAGTAAGCTTGTAGGATTTCCGGGTCTGTTTGAATTAAGCCATGACTTAATGAGTTAATTAGCTATAGTTGTCATTTTATGTGAAAACGTTTTTCTGTCCCTGTTTTGCGACGGCCATAACTTTTCCTTCGTAGCTCGGATTGAGGCGAATCCGGTGCCCACGGTTCACATTATGTGCCGGGAACACTTTTCGTGTTTTAGCGGAAGTCTGGTTCGGCCTCTAACTAGACGTAAATTGGCTGTTTTCACAGCAGGTCTGCACGTGACAGATTCGTGTCCTGTTTTTAGAAAATTCATAGTAAATTGTAGGAAAATCGTTAGAACGCGTACGATATGTCCCTGGAACCCTAAGACATAGAACTAACTGATTATGGAATAATATATCTGGATTTATCAGTTTTTAAGGGGTTAAACAGGTCCCGAACAGACCTGTATTTTTAGAGTAAAAGCTGGAAAATTTACATGTTTGGGCTCATAGTTGTGACTTTGGGTTAGGACTTCGCTTGACGTTTGATATCACTTATTTAGGTGGGAAAAGGTGAGTGAAGTTGGCCGGCTTGTGTTGCGGTTGCGGATACTTTCGTTGCTTTAAGGTGAGTTCTCTCACTGTGTAGTTAGGGGTTGTATGCATGTCATAGTAGTTTGGTATGTACTACTGTCTTTGTGGTGTGAACTAGTTGTTTGTAGTGCGTAATATTTGATTGGTTTAAATGCTTAGTATAAATGTGTAATACATTACAACTCGGTGGGACCGAGGGCTCGGTGGGACCGAGGAAGTGGAAAGAAACGTTGTGGGAACTCGGTGTGACGAGTGTGTTACATTACAACTCGGTGGGACCGAGGGCTCGGTGGGACCGAGGAAGTGGAAAGAAACGTTGTGGGAACTCGGTGTGACGAGTGTGTTACATTACAACTCGGTGGGACCGAGGGCTCGGTGGGACCGAGGTGTTGGATACATAATTACTTGTAGATGTTTTACTCGTTTTATGTAACTGTGGTGTTGTTGCTTATGTGCAGATAGGGGTGATGTGTATATAATTTCTATCTGCGCATGTGATGGAATTCACTAAGCTTCGTGCTTACCCCTTCCCAATATCTTATGATTTCAGGTGCGAGTAGCAGTCGGGCATGACGGTACACACGAGCGCAAGGCGAAGATTGTTTAAATTGATTTTTAGTAAATGGGGATTTAATTATATAACTTTCCGCTGCTTAAACTTTGTTGACGGTTTTAAATAACGACGTTTATTCTTATTGTAATGGGATTTGTTAACTTTTGGTTTGATTATAATGAAATGTATTACTTTTAAAAATTTTAAATTCCTTGTAATTTTTGGGACGTTACAACTTGGTATCAGAGCACAGCTTGAGTGAACCAAACACATCACGGTGTGTTTGGTCTCAAGTTGCGGCTAGGGAATTACAAATTCTTTTACTAAAATCTTTTTGAATAAAAGAAAAAAAAGGAAAACCCGTTTGGGGAAACGGTGATTGAGGGCGCAGTGTGTACAGTCAGCCGACGCTAAGTGGGAAGGTACAGTACTTAGTGTATTTATCGCTTTCTAGATCATAGGGTATGCACGCTAGACTGCTTATGTGGTTTACACTGTACTGCATGTTTGTTGTTTGCTAATATGAGTTCATGCTAGCCTTGATAAGTTGTTAAGTGAATGCACTATAGGTTGTATGCGGTAGGAACCAAATAGCCTTAGAATGTCGGATTTAGTTCTATTGCGCAGCTCTTGTTTGAGTCCAACCGTTGTAGGATAGAATCTTATATTCGAATGTCTATCTGGTTTTACACTGTGTGCGACTGTGCATTCGCGAGGCGACTCGTCATGACTAGTGGGGATTTCGTCATAGCAAGGGTAGTGAAGTTGGGTGGAATTCCTAGGGAGCTAGGAAAAGTGTGTACATATGCCGGTGCGGGCATATGTGTGTAGTTATCGGCGAGAAACTACTTGGACCCATCAGATGGAACTCGGAACGAGTGATGATAGGTGTGGAAGGTAGTAGTAGAGCTCCTACTATCGAAAACACAGGATCAATGCTCGAGTCGGGGAAAGTCACGAGGAATCCAAGGAGTTGAGCGTGAGCGTTGTTAGTATGAATTATTATGTGCTAATAACTCGTTGTAATATCTACCCAGAATAGCCATCGCAAGGAGGAACGACTATAGTAAATCTACTAGTACAGGTATGTACTTGATTTGCTTTGATGGGATGATCGTTGGGGTAGTGTCGAAGGTTATAAATTAGTATTCGTTGGAATAAAAGGACAATTCTAGTATTAATCACTTGGAGTGACGATAAGGATGATGTTTGTTTCGGGCCAAGATGGATGATTGTGCTAGAATCATAGGCTTATAGCACTGACTTTGGTTTGAGGAAAAATCGTAGGGATTATTTGACGTAATTTCCCAACTTGCCTAAGAGGTTTAAATGTCCGGATGACGTTAGTGGACCAGAGAGATTTGGAGGAGTAGGAGTCGAGGCGTAGAATGCCGAATAAGTCATGCACAAAGTTTGATTTTGAAATAGATTGCATTAACAAATTCTTGTGTTTCAAATCCTTTTATGGTTGGTGTTTTGGAATTTTGGGAAATGCTCAGCACACACACAAGATTTTGAATTATGGTTTTGAAAGTGCATGAAATCGTTTTATCACGGGAGTTGCAAACTTTGTTAGAATTTGTCTCATTTCGTTATTTTCCAACGATTCTTTCGGGTAAGACGATATCTGTGTTTTGTGGTGTTTAAAATGTTGGGCAAGTGACTACGGCTTGTGACTTTAACATTGGAACTCCTCCACATATGTTAGAGTTGAGACGGAAAGTTACATTCCACGATGTCTGTATAAAACTATTTGAGTGATTTGGTTAAAATAAGTTTTGTTTTACTGCATGTTGAGTCGTGTGGGTTTAATTTCACGAGGTGCATATCTCATTTGTTTATGTGACCATTTGGGGAAATCTTGGAAATCAATTTAAAGAACCCCACCTTTTGAGATTTTATGAGATTTTAGTCGATATTTTCAAATGATGGAAACGGATTGGTTTTTAACTTTAAGTTGAAACTTACACGAGACAGTCGTGTTTTAACAAAAATATATTTGTAAACCGTTTCATCGTTTTGTATGACTAGCCGACGCGCGTAAGATTTGTTGGTGAACCCTGTGCCACGACATTTTATGTTGAAAAAGAGAAATTTTGGGGTCAAATGTCGTGGAACTGATTTTGAAATTATGTGCACTCTTTTGTCGCACCCAGTGTAAGGTCGATCGGTTACTTTAAATACATGTCATGAGTCAATTCATACTAGAACCATGACGGTTCATTTTCAAAGAAATTATTTATTTCGCTTTACGTTTTGTAAGATAAGCTGCAATGAAATGATTTTCAACATGATTTTCATACGTGGGACGAGCGTGTCCATTTTTGCGTAACTACCGACCTGGTAATAGTAGTTTTATTGCATACGATCTTTTTGAGATGAAAAATCTTGACGTTGAAAATATTTTGTAAATGATTTTGTAAACCATTTGGGAAATGCGCTTATAAGTGTTATGTGTCATTTTGAGAACTTTAAGGGTGTGAGTCCTTTTGGAAAACTCTTTTGATTAACCCGTGTCGAGTTTGGGACTAATGTTGATTTTAGAGTATTGCTTGCTTAAACTTTATTTAAACGCGTTTTGACCAACTTATGGGTCTAGCAAGCGTGGAGCATTTTGCTCGGTTTTGACTTTGAGATAGTCATGGGTCAATTGCACGGTTTTTTTTAATGGCTCGATGTGGAGTTTTATTGATGGGTTGTTTTGTTGCACAGTTTTGCACTTATTGCACGTTGAGTATGTACATGTTGGGGGAATGAATCATATCGGGATAGGCATGTTGTTGGTAGACCGTTTACATTAGATCCTTAGACACGTTAGTCAGTCGTTAGTAATGGTCGGTGGGACATCACGGGGTGGGACCCTGGTATTCATGTGTTATGACCTTGACTTCCCAGTAGGCACTGGGAGGATATAGTCTTGGGCACTTACCTGGGAGGTAGTTCCGATGTGTCGGGCCTTGAGACGTACCTGGGAGGTAGACGTTAAGGTGTATCTTGATACGGTGTAACTAGGCTTCGTAGAGCGAGTATGGAGGATAAGTAGACGGTGGAAGATTGGGTATCCCACGCGTGTTGGTACTGTAGGCCGGATAGTATCAGTTAAGAGAATGATGCCCTTTGTAATTAAGAGCATAAATGCGCAGTAACCTTTTGAGGTAAGTAGTATATTTTGGTGTCGACTTTTGGGCTTGAGGCCAAACACCTTTAGTGCAATCGGGGATTTGTAGTCGATTTTAAGGTAATTGTGGTGATGGCAGTAGTAACCCTGAGATGCTTACTTGTGATGAATGGTTATAGTGGAATGACCTTCGTGGGTGATTATAAATTTACTGGTTTGATGATTCGTGTAAGGTAAATTTTGGGAGTCTATTAGAACTCGTGGAGGTTAATCGACAGTTAATGGTAAGTATGATCGAATTCGAGTATCCTGTAGGGTATATTGGTGAGCACCTTTAGAATAGTTAGAGCTCGAAATTTGAATCGGGATGTATGGATTATCTATGGTTGGGAGACAACCGAAGTCGGTTGACTAGGAATGAATCCAGTTGTTGGAGCGTTCTTCCGATCATAATTTCAGTGTCCTTGAAGGAGTTTTGTTAGTAAGAAAAATATTCGAGAAATTCTAGACGGGGTGAAAAATTTAGATTCTAGTTGACGAAAGTCCAGTGGCAACACAGAAAGGGCACCGAGTGGACTTGGGAACCCGAGGTTGAGATGTGGTAAAACTATCCAGAGCTGTTTGCGGACGTAGACTTCGAGGACGAAGTCTAATTCAAGTGGGGGAGAGTTGTAAAGCCCGTGTCCCGGTACGTATATATATATATATATATATATATATATATATATATATATTTTCCTTTAAATCTTCCTCGTTGCTTATTAAGTATTTTTGTCTTTGATTTGCTTCCGGGATCGTTTTAATTATCGAGAGTTAACATCGTTGACCCTAAGTGTGATTTTTCTGGTAGGGTGTTTAAAGGGCCTTGGGAGTTGTCGAGGGGCCAAAGTTGTCTAGTGGCCAAAGTTGTCTAGCTAGGGGGTCGGCCCATGCAGTGAAACCGAACCCCCCATTTTGCCTTTCGTTTTTTTTGGGTTTGGTGGTTAGCAAGAGATGAGAAGTAAATAGGATAAAAAAACCCTAAGGACCCCCCCCCCCTCTTGTTTCTCTCAGCCGTAACCCCCCCCCCCCCCCCCCCCCCCCCCTCGTTGTTATCAGTTGCTGCCGCCGGAAAAGTGCAGCACTGCCGCTGCTGTTTGGCCGGCGAGAGAGAGAGAGAGAGCGAGAGAGTTCGCCGGAAAGAAGGAGGAGTCGCCGTCGTTTCTGCCGGAAAGAGTGGAGGAGAAGTCACGTCGAGGTAATCCCGTGTTCCCTTCGTTTTCGTTGTAGTTTCGTTGTCGGAACGCCGTAAACCGCCACCACCACCGCCGTAGCCACGGCTGCCGGCGGTGGGGCCGCCGCTGCACGCCGCCGTGGTGGCGGCAGAGGGGTGGGTGCAGGTGTGTGAAGGTGTGCGGGTGTGTGTGCGGCGGTGTGGTTGCGGGTGAGTCGGGATGGGCGATGTTGGAAGGTTCCGCCGGGAGGTGTTACCGTAACCACCGTCGCCGCCGCCAACCACCACCACCGCCGGAGGCGGCAGTGAGTAGTGCACGGCTGTCGACCAGCCTAGTATATCTGGATTTATCAGTTTTTAAGGGGTTAAACAGGTCCCGAACAGACCTGTATTTTTAGAGTAAAAGCTGGAAAATTTACATGTTTGGGCTCATAGTTGTGACTTTGGGTTAGGACTTCGCTTGACGTTTGATATCACTTATTTAGGTGGGAAAAGGTGAGTGAAGTTGGCCGGCTTGTGTTGCGGTTGCGGATACTTTCGTTGCTTTAAGGTGAGTTCTCTCACTGTGTAGTTAGGGGTTGTATGCATGTCATAGTAGTTTGGTATGTACTACTGTCTTTGTGGTGTGAACTAGTTGTTTGTAGTGCGTAATATTTGATTGGTTTAAATACTTAGTATAAATGTGTAATACATTACAACTCGGTGGGACCGAGGGCTCGGTGGGACCGAGGAAGTGGAAAGAAACGTTGTGGGAACTCGGTGTGACGAGTGTGTTACATTACAACTCGGTGGGACCGAGGGCTCGGTGGGACCGAGGAAGTGGAAAGAAACGTTGTGGGAACTCGGTGTGACGAGTGTGTTACATTACAACTCGGTGGGACCGAGGGCTCGGTGGGACCGAGGTGTTGGATACATAATTACTTGTAGATGTTTTACTCGTTTTATGTAACTGTGGTGTTGTTGCTTATGTGCAGATAGGGGTGATGTGTATATAATTTCTATCTGCGCATGTGATGGAATTCACTAAGCTTCGTGCTTACCCCTTCCCAATATCTTATGATTTCAGGTGCGAGTAGCAGTCGGGCATGACGGTACACACGGGCGCAAGGCGAAGATTGTTTAAATTGATTTTTAGTAAATGGGGATTTAATTATATAACTTTCCGCTGCTTAAACTTTGTTGACGGTTTTAAATAACGACGTTTATTCTTATTGTAATGGGATTTGTTAACTTTTGGTTTGATTATAATGAAATGTATTACTTTTAAAAATTTTAAATTCCTTGTAATTTTTGGGACGTTACATGCATCCCTTCTTCTTTTTAGTTTTGGCCTTCCAGGCATTCTCCTCGGCAATGGCGGCAAGGGACTGATGTGATTGGTTTTCGGCCACATTTTGATTCCATTTAAAGGTCTTAAGTAATGATTGTATGCCTGGATAAACATGGTTTTTCTGAAACAATCTGGAACATAATTTTGTGGAATCTTGTTTACGTACAAGATCTGTAACGTCCCAAAAATTAAAAGGAATTTTAAAATTTTAAAGTAACCCTTCATTAATAAAAACGCATTTAATAATTCAATCGTTTCATTTGCAAACCACTAAATAAAATTATTACGAACAATGAACAGCGGAACAATTGTTTTAAAAATGAAGATCATAAAATAGTCAGCTCTTCCCGCGCGCCAGTGTGTACCCGTCACGCCTTGGAGCTACTCGCACCTGAAACAATGATTTATTGGGAAAGGGTAAGCACGAAGCTTAGTGAATTCAACCACTATAGATAAAACAGGTATTCCACATTACCCCTATAACAGATAGATACACATAAACTAGCATACCAGTCTACGAACAAATCATAAACATGTATATCCACACCCACCCACCTAAAAGGCACAAGTCGGTCCCACCGACCACATGATAACATCTCCGGCCCCGCCGAATCCCCGGTCCCACCGAGTCTCTACGCCACCCGCGTATAAAATCTCCGGCCCCGCCGAATCCTCGGTCCCACCGAGTTAACATGACAACATAGTATCAACTAGACACCCCACTATCTAGTTCCACAACACAATCACATAAGGCTACCACACACGTACTACAGCAATGATAAAACAACCGTTATTAGATATAGTGAGAGAACTCACCTCGAATGCGCGCCTAGCTTAACAATACAATTCAAGCTTCACAATTACGGTCACTTCCCAGCACCTAAACGCATGTTAAAACGCGTCAATACGAGACCCGGACCCTATGACACGACACACGTTTAAACCGTCACTAAAACTATTTCCGTTCTCGCCAAACAGGTCTGTTCGGGACCTGTTTTGACCCCTTTAAACCCAGAAAATTCCCAATATTATTTCATGATTAGAAAGTACTCTGAGATAGGGTTTCAAGGACATATTATACACCTCCTAACGATTTTTCTACAATTAAATACGGATTTTATAAGAATGGTTCGCAGAACAGTGAAAAACAGAAGCTATCGGTGTAAAACGACGATTTGGCCTATGCTACGTTCCGAACTGGATTTTGCACAAAACACAGAAAAGTTACTAGACTCGGAAAGGGAACTTTTGGCACCGGTTTCACCCCAATCCGAGTTACGAGTAAAGAGTTATGGTTAACGCAAGACAGTGGCAGAAAAGGACATTTTCCACATAAAATGATAACTTTTTAAAACGGTTTACGCGTTCGGTTTATACGATTCGGGTTCCGCTACTGCGGTTTAAGGTTACGGTCAGAGGTGGTTTTAGGGTTCCGCCACGGGCACCACCCACTGCCACCTCCGGCAGCGGGGCACGGCGGCGGCGACGGCGGCGTCGCGGTGGTTGTTTTGCCGGAAGAAAACGAAAAGAAAAGGAAACGAGACGAAGGAAAACGATTTACCTCGCTCCAATACCACGCACCCGCACCTGCTCCTCTCTCTCTCGAAACCTCCGATGAACAGCAGTGGCGGCGGTGGTCTCCGGCGACAACAGCGGCGGAAGGCAGCAGATTCCGACGACTATTCAACGCTCTTCTCTCTCTCTACCACTCTCTCTCGCGATGCTCTCTCTCTCGCTCTCTCCGGCCAGCAGCGGCGCTGGTTGTGGTGATGGGTTGCGATCGGCGGCAACCAAGAAAGGAGTTACGGTCGAGAGTTGGAGAGGGTTAGGGTTTCTTGTTTGTGCCGTGAGAATGAACGAGAAAGAGAGATGTCGATTGGGTTGTGTGTGCAGCAAGGTAACAAGACTTAAACACCAAAAACATATACGATTCTCGGTCCCCTAAATTGCATGGGCCGAAACCCATGCTCACTTTGGACTAAAGCCAAGACTAGCCCCTCAAACTTCATTCCTCTCGCAACTAGCCAAAAAATTCCGACACTTAACGATTTGACCCAACTCGACTAACCCCGCTTACGGAAACCACAATACTCGAACTTAAAAGAAAATAACTAAGACTAATAAATTACATACCGGGATACGGGCTTTACAACTCTCCCCCACTTGGATTAGACTTCGTCCTCGAAGTCTCTGCCTACGAATAGCTCCGGGTAGTTCTTCCTCATCTCAACCTCAGTTTCCTAAGTCCACCTGAAATTCCTTCTAAAACTTCTCGAACACTTTTCTAACTAACGTACTCCTTCTAGGACACTGGGATTATAATCGACAGAACACCCCAACAATTGGAATCAATCCTAGCCAAGCGACTTCTGTTGTCCCCCAACCTTAGATATTCCATACATCCCGAGTCAACTCTCAAGCTCTAACCACGCTAAAGTTGCCCACCAGTATTCCCAACTGGATACCAGGACCCGATCATTCCTACCATTAACCGTCGATTAACCTCCACGAGTTCTAAAAGGCTCCCAACATTTATTTCACACGAAACGTCAACCCAGTAAACTTATAATCACCCACGAAGGTCATTCCACCATAACCATTCATCATAGGTAAGCATCTCAGGGTTACTACTACCATCAACATAATTTCCTTAAAATCGGCTACAATTCTCCAATTACACTAAGGTGTTTGGCCTTAAGCCCAAAAGTCGACGCCCTAATATACTACTTACTTCAAAAAGGTTATTGCGCATTTATTCTCTTAATTACAAAGGGCATCATTCTCTTAACCGACACTATTCGGTCTACACTAATAACACGTGTGGAATACCCAATCTTCCGTCGTCTACTTATCCTCCACGCTCACTCTAGGAAACCTAGTTACACTGTATCAAGATACTTTAAGCACATATTACAACAGCAACCTCGACCACAAGTGGACACCCTGACCGTCCTACCCTACGGTCCAAACGTTAACTAAAAGTGTGAGGCACCAAAGAATAAATTATCCCCGTTATCAGATATCACTAAAGCAGGCACCGAGTTAACTAAGAACATACTTAATCACACAGTTTAATCCAAAAATGCAACAACATACAACGACCAATAAAAGGGACAGGTGACGAATTATACCTGCCACCACTTTAGGCGTAGTCTGTTCTTCCTCCACCGTCAGCTGATGAACTCTACCTCGGGCTGCTTCGGTTCCAGCCTGACCTATTCGACCATCAGTAATACGCAAAGGGGCAGTCGTAGTAGTCCTCTGTGCCACATTCTCATCAGCTACCCTCCGGTTCGGGCAATTGGCCTTCACATGGCCCGTCTGCTGGCAGTTAAAGCAGACCATAAATGGCATCTTACAATCCCGGCTGAAATGACCGGACTGCCCACACTTGTAACATCCATCGGTCTTCTTCCCACTAGGCTCCCTGGCCATAAACCCACTGCTTCTTGAACTATCGCGTGAATCCGTGAACCTTGACTTCTTCGGTACCGCAGAGATTGGCGTCACCGCCAGTGCCGCCTTTCTCTTCTTCGCCTGTGTTTCCAACTCAAGTTCCCGTCTACGGGCATCCTCCATCATTGCAGTAAGAGAAGCATATTGCGCCGTGCTCACAAACTCTCTAATCTCGGTACGTAACATATCCTTGTACCGAGACATCTTCATGTCCTCAGAAGCCGCATACTGAGGGCAGAACAGCGCCAACTCGGTGAACTTCCGGTTCATCTCCTTCACCGTCTCCGTCGTCTGTGTGAGCTCTAGAAACTCCTTAGCAATCCGCTCTATCTCTACCGGAGGTACGTATTCTGCACGGAATCGAATGACGAACTCCTCCCAAGTCAAAGTAGTACGCTCAGCCAGCGTCAACGCCGTAGCACACCAATCCTTCGCCCCGTCACGAAGTAAGTTCACCGCAAAGCGAACCTTCAGGTTGTCGGGGCAGCCACAAGTCAGAAATGCGCACTCCATATCCGATATCCACCGCATGCTGATAATCGGATTCGGGTCTCCCTTGAACTCAGGCGGAGAACAAGCAGAGAGGTCCCGATACTGGAACTCCCTCGCACGCGGTTGTCCACCTGCCGGTGGTGGAATCGCCGCTATGCGTTCCTCCATCAGTACTACCACCTCGTCGTGGATGGCAGTGATAATCTCGGGGATCGCCTCCCCGATCGCGTATGCTACCTCAGTAGCAATCATCTCTCTAATCTGTTCCTCAGTGATCCCGGCCTCAGCCCGCGGTTCAGCCGCGTTGTTTCTTCTAGTGTTGACCATTCTAGGAAAAGAAATTACAACGAGTCATTAGCACATAATAACTCACTCTACTACGCTCACGCTCAACTCCTTGGATTCCTCGTGACATTCCCCGACTCGAGCACGGATCCTGTGCTTCAGATTGTAGGAGCTCTACTACTACCTTCCACACCTATCCTCACTCGTTTCGAGTCCCGTCCCGAAGTGCCCAAGTAGTTCCTTGCCGAAAACTATACACATATGCCCGCACCGGCATATGTACACACTCTTCCTAGCTCCCTAGGAATTCCACCCAACTCCACTACCCTTGCTATGACGAAATCCCCACTAGTCATGACGAGTCGCCTCGCGAATGCACAGTCGCACACAGTGTAAAACCAGATAGACATTCGAATATAAGATTCTATCCTACAACGGTTGGACTCAAACAAGAGCTGCGCAATAGAACTAAATCCGACATTCTAGGGCTATTCGGTTCCTACCGCATACAACCTATGGTGCATTCACTTAACAACCTATCAAGGCTAGCATAAACTTCTATTAGCAAGCAACAAACATGCCGTACAGTGTAATAAGCACCAAGCAATCTAGCATACCTACTCATATGTAAACACTCTTCCCAGCTCCCTAGGAATTTCATCTCATCCCACTACCCTTGCTACTACGGAATCCCTACTAGCCAAAACGAGTTGCCTCGCGAATACCCAGTCGCATGCAGCGCGAAACAAATAGACATTCGAATACGAGATTCTATCCTAGAACGGTTGGACTCAAACAAGAGCTGCGCAAAAGAACTAAATCGAATATTCTAAGGCTATAAATTTCTTACTGCATACAACCTAGAGGGCATTCACTTAGTAACCGATTATAACTAGTATAAATCCCTAATAGCAAGCAGTACAAACTACAGCATAGTATTAACAACAGGCAATCTAGCATGCATACCCTATGATCTAGAAAGCAATTTTGCATACGTACTCATGTGTAAACGCTATTCCCAGCTCACTAGGAATTTCATCTCATCCCACTACCCTTGCTACATCGGAATCCCTGTTAGCCATAACGAGTTGCCTTGCGAATACCCAGTCGCATGCAGCGTGAATCAAATAGACATTCGAATACAAGATTCTATCCTAGAACGGTTGGACTCAAACAAGAGCTGCGCAATAGGACTAAATCAAATATTCTAAGGCTATATGATTCTTACTGCATACAACCTATAGGGCCTTCACTTAACAACCTACTATAACTAGCATTGATTCCTACTAGCAAGCAGTCATCATACAATACAGTGTAAACAACACAGGCAATCTAGCATGTATACCCTATGATCTAGAAAGCGATAAATACACTAAGTACCGTACCTTTCCCCTTTGGCTCCGGCTGACTGTACACACTGCGCCCTCGATTACCGTTCCTCAAATGGATTTTTCCTTATTTTTATTTCCCAAAAACTTTAAAGAAAATTGTATAGCCGCAAACTTGAGATCAAACACACTGAAATGCGTTTGATTCACTCAAGCCGTGCTCTGATACCAAGTTGTAACGTCCCAAAAATTACAAGGAATTTTAAAATTTTAAAGTAACCCTTCATTAATAAAAACGCATTTAATAATTCAATCGTTTCATTTGCAAACCACTAAATAAAATTATTACGAACAATGAACAGCGGAACAATTGTTTTAAAAATGAAGATCATAAAATAGTCAGCTCTTCCCGCGCGCCAGTGTGTACCCGTCACGCCTTGGAGCTACTCGCACCTGAAACAATGATTTATTGGGAAAGGGTAAGCACGAAGCTTAGTGAATTCAACCACTATAGATAAAACAGTTATTCCACATTACCCCTATAACAGATAGATACACATAAACTAGCATACCAGTCTACGAACAAATCATAAACATGTGTTAGGACAACCTTAGGGGGGGTAAAGGTTGTATTTAAAAATATTTCACAAATAAAAATTCTCTTATCAAAATCAACAATAAATATTGCATGCACAACAAATATATAAATAAAATTAAGTGCACAACGGGAATATAAAGAGATAAGGGTAGAGAATGTTGATACCGACACCGAGATTTAAAGTGGTTCACCACCAACTGGCTGGCTAGTCCACTTGCCGAGACACTTCTCGACACACTGATTCACTATAAGTGTTCTTTATGGTAGAACACAAACCTTGATACAATGATAATAAAATCTCTTGCTTTTGCTCGAGAACGTGAATCACTCACACTATTCAAATACTTACAAGAGAATATATCTCACAATATTAATCACTCTTGTATAAGTATAACACTTGGATTTGTGAGAGGTTGATCACTCAAAAAAAATTATAACTTGATTAAGTTATTAAATGAGATGAGGAGCTGAGTAATCCTTTTTGAGCTTGGTATTCAATGTCTGTTGAGTCTTCTGATAAATGCTGAGAAGCTGCATGTATTTAAGCTGGACCTGGCAACGGTCAAAAGCTCACCGCGGTATACCGCCTATATGGGCGCGGTATACCGCCCAGAAAAAGTAGCTGGCCAAAAGTAGGTCAACCTGCAAAAGCAAACCTGCAAAACGGTGTAGCAGAGCCGCGGTATACCGCCATACACCACGCGGTATACCGCCTGACAAAGTGGCTGACAAAAAGTGAGTCAACCTGCAAAAGCCTGCAACTCGTAACAGTGCCGCGGTATACCGCCGAGCATCACGCGGTATACCGCCTGAAAAAGGTGCATGCGTCAGGAGTGACCATAGCTTAAAAAGGCAACTTAATTCCTTTTGTTTTATTCCAAAAAAAAAGTCAACATTCTAAAATCAATTTAAATCAAAGATTTAAAAATAGTGTTGGGTTAGGTTTTTTTAAAATATCCAAGTGGTATATTATTTTAGGGTGTTTATTATTATGAGATATATGATGACGTAAACACCAGTCTTGGACTCTTCAGATAAAATCTTCATGTTGTCCAATAAGCTGCACACTTGGATAAAATTGTTAGAAAAACAATAATACGGTGTGTTTGTAATCATCAAAATAAATATATAAAATATATAGAGATGTGGTACACTTGCACCAACAATCTCCCCCTTTTTGATGATGACAAACACAACCGCTAAACACGAGAGCATACTCGGTTTCTCTCCCCCTTTTGTCGAAGCAAAAAGGGTTAAGAAAGACGCTATGCTCCCCCTCGAGAGATGCTCCCCCTCAAAATATGCTTATAATTGAGAGTAGCATTATCTCACGGGTTATACTCAAGCATGCCTAAACCAAGTCTTAATTTAAAGAACGATTTTTTGTTTAGGGCTTTAGTAAAAATATCGGCCAAATTGTCTTCGGAATCAACTTTTTCAAGCACGATGTGGCCTTTTTGAACATTATCTCGTAGAAAATGATGTCGCAACTCAATATGTTTGGTACGAGAATGTAAAACGGGATTTTTACTTAGGTTTATAGCACTTGAGTTATCACACATAATTGGAATTTTGGATTGACGTACCTCAAAGTCGGTAAGTGTGTGCTTCATCCATAGAACTTGAGCACACGCTCTCGCGGCGGCCACATATTCCGCCTCGGTAGTGGATAAGGCTACGGAATGTTGTTTCTTGGAAAACCAAGACACAAGCGAGAGACCTGTAAAGGCACATACTCCACTAGTGCTTTTTCGATCAACCATCGAGCCACCAAGATCGGAATCGGTGAAGCATGTTACTTCTAGCTCGGGTTGTTTTGGATACCATAGTCCAAGATTCGTAGTCCCTCTAAGATATCTAAAAATACGCTTGACGGCTTCATAGTGAGATTGTTTAGGCGAAGATTGAAAGCGAGCACATAAACACACACTATACATGATATCAGGTCTACTAGCAGTTAAATACAATAAGCTACCAATCATGCCACGATAAATCTTTTCATTAGAATCGGTACCCTCTTCGTCACTAGATAATTTTAGATTAGTGGTCATCGGAGTTTCAACAGGTTTGACATTTTCAAAATTAAACTTTTTCAACATGTCTTTACAGTATTTTGACTGACTTATAAAAGTGCCATTTTCACTTTGTTTTATTTGCAATCCTAAGAAGAATTTTAATTCTCCCATCATGCTCATTTCAAATTCATTAGTCATTTTTGTAGCAAATTCATTACAAAGATTTTCATTTGTAGAACCAAAGATAATATCATCAACATACACTTGCACAACCACAATATCATTTTGAGCATATTTGACAAACAAAGTATTATCTATTTTGCCCATAATATAACCACTTGTAATTAAAAAGGATTTTAATCTATCATACCACGCACACGGAGCTTGCTTTAAACCATAAAGCGCCTTTTTTAATTTATAAACATGCGTCGGATTTTCAAAATTTTCAAAGCCGGGAGGTTGGGAAACATATACCTCCTCATTTATAAAACCATTTAGGAAAGCACTTTTGACATCCATTTGATATAATTTAAAATTTTTAGCATTTGCAAAAGCGAGAAGCATTCGAATAGACTCTAACCTTGCAACTGGTGCAAAGGTTTCATCATAATCGATACCTTCTTGTTGATTGTACCCCTTGGCAACTAAACGTGCCTTGTTTCGGGTGACTTCACCGTTTTCGTCTACCTTGTTACGAAAGACCCATCGTGTGCCAATAATGGTTTGACCGCTAGGGCAAGGAACTAAGTCCCACACATCATTCCTAGTAAACTGGTTTAACTCTTCTTGCATGGCCATTATCCAATCCTCATCACCTAAAGCTTCTTCTATGTTTTTAGGTTCAATGGCTGAGATAAAGGCGTGAAAGGCACAAAGGGTATGGATTTGTGATCTAGTCGTTCTTTGGTTTAGGTCACCTATGATTTGATCTACGGGATGGCTTCTAGATGTTCTAAGGTTAGGATCATCTACTCCTTGTGGAACATAACATGGAGGGGCATCACTAGATTCTACATTTGTAAAAGATTGGGTACCTAAGTCCAAGGTTCTAAGATGTTGGGCTAGTGCATCTCCTTCACAACCATTATCATTTACTAAGGGTGCACTAGGTTTAGGAGGACTTTCATCAAAGCTTACATTTAGGGATTCTTCTACAACCATGGTCTCTTTATTAAGGACTCTATAGGCTTTGCTATTCCAAGAATAACCAAGGAATACTCCCTCATAGGCTTTTGGGTCAAATTTGGTCAAATAAGATTTGGTGTCTAAAATAAAACATTTACAACCAAATACCTTAAGATGGGCTAAGGAAGGCTTTCTACCACGTAGGATCTCATAAGGGGTCTTATTTAGGATACTCCTAATTAGCACACGATTGAGGACATAGGTCGCGGTAGCTACGGCATCACACCAAAACTTTTGGGGAACTTGATGTTCATTAAGCATAGTCCTACTCATTTCTTGTAGGGTTCTATTTTTCCTCTCCACAACCCCATTAGATTGAGGAGTGCGAGGAGCAGAAAAATTGTGCGTTATACCATATTTGTCGCAAAACGCACCAAATTGAGTTTCATTATCGAATTCGCGTCCATGGTCCGTACGAATCGAAACAATCGTGCAACCTTGTTGGTTTTGAATTCGTTTTCCCAAAATCTTAAATTTTTGAAAAGCTTCATTTTTATGTTTTAAAAATAAAGTCCACGTATAACGGGAAAAATCATCTACAATTACTAGAGTGTAATAATTTCCTCCAAAACTTTGAATGGCCATAGGGCCAAAAAGATCCATGTGTAAAAGTTCTAAAACTCTTTTAGTTGAAATCACATTTTTTGATTTATGAGAAACATGAGTTTGTTTGCCGACACGACATGCATCACAAAAATGATTGTCAAATTTTAATTTTGGAAGGTTACTCACAAGCTCCTTATTTTTCAAATTTTGAATTAATCTAAGGTTAGCGTGACCTAAACGTCTATGCCACAAAGTCGAATTATCATATACGGAAGATAAACAAACATTTTCATTTACATCAGTTTTACAAACATAAAGATTTCCTTTTATAACCCCATTTAAAAGAACTTTACCATTTTTCAGAATTTTGCAAGAGTTTTCTTCAAAAACAACAATTATACCATTTTTGCACAGTTGACGAACACTTAGCAAGTTAAATTTCAAATTATCAACATGCGTAACATCTAAAAAAGTAACATTGTTGCAAGAAATTGTACCTTTCCCAATTACCTTTCCTTTGGAGTTTCCTCCAAAAATTACTAGTCCACCATCACATGACTCATATGATGAAAAAAGATTATGGTTTCCGGTCATGTGACGTGTGCATCCACTATCAAGAATCCAATCCATATCAAGATTTATCTCATCGTCGCCTTCCGCCATGAGACAAGTGGCTTCATACTCATTTTCATCTTCACTTGCGCTCCACGCGCCTCCAACGAAGGCTTTCTCCTTCTTGAGTTTAGGTTTATTTCTTTTTGGACACTCGTTGGCATAGTGATCCTTGTCTCCACATGAGTAGCAAAAGCCCTTCTTTTTCTTGGCTTCTTCATCATCGCTTGATTCGCCATTTTTATTTATTTTGTCGTTCCGTTTATGGAACTTTCGGCTTCGGTTTTCTCCACCACGGCGATAATCTCCTTTTCTTTGAAACCTATCATTTCTTGAAAACTTTTTGTTAGCTAAAAATTTAGAAAAATTTCTTACCAACATGGCTACATCGTCAAGATGTTCGGATTGATCCTTTGAGGAGTTAGCTTTCTCCTTCTTTTTCTTCTTCTCCTTCTCGTCACTTGAAGTTGAAGCTTTAAGCGCCAAAGATTTCTTTTTATCGTGCTCCCGATCTTTGTTCCTTTTTAGTGCAATTTCATGCACTTTGAGATTTCCAATGAGATCATCTAATTTCATCATTGAGAGGTCACGGGAGTCTTCCAACGATGTGATTTTCGGCATCCACTCCGGAGGAAGCGCTCGAAGAATTTTTCGCACGTAATCTTCGTTTGGATAAGTTCTACCAAGACCTTTCAAGCTCACCATGATAAGGTTAAAACGTTTAAACATTGAGTCGATTGACTCATCTTTTAACATCTCAAACATTTCATAATCATGTACAAGAATATTTATTTTTGAGCTTTTGACTTGAGAATTTCCTCTATGAGTGTTATTTAGATTTTCCCAAATATCGTGAGCAGTTTCACAAGAATAAACACGTTCAATCTCATCTTTAGTAAGTGCCGAAAAAAGAATATTTTTAGCTTCAAAATTTAAGCAAACCCAAGCATCCTCAGCGGCGGACCATTCCGCTACTGGTTTTTCACTAATTACTCCATCTTTGGTTTTGGTGGGTTTATAATCTCCATTTTTAATAATGTCCCAAATTTTTCGACTTTTGCCACGAACGTAGCATTCAAAAAGATTTGCCCAAAGACCAAAATTTTCGGTGTCAATTTGCGGAATTTTTGTAGAGATAATTCCCTCAGAGGTTGCCATTTAAAATAGGAACAAGTTTTAAAAATACAACGATTTTTAAAAGAAACTTGCAACCTGCTCTGATACCAATTGTTAGGACAACCTTAGGGGGGGTAAAGGTTGTATTTAAAAATATTTCACAAATAAAAATTCTCTTATCAAAATCAACAATAAATATTGCATGCACAACAAATATATAAATAAAATTAAGTGCACAACGGGAATATAAAGAGATAAGGGTAGAGAATGTTGATACCGACACCGAGATTTAAAGTGGTTCACCACCAACTGGCTGGCTAGTCCACTTGCCGAGACACTTCTCGACACACTGATTCACTATAAGTGTTCTTTATGGTAGAACACAAACCTTGATACAATGATAATAAAATCTCTTGCTTTTGCTCGAGAACGTGAATCACTCACACTATTCAAATACTTACAAGAGAATATATCTCACAATATTAATCACTCTTGTATAAGTATAACACTTGGATTTGTGAGAGGTTGATCACTCAAAAAAAATTATAACTTGATTAAGTTATTAAATGAGATGAGGAGCTGAGTAATCCTTTTTGAGCTTGGTATTCAATGTCTGTTGAGTCTTCTGATAAATGCTGAGAAGCTGCATGTATTTAAGCTGGACCTGGCAACGGTCAAAAGCTCACCGCGGTATACCGCCTATATGGGCGCGGTATACCGCCCAGAAAAAGTAGCTGGCCAAAAGTAGGTCAACCTGCAAAAGCAAACCTGCAAAACGGTGTAGCAGAGCCGCGGTATACCGCCATACACCACGCGGTATACCGCCTGACAAAGTGGCTGACAAAAAGTGAGTCAACCTGCAAAAGCCTGCAACTCGTAACAGTGCCGCGGTATACCGCCGAGCATCACGCGGTATACCGCCTGAAAAAGGTGCCTGCGTCAGGAGTGACCATAGCTTAAAAAGGCAACTTAATTCCTTTTGTTTTATTCCAAAAAAAAAAGTCAACATTCTAAAATCAATTTAAATCAAAGATTTAAAAATAGTGTTGGGTTAGGTTTTTTTAAAATATCCAAGTGGTATATTATTTTAGGGTGTTTATTATTATGAGATATATGATGACGTAAACACCAGTCTTGGACTCTTCAGATAAAATCTTCATGTTGTCCAATAAGCTGCACACTTGGATAAAATTGTTAGAAAAACAATAATACGGTGTGTTTGTAATCATCAAAATAAATATATAAAATATATAGAGATGTGGTACACTTGCACCAACAACATGTATATCCACACCCACCCACCTAAAAGGCACAAGTCGGTCCCACCGACCACATGATAACATCTCCGGCCCCGCCGAATCCCCGGTCCCACCGAGTCTCTACGCCACCCGCGTATAAAATCTCCGGCCCCGCCGAATCCTCGGTCCCACCGAGTTAACATGACAACATAGTATCAACTAGACACCCCACTATCTAGTTTCACAACACAATCACATAAGGCTACCACACACGTACTACAACAATGATAAAACAACCGTTATTAGATATAGTGAGAGAACTCACCTCGAATGCGCGCCTAGCTTAACAATACAATTCAAGCTTCACAATTACGGTCACTTCCCAGCACCTAAACGCATGTTAAAACGTGTCAATACGAGACCCGGACCCTATGACACGACACACGTTTAAACCGTCACTAAAACTATTTCCATTCTCGCCAAACAGGTCTGTTCGGGACCTGTTTCGACCCCTTTAAACCCATAAAATTCCCAATATTATTTCATGATTAGAAAGTACTCTGAGATAGGGTTTCAAGGACATATTATACACCTCCTAACGATTTTTCTACAATTAAATACGGATTTTATAAGAATGGTTCGCAGAACAGTGAAAAACAGCAGCTATCGGTGTAAAACGACGATTTGGCCTATGCTACGTTCCGAACTGGATTTTGCACAAAACACAGAAAAGTTACTAGACTCGGAAAGGGAACTTTTGGCACCGGTTTCACCCCAATCCGAGTTACGAGTAAAGAGTTATGATTAACGCAAGACAGTGGCAGAAAAGGACGTTTTCCACATAAAATGATAACTTTTTAAAACGGTTTACGCGTTCGGTTTATACGATTCGGGTTCCGCTACTGCGGTTTAAGGTTACGGTCAGAGGTGGTTTTAGGGTTCCGCCACGGGCACCACCCACTGCCACCTCCGGCAGCGGGGCACGGCGGCGGCGACGGCGGCGTCGCGGTGGTTGTTTTGCCGGAAGAAAACGAAAAGAAAAGGAAACGAGACGAAGGAAAACGATTTACCTCGCTCCAATACCACGCACCCGCACCTGCTCCTCTCTCTCTCGAAACCTCCGATGAACAGCAGTGGCGGCGGTGGTCTCCGGCGACAACAGCGGCGGAAGGCAGCAGATTCCGGCGACTATTCAACGCTCTTCTCTCTCTCTACCACTCTCTCTCGCGCTGCTCTCTCTCTCGCTCTCTCCGGCCAGCAGCGGCGCTGGTTGTGGTGATGGGTTGCGATCGGCGGCAACCAAGAAAGGAGTTACGGCCGAGAGTTGGAGAGGGTTAGGGTTTCTTGTTTGTGCCGTGAGAATGAACGAGAAAGAGAGATGTCGATTGGGTTGTGTGTGCAGCAAGGTAACAAGACTTAAACACCAAAAACATATACGATTCTCGGTCCCCTAAATTGCATGGGCCGAAACCCATGCTCACTTTGGACTAAAGCCAAGACTAGCCCCTCAAACTTCATTCCTCTCGCAACTAGCCAAAAAATTCCGATACTTAATGATTTGACCCAACTCGACTAACCCCGCTTACGGAAACCACAATACTCGAACTTAAAAGAAAATAACTAAGACTAATAAATTACATACCGGGATACGGGCTTTACAAGATCGCAGCGATAGAATGGGCACAAGGCAAACCCGATAGTTGCCACATCCTGCAAGCACACGATCTTTCATCTACATCAACTATAAAAGCATCCAAGCCACTTTTAACCTCAAAAAGATCACCCCCACATGGAAGTACATGCCAAAATCTTACATGAAAATGAGAAATAAGTGAGATTATGAACAATGCGTATTAAAGATATAAGTGAAAAGGCAGTACCTTTGTTGTTCCTTTAAATGTTCAAGTTTTTTTCTAATAGCAGGGCATATATCATCCACCCATTTCCCGGCTCTCTCTCTCATTTTATCCATTCTTTCAGTCATTATCACTCTAATAGCTTCAAGCAGTGTAAGGATAGGTTTTCTTCTAGCATTTACCAATAGTGAGTTAAAACACTCACTAATGCCATTTTCGACAACATCACAGGCCCTATGCGTCTCAAAAAATGCACGCGACCAAGTATGAGGTGCTTTCTCCATAAGGTACAAATATGCATCAAGGTTGGCCCCTAAACAACAGAAAACAACCAAGTAAAACATCAGAAAACAGCTAAAAAAACAACAGAAAACAGCTAAAAAAACAGCAAGAAAACAATAAAAACAGGTTCAAAACAGTCTCTACAACAGCAGAAAAACAGCAGAAAAAACAGCCATCAAATCTTCTTCTCTTACATTGTCATCTTCTTCTCTATTATATTCTTGTGTCCCTATACCACGCCCAATTTTTTTTGTCAAAATTCAATAATTTCATCTTCACCTTCGGATATGGGATCTAAAGAAGGAGCATCCGAAACATCATCATCATCACTTGATGAATAATCACTATCATTATCACTACCATTATCACTTGACATCCTAAAGATGAAACAAAAAATTCATTAAATTCATTAAAATCATCTTTTTTACTTAGGATGTTTAATGGTTTATTGACATTGGAAGCTCCTGGAGACAATAGTTAGGTTAAAATCATCTTTTTTACTTTGGATGTTTAATGTAAATAGAAAAAGTAAAGAAGCATCATGTTTTTACAAAGTCTCTTTCTTGTTTTTTTTCTCTTTTCTGTTTGTAGGTTCATAGCACATACAAAAACTTGTTAAAATCGAGCACAATCACATAATAGAAATGGCAATCGAACAAAACATTCAACAATAACACAATCACATAACAGAATATGATTAAAATCAAACAAAAGAAATGGCAAGAAGAAGAAGAAGAATATGATTAAAATCAAGAAATCGAACAGAATATGATTAAAATCAAGAATATGGTTGTTTGATGATGAAGAAATGCAAGAAGAAGAAGTACATGTGGAGAGAAGCAGAAATCGCAGTACCTATGGTGAGAAGAAGAGAAGAAGAAGTACGTGTGGAGATGGTGTTGATATGTGAAGCAGAGAAAAGTAAAGTAGGAGACCAACAATCGTGAGGGAGATGAAGTAGGGTTTAGTGAGCGGGTTTAGAAACGAGGGAAGTTTTAAATTTTTTTTGTATTTTTTTTCTTTTTAATGACATGTAGGCATAATTATTGTATTTACAACAACAGTTATCATTCCAGTATACAAGCGGCACCATTTGAAGTATTGTATGGTAGGAAATGCCGAACGCCACTGTGCTGGAACGAAGTAGGAGAAAAACAACTAGCGGGACCGGAAATAGTTCAGTTAACCGCCGATAAGGTTACACAGATCCGAGAAAGATTGAAAGTGGCTCAAGATAGACAGAAGAGTTACGCTGATCGCCGTCGAAAGCCGTTGAAATTTAAAGTTGGGGATTACGTAATGTTAAAGGTTTTGCCGTGGAAAGGAGTCATCAGATTTGGTCGACAGGGTAAGCTTAGCCCAAGGTATATTGGACCATTTGCAATCACTGAAAGGATCGGGGAGGTAGCTTACAGATTAGATCTTCCACCAGAGTTGAGCAGAATTCATAATGCATTTCACGTGTCAAACTTCCGAAAGTGTTTAGTTACTCAAGATCAGGCAGTCTCCCTACCAGAGATACAAGTCGACGAAAGACTGAATTATGTAGAAGAGCCAGAAGCTATAGTTGATCATAAAGTTAAAGTGATGCGGAATAAGGAGATCAGGCAAGTGAAAGTTCAGTGGAGGCATCATAAAGGTCAAGATGCGACATGGGAATCAGAGACGGAAATGAGAGCCAAATACCCTCACCTTTTTGCTTAACCGAATTCCGGGACGGAATTCTTTTAAGGGGGAGATGAAGTAATACCCCGGGTAAGTCCGTTAGTTAAATCCCCATTCCGTTAAATTTAATTAACTTTAAAATTGGAAGTTTAGGGTAAGTTTGGTGTTAAATTAGGAGTTAAGGGTGTTTTGGGTCGTTAATGGATAGTTTAGGGTTTAGAGGGTAAATATTGGTTAGATATTATCTCTTGGTAATCAGATAATTCAAAAATATCAGAAACACAGATATTATCATAAGGTGTGTGTGTGTGTTTTGTGGAGAAAGGAAGAAAAAGAAGAAAAGTAGGCTAAGGATTCAAATTTGTGCATTTGGAAGTGTTTGAGGTATGTTTTCTTTACATATTATGTGTATAATTGATAACTGAATGTTTCTGTTGGAGTAGAATAGTTAGAATTACATCTGGTATTGATTCAGCGGAATTCTGGGTAGAAATAGGGCAAAACCGACAGAGTTTTCCGGACACCATGAATGTGTCCGGATGGTTTTGTTGGAGGTATCCGGGTAGTTCTTTGATGCTATCTGGGTAGTTCTTTGTTGGTGTCCGGACAAGTCTTTTATCCGGGTAAGTTCCTTTTCCTATGTTGTCCGGGTAACTTGTGGTATCCGGATGACGTCCGGATTGTCCTGATTGTCCGGAAAAGTAGTGTTGTCCGGGTAACTTGTGGTATCCGGATACTTTAGCTGTTTGGTTATTTTTATCTAGTTTTTGAATGAGGACTGATTTTCTAGGGGCGCTGCCCCCAGACCCCGCAAGGGCGTTGCCCCTTGACCCCATCCGCTAATCGGGTAGCGGAACCCCCGTGTTAAGTCGCCTTAGGGGAACATTTGAGGATTTGAGTTCTTTAGAGTTCTTAGCCTTAGTAAGACTTATGTGTTTTATGTGGTAAAGAGATATATGTATCTATGTGTTACAGATCCTGTGAATTCTGGGTAAAGGACTGAACCTGTTTAGAAGGCTTGGAAACGTGTTGATAAGCAACCAGGTGAGTTTTGCTTTGAAAACACTTTTTAACTGGAATACATATATCTGTGGAATTGAGAGTGAAATTATTGATAATTATGTGCTCGAATGTGAATTATAATATAGTGAGATATTATATTTACATGTGTATTATAAATGTGCTATAATACGTTGGCCGGGTTTAAGACCGGTGTGATTGGCTATAGAACTTGTATAGCGTTGTTTGGCTGTAGATGTTGTGCAGCGTTGTATTTTATTAGCTGGCTTGCTACCACTAATATGGCCAGGAAGAAATGAGAAAGGAAGGTATATGATGTGTGAGTTCAATTGGATATGTGTAATTATGTGCATGATTTATATGAATAAAGTTTATTTAAATGGTTTTAAACTAACAGGGGTTTCTCACTTAGACCATCAGGTCTAACCCTCATTTTGTTTTAAAAATATGTATTCCAGGTGGCGGATCATGTAAGGGCAAATAAATAGAGTACGAATTGGAAGGCTAGTGAGAAGGACTATAAGATGAAGCTTTTGACTTATTTAGTAGTTGTATTGAAATGTTAAATGTTATGTATGTAAATAGTACAAGGATTGTATTTCAAATGTTTTCTTTCTATTGTAAAAGACCTCTGGACCGTACTTGAAATGTGAAGTTTGTTTGTTATATCTATTTGTGTTATATTGCGTGTTATGTTGTGTATATGGGATATGGGATGTTACAAATGGTATCAGAGCCCTAGTTTAAGGGATTTAGGTATTAGTATCTGTACCTAGACTTAAACTGCATGCGAAGTAGGATGTCCCTATTATTATAGAACCTCGGGATACTAAGTATAAGGGGTAGAAGGAACATCATGTAAGGTAATTTCATACTACACCTGGCCAGTGTAATTGTGTTCTTACAGGTACATGTTTGAACTGGAATACCTTGTTATATGGGGTATGTGCTTGTGTGTATATTAATCTTGTTTAAATCTACAGAATGGCAAGTGGTACAAGAAATTCGAATCGAGGAGGAGGAAGAAATCCAAACAGAACTAATCCGCCAGTAGGAACAGGGGACAGGGGAGGCAGATCAGGGGGTAGAGTCGGGGGTAGAACGGGAGGTAGAGCTGGAGGTCGAGCCGGAGGCAGAACCCAACAGAATAGTACGGATTTCATTACCAGGGCTGATCTAATGGCAGAAATGGGAAGACTACAAGACAATATTCAAGCTATGTTCAACCAAACTCATAATACTGAAACAGAAGGACCAGACCCTACTCATGAAGAGGAGATGCCAATCACCCCTACGGTCTTACCGGTAATGAGGAAATGAGATTACAAGATGTTTCTTAGCTGCAGGCCTCCTACGTTTTCAGGGGATCGGGATCCAGTGAAAGCAATGAGATGGATGAAGGAAATTGAAGCCATTTTCAAAACAAGCAAATGTGCGGATGAAGATAGAGTATTGTACGGGACAGCCATGCTAAAAGGAGATGCATTGTATTGGTGGGAATCTTTTATACATTCTAAAGGATCTGACGTATATTCTACCCTCTCTTGGGAAGAATTTGTGATAGCCTACAGGAACGCATTTTGTCCCCAAGCAGCCGTCAAACAACTGGAAGGGGAATTTATGAATTTACAACAAGGAAGCCTGTCCGTTCGAGATTATACTGCTAGCTTCCTGGAAAAGTCTTGGTTCGCAGAATACTATGTTGCTACGGAGGCAATGAAGACGGAAAGGTTTATTTTCGGGCTGAACTCAGAGGTTAGAAGACTAGTGACTGCAAAAGGACCCGATACATTCTCAGCTGCAGTTGATGCCGCGGAGAATGTTGAACGAGATATGAGAAGAGATGCTGGGGATAAGAGTATCGGAAAGAGAAAGTGGGAAGGACCACAATACGACTCGAAGAAATCCCGATTTCAGAGGTATGACAACCGCCCGCCTTTTCGACCAGCGGAAAGACCATGTCCGAAGTGCAACCGTGTCCATCAGGGAAACTGTCAAGGTGATTTACGAGCATGCTATAAGTGTGGGAAGACCGGACACGTCATCAAGGATTGTAAGGTAACGCGGCTATGTTTCTTATGCAATTCTCCGGATCATCTTCAGTCAAATTGTCCGCGGGGGAGGATACAGCAAGGTGGGTCATCGGGCAGGCCAGCGATTGTTAAACCAGTAATACCGAGGTTGGAACCGCCAGTAACTAGGGGTCGTGCCTTTCAGATGACTGAGAAAGAAGCGGAGGAGACGCCGGATGTGGTCACAGGTACATTTTTGATAAACTCTACACGTGCTAAGGTGTTGTTTGATTCCGGTGCAAACCGATCGTTTGTGTCACCTACATTTGCTGCTTGTCTGTGTTTGAAACCTAAAATGTTAGAACATGCTCTATTAGTAGATACTGCAAATGACAACCAAGTGTCGGTTAGTGAAGTATTTGATGGTTGTGTGATTAATATAGAGGGGTGTGGAGTGCCTATACAATTGTTTCCTATAACTTTAATAGAGTTTGACGTAGTAGTGGGAATGGACTGGTTAGCTGAGAATCAGGCTAATATAGTGTGTGATAAAAAGATAATAAATGTTGTATTGCCAGAGAAGGGACCGGTAGTGATTTATGGTGATCGTAGGAATCATCAGTCTTGCCTCATATCACTAGTAAAGGCACGTAAGTGTGTAATTAAGGGTTGTCAGAGTTACTTGGCCTATGTGATAGATATTAAGCCGGAAAAGAATAGGATGGAAGATATTCCTATCGTTAGTGAATTCCCTGAAGTATTCCCTGAAGACTTGAACAATCTTCCACCGGTTAGACAAGTAGAGTTCGGTATAGACCTAGTTCCTGGAGCCACTCCTGTAGCCCGTGCACCGTACCGTTTGGCACCTCCAGAGATGAAAGAGATGATGGCACAACTACAAGATCTATCCGATAAGGGTTTCATCAGACCTAGTTCTTCGCCGTGGGGAGCACCAGTGTTATTTGTGAAAAAGAAAGATGGGTCGATGAGAATGTGTATTGACTACCGAGAATTGAACAAGCGCACGATAAAGAACAAGTATCCGCTACCCCGAATTGATGATCTCTTTGATCAGTTAGTTGGAGCTTGCTATTTCTCCAAGATTGATCTAAGGTCCGGTTATCACCAGTTGAAGGTTAAAGAAGAAGACGTTTTAAAGACTGCTTTTCGAACGAGGTATGGTCATCATGAATTTTTAGTAATGCCATTTGGATTGACGAACGCTCCAGCTGCCTTTATGGATTTAATGAATCGAGTATGTAAGCCGTATCTCGATAAATTTGTAATTGTATTTATCGATGATATTCTTATTTATTCTCGATCCAAGGAAGAGCACGCGCAGCATCTTCGTTTGATTCTAGAGCTACTGAAGAAGGAAAAGTTGTATGCAAAATTTTCTAAATGTGAATTCTGGCTAAGGAAAGTGCAATTTCTGGGGCACGTGGTTTCTGAGAAAGGTATACAAGTCGATCCGATGAAAGTGGAAGCAGTTGAAAAATGGGAACAGCCTAAGACAGCAACAGAGGTACGCAGTTTTCTGGGTTTAGCTGGTTACTATCGAAAGTTCATAAAAGACTTCTCTCGTATTGCAACACCTTTGACTAAGCTGACTCGGAAAAATTTAAAGTTCGAATGGAAAGCAGAACAGGACGAGGCACTCAGAATATTGAAAGAGAAACTGTGCAGCGCGCCAATTCTGTCACTACCTGAAGGTTCTGAAGACTTTGTCGTCTACAGTGATGCGTCTAAATTGGGATTGGGTTGTGTGCTTATGCAGCGCGGAAAGGTTATAGCTTATGCTTCTCGCCAACTGAAGGATCATGAAAGACAATACCCTACGCACGATATGGAGCTTGCTGCGGTCGTTTTTGCGTTAAAGATTTGGAGACATTATCTGTATGGTTCCAAATGTCAGATTTATACTGATCACAAGAGTCTCCAACACCTCTTTGATCAGAAGGAGTTAAATATGAGACAAAGGAGATGGTTGGAACTGCTGAATGATTACGACTGTGAAATCCTTTATCACCCGGGAAAAGCGAATGTGGTGGCAGATGCACTCAGTCGTCAAGAAAGGAGCGGAACGATAAAAGTTATTTCGCTACGAACTGAACTCCTACCCAACTTAGTTGATGAATTACAAAAGTGTCAAGTGGAGGCTTATCAAGAGGAACACCTGAAATCAGAACGGTTAGTGGGAATGTCAGCATTGTTAGAAAGGGGTGATCGCGGGTTATTGTGTCTGGGGAACAGAGTGTGGGTACCTCGTTTGGGTGGATTACGTGATCGTGTTTTACAGGAAGCTCATCAATCCCGTTTCTCTATTCACCCAGGTACAAACAAGATGTATAAAGACCTAAAGCAATTCTATTGGTGGCCGGGGATAAAAAGAGGGATTGCTCAGTATGTAGAACGGTGTGATACTTGTAAGAAGGTAAAGATCGAACATCAAAAGCCATTTGGTCAACTGCAACGACTAGAAATACCTATGTGGAAGTGGGAGCAGATTACCACGGACTTTATCACAAAGCTACCAAGAACTCCGAAGGGATTCGATTCTATTTGGGTGATCGTCGACAGGTTGACCAAGTCTGCACACTTCCTACCAATAAAGGAAACCGATTCATTGGAGCGATTAGCTAAGTTATACATTGATGAAATAGTAACTCGACATGGAGTTCCAATCTCGATCATTTCTGATCGTGATAGTCGTTTTACTTCAAGATTTTGGAAAAGTTTTCAAAGGGAAATGGGGACTCAGATAAAGTTAAGTACGGCGTATCATCCTCAAACCGATGGGCAGAGTGAACGAACAATTCAGACCTTAGAAGATATGCTCCGGGCTTGCATTGTTGATTTTGGGGGATCTTGGGATAAGCATTTACCGTTAATCGAATTCGCTTACAACAACATTTATCATTCCAGTATACAAGCGGCACCATTTGAAGTATTGTATGGTAGGAAATGCCGAACGCCACTGTGCTGGAACGAAGTAGGAGAAAAACAACTAGCGGGACCGGAAATAGTTCAGTTAACCGCCGATAAGGTTACACAGATCCGAGAAAGATTGAAAGTGGCTCAAGATAGACAGAAGAGTTACGCTGATCGCCGTCGAAAGCCGTTGAAATTTCAAGTTGGGGATTACGTAATGTTAAAGGTTTCGCCGTGGAAAGGAGTCATCAGATTTGGTCGACAGGGTAAGCTTAGCCCAATGTATATTGGACCATTTGCAATCACTGAAAGGATCGGGGAGGTAGCTTACAGATTAGATCTTCCACCAGAGTTAAGCAGAATTCATAATGCATTTCACGTGTCAAACTTCCGAAAGTGTTTAGTTACTCAAGATCAGGCAGTCTCCCTACCAGAGATACAAGTCGACGAAAGACTGAATTATGTAGAAGAGCCAGAAGCTATAGTTGATCATAAAGTTAAAGTGCTGCGGAATAAGGAGATCAGGCAAGTGAAAGTTCAGTGGAGGCATCATAAAGGTCAAGATGCGACATGGGAATCAGAGACGGAAATGAGAGCCAAATACCCTCACCTTTTTGCTTAACCGAATTCCGGGACGGAATTCTTTTAAGGGGGAGATGATGTAATACCCCAGGTAAGTCCGTTAGTTAAATCCCCATTCCGTTAAATTTAATTAACTTTAAAATTGGAAGTTTAGGGTAAGTTTGGTGTTAAATTAGGAGTTAAGGGTGTTTTGGGTCGTTAATGGATAGTTTAGGGTTTAGAGGGTAAATATTGGTTAGATATTATCTCTTGGTAATCAGATAATTCAAAAATATCAGAAACTCAGATATTATCATAAGGTGTGTGTGTGTGTGTTTTGTGGAGAAAGGAAGAAAAAGAAGAAAAGTAGGCTAAGGATTCAAATTTGTGCATTTGGAAGTGTTTGAGGTATGTTTTCTTTACATATTATGTGTATAATTGATAACTGAATGTTTCTGTTGGAGTAGAATAGTTAGAATTACATCTGGTATTGATTTAGCGGAATTCTGGGTAGAAATAGGGCAAAACCGACAGAGTTTTCCGGACACCATGAATGTGTCCGGATGGTTTTGTTGGAGGTATCCGGGTAGTTCTTTGATGCTATCCGGGTAGTTCTTTGTTGGTGTCCGGACAAGTCTTTTATCCGGGTAAGTTCCTTTTCCTATGTTGTCCGGGTAACTTGTGGTATCCGGATGACGTCCGGATTGTCCTGATTGTCCGGAAAAGTAGTGTTGTCCGGGTAACTTGTGGTATCCGGATACTTTAGCTGTTTGGTTATTTTTATCTAGTTTTTGAATGAGGACTGATTTTCTAGGGGCGCTGCCCCCAGACCCCACAAGGGCGTTGCCCCTTGACCCCATCCGCTAACCGGGTAGCGGAACCCCCGTGTTAAGTCGCCTTAGGGGAACATTTAAGGATTTGAGTTCTTTAGAGTTCTTAGCCTTAGTAAGACTTATGTGTTTTATGTGGTAAAGAGATATCTGTATCTATGTGTTACAGATCCTGTGAATTCTGGGTAAAGGACTGAACCTGTTTAGAAGGCTTGGAAACGTGTTGATAAGCAACCAGGTGAGTTTTGCTTTGAAAACACTTTTTAACTGGAATACATATATCTGTGGAATTGAGAGTGAAATTATTGATAATTATGTGCTCGAATGTGAATTATAATATAGTGAGATATTATATTTACATGTGTATTATAAATGTGCTATAATACGTTGGCCGGGTTTAAGACCGGTGTGATTGGCTATAGAACTTGTATAGCGTTGTTTGGCTGTAGATGTTGTGCATCGTTGTATTTTATTAGCTGGCTTGCTACCACTAATATGGCCAGGAAGAAATGAGAAAGGAAGGTATATGATGTGTGAGTTCAATTGGATATGTGTAATTATGTGCGTGATTTATATGAATAAAGTTTATTTAAATGGTTTTAAACTAACAGGGGTTTCTCACTTAGACCATCAGGTCTAACCCTCATTTTGTTTTAAAAATATGTATTCCAGGTGGCGGATCATGTAAGGGCAAATAAATAGAGTACGAATTGGAAGGCTAGTGAGAAGGACTATAAGATGAAGCTTTTGACTTATTTAGTAGTTGTATTGAAATGTTAAATGTTATGTATGTAAATAGTACAAGGATTGTATTTCAAATGTTTTCTTTCTATTGTAAAAGACCTCTGGACCGTACTTGAAATGTGAAGTTTGTTTGTTATATCTATTTGTGTTATATTGCGTGTTATGTTGTGTATATGGGATATGGGATGTTACAGCAGAGTCGTGGGCTCTTGCCTGTGCTCTCTTGGCCTCCACCAACTCTATTATCTTGGGTTACGGTATGTAGTTTTGTGTTACAGACGCAATTGATCAGAGATTAGGATAACAGACCACTTAAAATATGAATTTTACTCGATTTCTTCAGTAATTTGCGATACCCAGTTCAGCCCAAAAACCCTCGATCGAGAGCAAAAAACAGCAGATCGACGAAGAATAAGAGGATCGATCTGCTGTTTTGGTGTTCTCTCAGACCTCTTCATCTTCCCCAATTAGATTTGGCGTTCTCTCAGACCTCTTCTCTCTCTCTCTCTCTATCCCTTCCCTTCTCTCAGATCTCGATATGTATCTCTTCTCTCAGATATGGAACAGATCTCCTCTCTCTCTCTCTCTCTCTCTCTCTCTCTATCTCTCTCTCTCTCTCTCTCTCTCTCTCTCTCTCTCTCTCTCTCTCTCTCTCTCTCTCTCTCTCTCTCTCTCTGATCTCTTCTCTCAAATCTTTATTTGATTTAGTTTTTGTTAAGTGGGTTTGATTTTGATTATTGGATATGGTTTTGGTTTTTAAATATAGATTTGATTTAAGTTTTTAAATCTGGGTTATTATTCTTGGTTTTCATGTTCTTGATGTTCATCATGCTATTATTGTTGAAGATGAATATTCAAGAAAAAGAATAACAGTTAATTAAAAAAATGGTAAAATAAAAAATTATGGTATAACACATTTAGTCCCTACAATTTATTTATTAAAGAAAAATAAAGTAAAAGTGAAAAAGACGAAAATACCCCTCATCTAACGAGATTTTTTAACGGACTTAACGACGAGGGACCAAATCCGGATCGAAATGCAAACTGTAATGGCTAAAGTGTAATTTTTAAACTGTAGGGACCAAATGTGTTATAATCACTAAACCACAGGGACCAAAAGTATAGTTTACTCTAATATTTATATACCACAAATGAAACAAATAAACTCACAACGCCCTCCTCATCTTTGGTGAGCTTTGAACCTATGACCCCCTACAAGGTCAAGAGCTCTAATACCGCTAGGGTAAAGACCCTTTAGTTTAACACTTTATCTTAAAGAAAATATAATATATCTACTAGAGATCCTCTCATATATTATTTACTTGATAATTCTAAATATTTAGTTTTGAAATGACTTTCCACCTAAAGATGTGAAAATATAATGAATGAAAAGGTGTTTTTAAGGAAATAGGCAGAGCACACGACACGTTGCATATAACAACAAAAAAACTCAATGTCATCCAAACTCTAGTACTTTGTGGTCTTTCATTTCAATCGATCAAGTGTATGTATTACATTGGATCCAAATATAATTTCAATTAAGATGTACACGATTTTTATAAAATTTGATAACACCGAATAAAAATAATATATTATTACTCATATTTGGAAAGAAAAAAAAAAGATGATTGAAACCGACCCCAATCATTTTTGGGTAGGTAATATCCGGGGAGAAACCTAATCCGTCGGTTTTGAACGACCCATGTGGACCTTTCGTGATTTTTGGGTCGGTGGCGGTTGTAAAGGGCCAACTTTTGGTTATTTCGTGTAAGGACTGACTGAATTAAACGTTTGTGCATGTATAATTTTGGTGACTGACTTTAACATTTAAAATCAATCCTTTGGTATCCATCATATATTGTATATTGAAGATAAGTTATGTTAATTACTTGATTTTATGAAAAATACTTGTAAGTCTTATCTTAAAAGTTATATTGACTTAGATAGTTGAGCTAAATATAACAAATATCACAATATAAAGATAATGTATTAAGTTATAATTATAGTTTCTGAAATAAGACCGATTAATTAAATATAGTCATTATTTGTGATAGTTGCTATCACATTATGATATGTTGCACTATCATTATTAATAATTAACAACCTATTATAGTTCATGCATTTTAGATTTTGGTGATAAAAACTTTTCGAAATTCATAATCCGTGTGATATTTGCAAGTATGCATCCGACCATAACAAACATGCCAAAAGGTGAAATCATTTGTATCTTCATAGTAAATGTCCAAGTCAACGATTGATTTCATAAAATGAATAAGTTCATACACTATTCTTTTTTAAATCTCGAATAATTTAAAATTTATTTTTAGAATGTGTCATATCAACTGTTTTATACATGAAAAACTTGATAAAACATAAATGTAACATCCCAAAACCAATATAACAATAACGTATAAAATAAAGCCAAAATGGTCCCAAAAATGTACCCAGATATATCAATCACATCTCAACGTTCGCAGTAGTTATAGACATTCACAACTGAGATTTATAATAAGTCTAATGGTGAACTACAAGACGCTGCTAATCTATGCATCTTCTACGACATCACGTCTTCTCTTTCTCTTTCGATGATCTCCCAACTATACTCTTACCTGAAAATGGTTTAAAGTTTGAAAAGTGAGGGTTATATCATAAGGTATAGTGAATCGTCTATCAAAACATAATGTAAACAGTTTAAGACAACATAGAAATCACCATGAAGGCCCAAACGTATCCATTTAGAGTAATAAACCACCATAAGGCCCAAACGCATCCAAATAAATAATCATACATAAACAAAAGACATTGCACAATGTTCATAGAACCACCGCCACTCCACAGTGACGTCTACAATCAGGCCCAGTAGATGCCCATGGCCCTAGAAGATGTTGTAACAACCCATACCAACTAACAAGCCACACATCCAAAATTTAGATAAATTAAATGCCAAAACGGCCCCAAAATTTTCACGCACAATCAAAATCTTGAAATAATAATCGGGTTTGCGGAATTAACCCTATTACAGCTGAGAAATTATAACTAAAACTAAATAAAGGAAAGGTCTTCAACTTCTTCTAGACGTGAGCTCCAGCTCACATCTTTCCCTTGCCCTTACTCGAGCCCACAACCACCTGCTTACCTTAAAAGGGTTTTATATTTTTGAAAATCGAGGGTTAGATCATGGGGTCTAGTGAGATCCCTCAAAATATCAACATCGCACCACACATAACAATTTACAGGAGTTTAAATTAAATATCGAACAACTACGTCCTTATTAGTTAGACGAACACACGTATACTGATGATCTCCGCTTATGTCACGAACACACTTGTGACGTCGTATAAGGGTACACACCCGCCCTAAATGATTTCACAAAATCCAACATTCATTACGTATGGGACACACTCCCCATATAAATCAGAACGTTACTTCTTTAACATGCGTAATTAGGCCACACACATACATGCAGTTCAATATATATACATGAACAAGTAATAAAATCATGCATCGCCACAATTTCGGTTAGGAAGACTCACTTGGTGTCCACGCTAAATGCTCTCACTTGGACTGTTATCCTCTAACCGCACCTACATCGACACTGTTGGTGCAAGTGTACCACATCTCTATATATTTATATATATTTATTTTGATGATTACAAACACACCGTATTATTGTTTATCTAACAATCTAATCCAAGTGTACAGTTCTTGAAGAACACGAAGATTTTATCTGAAGAGTTCAAGACGGAAGATTTACGTTGTCATTAGTGTTTATAATTTATAATGATAAACACCCTAAAATAATATACCACTTGGATATTTCTAAAAACCCTTTAAATAATATTTTAAATAAGAAATTTTGGTTCTAGAAGTATCTGCCATGCGTACTGTTTCTGCAACCACTTTCTGACGCAGGTATACCGCGAAGGTAGAGCCGGTATTCCGCGGTGGTACGGCCGGTATACCGCGGGTGTTCAGCCGGTATACCGCGGCAGGCTCGGTGTGCATCTCTGATTGGTTGGAAGTCTTTTCTTCTGCGCGGTATACCGCGGTGTTCAGCCGGTATACCGCGGGTACTGTTTCCGTTGGTTTTTGCAGAGTTGACTTTCTGATCTTGATGTGCTTTTTCCTCTGCACGGTATACCGCGGGGGATAGCCGGTATACCGCCAACTCACAATGCCGTTGGAGCTTCCTTGGTATAAATGATGCATGCTGGTGGTGATGGAAGTAAGAGAATAACAACAACAATAAGCATCAACAACACCATTCTCTCAGCTCTCTCTTTTAATATATATTTATATATTTTATAAAATATTTTTTTAAATATCCAAGTGTGAGATATTATACAAGAGTGATTACCCATTGTGAGTTATACTCCTCTTGTAAGTATTTGAATAACGGGTGTGTGATCCTGTACATCTCAATAAGCTGAGGCTTAGAGAACCGTTTACTTTGCTCTGTATTTGGTTTGTATTCTACCGTAAAGAATACATTTATTGGATCGTGTCGGGAAGTGTCTCGGCTGCTGGTTTATCACAGTTGGTGGTAAATCAGTAAATCTCTGTGTCAAGTATCTCTATCCCTTATCTCTTTATTTATTCCGCTGTGCTTTTTAATTATATCTGTTTATATAATTGTTGTATATTTATTATTTGTATACTCTGATTTATTTATACTGTTTCTGTACTGTATTTATTTGTAAAAGAATTTTTGAAAGTAAAAGATTTTAAATACAACCTTACCCCCCCTTAGGTTGTCTAACATTTGGTATCAGAGCGGGTCTTTCAAAAATTTTCTGTTTAAATATTTTTTTAATGGCTCAACAAACTGATTTTGTGTTTTCTAAACCTCCTTTGATAGATACTGAAAAGTTTGGCATTTGGGCCGAGCTATTTGAATGTCACGTTCGTGGCAAAAGTCAAAAAATTTGGGATATTATAGAAAATGGGAATTTTAGACCAACCAAAGTTGAAAATGATCTTATTGTTGATAAACCCATAAAAGATTGGACTCCCGCTGAAGAATCTCATTATTGTTTAAATTTTGAAGCTAAAAATATATTATATGCTGCTTTAACCTCTGATGAAATTGAAAGAGTTTATACTTATAAAACTGCTAATCAAATCTGGCAAAGCTTGAGCGACACTCATCGTGGAAATACTCAAGTTAAAAGCTCTAAAATAAATATTCTTGTTCATGATTATGAATTATTTGAAATGTCAAAAGATGAGTCAATCGACTCAATGTTTAAACGTTTTAACCTCATTATGACTACTTTGAAGGGATTAGGTCGTACTTATCCTAATGAGGATTATGTAAGGAAAATTCTTCGAGCACTTCCTTCGGAGTGGATGGCAAAAATCACATCCTTGGAAGACTCCCGAGATCTCGCAACTATGAAGCTCGATGATCTCATCGGCAATCTTAAAGTGCACGAAATTGCACTAAAAAGAAATCAGGTCCGGGAGCAAGTCAAAAAGAAATCCATAGCTTTAGAAGCCGTTGCCTCTAAAGATGAGAAAGAAAAAGAAGAGGAGGAAGATGCAAGTTCCTCGGATGATGAACCCGAAAATCTTGACGATTTAGTCAAGTTGGTAAGAAAACTTTCTAAACTTTTATCTAACAGAAAGTTTGCCAAAAATGATAGGTTTCAAGAAAATGGAGACTACCGTCGTGGTGGTAAAAACCAAAGTCGCAACGTCCATAAAAGTGAAGACAAATATGACGAATCTAGCGACGATGAAAAAGCCAATAAAAAGAAAGGCTTTTGCTATGTGTGTGGTGACAAGGATCACTATGCAAGTGTGTGTCCGAATCGAGCAAAACAAATCAACACACCAAAAGCTTTAGTTGGAGGCGCGTTGAGCGCAAGCATAAATGAGGCCAAAAATTTTTGTTTCATGGCCGACCATGATAATGAGGTATCTTCATCATATTCTTCTAAAAATAATTGTGATAGTAATTATAGTGATAATTATTATAGTGACGATGAAAATAATCTTGACGAATTATATAAATCATTTCATGATATGGCCGCTCTTGCAAATAGGTATAAAGATGAAATCTCTAATTTAAAAGAAACCGTATCCGCATATAAAAAGGAAATAGATGACGGTAAACAAAAATCTGCTTATGATTTAGATATTATCACTAAATTAGAAAATAAATTAAGTGAAAAAGATATTTGCAAATCTTGTGATATTTTAAAAAATAAAATTGCATGCTTAAATAAAAAGACACATGAAAATGTTGTATGTACAAAATGCGAGATTCTTGAAAATGAAATTGCATGTTTAAATGCTAAATGTAAATCGCATGAGAAAAATGACTTATTAGCAAATGCTTTTAATAGTAGCAATGATAAAGTGCTTAAAATGCTTAATATATCAAATAGTATAAATTGCCGAAAAGGCATTGGTTCAAATACGTGTATTGAAAAATGTGATTGTATGCCAATTAAAAAGGTTTTTGAAAAACCTAAATTTGTTGTTAAAAATAAAACGCAAAAACCTCCGTATGTTCCTAAAATGAATTATGTGAATTATATGTCGAGAAAATCACATGCGTTTATGTATAATAATAAGTTTGCGAATCCTAAGAAAAATGTTAATCCGCATACTTCTTTTTACGTCTATGATGAATACGATCGTAAAATTAAAATGGTTAGAAAATGGATTCCGAAAGGAATGTTTAATGTTGATAATCCCGGTGGGATGCGTTTGTGGTTTTAAACCATTTATATGGTTTTGTATGTTTGTCGTGTTTGTTTTATGTCGACAACATATTTTTTGCAGTTTATGTTTTATACTAACTGTTAAAAGGACCCATAAGAAAAGGGTACCACGAATTTTTTTTTTTTTTTTTTTTTGCCTTTTGTAGGTGTTTCCTGACGAGGATATAATACGTGTTTCCTGACGAGGATATAATACGTGTTTCCTGACGAGGATATAATACGTGTTTCCTGGCGAGGATATAATACGTGTTTCCTGGCGAGGATATAATACGTGTTTCCTGACGAGGATATAATACGTGGTTACCTGCCGAGGTTATAATACGTGGTTACCTGCCGAGGTTATAATACGTGGTTACCTGCCGAGGTTATAATACGTGGTTACCTGCCGAGGTTATAATACGTGGTTACCTGACGAGGTCATAATACGTGGTGATTTTTTTTATCACATAAAATTAACCGAAAATTGAAGCCTTAAGATCCGTTTTGGTGCAAGTGTTTCGTATTGGTTTGTATATCTTTGTCTCTATTGCTTTTTGCATTTTATTTTATCCCTCAAATTTTATAAAATCAAATTGATATCGTTATTAATTTGAGGGGGAGCGTTTTAGCTCTTTACCTATGAGATTATGCTCTCTCAAATATATGCATATTTTGAGGGGGAGCATCTCTCGAGGGGAAGCATACCGTCTTTCTTGACCCTTTTTGTTTCGACAAACGGGGGAGAGAAACCGCATATGCTCTTGCTTAGCGGTTGTGTTTGTCATCATCAAAAAGGGGGAGATTGTTGGTGCAAGTGTACCACATCTCTATATATTTATATATATTTATTTTGATGATTACAAACACACCGTATTATTGTTTATCTAACAATCTAATCCAAGTGTACAGTTCTTGAAGAACACGAAGATTTTATCTGAAGAGTTCAAGACGGAAGATTTACGTTGTCATTAGTGTTTATAATTTATAATGATAAACACCCTAAAATAATATACCACTTGGATATTTCTAAAAACCCTTTAAATAATATTTTAAATAAGAAATTTTGGTTCTAGAAGTATCTGCCATGCGTACTGTTTCTGCAACCACTTTCTGACGCGGGTATACCGCGAAGGTAGAGCCGGTATTCCGCGGTGGTACGGCCGGTATACCGCGGGTGTTCAGCCGGTATACCGCGGCAGGCTCGGTGTGCATCTCTGATTGGTTGGAAGTCTTTTCTTCTGCGCGGTATACCGCGGTGTTCAGCCGGTATACCGCGGGTACTGTTTCCGTTGGTTTTTGCAGAGTTGACTTTCTGATCTTGATGTGCTTTTTCCTCTGCACGGTATACCGCGGGGGATAGCCGGTATACCGCCAACTCACAATGCCGTTGGAGCTTCCTTGGTATAAATGATGCATGCTGGTGGTGATGGAAGTAAGAGAATAACAACAACAATAAGCATCAACAACACCATTCTCTCAGCTCTCTCTTTTAATATATATTTATATATTTTATAAAATATTTTTTTAAATATCCAAGTGTGAGATATTATACAAGAGTGATTACCCATTGTGAGTTATACTCCTCTTGTAAGTATTTGAATAACGGGTGTGTGATCCTGTACATCTCAATAAGCTGAGGCTTAGAGAACCGTTTACTTTGCTCTGTATTTGGTTTGTATTCTACCGTAAAGAATACATTTATTGGATCGTGTCGGGAAGTGTCTCGGCTGCTGGTTTATCACAGTTGGTGGTAAATCAGTAAATCTCTGTGTCAAGTATCTCTATCCCTTATCTCTTTATTTATTCCGCTGTGCTTTTTAATTATATCTGTTTATATAATTGTTGTATATTTATTATTTGTATACTCTGATTTATTTATACTGTTTCTGTACTGTATTTATTTGTAAAAGAATTTTTGAAAGTAAAAGATTTTAAATACAACCTTACCCCCCCCCTTAGGTTGTCTAACAGACACCCAACACACGAGAGTGGATAAGTCACCCAACAACTCACTTAGTGACCAACATCCTCCAGACACTCAATAAAGTACCACCAACAGAGTACGGAAGACCCGGATTTCGGATATGCTATTCCGAAACCTTCCGGATTCCGCATTCCCCTTTTTCCGTAACCCCAAATCCGGACGCATCCGAATTTCCTGTTTTCGGTAATAGTTTCCGGACATACCTTCCGGATTCCATCCGGATTCCACTTCTCCGGTATAGATATCCGGATTCCATCCGGATTCCTCAAGGATTTCCGGATATAATATCCGGTAACTCGACTTCCGGATTCATCCGAACAACTACCAGATTCCGACACTTTCGAAAAACTTCTCGATTTGGGAGAACCCTTCTGGCGACTTACCGAACAGCATAGCTACACCATAACTCAACCAAAACCCCTCTAATCCTATCATTAACCATTAGAGACGGAAAATCCAAGTTTATGAATGAGTAAGCCAGCTGATTCCCACACTGATTAAAATGGATGAAACACATAGACTAGATCCCATTTCTTAATCAACAAAAGAATTAGAGGGGTTTTAAAATGTGTAACATATTTTAATAATATAAGTATTATTGTAATTTTTAAGATGAAGATAAGTGATCATTTTAGATATTTTAAATTTTCATTCTCAATTTTAAAGAACCAGGGTGTTCTAAGATTTTTATAAAACAATTATTCTATTTTAAAATTGGATTTTAGAGCGTCTTCAACAACTTTTTTATAAATTTTCTAAAATATAGAATCAAAAACTAAAATTTCTATAAAGAATTACACTCATCTTCAACATATTTTTTATTTTAGAGATTTTAATAAAAGTTATATTAATACAATATTATCTAATTTATCTTTTCAACACATTTAAAAAAAATTAATATAAAATAATCAAAGTTCAATCTCATTGAAAGAATTAAATAAAATAATTATTTATCCTTTTTACTATCAAATTTTAGAAAATTCTCTTAAATTAAATGTTTTTTAAGATTTTATTTTATTAAAACCAACATATCAAAGTTTTTAAAAAACGAGAACAAAAACTTGTTTTTTTTTTCTATTTTAACAAAATGCCATGAGCACCAAACGTACAATTCGCTCTATAAATAAAGGGAAATTAATTAAAATGCCAAAAGTCCAACTTCGAGTTATTAAAATGCCACAAATCTCTCACAGTTTACCAAAATGTTACAAAAGCCCGAGATGGACCCTGCGATCGCGGGCCCCAGGCCCACGTGGCACAAAGTTTAGGGCAAAAGCCCTGCAGAGCCCCCCAAGTTTGCCCGTGTTGGCAAGTTTGGTCCCTCGCGGCCCGCGGTGGTCTCCCCCGATGGGCCCGCGGTAGGCCCAAATTTACGTTTCTGGCCCTTTTTTTTTTCTTTGTTTTGCAAACATAGGCCAGGGTAAAAAAAAAATACAAATGGTGGCCAAAAGAAATTTTAGCAAAACCGAGCTGCGTGAGCACGAGATTTTGGAGCTGCATTCGTGTCCGCAGGTCGCGCTCGCACACAAGTTCGACGATTTTAGCCTACAAAATCGTCAATCGGCACCCCCCTGCGCGCGGGTAGGTGTTAGAGTAAAACCATGCAAGGAGCTTGTCAACTCCTCACACTTCTTTCCTTAGAGCATCTCCAACAGCTTCCCCATTTTGGAGAAAATGGGGATTTTGGTCCTAAACTCATCTCCAACAGCTTCCCCAAACCCTTCCCCATTTTGGAGAAAGTTGGAGATTCCCTAAAATTTTCTCCATATTTAGAGAATACCCCAAAATAGAAATCCCTAAAATGGGGAATCTGTTGGAGATGGATGCAATTTTTTTTGGAGATTTTGACTTTTGCTTCCCCATTTTGGAAAAAATTTAGGGAAGCTGTTGGAGATGCTCTTATAAACCAAAGAAAGTTCACTCCTTCTTCCTATGTGGGACACTTTCCCACACCAAACTTGATTTTTGCTAATTTCATGGTTTTTACTCAACTTTGAGCATCGATATCTCATTCACACATACTCCGTTTTGGACGCATTATATATCGTTTCGAAGCCCTCATATAGGAGAACATAAATCCACTAAGAGTTAATTATATATACTACATATATATATATACTTAAATGGGCCCATCGCGGGGGACCATCGCGGCCCGCTAGGAACCAAACTTGCCACCACGGGCAAACTTGGGGGCTTCGCGAGGCTTTTGCCCGAAAGTTTGTGACACGTGGGCCTGCAGCCTGCGATCGCGGGTCCTATTGCGGGCTTTTGTGGCATTTTGGTAAAGTGGAAGAGATTTGTGGCATTTCGGTAAGAGATGGTCAAACTTGTGGCATTTTAATTAATTTTCCATAAATAAATATATATTCCCAACTGTATATTTAATTCCTTGATGAGAGGCATGCCACGTGTTAAAAAACTACTACGTGTCAAGCTTACATGCCCACCGCCATTATATACACACTTTTTAGGAATTACTCATTTCTTATACATATATTTTTAACGAATGTATATATAATTATTTTTTATGAAAGAGTAATTCTTAGACCATCCACACACCTGATAGACTATACTTCTTTTTAAATTGTCACATCAGTTTTGCAATAACATCTTTCACATACATGCATGACCAAACTCCTTTCTAAACTAATAAATTATAATATAAATAATAAAAACATATTAATAATTAATGTTTAAATAAACAAACAAATAAATTAATTAAATTAAAAAATGCTATTGTTTAATATATTTATTTTGTGAAAAGGCTTTCTAATTTAGAAAGACGAGGTTGGTCTTGCTAAGGCTTGTAAACCACATGACATGTCATGTCATCTTGTAAGGAGTTTTGCAAAACTTGTGTGGATGCTCTTATGTATGCATTATTTGAATCATCAATATATATAGTAAAACAAAAACCAAGTGTAGTGAGGTGGCATCTTCTCATGCCTAGAACATCCTTTATCTTTTTTCTCCTTAACTCAACTTTTTTCACCTCTATATTTATTGTTATTTTGTTTTTCAATTTTGTAATTTTGTAAATAACAATTAATTTTAGGCTTAACTCCAAACTTTTCAATTACCATTGTAGGTTTTGAAGTCATTGTTTATTGCAATTCATTTATCTTATCCACCTCTTCATCTATCCATCTCTTATCACTCAATTGTAAAATATTTAATTGTCTTAAAAACATATTAACTTCCTCACAAGTCACAAGTATGTCTCTTTTCTTTTATACTCAAACATGGTATCCCTCCCATGCATTGATTCCGGTGGAAGAAATTTGAAATCCATGTAACAATGTAAGTTTCTTTACCCGATTTAGATTTCTCTCTCTCTCTCTCTCTCTAGCCCTTATGAGGAGAAATCAATGAATAGTGCTACTAATTTAGGTCTTTTTTTATTAATTATAAGGTTTTGTCTTTGTTTGTCGGTTTACAGGATTTTGCACATCAGAAAATCCTTATCGTATTACACACTAAATCGAAGGAGAGACATCGACGATTATTGATGATTATAATTGTGGAGGATTCTACATGGGTTTCTAGAGAGCACAAGAATGGCATCGTTTTCCATTCACAAGGAATTGGAAGGATGTTAAAAGGATGAGATCTAAGCGGGGTGTGAAACACAATTTGGGAAGAAATCGGTAATCTACTTTCCATCTTTTACTAGATACTTGTGGATTCTTGACATTCAAAAGAGAAATTTACGTATTCGTGTAGATCATGTATTGATCAACATTGTAACCGTCGTTTGTTTATTCGCAAAATATTATTGTTATCCAGGTCGAAGTTTATACTAAAGAATGAATGAAAGGTGGAATGGAATTGCTTGAACTAGGGGTGTGCAAAACCCGACCCGGAGCCAATTGAAAGTGAGGTGTTTGCTCCGAATCAAAATGCCCCGAAATCCCAAAATCAGAAACCCTACTTTTTGAGGGATATTTAAGTTCGGGTTAGGTATGGTTTTTGGCCACCCAACTTGTCCAAAAACCCGATATATACATATATATAATTTAAAATATTATATAAATATATTTATCTATATAATTATCTTATTGAAAATCCTAAATCATATTTTGCCATACTTTTCAAATTTCTAAAACTATTATCGATTTCATCATCAAAACTGATTGAATGTATATACTTTTTGCATATATCAATACCCAAAACCCAACCAACTCGAACCCGAAGCAATCTAAAATCTGAAACCCATAATTCGGGGTTGGAGGACCAAGAAACCACTTGCCCCGTACATTTGTAACAGTCACAATGGTATTATTGAAACTTGCTTGAATATGAATAACCCCAAGTGGTATTTTACGTGTACTCTTACGTGAACCAATATGTCCACGTGAACCCTTTTTCGGTATAGATTTTTGTCATATTTTACCATCTCATATATTTGAGTAGATATATGGATATATCCATTTCATGTCAAAACACACCCCCTTCTAAAAAAGAGGTTATTTTTTTACTTTTATTAATTATTCGAATAACGATTAGTCGGACATGATGACATTAATCCATTTACTATGTAAACTTAATTATTCGAATAACGATTAGTCGAACATGATGACATTAATTATTCGAATGACGATTATTGGATTTTAAGCTTCCTATAACATGGTTCCTCAATTGTTCCTGACAACAACTTAACCTATATATATATATATATATATCACATTATAATCCTCAATATTCACATACCTCAAACACATTATTTGTCTATTAAGTGTTTGAATTTTACATGAGTGGGAGCCTTTGGCTATGAAATACTTGAATATGCATATGCATGAACATGTTTGGATGGATGTGTTAATGTTTTACTTTGCTTAAATACATGTAATTCATTTTTTGAATTGATATTTTTAAGTTTGACTAATGTTTTTTCGGCCAAAGCCAATATTAGTGTTGTTTTTATTGAGATTAATGAGCCTGCTATCAATGCCATTACTCAATTTTGTTGTTACTTAACTGTTCATAACACCAACAAATAATTCCATTGTTTCAAATCTGATATGGTTCGACATATTTATTTGCAACTATTTATTTTTGACCATGATGATAAAACATCGTGTATATCCAGCTCTCGACAAGAAGGTTCGACAACAGATTATCTTTGATTGCTTATTCATATAGAAGAATAATTAAATTGGTTTATATTATTGAGCAATGTTGACCGCAAGTTTCTTGGTGGCGGGCTAAATCATTGAAAAAAGGGGGTTTGAAGAACAAATAAGAACAAACAAAAAGCTTCTACAAGATATGCTTAGCTTATTTTTATTTTGTGTTTTTAGTTGCTAAATTTAACCCGTATTTTTTCTGCAAGTAAGCCCATCTTTGTTATTATTTATTATTTATATGGTAAGTAATGTTGAATGTTACTATCATCCTCAAACCTTCTTGAAATTGTTTATTATTTCGATTTGGTTATCGTTGGTGATCATCCATATCACAATCACGAAGCATCGGATGATGATAACAACACTCAATAATTTGCAATATAGTTTATTAATACAAGAAAAAATGAAAATGATCTATAAAAAAAACTTAAAATTTTCCATATAATGTTTTTAAAATTCCGCGCAATGCCCGGACCGGATCTACTAGTTTTCATGAAAACACAAGTGGGATTTGGGTCCCCGCTTGTCTAAGCCATGACGTTATTAAGATTCCTCATTTTATTTATTTATTTATATAATATTTTATTGGTAAAACGCAACGGAAAGGAATCCTTATTCCGTTTCATTTCATGCATTCTTCCATGCATATTCCCAACACCCAAACTCATTACTAATTTATTATTTACTAGTATTCTGCACCGCGCGTTGCGCGGTGATGCGGGACTCTTTTGAAAATGTTGAAGTAAGTTTACTGGATCAATATGATCATGTATCAGATATTAAAGTAATAAGAACTATTTAATGTAACATGAGACATACAACTAATAAAATGTGGTGTATAGAAATGATTGGAAACGATTACATAAATAAATAAAACCAATATATTATAAGCAATTTTGTTTATAAACTGTGTTGTCTAGTCAAAATCAAATATTCGTATAGTTAGATTCTCCTGCAAACAAATAATATTAAATTAAATAAAAGTTGTATTAGTTACTTAACGAAACGAAATATACATAAACATGTGGAGATTGTTCAATTCAATGTACATAAAGTAAAAAGCATAACATCCACATATGAAAGAAATTTGGCAATAGTCAAGAAACCAATTTATTCTATACTTAATATGCATACATTTGGTAAGTTCAATTACAAAGAGATACAAAAGTAACATAAGGCATCTTTTTGATGCTCTAATTCAAAATACTTTTGAAAAAATTATCCATACATGCCAAAGAAGAAGCAACCATCTATCAACGTCTTAATTACAGTTTGTTAAAAATTTGCAAAAAACCCAAAAACAAAGTCAACAGGGATTACAATAGGCCAACGAACCGTAAAAAAGCTTTTTAGACCTACGATTGTGACGTGCTTCTACTTCTCTCCGGTAGCATCTGAAATTACCGAATGAAAAAATGTCGGTCGACTTTCTTGAATCTGCTGGCAAGGAGATTGAAAGGAAAACTTAATTAGATGTGGAGAAGCAAAGTAGGTAAACAAAAGGGGAGGGATTATTTTAATCTCACAACAATTTCAATAGACAAATTGAGAAAAAAAGATAATCGGGATTACAATAGGTAGCACGTTGTCACATAATGGTTCATGGTTGATGGTTCTCCAGCTTTTTGGTAGCGTTTGGTATAATAAGGATAATGGATATGGAATAATAAGCATTTATGATGGAGAGCAAGACGAAGAGACGTGCATATTGAAACATCATACATAAAGAGGAGGAAGGCTAGGTGTCAAGAGCATATGAAGAGTTTGGAGGTTAATCCATTGCAAAATGACCAATATAACCCATTCATGATTTAACACAAAGTTTCCATATAGGGGTTGTAATGTCTTTAACAAATTAATTTGATTAGAAAGTCAAAATTCTAAGAAAATTGCTAAGAGTAGTTCCTAATCAACCAAGCATGCCACATCATTCTCTTTTGGTTTTGCTTTTATATAGATATAGATTACTAGGGATGGAAACGGGGCGGGTATTAGGCGGGTAATGCATCCCCCGTCCCCGACCCCGACCCTCGTTTAAGCCCCCCGTCCCCGACCCGACTAATCCCCGACGGGTACGGGGAACCCGTTTACGAAAAAAATAATTAAATTATTTTTAAAGAAAATGAAATTAACGAGTTTTTAATTTTTAAAACAAATAAATAAACCTCAAGTTTCAAAAACATATAATGATATAATCAACCATGTGTAATCATAGTTCATGACAAATTTTAAAGTATAAAATTATCAAACAACGAATAAGAACTAATTAAATTATATATAAAAAATATATATATCGGGTATTATTAGGGGCAGGTAATACCATCCCCGACCCAGACCCCGAACCCGCTTCGAGTATGAAAAACAATATCCGTCCCCGCCCCGTTACCCGATTAGCCGGGGAATCCCCGCCCCATTAGGGGCGGGTACCCGTGGGTACCCGACCCGACGGGTAAAATGTCCATCACTATTTATTACAGAGTTAAATACAAATTTGGTCCTTGTGGTTTACAAAAATTAAAGATTAAGGTTTTTTGAAGGAATTTTTAACGAACAAGGTCCCTTTACTTTTGGTTTTTATAACACATATGGTCCATCTTATTAACACCGTTAAATAAAATAAAGTTAAGAGGGAGCAATTTCGTCCATTCACTTTTTCCATCCCTTTGAATAAGGAGTTGGATTTATACTTGGTCCGTGTGGTTTACAAAAAATAACAAGTAATGTCCCTAAAAAAACATGGATACAAGCATGGACACAATGCCTCGTTTGATTAAAAAAACTCATTATTTAAAGGGATGAGAAAAGTGAATGGACGAAATTGCCCCCTCTTAACTTCATTTTATTTAACGGTGTTAATAAGAGGAACCATATGTGTTATAAAAACCAAAAGTAGAGGGACCTTGTTCGTTAAAAATTCCTTTGAGAGACCTTAGTCGTTAATTTTTGTAAACGACAAGGACCAAATTTGTATTTAACTCTTTATTACATCACCATCTCAATGCCAGTTTCTATTAAACCATTGATAATTCACTTCAAACGGATATTTTTGAATCGTAGAATATGAGTGGTTTCATTTTGACCAACCATCATCATCGATCCACAAATTAGAAATCCCCTGTCTCTTTTGTCAACACCATCATCTAATAAACATTAAAAAATTAGGTTTTATTTCGAACTTAAAGATGTAATGAATTCAATTTTAAATTGAAAAGATGTTAACGGGTTTGTATCATTTTATATGAGTAAAATTGAAAAGATGTTAACGGGTTTGTATCATTTTATATGAGGGTTTCGTTTTGACATGCCCCGTGTAAAAAAAAATGATTGGATGAATGATCGAAGTATTGCAAATAAAATGAGTATTGACGGGAAAAAATGTCTCATATATGTAGGAAGTGAAACTTATAGTAGATATATATGTTATTTTATAGTTTTGTAGAGTTGAATCTTCGTGGCTAAAATGTCTTTTTAACGTGTATGCACAATTGCACATGGGGTACACAATGCGTATATTATGCCCAATAAATTCTTTTAGTTACTATCAATAGTTGGGGGACTTGAGAGACGATATTTACCTGCGGCAGATGTCGGCGGTTCTATGCAAAACTGGACTAAGATGAGTTTACATTATCGAATTTGTGCGTTAACTAATGACCTACGGGTTGACCAAGAAGATTAATGATAAGTTTTCCTAATTTTGATAGAATTTACTAAACCATTTATTCTTGATATTTATGAGAGATTAAATCCAAATTTTTGGAATTTGTTACTTCGGTTTTCATCCGGATACACACAATACAGATAACTGAGTGTTCTTTATACACATGCCACATCGAATACTCGGACCGTGTTAGGTTAGATGATCCATCAGATATCCGATTCAACCGTTGTACATATTCGGGGAAACTAATCGATTCCAACAGATCTATTTTAAAGAAACCATATTCGAGTAAAGCTTTTTTTATTTAATTGTTTTTACTGAGGTGACTAAACTTATATTTTTCTTAAACTAATTATGACATTTCACATTTTGAATTTTAGATATTATAATACCATAGTCATGAGAAGACATTTGAAGGTTTAGAAAGACTAGAAAGAAGCCTTCGAATTGTATGACGTGGGCCATGCAAAATATAAAATATCCCAATACGTTATATTTTTTTTAAAGGCAAACTATTTTATTATGAAACCCGATAGAAATATCAAGAGGACAAAGACAAAGCTTTCTGCAAGAAACAGAAAGTCAATCATCAACACACCCACCCAAACGAGAACAAAACCCCACAACACAAGAAACTAAAAGATCACAAGAAACACTATGAATACCGATAAGAAAAACAACCAATCTCACCCAACAAATCCAAAACATCATAACCATCTGTCTAATGTCCCGCACATCATTCCATCCATGATATCTTGAGCTCAGTTATCTGCTTAATGAGCCATATATGTTATTGATATTTGATATCATATAATAAACTACAATTAATTATAAAAGATAATAAAACGAAAAGAACAATAAGCTTTATCGAAGTGGATAAAATTGGCAAAAACAAATATTTTATGATGTCATACATGTAATATAAAATATTATTTGTAGATTGATACAGGGTGGGTTTGAGAGTTAACCGGTTTTTTTTTAATATTTGAAAGAGAAGAAAACGAGCTCGAAATCGAAAGTCAAATTGGTTGGAAAAGTCGGAAAACGAAATGGCACGAGCCACACACCGGCGAGTTACAATAAGTGAGACTTTCATGCGGCCAAACACCATGCATACACATTCTTTGTATGCTACCCAATCCACACCATCCACCGTCCCATGATCAAGATTATCTTCTTTTTATTTTCTTTATTATTATTATTATCCTTAGGTTTATTTATCTACTCTTAATTATCTTTAGTTTAAATTAGAGTTTTGGTAATTATCTTTTTCCTAGTTTAGATTATAAATAGGGTTATTAGGTTTCATTGTTAATCAGTTAATCAATTTATAAAATTCGTCTTTTTAGAGAGGATTCTCTAGTTCTTTGAGTTTTACGTTTCGTAATTCTCTCATATCAAAGGATTTAGACGCTTGTCGATCCTTCCGCAAATCTACGCTGCACCGTTTAATCATCCTATATATTGCTTTCCATTTTATGTTTGTATTTTTTTCCTTTCAAAACAAAAAAAGTTTGGAAACTTAGAAAAAGTTTTTCTATTGCTTAATTGCCATCAAATCTTTCATAATAAGTTTACCTCATAACTGAAAAAATATATATTTAAAAAGATAAAAATAATCACCGTATTTAAAAGAAAAAAGTCTAAAAAAACCCCAACAAGCTATCTAATTTTGAATGGTTAAGTCCTTAAACTAGTTTTTTTAAATGATAAAATCCTTCAATTTATCTAAAACCAGCTGTTAAATGCATTCTTGTAACTTTTAAAAACAAGTTAATGTGATGCAAATTTGCAAAAAGTCTAAAAGTCCAAAAAACTATCCGATCTTGAATGATTAAATCTCATAAACTTTTTAAGAAATAAATTTCAATTCTTTTTAAAAAAAACTATCAGGATGTTTCTCAATTTTCATTTCCTTTTGATATTTTCTTTTGAATCTGACCGAATATATATAAATTTGTAAATATATAGTATATATATATATATGTATATAAACGTGTATTGTGGGTTCCAATCCCCCATTTGTATGGGATGGATGGCACATGGGGACAAGAAACAACATGCATGTAGCCATAACTTGTAAGGGCCCCATCTCAATACTTCATTCTTTTGGACATATGAATACTAAGCTTAACTTTGATGATTGAAAAGGGAATACCTCGGTAAGGAAGAAGAACAAGAGCTATATCGGTAGGACTCTCTGTAAGTTGAATATTTTGAATTTTTAAGGTTGAACTTTAAGAAAAGAAAATATGTGTGCCAAATTGGAAACGGTATAAAATTAGAAGCATTAGGTTCTTATAGAGGTGTATATGAGTTGGGTTGGATGATTTGAAATATTTTTACAAAACAACCTAATTATGGCGGTTTGGGAAAATCTTATCTTAACCCAATCCATTCAAAAGTATAACCCAACCCAACCCTTGCGAGTTATGGTAGGTTGGACGGTTTGGTAATATACATAAAATTGAGGAATGAAATATGATAAATATTACAAAAAATATACAAAACAACTTATTTGTTATTACAATCATTCAAACATATAATAAAATTGTTAAGGCTTATAATCAAATACTTCAAATCATTAATCAAGTACTTCAAAAGTTTGAATAATAGATGTCTCAAATCGCCGAGGGGTTATTTGCTTAGCACTTAGTAGCGTTGTAGTGCGAGCCGAGAGGGGTGAGTGCAACATGAGGTCGCAAATTGTTTGAGCTAGGCCTAACCCAATTATATTGACGCAACGTAGGTTTGCGGAAGGATCGACAAGCGTCTAAACCCTTTGATAAACGCGATTACGAATTGTAAAACACGAAAATTCAAGAGAAAACTCTCTAAAAAGATGAACTTTTATTAATCAATAAACTGATTAACAATGAAACCTAACACCCTATTTATAATCTAAAATAATAGAAAGATAAATACTAAACTTAATAAAAGGATAATTAAGAAAATTAAACCTAACCTTAATCTAACATAATTGAAAAAGATAATAACCTAATTAATAAATAATTGGAAATATCTAAATGGATAAATAAGGAATGAAGAAAAGAAAGAGGAGTTGGTCACGTGAGGTTTCTTGAATTGGATGAATCATGCGACACCAGTGAGTTGGCAAACAGTGCTGGAAGTGACTTTTGAAGTGAGTTGGCAAACATGCAACTCACTTGCAACTCGCTTCGGCTGCTGTTTGCAATTCTTAGTTTGTTCCTCAATTTTTCTCGCAACTCTCTTTATAATTAGTGCTTTCCTTCTACCCCTTCTTCGATGCCAAGTTCCGAGCCTCTTTTGGGCTCGTTTACCTTTTCGAGCTCGATTATTATTATTTGTAAAACCCTTAATTATCTCTCAAATTCTCCGAATTCTCCCTGTATCAGTCACCCTCACTTGAAAAGAACTCGTCCTCGAGTTCACTTGAAAAACAGCTTTACTTGGCTCGTAAAACATGCGTTTCGTCAAACCGCTTGGATGTACAACTCGGCCTTCAAAATTTAAAATTTTCGACCGGTCTTTAAAATCCAACGGAGGTTGTCGCGATTGTTTCCATACGAGCGATATTTTATTAAACTCGTAAGGGTGAGAGATTAGAGTAACGTTACCTGGAATTATTGCACTTTGAACCGGAGCCGTGGGTGCCTGAAGAGTGGAAGCATCACCTTTGGGATCATCGTTCTTGACATCTTGTGACAACGGTTTCATTGGCTCGAGAATGTCTTCCACTAGCTTCCTTTCGATTTCTTTGACCGGGGACCCGAAATCTGTCGTCGGCTCTTTCGGATCGGTACAGGTTTCATGGTGTGATTTTGTTTCGAAAGGAGCGGCTTTATCTTCACCCTTGTCCGGCAAGACTTCCTCTTTTTCCGGTGGGTTTTCCAGGATGGGCGGTTGATTGGATAGGGAAGAAATTGAACTCAAAATACGATTATTATCGTTGCCCTTCTTGTTGGTGCTTTCATCGAAGCTGTCAACTGGTCTCATGGCAATTTTGAGTTCACCCCAACGAAATAGTACAATGTCGTGTTGACGCTTGTAAGTGGCGTTGGTATCGAATTGCCACGGTTGACCCAATAGAATGTGGCAAGCGTTCATATCAAGGACGTCACATTGTACCTCTTCTCGATAGTGTTTGCCAATGGAGATGGGTACCCGACAAGTTTGTGTGACTCTAACTTGAAAGCCATACTTGACCCACCCAAGAGAATATGGAGCTTCATGGGGTTGAGTGGGTAGATTAAAGTAGTCGACCAATTTCTGGGACACGAGGTTCACACAACTACCGTCGTCGATAACTAGTTTACATACCTTTTTGTGTACCGAACAATGCGATCGAAAAAGATCTTCGTGTTGGCTTTCTTCCTTTGACGAAAGGAGTATTCGTTGAAGAACGACGTGGATCTTTTCTTGGGAATCTTCCTCCTCCTCTTCGGATCCGGAACTCGATGGATCGACCCGGTTAAGGTTGCCATTAAATGGCGCCATAGTCGGTCCTTCAAACCTGTCTCTTCTCCGACGGTTGTCGTTGACGATGTTGGGTTGAAGCCTATTAACAACCGCTGTCAGATTCGCGAGTATTGTGGATAAGGCCACATCCGACTCAGCCAAACCTGCTTTGGTAGCAAGTTGTTGATCTGCCATTGATGGTGAAAAGACAGGCGAATCCTGCTCTGATACCACTTGACGCAGCGTAGGTTTGCGGAAGGATCGACAAGCATCTAAACCCTTTGATAAACGTGATTACGAATTGTAAAACACGAAAATTCAAGAGAAAACTCTCTAAAATGATGAACTTTTATTAATCAATAAACTGATTAACAATGAAACCTAACACCCTATTTATAATCTAAAATAATAGAAAGATAAATACTAAACTTAATAAAAGGATAATTAAGAAAATTAAACCTAACCTTAATCTAATATAATTGAAAAAGATAATAACCTAATTAATAAATAAATGGAAATATCTAAATGGATAAATAAGGAATGAAGAAAAGAAAGAGGAGTTGGTCACGTGAGGTTTCTTGAATTTGGATGAATCATGCGACACCAGTGAGTTGGCAAACAGTGCTGGAAGTGACTTTTGAAGTGAGTTGGCAAACATGCAACTCACTTGCAACTCGCTTCGGCTGCTGTTTGCAATTCTTAGTTTGTTCCTCAATCTTTCTCGCAACTCTCTTTATATTTAGTGCTTTCCTTCTATCCCTTCTTCGATGCCAAGTTCTGAGCCTCTTTTGGGCTCGTTTACCTTTTCGAGCTCGATTATTATTATTTGTAAAACCCTTAATTATCTCTCGAATTCTTCGAATTCTCCCTGTATCAGTCACCCTCACTTGAAAAGAACTCGTCCTCGAGTTCACTTGAAAAACAGCTTTACTTGGCTCGTAAAACATGCGTTTCGTCAAACCGCTTGGATGTACAACTCGGTCTTCAAAATTTAAAATTTTCGACCGGTCTTTAAAATCCAACGGAGGTTGTCGCGATTGTTTCCATACGAGCGATATTTTATCAAACTCGTAAGGGCAAGAGATTAGAGTAACGTTACCTGGAATTATTGCACTTTGAACCGGAGCCGTGGGTGTCTGAAGAGTGGAAGCATCACCTTTGGGATCATCGTTCTTGACATCTTGTGACAACGGTTTCATTGGCTCGAGAATGTCTTCCACTAGCTTCCTTTCGATTTCTTTGACCGGGGACCAGAAATCTGTCGGCGGCTCTTTCGGATCGGTACAGGTTTCATGGTGTGATTTTGTTTCGAAAGGAGCGGCTTTATCTTCACCCTTGTCCGGCAAGACTTCCTCTTTTTCCGGTGGATTTTCCGGGATGGGCGGTTGATTGGATAGGGAAGAAATTGAACTCATAATACGATTATTATCGTTGCCCTTCTTGTTGGTGCTTTCATCGAAGCTGTCAACTGGTCTCATGGCAATTTTGAGTTCGCCCCAACGAAATAGTACAACGTCGTGTTGACGCTTGTAAGTGGCGTTGGTATCGAATTGCCACGGTTGACCCAATAGAATGTGGCAAGCGTTCATATCAAGGACGTCACATTGTACCTCTTCTCGATAGTGTTTGCCAATGGAGATGGGTGCCCGACAAGTTTGTGTGACACTAACTTGAAAGCCATACTTGACCCACCCAAGAGAATATGGAGCTTCATGGGGTTGAGTGGGTAGTTTAAAGTAGTCGTCCGATTTCTGGGACACGAGGTTCACACAACTACCGTCGTCGATAACTAGGTTACATACCTTTTTGTGTACCGAACAATGCGATCGAAAAAGATCTTCGTGTTGGCTTTCTTCCTTTGACGAAAGGAGTATTCGTTGAAGAACGACATGGATCTTTTCTTGGGAATCTTCCTCTTCCTATTCGGATTCGGAACTCGATGCATCGACCCGGTTAAGGTTGCCATTAAAAGGCGCCATAGCTGGTCCTTCAAACCTGTCTCTTCTCCGACGGTTGTCGTTGACGATGTTGGGTTGAAGCCTATTAACAACCGCTGTCAGATTCGCGAGTGTTGTGGATAAGGCCACATCCGACTCAGCCAAACCTGCTTTGGTAGCGTGTTGTTGATCTTCCATTGATGGTGAAAAGACAGACGAATCCTGCTCTGATACCACTTGACGCAGCGTAGGTTTGCGGAAGGATCGACAAGCGTCTAAACCCTTTGATAAACGTGATTACGAATTGTAAAACACGAAAATTCAAGAGAAAACTCTCTAAAAAGATGAACTTTTATTAATCAATAAACTGATTAACAATGAAACCTAACACCCTATTTATAATCTAAAATAATAGAAAGATAAATACTAAACTTAATTAAAGGATAATTAAGAAACTTAAACCTAACCTTAATCTAATATAATTGAAAAAGATAATAACCTAATTAATAAATAAATGGAAATATCTAAATGGATAAATAAGGAATGAAGAAAAGAAAGAGGAGTTGGTCACGTGAGGTTTCTTGAACTTGGATGAATCATGCGACACCAGTGAGTTGGCAAACAGTGCTGGAAGTGACTTTTGAAGTGAGTTGGCAAACATGCAACTCACTTGCAACTCGCTTCGGCTGCTGTTTGCAATTCTTAGGCATTGTTTGGCAAAAAAAGCTTATAAGCTAGCTTATTTTTCTGGTACATGTTTGGATGACCATAAGCTAGCTTTTCAAAACGCTACTTTCACTAGTGTTTCATGAGCTTATGGAGCTTTTGATTTTTTTCTTCCAAAAATACCCTCATTAATATTAATTATTATTTATCAACTATTTTTTTAATATGTCCTTTTTGGTTATTTAAATGCTTATAAGCTACTTTTTGCTAAACGTGACTTTTTTATCAGCTACCAGCTAGCTTATAAGTCAACAGCTTGCTTATCAGCTACCAGCTAGCTTATAAGTCATAAGCTAGCTTATCAGCTAGGTTGCCAAACATAGCCTTAGTTTGTTCCTCAATCTTTCTCGCAACTCTCTTTATATTTAGTGCTTTCCTTCTATCCCTTCTTCGATGCCATGTTCCGAGCCTCTTTTGGGCTCGTTTACCTTTTCGAGCTCGATTATTATTATTTGTAAAACCCTTAATTATATCTCGAATTCTTCGAATTCTCCCTGTATCATATATATAAATACAGTTTTATAGAAATTATATATTAGGGCGGGCAGGCGGGCAGAGCTAGTTGAGCTAGGCTATACCCAATTTTAATCCTTTTAATTGGCGGTTTGACATGTTGTCGGTTAGGCGGGTTGGGTTTAATTAGGTTGTTAGCGGGTTGGGTTGGACGGGTTTCGCAGGTTGATGGTTTTTTGTACACCCCTAGGCTCGCAAACACATCAACTCACCACCCAAAGGTAGTAAAGGGAAATTGACTAAAGGGTTCGTTTACGAAATACTTACCGGACAAGTGTTTATTGGGTAACTTTATCGTATTGGATGAACATGTTAAAGATTAAGAATCTTAACCCAGTAAGAGCGACGATAAGGATAGAGAGTCTTGCATGGTAAGTGAGAGTGATGACTTTTACTAGATAAACATTTATCAGATAACTTGTTGGACATAATGTCATGTTAATGAACTAAAATCTTACCCCAATAAGCTAAATGAAAGTATTAACTCTTACCTATAAATTCTTACCCAATAAGAATTATGTAAAGAACCCCTAAAAAATGGTTAGTTTGAGAATTAGCGTGAAAATATGGCTAAAAGTGAATGGGGGTGGAGATTGGCTATTTTAGTCAATTTCCCTAAATCTCAAATTTCATTTATTAATTAATAGTTTATTAAAATTAAAATATTTTCCTAACACATATTTTTTGTTTTTGTTTTTATAATGCAATAGTTTTATTTCTTGCATAATCTTTCTATATCGTACTTATAGTTAATGTTGTCTTGTAACCATATCCACCAAGTCATTTACCGGCACTAGAGTAAAGATGGGCACCTATCTTAAGAGCATATGATGACACGTGCCACTGTTTTAGGGTCATGTCGCAGTAGAAAAAAATTACCTTCCAAAAATGTTTCATCATATTGTCTCGTTGTACGCTCACATATTTCTTATAACTGCATCTATGATATAATCATAATGTAGCTAAGTTAATTTATAATGCCTGATTAAGGTTTCCCTTTCAAAATCTTGGGTCTCTTGTATAGCTTTTGTTTGAAATTGGTTTTTAGAGAAAATTGGTAACAGAAAAAAAACTAATCAACTAAGCTATCATGACATTATTACAATTTTTTTTATAGTTTTAATCCTTACCGTTAAACCCGTGTGACACAACTATCTTAATTTATCACTTTAGGGGCGGTAGTGTGTTGAGAAGTTGAGACTTAAGAGGCCAACGGTGATGCATTGAGAAGCTTGGACGTGAGTTTTGTGTGTTGCTGTCTTGCTAATTAGGATTGTCGATAATCAATTTTTATCCAAATAATAAAAAAATCCAAACTCAATTGGGTGGGGAAGAAGACGAAGATTGAATTGGATCAGCTATTGAGTTGCTGGGCTTCCCGTAGTGGGCTGACTTCATGGTTCAAAATAAAAAAGATCAGGTGGGCCGTTAAGTTAGTTATGTTTATTACTTGATTTGTTATTGTATAATGATTTAGTTAACCTCAAATCATTATTAGTTAATTTTTATGGTAACTGTAGGTTTCTGTACCAGTTTATGTGCACCGACTAATCCCCCGTACGACCACCAATGGTTTGGAGTTATCACAGGTGAACTTTCATGACCACAAATGCTTTAACAGTATCTTGATTCGAACCTGATAAAAGATCTATAAATCAATATTTTATAATTCATATTTTGAAGCAAAGAAACGGTTTTAGCAGATGATTTATAAACCTTTGAAATTCGAATGTTATTGTTTAATTAATTTTTGGTGAAGGAATACAATATTTTGGGGACAAGATAAAATATTTCCTAGAACCTTCTCAACGGACGTAGCCATCGGTAATGCCAGAAACCATCGGTGAAAGTCTGTCGGACAAATTTGTAAATTGAGGTTTAGACAAAGGGTTTGATAAAAATAATTAGATAAGAATAATGTATTATTAGAATGATCTGTTTATTTAGAATTTGTAGAAGAAACGGGTTAAAATTATCAGAAATGCACAAGAGGTGTGTCTTGTCTCCCATGTTAGTTTCAATTCTTGTGATGTTTGTATGGGTAGGCATGGGTTTAAATAATTTTCGTTTAATTATTTTTCCCATTTATTCAGGACATTAAAGTAGGGGTGCTCAAAAACCCGACCAACCCAACCCAACCCGAAGCAACCCGATGTCCAATCGAGTTGTAAAATCCTCAAACCGTATGTATTGGGTTGATATCGGGTTAGGATAATTTGAACCCAACCCAACCCGATGAACCCGATATATATATATATATAGAGAGGAAAGTTCAAATGAAAACTCAAATTCAATTGTAAACATGAGGACAAATCTCGTCCATTGATCGCAACCATATTTAAGCCATTCCTAAAATTCAGCTTTAGGGGTATTTTCGTCAAATTAGAATCAATGCCTATTTTTGTTGAATTTTTATTTTCTTTTTTAATTAAAAAACTTTTACCCCCTTAAATTTTAAAATAAATTATCTCAAAAATTACTAACATTTTAATCAAACAAATTACATCAAAAAAACGAGAATTTCGTGCTCTTCGATATGACATCCATCATGATATAGTTTTTTTTCTCGATTTAACCGTTTTTTACGTGAAATCGTGTATATGTGTTATATTCAGACTGAATATAACACATATACACGATTTCACGTTATAACACATATTCAGACTGAATATAACACATATTCAGTCTGAATATAACACATATTCAGACTGAATATAACACATAAAACCATGCGATAAACACGACCAATAATTGTGTGGTAAAACCTAATATGTGGTATATGATATCACGTGATGATCAAGTTCTTCAAACCGAGATGTAGCTGAAAAATATGAGGCTAGCGGTAGTTGAACAATAACCAAATCAAAAAAATTCATGCGATGTATTGATATGTATGTCACCAAGAAAACCAAAGATGGATAATAACAACAACAATATTCGATGAACAACACAGATGGTTAAGGGAGAATGGCCTTAGTATGCATGCGTGGCATGTATATGCAATGTGAAAGAATGCAGCAATAGATGTGAACAAAAGAAGACGTGAGTGATGAATATGTGTTATATTCAGACTGAATATGTGTTATATTCAGTCTGAATATGTGTTATATTCAGTCTGAATATGTGTTATATTCAGACTGAATATGTGTTATATTAAGTCTGAATATGTGTTATAACGTGAAATCGTCTGAAACCAATTTTCATCAAGAAACTAGAAAATTTGGCATTCCATTGTCTTGAGGATTGCTTTAAACCATATATCGACTTATGTAACTTACAAGCCATATTGGTCGCCCCCTTGGTTGACAATCCTTGAGGAATTTGCATGTACACCTCCTCATCCAGATCACCATGTAAAAACGCGTTATTTACGTCCAATTGAACTAATTTCCAGTCTCGAATTGCTGCTAAAGCAAGCATTGTTTTGATAGTAACTGATTTGGCAACTGGGCTATACGTACGTCTCCATATAATCGACTCCTTCTTGTTGAATGAATCCCTTAGCTACTAACCGTGCCTTGTATCTCTCAATTGTACCATCGGCCTTGAACTTGAGTTTATAAACCCATCGACATCCTACTTTATTCTTTCCTGGTGGTAAAGGAACGATCGTCCATGTATTATTGTCCTTCATGGCTTGTAACTCTTGTTCCATAGCCAAAACCCATTCCTTATGTTTGACAGCTTCTGAATAGGATCGTCTGAAGATATAGTTGCTGTAAAAGCTTTGAAGGAGGATGATAATTGTTCGTATGAAAGAACATTGGCCAAATCATATCGAGGCATATAACACATATACACGATTTCACGTTATAACACATATTCAGACTGAATATAACACATATACACGATTTCACGTTATAACACATATTCAGACTGAATATAACACATATTCAGTCTGAATATAACACATATTCAGTCTGAATATAACACATATTCAGACTGAATATAACACATAAAACCATGCGATAAACACGGCCAATAATTGTGTGGTAAAACCTAATATGTGGTATATCATATCACGTGGTGATCAAGTTCTTCAAACCGAGATGTAGCTGAAAAATATGAGGCTAGCGGTAGTTGAACAATAACCAAATCAAAAAAATTCATGCGATGTATTGATATGTATGTCACCAAGAAAACCAAAGATGGATAATAACAGCAACAATATTCGATGAACAACACAGATGGTTAAGGGAGAATGGCCTTAGTATGCATGCGTGACATGTATATGCAATGTGAAAGAATGCAGCAATAGATGTGAACAAAAGAAGACGTGAGTGATGAATATGTGTTATATTCAGACTGAATATGTGTTATATTCAGTCTGAATATGTGTTATATTCAGACTGAATATGTGTTATATTCAGTCTGAATATGTGTTATAACGTGAAATCGTGTATATGTGTTATATTCAGTCTAAATATAACACATATACACGATTTCACGTAAAAAACGGTTAAATCGAAAAAAAAAACTATATCATGATGGATGTCATATCGAAGAGCACGAAATTCTCGTTTTTTTGATGTAATTTGTTTGATTAAAATGTTAGTAATTTTTGAGATAATTTGATTTAAAATTTAAGGGGGTAAAAGTTTTTTAATTAAAAAAGAAAATAAAAATTCAACAAAAATAGGCGTTGATTCTCATCTTTCCAATTTTACCCTTGCGCGCTAAATATTCATTAAGTCATGGATAGAGTTTTCAACTTATTTACAAAATGTCACCGTGTTTTTTTTGCCATTGATCTCTTCACCAGATTATTAATCAACGGCTGTGGTTTGTCCTCACGTTTACAATTGAATTTGAGTTTTCATTTGAACCCACCCCTATATATATATATATATATATATATAGAGGAAGATTCAAACGAGGAGCGCACCAAAACGTGAGAACGTGAGGAGCAATTGACAGTTATGAATCACATGTGATTCACAACTGATCTGGAGGAGCAATTGACAGTTATGAATCACATATGATTTACAACTAAAATCATTAATGATCCGCGACTTGCACGCCTCGCGAACCACCTCGCGCCACTTTTGCGCGAATTTTCGAGTTAATCCGATTTTTTAGGGTTGTAAATCATATGTGATCAGAAGCATGGGAGTGCTCCTCACGTTCTCTTAAATTGATGCGCTCCTCGTTTGAACCCGCCTCTCTCTCTCTCTCTCTCTCTATATATATATATATATATATATATATATATATATTCAATCTCTTATCCATCTCTATATAACTCCTTCACACACACACATGTATATATATATATAGTAAATGCTAACATATATATGCAAATTGAGAAAAATAGTTGATGGTGATATATTTAAAATTTTACGAAATATGCAAGTCGGAGACGTCAAGTTATTTGATCATGTTTGGTTTAAACATTTTTATATGTAGTATCTATATATTGTGTGAATTATCGGTTGTATTTTAAATACATGTTTCCTTTATTTTTATGTTTCTAATTTTGATTTTACCTTGTTTAAACACAACCCGACCAACCCGATCAACCCGAACGGGTTGGGTTGGGTTGGGTTGTACCTTTGTTTGGGTTGGGTTGGGTTGAAATTTTTTCAAACCGCCAACATTGGGTTGATGTGTCGAAATGCCTTCAACCCGATCAACCCAACCCGTGAGCACCCCTACATTAAAGTGAATTTAATGCATGGAAGTATGTGATTTTTTTTTAAATTTGTATTGTACATTTGGCCATACAGAGGTCCTTAACTCATATAGTGGAAAGTGTTTCTTTGTACTATAAACGTCCCTATGTTTTTTTTGGAAGGGTGTTTTAGGCTATACCTAGACTAATCTCGATAAATTATGACTGCAAGAAATCAGTCATGATAAACTCAGTGATCACAATTGTTATGTACGCTTGAATTCGAACCCTGAGTAGATGGGATAAACATCCCTATGTTGTAAAAGCAAGACGGTGTATTTTGTCAAACTTGGGATATTTTATTGTACGAGCATAACAAGTGTTATTTTTGGAAAAAAGAAATGAGAATTAGTTGAACAAAGTTAAAAGATGATTTTGTGATATGATTGTATTTGTAAAAGAGTTATAGACATTAATTTGAAATGAAGGATGTCATTGTTGCATAAAACTATGATTCTCACAAAGTCTTAGGCATACCCAACTTTTTTAACGAGTCAGAGTTTTTAATGAGCCACTCGTTTCAACTCGTTTATCTTGAGCTCGATCTTAACAATTTTCGAGCTCGAGTCGATCTCGAACTGTAACATCCTAAAAACAGGGCTAATTTAAACCTTAAAATTTCACAAGTTATGATCATAAAACTTCAAACTTATATAACAAGAGGATCAACTGTAAGGTTTTTATATACATAAAACATCTACTCATATAACTTATTAATCTAATCATAACATAATAATCAGATTAACCAAGCTATCTAAACATCTGTCCCAAAAATATCAAAAGAATATCTAGATCCCCTGTCATCTCCAAGTTGAATCTTTCCAAAAGTCCTCTTCACACATCCCCGCTTACTTCCCGGAGCTTGTACCTGGTAAGAAAATTCAACTTGAACAATTAGGCTTTCGCCTAGTGAGAATATTCAAATCAAATTAAAATTTAACAATTAAAATCTCAACAGATAAATCAAACATGTTTTCACTCATCTTACCGTACAACAACTCCTTTCAACAATGGTAATCTACCCCACTCCCATAACTATGACTAATTCACCTAGTCATATTATCATATACCATAGCCTTCTACGAATCAATCCCAGATTCTAGATCAATGCTCTCATCCAATAAATCGCAATTACACATGCCTATTTATTGGAAAGGAAGTAGAGATTACAATTACTCATGCCAATCTCTATTCTTCCTCAGAAATCAGGAATTACGATTACTCACATCAATCCCATAATTTCTCAACAATGCAAAATAGGAATTACGATTACTCACATCAATTCCATATTTAACATACACTCAGGAATTACGATTACTCACATCAATTCCTTATTTCATATAAATGGGAATTACAATTTCTCACATCAATTCCACATTTAACATACACACACTGGAATTACGATTACTCACATCAATTCCATGTGTTTATATCAAACTAGTGCCTATGGATCCATTACACTCTATCATAAGTATATACAATACCATATACTACATGGTAGCTAAATATCGTGTATCCAAAATATGGGCACAATAATTCCACAATGAAGGCACAAGTATATACCGACAATGGGATCGCTACAAGTAATAAAGTGGTAAATATACCGAGATCGTATCCACAGGGATTGGACTTCAAAGTTCGAGTCCTAAGTCGAGAATACACCGATTTCAATGAAAATATTGTTGGTTGGTTTGGAAAATGATTAAACTCTTGAATAATAAAAAAATGGGTATGGATGTGAGTTCCCTTGAGATTTTTGTAGTAACAAGATGGTTAGTTGCTTTATAGCACCAAAAGTTCATAAAAAGCCCGATCTCTCGAAATGCATGCGATTTATAAACCGGTCCTACAAAGTTTCCATAAAGTGTCCATTGTTACCGACTCTCGATCTTGCCGATTTAATTAAGTTTGACTCTAAACGTCAAGTTCTACCAATATGGAGATTTACACCCAAATCTCTTTGTGATATAAATCTCGACCGGCGTTTGAACCTTAGTAAATCATACAAAACCCGCCTCTCGACGTGGTTATCAAAGACTCTCTCAAATCTTTGTGCATCACTTAAGCCGTATTTCGAATCCGCCCCTCTCGAGGTCTAAGATCTAATATTAACACATCAAAGTGATCGGCTTATCCGCGTTGAGTTTAAGTCTCGACTCAAGTGACCAATCTCGAGAGTTAGTAACAAATGGCCACACCCAAGTGTTGCCTACTAGTCTCAAGTTTGTTCACACCCACACCCAATGGTGCTTAGCTAATAATTAAAGTAAAAGACATAATGTAAGAAATGAAATACTTGTTAACTACTTGCATTAAGATAAAAATAAACTACAAACTTAGACGGAAAGTAAATGCGGAAATTAAATGCAAGAAAGTTAAAGACAATAAATTAAACTACAACTAAGATAACAAAATGCAAGCTAAAGATTAACTTCTACATTTTATTTGGAGTTCCTCTACAAGTGACCCAAGCTCCTTCTTTTATAGTCCCCAAGAATGGGTATTACCCAATGGACAAAGTTCACATTATCCAAAGGATAATACCAAAACCACCTTCTAGAGCCCATGGTTTTGCTGAGTTTTCTGCACTAGAATGCCAGCTCTTAGATGCTCTCCTTTGTCCAGTTAATCGCTTTATCCGCTGGTCCGAAGCAAAATCCGTTCGTGCCCACAGTGGGAACACTGTGCCCACAGTGGGCATCGCTGCACAACATTAAACCCCAAATATTGATGCAAATAACCATAAAACGTCCTCAACAACTCCAAATAAAAATAAATTAACAAAATGAAAAACACGAACACATAAACATAAAACACAACTAAAACGGAAGAAAAACTCACACAAATGACGTGTAAATAACGATCAAAATGAGAGTTATCACTACATCTCATAACATATTCTATAATAAGAATATAAATATTTCATCTCCTCAACTTCTTAGCTATCCCCTTTTTGCAATTTAGCACGGAAATCCCAACATAGCATCATTCTTTATTCATCTATTTGGACTAATTACTGATAAAGACAAGTCCTTACAACTATCGACAACTTATGAAAAAAATCATATTTATAACAGAATGATAATTTCGCAACCTTCAGAGGCGACATACTCCACTTCTCGCAACCAACAGTGGCGAAAAGTTCTACTTCTCGCAACCAACAGTAGCGAGATTCTCACTTCTCGCAACAGTGGCTTGCGAGATACTCACTTTGCGCCACAGTGGCTTGCGCAAAGTGAACATTTTGCGAGCACTGTTCATCGTCTTCATCATTAAGACAGTTCATAAAAACTTCTAAATAAGCCAACTACTCATCAATAAAGTTCTACTAACATGTTAAGACACACATATTACACATCTATTTCAACATTAATTGCTGAATTTTAAAGAGAGTTGAATAAACTCACCTGATCAGTTTCTGGACACTGTGCTTTTCACCAAAAATTTCTTCCTCAACTTAATCAAATCTGAACATAAGACTTACAGCTTAATTTACTATTCATAAGAAGAAATCAGTAGCATAAAAACATAATTTCTTACCACACTTTCAATATCCTTTCTTTTTCTTCCATTCTTTCTCTCGATCTCTCACTCTGTTTAGCCGAGAATACCCACACCCATCTACACTTAAGATTTAAAATCTTGACACCTCATCCTTTTAATCTGATGAGTCAAAACCTAAATCCCAAATAAACCTCAAACTTCAACTAAATGACACATTAAACCTTCAAGTTAATATTTCAAATTAACTTTATACCTTAGTCAAATACAAAAATAACCCTTTTTCACATTAAATAATATAATGGGGAATTCGAGGTGTTACAATACTCCCCAACTTGAAAATGATTTCGTCCTCGAAATCGAAGCTAAACAAACAAATGGGGATATCTATTCCTCATATCTTCCTCCGTTTCTAACGTTACGTTAGCACCTCGATGGTTTCCATTGTACTTTGACATATCCACTTCTTATTAAAACATCACTTTCTAATTGGTCTTTCTACAATTACTTAATCACAAATAAAGATCCCGAAAGAATAGAAACTCAATTCTCCACATTATTAAATCTCATATCCTTTCAACATTACCCGCTCCCCAACTTGGAAAATTTTGCAATTCTCCTTGAATAACTATATAGTTATCAAATCTTTATCCAACTATTATACTTGATCTTAATTTAACTGCTTATCCTCTTATCAAAAACCGCAACTGATATAACTAACTAGTAATCAAACGATTTGGACACAACCAACAATTAACCTGCGCGAAGGAATGGAGTTAACGAGGAACGTACCAGAAACGATGTCTCTTGCTTCTTTAACTTCTTCAGCTGTCATATGATACACTCGGCTCGTTGGCTTTGGAATATCAGTTCTCTTACTTTGACCTCCCTCCTTCTTCAACTTTGGGCAATCCCGACGGTAATGGCCAGGTTGCTTGCATTCATAGCACGTAGATCCTCGAATAGGACAATTATTCATAGAATGCCCACTTTTCCCACACTTATAACATTCAAACATGGTCCCCTGACATGGACCAAAATGCTTATTTCTACATTTCGAACACCAATTCGGTTCTTGACGCGGCTCTAAATGCGGGCCATCAGAAAAGGGCTTTGATACATACGATGATCCCGATCGAACTTCCCCTTTTCTTTTCTCTCCTACCTGCGCTTTCTCTTCTTTGTCCCTAGCATACATTTCTTCTATTACTTTCGCTTCTTCAATAGTTTCTCTTAACGTAGAAGCTCTCGAACTTCGGACCCTTGTCATCATATCTGCCGGTAGACCCTTCAAATAAGCCTTAACTTTATCTTTTTCAGTCGGAGCCACATGCCCCACCAAGTTAAGCTTTTCCATGAAAGATTTTGTATACTTTCTCACCGTCATATTGCCTTTCTTGAGATTCCGGAACTCTTCCTCGATTCGATCCATTTCAGTTTCGTTACAGTATTCCTCCAGAATATTTGCTTTGAACTGTTCCCAAGTCATGGCATTCAGAACTGCTTCCGACACTGAAGCTGACAACACGTTCCACCATGATAATGCGTTACCGCGTAACATCTGTAATCCAAATCTAACTTTCAACTTTTCATCATAACACTCACAAGCTCGAAAGGCTTGTTCAATTTCTCTTAGCCAATTCATACAGGCTATTGGGCTATCTTCTCCTTTGAATTCTGGTGGTTTACAGTTCAAAAAGGTTTTATAGGAGCAATTTCTATCAACCCTTCTTTCCGTCTCTGGACCTGGGTTACCAGTTGGATTTTGTAACGACCAGGACCAAAACGGATTTAAATTTAATGTGTCGTGGACAAGTGAAATAAAAACGGTAGTTGAGGGGCTAGTTGGTAAAATTGAGGTGGAGTATATAATGGCACAAAACCCTAGACAACATTCCATTTTCCTGTTTTGTGTATGTTTGTTGGCGGCTGATTCTAGAGAGAAAGGGAGGAGAAAAAGGGTTTTGGTGAAGGTTTTGTGCATTGGTTGGAGAGGAGCATCAAGCATTGAAACCTGGAAGAAGGATTCAAGATTTGGATTTTGTTCTGCAATCAATCAGACCAGGTAATTCGAAGCCCAGATTCCTACTTTGTTGCTACGTTTTGATTGTTAGAATGTTAGTGAGTTCTTGCTAAAAGTCATTCAAGACTCCTAAAGAAGGTTAAGGATCATTAAAACAAGTTTAATCAGTAAAGTTTGTGGAGAAATGATTATAGATGCTTAAGTAAGTGATTCGTCGCATTATATTACTGATTTCAGAGTGTTTAGTAAGATTTCGAACCAGTTAGTTCACCCAGCAGTCGTCCGGAAACCTTCAAGTATGAAGGTGTCCGGGTGAGTGTCCGGGAAGTTCTTGACCGTAGTGTAGAAGGTGTCCGGACATAGAGTTGTCCGGAAAATCTATGTCGTCCGGATAAGAGTCGTTGTCCGGGTACTATTCGGTCCGGAAAAGTGAGGTTATCCGGTAACCTGTCCGGAAAAGTGTGGTTATCCGGAAATCAGAGGTGTCCGGACATTTTAGTGTCCGGTAAGTAGAAACATCCGGAAAGTGAGAGTGTCCGGTAAGTGGTATCCGAACCGTTTGGTTAGTCAGCTTATGTGTTTATCCTTTAACCCAGGTAGATCGTTTGGGGAGTACAGAGCAAGGTAGGAGGGAAGCAAACGTATCAGGTGAGTTTTCTAAACTAAAACGTGTGGATTTTAACATGTTTTCTAAAGCAAATACATGATGAGAAATGCCATGTTTTATTCTTATGCTTTAAATTGCATGAAAGTTGTTTAACAGTTTTAAATGAGATTTGTGTATGATTTATGGGGCGGGCCTATCCCGTGTATGATTTATGGGGCGGACCTATTCCGTGAATGCTTTTATGTGAAAGTTTTATGTGAAAGTTTTATGTGAGATGTATGCATACATTGTGTAGACGTAAATTGGCTAAGTCGGGGGGAGGTTCCGCCAGTACTCACGTCGGGGGGAGGTTCCGTTTATGCCATGGGAATGAGTCCCAGTAAGGCAGCGTGATACTGACTCGTTGTCACCCTCGGGTGACTTCAGGGTGCCATTTACGGGAGTGGATTTATCCGGGAAAGATTTTTACTGTTCAGCTATGTGAAAGTTTATTATTGAAAGTCTTGTATACATTTGAAAGTTATGAGAAAGTTTTATGCAAAGATATTTGAAAGTTAGAAACTGTCTTTAAAAGTTTTGAGGACTGTCAGGAGGGACTCACTAGACCTCATGGTCTAACCCTCGCATTTTCCAAACTAAACCTTTTCAGGCAAGCAGATTGCATGAGGCTCAGGTAGTCGAGCAAGAGCAGGATAGAGCACAGATGCAAATAGAGATATCGTCACTCATATTCTAGTAATAGTTATTCTCAGTTGTGTATAGGTTGTTTCCGCCAACCTAAGTTATTTAGTCAGATGTAAAGAAATTTTATGGATCCAGTTTGGTAATTGTTTAATATTAATGCTAGTTATGCTTAATTTAGACTGGGTTGTTACAGATGTATCACACTGAAATCAATTCCTGTTCGCATCGGTTCCGCACTTCGATCATTAAACATTTTCATAAACATTTCTGCTTGTCTTCCCATAGTGGTGTTCATCATTTCAGCTTGTCTTTCCATTGATGCATTCATCAATCTGGTTACATTGTTCATTATACGACCTTCCATGCCTGAATCCGGTGGTGTTTGATCAGCAGTACTGGTACCCCCTCTATGTACCGGATTACGCACTCTTCCTAAAGAAAGAAAATCTGGTGGCATCTCATGAACTCCGCCTACTCCAGTTGGTCTTTCTCCCGTCCCATCTAACCAAGTCCTATCCACAGAAGAATTAGGAGACCTCGGCGGTGTATTTACCATTATTCTGAATGAGCACAAAAGAATACCCATCAGAAATGGTTTATACATAACTAGACATACAAAACGTACTTTACCGCTCAACAGTCACTGTAATAATTTGAAACAAGTATGCTTGTGTAACGATATATTCATAATAACAGTAGTTAATTGAAATTGCGAACATATTATACATGAGAATCCTCATTACCATCGTTACAGTACTAACTTCGCGTATTTCCGTCGACTCTAAAACTACCCAGTCTTAGCAATTCTACCCATACCTCACGGATCATAACTTAATTCATCACAGCTTAAGTCTAGGTATCTCAAAATCATATCTAGTTCACTTAAACTACTACTCTGATACCATCTTGTAACACCCTAAAAACAAGGCTAATTTAAACCTTAAAATTTCACAAGTTATGATCATAAAACTTCAAACTTATATAACAAGAGGATCAACTGTAAGGTTTCTATATACATAAAACATCTACTTAAATAACTTATTAATCTAATCATAACATAATAATCAGATTAACCAAGTTATCTAAACATCTGTCCCAAAAATATCAAAAGAATATCTAGATCCCCTGTCATCTCCAAGTTGAATCTTTCCAAAAGTCCTCTTCACACATCCCCGCTTACTTCCCGGAGCTTGTACCTGGTAAGAAAATTCAACTTGAACAATTAGGCTTTCGCCTAGTGAGAATATTCAAATCAAATTAAAATTTAACAATTAAAATCTCAACAGATAAATCAAACCTGTTTTCACCCATCTTACCGTACAACAACTCCTTTCACCTAGTCATATTATCATATACTAGAGCCTTCTACGAATCAATCCGAGATTCTAGATCAATGCTCTCATCCAATAAATCGCAATTACACATGCCTATTTATTGGAAAGGAAGTAGAGATTACAATTACTCATGTCAATCTCTATTCTTCCTCAGAAATCAGGAATTACGATTACTCACATCAATCCCATAATTTCTCAACAATGCAAAATAGGAATTACGATTACTCACATCAATTCCATATTTAACATACACTCAGGAATTACGATTACTCACATCAATTCCTTATTTCATATAAATGGGAATTACGATTTCTCACATCAATTCCACATTTAACATACACACACTGGAATTACGAATACTCACATCAATTCCATGTGTTTATATCAAACTAGTGCCTATGGATCCATTACACTCTATCATAAGTATATACAATACCATATACTACATCTCATAACATATTCTATAATAAGAATATAAATATTTCATCTCCTCAACTTCTTAGCTATCCCCTTTTTGCAATTTAGCACGGAAATCCCAACATAGCATCACTCTTTATTCATCTATTTGGACTCATTACTGATAAAGACAAGTCCTTACAACTATCGACAACTTATGATAAAAATCAGTTTTATAACAGAATGATAATTTCGCAACCTACAGAGGCGACATACTCCACTTCTCGCAACCAACAGTGGCGAAAAGTTCTACTTCTCGCAACCAACAGTAGCGAGATTCTCACTTCTCGCAACAGTGGCTTGCGAGATACTCACTTTGCGCCACAGTGGCTTGCGCAAAGTGAACATTTCGCGAGCACTGTTCATCGTCTTCATCATTAAGCCAGTTCATAAAAACTTCTAAATAAGCCAACTACTCATCAATTAAGTTCTACTAACATGTTAAGACACACATATTACACGTCTATTTCAACATTAATTGCTGAATTTTAAAGAGAGTTGAATAAACTCACCTGATCAGTTTCTGGACACTGTGCTTTTCACCAAAAATTTCTTCCTCAGCTTAATCAAATCTGAACATAAGACTTACAGCTTAATTTACTATTCATAAAAAGAAATCAGTAGCATAAAAACATAATTTCTTACCACACTTTCAATATCCTTTCTTTTTCTTCCGTTCATTCTCTCGATCTCTCACTCTGTTTAGTCGAGAATACCCACACCCATCTACACTTAAGATTTAAAATCTTGACATCTCATCCTTTTAATCTGATGAGTCAAAACCTAAATCCCAAATAAACCTCAAACTTCAACTAAATGACACATTAAACCTTCAAGTTAATATTTCAAATTAACTTTATACCTTAGTCAAATACAAAAATAACCCTTTTTCATATTAAATAATATAATGGGGAATTCGAGGTGTTACACGAACACTCATTAAAACTCGTTTAACTTAACGAGACAAGCTCCATAACACCAATGTTGACTCGACTAGTCCGAAAACTTGATTAAAATTTTCAAGTCGAGTCAGATCATACACTTTTTCAAATCAAATATGTTCATAAGTTATATAATCAACGTTTAAAATTATTTGGATCAAGCCAATAAACGAGCTAATCGATCTCGAATTCGAGCCCGTAAACGGGTATCGAGCTCGAGCTCAAACATTGAAAAAATATTCGAGCTCGATCCTTACTGTGAGAAGCGCTCGAGCCCGATAATATTTTTCGAGTCAAGCTCGAATAACCTGTAACTCGACTTAAGACCCCTAATTGTGATGAACGATTTTGAACCAATGATATTTGAGAACAAATAAAAGATTTTACTGGTTAAAATGCATAGTGAAGTTACCGTAATCAATCATCAATCAATATATCTATAAAGGAAAATCATAACATGATGACATGGCACAATGAGAGGCCTTCATTGTTATTTTTCTAATTTCTTCTAATTTTGATTTTTTTTATTGGTTAACCTTGGTTAAGAGATGATTAATATTGTTTAGGATGTCCCACATTGGTAGAAAGATGAAAACTTAGGTAATGAAGATGTGTATATAAAGGGTTTGGTTGATGTTGTTTATATATGTGAAATGGTGTTTAGCTAAATATAGCTAAACCCAAGTTTAATGATTAAATTAAATCTGTATTATATTTTTTTCATTTTTTTAAATGCTCTCAACCAAAGTTTGATGGTTTAAGTATCAAGATATAAATTAAAGAATTAAACAATCAATATATAAATATAATTTTCTATTTTTTTTAAATGATTTAAGAAAAAGGAAAAAGTGGGGAACTCCTAAAATCACGTTGCTTTATGCTTTCTTGTTTGACTTTTATTCCTTTCTTTTACCTTCAATTAAGTCGCTTAACCCCATGGCATGATTCAAAAAGTTACTCCCGTTTAAAATATATATAAGTGCAAAATAATACTATTATTTTACGACATCTTGATATTAGTTTTGATTTGTTATTAAGATTATCTTATTTATAAATATTTATATTAAGTATAATTTACATCTATTTTGAAATACTAGAAGTCTACTCGCGGCCTCGCGCAATGCAACGTGTATATCTCGATTTTAATGTTCTAATTTATTTTAATGTGTGGTTTTGAGAAAACGGTTATGCTTTTTTATAAATTTGTTTAAAAAATGACGCTTTTTAATAAGTTCATGATGATTTGAAAGTGGTTAGAGATAAAGATTAATTAATTAATAAGAGTCAACGATTTAACGATTTGAAGGTTGTTAGAGATAAGTATTAATCAAGTAATTAACATTAAAAGCGGTACATAAAGCTTCATTAGTTATTTTTAAGAGATTTTAAGTAATTAGCATTAAATAGCGGTATATGAAGCTTTAGAGATTGTTTTTAAGAGTTTTTCATAAATGCTTTATAATATAGTATAGATATACAAACATGAGAGTTGTAACTTTTTCAATAAAAAGAAAACCGTAATATTTTATTCATGACAAGAAAATATAATGCATGATTTGATATTGATATATGATTTGGTTAAACCTTTTTATAGAATAATCAATGCTTATAAATTTTGTAGACTAAAATCACTCTATGTATAATGAAGATCAATTGAGAACAATACTTATTTATAGAGCGCGGGAATCAACACAATCATATATGATTTTACATTAATCTGCGAAAAAATGACTTCGGCCACGACTTTAGACCCGCGTGGAAAAATTGTCGATAGCGATAACATGTAAATTTGTACCCACATTGATGAAAAGTCTGCAAAATACTATTATAAGATTTTTGCATAACATTTACTTGGTGACTATTTATACGATTTTCAGGGATAAAAACCAACAAAATTAAATTCCATCAAAACAAACCCTGCTCAAATAAATTCAAACCTCATTAGGAGCACTAATTCACACTTGGTACGATCAGATTAATATTGCATAAAGTACACAAATCTTGATCTACAAGTTACGTTCGTCTTTGCTTGATCGATCGATAATTACTTAGTTAGGTGTAACCTTGCTTATACTTACGAAAGAGATCTTCGGTTTTTGCATTCCTAAATGCACAACAGCCTACCAAATAAACACAAATCAAAGCCACAAGGGTTATGATCAAAATTATATTTGCTCTCCTCCATTCCTTCTTCAAGTTCTCCAACAATCCGGCCTTGCATGAATTACAACTATAGCAAAGCCCAGTCTGCTCGTTGCTCCAGTTGAGGCAATCCATGTCGGCCGCATTATTTATGGGACTAATCCAATATGTCGGGTTCACAAAAGTGTATCCGCATTGAGTCGGAGGCTTACAACATCCCGACTGTATTTAATTAAAAAAACAAAACAAAAAAGAGTTAATTAATTACTATTACAAATATATTTGATGGTTAATTAGAATCTTTGCCTTTTCCTATTCTTAGGAAAACCATTTTTTCACTTATTCTCTCATCTCTTTGAGAATAATTTTTATGTCTCCAAATCAACTTGGAGATATCGTGTTTGGAAAGTATAAAAGGTTTTAATAATATAGAGAACATTACGTACAGAGAATAAAAAATGTTCAAATTGTTTAAATCTTTAATTAAAATGATAACAGTACTTGTGTTTGGTACAAAGACGAGACTGGACATGATTGGAGGATATGACTGGTAAATAATTGAATAAGGTTTTAATTTGACATGGATGTTTTAGTAATTAACCAATCTTGCTTAATTACGTTGATCTTTGTTCCACCAATTTTGGTGGACAAAAAGTCTTTATATATATATATATATATATATATAATGTAACAACACGCATGAAATAATTAACAAGTTTTTGTTGTATATTGTCTAATCTTGTTCTGCGTACCAAACGCTAATCGACGTGCAACATTCATGAAAACATTTGCGGCTTAAATCTATTATTTTAGTTTTAAAAAAATGAAGTTGTATTAATTTTACAATCTTTTTTCTTTACAATCTGGTTGAAAAAATGAAGTAAAATATTTAGAAAATTGAAAATAAATAAAAAACAGAAAGCATATAGTTGGAGATGGAACCTGTAATGGAGTAAGGTGTGCATCAAAGAAATCTTGAGCCATGCGATAGCTTTGGTTCAACTGAGCACATAAAGTGGTGGAACTTAGACAAGTTCTAATCCGATCCCATTTATAATTGCTTCGGACTCTTCGTTTTAGAAATCCTGAGTAATCGTCGAGCTTGTATTCCAAGAACGATCGACTGGGTTCAGGATGACCTGAGCCCCTGATGGTCACCATATACACGAAAATGACCAAACATGCGAGCAAGATGATGAGTATAAGCATGGCAATGAGATAGAAGACGAGGAGCCATTGGAGTCGCCAGAACCCACCAATGAAGCCGGCTATAGCCACAACCAAGATCAAAACGCCTAACACGATAAGGGGCCATTGTAGGATTTGGACACAAGTGTTGTCGGTCTCGGTTGCCAACCAGATGCCAGCTCCGATGATTGGAATGGAGAGCAACATGGCGATGAAGTTGATGCCTCCGATCACATTGTTGCTCATGGCCATGTTTGATGAAAATGTATCAAATTGGTTTGGTTTGGTTTTGGAGGGTGGCCGGGTTGAGAACACAGATATGTTTTGGAGGTATGAAAGCAATGAATAAGGTTTAGTTGTTTTTCAAAGGAAAAAGGTGGTACAATTTCAGACCACTTTACTTTTTCTTTTGAAAAAGGTTGATTGTCTTTGAAAAATGGTGTTTTGTCAATATATTTATATCTATATATACACCAATACATCTGTGTCCATAAATAAATATAAAACTAGAAATAATTTTATCAATTGTTAAATTAATTAATTTAATATATGTGATGTGATTAAATGGATGGTCATAAGATTGTTTTTTAAATTAAAGAACGTTGCCTGCCTATTTTTTTTTTCAAAAAAAGACGGAAAATTAATAAAATTCTAACCAAAAAAATTACACAAAAAATCGATTTTTTTTAAAATGACATTCATATTGATACACTTTTAATCCGTTTTGATATTTCGATTTTCCATTTATTTAACGTTTTCCTTAAACCAAACTCAACGCGCACACACTGACACACACACATAGAGGGAAATTCGAACGAGAACAATAACAAAATAAGATAACACGAAAACAATCAAATCACGTGCAAAATCACATGTGATTTTACACTAACGGCCAATGCAAGGGTGTGCGGCGACATGGCCGCGACCTGAAGTCGTGTGAATCACATGTGATTTGATTGTTTTCTTATTTTCTTATTTGTTACTGTTCTCGTATGAACCCGAGTATCTGACTCTCTCTCTCTATGTATATATATATATATATATATGTGTGTGTGTGTGTGTGTGTGTGTGTGTGTGTGGTTGGGTTACGATGAGAATAAAAGTTATGGTGATGAGGATAAGAAGGGATCTCCACCTTTGCTTGCACATTAGGATGAGATACATCACATCAATCCCCGTGTCATGTGCAATGATATAAGGATTAATCTAGTGCATCTCATCTCGATGCATTTCATCCTTATGTATATCTAAACGTGGAGATTTTTTTTCTTTCTCACCCTAGCTTTTATTTTCACCGAAACCCGACCATATATATTTCCATTTGATTACAAATGTTTGGACCTATACTTTATAAGGCCATGAGTACCGCTACCCAATGAACCCACTTGCCACCTCAGCGCCACATCAGCTTTTTTCTTTCCTACCCTCCTTACCCAATCCTTACCCAAAAAGTGGAGTACTAGTACCCAATGAACCCAATGAACCCACTTCCCACCTCACCTTTTTAATTCTTTTATTTATACATTTAATTATTTAACAAAATAAAAATATTTATATATTTTTAATAAATAAAAATAAGATAAATAATAAAAATAAAAATTCATATCATTCATTAAAAAATTAAAAATTACAAAATACAAAATACTAAAAATTATGATATTTTCTAATTTTCTCTTTTCTCGCTAAAGTAGCCCTCAAAACATCTCCCGAAAGGTGATCATGCGGGGCTATGAAAAACTCGAAGTCTTGTTGATATCGTTTTTCTCGTTCGAGATCCAACTTTTGTTGTTCGAGTTCAAGTTTTTTCATTTTGTACTCCATTGTACCCTCAATCTGCTCGTTGAACGAGCTTATGGTCGTCAACAACTGAGTAACACTTTCTTTTTTCCTTTTTGCGTTGGTGTCGGGTTTGATGGTTCCGGGATTGATTGTTGTGTGGAGATCGATTGTGGTGTGTGCGGTTGTTGGGTTTCAGGAACAAAGTCGTCGTCGAGATTGATTGCGGGTTGAGGAAGTTGGTAATTGGCGGGAGTAAAACCTTGTTGAAGCAAACCATGACGTGTAAATTGATAAGGAATATACGGGTGTTGCGGAACTTGTTGAGAAAACGCTTGTTGCGGAATATAACCTTGTTGAGAAAACGCTTGGAAACCAAGCTCCGAGTCTTGTTGCGGTGTATCCGATCGGTTACGACGGGATGTAGGTGTGGTGTTTGGATTCATGATGAAATTTGAGAGAAATGAAAGAAAGTATGTTTCGGTGTGAAAAAATAAGATGGTATAGGTTAATATATATAGTATGATTAATTTGAAAAAAAAAATTAAAAAAAAAATAATTTCCTAAAATTAGCCGTTTTACAACGGTATTGTTTCAAAAATATTTAAAAAAAATTAAATAAATAAAATTGCAACGGGTCGATCGGGTTCATGAACCCACTCCCCTTACCCGAGCTCCCTACCCCCCCCGGTACCCCTACCCGATGAAACCCCAGTACCCGATGTGCCACCTCGGTCGAACCCGCTACCCTACCTGAGGGCGCTACTCATGGCCTAAGTAACTTGGAAACCCAGTAGAGTCTTAGGCCCATTGGGTCAGAAGCCTACCAAATATAAATATATGTTTAACTAATTCCTTTATCCTTTTGCAACCTCAAAAGAGGGAAACAAAAATGGTGGCACTTGAATCACTCACCCTCTCACGCTTCTTTCTCTCATCTTCTCCAAATCCTCCTCCATTTCTATTGCCTACAAAATTAAATCTCATAATTCCCTCTTCCACCCCCAAAATTTTCTTCAAATCCCCTATTTTTACCCTCCCTCTTCCAATTCCAACTAAATTTCAGGTCTGCTTATCATCAACAATCCAACAACAGATTACACAAGAAGTAGAAGAAGAAGAAGAGAAATTGGATCCAACCCAGAAAGAAGATAACAAAAAAAAGCTTTTTGTTCTTAATCTTCCATGGTCTTTCTCTGTTGCTGATATCAAGAATCTCTTCAGTGAATGTGGAACTGTGGCAGATGTTGAGGTTTGATTCGCATCAGACACATCTATTTAAGTGTTTTATTGGGTACAATTCGTTTTGTACTTTGTTACTTGGTATAATTTGGTATAATTTGTTTTTTTTAATGATAGATAATAAAACGGGAAGATGGGAAAAGAGGGTTCGCATTTGTTACAATGTCTTCTGGAGAAGAAGCTGTTGCTGTTATCAAGAAATTTGATTCTCATGTAAGTTTCTTTGTGATTTTTATGCAGTTTCTAAGATAATTCCATGTGATTATCCTTTGTTTGCCATGCTTCTTTTAATCTTATATCATAAATTTAAGTAGTCAAGTTAAGCAATACAATATAGGATGCAGAATTTTGTTGTTACAGCATATAATTTGTCATGAGAGCCTTCATTTGACTTACATTGATGGTCAAAAGTCAAAACCAATTTTTTGGCACTCAGATTGTCATTTGGCTAACTTTTGATGCAAGTTTTTTGCTAAATCACATGGGGTATAGTTTTGGATGAATGTGGTTGTGTAGTGTAGGTATCACTGTTTAATGATTTATATGAGAAATCAGTCCTTCAAAATGTTGATTTTGACCTCAAAAGTCAAACCTTAACATTGTTAAGAATGATGCAAGTATTGTTTTAGGTGCAGAAAATACTTATAATCATCATTCATCAAAATAACAGTATAAAAAAGATTCTTGATTTCTGTGGTTGAGGTTCAAGAAAATGTTCAAGAAACTAAACATGAAAGTGGTTGAGGTTTAAAGAAAGTTGCTACATTTATTTTGGTGCAGGATCTTTTGGGTAGGATTATTAAGGTTGAATATGCAAAGAAATTCAAGAAACCTACACCTCGGTCTCCAGGTTCACTGCGGCCGAGTGAGACACGTCATAAGCTGTTTGTGTCAAATCTCGCGTGGAAAGTAAGGGCTACACATCTCAAACAATTCTTTGCCGATTTCCATCCTGTTTCCACCAGGGTTGTTTTCAGCCCTTCCGGAAGCTCTGCCGGATATGGGTTTGTCTCATTTGCCTCAAAGGAGGAAGCAGAATCTGCAATATCAGCCTTGAATGAGAAGGTAACCGGCTAATTTGTGCTCTTGTTTGTGTTTGATTCTAATGAATTATAAGGCATAAAATGAAGAAAAAGACTGACTTTTACGTGGTTCAACAAAATTAATTGAATTAGGGTTTTAACGATCTCAGAAAGCTCTTATTATCTAGCACACAAGTTTCAAAGTCTCAACCTTTTTTCTGCCAATCGTTTCTTTTATGAATGAGGATCACTCCTTTCTGCAGGAATTGCTTGGACGGTCGATCATCTTGAAATTTGATGAAAAATGTAGTGATAAATCTGAAACCATTGAGGAAAATCCTTCAGAAGAACCTGCTGCATCTTAGTTTGTCTCAATTTGTTCATGTGGTTGACTGGATTTTGATGAGAAGGGAAATCTGGCAGTATTAAATGGAAGAAGGTATGAAGTTTTTGTTTCATTAGTACCATTTAATTATAGTATGTAAGAGGAAATCTTGTAGGTTTGTTGATTGGTTGGAATATATAGGCATACTCATATATATGTTGTGTGGGGTTCCTTGAGTGATCCAGGATTCCTTCCTGCTTAAGGGTTGTTAAACTACTTATCATTAAGTCACCACCAAAAAATCATTTATAACTGACTGAAGAATCTGTCCCAAACATGTCTTTAAGATGGCTTCAATCAGTAAATGGGAACAAAATAAGCATCCACAAACTTAAATAAATTGGAATACATATAGTTCGGTTTAACGTAAACATAAATGTAGTTCATAACATCTAGCACGTGGCTATACACCTTAGCCTTGCCTTTACTGCATTCGACATTGAGTGCGTATGAAATATGTTACTAGTCGGTTTAAAATTCCGTGAGGCTCACACTCGAATCCGGATGCATGCGTCGCAACATCAGTTGTTATTTTCTGGTTAAGTTGATAACTTTGATGAATTAACTCGTGCCCCCCTATACTCTTCATTTTCATCGAAAGACGTATTTAACCCCTATCTCTAACCTTATATTGCTACTACAACAAAATGAGTACTTTTGAAGGTTAGTTGTCTTTCCGTAACATAACAAGTTACTTAACGGAACCCTTAAGTTAAACAGAATCATCAATTATAAGTCATATACACAATTAAGTGGTGACAAAATTAGGAGACCTAATATATGTTGGTAATTTTTATATATTTTAATCATGCAACCTTGATTTTCTAACGACCTTGATTTTCTTATTAAGTTGATTTTCAACTTTATTTTTATACAAGACAAACTTGTCTATTGCTTTATCTTTACTTTTAAGCAAACATATGTAGCAATATTTCGTGCTATCATCGATGAACGTGATAAAATATTTGTTCCCACCTCTAGTAGGAACCGATTTTAAATCACACATGTTAGTGTGAATTAAATCAAGGGGTTCGGTTTTTCTTTCAACCGATTGGAAAGATGATCTAGTAAGTTTGGCTTCTACACATGTGGGGCACTTGTGATTTGAGTTAATGTCAAATTTTGGTATGCAATTTAATTTAATTAAACGTTGTATGGTGTTAAAATTTACATGTCCTAAACGTCCATGCCAAACATTTGGAAACTCAAGCATATAAGACGAACTAGAACATGCTTTATTCAAATTATTAACAACCATTACATTTAACTTGAAAATGCCATTCAAAGCATATTCTTTACCCACATACATACCACTTTTGGACAAAACAAACTTGTCCGACTCAAACACTAGTTTAAAACCAAACTTGTTTAACAACCACCCCGAAACGAGGTTCTTGCGAAGCTCCGGGACATACAAAACATCCTTAAGCTTGAGCTCTTTCCCGGAAGTCATCTTCAAAATGACATCTCCCACACTCTTGACATCGGCGGTGGCGGCATTCCCCATGAAGAGCTTTTGCCCATCATCAACATCTTTGTAGGTGTTGAAATTGCTCTTGTCATGACACACATGACGGGTAGCTCCGGTATCAATCCACCATTCCCTAGGTTTTGCATCAATGACATTCACCTCCATGGCCGTAAAATCCATGATCATTGCCACCAAGTCCTCGTTCACCATTCTGAAAACGAGAACAGTTAGTTTCACACTATGAATCTGTTTACGCATAACCGAAACGAATTAAACAAAAACACACTCGATTTATAATCTGTTTATACACGACAGATGTTGGTCCCGAAGGGTTATACAAGTTTGTAGAAGGGGGGTTGAATACAAACACACAAATTTTTACTTTCTAAATTGTTTATTGATATAATCAAACAATTTACAACTTGTTGCGGAATAAGATTAAGGACTAAGCCTAATCTAAACAAGTTAAGAACACTAAGTTTCTTGCACTAGAATTAAGACAGAAAGGAGATAAGAATACTACGAATAATATTCTAACACTAAGAGAGAAAAAAGAAGATGACCGAGCACTTCATTTCTGAAGTAGGGTTCTTCTTATATATTGCATGCATTTAATGCATGGCAGTATTACTTTACACGTGGCAGCAGCTGAGTGGTTGCATGTTTTGACCTTTGTAGACAACCTTAGTAGCCGCATGATGTACAGTGTAGAATCAGAGTTGGTTGTACGATTCTGGACAGAAGGGATGTCCGTTCTGACATTTCGTACGGAGACGTGCAAGGGGGTAAGACAAAAGTAACTTGTAGAGGAAGACTTCATGATCAGCTTTCGTTGAACAGTTCCTTATCAGCGGATGATAAAGCTCAGCGATTGCTGAAGTCTTCTACTTGATACTTCACGTTGAGTGGACAATTCTGTGACTTCGCTGATATCCGCATCAGTTCATTAGTAGACTTGTCGCTGGTTCTTGGGCTTGATCTTCGATTTCAGCGTAGAACCTTTGTTGACGTGAAACTTGTCTTCAGGAATCATAAGTAAACAACTAAACTATCAGCGATTACCAAAAGCACTGAACAAGCTCAGAGCTTTATTGTGAACATTGTTTGCTGAATATTTAAACTTAAAGAGCGAGAGTTCCTATCAGCGGTACTGTAAAGTCATAGTACTTATCAGCGATAGTGAAACTCTAATACATATTGTCTACTTATAATTTTCACTAAGTGTTTCTTAAAGGGTCATTATCAAATCACTGAGGGTTTGGATCAACAATCTCCCCCTATTTGATTATGACATAGCAATGAAGGAAATTGCTAAGTATGAAAACATAAGGATAAAAAGAACTCATAAAATATTTGTCCCTTTTACTGTTTTCTGGGATCTTTTCAGTACTGATGGAGTAAAGTACATTCGCTGAAATTTTTCTTTAAACTTCGTAAGGGTTACAAAGGGAAGTGGAAAAATTACAAGTACAACAAATACATTTACAAGTACAAAAGATGTAAGCTGATAAAGAATAGAAGAATTACAGGCAATCATATCAGCCATAAGGTTCTTCCTTAATGAGAAGTTTATCAAGGGTCTGTGTTGTAGGGATCAACCAGTCAGGGACAGTTTCTCCCCGATTTCTTCTTTCTTGTGCTTCTTTGAAGATCAGGGGCTTGAGATATCGTGCCTGAAGATCGCGTCTGAATTCACACCAATAGATGAGATCCCTGAGCTGTTCGATGAGAGTGATGGGAAGCTCAGAGATGCGTTGAAAGCGTTGTCCTCCATTATAGTCGTGAAAGAAGATACCATAAGGTTCGCTTATGACTTTTCCAGGGATGAAGCGTTCACCAGGAGGCAGGGAGGTGTCAAGCGCTGAGAGGTCAGGTTCAGGACCAAGTACTTCACCGCGTGAGAAACCAATACCTGTTTCGTTCTGGATAGGAGGACCTGAATCTGAAGGTTTTAACCTTTTCTTTGCAGAGGCCCTTTTTCTTTTTGGAGTAGGAGCATCAGGAAGAGAAATATCCACAGCAGAAGAAACCAAGTCGATCTGTCGATTTAGAAGTTTTTCGACATGATCTTTGAATTTAGAACGTGAATGCTGAATGGATATTATAATCTCCAACCATTCAGAGAGACCGTACTTCGTGATAGCATCAGCGTAGAAGGTTTCCGTGGTACCGTTTTCTCTGAATATCTCGACCTCAACAATTGGAATTTTGATGGTCGATCTTCCAGTGATGTGTACCTTGTTAATTCTGGCAGCCCGATATCGAAAGTGTACCTTATTATGATCTCCAACCACTCAGAGAGACCGTACTTCGTGATAGCATCAGCGTAGAAGGTTTCCGTGGTACCGTTTTCTCTGAATATCTCGACCTCAACAATTGGAATTTTGATGGTCGATCTTCCAGTGATGTGTACCTTGTTAATTCTGGCAGCCCGATATCGAAAGTGTACTTTCTCTTTGCACCATTTCAAGGTAAATTGAGATACCTTGGTCTTTTTTTCGTTAATCTTCTGGGCGTCTTCCCACAACTGACGTTGGACTTCGATGGGAGTTCTTTTCAGTGCGGGGTCTTTCACCGATTGTTGGGCAAGCTGAATGGCGAGAGCCTTATCTTTTTCTTCAGCTTCCTTTCTTTCGGCGAGTAACCTTTCAGCTCTGAGGTGATCAACGAATTCTTTCTTTGGTAACCTGTACTTTTTAGGAACATGGATTTTGTCACGAGGAAGGATGATTCGTTGATCCTCAAGCTTCTTGATCATTTCTTCTCTCCTTTTCAGATCCTCTTCACTTAGCTTTTGAGGAGCTAAGGAAGGTCTGTTTTGGTGAGAGAACAACTGTTCTTCAGGTTCATCGGTCTCAGTGATTAAATCCAAGATCAGGATTATTTCTTCAGCTCTTGTGGATGGGATTATTGTTGGTGCAGCAGTGGGGACTTCAGCTGGATCCTCAAGCAGGGGAGAGGACTAGCTGAAAAACAACGATTGTTTAAGTAAGAAGTGTTGGGGAAGAAAGAGATAGAGAAAAGAATATGGTTAAGTGTATAGAGGTTTTATGGATAGGAGAACTGAGATTGAGAAGGGGTAGAGGAGGGATGCAGAGTAAGGGAAGAGGAGATATTGTACCTGACAAACTAGCTTTATCTGAAGGATGGCCAGATTGCCTTCTGCAGCGAGGCCTTTGTTTTTGCCTTTATCAGCTTCAGTTGCTGCAGGCTTTGTCTTAGTCGTCTCCCCTGATGGTTCCTTTATTATGACCCCTTTTTAAGCTGGGGCTTTCTTGATAGGCTGGACGTAGAAAAAACCATCATCATCGTCATCATCATCATCATCGTTCTTATGAGTTGATGATGGTTCGTCGTCAGAGATGTCGACAGCTTCATTGTCTTCAGCTTCTTCTTCATCAGATTCGACCTCGTCAGCATAAGGTTCGGTCACATCAGCAACAGCTTCCTTATGTTGCTCTTCGAGTTGCTCCCCCTCAGATACAGAGGGAGGTTTCTCGGTTCCCTCAGGGTTTTCAACTCCCTGAGGTTGTCCAGTGGAAGTAGCAGCATCAGCAGTTTCATTTGTCTCCCCCTCAACATTATGGGGAAGACCTTCATCGTTCTTCTCCCCTCTTCCACATGATGAGTGGGGGAGGTAATGGATTGTTCAGCAGCAGCAACAGTCATAGGATCACTGTCTTCCAGGCCAGTGATACCCATGAAGGTTTCAATCACTGCTATTCTGTCTTCCAGGCCAGAAACAACAGGATTGAGGTTTTGAAGATCCTCTAGATCAACCTGAGTGAAGTGAGAAGGGGTGCAAGTTGGAGCGTTCAGGCGATCGAGTACTTGCTGAAGGAGATCTTTGACCGAAGAGACCTCACCCTTAAGAGTTACCATCTCTGTCTTCAATGATGTGACTTCATTGGACAGAGAGGTGAAGTTTGTTGCGAGGGTGGTGTTGGTGAGGTTGAGATCGTTGACGACTGTGGAGTTGGCAGCGAGAGTAGTAGCAAATTGAGCAATGCTGCATTCTACCTTCTCCATATCAGCACTGGAGGCTTTCTTATCAACAACGTCGGTCAGCTTTTTGAGATTCTCTCCAGCGTCTGTAACCGCTGAAGAGTTGGTGGAGAGAGTGGTATTGTAAGAATCCACCTTTGTCACCAGATCATTCAGGGAGCGTTGAATATCTCCCAAATTAGGACGTGTAACAGTAAATAACTTATGAACAGAGGAAAGCTCAGAAGTTTGGGGTTGAGATAGAGGAGTGTGTATGGTTTTGTGTATACCTGCAGGCGGGTTGGCGAAGTTGTCGAAACCTCGTAGACCTGAGTAGTGTTCTATGTCGCCTTCGAGAGTGCCTTGGCGCATGGAGGTGCCTGCAGATCCTATATTTTCATCCATCATCATATGTAGAGTATCAGCAGCTGAATCATGTATGATGACGGGCGTTCCAGAGAACGGAGGGAAAACTGGTGGAATGTCCAAAGAATGAGTGGGAGGAGCAATGGTTGAGAAGAGGGATTTGGTTCGAGGTTCAGCGATGGATTCGCTGAGAAATACTTCTTCAGTCCTTAGAGGGGTTGAAGGAGGGGGGTTCATTTCCAAGTTTATAACCTCAGTGTTTAGAGACGCTGAGGTCGGGATGGAAGGGGTGGCTGTGTCAGCTGTGGCAGAGCGTACCACGAATCTATCCAGCGACTCTTGTAGAAAATGAGTCGTGGAGTCTTCAGCCGTTGATGGCTTGGAGGGTTGCTCCTTGGTTTTCTTGATCCTTTCGGAATCAAGTTGGGAAGTAGAGTGTTTCCTTTTACGAGAAGGAGTGGAGGGTGCAGCGTGGGTATCAGCAGTGGGGATTTCTGCTGAGGTGGCCGCAGACGTAGAAGAAGGAGGATTAAGAATAGATAAAAGAGTAGAGAGGCGTACCTCGTTTGGCATGGGGCTGAAGTCGAGCACCTTAGGGTCAACCTGAGAGAGTCTCAGATCACCCTCTTTTGGGTATTTATCCCCGAGTCCTTTTAGAAAGACGGCGCTGATGAATCGGGGGTATGGAACGCATGTTGGTCTATCAGCCATATCCACCTTGAACGCTAAATCGTCGTAGATGATCGACGCCTAGTCAACATGGAGACCTTTCAGCAGTGCATAGCCCATGGCTTGCTGAGGTTGAGCGGCTTGGTCGGAGGAGCCGGTTTTCGCTGTCATGCAGCTTATCAGGTGAGCGAAGATGAAGTTCATCTCGCTGGGCATCTTTGATTTCTTGATCGCGATCAGCTTCTTCTCGGGTTTTTCAACTCTCCCAGTTTCCCATACGTACTTCATTGCATCAAAGAACGCAATGATTGTTTCCCTATCAGCATGGTTTTTGGGGTTTGGGAGAGGAACAAAGCGTTTTTCTTTGGTAGTGGTTGGGAGGTTTAGTGCACGCCTGATAATAGCAGGGTTGATTTTGGTGGTGCCAAATTTGGTGTCATAGAGGATGGTATCAACGAGTTTCGCTGGGTCTTTGGGTGAAGGGACCTGAGCTCGTCTGGCAGTATACCAGAACTGAGCTAAAAGGAATTTATGGGCAGGGGGTGCAGTAGTTAGAGCTGTAGATAAGCAGCAGGGTTTGAGAAAATTCACAGCATCATCCAGATGTGTGACTTGCTTTTTCTGAGGAAAATCGAAAAGCGCATAGTGGTTGTTGTATTGGAATGTAACCTTATCAAGTTTGAACTTGACCTGAGGAGCCTTGGTGAGAACCACTTTCTGAGCAGTAGTGGGGGTTTTAGCAGAAGGAGCTTCAGAGGATGCCATTTCTGTGTAACACATAAAACCACGAAGAAGATGAACACAAAAAATGTCTTAATGTGGAAAGATTTTCCAATAAGATGTTTTCGAATTTTGTCCATTTCATTCAGACAAAAAATGTCTTTATGAAGATTAGGGTTTTTCTTGTTTTGAAAAAGAAATACAAAACATGGAGAGTATGTGTTTTCCAGTTTTTGTTAGAAGAAGAGATTCTGGAAAAACATATGAAGAACAAGTTTAAGATTTTTGTTTTAAACTTGAAGAACAACCATGGAGGTTGTGTTCATAAAATCATGAGAAGAAAATGATTTCATCTTAAAAAGGTTTCTTTTGTTTGATCTGTTAAAAACAAGAATAAGATCAAAAGCAAGTTAATATAAGAAAATGGTGAGAATATTAACCTTTGTTGTCTTAGAAGAAGATGAACAGTTTCTGGAAACGAGAGTTCCAAATGCAACAGTAATTTTTTTCTTGAGGAAGTAGTTGTTCGCGTAAAGGAAAAATATAAACTCGAATAGGTTTATATAGTGAGAAGTAGAGAGAGAAAAATTATGAGCGGGAAAAGTTTTTCATGATGACACGGACACATGTTTGCATTTGATTGGATGGAAAACGAAACGTGCAAACGTGTTTCAGAAAAAGAACGTGCCAGGGTTTATCCGTTTGATTACGTCATAAACGTCCTTTCATATTTTAGGATGTCTCTGAGGTTTTTGAAAGCTCAGGGACACTTTTGAAAACATGAAGCACTGAATAGAAATATCAGTGTTGGTTTTTAGAAATTTCAAAGTAGTACTGAAAGGAAGAGATATTCAGCGATGTAATTTGTTTTTGAAATCTTGCATTCATATGCGAAAGTCAGCGAGTAAAGAAGAACATACCTTGATATCAGCGAATCAATTTTGTTCAGGGAGTAGATGATTTATGGGTTATACAAGTTCATTATTATCACTAATCAAATAGGGGGAGATTGTTGATCCAAACCCTCAGTGATTTGATAATGACCCTCTCTTATACTTAGTGAAAATTGTAAGTAAACAATATGTATCAGAGTTTTACTATCGCTGATAAGTACTAAGATCTTCCAGTACCGCTGATAGGAACTCTCGCTCTTTAAGTGAAACATTCAGCGAAACTGTTCACCATAAATGCTCTGAGTCTGTTCAGTCATTATGATGATCGCTGATAAGTTAGTTGTTTACTTATGATTCCTGAAGACAAGTTTCACGTCAACAAAGGTTCTACGCTGAAGTCGAAGATCAAGCTCAAGAACCAGCGACAAGTCTCCTAATGAACTGATGCGGATCAGCGAAGACTCAGATTTGTCCACTCAACGTGAAGTATCAAGTACAAGACTTCAGCTATCGCTGAACTCTATCATTCGCTGATATGAAATGATAGATCGCTGAATCAACGAAAGCTGATCATGAAGTCCTCCGTACAAAGTACTTTTGTCTTATCCACCCTTGCACGACTCCGTACGAAATGTCAGAAAAGAACCTCCGAATATCTGAAATCGTACAACCACTCTGATACTACACTGTTCATCCATGCGGCTACTAAGGTTGTCAACCAAGGTCAATGACATGCAACCAACCAGCTGATGACACGTGTAAAGTATATACTGACTTGCATTAAATGCATGCAGTATATAAAGAGATGAACTCACTTCATTTGAAGTAACTTGCTAACTCTAGACAAGTTCAAATCTCTTATCTCAAGATAGGTTATTATTAGTAATTTCCTTATCTCTCTTAGTGCAAGAAACCTTAGTGTTCCAACTTGTTTAGATTTAGGTTTATCCTTAATCTTGTTTCCGCAACAAGCTGTAAATTGTTAATGATTTATCAATAAACAATTTAGAAAAGTAAAATCTGTGTGTTTGTATTCAACCCCCCCCCCCCCCCCCCCCTTCTACAAACTTGTATAGGCCTTCGGGACCAACAAGTGGTATCAGAGCGGATTTGTTTAATCTCATAAACAAGATCTAATCTAAGATATTTCTCTTCCTTGCTATTATCTGAAAATGGCCACCAACACAAACACAAATTATATAGACAATGGTTCTCTTGCTAAACCCCCTAGATTTTTCAAAGATAACTTCAACTTATGGAAAAATAGGATGACACTCTTCTTAGAAGGTGTAGACCCTACTATGCCTTACTATCTAGAAAATGGTCCATTCATCCCTGTAAGAATTGATGCTGCTGTTCCAGTCGCTGAGAATAGACCTGCTATTCCAGAAAGGCTGGTACCTAAGGAAATCTTTCAATGGACTGACGAAGATAAGAAGAAAGTGGCTATAGATACAAAAGCCAGATCCATACTATCCATGGCTCTTCCTGACGAAGTCTACCATTCCGTCATGAATCTGAAAACATCAAAAGCCATGTGGGACACAATATGTGTTCAGTATGAAGGAACGTCTGAAGTCCAGGATTCAAGAAAGATCAACCTGGTAAGACAATACGAAAGCTTCATTTCTGGTAAGAATGAAACTCTCTCTGAAGTTCACCAACGTTTTAATTGTTTAATTATAGATCTGAAAACTGTTGGTAAGGAATATTCTAACTTTGAGGTGCTGACGAAGTTTCTAGAATGTTTACCTGAAAGCTGGGACAATTATTCCATGTGTCTCAAGCTGTCAAAGGATCTAAAATCAATGACCCTTGCTACCTTATATGGCACGTTGCTGAATCATGAGCAATCAAGCCATCTTAAGAAGAATCTTGTAAAAGATTCCAAAAGCACCCCTGTTGCTTTAATCTCAGAGGAACCTTCTACTCAGCGACCCTCGGTCACTATCACTGAGTTAGAAAGTAACTCTGAAAGTTCATCAGATTCTGATTTTTCAGATGATGAATCTTTGGCTCTCCTAACTAAGAAGTTCAGGAGATTTGCCAAGAAGAAAATGTTTAGAAAGAATAAACCTCTTTCCATAACTGACAAGCCTAAATCATCAGTTTTTGTTGATAAGGCTACTGCTACTTGTTTTAACTGCGAAAAAATAGGACATTTTGCTAACGAGTGCAGGTCTACGAAAGTTTCTAGACCCTCAGCTTTTACAAAGAAATCCTTTGTTCCAAGGAATAAAGATGACAAATACTCAAAGCTGAAAGAAAAATATGCGAAGCTGAAAAGTTTTAAGAAGAAAGGCAAAGGCCTGATAGCTGCCTATGATTGGGCTGCTTCTGATGAAGAAGCATCATCATCTGACTCTGAAGATGATGAAGCAAATCAATGTCTCATGGCCAAGATTGAAGAAGAGGAAGAAAGGTCAGACATTCCCTCCACTTCAACATCTGCTATTCAGGTATCACCTTCTTTCTTTACCAATATTGCAAATATTGATGAAGCTGATAGTCTCCGTAAGATCGATCTCTTGACTAGAAGTTTATACGAAGCCATGAACGGCAAAACTGTGGTTGAAAACCAAAATCTTGATCTCGCTGAAAAGCTTAAAAACTGCCACCTTCAAATAGAAAAGCTTTCTAAAATTGAAGAAGATTTTAAAGATCAAGTATATTTAAATCAGCTAGTCAAAATCGAACGAGCAGAAGCTATCGCTGCATTAAAGGCTGAAAAAGCTACTGTTGAAGGATGGTGTAATTCTTCAACAAAGATCACTGAGATAATAAAGTCTCAAATTCCACTGAGTGATAAACGTGGTTTGGGTTACAAATATGAAACTTCAAAACCAACCACTGAGCGTTCAATGCTTAAATTTGGAACGTTCGTATCCTCAGTCGCTGATACTTCATCTTCTCAGTGCTCCTCGTCCATTACACCAATCCCTGAGGAAACTCCTACCTCTTCAAAAGGCAAGGAGAAAATGGTTTATTCAAAACCTACCTCTGTCTTTAAAGACAAAGGTAAAGGAATTGTTATTTATCAAAATCCTCAGAAGGGTACTTTAGTACCAAAGCTGAATGCTTCTAAAGTTTCAGTGACCCATCCCTCTGGATCAAGGAAGCTGATCTCTGAATCTATTCAGCGATCTACTCCTAGACTCAGAGTGGATGTCCTTGTTAAGAAATCTGAAGAACTAAATGTTCGTCCCATTTCTAAAGCAAATAGTTTACTTGGTGCTGGTACTTCTAATTCTAAATTAAAAGCTCAGCATACAAATGGTCCTAGAACTACTTTTAGCTATAGGAAATGTTATCACTGTGGACTCACTGATCATATTGCTAGTAAGTGCCCCACAGCCACCAAAGCTGAAAAGATAGCTAAGGTGAAGATTGCCCCCAAGGCAAAGAAGACCAACCTTGGTGCAAATCAGGTCAAGGTGAATTCTACCACTGAGGTTAAGAAATTAACCAAAGTGAAGAAAGACAAAGCTGAATCTTCAAATGCTGCGAAGACTGCTGAACCTTCCATTCCAACTACTTCCACTGACAAACGTGTATACATGGTTAAGTGGGTACCCAAGAAAAACTAATCTTCCTTTGTATTGCAGGTTAAGAAGGGTATCTGGTATCTCGATAGCGGATGCTCTAGACACATGACTGGTAAGAAAAGCCTGCTCGCTGAATACAAGGAAGAGAAGGGTCCCTCTGTGACTTTCGGTAGAAATGGAAAAGGACATACCCGAGGGTATGGTGTACTCTCAAATGGTACAACCTCCTTCAGAAGAGTCGCATATGTTGAAGGGCTGAAGCATAATCTTCTAAGCATCAGTCAGCTTTGCGACATGGATAACAAAGTAATCTTTACTAAGGAATCCTGCTTTGTCTCTGACAAAAAGGAGAAGATAGCTCTCAGCGGTTATCGTTTGGAAAATGTTTATGTAATAAACATGGACTCAACAACCACTGAGAACTCCTGTTTCTTCTCAAAGGCCTCATCTGATGTCAACTGGCTATGGCATAAGAGGCTATCTCATCTAAATTTCAAGACACTGAACACTCTTTCTTCAAAAGAGTTAGTCACTGGTCTACCTCAGCATTCATACGCCAAAGAGTCGTTATGTTCAGCGTGTGAAAAAGGGAAGCAGACTAAAGCAAGCTTTAAATCAAAGCAAGTTTCTTCAGTGTCATCTCCTCTACAACTACTCCATATGGATTTGTTTGGCCCTGTTAACAAACAATCCATCGCTGGAAAGAAATATACGCTGGTCATAGTTGATGAATTCTCTCGCTTCACTTGGGTAATGTTTTTCCGTTCTAAGAGTGACACCCCTGAAGAACTCATCACCTTTGTTCGGAAGATGGAAACCCTGAACAATCTGACCGTTCGCTCAATAAGGAGTGATCATGGAACTGAATTCAAAAACAGTTCTCTTGATTCCTTCTTTGAGAGTAAGGTATTTCTCACAACTTTTCTTCAGTGAGAACACCACAACAAAATGGAGTCGCTGAAAGAAGAAATAGAACAATTATTGAAGCTGCACGTTCAATGCTCAGCGATTCTCACCTGCCTACTCAGTTTTGGGCAGAAGCTGTCAACACTGCTTGTTTTACGCAAAACAGGTCGTTGATAGTCAAAAGATTCAATAAAACAGCCTATGAACTTTTTCATGGGAGAAAGCCCTCAATCAGCTTTCTTCACATCTTTGGATGTCAGTGTTTCATACTGAACAATAGAGATGCTCTTGGAAAGTTCGATCCTAAGGCTGATGATGGAATCTTTCTTGGATACTCCTCAGTTTCCAAAGCCTTCAGAGTCTTCAATCGAAGAAGACAACCTGTAGAAGAAACTATTCACGTCACGTTTGACGAATCCCGTTCAGCGAACTCTAAACCGAACACTGATACAGAAGAACTGAATCAATGGATGTTTTCTCATCTTGGTGATTCAGAAGATATTCCCACTCCTCATGCTCATCCAGTAGAAGATGATAGTCCCACTATCATTCCAAACATGCAGAATAGTGAAGCTGAAACATCATGGGTCTCAGCTGTTCCTATAAACACTATACCTGCAGTTGATCCAAATGTCTCAGACATTCCATCTACTTCTCAGCAATCAGTGAATATAACGACAACTGCATCAATTCCTCTCTTGGCTGATACTCCCGACGTCGCTGAAGCTTCATCTTCAGCTCCTCAAGTTCAAGTTGAGTCAGCGTCTCACGCTCCGGCTCAGCGATGGACTATAAATCACCCAATTGATCAAATTCTTGGTGATCCAAACGCTGGGATTCAGACTCGACGAAGTGCAGGTAATATTTGTTTATTTGTAAATTTTATTTCACTAACTGAACCAAAGAAAGTAGATGATGCCCTCAAAGATCCAAACTGGGTCAGCGCCATGCAAGAAGAGCTGACTGAATTTGAAAGAAACAAAGTTTGGAAACTTGTTCGAAGACCAACTGACAAAACTGTGATAGGCACTAAATGGGTCTATCGAAACAAGTTGGACGAACATGGTACTGTAACCCGCAACAAAGCTCGTCTTGTTGCTCAGGGATACAGACAAGAGGAAGGCATAGATTATGACGAAACATTTGCTCCTGTAGCAAGACTTGAATCCATTCGTCTATTCTTAGCATATGCTGTACACAAGAACTTCAAAGTACATCAGATGGATGTCAAGTCAGCGTTTCTGAATGGAAAGCTGAATGAAGAAGTGTATGTGGAACAACCTCCAGGATTCTCAGATCCTAAGCGTCCAGATTATGTTTATAAACTGGATAAGGCACTTTATGGCTTGAAGCAAGCCCCACGTGCATGGTATGACACTCTTTTCACTTATCTCCATATTGAAAAATTTGAGCGAGGTAAGATTGACAAAACGCTATTTTTTAGAAAAGTGAAAGGTCATATCATTCTAGTTAAAATATATGTTGATGACATTATATTTGGTTCTACTAACCCTGAGCTTTGTACTCGTTTCGCTGATAGAATGAAATATGAGTATAAAATGAGCATGATGGGTGAACTAACATATTTCCTTGGTCTTCAGATTAAGCAAACTGAGAAAGGAACTTTCATTAATCAGGGAAAGTATGTTAAAGATATGCTGAAGAAATTCGACTTAACTGAAAGTTCAGCTATGAAAACCCCTATGGCACCACCGCTGACACTTGATAAGGACACAAAGGGTGTTCCTGTCAATGTCACGCTGTACCGTGGGATGATCGGCTCACTATTGTATCTTACAGCTAGCCGACCTGATATTATGTTTGCAACATGCTTGTGCGCACGATATCAAGCTGAACCTAAGATATCTCATATGAAAGCTGTAAAGCGAATCTTTCGATATCTTAAGGGTACAGCGAATCTAGGTCTTTGGTATCCCAAAGACTCAGGATTCGATCTAACTGCATATTCAGATAGTGATTTTGCAGGTTGCAAAATGGATAGGAAAAGCACCACAGGAGGATGTCAGCTCCTGGGTGGAAAGCTGGTGAGTTGGACAAGTAAGAAGCAAAACTCAGTGTCCACTTCCACAGCTGAAGCTGAATATGTAGCCCCTGGAAGCTGCTGCTCTCAGGTCTTGTGGATGAGAAATAAGCTACTAGATTATGATCTTCAGCTCTCTAAAATTCCAATCTATTGCGACAGAACAAGTGCCATCGTTATAGCAAACAATCCAGTACTACATTCAAAGACCAAACATATAGAAATCAGATATCATTTTATCAGAGATCATGTGATGAATGGTGATATAGAACTTCATTTTATCCCAACTGATTATCAGTTAGCTGACTTATTTACCAAACCTCTTGATGAGACAAGATTCAACTTTCTCATCAGCGAGCTTGGAATGCTGAACTTTGAAGGATAAAATCTTCACCGGTTCACATTAATCAGCGAAAGGATAAAATCAACTTGTAAACCCATTCTATCATCTTCTCTCTGAATAAACTTGATTCACTGATATCAAGGTATGTTCTCTCTCTCTCTGACAAACGCATGAAAATGCAAGATTTCAAAACAAAATGCATCGCTGAATATCTCTTCCTTAACATCGATATTTTTGAAATTTCCTAAAACCTTCACTGAATATCTTCATTCAGTACTTCATGTTTTCAAAAGTATCTCTGAGTTTTTCAAAACCTCAGAGACAACCAAGAATATGAAAAGACAGTTGTGACGTCATTGCAACGGATAAACCCCGACACGTTTTCTCTTCCTGACACACGTTTGCACGTCTCGTTCATACTTCCAATCAAATGCAAACACGTGTCCGTGTCATGATGAAAATCTTTTCCCGCTCAAGATTTTCTCTTTCTAAAATCTCTATATAAACAAACTCTTTGTTTATATTTTTATTTTACGCGATCAATCTTCCTCCGTAAGAAAGAACTCACTGTTGCATTTGTGATTTCAAAAACTTCAAGAACTGTTCATCATCTTCTTTAACAAACTTCAAGAGAAATGGCCTCGTCTGACATTCCTGCTAACGCTGAGAACATCTCCACTGACTCTGAGGAAGTGGAAATCCTCAAGGCTCCACAAGTCAAGTTTGAACTTGACAAACTGGATTGGACTAAGGTGAACAACCTCTCTGCGCTTCTCGAGTTTCCTCCTCGAAAGCAAGTCACACATCTAGATGATGCTGTGAAATTTCTGAAGAATTGCTGCATCTCCACAGCCCTGACCATAACACCTCCTGCACATCAGCTTTTGTTCTCACAATTCTGGTACTCAGCGAGACACACTCAATTACCTTCAGCCAAAGACCCCTCCAAAATAATAGATTGCATCCTCTGCGATATCGAATATGGCACCATAAAGATCACCCCAGCCATTATTCGCAAAGCTCTCAGCCTTCCCATCGCCACCAAGGAAAAACCTTTTGTTCCCCTCCCTGACCCCAAGAAAAACTCAGACAGGGAAGCCATCATTGCATTCTTCGATGCAATGGGCTATGTATGGGAAATAGGCAGAGACATGAAGCCCGAGAAGAAGCTGACGATCATCAAGAAATCGAAAATGCCCAGCGAGATGAATTTCATCTTCGCTCATCTGATAAGTTGCATGACTGCAAAGAGTGGCTCCTCCGACCAAGCCGCTAAACCTCAGCAAGCAATGGGTTATGCACTGCTGAAAGGTCTCAACATAGACTGGGCATCGATCATCTATGATGACTTGGTTCTACGAGTGGACACCGTCGCTGACAGACCTCCATGGGTTCCTTACCCACGTTTCATCAGTGCCATCTTCCAATGTGGCCTGAAGGAAACCTACCCAACTGATGGTGACCTGAAACTTTCTCAGGTCGGTCCAAAGATACTCGACTTTAAACCAACCGTAAATGAGGTACGTCTTTCTACACTCTTAACTCTTCTTAACCCTCATACTTCTACTTCTGCAGCTCCTTCAGCGGACAAACCCACCGCTGATACCCCAACTGCTACTTCTATTCCTCTTAAAAGGAAACACTCTCACACCCCACTTGATTCTAAAAGGATCAAGAAAACAAAGGAGCAACCCCAACAATCTCATGCTGAAGACTCCTCAGCTCTTTCTGCAGAGCTGAAGGAACGTTCAGTGGTACGCTCTTCCACACCTGAACAAGCCATCCCTTCCATCCCAATCTCAGCGTCTCCAAACGTTGAGATTACAGACTTGGAAACTTCCCAAACTCCCTCAGTCTCTCAAAAGACTGATGAAGTGATTCTCAGCGATTCCAACGCTGAACTCAGAACCCAACCTCCAATCTTATCCTTCGCTTCTCCCTCCACTCATTTGGTCTCTCCTCCAGTTATCACTGGAGATGCCATCATTTCTACGGAAGCTAAAGCTGATAATCCAGAAATGATGAAGACAGGACCTGCAGGACAATCCATGGGCACGTTCGAAGACGACATGGAACTTTACTCAGGCACCCGTGACTTTGATGAGTTCACCAATCCTCCTGCAGGTAATCAACAACCCATAAACACTGTGACTAAACCCCAAACTTCTGAGCTTTCCTTTGTTCACAAGTTCTTATCTGTTACAGGTCCTAACTTGGGAGACATCAACGCCTCTCTGAAATCCGTGGAAACAAAGCTGACAGGTCTCACCACCACTCTCTCCAACAACTCTTCAGCTGTAACAAACGCTGGAGAAAATCTTCAAAAGCTGACAACGGTGGTAGAGAAGAAGGCTTCCACAGATGACATGAAGCAGCTTGACAAGACTCTCAGCGACTTCGCCAAGGTGCTCGCTGATATCTACACAGACTACACCTCTCTCAAAAGCTCAGTTTCGTCCATGTCCAGCGAATTTACAACGCTGAAGACATCGGTTGGAACTCTAGAGGGAGATATGACTGCTGTGAAGACAAATGTCAACACTCTGACGACTGACTTAAGCTCTGTAAAGACTGACGTTGGTTCGATGAAGACTATGATCGAACAGCTGCTGCACAAGGCAAATGCTCCTGCCCCTAACCTCGTCCCTGAAACTGAAAACTTCACAGCGGCGGATCGCAAAGAGCTGGAAAAGATCAATCCTGCTATTTCTGGCCTTGAAGACAGATTAGCAAAGATTGAAGTTTGTGTAGGTCTCTCTGGCCAAAAAGACAGAGAACCTACCAACGCTGCTGAATCTACCCATTCCTCCCCCAGTCATCATGAAAAAGAGGGGGAGAAGAGCGCTGAAAACCCTTCCAAGAGCGCTGAAGACCTTTCCCATGATGAATCTATCAGGGGAGAGAAGAACGAAGACCTCACCTTCGCTGAAGAGGGTGAGAAGACTATTGAAGCTGAAGCAGCCGCTGGACCTCTGGGAGATGAACACCCTGAGGGAACCGAGAAGCTCGCCTCTGTATCTGAGGGGGAGCAACTCGAAGAAGACGTTGAAGAATCCGAAGCAGAAGATGATGAAGCCGTCGACATCCCTGATAATGAACCATCTTCTTCTCCAAAGAATGATGATGATGATGACGAAGATGACGATGACTTCTTTATCGTCAAACCTGCTCCAAAGATCAAAGCTCTTAAGGGAATCTCGATAAATGAACCTTCAGGGGAGCGGACAAAGACAAAGCCCTCAGCCTCTGGAGCTGAGAAAGGCAAAGGCAAAAGCGTCGCTGAAAATGACAATCTGACGATCTTGCTTGAAAAGCCGGTTTGTCAGGTACACTAAACATCTCTTACTCCATCCCTCCTCTATCATACACTATCAGTTCCTCTACCCAAGCCTATACACTTGAACATTTTTCTCTCTATCTGATTCTACCCAAGTTCTTACTTGTAAGATCGCTGTGTTTCAGCTAGTCCTCTCCCCTGTTTGAGGATATCGCTGAAGGCTCCACAACTGCGACTTCTCCAATAATACCAGCTGCCGCTGAAGAAATAATCCCAGTCTTGGATTTGATCTCTGAGACTGATGAACCTGAAGAACAAACTCTCTCACACAGACACAGACCTTCCTTAGCTCCTCAAAAGCTAAGAGAAGAAGAACAGAAGAAAAGAGAGGAAATAATAAAGCGATTCGAGGATCAACGAATCATTCTAAGGCGTGATCAACTGCCTTCAGTTCCTCCAAAGTTCAGAATTTCAAAAGCTGAATACAAGGAACACCTCAGAGCTGAACGCCTCATCGCTGAAAGAAAGGAAGCTGAAGAAAAAGACAGAGAATACGCCATCAAGCTTACTCAAGAATCTGTCAAAGACCCCAAGCTGAAACGTGTTCCCATTCAAGTCCAACGAAAGCTTTGGGAAGAAGCCCAGAAGATCGTGGAAAAGAAAACTGAAGTTTCTCAGACCACCCTGATATGGTGTAAAGAGAAAATACACTTCAGATATCGTCCAGCGAAGATCAACAAGGTATTAATCTCTGGAAGAACCTCTATCGGAGTACCTATTGTTGACATCAAACTTTTCAGAGAAGATGGCCAATCTGAAACCTTTCGCGCCGACACTGTAAAAAGGTATGGTCTCTCTGAATGGCTGGAGATGAGGTTAGATATCCAAAAATCACAATCTAAGTACAAGGATCATTTCGAAAAGCTGATAAACAGACAGATCGATTTGATATCTTCTTGTGTGGACATTCCTCCTCTTCCTGATCTTGAGCTGAAAAGAAAAAGGGCCTCTCCAAAGAAGAAACGTCAAGATTCAAACTCAGGTCCTGTCATACGAAATGAAACTGGAATTGGTTTCTCTCGCGTTGAAGTGCTTGGTCCTGACCCTGATCTATCTGCCCTTGACATTTCTTTGCCACCATGTGAACTTTTCGTCCCTGGTAAAGTCATCAGTAATCCTTATGGAATATTCTTTCTCGACTACGACGGACGTAAATGTTTTCAACGGATCGCTGAGCTTCCAATCACTCCAATCGAACAGCTCAGAGATCTCATCTACTGGTGTGACTTCAGAAAAGACATTCAGGCACGACACCTAAAACCCTTGATTTTTGAAGAAGCGCTGAACAAAAGAAAACGAGGTGTAACGGTTCCTGACTGGATGATCCCCACTGAAAAGACCCTTGATGAACTTCTCATTAAGGAAGAACCTCTGTAAGCTGATAGGATCGCCTCTTTCATCTATTTTATCAGTTATCCTTTTGTACTTGTAATTTATTTCGCTTGTACTTGTAATCTTTTCATTTTTCTTTGTATCCTGATTCAAAGTTTTAAAGAAAGATTTCAGCGAATGTACTTTACTCCATCAGTACTGAAAAGATCCCAGAAAACAGTAAAAGGGACAAATATTTTATGAGTTCTTTTTATCCTTATGTTTTTCATTAAATAGCAATTTTCTCTGTTGCTATGTCATAATCAAATAGGGGGAGATTGTTGATCCAAACCCTCAGTGATTTGATAATGACCCTCTCTTATACTTAGTGAAAATTGTAAGTAAACAATATGTATCAGAGTTTCACTATCGCTGATAAGTACTAAGATCTTCCAGTACCGCTGATAGGAACTCTCGCTCTTTAAGTTAAACATTCAGCGAAACTGTTCACCATAAATGCTCTGAGTCCGTTCAGTCATTATGATGATCGCTGATAAGTTAGTTGTTTACTTATGATTCCTGAAGACAAGTTTCACGTCAACAAAGGTTCTACGCTGAAGTCGAAGATCAAGCTCAAGAACCAGCGACAAGTCTCCTAATGAACTGATGCGGATCAACGAAGACTCAGATTTGTCCACTCAACGTGAAGTATCAAGTACAAGACTTCAGCTATCGCTGAACTCTATCATTCGCTGATATGAAATGATAGATCGCTGAATCAACGAAAGCTGATCATGAAGTCCTCCGTACAAAGTACTTTTGTCTTATCCACCCTTGCACGACTCCGTACGAAATGTCAGAAAAGAACCTCCGAATATCTGAAATCGTACAACCACTCTGATACTACACTGTTCATCCATGCGGCTACTAAGGTTGTCAACCAAGGTCAATGACATGCAACCAACCAGCTGATGACAAGTGTAAAGTATATACTGACTTGCATTAAATGCATGCAGTATATAAAGAGATGGACTCATTTCATTTGAAGTAACTAGCTAACTCTGGACAAGTTCAAATCTCTTATCTCAAGATAGGTTATTATTAGTAATTTCCTTATCTCTCTTAGTGCAAGAAACCTTAGTGTTCCAACTTGTTTAGATTTAGGTTTATCCTTAATCTTGTTTCCGCAACAAGCTGTAAATTGTTAATGATTTATCAATAAACAATTTAGAAAAGTAAAATCTGTGTGTTTGTATTCAGCCCCCCCCCCCCCCCCCCCCCTTCTACAAACTTGTATAGGCCTTCGGGACCAACAGAACTGCTGAAGATTTTACTCTTCAAAGTTCAGCATTCCAAGCTCGCTGATGAGAAAGTTGAATCTTGTCTCATCAAGAGGTTTGGTAAAAAGATCAGCTAACTGAAAGTCAGTTGGGATAAAATGAAGTTCTATATCACCATTCATCACATGATCTCTGATAAAATGATACCTGATTTCGATGTGTTTGGTCTTTGAGTGTAACACTGGATTATTGGCTATAGCGATGGCACTAGTGCTGTCGCAATAGATTGGAATTTTTGAGAGCTGAAGGTCATAGTCCAGTAGTTGATTTCTCATCCACAAGACCTGAGAACAACAGCTTCCAGCAGCTACGTACTCAGCTTCAGCGGTTGAGGTGGATACTGAGTTTTGCTTCTTACTTGTCCAACTTACCAGCTTTCCTCCCAGGAGCTGACAGCCTCCTGTGGTGCTTTTCCTATAAAATTTGCAACCTGCAAAATCACTATCTGAATAGGCGATTAGATCAAACCCTGAGTCTTTGGGATACCAAAGACCTAGGTTGGGAGTACCCTTAAGGTAACGAAAGATTCGCTTTACAGCGATCATATGAGATTCCTTAGGTTCAGCTTGATATCGTGCACACAAACAGGTTGCATACATAATATCGGGTCGGCTAGCTGTAAGATATAAGAGAGAGCCGATCATCCCACGGTACGTCGTGACATTAACAGATATTCCAGAAGAATCCTTGTTTAGTGTCAGCGGTGGTGCCATAGGGGTTTTCATAGCTGAACTCTGAGTTAAATCAAATTTCTTCAGCATGTCTTTAACATACTTTCCCTGATTAATGAAAGTTCCCTTTTCATTTTGTTTTATCTGAAGACCAAGGAAATATGTTAGCTCACCCATCATACTCATTTTATACTCTGCTTTCATCCTTTCAGAGAAACGAGTACAAAGGTCAGGGTTAGTAGAACCAAATATAATATCATCGACATATATTTGAACAAGAATAATATGACCTTTTACTTTCCTAAAAAATAGAGTTTTGTCGATTTTACCTCGCTCAAATTTTTCGATATGGAGATAAGTAGAGAGAGTGTCATACCATGCACGTGGAGCTTGCTTTAAGCCATAAAGTGCCTTATCCAGTTTATAAACATACCCTGGATGCTTAGGATCTGAGAATCCTGGAGGTTGTTCCACGTAGACTTCTTCATTCAGCTTTCCGTTTAGGAATGCTGACTTGACATCCATTTGATACACTTTGAAGTCTTTGTGTACAGCGTAAGCTAAGAATAGACGAATAACTTCTAGTCTTGCCACTGGAGCAAAGGTTTCGTCGTAATCTATGCCTTCCTCTTGTCTGTATCCCTGAGCAACAAGTCGAGCCTTGTTGCGGGTTACAGTTCAATGTTCATCCAACTTATTTCGATAGACCCATTTAGTGCCTATCACTGACTTGTTAGATGGACGAGGAACAAGCTTCCAAACTTTGTTTCTTTCGAATTCAGTCAGCTCTTCTTGCATAGCACTGACCCAGTTCGGATCTTGGAGGGCATCATCTATTTTCTTTGGTTCAATCAGAGAAATAAAGTTAACAAATAAACAGATATTACCTGCACTTCGTCGAGTCTGAACACCAGCGTTTGGATCACCAAGAATTTGTTCAATAGGGTGATTAACAGTCCATCGCTGAGCCGGAGCATGATTCGCTGACTCAACTTAAACTTGAGGGGCTGAAGATGAGGCTTCAGCAACTTCTGGTATATCAGCCAAGAGAGGAATGTGTGCAGATGTCATTTCATTCACTGATTGCTGAGAAGTAGATGGTATGTCTGAGAAAGAAGGTTCAGAGGCAGGCATAGTGTTTAGAGGAACAGCTGAGACCCATGATGTTTCAGCTTCATTAGTCTGCATGTTTGGAATGATAGTAGGACCATCATCTTCCGCGGTATGAGTATGAGGAGTGGGAACATCTTCTGAATCACCAAGATGAGAAAACATCCATTGATTCAGTTCTTCAGTATCAGCAGAAGGTTTAGAGTTCGCTGAACGAGATTCGTCAAAGGTGACGTGAATAGTTTCTTCGACAGTCTGTCTTCTTCGATTGAAGACTCTGAAGGCTTTGGAGATTGAAGAATATCCAAGAAAGATTCCATCATCAGCCTTAGGATCAAACTTTCCAAGGGCATCTCTGTTATTCAGTATGAAACACTGACATCCAAAGATGTGAAGAAAGCTTATTGAAGGCTTTCTCCCATGAAAAAGTTCATAGGCTGTCTTTTTGAATCTTTTGACGATCAGTGACCTGTTTTGAGTAAAACACGCAGTGTTGACAGCTTCTGCCCAAAACTGAGTAGGCAGGTGAGAATAACTGAGCATTGAACGTGCAGCTTCAATGATAGTTCTATTTCTTCTTTCAGCGACTCCATTTTGTTGCGGTGTTCTCACTGAAGAGAAGTTGTGAGAAATACCCTTACTTTCAAAGAAGGAATCAAGAGAACTGTTTTTGAATTCAGTCCCATGATCACTCCTTATTGAGCGAACGGTCATGTTGTTCAGGACTTCCATTTTCCTGACAAAGGTGATGAGTTCTTCAGGGGTGTCACTCTTTGAACGGAGAAACATTACCCAGGTATAGCGAGAGAATTCATCAACTATGACCAACGTATATTTCTTTCCAGCGATGGATTGTTTGTTAACAGGGCCAAACAAATCCATATGGAGAAGTTGTAGAGGAGATGACTCTGAGGAAACTTGCTTAGACTTGAAGCTTGCTTTGGTCTGCTTGCCTTTCTCACATGCTGAACATAAGGACTCCTTGGCGTATGAGTGTTGAGGTAGACCAGTGACTAACTCTTTAGAGGAAAGAGTATTCAGTGTCTTGAAGTTGAGATGGGAGAGCCTCTTATGCCATAACCAGTTGGCGTCAGATGAGGCTTTTGAGAAGAAACATGAGTTCTCAGTGGTTGTAGAGTCCATGTTTATAACGTAAACATTTTCCATACGATAGCCGCTGAGAGCTATCTTCTCCTTTTTGTCAGTGACAAAGCAGGATTCCTTAGTGAAAATCACTTTATTATCCTTGTCACATAGCTGACTAATGCTTAGAAGATTATGCTTCAGTCCTTCAACATATGCAACTCTTCCAAAGGTTGTTGTACCATTAGAGAGTACACCAAACCCTCGGGTATAGCCTTTTCCATTTCCACCGAAAGTCACAGAGGGACCCTTCTCTTCCTTATACTCAGTGAGCAGGTTCTTCTTTCCAGTCATGTGTCTAGAGCATCCGCTATCGAGATACCAGATACCCTTCTTAACCTGCAAACAAAGGAAGATTAGTTTGACTTGGGTACCTATTTCATCATGTGTATACACTTGTCAGTGGGGGTAGAGGAGGTGGAAGGTTCAGCAGTCTTCGCAGCATTTGAAGATTCAGCTTTGTTTTCAGTCTTCATTTTGGTTAATTTCTTAACCTCAGTGGTCTTCTTTGCCTTGGGGGCATTGATCTTTACCTTAGCTATCTTTTCAGCTTTGGTGGCTGTAGGGCACTTACTAGCAATATGATTTGTAAGTCCACAGTGATAACATTTCCTATAACTAAAAGTAGCTTTAGGACCATTTGCATGCTGAGCCGTAAATTTTAAATGAGCAGGGCCAGCACCAAGTATACCTTTGGCATTGGAAATAGGAGGAACTATCAGTTCTTCAGATTTCTTACCAATAATATCCACTTTAATTCTAGGAGTAGATCGCTGAATAAATCCAGGGATCTTATTCTTAGAAGTAGAGGGATAAGTCACTGAATCTTTAGAAGCATTCAGCTTAGGTACAAAGGTACCCTTATGAGGTTTTGGATAAACAATTTTCTCTTTACCTTTAGAAACTAAGGTAGAGATTTCCTCAGGGATATGAGGTTTTGAAGAGGAACACTGAGAATATGAAGTGTCAGGGATAGAGGAGACAAACATTCCAAACTTAAACATGGAATGGTCAGTGGTTGGTTCTTTAGTGTCAGCTTTATAACCAAGACCACGTTTGTCACTCAGGGGAATCTGAGACTTAATTATCTCAGTGATCGTTGTTGAGGACTTATACCATCCATCAACAATAGCTTTTTCAGCTTTTAATGCAGCGATAGCTTCTTCGCGCTCGATTTTGACTAGCTGATTTATATGAACTTGATCTTTCAAGTCTTCTTCAATTTTAGAAAGCTTTTCTATTTGAAGGTGACAATTTTTAAGTTGTTCAGCGAGATCAATATTTTGATTTTCAACAACAGTTTTGCCATTCATGGCGCCATATAAACTCATAGTCAGGAGATCGATCTTTCGAAGACTATCAGCTTCATCAATATTTGAAATATTGGTAAAGAAGGAAGGTGATACCTTAGTAGCAGAGGTTGAAGCAGAGGGAATGTCAGAATTTTCTTCCTCATCTTCGATTTTGGCCATGAGACAGAGATTGACTTCATCATCATCTTCTGAGTCAGATGATTCTTCTTCGTCAGAGGCAGCCCAATCATAATCAGCCATAAGGCCTTTACCTTTCTTCTTATATCCTTTCAACTTTGTGTACCTATCTTTCAGCTTTTGGTACTTGTCATCTCTAGACCTGGGGTTAGAGGATTTTTGGAGAAGGCTGAGGTTCTAGAAACTTTCTTTGACCTGCACTCGCTAGCAAAATGTCCTATCTTTTCGCAGTTATAGCAAGTAGCAGTAGCCTTATCAACAGGAGTTGATGATCTAGGCTTATCAGTGATAGCAAGAGGTTTGTTCTTTCTGAAAATCTTCTTTTTGGCGAATCTGCTGAACTTATTAGAAAAGAGAGCCATAGATTCATCAAGATCTGAAGAGTCAGGATCTGATGAGCATTCAGAGTTAGTCTCCAACTCAGTGATAGTGATAGTAGATCGCTGAGTGGAAGGAGACTCTGAGATTAAAGCAACGGGGGTGCTTTTAGAATCTTTTACAAGATTTTTCTTAAGATGACTCGATTGCTCATGATTAAGCATCGTGCCATATAAGGTAGAAAGAGTCATAGATTTAAGATCCTTTGACAGCTTGAGACACATTAAATAACTGTCCCAGCTTTCAGGTAAACATTCTAAGAACTTTGTCAGAATTTCAAAGTTAGAATATTCCTTACCAACGGTTTTCAGATCTATTATTAAACAGTTAAAGCGTTGGTGAACTTCAGAGAGAGATTCATTCTTACCACAAATGAAGCTTTCATATTGTCTTACCAGGTTGATCTTTCGTGAGTCCTGGACTTCAGACGTACCTTCATACTGAACACAGATTGTGTCCCACATGGCTTTGGAGGTTTTCAGGTTCATGACGGAATGGTAGACTTCGTCAGGAAGAGCCATGGAAAGAATGGATCTGGCTTTGGTGTCGAGAGCCACTTTCTTCTTATCTTCATCAGTCCACATATGAATTTCCTTTGGAACCAATTTTTCTGGAATAACAGCTCTATTCTCAGCGGCTGGAACCTCATGTAACGCCCCAAAATCCAGGCCAATTTAAACCTCAAGTTACAACAGGTTATGACAATAAAATTACAACTTATATAGATAGCAAAGGAATTAACCATCAAGAGTGTATTTACAATACAAGATACTTCGAACAACCTATTAATCTAATCATGACACTATAATCAGATTAATTGCGTTATCTAAGCTATCCTTCAAAAATCTCTTCTTTGTTAATTGCCACTTCTGCTATTCCAAAAACACTCGTCCCACATCCCTTTATTTGCCTGAGCCTGCACCTGGTAAGAAAACATCATATGAAACGATTAGGCCAACGCCTAGTGAGAACATTCGTTTCAATAATAACATTTTCAAAAAATCAATGTACACATGTTATAACAAACCTGGTTACTCCTTTTCTTACCGTACGTATAACTCTATTCCATTACACAATTTCATCCATTCCCATGACTATGACTGACAACAAATCCATCAGCATATCATACCCCAGAGCCACACTACGAATCTTCAAAGATTCTAGATCAATGCTCTCCACCAATAAATCACGATTACACACGCCCATTTATCAGCATTTCATACCCCAGAGCCACACTACGAATCTTCTCAGATTCTAGATCAATGCTCTCAACCAATAAATCGCGATTACACACGCCCATTTATCGGTAAGGAAGCAGAGATCACAAGCACTTATGTCAATCTCACTCTCTTCCTTAGAAATCAGGAATAACGATTAATACCACACGCCTATTCCATGATTTCCCACACACACTGGAATAACGATTAAACGAGTAATACCACACGCCTATTCCATGTGATTACCAAACTTCAGTGCCTATGGATCCATTACACTACTTGCACTCGTACCGGTATTTATTTAATATAGATTCCTCATAACAATAAGTATGAGCAAATCATATTTATACCTCCTAGATTCCTCCCTCATAGCATACAGTATGAGCCAATCTCCTTTACCTATACCAAACACCTGCCTAGTATCAAACTGGCACAGTCATCAAGCCTAACATACTACCCTTCGAATGTACGTATGTTCATGCTAAACTAATTATGTCTCAATCACTAAATCACAACGATTCACAATTAACAGAACTGAAAATTGCCCAGTCTGCACAAAGTGTCTGGACAACCCAAAGTTTCCTGATAACCCATCTTAGACGGACGTTTCCATTTTCCGGATACCATAATTTCCCCGGACAATCCCAACACCCGGACAACACATCATTTCCGGTAAATTCCTACTTTTCTGGATAATATTCAAATCCGAACAACATCCGGACTCTATAGTCATCCGGATACCATCCGGTACTTACTTCATCCAGATTCTTGTAATACATAAAACCTACCCGGATACTTCCTGCGTCCAGAAACATTCATCATTGGGGTTTTCCGGATACGACGATTCATCCGGAAAAGTCGGGTCTGCAGTCTAAAATTCAATCTAACTTCTTGTCTGTTCGATTCAGCTCATTCCCAGTACAACCATACAGTTCATAATCACTTTATACAGCTATTTCACGGTTCAATTTAACATAAGAACACTGATTTAAGCAAAGTACAAATGAACTCACCTTAGGTTTGCAAAACCCACTTTAATCCTCCATCCGATGCTTCAAATATGATGTTACTGATATGTAAATCAAATCCAAAACATAATTTCGTTCATAATCTAACACATACAATAATCACAACTGAAAACATCAACAAATCCCTTACCAATTTGATGAACAAACCCTTGCTTTCCTTCTTTTTCTCTTTTCTCTCTTTCTTTCAGCCTCCTAAACCGACCCAGCCACAAAATGAGATAAAATATCTGATTTTTCAGCTATTTTATTCATACCCACTTTCCAAAATGACCAACCACACCTCCAAGATTCATTATTTCCACAATTGACACCAAACCTTAGTTCTTTGTATTTTAACCTTATTGAATTATAAAACTTCTATATAATTCAAGGTTACACCAAAATACAAATACATCCCAATTCTCATTAAAACACTATTACTGAAATTTCAGGATGTTACAATACTCCCCAACTTGAAAATGATTTCGTCCCCGAAATCAAGATCAGGTAAACAAATGGGGATGTCTCTCTTTCATATTCTCTTCCGACTCTAAAGTCACATTAGCACCTTGATGGTGTTTCCACTTTACTTTCAACATAGCTACTTCTTTGCCAATACGTAGCTTTCTAACCGATCTTTCCAAAATTGCCTCTGGTTCTTCCACACAACAATTCTTCTCATTCACTCTTACTTTAGTAAAAGAAATCACATCATATCAACATGAAATATTTTGTACATCTCTTCCTTTTAAGTCTTACATACTTAATCACAATTAAAAGTCCAGAAAGAACAAGAATTCATCTTTTCATATTTTCTGAACCTTACCTCTTTCATTAGTATCCGCTCCCCAACTTGGATTTGCAAACCTCCTTAGAGTCACTGTTCATCATCAAATCTTTACCCGACTATTTCTTGGTCTACCATACCGACATTAACCGTAACTCGATCTTTGGTTTCAAAATAAAATTACTATCTATTGCTTGAAAATTTATACTCACCTTAAATTGAGTATACTCACCACTTTGAATACTCCGATAAATACGACAAACCTTTGTTATATCCATGACTCACACGTTTCTTTAGTACACAGTGCTACCATTTCCTCACACCAGTATTGCACTATGTGACCATATTGCAACCAAATACTAAAGTGTTGTATAATAAGGGTAATAATTCCATTGAACCTGTAGTATAACTACATTCTTAGGTCCGATCTTTTTATCATTTCTTCCCACGTTAGCATGGAGTACTACCCTCCAAACATTACTTGTCTCTTTCTCCCAACTTTTCCACATACTGATAACATCTTCTCATTACTATACCTAACCAAACAGTTGTACCAAAATTCTAACTTAAGGAAATCAACCTAGTTATCTTGAAACAACATACCGTTCGAAGTTACTACCCATTCTTAGATCTTCAACTAATCTTTTCTCGTACAATTCTTTCACACATAAGGAGCAACTTATATTCCTTAAGGATTTTGCATCTTTTACATCACATTTTGACTAACATATCCATCATCTTCGTTAACTTCCAATGATTCAAGAACATAAACTTACTTACCTAGCGACTCACACAATCAACATTGCTTTAGATAAACACACACTACTTTTCTGCCATTCTATTCCGATATTAGCCATATCACTACACCATCTTACAAACTACATACTAGTTGACACATTTATCTTAGCACTTGATGTCACTACTCTCTCGTACATTCTCCACCCATAACATCACACAGCAGACCGGGTCTCTCATGGTCATTTGTACACAATTCAAACGTACAATCATGTTCTCCCGCATGATTAATTTAGTCTATTTCACTATTATAATCCTCCCCAACTTTAGTTGAACCACAACTCGCGGTTTCTAATTAATTTCAACTTACTTGTTTCCTGCTGGCTCTTCGTGATTCCAAACCAATACATAGACAGGGCACAATCTCTCACGGATCGGCATAGTCTATACACTCGCTTCGTTCGTGTCTAATACTTCATCCTTTATAAACCATCCACACCGTTAGCAAACACTTATCTAAAACAACAACCCTTCACTATCCTAACACCCCTACACGTGGTCCTTTAACTTTTAATCTTCTGATTCCAGGCTTAATATTCATACCTGATCTCCGAAATAACCAATGTATTCATCTCATGTAAACTTTAATTATAATATAATTCATATAATTCCAACCCCAAGCCTACGTCGAGCTTATTTAAACCAGGCGAATGCTCCCAATACTCAACCGAGTCTAAAACCGAGCCATCCGCTCAAAGAATCCAATGATTATTTATCAATATCTACTCATACAATTTAATACATCTAACTCACATCATGCAACACACGCTCCGAGGCATGATAATCCTACGACCCCATCATTTCTACTTTCCCAACGAAGTCAACTTATATAGGTATATATATATATATATGCGTATAAGCAACTCTTTTATACTCCACAATGTATCTACTTCGCTAAGGTTCATTAGTTTCAAAGGTATTAAGAACGCGCAATTTATCAAACAGTCTTTACACTTAAGACCGACACTTGTTCAAATAGAAAGCAGTTAAGCATATAACACATCCGAGGCTCCATCTCGAGTCACTAAAACTAACAAACATTTAAAAGACTCATTTGAATATAAATCAAGCCTTTAAGGCCAAAATAAACGTTTGGTTAAACATGTGTCACTCACACGATTACGTAAACCAAAATACATTGATACCCAAAATCTTTACCCTTTTTAATCCCTTAATTGGCCATCGGCCCCAAAACAAAGGTTTACCACTCTTAAAACTTTACATGGTCGGATTTTCCAAAATCCCCCAACCCACATGTTCACATTTTTAAAACGTAAAACATCATAAATATTGCACATCCACAATAAACATTAAAAGCGTGTTTTGACTACATATCTTTCGCTTGCGCAACAATAACTCGAAACTTCTTTCATTAGTAATTTATTCGTCAATTACTCAAAATCTTTAACTATGTCGTACACGATAAAATTTGCTTTGCGCATACCCTCTGCATAACAGCATACCGGTACCGCTCACGGTTTTGTTCCTGTTCGCATAGGCATACGCGGGACGCACCCAGACCGCACCCAACGACGGACGAAAGGTCTCATACACCTTACACAACTATCGACTTCAAAGTCAATATTTGACATGTCGACACTTCCTTAACTTTAAGGTCCCTAACTGAACCTAATTCTTCCTCCGGACACAACCGTCCCTCGGCAACTGTATTCCTAGTCAGCGAACAAGGGTACAGACTCTCATGCAACCGACACTAAAGTCCACTTTCGACTCTCACACTGTTCATCTCTCATTTGAACACAATTACCAAAACTACAAACTTTCTCCCAAGGTTTATCCAACACCTCTCCACTTTTGGAGTTCTTTCTTAGCTTATAACGTAATACTCTACGACCTAGCGAGTTCATAGCCTTTATGCATGACAAAAATCATTTCGCACATTTTCTCATTTTAAATAACCCTACTGGGAAATAACTTGGGCACACATACCCCAAATTAATGCACAACGATCTCGAGAATCGTTTGCATATTAAATTTCCGAAAACTCAATCCTTCTCAACCAAAACAGTGTTGTTACGACGGTAATATACTAACTGAAAATCTCTTCGTATGACAACAGTTCGAAAAAGTTTGACCGACACGAAATAAACTAGTCGGTTCTCTCACTTATTTATATGATGTTTAATAGGTCCATACTCCTGTTAGTTATTAAACGTTTTGCTGACCAACGCTTTCTTGCTGCAATTCAACTTTTCATGTAAAGTAAGAAATACTTTGTAAAAACTTCAAAAATTTCGCTGTGCGACGTAAATGGGATTGCCTTTTTCTTTAAATACACTTTCGCACATGCTAATTCAACCTTGACTAAAACTGTTATTTATGCATTTGGTTTGTAATCAAGAAAACTCATGTAACACACACTAAAACACCAGGCATAAAACTTTCCTCGCAATTGAAGGCTACTTACTCAAACGAGGTCAATCGTCTTACTTACGTAACTTATCATTGACATTCTACTTCCGACCAGTGGTCGCCCTCTTGGCCTTATAACATTTGCTATACTGGCATTCCACGATCCACATACTCCACCATGTCATACCATTTCCATCTTGATCAATCATCTCATACCCTATCTCCACACATATCAATCCACCTACTAAAGGTTGCCTTGGCGGACTTTCATGAGTCCCGCCAATTCCAGGTTATCCTTCCAACCTCCAATCAAAACTGATCTGTCCTTCAAAGGACCTTGGTGGCGTATTCACCATCATTCTACTAAAACATAAAGGGATAACCATAAGAAATGGTTATACGAGTATAGACATACAAAACGTACTTTACCGATCATTAGTCACTGTGACAATTTAGAAACAAGTATGCTCGTGTAACTCATATTCATAATAACAGTAGCTAATTGAAATTGCGAACATACTTTACATGAGAATTCTCGTTGCCATTGCTACAGTACTAAATTCACGTATTTCTGTTGACTCTAAGACTATCCCGTCTTAGTACTTCTACCCCTTTCTCACATATCGTAACTTAATTCATCACATCTTAAGTCTAAGTATCTCCTCAACATACTTAGTTCGCTTAAACTATTGCTCTGATACCATATTGTAACGCCCCAAAATCCGGGCCAATTTAAACCTCAAGTTACAACAGGTTATGACAATAAAATTACAACTTATATAGATAGCAAAGGAATTAACCATCAAGAGTGTATTTACAATACAGGATACTTCGAACAACCTATTAATCTAATCATGACACTATAATCAGATTAATTGCGTTATCTAAGCTATCCTTCAAAAATCTCTTCTTTGTTAATTGCCATTTCTGCTATTCCAAAAACACTCGTCCCACAACCCTTTATTTGCCTGAGCCTGCACCTGGTAAGAAAACATCATATGAAACGATTAGGCCAACGCCTAGTGAGAACATTCGTTTCAATAATAACATTTGCAAAAAATCAATGTACACATGTTATAACAAACCTGGTTACTCCTTTTCTTACCGTACGTATAACTCTATTCCATTACACAATTTCATCCATTCCCATGACTATGACTGACAACAAATCCATCAGCATATCATACCCCAGAGCCACACTACGAATCTTCAAAGATTCTAGATCAATGCTCTCCACCAATAAATCGCGATTACACACGCCCATTTATCAACATTTCATACCCCAGATCCACACTACGAATCTTCTCAGATTCTAGATCAATGCTCTCCACCAATAAATCGCGATTACACACGCCCATTTATCGGTAAGGAAGCAGAGATCACAAGCACTTATGTCAATCTCACTCTCTTCCTTAGAAATCAGGAATAACGATTAATACCACACGCCTATTCCATGATTTCCCACACACACTGGAATAACAATTAAACGAGTAATACCACACGCCTATTCCATGTGATTACCAAACTTCAGTGCCTATGGATCCATTACACTACTTGCACTCGTACCGGTATTTATTTAATATAGATTCCTCATAACAATAAGTATGCGCAAATCATATTTATACCTCCTAGATTCCTCCCTCATAGCATACAGTATGAGCCAATCTCCTTTACCTATACCAAACACCTGCCTAGTATCAAACTGGCACAGTCATCAAGCCTAACATACTACCCTTCGAATGTACGTATGTTCATGCTAAACTAATTATGTCTCAATCACTAAATCACAACGATTCACAATTAACAGAACTGAAAATTGCCCAGTCTGCACAAAGTGTCTGGACAACCCAAAGTTTCCTGATAACCCATCTTAGACGGACGTTTCCATTTTCCGGATACCATAATTTCCCCGGACAATCCCAACACCCGGACAACACATCATTTCCGGTAAATTCCTACTTTTCCGGATAATATTCAAATCCGAACAACATCCGGACTCTATAGTCATCCGGATACCATCCGGTACTTACTTCATCCGGATTCTTGTAATACATAAAACCTACCCGGATACTTCTTGCGTCCAGAAACATTCATCATTGGGGTTTTCCGGATACGACGATTCATCCGGAAAAGTCGGGTCTGCAGTCTAAAATTCAATCTAACTTCTTGTCTGTTCGATTCAGCTCATTCCCAGTACAACCATACAGTTCATAATCACTTTATACAGCTATTTCACGGTTCAATTTAACATAAGAACACTGATTTAAGCAAAGTACAAATGAACTCACCTTAGGTTTGCAAAACCCACTTTAATCCTCCATCTGATGCTTCAAATATGATGTTACTGATATGTAAATCAAATCCAAAACATAATTTCGTTCATAATCTAACACATACAATAATCACAACTGAAAACATCAACAAATCCCTTACCAATTTGATGAACAAACCCTTGCTTTCCTTCCTTTTCTCTTTTCTCTCTTTCTTTCAGCCTCCTAAACCGACCCAGCCACAAAATGAGATAAAATATCTGATTTTTCAGCTATTTTATTCATACCCACTTTCCAAAATGACCAACCACACCTCCAAGATTCATTATTTCCACAATTGACACCAAACCTTAGTTCTTTGTATTTTAACCTTATTGAATTATAAAACTTCTATATAATTCAAGGTTACACCAAAATACAAATACATCCCAATTCTCATTAAAACACTATTACTGAAATTTCAGGATGTTACACCTCAGGATCAATTCTGACAGGGATGTATGGACCATTTTCGATGTAATAAGCTATAGTTGGGTCTACACCTTCTAAGAAGAGTATCATCCTATTTTTCCATAGATTAAAGTTATCTCTAGAAAATCTAGGGGGTTTAGCAAGAGAACCATTATCAATATAGTTAGTGTTTGTGTTGGTAGCCATTTGAAGAAATAGCAAGGAAGAGAAAAGATTAGTATAGATAAGATCTTGTTTATGAGATTAAACAAATCTGCTCTGATACCACTTGTTGGTCCCGAAGGGTTATACAAGTTTGTAGAAGGGGGGGTTGAATACAAACACACAGATTTTTACTTTCTAAATTGTTTATTGATATAATCAAACAATTTACAACTTGTTGCGGAATAAGATTAAGGACTAAGCCTAATCTAAACAAGTTAAGAACACTAAGTTTCTTGCACTAGAATTAAGACAGAAAGGAGATAAGAATACTACGAATAATATTCTAACACTAAGAGAGAAAGAAGAAGATGGTCGAGCACTTCATTTCTGAAGTAGGGTTCTTCTTATATACTGCATGCATTTAATGCATGACAGTATTACTTTACACGTGGCATCAGCTGAGTGGTTGCATGTTTTGACCTTTGTAGACAACCTTAGTAGCCGCATGGTGTACAATGTAGAATCAGAGTTGGTTGTACGATTCTGGACAGAAGGGATGTCCGTTCTGACATTTCGTACGGAGACGTGCAAGGGGGTAAGACAAAAGTAACTTGTAGAGGAAGACTTCATGATCAGCTTTCGTTGAACAGTTCCTTATCAGCGGATGATAAAGCTCAGCGATTGCTGAAGTCTTCTACTTGATACTTCACGTTGAGTGGACAATTCTGTGACTTCGTTGATATCCGCATCAGTTCATTAGTAGACTTGTCGCTGGTTCTTGGGCTTGATCTTCGATTTCAGCGTAAAACCCTTGTTGACGCGAAACTTGTATTCAGGAATCATAAGTAAACAACTAAACTATCAGCGATTACCAAAAGCACTGAACAGGCTCAGAGCTTTATAGTGAACAGTGTTCGCTGAATATTTAAACTTAAAGAGCGAGAGTTCCTATCAGCGGTACTGTAGAGTCATAATACTTATCAGCGATAGTGAAACTCTAATACATATTGTCTACTTATAATTTTCACTAAGTGTTTCTTAAAGGGTCATTATCAAATCACTGAGGGTTTGGATCAACAACAGATAATCAAAACAAACTCGATTAATAATCTGTTTTCACACAACAGGAACGAATTATATCGAAACAAACTCGATTACTAGTCTGTTTAAGATTGTTGGTAATTTTTATATATTTTAATCATGCAACCGATTAAATATAAATTAAAAATTCGTTATAGAAGAAAGATGAAACAGAATTTAGGAAACAAATTCCTAGAAAAGTCGATTATCACTGAGGCTCGTGTTACACACGATTCCCTTAAACAGATCCGTCGTCTGTTCCCAGTGTACAACAGCGTGAGCAGTTTAGAATTGCCGGAGATGACCACTTGCCTCGAAAAATCGCCGGAAAAAACGAATGGTTACTGTTTCGTATGTTGCAGAATCGAGAGAATATCGACTGTATTTTCAGTGTTCTTGGATGAAAGGAGACCCTCTATTTATATTGAAGATTGAAACCGATGATGATTAAAACGAATTAAATCACATTCAATGTGTTTCAGTTACAAAAGGTTGAAACCGACAAACATTAATTCGTAATTAATTATGTAACCGAAAAAATATATTACATTTCAGTTACGCAAAACCGAGCTGCGTGAGCACGAGATTTCGGAGCTGCATTCGTGTCCACACACAAGTTCGACGACTTTAGCTTACGAAATCGTCAATTGGCACCCCCCCTGCGCGCGGGTAGGTGTTGGAGTAAAACCATTCAAGGAGCTTGTCAACTCCTCACACTTCTTTGGTTATAAACCATTGAAATTTTACTCTCTCTTCCTATGTGGGACACATTCCCACACCCACTTGGTTTTTGCTAATTTCATCCAAATACTCAACTTTGAGTATCGATATCTCATTCACACATACTCCGTTTTGGACACATTATATATCGTTTCGAAGCTCTCATATAGGAGAACATAAACCCACTAAGAGTTAATTATATATAACACACATATATATAGAGGTGGGTTCAAACGAGAATGGATGCTATTTAAAAGAATAAAGGAATAACTCTCAACCAATCGTTTTTAAAAATAATTCCGAAAATAATACTTTCCAAAATTAACCTTAAAAGGGTATTAAGGTCATATTATGATATGAATTAATTTAGGATAGTGTTGACTTCCTAAAAATAAGGAGTCACAATATCTCACCGAAATCAAAATCGTATATATCAAATAAAGTTCATGTATTTGAGTGTTCATCTCGTTTTGTTCGGGTGTTCAAGCAAATCGTGAATATGCAGCCCAAAATCACAAATGATTTACTGTAAAGAAAATTGGATAAATTGTTTAAGTGTAATATTACTCATGATTAACAATATAAAAACACAAAATCTGTTATAGAATATCACTTGTGATAATCAATAGAGAAACAACAATCACATAATATTACTTGTGATTAACAATAGAGAAACCTAAAATCACATAATATCATTTGTGATTAACAATAGAGAAACCTAAAATCACTTGTGATTAACAATAGAGAAACCTAAAATCACATAATATCACATAATCCAAGCCTAAAATCACTTGTGATTAACAATAGAGAAACATAAAATCACTTGTGATTAACAATAGAGAAACCTAAAATCACATAATATCATAAAATCAATAGAGAGAGAGAGATCGGCAACTGGTATGATTTGAGAAATAAGATTCGTGGCGGCACACAGGGCATGAATTACGTAACGTTATGTAACACCTCAAAAATTCCATTGTAATATTGTTAAGAGTGTATTTTGTTTAAAGTTAAAGTTTATTGAGAAACTTAACTTGAGGGTATAAATTGTCATTTTATGAAAGTTGAAGGTTTAATTGGTATGTAGTTAATGACTCAGCAGATTAAATCTTGAGGTGTCAAGATTTAATGTATTAAGATAGTTTGGGGTGGGTTTTGTTGCCTGCATTCAGAAAGAAGTCGAGAAAACAGAGAGAGATAGAGAAAACGAGACAGAGAGAAAGAAAAGAAGAAAGAAGAGGAAGAAATCAGATTTTGGTGAAATTAAGGTAAGGAAATTTAGTTGTAGTACTGATTTCTTGATTGAAAAAGTATCTGATTTTAATTTTTGGTTCAGCTATTTGATTTAGCTGTTAGAAGTGAGGAACCAGTGTTCAGTTTGTGTTCAACTCATTAAGGTGAGTTTATTCATTCTTCTTAAAATTAAGCAATTAAAATGATGATAGATATGTTATTCTTGTATGAAATACTTTGGTAGAGCTTAATTGAGGTAAAGGTAAGCTTAATCTGTTAAGACTTGAAGTTGGCTTAAATAAGGAAGATGATGAACAGTAACTGAGAAAGTATACTTTGCGCAAGCCTTGGTTGCGCAAAGTGAGAAACTCGCAAGCGTTGCTTGCGAAATTTGTTAAAACTCGCAACAGTTGGTTGCGCATTTTGAGCATCTCGCTAGGCTCTTTGGAGTGAAGTGAGAATCTCGCTACTGTGGCTTGCGAGAAGTGAGAATCTCGCTACTGTGGCTTGCGAGAAGTGTGAAACTCGCTACTGTGGCTTGCGAAAAGTTGAGCATTGCGCTACAGTTGGTTGCGCAATACTCATATGTGTTGATAATTGTTTTGGCTAAAATAAAATAAAAGGATTGTCCCACATAGGTGGAGCAATGAAAGGTGAGAGAGATTCCAAGCCTATAAAAAGGGTCCAAGGCTTAGGTTTAAAATCATCCCAATAAAATACACTTAAGTATTTTATTCTTTCTTTCTTTCTTGTTCTCTTGTTTTAGAGAGTAGAAAGGTGTGAGTTAAATCTTTGAGAGTGTGGGTATTATTGGGTGAGGCTTGAGAGATCAAGGTATGTGATTGTAACAATTTATCACATAGTGGATTTTCTCTCTGGAGGCCCGTGGTTTTTCTCCGGTTTTGGAGTTTCCACGTAAGTTCCTGTGTTCCTTTTTCCCTCTATAATTGTTTATTGTTTGTTCTTCTTTTCTCTATATTTGTTCATTGCTTGGGTTGTTGGGAAACGCTGAGGCCAATTTTCCCAACAAGTGGTATCAGAGCTCCGGGTTGGAGGAGGTCTCGGTTAGAGGGTTCTTAGTATGCTCTGTGGTTGCGGTTTTGTGTGACCTTCCACATCAGAAAAGAATTTCTCTTGGTCGTATTGGAGGAGGTCTCGGGTTAGAGGGTTCTTAGTATGCTCTGTGGTCGCGGTTTTGTCTGACCTTCCACATCAGAAAAGAATTTCTCTTGGTTACTTTGTATATGATAGAATTGTGTGTGGCGGGAGTACGTGCATAATAGAAAACTTTCTTGAGTGTGCTACTCATAGGCTACAAACACTTTTTAGTATACAATATTGTTTTTGAGGAGTTGATACGATGTCAAAGTTTTCAAGTGCAATGAGGTTCGATGTAGAGAAGTACGACGGAAGGATCAACTTTGGCTTATGGCAAGTTCAAGTCAAGGATGTGTTGATACAATCTGGGCTGCATAAGGCATTGAGGGGAAAACCAGTTTCCAGCGGTGAATCAAGCGGTACCAGTAAAAGCGAGGAAGAATGGGATGATTTGGATTTGAGAGCGGCAAGTACTATTCGTCTGTGTCTAGCAAAGAATGTTCTTGCAAACGTGCATGGGTTATCAACGGCCAAGGAGCTTTGGGAGAAGCTTGAGCAGTTGTACCAGGGCAAAGGCATCTCAAATCGATTGTATCTGAAGGAACAATTTCATACTCTACGTATGGATGGAGGTACAAATATTTCAGATCATCTTAGTGTTCTTAACAATATCGTTTCAGAACTGGAGGCCATCGGAGTTGAGGTAGAAGATGAAGATAAAGCATTGAGGCTCATATTATCTTTGCCATCTTCCTATGAGCATATGAAACCTATTCTGATGTATGGGAAAGAGACCCTGAAGTTTGCGGACGTTACTAGCAAACTCCTATCAGAGGAGAAAAGACTGGAAGGTAGCAATATGACTTCATCAGAAGGTACGGTTTTGGTGACAAGGCAATGGGAGAAGAAGAACTCCGGAAAGAATCTGATATGCTGGAAGTGTGGACAGTCTGGGCATGTCAAAAGCAAATGTCCAGGTGGAGTGGGTTCGGCGAAAGACTCCAACTCAGATGCTAACAATGTCTCCATTCTCATGGGAGACGATGATTTTTGCTGAGATATGGGAGAATACATCCTCGTGGTATGTCCGCTTTACCATGAAAAAGGATGTGTTTAGGTTAGCGGTTCCACGTATTTACACATGTGCATTGGTTTGGCATGGATGCAAGGTGTGTGGTGGGGATTATGTCGATGGCTGATGAACTTCCGGGTAAACCAAACAAGGAAGTTGCACCATAAAATTTTCAACAAGTTTTTCGACATGTGCCGAGGTAAAAATTCTTAGAATGAATTATTCTAAGTGGTGATACTCTTTTATGGTGGAGTATGATAGTTCTCTGATCTGATAATTATGATTGTCGGGTTAGACAATGGTTGCCGTTGTTGCAGCGAAGTTTTTTTTAGCCAAGGTGGAGTTTGTTGAGAATTGTTTTGGCTAAAATAAAATAAAAGGATTGTCCCACATGGGTGGAGCAATGAAAGGTGAGAGAGATTCCAAGCCTATAAAAAGGGTCCAAGGCTTAGGTTTAAAATCATCCCAATAAAATACACTTAAGTATTTTATTCTTTCTTTCTTGTTCTTTTGTTTTAGAGAGTAGAAAGGTGTGAGTTAAATCTTTGAGAGTGTGGGTATTATTGGGTGAGGCTTGAGAGATCAAGGTGTGTGATTGTAACAATTTATCACATATTGGATTTTCTCTCTGGAGGCCCGTGGTTTTTCTCCGGTTTTGGAGTTTCCACGTAAGTTCTTGTGTTCCTTTTTCCCTCTATAATTGTTTATTGTTTGTTCTTCTTTTCTCTATATTTGTTCATTGCTTGGGTTGTTGGGAAACGCTGAGGCCAATTTTCCCAACAAGATATGATGCGATTTTCTGTTTTATGCAAACTGATACATGCTATAAACTTAAATATGATATTAAAGCGATGTTATAATTATGAGTCCGATCATGTAGTTTACAATTGAGATGTTAATCCCCGATGCTAAGTGGCAAAAATGGGGATAATTGCTGTAATTAATATTCTATATATAGACATATAGAATATATGATATATCGTACAATTTTAGTATACGATAGAAAGAGGGATGATACACCGTTATTGTGTTGCGTTAGCTAGAAATAGACATCCGGTCATCAGAGGGCCACTTAGTACGGTCTAATGGGAACCGTTTATCAGCCATTGACCGAAGGGATGTAATTTCTAGTGGTTGAGTGTATCTTGGATTACCAGAGGGCCCTTGTTGTTAAGCGCGATATAAATTAAATCCCATTTGGGGGCCAGTGTTCAAGATGGTGAGAAAAGTGAAATGTGGAATAGGCAGACATCGAGTTTGTAATTCCCATTTCAGACGGAAGATTTGAGATCTTCAATTTTAGGGAAGTTCAGAGACAGGCATAAAGTAATTTGTAATCTCTACTTCCAGACTAAGAAATAAGCAGGTATAGAAACTGTAATTTCTTTGGATGGGGAGTTACTTATAATCTGATATGATTTATAGTAACTCGTGTTGATATTATTACGACTAGATGAATTAGTCATAAGGATGGGAATTGGGTGGATTCCTGTTGTTGAAAAGAGCTTTGGTACGGTAAGATGGTTGATAACAGGTTTGATATATCTGTTAATATTTTAGTTGTTAAATTTTAATTTGATTTGAATATTCTCACTAGGCGAAAGCCTAATGTTTCAAATTAAATTTTCTTACCAGGTACAAGCTCTGGGAAGTAGTCTGGGAGAGTGAGATGCAGATGTTGGAAGAAATCAGACTTATATAGATGTCAAAGGATCAAGATTCTCTTTTGATGATTTTTGGGACAAAGCTTAGATAATCTAGTAATCTGATTATGTTGATATGATTAGATTAATAGGATTATTCAAGTTAGATGTTTATGTACATAAAACTTCACTTTTGATCCTCTGATTATAAAAGTCTGATATTTTGGTGATCATAACTTGTTTATTTTGAGGTTTTAAATTGGCCTGTTTTTAGGGTGTTACAGTATGGTATCAGAGCAGAAGTTTAAGTGAACTAGGTATGATATTGAGATGCCTAGACTTAAGTTGTGATGAAATTAAGTTATGATCTGCAAGAGATGGGTAGAATTGCTAAGACCGGGTAGTCTTAAGGTTGACGGAAATACACGAAATTAGTACTGTAACGATGATAACGAGAATTCTCATGTATAATATGTTCGCAATTTCAATTAGCTACTGTTATTATGGATATAATGTTACATAAGCATGCTTGTTTCTCAATTATTAAAGTGGCTAATTAGTGATAAAGTACGTTTAGTATGTTTAGAATTCTGTTTAACCATTTGTATGGTTATTTGTGTCTGTTCAGAACAATGGTGAATACGCCACCTAGAGAAAGGGTTGGAACTGATGAAGCAGAAGTAAGTAATATGCATAATACACCAAGAGATTTTCTTTCTTTGGGATGTATGCATACTCCAGCTCAGAGGGTGGGTACAAGCAATGTTAGTCAGACGGAAGAGTCTAATATGGAGGCAAGAATAATGGAGAACGTATCAAGAATGATGAATGCTTCGGTAGAAAGACAAGCTGAGTTGATGAACGCCTCCATGGAAAGACAAACCGAAATGTTTATGAAGTTGTTCAATGAAAGGAATGTAGAACCAAGACGTCAAGTAATTGATACTGGAGTGACAAATCCGACAGGTAATCCAAGGCCAGAGGCGGAACGAATGGTAGAAAGAATTTGTTCTTACAAAACATTTCTAAGCTGCAAACCGCCTGAATTTAAAGGGGAAGATAGTCCAGTTGCATGTATGAATTGGCTGCGGGAGATAGAGCAAGCTTTCCGAGCCTGTGAATGTGAGGAAGGATCGAAAGTCAGATTTGCCTCTCAGATGTTAAGAGGTAATGCTTTGAACTGGTGGAATGTTCTGACAGCTTCTTTGGCGACACCTGTGTTAAATGCCATGACATGGGGAATATTTAAAGAGAAGATACTGAAAGAGTATTGTAATGAACATGAGATGGATCGGATAGAGGAACAGTTTAGAAATCTCAAAAAGGGTAACATGTCGGTGAGAAGATATACAGAATTATTTATAGAGAAACTGAACTTGGTAGGGCACGTAGCTCCTGCTGAGAAAGATAAAGTTAAAGCATATTTGAAAGGGTTGCCGGCCAAGATGATGTCCCGAGTGCGGAATTCAAAGGCTGTAACACTCAGGGAAACGATTGAAGAGGCCAAGTTGATAGAGGAGATGTATGCCAGAGATAAGGAAGAGAAAGCTCATGTTGGTGATAAAAGAAAGTGGGAAGGTCGTTCTGATTCTTCTCAGAAACTTAGATTGTTTGGTAAAAACATACGTTCAGATTCTCGAAAGGAACCCAGCTGGTGTCCGAAGTGTAAAAGTAAGCATTTTGGGCAATGTCGAGCAGGCGGACCAGAATGTTTTAAGTGTGGAAAGACGGGACACATTGCAATCAATTGTTCAATGCCGGGTATTATGTGTTTTGAATGTAAACAACTGGGGCATACTCGTAAAGATTGTCCAAAGCTGAAGAAGGAAGGAGAACAGGGAAAGAAGACGGCTATTCCTAAACCAACAGGACGAGCGTTTAATATGTCAGCTGAGGAGGCAAGAGGATCCAAAGATGTCGTCTCTGGTACATTCTTTATAAATTCCATACCTGCTCATGTGTTATTTGATTGTGGTGCAAATTATTCGTTTGTATCCAAAGGGTTCTATGGTAAGTTAGCTATGCCTATCACTACTTTAGGAGATGCCTTAGTAGTTGAGGTAGCTAATGGGGGTCAAGTTTTGGTTGGTGAAAGAATTGATGGCTGTACAATTCAGATAGATGATACAAAGTTTCCAATTGACATGTTGTTAATGGAAATTGGAGGATTTGATGTTATTGTGGGTATGGATTGGTTGACTGACAACCAAGCAGAAATATTATGTGCCAAGAAGTTGATCCGAATCCCGATGGTTGATCAAGATGATGTATTTATATATGGGGAAAAACAGAAGGGAGAAGTACAGTTGATCTCAGTTGCAAAAGCACGTAAATGTTTATCGAAAGGATGTTCGTCGTATTTGGCCTACGTTTTAGATGCAAAATCAGAAAAGAAGCAGATACAAGACATCAAAGTAGTACGTGATTTTCCTGATGTATTCCCAGATGATCTTCCAGGTTTACCTTTGGAAAGGCAAGTAGAGTTCCGTATTGATCTAATTCCTGGAGCAGCACCAATAGCTCGTGCACCGTATCGTTTAGCGCCAGCAGAGATGAAAGAGATGATGTCACAATTGCAGGATTTATTAGACAAAGGCTTTATTAGACCGAGTTCTTCACCTTGGGGAGCTCCGGTGCTATTTGTTAAAAAGAAAGATGGAACTATGAGAATGTGCATAGATTATAGGGAATTGAATAAAGTGACAATCAAGAACAAGTATCCGTTGCCACGAATTGATGACTTGTTTGATCAATTGCAAGGTGCGGGATGTTTTTCTAAGATTGATCTGAGGTCGGGGTATCATCAAGTTCGAGTAAGGGATGAAGATATTCCGAAGACTACTTTCAGAACGAGATATGGGCATTATGAATTTCTCGTGATGCCATTTGGTTTGACTAACGCTCCAGCTATACTCATGGATTTGATGAATAGAGTGTGTCGACCCTTTCTAGACAAGTTTATCATTGTATTTATTGATGACATACTAGTCTATTCAAAGAATGAAAATGATCACGAGTGTCACCTTCATGAAGTTTTGGGAGTGTTGAGAAAAGAGAAATTGTATGCAAAATTCTCAAAATGTGAATTTTGGTTAAAAGAAGTACAATTTCTAGGTCATGTGATTTCTCCTGAAGGTGTGAAAGTGGATCCATCCAAGATAGAAGCAATGATGAATTGGGAGATTCCAAAGAATGCATCTGAAATAAGAAGTTTCTTGGGTTTGGCTGGGTATTATCGGAGGTTTATTCAAGATTTCTCGAAGATTGCTTCTGCTTTGACAGTGTTAACTCGTAAAAATGTAAAGTTTGGCTGGACTGAAAAACAAGATTTAGCTTTCAAGACTTTAAGGCAGAAGTTGTGTGAAGCTCCTGTTTTAGCACTGCCAGAAGGTACATATGATTTCGTAGTATACAGTGATGCTTCAAAGATGGGTCTAGGATGTGTATTGATGCAAAGAGGCAAGGTAATTGCTTATGCATCAAGGCAATTGAAAGAACATGAAAAGAATTATCCTACTCATGATCTGGAGTTAGCTGCAGTGGTGTTTGCTTTGAAACTATGTCGTCACTATCTGTATGGAACAAAGTGTACTCTTTATACTGATCATAAGAGTTTAAAACATGTTTTTGATCAGAAAGAGTTAAATATGAGGCAGCGACGTTGGCTAGAGTTACTTAAGGATTACGATTGTGAACTGCATTACCATCCGGGTAAAGCAAATGTCGTAGCTGATGCCTTAAGCAGGAAGGAGTATAGTGGTTGTCTGAAGTCAACTAATGCTAGAATTGATGTAATGTCAAGTCTGATCGAACGAATAAAGGATGCTCAAACGGAAGCTTTACTGGAAGAAAACTTAAAAGCTGAAGTTATGGTCAAACAACGGTTTCATCTGACAGAAGATAGTCGCGGGGTGAAGTTATTTCGAGGCCGTGTTTGGGTACCAAGAATAGGTGGGAATAGAGAATTGATTTTGGAAGATGCTCACAAGTCTAAGTATTCCATTCACCCCGAGAGTACTAAGATGTATAGAGATCTGAAGCTACACTATTGGTGGCCAACTATGAAATTAGATGTGGCTCGATGTGTAGAAAAGTGTGGAACCTGTTCTTTAGTTAAAGCTGAACATCAAAAGCCATACGGAAGTTTTCAATCTTTGGAAATTCCGGAGTGGAAATGGGATAAGATTACTATGGATTTCGTGACGAAGTTACCCAAGACGCAAAGAGGTAACGACACTATATGGGTAATAGTTGACAGGTTGACAAAGAGTGCTCATTTCTTGGCTATGAAAGAAGCTTCACCGATAGAAAAGTTGGCGAAGATGTATATTGACGAAGTGGTGTCAAGACATGGTATACCAGTGTCTATTGTTTCTGATCGTGATAGTCGGTTTACATCAAGGTTTTGGCAGTCACTTCAAGAAGAGTTGGGTACGAAATTGAATTTGAGTATCGCGTATCATCCACAAACGGACGGTCAAAGTGAAAGAACTATTCAGACGTTGGAAGATATGCTTAGAGCATGTATATTAGATTTTGGAGGTAATTGGGATACGCATTTACCATTAGTGGAATTTGCGTATAACAATAGTTATCATTCTAGTATCGGAAGAGCACCGTTTGAAGCCTTGTATGGTAGAAAGTGTAGAACTCCAGTATGTTGGTTAGAAGCTGGAGAGAAACAGTTTGCCGGACCGGAAATGGTGCAACAAACGGCTGATAAAGTGAAGGAAATCTGACAACACATGAAAGCGGCTCAGGATAGACAGAAGAGTTATGCTGATCTAAAAAGGAGACCAAAAGAATTTCAAGTTGGGGAGCGGGTTATGTTGAAAGTATCTCCGTGGAAAGGTGTAATTCGTTTTGGAAAGCGTGGGAAGTTAAGTCCTCGTTTTCTAGGACCTTTCACTATCACTAAGAGAATTGGTCAGCAAGCGTATCAATTAGATCTACCACCTGAATTAGAAGGAATCCATAACACGTTTCACGTATGTTATCTTCGAAAGTGTTTAGCCGAAGAAAATGACGTAATTCCAATTTCTGATGTAAAGGTGGATGAGAAGAGTCGATGTGTTGAAAAGCCGGAAGCAATACTGGAAAAGTTTGTTCGGAAGTTGAGAAATGGTAAAGAGGTAAATATGCTGAAGGTGCAATGGAAACATCATCGAGGTAGTAACGTGACTTTAGAGTCAGAAGAAGAGATGAAGAAAAGATACCCTTATTTGTTTACTTAGTTTGATTTCGGGGACGAAATCATTTTCAAGTTGGGGAGTATTGTAACACCTCAAAAATTCCATTGTAATATTGTTAAGAGTGTATTTTGTTTAAAGTTAAAGTTTATTGAGAAACTTAACTTGAGGGTATAAATTGTCATTTTATGAAAGTTGAAGGTTTAATTGGTATGTAGTTAATGACTCAGCAGGTTAAATCTTGAGGTGTCAAGATTTAATGTATTAAGATAGTTTGGGGTGGGTTTTGTTGCCTGCATTCAGAAAGAAGTCGAGAAAACAGAGAGAGATAGAGAAAACGAGACAGAGAGAAAGAAAAGAAGAAAGAAGAGGAAGAAATCAGATTTTGGTGAAATTAAGGTAAGGAAATTTAGTTGTAGTACTGATTTCTTGATTGAAAAAGTATCTGATTTTAATTTTTGGTTCAGCTATTTGATTTAGCTGTTAGAAGTGAGGAACCAGTGTTCAGTTTGTGTTCAACTCATTAAGGTGAGTTTATTCATTCTTCTTAAAATTAAGCAATTAAAATGATGATAGATATGTTATTCTTGTATGAAATACTTTGGTAGAGCTTAATTGAGGTAAAGGTAAGCTTAATCTGTTAAGACTTGAAGTTGGCTTAAATAAGGAAGATGATGAACAGTAACTGAGAAAGTATACTTTGCGCAAGCCTTGGTTGCGCAAAGTGAGAAACTCGCAAGCGTTGCTTGCGAAATTTGTTAAAACTCGCAACAGTTGGTTGCGCATTTTGAGCATCTCGCTAGGCTCTTTGGAGTGAAGTGAGAATCTCGCTACTGTGGCTTGCGAGAAGTGAGAATCTCGCTACTGTGGCTTGCGAAAAGTTGAGCATTGCGCTACAGTTGGTTGCGCAATACTCATATGATGCGATTTTCTGTTTTATGCAAACTGATACATGCTATAAACTTAAATATGATATTAAAGTGATGTTATAATTATGAGTCCGATCATGTAGTTTACAATTGAGATGTTAATCCCCGATGCTAAGTGGCAAAAATGGGGATAATTGCTGTAATTAATATTCTATATATAGACATATAGAATATATGATATATCGTACAATTTTAGTATACGATAGAAAGAGGGATGATACACCGTTATTGTGTTGCGTTAGCTAGAAATAGACATCCGGTCATCAGAGGGTCACTTAGTACGGTCTAATGGGAACCGTTTATCAGCCATTGACCGAAGGGATGTAATTTCTAGTGGTTGAGTGTATCTTGGATTACCAGAGGGCCCTTGTTGTTAAGCGCGATATAAATTAAATCCCATTTGGGGGCCAGTGTTCAAGATGGTGAGAAAAGTGAAATGTGGAATAGGCAGACATCGAGTTTGTAATTCCCATTTCAGACGGAAGATTTGAGATTTTCAATTTTAGGGAAGTTCAGAGATAGGCATAAAGTAATTTGTAATCTCTACTTCCGGATTAAGAAATAAGCAAGTATAGAAACTGTAATTTCTTTGGATGGGGAGTTACTTATAATCTGGTATGATTTATAGTAACTCTTGTTGATATTATTACGACTAGATGAATTAGTCATAAGGATGGGAATTGGGTGGATTCCTGTTGTTGAAAAGAGCTTTGGTACGGTAAGATGGTTGATAACAGGTTTGATATATCTGTTAATATTTTAGTTGTTAAATTTTAATTTGATTTGAATATTCTCACTAGGCGAAAGCCTAATGTTTCAAATTAAATTTTCTTACCAGGTACAAGCTCTGGGAAGTAGTCTGGGAGAGTGAGATGCAGATGTTGGAAGAAATCAGACTTATATAGATGTCAAAGGATCAAGATTCTCTTTTGATGATTTTTGGGACAAAGCTTAGATAATCTAGTAATCTGATTATGTTGATATGATTAGATTAATAGGATTATTCAAGTTAGATGTTTATGTACATAAAACTTCACTTTTGATCATCTGATTATAAAAGTCTAATATTTTGGTGATCATAACTTGTTTATTTTGAGGTTTTAAATTGGCCTGTTTTTAGGATGTTACACGTTAGCCATGGAAGAATGCAATTCGAATGATATAAATGTTTGCAGGGCATTTCTTTAGCTTCTGTTCTTAATTCAAATGGGTCTTTGCAAACAGCACAATGGGATTCTGTGGAGATATGAATCTCTTGAATTTCAATGGTTGGAAGTGCTTCAATGGCGGCCTTTGACGCCGGTGGATTATGATTCATTCTCCGAGAGTGTGGTTTTCGGTAAACCGACGGGGCTCTCGATCTCCTCTATGAATCCACCGTCGCAATCAGGGCAAAATATAGAGGAATCTTCCCGGAGAATCGGAACGCTGATGAATCGGCTGCATCGGTAGCACCAGTACGATGATGACGAAGATCCGGCCATGGACATCAAGAAAATTATTCTTTAAATAAAACCTAATTTGTTCGTATGAACGAGAAAAAAAAATCAATCCATTATGAAAAATCTTAAGGAAGATGAAAACCCAAATCCCAAAACGACTTTTTTTTAATAAATTAATTTGTTTTCAACAAAGAACCAATCTTTGGAGATGATTGATGAACCCTAGATAAAGAAAATAAGGGGAGGAAGGGGATCCAACGTGAGAGAGAGAGAGAGAGAGAGAGATGTGAATTGAAAAAAAGTATCGATTATGATTTGATTGAGATTGAATGAGAAATAAGGGGGATTTGAAATATTCCAAAAATAATCAGTAAAATCGGTTGACATATTTGACCTTTTAGTCTGATTTTTGGAAATTATTATTTTTGGAATTGTTTTTAAAAATGAATGGTTGAGAGCTATTCTTTTATTCTTTTAATTGTAGTTGTCATTCTCGTATAATCTTCCCTCTACATATATATATATATATATATATATATATTTAAATGTGTCCAAAGTTTAGTAAAAACCATATTTTTTATTAAAATTTTCCAACAATATATTCTATCGACCATAAATATAGAAACATAATTAGATTTCAATCATTATTAGTGTACATAAATAAATATTTAACGAACTCAAACTACTATATTATGTCAGGATTCAGTTTCAAGCTATGGCCAAGGTTCTAAAAGGCGTAAGACGTGGCGTGGCGTGGCGGCGAGGCCAAGCCTTAAGCCTTACAAGATATGGCGGGACATGACGTTTTTCAAGGCATGAACTAAGGCGGCAAATTAATATATCTTTTATACTATTATATAATATATATGTATAAAGTTTCTGTTTTTATTCGATGAATACAATTCTGTCCAACAATTTAATATATATATATATATGTATTAATTTTTAAAAAACACAAAAAAATACAAATTTTTAAAATTAATATTGACGTCTTATAAAAAACGGACAATATGGCGCGCCTTGAGCCACGCCTTACAAGAACGTTATGGCCTATATCGTAACGACGGAGACGCGTCTCGCGATATATCGCGCCATGGCGCGCCTTTTAGAACCCTGGCTATGGCCTATGGACCCAAAAAATGCGACTCTTTTGACCAAGTCAAGTTCCATCACATTTTCTTGAACCTTTTTGACTCCCTGTTTCCTTTGACAACAAAACAATTTGTTCGTTTATAATTATTATTATTATCATTTCTTAAACTTATTTTATTTCAACTTTTTGTTTTTTTAGAAAGTTGATTTTCACATAATATAGTTATTTTATATATACTTTAAACCGTGATCACTAACTGACCAACTTATATAAATATGAAGGTCTGTACTTCGATAAGAATGAAAATTATGATGAGAAGGGTAAGAAAAGTCTCCATCATTGGATGCACGATAGGATGAGATAACCGGGATGGACCAGATCAATTCCCGTATATGGTACAATTCATAGGATGGGGTTTAGATTCCTTTTCACCTTAACTCTTTTTCTCGCACAATCATTCGTCTTTATATAAATAAATATATCTATGGTCTTTATCTAAGAGCTTAACTTTAATTTATATCAAAAAAAATTAGTCAAAAAAGTAAAATCTAATTTAATTTAAAAAACTCTCCTCTTTTTTCACTCTTCATATATAATATACACATACACGCATAATTAAATGTGTAAATAAAGTAAACACATCTTAAACACTTTAAAAATACTATTATAATTTATGAAGACACTCTGAACATTTTTTTAGATATACATTTATACTTTGTGAGTGCATTGTGAACACTATTTCGAAAATACTATTAAAATTTGTGAACACTCTCTAAATGCACGAGATTTGTTATAGCTTATGAACATATTATGAACACAAACTAAATCTAAACCTATCACTTGTGAGCACATTATAAACAAGGTCGTACCAAATTATTAAGGTTGTTTTTATTGTATTCACAATGTGTTCACATTGTGTACATATCTAATTGTGAATTTATGTGCATGTATGTTACATGAGAGAGTATATATGTATATATATATATATATGTATATATATATATATATATATATATATATATATATATATAAGGTTGGGTTCCGGTGAGAATTGAAGTTATGGTGAGAAGCGTACAAAGAGATCTCCACTCTTGGATGCCTATTATGATGAGATGTACAGAGATACATTTGATAAATTCCCTTATCAAACGCGATTCATGGTAAGTTTGAGATTTAAAAGTGATCAAGAGTCCTGATCTCTTCTTACGGTTCTCACCTTAACTCTTTTTCTAACACGATCATTCGCCTATATATATGAAACTTGAATTTTTCATAAAAAAATGTACTGATTATCTCTTTAATTATAACATAACTATCTTAAATTACTAGCTTTAGATAGATCTTCGGATCTCACAAATTATAAAGTTATTAAATGATTAAATTCAATTACATTTTATATAATATTTGAATCGAGCAAACAGATATGCTTGTTGGCACATGATGATATGTTGGAACCACACAATAACATCATTACTTAGATCTTAATATAATCTTTTCTAATATTAAACATTAGCCTCTCATAATTATATTCTCATCCTCCTTTATTCCCTTTCCCTTTTCATCTTCAACTCCATTAAACATGAATATGTATTTGGATTTGGATTTAATTACTTTTCGATTTCAAGACAAATTATAGTAAATGTCCCAAATTTATCATCCAAAAGTGTCAACCACTTAGGGGCCGTTTACCTAATCACTTACTCGGATAAGTGCTTACTGGTAAAATTCAACACTATCGTTTACTTTCCAGGTAAGATTTTAGTCCACCAAAATGGAATCGTATGCAACAATTTAGCCGGTAAGCGCTAACCGTGGTAAGAGCCGTCGCACTCACTTACCGGGTGAGACTCTCGGTCTTTGCTTTCGACTCTCGGTCATTGCTTCCGCTCTTACCGGGTATGATTCTTAGTCCTTGCCATATTTATCCGATAAGCTAATGTGACTTGGTAAGCACTTACCCGGATAAGCGTTTTGTAAACGGCCCCTTAATCTCCGACCTTGGATTTTGTGACGTATAAAAGATGTAAGATTGTTGTGACAAATCATCTCATCTGCTAGCTAGCTAACAAATTGATGTTTCGTTCGATTCTATAAAACTATTCTACAAAACCTACCAGATTCTTTCTCCCTCGTATATATACTAGACTTATGCTTTTGGAGATATCAGAAATATGTTTTCCTCAAACAAAGATTTGTCAACGGTATCTGATTCAAACTCAAGCTTTTCCACTTCAAAATACAAAATTGTTGAAAAAAGATTCCTAATTTAACTAGCTAGGCTGGATGATAGATGTATATATTCTTATCGTCTACACCATGTTTAGTTAGGTTTTTAACTTTCAATGATTGTAGACTTAGTAAGAGTGGTTGGAAGGTCAATTTTCAAACACATAACAAGTAACAAGAAAACCATCTTCAGTGTTTTGTATATATGTTTCCATGGATTGTATTTCAAGTTTTATATATATACATATCATTCTTCAACTATTCACGGTTTATAAAATCTTAAATAATTGTAACTTAAGGTTTGAATAATTTTATAGATAGTTTGATCACCTTAAAAATTCCTTCTAGCTAAAAATAATAAAAAATTGGGTGAAACAAAAATAACATGTGTGAGTCGTTGAGCAAGCAATAGTTTAAGCTTGACACTGAAATTTACATGTAAAAATCTTGAAATAAAAATTATTGGTAATTTTGTAGAAATTAAAATACATATCACGAATCACCCTTTTCATGAAACTATTGTCATCCACCTATTAAGGTAAGCTTAATTAGTAATTTATTAGAATTGTATAAATATAATATATATATTTGAAATCATAATCTTTAAGTTATCCTATAGAATTCCAGCTTAAAAGGTAATTATATACCAACTTAGAAATAACCTATAATTAATAGATAACAAAATTATACCTTATCATATATGAATTTTTTTGTTTTTATTTGGAAATTTCTATTGGACAATGGAAAAGTAATAAAATGCTTTCTATTACTTTGATATATACCATACCCCACCAACAACACTCAGGAAAACACCAACTTTAGTCAAGAAACCATTTTTGCCATGGAAATAATAAAGATTTTGGTGAGAGGAGACCAACAAGAAAAAGAAATCAAACAAAAGGAAAAGATAGTTCATTTGAGGGAGGAAAAGTCACCTCAATATATCCCCACATCAAAAGCACATTAATTCTTTCTTCATTCTTTGCTTTAATTAATCCACTTTCCAACCATGTTTCATGCTCTCATGATTTTCAATTGGTTTTTAAATATCTTCTCTTTTCTTTTAAATCCTACAGGGATCAATATTGAGACTTAATCCAATCTAGCACTTGATCAAACTCCATCAATCAAACTCCCTCAAGATTTCTCTTTCTCTTTCTCTTTACTAGCTCCATTCATCTCATTTGTTGTGTTTCTTCAATCCAATATATACCCATCTATTCCTTTTGCTCTATGTCACCACATATATACCACAGGAGTTTGAGGTGTTTTAAAGTTAATTGATTAAAGTTCATTATACTTCATCCTATATATCTTGAATTTCTTCAACTCCTCCAATCCATTTTGAATGGAATTCTCTTTAGATTCTATACTTGTTATACAAGTATAATTATTTGTTGATTACAATTAAGTTTTCCGATTATGGGTTCCGTGGAAAGTCCGACAACATGGGTGCCTTATATGAACAATCAAGATTGTTCCAAAAAGATTTGCAACTTATACTGTCAACAATGGTGCAATTACGTCGTCCTCCCTTCTCCTCCACCGCCTGTAGGGTTTTCCGACGATGATGCAAGTGGTTCTGCTCTCTCACCTCTCGTGATCGTGATCATTGGTGTTTTTGGGAGTGCCTGCCTTTTGATTAGTTACTACGTTATAATCTCCCGACTCTGTGTTGTAAATAATGATTCGTTTGATCAATCTTTAAGGAGAGGGGTTCAGAATCATGAAACCCTAGATTCAGAAATGAATGATCAGGAGGAATTTAACATCGAAGATGACCCTTTGAATCTTGGACCTTGGCATGTTCCAGGTAAGGGTTTGGATGAGGGTATGATCAACTCGATTAGGCTTTGCAAGTACAAGAAAGAAGACAGCTTGATTTCTGGTACGGAGTGCCCAGTTTGTTTAGGAGACTTTCAAGAAGATGAAAGTCTTAGAATTTTGCCCAAATGCCACCATGCTTTTCATGTTTATTGCATTGATACTTGGCTTACAAGTCATTCAAACTGCCCATTATGTAGAGCTAATGTAAGTTGTGTCAATGTCAAGTCACTTATCTTACCTCCTCCACCACCACCACCGCCGCCGCCGCCACCTCCACCACCGCCACCGCCACCTCCACCCGCGGTGTTTGCATCAAGGAGTCGGGTTCCTAGTGATGCTGTAATCGAGATTGGAGAAGAGGCAGGTGAAGGGGAAGTGAGAAGATCAGTGTCCATGGGTTATCTATGCCAAACCAGATTATCAGTAGCAGATATCTTGTTCATTAAAGAAGAAGATGAAATGGAATGTGGATTTGGATTTGGAGACGGTGCTGGATCATCGAAACAAGTTTTGAAATCGGAAGAATGTCGATATGGATACGATTTGGGATCAGTTTTGAATGTTGAAAGTAACATATATATGAATGATGGTGATGCGATTAGGCGTGATATGATGAAAAGATCATTTTCTAGTGGGAGGTACTTGTTCATTAGAGGATGGAAAGGGAAGAACTTAAAAGTTTCTAATCATGTGCCTACTTAATTAGGGTTTTGTCCTTAATTCAAAGAGTGGATCAATTTTGTTAGATTATTGGTATTTTCTTTGTTTCCAATCAGAATAATTTTATTTCATCAAGTTTCTTGCTTAATTAAATGAAATTACATATACATATATATATATATATATATATATATATATATATATATATTAGTTGCGTAATACTTTGTAAACTTTTTTTTTCGTGTATTGGATTTCATACGTTTTCTTGATGAAATTGTTTATTTTGATTAAAGTGTTTCATATCATTCATTTCTTGATGAAACTGTTTCATATATTTGGGTTTTTTATGTAAAGACGAAAACGTTTAATCAAAACTGAGAAAATATATGAAACAGTTTCATATGAATGAAAAAAAATATATGAAACTAAATAAAAAAACACAAATATATGAAACAATTTCATCAAGAAATGAATGATATGAAACAATTTCATCAAAATAAACAGTTTCGTCAAGAAAACCTATGAAATTCAAAGTTTACACGAAAAAAAGTTTACAAAATAGTGGGTCTCTCTCTCTCTCTCTCTCTCTCTCTCTCTCTATATATATATATATATATATATATATATATATATATATATATATAAGGGTTAAATCAAATGAGAACCAAAAAAAAGTTTGAGAACCATGAGAACCGATCTAAGCCGGTATTTGGTTTTGATCCTATGATTTTAATTAAAAGTTGGTTCATCATATGAAAAGGGGATAATCGTCATTTTGGTAACTAAGATTCACCATATGAAACACATACTATTTCACCTCATAAAATAAAAATAATTTTTTCATAAATATGATAATTAGATGTTATTTACACCACATGAAACCAAATATTGAATGCTATTTCACCACATCAAACCAAACACTATATGTTATTTCACTACATGAAACCAAACATTGAATGTTATTTCACCACATGAACCAAACACTGAATGTTATTTCACTACATTAAACCAAACAATATATGTTATTTCACCACATGAAACCAAACACTATATGTTATTTCACACCTTCACGGGTCATTCATATATTATTCATCATGAATAATGTATCATTCAGGATGAATAATACATCATTCAAGGTGAATAATACATGATTCATGTTTAAGAATACATGAATCAGGAATTCGCGTATTATTCATCCTGAATGTTGTATTATTCATTTTGAATATTGTGTTATTCATCATGAATAGCGAATGAACGTTCCCCTTTGTTATTCATACTGAATATGGACAACAGAAAACGTGCATACATATTCATACTGAATATAACACATACATAGCATTTCACGTAAAAACGGTTAAAATGAAGAAAAAATTATATCGAGATGGATGTCATATCGAAGAGCACGAAATTCTCGTTTTTTGATGTAATTTGTTCGATTAAAATATTAGTAATTTTTAATATAATTTATTTTAAACTTTAAGGGGGTAAAAGATTTTTAATTAAAAAAGAAAATAAAAAGTCAAAGATGGTAGGCGCTGATTCAAATTTTCATATTTGTCCCTAATCACTTCTCAATTGGTTTCATTAAGTTTTAACCATTGATTAGTTTTTCAAATCTTGATCAATGGTTGTGACTTGTCCTCATGTTCACAATTGAAAATGAGTTTTCATTTGAACTCACCCCTATATATATATATATATATATATAAATAAATAAGGGAGAGATCATTTGCAAACCCCTCATATACAACAAACTTTACAAACTTGTTTCAACCAATCAATGAATTTCCTTGTTTTTTATTTGATTTTTAATTATAATGGTAGGTAACTTCATGAATAGACAAGTTATATATGGAAAGTATTAGGGAGAGTTATTTTAGGGTGCATTAATTAAATTTAATACTATATTTAAGATAATCGAATATTCCAAATTTGATGTGGAGGATGCTAGGGGTGAGCAAAACCCGCCTAACCCGATTGCCCCGACTCGACCTAACCCGAAATTGAGACCAAGTCCCGTAACCCGAATACCCGATGGCCCCGAACCGAACTGTTATACGGGTAAAGTAGGATCGGGTTGGGGTTGGGGTTGGGGTTTACCCACCCGATCCGTCCGAATACCCGATTTGTTTAAGTTTTTTTTATAAAATTAAAATATATATAACAATTAATTTTGATTTCAGACTCATTCTAACCTAAATCGTATTCTGTATTCATTCCCACCAGGCCACCACTGAAGACCACACCATCGACGGATCGACCCATCCCCCACTGACCGAACTCCATCGCCTCGTCGCCCACCGGCCACCGCTGCCCATCGAGACTTCCACACAGTAAGTTTAATTTCTTCTTTGCTTTCTAGGTTTTGAACGATTTTGATTTTTGGGTTTCTAACTTCTTATTTGTCTTTGGTTTCTGATTTTTTTACAGGTTTCGATTGCTAATTTGCTAAGCTTCTTTGGTTTCTGATTTCTTCATTTCACTTCACACTTCACAATAAGTTACAAAGTTTCTGATTTTGTCTGTTTTCTTATTTTTGTTTGGTTTCTGTTTGTGTTCAAGAAAACACAAAGTTTCTGTTTTCTGATTTCGTCTGGAAGTGAGCCCAAACCGAATGCTCGAACCAACCCAAACCGGACCCGAGAAGACCCGAAACCCGAAATCCGGTTAACAGATTGGACGGGTTTCGGGTGGAAACATCCTACCCCGAAATCCGATCGGGTGGTGGGGATTTGGCCCCGATCCAACCGACCCGACCGATTGCACACCCCTAGAGGATGCATAAGAAATTATATTATAGTGGTAATATTTTAACTAAGTTAATGCAATATTTTTATTTTTAATATGGAGGATGCATAAGAAACTTTTATTTTTTTGTAGTCAACGTACTAATCCCTTTTCTAGATATTTAAATTGTTCATTATCCGCATCATGGTTTTTTTTATCTAATCACTATCATTTTAATAAAGTTTCATTATGTTTCACCATGGTTTCAATAAGGTTTCATTATGGTTGCAATAAGGTTTCATGTAGATGATGAAATTTGTTTTAGAGTTTTGTTTGGAGGTGAAATTGTTTCACTATAGTTTCAATAAGGTTTCAATAAGGTTTCACTATGGCTTCACTATAGTTTCTCTATTGTTTCACTATGTCAATGATGAAATAAGGTTTCATTATGTTTCACTATGGTTTCCATAAGTTTTCTTTATGTTTCACTATGGTTTTAATATGATTTCATTATGTTTCACTATAATTTCACTAATATATTGATGAATTTATAATTTATTAAAAGAATTTGGTTTCCTTTTTTGAAGAAAGAATCGTCCGGTTTCCTTATTTGAATTTGGAATTGCAATGTACCATTATGCCCTTCCTTCCTATTTTTGTTAAGAGTGAATTACACCGATGGTCCCTGTGGTTTGTCCAAATTTTGGATTTGGTCCCTAAAGTAACCTATCTACGGTGACAGTCCTTAACTTTTTAATTAACTTTTACCGAAGATCCCTCTTAGTTAACGGTGTTAATATCATCCAACCACTTGTTTAAATCTAGGGGTAAATCAGTCATTTAATAAAAAAAGATAGTTTCCCTAAATAATTAAATCAATCAACGTGATCTTTACTTCTTCTCCAATCAAGATAACGGCTTCCTCCCTCGGTTGCACCTCTCGCCCCTCTCATTCCTCCATAGTGAATTACATGCCTGCTGATTTCTGCCATGGATAATTGGCTTATGAAGACCTGCGTGGATATGATCTAATCCTCTAGTAAGATATCTTATAAATCACACCCTATTTCTGAGATTCACCATTTTCATCTGCACAATTGAAAATTAAACAAGAAAACCATATTTTGAGACTGACCAACCAAGTTATATGTCCTAAGTGCAGCCTACTGAACATAAGTTCACCAGCTCCATTAGTTTAAGAAAACTTGGAACCAAGTAGCTACATTTTAGTTCTTATTTCGATCCAAAATGAAACCAAAAACTGATGTTTTATATACTAATTCATGGAAAGCTAGGTGTTACTTGCAAAATGGATCTTTACTGCAACATGGTAAAATACCACTTGGCGTTTTTGGCTAAATTAAAGGTTTAATATAGGCAGAGTATGAGACAAAGATGAAGCCGATGATGGTGTTTTTCTTCTCAGCAACAAGTCCATTCGGGACAACACTTGGGATGTGGCGTTGATTGTGGTGGGAATACTAGACACCGTATCGGCGGAGCTGCTGAATTATATGACGTTGGTACATCTGTTGTTAGCCTCAGATTTCATGGGGAAAAAGCTTCAAGACGATATGAAGCTTCAAGCAATCTCATATGTTGCAGTTTTTTTAGGTGCCGGAGGCATGTCGGTGATGGTAATTTGGGCATAAAGTAGCATTTCATGTAGTCAATTTATGCATTCTTTAATTTGCTCTTTTTCGATTTTGTTGGTTTAGGATAGGTAGTGATGTATTTATTTCATCGGGTTTATGAAATACCATTATGCCCCTCCTGCTAAACTTATATTTCAAACAAAAACAAGTGTTGCTAATACATTAATCTGGATCCTCATACCATAACATGATTCACAAATTTTCTATATTTACCTTTGCTTTAAGGAAAAACATGTCATAAATAAAACGAAAAATGGATTGAAAAAAAGTTCACAAAACTGAACTTTTACATTGAACAACAATATTAGTTATTAAACCAATATTTGTTAGACCACAAAACTGAAGGTGTGACAACTCTAACATCATGGGAAAACATCTTAGAACTTTCTGCTCCCTTGCAACTAGAAATCAGATGAAAATTGGATCAAGAAAGCAACTCACAAGGGGCCATAGACTCAATAGATCTCCATTCATCTCTTCGAGGAAAAATAAAAATGTTGAACCAGGGTGATTGGTTTTGATACATATTTGAAATATCATGAAGATATTTTGGTTTGCGATTAGTTTTTTTTTTGAAGGGTATCCGAGGACATTGCCTCGACTAATCCCGGCAAGGTGAGGCAATTGCCCCAGCTGCTAAAGCGTGCAGCCCTGAGTTTATCCCCAGTGGCCACAAGTTGGAAGCGCCTGGATTCGAACTTGGGGTAGATGAGTTACTAGCCACATCCCCCACAAGCCTTAACCAGTACGCCACAAGCCTTGTGGTTGGTTTGCGATTAGTTCTGATACACATTTGATACATTTTCATATTTTCAGTCCTAGGTGGTCCTAGTACCGACTTTTCCCGTCCCAAAACCAAAACCGGTACCAAACTTGTGCATACGGTTCGGTTTTCGGTCCAAAAAAAATCGATACCAACCGGTTCGGTACTGGTCCAGTACCGATCTCATCCCTACATAACACTCTTACTATGGATGACCATTCCAGAAGTAGCAAGATGGGCATCCGGTGGGTAGCACGTAAACTACTACTGAATTGCAACATGCATGCTCTTTATAGTAGGTAGAAATTAAAGGAGATGAAAACATCATATATCGCCCCATGTGTGCAATCTGATTCGTGAACTATGGAGGATGAGTCGTGATTGAATCTGTCGTACTGTGGAGGGACAAGAGGTGAAATTGTGTGTAATCTGAATATGTCGTTCGTGAACTATGGAGGATGAGTTGTGATTGAATCTGTCGTATGATGAGAGTGTGTAATCTGAATATGTCGTTCGTGGACTATAGAGGATGAATCGTGATTGAATATGTCGTATGAGAGGTGAAATTGAGTTCACTGTGGTCTTGATTGGAATGGAGGCTAAGTAATCAGGTTGTTTGATTTTTAATTAATTAGGAAAAATATCTTTTTTATTAAATGACTGATTTGCCCCTTGATTTAAACAAGGGGTTGGATGATAATAACACCATTAGTTAAGAGGGATCTTCGGTGAAAGTTAATTAAAAAGTTATGGACTACCACCGTAGATAGGCTACTTTAGGGATCAAATCCAAAATTTAGACAAACCACAGGGACCACCAGTGTAATTCACTCTTTTGTTAATTTATTATATTAAATTAATTAATTTATTAACATAAATAACCCAAATGAATCTTGACCCTTGATTGATAATATCAATGACATCTACAAGGGTTGCAAAGTTTGCATCATAAGAATGGTTTGCAAATGAAACCACCTACATATATATATATATATATATATATAGAGAGAGAGAGAGGTTCAAACGAGAACGCTAACTATTTACGAGAATACGAGAACGGCCGCCCATGTACAAAATCACATGTGATTCACACCTGATCACGCGACTTGCCGCCCATGTACAAAATCACATGTGATTTACGTACAAAATCACATGTGATCGCGCGACTTGCCACGCGACCTGTAAGTCGCGGCCTAGGCCGCGCGTGTCCAGGCAGTACAAAATCACATGTGATTTTGTACATGGACGGCCGTTCTCGTACTCTCGTAAATAGTTAGCGTTCTCGTTTGAACCCACCTCTCTCTCTCTATATATATATATATATATATATATATATATATATATATGGTACAAATCAAATACAACTCATGTGAGCCTTAATATTTGCACATCACACAAATATAACAAATATATATTGTTCATATAAGTTCACTTAGGCTTATATTTCATCCTTGTTCATGCATAGCCTTAATATTTGCACATCACACATGATGTGACATCAATATTACATGCTCTAAATGGAATAATAATTAACTAGTAAGTAACACCATGTAATTTCGGAGTAATCGAACATGAATGAACATATAGTTGCTCATATATGAACAATCTGTTGTTTGCATATAATAGAACAATTATGGACATATAATTGAAGAAATATGAACATATAATTGAACAATTAGGAACATTGGATTGAACATAGGAACAATATGTTCAACTATAGGAACATTAATTACACGACTTAATTAATGTAAAAAAATAGGTTGTGTCAAATTCTAAAATTACCCTCTTCATTTGTGTTCAATGGGAGAATTAATTACATGACTTAATTTCTTAATTAATTAATAAATGGTTTTAATCTCAACCATTAACAAGAAAATGAATGGCTAAGATGAAGTTAATAAAGTTAATATAAAATGGGAGGTTAACAAATGAACCTCCCTATATATATATATATATATATATATATATATATATATAGGGAAGAGTTCAATAGAGAAGTCCAAATATTTAGAGAAATAGAGAAGTGATCTTAGCCATTTATTCGGTCAAGATCGGCGGCTTTGACCGAGAAGTAGCGGATAATTACTCGCGTGGTCTGCACAAGATAGAAGGGTAGTTTCTTAAAAAATACACGGGCTGAGTTCATATATGAATCTGTGTGATTCACGTATGAACTATACGTTCATATATGAACCATTGTAATTCATATATAAACTCTTTTTAACTGATTCATATATGAATCAGTTAATTTGTTCATATGAGAAGTAGTTAAAAAAAATTCATATATGAATCACAAAGATTCATATATGAACACAAAGGTTCATATATGAATTAGTTAAAAAAATTCATATATGAATCACAAAGGTTCATATATGAACACAAAGATTCATATATGAATCAATTAATTGCTTCAACTGATTCATATATGAACCTACAGCTAATTAGTTTTATATATGAAACACAAAGGTTCATATATGAATCACAAGATTCATATATGAACTCGGTCCGTGTTTTTTGTAAAAGTTACGAAATTGCCCTTCTATTTTTGGAACAGCCGCAACTTTTGACCAGTCAAAGCCGCAATTTTTGACCAGTCAAAGCCGCAACTTTTGACCAATTATAACCGATCTTGACCGAATAAATGGCCAAGATCACTTCTCTATTTCTCTAAATATTTGGACTTCTCTATTGAACCTAAGGCTATATATATATATATATAGGGGTGGTATCGGGTACAAACCAACTAGTTTGTACAAACTCGTACAAACCATACCTAGCTTCATGATTTTGTAAATTTGGCTTCATGAATGTATATATATATATATTTTGGCTTCATGAATATATAATTTGGCTTCATGAATATATCATTTGGCATTTTAACTAATTTTTTTACAAAAATAAGGGTATTTTAGGGTATTTTTGTAAAAAAATTAGTTAAAAATGCCAAATGATATATTCATGAAGCCAAAATATATATATATATATATATATATATATATATACATTCATGAAGCCAAATTTACAAAATCATGAAGCTATGTATGGTTTGTACGAGTTTGTACAAACTAGTTGGTTTGTATTTGATACCCAGCCTAAATATATATATATATATATATATATATATATATATATATATATATATAGGAGACTAATTTGAAACCCTCCAAAAGGTTAAAACCAATGCAACCCATGATCTCACCATTGATTAAATATTTAACGGTTGAGATCAACTTCAGAAATAACTACCGATCCACTATATATATATATATAGAGAGAGAGAGAGAGAGAGAGAGAGGAAGGATCATGCGAGAAGTTAAACGTTATGCGAGAATGCGAGAAGTTTTTAATCATATATATGATTACACTGCTTGTGAGTGTGTTTAATCATATATGATTAAACGTCTATGTATTGTCAATGTAACCTATTCTTAATCATATATGATTAAGCTTGTGTATCATATATGATTACACACTTCTCGCATTCTCGCATAAGGTTTAGCTTCTCGTTTAAACATGTCCCTATATATATATATATAGAGGAAGGTTCAAACGAGGAGCGTACCTATTTACGAGAACGGCCGTCCATGTACAAAATCACATGTGATTCACGTAAAAAATCACATGTGATTCACACTTGATCGCGCGACTTCCGCCCATGTATAAAATCACATGTGATTCACGTACAAAATCACATGTGATCACGCGGCTTGCCACGCGACTTGTAAGCCGCGGCCTAGGCCGCGCGTGTCCAGGCAGTACAAAATCACATGTGATTTTGTATATGGGCGGCCGTTCTCGTATTCTCGTAAATAGGTACGCTCCTCGTTTGAACCCACCTCTCTCTCTCTCTCTCTCTCTCTCTATATATATATATATATATATATATATATATATATATATATATATATATATATATCCATGTGTAAAAATTAGTACCATTTTCTTATATTTACGAGACTTGTTTTTGTATCTTTTTATATTTTAAATCTTTTTGTTGCTATTATACATGGACTATATATGCTTCAACCCTTTCTTCTTTATATGTAACACCCCATATTTTATACCCTTGTGATTTTAGAATAAAATGAGAATTTGGTGGCCAAAGTGTGAAATTGGAAACTTATGTGCTCAAGAGTATGAAATTTGAAATATAAACCAGATGTAAAACCCTCATTCTTCATTTGGTTGTCGGCTGAGAATTGGGAAGAGGAGAAGAGAGCTCAACCATTGTTGAGAGGTGAGGAAGAATGATGGTTTCAGGAAGAAATACAACTTCATCTTCTTCAAGGTATGGTTAACCTCCCTTCTTTCTCATTATGTGGCTAATATGGTTGGTGTTAAGGTTTTGATGAACCATGGGATTGGGAATTTCTAATCATTGAAAAAAAAAAAACAAATGATTTTGGGAGTGATTCCCTTATGTTTTGGATCAGATCATTGAGAAACCTTTTCATCTTTGATAAACAATCTTCATTCTTGCTGTGGAAGGGATTTGAGTTTTTGGGTTTAAAAGCATGAATCATTAGAGGGATTTGGTGGATTTTATATTGTTTTAAATGTTGGTTATTGATTCTTAATGCTTCTTGTATCTGAAATATCGATTTGGGAAGTTTAGAAATGGTTTGGGAAAGTTTAGGGATGAGAAACCCTTGGGTTTTTGGAAGAAAAATCGTGCAGGTCACACCAGAGTTCCGCACCGGTCTCGGCGCTGATGGATTGGCGCCACCATTGGCGCCAGACTCTGGCCCCAAATCTTTTTTTTTCCGTTCCATTGGTCGTTCGGGTCTAGGATCGAGGCGTTGATTGGAGGGTTGTTTTGGGGTTTGTTAAGGATGTTTGGGAATATGGTTAGATGGTTTAACACCATTCTTGTGGTGTCCAATTCAGGTGTTCGGTTTGAACTAACGTGGGTTTCAGAGCGTGTGTCGATGTGCTAAGGCTAAGGTGAGTTCCCTTAACCCCTTTTTTGGTGCGAATGAAGTGTTTTGCTAAAGTTTTCATATCTGAATTTGGTTTGAGCATAATGACATGATTGAACGTTTTGGTAAAGGTTTCTTAGCTGATAATGTTTACGAGCATGATGACCTGATTAAACATTTTGAAAGGTTTTATTGTACATGACATGGAACTGTTTACAATTACACGCAAGCTGTTTATATGCTCATTTCTACATAATTTGTGAATTGCATGCTGTCACGATGGTTATTGGCATACATGGAGTCGGACTGCACAGTTGGGTGATGAGACAGAGTTGTCGTGCCCGGCTTTGTAGGGTGTTTGCCGTGCCCGGCTATGTAGGGTGTTTGCCGTGCTCGGCTTTGTAGGGTGTCTGTCGTGCCCAGCTTTGTAGGGTGTCTACCGTGCCCGACTTTGTAGGGTATTTGCCGTGCCAGGCTTTGTAGAGTGTTTGTCGTACCCGGCCTTGTAGGGTGAAGAAAGTCGAGCCCACTGTGCTATACCTTTGTTGAATGCATGACTTGGAACGTTATTACATTATCGAATTACATGATTTTATACTTGGCTTGCGTGAAACTGTTTTTGAGGGAATTCACTAGACCTCATGGTCTAACCCTCGCTGTTCAAAAATAAAAACCATTTTCAGGTATTAATCGTGTATGGAGTTTCATCTGATGAGGATGGAAGGTCGGGTCGTGGTAAAAGAGCGAGAGGTAGTGAAGACTTGTAGAGTACCGTCGGGCTTCTTGTGGTATCTCAGTTGTGAAGGTGGTTTCTGCTGCGAGTTTAGAGTAAATTTGATGTATTGTAGACCTTGGGACCGTTTTTGATTGAAATGTTAAAACTTATATTCTATTAGGTTTTGGGTTGTTACAAATGGTATCAGAGCCATAGTTTAAGGGATTTAGGTGACCGGATGGGCCTAAACTTAAACTGTGGAGTAGAGTGGGACACAACTGAGATATAGGAAGCCATTAGGAATGACCGTAAACATAGGATATCTTGACAATGGTAGTGAGAACCCTCATGTAAGGTAAATTCAAGTAGCATCTGGCCAATGCTATTATAGATCTACAGGTGCATTGGTGTAATCAATCACTATTGTCGGGATGAGTGGTGAGTGTGGCAGTATGTAGAAGGTTCTAACCTTGTGTTTGATAGCGAAGAGTTGATGTGTCATGGAAGAGATCCCTTGTGATGGGATGTTTGCGACTTCTAGAGGAAGTGTTGTCTGGAATGTTAATGTGTTGCCTAGAAGTAAATTTTCTAGGATTCAAATTAATTAATGGTTGTATGGGGGGGAAACAACTCCTAGTGTTAGTGGGTCCCCACCCTTAAGATCGTGGTGTCGGTTAGTTGGGTTAGGAGTGAGAATTATGCGGACATCTTGAAACCTTTAATTCAAGATCAAGTTAGGGAATCTAGTCTTGGATTCCTTAGTCAAGCGGTTTAGTGGCAAGGTTAATGATTGCAAAAGATCAGTGTTGTTTTGTGGTATGCATGTAAGAGTGGACGATCAGGTGGGTTATGAAGCACTTGTGCTACAAGTAGTAGCATAAGTAAGGAAGCGGTTGTTGGTTATAGTATGGTACCGGTGAAGAGTTAAAGTGAGTGCAACGGTTGACTTAGTTAGAGTGAATAGCCTTCCTTTGCATATTGAATTCCATGCATTTTGTTGTTAAACGTATTATACGAGATTCTTTCATTTTAAAAAGCATGTACGTGCATGATATGTTTTATTGTTTTGGGAAATGAGTTGACGCGTGCGAGCGTGTTTTCTTTAAAGTAAAAGACAAACTTGTTTTCATTATACGATAAAGCTTTGAACTTAGTGATTTACGAATTATTTCACGTTTTTCTTGTGGAGAGAATCTTCGTTACGGAAATATTGAAAACATTTTATTGCGAGGTTTGTTTTACAAACAAAATGAGTACCGACTCGTTATTTTCATGTAAACGAGTGTTGGAGTTAACTGACCCACTTTGGGTAAGTGATTTCGTTCTGAATTTTCTATCCGTATCGGAAAGGGTTTCGTTGGAGATGACCGTTGTGTCGGCATCGAGTTGGATGGACAAGGTTACGAAGTATCGTAAGAGTGCCTGTGAGGGATCCTTGCGATCGTTGTGTTTTACTAATCGTCTTAAGTGGTGTTGGTTCATACATACTCAAGCTTGTTCTATGATTTCATCTATGGTGTTTTAAAAAGAGTGTAAAATGATTTCAATTGTTGTGTCATTGCGCTTGAAGGCTATGAACTCGCTAGGTCGGGAAGAGTATTACGATTGAAGTTAAGGAAAGGCTTTGGGAGTTGAATTATTAGTTGAATAAGATGTGGTCAAGTTATGACCTTAGTGTTTCCGTTAGAGTAAGTGGGTGAATACCGGGAGTCTTGGGCAGTAAATTGGGAATGTCGGTATGATTGTAGTTCGAGCTATTGCTTGGCTATGTGAGAATAGTTTTAATTGCGGTAAAAGTTGAAATGGTTAGAGTGTTTCTGTTGGTGGAATGGTAATAAGTAGCGTTACGTTACTTGAGGTAATGTTATCGGTTTTGGGTTGGAGTACTTAAGATGGTTTGATGATTAGATCTTGCTAAGAAAGATCTTGTGTTTATTCTCTCTCAAGGGAGAACGGTGGGATATAAGTTGGTTATAATGCGTAGGACGAAGTGTGTTCTGTTAAGAATCCTAGTTTGTCAGGGAGGAATGGAATTATCATCACGTAGTCCCTTGGTATAGCAGGTTGCGACTGTTTAACATGTCTCAAGTTAGGGGTGATGTCAGGAGACACCGGAAAGACGGATTGTAATTAAGGAACTGTTATTTGAAGGACATAAGATAAGGGATTGATGTGTATGTCATGGGTAAAGAGTTGAGGAAGCTAAGTTCGTGCGACCGGTCTAAAAGATGGCTCATGTTAGCGAGTCATTCTTTTGAGGCATCTTTAATGTATCAAGTTAGAATGGAAACAAGCGGTCGGATGTAGTGCCCTGGTTGGGGGACCCTTGGTTTAGACCCGGTATTGTCGGAGAGAATGTTCCACGTTAGCGTGACGTTCAATATTCGATTAATTGAGATAGTTTGAGTGAGCTTGGTCACTCCTCCTTGTGGGAGGGCAAGTGAATTTTGGTGGTAGTTCCTAATTAGTGGAACCATTCGGTGGATTTGGTGAAGAATATAATTGTGTATAGAAACGAGTTATGGCTTAATGATTGTTGTGAGTTTGGACCGTTGATTGGTAACTGTTGGGGCACGTGTGATCGGTATGATTTTGGGGAAACGTAAATTGCGCCAGGCGAAAGCTGTATTAGTGGGATGGTGTTCTTCTTTTTGATAGGGATGTTATTCAGTGGTGAGAATGCGGTGACGATATGAGGGTGATCTTGGGTAATGTCGATGAAGGGAGTGGTCAGTGACCGTTTAGAGATTCGGATTATTGCGTCTTTGACTCGAGTAGTCATTTTCTCTTAAGAGAGTATTCTGGTGTGAGTAGTATGATTGATCGAAGGAATGGCAAGTGTGTATGGATGGGCATGCTACCGACCCGAGAATGTGGTAGTTGTCCGAGGAACGGTGTCAAAGAATGTTCTACGTCATCGGTTCTGACCAGGAAAGGGATGGATAAGTGGATGGGAATAAGAGGATGGGATTGGAAAGGATGATTAATTTCAACCTCAAGTCGGGAGAACAGTTGGATGAGAAAACGTTCCCATGGTTTGGAGTAGTGTGCTTCAGTATGAGATTGAATTGGGCCACATTGTAATGGAGTAGTGGCAGTTATTGAAAGGATTGGGGGATTATTGAATGAATTAAGTGTACCAGGTGTAATTGTGGAACACTCATGGTGTGTTTCACGTCCTTGTTGGGGAGTGTTGGTTGAAATCTCGGTGCAGTGTTGCCATTGTAAGTAGCGCAAAAGGATGAGGAGTGGGATGTTTGTTGTGTCGTTAGGAGCGAGCATTGGGGGATGGCTGGTCGTGAATTTGAAAGACAAAGAAGTGGATCTTGTAGAGATGTATTTGCAACTCCCTAAGAAATCTTGTTTGGTTAATGTGAGTATTGGAAGTCGGAAGTTAACTCCAAATTGCGGCATGGGTCCGACAATGGAATTCCGAGGACGGAATTCTAATAAGGGGGATGTGATGTAACACCCCATATTTTATACCCTTGTGATTTTAGAATAAAATGAGAATTTGGTGGCCAAAGTGTGAAATTGGAAACTTATGTGCTCAAGAGTATGAAATTTGAAATATAAATCAGATGTAAAACCCTCATTCTTCATTTGGTTGTCGGCTGAGAATTGGGAAGAGGAGAAGAGAGCTCAACCATTGTTGAGAGGTGAGGAAGAATGATGGTTTCAGGAAGAAATACAACTTCATCTTCTTCAAGGTATGGTTAACCTCCCTTCTTTCTCATTATGTGGCTAATATGGTTGGTGTTAAGGTTTTGATGAACCATGGGATTGGGAATTTCTAATCATTGAAAAAAAAAGAAACAAATGATTTTGGGAGTGATTCCCTTATGTTTTGGATCAGATCATTGAGAAACCTTTTCATCTTTGATAAACAATCTTCATTCTTGCTGTGGAAGGGATTTGAGTTTTTGGGTTTAAAAGCATGAATCATTAGAGGGATTTGGTGGATTTTATATTGTTTTAAATGTTGGTTATTGATTCTTAATGCTTCTTGTATCTGAAATATCGATTTGGGAAGTTTAGAAATGGTTTGGGAAAGTTTAGGGATGAGAAACCCTTGGGTTTTTGGAAGAAAAATCGTGCAGGTTACACCAGAGTTCCGCGCCGGTCTCGGCGCCGATGGATCGGCGCCACCATTGGCGCCAGACTCTGGCCCCAAATCTTTTTTTTTTCGTTCCATTGGTCGTTCGGGTCTAGGATCGAGGCGTTGATTGGAGGGTTGTTTTGGGGTTTGTTAAGGATGTTTGGGAATATGGTTAGATGGTTTAACACCATTCTTGTGGTGTCCAATTCAGGTGTTCGGTTTGAACTAACGTGGGTTTCGGAGCGTGTGTCGATGTGCTAAGGCTAAGGTGAGTTCCCTTAACCCCTTTTTGGTGCGAATGAAGTGTTTTGCTAAAGTTTTCATATCTGAATTTGATTTGAGCATAATGACATGATTGAACGTTTTGGTAAAGGTTTCTTAGCTGATAATGTTTACGAGCATGATGACCTGATTAAACATTTTGAAAGGTTTTATTGTACATGACATGGAACTGTTTACAATTGCACGCAAGCTGTTTATATGCTCATTTCTACATAATTTGTGAATTGCATGCTGTCACGATGGTTATTGGCACACATGGAGTCAGACTGCACAGTTGGGGTGATGAGACAGAGTTGCCGTGTCCGGCTTTGTAGGGTGTTTGCCGTGCCCGGCTTTGTAGGGTGTTTGCCGTGCCCGGCTTTGTAGGGTGTCTGCCGTGCCCGGCTTTGTAGAGTGTTTGCCGTACCCGGCCTTGTAGGGTGAAGAAAGTCGAGCCCACTGTGCTATACCTTTGTTGAATGCATGACTTGGAACGTTATTACATTATCGAATTACATGATTTTATACTTGGCTTGCGTGAAACTGTTTTTGAGGGAATTCACTAGACCTCATGGTCTAACCCTCGCTTTTCAAAAATAAAAACCATTTTCAGGTATTAATTGTGTATGGAGTTTCATCTGATGAGGATGGAAGGTCGGGTCGTGGTAAAAGAGCGAGAGGTAGTGAAGACTTGTAGAGTACCGTCGGGCTTCTTGTGGTATCTCAGTTGTGAAGGTGGTTTCCGCTGCGAGTTTAGAGTAAATTTGATGTATTGTAGACCTTAGGACCGTTTTTGATTGAAATGATAAAACTTATATTCTATTAGGTTTTGGGTTGTTACATTATACATGCGATAGAATAACTCTTCTCTTAAGAGCTCTTTTGTAAAGTAAATCTGGAGGTTTCATATATTCTAAGGGACGTTAGATTGTAGGATTTCGAGGGACCATAAAGTAATTGGAATGATCAATTCCATTGATCGAATTCCATTCAAACATTTGGTTTTCCTATGGAATGGAATTGAATTCCATGCATTCAACCATTCACGCATAGATTTGGTAATTCCATCATAACGGAAAAGGAATACAATTTCATTTCATCTCATTTTCTTAAAATAGGAAAATTATCCCCATCTTCTCCTACTTGATTTACCTAAACCCATAGGACCTCCAATTGAACCACCATCGACCACCACCAATCTAAACCACCGTCGCCCACCTACGATATGAACCAACACCAACCACCACCGTTATAGAAGGGGTATTTTTGTCATTTATCGTTTATTCCATTTAATCCAATTCTAAACTAAGCAGACATATCCATATTATTTGACATATTCCATTCTAATGCATGCCAACCGATTTTGCGTTCTTTTATTTCAATTCCTTCAAAGTTAAATTTCTTTGACAAATTCCGTTCATTTATAACACATTTTGAAAACCATACGCCCCCTAAAAATTACTTTGTCCATATTCAATTCTCTTGATTGAAAATTGAATCCAAGTGTAACACCTCAATTCTATAGAAAAAAGTTCATTACTAATTTTCGAATTGCAATATTTTCTATAAAAATATTCCCATGCACGTTACTATGATTTGATATAATAACACCTTTTAGGTATATTTCTATTGCGAAAGTTTAAAACAACTAAACGAAGTATCTCGTTTTGAATGATTAAATTCATGAACATTTTTTTTCAATATAATAATCCATCAAACTTTTAGATATTAGTTACTTACATCATTTTAACCCTAAAAAGCTACTTGTAACTGACACGGAAAATAATAAAACAAAAAAGAAACCAAAATCCGTTTTACAGTTCCTAAACCCTTATACTATTCAAACCCCACGCAAACACCGGTATCACTCCCCCTCGCCCCATCGTTGCTTGTTTTCCATATCATCTATCACGTTGTTGCCCCTGCCATTGATCTCCTTCTTTTTGTTCTGCTTTGATAAATCAAAAATAGGGAGATCGATGGAAAACGAACAACGATGGGACAACATGGAGTGGCGAGGGGAGCAATACCGTTGTTTGGGAGGTGTTTAAATGTCGTAGGGTTTGCGAACGATAAAACTGATTTATGTTTCTTTTTTTTACTTAAAAACCTTCCTAGTCGGTTGCAAGTGATTTTGTTTTTTGTTAAAATAATGTAGGTAACAAATTTTTAAAAATTCGATGGTTTGTTTATATCAAAAAAATGTTCAAGGATTTAATCATTAAAAATGAAAAACTTGAACGCTTTTTTCATCCAAAAAAATAATTCAGGGACTTAATTATGCAAAGTTAGAAAGTTTAATGATTTTTTCATTTAAAATATAATTTAGGAATTTAATAATTTAAAATAGGATAGTATATTTAAAATGTTGGTTGATTATTATTCTATCGTTATATCATCAATGAGTCAATTACAATGAGCATGAAATCGTAGGTCAGTCAAGACTCAAGAGCGAAGAGTCTTTTTACCGTAGCCCATTTAATAGTTTGTTGGGCTGCCCAAAACGTCCCAGTACACATCTCATCATAGTTAATTAGTAAGTGAGTTAGAAAATCCATTAATATAAATTTTAATGATTTATATCATTTTTATAAATTATATAAAAGTTACATTCCACTATAACAATTTCTAACTAATTTTATAAAGTAACATTTTATTATAAAAATTATATTTTAATTAAGTAATTACAAATAATTTATTAACTAAATAGTTTTTTTGGGAAGGGTGTCCTAGGCTATGCCTAGACTAATTCCTTGGCAAATTATGATTGTAAGATATCAACTCTAATTAAATCTCAGTGGCCACAATTGTTGTGTACGTCTGGATTAGAACCATGTAAAGTAAAATAAATTACTTACATAAAATATTCTATCTTGATTTATAAAATATTTTCTAGTCAATAAATAACTATTTATACTTATAGGTTAAAGTAATTCTTAAGGTTTCGTCTAATTTTATTGTATTTACTTATATTTGGTTTATTAATAAAAAGTGAACTATATTAATTAAAAGGAAATTTGTATTAAAATGGAACAAAGTTTTCCCTACTTTCTATTTTAGGAAACCAACTTTTAAATTTATCGTTTAAGGGTCTGAAGCAATTTTTATGTTTTTCAAAGGGTCTTGTTAACTTATTGACCTGCTAATGATGATGTGGCGTATGTATTTTGCCAACTAAATTCCATGTCATAATTGCATTTAACAAAAAAGATGAGATGGCACCACATGTTCCGACGGCAATATGGGGATGGAGAAGAATACCGATGTTAGATAAGAACACCGATGTTGGGATTTCGATTTCAATTTACAGTGATTAAGGAAGAAGAAGAACAACGACGGGGTTCGGTTTCGATTTACAGTGATTGGGGAAGGATAAGAACACTGGCGTTGGGTTCGGTTTCGATTTACAGTAATTCTTAAGGTTTCGTCAAACTTTATTGTATTTACTTATATTTGGTTTATCAATAAAAAAGTGAACTATATTAATTAAAGGGAAAATTGCATTAAAATGGAACAAAGTTTTTCTTGTTTTTTATTTTAAGAAACCAACTTTTAAATTTATCATTTAAGGGTCTGAAGCAATTTTTATGTTTATCTAAGACCATCCACATCCCTGCAATTTATTTGCACTTTTAATTGTGCCACATCAGTTTTTGCAATTACTTTTTATACACGTGCAATTCACCTACACTTTCTATTATGCCACATCATTTTATTTGTTTTATAATTATTTGTTTTAATTTAATATATAATTTATTAAAGTATATTAAAGCACAATATTTATTGGATATTATATGTTTTAATATGTAAAATTGTAATTCACGGACCATATATTTAAAAAATCAAAAATCAATCTCATATATATATATATATATATATATATATATATTTTAAATTATATAATATTTATATACGACAAATGTAACAAATAAAACCACAAGGGTGGTGGCGTGTTGGCAATGACTTGGGGGATGCGGTGGAATATCCCATCCACCCCGGGTTCGAGTTCAGACGTCAGCATTCTGTGGTCAGGCTTAGTCTCAGACGGCTGCTTTGTTTGTTTGTTTGTTTCCAAATTGCCAAGGATGTAGTCTAGGCAAAGCCTAGATGAACCTCATCCAAAAAAATGCAACAAATAAACTCACACACCGTCTTCATCTTTGGTGAGGTTTGAACCTCTGACCTCCTTGGAGGAAAGAGACTAACATACAGTAGGCCAAAGGCCCTTTTGGTATCAATCTCATATATTATAGGTTTAAACCCATAAACAACATGAAAATTCACGGACCATAAAAATGAAATTCACGGACCATAAACATGAAACGTCTCATTTTATTTAGATATTTCCATGAAATGGATTTTTGGATAGACGTGGGGAATATTTCACTTTTTCAATTCAAGGACTTTTCACGAATATAATCAATTTCACGGATAATTCAATTGATTATTGGGCATTTCACTGAATAATCAATTTCACGGAAAAAAAACTCATTCACGGAAAAAAATGCAATCATTCACGGACCAATAATCAATTCCACGGACCAATAATCAATTTCACGGACAAAAATCCAATTCACAAAAGAAGTCCGTGATCACGCACACTTTCACGGATTTTTTAGGTTTTCGTGAAATTTGAGAGATTTTGGGCATTTTAGCAAGTCAACGGTCAAACTTGGGGCATTTTAATTAATTTTCCTTTTTTAATTTATAAATTGTCACATCATATTAAGGTGACCGATTACTTATTCAACCTGTCAATGAGACCCTTAAATATGCGCAACCTTACTATAAACTCTTAAATGGTGATTATAAAAGTTGGTTCTACAAAATAGAAATAAGGACAAAGTTGGTTCCATTTTGATGCAATTTTCCATTAATTAAAACATAGTTATGTAATATATTTAATTATGTTGTAGAATAATCAATATAGAGAGAATCAATAAATAGAGAATCAAGAATATGTTTATTCTCATCAATAGAATAAGGCATACACTGTGCTTTTAGTAACTTTGAAATGTTTACTTTTTTTTGGACCGGCGAATCTCCTTGTTCGATCCCCAGAGACGGAATCACAACCGTCCATTATTATTTGACGCTATCAGGGATCGAACCTCTCCCCATCACCGTAGAAGGAAACCCCTTAGAGGAAAACCTCCTGACCAACTGAGCTAGGCCCAGTTGGCAAATGTTTACTAAGAATATGAAATCAGAAAGTTAATGGAGCTATCAAATTTTCATTATTTTTTATGAACATCAAAAATTGATCCATCATTAGAATAAGGCATACAATATGCTTTTAGTAACTTTGAGATGTTTACTAAGAATCTCTTTGAGACGACCATGACCTAATTTTGATTTTATGACTGAGAGTTTCTGAAATTAATATGATTTTAGACAGAAACTACAGATTGATTTTATAAATTTCATATAAAATGACTTATAACTTTGGTTGTATTCATTCTTGATCCTCTGAAATGTTTAGCAATGTTACGACGAAATATTCATAGTTGATTATCATGAATAACACAAAAGGCCTATTGCAAATATATTGTACCAAGTATTTTTATTAAGTTTAAGCTATATGTATGTTATGACTTATGGTTGCATGCTTAACCTGTGAATTTAATTAAGCATGAACATATTTTATGAAATGCATGAGAAGTTTTGATGTTTGCAATGGGGATTGGTAGAATATTGCCAAATGATATGAAACCATTCCTAATTGGTTTTAGGTCAGACACAATTTGGCCATCTCAATATGTCACTATGGCAAAGGCTTCAATTGGGCCCATAACAATTAGTTACTTCTATATCGATAAAGCGTATTCGTAAAACGAAAAGTTTAAGAATAAGCATTACATTTGGCTAAAAATCTAGTTGTTAGATTTAGATATAAAGATGGCTAAATGGGCCTGACCAGGCCTGGTAGGGATCGGTTATGGTCCGACAATCCTCTTCGGTTACATTCATCAAAAAACAAGGTTCAACCCATTTTAAAATGTATTTTTAAGTATATTTTTAAATAAACATGTATTTGTTAGTGTATTTGATAGATCCAATTACAATAAACCGTAATTTTTTAAAACGTAAGTATATCGATTGACCCAATTATAATAAAAACGTATTTGTTAGTGTATTTGATCGACCAAATTCTTCAAAAATATATTTTTTATAAGTTAAAAGTCAAGTTAATTAAAAAACCAAAAATAAAAATAAAAAATTAAATGGGATGGGATGGATTCAAATAATCGGACATTATCTAGCTTAACCGTGCCATCATATTTGGGTCGGGACCGAGACCACTTATAAGATTACTACTTGGAATCGGAATCGATTTGGACCCAACCCGGTCCGACCCATGACCGATTTTTGACTATCTATGGTTAGCTAGTAAACTAATAATATTTAACAAAAAATTAGCTAATAAACTAAATGACAATCCAAATAAAATACATCAGTTTATAAATTAACTTATAACTTTCAAAATAACCTAAAATTAAAATAACTTACATTATTTTTAAATTTTAATGTTTAGATCATAATAAAAAATAAAGTAAATAAATTCTAGATAAAAAAATATATTTTTTATGTAAGTTTTATTTTTATTTTTATTTTTTAACTGAATTAATGTCTAAATTGTTTTCAAATTTTGAAGAGGGAATACGTGGCAGCATAAAAATTGGCGAGTTCGGAAGCAGCTATAGTGATACAGAGATGCAGCTGCAGGCACATGTTAAAAGTGGATGTCCCTCTGAAGTCTGAACGTATGCATCCAACTCAGCCGACCCAATTCTGTTACTTATTATAATTATCATTAATTAGATTTAACTTTTTTTAATTATTTTACACTTAACGTCTTTTTAGAGATATTTATAATCAAATCCTCTACAAATCAATATTACTGATATTTTACGAAAGGGTTTTACCCAAAGATTTATATCGTAAACGTACGAGTTATGTAGCATACTTAAATTTATACTGTAAACGTATGAGTTATGTAGCATACAGGTCGATCAGAGGGAGGTGACGAGCTAAACACTAACCACTTAAGGCCATCCGTAGCCCAGGGTTCACAACCCTCTTACCCTCTGCGCCACATCAGCGTCATATCAGCTTTCCACTTTGAACCCTCTTGAACCTTTTTGAACCCACAAATCCCGTACCCCAACCTTTTGAACCTCTTAAACCCACATGCCACCTCGTCTAATTTTTTAATAAAAAATCATAACATTCATAAAAATAAAAATAAAATTAAAAATTACAAAATAAAATTCAAAATTACAAAATAAAATTCAAAATTACAAAATATTAAAAATCTACTCGTCGTCGTTGTTGGGAAGTCGGATACGCCAAATATGTTCGACCAAATCCGACCGAAGGTTATTATGAGTCTCTCGGTTTTTGACTTCTCGAACATTTGTCGCGCGTTGTGCCTCAGTGATTTGTGTTTCATCCGCTACCACGGCGTTTCCATCGGCACAAATGGCATGGCCTTCGTCTTCGAGTATCATATTGTGTAATATGAGACAAGCGTACATAATATTCGCCAATTTATTCTTATGCCATCCGCGTGCCGGGTACTTAAGTATATGCCAACGTTGTTTAAGCATGCCAAAATCTCGTTCAACATCTTTACGTGCCGATTCTTGTGCGGCCTTGAACTTTATTCGTTTAGCATCATGTGGGCACGTAAACGCTTTTACAAAAGTAGCCCATTCCGGGTATATCCCATCCGTTAGATAATATCCGTGCTTGTAGGTGACTCCATTAACCTCAAAAGGGCACTCGGGTGCTTTTCCGTCATAGACATCGTTGAGGATGGGCGACTGATTGAGAACATTGATGTCGTTGTTGGAACCGGCAACACCAAAGAATGCGTGCCAGAACCATAGATCTTGGGAGGCCACCGATTCTAGCATGATTGTCGGATGTTCATGGTCACCTCTCATGAATTGACCTCGCCATGCGTTCGGACAATTTGCCCACGCCCAATGAGTACAGTCTATGCTGTCGAGCATGCCGGAAAATCCGTGTTTAGCTTCATGCGTGTGGTACAACTTCTGAATATCATCGTAAGTAGGCTTGCGTAAATATTTGTCACCATAGAGTTCAACAATACCTGTGCAGAAAGTGTGCAGACAATCTCGTGACGTTTTCTCTCCCATCCTCAAGTACTCGTCAAGTGCGTCGGAAGCTACTCCATACGCCAATTGTCGAACAGCGGATACACACTTTTGTATCGGAGAGAAACCTTGTTTGCGTAGTCCGTCAATCCGTTGTGTAAAATACGGATACACTCCCGATAAATCTTGAACTATCCGTTCGAATAGTTGCCTGCTCATCCTAAACCGTCGTCTAAACAAATCCGGATTATACACCGGGTTTTCGCCAAAGTAGTCCCGCAAAAGCTGGTCGTTAGCATCTACCCGACCTCTTTCTATGTTCCTGGACCTCGGTCTTCTTGACAATGAGGCGGTGCTACCATACCGTCTAGCTACAGCTTCTCGCAACAAATCTGCATAACGATCAAATAGTTGACCGAATTCCTCGTCGGTGTCAATGGATGATGAAGAAGCGGACGATGAACCGGGTGGCGAATCCATAAAGTTTATATCGGATTGAAAGAAATGAAAGAAAATATTTAAGGATTGAGGTGAGTGTTTAAATTTTGGTGTGAAAAATATATGAGATTGAGGTTGATTTATAGTGTTTAAATTGAAAAAAAATAGCCGTTAAAAACGGATCTATTATAAAAAAATTTAAAAAAATTTAAAAAAAATTAAAATGGTGCGGGTATCCCGGGTTGGGGAAGCCGCTGGAGCCCGGGGGTGCCCAACCCGCACGAACCCGGCTCATGGTGTACCGGAACCCGCCTAACCCGGCGGTGTCACCTCAGCCAAAGCCGCAGGAGCCCGCTCCCGGCTACGGATGGCCTAATAATCATGACCTAGTTATGAGAATCAGATAATTGATTTGGTTATTTAACTAGGTAGACATGAAATAAATAAGATCAGGGGAAAGAGATACAAAATAAAACAATTAAAAGGAAAATCAATCAAGACAAATGACAACTAGGACACTGAGTAACGTCAACCTCATATTTTAGTAATGGTGGGATTTCGTTAAGCAAAATTACTTCAACACTCTTTCAAGGTGGAAAAGCTTTTATGGACCAAGACACACACTTACTTTCGCATATATGTACGTTGGGAAGAAACATTAACATTTTAAACAAATAATTTTCTCAATCAACGTTCCTAACCATTTGTATGCTAGAGTTGTTATCATTGACCAATTTAATCCAAGTTAAAAGCCAAAATTTCGTTTTCATCAAAAACTAGTTGAATTAACTAAACATTTTGTTAAAAACAATTAAATCAACCCCAACTTTCGTTAGAGTCGAAATGGATTAAAACCCAACATCTATTTTAAGAACAATTGGTCAATACCAAAACCTTGATCATAACTGACGATTACCCGATAATACGATCACTCAATTAGAACCAATAAACAATTCACTTATCTAGATCCCAAATAATACAAAGAAAAATGGAAGGATTTCTTCACGTCCAATGTAAATCTGGAGTTCTGGAGGGTTTTTATTCGCGTCCATGAGACTATTCTTCATGCTCGCGAAGTGTGGCAAAATCTCCAATTATCAAGTTGTAATGTCCGGGGTTCTAATGAGAAGATTTAAGAAATTAGTGAGAAAATGTTAAGAGGCTAAGACTTTGGGGGATGATGTGTAAATTTGGGAGAAGGTATAAAAACCTTGTTTTGGGCACAAAACCCTAGAATTTACCATTTCTCACTTGGTGCGGCTAGAGCAGAGAAGGAGGAGAAGCTTACAATTGGTGATTACTGAGAAGGAAGAGATTCTTCACTAATCAATTTTAGGTAATCTCTAATGTTTCCATGTTATAACTCTGATTATTGATAGAGTTTTGATTTTTGGCAGTAGATAGATATTTAGGAATTGTAGCTCTTGAATGAAAGAAATAAACCAAAGGATTTGGGGTTTGAGATTAAGGGGTTTATTCTTTTTGAAATCAATATTGTTTGTTGGTGTGTTTTCCCTTGGTTATCTCGTTGTTCTAAAATCATTGGAAATCTTGGGTCCAAGGAATTAGAACTTGAGACCTGTTCGTTTCCAAAATCGCACCAGATTAGAGGTTTTCGGGTAAGTTCCCGGTTAGTAGAGGTTTCCAGACAGCATAAGTCCGGATAGTTGGGAATCCGGGTAGAAGTTCTCGGGTAGCTGTTTTCGGGCATTCCCGGATAGTATATCCGGATTTTGGGGTTTCCGGATAGAGTTTCCGGAAGAGTTGTCTGGAAAGCATAGTTGTCCGGAAAGCGTAGTTGTCCGGAAAGTGTGAGTGCCTGGATAGTGCAGTCCGGTAAGTAGGATCCGGACAGTGTAGTGTCCGGAAGTGATGTCCGGGTAGGTTGGTATCCGATTAGCTTATGTTTCCCATCCCTTTACTCAGGTATTTTTTTTGGAGGTCAAGTGTGATAGAAAGACCCGATGCAACGCAACAAGTGAGTTTTTCTAACTAAATACGTGTTTTAACGTGATTTCAGAAGTAAGAAAGTAATATGAAATGGTTTATTTATGTTATGTGATGAATGTTTGGAAAGTCAGATTAAAGTGTATGCATACATTATTGATAGCTGTGAATTGGCTAAGTTGAGGGGTGTGCCCCGCCAGTGCTCATACCGAGAGGTGTGTCCCATTTATGCCATGGGAGGAGTGACCCAGCAAGGCAGTGTGAGACTGACACGTTGTCACTTCTGAGTGACTTCAGTGTGCCATTTGCACGTGTGATTGTTACATGAAAGCTTTGTTTAAAGTCGTTGTTTATACTTGTTATGAATTGTTTTAAATGTTTATTAATGAAACTGTTGCCACTTGAGGGAGCTCACTAGACCTCATGGTCTAACCCTCACTTTTCCAACACTAAACCTTTTCAGGGAAGACATTAGTAGGGAGCTCGGGTAAGGGCAAGGAGAAGAGCTAAGGCGTGGAAGCTGTTAGCCGATAGTTATTTGTAGTTATTTTTAGATCTTCAGTTATATTCTCAGTTGTATGTAGGTTGTTTCCGCCAACCTAGTTTTGAGACAGTTGTACTTGAGAAAATTTTGGGACCCTTTTTGAGCTGATTAATATTCAATGCTATGGTATGCTTTTTATTTTGTTTGGGTTGTTACACAAATTATCGACATTTAGCTTCAAGTCTTCATCAACTCGGGTATTTATCTTCGTTTTCTTCACTTCCTTCTTAGTATCACTCTTCAATCCTTTTGAACCATCCATTATACCGCCTTCAATTTCTCGTAAGATCTGCACAAAAGCATACCAAATGCATAAAAACTATCCTAAAAACCATGAGTTACTAATTCATTTATTTTAATTTAATAACTCATCGCCACTTAAATAATTAAATAAACTAGAGATTCAAATTATTAATTAGATATAATCTAATTAATACCAAATCTCTAAATAATAAATCCCAAAAATGTGAAAAACTGAAAACCCAATTAGTTAATACCCTTTTTAACTTGATGTCCAACTCTTAACCAACTTAATCGAAACATCCTGATTTATTTATTTTGATTAATCCAACTAAATAAACGAGACTCAAATCTCTTCTTAATAGTTACCGGTTCAAGAAACGACCTGGTCGCACCTTCGGTGTGGTTTGTCGTGAACGGCCCCCGTTTAGGGCCGTTTCTCGACCTTTTTTCACCAAACTTTTAACCAAAATTTATATATAATAACAATCACAACTCATATCTCAATTTACATCTCCTACGATCCGTTATTTAACTCGCATTTCGAGTTTTTGTACCTGAATCTTGTTGAGCCGCAACCATAGCAACTTCTAGCCAAAACCACTCGACGTATGAACCACAATAGCCCATTAAACTATATAAATGGAAAGGTAATTGAAAAACGAAGTCAACCATATATTATACATCAATTTTTGTTGAGTATTTTACCTCCAATCGTCGTTTTTGTGTGGGAAGACCCTACGCCGCTCCAAACTTATATCTCTCTCGTTTCATGATGAAATCCCGAAATTCCAAAAAGGTTTACTCTTTTACACCCTCAGAAACGATTCCTCTAAATTTCAGACGAAAAATCCAAGTAAATTCTAGATGAAAAATCCAACTTATACGGTGTCAAATTTCCCATACACAAGTCATTTCCAAATCAATTTTCCTCTTTTGGCATAACTAGCCCCTATGGTTTTCTTTTTTGCATTCTCATCTCAAATTAGTTAAATTCAAATATCTCATTTCCCTTTTATTGATTTTATTTATTGCAATAAAATCATATTTTCCTAGTACCGACACTTTAATCCGTTATGTCGTTTGTTCTTTAAATTTCTAACCCTTAAATTATTTATTTTATAAATAATATATTTTAGAGTGTTACAAACGGCTACGCTCCCTCCTTGCAGTGTATCCATCTCGCCATTCTTTTGATCTCTTCACTACTTGCATTTACTCCTATGACTTTGCTTTTCACCAAGTTGACTTTGAGGCCCGAACATACTTGAAAACACTTTAAAATCTGAACTAAGTTAGAAGCATTGCCTTGCGACCATTCCCCCAAAGAAATGACATCATCCGCATATTGAAAAATTGAAATATCCTCCCCAAGATTATCAACACGAACCCCTTTGAATAGCTTTAAATAACACAAACATATTACATGCACATTTCACAAGTATATGGTCGGGTTCTAGTGAGAAGTTGAAGTGACGCGAGAAGTGTGATAAATAGTTATCAACCGTTGGATGTATATTACGATGAGATGCATCGAGATAAAAAGCACTGATTTGCACCAGATCGATCCCCATATTAAGCACGATTAATGGGTGGGCTTGAGATTAAAATGATCAAGGGTTCAGATCCACTTCTCACGCTTCTCACGTTAACTCAACTTCTCACATGATCCTTTGTCTATAAGTATATATATGTATGTATATATCGGTTATATAACGCATAAAGTTTACCTTGTTGTATAGGTTTACTGGTTCTACTTGTGAGTTGTGACACTACCTACATATAAGTTACTCAACAGTAATACCAACTTAGCTCATGTTAATCACTAGCTGACTGCTCAACGTGCACCCAATAGAAAAGGCTATCTTGAACAAGTTGCCTGCACAAGCTTGCCTTAAACTTCTCTATGCTCCAACTCGTGTATACATGTCGCTTACGCTCATCATCTTCATACAAAGCCACAACTTCATTATGATACTTAAAAGTCTCCTAGACTGTCCTAAAGTCGACATGTGCGGCTTACAACCATTTCCAGTCCACTAGAAGCCATATAGTGTCATTATTCTTTCATTGTATTTGCATTACATTCAATACATTGTGAACAACATGCATATCTATCATTTAACATACTTAAACAACACTTTGATCCACATATTATGCTTGAATTGAAGCATTCTTTCTTTAATCATCATAACGGAGATGGGCCTGAATCTGGAAATTCCAATGGACCTCTTAATAAAGAATCTGTAACACCAATTAAAAGAAAGCCTCAGCAGCAAATGCATCACTCGTTTTCCTCATCCAAGGACCCCCTTATCCCACCTGCTTCGCCATGTCTCCCTGTTAGCAGTAAGGACAATTCTCTCTCCTCCAATGGAGAAAGGTATGTTTCGAAGGTTCACTCTCTTCCTCCTTCCCAAAAATTTAATTTTTTAAGAATCTCTAACCTGTCCCCAAAACCCTATCAGGAGCCAAAATCGAAAGGAAGAAAGCCTAAGAAAACCTATGTTAAGGAGAACTCGAAGTCAGCAGAAGAAGAACGAAGCTTTTTGGGGGCCACTGATTTAGAGATCCCGCGCCGCAACTTCAGGTTTATCCGTAACTCTGCTGAAGATAGTTTTAATGAGTTAAACTCAGCTAATCAGGGGGAATTCATATCGGAGATCGATAAAACTCTAGAAGTTGGGGAAATGTTGGGTTTTAATGTGATCGGGATGGAGAAAGAGATTGAGAAGTGTATGCCTAGGCAAGGGGAGACTATCATTCGTAAATGAATTTAATGTCTCTAAATTGCAGAAGTCTGGGGAGTAGAGAAAAAGTCTCTTGGGTTAAAGGTCTCTGTAGAGACCACAAGATCAGTTTTTTGGTTGTTCAGGAAACAAAATTGAAAAGGGTCAACGACAATTTCATCAAACAGTTCTGGGGTGACTACCAATTTGATTTCGCGTTGGTCAATGCTATAGGAAAATCTGGTGGCATTCTTTCCGTCTGGGACTCCTTCTCAAAACATCAGGTCATATGTGGAGATGGTTATGTAGCCTTCAAAGGAATTTGGTGCCAACAAAACGTCCATTGTTGCATCATTAATGTTTACGCCCCTCAACAAGAGCCAAAGAAACATGCCCTTTGGTCCTCTCTCTGTAATCTGGTTAATAATTGGTTTGGGGCGCTAATCATGGCTGGAGATTTCAATTCCATCAGAAATCCAGCTGATAAAATCGGCTCCTTCATAGATACGGTAGCAATTCGCAATTTTAACGATTTCATTAGTAGCGCTGATTTACTTGAAATGCCATCAAATGGCAGGAAGTTCACCTGGTCTAATAAAGATGGGTCTAAACTTAAGAAGATAGATAGAATTTTCATTTCACAAAAATTCTTGGATGTTTGGCCTAGTTCGAGTTGCTCTATTCTCCCCAGGGATCTCTCTGACCATTGTCCTCTTATCCTGAACGACACTGTGATAGACTTTGGCCCGATTCCATTTAAGATCTTCAACTCTTGGAAGACTTCAACGAACTGGTGGTGAAAGAATGGAGAGACGATAGCTATTTTAGCTCAAATTGTAAGCTGACTATCTTGAAAAATAAGTTAAAAATGTTGAAAGACAAAATTCGGAAATGGTGGTCTTTGAAGAAAAAAAAAGATGGAAGAGGATAGAAAGAAGCTTATATCAGACTTAGATAATCTTGATTTGATCATCGATGGCGGTAAGGAGGATGACACAATCATTCTTAGAAGATCTGAAACTCTGAAATTGAAGACAGAATTAGAATCTAAGACCCGTGACGATTTGCAGCAAAAAGCGAAAGTTAAGTGGGCTTTGGAGGGTGATGAGAATACTAAGTTCTTTCATGGAATTATTAACCATAGAAGGAATAATTCTCAAATAAGAGGAATTACGGTTGATGGGGTGTGGAAAGAGAACGTGGCTCAAGTTAAAGACTCCTTCTTGGATTTCTTTAGAAGTAAAATGGGGCAGAGTTTACAATCCAGGAATTCCTTTGACTTGACTAATCTCCGTAAATTGTCTATGGAGGATGCAAACATGCTTGTTCAAGATTTCTCTGAAGCGGAGATCAAAGAAGCAGTGTGGAGTTGTGGAAATGACAAATCACCTAGACCCGACGGTTACTCATTTGGCTTCATCAAAGCATACTGGCAGGTACTTAAAGACGATTTTGTTGGTGCTGTTTTCGGCTTTCAGGAGAAATCGTGGTTACCCAAAGGATGCAACCCTTCTTTCATCTGCTTGGTTCCGAAGGTGTCTGATCCTCAACTATGCAAAGACTACAGACCCATCAGTTTGGTCGGATGTATCTATAAAGTAATCGCCAAGATACTTGCCAATCGTCTAAGTTGTGTTATCAATTCGATGATTAGCAATTCACATTCTGCTTTCTTAAAGGGCAGATTTATCCTAGACGGGGCATTCATAACTAATGAAATCTTCAGTTGGGCGAAACACAAAAAAAAGTCGATTCTTTTCTTTAAAGCTGACTTTGAAAAGGCGTTTGACTCGGTGGATTGGGATTATTTGATGGAAATTCTTGAAGCAATGAGCTTCCCTCCCAAAAGGATAAAATAGATCACAACCTATCTCCATTCCGCTACGTCCTCGATACTTATTAATGGGTCTCCTACTGCGGAGTTTCGTGTTCGAAGAGGACTCCGACAAGAGGATCCGCTGTCCCCTTTCCTTTTTATTGTCTCCATGGAAGGATTACACCACCTGATGGAGACCGCGAAAGAAAAAGGCCTTATAAAGGGAATTGAGATCGGTTTAGAAAAGGTGAACATTTCTCACTTGTTTTACGATGACGATGCGCTCTTTATTAACAGGTGGTCGTTATAAGAAGGGAAAAACATCATCCGCATCTTACGATGCTTCTACTTGGCATCGGGGTTGAAACTAAACCTCGAGAAATGTGATGTGTTTGGCGTTGGAGTAGATTCAGAAAGCATTCTTTGGGTTGCCAATGAACTAAACTGTAAGGTCGGTAAACTCCCATGTAGATATCTTGGGGTTCCTTTGGGAGATAACATGAATAAAATCAAAGCTTGGGATCCGATAGTGCAGAGTTTTAAACGAAGGTTATCAAGATGGAAAGCAAAAACTCTATCTGTTGGGGGAAGAAAAGTCTTAACCCAAGCTGTGTTAGGAGGCCTTGCGACATACTTTCTATCCATATTCAAAGCGCCTACGGCTGTCCTTAAAAACCTAGAGAAACTGAGAAAAACATTTTTTTCTGGGGATCGGACACTGATGAAAGAAACATAGCTTGGGTTAAATGGGGAGATGTCATCAAAAGTCGTGATAGAGGGGGCCTCGGATTGGGAAGTATCGCTGCAGCCAACTCCGCTCTTCTACTTAAGTGGGTGTGGAAACTCCATTACGACCCAAATTCTATTTGGTCCAAAGTAATAACAGCCATATATGGCCGGAACGGTGGTATCAACAATGACCGTATGCCTCCCGCTGATCATGGTCCGTGGTCCAAAGTCTTGAAGTTGATTTCTTGGCTGAATTTGAAAGGCTTACCTTTAGAAGATCTCATTATTAAACAGGTTAGGGACGGAAAGAGCACCATGTTTTGGTTTGATAATTGGACAGGTGAAGGCAAATTAAAAGATCTGTTTCCTAGATTATTCGCGCTTGACAACGACATCCATGCAACGGTGGCCGAAAGAATGGGAGAAGGAGGGTACAAATGGGGGTGGCGTAGAGACATCAGGAGCGGTAGAGAAAATGATGACTTGCGGCAATTATCTACGAAATTGGAAAGCGTCTACCTAAATTCCTTAAGCGATAAATGGAAGTGGAGACTTACCGGAGATGGCGATTTTACAGTCAAAGCCACGAGAGAAAAGATCGAGTTCTTAATGTTTGAAAATGGGGACTTCAAAACCAGCTGGAACAACTTAGTTCCATCCAAAGTTAACATATTTTGCTGGAGGTCGTTACAAGGTCGAATTCCGGTCAAATCTAGACTAACGGACATGGGTATAGACCTCGACAATACTTTTTGTCCGATGTGTAATCAGACCGTGGAGACGATAGACCATATCCTTTTCTCTTGTGATGTTTCTTCATTGATTTGGAGAAGACTAGAAGGTTGGTGGCAGTTTCCTTTCACTTCTTTTCAATCCTTTGGTGCGATGCTGGAAGGGGTAAAGACGGCACACATCTCTTCGTTGAACCGTAAGTGTTTAGAGGCTATTATGTTCATTACGTGTTATTCAATATGGAGTTGCAGAAATAGAGCTGCTTTCGAAAATATTGCTCCTAAGATGGATGTCTCTTTTGAAGCGATTATTGATATCGCTTTTAGATGGATGTTGTATATGTTCAAAACGAGCTCGAAAGATGTATTAGTTTGGAGAACAGATCCCTTACGCTGCTTTGAGCCTTTGTAATTTTTCCGCTAGCTTCTGGCTAGCCCTTTAATGAATTGATGTTTCTAAAAAAAACATAAATGTCATTTCTTGCTCATCAATTCATGGTCTCATTCTCCACTCTATTTACATATGTATTTAAGCAAAACATACTGAAAAGGGGTCCTGGGGCTTTGGTTATGCAAAACGAACCAATGAACCTTTCAACTTTAAGGAAACATCATGCATGGGTTTTTATAAAATAGATAAAGACCTTTCATTATTCATTTTTTTCATCATCATAGATATCCACAAAGATCACTTTTTAAAGTTATTTAGACACGTTTAATGAAATAATATGCGTTGCAGGTAAGAGGTAAGATTATTGCATGAAACCGGTAATCTTCGATGCAATCCGATAATCAATCTAGTGTTTACAGAATGAATGAGCTAAATAAATGGTTTAGACGAGGGTTGCACGAAGTTGTAACATTTTACTGGGTTGTAAAATAAATCACCCTATCATTTTTTTGTAAAGGATGGATTCCAATATATATTTTGTTTAATTATATGTTGTTTAATTAGTTATCGATGATACCCTTTCTTCATAGAAAAAAATTATTTTGATTTTAAAGAAGTAAATATTAATATTTTATATGTATGTTTTTATGAAGTAGATCGATGTGCGTGAGACATGAAACAAAAGCATGCATGAAGAGAGAGAGAGAGAGAGAGAGAGAGAGAGAGAGAGAGAGAGAGAGAGAGTGACAATGTATGCATGTCAACAAAGGAATATCACAAAGTGACAGAACCTTAATTAATGAAGAGAGAGACATATGATATATATGCATGCATAGTTACAAACTTATTATAATGTCGATCTTATATTGGAATCAACGCAGACCTCATCGATCCTATCCCCTACCTGCTTTCATCTTTTATTTTATTTATTTATGCACATTTCTTTATTTCTTTTTATTTTTTTTATTATACTTTGCAAAATCATACATGGAGAAAGATATTTTATCAACCATCAAAGATTAGAAACTTCACAAAACGTTCTTCTAGTATTTGAAGCCTTGACATCTCGATCACATATATACTCACGTGAATGTATTTATATCATGATGTGAGTGTATCTATATATACATACATAATTAAAATATATACATATACGTATGTGTGTGTGTGAGACTATATATATGAATGAATGCAGGACATATTTAGTTTATAGTATATATACATATATAGGAGGTATCAAATGCAAATCACCTTAATTTGTGTAAACCTTGTAAGTTATCGATTTCATTGGTTAATTTGAGAAAATTGTTTCAAAATCATATAATTATTTTCTTGATGAAATTGTTAATTTTTTTTTAAACAACAACCAACGATATCATTAAAACGCTAGCAAGCCGCTAGCAAAAGCAAACCGACATTACAAAGTTTTAAAACAGTAAGAAGGATAACATATCCACACAATTGGGTTTTTATAGTTTTTTCTTACACCTAGCCAAAACCCATTGTTTTTATGTAAAACTGACAAAATTGTTTAACGTTTTTTCTTATTCTGATGAAACTTGTTTCATATGTTTTTTTTGACCAAAAACTTGTTTCATATATTATTAACTAATCAACACTCTTATATTGTTGATAAATTGTTTCATATATTCTTAACTAATAAACTCTAATAATTAAGAAAATATGGAAATATATATATATATATATATATATATATATATATAATAATAATTTGGCTTGAATTTACATGGTTTGAACAAATTTTGATAGTTTACAAATAAAACCACCAATATATATAGGAATGGGAAATTAATTAAAATACCCCAAGTTTGACTTTGACTTACCAAAATGCCACAAATCTCTTTCAGTTTGTTAAAATGCCATTTTTTCCGCGATGGGAGCCCGCGATCGCGGGCAGTGGCATTTTTGTAATAAATTTACCCAGCGATCACGGGGAGGAGCCCGCGGTGGTTCTAATTTGGTGAGTTTTGAATTCATATTTACATTTTCAACCCTTTTACTTATTTACTTACTTTACTTTATACCTTTTACTTTTATAATTTTAATTTTACATTTAACACATATAATCGTTTATTAACTATAATACATTAAAAAGATACGTTTTAATTTTAACAAGTTACACCATTATAATCGTCTCTTCGATGCGTTCGAAATCAGTCCAACATTGAATATTTTTGGATTTATATATTTTAATATATATCATATACACTACATAAAAATGTTTTTTATATTTAAAATTCATTTTCTTATAGTAAAAAGCTTTAATTTATGATACTCTTATAGTTAAAATACGTTTTATTTATTTTATTATCGATGGTCCAAGTGTAAGTATTAAAAATTGGCGGAGTGTGGTGGACAGACATCGATCCTTTTGTGCATACTCTGTAACTGCAAATACTTCAGCTACAAACACACATGAATCATCGTTCGCCAAATACCCATTTTCACAATTCTTAAATGAGTTCAGTGATACCAACTTGTCAAAATCTCATTTCATATTCTTCTCGTGAAATCTTCTCCTATTGCCATTCACGATATCTATAAACACATTCAAATAATAATAATTTAAAACGATTTAATGAATTAGTTAATATATGATTATTATATTAATGCGATAGGAGTGTAAAACAGAATTGAAAAAAAAATAAGAGATGTACCATAAATTAAATAATTAACCATAAGGGTATGAATTTTAAATATAATTTTTTTTATGTAGTGTATATGATATATATTAAAATATATAAATCCAAAAAAATTCAAGATTGGGCTCATTTCGAACGTATCGAAGAGACGATTATAATGGTGTAACTTGTTAAAATTAAAACGTATTTTTTAACGTATTTTAGTTAATAAACGATTATATGTGTTAAATGTAAAATTAAATTATGAAAGTAAAAGGTATAAAGTAAAGTTAGTAAATAAGTATAGGGGTTGGAAGTGTAACATTTCAATTCAAAATCTTCAAAATTGGTCCACCGCGGACACTCCCCCTCGATCGCCGGGAAAAAGTTTCTCAAAGTGTCAAAAATGGTCCCTGCAAGTTTCAAAAAGTGTCAAAAATGGTCTCTGCCCCGCGATTGCGGGCTCCCATCGCGGAGAAAAATGGTATTTTGGCAAACTGAAAGAGATTTGTGGTATTTTGGTAAATCAAAGTCAAACTTGTGGTATTTTAATTAATTTCCCTGTAGGAATGAATGAATGAGGGATATATTTAGTTCATATTTTTTAAAGCAAAAGGCAAACCCATGTGTTTGCCTGCCCACTGTCACACGGCACTCTATACACGACCAAAACACTTTGATTTCAATATTGTTTTATTAATATCTCTTTACCAAGACGATAACATATTGAAACTTGTGTGTGTACGTAAATTAGTGTGTGGGGTTAATTTGGCTGTGTTAGACCTAGCCATTATTGACAAGGGTGGGGGCTTAAGCAAGCAAGCAAGCTTCAAATAATCACTTGAGTGGTTCTCTTCAATTCTCTTGCATTAATACCTCCTTCATCTTCGTTGCGGGCGATCACCCATATGTGCCACAAATATATATACACACACACACTATATTATGAACGGTTCAAATCCACTCTTTCTTCTTTCGCAACCTTATCAACACAACACACATACACACACATATATATATATATATATGTTCTTGACCTGCAACGATTTCTTTTGCTTCCCTGTTTGTAATATATCATGATTATGTTAAATTGTAGGGAAATTAATTAAAATACCCCAAGTCAAACTTCGTGTTACCAAAATGCCCCAAAAATTTCACGGTTTACCAAAATGCCCCAACGGCCCGCGATGGAGCTCGCGATCGCGGGCTAGGGCCTACGTGGCACGGTCTTTGGCCAAAAGTGTCCCGCGGAGCCCCTCAACTATGGCCGCGGTGACCCTTTTGGTCCCTCCCCGCGATCGCAGCCCGCGATGCCCAAAAAAATTACACTTTCAGCCCCTGAACTTGGACGAATCTTGCATGCTTTTACTGCTTTTTTCAACAATTATTGTACTTTGAAGACCAATTTGTGGTTCAAATTCACTGACATGTTTGAGATTTCATCCATAAATATCAGTAATATGCAATTCACAATTCACACTTGCTCTTGCTTTCTTTCTTGATTTCTCTCTTGCTTTCTTTCTTTGTATTGCTTTCTCTCTTGATTTCTCTTCTCTCATTTCATCCACAAATGGCATCGTCATCAAACCCTAAGTCTACTCCTGAAAAAATGCCACCTCAAATCGAGGTCGCCATAGCAAAAAAGGAAAATGAGATAGATGAACTAACAGAAGAGTGAAAAAAAATGATGGACAGGAAGGCAGTCCATTTGAGAAAGATCGAAGAGGAAGACAGGGAGATCAAAAGGATGAAAGGGGATATAAAAGCTAGGGAGGCTCGTGTTCGTCGAGAACAAGAAGCAATTCACCATATTCTGCAAGACTTCGCAATTATTCAAGCGAAGGTAAACGAGAAGCAAGCTTGGATTGATGAAACTAAATCAATTTTTAAGTAGGTGGTGGTTGTTTTAGTTGTTTTGTATTTTTTTTACTGTGTTGTTGTTTGTATTTTTTTACTGTGTTGTTGTTTTGTATTTTTTTGTTGTTGTTAATTTCTCTGAAAAGTAGTTTTTAAGCCGCTGAACCACGGTTAGGTTGGATACATCATGTGTAACGACCCACTTTCCCATAACATACAACAAATAACATATATTGCATAACGTAGTTACATTTACAAAAGAAAATACACAATACATCACAAACGGTCACTTCGGTCTTGAAAATACAAAAATACGTAAAAGTCTCCTAATCAACGTTCATCAAAAGCTTCCTATTCTTATCCCTTTCTTTCACCGATCCTCAACCTGGAAAACATATTTTTGAAAACAAAATGAGGGTTAGACCAAACGGGTCTAGTGAGTTAATCACGGTCCTTTCCCAAAATCATTATAAAATCATTCATGTAAATCCTTTGTATCAAAACCATTTATGCAAAATCCTTTATATACATTCAAGTACTACACGTATATAAATACCAATTCAAACTCGTACCTCTTGTACCTCTCATCCACCTTATTCCTCCACAATGGCCAAATTTATTGGTTGCGAGCCAGTTAACACACCGGTTCAAAGCCCGGCCACGTATTATATTCCCATATAATACTTCACGTAATTATAATATCTTAACATATTATAATCACACCCGTATGACAACATCATACAAATTATCAAGTAGTTAATATTCACATAATGTATTCCAGTAAAAATACTTTAAAGTAAAACTCACCTCGTGCGTTTATCACCAAAAACTCTTTCAAGATAATTCACGTATGTCGATCCTTCACAGAATCTGAAATCAGATAAAATACCAAATATCTTTTTTTAACACTTAAACTTACGAAATTCTAAACTCAAATCGCAATGAACAGTACCCAAATCGCAATCTCCTATTGCGATTTCATCTTGAAGTCGCAACCCTCCATTGCGATTCCACCCTAGAGTCGCAACCCTCTATTGTGATTCCAAACTCGAATCGCAACCAACTACTGCGATTCCAAGCCAAGTCGCAAACGACCATTGCGACTTCAATGCCAAGTCGCAACTAACTGTTGCGACTTCGTTGAATGTCGCAGTCGTCTATTGCGACTCCGATGAATATCTCAGTCCACTGTTCATCTTAAAAACCCAGAATTTGTAGATTTATACTATGCATGTTTCTGGAACTTTGCAGGAATGTTTAAGACTAATAACATGACCTAAACATAAGCTTAGATTCATCAAAATATCCATTTCTAACCAAAACCCACTTAGAATATCTATTAAACTCAAGAACTCTTTAATGGATTAAAACAAAAATAAGGTATGGATTGTTTACCTTGATTACTTCAGATTGTTCCTAGAATCACAGCAGCAACTTCTTAATTTCTTCCTTCTTCTTTCCTTCTAGCCTCTCTCGATCTCTCTCTCTCAATCGAATACCACACACACACACACTAGTATCTTGAGATATCACTTTAAAAATGAACACCTCACCCATAATAGAATGAAAGTCGGTTTGCATACTAGGAGGTGTCACATAATTACCATATAAATCCTAAACTTGATTCACTTGTCAAAATATACCCCTAACTTCTTTTATAAAAATAAAAACCTACCCCTTAACTTCCAATTAATATTAAAACTCATCCCTAAACTTGTAAATTTCACCAAACACTAATATAAAGACTTATAAAATTCCAATTTAAATTAAATAAAATACCTGGTTATTACAACATCTCCCCCTTAAAAGAATTCCGTCCCGGAATTCGGTCAAGCAAAAAGGTACTGATACTTATCTTCCACTATTACCTTGAACTCAATCAAAGCCATAGAAACTACCTGAATAGACACTCCGCCTCTATCTATACCTCTAACACATATAAGTAACAAAAGCACGAAAATACCAAGAACCACTTTGTACCGAAGTCATATAACACTTTAGCACGTATAGAGTTTATAGAAATATACTTGTAACCTCATCAGGACTTTCTTCCACCTCTTGTTCCGTCATCTGAAAAACACGGCCTTGAACTCTCGGTGCTTCAGACCCTTGTACCTTTCCCGATTCAACTTCCGTTAATCTCGCTGTTGTACTACTCTGACGTGTTTTCCACTGTGGACATTCTGACTGAATATGATCAGGGGAATTGCAAACAAAACAGAATCGATTTGCGCGACAATTCTTAGCGATGTGTCCCGTCCTTCCACACTTATAACAACTTCTAGGATCAACATAACAATTTCCTTGATGTACGCGGTTGCATTTTGGACATAGTTTTTCATTTTGTCTAAAAGGTATGTGACTATCGAACCTTTGAATTTCGTATTCCGTTGAATCATACGTCATTTCTTCCGATTTTCTTTTCCCAACACTCTTATCACTAATATCTCTCTTAATATCCTGTTCCACATTCTCCGCGGCATTTACTGCGGCTGAGAAGGTATCAGGTCCTGTCGCAATCACTAACTTTCTAATTTCAGAATTTAACCCAAAAATAAACCTTTCCATCTTCAACGCCTCTGTGGCAACATAGTACTCTGCAAAGCGAGACTTCTCGAGAAAGAGGGCGGTGTAATCCCTAACCGATAAACTTCTCTGATGTAGATTCATAAATTCCTCTTCCAGTTGTCTAATAGCTGCTTGAGGACAGAAATGTGTTGTGAAAGCTAATACAAATTCCACCCATGCAAAAGTAGTATAAACATCTGTTCCTCTTGATTCTATATGAGCTTCCCACCAATACAGAGCATCACCTTTCAACATCGCAGTTCCATAAAGTACTTTGTCTTCTTCAGCACATTTACAAGTCTTGAAGATGGCTTCTATTTCTTTTAGCCATCTCATTGCTTTGACCGGGTCCCGATCTCCGGAATATGTAGGGGGCTTGCAACTAAGAAACATTTTGTAGTCGCACTTTTTCATCATCGGCAAGACAGTAGAGGTAATTGGCATTTCCACTTCGTGTTCTGGATTTGGCCTTTCAGTTTCATTATGGCGATTATGTTCAAACATAACTTGGATAGTATCCTGCAATCTTCTCATTTCAGCCATCAGATCATCCCGCGTAACAAACTCTGTACACTGCGGTTGTGTTCTACCTCCAGTTCGACCCCCAATTCCCCTGCCGGTTCTGCCTCTACCTCGATCTCTTCCTCTTCCCCCTCTTCCTATTGGTGGATTCTCTCCACCGGAATTCCTTCCTCCTCTCTGGTTCCTTTGTCTAGTGCCACTCGCCATTCTGTGGATTCAAACAAAGTTAATATACATATAAGCACATACCCCATATAACAAGGTATTCCAGTTCATACATGCACCTGTAAGATCATAATTACACTGGCCTGGTGTAATTTGAAATTACCTTACATGATGTTCCTTCTACCTTTTTATACTTAACATCCCCAGGTTCTAATATAATAGGGACATCCTACTTCACATGCAGTTTAAGTCTAGGTACAGATACTAATACCTAAATCTCTTAAACTAGGGCTCTGATACCATTTGTAACGACCCACTTTCCCATAACATACAACAAATAACATATATTGCATAACGTAGTTACATTTACAAAAGAAAATACACAATACATCACAAACGGTCACTTCGGTCTTGAAAATACAAAAATACGTAAAAGTCTCCTAATCAACGTTCATCAAAAGCTTCCTATTCTTATCCCTTTCTTTCACCGATCCTCAACCTGGAAAACATATTTTTGAAAACAAAATGAGGGTTAGACCAAACGGGTCTAGTGAGTTAATCACGGTCCTTTCCCAAAATCATTATAAAATCATTCATGTAAATCCTTTGTATCAAAACCATTTATGCAAAATCCTTTATATACATTCAAGTACTACACGTATATAAATACCAATTCAAACTCGTACCTCTTGTACCTCTCATCCACCTTATTCCTCCACAATGGCCAAATTTATTGGTTGCGAGCCAATTAACACACCGGTCCAAAGCCCGGCCACGTATTATATTCCCATATAATACTTCACGTAATTATAATATCTTAACATATTATAATCACACCCGTATGACATATTCATACAAATTATCAAGTAGTTAATATTCACATAATGTATTCCAGTAAAAATACTTTAAAGTAAAACTCACCTCGTGCGTTTATCACCAAAAACTCTTTCAAGATAATTCACGTATGTCGATCCTTCACAGAATCTGAAATCAGATAAAATACCAAATATCTTTTTTTTAACACTTAAACTCACGAAATTCTAAACTCAAATCGTAATGAACAGTACCCAAATCGCAATCTCCTATTGCGATTTCATCTTGAAGTCGCAACCCTCCATTGCGATTCCACCCTGGAGTCGCAACCCTCTATTGCGATTCCAAACTCGAATCGCAACCAACTACTGCGATTCCAAGCCAATTCGCAAACGACCATTGCGACTTCAATGCCAAGTCGCAACCAACTGTTGCGACTTCGTTGAATGTCGCAGTCGTCTATTGCGACTCCGATGAATATCTCAGTCCACTGTTCATCTTAAAAACCCAGAATTTGTAGATTTATACTATGCATGTTTCTGGAACTTTGCAGGAATGTTTAAGACTAATAACATGACCTAAACATAAGCTTAGATTCATCAAAATATCCATTTCTAACCAAAACCCACTTAGAACTTATCTATTAAACTCAAGAACTCTTTAATGGATTAAAACACAAATAAGGTATGGATTGTTTACCTTGATTACTTCAGATTGTTCCTAGAATCACATCAGCAACTTCTTAATTTCTTCCTTCTTCTTTCCTTCTAGCCTCTCTCGATCTCTCTCTCAATCGAATACCACACACACACACACTAGTATCTTGAGATATCACTTTAAAAATGAACACCTCACCCATAATAGAATGAAAGTCGGTTTGCATACTAGGAGGTGTCACATAATTACCATATAAATCCTAAACTTGATTCACTTGTCAAAATATACCCCTAACTTCTTTTATAAAAATAAAAACCTACCCCTTAACTTCCAATTAATATTAAAACTCATCCCTAAACTTGTAAATTTCACCAAACACTAATATAAAGACTTATAAAATTCCAATTTAAATTAAATAAAATACCTGGTTATTACATCATGCAAGGTCAAGTCAGAGGTTACCTCATTCGGATAAACAAACATGGGGTTTTGTTTGTTAATGATGCTAGATTTTGGTAGCCGTACTCTATCCACGTGGGCCCACTCCTCTTGTAGAATATATGACAACCCTCAACTCCGGTAGTGAAATTGAGGATACATCCTCTTGTATTTTAAAATCTGATGAAGACATGAAGGTATGTATAAAAGCAACTCATTTGCTAAAGTGTGTCCGGGTTGTGGTACACAATGGCCATACGTGGTTGCAAAAGCAGAAGCCGTTGAAGAAGGGTCAAAAAGATTGAAGATGAATAGCCTGTTGGTCAGCGTAGAAAAGGTTCAAACAACCTAGCAAAGGGTCAAAAAGATTGAAGATGAAGAGCCTGTTGGTGATGTTTCTTTTTATATATGTTTGATCTTTGTTCTTATTAGGTGTTCCAATCAATAATCTTTGTGTTTAAGTATGCCAAGTGTGGGTTAATTGAATTCAAGCTTGTGGATTATGTTTTAAGGTGTCAAAATCTTGATTGGCATTAGTACTGAAGAGAGTGGTAATCTAATTTGTGATCCATAATGGTTGTGCTTAAAGGGTAAGATATTCCTTTTGCTTATATGTAATAATGGGAAATTAATTAAAATGCCACAAGTCAAAGTTTGTGTTACCGAAATGCCACAAATCTCTCCCAGTTTACCGAGTAATAGGAAGATTTTATGAGGCGGAGGATTTTGCAACGAGTAATAGGAAGATTGAGGATCTCTATAATGAAGCCCTGGAAGGTCAATTCCTTTCAAACTAGCTGTGTTATCAATGTTCATTTAGAAGCATATGTATGTGTGTATATATAATATGAATATATATAGCTACATAGGCATTTCGGTAAACTGGGAGAGATTTGTGGCATTTCGGTAACACAACCTTTGACTTGTGGCATTTTAATTAATTTCCCTATAATAATATATATGATAATTCCATATCAACAACAATATCATTTACAAATCAACGTTTAGATCAACAGTATCATATGTGTTTGTTCCATATGGTTCAAGTTGTGACGGGCCCGTGGTGTGACTGACTGAATGTCTCCTTGGCACGGTTGAAGGGGCGGGATTTGGACACTCTCCACGAGTATGTCCTATGCATTGGCACCGAGTACATCTTCGTTGTATCGAACCTTCACCACGTGATGGACGTCGGTCGTTCTTTCTCGGTCTCCCGGATCTGTTCTTATCCATTAAAGGTGGATAGCATGGCGGAAGCGGGTCGGGTGGATACACCCATGCTGCAGGGGGTCCAGTTGGGTTTATAACCTCCACGTATGTTCTCCGGTAATACTCGAACGTGAAGAAAGGTACAGCCAAGTCGTTGCAATCTCTACGACCCATATATCTTGCTGCAGCGATGGCATGGCCGCACGGTAACCCAGATTTATCCCATTCGCGACACGAACAAAGGTGGTCGGGCATATTCATAGTCGCGTGAAGATGGTCATCCTGCACCTCGTACTTCACATACCCGATTTCTCTTACCATCCATGTCGTCGAGCGACGCGCCCTGCACTGAACGATATCCTCCGCCGTTGGTGTGAGTGCATTTTGCATCTTAGCTCCTTTTTGGCGGCGAATTTGGAACCACTCTTGTTGAAAGGCCCGAAAGTAGTCCATAAGATTAACAATCGGACATCTATGCGCAAAACGGGAGAGTGCATTCACAGACTCTGCACTATTCGAGGTCAGAATGTCATACCGTTGTGCAGGAAAATGGGCCGCGGACCACCTCTCCGGTCCAGCTTCGTCACAGACTTTGGCTGCTTCATCGGCACTATATCGTAGCAGATTCATGTACCGTTTAAACTCCCGATCCGTATATGCTCTGCATGCCGACCAGTATACATCCTTGTAGGTCGTAATACGTCTGTCCTTGGATTTGGCGTTCATCTCCAAATGTCGACAGCATATGGCGTGAGGGGCGTTTGGGTAGATGGCAGAGATTGCGGCGCTTATGGAAGGAGCCCTGTCGGACATAAACACCAACCCTTGCGGGTCTCCGATAGCTTGTCTCAACATGGACAGAAACCAAGACCACTCGTCCCCGGTTTCGAACTTGCCTACGCCGAAAGCTACTGGAACGATGGAGTTATCCCCGTCCATGGCAACCGCCAGGAACATCATACCCAAGTAACGGCCCTTTAAATGGGATGCGTCTATTACCAGGACACGACGTAGATTTGCCACAAATGTGCGGATCTGCAAAAACATAGGTGGTTTTCATTTGTAAATGTTATAGTTTATAATGTGTAAACATATGACGTGTTAAAATACGTACCGCGGGTCAAAGGGCCACGAAGCACATCTCAAACCGTCGACGTGAATCGGTCCGTAGCTGCGTGACAGTACTAGGGTTCTGCAGCTGCAAATTATATAAATATGTCGAGAGTCGTTCATACGACTCCTCGAACGTGCCTCTCACCATAAGCATTGCCTGGCATCGCGCACGCCAAGCTTGGTGGTAATCAATCGTGACGCCGAACTGCTGGTGAACATCGTGGACGATGTACTTTGGACGCAATGACCTGCTAACATCAAGAAATTTGTTTTTCAGTATCGCACCCAAAGTCTTTTTGTCGGCTTGTTTGTGGTGGGGATTTAGTTGCGTCCTCGTACAAGTATGTACGTCGTGCAACTTTCTAATCATTATCGCCCCTCCTTTGGGACCCGTGTGAATTGCGTACAACCTCCACTCACACTTTTCTCTGGCACATTTAACTATGTATCTGCTTTTGTCAGATTTCCGCTTGTGACTTTGAAAACCCTCTTCCAAGAACTTAAGTCCGATCTGACTTGCCAAGAGATCCTTCGAATCGAATATCTGGCCTGCTTTTAACCTTTCACTGCGAATATAAGGTGTAGGTTCGTAGGTTTGTGTCTGGGTATGGGAGTCTGGAAGAACATGGGGCAAATCAAAAAAGTCATTTATCTGACTACATGATTTTCTACTAGGGGTATATTCTTCGTGATCATCACTATCGGTATCTGATATGTCTATATAAGAATTACCCGTTTTGAAAACGTAGGTTTCGTCATCAGCATCTCCATCAGAACGCCCTTTTAAATGAACTGTTGGGACGTGAGACGACTGAAATTGAGAATCGGGTTGATCTATTTGGAGGTCTTCGTCATCAGCGTCATCGTCATCGTCGTCGTCGTCTTCGTCGGATTCGGCATACACAAAAAGTAATGGTGGCTTTTCTGAATCGGCTGCAAAGTGCAGAAAATAAGAGATATCCCCATCGTTGGATAAATCCACAAATGACCCATCACCATTTTTAAACACTAATTTGCAAACAACAGAAGGGTTGATTTCACATTTTTGCATGGCGTATGCAACAAACTTCTGATAAGTATAGTTTACTGGCAATTTTACACCATGCTTAGATTTATAAGCAAAATTCCACTCATTGTTATCTTGCATCCATTCACCATCGAAACAGAAATATAGCTTAGCCTTTGCAACAGATGAACTCATTTTTTCAGTAGTATCTAAAAAACAAAATATTGAAGAAAGAAAGCAAGAAAGAAGTATGGAATCGGTGTGTGGATTATGGATTGCATTTTACATCTATTTATGGATGAAACAACCAACATTGATGACAACCAATCTCTCATTTCATCCACAAATTGGTATTTCAAAAACACTGATTCAACATTGATGAAAACATGCCAGTGAATTTGAACCACAAATTGGTCTTCAAAGTACAATAATTGTGGAAAAAAACAGTAAAAGCATGCAAGATTCGTCCAAGTTCAGGGCTGAAAGTGTAATTTTTTTTGGCATCGCGGGCCCATCGAGGGCTGCGATCGCGGGGAGGGACCAAAAGTGTCACCGCGGCCATAGTTGAGGTGCTCCGCGGGACACTTTTGGCCAAAGACCGTGCCACGTAGGCCCTAGCCCGCGATCGCGGGCTCCATCGCGGGCCGTTGGGGCATTTTGGTAAACCGTGAAATTTTTGGGGCATTTTGATAACACGAAGTTTGACTTGAGGTATTTTAATTAATTTCCCTAAATTGTAAAAATCAAATCAAAATTTCCAGAAATAATAGTAATAAAAAAGTTAAGTGGAAACCCTTGAAGGAACTTACAAATTAGAAGTGTATAAATATATAGAATATAAATACTTAATTAATGACCCTGTTAAAACCCTTGTATAGCTGTCTTCCTCGAACTTATATTACATACACAAGTGCAGATACCTTATATATATACACACACATTATAGGTATGCATGTATATATGCCCTACAAATTAGTTTTATAATACCCAAAATCGATCTAAATAGACCATACTATAATATTTAACCATAAAAAAGTGTTAACTTTATTAACCATTTTCCACTAACGAAAGCTCACCATTTAAGTTGGTTGATTTCAACCTATTAATTAATGTTCAAGGGTATTTTTGGTATTTTATAAATGAGTTTTTTTATAGTTTTTAGATTGGAGTTACAGATTTTAATAATTATTGGGGAGTTACGAATTTGAAGTAGGAATACGTACTTAAATTTTATTAATTATTGGGGAGTTACAAATTTGATTAGAAAACTTGAACAAGAAACAAAAAGAGATGAAAAGGGTCTAGCAGAAACAACAGACAGAGGAGATGGAACACATGTAAATAAGAAAAATAGACAGACGAGTAGGGGAAATAAAATAAAACACTTTTTCAAAACCTGATCATTTGTGCACATCTATGTCCAAGTTGTGTTCACCATGTTTCAACATGATATTTTACATATGTTCACAACTGTCACAGTTGTGTTCTTAACGTATGTGCATAGTCTGTTATGATATTTTACTGTATTCATGAGGGTGAAACCTGGTGAACACATCTGGGATTTACACAACAGGTTTGTGGAAATCACAATTACGCACATTCAAAACCGCTAACAGATTGCGATACTATCCAATAAAAATTCTTATCGCAACTGAGGATTGCGATAAGTACTGTTCAAACTCGGGTAGGTTGCGATAGTTGAGACTTGTCGCAACAGATAGTTGCGATAGTATACTGTTCACTTCAAAATTTTCGATTACAACGGCTTGTCGCAACAGAGGGTTGCAATAGTATACTGTTCACTTCTAGTAGACTGCGATAGTTATGAATCACTGAAAGTTGCAAAAGTTATGAATATTCAAAGGTTGCGAAAGTTATGAATATCCATGACTTGCGATAGTTTTGAATATCCCGATTTTCTTAAGTCGATTCTTCAAAAATGATCCAATTGATCTGAAAATTGGTACGCAGGGTCTCAACAATATTCTGGACAACTTTAATTCTTCAAGTTTTGTCCAAAAACCATTAGAACAGTGATTTCTAAACCAAAACAGTGAGTTTTCTTCTAAAAGTTCGAAAAACTGATTTTGCACAAATTGAGACAGATCCTGGTGTAATTGCGGAATCAAAACACACAGGGATGATAATCAAACACTCCTAGATCAATCCTAATCCATTTGAAGTACTCAAATGGCTAGAATCAATAAGGAATGGATGAAAAAATGAAAAAAACTCAAAATTGCAAAAACTCTCAATATACTAATCTGATCTAGATGAAATACTATGCTCTGATACCAATTGTGATCCCAGAACAAGTAATCAATCCATGTATAGCAATAAGATGGCCACCAATATATTCAATGAAGATCAATCACACCAAGTACAAAGATGAATTCTAGAGAGAAAGACTATGTGTGTGTACTTGTGTGAAATGGTAATTGATGACCTAATGAGAAAACTAGACATAGCAAACATTATATACTATGTAACTATAACAATTACACTATTAGTCCCTCTACATAGTACAACCTAGAATATTAGGCACTAACACACAATTATGCACAATCAAATAAATCTGCACAGAAACAATTTCAAACACATACTGTTTTCAATTAATGCTTTGTTTTTGCACATAACCAACAGTGAACACAACTTTGTTTTTACACATAACCAACAGTGAACACAGCTGTGTTTCGCACCATTATGCACAATCAAATAAATCTACACAACAATGATGTGCACATAACCAATTACAGTCTGTGTTAATTGCATAATAACAGTTTTCATGCATCTTCAGGGTGCAAGTATAAACAATGATATATAATTCAAGACTCCATGTAATTACATATATAATTGATGAAATTCAAGACTGTATATAATTACATATATAATTAGCATTCACAAGTGAAACTCAAACACAATTTATCATATAAACCTATACTTTTGTTTGTGAAAAGTGTGTGAAAGATAGAAAGGTTTTGTATACAAAAATTTCAAAGGTGAAACATTAAATGAGATGAATTAAGATGGAGAAAATACGGTGTTAGGACACAAAATGTCCTAATTATAAGATAGTTTTGTAAAGGTGTATTAATTGTTATATGGGCTTGGGTATAGTAATATGGGCTTGGGCTTAATAGTGTAACAATGGGGTATTTATAGAATATGTGTTTGTAATTAGGGTTAGGTGTGTGATCATTGCGATGTAGCCTCCAAGGTGTTTGTGTGTGTTCTAGAGAGAGATCCATTCTCTCTCTAGGTTGCTTTCATCTTAAATAAAACATCATATTCCATTATATCTCTTCTTGTTACCAATCTCTATCGTTATATGAATCGTTGCTTGGTTATAATGGGACTCACATACAGTTAGGGTTGTAAACGAACCGAACGTTCAGCGAACCGTTCGTGAACCGTTCGGCGGGAAGTTCGTTTATGTTCGTTTATTTAATAAATGAATGAACATGAACACGTTTTTTTGTTCGTTTAGTTAAATGAACGAACATGAACAATGGTCTCGTTCGTTCATTTATGTTCGTGAACGTTCGTTCATTTATGTTCGTTCGTTTATGTTTGTTTATGCCTGTTTATATATATAAACATATTTATATAAAATGAAATTAATATGCATAATCATCAAGTAAATTGATCTTTTAGAATATATTTTTATACCTCCTAAGTTAACCCGGTTTTTCATGTTGTTAAAGTATTTTTCATGAACGAAATGATGAGTATGGTGGTTGTTTTTTGTTCATTTGGGTCCGTTCATTTATGTTCATTTAAGTTCGTTCGTTTATGTTCATTTAAAGTCGTTCGTTTATGTTAATTTAAGTTCGTTCGTTTACGTTCGTTTATGTTCATTTAAGTTCGTTCGTTTACGTTCGTTTAACTCTTAATGAACGAACATAAACGAACACGAACAAACAAAAATTCTTAACGAACGAACATGAACACAAAAAATCCCGTTCGTTTACCGTTCGTGTTCGTTCGTTTGTTCGGTTAAGTTAAACAAACGAACATGAACAAGCCTCCATTCGTGTTCGTTCGGTTCGTTTACAGTCCTACATACGGTCAATATAATTTCCTACTTTGTCCCTGGTCATGAAGGTTCACATATCATTAATTAAAAATCAGTATTTATTATTTAGTGTTTAATGATGAAATAATCTCAACCATGGATCTAAAAAATCAAGGGATGAAAATGGGTTAATAAAGTTAATACCAAAATTTTGGTTAACAAAATAACTTGACCCCATATATATAGGGAAAAGATCCAGGGAGAACCTTGGAAAATAAAGGAACCGAGAAAAAAATAGATGAAAAAGTATATCAAAATGGATGTCAAACTAAAGATAATAGTGTGATCATTTTTTGGTGTAGTTTGTTTCGCTCAAATTTTTGTTGTTTTCATTGATTTTCGATTTAAAAATTAGGAGGAAATGGTTTTATTTTATGCAAAAAGTGGTTATAACCACCATTTTAATCTCATTCGTTGGATCATCCCAATTTAACGGTTTAGATGAGTTATTCGGTTCTTTTATTTTTTAGAGTTCTCTCCCGATTTCATCTCTATATAGGAAAAAGATCTAGGGAGAACCCTGAAAAAAAAAGAACCGGAGAACCAAGAAAAAATGGATGAAAAAATATATCAAAATGGATGTCAAATTAAAGATAATAAGATGATCATTTTTTTGGTGTAATTTGTTTCGCTCCAACCTTTGTTGTTTTCATTGATTTCCGATTTTAAAAATTAGGAGGAAATGTTTTTATATTTTGAAAAAAGTGGTTATAACCACCATTTTAGAGCATCTCCAATCATAAACCTCAATAGAGGTTCATCACCTTACCAAGTCAGATTTCTCTCTCTGTCACATCAGTTTTCTCTTTTTTGCTCATTTTATAAACCTTTCTGTTGGTCCCAGCTATGGATTAGCAATGGTAAACAAGTATTGTAGAAGGGGGGTTGAATACAATAAAAAATTTCACTTAATTAATTCTTTATTGATTTAAAATCAAGAATTACACATAGAAAACTTAAAGATTGTTGCGGAACAAAACATATAAAATCTGCTTAAACAATCTAACACAAAGTCACACTGAGAATAAGAACAATTGCAAAACACTAAGAAAACAATGAACTTCTTGAGAGAGGAAAATGTCAGCACTTGAAAGCTTTGAGAGTCTGTAAACTGGTGAGGTTGCAAGGAAGGAGATGACCTCTTTATATAGTGCCTCATGCATAAAATGCATGGACACTTGTCAAGCAGGGCTTGGAGGGTAGGATGGAAGCAGGTCTTCTGAAAAGTACTGGGATGTACTTTTGTCTTTGCATATTTGTCTTGAAGCGTTGACCTGTTGTTGAAGCTGAACTTTCTTGAAAGAGATAAATAATCCAAAGAACCTTTTTCTGATCCTCGGATTATCTCTCTGTCATTGCAAGATATCCCAAATATATTTTGCAGATAAAGTGGAATATACCTGTTGTAAACTGTTGGCCTAGGATCTCTTCAAATATATCTTCAAGAATTCTTTCTTAAGGAATTCTCTTCCGATCATGTCTTCAACATCTCCAAGAGATCCTGATCATGTCTTCAACATCTTCAAGAGATCCTGCCGATCATGTCTTCAACATCTTCAAGAGATCATGCCGATCAAGTCTTCAAGATTATCCTTGCTCTTCAAGTGTACTGGCCTAAGACCTTAGGAGGTCTCAAGTAGCAGCTTAATCTTTGGTTGAGAAGTCTATCTTCAATCCGCTTTGAAGATATACTTCTACTTTGTTTCTTCGGTTGATCTTCGACTTCACCGAACATTTTTATACAATTAAACTGCTTGTAAAGAACCTAAAAATTATTCTAAGTATGAGCTGTGTAAAAATGAAAGACTGAGGTCATCTTCAAATCTTAAGTGACCCAACAATCTCCCCCTATTTGAGGATGCCATCCATACTTAGAATCTGAGAAGTAAACACTGAATAATTCATTTTTGACCCTTGTTTACTCTGTTCGGGTTCTTTTCACATAGTCCATTCTTTTTGTTCTTTTGGATTTTTTTTGTATATCCGATATTTACAAGTATAATGAAAGAATAAGGTATATCTGTACACACTATTAACAAAAATGTACTTGTATTGAAAACTTGAAAGAGCAATAACTTAAGTTTACAAGTACATATCAGAAACATAAAAAAATGATCAATTCATCCTTTTCTGAAGTTCAGCTAGGATGGCATGTTGTAGTGGAGGGATTGCAGATGTGTCAGGGGTAATGACAAGGATGGATTCAAGGAAGATAGAGTCAGCCATAGATATCTTCTCATATCGGAAGAATTGTTGTGTGCCTTGGGCATTGTTGAAGAAAATGCCCCGATACGGTCTGCATATCACAGAAGGAGATTTTCTGGTGGGGACTGGGGGAAGCTTTAGGTTCAGGTTCTTGAGATCAGGAAGAATTCCTATAGCAGCAAGATCTTGGAAGATGGTTTGGTGGAATTCTTTCCTTATCTTCTTTAGATTGTCAAGAAGTCCTCTGATATATATCTTTGCATCAACTAGGTTCGGACTTTTTGAATCTTTAAGACATTCAGCAATTTCGTACCATTCTAACATACCATAAGAATCAAGGTCATGAAATCTTACCGGTGTGATGGAGTTGTCAGCCCGGGTAAGTATCACATAGACATCATGTGATTCTTTGTGAGTAGCCAGTTTGGCTTCAACGATTTTAGAGATACTGGTCCTTCCAAGTAACTTCTTCTTGCACCATGCGAACTTTTTGGAGAACTCAGATTGCTCCCCCTCAACAAGTGTACCTGCATGTTCAAAAGTTTGCTCCCCTGAGCTGGTGGATCTGGTTGTGCCGATTTAGATGGGCCAGATGGACCCGGCATGTTAGATTGACCCGGTTGGTCGCTGGAAAGTGTTTCTAGACCTCTCTCCCCTTCAGCGGCCGACCGTTCACGAGACAGGACAACATCAGCAAAGTGAGTGAGGACTCGAGCCTGCGCAGCTGGAAGAACATCCATCCTTTGGTGAAGAGAGACAAGACCACCAAGGAGCTGATTATTTAGGTTTTGCTGGCTTTGAATTGTTGACTGTAGTCTAATAATTTCCTGATCACGAGCGTCGGCTGCAGCTTCCATAGAAGTCATAGAGAGGGTGAGACTGGCATTGGAGTCTAGGAGAGACTGAAGATGAGAGTGTAAGCCAGAGAGGGAACCCTGGATGGATTCAAGTTGGCTTGCTGTAGAGACATATCTGGTGATGGGAGCTTCAGACCTGTGATGAGTAGGTGTAGGAGGATGATGAGGAAGATACCTTGAAGATGGAGGAGAGGATGGCATCAGCATGTCAATGATAGGATCTATAGAAGGTGGTAAACTTGTAGATGAGGCAACAACATATGAGCTTGAATGCTCAATTTCTTCATGTGGAGGAGGGCCAGGAGGCGTGAAGACAAGAGGAGAAGGTGAGCCATGGAAGCTTGCAGTGGAGTTGTCATCGGATGAATACAACTGAACTTCTTCGGTGGTAGTCGGTGAGTGATGCCGAAATGCAAAAGTGGGAAGATCCTCTGGAGAATCTTCAACAAGAAAATCAAGTAAACATGTATGACCCTCATCGGGTCGTGTAGTAACATCGATCGTGGAACGATCGGGTGATAGGCCGTGCAGTGAGAAAGCAGTACCTTAGGCTGGAGAGATGCCCAAGTTATCTTCATCTACCAAGAAGTTGGTAGAAGAAGGAGCATTGGGGGTCTCCAAATTTTCAACCGAAACCTGTTGGGAGGAGACGGAGGAGCTAGCTAAGGGGTCAGCGGATTCCCTGGGCCTGGTAGGGACAATTTCAACAGCTTCAGATGGTGGAGAATATGTTGCTGGATGTGTGGTTATGGCCCTCAAAGGATCCTTATGCCTCTTTGGATGAGACTTAAGGGGGGATGAGGAGTGACTCCGCTTCTTGGAAGGGGTGTTGACTTGGGTAGCCACCAAAGGTGATTTTGGTGGCATTGTCATAGAAGCGAGTGCGGAGCTACCGGAAGCTTTAGATTTTTTGGATTTGCTTGCCGGTTTCACTCGGGTAGGGGGATGAGGGTCCACTACATTGGAGGAAGCCACAATAGGAGGAGGGTCCCGGGCATCTCCCCATTGCAGATTGGGAGAGTTAAGGAAAGAAGACGTACCAGGAAGAATGGTGGTTCCATCCTGTTCGCGTTGCAGAATTAGCTTGGTGACTGTTGAAGGAGAATAGTCATACACAAATTTAGGAGTAGCTGACTTTTGATCAGCTTCAAGAGCACCAGCCATCTTGTGGGAAATGATTAGAGATAGAAATCTAGGATAGGCTACATGTGGCCTCTTGGTACTGTCGATTACACTAATTATTTCATCAAAGAAATGTTTAGCAAAATCTATCCGTCTTTGAAACATGAGTGCATGGGCAAGCTTGGTGGCATAAGATGGAACTTGGTCATAACCGCTGGTTTTATGGCTAAGGCATAAAAGGGTATGAGTAAAGAAGAAGTTCCATACCGGACCCATGTTTTTGCGCATGAGAGAACCAGGCCCTTTATCACCTTCTTTGGGTTCGTACTGGATTGCACTAACCACCTCACTATGTTCAATTTCTAAAAGAGATGTAGCATCTTTGCCTAGAGGAAACTTTTCATAAAAAGGAAAAGTTGGAAGATGTAGAGCAGACCGAATGTCTTCAACCTCAAAGGTAAGATCAGGTGCAGCATTAGAAAGGATGGAAGCATTGATTTGTGCAGTAGCTTCATCATAAAAGCAAGAAATCCAGAAACTACCCAGAAGCATTTTGCTCATTTTGATGCTTTTGGTGAAGGCATATTGTAGAGGAGACTTTTGAAGAAAAAAGGAGACCGGGCTGTGTTCTGGATGTTGCGGGTCATTAGCAAATCTTGCAAGATGATTGCAAGTGTTGAAGACTAAGTCTGCATGAGTGAGTTTGGGAGGAGAAGAAGAGGGTGTCATCTCAAGAAATGGAGAGAAGAGAGGAGAGAAGATGGAGAGGTGTGAACAAAATAGGAGATGGAGAGGGGGTAATTTATAGTGGGGTAGAGATGGGTAATAAGGAAAGGAAAAATATGTTGGGTAATAATATGTAGGAGGTGGAGTGTGATGGGAGATGATAGGTTTAGGGTTTAGGCAGGAGAGAGAATAGAGTCTAGAAAATTGATCCAAAAAAAATTTATTTGGAAGGGTGGTTTCGGTGGGGGGAGGGGGGGGATTGGGGTCTTCGGCAGAAGGTTGAAAGGAGAGAGAGAGGAAATTATTTTCGGTGGAAAAAGGGGGTGGCTTGAGGCGTCGGTGGGGGGGGGGGGGGTGAGAGGCGTCGGTGGAGGGGGTGTGTGATCAAAGGCGTCGGTGGGGGGTGGAGTCAAGGCGTCGGTGGGGGGTGGGGAGTCAAAGGCGTCGGTGGGGGTGGGGTCTCGGCGGTGAGGAGGGTGTCGACAGGAGGTATGATGTCGGCGGCAAGGGTGCTGTTTGGTGGCGTCGGCAGCCGACAAGGTGGAGGGTGTCGGCGGTTGGAAGGCAGCAGCGTCGGTGGAAGCAGTAGTTACGAGGGTATTGATCGGCAGCCGATGGGAGGGCAGCGGGCAGCAGTCGGTGGGAAGGGCAGCGGGCAGCAGTTTTGGCGGTGAGTTGCTGTCGGCAGCTTCTTGGTTTCGGCGGTGAGCAATGGGCAACAGAAATCTGCAAGTGTTATGTTAGCCCAAAAAAATATGTGATCGGTGGAGAATTATGTGGGAGATTTGAGAGATGTGAATAGAATAAGAGAGGAAGACAAGATTTATAGTAAAAGGATGAATAGGGTAAGAGTAATTTAGGATAGGATGTAGGGTGTATCTTAGGAGAGTAAAGTAGGGATGGTAGGTTGTGTTTGTTGGAATGGAAAAAGAATGGTATGCATTAAAAGTTAGTTTGGGTAGGAAAGAGAATGGATGGTTAAGATGGAGTTGACTTGGATTGATGAAGGTAAAAAAGGTAAGAGATGAAAAGGGTTGACTTGTCTTGTATCCAATATTTTATCAGTATTTGAAGAGTCTAACTGATAAAATAATAAACACAGTAAAATCTTTTTTTTTTGATTTTTTTTACTTTTCTATTTTTTTGATTTTTTTTTCTATTTTCTTTTTCTTTCTATTTTTTTTTGATTTTTCTATACATCTAAATTTAACATACCAAGTTCTCCTTAGAGAAACTTAAACCAAGCTTCTTCTAGAGGCTTTGTGAAGAGATCCGCCAGTTGAAGATCGGTGGGGATGAAATGCAGTTCAATATCACCTTTGGAGATGTGATCTCTTATGAAGTGATATCGAATATCAATGTGCTTGGATCTGGAGTGAAGCACCGGATTGTTGGCAATGGCAATTGCACTGGAGTTGTCACACAGTATTGGGACTTGAGAGTAGATATGATTGTAGTCCCTCAGTTGATTCTTCATCCATAGGACTTGAGCACAACAGCTACCAGCAGCAACATATTCAGCTTCAGCCGTGGAGGTGGAGACTGAGTGTTGCTTCTTGCTAGACCAGCTAACAAGCTTACCACCAAGGAGTTGGCAGCTTCTAGTAGTGCTCTTTCTATCAACCTTTGATCCTGCAAAGTCAGAATCTGAATAACCCATTAGATCAAAACCCGAGTCTTTGAGATACCAAAGACCCAGATTCATGGTACCTTTCAGATACCGAAAGATGCGTTTAACCGCAGCCAAAGGAGATTCCTTAGGATTGGCTTGGTAACGCGCACACAGGCAAGTAGCAAACATAATATCAAGTCTACTAGCAGTAAGATAAAGAAGTGACCCAATCATACCTCTAAACTTTGTTATATCAACAGATACGCCAGTTGTATCAACATCAAGTTTTAGAGGTGGTGCCATAGGAGTTTTCATGGGAGAGCAAGTATCAAATTGAAACATTTTCAAAAGATCACGAATGTATTTGCTTTGGTTAATAAAGATAACTTCAGAAGATTGTTTTACTTGGAGACCCAAGAAAAATGTTAGCTCCCCCATCATGCTCATCTCATATTGACTCATCATGAGAGAGGCAAACTCATCACACAGTGATTCATCGGTGGCACCAAAAATGATGTCATCCACATAGATTTGAACAAGAATAAGATTACCTGGGCTTTGTTTGATGAAAAGAGTGTTGTCAATCTTACCCCGAGTATACTTGTTCCTCAGAAGAAAGTCTGCTAGAGTGTCATACCATGCACGAGGAGCTTGTTTAAGGCCATAGAGAGCCTTATCCAATCTGTACACATAGTCAGGATGAGATGGATCTTCAAATCCAGGAGGTTGCTTCACATAGACTTCTTCAGCTAGTTCTCCGTTCAGGAAGGCACTCTTGACATCCATCTGGAAGACTCTGAAGTTCTTGTATGCAGCATGAGCAAGGAAGATTCTGATTGCTTCAAGTCTGGCAACTGGAGCAAAGGTTTCGTCGTAGTCAATTCCTTCTTCTTGCTTGTACCCTTGAGCAACCAGCCTGGCTTTATTTCTGATGACCGTGCCGTCTTCATCCATCTTGTTTCTGAAGACCCACTTGGTTCCTATAATTTTTTTTCGGGGAGGACGAGGAACCAGTCTCCAGACCTTGTTTCTCTCAAACTGAGATAGTTCTTCTTGCATGGCAGTGATCCAACATGGATCAGCTAGAGCTTCTTCAACCTTCTTAGGCTCTATGAGAGACAAGAAGTTCATATAGAGACATATATTGCCTACTCCTCTTCTGGTTTGGTCACCAGCCTTTTGATCACCAATTATTTGATCAATTGGATGATCCTTGGTCTATTTTATAGCTAGAGGCAAAGCTGGAGGATAGGGAGGTTGTGGATGAGATGTGGAGGGTAGATCTTCAGGTGGATTGAAGGAGGAAAGATTGGGTGGATTTGATGAAGAAGGGATATTTGAGGGATGAGAATTTTGATTTTGGGAAGTTTGGATCGGCAGAGGATTTTCTTCTTGGTTTGAGAAAGGGTGTGAAGATGTGGAAGGGTTATTATCTTGAGAGGTAGGATTTTGAGGAGAAGGTATGGGAATAGTTGGGTTAGGTGGAGAAGGAGAGACATCACCGATGCAAGAGGTGATCCAACTATTTAATTCATCATCATCTGAGGAAAGGGATGATGCCTTGAGGTTATCAAACTTGACATGTATTGATTCATCAATACATTTTCTTCGAAGATTGTAGACTCTAAAAGCTTTGGAGGTGAGAGAATAACCCATAAAGATGCCTTCATCTGCTTTAGGATCAAACTTGCCCAAGTTCTCTCTGTCATTTAATATGTAGCATACACACCCAAAGACATGAAGAAAACTGATGTTTGGTTTTCTACCATAAAAGACTTCATAAGGAGTCTTATTATGCCTTTTTACAATAATGGACCTATTCTGGGTAAAGCATGCAATATTAATTGCTTCAGCCCAAAAGTAGGTCGGCAAGTGAGATTCACTCAGCATGGATCTGGCAGCTTCACACAGCGTCCTGTTCTTTCTCTCCACCACACCATTTTGTTGTGGAGTCCGTACAGCTGAAAATTTCTGAGAGATGCCCTTTTCAGTGAAGAAGTCATCCAAAACACTGTTTTTGAATTCAGTATCGTTGTCACTCCTTACTGATCTCACCAGCTGCCCATTCATCACTTCAGATCTTTTGATGAACTTTATGATTTCTTCAGAAGTATTACTTTTATACCTGAGGAAAAATACCCAAGTGTAACGTGTAAATTCATCAATAATAACAAGAATTTACCTTCTTCCTCCAAGGCTTGGAGTGCTGACTGGTCCACACAGATCCATGTGCAGCATCTGAAGAGGTTGAGAAATGGAGAAGCATTGCTTGGATTTGAATGAGGATTTTGTGAGCTTTCCTTTCTCACAAGCAGCACACAGCTTTTCTTTCACAAAGGTCAGCTTTGGCATTCCAGACACGAGCTCTTTGGAGGAGAGAGAGTTCAAGGTTTTGAAGTTGAGGTGAGAGAGACGTTTGTGCCAAAGCCAACTGATCTTAGCAAAGTTTTCAGAGACAAAACAGATGTTTGTTCCAAAAGATGAACTCTGTCCCATGTCTATAACATAGACATTTTCTTTTCGGTACCCGAAAAGTACAGCTTTCATGTCTTTGTCAACCACCGTGCAAATGGACAGTTCAAAGATTACTTTATACATGAGATCACACAGCTGGCTTATGCTCAAGAGGTTGTGCATCAAGCCTTCAACATAAGCGACTTTATTAAAGGTGACAGAACCATTTGAGAGAGTTCCGTAGCCTTTAGTACTGCCTCGAGAATTATTGCCAAAGGTAACAGATGGTCCTTTAGCAGTCACGAAGTTAACAAGAAGAGATTTGTTTCCAGTCATGTGACGTGAACATCCACTATCCAGATACCAGATCTGATGATGTCCATAGACCTGCAGTCACAAAAAAAATTAGTTCTTTGGTACCCACTTGGAGATGGGTCCTTTTGAGTTAGAAGAAGAAGAAGTAGGGAGATCTTTAGAGATCCTGTCCATTCTTTCAAGAGGACAATCTTTAGCCATATGAAAGGTGTCACCACAGTTATATCATTTTCTATAAATAAAAACTTTTTTAAAACCATGACCACTTTCCTTGTTTTGACCTTTCACATTAATTTTTATGATCTTGGCTGAGGAGGATGAAGTAGGAGGTTTGGATCCTAGGATTCCTTTGTCTGGGTTATAGGTTGGTGAATGAGAGGATTCTTTGGAATTTGACTTTTTCAAAAGCACAGATCGAGGAATGGGAAAAATGGAAGAGTTACCAGAATATTTCTTTGGAGTTTTTCTTTTGGGATTGAAGTCAGCAACTGATTTCCTTTTGTCAGAAGTGGAAAATCTGTTTGAAGGAGGTTGAGGCTCTCTCTTAGGGATCTTTGAAGGCTTAGGTTCAGAGGAAGAGTCTTCATCTATGTGTAAAGATTTCATCAGCTCATGAATAGGTTTGGGAAGATCATTTGAGCCCTGAGCTTCTTCAACTTCAGAAGTTGAGGCATCACCCTTAGCTTTAATGAACATCCCAAACTTCAAGGCTTCAGAAAGATCATCAGAGTTCATTGACTGGGTATCACTTGAATGGTGTTCAGAAGACTCATAGAAAGGAGGAAGCACAAAGGAAGTGGAAGCATGAACATTTAAGGAAGAGTCAATGTCCATTTTGCCAAAGCGAAGTCCAGATTTGTCATCACAGTTCATTTGGTCTTTAAAAATCTTTTCCAAATTCTTAGAAGAGTTAGTCCACTTTTTCACAGTTTCTTGTTCCTCCTTAAGTCTTTTGAACAATTTATTTTTCTCTTTAGCAAGTGTAAAGTTTATGGTTTTCAGATCTTCAAGCTCAGCTTTGATTTTGTCAAAATGTTTTAGTTGAGAAAGACAGATTTGAAGTTGAGAAGAAAGAGATTTTATCTGAGCATTTCCCTTTTTCTTAGCATCTTTAGCATCATGGAAGTCAACAGTTAAAGAGTCAAATGCTTCAATCTTTTCAGCATCAGTAAGAGAGTGAAAGGGATGTACCTGAGTGGATGAGGAAGAGCATCCTGTTGAGACTAGAGCAAGAGTGGAAGAAGTTTCCTCACAGTCATTGATGTCATCAATCTTTGGCATGAAACAAATATTGACCATGTCCTTATCACTGTCAGATGTGGGTTCATCTGCCCAGTTATGAGAATCAGCCAGCAGACCCTTTCCCTTTTTGGAAAGAATTTCATTTCTCTCTTTTGTATTTAGCCTTGTACTTTTCAGCACGTTCAGAGTTCTCAGAGGAAACAGATTGGCCAAATTTTTTAGAGGAAGAGAAATTTGAATCAGGTCTGGATCTGCTAGATTTTTAAAGAGAACGACCAAAAGAAGAGTTCTTAGATCTTTCAGAGAGTTTGCTTCTACACTCAGAGGCAAAGTGACCTTTCTTCCCACATTTAAAGCATTCCTCATTTGATTTATCAGTTGAAGAGTGCTTGGGGAAATTTTGAGAAGATTTTCTAGAAAATTTAGATTTACCAGAAGAGAAACGGGATCTAGGTTTAGAGTAACCTGCCAGCATGGCCATGCCATCTGTCAGTTGGTCAACAGGGGTTTCCTCACCTTCATCATCAGCATCACTAAGATATGCCTCCGAATGATCATTGGTATCTTCCTGACTATCATGGTCAGAATCAGAAGGATATGTGATTCTAGGAATGCACACAGATCTTTTGGAAGAGTCACTCATAAGAGCTAGAGAAGAGCTCTTGATGTCTTTAATGACAGACTTCCTTTGGAGCTTGGTTTGTTCAAAGTTAAAGAGAGTACCATAAAGAACAGTGAGAGGCATATGATCAAGGTCCTTGGTTGTCTTAATGCATGTGCAGATGTTTTCCCAGAAATCAGGAAGACAGCCCATAAACTTGCATAAGACTTCCTCATTGTCATAAATGCAACCCAGCAACTTAAGATCATTAAGCAGACCGTTAAAACGGTTATAGCAGTCATAAAGAGATTCTCTTTTTTCATGATAAAACACTTCATATTTTCGAACAAGAGCGATCTTTTTGCTCTTTTTCACTTCCGAAGTACCTTCATAAAGAACACACATGGTGGACCACATTTCCTTAGCAATAGAAAAGTTCACAAGAGAATGATAAACCTCATCAGGCAAAGAGAGGGCAATGATGGCTCTGACTTTAGTGTCAAGAGCTACAAGACACTTGTCTTCATCAGTGTACTTACTGGGGTCCTTTACAATGTATCTCCCAGTAGCAGGTGTTCGTTCTTCCTCATCAGAAGAAGAATCATCACCATCCTCATCTTTGTTTTTGGCATTATAACGATCCCAAACTCTAGGGACAAGAGGTCCTTCATGGAGTATAGTAGGATATCTGCTGTCAACTCCTTCTAGGAAGAGCATCATACGACTTTTCCACAGAGAGAAGTTATTAGGGTTAAACTTTGGTGGTTTGGCTATGGAGCCATTTTCGTATGATCCAGTATGTGAGTTTTGAGAAGAAACATTGTTTAAAGAAGATGAAGCCATTGCAGATCAAGTTTATTAGATTAAACTGACCTGCTCTGATACCACTTGTTGGTCCCAGCTATGGATTAGCAATGGCAAACAAGTATTGTAGAAGGGGGTTGAATACAATACACAAAAATTTTCACTTAATTAATTCTTTATTGATTTAAAATCAAGAATTACACATAGAAAACTTAAAGATTGTTGCGGAACAAAACAGATAAAATCTGCTTAAACAATCTAACACAAAGTCACACAGAGAATAAGAACAATTGCAAAACACTAAGAAAACAATGAACTTCTTGAGAGAGGAAAATGCCAGCACTTGAAAGCTATGAGAGTCTGTAAACTGGTGAGGTTGCAAAGAAGGAGATGACCTCTTTATATAGTGTCTCATGCATTAAATGCATGGACACTTGTCAAGCAGGGCTTGGAGGGCAGGATGGAAGCAGGTCTTCTGAAAAGTACTGGGATGTACTTTTGTCTTTGCATATTTGTCTTGAAGCGTTGACCTGTTGTTGAAGCTGAACTTTCTTGAAAGAGATAAATAATCCAAAGAACCTTTTTCTGGTCCTCGGATTATCTCTCTGTCATTGCAAGATACCCTAAATATATTTTGCAGATAAAGTGGAATATACCTGTTGTAAACTGTTGGCCTAGGATCTCTTCAAAGATATCTTCAAGAATTCTTTCTTAAGGAATTCTCTGCCGATCATGTCTTCAACATCTCCAAGAGATCCTGATCATGTCTTCAACATCTTCAAGAGATCCTGCCGATCAAGTCTTCAAGATTATCCTTGCTCTTCAAGTGTACTGGCCTAAGACCTTAGGAGGTCTCAAGTAGCAGCTTAATCTTTGGTTGAGAAGTCTATCTTCAATCCGCTTTGAAGATATACTTCTACTTTGTTTCTTCGGTTGATCTTCGACTTCACCGAACCTTTTTATACAATTGAACTGCTTGTAAATAACCTATAAATTATTCTAAGTATGAGCTATGTAAAAATGAAAGACTGATGTCATCTTCAAATCTTAAGTGACCCAACACTTTCATTCCCAATCATGAATCGGTTCATGATTTATATAATAAAAACTACAATATTTAACATTTACTTATTATGATTAAAAGACAATAATAAAAATTAATGATAATTATAATAGTTAAAAGTCAGATATTGTTTTAAAAAACATTAACTAAAAACTATCATAGGCAAATATTACTTATTACAATTTAAACCCACTAATAAAAATCATTATAATAAAAATCTAAAATAACAAAAATTATGATAATTAAAATTTACAATAAGTAAAGTATAAATAAAAATTTGAAATTATAATAATTTTTAACTTTTTTTAATGAATTAAACTAATTAATTTGATAAGTATAAATATGGTTTGACAATTAATAGAAATTAAAAAAGACCCAAGTTCTAGTTTTTCATTATTAATTTACTGATAGGCCCCACCATTTATAGAGAAAGAATCAGTTCTTGCAGATGAAGCGATTCATCCCATGTGGCAAAGAACAGGTATCTTCCAATGGCAAAATAATTTTAGAACCGGTCTCTAGAGGTTCATAAACCCTGCGCTGCGGATGCCCTTATTTGATCATCTCAATCTAACGTTTTAGATGAGTTCTTCGGTTCTTTTATTTTTTAGGGTTCTCTTTCGAACTCTTCCATATATATATATATATATATAGTGCGTTTCATTTACAAACCAAATATATTGTATAAACCCTGCAAACCACTATATTAAAAAACAACATATATATTTATGGTAATTATTATAATTCATTAATAATGATTGTGATATATATATATATATATCAATGTCACAATAAATCGTTAAATGATGTTCTTAGACATCCTAACAAATTTTTAAGATACTTTTGAGTAAAATATCATATTCAAATGTCACTTGTTTTTAAAAGACGGTTTTTCAAATACTTTTTTTTGGAATGGCCACACATTTAATAAACAAATTAATAAAATGTTTTTTGAAGGAACAAGATTTATTACTATACTAGGTTCGAACCGTGTATTACACAGAGTAATTTAAAAAAATTAAATCATGTCAGAAAACTTATCTTACAGACATGAATGATCATCGAAAGTACGATGCTACTTTTCCAACTTTTTTTTCCCTTCAGAGTTGTTTTTTTTTGCAGTTGGTTACAAAATGTCCTTGTTTTAGGCAGTTTTCACAAATGATGTTTTGCAAAAAATTAATAAAAAATATGAATAAATATTAAGAATTTATAAAACAAAATTTATAATAGAACGTAAATGAAATAATGGAAAAGTACATAGTTAAAATATTAATAAAATAAGAACCACGTATCATAAATTACCAAATACTTCTTTATATACAACATTCTTTGTTCTATTGCTAATTATACCTTTATCATCTATACTTAATATTTTTAAACATTGTCTACTTTTTACTCTAGATAAAGCAACATACAACTGACCATGAGTGAAGATTGGTTGTCTTAGAAACAAACCAACCTTCGATAATGACTGTTTGTGGTTTTTATTTATGGTCATGGCAAAACATACAACAATTGGAACTCATATTTTTGAAAAAAAGTTCGAACTCAAAATCCAAAAGTCAGTTGATAAGTGATATTTTTTTCCAAGTAATTAAATCTCTTATGATAATTCTAAGGGTGTTTCGTTGACAGAATGGAATTTGATAGAATTGTAATTCGTCGAAGGAATTCGACTCTGAAGTAAAAATTGATATGAAATTGCAAAAAGAAAATCACGACAATTTAGTGATTATTTGTATCAAATCCCATATTAATTTCAACAAATCCTATACTAATCACAACACATTAATTCGTATATATTTATGATATTTAATAATATAATTAAATCCAAAAATATTCAATATTGTGCTCATTTCGAAGGTATTGACGAAGTGATTACTGGTATAATTTGTAAAAAATAGATATATTTGTTTAATGCATTTTAGTTCATATACTTTATTTATGTTTATATGATAAAAGTCTAAAATGAAAAATAAAAAAATAAGAGATTAAAAGTAAACTACATACCTAATTATAAGGGTAGCAAATGTAACGTATAAATTATAAAAATTGAATTAAGAAGAGATTTAAGGAGGAGTGAATGTGGGTGTGCTAATTGAACTTATAATGTAAACTGCGTCCAGATGCATGTTTAAGCGGGAAAATACTGAAGTCGGCTCACCAGAAGACGATACGTGACATGCTAGTTACTTATTTATTATATGTATAGATATAGATTTAATACTATTAAGGGAAATGCACCCAAAAATATGATCTGATTTATTTTCGTTGTTCTTACATCTTTTATAATAATAACTAAACAACAATATATAAGAATATACAAATGAAATATCCACATATGAAATACCTGAAAATATTCATGTGTTGTCGTTATCAGTACTACTCTTTCAATTGATCCAAGAGTAAACTATGATTTTCGTTCCGATAGTTTTTTGTTTATAAAATGTTTTTTTTTTTGTTTCCATGGTTTCCATTTCATGTTGTTTTTCATCCCTAAAGCTTACAAAGTTAGAAAGACCGTTAAATAAGGAGGTAATATGATCTTTTTAGCTTTTTTCCAGTTTTATTAAATATTTATATCTTTTTGGCTTTTAAGCTATTAATCACCCTAGTATATATATATACCTAATTGGGAATTTGGTTATCCATGGCCACCATGGGAATTGTTTAACAAATCTTTACGAGTTGATCCGGTTATTATAATATATGTTTGTATTTCATCGATTTCGAAATGTTTGACGATGATAAAAACTAAAACCAAGCGGATTTGGTAAATCCCACATATGCAATAGGGTCCGTAAAAGAGTAGAAGTATACACACATCTCCTCTACCCAAAAAATAGCGATAAATTATTTCCTTCATCACATGGATAAAATCAACTTGCTGAAAGAACTTTCACGTGTTGGCTACTTTAAAAGAAAGTCTAAAAAAAGCAAGAAATTGAGTTTGAAAAGTTAATGGAGAGTCGTATACAAACTTGGGGAAGAAAGAGATTTGCTCGGAAAAAAGTGCAAGTAAACAAGCTAAACAACACGAAAAATGCTTTAAACAACAAGGATCAATGCATACGGGAAGTACAAAAAACCAATTAAATGGCCGAAAGACTTCAATTTAGTAGAACACTAGCAAAGTAAGTGGACTAAAAGACCCCCTTCAAACTTGACTCGCACAAAAGCTATTTATGACCACCTTCAAAGAGTCCCACAACCTATTTAACCTCGGGATTGGATACGTTAGTTGTCGGCACTCTTACCTTCCCCAACTATTCTACCCCTCCCCCGACCATATATAATAGCCACAAGTCCTTGGACAAAAGTAACTACCCTAATCATGAATCTCCTTCACTCCTATTTTGATATCATGTCATCGAAAATGCCTAAATTCAGTATGTCAAACCTCATGCATTCATCTCATGTCTTCCTCAACCTGCATCTCCTCCCCACCCTCCTCAACCATTAAACTATTGACCCTCCTCATTGGTGATGACATCTCCTATGAAGGCCTCCAAACCAATATAGTCTTCCCTCCCTCACTTTATATATCTTAGATGTGTGCTACTTTGAACTTTGTCGAGAAGATCCGATTCACTAGCCTATCTAATAGGGTTTACGCATGTGCCCATGTACTTGGCATCCTTTTTCTCCGCAACTTCAAACTTCCCTTTCATGAGCCTTAACACTTTGTGCCATACAATATGTTTGGCAATTTGATGGTTACCTTGTAGCACTTCAGCTTCAACGAGACTTTCTTATCGCATAAAGAAAATTGAACGACAATAGAATGACCTTAGTATTAAAATAAATGTTTTGAAAGAAGTGGGCAAGAGAAATTCTCCTTTAAATAGACGAATAAGCCAATTTAGCAATGAAAAAGACGTAGTATAATTAATGCAATGTCAACAAATTACTCCAATCATCCAATGGCTTTAGGCAATGTTTGATAAAAATAAGCTAACTTGATTTTTTGAGGAATCATCTGAATGCACATAAGCTACTTGAAGTAGGTTATTAGAAGTTTTTTGTCACTTTTTTTCAATTATAACCCTGGTTAATATTAATAATAATAATTATTATTAATTATAAATACATATTAGGTATTAATAAATATTACCTATTAACTATAAATAAACATTAATTAATAATAATTATTAATTATTAGTTAATTTTAATTATACAATAGATATTAATGATAATTATTAATTATTTATAAATGTTACTAAATATATCAATTATTTTTTTAATTATTATTTAATATATTTAGATATCAAAATGCAGAAATAACAATTCTAAAAATGTTTATGCAAGTTAAATAAAAATTAAAGTGATACTTATTTTATTTCATAGATAACTAAAATATGCTAAATAACTTTAATAAACCACTGAATTTAATTATTAGTTATATATTTGAAAAAATATTAATTAATTAGGATATGTGAGGTTGATCAATTTTATTGTTATTCATATTATATGTAATGATTATTTAAAATTATAGATTAATGTGTCTTTTTTATAAAATTTGTTTTAAAAATTCAAAATTTATAGTATATATAAAAATCTATTTTAATTAACATATTATATTATTTAATTTTTATTTACTATCTTGTTTGAAGTAATTAACATATTATATGTTGGGTCACCAAGATTTGAAATTGACTCACCAATGTTTTTCCTATATCTTACTTAGAATATTTTAGCATGGTTCTTTCAATGACTTGTACAAAATAGCAACTGTTCGGTGAAGTCGAAGATCAACCGAAACCAAGCTTGAAGACATTCTCATTGTGGAAGTGAGATTATTCTTCTCAGCATTCAACAAGTCATTGTCCACCGATTGTGTTCCCACACATCGGTGGACACTATCCCCACCGACCTTCATCACGTCGGCCATCAACATCCCACCGATAAGGATGCTCAAATCGGTGGGATCAATTTCTCCTCTCATGAATGGTTTTCTTTGAAGAAAGTTACAAGATCCAATTCTTTTATATCGGTGGAACATCATCGGTGAAAGTGTCTTGGAAGACACATCAAGAAGTTCATTTATTATGGGACAATATCTATTGCCAGGTAAAAGTGACTATTTGTCGTTTTATCTATTTTCAGATAAGGTCTATTTCAGCATGGGTATTCTTCCTAGTACCAATGAAAAGGTGATAAAGTCATATCAACTTTTCAGAAGTCAACAACTACAAGCAAATCTCCTGATGACATGTGTCCTAAGCATTTAATGCTCATCTCACTATAAAAGGAAGAAGAGGCTCTCATGCAAACTACGCTTACTGAAAGAAATCTTTGTGCAATCATCCTCCACTCTCTCAAGAACTTTAAAAGCTTTGTTCTAAGTGTTCAAGTTATTTTAGTTTTCAGTATACTTTGTGAAAGATTGTTAGAATAGTTTATCTGTTCTTTTCCGCAACAGTCTTTAGATTCTATGTGTAATTCTTGTTGAAAGTTTTTCAATAATAGAATTAAAATTGTGAAATTTTTTAGTATTGTATTCAACCCCCCCCCCCCTTCTACAATACTTGTTAAGCCATCTGGAACTAACAAGTGGTATCAGAGCAGAAAGTTTAATTCATAAACTTGATCTGCGATGGCTGCCTCTTCCTCTTCAACTATTGAAAACTCCTTTCAAAATAACTTTTCTGAAAATGGCTCCATTACCAAACCTCCTAAGTTTAACCCAAACAACTTTTCTCTTTGGAAAAGCCGTATGATGCTATTCATGGAAGGAGTGGATACTAGATATCCAACCATTCTCAAAGAGGGACCTATTATCCCTAAAGTCCGGGCTCGCTATGAAACGCAGAGGCCTGGTAAAGAAACTGCTGATAAGGAGGACTCTAGTGACTCAGATGATTCTGATGAGCTTTCTGACAAAGAGAAATCTAAAGCTACTGGTCGTTATATCCTCAAAAATCCTAAGAAATATACGGATGAGGAAAAACGTTTGGTTTCTCTTGATTCTAAGCTAAGAGCAATCATTGCACTCTCACTTCCTGATGAGGTCTATCACTCTCTGGTTAACTTTGAAACTGCTAAAGAGATGTGGACTACACTGTGTGTACTGTACGAAGGTACAGAGGAAGTAAAGAAGAGCAAAAAGATCGCTCTCATCAGAAAGTATGAGCTCTTCACTCATGAAAAAGGTGAATCTCTTCCTAGCTATTAAAATCGTTTCAACTCTCTTCTGAATGATCTGAAGTTACTAAGCAGAGTCTATGATAATGAGGAAGTTCTAAACAAGTTCATGGATTGTCTCCCTGAATTTTGGGAGAACATGTGCACTTGTATCAAAACTTCCAAGGAAATCTTTCATTAAAGAGATAAAGGGCTCTTCTATAGCCCTTGTCAGTGAAAATTCCAAGAAACCTCAAAGTGTTCCTCGTATCACCTATCCTTTATCAGACTCTGACAATGAAAGCCACAACAACTCTTCTCACCAATCGGAGGCATATCTAAGTGATGCCCATGATAAAGGTGAAGAAATCTCTGTTAAGCAAATGTCTGATGAACTAGCCATGATGGCTGGTTTCAAAAACAAATCTCGTTTTTCTAACAAATCCAAATCTTTCAGAAAACCCTTCTCTTCTACAAAAACTCCCTCGTCCGATAAGACAAATGAGGAATGTTTTAATTGTGGAAAGAAATGACACTTCGCATCTGAGTGTAGAAGTAAGCGTGTGATGAAATCTAGGAACTCATCTTCTGACAAGTTTTCCTCCAAGTATGAAAAAACCCAAAAATAACTCTTTCAAATCAAACCTCTCCAAGAAAGATACTCAATCTTCTTCCCAAGATCATCAAGAACGGGCTGAGAAGTATAAAGCCAAGTACAAGAAAGAAAAGGAAAGAAATGAGGGTCTCCTCAGAAAAGGAAAGGGCCTCATGGCCGAAATACATGATTGGGATGAAGAAACCTCTGATAGTGACAATAATTCTCCCAACATGTGTTTTATGGCCATATCTGAAGATATGGAAGATTATGAAAAAGTTGCCTCTCCAATGGCTCTGGTGTCAATTGGGTGCTCGACATCATACTCTCAGGTACATCCCTTTAATGATATGACTGATATGGAAAAGATTGATGCTTATGAATCCTTAACCAATGACTTTTATAGTATGAAGGATGCTAAGAAAAGAAAATCTACTTTAGTCAAAAATATTTCCTCTCAACTTGAAACCTGTGTGTCCAAACTTGAAAAGTTTGAGGAAATCAAGGCTGAGCTAGAGGATTTAAAAACCGTAAACCATTTGATTTCAAAAGAGAAAAACAAGATTTTTAAGAAATTAAAAAGAGAACAAGAGGTTGTTAGAAAATGGACAAGTTCTTTAAAAAATCTTGAGCAAATCTTTAAAGACCAAATTTCTGGTGACAACAAATTTGGTTTAGGCTTTGGAAAATTATTCCTGACACCTCTTCTCAAGCTCTTTTCTCTACCTCTAGTATATGGGATGATGCCTTAGAGTCAAGCTCTTGTGACTCTGTTTCTTTAAACTCATTAGATCTAGGTGAAGCTTTAAAGTTTGGAATGTTTATAAAAGCTAAAGAATCTTCGTCTGTTCAAACCATGGAAAAAGAGGATTCCAATGATGTTTCTAAACCCATCCATGATCTTTTAAAAGATTTAGCCATTGATGAAGTCTCCTCTTCTGATTCTCTAAAATCAAAGTTTTTCAAAAGAGCTAACTCCAACAATCTCTCTTTAAAAAGAAAATCCTCAGACCTTGGGAAAGAACATTTCAAAAACTCTTCAAGAAATCTTTTCAACTTTGCTTCCACCTCTGGTAATGGGATTTTAAGTTTTCCTCCACTCATCTCATCCTTTGGTCCTAAAGCTATTCAAGTTAATGTCATTGGGAAAGGAAAAGAAAATTTGCAAAAGCCTAAAAAGACATTTATCTATAGAAAATGTTATAACTGTGGTGACACTTTTCATCTTGCAAAGGATTGTCCAAAGGAAAGAATGGACAGAACCAAACCTAAGGACTCTTCCTCTTCTAACCCAAAAGGACCCACCACAAAATGGGTACCTAGGAACTAATCTGTATGTGCATGCAGGTTTTTGAGCACCATCAAATATGGTATTTGGATAGTGGGTGCTCACGCCACATGATGGGAAACAAATCTCTTCAATAAAGTGGCATTTGTTGAAGGCCTCATGCATTTGTTGAAGCCAAATCAAATATGGTATCTGAAAAGGGTCCATCTGTAACTTTTGGAGATAATTCTAGAGGTTACACCAAAGGATATGGAACACTCACAAACGGTTATGTCACCTTCAATAAAGTGGCATTTGTTGAAGGCCTCATGCATAATCTCCTCAGTATCAGCCAACTGTGTGATCTAGGATATAAAGTTATCTTCGAACTTTGTATCTGTACAGTTGTTGACAAAAACATGAAAGTGGTTCTATCTGGAAGAAGGATGGAAAATGTCTATATCATCGATATGGGACAAAATTATAATTCATCCAGTGTATGCTTTGTGTCAGATGACACAGCCAAAAGGAACTGGTTGTGGCATAAAGGTCTATCTCATCTCAACTTCAAAACACTCCACAAAATTTCAAATAAAGAGTTGGTGACTGGCATGCCAAAGTTGAACTTTGTTAAAGAAAAGTTGTGTGATGCATGTGAAAAAGGGAAGCTCACCAAAACTTCCTTCAAGACCAAGAAATGCTCCTCCATCACTCTTCCTCTCCAAATGCTGCACATGGACCTATGTGGACCAGTCAGCACTCCAAGTCTTGGAGGCAAAAGATACATTCTTGTAATTGTTGATGAATTTACTAAATATACTTGGGTGTCTTTTCTCAGGTATAAAAGTGATGCAACTGAAGAAATCATCAACTTTGTCAAGAAAAATGAAGTTCTAAATGGACAACTTGTACGTTCGGTGAGAAGTGACAATGGCGCTGAATTCAGAAACAGTGCTCTTGAAGACTTCTTTAATGAGAAAGGAATTTCTCAAAATTTCTCAGCTGTCAGGACTCCTCAGCAAAATGGAGTCGTGGAAAGGAAAAACAGAACTCTATGTGAGGCTGCAAGATCAATGCTTAGTGAAGCAAATCTTCCCACCTATTTTTGGGCTGAAGCTGTTAATACTGCTTGCTTTACCCAAAATAGGTCAGTGATCTCCAAAAGGCATGATAAGACTCCTTATGAAGTTTTCCATGGTAGAAAACCAAATATAGGCTTTCTTCATGTTTTTGGCTGTGTGTGCTTTATTCTAAATGATCGTGACAATCTTGGGAAATTTGATCCCAAAGCTGATGAAGGAATCTTTGTTGGATACTCTCTATCCTCCAAAGCATATCGGGTGTATAATCTCAGAAGAAAATGCATTGATGAGTCTATTCATGTCAAATTTGATGACCTAAGATCATCATCTCTTTCAAATGATGATGATGAATTACACAGGTGGATTTCCTCATGCATAGGTGAAGCTCCTATAGTCAATCCTACCGATGCATCCTCCACTTCTTTAACTCCATCAAATCCCTCTCCTTTATATAACCAAGTTGGGTCACCTTCCATAGTGCCTGACACTTCTCCAACCGAAATTGACCATCTTCTCACCGACATGCACCCTTCCACCGACATTCAGCCTTCCACCGATCCTATGCCTACCACCGACAATCCCGCCTTCCACCGAACCTCTGATCGCACTCCACTAACATACTCCACACAAAATATTCCACCACCTTTACCTCCTGCCACAAAATGGACCAAAGATCACCTCATAGATCAAATCATTGGTGATCAACAAGCTGGTGTCCAAACACGCAGAGGAGTTGGAAATATTTGTCTCTATGTGAACTTTTTTTCTCTTATTGAACCTAAGAAGATTGATGAAGCTCTAGCAGATCCCTGCTGGATCACTTCCATGCAAGAGGAGCTTTCTCAGTTTGAAAGAAACAAAGTTTGGAGATTGGTTCCAGACCTCCAAAGAAGACAATCATTGGAACCAAATGGATCTTCAGAAACAAAATGGATGAAGAAGGTACATTGGTCAGAAACAAGGCCAGACTGGTAGCTCAAGGATACAGACAGGAAGAGGGCATTGACTATGATGAAACATTTGCCCCTGTTGCAGGACTTGAAGCCATAATAATCTTTCTGGCTCATGCTGCCTACCGAAATTTTAGGGTCTTTCAGATGGATGTCAAAAGTGCTTTCCTCAATGGGGGACTTGCAGAGGAAGTCTATGTGAAACAACCACCTGCCTTTGAAGACCCAACTCATCCAGACTATGTGTACAGATTAGACAAGGCTCTCTATGGTCTCAAGCAAGCTCCACGTGCTTGGTATGACACTCTTGATGACTTTCTTTTGAAGAATGGATACTCCAGAGGTAAAATTGACAACACTTTCTTTATCAAGAAGACCTCAGGTAATCTCATTCTTGTTCAAATCTATGTAGATGACATCATCTTTGGTGCCACCGATGAATCACTATGTGATGAGTTTGCTTCTCTCATGATGAGTGAATATGAGATGAGCATGATGGGAGAGCTTACATTCTTTTCGGACCTTCGGGTCAAACACACTTCAGAAGGGATTTTTTATAAATCAAAGTAAATATATTCGTGACCTTCTGAAGAAATTCAACTTTTTAGATAGCTCTCCTATGAAAACTCCCATGGCACCACCTCTAAAAATTCATGTTGATCCGGATGGTCAATCTGTTGATGTAACGAATTATCGAGGGATGATTGGTTCTCTTCTTTATTTAACTGCTAGCAGACCGGATATTATGTTTGCTACTTCTCTTTGTGCCCGTTATCAGACCAATCCAAAAGAATCTCATTTGGCTGCTGTAAAATGGATTTTCCGGTTTCTAAAAGGTACCTTGCACCTGGGTCTTTGGTATCCTAAAGACTCGGGGTTTGAACTAATTGGGTATTCAGATTCAGACTTTGCAGGTTCCAAAATTGACAGGATACCACAGGTAGCTGCCAACTTCTTGGTGGAAAACTAGTCAGTTGGTCCAGCAAGAATCAAAACTCAGTTTCAACTTCAACTGCTGAAGCTGAATATGTAGCTGCTGGAAGCTGCTGTGCTCAGATCCTGTGGATGAAAAATCAATTACGGGACTACAATCAAGTCTACTCCAAGATACCAATTCTATGTGACAATTCAAGTGCAATAGCTATTGCAAACAATCCTGTTCTGCACTCAAGATCAAAGCACATAGACATCAGATATCACTTCATCAGGGATCACATCTCAAAAGGTGACATTGAGCTGCATTTCATCCCTACTGACCATCAGCTTGCTGATCTGTTCACCAAACCCTTAGATGAAGCCAGATTCAATTTTCTAATAAGTGAACTTGGAATGTGCAACCTTCTGTAATGGTGTGTCCTCAACCCCTACCGATCTCTCATCTGTACTCTTTCCCTTCTTTCCCACCGACCTCACTACACCGATGACATCATCTTAATGATGTCATCACCATGATCTCATTTCGCCAATGCTATCACCGATCTCCTATATATGTTCCATCTCCTTTCTCTCTACCTACTTTTCTCACCAATAGGATCACCGATAATCGATCTCTTTTCTCACCGACACCCTTCTTCCAATCGGTGGTATAGTCTTCATGATGTCATCACCGACACTCTTTGGTCCTTATAAAGCTTGGTAACTTGAAGCCTCTTCTACCATTTCCTCTGATGTTCTACTTCCACAAATACCACCATCGAATCCCAATCGGCACCGATCCATCATTCTCACCGATCCAAATCAGTTCTCCGACCCATTTGCTTCTCAAATCGGTGGGTTCTCTCCTATCGGTACACCATATCCTACCTATCACCCCGATATAACATCGATGTGACCCTACCACCGATACCATCACTTCTCTGACTTTTCCCTCTCACCGACTACCGTAATTACCGACACTCTTCTCTTTTACTCACCCTAAGTCCTCTCCGATCCCTTCACCGATTAGATAATCGGTGAAACCCACCATCGGTGCGATAATCTCCACCGACTTCTCTCTGATCCTTATCCCACACCTTTCCCTATGCTTACCTCATCGTAAACTTAGGTGTCAGCCTAGACTTTGACCCTTCCCATTTCTTGTGAACCATCTTAGCCACATCTTCCCAAATTCAAATCATTACCTTTTTAAAATATTATTCTTTAATTCGACCATCCCTCTCTCTTCCCTTCATAACCGTTGCCGCCCTATTTCAAAACCCACGACCATCTATCTTCTTATTTCTCATCTTCTTCCTATATATATATATCCCATTCTCTCTCTTTTCTTCTTCATCCAAACCCGCAACTCTCACCTTCTCTTTCCTCACATCTATGGCTTCCTCGAAGGTTCCAAAGTCTACAAAGATCGTCAAGGATATTCCTACATGTTTTGCAGATTTAAAATTCAATCCTTGCAATCACGTTGCAAGATTCGAATCCGATCCCGCACATCTCGAATTCAACACAGTAATAAAGTTCTTGACCCGCTCTCCTCTTCTCCATGCTTTCTCATGCAACCCGAAGATGAGCAAGGTGCTCATTGGCAATTTTTGGCTATCTAGTGTGTATGATCCATCGAACGAGGCCATTCACGCCTCTATCTTTTCTGACGAGGAAGGTGATCACGATCTCACCTTCGAAGTTGATGATGTTCGTCGTGCCCTCAAGATCGATGCATTCTCCGAGTATGAAGACATGTACGTCGATAACCTTCATGAACAAGTCGTGAGTGCCATTGGCTATATCCACCAATCTGATGACAAAGCTTCAAAATCTTCAAAAGGCCCTGGTACACTCACACGAAACAAAATGGGTGGTGTATGGAATTTTCTTTTCGCCCATGTGATCCATTGTCTTTCTAGAAAGACAAGTGGTCAAGACCAATCACCCTCTTACATTACCAAATTGGCCCATGCACTCATCTTCCAGAGAAGAATAGATTTCGCTCAGTATTTCTTTACTGAGTTGACTGAAGTGGTCAAGCACCCGAAACGCTGCCATGTGGCATATCCTCGCTTCATATACATGATCTTACAACACAAAATGGGATCAACTTTGGATACGGATCGCAAGTCACGGTCTCCTCGTTTTATTTATGATTGGTCATCTCCCATAGTCGGTCAAAAGACACTCGATGTTGTCCGCCTCGCTACGGATCTTCCTCTAAGACCAGGTATGATATCTCTTGCTCACTCTCCCGATCTTCACTGGGGAGAGGCGGAAGCTCCCGGGTATCAACACCCGGAAGTTCCCGCCGAACCCCAAGTCGTAGTGGCCCCTTCTCCCCGTCCTCGAGTAAGGTCGGGTGGCGCTAAAAAGAAACAAACAAAGGCCCCCGACACCTCCGCACCCGCTTCTAGGACTACGCCACCGAGAAATCACTCGGAGGCTTCCCAAGTCCAAATCCCGTCTCAAAAGCGGAGGCGCTCCAAATCCCCTCCGAGGTCTCTTTTAAAGAGGTCTCGAAAACCTTCGGCCAAGCCATCTAAGCCAACTGATGATTCTCAAAAATCAACAGTTGTTGAAATTCTCCCATCTGGGCCAAGGGAATCAGTTGTAAACCCTACCGACTCCTCCGTTGCCTCTCCACAGGCCTCAGTTGTATTTTTGGAGAACCCACAACTTACCGCCCCACTTACTTCTTTGGGTGGTGGAGATGACTTCGAGGTCTCTCCCCTTGAAGGTACCGAGTTCACACTGCACAGCCTAACACCCGATCATTATATGATCGATGATGCACAACCCACTGAGGGTTCCCCCATAGATAAATCCCCCCACGAGATTTCTTTGATTTTATATTAGAAGACACTGGTTCTCCCCGAACCATGCTCACCACCGATGAACCCTCCCTCACCGACCCCCCATCTCCACCGAAACCACCCTCTCCCCCACCGAAGGTTTCACCACCGACCCCACCCTCCCCCCCCCACCGAAGATTCCGTCACCGATTCCATCTCCTCACCACCGATCTCCTAGCCTCCACCGATCCCCCACCCCACACCGATCCCCCACTCCCCACCGATCTGATACATCTGATGATAGCCCTCCTCCATCACCTTCACCACCTTGAAGGCCACTATCACCCCACGTAGAATTCTCTACCCCGATCCCTTGCTAGATCACCCATCCACTTCCATATTACCTACGGAGAGACTCATTCCACATACCCCATTATCACCCACTACTCCCCGAGGTTCGTGCCCCCTTTCCTACAAGTATTCGGTTGCCAAGTGACTTAATGGCTGATGTTCAAGAAAGTGTCTGTCAATGTAGGATGGTGGGTACTCAATTCGAATCGTTCAAGCGGTCTACTATCTACATGATTGCTCAGGCAAATGAGCGTGTCTCAGTTTTGGAATCTCAGCAACCTCAATTATTGGCCTCTCTCTACAGGATCTTCTTTGGCCTCTTACTGAAAATATGGCCACCTTCTCTACAAAGTTGGAGACATTGACCAACTCCCACTCCGACTTGGCCATGTCTATTGCCGCCATCAAATCTTCCATCTATGTCAAAGATCCCGAGCTCTTTCGTCTTATCAATCGGGAAACTCATCATCAGTCTCTACGTGCTTCCTTGACTGGGTCACTTGAAAGTCTTCACCGAAAAGTCGACTCTCTTAATGATTATCTTGGTTGGGATCTTGACTTGGGCGATTTTTCCTTAACCAGTATTGATCCGGTAGGTGTTCAGCTTCTCCACAACAAGGTGGATCAACTAATTTCTCATCTGGGTTTAGAAGTTTCGGCTGCTGCTGAGGGGGAGAGAACTCTCACAACACCGAAAATGCCTTATGTGACGCGATTGAACAACAATCATCCTCCTCCTTCCATCGATAAATCACTGATCCACATCTCCAAGAAGGCCACCGAAACATCAGGTACCACTCTTTCTTCCACTCCTCAACCATCGGTGGAGAAATCACCACCGAAATCACCACCGAAAGCAACTGCCACCGATATTCTGTCTTCCCCACCGATTCCACAGATATCATCGGTGAAAGTAACCTCACCGATTCAATCTCCATTGGTGAAAAAAACTCCTGCAACAGTTGGGGGGGAGAAAATCAGTAAGGCTCCTAAAGACAAAGGCAAGAAAGTCATTTCTGCCGAAGATGAGGAAAAGAAGAAAAGAAAAAGAAGGAACTGGCAAAGTATGGGTCTCGTCATGCAGATGCCCAAACTCTAAAACTTAAACCTCTATCTCAAGAAACAACCCCCAACCTCGGTCTATCTCCTCAAGAAATTGAGGAGGCTAGACGTGCTCAGAAAGAACTAGATGAATCCAAGGCTCTCTCCTTGAAAGTTGCAAAAGAGGAAGCATCAAAAGCCAAGTCCACCGACCATATCAAGACCCAAAAATCTGTTTTGGTGCTCTAAAAGAAGAAAAGGATGAGGAAATAAACTGGTACAAGAAGGAAATGTCTTACCGAACCAACAGGTCTCCGGGTCTCCGATCTCAGGTATTAAAATTGCCACCTCTAAAGCTAATCCTACCGATGTAAGGCTGATCATAGAAAGAGAAGATGGTTTGTCTAGAAGTGTTAGAGATTTCCATCTGAAACAATTCGGCCTCTCCGAATGGTATGAACTCTCTAAGCTACTAGTGAAAAGTGTCAATCCAAAAAGAGACATATTCATCAAGTGCATTGATGACTTGATGAATAAAATGAAAGAGTTGAAAAAGAAACATAACGTCGTTCTCTCCACCGATGAAAGAGCCAAACTTCAATCTCTCAAGGAAGATATCCGTCTACCGAAAACCAAAAACCAAAAGGTGACTGACAATGTGTTTAAAGAATTGACAGCTGAAGGAAAAGTTCCCTATGTGGACAATCTTAACTTGTCCATCCCCACCTCAATTCCTTATCCCTCAACCACTCTAAGCCTCTCACCCATTCCTGGGGTGTTCTTTAATGACGGATTTGGCTACCGACGCTTCTTCAGATTCTCTCAGATTCACTTGGCTTACATCATCTTTCTTCAAGGCATATCCAATCTGATGCCGTACATCCCCGAAGCTCAACCGTTTTACCAGAACATCCTCGCCGAAATCAAACGCCGTCAGGAAATGAGAAAATGATCTAAGTGTTTTCCTTTTCCCGTTTAAGTACTTGTAAAATTTTCTTCATTTCCAAATGTATGAAAAGTTAAGTAAATGCAAGTACTTCTCTTCTATTTGAATTTCCTTGTTGCACACAGTTATTCTTTCTTACTTGTAAATATTGTTTATAGTGTACAAACTCATACAAAAGAAAAATAGATCAAAAAGAACAAAAAGAATGGTCTATGTGAAAAGAACCAAAAAAGAGTAAAAAGGGTCAAAAATGCATTTTACTTTTAGATACTCTTAAATATTCTAAGAATAGAGCTCAAATTCAAATAGGGGGAGATTGTTGGGTCACCAAGATTTGAAATTGACTCACCAATGTTTTCCCTATATCTTACTTAGAATATTTTAGCATGGTTCTTTCAATGACTTGTACAAAATAGCAATTGTTCGGTGAAGTCGAAGATCAACCGAAACCAAGCTTGAAGACATTCTCATTGTGGAAGTGAGATTATTCTTCTCAACATTCAACAAGTCATTGTCCACCGATTGTGTTCCCACACATCGGTGGACACTCTCCCCACCGACCTTCATCACGTCGTCCAACAATATCCCACCGATAAGGATGCTCAAATCGTGGGATCAATTTCTCCTCTCATGAATGGTTTTCTTTGAAGAAAGTTACAAGATCCAAGTCCTTTATATCGGTGGAACATCATCGGTGAAAGTGTCTTGGAAGACACATCAAGAAGATCATTTATTATGGGACAATATCTATTGTCAGGTAAAAGTGACTATTTGTCGTTTTATCTATTTTCAGATAAGGCCTCTTTCAGCATGGGTATTCTTCCTAGTACCAATGAAAAGGTGATAAAGTCATATCAACTTTTCAGAAGTCAACAACTACAAGCAAATCTCTTGATGACATGTGTCCTAAGCATTTAATGCTCATCTCACTATAAAAGGAAGAAGAGGCTCTCATGCAAACTACGCTTACTGAAAGAAATCTTTGTGCAAGCATCCTCCACTCTCTCAAGAACTTTAAAAGTTTTGTTCTAAGTGCTCAAGTTATTTTAGTTTTCAGTATACTTTGTGAAAGATTGTTAGAATAATTTATCTGTTCTTTTCCGCAACAGTCTTTAGATTCTATGTGTAATTCTTGTTGAAAGTTTTTCAATAATAGAATTAAAATTGTGAAAAAAATTTAGTATTGTATTCAACCCCTCTCCCCTTCTACAATACTTGTTAAGCCATCTGGGACTAACATTATATTATTAGAAAACTGTTCTTTTTATTTATGTTATTATAAATTTGAATTATGTATTTTGAAATATTTGTAATTAACTATTTTTTAAATATATTTTTTGATCATTTTACATGCTTATAAATTAATTTAGTTAAACATAATTTGTTAATAACTTATCAACTACCAATTAATTTATCAATAATCATCTAGTTTACCAAACATAGCCTTATTAAGCCATATCAAGGCCATACAAGACTTAGGGGCTGTTTGGTTGGTTTTTCATTAAGTCATGTATGAATAAAGTTGTTTGTGTGGATTAATCTGTTTGTATAGGCTGGAAAGGCTTTTGTTTGGGAGGGTTATTTCATAGATGGAAGGAACATGTTTTTTAATTGGGAGAGACGAGTTTGGATAAAACTTGGCTTCTGCATACAGCTCTCTCCTAAAAGCTTAGTGAATAAGCCACTTTCGATATCATTAAGCCACTACCAAACAGTCATGTATAGCAACCAAATAAGCTATAAGTTTTATTAAACTCATTAAGCTGCAAACAAACAGGCCCTTACCCTTTGGCAATGTAAATTAAAATCCATAATATGCATGTATTTGAGTACTAGCAAATCAGAATATATATCCCTTTTCATAGATTTTTATATACACTAACAAAAAATAATTTGGGTAAAAAGTGGATTATCAATAATTTTAATCAGTCCCACATGGAACCCGCCTTCACATAGGGCTAAAATTGGATAAATCTTTACCTGTTATGTTTTGATCCGTTTGATAAGGGTACATGTAAAGCAAATTTTATCTATTCTATCCATTTATTCGTTACCTGTTTACCCGACATTTTAACGGGTAGAATATGGATAAACGGTTTTTCGTTATCTATTTGTCCGTTATCCATTACGATATATATATATATATATATATAAATTAAGTTTTTTTATTTTTCTTTATAATGTTATCATACATGTGTATATTAATGTGTAATTTAATTTCCTCTTATATTTATTAAATAAAAGAGTTCATGATAATTAATTAATTGATAAAAAAGACGGTGCCAAGAAAAATAAATACAATGAAAACTTTTGTTTTTCGGTTTTTATATTGTTGTTTTTAAATATTAAATTATAATTATATTAAGATGAATGTTTATTAGATATAAAATAATTAGTACTATATTAATAAACTTATGTTTGAAGGTTTAACAATATTATTTGTAGTTCAAAATTAAGTTTTTTTTTATCATTTATCTATTACTTGTTTTGTTACATGTTATTTTATATGGATAGGATAACGCTACCCATATTTTACCCGTTGTCAGCCCTACCTTCACAGACATCCACTACTAAACAGAAGTCGATTTCCGGCGGATTTTTTCGGCGGATTTTCCGCCTGATATTTTCCGGCGTCTTTCCGGCGGAAATTAAAAAAGTCAAATTCCGTTGACTTCCGCCGAAAATCCGCCGAAAATCACAAAAAAAATAAAATTTTCGCATTTTTTTTAAACGATCGACTTGTTTTTTCGGCGGATTTTCGGCGGAATGCAATTAATTATTTTTAAAATTAATATCCGTCGGAAATAAGTCGGAATTCCGCCGAAAAACTTTTAATTAATTAAGAAAATAATTTTTTTAATCATCCGCCGCAAATCCGCCGAAATACTAAACTCTTAAAAATTTAAAAAAATTAAAAAATAATTTACGATCCGCCGGAAATCCGCCGGATATTAATTTTAAAAAATAAAAAATAATTTTTTTAATCATCCGCCGAAAATCCGCCGGAACCCGTAACCTTCAAAAATAAAAAAAAGAAACTAATTTACGATCCGCCGGAAATCCGCCGGAAATTAATTTTAAAAAATAAAAAATAATTTTTTTAATCAGCCGCCGAAAATCCGCCGGAACCCATAACCTTTAAAAATAAAAAAAAACTAATTTACGATCCGCCGGAAATCCGCCGGAAATTAATTTTAAAAAATAACAAATAATTTTTTTAATCATCCGCCGAAAATCCGCCGGAACCCGTAACCTTCAAAAATAAAAAAAATAAACTAATTTACGATCCGCCGGAAATCCGCCGGAAATTAATATTTTAGAAATATTTTTAATTATATAAATATTAAATTAAATTAAATTTTAATGATAAATCAAACCTTGTGGGCTTAATGTACCGTTATGGGCTTTAATTGTTCATTTTGGGCTTCAATGGACCCTTATGGGCTTAATGTACCGTTATGGGTTTTAATGGAATGTATTGGGCTTTAATGGACCGTATCGATCTTTATGGATCGTAGTTTGATTTAATGGACCATATTGATCTTTAATTGATTATCTGGGATTCAATGTACCGTTGTGGGCTTAATAGATCGTTATGGGCTTTAATAGACGTATTGGGCTTTAATGAATCGTATCGGGCTTTAATTGACCATTATAGCTTATGGAACGGTTTTAGCTTTATTGGACCGTATTGGCTTTTAATTGATCATTTTGAGCTTTAATGGACCCTTGTGGGCTTAATGTACCGTTATTGGCTTTAATGGGATGTATTGGCCTTTAATGAATCGTAATAGGTTTTAATGAACTGTAATAGGTTTTAATGGACCATATCGAGCTTTATGGATTCTAGTTTGTCTTAATGGACCGTATCGGGCTTTATGGATCCTATTTTGCCTTAATGTACCATATTGGTCTTTAATTGATCATCTGGGCTTCAATGTACCATTGTGGGCTTAATAGATTGTTATGGGCTTTAATGGACCATTTTGGGCTTATAGAACGATTTGGGCTTTAATGGGTCGTATTGGGTCTATATGGATCCTAATTTGCTTTAATGGACCATATTGACCTTTAATTGATCATTTTGGGCTTCAATGGACCCTTGTGGGCTTAATGTACCGTTATGGGGTTTAATGGAATGTATTGAGCTTTAATGAACCGTATTGAGCTTTAATGGACCGTATTGGGCCTTTATAGATCCTAGTTTGCTTTAATGGACCGTATCGGGGCTTTATGAATCGTATTGTGCTTTAATAGTCCGTATCGGGGCTTTATGGATTGTACTGTGCTTTAATTGATCGTATTGGCCTTTAATTGATCATTTGGGCTTCAATGGACCGTTATGGGATTAATAGACCGGTTTGGGCTTTAATGGACCGTATCGGGCTTTAATGAATCGTATTGGGCTTTAGTTGACAATTATGGGCTTATGGAACGGTTTGGGCTTTAATGGACCGTATTGGGCCTTTCTGAATCGTATTGTGCTTTAATAGACCGTATTGGCCATTAATTGATCGTTTTGGGCTTCAATGGACCCTTGTGGGTTTAATGTACCATTATGGGGTTTAATGGAATGTATTGAGCTTTAATGAACCGTATTGAGCTTTAATGGACCGTATTGGGCCTTTATAGATCCTAGTTTGCTTTAATGGACCGTATTGGGGCTTTATGAATCGTATTGCGCTTTAATAGTCCGTATCGGGCGTTTATGGATTGTATTGTGCTTTAATTGATCGTATTGGCCTTTAATTGATCATTTGGGCTTCAATGGACCGTTATGGGATTAATAGACCGGTATGGGCTTTAATGGACCGTATCACGTATTATGATAATATTTATATAATATTATTGATCTAGATCAATAATATTAAAGATAAAAAATTAAATATTATTTTGATCTTCATTTAATGTGTCATAATCCACATTCATTTTTAATCTGAAAAGTGGTTTGGCCAATATTCCTATAAATCCGGCTAATTTAAGAATTGATATTAAAAATAAAATTAATATTTTGGTCAATTTCCCTAAATAAATCTTCAAGATTTTTTTATGTATAAGTAAGCTCCAACTATAAAATATGTATTTCTAAAAAAAAGATTAAATAAAGAAGAAAAAAAATCTAAGACTAGAAATGGTATTTTGGCTAAATGTCTTTTTGCATTCCTTTTTAAAATTTTACCTCCCCCTGATTTTTAGCCGGGAATTTCATTTACCCGCTTATTTCTCCCCCAAATTTTCTAGGTCTCAAAATCGAGGGCTCAACTTTACATTCAATTTTACCTCCCGAAATCGTAAACTCCATTGAAGGTACTGGATTCCATTTCTTCAACTTCTTTTCAGTTCAATTGTTTCGATTGATTAAATTTTACGCTCAAACACATACACGCATGTAGTAATCGAGCTTTAGTATAGTACTCTCAAACATCATTTCTCGCCATTAGGATCGAAGATCTCACACTTTGAAGTAAGTTTCTTCTTTTGTTCGTCTTTGTAAATCAAGCACTCATATATGCACGCTATTTTTTATTTATGCATTGTGCTATTTGACCAGTTTTTTTGGCCGATTTGTCTTGGTCATGTCTTTGTGTTTACAGTTACGATCGTAGGTACGTCTTGATGTCTGGTCTGAAACAGTCACTACAGCGAAATTGGGTTTAGAAGAACCTCAAAATGCTTAATTTTAGAGGTGTACAACTAATTTTTATATAATATTATTGATCTAGTTCAACTAGTTGATTAGATGTGATTTAGTTCAACTGTTTTCTATTGGTTTGATGCCACTGATTTTGCTGTTAACTGTTGTTTTTCTATTCAATTAGAGTAAATTACATATTTGGTTCCTGTGTACACTTTTCTTCCTGAAAATAAAAACCTATGAGCATCTCCACTAGAGTAACAGTTGGTTCTGGAAAAACAGTCCAAACTTGTTTATATCAAGTATTAGAATAAACCTTGCAACTTGAGAATGTTTTTATCGTGTTTATTTGGTTATAGTTTGATTGGTACATTTGTAATCGATCCTTTTGATTTTGACAGAGTGATATTGCTGATAGAATTTCAGTTTTCCGAAGGGGGTGCTGTGAATTGTTGGGTTACAAGGTATCTGTGGAATTGCATATTTACATTTGTAAACTGTTTTCTGTTGGTTTGATGCCACTGATTTTGCTGTTAACTGTTGTTTTTCTATTCAATTAGAGTAAATTACATATTTGGTTCCTGTGTACACTTTTCTTCCTGAAAATAAAAACTTATGAGCATCTCCACTAGAGTAAATAAACAGAGTCCACCTATGATGGAAATGGAGTTGAAGTGTTACAGTGCAAAAGTTTTGTCATTCTTTGGCCTTTACTGGATGGTCATGACTTAAAATGTTAAGAATGTGGTCAACCGAAATTTCCCACTCATCATCATAGGTATCTAAATTTATAATGTGCCATGTTATAAATTTTATGTGAAATAAGTTCCATTACGCAAAACTACTTTAACTTCAATTTTAGGTTATAGAAGTGGTCAGATTTTGGATTTATAACGCATGTTTTAAGATATGGTATGCTTTTCTTTTGAGTAAACTACAATCTTGGTCCTTGTGGTTTATGAAAAACTGTGAAGAACGTATTTGTACTTCAATAATTATATGAAATGGTTACTAGAATTTACATTTTGCGTTGAAAGTGGTCCTTCTGATTAACTATATTAAAAGTTGTGTATTAAATTTGGGGCATTTTCATCTTTTTAGCCATATTTTATTATATATATATGCGTGTGTTTAATCTTGATGTGTGTATATATATATATATATATATATGTATATGTGTGTGTGTGTGTGTTTAATCTTGATGTATGTGTTTAATCTTGATGTATATATATATATGTAAACAAGTTAATATATGTATGGACTTTTTTCTAATATGTGTAAATATTATGTGTTTGTAGCTATGTCGACTAATGCAGATAGAGGATGGATGTATAAACGAGTAAATAGGAGTGGTGAAATAAATCTTGTTTTTAGATGTGAAGTTGAACGATTTTTGGATTTTGCTTTCACATATGAGCAATCTGTTCTACCGAGAGGCATAGATGAAGGGGTAACATTATTTACAAAATGTCCTTGTAAGAAATGTAAACTTAAAAAGTATAAAATTAGAGATGAGGTTCATTTAGACTTATTAAGAACAGGATTCATGCTTTCTTATACTCACTGGTATGCACACGGCGAAATAGAACCCTTAGTTCAACAGGAAATAGTAGACGAAGATTATTCCGAGGTTGACGGTGTTCAACAAATGGTGATGGACCAAAATATTCCCGGTACATCAAGTACGTGGGAGGAACAAGAACCGAATCAACATGCACGGCGTTTCTATGAGATGTTAGAAGCTTCAGACCAGCCGTTGTGGGAGGGATGCCAGAACTTTTCAAAGTTAGAGGCAGCGGCAAGGTTTTTGAACTGGAAGTCAGATTGCAATGTACCAGAGACAACCTACAATCGTAACATTGCTATGGTGAAAGAAATGCTACCTAAAAATGAACAATTGGTTGGTAGCTTTTACGAGACAAAGAAGATGTTGAAGCAACTTAGTCTGTCGAAAGAGAAGATCCATGCTTGCAAAAACCATTGCATGTTATTCTATAAGGAATCTGCCGATTATGACACTTGTCAAGTGTGTGGGGAGCCTCGCTACAAAACAAGGGGCCGAAACAATAAGGTGCCTCAGTTGGTGTTGACGTATTTACCTATTACAGAAAGATTGCAACGAATGTATTTGTGTAAGAAAACAGCAAAAGCGATGACTTGGCACTGTCAACATCAGACTGAACAGGGAAAGATGGTACATCCGAGTGATGGTGAGGCTTGGAAACACTTTGACAGGCTACATCCTGATTTTTCAACCGAGATCGGGAATGTTCGCCTGGGCTTATGTACGGATGGTTTCAACCCCAATAACTCTAACTCAAATCCGTATTCGCTATGGCCCGTCTTTCTTACAAACTACAATCTGCCGCCTTGGATGTGCATCAAGGAATCCTACGTCCACCTCGCTTTGCTGATTCCCGGCAAGAAGAGTCTCGGACAAAACTTGGATGTATTTCTTCGGCCCTTGATCGATGAATTGAAGATGTTATTCTTGGAGGGTGTCCATACCTACGATGCTTTTCGTAGGACCAATTTTACCATGAGGGCCGTACTGTTGTGGACGGTTAGTGACTTCCCTGCTTATGCCATGCTTTCTGGTTGGAGCACGCACGGAAAGTTAGCTTGTCCATATTGCATGGGCAATACAGGTGCGTTCCAGTTACGAAGCGGAGGGAAGTTGTGTTGGTTTGACTGTCACCGCAAGTTTCTACCACAAAGACATGCGTTTAGACGTGACAGAAAGCAATTTCGTAAGGGACATACCGAGACGGCTGATCCACCCTTAATGCCAACCGGTCAAGAAATATGGAATCAAGTGTGTAGCCTTCCTACGGTTTATGATGGTGTCCCACACAAGTCAAGGCACTATAGAAAGCCTGCGGGTTTTGGGGTAACACACAATTGGGTAAAGCGGAGCATTTTCTGGGAGCTGCCGTATTGGCACACTTTGTTGATACGACACAACCTGGATGTAATGCACATTGAGAAGAATGTGTTTGATAATCTGTTTCACACGATTATGGACACACAAAAATCAAAGGACAACATATGTGTTTGATAATCTGTTTGATAATCTGTTTCACACCATATCCATCGAAGGAATTAAAAGATTGGTGGTCTGCGGTGAAGACAAAGCCTAGAGGGGTCTATGACTTGGCATCAAGTACACTTGAAGTACCGGAAGTTGAAAATGTGGATAGCGAACAGTTTTTCCAAGAAGATGATAGAATTGCACCCACAGTTGGAAACGAAGACGTTGATGAACCCATCCGTCTTAACACGGTTGGAGAGGGCATCGAAATCTCCAATGACGGTCGCGACTTCTGGCATGTTGACGAGAGTGGTGACGAAGAGGACGAGTTCCAAGACTCGAGTAGTGACTCTGACGAAGAAGAACCTGACTTGTCTGATCACTCATCTGATGAATAAATACTATGTTAATCTTAGACTTAGTAAACTTTGTGTAATTGTTTCCATGTTTTGCTATCTGTTTTGTCACATTTACAAACTTATCTATTGATTTGTGACCATGTTTACCTATATAATAATTTGTTGTAAACTTGAATTATTGGTGTATGTTTTCTAACGATGCTTTGTAGACAATGCCGCGTACCCCGGGATCCAGGCGAGGGAGTTCTAATCGAGGTACTCCTACTCGAGGTACTGGCGGAGCCTCCAGTAGTGGCTCGGCACATCCAGAGACAGGGTTTGGACATGGACATGATGACGGTGCTAGTGATATTCCGCAGCAGGTCCCGACTCCGTCGGAGAGGAAGATTATTGCTCCACGTGCTCCAGACTCAATGGAGTAAATTCATTTCTATTAACTTATTGATCAAAGTAATTGTTCTTTGTATTGATATTAATTAATTTCATTATGTAGGTTTGATTGTGAAAATGCGAGCCGAGTTGCGACGGAGATTAATCGGCGATACACTACCGGGGCATGTCGCACTTGGTGCCACATCCCTCTTTCTACTCGGAACCAAATGTTTGAGAAGTTCGAGGTTCGTAGTGTATATTTAAGTAATTAAATCCTTGGTAGTATTCTTGGAAACTTAAAAATAACTAAACATGTACGTGCAGCAATACTACCAATGGGACCCGGCGTTGCACTCTAAAATTCGTCAAATTTGGGAGAAGAAATGTGGGAAATGCTACAATGACAATCTTTCATATGCACGAAATAGAGCCATCCGTCTGTGCAACCAGAGTGGTCGTCGTTATGATGGGAACGACCCAAATAGAAACATGGACTTGTTGCGGCCGTTCAATCCCCCCTGGATAGATGAGAATCAATGGAACAGAATGATCGATGCCTGGAATTCCGATCGTTGGAAGTCGATTTCAGTGACGGCACGCTCGAACAGGATGACTGAGATTGATGGAGAAATATCGAAGCACACTAATGGCTGTATTTCTTTCGGGGCGACAGCTGCAAGATTGGTATGACCTTCATATGTTATAATTAACCAATTGCGTTACTAGTTTGTTGTTTGCTTAACATGTTATAATTCGCCATTGTTTGTATTATTTGATCTTTGCAGACGAGAGCTAGGGGAGGCGTGCCACCGTCGGGTATTGAGCTCTTCGACCATACCCATATGAAGAAGAAGAAGCAGCGGTCGGGAGCGAATGACACATCTTCCGAATCTGGGGAGTATGTGACGACGCGGTGTAGCCGTTTTGCGGTAAGTATTTTTTGACCAAGACTTTACAATATCTACATAGTTTGTGTTTAACTATAAACATTATAACTAGGTAACTAGCTATCTTATATATCTACTTTGGGTTGCCATTTGTTGGGCAAACGTTAGGATTGTTTAACTTTAAGCTTTATAATTGTTTTGTTATATATCTTGCCGTTAATATCTATCTAGTTTGGGTTGCCATTTGTTGGGCAAACATTAGGATTGTTTAACTTTTAGCTTTATAATTGTTTTGTTGTATATCTTGCCGTTAATATCTATCTAGTTTGGGTTGCCATTTGTTGGGCAAACATTAGGATTGTTGTTTAACAGGAAAATGGAAACGTCCTATTTACAGTCGTTATGCTGTCGAAAATGACCTTACCAATCATCCGCCACTTGATACCCAATTATGGCATGACGTGACCGGGGGAACGAAGAAAGGTCGTTCATTTGGGTTTGGAAACCATCTAGATCCCAATGCGATCTTGAGTGGGTCATCTTCGTCAACTGGTGCGTCGTCTTCCTCCCAGCAGGTGTGTACCAGTTTTTTTCATTAAATGATGTTATCAATTTGATTTTTAGTTCATATTAAATATTCTAAAGTCTTTTTTTATTTTGTAGCACATCGTTGAGACCTTAATGAGCCAAGTGCAAGAGTTGAGGGCACGAGAAGAGGAACGTAAGTTAGAGGATGAGAGACGTCGAGAAGAGGATGCGAGACGTGAAGAGGCCCGTCGTTTGGAACGAGCACAATATGAAGAGATGTGCGAGTTGATCAAAAGTCTCAGTCAAAGTACGCCGCGTCCGCCTCCGCCTCCGCCTCCGCCTCCATAGCGATTTGAAACTTTTATAATTGTCTTTTGTGTTATTTGAACGAATTTGGAACAACGATTTGGTCGTTTTGGCCCAAACAATGTATTGGGCGTTTTAATTTATGATATATAGCATTTTAGCAGATTATACAATTTGTAGCAGGTTTTTATCTGATTCCATGAAAAAATTAAATTTTAAATTAATAAAAAAAAATTAAAATTAATTTAAATTATTTTCGGCGGAATATTCCGCCGGAAATCCGCCGAAAATATTACCGAAAATATATTTTTTATTAATTGATAAATAAATAAATAAGTATATTTCCGACGGAAAAATCCGCCGAAAATCCGCCGAAATATTACCGAAAATATTTTTTTATTAATTAATAAATAAATAAATATATTTCAGGCGGAAAAATCCGCCGAAATTAAACCGTAATTATCTTGTTAATTAAGACTTTGATAATTATTTCTACCGTTTTCCGGCGGAAAGATCCGCCGAAAATTTCGCCGAAAAATACATATCCGCCGAAAATTCCGCCGAAAATCTGTAATCTCGGCGCCCAATTATCCGGCGACCGAATCCGCCGAAAATTCCGCCGAAATAGGCTGTTTCCGGCGGATTTCCGACGGATTTTTCCGCCGGAAATCAGGTTTTTTTTAGTAGTGATCAATGTGAGGAAACATTTTTAGCGCACTTAGCGTCTAAGGCTAACAGGAACTTTGGATCGAACCCATGATTTGTCTTGTATTTGGGTAAAATCACAAGCCCTTTTGTCAACCGTGCTACACACCAAATAATTAAAGGGCAGTAAGAAACATTTCTATGGAAACGAGTTTGACAAATTTTTACTCAACAAAAAGATCTCGGCAATTAATTTCATCTCTTTGATTCAATTTGAGAATTTATGTTTATGTTTACTTTAGGTGAATCTCATGAAACATATTAAAGTCTCGGTGTTGGAAAATGTTGGATTTTTTTTCTTGTCTATTGTTTTTGGTCAAACTTATATATAGCTAGCTTCTATATATCCAGATAGGTATCAGGTGATCCATGAGGCCTTCCATAATGCATATTGTATTAGCTGCTAATCCAGAAACTCGATCATATAGATACAACAATAAACTTTCATTACGTCTCATTAATCATTTACTATGATTCAAAGCTTTGGTATTGCCAGGACCTGATCAAAACAAGAAACGACCAAATCACACATGTGATTACGGGACATGGTCAACACAAATAAAGTAAGTTGGGATGAAGAACCTCCCGTGTATATATATATATATATATATATATGCTCTTACCAAACAAAGAAAAATCAGTTTAGTAACTAGCTTAAATATGAATATAATTATGTTTTAACTCAAAATTTTACTTACCCCAATCGTTAATCCCCTCCTTGGACGTACACATGTTCATCGACATCTTTGTATTATTATTTGTAGGACTTGATAAAACCATACTCAAGTAGAAAGGGACTTGTATAATTGTGCTTCTGTTTACAATGAAAACAAACAATAAGTTATAAGCTAAAACAAATATATTTGAATTTTGGCAGCATCTCTTCAATAAATAGATGTTTTTTTAATTTTTCTTTTTTGTTGAACAAAATATCCAATTTACACAAGAAATAGACATAAACTGAACATATATAATAATTTGACTTGACTCCTTAAAATGATCGAATGGATTTGACCTGAATAATGTGTGTACGATCGATCCCATAAGCAATTGGGAATGAAAATGCACCCAGATAAATTGTGTCCGTCAAATAGCTTGAAGTGAACCTTACAAACACGTAACGATAAAAAGAGTCATATATCACCTTTAATAATTACTACAATTCGCCTCGTCTTGTTCTTTTTCCGAACTGAACTTCAACAAAACCAAATGCCCTCCTACTCTTTTTTTATCAATATGTCTAAGATTTCTACTCTTTTCACAAGCGGATAAAAAGAAAATTAAAAAAAGAAAAAAAGGTATTAGGGTTCAACCTTCAGTTCAATGAGAAACTTTATCATGATCAATACTTTCTCCAAGACTCCAACTCTTTCATTAATTTGTTCAAGGTACGTGAGAAGATTGCACCTTTAAGTAGACATCAAACTTGATAATTCATATATTGTCATTTTTTCGTTTCAAGGAATTGAAGAACTTGGAAGCATTGACGGACCTGACTAAGGGCACACGGTGGCAGGTGCAACCGTATCATTTTAGGAGGTGATACCGTATTCTTTTGGAAGGCAATATATCGTACCTCGTAATAAACAAAAAAATAAAAACTCTTGAATTCAACCAAAAATAGCCGAAAAAATCTCTCAAAACCGATAAAAAAATTAAATAGATGAGATGAAGAAACCGAAACATCAAGAGCAATCGGTTCCGGTGGTTGATGGAGATTGTAATGGCGTTAAGAAGGGGGGAGAGGATATTGCGAAACATGCTGGATTGCACAAGCAAGAGGAATCCAATGTGGGAGTTAATTTCTCAGATTCGGGGTGCGACGATTTTGATGATAGTTCTCCTGGAGTTGATAAGAATGATGGGCATGGGAACATGTTAACGATGTCGTTATTTCTAACGAAACTATCCGGGGGTCCTCGGTTGAGGCCACTTCCCATCCGCCAGGTTTTTCGGATTATTATGTTGGGGTTCGAATGCATCAGAAAGGAGAGGAAAACCATAGCTTGGGATCCTTCTCGGCTTTTAACAAGGTTCCGAATAATAAAGAACCTTCAGTTTCCGAGGGGGAATTCGTTTTAAAGGAGATGGGAAGTGCCATGGGTTTCGATATGGATGGCATGGTGGCGCATCAGGAATGTAGAATGGGAGGTGATAAGGTTTCACCATGAATTGCATGTCTTTGAATATTCAAGGATCGGGTAATGTTGATAAAAGATCGTGGGTCAGCAAGCTTTGTAGTAGATATCGAGTGTCTTTCTTAGGGATTCAAGAAACTAAAGTTTTGAGTCCTGACTTGTTTTTTATTCGTTCGTTGTGGGGCAACAATTCTTTTGATTTTGCAGTTTCGGATCCCTGTGGTTTTTCTGGAGGCATTGTGGCGATTTAGGATCCAAACTTGTTTGTGAAATCTTACTCTTTGTCGCATCCAAATTATATTGCAGTTGAAGGTACTTGGAAGATGTCTAATTCTAGGGTGTTGATGGTTACTGTTTATTTTCCCCAGGAGCTTGACAAAAAGAAGGAGGTTTGGAATTTGCTCCTTAGGTTGTTTCTTAACTATGATGGGGACATTATAGTTTTAGGAGACTTTAATGAGGTCCGAGATAGTTCTGAACGTCTTGGCTCTGTCTTTAATTCAGCAGCGGCCCGTACCTTTAATCAATTTATTCTAGACTCGGATTTGGTGGATGTTCCTTTTGATGGTGTCAATCTAACATGGTCGAACAAATGGGGTACGAAGCGTAGTAAGTTGGATCGTTTTTTGGTTTCGGAGGGCGTGTTTGGTTTTGCTCTAAATCTCTCATGCAAGATTCTTGAGAAAGGTATTCCGGATCGCTCCCCTATTCTCCTGCATGAGGTATGGCATGATTATGGCCCCACTCCCTTTCGATTTTTTCACTCTTGGCTTGATTTGGATGGGTTCGATCTGGTGGTTCGGGATTCTTGGAATGTCACTTTTGAGGGGGATCTAAATGCTATGGTTGTTTTTAAGAAAAAGTTGCAACCTTTAAGAATAATCTAAGAGCTTGGAATAATGTGAGAAGGCGTATTGCGGAGTCGAAAAAAGTTCAAATTAATAACGAGATCTTGGAGTTGGAGTCGAAAATTGCTAACAATTTAGCTTCTGAAGATGATATACATCTCCGCATTACTCTTTTGAAAGAAGCCCGAGATATTGTGCATGTGGAAAACCGTGACTTTGCTCAAAAGGCTAAGATCAAGTGGGGTATCGAGGGGGATGAGAACAGTAAATTTTTTCATGCTTCGGTTAAACGGCGGAGGCGGCATATGGCTGTTCGGGGGGTTATGGTGGATGGCGAATGGAAGGTGGAGCCGCGTGTTGTGAAACAGGAGTTTCAGCGTCATTATGCATCTCGTTTTTCTAATGGAGGGGGCGACCCTCGCCCTTCCTTTAAGTCGTCTCATTTCAAGTGCTTAAGCTTGTCTGGAGACCAAGTTTCGTATCTTGACGCCCGATTTTCCTGTGAGGAGATTAAGAATGCGGTTTGGGAATGTGGTAGTGACAAAGCGCCTGGCCCTGATGGTTTTTCTTTTAGTTTCTTAAAGCGATACTGGAATCTTATAAAAGATGATGTTTTTAATCTTGTTTGGTATTTTCAAGATGCCGCGATTATCCCTAAGGGGTGTAATCCGTCTTTCATTGCTTTAATCCCTAAAGTTAATGATCCTAAGTTCACGTCAGATTTTCGACCTATCAGTCTTATAGGGTGCCAATACAAGATCATCGGAAAATTGCTAGCTAACCGTCTTTCTTCAGTTATTGGGTCCATTGTGAGTAGGGAGCAATCAGCGTTTATTAAAGGGAGGCAAATCCTTGATGGGCCGTTTATGTTGAATGAAATTATTGGGTATTATAAGGCGCTTAAACGGAAACTTATGGTCTTTAAGGTGGATTTTGAGAAAGCGTTTGATTCTGTGGCTTGGGATTACATTATAGAGGTTATGAGATATATGGGGTTTAGCTCCAGGTGGTGTAATTGGATCAGTGTGGCTCTTTCATCGGCTAGGGCGCTGTTCTTGTTAATGGGGCGCCATCTATGGAATTTGATATCGAGCGGGGACTTCGTCAAGGTGATCCTCTTTCGCCTTTTTTGTTTATGTTAGCTATGGAGGGTTTCCACGTCGGGATCACGGAGGCCGCTAGGGCGGGTATGTTTTGTGGAGCGTCGATTGGTAGTGGGGGGTTGAAGGTCTCACATCTTCTTTATGTAGACGATGCTATTGTGCTTTGTGACTGGAGTTTGGAAAATGCTCGTCGGATTGTCTGTATGCTTAAAGTTTTTCAGTTGGCGTCAGGCCTTAAAATTAACATAAATAAAAGTAAGCTTATTGGAGTGGGAGTTGAGTTTGAGGTGGTTCAGCAATGTGCCAAAGTGATTGGTTGTAATGCTATCCGGATCCCATTCTTTTATTTGGGGGTGCCAGTTGGTAGTAATATGAATCGGGTCGTTGCTTGGAAACCGGTTATTGATAAATTTGTTTCTAAATTATTAACTTGGAAGGCGAAACTGCTTTCGATTGGCGGTAGGCTTACTTTACTCAAGTCCGTGTTGGGTAGTCTTGGAATATACTACATGTCTGTTTTTAAGGTTCCTGCTTCGGTCTTGAATTTGGAGTCGATTCGGGCTAGATTTTTTTGGGGTGCTGATCTGGGGGAGCGGAAAATGTGTTGGGTGGCTTGGAACAAAATCATGGTTAGTAAGGATTCTGGTGGTTTGGGGGTTGGCAGCATATTCTCTCTTAGTAGAGCTTTAATTTTTAAATGGTGGTGGCGTTTTATTGATGATCCGGATAGCTTATGGGTGCAGGTTATTAATGGCGTGCATGGGGGAGGATCTCGGATTTGTACCAGTATGGGTGGCCATAGTATCTGGTTTTCGATTTTACGGGCTTTGGATCATCTTTCGGGTCGTGGAGTTGACTTAAAAAGCTTCTGTAATAGGAAGGTGGGTAATGGTCACAATACTAGATTCTGGTTGGATAAGTGGCTGGGAGATTGTCCGTTAAAAGAGAGGTTTAACAGAATTTTCGCATCTGACCCAAACTCGCAGGCTATGGTGGTGGATCGAAACTCTGAGGAGAAGTTGCAGTTTTTATGTCCCTTGAGGCCGAGAGCTGGCATTCGGTCTTCTCAATGGGAGGGTCTCCTTAATGAGCTGCATCGGTTCCTTTTTTCGGAGATAAGAGACAGATTGGTGTGGGATTTGGATATCTCAGGGTCTTATGTGGTGGCTTCTGCGAGACATTACATGGATTCCTTTTTTCTTGCATATACAGACACTCATACGAGATGGAATAACCTTGTTCCTATTAAGCTTAACATCCTTATTCGGCGAATTGGGTGGGATAAAATTCCTACACGGCTTAATCTTCGGGACAAAGGAGTGGATTTGGATTCAGTTATGTGCCCTGTTTGTTCTGATGTTGGTGAGTCTGCAGAACATTTGTTTGTTGGTTGTCCGCTTCTTGCTCCTCTGTGGCGTCGGATTTCATTGTGGTGGGAGGTTGATCTTCCTCCGTTGATGTCAGTTCATAATCTGATTACTTGGGCTGACGGGGCTCCTTTGCCTGCTGCCTACAGACAAATTTTTGATGCGGTTGTTATTTCCACCTTTTGGATCGTGTGGAGTTACAGGAACAAACTTATCTTTGGAACGGAAAAACCTAAGAGAGACGTTATTTTTCATGACATTGTTTCTAATTCTTTCTTTTGGATCAGCAATAGGAAGAAAAATTGTAATTTTAGTTGGGATAGATGGTTATGTAGTCCCAATATAGCTATTTTGTAATTCTCTCTAGCTCCTTGCTAGAGTTTTAATAAATTCCCGCCGTTCTAAAAAATAGATGTTGTTTAATTTTTCTTTTTTGTTGAATAAAATATCCAATTTAACTTTGTGGCACCGACACAACGTTAGTCATCAATTACACAAGACATAGACATAAACTAAACATATATAATAATTTGACTTGACTCCTTAAAATGATCGAATGAATTTGACTTGATTAATGTGTGTCACTACAAGACAGATTGGCTTTTCCTACGGCCAAATCCGTCGGAAATCATCATCACCGATGGATTTCCGACGGATAAGGCTGTCGAATAGTGCTCCGCCAGAAAACGATATTTTCGACGGATGAGAACTTTCCGACGGACATATCCGTCGGTACAATTTTCCTATTTTTTAAACTCCACGCTTAATCAGATTTTCTTAATCTAAAAAATTAACTTTCCGACAGATTTTTAATATATTTTTATAATTTGATTATTAAAATAGTTTATATATATATATATATGAAAAAAAATCAAGAAAACATTTCCGACAGAATATTCCGTCGAAAATTATTATTATTTACTTTTATTTTTTTAATAACTATAAAAATAATTTATTTTTTTAATTGTGAAAAATCCAAAAAGCATGTCCGACTACATAGATGCATGTGTTGTGTATTAGGGTCAATTAGACAACTAATCACCATTAGAGCCCTATATGAACCACTAGACCACCATTATAGCCAATTATGAGATTTTATGATTTATTAAGACCCAATAACACAAGTGGTTACAATTACGTGTTTGTGTACACGTATCGACTACATACATGCATGTGTTGTCTATTAGGGTAAACTAGACAACTAATTAACCATCGTTATATCCCCACTTGAACCACTAAAACACCATTATAGCCCAATATAATATTTTACGACTCATTAACGCCCAATATAATACCACATATGATTTATTACGTGTACGTGTGTAAATATATACTACAAATATGCATGTGAAGTTTTGTTGGTTCGATAAGACAACTAAGACTCACTATAGTCCAATACAAACCACTAAGCCACAATAAACCCCACAAAGACCAATTTGACATGGATAAGTCTATATGGAGAGGAATTGGGAAAAAAAACACAAAAACGTAATTTTTTAAAAACAATCCGTCACAAATCCGTCACAAAGTTTATGAAATAAGTAAAAAGTAAATATATTTCAAGATATTTCCGACGGAATTATAAAAAATTTAATACTTTTGAAATTTCCGTCGGAAATCCATCGAAAACAAATAAGATTTTTAAAAAACATGGAAGTTTTTAAAAAATATTCATTCAAAATTCTTATTAAAAATTAATAAAAAATTAATAAAACATACATATTTCAAGATATTCCCGACGGATTTCCAACGGAATTATCTAAAACTAATTTTTTTAAATTTCCGTCGGAAATCTATCGAAAAATAATAAAAGTTTTAAAAAACCTTGAATTTTAAAAAATGTTTACTTAATAATCTTATTAATTTCCGACGGAAGCTAAAAAAAATTTATTAATTTAATTTCCGTCGGAAATCCGTCGGAAATTAATAAGAATTTTCTAATTTTATTTTTTTAATTGCTATTTAATTTAATTATTTAGTTGTAATCTTATTATTTATGTGCTAATTACATTAATTAAGTAACTTAATTGGAATTTCACAAATATTTGTGACGGAATTTGGGCGGATACGATTTTCGTTACAAATCCGTCACACACATTTTCGAGAATATAAAATTTCTTCTTTTTTTAAACTTCAGTGGGGGATTTGTGACGGATTTCCGAAGGATTAACACCTTTGTTGACTTTTGTTGAGTTTTCTTGATTCCGTCGGAAATCCGTTGGAAAACTTTCCGACCGAAAATCCGTCGGAAACGTCCGTCGAAAAAGGTCATTTGTTTAGTAGTCTGTATGATCCGGGATAAGCAATTGGGAATGAAAACGCACCAGATAATTTGTGTCCGTCAAATAGCTTGCAGTGAACCTTACAAACACATAACGATAAAAGAGTATATATCACCTTTAATAATTACTTCAGTTTGCCTCGTCTTGTTCTTTTCCCGAACAACAAAACCGAAAGCCCTACTCTTCTTTTATCAATCTGTATAAGAGCATCCACATAAGTCTTGCAAGATGACATGGCATGTCATGTGGCTTGCAAGACCAACCTAAGACAATCCACACGCCTACGAGACCATACTCTTTTCTAAAGTGCTACATCAGCTTTGCAATAATACTTTCCACACACATGCAAGACCAAACTTCTTTCTAAACTAATAAATTACAATATAAATAATATTAATAATTAATGTTTAAACAAACAAACAAATTAATTAAATTAAAAATGTTTTTGTTTAATATATCTATTTTGTGAAAGACCTTTCTAATTTATAAAGATGAAGGTTGTCTTGCAAGACTTTGCAAGCCACATGACATGTCATGTCATCTTTCAAGACATGTGTGGATGCTCTAATCTTTCTAAACTTGAAAGCCCTTTCACAAAATAAATATATTAAACAATAACATTTTTTAATTTAATTAATTTATTTGTTTGTTTATTTAAATATTAATTAGTAATATGTTTATTAAATTTAATTCATTTATTAGATTATTTGAACATTATTAATATTTTTTTAATCCATCTATATTTTATAATTAATTTATTAGTTATATTATAATTATCTATATTATTTATATTATACTTATCTATATTATTTATATTATAATTTACTCACTCCGTCCCAAAATAAATGTCCACAATGAAAATGACACACAGTTTTAGGATTGTGTAATTATTACATTTTTTTAAATAACCAAGTTACATTTTTACCCTTAATAATAGTGAGAAAATTTATTTATCTCATAATTAAGGGTAGAATAGAAAAGTGAAAATTTACTTTTAAAAGTGGACACTTATTTTGGGACAAACTAAAATAGAAATGTGGACACTTAATTTGGGACGGAGAGAGTATTAGTTTAGAAAGGAGTTTGGTCTTGCATGTGTGTGGAAGGTGTTATTGCAAAGCTGATGTGGCACTTTAGAAAGGAGTTAGGTCTTGCAGGTGTGTAGATGATATAAGATTTCTACTATTTTCAAAAGTGTAAAAAAGGTATTAGGGTTCAACCTTCAGTTCAATGAGCAACTTTATCATGATCAATACCTTCTCCAACTCTTTCATATAATTTGTTCAAGGTTTGTGAGGAGATTGCACCTTTTAAGTACACATCAAACTCGATAATTCATAGATCGTCATTTTTTTGTTCAAGAAATTGAAGAAGTCGAAGTCGAACAATATAATCCAGCTATATATGCATCTACAATATTTTTTGGAAAAGCAGCAATTTTATTAAGAGAAGAAACCAAAATACAAGAACCTTACTTTTTTTTGGAAACGGCAATGCATTAGAAAGATCTAAAGCAACGAAGAAAAGGAGAGGTTGTCCAAATAAAGACGTCTTTCAAACTCGTTTTATGCCTATACACCATCCGTCTAAAAGAATTATCAATAATCAAATCGAAAAAGTCTTCTCTCTTAGGCGATGGATTGTCGAAAACAACTCTATTTCGAAAAAACCTTACTGCAAGATGCAAAAACCAACACTAAGAAAAAAACAACAAAAACCAACACGAACGCGGAATTTGAAACTGCTTTAATTAGCTGCATACAATTGACCAAGGGTTTTCTGGTATAGGTTTTCAACATTAGCTAGTTCTGGTTCTACAACAAGCAGTTCAATTACATTTAAAAAATGTTCCCAAATTTTGGGTTTTTCGGCTTTGTTCCGGCATACTTAATAGTCGATATCACAAGGATTTCAATTTTTTGTTTCAAATATACAAATAAACTCACATGGCGATGTCTCTCAAGTGACTTGAACTTGCAATATAAAAACCCTAGAGATCACTGGGTGGCATTAAGCCGATTTCCTTGATTGATATATATGGTTTGAATATGCAGTGAGGTGTAAAGAAGAAAGACATGGAACAAGGAATTGGATAGAAGATGGTGACATGCTGTTGATGATATGTCAATTTAAGGGCACATGCTCTTTCGGGACCATTTGCATTCTTATATATTGGACAATCTTAGCCACTCTTTCGATACTCCTTAGTCCTTAGGTTAAAAAAGAGTTACCTTTTGATTCTGCTGGTTGTTTAATTTAGAATTTCGAAAATATCTTGAAAAGTATGATAATTACATTGATATTAATTAGTACAAAGCATTGCAAATTGCACAGCATATTTCTGGGTGATGTTCATATATGACATGAACATGGGTCAATTAAACTTCCCATTATAATCTAATTAATTAAAGATGGGGTAAATAATTCACTTAGTAATACACAAATATGAGTATATATTAATGGGATAAAGTTAGCATGCCTTTATTAATAATTCACTTAGTAATATACAAGTTGAAATTAAATTCAAACTCATAATTTTAAGTTAATTTGGATGATTATCGTTTAATTAAATAGTTACAAGGGTAATAAACATTGAAGTTATATATATAAGGTGAAATATTCAACAATTTACACCATATATATTTTTTTGTTCCTCCAATATGATCTTTTGTCAGCCATTTTTGCCTCTATTAATTAGCTTCTCAAGACCAAAACATAGATATTTGCATGTTTGACAGTGAAGTAAGAACTCCTTTTCAGTTTTCCTCTTCCCCAAAGTTTTGGCATTGCATTGTGTGGAGAAATGCAAATTTGAAGAGTTCCACACATATACACCAAAAAAATACAAAAATAAAAGAGAATTATGCTTCATTTTTTGTCTTTCCTTGTGTCTTTTTTGTATTGACTTTTGAATATATTACATTGGTTCTTTTTCTGAAAAACATAAAGAAAAAGAACTGAACTTTGCAAGCAAGTATAATGATTTTGAACAAGGTCTTTTATATGTTCATAATTAACCTTTTTGTATCAGAATAATTTATACAAACAATATCTTTTTCTTTTGTTGCAAAAACAATGGTTAATTAGTTTATCATTAAAACTTAACTAGGATGATTTAATTAACAATGTCAATGATATTATGTATTTTTGGTAACTTATATATAATTCATGATGCTCAACTCACATCACTCAATCGATCGGTTGATCTTTAGAAAAATGTAAGTCAACTACTGTTATACATGAAAGTCATAGCAAATTACACTACTTAATTACTGTGCAACAAGCAAACAAGCTAAAGAGAGAAGATGGCATTATGGTGATTTTACAGAAGCCCAAAAGGGTAAATTGGTAAAAACACAAGCAGCTATATCTAGTTTATGGAATCAACACATAGGGTAGCTTCCTCCTCAATTATTCTGAGCATCTGGTGGACTGCACCTGCTATCTCGTCTGCTGAATTGAGCCTGCATCCTTCTTCCACCTGCATATATATTTTCTTTCCCATTTTTAATTTTTTCAACAAAGTCATATATATATATATATATAATTACTGCTGTTGAGTGTTTCCTTAATTTTAATTACAAGACAAACAAACCAAACTAGGAAACAACAACGTTTTTGGAAACAAACATCTTTTTCTACCCATCATTTCCAAAACATTAACGGAATTAGGTCATACCAGGTGGAATTCCCAAATTTACCCTTCCCTCACACCTTTTTATCATCATTATTATTATTATTATTATCTTTTTTTGCCCTAAAAAACCCAAAGATCATATAGTTAATTATGTGATACCAAGTATAAGATTCCATTCCAACTTTAAATTACTTGTACCGTGTAACTTGGATACAAACTTCTTGTTATTTCTTTTTCTTGATCACTATTATAAAATTTTAATTTTCCAAGAAAAAGAAATTTGTGTCTAATGATAAAAATGGAAAGTACTGGTAGTATCTCAAAAGCTGGTTTTTTGCATTGTGAAGTCATCCAATGTAAAGTCATTGTCATTTCCAGCACTTTTTGCATGAACATTATATACATGACCAAGTATTCGTTTTTGTGTATAATGTGTCCGGATGCAATATAGAGTTGTACCGTCCAACCTTACATTGTTATTTCACGTACCTTAACACTGATGGAGTAGAGAACCAAAGGGTCCAAGGTGGTGACATTGAGATGAAGCACAGACAGATGAAGTGTTTGAAAACAGGCCACCATTTTCGAGAGCTGGGTGAGCCGTTTTTGCGATAGGATGCGGAGATTGGCATGCGTTTCAATCAAGGTGACCTCAATATCTGCAATGGCTGCTTTGCTTTTGGAAGTGTATTTGTTGGGGATTTGAGAGCAGGTGTATTGTGGGTAAGAAAAAAATTGCGAAAATGGAGGTGGAGCCGATGATAACTTGGTATTATCTGCGAAATGATCACTGTCTTCTTCTTCTCTTTGTTGTTGATTTAAGAGGAATTTTTGAGCTTCAAGAGATTGCAAGAGATGTTCAAGCTCCTTCACGAATTCTATAGCACCACCAACAATGGAAGCTTGGTCACCCTGAGCAAGAAAACATGTACAAAGGGGTGTAATTAATTGTCATGATTAAGTGTAAGCAAATACAGTGTTTTAATTTGGGAATGAACTAAGGAGTGTTTCTTTTTCTAGGAATAATAATAATTAATTAAGTCAACCATATGAAACTGCAAAAATTTGGCTTGTTATTGTTGTTCATTGCATACATGGAATTAATGGCTTCTCCTAGGGGCCATTTAATTAAATGCATCCGACAAATTGACAAGAAAAGGGATCTCTAAAAAGAAGAGAATGCATGCTTTTAGAGATGAAGCCCTGTTAATTACAGTGTCTAAGATTTTGTACCATGAGAGAGAGAGAGAGAGATGTCAAAGATTCGACTGGTTTGTCCTGGCTGGTACACATCTAGTCACTCTTTCAAACTAGTAATTATTCAACAAGATGTATTATTTTGGTACATGATTTAACTCAAACACAAGGTTGATTTGGCCAAGAATAGTTTATATTGTTTAATTTGTTGGTATTAAATTTGTATATATTATTATTATTATTATTATTATTGAAATACTTTTCTTTGAAAAGAACATAGATGGATGGGCATTGCATTATCTATCAACAAAATTAAACCTTACTAATACATTGTTTAATTGGGAAGTTTATTTCATCAAAAAGTAAATAGAAGATAAAGAAATGAAGCAAGAGCTTTTTCAAGATTTTGAAGAAAAAGAAAGAATTTAAATGAAGTAATTCAAACTACTATTTAGTGGAAATTAAATTGGAATTAATTTTAATTTTCTAAATCCAGACATATCTAAAACATGTTCTTTGATTCATTATTAATTTATTTTGATAAATCTTATCTCCAAAAAGTAAATCAATGATAAACACATATAATAATAGAGCAACTGGATCTGCATTTAATTTAAGTTAAAATAAGGAAAATTAGGAAGCAAACCCTTTGGACGTAAGATTCCGGCATGAGAGACCGCAAGACGGCAAGATGCTCATTCATCTGTTTCCGGCGATTTCTCTCGACGGCAATGTGAGTCATTCTTTGAGTTTCAGCTTCTTCTTTGTTCTTGCAAACCCTAGGTCTTCTTCTCCTCTTCTTCTTCCCTCCTCCTTGTACCCCTAAATTCTGACTGCTGTTGTTATTATAATTACCGTAGTTCTTTTCGTAAGCTTGCACCGCCATAGACATCTTGGCAGTGGTTGTAGTTAGAGAAGAATTGGAGGTCATAATTTCCATGGCGGGCGCAGGTGGTGAGGAGAGTACTTCTTGATTCAAAGGAGGGTTAGGGTTCTGGTTTTCGAGGTGGAAGAAGAAACTAGTGTTGTTAGTGTTAGTGGTTGTGGTTTCAGAGGAGTCATTGCAGCTAAAAGGGGTTGCAGAGATGGTGTCATAGATTATGAAGTTGAGGAGTTCATTGGAAGAAAGTGTTTCCAAAGCCATACTCAGCTCTCTCTTTTTGTTATCTATATAATGTGTGGCAACTTTAGGATTTTGTGCTTTGTTTGTTCACATATATCTATTTATATCATATGAGGGAGGGAGGGAGAGTGGTGTGGTGTGGTGACCTATGCTACCATTATTCAATTGTTTCCTTATCCCCTCTAATTTTAACTTACTTTTTCTCTCCACCGGTAATTAATCAATGAATATTATTATTATCTTTGAAATGTTGTCCTAAACTATGTCTAGACTAATCATTTGACAAATTATTACTGTAAGACATCAACTTTGATTAAAGTTCAGTGGCCACAAGTTGTGTATATCTGGATTCGAACCCTGGACATATGAGATATTCCATCACATCCCCCAGAGCCTTAACCAGTACGCCACAATCGTTGTGGTTATAAATATTATTATTACCAACAATGATTAATTGATTGATAGAACTATCGTTTAATTGAATAAAAATTTATTTGAAATTATCATCTAAGGATTTTACTTTTTAGTTCCAAAAGGCTACTCTTGAATAATATTTACTAAGTTATCAAAGATTGATGTATGAAACAAATGAACGAAAATGTCATCAAATCGATAAAATATGGTTCTAGAAGCTTAATTTTATTGATAGAAAAACACTTATCATGAATTTCATAGTAATTTTTAAATATAATTCAAACTTATTAAACGAAAGAATGCCCGGTTAAACTAATTATACTTTTTCTTATTTTAATCTCAAGATTTTAGCAACGATGCTACTAGGTCGTTATGGGGTAATCTTTTTTAAGTCAAAGTTATATAACCATCAACATTTGACTTTAGAAATTGAAGTTGAAATATAAAATGAAAAAACACACCTTTTTGAAGAGAAAAGGATCATCATCCAAAGATGTTGTAGCCCACTGGTTAAAGGCCTTCTACCCCGGGTTCGAATCCAGGGGTGAGCACGCTAGGATATCAGGGGTGGCCGGATCGTGGGCCGAATCGTGGCCGGGTCGAAGGGGGATTAGTCTGGACTAAGTCCAGGATACCCCCGAAATGTAATTGTCTTTCAAAAAAAAATCATCAAAATGATTCGTATAAAAAGAAAGGCAATTTATAAGTGTCATTACATTAATTACAGTCGTAAATTTTAAACTCTAGCTCTTCATTCGGACCAACAAAAACTTTAAAGTACACTCTTTTAAATAGAAAAAATGTGTCTTGATATATATTAAGTAAATATGTTTAAATATTTATTAATTACCCAAATGAAAATGAATGACTTTTATAGTTCGAATTTTATTGTTTACCAACTTGTTTGGGATTATAATAGCAAGTAAATGCATAATTTTAATTTTGAATCTCTTAAAGGGTAAAATGTTACAAGATGCAGTACAACTGGTTGGCATGGTACTACGCACAACTACCTTTTCTAGACCGCAATGCGAGTAAGGTAGTTTTTTTTGGCACTCTTAGAGTATCTCCAACAGATTCTCTATAATTTTTCTAAAATAGAGACTCAGAGATGAAAATCTCTAAAAAGAATTACATTTAGCTCCAACAGATTTTCTATTTTAAAATTTTCAACATCTATTATATTATTAAAATATTTCTTATATTTATCATCCCAATACATCTTTTAAAAATAATTTGTAAAAAATAATAATAACAAAACCCTATTGGTGAGAATGAATAAAAAAATAGTTTCTCTCTCCTTATATCAAGTTTTAGATAGTTCTCTAAACTTAGAGTTTTTCCTAGTTTTCTCTATTTTAGAGAACATTATAGAGAAGCTGTTGGAGCAATTTAGAGCATCTCCAACAGCATTGCTAAACTAGGAAAAAGTGGGTTTTGGTTTGCATTTCATCTCCAACAGCTTTGCTATATGGTTTGCTAAAATAGAGAATCTCCAAAAAAAATTCTAAATATAGAGAAGTCTTTATATTTCCTAAAATAGGATAGAGAAATATTATTTAATACTTTTCCCACCAAAATTACAATATTTTAATACTTTTCCCACCAAATATTGAATATAATAAATATTTTAATAATATAATGTAATATTGATTCTCTAAAATAGAAAAACTGCTGGAGTTGAAAGGAAATGATTTTAGCAATTTTGACTTTTTATTATCTATTTTAGAAAAAATTTAGCAATGCTGTTGGAGATGCTCTTAGAGAACAAAATATCAATTTTCTCTATTTTAGAGAAGCTGTTGGAGATGCTCTTAGACCATCTCCAATGAAGTCTCTATTTTATTCTCTAAAACATTTTCAATGAACTCTCTATTTGATTCTCTATAATATATAAATGAATAGTAACTCTATAAATATAGAGAGTTACTATTCATAATCTCTATTTTTTTCTAGAGTAGAAAATAGATCATATACTTAAAATATTCTCTTTTAAAGTAGAAAATAAAGTAATTCATTGGAGAAAACATAACTCACCCTTTATTTTTTTACTCTATGATAGCGAGTAAAATAGAGATGCCCTTAGCTAGTGGTTTGGCCGGCACCCGGCAATGACAGGCATTTGAGAAGCATTATCATTTTATTATTAGAGTGTTAGATTCTTAAGATAATCGTGATAATTAAGCATTGTGTGTTATATACAAATAGTGCACCACATTAAATTCCTAGGGCGGGGTTAGACAACAAATTAAAACAAGTTTTATTGTAATATGTAGGGTTGGTAATGGATAAGGGTAAATCCGTTACCCGTTATGTTTCGACCTGTTGGATAAGGGTATGGATAAATAAAGTTTTATCCATTACTCGTTTACCCGAAATTTTAATGGGTAGGGTATGGATAAACGGTTTTTCGTTATCCATTACCCGTTACCCGCTACGATCTATATATATATATATGGTCAGGTTCAAGGGAAAATCTCAAAAAAACGGAAAACTGAAGAACACCCTAGGAGCCCTTCATCTGGACGGTATGCACTTATGTATACAGGTAAATAGTTGACCCTAGGAGCCCTTTTATAGAGTTTTTATAATATTATATTTAGATTATATTTAGATTATAAAATTGTTTACTAGCAAAAATTAGATATCAAATAGTAACTATATTTATGAAATTAAGTTTTTTATATATTTGAGATTTAACAATATCAATTCTTGTTAGCTTCAATCTTCCTAATCATAGAAGTATTTAGAAGTAGTGAAAAATAGGCTAAGTGAAGAAAGCCTCTTACAGAGGCTCTGCCGACATTACCGAGAAATCAAGGTCAAGAAGCTACAGAAGCAGCAGAGGCTTCCTACAGAAGCTCTGTCATACGCACAAAGAAGACCAAAGACTCGGAATCCGGCGAAGACTGCTCCACAGAGGACCAGACCGCAGAACCTCTGTAATTCATTACAGAGCCTCTGTGGTCCTCAATGAAGACTTGGAAGATATTACTGGATACGTTCATCAACTTGCATGGAAAAGTACTATCAAAACACGTGTCAAGCTCTGAGTGGACTCAATAGGGCAAGGTACAAAATAGACGTCTGCGCCATTTAATGCATTTACCAAAAGTACATCTGCTCCATTAAATGCGCATGGCTCAAACAACTGCTCACACCATCCAGTCCACTGTTCACACCATCCAGTTTACTATTCATGCCGTAAAAGGAACAGTGACCTACTTCATAGTCTTCTAAGAGTAGTATAAAAGGAAGTCTCATGTTGAGATCTTCCTAAGGACGAATACACAAGGAATCACTAATACTCTCAAGCTTTATTGTCAAATATCTGAGTGTTATATTCTCACACACCAACAGTTCTTAATCTGTTCTTCGCGTTGTTATTATATATTGAATAACAGTAACTGTTCAAGAAATCCTTTTCATTCTTTACTGTTTTCTTTATATATGTGTGTTCTAATATCTATCAAACATATCTGTTAGTTTAATACGCTTCTGCATCAAACTCTAAACTCAACTAATAGACTGTTAATCTTGATTAAGCGTATCTTGATTAAGCGTATCTCGTATACCTGCTACTGCTGAATCTGCCGAAATCCCCGAACATCAAAAACCAAAGCCAAAAGGGGAGTGGTCAACCGAAGATAAAGCAGAAGATGAAGTTGCTCAGAAAACCAAGAGGACATTAATTATGGCAATACCCAACGAACTCTTTCAATCCTTGGATTCATGTGAAACAGCGCATGATCTGTGGAAAGAACTGGAAAGACAGTTGGAAGGAGGTGCTAAAACACAAAAAAACCGAAGAGCACAGTACATCAATGAATATCATGCATTCAGAGCCTCTGCAACAGAATCTCTGCAAACAACATACGACAGATTCAACTCTCTAATCAACAAGTGCAGAAAATCAGGCATTGACAGAACTTCTGAAGAAAACAATGTCATGTTTTTAAAAAGTCTAAATGAAGAATGGCTCCAGCTGTCTATGTCCCTACAGACAAATCAGGATCTAGACACCTGGACTCTCTCTGATCTTTACGGAACATTAGCCGCACAAGAACCTCAGATAGCACAGGCTAAAACACTAACCATTGCACCATATGCATTGGTTAGTAAAACTAAAGAGGATGCACAGAGACCAAGAAATGATAAAGCCACAGAGGAGAAGAAGAAGGAGAAGAAGAAGATGGTGATAATTGACAGTGAAGAAGAAGAGCAAGCAGAAAAGGAAATAACTCTTGCGTCACTAGCTAAATCTTTAGCTCTATTGACAAAAGAGTTCAGAGGAAACAGAAGAGGTTCCGGAAATGAAAGATATAATAGAGACAACCAGGATGACAGAAGAGACAACAGAAGAGACGACAGAAGAGGAGAAGAATCAAGTGGCCGACAGAGGTCAAGCGATAGAAATTACAGAGGGAATGACCGACAGAGGTTAGATGACTCGGTAAGCCACACGCAGCAAGAATGCTACAAGTGCGGCAAACCTGGTCACTATGCAAATGAATGTAGATCAGAGAAAGGCGGAGACCTACAGAAGTCCAATGATCGAACAGGAAACACTCCTCAAGGGTGTTTTAACTGTGGAAAACCAGGCCATTTTGCGAATGAATGCAGAAGCAGATCAAATCGCCCACAGAGGGACTCTGCTTTCTACAAAAAGAAAGCCGAATATTATGCTCAAAAATCCTTAATGGCAAAAGGACATTCTGAGGAGAACACAGAAGACTTCCAGTCAGACTCTACTTCTGACGATGAACATACCGCCAATGCCCTCTTCTGTGGCATGGCAGAAGTCGACTCCTGCACTGACTCTGAGGTATCTACTTCAAATTCCAACTCTTGTATTACCTCTGTAGATGATAATACACTTAGAATTAACATTGAATTAATTGAACTGAAAGAGATAAATCAAAGTATTCAGAAAAGACTCACTTTCAATGAGAGAGAAGTACGGCTTCTCACTCAAGAAAAAGCAAAGATTTTTGAGGAAAAAAGAGAATAGAAAAGAATTGGAACAAAACTCTAGATCCTTTAAAAAAACAAATTTCTGAATTAACCAATACTTTAAAAGATAAAACAAAAGAACTTTCAGTTTCAAGGAGCGAAACTACTGACATAAGAGCTCTTAAAGAATACTTTCAAAGAGAAAGAGAGGTATTATGGCAAGATTTACTCAGAAGAGAAGTTTTGCTTAAAAACTATAAAAATGCACAGAAAGTTTATGAAAAAATAAACTCACAAATAGGGAGACGAGGTATAGGGTATGATGATATCACCCTAGGTGTTGAAGGCAAAAGAAACAAACCTCTGTCCTCGTTATTTGTGATTGGAAAAACAAACAAACCAGATTTTCCAAATCTAATCTCTGTAAGCAAACGGGCGAAAATCTCTGTGGATCCTTACTTGAAGAAACATAAGAAGATGATTAACGTGTGGTTTGAAAACACAGACTCATCATCTTCAACCTCTGTCAATAGAGGTATCAAACCAAAGAAATATCTGAAAACACAAGATCAGATTGGTATCTTCAAGTTTGGTAAACCAGAGACCCAAACACAGGTTGCTTTTGTCTGTTTGATAAACGTTGAAAAGAAATTATCAGCAGAAGCTCCTGAGTTTAAACCCATTTTTTCAGAAGAAAACTTTAAAAATTTAATTGAAAAAGAAATTTTGGAAATATGGAAATCAAGCGTTTTAGAAAATTTCTGTACATCTTCTATAGATAAAACTCTCACTGAAGAAATCTTATTAGAAACCTCTGCAATCTATGAAAACTATTCTACAGAGGAAGAAAGCTCGTACGATACATGCTCAGAAAATCCAGCCTCTATTGAAAGAATTGACTCAACCTCTGTATACGAGGACGATTCATCCTCTGACAACTCAGAGACTGATTTCAAATCAGGGATAATTCACTGTGACACAGAGGATGTCAAATTCTCCTCTGAAGTTCCTCACAGAACTATTTCTCCAAAAGAGAAACTCACAGAGATTCCAATCTGCCAAGATTTTCTAAATTTGAATCTACATATCAAAACCTCTGCTGAGCTTAAAAAGTTACAGAAGACCTCTATTGATCCTATAAGTTCTAGATTTTCAAAACCCAAGGTTAATAAATCTTTTTCTTCTGTGACAGTGATGAAAGAAGTTCACCACAGAAGCAACCCACAGAAGGCAGGTCCTAAACAGAGCTTTTGCAAACAACATTCGAGTATTCATCGATCTTCTAGTAATAGGAAATCTAATGTAAAGAAAGAATGTAATGCCTCTGTGGCTGAGTTTAAAAAGTTCAATGAAAAGTTCAAGCAAATTACATCTCATATTCAATACTGTCATTGCTTTGATCTTATGTCTAAACTTAATAATCATTTTCAAGTCAAGTCTGTTTACTCTCTACGACAATTCAAAAGTCAAATCCCACAAAGAAACAATCTGACTCTTCTGCAGAGAACAAAATGTATTTCAAGAATGCCAAGGCAAACTTGAAAAACTCTAACAAAATTGGACCCATATGGATATGGGTACCTAAATCTCTGTGATTGTCCTGCAGAAGAAGTATGTGCCAATCTGGTATCTAGACTCCGGATGCTCAAGGCACATGACTGGTGACAGAAGTGCACTATCCACGTACAAAGAAACACAAGATGGTGGATCTGTGACTTTTGGAGACAACAAGAAAGGACACATAAAAGGCTATGGAGTCATAAGGAAAGAAGACGTTTCTGTATACAAAGTTGCATATGTGGATGGCCTTAAGCACAACCTACTCAGTGTAAGTCAACTTTGTGATACAGGATTCAATGTGTTGTTCAAAAGAACTTTCTGCTCTCTACAAAGTGAAGAAACAAGTATGGAACTTCTGCGAGCTGAAAGAATAGGTGATCTATATCTAATGAACTTCAACTCAAAGAACAAAGACAAAGTTTGCCTTGTTGCCTGCATAAGTGAAGAAGCCTGGTTATGGCACAACAGGTTCTGTCACTTGAATTTTCACACATTGGAAAAACTGGTCAAACTTGATCTAGTTAAAGGTTTGCCAAATGTTAAATTCAATAAGGATCATTTATGTTCTGCGTGTGAGATGGGAAAACTCAAAAGAGCTTCCCACAAAGGCAAAACAGGTGTATCTTGCACTAGACCTCTGTACATGCTTCATGTCGACCTCTGCGGTCCCATTGCCATACAGAGCCTAGGTGGCAAGAAATACATACTTGTCCTAATTGATGAGTATTCGCGTTTCACATGGGTTGAATTCGTTAGAAAGAAATCAGATGTTCCAAATATATTGATAAATCAAATGAAAAGAATCCAAGTTCTTTATAATTGCAGAATACAGAAGTTAAGAAGTGACAATGGCACAGAATTTAAAAACTCTGTCATTGAAGCCTATCTTTCAACAGAAGGAATATCACAGAACTTCTCTGCAGCTCGCACTCCACAACAGAACGGTGTTGTCGAAAGAAAGAATCGAACACTTGTGGAAGCCGCAAGAACTATGATGTCAGCATGCGGATTATCAATGAACCTTTGGGCAGAAGCAATTTCTACTGCGTGTTATACTCAAAATCGATCAACCATTGTGAAAAGACACCTCAAGACGCCTTACGAATTGCTTAACAAACGGCGGCCAAACATCAAATTTTTCCATGTATTCGGATGCAAATGCTTCGTCTTAAACGACAGAGATTCAAGAGGAAAGTTTGATGTAAAAGCAGATGAAGGCAAATTCATTGGATACTCTGTCACTTCCAAAGCCTACAGAACATTCCTTACAAAGTCTCACAAGATTGTAGAAAGCATCAATGTTTCTTTTGATGATTCATTCCAAATGACTTCTGAGCAAATAAATTCAGAACTCGGAATTAAAGGGAAATTCTCTGACATCTCAAGAACAAAAGAAGATTTGAATCTTCTATTTTTGGAGATGTTCCACAATGACATTGATCCTTCTGTCGGAACCATCAGAGTTTCTGAAGAACCATCCTCTGTCGGACAAAATCCTACAGGTATGACTCTAACTGGTCCAAATAATGCTTCATCTTCTTCTATAAATACTACAGATGCAATTGCCGAAGCAGAAGAAAGTGCAGAAGATGAAACATCAAGAAAAACGACCACAGAAGCTGCACAAACCACAGAAGAACCAATTACAGAGGGGATCGAGGACCAAGACTATACATCCTCAGAGGAACAAACTCCACCACCACTCGTACCAATCATTCCACAAACGGTAGAATCAACTACCAAGGCACGAAGAACATCAGAGGCTGCACAAGAAGAAACACAAGAAGCCTCTGAAGAAAGTTTTGATGACATTGATGATCATCTTCCACGCACAACTCAGTGGACAAAAAGCCATCCTCCAAACCAAATAATTGGAGAACCTTCTGACTCAGTAAAAACAAGGTCTGCCACTGCAAATTTTTGTTTCTTTACAAATTTTATTAGTGTTATAGAACCAAAGAAGATTTCTGAAGCCCTAGATGACCCAAACTGGGTAGACGCCATGCAAGAAGAACTTCTGCAATTTGAGCGTAACAAAGTATGGACTTTAGTACCTCTGCCAAGAGGGAAACAGGCCATTGGGACTAAATGGGTCTACAGAAACAAGAAGGATGAAGATGGAGTGGTCGTCAGAAACAAAGCAAGATTAGTAGCAAAAGGATATAGACAAGAAGAAGGCATAGACTACGATGAGACTTTTTCCCCTGTCGCACGTCTCGAAGCAATAAGAATATTCTTAGCCTTCGCAGCCCACAGAGGTTTTAAAGTCTATCAGATGGACGTAAAATCAGCTTTTCTAAACGGTGAAATCGAAGAAGAGGTTTACGTAAATCAGCCACCAGGTTTTGAAAGCTCAAAGTTTCCAAGGCATGTATACTACCTTGAAAAGGCTCTATACGGACTGAAACAGGCTCCAAGAGCATGGTACGAACGACTTTCTACCTTCCTTCTAGTCAATGGCTACAACAGAGGTACAACAGATACTACCTTATTCTATAAACGCAAAAATAGTGAGCTAATGCTTGTACAAATATACGTAGATGACATAATTTTTGGGTCTACAAATTCAGAAGAGTGAAATTTTTTTGAAAAACTCATGCAGAGTGAGTTTGAAATGAGTATGATGGGAGAATTAACATTCTTCCTCGGACTTCAAGTCAAACAATCTTCAGAGGGAATTTTTATAAATCAAGCCAAATATGTCTCTGACATACTTTTAAAATATAATCTCTCTGATACCTCTGCAATGAAGACTCCAATGGCCACTGGAAATAAGTTGTTCTTAGATCCAAATGGTATTTCTGTAGAATGTACTCTCTACAGAGGCATGATTGGATCTCTGTTATACTTAACAGCAAGCAGACCTGACATTATGCATGCCACATGTCTTTGTGCACGTTATCAAGCTAATCCAAATAAATCACATTATGATGCTGTAAAAAGAATCTTGAGATACCTAAAGGGAACCAACAATCTTGGTCTCTGGTATCCACAGAACTCTGGTTTTAGTCTTAAAGCTTATACAGATTCAGACTATGGAGGATGCATGCTCGACAGAAAGAGTACCTCTGGGAGTTGTCAATTCCTAGGTGGTAAACTAGTCAGTTGGACCTCCAAGAAGCAGAATTGTGTCTCCACATCCACTGCAGAAGCTGAATACGTTGCTGTCGCTAGCTGTTGTTCTCGGGTTCTATGGATGAAGACTCAGCTAAAAGACTACGGCCACATTCTGTTCAAAATACCCATCTTCTGTGATTCCAAAAGTGCTATTGCTATCTCTGCCAACCCTGTGCAACACTCAAAAACCAAGCATATCGATATAAGGTATCATTTCTTGAAACATCATGTTGAATACGGTACAATCGAAATGCATTTCGTGCCCACAGAATATCAACTCGCTGACTTATTCACCAAAGCATTAGACGAGAAAAGATTCAACTTCTTGGTGGGTAAGTTAGGAATGATTAACATGGTATGAAAATCCTCTGTAAGTATAGCTTTATCTTCTGTAAATAACAAGTAAATACATTGCTTAATTTATTGCTTTGATTGATTCTACTTCTGTATGTAAATTCTTAAAACCTTAAATAGTTCTTAAAATCACAGAGCTTCTGTAAGTCAACTCAGAACCTCTGACGACCCCTACAAAACCTCTGAAAGACCATGACCTATGTTCTATGCAAAACTTATCATTCTTTGATCCAAGCATAGGTCAAGGGGGAGCAAAAGGAAATTACTTGATCTACAGAGGTGATTAGGTCAAGGGGGAGCAAAAGGAAATTACTTGATCTACAGAGGTGATTAGATCAAGGGGGAGCAGAAGGGAACCCTGAAATGATCTAAAGAGATAAAACTTTCAAGGGAAAGCCAAAGAAAAATGTCGATGACTCCATATCGACAGAAGTCAGATATCACTGCCGAGAAAAGAAAAACCAAAAGGTATGTCTCTCGCACAAAAGGTTTTTGGAAAACAATTTTCTAGGACAAGAATTGTCAAATATGTCCTAAATATACTGTGAATAACATTTCAAAAATCAAAAGCTCAAAAAGTTTCACAAAATTCGAATTAGGAGAAATTTAAGGTCATAGAGCTTCTGCTGAGCTCAACAGAGCTTCTGCAGGAAATATGCTCTGTGATCACAAATTAACCTTCTGTCGATCTTTTGGAATGTTATCTCGGAAACCGAAAACGCAGACCATGACCTTCTCGAACAAACCGTTTTTTTAACAGTTTTCTCGGACACAAACTTTCAAATATGTCCGAAAAACATCTCTTAAACCAAATCAAAAATTGGATGATCAAAAATATTAATAAAATTTTTGTTATGAGATTTTTTCTCTCATAGAGCTTCTGCTGGCCCTCACAGAACTTCTGCAAGTTCCAACAGAGCCACAAAACCTCTGTGAAGCAAATTTCTTCACAAAAATCCGATTTTATCCTCTCCAATGCCTTTACAAATGTTTTGGTTAAAGAAGAACCCCACAGAAGTCATGATAACAATGAGATATATGAAAAAGGGATAAACATCAAAGATTTTCAAGATCACAGAGCCTCTGTAAACTACAGAAGCTCTGTCAATTTGATTTCTTGGGCATCTTTGTAGTAATAACGGTTACTTTTACTGCGAGTGAAACTCATATGGCTAAAATCAACCTCACGCGCCTAGCATTAATGGGCCGCGCACGACGTCCTGTCATATTCTGACAAGGCCTACGTGTCCCATTTTCATTGGGCGTACATGGAACGTTTTTATTTGGAAAGTTGAACCCGCCGCTCAAACTCGAGTGCGGATTCCAAACTTTAATCCATTCCCATATATTTTACTCTTTCGAATTCTACCGTTTTACCATCCTATAAAAACAAAGCTTACCCTCTCATAAAACCTTTTACAAACTCTCATCTTCTTCTCCGGCGAAACCCTGCAAAAAGCTTGCAAAAATCTTATTCTTAAAATCAAATGGCTTCATCTTCTCGAGCTACATCCTCTGAACTCTCTCCGGCGAACTCACCGGAACACTCCCCTGCACATTCAGAACATTCTGAAAACCCCAGCCTTGCAAGAAATATTGAACAACAAGATTCCGGGGACTCAGCAGACTTTGCTCCGACGACTCACTTGCAAAACTTTATAGCAAAGGATCATTTCGAAACCATTCTTCCTATAAAATCCAACAACTGCTATTTGGTCCCCTCACCCACTACTTTCGGCGAAGCCCATGCCATACTTCTGAACATCATGGAGAATCATGTCCTCTTCCCTCTACTATCAAGAACCCCTAACAGAATTCCAGTCCGCTATTTGAACCAATTTTGGCAAAGCTGTCGATTTGATAAAGACGATTCTCTTATCAAAGGGTACATTTCAAGACCTGATAAATCTGAGCATCTTGAAATCAAGTTCAACAGAACAATGTTCTCACTTGAATTCAACCTACCAACAAGGGGTCTTCTGGGATTGAAGAGTTATGCAGAGCAACCAACAGACGAAGAGCTCTGTCGATTCGTGGAAATGTTTGGGTACAACACCCAACTACGGAAGAGAAATGACTTCCGCAGAGGCCGATTACCACCTCTGTGGAACACTTTGTTCTCGATTCTTAACAGATGCCTGACAGGAAAGATAGGCAGTATTGACCAGAGCTCACATCAAATCTTGAGCATCATGTATGGGGTTTACTATGATCTTCCACTAGATTATGCGACCATAATGATGCAAGAGATCATAAACACCATCGACAGAAAGTACAACTCGAAAAGGGTCAAAGAGAACGATCCCAACTTTCTACCACCTCTGCAATTCCAAAGAATACTAGGAGTACTGTTCGAACCTCTGCTGCTAATCCAAAATTGGCCAATGGAAGGGCAAACTCCCAAACAGTTCCCGATGAACAAGAATACCCCCACTGATCATGCTGATGGCTACTCACACTGCAGACCTCTGTCAAAGAAGCTTCTGCAATACGCATCGAATAAATCCCTTAAGAAAGAGTATATACGCGATCATAGAACTCCTAAACCAAGTCCTATGACACCCCCGCGTTTAGGTGTCCCCCTAGGAACAATGATAGCAAAACCTCTTTCCACTCAAAAAGAAAAGGATCTGAAGTTAGCAAAGCACATGGCTATTCAACTCAGCTTTATAGCCAAACGTGCAGAACTAATGGGAAAGAAGTCTTCATCAAGAACCTCTGCATTTACTCCAAAAGCTAAGAAGAGGAAAACTGCAGAAGGCACCTCCACAAGCGCTGCAGAAGATCAACCCTCACCTCCTCATACCACAGAAATTGGCTCCTCTGCTCCTCCCTCCTCTCCAAAAATGAAGAAGAAAAGATCAAAATCAACAGAAGAAGGGGCACCAAATCCTAAGAGGAGGAAAACCAAAAAGAGGCATGGTAAATCACTTACAAAGTTGGTAACCATTGCAGAAGAGGAAACTGCTGAAGAAGAAGTTGCAGAAGAAGAAATGGCTACAGAAAGGTATCAATCACCCTATCAATCTCCAGATAGATTTGCTCACCAAGGAGACCTGAACGACTTCTTACAGAACCCTGAAATTGCCAACACCCTAAATACAGCAGGGTGGACGGCACAACCTCTCGACCACCACTCTCCAGAAGAAGATTTCTTCATTTCGGGCATCGACACACATCTGCAAGAAGATGACACAACACCCAGAAATCAACCAGCCGAAACCCCTGTTATTTTACAAAACCCTTTCATTCAAGGATTGGATGTCCACAGAAGAAGTCCAAACCCAGCTTCAGAAGAAATAGAACAAACTGAAGATGAATTGAACAGAGGTGAAATTACAGAGGCTTTTGAGAACATGATGGAATAAGAGAAAGAAAAAGGGGCCGAAGTTGTACAAAAAGAGGGATTAGCAACAACGGAGACAGAAATAAAGATCTTAGAGACAGATTCAGATGAAGAAGAAGTTGTCTGGATACGTAAGGGTCTTTATCATCCACATGTCATGAGATTATTTGGATCTCATCAAATGTATGACCAATTACGACCAAAGCAAGGAACTTCCACAGAACTTAGGGAAGAAGCAAGAAAAGATGCCTGGATAAATAGAGGCACACAACCAAAACCAACTCCCAGTGCAACCCACATTTCTGACACCGCAGGTCTAGCTGCAGAAGGTGTCATTGAAAAAGAGCAGCACAACTCGAACCTACCCCAACCCATCCAGCCAGAGGTTACTCTTTCAACCTCTGTGCCCACAGAAACCGGGGAATCCATTCCTAGGGAGTCTCCTCAAAGAGACTCACCTATAGTTCGTGATCAATTGCCCCAGATCACAGAAGAACGCCCAACAGAGGAATTTGTTTCCTCTGCCACGCACTTGTTAAGACCCACACTTCTTTCAGAGAGAAGTAGAGAGCACAAAGACAAAGAGACTCTAGACAAGTCTCCTAGTCAACAGAAGGATATTCCAATACCCACCTCTGGAGTGGATTTGGACAATGTTCTTCTCAGAACTTCTGTAGGGATTGAAACTCATGTTTCTTCTCAAGGATCTGAAGGAAATCCTTCCATTCTCAACGTACAAACAGGAATGAAAGAAGGTATCCCAGGAACAGGGATTCACTCTGGAGACGAATGTGTTCCTCCAGAGGTTACCACCGGAACACAAGTTACAAGGAATGAGTTCTAAACCCTTGAAACCTCTGTGAACCAAACCTTGAAAGAGTTGCAAAGCTCTTTCAAATCTTTTGCAGAGACAACATCACTGGCACTGCTAAACCTAAACACCAAAATGGACAACCTGTCCACAGAGGTGAAAACTGCCATCTCACAGATGAAGTCTGCTGCTACTGCATCCACCACTTCTGCCGCAACAACTACTCCTTCGATTGAGAACTCAATCAACAAATTCCTTGATCAATTGAACAAACAGACTTCAGTGTCAACGGGCATCACTCCTGCAGATCTACAGAAGGCCCTACAAAAAGTTCAAGAAGAAGCCATGCGAAATACCATGCTGATGCAACCCAAAGACTACATGACAAGAGCACAGCTGACAGAGCTTGGGCAGAACGTGATTAATCAAGTGACAGAAGTCATCCTTTCCTTCACCACTGCCAATGCTAACTTCGTCAAAGATTTCAGAGAAAGTGTAGGAAGGATGAGATTCAAAACAGAGGCAGAACTAGCAACTCTTCTTGGCCTCTGTGATGATGTCTGCGCGAAACTGATCGCTGCTGGAGCCACAATGCCAAAGAAACCCGATGCTTCCTGCAGAGCAGAGGGTACGTCAGACAAGGGTCAGGATGACTCTGATGATGATGACCATCCTGGTCCATCAGATCATCCTGAGGGGGAGAAAACTACAGAGAAAACTGCAAGCAGAGGACTTACAGGTCCACCAATAGCCGCAGAACCTCTGAGTCAAGCACCTCCAGAACAGACCCGACAACAACAAACCCAAAAGACCACAGAGACAACACCCATCTCTGTGGAATCATCTCCTGACGAAACCAAAACTCCAGAAGCAGAACAGCAAGCCACAGAGGCAACAACCGCCCCTGAGGTAATCATTTTGGAAGAAACAGATGAACCAACCACAGAGAAAACACCCACCTCTGTGGAAACACCCCAAACCATACCCAGAAGAAAGTCGATTGCCACCAAACCAAAAAGAGCAACGACCTCTGCTTCTGACATTCTGAAAAGGATGCACACAACAATGAGTGATCGTATGGTGAAGAGAGAAGAAGAAAGGCACAGGTTCACTTTAGCTTTCAGAATGGCAAGAAGATTCAATGACAACACTTCATCAACAGAAACTGAGCTCACAGAAGAAGTCATCAAACAACCTCCAACAGAGGTTACAGAGCAAGTCAAGCCAACAGAACCATCGCCACAAAAGTCCTCTAAATCACAATCGTCAAAATCCACAGAGGAAACCTCTATCAAACCAACAGAAGTGCCAACCTCAAAACCCACAGAAGCAACAGGTTCTGCCACGACAATAGCAAAAGATAAGGGCAAAGGGATACTGACAGAAGAGCCAAAGAAGAAGAAAACATTGCCAAAGCCAACAGAAAAACTAATGAAGAGTGCGTTTGACGCCTTTCAAACCCCAAAACCCGAAGAAGTTGACTGGGCACATGGATTGAAGCCTCTGTCAGAAATTCCTCTAACTGGTAGAGCTGCAGAAGTTGTTCAACAGATGGAGAGTCTCAGGAGACAAATTCCACGACCTGGTCCAACACATGAAGAGATGGAAGAAGTGGTATACAAATACCTCTACAAACAATCCTATCAGACAAATCATCCAGTAGATCATGTGACAGATCCAAGGATCAGAGAAGAATTTGAGAACATCTTCACAAGAACAAAGCCAAGAACCAAAGCAGATGTCTTCTCGATTCACAAAATCAAAAAGGTGATCTTCTGCAGATTCTCCTTCACAAGAACCTATCCAAGGGTCAGGTACAATCTTTACAAAGTCAGAAGAGAGAACAATTCAGAATCTACCTTCGCTGATGCTGACTTAAGAAACATCAATCCTTACGATCTACCTGACCTTCTGCAATGGACAAAAGACAACTACAACACAGAGCCTAATACTAGAGCCTATCAAGTGTTGAGAAAAGCGATGAGGGAAAAGCTTCTGCTATACAGCATGATAGATTTTCAGCTGGGAAAAGATCTTGGTCTCAAACATCTAGATCTACGACCACCAGAAGATCGCTGCCCACCAGACGCTGTGCCCAACTCAATCATCAGAGAACCAAGATTTGGGTTAGTATTTCAAAACCCACAACACCAGGTTAAACTTTTTGTACTCATGGATTGTCAGAAGTACGCAACCAGTACTCTGAGCAAATTCAGAGCAAGCCTTGTAAAATACAGAGGTACAGAGAAAATGGATAGAGATGATGCAGATACTTTCATCAGAGAAATAGACTCAACAATCCGCCTAAGAGAACTCTGCATCAGATTCTACAAAGAGATCAGAAAAGTCGGCAGAGACAACAGAAGCTACAACGATTTCAAAGATGCCAAAATCTGATTCTCAGACCTCCAATCTCTGCAAACAAAGTTTTATCTTTCATTGTACTCAAATGTAAAATGCCTCTGGCATATTTCTAAATGAAAGAAATTTCGAGGTATTGTTTAACCTCTGTCTTATCTAACTTAGCCAAACTTAACTCAAGTTCAAATTTTTTATTTTTCACTACTTAGGGGGAGATTGTTAGCTTCAATCTTCCTAATCATAGAAGTATTTAGAAGTAGTGAAAAATAGGCTAAGTGAAGAAAGCCTCTTACAGAGGCTCTGCCGACATTACCGAGAAATCAAGGTCAAGAAGCTACAGAAGCAGCAGAGGCTTCCTACAGAAGCTCTGTCATACGCACAAAGAAGACCAAAGACTCGGAATCCGGCGAAGACTGCTCCACAGAGGACCAGACCGCAGAACCTCTGTAATTCATTACAGAGCCTCTGTGGTCCTCAATGAAGACTTGGAAGATATTACTGGATACGTTCATCAACTTGCATGGAAAAGTACTATCAAAACACGTGTCAAGCTCTGAGTGGACTCAATAGGGCAAGGTACAAAATAGACGTCTGCGCCATTTAATGCATTTACCAAAAGTACATCTGCTCCATTAAATGCGCATGGCTCAAACAACTGCTCACACCATCCAGTCCACTGTTCACACCATCCAGTTTACTATTCATGCCGTAAAAGGAACAGTGACCTACTTCATAGTCTTCTAAGAGTAGTATAAAAGGAAGTCTCATGTTGAGATCTTCCTAAGGACGAATACACAAGGAATCACTAATACTCTCAAGCTTTATTGTCAAATATCTGAGTGTTATATTCTCACACACCAACAGTTCTTAATCTGTTCTTCGTGTTGTTATTATATATTGAATAACAGTAACTGTTCAAGAAATCCTTTTCATTCTTTACTGTTTTCTTTATATATGTGCGTTCTAATATCTATCAAACATATCTGTTAGTTTAATACGCTTCCGCATCAAACTCTAAACTCAACTAATAGACTGTTAATCTTGATTAAGCGTATCTGGGATCCAACAATTCTAGTTCAAAATGAAATTATGTTTCGTCATTTATCCATTACCCGTTTCGTTACCCGCTATTTTAATGGGTAGTGTAGGATATGGATAAGGGTTTTATGAGACGGATAATTTCCCGTTTCGTTACCCGCTATTTTAAATGAATTAGATAACGGATTAGCCCTTACGTTACCCATACCCCACCCGTTGCCAGCCCTAGCAGTATGATTTAAAAGTTCAATCATCTTAAAAACTTTTTTATAATATCACCTTTTGAATTAATTAAGTTATAGGGAAGCGTTAAAAAAATAAGTTATTTTTTTTAAAGGCATTTGCACTTCAGGGGGTATCCCGAAAGATCAGACTAATCCCCCCACGACCCACGACCCGACCCATAACGGCAGGCCCACGATCAGCCCCTTGATTCGGGGATACTTCCGCGTGATCACCACGGGGTTCGAACCCGGGTAGTAAGGGCTTCCACCACTTACCCCCCAGGATGTTACCGAACCACTGGGCTACAACATCTTTGGTATGTTTCAGTAATGCTTATAAACAATTCTTCAAAAATGTTTTTAATTACTATTTAGAAAGAAATTTTTTTTTGATATCTTAAACTTGTAAGTAATACTCCTAATTGATTATATTTTTAATTATAATGTACATGTTGGTGCATCATTATGTTGTTTACTCAGGTAAGATCTAAGGTGAACTTTCTTAGGCTGCATTTGGTATATGGGATGAGACAGAACATGATGGGATAAAATATATTGTCTTACGTTTGACGATATATAAGATAAGACAAAAATTCACTGTTACACTTTTGGTGTGACATATGAGGCAAGGAGTGAGACTAGGTGATACAAAAAAGATTTGTTCATGTTCCACCAAAATAGGTGGAACAAGATTGGACAAGAATGAGACATAAATTAAAATATTACTATATAACCCTCATTTGATGTATACCCTTAATATGATATTCATTTTAGTAGTCACTACCGCTAGTCGCGACCGCCGCCACCACCGGTAGCCATCGTCGGCCACCTCCACCTCTTCTTCCATTACAACAACCTCCTCCACCACTACAACCTCACCGTCGACCATTGATCATTGACCAACGACCACCACCATCCATCGCCTCCTCCACAAACATCATCGGCCACCTGCCACCACCACCGTTTGCCAATTGATAAGGATCTTCCAAACCTAATAAAACATAATTTTTCCTTTGTAAGAATCAGGTTTTTTCAACCTGCCATCAATGATATCAAATTTTTCATTCAAATTTGGAACTATTATATACGTATGTATTTATGTATACAAAAATTGTGTAAAAATGTTTACAAATTAAATTATTTACATTATTTAAGTTAGTTATAACTATTATAAGATATATATGAAATCATCAAATAACTTTTTGGGGGAACTTTTCTAGTTCTGTTATTTTCAGTCCTAATCGTACAAAACACCAATCATGTCAAGTCCTACTCTCTTGTTCTGTCTAGTCCAATCATGTGTACGTACCAAGCGTTACCTTATGCCCATAAGCGATAGGTGAAATTTTCACCAACATTTGGATGGAATATATATATGGTGGTTAGGTTCAAATAAGAAGCTAAACATTTTGAAAAAAACGAGAAGTTTCAATATCATATATGATTACATGCATTATACACAAGTTTAATCATATATAATTAAACAATGTTGCATCGAATGTACATAGACGCTTAATCATATATGATTAAACACACGCAAATGAGTTTAATCATATATGATATTGAGATTTCCCATTTTCTCGCAAAATGTTTAACTTCTCGCATGATTCTTCCTATATATATGTGTCGATACAAACGAAAGCGAAAATGCGAGAAATCTTATTATCAGATATGATTACACATCTGATACACAAGCTTAATCATATATGATTAAACACATGTTGCATTGAAAACACATAGACGCTTAATTATGTATGATAAATGATTAAACACATGTTGCACCATTGACAACAAATAGACGCTTAATCATATGTGATTAAACACACCCAAAGAAGTGTAATCATATATGATATTGAAATTTCTCGTCTTCTCGCAAAATGTTTAACTTCTCACATGATCCTCCCCCTCCCTCTCTCTCTCTCTCTCTCTCTATATATATATATATATATATATATAATATAGAGGAAGGTTTAAACGAGAATGCTAATTATTTAAGAAAACACGAAAACGACCGCTCATATGCAAATCACATGTGATTTTACACTAACTGCAAAAAATTGGACGCGACGACTTTGGCCGCGAGTTAAAGTCGCGTGAATCATATATGATTATGTACATTAGCGGTCGTTCTCATGTTTTCTTAAATAGTCGGTGTTCTCGTTTGAAACCACCTTACTATATATATAAATACACTTTCATACAATATACTTGCTTTATGTACATATATAGAGTCCAACAACTTATAGGGTTATTGAGCATGGTGTTCATGAGGTTGAGTGGTACATAGAAAGTTAAGTTCATATGGTTTGACTTGTAGATTGTAGTAATCTAAGAGCATCTCTAACCTTAACAGTATAAAAACACCAAAAATTGTAGGCCTTCAAACATATAAAAAATCTTCCAATTCCAACCACATGCTATGGAGAGGTTGGATTACTGGGTGTCTCGAAAATTCTACGGCCTCGGTGCTAGTCAATGGGTCTCCAACTAGGGAATTCAAGACTTTTCGTGGTCTTCGTCAGGGAGATCCCTTATCTCCTTTCCTTTTCATTTTGGCTATGGAAGGTTTGCATGCGGTTACTCGAAAAGCGGAAGAAAAGAGATTTTTTTATGGAGCAACAATTGGCAAAGGTAATTTACCTTTATCTCATCTTTTTTACGCAGATGACACAGTTTTTCTGGGGGAATGGTCTCTTTCTAATGTTAGAAATATAGTGTGTATTCTCCGATGTTTCTATTGTTGATCCAAACCCTCAGTGATTTGATAATGACCCTCTCTTATACTTAGTGAAAATTGTAAGTAAACAATATGTATCAGAGTTTCACTATCGCTGATAAGTACTAAGATCTTCCAGTACCGCTGATAGGAACTCTCGCTCTTTAAAATAAACATTCAGCGAACACTGTTCATCATTAATGCTCTGAGTCTGTTCAGTCATTATGATGATCGCTGATAAGTTAGTTGTTTACTTATGATCTCTGAAGACAAGTTTCACGTCAACAAAGGTTCTACGCTGAAGTCGAAGATCAAGCTCAAGAACCAGCGACAAGTCTCCTAATGAACTGATGCGGATCAGCGAAGACTCAGATTTGTCCACTCAACGTGAAGTATCAAGTACAAGACTTCAGCTATCGCTGAACTTTATCATTCGCTGAATAGAAAATGATAATCGCTGAATCAACGAAAGCTGGTCATGAAGTCCTCCGTACAAAGTACTTTTGTCTTAACCACCCTTGCACGCCTCCGTACGAAATGTCAGAAAAGAACCTCCGAAAATCTGAAATCGTACAACCACTCTGATACTACACTGTTCATCCTTACGGCTACTAAGGTTGTCATCAAAAGTCAATGACATGCAACCAACCAGCTGATGACACGTGTAAAATATATACTGAATTGCATTAAATGCATGCAGTATATAAAGAGATGAACTCACTTCATTTGAAGTAACTTGCTAACTCTGGACAAGTTCAAATCTCTTATCTCAGATAGGTTATTATTAGTAATTTCCTTATCTCTCTTAGTGCAAGAAACCTTAGTGTTCCAACTTGTTTAGATTTAGGTTTATCGAAAATTCTACGGCCTCGGTGCTAGTCAATGGGTCTCCAACTAGGGAATTCAAGACTTTTCGTGGTCTTCGTCAGGGAGATCCCTTATCTCCTTTCCTTTTCATTTTGGCTATGGAAGGTTTGCATGCGGTTACTCGAAAAGCGGAAGAAAAGAGATTTTTTTATGGAGCAACAATTGGCAAAGGTAATTTACCTTTATCTCATTTTTTTTACGCAGATGACACAGTTTTTCTGGGGGAATGGTCTCTTTCTAATGTTAGAAATATAGTGCGTATTCTCCGATGTTTCTATTGTTGATCCAAACCCTCAGTGATTTGATAATGACCCTCTCTTATACTTAGTGAAAATTGTAAGTAAACAATATGTATCAGAGTTTCACTATCGCTGATAAGTACTAAGATCTTCCAGTACCGCTGATAGGAACTCTCGCTCTTTAAAATAAACATTCTGCGAACACTGTTCATCATTAATGCTCTGAGTCTGTTCAGTCATTATGATGATCGCTGATAAGTTAGTTGTTTACTTATGATCTCTGAAGACAAGTTTCACGTCAACAAAGGTTCTACGCTGAAGTCGAAGATCAAGCTCAAGAACCAGCGACAAGTCTCCTAATGAACTGATGCGGATCAGCGAAGACTCAGATTTGTCCACTCAACGTGAAGTATCAAGTACAAGACTTCAGCTATCGCTGAACTTTATCATTCGCTGAATAGAAAATGATAATCGCTGAATCAACGAAAGCTGGTCATGAAGTCCTCCGTACAAAGTACTTTTGTCTTAACCACCCTTGCACGCCTCCGTACGAAATGTCAGAAAAGAACCTCCGAAAATCTGAAATCGTACAACCACTCTGATACTACACTGTTCATCCTTACGGCTACTAAGGTTGTCATCAAAAGTCAATGACATGCAACCAACCAGCTGATGACACGTGTAAAATATATACTGAATTGCATTAAATGCATGCAGTATATAAAGAGATGAACTCACTTCATTTGAAGTAACTTGCTAACTCTGGACAAGTTCAAATCTCTTATCTCAGATAGGTTATTATTAGTAATTTCCTTATCTCTCTTAGTGCAAGAAACCTTAGTGTTCCAACTTGTTTAGATTTAGGTTTATCGAAAATTCTACGGCCTCGGTGCTAGTCAATGGGTCTCCAACTAGGGAATTCAAGACTTTTCGTGGTCTTCGTCAGGGAGATCCCTTATCTCCTTTCCTTTTCATTTTGGCTATGGAAGGTTTGCATGCGGTTACTCGAAAAGCGGAAGAAAAGAGATTTTTTTATGGAGCAACAATTGGCAAAGGTAATTTACCTTTATCTCATTTTTTTACGCAGATGACACAGTTTTTCTGGGGGAATGGTCTCTTTCTAATGTTAGAAATATAGTGCGTATTCTCCGATGTTTCTATTGTTGATCCAAACCCTCAGTGATTTGATAATGACCCTCTCTTATACTTAGTGAAAATTGTAAGTAAACAATATGTATCAGAGTTTCACTATCGCTGATAAGTACTAAGATCTTCCAGTACCGCTGATAGGAACTCTCGCTCTTTAAAATAAACATTCAGCGAACACTGTTCATCATTAATGCTCTGAGTCTGTTCAGTCATTATGATGATCGCTGATAAGTTAGTTGTTTACTTATGATCTCTGAAGACAAGTTTCACGTCAACAAAGGTTCTACGCTGAAGTCGAAGATCAAGCTCAAGAACCAGCGACAAGTCTCCTAATGAACTGATGCGGATCAGCGAAGACTCAGATTTGTCCACTCAACGTGAAGTATCAAGTACAAGACTTCAGCTATCGCTGAACTTTATCATTCGCTGAATAGAAAATGATAATCGCTGAATCAACGAAAGCTGGTCATGAAGTCCTCCGTACAAAGTACTTTTGTCTTAACCACCCTTGCACGCCTCTGTATGAAATGTCAGAAAAGAACCTCCGAAAATCTGAAATCGTACAACCACTCTGATACTACACTGTTCATCCTTACGGCTACTAAGGTTGTCATCAAAAGTCAATGACATGCAACCAACCAGCTGATGACACGTGTAAAATATATACTGAATTGCATTAAATGCATGCAGTATATAAAGAGATGAACTCACTTCATTTGAAGTAACTTGCTAACTCTGGACAAGTTCAAATCTCTTATCTCAGATAGGTTATTATTAGTAATTTCCTTATCTCTCTTAGTGCAAGAAACCTTAGTGTTCCAACTTGTTTAGATTTAGGTTTATCCTTAATCTTGTTTCCGCAACAAGCTGTAAATTGTTAATGATTTATCAATAAACAATTTAGAAAAGTAAAATCTGTGTGTTTGTATTCAACCCCCCCCCCCCCCCCCCCCCTTCTACAAACTTGTTTAGGCCTTCGGGACCAACAAGTGGTATCAGAGCAGATTTGTTTAATCTCATAAACAAGATCTAATCTAAGATATTTCTCTTCCTTGCTATTATCTGAAAATGGCCACCAATACAAACACAAATTATATAGACAATGGTTCTCTTGCAAAACCCCCTAGATTTTCCAGAGATAACTTCAACTTATGGAAAAATAGGATGACACTCTTCTTAGAAGGTGTAGACCCTATTATGCCTTACTATATTGAGAATGGTCCATTCATCCCTGTAAGATTTGATGCTGCAGTTCCAGGCACTGAGAATAGACCTGCTATTCCAGAAAGGCTGGTACCTAAAGAAATCCATCAATGGACTGACAAAGATAAGAAAGAAAGTGGCTATAGATACAAAAGCCAGATCCATACTATCCATGGCTCTTCCTGATGAAGTCTACCATTCCGTCATGAATCTGAAAACATCAAAAGCCATGTGGGACACAATATGTGTTCAGTATGAAGGAACGTCTGAAGTCCAGGACTCAAGAAAGATCAACCTGGTAAGACAATACGAAAGCTTCATTTCTGGTAAGAATGAAACTCTCTCTGAAGTTCACCAACGTTTTAATTGTTTAATTATAGATCTGAAAACTGTTGGTAAGGAATATTCTAACTTTGAAGTGCTGACAAAGTTTCTAGAATGTTTACCTGAAAGCTGGGACAATTATTCCATGTGTCTCAAGCTGTCAAAGAATCTAAGATCAATGACCCTTGCTACCTTATATGGCACGTTGCTGAATCATGAGCAATCAAGCCATCTTAAGAAGAATCTTGTAAAAGATTCCAAAAGCACCCCTGTTGCTTTAATCTCAGAGGAACCTTCTACTCAGCGACCCTCGGTCACTATCACTGAGTTAGAGAGTAACTCTGAAAGTTCATCAGATTCTGATTTTTCAGATGATGAATCCTTGGCTCTCCTAACCAAAAGGTTCAGGAGATTTGCCAAGAAGAAAATGTTTAGAAAGAACAAACCTCTTTCCATAGCTGACAAGCCTAAATCATCAGTTTTTGTTGATAAGGCTACTGCTACTTGTTTTAACTGCGAAAAGATAGGACATTTTGCTAACGAGTGCAGGTCTAAGAAAGTTTCTAGACCCTCGGTTTTTACAAAGAAATCCTTTGTTCCAAGGAATAAAGATGACAAATACTCAAAGCTGAAAGACAAATATGTGAAGCTGAAAAGCTTTAAGAAGAAAGGCAAAGGCCTGATGGCTGACTATGATTGGGTTGCTTCTGATGAAGAAGCATCATCATCTGACTCTGAAGATGATGAAGCAAATCAATGTCTCATGGCCAAGATTGAAGAAGAGGAAGAAAGCTCAGACATTCCCTCCACTTCAACATCTGCCATTCAGGTATCACCTTCTTTCTTTACCAATATTGCAAATATTGATGAAGCTGATAGTCTCTGTAAGATCGATCTCTTGACTAGAAGTTTATACGAAGCCATGAACGGCAAAACTGTGGTTGAAAACCAAAACCTTGATCTCGCTGAAAAGCTTAAAAATTGTCACCTTCAAATAGAAAAGCTTTCTAAAATTGAAGAAGATTTTAAAGATCAAGTATATTTAAATCAGCTAGTCAAAATCGAACGAGCAGAAGCTATCGCTGCATTAGAGGCTGAAAAAGCTACTGTTGAAGGATGGTGTAATTCTTCAACAAAGATCACTGAGATAATTAAGGCTCAGATTCCTCTGAGTGATAAACGTGGTCTGGGTTATAAATATGATACTCCAAAACCAACCACTGAACGTTCAATGCTTAAATTTGGAACGTTCGTATCCTCAGTCGCTGACACTTCATCATCTCAGTGCTCATCGTCCATTACACCAATCCCTGAGGAAACTCCTACCTCCTCAAAAGGTAAGGAGAAAATGGTTTATTCAAAACCTACCTCTGTCTCTAAAGACAAAGGTAAAGGAATTGTTATTTATCAAAATCCTCAGAAGGGTACCTTAGTACCAAAGCTGAATGCTTCTAAAGCTTCAGTGACCTACCCCTCTGGATCTAGAAAGATGATCTCTGGATCTATTCAGCGATCTACTCCTAGACTCAGAGTGGATGTCCTTGGTAAGAAATCTGAAGAACTGAATGTTCGTCCCATTTCTAAAGCCAATAGTTTACTTGGTGCTGGCTCTTCCAATTCAAAATTAAAAGCTCAGCATTCAAATGGTCCTAGAACTACTTTTAGCTATATGAAATGTTATCACTGTGGACTCACTGATCATATTGCTAGTAAGTGCCCCACAGCCACCAAAGCTGAAAATATAGCTAAGGTGAAGATTGCCCCCAAGGAAAAGAAGACCAACCCTGGTGCAAATCAGGTCAAGGTGAATTCTACCACCGAGGTTAAGAAATTAACCAAAGTAAAGAAAGACAAAGTTGAATCTTCAAATGCTGCGAAGAATGCTGAACCTTCTATTCCAATTACTTCCACTGACAAACGTGTATACATGGTTAAGTGGGTACCTAAGAAAAACTAATCTTCCTTTGTATTGCAGGTTAAGAAGGGTATCTGGTATCTCGATAGCGGATGCTCTAGACACATGACTGGTAAGAAAAGCCTGCTCGCTGAATACAAAGAAGAGAAAGGTCCCTCTGTGACTTTCGGTGGAAATGGAAAAGGACATACCCGAGGGTATGGTGTACTTTCAAATGGTACAACCTCCTTCAGAAGAGTCGCATATGTTGAAGGGCTGAAGCATAATCTTCTAAGCATCAGTCAGCTTTGCGACATGGATAACAAAGTAATTTTTACTAAGGAATCCTGCTTTGTCTCTGACAAAAAGGAGAAGATAGCTCTCAGCGGTTATCGTTTGGAAAATGTTTATGTAATAAACATGGACTCAACAACCACTGAGAACTCATGTTTCTTCTCAAAGGCCTCATCTGATGTCAACTGGCTATGGCATAAGAGGCTCTCTCATCTAAATTTCAAGACACTGAACACTCTTTCGTCAAAAGAGTTAGTCACTGGTCTACCTCAGCATTCATACGCCAAAGAGTCATTATGTTCAGCGTGTTAAAAAGGGAAGCAGACCAAAGCAAGCTTTAAATCAAAGCAAGTTTCCTCAGTGTCATCTCCTCTACAACTACTCCATATGGATTTGTTTGGCCCTGTTAACAAACAATCCATCGCTGGAAAGAAATATACGCTGGTCATAGTTGATGAATTCTCTCGCTTCACTTGGGTAATGTTTCTCCATTCTAAGAGTGACACCCCTGAAGAACTCATCACCTTTGTTCGGAAGATGGAAACCCTGAACAATCTGACCGTTCACTCAATAAGGAGTGATCATGGGACTGAATTCAAAAACAGTTCTCTTGATTCCTTCTTTGAGAGTAAGGGTATTTCTCACAACTTTTCGTCAGTGAGAACACCGCAACAAAATGGAGTCGCTGAAAAAAGAAATAGAACAATTATTGAAGCTGCATGTTCAATGCTCAACGATTCTCACATGCCTACTCAGTTTTGGGCAGAAGCTGTCAACACTGCTTGTTTTACGCAAAACAGGTCGCTGATAGTCAAAAGATTCAATAAAACAGCCTATGAACTTTTTCATGGGAGAAAGCCCTCGATCAGCTTTCTTCACATCTTTGGTTGTCAGTGTTTTATACTGAACAATAGAGATGCTCTTGGAAAGTTTGATCCTAAGGCTGATGATGGAATCTTTCTTGGATACTCCTCAGTCTCCAAAGCCTTCAGAGTCTTCAACCGTTGAAGACAAACTGTAGAAGAAACTATTCACGTCACGTTTGACGAATCCCGTTCAGCGAACTCTAAACCGAACGCTGATACAGAAGAACTGAATCAATTGATGTTTTCTCATCTTGGTGATTCAGAAGATATTCCCACTCCTCATGCTCACACCTTAGATAATGATGGTCCTACTATCATTCCAGATATGCAGAATAGTGAAGCTGAAACATCTTGGGTCTCAGCTGTTCCTATAAACACTATACCTGCAGTTGATCCAAATGTCTCAGAAATTCCATCTATTTCTCAGCAATCAGTGAATGAAGTGACAAATGCAAACATTCCTCTCTTAGCTGATAATCCAGAAGTAGTTGAAGCCTCATCTTCAGTTTCTCCAGTTTAGACTGAGTCAGCGACGTATGCTCCGGCTCAGCGATGGACTGTAAATCACCCAATCGATCAAATTCTTGGTGATCCAAACGCTGGTATTCAGACTCGTAGAAGTGCAGGTAATATTTGTTTATTTGTTAACTTTATTTCTCTAACTGAACCAAAGAAAATAGATGATGCCCTCAGAGATCCAAACTGGGTCAGCGCTATGCAAGAAGAGCTGACTGAATTCGAAAGAAACAAAGTTTGGAAACTCGTTCGTAGACCAACTGACAAAACGGTGATAGGCACTAAATGGGTCTATCGAAACAAGTTGGACGAACATGGTACTGTAACTCGCAACAAAGCTCGTCTTGTTGCTCAGGGATACAGACAAGAGGAAGGCATAGATTATGACGAAACATTTGCTCCAGTAGCGAAACTTGAATCTATTCGTCTTTTCTTAGCATATGCTGTACACAAAAACTTCACTGTACATCAGATGGATGTTAAGTCAGCGTTTCTGAATGGAAAGCTAAATGAAGAAGTTTATGTGGAACAACCTCCAGGATTCTCAGATCCTAAGCGTCCAGGTTATGTTTATAAACTGGACAAGGCACTTTATGGCTTAAAGCAAGCTCCACGTGCATGGTATGACACTCTTTCCTCTTATCTCCATATTGAAAATTTTGAGCGAGGTAAGATTGACAAAACTCTATTTTTTAGAAAAGTGAAAGGTCATATCATTCTAGTTCAAATATATGTTGATGACATTATATTTGGTTCTACTAACCCTGAGCTTTGTACTCATTTCGCTGATAGAATGAAAGATGAGTATAAAATGAGCATGATGGGTGAACTAACATACTTCCTTGGTCTTCAGATTAAGCAGACTCAAAAAGGAACCTTTATAAATCAGGGAAAATATGTTAAAGATATGCTGAAGAAATTCGACTTAACTGAAAGTTCAGCTATGAAAACCCCTATGGCACCACCGCTGACACTTGATAAGGACACAAAGGGTGTTCCTGTCAATGTTACGTTGTACCGTGGGATGATCGGCTCACTATTGTACCTTACAGCTAGCCGACCCGATATTATGTTTGCAACATGCTTGTGTGCACGATATCAAGCTGAACCTAAGATATCTCATATGAAAGCTGTAAAGCGAATCTTTCGATATCTTAAGGGTACAGCGAATCTAGGTCTTTAGTATCCCAAAGACTCAGGATTCGATCTAACTGCATATTCAGATAGTGATTTTGCAGGTTGTAAAATGGATAGAAAAAGCACCACAGGAGGATGTCAGCTCCTGGGTGGAAAGCTGGTAAGTTGGACAAGTAAGAAGCAAAACTCAGTATCCACTTCCACAGCTGAAGCTGAGTATGTAGCCGCTGGAAGCTGCTGTTCTCAGGTCTTGTGGATGAGAAATCAGCTACTAGACTATGATCTTCAGCTCTCAAAAATTCCAATCTATTGCGACAGCACTAGTGCCATCGCTATAGCAAACAATCCAGTGCTACACTCAAAGACAAAACACATAGAAATCAGATATCATTTTATCAGAGATCATGTGAGTAATGGTGATATAGAACTTCATTTTATCCCAACTGATTATCAGTTAGCTGATTTATTTACCAAACCTCTTGATGAGACAAGATTCAACTTTCTCATCAGCGAGCTTGGAATGCTGAACTTTGAAGGGTAAAATCTTCAGCGGTTCACATTAATCAGCGATAGGATAAAATCAACTCGTATAACCTATTCAATCATCTTCTCTCTGAATAAACTTGGTTAAACTGATATCCAGGTATGTTTTCTCTCTCTGACAAACGCATGAAAATGCAAGATTTCAAAACAAATGCATCGCTGAATATCTCTTCCTTAACAGCGACTTTTTGAAATTTCTTAAAACCTTCACTGATATTTTCTATTCAGTGCTTCATGTTTTCAAAGAGTCCCTGAGTTTTTCAAAACCTCAGAGACAACCAAGAATATGAAAGGACAGTTGTGACGTCATTGCAACGGATAAACCCCGGCACGATTTCTTTCTGACACACGTTTGCACGTTTCGTTCAAACTTCCAATCAAATGCAAACACGTGTCCGTGTCATGATGAAAACCTTTTCCCGCTCAAGGTTTTCTCTCTCTAAAATCTCTATATAAACAACTCTTGGTTTATATTTTATCTTTTACGCGATCAAATCTTCCTCCGCAAGAAAGAATCCTCTGTTGCATTTGTGCCCTCAAAAACCTCAAGAACTGTTCATCATCCTCTTTATCAAACATCAAGGTTAATATGTTCTTATTTATTACCAAATGCGTATAACTTGTTTCCGATCTTCTCTTTGTTTTAACAAGATCAAACAAAAGAACTTTGTAAAATGAAATCATTTCTTTCATGGTTTTATGAACACAACCATTTCATGGTTGTTCTTCAAGTTTTAAATCTTAATCTTAAACTTGTTCTTCATTCGTATCCAGTTTTTTTTAGAAACTGGAATACAAGACTTTAGGGGTTTTACATTTCGTTTCAAAAATCATGAAAAACCCTAATCTTCATTAAGACATTTTTGTCTGAATGAAATGGATAAAATTCGAAACATCTTAATGGAAATTTCTTTCCACATTAAGATAATTCTTATTTGTTAACATCTTTGGTTGAACTGATAATACAGAGAAATGGCAACTTCCAAGATTCATGCCACCGCTGAGAACTTCTCCACTGACTCTGAAGAAGTGGATATCATAATGGCTCCACAGGTTAAGTTTTCTATGGATCAACTTGACTGGACCAAGATAAACAACCTCTCTGCGCTTTTCGAGTTTCCTCCTCGAAAGCAAGTTACACATCTGGATGATGCTGTAAATTTCCTTAAGAATAGCTGCATTTCAACAGCCCTGACAATTACACCTCCTGCTAGTCAGCTATTGCTATCCCAATTCTGGTACTCTGCCAGACACTCTCAGCTACCATCCGCCAAAGATCCCTCCAAAACTATTGACTGCATACTCAACGATACTGAGTATGGCACAATAAAGATAACCCCCGCAATCATTCGCAAAGCTCTAAACTTTCCCAACGCTACCAAAGAAAAACCTTTTGTTCCATTCCCTGACCACAAAAAGCACGCTGACAAAGAAGATCTTATTGCATTTTTTTGATGCAATGGGCTATGTCTGGGAAACTGGAAGGGACAAGAAGCCCGAGAAGAAGCTGACGCTGATACAGAAGTCAAAAATGCCAAGCGAGATGAATTTCATCTTCGCCCATCTGATCAGCTGCATGACTGCGAAAACCGGCTCCTCTGATCAAGCCGCTCAACCTCAGCAAGCTATGGGATATGCTCTGCTGAAAGGTCTACACATCGACTGGGCATCTATTATCTATGATGACTTAGTGCAACGCGTGGATTCTGCCGCTGACAGACCTGCATGGGTTCCCTACCCCCGATTCATCAGCGCCATCTTTCAATATGGCCTGAAGGACAGCTACCCGAAAGAGGGTGACCTGAAACTCTCTCAGGTTGGCCCTAAGGTGCTCGATTTCAAACCTGTCGAAAATGAGGTACGTCTTTCTACCCTTCTCACTCTTCTCAACCCAACTTCTTCAACTTTTGTGGCTCCTTCAGCGACAATACCCATCGCTGATACCCCGGCCACACATTCCTCTCCTTCTAAGAAAAGGAAACACTCTTCAATCCCACTTGGTTCCAAAAGGATCAAGAAAACCAAGGAGCAGCCCCAGCAATCTCCTGCTGAAGACTCCTCAGCTCATTCTGCAGAGCTGAAGGAAAGTTATGTGGTACGCTCTGCCACACCCATTCAAACCATCCCTTCAATCCCGGCTTCAGCGTCTCTAAACGCTGAGGTTAGAAACTTGGAACCTACCCAACCTCCTTCAGTCTCTCCAAAGACTGATGAAGCGATTTTCAGCGAATCCAACGCTGAACTCAGTACCCGAACCCAATTCTTATCCTTCGCTTCTCCCTCTACTCACTTGGACTCTCTTCCAAAGAATACAGGAGATGCCATCATTCCAGAAGCCTCCGCTGACGCTTCTCAAAGAATGATGAAGACAGGACCTGCAGAGATCACCATTCCTCACCGAACTTTTGAGGAAGATATGGAACATTTTTCAGGGATCCGCAACTTTGACGAGTTCATCAATCCTCCTGCAGGTACAAATCAACCCATATACACTGTAACTAAACCTGAAACTTCTAAGCTTTCCTTTGTTCATAGGTACTTATGTGTTACAGGTCCTAACTTGGGATACATCAACGCTTCTCTGAAGTCCGTGGAAACAAAGCTGACAGATCTCACCACCACACTCTCCGACAACTCTGCAGCTGTAACCACCGCTGGAGAAAATTTGACAAAGCTGACAACGGTGGTGGAGAAGATGGCTTCCGCAGATGACTTGAAGCAAGTTGATAAGACTCTCATCAATTTCGCTAAGGTGCTCGCTGATATCTACACAGACTACACCTCACTCAAACAATCAGTTTCCTCCATGTCCGGTGAAGTAACAACGCTGAAGACATCGGTTGGAGCACTAGAGGGTGATATATCTGCTGTGAAGACAAATGTTCAAACTCTGACGACTGACTTAGGCTCTGTAAAGACCGATGTTGGTTCGATTAAAACAATGATTGAAGAGCTGCTCAACAAGGCGAGAACTCCTGCTCCTGAACCTGCCCCTGTCCCTGCATTGGAAACTTTCACAGCGACGGATCGCAAAGAGCTGGAAAAGATCAATCCTGCTATAACTGGCCTAGAAGTCAGATTAGCAAAGATTGAAAGTTGTGTGGGTATCTCTGGCCAAGAAGACAGAGAGCCTCCCACAGCTGAAGAGTCTACCCATTCCTCCCCCAGTCATCATGAAAAAGAGGGGGAGAAGAGCGCTGAACATCCCAGGGAGAAGAGCGCTGAAGACCTTTCCCATGATGAATCTATCAGGGAGAGAGAAGAACGAAGACCTCACCTTCGCTGAAGAGGGTGAGAAGACTATTGAAACTGAAGTTGCCGCTGGACCTCAGGGAGATGAAAACCCTGAGGGAACCGAGAAGCTCGCCTCTGTATCTGAGGGGGAGCAACTCGAAGAAGACGCTGAAGAATTCGAAGCAGATGATGATGAAGCCGTCGACATCCCTGATGATGAACCATCTTCTTCTCCAAAGAAGAATGATGACGAAGATGACGATGATTTCTTTATCTTCAAACCTGCCCCAAGGATCAAAGCTCTTAAGGGGATCTCGATAAATGAACCTTCAGGGGAGCGGACAAAGACAAAGCCCTCAGCCTCTGGAGCTGAGAAAGGCAAAAGCGTCGCTGAAGATGACAATCTGATGATCTTGCTTGAAAAGCCGGTTTGTCAGGTACACTAAACATCTCTTACTCCATCCCTCCTCTATCATACACTATCAGTTCCTCTACCCAAGCCTATACACTTAAACCAATTCTCTCTATCTGTTTCTACCCAAGTTCTTACTTGTAAGATCGCTGTGTTTCAGCTAGTCCTCTCCCCTGTTTGAGGATATCGCTGAAGGCTCCACAACTGCGACTTCACCAATAATACCAGCTGCCGCTGAATAAATAATCCCAGTCTTGGATTTGATCTCTGAGACTGATGAACCTGAGGAACAGACTCTCTCTCACAAACGCAGACCTTCCTTAGTTCCTCAAAAGCTAAGTGAAGAGGATCAGAAAAGAAGAGAGGAAATATTAAAGCGATTCGAGGATCAGCGAATCATTCTGAGGCGTGATCAACTTCCTTCAGTTCCTCCAAAGTTCAGAATCTCAAAAGCTGAATACAAGGAACACCTCAGAGCTGAACGCCTAATCGCTGAAAGAAAGGAAGCTGAAGAAAAAGACAGAGAATACGCCATCAAGCTTACTCAAGAATCTGTCAAAGACCCCAAGCTGAAACGTGTTCCCATTCAAATCCAACGAAAGCTTTGGGAAGAAGCCCAGAAGATCGTGGAAAGGAAAACTGAAGTTTCTCAGACCACCCTGATCTGGTGTAAAGAGAAAATTCACTTCAGATATCGTCCAGCGAAGATCAACAAGGTATTCATCTCTGGAAGAACCTCTATCGGAGTACCTATTGTTGACATCAAACTTTTCAGAGAAGATGGCCAATCTGAAGCCTTTCGCGCTGACACTGTAAAAAGGTATGGTCTCTCTGAATGGCTGGAGATGAGGTTAGCTATCCATTCGTCACAATCTAAGTACAAGGATCATTTCGAAAAGCTGATAAACAGACAGATCGACTTGATATCTTCTTGTGTGGACATTCCTCCTCTTCCTGATCTTAAGCTGAAAAGAAAAAGGGCCTCTCCAAAGAAAAAACGTCAAGATTCAAACTCAGGTCCTGTCATACGAAATGAAACTGGAATTGGTTTCTCTCGCGCTGAAGTGCTTGGTCCTGACCCTGATCTATCTGCCCTTGACATTTCTTTGCCACCATGTGAACTTTTCGTCCCTGGTAAAGTCATCAGTAATCCTTATGGAATATTCTTTCTCGACTACGACGGACGTAAATGTTTTCAACGGATCGCTGAGCTTCCAATCACTCCAATCGAACAACTCAGAGATCTCATCTACTGGTGTGACTTCAGAAAAGACATTCAGGCACGACACCTAAAACCCTTGATCTTTGAAGAAGCGCTGAACAAAAGAAAACAAGGCGTAACGGTTCCTGTCTGGATGATCCCCACTGAAAAGACCCTTGATGAACTTCTCATTAAGGAAGAACCTCTGTAAGCTGATAAAATCGCCTCTTTCATCTATTTTATCAGTTATCCTTTTGTACTTGTAATTTATTTCGCTCGTACTTGTAATCTTTCCATTTCTCTTTGTAACCTGATTCAAAGTTTTAAAGAAAGATTTCAGCGAATGTACTTTACTCCATCAGTACTGAAAAGATCCCAGAAAACAGTAAAAGGGACAAATATTTTATGAGTTCTTTTTATCCTTATGTTTTCATTAAATAGCAATTTTCTTTGTTGCTATGTCATAATCAAATAGGGGGAGATTGTTGATCCAAACCCTCAGTGATTTGATAATGACCCTCTCTTATACTTAGTGAAAATTGTAAGTAAACAATATGTATCAGAGTTTCACTATCGCTGATAAGTACTAAGATCTTCCAGTACCGCTGATAGGAACTCTCGCTCTTTAAAATAAACATTCAGCGAACACTGTTCATCATTAATGCTCTGAGTCTGTTCAGTCATTATGATGATCGCTGATAAGTTAGTTGTTTACTTATGATCTCTGAAGACAAGTTTCACGTCAACAAAGGTTCTACGCTGAAGTCGAAGATCAAGCTCAAGAACCAGCGACAAGTCTCCTAATGAACTGATGTGGATCAGTGAAGACTTAGATTTGTCCACTCAACGTGAAGTATCAAGTACAAGACTTCAGCTATCGCTGAACTTTATCATTCGCTGAATAGAAAATGATAATCGCTGAATCAACGAAAGCTGATCATGAAGTCCTCCGTACAAAGTACTTTTGTCTTAACCACCCTTGCACGCCTCCGTACGAAATGTCAGAAAAGAACCTCCGAAAATCTGAAATCGTACAACTACTCTGATACTACATTGTTCATCCTTACGGCTACTAAGGTTGTCATCAAAAGTCAATGACATGCAACCAACCAGCTGATGACACGTGTAAAGTATATACTGAATTGCATTAAATGCATGCAGTATATAAAGAGATGAACTCACTTCATTTGAAGTAACTTGCTAACTCTGGACAAGTTCAAATCTCTTATCTCAGATAGGGTATTATTAGTAATTTCTTTATCTCTCTTAGTGCAAGAAACCTTAGTGTTCCAACTTGTTTAGATTTAGGTTTATCCTTAATCTTGTTTCCGCAACAAGCTGTAAATTGTTAATGATTTATCAATAAACAATTTAGAAAAGTAAAATCTGTGTGTTTGTATTCAACCCCCCCTTCTACAAACTTGTATAGGCCTTCGGGACCAACATATTTGATCTCTGGGCTTAAAATAAATATCCAAAAAAGTAAAATGTTTGGTGTTGGGGTTGATAATGTGGAACTCGAGTATATGGCTAGAGTGGTGGGATATGGTGTTGCGAATATGCCTTTCAATTACCTAGGTTTGCCTGTTGGTTGTAGTATGGCAAAACGCGACGGTTGGAAAGGGGTGGACGACAAATTTATTTCTAAGCTTTCTAATTGGAAAGTTCGAACTCTCTCGGCTGGGGGGCGGGTTACGCTACTTAAATCAGTTTTAGGTAGCCTTCCTACTTACTTTTTGTCCCTTTTCAAACTTCCGAGTTCGATTGATCAAGACTTGGAGTCATTGCGGAATCGTTTCTTCGTTGGAGGTGAAATTGATGAAAAGAAAATGAGTTGGGTGAAATGGAAAAAGTGTTTGGCTAGTAAAAAGGATGGGGGACTTGGTATTGGAAGCATGTTTGCTTTCAATAGAGCTCTCCTTTTTAAATGGATTTTGAGGTTTCAGACGGATCAAAATGCACTTTGGGTCAAAGTGGTCAAATCGATTTACGGTGCGAGTGGGCTAGTTGGAACGCAAATACCCATTAAGATGTCCAATTCTCCTTGGATTTGTATTCTGAAAGCGATTCAACAATTGGAGAATAATGACATTAATCTATCTTCTTTTTGCAAGAAAAAAGTAGGTAATGGAAATTCTACTTTGTTTTGGGAAGAGGTTTGGTTGGGAGATTCCTCTCTTAAAGTGCAATTTCCGAGGGTTTTTGCGCTAGAGCGGGACAAATTGGCATTGGTACAAGATCGTTTGAACTTGGGGGATTGGGGAACAGTGTTGCGTAGAGAGCCGAGAGGGGGTGTAGAGGAGTCGCAAATGTCAGCTTTACGGAAGATTCTAGATATTGTCTGTCTTTCTGACCAAATGGATAGATGGGTTTGGTCTCTTGACGGGTCGGGTGAGTTTTCGGTGGCTTCTGCGCGTAGTTACATCGACTCTAAAATTTTGGTGGTAGAATCTCCTCCTACTAGATGGAATCGGTGTGTTCCTATCAAAATTAATGTTTTTGCCTGGCGGTTGAGTTTGAACAAGATTCCAACTAGAGAGAACCTTGATAAAAGAGGAATTGATGTGCATTCCCTCTTATGTCCGGTTTGCGACTTGGAGATAGAGTCGGTGGGTCATTTGTTTTTCTCTTGTCAAATGGCTCGGGATGTTTGGAAGCAAATTGGTCGATGGTGGAGTTTGGATATTCCGGAGTTTAGGTCAAATTCAGAGTGGATTGGCTGGTTATTATCTTTGCGTTTGAATAAAACGGAGTCGACCTGTTTTGAGGCGGTTGTTCTGACGGCGTTATGAGCTATTTGGTCTTTCCGGAATGGGACCCTCTTTAGGCTTTCTAAGCCTAAGAAAGTGACGTTGTGGGATAACATTGTAACTCAATCGTTCTTTTGGGTTACAAATAGGAGTAGAAAATGTAATATTAATTGGGTGGGTTGGTTACAAAACCCTCTTCTGTCTATCTCCTACTTGTAATTGTTCTATCTAGCCTCTTGCTGGGTTTTTTTTAATATACTTCTGCCGTTCAAAAAAAAACATGCTAAAAGCTAATGGACTTGAAGATTTGTCGTGTGTTACCTTTCACACTATATATTTACAATGTGATTACTTACCAGCAAAAAAATCTCTCTTTACCGTGTAATGGGAGAGAAGAGAATGGCAAATTTAAGAAATTATTATGCAATTGGAGAAACTCTAAGTTAAAGGTAAAACATGGTCTCCAATTCCACATTTGATGTGTCCTTTCTTCCAATATATAAGTACATAGCCAAAATGAAAATCATAATGCGTCACAATATCAATATCAACATCAACTTGTATTAGAATAGCTCTCATAGATCTTAAAAAAGAAAATAGTACATTCAACTTCAATCGTTTATCTATTGATTATAGTATTAAAATATTTAATGCATGTAATTAAAACCACAATAGAATTTAAAACATTCATTGGGATCAATTTTTTGTTGAAAAAACAAACAAATTAAGAAATAAAAATGTACATAGGATGCCTAAGAAGCAAAAACCATTGCCATAATTTTTGAAGGTTGTTCCAATTATAAAGAATGCTATCGTCCCTAAATCCTCACTTTTATCTATTATAGTAAATATGTTAGAGATGCTTTTTTTTATTTAGTACTCTATGTCTCTTATATAAGAGACACTACAACGGAATTGAGTTTATAGGACACAAAAAATTTCTAAGCGTCCTAATAAACTGCTTTATACGACTTATATAATTTATAGGACTAAAAAAATAAAGTGTTTTTATCTAAATAGATTGTAATAAGTTTATAAGACGTTTTAGGACGTCGTAATAAGTTTTTTAGGACATTTAAAAAAAATCGTATTAACTATTTTATAGGGCATCATTGAAAAGGTGTCCTATTAAAATAAATGTCCTGATAGGCTTATAAGACACTTTCTCAAATGTGTCTTATAAAATAGATAATGTGACGCTTTGTATTAAAAGGTCCTAAAGGACTTACAGGACACCCAAAAGCGTCGTGTAAACTTATTACAACGCCTTTAAATATGACACTTTACATTGCTAAATGAAAGAATTTTGCCTACAGGCTTTTCCCTGGGAAATTTGTCGCTAGGGGTGATTCGTCACAAAAGTTGGTTGCTAAATTGTTGGTGGGTAATTCAAATCAGCGACAGATTACCCAGGGATTCTCGGTGATTCATTGATATTATCTCGAAAAACATTGGATTCTACTGACCATTGGTATTTTGGGTGATCCGTCGGTGCCTGAGTGATTTTTGTGGGTAAAAGTCATTTGATTGACTGTTAATTAGTTTTTGGTCATATAAAGGAAGTCTTATAAAACGGTCTATTAGGACGCTTAAAAGTTGGCGACGTCCTATAAACCCAATTTTGTTGTAGTAAGATATGGGAGATTGTATTACACTCTAACCTTTAATTGAATCAAAAACCTACAAAATAATGCAATGTTGTACACTACACTAGATTCATGAGTTATTGTTACATATATGTAACCTACATAACAAATGTTAACTCTTTGCCTTGAGTTAAGCATTCCTTTTCGATCAAATATCCTTTAAATCAGGTATTTGAATTGAAAACTAAAAAGTTTCCTTACATTTGGACGACTTTCGACAATTACAATACGAGGGGGAGAGAATCACAGGTTACAAAGCACACCAATTAAATCAGACTCATGCAATATGTAAAGCAAGTGTAGCCCAGTGGTTCGGTAACATCTTGGGGGGGTCAGTGGTGGAAGCCCTGACTACCCGGGTTCGAACCCCGTGGTGATCACGCAGAGGTATCCGGTCATGGGCCTGCCCTTCTGGGCCGGGTCGTGGGTCGAGGGGGATTAGTCTGGGTGGCACCCTTAAGTGGGAGCCCGGGATACCTCCGGAAAGTGTGCGTGTGTGTGGCCTTTCAAAAATATATATATATATATATATAAAGGAAGATATGATAAACACAATGGTAGAGAAGTTTGAACAAATGTATAGAGTGGAAACAACTAATACATTGACAATAGAGCTAATCTTATTATAGTTTTGATTATGTTACCAACAGATTCGTGAAAACACATAAACCTATCAATCTTAAAAGAATGGATAAAGAAGAATTAAAGATAAATGAGAGACATAAACCGTATTTTTAATCACCTAATTTTAGCATGTGAAAACTAATTAGTGATGTTGGTCAATGTTAATGGAATTTCTAATCCAAATAAATCTTGGTATCACTTCCACATCAACAGGTTTTAAATCTTCTTATATTATTTTTGCTAGCTGGATTCTTATAAAATGTAAGATGTTTCCAAGTGAATTTAAAGCTACAATATAGGTGACAAAATTGTGGTTTACAAAGATGACAAAAGCCTTAAATGTGGTAACTATTATTGAAGAAAAAAAGGTAAATTTTTTTTTTTGAAAAGATTATAAGAGTTAGAGTGAATTACACCGGTGGTACCCGTGGTTTATCCAAATTTTGGATTTGGTCCCTAAAGTACACTATCTACGGTAATGATCCCTAACTTTTTAATTTACTTTCAATCATGATCATTCTATGTTTAATTTAGTTTCACTCATGGTCCTCCTATATTTAATTTACTTTCAATCATGGTCCTTCTATATTTAACATAAAAGAATCATTCAAAATCAAAAAGTTAGGAACCACCAGTACTATAGATAGCGTATTTTAGGGATCAAATCCAAAATTTAGGTAAATCACATGACCACCGGTGTAATTCACCCTAAAAGTTAATAATAAAGATAAAAGATACAGAAAGTCAAAGGTGTGGATAATAATTGAAGGATGGGGTGAAGACTTGTTTTCATTCCTTCACTTTTGTGAGGTAGAAAAGCACTACACCTTTACCCCCTCTCACGTGCATCGTATCCCTAATCTTCACACCATTTTTCTATCATATTACACCTTTCTATTTCCAATACATAATTTTTATTCATTTTTCCATAAACAAAACCATTTTCCCCCAAAGATACAAAACTCATATATACATGCATATATATATATACACATATATATATATAGAGAGGGAGATTCAAGGGAAAACCTCAAAAAAAACGAAAAACTGAAGAACACCTTAGGAGCCCTTCATCTGGGCGGTATGCACTTGTGCATACATGTAAATTAATGACGCAGCGGGGGTTTGCGGAAGGATCGACAAGCGTCTAAACCCTTTGATAAACGTGATTACGAATTGTAAAACATGAAGAACTAGAGAATCCACTCTAAAAGAAGCAAACTTTATTGAATAATTAACTAATTAACTAAGAACCCTAATACCCTATTTATAATCTAGGAAAAGAAATCGATAAGCACTCAATAATCCTAACCTTATTCAACTAGAACTCAATAATCCTAACCTTATTCAACTAGAAGATGACCTAATAATAATAAAATAATTTAAATAATAAAATAACTTAAATAACTTCAGCCAAATGTGGAAATTGACGTGAACAAGGAAACTCAAACAGTCCCTGGCGCATTCCATGGCGCGGCTCAGCCCGCGCTGGCATCCTCGCCGTTTTGCCATCCAGAGCCCAGCGCGCCCCGTGGCGCGGCCTCACTAGCGCCGGCATGCGCGCCGGCTTTCTTCCGTTTTTCGACTTGCCTCTCGATTTGATTCTCGATCCGTATCGTCCCCTTCTCATATTCAATGCTTTATGCTTGCTCCTTTTCTGACGCCAAATTTCGAGTCTCTTTCGAGCTCGTTTTCCTTTTCGATCTTGTTTCTTTCTTTTCCAATTGTTTATGAAAACCCTTCGATTTCTCCCTGTATCAATTAAGTTGACTTTTTGGTTTTTATGCACAAGTGCATTATGCATTTGTGCATTATGCATGTGTGCATGTTACAAATTACCTGTATGCACAAGTGCATACCGTCCAAATGAAAGGCCTCTAGGGTGTTCTTCAGTTTTCCGTTTTTTTGAGGTTTTCCCTTGAACATGACCCTATATATATATATATATATATAGAGAGAGAGAGAGAGAGAGAGTTTTACATCATACATTCGGCCTACTCCAGATCTTACCTTTATATGAAATTTACTGGGTTTGATTGATTTGGTTCAGTTGATTACAGAATTTTATAAATTGATTTTGGGTTTAATAAAAGGAAAATTTTGTCAATTTATAACGTTTAATCAGCTTTTGAATTGAAATAAATATAAACAGAAAACAAAAACATTGTGAATGAAAAATGTGTGTTTAATTTGATGATCATGTAGTGTCTCTATAGGTGTTGGTGGTGTTCATAGATAGAATAAGGTGTGGGGGACCAAGATCTGTATACAAGTATGCATAAAAACAACACAACCCCAAGCTGTGCACAAAAGCATTAATCCTTCTTCATGATAAATTGTTTTCCTTTTTACATCCATACACTTTTTTTCTTTACTCTATTATTATTATTATTATTTTTGTAATTTAGGATATTAATATTTCAATATATAGTTTCTATCGTCGCACGGGCAAGTAGGGGTGTAAATGATGTGAGTCGAGCTCGAGTATCAGGTAACTCGACTCGACTCGTTAGTATGTCGAGTCGAGCTCGAGTTCGAGTCGAGTGTTGACCGAGCTTTGACCGAGTCGATCTCGAGTAGCTCGCGAGCTGTCTCGTCTCATTTACACCCTACGGGCAAGCACGTTGAATCTGACAAAATATTAGTTTTGGGATTTTAACTTGTACGGTCAAGGTCTTGAGAAATATATCTTGTCAGAATGCTACTCATTGGTGATCAACGAGTAAATAATCTTAGAGGTTGGAAAGTATGTGAATTTTTCCGGTTGGAATTTTATATATCGTTCAAATAATTTCCTTATTTTATCAAATTAATATCTAAAATAACAGTTGACATATCCATGAATTTTTTTTTGTCGGGTTAAAAATAATCCATTTCATCTTGTACCTTTTGTTATGTTTACAATTATTTTGTCCATCAAAATTCATAAACTAGCCTCTCCATTAACCCTTTGAAAAAGACTTTTGAGACTCATAAACTTTAAAATCAGTGTTTTTCTTGAAGAATTTACAAGCATATAATTACTTAAACTCAATTTCTATTAAAGAAAGGGTAAGTATGACAAGTATGGTACAGAACGATTAAGTGGTCAGAATCATTAAGAGACTCTTATAATGTAGTGCAAAATGAACTATGGTTGTTTAGTAATTGTTCAGAATGAAATCAGGGGCGCTGAATGGTTAAGGGAGGCCTAAGATACAAAATCATTCAGAGGGTTTTAGAACCATTAAGAAGGGGACCTTTTTTTTGCCAAACAAGATTTACCTCTTAACGATTCAGATGTTACCTTTTAATGGAACTATTAAGAGGTAAACAAACAGCCCCACATTTAATTCAAGGATTTTGAATCACTTGAATATGATTTTATGTAGAATTTGCCCTTCACAAGAATGTCAAAATTTTGTTTAAAAGCAACAAAAAAATCCTAGAGAATGGTTGACATTACCTCATGACTTGTCTATTCTACTAATTAATACGCATGTCTTGTATTAAAAAAGCACTGGTCGTTTAGATATTACACCCTTTTCTGTTTTTTATTATCCAAAACAGTAAACGATATTTATTGATTTCAAAGTCAAAAAAGTATACAGATATGTATTTAGAAAATAATTCAAAATAATTTAGATAAGTAACAAAGAGAAAACTGTTGGAACTTAGTTGAGATAAGAGAAACTTTGTCCCACATAGGAATCAAGACAAAGTTTAGAACACTTAATATATCCAAACTATTGAGCATTAAATGAATTATTTAATTGTTTGTGCTTGGAGTGTGGTGTTCTTGGTGAGCTCTCTTGACATAAATACACATATAGTAAATTTGTAAAAACTAGAATTTTATATAAGAATTTGTATTCTTCTATTCTATTAAAGGCTATGTTTGGCAAACTAGCTGATAAGCTAGCTGATGAAAAAGTCACGTTTGGCAAAACTAGCTTATAAGCGTGTAAAATGACTAAAAATGACATATTAAAAAAATAGTAAATAAATAATAATATTAATTAATTGGGGTATTTTTGGAAAAAATAAAATAAAAGCAAAATAAGCTCCTAAACGCTACCATGACTAGCGTTTTGATAAGCTAGCTTTTTTTTTGCCAAACATATACCTAGCTTATAAGCTAGCTTTTTTTTGCCAAACAATGCATTTAGGCCATCCGCACCGCCTCGGGCTCGGGCTCGCCTGCGGGCTCCTGCGGGCAGCGGTGCGGGGTACGCGGGCTTGGGGCTCGGGCTCGGGGTGCGGGTGTGAAAACCCGAGGAACCCGATGGTGTTTTGTTTATTTTTATTTTTTTAATTTTTTATTCAAACGGCTCTCTTTCAACGGCTACTTTTTATTTAATTTTTTTTTATTTTTTTTCAATTTAATCACACTATATATATTAACCCTCAACCTCTTATTTTTTCACACCAACAATCTCTCAAACGCTCTCAAACTCTTTCAAATTCTCCCAAACTCTCTCAAATTTCATCATGAATCCAAACAAAACACCTACATCCCGTCGTAACCGACCGGATACACCACAACCGCAAGAAGACCCGGAGCTTGGTTTCCAAGCGTTTACACAACAAGGTTATCGTCCGCAATGGTCGCAACAAATTCCGCCACAATGGTCGCAACAAAATCCGCCACAATATCCGCAACAATTTCCCCAACAATTTCACCAACAATTTCCTTACCAATTTACACGTCCCGGTTTGATTGAACAAGGTTTTACTCCGGCCAACTACAATATTCCTTCACCCGCAATCAATCTCGCCGGCGACATTGTTCCGGAAACCCAACATACTAGCCCGCACACACCACAATTCATCTACATACAACCATCAAACCCGGAATCATCAAACCCGAGACCATCGAGAAAAGGAAAAAGCAAACAATATGAAAATAGAGCCCCCAAACAGATGTGGACTAACGAGGAGGAACTCGCGTTAGTGTCGGCGTGGGTTGACGTTTCGGAAGGGCCCCGTTATCGGTAACGCACAAACCCATGGTAATATTTTTATTGTTATTATTATTATTATTATTATTATTATTGTTATTAATATTATTATTATTATTATTATTCTTGTTAATATTCTTATACTTGAATTTACATAAATGTAGAAGGTTTTTGGACCCGAATCGGGGAAGTGTTCTATAGTTTGATGGGTCGCGCCAATTATAGAACAACTCATCAACTCAACACCAAGTTCAACGACCTGAATAAAAAAATTGCTCTTTTTGGCGGCATCTACAACAACTTGGTCAATAATAGATCAAGCGGAATGAGTGATGCCGACATTTCACGAGTGGCACACGAACGGTACCAAGCACAACAAGGGTTTGGTTTCTCTAAAGAACAAGCTTGGGAAGTCCTCAAAAAATGTCCAAAATGGGGAGCCGTTCCAACGATGACGACAACTTCATCGCGGGGTTCAAAACGTACCAACCCTTCCAATGATGACGATGACGACAACTCCATCGAGCAACTTCAACGACCCATCGGGAGAAACAAGGCAAAAAAAACATCAACGAGTAATACGTCCGGGTCGAATACGAACGAAAGTGTTACTCAGTTGTTGACGACGTTCAACGACAAGATTGATGATACAATGGAATACAAAATGAAAAAACTCGATCTCGAAATCGAACGCTCAAAACTCGAACGAGATAGGTTGGAACAAGAACTCGAAATCGAACGCTCAAAACGATTTGAGAAAGACTTCGAGTTTTTCATGACCTCGCATGATCACCTTACGGGAGACGTTTTGAGGGTTACTTTAAAGAGAAAAGAGCAAATTAAAAAATTTCATAATTGGTAGTGTTTTGTATTTTGTAATTTTTATTTTTAATGAATGATATGAATTTTTATTTTTATTATTTATCTTATTTTTATTTATTCAAAAATATATAAATATTTTTATTTTGTTAAATAATTAAATGTATAAATAAAAGAATTAAAAAAATGATGTGGCGCTGATGTGGCATTGAGGGCTTGATGACTTTTAGTTATGCGCTGGGGGTGTTTAGGGCTTGAGGGCTTAGCTGATGTGGCGCTGATGTGGCGTTGAGGGCTTGAGGACTTTTATTAATGCGCTGCGGATTGCCTTATATAACAATATTAACTTGTAAGTAAATGGAGAACAAAGAGTGCGTAATACTTTGATAGCAATTGTCCACAAATTTTACGAATTATATACAATTACGTTGAATGTTCTTCACAAATGACCAAAAAATACATATTTCTATTAGTTTGTAAAATATTTTGAAAACTTAAATGAAATCGATTTAAATAGTCATTCTAACAATTAAAATTGGTCTTCTAGCAATTTTTCTCCTGATTTTACATAAATGTCACTACTTCTGCAATATATAGGTTGTAATTGCGGACATAACTCAAAAACACAAACAAACAAAAAAACGAACCAGATCGATTTTTCTTAAAAAAATAAATATTGACCCAGGTCCGCAATATACAAAAAAATTTAGAAAAATCGGCCAGCTTCATATTTTTTGTGTTTTTGAGCTATGTTCGCAATTACAGACCTATATATTGCGGAAGTAGTGATATTTTGATAAAAATGGAAGAGAAATGACTAGGAGACCAATTTTGTTGGTTAAAATGGCTATTTTAGTCAATCTCCTTAATTATTAGCACATTAATTTATAGTACAATATATAGTTTTTAACAAATTGTTTTGTAATGTCACATATGTCTTTGTGAACGTGATATTATCTTTTGAGACTCGTAAATTCTATTTACAACAACTATTGAATGTATGATTTGATTGCCCTCATGTTTTTTTTTTGGAAGGCATAGCGGCATCGACCCTTTCGATCAACTACAACGAACACAACGCACACACTCGCGCACGCCTCCCCGGCGGTATCGGACATCCGAGGGCAGTCCACTAAGGCCCAACCACAGGCTGGGGGGTAAGCCCAGTCAAAGACTGGACCACCCAAGGACTGGGTACTCCTCATGCCCTCAATTGCCTCCCCTTGGAATCGAACCCGGGTAGACTGGGATACCATCCACAGCCCCCCCCCCCCCCCCCCCAGGATGTTACCGTCCTTAGGTAGACCAGATTGCCCTCATGTGTTCAAACAATAATCATAAGAGTATTATGAATTTATGATTTAATTTGGACATGATCAATTCTAGATCAAATATGGACATTAAAAGTATAAAAGGGTAATAAAGTATTTTTGTCTGTATAAAACGAAATAATAGAAATGAAGACTGCCTTTGATTCCAATGAATCTAGTAATCAAGAGGCAAGAATTTTTAGGTTTTGATGAAACTTGTGGTTGTGTCATGGAGGGGAATTTCATGAAACTCTCAACGAGTATCAAGAAAATTAACGGTGGGGGAATATGCTAGGAGATATGTGTTGGAAATAAGTACATAATATGTGTTTTTTCGGGTTTTTGGACGTAAATATTAATTATGCAAACATCCTAATTCGTGTAAGTTTGTAATGGATCTCGTTCACCTTCGTAAGGGCTTTGTAACGAGCTAAATTTCGTCCAAAATAGAGTTCGTGTGAATGAGAAATTGAATCTCAAAGTGGACACATTGAAGTAGGTGTTGTTGGGGAAAAGGAGCTGTCCCACATAGGTGGGAACTTGAAAGTGGATCAAGTTTATATATGGTTTTGTAAATGAAGACATTAAGTTGTATTGAAAGAAAGTCTCTCTCGCGCACGTGCGCGCGCGGTGGGGTGGTGCGAATTCTGGGTCGATTGAGGACCGGACAACTGAACTTGTGTGCACGGACACGAATGCAGCGCCAAGGTCGACCGAAAAGTTCAGGCTCGTTTTTGGAAATTATCCAGATTATTCTTTTCAGTTTCATTTGCAGAATCTGTTGACCTTCCACTTTCCAGATTATTGCCTTTTTCCATAACTCCCATACAGTATCAGCTATATAAGTGAGGGAGTGGAGCTTGTTACAAACATAAGCACATCTCCCATATCAGATACACAATCAGCCATCAGGTGTGAACTCGGTTTTCTCTCTGGCTTTCGTCTCGGTCCGGCAGTACTACTGCTCCAGCCGTTGTACCCTGGGAAACAGACACCACAGGGTGAATCTGTTTTAAGGGGACTGTGTCAAACACAGGCCTCGGCCATTTTTTTTTCTCGGTTCCAGTTTGATTATTCATCTCTACTGCTTATTTATTTTTATGTTTCTGATACTGTTTTGCTACAATCTTAAAACAGATTTTGCTTCTTCTTATATTCTATTTAGCCAAGCAACACAGTCCAGAATTCCAATTTCTGATATTGTATTGTTTTCATCACGTAGAACAGAATTTACAGTTTCTGTCTCTGCTACGATCTTTTGGCTACTGCAGTATCGTTTCACACAAACAGTTTACTGTTTACTGCTTCATTTCCCGAAAAAAAAACAGGGAAAACTGTTTGTTAAAACAGGTTATCGTCTCTAATTGCATAAAACCATAATTATTAGTTCTGTTTGTTTAAATTTGTATCAAAGCCAAATAAATAAATAAACGCGGGTTGGAACAATCATTGACTTTTATTTTCGACCGTTTTCAGTTATGGAACCGATTGCAAGCGCCGTTATGACTACAAGCACTGTTGTAACAACCGTCCCGATTGGGTCAAGCAATGCTCCCGTACTTCCTTCCGGTGGTTTTGTACCCATAAACCACGCAGAAAAACTGGAGAAGTTTGCGGGATTGCATTTCAAACGTTGGCAACAAAAAATGTTCTTTTACCTAACCACGTTGAACTTGGCACGATACCTAAGCGAGGATGCTCCTCAAGTTCCCGAAGAACAAACCGATGTTCATGTGCTTAGCACTGTGGAAGCCTGGAAACATTCTGACTTTCTATGTAGGAACTATGTCCTCAATGGATTGGTGGATGCGCTCTATAACGTTTATAGTGTGTCTAAGACATCAAAATAATTGTGGCAATCTCTTGAAAAGAAATACAAAACCGAGGATGCGGGATCCAAGAAATTTGTGGTTGCCCGATTCTTGGAATTCAAAATGACTGATTCAAAGACTGTCATAAGTCAGGTCCAAGAACTCCAAGTCATGTTGCATGATATTCATGTCGAGGGGATGGTTGTAAGTGAGACTTTCCAAGTTGCCGCAATAATTGAAAAACTTCCCCCGGCATGGGTAGATTTCAAGAACTATCTTAAACATAAAAGGAAGGAAATGAGCGTTGAGGATCTTATTGTAAGGCTTCGAATTGAAGAAGATAATAAAAATGCACAAAAGAAAGGTTATGGCGCTAACTCTATTAAGGCCAATGTTGTAGAGCTTGGTCAAGCGTCAAGGACCAACAAGAATAAGTTTGTACGAGGAAAAGATTCAAGGAAAGGTAAAGGGTTCAATCTTGGACCCAAGGGTGGAGTTTTTAAAAGGAAATTCCAAGGTAATTGTTACAATTGTGACAAACCAGGCCACCGAGCTGTGAACTGCAGGTTGCCAAAGCGAGAGAAAGACAAACAAGCGAACTTGGTGGATGGCATAGCTAGAGACATGTGTGATATTGATCTTGCGGCTATGGTCTCGGAAGTAAACCTCGTGGGTGCTAACCCAAGGGAATGGTGGATAGACACAGGTGCAACTCGACATGTTTGCTCGGACAAAGGGATGCTCCATGATTTCAAGACTGCTGAAGATGGAGAAAAATTGTTCATGGGAAATTCTGCCACTGCTGAGATAAAAGGAAGCGGAAGAGTCGTGCTCAAGATGACCTCGGGGAAGGAACTAACCTTGAATGATGTGTTGTATGTTCCTGATATTCGTAAGAATCTTGTGTCCGGTTGGTTGTTGAACAAACACGGTTTTCGTCTAGCTTTTGAGTCAGATAAGTTTGTGTTAACAAAGATGGGGATGTTTGTGGGGAAGGGTTATGCTTTGGACAGAATGTTCAAAATGAATGTAATGGCTATTAAGCCTCCAGTTAATGAAATAAAGAAATCGTATGCTTACTTTCTTGAGTCTTCATATATGTGGCATGGTAGACTTGGTCACGTAAATTTTGACACCCTTCGTCGTTTAATTAATTTAGACATCATCCCGAAATTTCACATCGACTCTAATTATAAATGTAGCACATGCGTTGAGGTGAAATTAACGAGGTCATCATTTCAATCAATAGAAAGGTCAACTAAACCCCTTGACATGATTCATACAGATGTGTGTGATATGAAGTCAACTCCATCAAGAGGTGGGAATAAATTTTTTATCACCTTCGTGGATGATAGTACTAAATATTGCTATGTCTATTTACTTAAAAGTAAAGATGAAGCAATAGATAAGTTTGTGTTGTACAAAAATGAAGTCGAAAATCTACATACACAAAGATCAAAGTGTTGAGAAGTGATCGAGGTGGTGAGTATGTGTCACCATTTGCGGAGTTTTGTGAAAACAATGGTATTCGACATGAGTTCACAGCACCTTACACTCCGCAACAAAATGGTATTGCCGAAAGGAAAATCGGACCCTAAAGGAAATGATGAATGCCATGTTAATAAGTTCTGGGTTGCCCCCGTTCATGTGGGGGGGCTGTATTGTCAGCTAACTATATCCTGAACAAGGTTCCTCGAAAGAAACAAGACAAAACCCCATATGAATTATGGATGGGAAGAAAACCGTCATATAAATATTTACGAGTGTGGGGGTGTCTGGCAAAGGTTGTAGTACCTCCACCTAAGGCTATAAAGATAGGACCAAAAACTGTAGATTGCATCTTCATTGGGTATGCACAAAACAGTAGTGCTTATCGATTTCTTGTGCATGAATCAAGAATCCCTGATATTCACAAAAACACGATAATGTAGTCCAGAAATGCATCGTTCTTTGAACATGTGTTTCCATGTATGGATAAAGGAGATGCAAGCACATCAAGAATGACATCTCTAGAAGAAAATGAGGAACGTATTGAGGAACATATTAAGGAACGTATAGAGGAAGAAAAAGAAGAAGAAATTGAACCTAGACGAAGCAAGAGGGCAAGGGTTGAGAAATCAGTTGGTCCTGATTTCTATACATATATGGTTGAAAGAGAACCTCAAACCTTTCAAGAAGCAGTCACATCTTGTGAAGGGCCTCAATGGAAGGAAGCCATCAATTGTGAAATGGACTCCGTCTTACAAAATCATACTTGGGAACTAGTGGACCTTCCTGTCGGATGCAAACCACTAGGCTATAGATGGATTTTCAAAAGGAAAATGAAGGAAGATGGGACCGTTGACAAATACAAGGCCAGATTGGTGATCAAAGGTTACAATCAGAGAGAAGGTCTAGATTACTTTGATACGTACTCTCCAGTAACACGTCTCATATCCATTAGGCTGGTACTTGCCATTGCAGCCTTGAGAAATTTGGAAGTACATCAAATGGATGTGAAAACCGCATTTCTCAACGGAGATTTAGAAGAAGAGATTTGCATGGAACAACCTGAGGGATATATTGCCCAGGACAAGAGAAAAAGGTGCGTAAACTTGTGAAGTCACTGTATGGGTTAAAACAAGCACCAAAACAGTGGCATCAAAAGTTTGATCACGTAATGTTGGAATGTGGTTTTAAGATCAACGAATGCGACAAGTGTGTCTATGTTAAAGACGCAGATAACGGATATGTCATCTTGTGTCTTTACGTTGATGACATGCTCATTATTGGCAGTAACGATAATATGATCAAATCCACAAAGAATATGTTGAAGGCTAGATTTGACATGAAAGATATGGGTCTAGCTGATGTGATCCTCGGAATACAGATCTCGAGAACACCGAATGGGCTCATGTTAAGTCAAGGACATTATATAGACAAAATTCTCGAGAAGTTTAATGCTGAAGACACTGTTATTGCAAGAACACCGATTGACACCAGTCACCATCTATCGAAGAATAGAGGCGAAGGTGTTGTGCAAGTGGAATATTCGAGAATTGTTGGTAGTTTGATGTATTTGATGAGTTGTACCAGGCCTGATTTAGCCTTTGCCATAAGTAGGTTGAGTAGATATACGAGTAATCCAAGTTCAGAACATTGGAAAAGCATAACCCGGGTGTTACGATACTTAAGGTACACCCGAGATTATGGATTGCATTATACAAGGTATCCTGGAGTCATCGAAGGATATAGTGATGCAAATTGGATATCTGACATAAAAGAATCCAAATCTACCAGTGGGTATGTCTTCACACTTGGAGGTGCTGCAATTTCTTGGAAATCGTCGAAGCAGACGGTCATAGCCAGATCTACTATGGAATCTGAATTTATAGCGCTCGATAAGTGTGGGTAGGAAGCTGAGTGGTTAAGACAATTTTTGGAAGACGTTCCAAGGTGGGAAAAGCCGGTATCTGCTATATGCATTCATTGTGATAGTCAATCAGCAATTGGGAGAGCACAGAATGCTATGTACAATGGTAAGTCTCGACACATTCGTCGAAGACATAACACCATAAGACAACTACTCTCTACGGGAGTTATCTCTATTGACTATGTGAAGTCAAAGGATAACATTGCGGATCCGCTAACAAAAGGTTTGAATAGAGAGTTAGTAATTAAGTCATCAAGAGGAATGGGACTAAAGCCCTTGAATGAACAAGTGAATACAAAGGAAACCCAACCTAGTGGACTGGAGATCCCAAGATCTAGGTTCAAAGGGACAACCTAATTGTATACACCAGTTAGTCACTGTGGGGGAAATTTTCCCTAAGCCCTTTCCTAAATATAACAGTGAATAAAGATTCCAGGATAAGCTTATGGCTTTTAATGATCCTAAGAGGATCACATATGCAAGAGAGAAGTGGGGTCGCTTCGAAAGGAGTTCTATGGGGGCATAATTCCTAAGAGCTCTTGCAGAACCAGGCGAATGTTCATGACCATAACGAACATGACAATGAGGACTGAGACTAGTCAGGAAGAATCATGTGTGAAGTATGTTGTCGTCTACATAAACAGCTGAATAGTTCAAGGACATCATGTCTACTGATCAGCCAGTAAACTAAGTATATTTCACAAGGGAAGGTTCAAAGGGTAACCTACCTATCCTTTGCAGGATTTGAACGTTGAGAGTATTCAGAGAGTGCATCAGTTTCTGATCAATTTCTATTCATGTGGGGGATTGTTGGAAAATAAGTACATAATATGTGTTTTTTCGGGTTTTTGGACGTAAATATTAATTATGCAAACATCCTAATTCGTGTAAGTTTGTAATGGATCTCGTTCACCTTCGTAAGGGCTTTGTAACGAGCTAAATTTCGTCCAAAATAGAGTTCATGTGAATGAGAAATTGAATCTCAAAGTGGACACATTGAAGTAGGTGTTGTTGGGGAAAAGGAGTTGTCCCACATAGGTGGGAACTTGAAAGTGGATCAAGTTTATATATGGTTTTGCAAATGAAGACATTAAGTTGTATTGAAAGAAAGTCTCTCTCGCGCACGTGCGCGCGCGGTGGGGTGGTGCGAATTCTGGGTCGATTGAGGACCGGACAACTGAACTTGTGTGCACGGACACGAATGCAGCGCCAAGGTCGACCGAAAAGTTCAGGCTCGTTTTTGGAAATTATCCAGATTATTCTTTTCAGTTTCATTTGCAGAATCTGTTGACCTTCCACTTTCCAGATTATTGCCTTTTTCCATAACTCCCATACAGTATCAGCTATATAAGTGAGGGAGTGGAGCTTGTTACAAACACAAGCACATCTCCCATATCAGATATACAATCAGCCATCAGGTGTGAACTCGGTTTTCTCTCTGGCTTCCGTCTCGGTCCGGCAGTACTACTGCTCCGGCCGTTGTACCCTGGGAAACAGACACCACAGGGTGAATCTGTTTTAAGGGGACTGTGTCAAACACAGGCCTCGGCCATTTTTTTTCTCGGTTCCAGTTTGATTATTCATCTCTACTGCTTATTTATTTTTATGTTTCTGATACTGTTTTGCTACAATATGTTAGAATGGGGAAAAGGGATGAAAAAAATGATTAAATTAAGAGATGAGAATTATAATAATAAAGAAATGAACATGAATAAGAAAAACTTTTAGGGGTTAGTTCAATCGATGATCAATTTTGATCTTGAGAAGAGGTCATCAGTACGAGTATGTGTTCCTCTAAGGTTACTGGAATTTTCCCGAGTGTTCCGCATGATATTAACCAAGGTATGCACAAACTAAGGGGGTGTTTGTTTGCATCTTAATGGTGCCACTAAGAGGCAGTCTCTGAATCGTGCAGAAGTGTGTCTTGTTTGGCAAAGAAGATGATGCCAAAATGCTCTTGACAATTTTTTATCTACTACAATGCAAAATAGTTCATATGGCTATTCTTTCCACATTTGCCCTTCGCTCAATCGCATCCTCCAATGTCGCCTCCTCCCACGCTCTCTTTCACACCGATTCCAAGCTTATGGTTCTATCTGACGATCTCCTCCTCCGGTTTATCTTTCCCACACCGATCTCAGGTATATCTCTGCTCTCTTATCTTAGGTATCTCTCTATTCTATCACTCGATTTTTGACCTGTGATTTGTTCTCTCATGGTAATTTGTTGTCATTCAAACTGTCTGTTCAGAACAATTACCAAACAACCATTCTGCATCAAACCATTCAGCAACTATCAAACAATTTTAAGCCAACCACTCAGTAGTATTATTTGTAATATAATAAACTTTAACATCCTAAATATATACATCCAATATTTTATAAACTTAGTTTTATTTTTATTTTTAAACATTTGTTAATTAAGATATTAGTGTTTGTAATTTGTTATTTCTCACAAAAAGTTATAAATTAATAAATATTAAATTATATAAATATATTGTAGTTAAATAGTCCAACTATTTTTGTATGTTTTCATAACAAATATTAAAAATTGAATAAATTATTTACATTTTTATTAACAAATGTCGAACATCATCAAAATGCTTAATCATTTCTCTCCTAAATTGACCCAAATATCACCACATCTGAAATTACTGGGTCCATAATTTGTCGACCTAGCTAAATGACCAAAAAAACGAACCTGGTCAAATTTTCTTTTGAACTTTTTTTTTGCTGATTTGGGTCCGTAATTGAGGATCTAGGTCCGTAATTTACAGATCTAGGTCTAAAGTTACGGATGTAATAACATTTTGGTTAAAATGGGAAGGGATTAGCTAAGATAATAAAAGATATTGATTCGACATCAATAAAAGATATTGATTGGACATCAACCATGGTAAAGACAATATTACCATATTTGCAATTATCAAAATTATAATTTCTTATTTAGATTTATGTCACATCAGTATTCACTTAAACAATAGCCGTGGTATTACTGTAATGGATTGTTGCAACAATTGATGATCATTTATTCATTTGAGTAAAAGAGCTCATTACATCATTTATATGTTCTCTTAGGTAAATCACACATGTCATCAACACACCACAGATTTTTCCATAGCTACTATAGCTTTGGTAGTGTTTGGACTCGAACCCTGGAAAAATAAGATTTCCATTGCATTTTGTGGTGATAGTTTTTTGCTTTTTAGCAGTTTGGACTTGTATTGGGCTAATCTCGATATCTTTTTCAATTGGTTCATATTGTTTCAATACACAAGCATATGAATTTAATAAAAAAGGATCACACATCATGGGTATTTGTTAATAAAAAAGATGTAATTATATTTATTGGTCTTAAATGCAAAGTAATTAAAAGTACAATGAGAATGAGGATACTATTAAATATACCAATGATGAGATGAGATGAGATGAGATGAGTTGAGAGATGGAATCTGGAATTGTCATTAATTGCTACTACTACTGTTTAATACAAGGTACATTTAAAGCCAGAGTGTGATGGGAGGAGGGCTATTTACAATAATATTGGACACCCATAATTGCACTTGAGAATCTTTGTCCTACACCTTTCAAAACTCTTGTTTTCTGAATTTGCCAACTTCAATTCTTTCATCATCATCATCATATACATAAAGAATACATACATATATTTAATATGAACATAAATTAAACAAAACCCTACATATTATGAAAACCGTGAAAACCTTTATTTTAAGGCATTATTTCATATATATTTTTTCTATAACATGAATTATCATATATTTGTTTTATAATGTGTTTATTTCATATATATTAAGTTCACAATGTCAAAATATTTTACGTGTATTTTTCGTTTTACAAACATGTCAAAGTTTCACATTGTGAAACAAATATATGTTAATGAATACCCTAAAGATTCTCACATAGTAAAGACAAACATGATACATTGGTTCTCGAGATTCTCACAATTTTGTGAGTTCTCATATGATTAGTCATATATATATATATAGGCAAGTTCGTTTGAGAACCTAACTTTTGTTCTAAACCGGAGGACAAAAGAGAGCGTCACGTGTCCCAGATATTCCTTGTCAAGTTATGTACATGTCCATACTAGACAAATTACTTAGGGTGCGTTTGGTACGCAGACAGGATAGGACAGGACAATGTGGGACAGAACAGAACATGACATGACAGAACAGTTGTTCCACGTTTGGTAAGACAGAACTGGATAGAACAAAACAGATAACATCGACTAATTTACCCTTGCTAAATTTAGAGAATGAACAAAATATGAAATAGAAGGTTTATTTGATGTTTTAGAAGATAATTAGATTTTATTTTGAGGTTATATTGGTAGAACATACGTCTGTTCCACCTTGTTCCAACTTGTTCCATGGGGTGGGGGTGGAACAGGCATGTTCCAGTTTGTTCCACAGAAAGGTTCTGCCAAACGTGGGACAGTGGACCATGTTCTGTTCTGTCATGTCCAGTGTACCAAACGCACCTTATATCCATATATACATACTGTACAAATGAACGATTATTAAAGTGCTCCTCGGTTTATTTTTCTACAGTTTTACCACGAACGAAACTTGACCCTATATAGCCTACTACCTTTCATAGCCTTTGTTAGACCATGAGTACCGCTTCCTAACTTACCCTCTGAACCTTGATGCCACCTCAGCGCCACATCAGCTTTTCTCTTTCCTACCCTCCTTACCCTAAAGTGGAGTACCGCTTCCTATCATACCCTCTGAACCCACTCTTACCCGCACCCACCGATTATATTTAAAATAAAAAATATAAAAAAAAATTAGGACCGGGTTCCCGAACCCACTCTTACCCGCACCCACCGAACCCGCGGTACCCGTACCGTGTACTCGGGCTACCCGCCCCAACCCGATGTGAACCTGGTCGTGGTACCCGATGGCGGTACACACGGCCTTAGACCATGAGTACCGCTTCCTATCTTACCCTCTGAACCCTGATGCCACCTCAGCGCCACATCAGTTTTTCTCTTTCTTACTCTCCTTACCCTAAAATGGAGTACCGCTTCCTATCATACCCTCTGAACCCACTCTTACCCGCACCCACCGATTATATTTAAAAAATAAATAAAATAAAATTAGGACCGGGTTCCCGAACCACTCTTACCCGCACCCACCGAACCCGCGGTACCCGTACCGTGTACCCGGGCTACCCGCCCCAACCCGATGTGAACCTGGCCATGGTACCCGATGGCGGTACGCACGGCCTTAGACCATGAGTACCGCTTCCTATCTTACCCTCTGAACCCTAATGTCACCTCAGCGCCACATCAGCTTTTCTCTTTCTTACTCTCCTTACCCTAAAATGGAGTACCGCTTCCTATCATACCATTTGAACCCACTCTTACCCGCACCCACCGATTATATTTAAAAAATAAATAAAATAAAATTAGGACCGGGTTCCCGAACCACTCTTACTCGCACCCACCGAACCCGCGGTACCCGTACCGTGTACCCGGGCTACCCGCCCCAACCCGATGTGAACCCGGCCGTGGTACCCGATGGCGGTACGCATAGCCTTATAGGGTTACTATGTTGGTAGACAGATGGCTCTGTTTCCATAAAGATTCTTCCCCATCATCATTTGTGGAGGGAGGGTATCAATGTGTACAAAATTCATAATTCAATTCCAGTTTTTGGATCCAACATTCAAAAGTAGCTTTAAGCAATGTCCCATACGATTCTTGTTTTGAGTTCAAATCAAACATATAATAATAATAATAATGTTGAATATGATGACGCATAAAAAGAAATCCTATTGCAAGAATAATAAGCTTATCAATGCATTTAATTTAATGCTTGTTACAAATGAATGCAGAGTAATTCATTAAGCTATATAAATATAGCTTAATGATTTCATATATAATATGATTTCAATATAGTGAATTGTAGAGGGAGTTGGAAGTGAAAGCTGAGTGGTTCATGTGAGCCAAATATATTAGTTCATTGACCATGAGATGGCAAATCAAATCATTAAAAGGAAGCAATTGGTGCTACAGGAGGGAGGGAGGGAGGATTCATTGATCGACTTAATGAGTAAAGACAAGACAAAAGATGGCAATCGTTTATCTTATAACCCATACTATTCATATTAGATTTCATGTACCACAAAACAAAATCTAACACTTGATCTTTGTCAGATGATGCTGAATCAACACCAAACTCGACTAACCCTAGATTTCAATACCAACATAAGACAAAAATTAAATCATCCACCCTCACAAAAAGACAAAAATAAACCACATCATTTTTAAGACTGATCAAGCTCTATATAGTTGCCTGACGTAGCTTAATATAAGATTTTGTAGCTATCCTTATACAGATCATGCGTATAATTTTTCATACAAGAAAACAAAAACTGAATGCTCATTTTATCAGGGTTTTAATGTTTTCTGCTTCACAAATACATTTTTGTTGCCTATTTAGATTCAGTCATTGTGACACCTTCAGACTCCTGAATATTTAGTTTAGACAAACCCATATGGTCATGAATAAGATGTGTATATATATATATATATATATATATATTCTGTGTGATAAACAAGGGTAGGATAGGATGAGTGTAAACAGTAAGGGTGTGGTGAAGATGAGTGGTGAGAGGGTGGGGGTGGTCTCAGTTGGACCATGGTCCAACCTGTCTGACAACCTCCTGCCACTAAAATCCATGTGACAACAAGCATCTCCTTTCCTAATAATACTCTCTCTACATATTATACCAATCATTCACATTTCACCTTCATCATTTCTACCATCTCAAGACAAATATTATATATATAACTGACCAAATGCACAGTAACACTGTTGTACGCTTACATACATTTGGCATCACCATAATGCAAAACCACTTGTACATTTGTACATACTAACTTCAAATAATAATCTATGGGCCTATCTTTTGTACAAAATATGACATATTTGCTATGCCATCATATCCAATGCTAAAATATTATCTAAAAACCTATGGTTTTTCTATAATAATTAAAATGAAAAAATATATATATATATATAGGGTCAGGTTCAAGGAAAAAGCTCAAATAAACGGAAAACTAAGGAACACTCTGGTAGCCCTTCATCTGGACGGTATGCACTTGTGCATACAGGTAATTTGTAACATACACACGTGCATATGCACAAATGCATAATGCACAAGTCCATAAAAACTTAAAAAAACAACTTAATTTACCTGTATGCACAAATGCATATCGTCCAGATGAAAGGATATCAGGGTGTTCCTTAGTTTTCCATTTTTTGAGGTTTTCTCTTGAACCTCTCTCTCTCTCTCTCTCTATATATATATATATATATATATATATGTGTGTGTGTGTGACTTTATTGACGGGTGCAAGCGAGCCTTGTCATGGACCAGCAGGGATTTGTCTGGAAGAGGTACTGCATAAATGGATCAAGTAACATGAACATATATACCAATTTGGGATTAAACGTTTTAGTGGTTACCAGTATGATAATTTTTAACTTATACACGTATGATAATCTGCAGCGATATATACACATAATGATATCGGCAATCAAGATACCGAGGATTGTGAGCAACTCAACAAAGAAACATTTTTTAAGATAAAGCACGAAAAATAAGAATTTATAAATAAGTCTCTATTCTTCTCTCTGCAAGAAATTCGCCAGTGTATTTCTGTTGACTGCTTCTTATTATGGGGAATAGGCAACTTACAGGAATATAATCTGAAAGAACTACTATTGCCAAAACCTGCAAATTTATTGATTTTTTGGGTAAGAATATTAAACTGCTACAGCTGCAATGATAGAAAAAATATCAAGATTAGGACTCTGAGACTATAAACAGCAATGATGACCTTCTAAAATTGTAAGCCATATTCATATGTTCCATACAAACGTAAAACATTGAGCAAGTCTTTCCATATGCCAAGAAATAAATCTCAGCAAACAGAACTTGGAATAACTGAAGAATATGAGTTCTGCAAATGGGGAGAGTATGTTATCACAAATCATGATTCTAAAATATATCAGCTAACACAACGACCAGTCAAATGGACAAAAATCATCAATTAATTTGTGTGCCAATGCCCCTAACCAAGAACATCTAAGGATGATTTTTTTTTTTTTTTTGTAAATAAGTGATTATTGATCACTAGGGAAGCTAGGGGGATTGTTGAAACTATTTTTGGAACACCCTTTTGTGTTATCATCAAGAAAAAAAAAAGTTGATTTGCAACAAATGACTAAAATGCTTATTCAGGAGTAAGGTTAACCACATGTCTTAACTTCCCATCTTGTAAGCTTTACAACTTAAAACTACCCTATAGTCTATCAAGAAGAATCGAGAAACCCTTTTCACATACTTGATTTCAAAATACACAAGGGGTCTACTTATAATATCTAAACACCGACTTACAGAAAAGTAAAACTCTAATTAGTGGAATACCCTTCCGCCTGAATACATGTAGGCTACACCTGGTTGGTCCAACAGTTGAGTAAAGCCTTAACAAATAATTGTATGAATTTCTGTATAAGGCGTAAGCCTAAACCCTACTTACCAGGTATACGTTTACACCCAATGTCTGATGCAAACAAAAATGTGTGTATTTAGTTTCAAATTTGTTGGCAAAAGTTCTCCACTAGCTAGTTTCCTGAAAAGCCACTATTGATGTTCATAAGTCATCTTATTCCAAGAATATTTTATTTTGCTCTTTATATTCAAAATGATCTTTGTAAAAAAGGCACATCTAATCTGTATATACTAGTGAGAACCTCAGATTTGATACATCTAAGAAATTATAAAACTCGTTAGCAACATTGCTTTAATAGTAAGGGACAGAGATTCTTAAAGAAGGTGTTCTGTTTAAAGGCGCCTTCAAGTTTTCAAGTTTAAGTACTCCAACGTCCATCCCACTACAAAACAGGTTCATATCTGTTATGAAATGAAAAAGGTGGACAGTACCCTAACTTTATGTTAGGAATCCTTCCTTAAACTAGTAACCAATCAATACAACTCCAAAAAGGCTCCGTGTAACCAAGCTGCGTATAACCAATATCAAGAAATATCACTCTAAGGGGTTGTTTGTTTACCTCTTAATAGTTCCATTAAGAGGCAACCTCTGAATCGCTAAGAGGTAAATCTTGTTTAACAAAGAAAGGTCTGCCCCTTAATGGTTCTAAAACCCTCTGAATAATTTTGTATCTTGGGTCTCCCTTAACCATTCAGCGCCCTGATTTCATTCTAAACAATTACCAAACAACCAAAGTTCATTTTGCACGATCCATAAGAGCCTCTTAATGATTCTGATCACTTAATCATAATGCACCAAGCCATTCAGAATCTGTCAAACAGCCCTAAGTCATTACGTTAAACCAAATGGTAACAAATGTCAGGATATGAGCTATTTCTAGCGTAGAAGTTTGTACTTGCTTCTTACACATAATAGAGGATCACATCAGACAGCCCATTCAGCAATTCAGCTCACATGATCAGATCGAGTATACCTATTAAGGATGACAGAACTAAACAACTTCAAAGCATATGCACTAGCTTATTTTCCATCAAAGATTAAGATTATCAATGAAAAAGGAAAATCCAACCTTCCATCTACAAGATGATGATAACAAACAAAAATGAGAACCTCTAAAATTAGAGAAATAAGCATACAAAATCTATTTAGTTAGAACTATTAATGTGTAAAAGTCTCCTTGCCTCTGGAGCTCTGTATTACCAACAATATATACAGCCATAGGCCATTACAAGAAAGGGAACAGAATCTCAAAAAATATTACAAGACATTCACAATATATTTAATTAATAATTTCCTATTCTATCACACCCCCGCAGTCTGAGCGGGAGGAGGACGGACGCTGAGACTGGACCGAAAGTCAAGAAAGAGCTGGCGTGGGAGTCCCTTGGTGAATATATCAGCGTACTGGTAGGATGAAGGAACATGAAGCACACGAACTTGGCCTAGAGCAACTCTTTCCCGGACGAAATGAATATCCATCTCAACGTGTTTTGTCCGCTGATGTTGGACAGGATTGCGAGACAAGTAGATCGCGCTTACATTGTCACAGTAAACTATCGTGGCACAACGAAGTGGACAATGAAGTTCAAGCAAGAGATTACGGAGCCAAAAATATTACAAGATATTCACAATATATTTAATTAATAATTTCCTATTCTATCAAGAACATGTCCACCCTAATCTGTTTAGTCATGTTATTATGTTGTCACCTATATCATTGTTTTATAACTATCATTAGAATGTGCAGACACCAAAGAAGAAGGGGAAAAAACCTCACTTGATGTCATGTGCCCCACTTTCAATAAACAAAGGTCACATGATTTACATGACAATCGTCAGTCAATACTCTAGTAACCAACAAAAAAAATAGAATAGGCCAACAAAGTCTAGAAACAATGCTGTTAATATCGGCAATATATCGCCGATATCGGACATTGGCAAAATATCCGTGGCAAAATATCGGAGCCGATAATATCGGCGATTTTTGCCGATATTTACCGAAATTTGAGCGATATTTTGACCATTTTGGCCGATATTTACCGATATTCGGCAATGTTGACTCGGATGCCGAACCTATTGCTTGCGATTAGCTCGTTTACGAACACTTTTCCTATTTTGTTTTGTGAAACTTGTTTAAGTTGATGCTTTGATGTTGAAACTATGTTTTTACTTAATGCATATAATATGTTTATGGATGCATACATATACTATATATATATATACACAATTCTAAGAAATATTATATGAGTCGATATTTTTGGACCGATGTACCACCGATATATCCGATATTTCAAATTTCGGACCCTGACCAATATACCACCGATATCCGATATTATCAGCATAGACTAGAAAGGAGAGTATACCATAAGGGAATCATCAATGGAAAACAGCTCTCCAACATTTTTTTCGAGGTCGATAACAGAATTTGTACATAACTTTCTTTATCTAGCTACTTTTCTTTCATTAACAAGTGAATTGTCTTCAATTAACAAGTTTCAGTGTCTGCACACTTCCAATATCTAAACAAGTTTCAGTGTCTGCACACTTCCAATATCTAAGGCAGTAGCAAATCGACAATGCTTATGACACAGCTTTTTACCCTTACCATAAATACTCGTCCACATTCAATGTGCAAGAAATGATGATAGCATCTTGGTTTCATCATGTGAACCCATTAGTTACTGGTTTACCACCTGTAGTGGAGAGGAAACAATGAGATGCCACATGCTACAGTAAAAATGTACCTGAAAAAATGCAGTGTTTTACCCTTTGCATTACATAAGCATCAAACTCGAAAATGTAAAAATAGTTAGAATTACTGTACTTTCAGGGAGCAGAGGCAAGTGGGCATTAACTTCAGAAAATACCTAATTCACAGTTGCTGGTTCATGTAAGGTTGTTCAGAAGATTAGCTCTTATAAACCTAAGAAAAAAGAGAGTGTAAAATGATCCACATAGTCGAAATACACCAGTTGGTTCTTCAGTCACTCGTTGCATCCCCTTCACTGCAAGCACTTGCCTAGAGCTACTTGCATATCATCATCCTTTGGTATGATTTATCAAATTCATAACAAAGATGTCCCAACTCCCATGAAGTTTGCTAGTCACAATCATACATATGCATAAGCATATTGAGGGTGCGTTTGGTATCCAAACAGGACAGGACAGAAAAGGATACCGCATAACAGAACATGACACAACAACTTCAGCACAGAACTGAACTGGATAGAACATATAAAATGACCAATTTACCCCTAATGAATTGTTTGTATATTTTGATTAATTTATGTGATTTATTAATTATAATAAAATAAATATTTTTTATAACAAGATATATCATTAGAAAGCTTCAAGACCATTAAAATGACACCAAAATAAAAAATTCATGTTGTTTCCGATTTTTATTTTATACCTTTTCTATATTACTATCTTTTATTATTAATATTTAATATATTAGATAAATTAATCAAAATATAGAAACCGTATAAAAATAATATTTTGAGGATAGTGAAGTGAAGGTTTAAAGAGCATAAAATACAATAAATAAATTTAAAGAATGAATAAAATGTAAAGCGGAAGGCATATTTGATGTTTTAGAAGAGAATTAGGTTTTATTTTAGAGGTTATATTGATAAAATATAGATCTGGTCCACCTGGTTCCATGAGGTGAGGGTGGAACACGCCTGTTCCACTCTGTTCCACATAAAAGCCCAGCCACACGTAGAACAGTGACCCCTGTTATGTTCTGTCATGTGTACCAAACGCACCCTAAACGATCAGAAGACATATCTGAGGATGCAAGCAACCACAACCTTACGGTATTCCTTTCCACACAGAAAGTTTGGATATTGTCTTAATCATGTCGAGGTAAACAACTATAAAAATGAGTATTCAGCAATTTTACATGACTTAAATGCATGTGATTAAATCAAGCATGGAGAAGTTTCCGATTAGATATGCCGATTCAGGTCCAAGAACTATTTTCCTGGTTCCTCTTTTAAGCAAACTGGTTTGAGTATCCTCCAAATCACCAACTACCACTATCACCACCAGTTAATAGCATACAAACATCTCTTGAGCAGGCATTTGCTTAAGGCAGATTATGAGAGATGGCCACCATATTATTGTTTCCGAGCGACGTAATAGAACAATTTACATGAAACAGAATTGGCAATCACTACATAATCGCATGTTCGGTGTAGCAGAGAAAAAAATAATAAGCAAAGCACGAAAGAGGGAGAGAGAGCATCTTGAGTGGTATTATATGCCTCAAAGTTTGATATTAGGCAGATGCTGCCTAGATTACACCATTGACTTCCAATATGTAAGAGCAGATAGGTGGTTCTCCTATATGTAAGCTTGCATGTAAAAGACACTCGAAAATGCCGTTTGGATTATATTCTACGAAGCTTTTATTAAGGTTATTTCTCTCTCCTCACTTGGTAGGCAACTCCTTAATTTCATGACGATAAGAAAACCAAGTGAGAGCATGCATTAACTTTTGATTGATTTATTTATTCAAAGGCCATGTTGAAAAGTCCTTAGTTTAACATGATAAAGCACTTGATCCCTGGAATGGCATCTGTAAAATAATGAAGAACATAAACTATGAAACCAAAAACAATTTACCTTATATCAATCATATTGAAGCATTAGCTGGATAGTTTTACATTGTAAAGATGGTATAGGCTACTTAACTCCCCTGAATTTATAGCCCAGCTAGTTAAGTAGTACAAGAATAAATAACTCCTTTCATGTATGTCCATTCTGCTACAACTTGTCCGTACGATGCGCTCATCATATCATTCACGGTACTAAGTTCTAAACTCACAAATGACAAAGCATCTGTAGGAACTCAGATAAAGTCATTAAACTAGCCAGATAATCCAGTTATGTTATACTGCAAATTACTAATAGTTCAGATCAAACTGTGGGCAAGACCGCAAGAGTGTTATATTTAACACAATCAAGAGCAACAAGATTTTATATTACATTTACTTTGGAATGGTCAATTGATTGAACTCATAGTGACATACTTAGAACTAGAGATATGCATTTCATCCTGCATCAGGAACACAAAGAAGACTTTCCAATGGAGAAACAAAATCCAAGTTCTGTTCAATTTTCACTTTTCAGTTGGCTTATTAATATCAGGAAAATACTTTAGTAGAAGTGACAGCCAAAATGCCCATGCAACGAATCCCCTACATTCCAGTAGTCCAGTAGCACACATAAAGTGTGAAAATTTTAGACAAATGGCAAGTTACTTCAGTGTGACTAGAACATATGTTTTGAGTCACCAAAACACCCTCTTTTCAATTCTATCCTACTAAAGAAACCTAATCATAAAATCCCAAGGAGAAATGGCGTTCTATCCAAATATTGTCTTTTGTTGACAAGGTAAATCACCTAGTTCCTCCCACTTTTGTAAATGTTCCAAGTAAGAGTAGTATGGTGTAAAATGACACAATGCCCTCAAGTTTATGATCTTAATCATGTACAAACCATAATTTCAGCAAAATTTGAAGAAATACATTCTAATAGTGAAAAAAGTAGTGCCAGGGCGGTGCCGGAGGGTGTACCAATGTGAAATTCTGAAGAGGGCCTCCAAAAATTTTAGGGCCCCCAAAATCTTTTGGGGCCCAATTATTTTGATTTTTAGCCTATGCTTTAACTCAATCCTTCAGTCTTCTCCCTCTTATTTTAGCTCATTTGGGCAAAAATTTTGTTTTAGAAGTTTAGCCTAGTGCCCCATTTTTTCTCTCTTCTACCTGATTTGGTGATTTGGCGGTTCCCAATTACGACTGTAAATGTGCAATCCCTTCTCCTTGGTCTCTGATTTGACAACTGATCTCTCCTAGTCAGCTAGTCTCATTCATCTTAATCTAATGGCTACTTTTATGATTGAAGTACCAAGCATGACTTTGTTTTTACAGGTTTTCTCTGGTTTTGCAGATTTGGATAAGGTTAAATGTTAGTTATTCTTATCCATAATCAGTTACATACACAAACCTATATATATATATATATATATATGTGTAATCATTTCATCATTTGATCTCTCTTAATCCTCTCGTCTTCTCTTCATACAAAATACAATTCTGCAGAATTGTTCATGGGAAATGTATTTTGTTGTTGAATATATCTCATTTGATTAGGCAATCCTGGGGGGTATCTTAGCCTATAACCCAAACAACCTTGATACTGAGGGTTAATAGTATCCTAAGGACAGTGAATCTCACGTCCTAATCGTTGATTTGCTGCAAGTAATTCTTCTTCTATTACCCTACTTTCTAACAGATTTTGTGTCGAAGAATGTTAGGAGAATGATTCTATCTAAGTGAAATTTGTATGTTACTTTGTAATTTTAAGACATTTTTGTTGTTTTAATTTGTAAGACTTTTATGAACTTTTATATTTTGTTTTATTCAACACTCGTCCAATCTATTTATAGTCTTGTTACAAGTGTAACGGGCCTCAACGCCCCTGAGGACAGTGTGTTACAATTTGGCTGCTGCTTAATGTATGTTGCGGTAGAATCTGCATCAGATTACCAGATCATAATCAAAACTGGAATCGCAAAACATAATTCAATGAATTTCCTGAAAATTAATTGAAAGGAGCCACAATTTTAACGGAAAAATTGATCGAAGAGGAAACCGTAAGGGCAGCATTGCTGACTGATCAAAGCGTTCAGGCATGGAAGTGGAAGATGACGTTAGGTTCCAGACCGTCTGATGAACACATAACATTATTAACATACACATCAACATAATAAATATATCGAACAAATTTAAATGAATCATAGAAAATAATACTACCTTCATCTGAAATCGAAGGCGTCTTTCGTTTGTTGATTGCAATTGAGACTCGTATCTGTGAAGTCGGATTAATGATAATAAAAATAATAGTGTTCTTTCAAATGCTTGTTTGGAGTGGAAGACCTCAGGGGGGGAATCCATGGCTGATCGGAATAGAATATTGAGTTCTTGACCAATATATGAATCTTCGAGTGGATTTTGCATATCCAAATGCCCTTCTTGAAGATCTCCAAAAATCTACGGCCTTTTTTCACGTAAAACTAAAGTATTGAATGTTTGGGCTCCAAGTCCAAGCTAACCGGGCCCTTGGGCCTTCTTCGGGTCTTTTTTATTTTTAATTTACATTAATTAATTTTTGGAGTAAATTACATATTTTGGTGAAAATTTTAAATTCAGTTCTTAATCTTCATTTATTATACTCACCGTCATCACGTTTTGTGATTTGTTATAGATTGAAATCCTGGTGTATAATAAATATTTAAATGCCCTCATGTGTCTCTCTTGTAACTTGTAAGGTCATTTTTGTCTTTTTCATCTTTTCCTATATAAAAAATAATTATAATTTCAATAGAACAAGTTTCAAATGATGGCTTTTGGTTGTTGATTCAAAAAAAAAGTTATATCATAATCATCATCGATCACCATTATAACTGGATAGGGCCGAGCTTGTCCCAAATCAGTCCCTTCAAAAATGGGTCCGACAGTCCCGGTCCTAACCAAAAATCCTAAAACTGGTCCTAAGCCCGGTCCAATCCATCATGTATATACCAAATTGACAACCCTAATCCTAATTAGAAGTCATTTCCAAAAAAAAATCATCGAAACCAAGCACCGACCACACTCATCCCTCTCCACAACATTCAACGACTTCATGAAGAAAATGACATCGCCGGGGAGGGTTCAAAAATGAAGCATAACATCAAATACAATTAAAAATATATTTTAACGAATAACAAAAACTTGTTAAAGTAACTATTAAAAATTCTGGAAAGAAAAAGACGGTCTGATCTAAATACATTAATTCCTACTAAATTTACAATATGAAGTCGGTTATATGAGCATATAACGTAAGATCTAACAAATTCTATCCTATGCATTGTATCCGTCTCTGTTTAGCGATACCTCGTCCTTGCTCGACCAAGTCTTGCTTTTATATTGTCCGAATTCGGTACAACTTCTTGTCCAATTATGTCGCGGAATGAGTTTTGCTCGCAAATCTTGCGGCAACCTTAACGTAAATTTATCGTCATTTTCACACCCTTTATTATTCTTAACGATCGAATGCCCGGTCGACTTACACCTCATGATCCTTTCCGCTCTCTCTTTATCCCCTTCTCTATCGTGATCGACATCAATAACGACATGCTTCTCCTTCTTGTTTTCGTCTTTCTCTTTCTCTTCATTCTCATCGTTCTCTTTAATGTCAATACTAACCGAATCCCCAACGGAATCATGATTTTCGTGCAGAGAATCTGTACCAACCGAAACAGGAGACTTTTCCGGCGAGTTAATCGGTGTGTCGAGACTACAACGACAACACGGGCACGATTTATGCGACTCGAGCCAGAGATCGATGCACTCTTGATGGAAGACATGAAAGCATTTGGTTAGAAGGCGGAGGAGGCTATCGTCCTTGAACTCCGACAAACATATGGCACATTCTAAACCGTACTTTTCTCGCCGGAATTCTTTGACGGTTGAATAGGTGAAGGTAGGGAAGGAGCTTATGATCAAAGGGTCGAGACCAGGGGCAACACTGTCCCCTGCGATGCCGGCGGCGGGGTTGGCCCTGGAGGGGTGGTGGCGGAGATGCCAGGAGTAAAATAAGTTATGCATGAAACACCTGCAAAAGTAGATGGAGAAAAAGCCGATGAAGAAGAAGAGGAGGAGGATGATGGTGAGGATGACGGTGATGGGAGGAGAGGTGTAAGGTATCGTAGGCGGTGGGGCATGCGTGGGGTTTGTCGACATTTCCCGACGGCCTGCAACTTGGTTGGAAACTCGGCCGGAGATAAAGGATTCCGGCCTTTTCGTAGAGGGAAAACAATGGGAAAGAGAAGCCAAGGAGAGATTTTGAAAGATGATGACGTAGGCAGGGATTTGTTGGTTTTTGGTGTAATTTGGGGCCTGCCGCATTCAACGATTCATGTTATTTGTGAAATTAAATTCACACACCATTAATATAATTTGGGGTCAAAATCTTCCCACACGTGAGAAATTATAATTTATAAAAAAAAAATTGATGTAACACTATTTATTTATATTAATAACTAATAAGAAATAAAAATAAAAATATATATATAGAGTCGTATTTTTTGGTGTAAGATTTGATGTTATTTTTATATTAGATTTATTGTTTGCACTAATTTTTATGGATTTGATGTTAAATTATGGGAAATTGACGAAAATAGCCATGGGAGAAACAAAAATTGAAAAAATAGCCATTCCCTCTCCCGTTTTGCAAAAATAGCCATGGGTCCGCACTCGACCCGACCCGACCCGAATGTGGTGCGCACTATAGGGCTAAACGACAAATAAATTGAACTTGAGACGGGTTTTGGTCCGGAACCGCACTTGCGCACCGCGCGTGCGGAGTGCGCACCGCAAGTGCGCAGTGCGGAGTGCGGTGCGCAAGTGCGGCCCGGTCAGCCCAATGCGATTCTTTATAAGCATGTGAACCCTAATTTTTTACTCTCCTAAACCCCACAGCCCCCACAGCCGGTCCCCCCTTCCTCCCCACCAAGAATTGAAGTTTTTTAGCCATTCACCACGTTTTTTAACCATTCAGCCACATCTGTTCACGTCAGTCAATGTCGAACGAAGTAAGTATTTTTGTGGTCCCCATCTTTCGTTGAACTTATAATTTTATAGTTAAGTTTATGTATTGTATTGTATGTATATAATGTATGTATTCTATGAGGATAATGATGTTTAATGTTTACACAAAGTTTTTTCTTTTGAAGTTGTAAAGTTGCAATCACATTTGTTCATATTTGTTTGTTTTTTTGAAGTTGTAAAGTTGCAATCACATTTGTTCATATTTGTTCATTGTTGGAATATTTGTAGCTCAATTTATATAATTCAATTTATATAAAACAATGTGAAAAGAATATGTAAAAATTGTATAGAACAATGTCAAATTTAGACATTAATTTAAATATATAAATCTGTGATTCTGGAAATTTACAGCCACGGCCCCTATAGTTTGAAAAATGACGGTTTTGGTCCCTAAACTTTGAAAATTGTCACTTTAGCCCCCTAAATTCGGATTTTTCCCATGCAGTCTAAGTTATCACTCCCATGCAGTTAGAATAATCTGTGATTCTGGAAATTTACAGCCACGGCCCCTATAGTTTGAAAAATGACGGTTTTGGTCCCTAAACTTTGAAAATTGTCACTTTAGCCCCCTAAATTCGGATTTTTCCCAAACTTTCTAAGTTATCACTCCCATGCAGTTAGAATAATCTGTGATTCTGGAAATTTACGCAGGACCATAGTGACAGTTTGGGGGAAACTAGTGAGTCTTTGACGATTAAGTCAAAGCTTGTACGGTTGAGACAAATTCGAGAGAAGTTAACCGAGCATAGGCTTGATCTATTACGCGCCACTTGTTTTGGTGACTTGGTGGAATGTGAGAACTTAAATAACGACCCTGCTCTTGTTTTGACCTTTTTGAAGAAAGAGGTCCCCCCCCTGATGGTGAGCCGTCAGACTCGTTGTATTACGGTTGGCACGGGTACACACTAAAATATGGCCCTGAGGAGTTCTGTCTTATGTCGGGACTCATTTTTGGTCCGATTCCGCGCGTTCTTCCACCCACGCGTGGGTCATTCATTCAAAGAATGTTTCCGGACGGAAAATTGACTATTGGCCGCCTCAATGAGTTGTTTGAAACTTTCAGTCCCATTGTTGGTCGGGACCGTCAATCGGACATGGATGTTGTCCTACTATGTTTGATGATCATGGTAGAGGAGGTCTTCCTTGGCCGACAACATCATTTGCCTATTTCGGCCACCGTCCTTACGTTGATAGAGAATATTGGGGCGTGGAACCGATATCCTTGGGGAAGTTTCATCTGGGAGGCAACATATAGGCAGATGAAAGGTTTTATTGGACGTCGACGTGAGCTGAGGCGGAAGCTGACGTTAACGGGGTTTATCCAACCGTTCAAGGTTAGTTACCACAATATTAAATATTTATAAAATTGATAATGAATTTGTATGCGTAACATTACTTTTTCCACAGATATGGATTGTGGAGACTTTTCCTCGGTCGAGTTACTCTTTCTTGCAGAGAGACCGGTTTCCTAGGATTATTCGTTGGGGTAGGAAACAAAAAGTATTATATACTTCTCAAATTAATAGGATTTTGTTACTGACGGCGCGGGTAAGAATTTTTACAAACTTGGAGGTTTCTCTGAAGTTAACCCTTTAAATTCTAATATTGCGTCATCTGTTGCATATATTAGGAGGATGAACACCCACGCCTGACTCTTGCCGCCACACTTGAGGAGCAGCAATTTGCGTGGTATACGTCCAGCCAGAGGTTCTTCCGTGGTGAAGGCGGTGGTAACCCTGACGACGGCGATGACGATGACAATGTCGATGACGACGACGACGAGCCCCATCACGACAACGAGCCCCATCACGACGACGAGCGCCATCACGATCGGGAGCACCATCACGATCGGGAGCACCATCACGATTGGGAGCGCCATCACGACGAGCGCCACACGAGACATGACGGATCTCGACCGGTCCCACCACCCTTCAGTTTCTCTAATATTCCCTCTTGGGACATTCCGGCCGATGACCCTTATTTAGTGTATTGGGAACACCAGCGCCAGATGCATCAGGCTTATACTGGGCTTGAGGTGCGTGTTCAGGACCTTGAAGCGGCGCGTTTTGGTACTTATACACACGAGCCATCACAGATGCATGAACCATCACCGATGCATGCACCATCACAAATGCAGGCGGCATCACACATGCAGGCGGCATCACAACCACGCCCTTCTTCTTCTTCTTTGTCTCCTTGGTTGAATCAGTACTCTCCCCATGAATTGTTTAGCACATCTCCTCAGGGGATGGTCAGCCCGGTAATATACTTTTTTGTTACATCTTCTATATATATATGACTCGTTTGGCATTCTTTTTGAGTTTATAACAATTTAATTAAGCAGGGCCAGGATTCGCCGTTTCGTCCAGTAGGATCTCAGATGGAGGCGCCCCTTGGTAAGGGGCACGTCAGCGTAATGTTTCGAGATGGTGAACGTCTCCTTATACGCAGTGCCCTGATAGTACCCCCGTCATGGCCCGTCCGACTGGGATACGAGGACGTTCAGTTGAGGACCTCTACCTCCAGAACCTGTTGCCGGCCACTATGAGGCTTCCTTATTTGCCCCACATTGAGATAGAACCACGGTTTTGGGGCCAAATATTGGGCCACGTAAACAATGGATGGCTTGAGGACCATGTTAGTACATTGTTTCCCTTGACAAATTGCTTGCTAATGACACATGACTACAACTAATCATTGAATGGTTTATTTATAGCATATGGAGGCATGGGTTCGAATGATGCTCTCTTCGCGATCTGCAAATTCCGAGTGGACAGTTGTTAGCCCAGAGTTTTGGGGAAGGCTGGCACTTGGGCACCTAGATGAAGCAGCTAATCACGCGAACGGGTCAATGAGCCAGACACATTTATTTCCGGCTTGGACGTCTAACGTGACCAGGGTATGTAAAATTGTTTCCCTATTTCTAACATTATGAATTTATATCATCTAGCTAATGTTATTTTTATGTTTTTCAGGTTCTTATTCCCATCAACATCCAAGGTAGTCATTGGTTGGTTGGGGAGTATTGTTTAGAAGACATGGTATTGACCTTATATGATAGTTATAGAGTCCAAGCCCTTGAATACAGAGTTCGTGAAGGCGTCATCTCTTTCAAGAATGCTATGCCTTACATATTATGTTCCATTGAAGCCCACTCACGAGCTTCGCAGACGACGCACAATTTCAGTTGGAGATATGCAGATCATGTTCCGCAACAGACTGGGGTGCAAGGCGACTGTGGTCCATTCACGTGCCTATTTTTGTCAGATAGGGCTAACGGACATAATCCGAACATGAATATCGATATCATGGCTTGGCGGAGAGAAATGGCCAATACCTTGTGGATGTTGACGGGAAATCAGTTGAACTTCTAATTATAGAATGGGTTTAGCTTGTAAAAACATGTATAAAGTTTTATTTACGGTTTAGCTTGTAAAAACATGTAAAAACATGCATACATCTGTAGATCCATCAACATTACAACAAGATTACACGAAATGCACAATTCCATAAAACTAATTCATGTAAACTACAATTAGAACTTGCAAACACACCCTTGATTTTTAAATACCCTCGCTAGATGAATTGTAAAAGTCGCTAGAAGATTAATTAATGAAGGCGTCTTGGAGTCCAGTGATCAAGTTAACCTTTTCCTTGATCACGTCCTCCATTCCCATGTAGTCCGATTCGAGTTCTTCTAGTTCCTCTTCAACTTCCTTAATATGTCGTTGCAGCTCCCGAACGTGAGCCCTAGTTACGGCCGGTTCTCGTTTCTTCTCCGCTAGATACTCAATTTTCCCCTGCTGAATCACCCTGTTATGGTTCCACATACCTTTTACCTTTTCAATATCGGCGTTCGCCTCATCAATGGCGTTTTGCACTTTGGGAGTAATCCGTTGACTTTGTCGAAGACCCGACGGCATAAAATCATACATTGGTGGGGTTCTCATGCCATTATCGTAGTAGTAATTGTCGGATGTCATCTCCCAGTCTGCTTCCTCCTCTGGCGTGAAAGGAAAATCGGCCGCAGTTCGCCCACAATTTTTCCACTCCTCGTCTGTTTTCGGTACCTTCCAGGTACTCCGGCGAGCTCCATCGTTCCGTGGTTGGTAGGCTGCCGAACGTGAAGTTCCAGCCCCGTTCGCCGACCTGTTCCCCCTTGATCTTGAACCTCCAGCCATAGTGTTTGATTAAACAAGGGAACGTTTGTAAGTGATCGTTGAATTGTACACCACTCGACGGGAGTATTTATAGAAACACATTGCCCCGCACTTGCGGTGCGCACTCCGCACTTGCTTCTTCTGTCTATAAATACCCATGTTAGTTCCAATTCCAAAGGTCACAACATCCATACAACATTTTCATATCGTAGTATAGTCTCTATCCAAACAAATGGCATCGTCATCTAACCCACGCCTTTCACAAGAAATACCCGATAAAATCATGAAGGCGATAAAACACAAGGAAGCGGAGATATCGCAACTGACAAAAGAGTGGAATGAAATGATGGACAGGAAGGCAGTCCACTTGAGAAAGATCGAAGAGGAAGACAAGGAGATCAAAAGGATGAAAGGGGATATAAAAGCTAGGGAGGCTCGTATTCGTCGAGAACAAGAAGCAGTTCACCATATTCTGCAAGACTTTGCAATTCTTCAAGACAAGGTAAACGACAAGCAGAGTTGGATTGATGAAACTAAGGCAATTTTTGAGTAGGTGGTAGTAAGGGTCTTGGTTTAGTACTTTGTTCCTTTCATGTTTCTATGTTGTTGTTTCTTCCACTGTACTAGTTTCCATTGTTTATAGGTATCAATAAAATGCAACTTTCATGTTTACTTCTTTTTTACACACAAGAAGACTTAACAGAAACAACAAACTACATTGAAATTAACAGTAAACATAAAGACAAGAAGGTTGAAAGACAATTGAACATAACAATTGAAAGAAACAACAAACTACTCGTTCAAATCAATGTTTAGATCGAGAGTATGATGCCTAGAACTTCCGTAGTTGGTCTCCTGAGTCGTTTGTGCCTGAGTTTGCCGGCTACCAGATGCTCCTCTTCGACGTTGCCGGCTACCGGATGCTCCTTCATTCACTGGAAATTCATTATGACAGTTTGACCGATTATGTCCGCTTTGTTTACACCGAGAACATCTTCTCGGTGTCGGGTCCTCACCACGGGATGGGATACGATCGTGGTTGCCGAATCTACCAACGCGTTTCTTCATCACCGGAGGATTAACGGTCATAAGTGGTGGGTCTGGAACAACCCACGTTTCAGGAGGCCCAGCCGGATGTACGACCTCTGAGTATATTGCCCGCCAGTTACTTGTCGTGAAGTAATCGAGCGCCAGGTGGGTGACATCTGTACACCGGAGATGTCTTGCAACGGCGATTGCATGACTGCAAGGTAAACCGGACATCTGCCACTTTTTACAACTGCAACTACGATTATTGTAAGCCACCTTGGCGTCCCTGCGCATATCGCAAACTTCATATAAACCATGACCAATTTCATGGACAGTAAACCCCGCTGACTTCATTTGTCTCCTTTTAACCTTTGTCATTGCAAATGGGGTTAGAAAATCTACCCATTTGGCTGCAGAAACAAAAATAGTCAAAAATACTTAAAATTATCTCAACTTTTCATAACAACAGTAGATTGTATGTACGTTGATGTACGTAAAGATGATAACCTGCGTTGTTCCGACGCTTCGAATACCAGTGTTGTTGCATTGATCGAAAGTAATCCATCAGGGACACAATAGGTAACCTTCGAGCGTAACGAGACAATGCATTTACAGACTCTGCACTGTTTGAAGTCATTATGTTGTAACGGATTCCAGGAAAATGGGCCCTAGACCATCTTTCTGGTGTAGTATCTCGTTCCAAAACTTGGACTCCCACAGGTACAGCAGCTCGTAGAGCAGCCATTCTAAGATCAAAGTCACGTTCCGTGTACGCTTTACAGGCCTTCCAATACAAGGTCTTATAATGGTCGATCCTGTTATCTCTGGTTTTCATGTTCATCATAAGATGGCGGCTACAGAGCGCATGATGGACACCTGGGTACACCGTATTGATAGCTTGGCGTATTGAACCGGCCATGTCGGAAATGAACACCAACCCTTCCGGTTCGCCGATACATTGCCTCAGGTTGGACAAAAAATAAGTCCATCCCTCTCCACTCTCAGACCTACCAACTCCGAAAGCAAGCATGAATATTTGATTATTGCCGTCCATAGCAACGGCTAAGAACATTGTGCCCAAGTAAGGCCCCTTCAAATGAGCGCCGTCTATTATAATGACCGGGCGCAAATACCTCGTAAACGATCGGATCTAAGAAATGTTATGCTGAAAACGTTAGAATACTATATAATATAATGAAAGTGTAGACTATATAACAGGAAATAATATATACCGCGCAACCAAGGGCGTAAAAACAAAGGTTAAAACGTCCTGTAATATCTGTCTGTATTCGGGAAAAGGTACCAGGGTTTTGAAGCTCCAAATTATAGAAAAACCCGGGGAGTCGTCTGTAAGAATCATGGGGGTCGCCCCGCACCAAGGCTAGAGCAAAAGCTTTCGCACGCCACGCTTGTCAATACGAGATATCTACGTTGTATTGCTCCTTGATGTCCTTCACAATGTCGGATCCACGGAGTTTACGGCTTACATCCTGTACTTTAGGCAAGATTATATGACCTAGTACTCTTCTATTGGCGTTACGGTGGTTAGGATGCATCTGGGTCCTTGAACAAACGTGTACGTCATTCAGCCTGCGTACCTGGAACATAATGCTATCTTTCACATTTGCAGCATACAAACGCCAATCACAGCTACGATCCCTACACTTCGCTTCAAATCGGGTATTTGAAGATCTTTCCACATAATATTGGTAACCCTCTTCAACAAACTTTTTCCCAAGGGCGACTGTCAGGTCGTCTTTCGTGACGAATATATCGCCTTCATTCACTCTGTTACTACGATTATAACCTACGGGCGCTTGGGGTGGTGTTATCAAGTTGTCATCCCGATCTAGAAGGGGAGGAGGTTGGCCAAAAAAATCATTTATTCCAGCATATGATTTAATAGGACTGCTTTCACCGTCTTCATCTTCTTCATCGTCTTCTTCATCGTCTTCTTCCTCGCCAATAATACCAGGAATATCCAAATGGTAAACATGGGACTCGTCGTCTTCTTCTTCTTCTTCTTCTTGTGGTTCTTCTACAGGTTCTTGGGTCTCCGGAACAATTTCGGGATTATACTCACTATAACAGTAATTGTTTTGAGTAAGAAAGTCATTATTATACCCATACACACGCTGCTCATCTTCATTCTGAAATTGAGGCACGTAAGATTGAGTCTGCTCAACGGCAGAGACATCTGGTTCTCGTACGACGTTCAAACCACCACCAACATAAAAGGAAGATTGACTCTCCTCAGCAACAGACACACTAGTCTCCCAACCGCTGCTGGAACCACCCCCAACATTGTTTGTATGGAAGCCTTCAGGATCGACATATACAAAAAGTGTTGGTGGATTTCTTACAGCCGCAGCAGATTCCATAAAACCTTGTACATCTTCAGTGTTAAGTAACTCATAAGTTTGGCCAGAAAATTGGTACGCTATTTTTAGCGTACCAATATTCGGGTTGATTCCACATTTGTGTTGAACACACCTAACCAGCTTAGAATGTGTAATGTTGGGGGCCACCATGACTCGCATTATAGGGAGTGCGGAAACATACTCCCACTCCGTCCCATTCTGTTGCCAATAACCCCCAGGCCAAATACGTAGCTTAACTTTATCAGGTAATGAACACATTTTTAGAAAGGCTAGAAAACAGAGACAAGAATCAGAATAATTGGAGAAGGGTTTGAAAATATTAGTTATATAGCAATTGAAACAATTTGGCAAAAATCGTATTGAAAAAATCAGTATAAATAGCAATTAGTCAAATTAGGGTTTGGGCGGGCCGCACTTGCGCACCGCACTCCGCACTTGCGGTCCGCACTGCGCACTTGCGGTACGCACTCCGCACGTGCGGTGCGCAAGTGCGGTTCCGGACCAAAACCCGTATCAAGTTCGATTTATTTGTCGTTTAGCCCTATAGTGCGCACCGCATTCGGGTCGGGTCGAGTGCGGGCCCATGGCTATTTTTGCAAAACGGGAGAGGGAATGGCTATTTTTCCAATTTTTGTTTCTCCCATGGCTATTTTCGTCAATTCCCCGATACTTAATGATAAATTCCAACATATATCTAGAAGAAATGATCAAAGTTTAGTCGCTATGATTCCAACATGTTCCCTCCAGCAAAGGCTATGCAAACACAAAGGTGTCGTTTGGTTCGTAGTTTCTAAAGAATCTGATGGAACTGAAATGTTTAATTCTTCTGACCAAATTTCATTTACTTGTTGGGTTCAATCTTTCAAACTCTCAACTTTAGATTGAGCTGTGAAAATGCATTTAATCTGATCAACCCACATCATGAACACCCTTGCTTAAAAGAGAAGCCATGAAATCAATGAAGCTCGAGGTTCCCAACCAGTTATGTTAATCTGTAAGATTTAGTACTATTTGGTACCCTTATGTTTTGATTTTGTTTACTTTGATCCCTCAAGGTGAAAAAGATTATGGCCGACATGAAAGAACCAAAATTTACATGATCCATATCAAATAAAGACCTATACATAACTCCCGTGAATTAGTTATCCAAGAATAAATAACGAAGATCACTTTATAAAATGGGTGCAATTGTTGCAAAATTGAAAATATGGGGTGTCATTTAGCAATAACCTATTAAGTATGTACTTTTTTGTAATTCAACTTATTTTTCAAAACACACCCTTTAATATCTTTAATTATTCAAATAAGGACATGAACCTTCTCTCGTCTTCAAACAAGTATCCTTCAAAAATCCATCACTATCTCCAAACCACCATGAACAACCACGAGTTTTCGTCAAACCCCACCACCGCCGCCGGCGGCCTAATCATCTCGAAAACAGAAACGATCCAATCATTCCTCTCCACATCCTCCGACGATCGATCGAATCTTAACAAGACAATAAACACTTAGAATTCAGAATTAAAGAATCTGCGGAAAAGAACTTTAATTCTCACAATCAAGAACAATGTAACAGAAAATTCACCACTTTGTGTATTCACTAAATCGACTCACAAGATTACAACCAAACCTCAATCTTGTTGAACAGGCTCAACAAGACGACTTCTACTTCTATAGAAATAGGGTTCTTACACCTTGAGGTTAATTCTCTCTAAAACACAATCGAATTCTTTTTACACACGTATATTGACTCGTCTCTATCTGTCTCTCCTAATAGCTATCTATCAATACTATTTATACAAAAATAATTACAAGATAACTATCAAAAAGTAACTTGATCTTCTAAATCTTCGTTAAACACATCTTGATCAATTCCTTCTTTGTCTCCAAAAGTATCGCATACCAAACTTAACAAACTCAGCAGTATTAACCTTCATTCTTCATGAGCAGTACTAACAATCTCCAGCAGTATTAACTTTGTTCAGCAGTATTAATGATATTCCAGCAGTAGTAATATACCAGCAGTATTAACCATGTACCAGCAGTAGTAACCTTGACTTGCAGTAGTAACTTTGACAAGCAGCACTAACCTCACATAAGCAGCATTAATAATGTTCCAGCAGTATTAATATCTCAGCAGTACTAATCTTGAACTAGCAGTAGTATCTTTGTTCTGGCAGCACTAACATTGAACTAGCAGTACTAACTTTGAACTGGCAGTAGTAATGTTGTTCTGGCAGTACTAACCATACTTAGCATATCTTCAGTTCCCAACAATCTCCCCCTAAATTGACTTTTCAGGATGAGAAGTTAAGTTCTTCAGATGATGCTTCCAAAACCTAGTCATCAACGCATAAATTTGGATCCAATCCCAGACTTTGATTTAGAATCCTTTTTACAAGGTATCTTGCCATTTTAGAGTCTTTGTCACTCACCAACTTAGCATGCAGCATTCCCTTCAACTTTTTCATGCTGTGCTTGTATACAACATCCACCAAATAATATTCATGAAATGTATTGTCAAGAGAGATGACATACACTCCACAATTCTCAATGAGCATCCAGTTGGTAATGACTTGAAAATTCCTTGCCATCAAATACTGAACTGCTTCTGGTTTGAACATTAAGCACAAGTATTCAAGAACCATCTTGGTGATAGACATACCTTGCTCTGTCAGCATGTTTCCATATAGCCTCATTCCCACCTTGAACATCTCTTCTAAGTCAGATCTAGAGCATGTTCTGATAAGTTTTCCCCAAGTAGGACAAACTTCAAACTTTCCATCTGCCCTTTTGATTCTGATCAACTCCTTTCTTCCATCTTTCAATGTGTCCCAGAAGATGATCTCAGGAGGCATGGAAGACAATGGTATAGTCTTGATTGGATTAGCATCAACCACAGTTATATACACATCACATTGAGCATTTGATTGTGATGGTACATTGCTTGGTTGACCTGATGAAGTTGCCACTTCTTCTTCAGCAACTTTTGGATCAGATTTCTCTTTCACTGCTTCCTCCTGTGCTTCTTCTACAGTTGGATCCACCCTTGGCTCTTTTATATCTTTCTTCTTTGAGGCTATTGACTTTGTTCTTGGCCTCTTTGTTCTTTTGAAAGATTTAACAGCTTCAGGAGTGGTTTCAGCTGTTTCTTCTTTGTGGCTCTTAGCAGCACTAACAGTTTCTGCTGCCTTTTGTTTTTCAGCAGCATTATCTGTTTCTACTTCTTTTGCAACCTCAGCAGTAGTAACCGTTTCTGCTGCTGGTTCTGTTTCTGCTTCCTTTGTAATATCAGCAGTAGTAACGGTTTTTGCTGCTGTTTCTGTTTCTGCTTCCTTTGTAATATCAGCAGCAGTAACGGTTTCTGCTGCTGTTTCTGTTTCTGCTTCATTTGTAATATCTGCAGCCTCCTCAGTCTCCCCCTCAACCTTGTACTCATACTCCCCCTCAATGTTTGCATCCTCCATGTTTAGATCTGAGTCTGACTCCCCCTTTTTGGAAGCATCATTGGTAGGGTTTCTTCTCCTAAGGACAAACTGAGCTTTCTTCTTTCTGTGCATCAACTTAGTGATCATCTTCCTTTGCTTCTCAAGCTGTGAGTTTTGATAGAGGACCACTTTCTTGAGTTCATCAATTTCCTTTTTCTGATCCATGACCTCAATGTTGATATTTGCAATAGTTTCCATCAATTCCTCGTACGTATATCTATCCTCACCCTGTTTAGGAGTTTTTACCTCCCTTAAAGGATCATTGGAAGTTTTAGCAGGTGTCTCTTGCCTAGCAAAAGCACTACCTACCCCCTTGGTTTCTTGGCACCTGGGACCTCTGGATGATTTCTCACCCTGAGTTGCCGTGAGGAAGGGCTTAGTTATTTTACCACTGGCCTTCTCTTTGCTAGCAGAAGTAGTGGCAGCCTTGCGACTCACATGCTCAACCTTCTCCTTAGTGAGCACCTTCTTGGGGTTGGGAGACACCCCTGTGGTTTCCCTTTCGATATTCTCCATTGGAGAATGCTCCAACAGAGGGCTTAAAGGCTTCGGGCTCTTAGGAGATACATCAAGGGAAGGAACCTTGTGTACCTTTCTTCTTTCAAACTTTTTGGTTATTGTGGGAGTGGGTCGTTCAAGAATGGACTGAGGGATGTCTTTTGTGATGGAAGGTTGGGATTGGTCATCAGCGGGTGTGTCTAATGAGGGCCTTGACCCTGATGCCATACCTTCAAATGTGTGGGACACAACCATCATTGTAGAGAACAATGGTGTGTCAGCTCCTTCCGAGTCCCTAGGAAGTCTTTTCATATTTGAAAAAACCTTCCCTTTAGGGGATTTTGGCACATATACCTCATCAAATTGAGGCATATCCGTCAATTCCTTGGTAATTACTTCCTGAACAAACCTTGGATACATATAGAAACGCTTTTTGGATTCCAGGTTTGCCACAAGATCATTGAAAATCATTTGAGAAAAATTAAACTTCCTGTTAGTGGCTAAGCAGACTAGAGCATAAGCAATAGTACTGCTGAACTCACTTCATCCAGTAGTTTTCTTTGAAATACAATGCATTAGGGTATGAACAAAGAATCTCCATTGAGTAAAAAACTTTGACTTGTAGAATTTAAAAACTCCAATGGGACCTTCATACCCCATTCTTTGTAAAGTTGAGAAGAGTTCTTCATTGGGAATAGAAGATATACCTGAGGCATCATCTAGTCGAAGAGTGATGCGAATGAGTTCTTCTGAAACTTTCAAGGGTTTGTCACATACCCTTGTTTGAATGACTTTATGCCCATCTTCGGATTCTACGGTGGCATTGGCCCAGAATTGCGTCTGATGCTCGATGTATATTGTTGGATTCACCGTTAGGGCATACGAAATATGAGTGGACTTGAGAAAATCCACAATTTCATGAAATCCTTCGGCCTGCTTCGGCTTCTGAAGCATTGCAATCTCATTATGCTCGTCGACAAACTCCATAATCGTTGTGCTTCCTGAGGATTTGTAAAGAAAACACAGAGATTCTAGGGAGAAGGGGTTAGAACGAGAGAGAGAAGAAGTTAATGCGAAGAGTCGTTATGAACTTTGGCGGGCAAACAGGGGTATTTATAGCAGTATTTGCCCTAGATTTTCAAAAGCAGTATTAACGACTGAGCAGTATTAACTACACAAGCAGTATTAACTGCTCATTGGAAGTATTAACTGTGCACTAGCAGTATTAACTACTGAGCAGTATTAACTGCAAAGCAGTATTAACTGTGCACTAGCAGTATTAACTATTGAGTAGTATTAACTGCAAAGTAGTATTAACTGTGCACTAGCAGTATTAACTACTGAGCAGTATTAACTGCAAAGCAGTATTAACTATGCACTAGCAGTATTAACTACTGAGCAGTATTAACTGCAAAGCAGTATTAACTACTGAGCAGTATTAACTGCAAAGCAGTATTAACTACTCACTGGCAGTAGAAAATATGTACTAGCAGTAGAAACTCTGCACTGGCAGTAGTAACTCTGCACTAGCAGTAGTAACGCTGCACTAGCAGTAGTAACTCTGCACTAGCAGTAGTAACTCTGCCCTGGCAGTAGTAACTATACTTGCACTTTGCAGCATTTGTCAAATCCTCAAATGTCATCTTACCTTCTGACACATCACCTTTACCACTTATCTTACTTCCTGCAAGATTATTCTCAAAAGCAACATGTCCTCCATCAATTCTTTTGAAATTCTTGAGGCAGGACATGTTACCTGTCATGTGCCAGGAGCAACCACTATCAACATGCCAGATGCTCTTTCCCTTGAGCTGTTGGTTGCCCTGCACATCTGATAAATCAATTAGTTTTTATTGGGAACCCAAGCCGAAGTGGTCTTGGATCTCCCTTTCTCATCAAAGTACTTGCATTGGGTTTTGATGAGATTTTCAAATTTAGGTACTGCAGAATTGGAGTACTTTGTCAATATAATTGGTCTAGCAGCACTAGAAGCAGTATTAACCTCAGAAGTACTAACAGTGCTAGCAGTACTAACACTGGGAGCAGCAATATCGTTAGCAGCAGTATCAGCAGTACTAACAGAGTTAGCAGTATTAACAGAGTTAACACTGCTAGAAGCAGTATTAACAGAGTTAACACTGCTAGCAGCAGTATTATCTGAATAGGAAGTACTAACAGTGTTAGCAGCACTAATACTGCTAACAGCACTAACTTTTGAAGAATTACTAGCAGTATTAACACTGCTAGCAGCACTAACTCTTGAAGAAGTACTAACAGTGTTAGCAGTACTAACACTGCTAGCAGCAGTATTATTTTTAGTGCCTTTTGTAACCCACATTGTAACACATTCCTTTTCAGGCTTTTTCTTCATGTGGCTTTTGGATTTAGCTTGTTTCTTAGCCACATGGTTCCTTGCAGGCTTCCTATAACCATTGGATTTAAAAAAAGGTCTTTGAAAATTCATCCTTTGGTTAATAGGATTGAAATAACAGTGTTTGGCAAGATGATTCAATCTGCCACAGATGAAACAAGGTTTTGGTCTGTTAATCCTTTGCAGATCAACTCCTTGCTTTTGTGCCCACTGGTTATTCCAATTTCTTTGATTTCCCCTCCTTTTATCATGTTTTTGGGGCTTATTCTCTTGAGATTTCTTGCAAGAACAATGTTCACAAGTTTTAGAGTTCACAACAGTGATCTGTGTATAATGAACTCCCTTTCCCTTGTCAGTCCTTTTCATCTCATTGTTCTTAACACATGGACTTTCACATTCCTCATCAGATCCTACTTTGTCAGTCTCATCCTCAACAACTACTTTATCTAATGGATCTACCTCAGTGGCTCCTTTAGGTAAGTCCTTCCTATCCTTGGTTTCTAATAGGTCTGACTTAGGAGGGATGTAGTTGTTGTTATAGGGTGGGGGTGTGGCATTGTACCCTATTCCTGGTTTCAACTTACTATGGATTTGAGAGTTGATTATGTTGTCCATGACTTTGGAGGCACAAGTAAACTTTTCTACATCAAGTTTAACTTTCTCAAGCTCTCATTTTAGTTTCTCACACTCTTCCCTAGACTCTTTCAGTTGGAACTCCAGACCACCCTTTTCCCACTTCCAGTAGTTTGTATCATATGAGTGTTGAAGTTCATTGGCTTGAAAAGCCTTAATTTGTTCTTCAAACCTCTCAACAATCAATACATAATCTCTGATGTCCTTTTCTAATCTCTTAAGGTCATCACACATTCCCTGATTGTGATCTCTATACCTTTTAACAGTGTCTATACAAGCTTGAGAACAAAGATTAGATTTTACCTCCGTAGGAATATCTGAGACTTCTGCCATGAGTGCATGATTCTGGATTGCCTCTTCTGCTTGATCACTCCAATCAAAAGTACTGTTTGATTCAATAGAATTTTCCATAATGTTTGTAGAATTCTAAGAAACACAAGCTCTGATACCACTTGTCAGGATCGAATCTTAACAAGACAATAAACACTTAGAATTCAGAATTAAAGAATCTGCGGAAAAGAACTTTAATTCTCACAATCAAGAACAATGTAACAGAAAATTCACCACTTTGTGTATTCACTAAATCGACTCACAAGATTACAACCAAACCTCAATCTTGTTGAACAGGCTCAACAAGACGACTTCTACTTCTCTAGAAATAGGGTTCTTACACCTTGAGGTTAATTCTCTCTAAAACACAATCGAATTCTTTTTACACACGTATATTGACTCGTCTCTATCTGTCTCTCCTAATAGCTATCTATCAATACTATTTATACAAAAATAATTACAAGATAACTATCAAAAAGTAACTTGATCTTCTAAATCTTCGTTAAACACATCTTGATCAATTCCTTCTTTGTCTCCAAAAGTATCGCATACCAAACTTAACAAACTCAGCAGTATTAACCTTCATTCTTCATGAGCAGTACTAACAATCTCCAGCAGTATTAACTTTGTTCAGCAGTATTAATGATATTCCAGCAGTAGTAATATACCAACAGTATTAACCATGTACCAGCAGTAGTAACCTTGACTTGCAGTAGTAACTTTGACAAGCAGCACTAACCTCACATAAGCAGCATTAATAATGTTCCAGCAGTATTAATATCTCAGCAGTACTAATCTTGAACTAGCAGTAGTATCTTTGTTCTGGCAGCACTAACATTGAACTAGCAGTACTAACTTTGAACTGGCAGTAGTAATGTTGTTCTGGCAGTACTAACCATACTTAGCATATCTTCAGTTCCCAACACTCACCTTTCCAAAGAACTCCGTCAAATCGCTTCATCCCTCTCCCTCCAAACCCCTTCTGTACCCTACAAGCCTCTTCGCTTCCATATGGGTCGCCTTCGATCCGTCTTCCCGACCCGCACTATCCACCCTCCTTTCTGGATCGCAATTCATCCTCAACAATTCATCCTAATCGTCGATTTTTGACTTCTTTTATAACTTTATGCAGAAAAATAGTTGATCTTTTACTTTGCAAATACAATGTGGATCATTACTTCACATTGAACACAACCCTTATTCTTTGCATATTGGTTGTTAGAAGTTTTGATGTGATTGGTGATTGAATTTTGCAATTCGTGTTGTTTTAATTACTGAAAGAGTGAGGAGTTGAAAGCAAGACTGAAGAAATTAGAGGAGGTTGCTGAGAGGAAGGCATATAAGGAATTGGTGAAGGACATCACAAGAAAGGCTGAAAGTGAGCCTTTTTCTTCATACAAAGATCAGTTGGGATTCGGTGAGTTTCTGTTCTTTAATTTTTTTTAATTAAAGGATCAGTGTTTGAATCTTTTGATTGTTTTGTGATTTTGATTTCTAAATCTTCCATCTTTTGAATGTGGGTTGAGAATCTTTTGATTGTTTTGTGACTTTTTGATTTCTAGATATCCCCATCTATTGAAAATATTTGGGTTGAAGGTTTCAGCTTATGTTAATGGCAATAGACATTATCTTGAATAGAATTAGTAAGAACTAGGAGCAATGGTTGCTCAACTTAGGGGCTGTTTGTTTACCTCTTAATAGTTCCATTAAGAGGCCGCCTCTGAATCGTTAAGAGGCAAAAAAAAAGTCGACCTCTTAACGGTTCTAAAACCCTGTGAATGATTTTGTATCTTGGATCTCCCTTAACAATTCAGTGCCATAATTTCATTCTGAACAGTTACCAAACAATCATATTTCATTTTGCACTATATCATAAGAGCCTCTTACTCATTCTGACCACTTAATCATTCTGCACCAAACCATTCAGCAACTGCCAAACAGCCCCTTAGAGGTCAGTGGTCTTCATGGAAACAGTTGCTCTACTTTTTAACGCCACCGCCAAGTGGGATATACATTCGTAAGATTTCATCTAACACAAATCTTGAACTTTGGCAGGTCTTACAGAGCATTATTTGGCCACAGTCCAGTGATGGTACAATTTGTCTACACTTGTGCATTCTTAATGATGGTTGGGTTTCTCATGTGCTAAATTTGGTGAGAAGTGGTTATCAACCATTGGATGAGAAATGGGTGATAGGATGAGATGCACCGAAATGCACACAATCAATTCCCTTTTAAACCGCAATTCATGGGAGGGTATTTGATTAAAAGTGATCAACGGCTTAAAAGCACATCTCACCAAAAATGGCATTTCTCACATGATCCCATGCCTCTAATGAAGGCTAAGGGGCCGTTTACCGGTAAAATTCAACACTATCATTTACTTCTCGGGTAAGATTTTAGTCCACCAAAATGGCATCGTATGCAACAATTTAGCCGGTAAGCGCTAACCGTGGTAAGAGCCGTCACACTCACTTACCGGGTGAGACTCTCGGTCCTTGCTTCCGCTCTTACCAGGTAAGATTCTTAGTCCTTGTCATATTCATCCAGTAAGCTAATGTGACTTGGTAAGCACTTGCCCGGGTAAGCGTTTTGTAAATAGCCCCTACGTAATATTTATTACAAGAAATATTCAAATTCTTTTTAATGAAATTCAACACAAAGATGATAAGGGTTGTAGATGGATGGATGGATGTTTAACTAACGAAGCCTAATGTTGGTTTATTTTCAGACTGCTGCTGGTGGCATCCTTGGATTGGTGGTTGATATGCTTGTAGAAACACTTCTTTTCATAATTAGGACTTCCACTCAAGATCGTAAGACCACATTATCCATTTCCAACCTTAAAAAGAATCAATAGACTTGTATTTTAATAATATTCATGTTTCAAAATCCATATTATTATTATTTTTTATTTTTCATTGTTTAGAGAGGTAATGCATTAGGGTCCTTTGGTCAGCGGCTTAATGGACTCAAGCTTATTAGGTTAGTTATACATGACTGTTTGTTAGTGGTTTAATGATATAGACAATGGTTTATTCAGTAAGTTTTTAGGAGAGAGGTTTATGCAGAAAGTCAAGCTTTTTCCAACCCCCTTCCGATTAAATAAACATGCTCGTTCTGTCTATGAAAAAGCTATTCCATACAAAAATATTCCCACATATTAATCTAATAGAAAACAGCATAGCCCAGTAATGAAGCGGCCTGGTTTTGTTTACCAAAGTTTGTTTACAAATACTTGATAAATATAGTGGAAAATTGGAAATAGGCAATGAATCGAGATGGGGAAGACGTGAGTCACGTGGGAGTTTCCTTGGCTGCTTCTCCTTGCTCTTTGTTTAGAAACCAAATGCGCCCATAAGTTTTTCCAATTAACTTTACCTTTTCCATTGTTTTTAAATGATATAGAACATAATCTAAATTTAATTTAATATAAAAAAAAAACTAACAAAAAAGAGGCTGTTAATTTAATTCGCAATTAAATTTTAAAATATTATTAAAAACCTATCAAAAAAGAGGCTGCTTTAAACGTTTGTAAACAGAGTCATGCTTGGAGATTTATAACGAAAATATTAATACATAATTCATAATTTACAACTTAAAAATACAATTATCATTTAAATGAAAAAAAGAAAGGGGTAAGGTTAGTATTTTATTTCACTAATTAAAAGTTTTAACATAAAATGACGTGCTGCTTAAGTGGGGTCCACCTTTGGAAACGCCGTCGTCAACGGTGGCACTAATCCACGTCATGTCGTCACCTCATTTCCACGTCTTCTACGTGATACCCGAAAACCCTTTTTCCCATCCTACGTTTCCGTCATAACACACCAACGCCTGCTGCTCCACCGGGTCTGCCATGCTCATGCGCATGTGATCTCCTCCACTCCTCACGTGCATCCCCCCTTACACGTGTCCCCTATTCAATCAACACCGTCAACTCACGGTTGTTTTAACTCCATATATAGACGCAAACTACTACACTTCTGGTTAATTCAACCTCATTAGCACACCATCTGATCTTAAAATTTCTTCAACAAAATATTGAAAATGAAGTCTGTGCTTATCCGGACCGGTTCTGTACCCATTCACTCCTCGTTACTCTCCGGTTCACCTAGATTCTCCATTCCGGTTCGTCACGGTTCCTTCTCCGGTGGTGATCACAAGGTGGAGTTTTCGCCTTTGTTACATTTGGAGGTGAATGAAAATCGTCGGAGAATCAGCAGAACCGTGTCGGAGCCGCAGGGGATTACTAGATTGAGGTCGATCAGTGCTGGATCACAGACCTTCCCGGAAATGTTACCGGAGGTGGACGAGGAGTCGTTGTCTTATGAGTCTTACGAGGATGTTGTTGGAGGCATTGGATCGTTGAAGTTCGCAGAGAAATGTTTAGATCAAATGAGTTACACATTGGCAAGTGGAATCGCAGTGGATGAGTTGCAATTTCCTAGCACCGGTAGTGGAAGTGGCAGAGATCGCGATGGTTTTGGTGCAGGACGATCTTCTGGCGGAAGTAACAACAACGATTACGAACGGAATAAAATTGACGCCTATTATCAACAAATGTTGAAATCGAACCCTAATGATCCTCTTATCCTCAGAAACTACGGCAAATTCTTGCACGAGGTATATGCATACACTAGTTTGATCCATTTTACTCCTGATCATTCTTCAATCGTAAATTAATTTGATGAATCTGTTGTAATTACGTTAGGTAGAAGGAGATGCTGTGAAAGCAGAGGAGTATTACGGAAGAGCGATACTTGCGAGTCCTGGGGACGGTGAACTTCTATCGTTGTACGGCAAACTAATTTGGGATACACATAGAGATGGAGAGCGAGCTAAATCCTACTTCGATCAGGCCGCTAGTGCCTCTCCTGACGATTGGTACGTTCTATCTCATCTTCATCAATGGATCAATTAATTAATGGAGGCAGTGTTAGCTCATCGTTAATTTTTAGCGCCAAAACTCACACAAACGTACCTGTAATCAACTAACTACTGTGATCTGAAAAATGGCAGTATGGTGATGGGATCATACGCGCAATTTATGTGGGAAGCAGAAGAAGAAGAAGAAGATGAAGATGAAGATGAATCTGGATCTAAGGTGTCGATTCCTGCAGCAGGAGCGATGATTGCAGCTTTCTAGGTTTGGATCGATCTTATATCGGTCTCCTGATGTAACAATCACAATTATATACACCTGATCAAGGATGGATTATAAGTTGTTAATTACTAGTATAATTAATAAACCGGAATGATCATCATCTAACCTGACGTCGATATGATCAATATGAATGACGAAGGAGAGAGATCTGAAATCGTTTTCCATTTTCAACTTGTTTGTACAGAACATGAGGGCTATGCTATGGCCAATCAGTTTAATAAAATCAAATCTCCTTTTAAGTATTGAGAATCATACCTGATAAGATGCATATCAAGAATGCAGAATCCCTACACAATTAACTATGGAAATTCTTATCTATTTTTATGACCAATAATATTTACTCAAATCCCACCCTAGTTAATACTAAAAGAAAGATCCAGGGTTCAACTTGGGTTGTGCTCTTGGGGATGTAGTGAAAGCTCATCTACCCAGGGTTCAAATCCAGGCACTGCCAAAGCCCTTGTGGCCAGTTTGACTTCAGGCCATTCGTGGTCGCCCGGGGATTAGTTGGTGTGCGTAAGCTGGTCCGGAAACCCACGGTTATAAAAAAAAAGATCCAGGCAAAAAGTAAAAAAGTTTATCTAAGAATCATCCCGAAAGAAAAAGTAAATTACAATAAATATACACTTTGAGTGTTGCTTACCCTATGTATATGAGGAATGATACTCATCCAGTCCCATGTATGTTAACCGGTCCAAAGGTACCTTCTATCATGGCCTATCGATATTTTATATTGATAATGATTTAACGTTATATATGACCATTAATCAATTGTAATATAATGTATTAGGAGAAGGCTGTCATATATCTATGATCCAAATAATTTAACTAAATCGATTATGATCCACTATTCATTTATTTTTAGCCCTTTCAATTAGATATTTTCAATAACTCTATTAGGGGTGCTCAAAAACCCGACCAACCCGACTAACCCGATCAACCCAACCCAACCCGACGTGAAATGACCCAACCCGAAGCAAACCGATGTCCAATCGAGTTGTAAAATCTTCAAACCGAATGTATTGGGTTGATATCGGGTTACGAAAATTTGAACCCAACCCAACCCGATGAACCCGACATATATATATATATATATATATATATAGGGGAGGTTTCTTTTACAAACCAATGCATTTGTAGAAACTATAGAAACCACTTCTTAACCAATCATTTAATTTAATTTAATTAAAATTAATTATTAATTAATATATTAACTGAAGGGCTCTTAAGTAATTTTGTAATTCGATTTTTTAATTATTTTTAATATATCACGTTTAATTATGGTAATCCCTTTTTTGTAGGGATTTTATTTTTTAATTCATACACCATCAACAACCATGATATTTCAACCCATAAATCATAAAAAAAAAACCCAGAAATCTTGAATCATGAACACAAAACCCATAAATCTTGAATCATGAACACAAACCCAGAAATCTTGAATCATGAACACAAAACCTTGAAATCTTGAATCAAGAATCTAGCAAAACCCAAAAATCATGAACACAAGAATCATGAAGACAATACCCAAAAAATCATGAATCTTGAATCTTGAATCATAAACCCAGAAATCTTGAATCTTGAATCATAAACCCAGAAATCTTTGAATCATAAACCCAGAAATCTTGAATCTTGAATCATGGTGGTGGTGCTTGTGGTGGACGGCGGTGGTGGTGGTGACTGTGGTGGACAGCGGTGGTGGTGGTGCCTGTTTCCGGCGACGGAGGCTGATTTTGTGGACAGCGGCGGTGGTGGTGCATGTATCCGGCGGCGGCGGTGGATTTGATCGGATGTTGCCTTGAAGAACATCACCTACATCACCTGGTTGAAGAAGAACATCATCTTGTTGGAGAACATCATCTTCAAAAATAGGTTTGGTAGAGAAGACTAGAAGAGAGAGAAAGGGCCGTTGCCGGCGCCAGAAACTCATTCGACGGTGTTGGTGCCTGTTGCCGAAACCCATACGACGGTGGTGGTGCCTGTTACCGGCGCCGGAAACCCATTCGACGGTGTTGTGTCTCATGAAATATGTGGATGGTTTTTGGTAGAGGAGAGAGAGAAATCATGAAATCTATGGATGGTTTTTTGGTAGAGGAGAGAGAGAGAAATGGTTTTTTGGTAGAGAATCCGTGAGTTATGGAGAGAAAGAAAGGGATTAAATGAATTGAAGTTTATTTTGACCAATATACCCTTGCACATGGGGTTTTGTTATGAAATTAATTCATTAATTACCACTAATTACCATAATTGTCACTAATCTAATCTAGACCATTAATTAATTTAATGGATGGTGATTAAGGTGGTTCTAGAGTTTCTAACAATGCAATGGTTTGTAAAAAATACCATCCATATATATATATATATATATTCAATCTCTTATCCATCTCTATATAACTCCTTCACACACACTCACACACACACATACATACATACATACATATATATATATATATATATGCGAATTGAGAAAAACGGTTGATGACGATATGTTTAAGATTTAAGAAATATGCAAATTGGAGACGACAAACTATTTGATCATATTTGGTTTAGACATTTTTATATATAGTATCTAATTATTGTCTGAATTATCGGTTGTATTTTAAAGACATGTTTCATTTGTTTTTATGTTTATAGTTTTGATTTTACCTTGTTTAGACACAACCCGACCAACCCGATCAACCCGAACGGGTTGGGTTGGGTTGAAATTTTTTCAAACCGCCAACATTGGGTTGATGTGTCGAAATGCGTTCAACCCGATCAACCCAACCCGTGAGCACCCCTAAACTCTATACACAAACTTGAAATGAAGAATATATCTTTCTAAAAGCTGATGTAATATTGTTTTGTAACTTTGTACAATACACATATAGTTATACTGTTTTTATCACATATATGACACTCTAATAACCATGATTTGATTCATAACATGAAAATCAAGATTTGGGACATAATTTGTAGTCTACTCAATAGTTATCAAGTCAAGGGGACTTAATGATGATGAATAAAGTTTAAGAACATGTTATATTACATAACCAGATAAACACGGTAAACATCGAGAGTCATTGTACTTGGTGGAAAAAGATACGAGTGAGATAATCCTACTTTACTTGATCAAAGTTGAGATCTCATCATGTCACATTTTTTCCTATTTGCATGTTTTTGATTTAAGTATATATGTTTTTATGACAATAAAGTTGACATCGCGGATGCCAATATTTAAATGTTGTGTTTTGCTATAAGTTATTTTAAAAGAAAACTATAATTCACCAAGCATAAGAGTGAGTAATTACTTGTATTTTAGGGCTCACCGAAGTTGAGAACAACAATGGAAAAGAGAAGATCTATTTATTATGACTTAGGGGCCGTTTATCTAATGACTTACCCGGGTAAGTGCTTACGGTAAATTTTAACACTATCACTTACTTTCCGGGTAAGATTTTAGTCCACCAAAATGGCAACGTATGCAACAATTTAGCCGGTAAGCGCTAACCGTGGCAAGAGTCGCCGCACTCACTTACCGGGTAAGACTCTCGGTCCTTGCTTTCGACTCTCGTTTCTTGCTTCCGCTCTTACCAGGTAAGATTCTTGTTCCTTGTCATATTCATTCGGTAACCTGATGTGACTTGGTAAACACTTATCCGGGTAAGCATTTTGTAAACGGCCCCTTACATCTAAGAGGTGTTTGGTTCGTTGGATTTCAATGAAATCTAAGGAATGTGAATGTCAATTCTATTGACCAAGTTTTATTATGTTTAATTTCATTAATTCTTTGGGGTTTAATGCGGGATTCATACTTCATGGACGATGGAAATTCGTCCAACATATCTTTTGAGAAATACAATGCTATATGGCTTATCTCGAAAATTCAAACGACATTATTTAAAAGAACGAAGCACGGTCAAGAATTTTGATATTTGATTTTGCACCGATTTCGATAGTTTACCAACTTAGGAAATACATACATTTAAAACTATCAAAAATTGTTCTATTTAATTCGATTCAACCGGTTTAAACGATGCCACATTTTTTTAACAACCTTATCCTACACTTCTATTTGCCCTAATCCCCTTACCATCGTATTCTCGATTTTGATTTTCAAACGATAACAATGAATTTTTTTTTATTGCAAAAATGATCTTTTAAATCCAAATGATGCCATTGTTAATTTGTTATCTAATAAGAGGGTCACACAACCACAAGGGTTGTGGCGTACTGGTTAAGGCCCTGAGAAAGTGGTGGAATATCCCATATGCCCAGGGTTCGAATCCAGACGTACACTTCCAAAAAAAAGGGTCACACCAACATAATGATGTCATCAAATATGGCCAAGAATCCAAGATTAAAATATTGCAAGTCCATAATGAAATGGGCCTTCTAAATCCCGTTTGTTTTGAGCCCAAAAATAGGCCCAAATTATTGGGCTACAAGCCATTGTTAATTTGTTATCTAATAAGAGGGTCATACGACCGCAAGGGTTGTGGCGTACTTGTTAAGGCCTGAGAATGTGGTGAAATATCCCATCTGTCCAGGTTCGAATCCAGGCGTACACAACATTTGTGGTGGTTGATATCTTACATCATAATTTGCCAAGAGATTAGTCTAGACATAGCCAAGGACACCCTTCAAACAAAAAAAAGGGTCACACCTACATAGTGATGTCATCAAATATGGCTAAGAATCCAAGATTAAAATATTGCAAGTCCATAATGAAATGGGCCTTCTAAATCCTGTTTGTTTTGAGCCCAAAAATAGGCCCAAATTATTGGGCTACAAGCCTACAATGGCAGTGCTTTGATGAAATACGATGTCGACTTTTATTCAAATCCAATTAAAAATATTGTTTTGCCTTAAAGATTTGTGATTATTTCATTTGTTTGATTTTTATTTCATTATTAACTATGCTTTTTTTTTCCTATTCTTCGCTAAATACGTTTATTATGTTACCTTCAAAGACATATTTTTTTATACTTTAATTAAATTGCTTTTATATATTCCGAAAATAAATTTTATGTTAAACTATTTTCAGTTTTGTAAATAAAATATTCAGTAATTTTAATGTAATAATATACAAAATAGTGATAAAATATAGGGAAATTAATTAAAATACCCTAAGTCAAACCAAGTGTTACCAAAATACCCAAAATCTCTCCCAGTTTGCAAAAATACCCCTTTTTTCCGCGATGGGAGTCTGCGATCGTGGGCCAGGGACCATTTCTGACACTTTTTTAAACTTGCAGGGACCATTTTTGAAAAATGGAATCCCGCGATCGCGGGCTTATCCCGCGATGGGGTTATTTTTGTGACTTTTCAATTGCAAGGGACCATTTTTGAAAAATTCCAGGGACCATTTATGAAAAATTGAACCGCGATCGCGTAGAATCCCACTCCCCCGCTTTCTTTCAATTTGATGAATTTAAAATAAAATGTTACACTTTCAACCCCTATACTTATTTACTAAATTTACTTTATACCTTTTACTTTCATTATTTTAATTTTACATTTAACACATATAATCGTTTATTAACTAAAATACGTTAAAAAAATACGTTTTAATTTTAACAAATTACACCATTATAATCGTCTCTTCGATACGTTCGAAATGAGCCCAATCTTGAATTTTTTTGGATTTATATATTTTAATATATATCATATACAGTTATACACTACATAAAAAAATATTTTTTATATTTAAAATTCATACTCTTATAGTTAATTATTTAATTTATGGTACATCTCTTATTTTTTTTTCAATTTTTTTTACACTCCTATCGCATTAACATAATAATCATATATTAACTAATTCATTAAACCGTTTTAAATTATTATTATTTGAATGTGTTTATAGATATCGTGAATGGCAATAGGAGAAGGTTTCACGAGAAGAATATTAAATGGGGTTTTGACAAGTTGGTATCACTGGACTCATTTAAGAATTGTGAAAATGGGTATTTGGCGAATGATGATTCATGTGTGTTTGGAGCTGAAGTATTTGCAGTTACAGAGTATTGCAAATCATCTTCCCAACCGAAACGGATACAGTGCATGTAAACAAATAAATCTATTACTGGAAGGCGTCCTGGAGTCCTGTGATCAAGTTAACCTTTTCCTTGATCACGTCCTCCATTCCCATGTAGTCCGATTCGAGTTCTTCTAGTTCCTCTTCAGCTTCCTTAATCTCTCGTTGCAGCTGCCGAACGTGAGCCCTAGTCATGGCCAGTTCTCGTTTCTTCTCCGCTAGATACTCCATTTTCCCCTGCTGAATCCCCCTGTTATGGTTCCACATACCCTTTACCTTTTCGATACCGGCGTTCGCCTCATCAATGGCTTTTTGCACTGCGTGAGTAATTCGTTGACTTTGTCGAAGACCCGTCGGCATAAAATCATACATTGGTGGGGTTCTCATGCCATTATCGAAGTAGTAATTGTCGGATGCCATCTCCCAGTCTGCTTCCTCCTCAGGCGTGAATGGAAAATCGGCTGCAGTTCGCCCACAGTTTGTCCACTCCTCGTCTGTTTCCGGTACCTTCCAGGTACTCCGGCGAGCTCCGTCGTTCAGTGGTTGGTAGGCTCCCGAACGTGAAGTTCCAGCCACATTCGCCGACCTGTTCCCCCTTGATCTTGAACCTCCATACATTGTGTTAAAAAAACCGAGAGTGTGTTTGTATAAAAGATAGATAGGAAGTTGTGAATTACTACTTCATCATGCCATCTACTTATAGCCGTGAAAATGTATGTTCTTCATCAGATATGGTCAAAGATTTCGTCTGAAAAAGTTGCCTGCATGATTCGTCTGAATAGTTCACTGCAAGATTCGTTTGAAAAGAGCCTGTAAGATTCCACTGAAAAAGTAACTGCAATATTCGTCTGCTCTTGAATAAAGGTCTTTCATTAGGCAGAAAATTAGTCTTTAAGTAGTCAAAATAGCTAATTAATGAGAATTTAGATCAGATTTATATGGTACTATCAAATGCAAGTTTCTATAATATAGATATTGTTCTACATTACATGATACCAATTTTTGCATCATATGAATCACTTCCAGACAACAAGAACCAATACCCCAATAATCAAGAAATAAATGCTTGTTCATCCAATAATCTATGTATTAGGATTATCGCAAGTTTCATAAACCTACTTACTAGGTGTTGGAAATATGGGTTTTACTAAACTTTGGACGCATTTAAATTTATATATATGTTTTATATATAACTAACTTTTAGTAGGCTTATGTTCTCCTATATGAGAGCTTCGAAATGATATATAATGCGTCCAAAATGGAGTATGTGTGAAAGAGATATCGATACTCAAAGTTGAGTAAATGGATGAAATTAGCAAAAACCAAATGAAGTAAACGGTAACTGTATCACAATACTTTAACAAAATAAGTTAATACTAAAAATAACAATTATTTAATGTTACATAAACAACCTAACTACTTAGACAATGCGCATAAATTGACTCCGCCATATGTCGGCGGAAATCCATTGCCTCATCGTCGGTTTCGTTAGGGGGTACCCATATCTCCTCGTTATTTATCAACTTTTGGACATTACGACATACCCATACACCGCAATCCGCATATAACCCGGTCTGCTGGGGTACTTGGCCGGCCATCTTTGTGCGAAAGATACTTGACATTTCGCGACGTCTATGATCCCCTATCAATGAAAAGAACGTATATAGTTTTGTTTTAAACGATTGCATCTGCTCTGTCAATTGTTGTTTGCAGAGACCGTCCTTTTCGCTGTCATATAGGGTCATGACCATAGTGTCAAGTTCAAACACTCCAAGCAGCCAATGTCTGGGATGCAAGCATATGGGGATGTACACCTGAAATATTACAATATATGTCATATATGTTATTAAATAAAATAACAGTAAAACGATTTACATACCCTATCGAGGAGAGTCCAAGAGGTCCCTTCCGAGCCATTGCATATTTCGACCACGGAGGCGGGACCTTGATGGTCCATCAGTATACACTGAAAGAACATAGTGTGCATGATGGTCCACCTCGTGTCTACGCCACGATGTTTTTGCAACAGGCTAACCCAAGAATCGACGTGCTATGCATAAAAAATAGATGGTTAGACATGTAATATAAATATATTTGATTATATATGACTATAATTTAACTTCATACTAACCGTATCGTCTAAGTCAGAGTTCACAGGGTCATCCGCAAGCAATGTTTCAAAAAACGAGGGGTTGATTTCTAAGCCCCCGTAAGGGGTGAATGTCAAGTTGGGGAGGCGACCAGTCCGGCACATCCTCATTATTTCTGATGCCGGGTGAGGCTCCGGTGAAGGCACCTTTCCCTTTTTCTTTCCTCCCTTCTTTCCCCCCGCTTTCTTTGCTTGTTTTTTAGCGGCCGGTGGTGTCGTAGATCCTTGTTGGCCAAACGGGTAACGAAACCATTGTGAAATTGACCGCGACCGCTTTTGAGGGAGCGGGGTCACCTGTGGTGGTGGATCTACAACATCCATCGAGACATCGTCAGGCTCCGAGAAGTGCTCCGAGAAGTGATCCTGGATAATAGGAGACCCCGTCTGAAAATTACGTTACTCAATGTTTTAAGTACAATTTAGGAAATGTTCACAATTAAACCAAAACTACCAAAATAACTTACAGTATGCATTTCCGGCCTGTAATAGTCATCGGCCGAACCGCCAAAGATGTTTGTGATTGCTGTGGTGGCGAACGACGGCATGTGATGTGCCCCCGACATCCCGGCCTGCGTGACATTGATCATTAAAATAGTTACAAAATTAGGATTATCGATATATAACTATAATGGTTACTCAGTGTCACTAACACTCTCCGGGATAGTCGAATATGATGTGGTGGCGAACGGCGGCGGCATCTGCGAGGTGTATGCCCCCGACATCCCGGCCTGCGTGACATTGATCATTAAAATAGTTACAAAATTAGGAACAAACATATAACTATAATGGTTACTCAGTGTCACTTACACTCTCCGGGATAGTAGAATAGGATGTGGTGGCGAACGGCGTTTCCGACATCCCGGCCCCCGACATCCCGGCCTGCGTGACATTGATCATTATAAGAGTTACAAACTTAGGAACAAACATATAACTATAATGGTTACTCAATGTCACTTACATTTTCAGGGAATGACGGATGGGATGTGGTGGCAAACGTCGCCTGTGCCCCATGTCCGAACGGAGCGGGGATCGGTGTCGTACTCGACAGCTAAAACAAATTTAGAACGTAATATTAATATACAAACTAAATAAATGTGGCCAACAAATTAAGTTAAACACTAACATTGACAGCGCTAAACTGTCTGTAGACTTCCTCCAGATAGTGTACACGTGTCTCTAGCGGCCCGTGGACGTAGTCCCACAGGACTTCATGTGAGCCACGTTGTGGCTCGTAGGAAGGGGCCGCCTGATATGGATTGTAGGAGGAGGAAGGGGGCGCCTGGTAGGAGGAGGAAGGGGGCGTCTGGTAGGAGGAGGAACGGGGCGCCTGGTAGGAGGAGGAACGGGCCGGCTGGTAGGAGGAGGAAGGGGGCGGATGGTATCCACCGGAAGGGGGCCTGTCGTCGTCTTCCTCATCTTCGGAAGTAGGGGGACGTCGAGCCCTTTCCGCCTCTGCGTCAATAAAGGCCACGCTGTCTCTGTACCAATCTGTGCCCATCTCGTCGACAGTAGGCACAAGGCGATCGGCGGGCAAGAGTGGCTGCTAAATATATGATAAAACATAAAAGAAATTAATAAGCGGGACTAACGTATGCAAATTGTAAACATAGTAAAAGAACTTACATTTCTAGACGCTTTGAAGAACTCAATCCAAAGTGACCTACTTAGGGTAACACGCTTGTCCCAACGGGTTCCCCTAAGTACTCGATCGTCGCGCTTGACGAAATATCGGATTGATGCGGGAAACATCTCCAAGATCCATATCTGGAATTAGACAAGAAGAGCAAGTACGTAAAAAGAAAAGCCAAACAGTTTGTATGTATTATTAACAATTGTTATACTACGTATCTAACCTTGAAGGCGTATGTAAAACCACAAAGATTCATCTTTGCATGTCGATCGGCGCGTCTGCCTATGGCTCGGTGCATATTAGAGTAGCACTGTGTCCAGATATGGCTACCCCACGGGTAGCTGTTAAACAGCTCAAGGTCCTCGACGGCCCTAAGGACCGTCGATGAAGCATGCTGGCTATACTCACGGCCCAGGAAGCCCATATCCACGATCACCACCAAGCATACACGGACAGCATCGTCGTCGGTTAGGGCACTAAGGCCCTCTTTCATCTTTTCCCGGGCTGCCTTCAGCTTCAAACGAGATGCTGAAATGCCGAAAACCCTAGGAACGAAGGAGCAGTCTTCTAAGGGAGGAAGTGTAACACCCCAAAAACAGGGGTTAACAAAAACTTCCATAAAACGGAAGAGTGGTACTCATTACTAAAGTAAAAGTATTCATAATTATCATTACATAACCATTAATACAAAGATCTAGTTAATTATAACTACTAATGGACCACTAGCTTATTTGATCACTACTATAGCAAATCAAATATAAAAAGGATGTCGGAAAGTTCTATTATCAATCTTCCAATCTTTAACTCTCCAATAATGATCCCATGCTCACAACCCCGTTCTAGACCTTCTTGTGTCCGAAACCACTAAAATCTGTAACACATAAAACACATAACAAGTGTTAGGCTTTTTAAAGCCTAAGTGAGGTTTACACATAGCACATAGAGCATAATCATAGCATGTAGGAATAACAATTCGATACATTCACAAATTGGATTCCATGGAGAAGACCCATATCGCTACCCAGTTACATCATAATTGAAGATATACCTTGATTGATACCCCACGGTATTGTCACAAGGCATAACACAACGGAAAACCCCACGGTATCCGAAGGTATGAACAAAATACATTTTTACCCCACGGTATGTATGATTATATCCTCCAATGCCTACTAGGTGCTCCTCCAATTATGTGAATACCAAATATGTTAATCCAAATAATATTCATAGCATATTAAGCACTTAACAATGGTCCAACCATTTATCATAATCAATACTACTTCCATGTAGTTCATATACATCCACATGTATTTAAATCACTTTCTATATGATTTCAATAATAAACCACCATGTTTACAATTCAAGAATAAGTCCATTTTGACCATTAAGCCATAAATTCATCATTAAGACATCTATTAAGTCATCATCTCAATATCACATACTTTGGATATATAATCCAACCAAACTCTTAACATCAACATTTATTATGGCATACAAAGTAATAAACACAATTAAGCCACATAAACTTACTTGAACTCCTCTTATTTCCCTCTTAACCATTAAGAGCATTTATTCAAGATTTCCCATTAGCTATACCAAAAATCAAGATGGGGAATAGTATATAAATGTAATACAAACAATTAATTACAAGTTACTCACCTCAAATCTTCAATTTTTAACACCCTAACTTGAATACTTGAACCTAATTGCTCCAAGAAGAAGAGTGAAGATGAAATGCCCTAATTCAAGTTTAAATGGGTAAGATTCACATACTAGTTGCTTGAATTAGATTAGGGTTAATAGATATGAATTTACCTTAATCTTAGATGGATATCGCTTGAGAAGAGGATAGCAGAACCAAAAAATCGGATTTGAGAGTTATATGTGAAAAGGGTGGATGACTAAGGGTAAAGAGGTGGGTTTAACCCCCTTTTGGCACGTCAGGAAATCGGCGCCGATCACCCGCGCCGATGTATCGGCGCCAAGCCATTGGCGCCGGCTTCTGTTTGCTAGTCTTCTCAACCTCCACTAATTTAGCCGTAACTTCTTCGTTAGAACTCCGTTTTTGCTCCGGAAAGAATCGTTGGACTCGTATTCAAATTACCCATCCAACTAATCCATAAAATCTAATATTTAACTTTATTATCTATTTTTCATTTATTTTCTTAAGGAATAAATTTACTGATTTCTATCGGAAGTTATCAAATAACAAGTGACAATCACCGAAATTACTTAGGAAATCAATTATAATATAAGAAGTCAAAATATAAAGAAATATTAGGACTATTATTACTTACTAGGATTTTCCGGGTGTTACAATTCTCCCAACCTTAAAACGATTTCGTCCTCGAAATCTATATTCTTTACAACCCAAAGTCAACCGACTCACTGTCGACCAAAATTCAACAATTCCTAACGGGAATCTAAATTCCATCCACACGGTCTATAAAGACAATTCCTCGAACAATTGTTTATTAACAAAGTCCCTACACATACGTTGTACTTATGTACGGATAAATGTTCCAACCATAAAGAAACTCCCAACCATACGACTTCAGTCGTCTCCCAACCTTAAAATGTTCTATACATCTTGATTTCAGTTTCAAACTCTACATCAATTTAAGGTTCAATTAATACTGAGACCAACCGAATCTCTAATTTCAATTGTCCCTATCGTTAACGGCCATTCACATCCAAAGAGCTCTAATAGACTCCAAAATCCATCTCGAATAATTAATCATCAAACGGACAGGTTCATTAACCATACACAAAGATTATTTCCCTAAAACCACTCATCACAAATGAGTATCTTAAGGTTACTACTACCATCACCATCATTCTTTTTAAAATCAGTTACAATTCCCCGATTAAACTAAAGGTGTTTGATCTTAAGCCCAAAAGTTGACACCTAATTATCACCAACTGTTGCACTCTAACCAAACCCACACATGAATTCCATTCACAAATAAAAATCTAGAAGGAACAAGGATTCATCTTTCATATTACATGAACCTTACTTATTTGCCCATTATCCGCTCCCCAACTTAGATTTGTAAGCCTCCTTAAAGTAACCGTTTATCATTAAACCTTTATCCGACTATTGCTTGGTCTTCAATACCGTCATCATCCACATCTCAATCTCCAAATCTCAAAATAACATTAACGTATACTGCTAAAAAAATCCATACTCACTTTAAATGGAGCATACTCACCACTTTTGAATACTTCTATATCTACGCCACCCATTACTACATCTATGACCCATACGTACTACCACTTCCTCACATCAATATCGCACTACGCGACCATATTGCAATCAAGCACTAAAATATTATATATCAAAGGTGATAATTCCATTGAACCTGTAGTATAACTACATTCTTAGGTCCGACCTTTCTATCATTACTTCCTACGTTAGCATGAAGTACTACCCTCCAATCATTATTTGTCTCTTTTCCCCAACTTTTCCACCTACCGATAACACTTTCTCATCTTTATTAAACTTCCTATGATTCAAAATCATAAACTTATTTAGCGACTCACACAACCAAAATCACTTTGGATAAACTCATACTACTGCTCGACATTCTATTCCAATAATAGCCAAATCACTACACCATCTTACAACCACATATTCCAACAGCTTTATTGACAACTAGCACTATTCATCTGGAATCCCCGAATAGACTTTCATCTAATGTCCCCTCTTTATCACTTATTATTACTTCTTTGTGACTCCAAACCATTATATATACAGTGCACACTACATCACAAATCGACATAGTCCATACTCTTACTATGTTCGTGCCTATTTCTTCATTATATATAAACCATCTATATCATAAGTAGAATGTTCATCTACAACAATAGTCTTTCACTATCCTAACACCCCTCCACAAGGTGATCCTTCAACTTTTAATCTTCCGATTCCAACTTGACCTTCATACATGATCTCAAAAGAAGAAATTAATGTATTCACATTACGTAAACTTTAATTATAATACAATTCATGTAATTCCAACCCTCAAGCCTATGTCAAGTTAATTTAAACCGACGAATACCCTTAAGACTCAACCGAATCTAAAACCAAGCCATCCGCTCAAAGGGTCTATTGATCATTTATCAATTATCAACTCATGAAATTTAAAATACATCTAATCCCACATCATGCAACACACGCCTCGAGACATGATAATCTCACGACCCCTTCATTGCTACTTTCCCAATGAAGTCAATTCATATATGTATCTATATGTACACGTATGTACAACTCTATATACTCCACAATATAAATATACATATTATTATTTTGCCATAGATCACTAGTCCCAAAAGTACTAAAATTACAAGACCATCAAACTGTCCTCGCACATAAGACCAAAAGTTAAACCGACACTTATTAAAATGCGATTAAACATATAACACACCATAATTATTGTACAACTACAATAAACTTCTAAAAGCGTATTTCGACCACCTAACTTCCACTTATGTAATAATTTAACCAAAACCTTTTCCACTCGTGATTTATTCGCCAATCACTCAAATCCCCACATATGGTGTTTCACAAGATATGTATTGTCCGCATTCTACAACATTCTCAGTCCACCGTACACGATAATATTCGCTTTGCGCATACCCTCTGCATAACAGCATGCCGGTACCGCTCATAATTTAGTTCTGCCCGCACAAGCATACGCGGGACACACCCAGACCGCACCCTGTGACAGGCAAAAGGCCTCATACATCTTACACAACTGCCGACTTCAATGTCAATAGTCGACCTATCGATACTTCTTTAATCTATTCATTAATAAGGACTGAACTTAATCCTTTCAACAATACATAATACAATTTACATCTCATCGTCTTCATTTCAAACTTATTCGTGCAATACTAATATCACAAGATCACCATAAATTCTTATTTAACGTCGAGAGTATTTCCTTACTGTCTCACCATACTACTCATAGCAATTTGCTAATTCCATCTCCTTGATTACTACTAATCCTTCCTCCGGACACTACTGTCCCTTGCCAACTGTATTTCTAGTTACCAAACAAAGGTATAGACCTTCTTACAATCGACACTAAAGTCCACTTTCAACTCTCCCATTGTTCACCTTTCTCTTGAACACAATTACCAAATCTACAAACATTCTCCCATGATTTATCTAATACCTCTCCAATCTCAGAGTTCTTTCTTAGCTTATAGCAATATTTTACGACTTAATTCGTTCATAACCTTCATACATAACAATGTATTAAATGTCTTATTTCGCACATTTCCTCCTTTTAAAGAACAACACTTGGAGCAACTTGGGTACACATGACCCCAAGATTCTTATAACTTTAGTGTACTGCTCAACGATCACGAGAATCAATTACATACCACTTTCCGCAAAACTTAATCTTTTTCAACCAAAACGATATTGTTATGACCGTAGTATATTTAATGAAAATCTTTTCATACGACAAAAGTTGCAAGAAATTACCGACACAAAGTAAGCTAGTCGGTTCTCACACTCATCTTTATTTAACTTTTCTTGTAAAGTATAATGTATTTTGCAAATTACTAAACTCAAAATTTGACTGCGCGACGTAAATGGTATTACCTCTTTCTTTTAATACCCACGTATACCTACTGACTCATCATCGACTAAATTGTTATTTATGCATTTGTTTTGAAATCACAAAAACCCATGTAACACTCACCCGAGAACACTATGCATAAAACTCTACTTGTAATTGAAGGCTATTCACCCAAACAAGGTCTATCGTTTAACTCTCGCAACTTATCATTGACGCCCTATTTTTCAACCAGTGGTTACCCTCTCAACCTTCTAACACTTGATATACATGCCTTCCAAGGCTCACTTACTCAACCATTTCATACTATTCCCATCTTGATCAAACATCTTACATTCTATCTCCACACATTTAATCCACTTACTTAAGGTTGTCTCGGCGGACTTTCATGAGTCCCACCAGTTCCAGGTTGTCTTTCCAATCCTCAATCATTTACCGATCTGTCCTCCAAAGAATTGAAAGACCTTGGTAGTGTTTTTACCATCACTACGCTATCGAACAAAAGTTAACCCTGAAAAATGGTTATATAAATATAAACACACGAAACGTACCTTACCGATCATTAGTCACTGGAACAATTTAGAAACAAGTATACTTATGTAACAATATATTCATAATAACAGTAGCTAATTGCGATTATGAATGTATCATACATGAGAATCCTCATTACCGTCGTTACCGTACTAATTTCACGTATTTCTGTCGACCCTAAGGCCATCCCGTCTTAATACTTCTACCCACTCTCACAATTCATAACTTAATTCATCTCAGCTTAAGTCTAAGTATTTCCTCATCATACTTAGTTCACTTAAACTAAAGCTCTGATACCAACTTGTAACACCCCAAAAACAGGGGTTAACAAAAACTTCCATAAAACGGAAGAGTGGTACTCATTACTAAAGTAAAAGTATTCATAATTATCATTACATAACCATTAATACAAAGATCTAGTTAATTATAACTACTAATGGACCACTAGCTTATTTGATCACTACTATAGCAAATCAAATATAAAAAGGATGTCGGAAAGTTCTATTATCAATCTTCCAATCTTTAACTCTCCAATAATGATCCCATGCTCACAACCCCGTTCTAGACCTTCTTGTGTCCGAAACCACTAAAATCTGTAACACATAAAACACATAACAAGTGTTAGGCTTTTTAAAGCCTAAGTGAGGTTTACACATAGCACATAGAGCATAATCATAGCATGTAGGAATAACAATTCGATACATTCACAAATTGGATTCCATGGAGAAGACCCATATCGCTACCCAGTTACATCATAATTGAAGATATACCTTGATTGATACCCCACGGTATTGTCACAAGGCATAACACAACGGAAAACCCCACGGTATCCGAAGGTATGAACAAAATACATTTTTACCCCACGGTATGTATGATTATATCCTCCAATGCCTACTAGGTGCTCCTCTAATTATGTGAATACCAAATATGTTAATCCAAATAATATTCATAGCATATTAAGCACTTAACAATGGTCCAACCATTTATCATAATCAATACTACTTCCATGTAGTTCATATACATCCACATGTATTTAAATCACTTTCTATATGATTTCAATAATAAACCACCATGTTTACAATTCAAGAATAAGTCCATTTTGACCATTAAGCCATAAATTCATCATTAAGACATCTATTAAGTCATCATCTCAATATCACATACTTTGGATATATAATCCAACCAAACTCTTAACATCAACATTTATTATGGCATACAAAGTAATAAACACAATTAAGCCACATAAACTTACTTGAACTCCTCTTATTTCCCTCTTAACCATTAAGAGCATTTATTCAAGATTTCCCATTAGCTATACCAAAAATCAAGATGAGGAATAGTATATAAATGTAATACAAACAATAAAATTACAAGTTACTCACCTCAAATCTTCAATTGCTAACACCCTAACTTGAATACTTGAACCTAATTGCTCCAAGAAGAAGAGTGAAGATGAAATGCCCTAATTCAAGTTTAAATGGGTAAGATTCACATACTAGTTGCTTGAATTAGATTAGGATTAATAGATATGAATTTACCTTAATCTTAGATGGATATCGCTTGAGAAGAGGATAGCAGAACCAAAAAATCGGATTTGAGAGTTATATGTGAAAAGGGTGGATGACTAAGGGTAAAGAGGTGGGTTTAACCCCCTTTTGGCACGTCAGGAAATCGGCGCCGATCACCCGCGCCGATGTATCGGCGCCAAGCCATTGGCGCCGGCTTCTGTTTGCTACTCTTCTCAACCTCCACTAATTTAGCCGTAACTTCTTCGTTAGAACTTCGTTTTTGCTCCGGAAAGAACCGTTGGACTCGTATTCAAATTACCCATCCAACTAATCCATAAAATCTAATATTTAACTTTATTATCTATTTTTCATTTATTTTCTTAAGGAATAAACTTACTGATTTCTATCGGAAGTTATCAAATAACAAGTGACAATCACCGAAATTACTTAGGAAATCAATTATAATCTAAGAAGTCAAAATATAAAGAAATATTAGGACTATTATTACTTACTAGGATTTTCCGGGTGTTACGGGAAGGGGGGGAGCCTCTCCAAAACGTAGTCCTGTAATTAGACAGAACTCCCGACGCCCAAAATGCAATTGAGAGCCGAAGAAATCAAAATGCATCTCCTCCGGCTCAGCGTTGGCGTCCTCGACCTCCAACTGTAGAAACATGTGTACTAGCGTAGGGTCGCCACCAGAGTAAGACACATCCATCCATGGCCCGAACGGTGTCCCTCTATAGATGGTCTCAAGGGTATCTGCGCGATCACCTAATCCCCTAAACAGCGCTCCTAATTCCTCGATGTATGAAACTTTGCACCTTACCTTCAAGTCGATGTTAAAGAAATCCTTCTACATAGTCATTCACAGATGTTATAGTTAGTGTTATATATAGATGCTGCAGTTTATTTTATTTTATATAAATGTTGCGGTTTATTTTATTTCAACGTATAATAGTGTTATATATAGATAAAGTGCGGTTGTATTTTATTTCAACGTATAATAGTGTTATATATAGATAAAGTGCGGTTTATTTTATTTCAACGTATAATAGTGTTATATATAGATAAAGTGCGGTTTATTTTATTTCAACGTATCATATTGTTATATATAGATAAAGTGCGGTTGTATTTTATTTCAACGTATAATAGTGTTATACATAGATAAAGTGCGGTTTATTTTATTTCAACGTATAATAGTGTTATATATAGATAAAGTGCGGTTGTATTTTATTTCAACGTATAATAGTGTTATATATAGATAAAGTGCGGTTTATTTTATTTCAACGTATGATAGTGTTATATATAGATAAAGTGCGGTTGTATTTTATTTCAACGTATAATAGTGTTATATATAGATAAAGTGCGGTTTATTTTATTTCAACGTATGATAGTGTTATATATAGATAAAGTGCGGTTTATTTTATTTCAACGTATCATATTGTTATATATAGATAAAGTGCGGTTGTATTTTATTTCAACGTATAATAGTGTTATACATAGATAAAGTGCGGTTTATTTTATTTCAACGTATAATAGTGTTATATATAGATAAAGTGCGGTTTATTTTATTTCAACGTATAATAGTGTTATATATAGATAAAGTGCGGTTTATTTTATTTCAACGTATAATAGTGTTATATATAGATAAAGTGCGGTTTATTTTATTTCAACGTATCATATTGTTATATATAGATAAAGTGCGGTTGTATTTTATTTCAACGTATAATAGTGTTATACATAGATAAAGTGCGGTTTATTTTATTTCAACGTATAATAGTGTTATATATAGATAAAGTGCGGTTTATTTTATTTCAACGTATAATAGTGTTATACATAGATAAAGTGCGGTTTATTTTATTTCAACGTATAATAGTGTTATATATAGATAAAGTGCGGTTTATTTTATTTCAACGTATCATATTGTTATATATAGATAAAGTGCGGTTGTATTTTATTTCAACGTATAATAGTTTTATATAAAGATAAAGTGCGGTTGTATTTTATTTCAACGTATAATAGTGTTATATATAGATAAAGTGCGGTTTATTTTATTTCAACGTATAATAGTGTTATATATAGATAAAGTGCGGTTTATTTTATTTCAACGTATCATATTGTTATATAGAGATAAAGTGCGGTTTAGGGACCCTAGTTGTCATTCTTAAAAGTTTAGGACCTAATTGGCATTCTTAAAAGTTTAGGGACCTAAGTTGTCATTCTTAAAACCGTAGGGACCTAAGTTGTCATTCTTAACATTTTTTTATAAAAAACACATATTTAACAATTTTTTTATAAAATGTGTTTTTTATAAAATGTGTTTTTTATAAAAAATTGTTAAGAGTGTGTTTTTATAAAAAAATTGTTATAGTTTTATGGTTTTATGTTTGAATGTGATATTTGTATGTTATAATGTGTATGTTGTTATAGTGTGTTTTTTCATATAAAAATTGTTAAAAATGTGTTTTTTTTATAAAAACACACCCTTAACATTTTTTTATAAAAACACACTCTTAACAATTTTTTTTATAAAAAAACCTGTTTTTATAAAAAATTGTTAAGGGTGTGTTTTTATAAAAAAATTGTTAAGAGTGTGTTTTTATAAAAAAAAACATTGTTAACAATTTTTTTTATAAAAGCACACTCTTGACAATTTTTTTTATAAAAAAACTCTTAACAATTTTTATATGAAAAAACACACTATAACAACATACACATTATAACATACAAATATCACATTCAAACATAAAACCATAAAATTATAACAATTTTTTTATAAAAACACACTCTTAACAATTTTTTATAAAAAAAAACACATTTTTAACATTTTTTTTATAAAAAAACACATTATAAAAACCATAAAACTATAACATTTTTTTATAAAAACACACTATTAAACATTTTTTATAAAAAAACTGTTTTTATAAAAAATTGTTAAGGGTGTGTTTTTATAAAAAAATTGTTAAGAGTGTGTTTTTATAAAAAAAACACATTGTTAACAATTTTTTTATAGAAACACACTCTTAACAATTTTTTTTATAAAAAAACACTCTTAACAATTTTTATATGAAAAAACACACTATAACAACATACACATTATAACATACAAATATCACATTCAAACATAAAACCATACATATCATGTTAAACATAAGTTATAAACACTATAACAACCTACAAATCATATATCTTAACTTAAAATAACATACAAAAAATAACAAATAACATAAGGAAAACATACCAAAGAGGTAATACGAGACATCTTCACAAAACCCGAACGCGTATTCCACACGAGAAAATTGAGAGAGTGGGAGAAAATTGAGAGAGTTTGATTAAAAATTGAGAGAGTGATTAAAAAAATTGAGAGTGGAGAGTGGCCGTGTCTTGGTCCCCCCCCCCCCCCCCCCCCCTTATATAGTGCGGCCGAAGAAACAATGGGATTAGGGTTTAGGTTCGTCAAAGGGATTTTAGGGTTAACCCTGTGCCGACACGTGGCACAGGAGCCCGCGATCGCGGGAGGTCAACGAAAGTCAATCGCGGGCAGGGACCAAAAATGCACACGCGGGTATTCTTGAGGGGGGAAAGCTGTACCGCGGGAATTCTTGAGGGACCAACGCGGGCAAAGTGGGCAAACTTTGGTGACACGTGTAGCCCGCGATCGCGGGGGTCAATGAGTCAATCGCGGGCAGGGACCAAAACTGCACACGCGGGCATTCTTGAGGGGGGAAAGCTGGACCGCGGGCATTCTTGAGGGACCAACGCGGGCATTCTTGGTGACACGTGGCCTGGAGCCCGCGATCGCGGGCTCCATCGCGGATTTTTTGGGTACTTTTGTAAACTGTGAGAGATTTTGGGTATTTTGGTAAGAGATGGTCAAACTTAGGGTATTTTAATTAATTTCCCTAAAATATATGTATATCTACATGAAATATAAAAATTCATATGAAAACTCATTAAATAATTTATTTCAGTTCTTTGTCATTTCATTTAATAAATATTGATGTGTATGTTTTTAAATGTAATGAATATTGATGTGTATACTTTAGAATGTAATTTATGAAGACTCTTAGTCATATTCGGTAAAATCGATCTTGACAAAACTAGTCAGATCTTGAAACCATTTGACTCATGTCACTAAAAGGTAAAGTAACATATTTGTTCAAAATAACGTATATGTTTGACAACGTCTAATAAGTTTAGACAAGGTCCGGTAATTTATCTGCTAATTATTACAACTGAAGTGCTCTATGTGAACATCCCCTGATAAAGTTTCCAACTTTTTGTTTACTGAAGTTGCTTAAGTTTGTCACTAGTTTAATTAGATAAGTAACTACTCAATCAATCAACTTAAATTACAATCAAATTAATAGCAGTTGTAGTCATTGTTATACTTAATCTCTATTTTCTTTGGTTCGATACTCATATTTTCTTGATTTGACATCGTATAATTATGGTTATATTTAAGAATGTATATCCATCTATGAATGTTATTAATATAAAATCCAAAAAAACATGACAACCAATTGATCTTTTTTATATATATATATATAATCAATGAAAATTCAAATGCAATTGACGGTTTAGATGAAGGTTGCACGGGTTGTAACCTTTTTGTGGGTTGCAAAATAGTCTTCCTCTATATATATATATATATATATATATATATATATATATAGATATATATTACTTTCAATAGAAAAAATCTTGATAATTCTCAAATTGGTATGTATATAAAAGAACTAAAATTAAATTTGATTTTCATTTTTCACACTTAACCCCAAATGTGGGATGCTTTTATAAAGGTTCATTAAATTCATAACCCCATCCATATGCACCTATACAATTATTATTTTAAAGAGTTCATTTACACTTGAAAGACTTTATCATAATAACTCAGAGGTCTTAAATCTTAACTTTACCATTAAAATATGAGTAATTCATTGAAATACCCTAAGTTCATCACCCCTTTTACCCATTTGTCCTATCTCTCTCCCAATTTACCAAAATACCCTGAAAATCCGTGGGCATCCTGGGCAAGCTAAAAAATCCGTGGGCATGCAGAAAATCCGTGGGCCAAGGACAAAAAATCCGTGGGCCGAGGACAAAAAATCCGTGGGCCTTCGCAAAAAATCCGTGGGCAAGAATTTTGACACAAAATCCGTGGGCCACGGGTTAACCCACGGATTTTCAGGGTATTTTGGTAAATTGGGAGGGAGATAGGGCAAATGGGTAAAAGGGGTGGTAAACTTAGGGCATTTCGTATAATTTCTCTTAAAATATGCATCTTAGGCTTAAAAAAAGTACATCAATGGGATTAGATAATAGACAATTTCAGTTCCACACATCTAAAAAAAACAAGTCTTTTTAAAAATTAGTTGGTTGTTATACAATTTATTGTATGCTCATTTAATACAATAACGAACTATTTTATTTTATATTGATTTATTTAATAATAATCAGTTTCAAAAACCACTAAGGGGGTGTTTGTTTACCGCTTAATAGTTTCATTAGGGCATCTCCAATGGGTCACACTATATTTTACACCAAATTTTAAAAATGGTGTAAATTTTAGTGTTAACAGTAAATCTTCTCCAATGGATAACACTATATTTAAAAAAGTAGTGTAAATAAATAGTGTTACACCAAATATAGTGTAATACTATTCATTATACTAAATTTAGTGTGAAAAATAGAGACCCCATTGAAGATGTGAATAAGGTCATTTACACCAAATTTAGTGTTTAGTGTAAGATTTAGTGACCCCATTGAAAATAGTTTTAAGAGGCAACCTTTGAATCATCAAGAGGTAAATCTTGTTTGGCGAAAAAAGAAAGTCCGCCTCTTAATGGCTCTAAAATCCTCTGAATGATTTTGTATCTTGGGTCTCACTTAACCGTTCAACGCCCCGATTTCATTCTGAACATTTACCAAACAACCATATTTCATTTAGCACTATATCATTCTGATCACTTAATCATTTTGCACCAAAGCATTCAACAACCGCCAAACAACTCATAAGTTGAATAATTCAAAATGAGCTTATAAAAATTAGTTGAGATGTCAACACCTAGAGTTTATTTTGGCTATGAAATTAAGTGCATTTACTAAGGTATCGTCATCATAATTGGATTTGTAACCAATTTGGCTCATTATGGTCATCCATGCTTGTTTGAATGGTTGATTTGTTTTCACATAGAGTTCAAAAAACTATTTTTTTAATTTAAATCTTATATCTGGAACCCAAAAAAAACGCTCAAGCATGATAAATAAAAGAGTAAACTACACTTTTGGTCCCTGTGGTTTGGTGTTTATAACACATTTGGTCCCTACAGTTTAAAAATTACACTTTAGCCACTACTGTTTGCCATTTGGTCCGGATTTGGTCCCTCTGACCAACGTCCGTCCATTGTCAGACGTTAGGGGAACCCATGTGAGATGCACATGAGGGTAATTCAGTCCTTTTCTCTCACATGGACCAAATCCGAACCCATGTGAGATGCACATGAGGGGAAATGAAGAGTGGTGACGAAATCGAGAGGGGGGGGGGGGGCATATTCTTACCGCTGGCGGAGTGGCGGTGGTAGGAGAACTCAGATTGGTGGTCGGCGACCTGCAGAGAAGTGGTTGCAGGTCTGTAATCGAGAGGGGGGTCGATCTAGAGAGCGAGAGGGAAGAAGAGGGGGAGTACCGAGAGTTCAGAGATGCGTGAGAGAGATGGAGAGAGGTGGCACTGGCGATCTGTGGTGCGGCAACGGGAGTGATGTTAGGGCAAAAAATCGAGAGGGTAGAGGAGAGAAGAGAGTGAGAGAGAGAGACATCTGGTATGGTTGGTCGCCGGTGGTTGAATGGTGGTCGGCGACATGGATGAACTTTCCGGCGATATAAACCCAGTTCCCGGCGAGATCTCGATTTTCCGGCGAGAGTAGCAGTTTTCGGCGACTAAAACCCAGAAACCGGCGAGAGAAAGGGTTTGAGTAAAGGTCCGGATTTGGTCCCTGTGAGGGAAAAAGACTGATTTACCCTCATGTGCATCTCACATGGTTGCCCCTAACGTCTGACAATGGACGTACGTTGGTCAGAGGGACCAAATCCGGACCAAATGGCAAACGGTAGTGGCTAAAGTGTAATTTTTAAACTGTAGGGACCAAATGTGTTATAAACACCAAACCACAGGGACCAAAAGTGTAGTTTACTCTAAATAAAATAAAGAAAATCAAAACTATAAATTGTATCTTACTCTAAAACCAAAATCAAATTAAATCTTAGCAATTTAAATATAAAATCAGACTAAGGGATTGTTTACCAAACGCTTACCGGGAAGGTTCTAAAATCTTACCAGTAAAAGACATAACAAGAATTGAGAATCTTACCCGGTATGTGAAAGCGAAAACTTTTATGTGGAAAATGTTTACTGAGTAAAAGACACTTACCAACAATTATTTTAATGCTCGAAAATGTTACCCAATAAGGTAATTGAGAGTAGATGCCAGTAAACGCTTACAATGTCTAGGCCTAAAATGTAGAACTTTTTTTAACTTCAAATTGTTTAAAAGCTTACAATGTCTAGGCCTTACATACAAACCCTTAACTTACCTACCGATTAAAATAATCAAACATCATCATGTCTCTTATCTGGTAAGATGTTTGATCCTTATCATGCTCACACAGTAATGTAAGTGACTCAAAAAGTACTTATCCCACTAGCGTTTGGTAATCTAAGTGACCATTGTGTGTCTGCTAAAGTACTTGCTAAATGTCGTATGCATACACCTATTTGGAAACCCCATTGCACCAATACCGAAAATCCATCATCATATCACTAAATTGGGACCATGAAACACAACAATTTCGTCCAAAAAATAACTAGAAATGGTGTAGAGTTGTACCTCAATTCGTTTGCACCATTGACTTCTCTTTGTTATAAGATTTTCGGGGCGAGTTTTCTATAACAAATTAAACTTTTATTGATTTGCTACAAATCGATGTATCGTGAAATTGATTTACTATTAATCCCAAATTTAACCTTTTGTTACTTGCAATCATCCCCTTATAGATGAAAGAGAGAGAAACATTCTCACACCTCTATCTTAATTTAAACCGCCGTATTAATCATATGACATGATATAATATTATAGAATACTATTTTTAGTAAAATCACCGGTATTTCCAACAATCAAATTACACTATTTTTATAGCTTATTTTAATTTTTAATAATGGTTAAGAAGTTTTATTCTAATGTATTTTTGAAAAAGTTTATATCAATAATCTATTTTAAAGCCAAAACTAACGGTATTGACCTAAAGCCTACAAATAATTTATTTAATGCCTGGTAATAATAAGGTTTTGGATCGTCATACTAATCTTTTGATGGAAAAAATGGAGTTATCACCCATTTTAAACCCAAAATCAAAATCTAAGTCTAGATATAAAGTAAAAAGTGTTTATGTATTTTTATAATTTGTGTAAGAGTCTTATTTTGATATATCGTATGCCTAAAACAAAGTTCAAGTGAATGATAAATTGAATACTGAAGTGTTACAATTTAAATTGTCCGGCTTTTTTTTTATAACCTATGAAATTGGAATATATATATATACCAATCTGTTTTTGTTAGACACGTAATACCATATTTGTATACTTGAAACTTCACAGCAAACCATTGAAGGTAAAAAATTTGAACCTTCACGACAAAGGTTCAAATAATTTAAATGTAACATCTCATATTATCTTTCTTCTTGCAAATTGTTGAATAAATGGAAGTTTTGGGGTCAATGTGAGAAAACTGAAACTTGAGGATTAAGTGGTAAAAATCTGAGTTTTTAAATGGGTAAAACCCTATTCATTTCTTGTATATGTCGGCTACCAAATTGAAAAGGAGAGATTCAAGAACAATCAAGCCAAGTGAAGATGGAATTAGAAGGTTGATTCAAAGGAGTTTGGGAGGAGTCATCTTCAAGGTATAATTCTCTTCCATTTATCACCTTATTGATTGATTAAAGGGTTTGGGTGTGTAGAAATCCAAGGGCAGACGCCACCAGATCTTCAACTCTCGACATCTCAGCGTATAGCGCCAAAGAAGACTGAAATGTCTGTAAAAAGTAGGAAGTTCGTTAAATATCCCACGACGACAGCGACAAATGAACCAAGTCTTGAAAGAAAGACTTACCGAGAACGCCAAACCGGCAACCTGAGATCCCGCTTCCCTGATCGGAGCTCTCTGAAAACGTTCCTTAAAAGATGGGAACAAATATTTCCCCAAGTAAGGAAACAACGTCGTCCCGTCTAGGACACTATCCGCCATAAATGTAACACCTCGAAAATTCCATTGTAATTTTGTTATGTTATATTTTGTTTAAAATTTAAGTTAATGGGAAAAGTTAACTAGAGGGGTTTGAATTGCCATTATTCGGAAGTTTGGGATACAAATTGGAAAATGAATTAATGACTCATCTTTTTATTGAGGTGTCAAGTAGAGAAAAATCAGTATTATGAATACTGATTTCTTTTGGTTATTGCTTCACAAAAAAGGGAATAGAATTAGAACAGAGAGAGATAGAGAAAAACGAGACAGAGAGATAGAAATCGAGAAGAAGAGAAGAAAGAAAGCAATTGGCTTGAATTTGTGGTAAGAAACTTGACTTCTCCTACTGATTTCTTGTAAGGAAGATAAGTAATTGGTTAATTTCTGTTTTTAGCTATTGATTAAGCTAAAGAATCAAGTTTTGTGAAGAACTCAGTGTTCAGAAATTACCCAGGTGAGTTTATTCAATCTTCTTAAAATTAAGCAATTAGAATTGAAATTGATATGTTATACTTGTGTTTAAACATGATGGTATGACTTAATTGAGAAATGGTAGGCTTAATGAGATGAATTTATGAACTGACTTAATGAAGAAGACGAATGAACAGTGTTTGCGAAAAGGGAGAATTTCGCAACAGTTGGTTGCGCAAAGTGATAGAATTCGCAAGCATGGCTTGCGAGTTTTGAAGAATTCGCAAGCGTGGCTTGCGAGTTTTGAAGAACTCGCAACAGTGGGTTGCGACTTTTGAGCTTTTCGCAGCTTTGGCTTGCGAAAAGTGTAGCTTTTCGCTACAGTGGCTTGCGAAATTTTTGGACTTTCAGTAGTAGTTTGAAGCTTTTATGTGGAATACAATCTGATATTTATATGCTATTTGTTATATGATTATAACTCAGAATTTGATACGAAAACCATATTATGAATAATTGTAAAGGACTTATTTATGAGTCTGATCATATAGTTAACATTTGAGATGTTGATCCCCGAGGCTAATTAGCAAAAATGGGGATAATTGTTGTAATTAATATTCTGTATATAAACATATAGAATATATGATATATCGTACATCTTTAGTACACGATAAAAAGGGTGATGATACACAGTTATTGTGTTACGTTGGCTATCAATATTCATCCGGTCGTGGGGGCATTTAGTACGGTCTAATGGAAACCGTTTACTAGCCATTGACCATTGGGATGTTATTCTAGTTGTTGGAGTGAATCTTGAATCATCTGTGAGGGCCCTTGTTGTTAAGCGCTATATAAATTAAATTCCATTTGGGGGCCAGTGATTCAAGATGGTGAGATAGTGAAATGTGGAATAGGCAAACATAGAGTTTGTAATTCCCATTTCAGGCGGAAGATTTGATATCTTCATTTTAAATTTGGGGATAAACAAATATTGAAATTTGTAATCTCTACTTTCGGACTAAGAAATAAGCAGGTATAGAAACTGTAATTTCTTGGGGTTGAAGATTACTTATAATCAAGTGGGATTAAAGTAATTGTTGGTTGATATTGATATGACTAGATGAAATAGTCATAATGAAGGGAATTGGGTAGATTCCTGTTGTTGAATAGAGCTTTGGTACGGTAAGATGTTTGATAACAGGTTTGATATATCTGTTAATATTTTAGTTGTTAAATTTTAATTTGATTTGGATATTCTCACTAGACGAAAGCCTAATGTTTCAAATTAAATTTTCTTATCAGGTACAAGCTCGGGGAAATAGTCTGGGAAAGTGAGATGCAGTAACTGGAAGAAATCAGACTTATAGATGTTAAAGGATCAAGATCTTCTTTTGATGATTTTTGGGGCGCAAGCTTAGATAATCTAGTAATCTGATTATGTTGCTATGATTAGATTAGTAAGATTATTCAAGTTAGATATTTATGTACATAAAACTTCACTTTTGATCCTCTGGTTATAAAAGTCTGATATTTTGGTGATCATAACTTGTTTATTTTGAGGTTTAAATTGGCCCTGGTTTTTAGGGTGTTACAATAAAGTTGGACGGTAGCGTAAAGTTAACCGTCGTAACTTCGGCCGACGACCCCTCGCCCTTGTCGACAGACGATGGGGTCGACACCTTAGACACCGGTTTCGTCACTGTCGCCGGAGGCGCCGAACTTGCTGGTGTCGCGTCCATCGCACCGCGAAGGATGGATGACGCCTTTGCCTTCTTAGGCGTGACAACTCTCGATGAGTCATCAGCCCTCGAAGACGGTTCCCTCAGGACTGTCTTCCTGGTTTTCTTTGGAATCCTCGACCCAGCTGTCGAGACATTCTCTCTTTCTCCTCGAAGGGCAAGCATAATCTGCACCCCTCTCTTCCTGGATACCGATTTCCTCTCAGTCGGCACTAGTAAGGAAATACATGAAGCATTAGATAGACGAAATAAATGGCGAAAACCAAAACCATAGTACGCTTACCAGCCATCTCTTCCTGTTTGTCCTCTTTTTCTTCAGAGTTTCCAATGTTCACCACGTCCTCGTCCGCGACCGCCGGTTGTCCTACGAAGAAAGATCGATCATCCTCAAGAATCTGTCGATCTTGGCTTGGGAATCCTCGTTAGGCTTCACGACATCGAACTGGATCTCTGAAGGCGACAAAAGAAGAAGGTTAAGTGGAGATCGTAAAAACTACACAATGACAAATATTCAGAACAACGAACATACCCGTCTTATTCCAATCTGGACGAATCCAGCTGCTATCAGAATCGAGTGACTCCCACTTTGCGGATACTCGCTCAACAACTAGGAAAATTCGCCAGAGATAGGGCATTAATTGTCCTGGCGACAAGCTGAAATCATGCATAAAAGCCTTGGATAAAGCTGAAAGTGGCCATTCAAACCCTATTTTGAAAGGATACTCATATAGTACAAAGTATCCTTCAGGACAACTCTCAGGACGTGTACTCCCTGGACATATCAGTTCTATCTCTGCAGGTATTTTCGCTAAACACCTAAAGGTATTTAAGTCTTCCTGACTCGTGATAGAACTCTTTGGTTCAGACGACATTGTTTGTCAGAGAAAAGAGAGGAGCAATAAAGATGAAGGTGAGAAAGTAATGCCTTATATAGGCACTCTAAGCCTTGAATCGCTATAGTCTCTCGCAAATTTGGAAGGGATTCGAAGAAAAACAGCAAGAATATCAAGAGGAGATCTTTGCTTAAAACCCTCTGAAGTCGTAAACAATAAAAGATCCATCGTAATCTTTATTTATGCAGTCGATCATGTCAGGACGAGTCCTTTGATGATCACCGCGTGCCCTCGTCCCTTCGTATGACCACACGGATCGTCGACACCTGTCAAAGACAACTGGTAAGCACAATCGTTCGTCAGTATGACGTCACGACCTCGTTTTCTCTTCGACTTCTCGTTCAGTTAGAATTGAACCAATCCGGTTCCGAGACAACCAAGGTAATCTTCAACGCAAGACCCTGAACACCCTACAAGCAAAATTTAAAATTCGAATTTGCCATCCTACTTTCAAATTTTGGGGGCAAACTGTTTGGGCAAAATTTCACAGGTCTCGACCACGACCAGAAAAGGTAAGACACATGTTATGAACTATATCTTGTATTAAGATAAGGCCCCGACAAAGACCCAAAAAACCTCCGTCGTCCCTCCTAAAAGGTAAGTCGAGAATTCCTCACGACACTCGACCTCGACGTCGCCCGTTCCGCACGACCGTCGCACAAGACCGTACGACCTTGACTAACTCGATATACGACTGTTACGTTTGTTCAATGATTAATGCAGGAGTCAAAGTCATTAATGGGCAACGGTCATAACCGACGAAGAGCAATTATGAAGAGTTACAACTGGCGACCGTTATGGCTGTTATCAAAGCAATCAATGAGCTAATCAAAGCACCCGAAGATTATAAAAGATCAAGTTAAACTTCAGGACCGAACATCGAACAATAGAAGATAAGCATCGCAGCTCAGAAGAACACTACAAGCAAAGAACTCTCACTCGAAGAATCGCTCCCGACGCACGACTTTCATTCTCGACCAACAGTTTACACATTGTTTTCACACACGACGCACACTGTTTTTACATTTCAAACACTTGTACTTTACATTTCGAAGTCTTTCCCTTCATTTGTATTGTAATCTCTGTACGATCGACACCAGGAACACCAAGGACATCGCCCCTGATTGGCGACCATAGTGCAGCGACGACATCCACTGTCGTCCGCAGGTTTTTCCTCGTTGAGGTTTTTCCTGCGTCATCAAATCCTCTGTCTCATTTACATTTTTGTCTTTGTCGCACGCCTTTGTCGAACGATTCCTTTCTTTAGTTGTTAAAGTCCACATCGACCTTAAGCTGTCCCTTTGGTGCGATATTTGGCATTAACAAGCATCTTGTGCATTCTCAAGCTGTCCATGCATCTGGGCAATGATCTGCTCTGGGATTCCATCACCTGCCATTTTGCTAAAACAGAAAAAGAGGGAACTCCAAGAAACCGTTAGTAAAACGCACGTTTGTCGAAGATTTTCTCTAGATGGGGCCCCATGGTGGGCGCCAAACTGTTAATGCCAAAAATCGTCCAGAAGGATAACTTAAGGTTGATTGTGGAGCTTAACAACTAAAGAATGGGAATCTTTCGACAAACCGTACGACAAAGACAGAAAACGTAAATAAGACAAAGATTTTGGTGACGCGGGAAAAACCTCAACAAGGAAAAAACCCGCGGACGACTGTGAGGGTCGTCGCTGCACTATGGTCGCCAAACAGGGGCGATATCCTTATGTTTCGGGTGTCGAGAGTACAACGATTACAATACAGATGAAAGAAAGACTTTAAATGTAAAGTAACAAGTGTATCGAATGTAAGAAACTGGTGAGAGCGATCTGTTGAGAGCGATCTTAAGAATGATCTTAAGGTAGTAATCTGATCTAAATTTAGAGTGAAATTGATCTGTAACAGCAACAAGATTCACATCTCAATAAAAATGAGATCAATCATCAACATCTTCAAAACTCACGAAGAACACGTTGTTAATACTTTAATGAAAGAGGTTGTGTGGGGAAGAAGTATGAGAGAGAGGGATAGATGAGGGTTAGAGGAGGCTGTGTGAGTGTGAGTGTGAGTGTGTATATATGTATATATATATTATATGTGTATATAATATTAAAGTATAATAAATAAATTCATATAAGACAAAAATTAAAAAGAGAAAAATAATGTTAAAGTAAAGAAATATATAAAAAGACAGATTTACCCTTTATTTAATGGATGGGGGTTAACCTCCGTTAGTGAGAGGGACCAAATCCGGGCAAAAACGCATACCACAGTGGCAAATTTGTAATAAACGAAGTTTAGGGACGACTTTCGTTATTTTTAACAAACCACAGGGACCAAAAGTGAGGTTTACTCATATATATATATACACATATACATATACATATATATTCCACACAACAAAGTTGATAAATTTACAGTTGTCTAAGTTCGTGAAACAAAATAATGATACAAGTTTCACACATTTAGCATGAATGATGCCATCTTTCATGTGTGGGTTTTTTAGACCAAAACTTTAATCACACGTTTGTTAAACACGTCTCCTAAATTATCTAATGATCACCAAAAACATGTTATATATATTGATTTCAATAAATATGATCGATTTAATTATAATACAGCTTATAATTATATCGTATATAATCTAAGCAATTATTGATCAGTGGAGTTTATTTGGGATTTTAGAACATCTCCAATAATTATGTTATATATTTATTAAAATATAATATTAAAAGTCAAAATTAATTAAGAAAAATATTGTTTCTCTCTCCTAAAGATTACTTCAATATTTCTTTATTGATGAAAAAATTAAAATATTATTTATTCTTTTCAAAAAGTGAATTTTAGAGATTTCTTCAGATTTGAATATTTTTATCTTCTCTCCCTCTGTATTCTGTTTTAGCATTCAAGATAAAATGACTATTGAAGCTAATAAGTTATTATAATCTCACTTTTTTCCATTTTAATATAGCTATTAAAGATACTCTTAGATCATTTCCAATAAATTATTTAAAATAAAAATAATAGATGGTTGTTTAAAGGGAAATTAATTAAAATACCCATAGTTTGACTTTGATTTGCAAAAATACCCATTTTTTTGCGGTGGGCCCCGCAATCGCGGGTCAGTGCCACGTGTCCCCATGTTTGCCCAATATGTCCCGCGGACCCCCCCCCCCCCAACTATGCCCGCGGTAACCACTTTGGCCCCTGGCCCGCAGTAGTAGTCCGCGATGGGGCAAAAAATTACATTTTTGGTCCTTTTTGCATGAATTTTTGTATGTTTTTACTGTTTTTTTCCACAATTATTGTACTTGGAAGACCAAATTGTGGTTGAAATTCACTGGCTTGTTTCATCAATGTTGAATCATTGTACTTGGAAGACCAATTTGTGGTTGCAATTCATGTTGGTTGTTTCATCAATGTTGAATTATTGTACTTGGAAGACCAATTTGTGGTTGCAATTCATCTTTCTCAATTAGATTTCATCCATAAATATCAGTAAAATGCAATCCATAATTCACACCCATTCCATCCTTCTTTCTTGCTTTCTTTCTTCAGTATTTCGTTTTTGAGATACTACTGAAAAATGAGTTCATCTGTTGCAAAAGCTAAGCTATTTTTCTGTTACGATGGTGAATGGGTGGAAGACAACAATGAGTGGAAGTCCAAAACCGGGGAGGAGTGGACTTGGTTTCTGTCCATGTTGAGACAAGCTATCGGAGACCCGCAAGGGTTGGTGTTTATGTCCGACATGGCTCCTTCCATAAGCGCCACAATCTCTACCATGTACCCAAACGCCCCTCACACCTTATGTTGTCGACATTTGGAGATGAACGCCAAAGGCCAGGACAACGTATTACCACCTACCACGATGTCTACTGGAAGGCATGCAAAGCATATACGACTCGGGAGTTTGACCGGTACATGAATGTTCTACGAGTTAGTACCACGAAAGCAGCCAAAGTTATGGACGATGTTGGACCGGAGAGGTGGTCTGCGGCCCATTTTCCTGCACAACGGTATGACATTCTGACCTCCAATAGTGCAGAGTCGGTGAATGCACTCTCCCGTTTTGCGCGTAGATGTCCGATTGTTACTCTTATGGAGTACTTTCGGGCCTTTCAACAAGAGTGGTACCAACTTCGACGCCAAAAAGGAGCTGAGCTGCGTAATAGACTCACACCAGCGGCGGGGGAGATAGTTCTCCTCAGGGCGGGTCACGCGTCGGCATGGAGGGTAAGCGAAATCGGGTATGGGAGGTACTAGGTTCGGAATAACCAACTTGACGCGATTGTCAATATGACCGACCATGTTTGTTCATGTTTCCAATGGAAAAAATCTGGGTTACCGTGCGGCCATGCCATCGTTGCGGCAAGACATATGGGTCGTAGAGATTGCAGCGACTTGGCTGTAAATTTCTTCACGTCCGAAACTTACTGGGCAACATACGCAGAGGTAATAACTCCAGCTGGACCTCCTGAAGCATGGGTGGTCCCACCCGACCCCCTTTCGCCATGCTATCCACCGTTAAACACTAAGAACATACCCGGGAGACCGAGAAAGAACGATCGACGTCCATCACGTGGTGAAGGTCCGATACATCGAAAATGTACTCGGTGCCAATGCGTAGGACATACTCGTGGAGAGTGTCCAACTCCCGCCTCTTCAAGCGTGCCAAGGAGTAGACGTTCAGTCAGCCAACTAAGTAACACGCGGGGCCCGTCGGAGCTTGAACCACATGGAACTATATCATATGATAGCGTTGATCTGAACATTGATTTCCCTTGATTGGGACGATAAATATTGTATGTTTAGTGCTCTTGTTTTGATATATAACATGATTTTATCTACTTTATCGGCCCGTGTAATTTATCAAACATAACTTATGTACGTTGTAATTTAGTAAAATAAGGGACCGAAGTTGTAATTTAACAAACAAAAGAGACCTAAGTTGTGTTAGAACAAAGACATGCAACAACACTTTAAAAACTTCAACTACATAAAATGATAACCTAAAAACTAGAGGGACCAAAAATATAATTTTTTTGCCCAAAACTAGAGGGGCCAAACTTGAAAAACTCGGCCAACCGCGGGACCATCGCGGGGCCAACCGCGGGCCACGTGTCCACGATCGCGGGACCCACCACGGAAAAATGGGTATTTTTGCAAAAAAATCGAGAATGTGAGTATTTTTGCAAATCAAAGTCAAACTTTGGGTATTTTAATTAATTTCCCTTGTTTAAAAGTAATAAAGAAATGGTGCACATCATCTAAATTTGAAGAATTCATTGAAATGGTTGTTTAAAAGAAAGAAATAGGTTTTTCTTTATTTTCATGATATAAGAATACTTTAAATATGTCCAGAAAAAAAAAAGAATACTTTAAATATGTTTAAAATAGAAAGATAATATTTTATTAAGGGAATTTAATTAAAATACCCAAAGTTTGACTTTGACTTACCAAAATACCCATTTTTTCAAGTTTTGCAAAAATACCCATTTTTCCCGCTATTGATCCTGCGATCGTGGGATAGGGTTCAAACTGAAACATTTGATCCCTCTATTGTCCCGCTATGTCTCGCGATTGTCCCGCTATTGATCAAAATTTTCAGTTTGAACCCTATCCCGCGATCGCGGGATCAATAGCGGGAAAATGGGTATTTTTGCAAAACTTGAAAAAAATGGGTATTTTGGTAACTCAAAGTCAAACTTTGGGTATTTTAATTAATTTCCTTTTTATTAACTATATTAAATATTTTAATAGTGAAATTAATGTTCTAATTGTTAATATTGAGAAAATGTTATTGAAGTTAAATGCAAATCTTAGGAAAATATTGATTTTTGATTCTATATTTTAAATTTAATTTAGGTGGCGGTTAGTTCGCATAATGTTTTTGGATTAAATGGAATCTGTCAAAGAAATTTGACTTTGAAGGAATTGGAATGGAATGTTGTCAGGTTTGACCAGCTGTTTGGTTCACAGAATTGGAATGGAATCTATTAAAAGAATTGGAATTTGTCTGTTTGGTTCACAGAATGTAGCTTTGGAATTTGAATGAAATTTTAGTAAATGACCAAAATACCCTTTTGATAATTTTAATTGTTTTTTTCAAAAAAAACGTTTTAATAAATAGTCATTATATACTTTATTTATATACTAAAAATGTAACAATACTCTACACACTGAATTGCAAAACAGGAGTGGAGAAAAGAGTTTATTGGTTTTTTTTTACAGAATCATAAAATGAACACTGAATTGCAAGAAACCAACACTAAATTGCAGCCAAATTACCTCTCAATAGCAGAACTCAGATACAAAAAATTCAAAATACGAAAGATTAAAGAGAAGCATAAGGAGAAACAAGTAATAACAACAACACAACTGCCCACTAAATATGTAAATCGCTGGTTAAAAGAGATGTTTCAAACTGATGCAAGAATCCATGGAACACAGTGGATGTTTCAAACTGAGTTTGCAGAAAACGATTGGGCTCGATGACAAGAAGAAAAGGAGGAGAAAACGAACCTGTCGATGTTGCTGTCGATCGATGGTGAAGAAAACGACCGTTGCCGTCGATGGAGAAGAAAACGATTGGGCTCAATGGAGAAGAAAACGATTTGGGGTCGATGGAATGGGAGTGTCGGTTGCAGGTATATCAATTAGGGCAAGGATATTTTTGGAATAAAAATAGTGAGACATTCCATTCCTTTAAAATCCTTACATAGTGTGATGGAATGTCAAGAATGGAAAATAAGGAATTCAATGGAAAATTTTGAGATTCCAAGCTACAAAAGATTGAACCAAACACTGGAATGGAATCTGGTCAATAGAATGTCACATTCCAATTCCACCGGATTTCATCACTTTCCAGTGAACCAAACGCCACCTTAGAGATTTATTAGATATACTTTTAGAATTATAAATAAAAAGTAGTTTTTATAAGTATCTACTCTTGGAGATACTTTATATATAAATCACCTATAGTTGTGGTTCTAAAAACAAAAAGTGTACTTCTTAAAAAAAAATGTAGTTTTTACAAGACCATCTTTAATGGGGTCACTAAATCTTACAACAAACACTAAATTTAGTGTAAAAAACACTATTTACATCTCCAATGGGGTCTATTTTTCACACTAAATTAGTGTAATGAATAGTATTACACTATATTTGGTGTAACACTATTCATTTACACTACTTTTACATCACTTTTAAAAAAATAGTGTTACCCATTGGAGATGATTTACTATTAACACTAAAATTTACACTACTTTTTACATTATTTTTGAAATTTGGTGTAAAATATAGTGTGACCCATTGGAGATGCCCTAAGAGCATCTCCAACAGCTATGCTAAAATAGAAAAAAGTGAGATTTTAGCATTTTTGTTGTTCCAACAGCTATGCTATCCTCTATGCTAAAATAGAGAAAAGAGGAGAGAGATTGTAAAAATCTCTAAATTTAGAGAAATCTCTAAATAGATGGTTTTCTCCTAAAACTAATCATTACCCTTAAAAAGTAAACTTTTATTCTCCCAATTTTTCATATATTGAATATTTTAATAATATAATTTAATAATTTAATAAGATAATTAATTTTAGAGTTACTAAAATAGCATAGCTGTTAGAGTTGGATGCAAAAAAATTAAAGATTTTAAATCTTTTTACTCTATTTTAAAAAAACTTTAGCATATATCTACTGTTGGAGACACTTTATATATAAATCACCTATAGTTGTGGAGTTCTTGTAAAACAATCTTGATTATTACTTTGAATTTTGTGCTACATGACATTTTATATATATATATATATATTTTGACTTTTATTATAAAAATATAATAACTATTAATGTTAAAAAAAATACATGAGGCACATAAAATGGGTTCTTTAAATAAGTAAAAACATCTAATATATTCTAAAAATGAAGATTTTTACTAGAGAGAGAGAGAGACCGAAATTCTCCAAAATTTAAAGAATTCTATGAAAATGATTATTTGTGATTTTTTTTTCTACCAATAAGAATAATTGGAATTTAAATATTTAGAAAAAAATAATATTGTAGTGATTATTTTAATAATATAGTTATTGTTATAATTTTTAAAATAGAGAAACTCTTGGAGTTTAAAGTGATAATTTTCTGTTGGAATTTTTTTTGATTCTCTATTTTGAAAAAAGAAAAATGATAATGATTTGACAAGAAAAAAAAAGTTCTTATAAGATTACAAGTCAACAACATCTCCAATAAATTCTCTTCTAAAATAAGAATACAAAATTCAAATCTTGAAAAATATTACATTAAATTTTAACAATTTCTCAATTTTAGAGATTTCAACATCAATTATATTATATTAAGTATTAACAAAGGGCCTTTGGCCCAGCGGTATCCGAGTCTCTTTCTTCCTAGGAGGTCAGGGGTTCAAACCTCGCCAAAGACGAGGAGGGTGTGTGAGTTTATTTGTTACATTTGCCGTATATAAGTATTATATACTTAAAAAAAACATCAATTATGTTATTAAAATATACTATAACTTTTTATTATTCCAATACATTTAAATTTTAGAGTAAATACAATTTTGGACCCTGAGATTTACATGAATCTCAGAAAGTAGTCCCTAGACTTCAATAACTACAATTATCGTCCATATTGTTTACATTTTGCTTTGAAAATCTTCTATAATCACTAACTCCGTTAAATTTGTTCATAAAGTAAGGGGCGTTTGTGTCTTTTTACCCCTTTTTGTCTTATCTCAGGGACCAAAATTGTGGTTTACCTTGTTTTCCTTCTTTATTTCTTTTCTATTTATATATAACCACACAATATCTATATCTATATCTATATATATATATATATGAACTCGTCTTCTATGGCGACCTTTCGGTCATCATTTCCGACGACTATTCGAAAACGATAAAAACGGCCATTAACAACCTCTATCTTTCAAACCCCAAATCAAGCACATCAGACTCTTACGACCAAGATCATTCCAACTATAAATCTTCACTAAGGACATAGACTAGAGGAGATGTTAATCCAAACGAGAATTCTAATCCTGAAGTTATTAAGAGTAAGCCAAAGGAAGTCAAAGATGAGAGTCTCGATCAACCCCTAAAGTCTTGATCTGCAAAATCTCCATGGAGTCTACCAAGAACTCACTACAGATATGCAAAATCTCGGTCAGGGTTTCAGTTTCGACTTTTGCTTTAGTTCCATTGGGTGAGATCAACCCTGTTTGGCGGATGGGTCACGGTGGTGTGGAGATGGCAATGGAGGCAAGGTGGGGTGTAAATGATGGTCTTCGTGTCCTCTTGTTCGATGGTCCCTTTTTGGTCAGGTTTGTTTGTCGGAGAAAATTGAGGGAGATGAAGAAGACAAAGAATGATGAGAGGGATGAGGTTGGAGGAGAAGGATGGGGATGGAGGAGAGGGATGGAGACGGATGATGGAGGCTTGACTGATGTCGTCGTCTATATTTCTTCCATCAAAGTTTATGGTCCTTGTGTATTATATATATAAGCGAATGATCTTATGAGAATTTGAGGTTAATGTGAGAAGTGAGAAGTGGATCTGAAACCGTTGACCACTTTTAATCAAATGCCCTCCCATGAACTGCGCCTTAAAATGGAATTGATCTGGTGCATCTCAGTGCATCATATCTTGATGCATCTCATCCTAATGTGCGTCCATTTCTCATCCAACCGTTGATAACCACTTCTCACGTTAACCTTAGCTTTTCACCGTAACGCAACCCTATATATATATACACATATGTTAGAGTTATTTACGTAATAGGTCGCTATTATTTGATGGTTTTTATATACTGTGTGTATGTATGTCGTTATATATAAATAGAAAAGAAATATAGAAGGAAAAAGGTAAACTACAATTTTGATCCTTGAGATAAAACAAAAATAAGGGTAAAAAGACACAAATACTTCTTACGCAACAGGCCAAGTATAACAAAAGCTAGTGAGCACGGACGATTTTTAAAGCAAAATATAAACATTAGGGACGACAATTGTAGTTATTGAAGTTTAGGGACCATTTATGGAGATTCATGTAAACCATAGGGACCAAAATTGTAGTTTAATCGAAACTTTATTTCTATAAAATACTAATTCAATCAATAAAAAAAAATCAAATGTCTTGCATTCTATCAAATTTTAGAGAATTATGAAGTTATATCTTGTTTTCTCAATTTTAAAAAACTATATAGAAAATCTGTTAGAACAAAACTAAAAACAAAACATCCAGTTTTTTTTCTTTACAAAATTCATTGAATATGATGATACTCTAATGTTGTGTTCTCGAGTTTTTTTAAAGAGGGAAAAGAAAGGAAGGGGAAGGAAAATATTGCTAATTTTCCTCTCAAAACTTTCCGCCCAAATGTGGGAGGAAACGGAAGGAAAGAAAAGAAATGAAATAAAAAGAATTAAAAATATTTATAAAATTACACATATACCCATTAATTACATTTCATTATGAAATAAATGAGGGTATATTAGTAAAAGTAACATCTTTCCTTTCCTTTCTCTCTCTCCTACTCAAGAACATGAAAATTTATTTTCTTTCCACTTCCTTCCTTTCTTTTCCTTCAATCTCAAGAACACAAATACAAATATTTATTTCCTCCCTTTTCCTTTCCTTTCTTTTCTTTCTCTTCCCTTTCTCTTCTTTTCTTTCCTTCTAAAACTCGAGAACGCAGCGTAACTTATCATTCATCAATTAATTTAGAGTGAATTGCATTTTTGGTCCTTGTAGTTATCTGATTTCTTTGAAAGAGGTACCTAAACTTCAATATCTCAAGAAGTGGTCCCTTAGTTTTCAATTTTGCTCCAAATGGAGGACCTGAACACTAACCCCGTTAAAAACTCAGTTAGAATCAGGGGTAAAATCATCCAAACAAAAATGCAAAAAGAGGACAAAAACATGGTTAGACGATTTTACCCTTGATTCTAACTGAGTTTTTTATTGGGGTTAGTGTTCAAGTCCTCCATTTGGAGCAAATCTAAAAACTGAGGGACCACTTCTTAAGATATTGAAGTTTAGGTACATCTTTCAAAGAAATCAGATAACCACAAGAACCAAAAATGCAATTCACTCATTAATTTATTAGCTAACAACTAACTTATCATCCAATCTACCAAAACAAAACCTAACATAAAAAATATCATACTAGAATTTTTTTAGTATTATTGTAGGATAATAATTTGATGCATTCAATAGGTTTAAGTTGTAACCTATATTTTCTCTACATACATATGATGGATGATGATGATGATGATGATGATGATGATGATTCATCCATAAATACCCAAATATATGTCATGAGTCAACACACTCTGGCTAGCTGGTTTTACTTTCGCTTTGCATTAAATGGCCTTAAACCACCGAACCCATTTCTTCATGCCCACCACCACCTGCATTCTCCTTCATTAACCCCTCTCCTCCGCCTCTTCAATTAGATCTCCTAACACAAAAATTAAATTAAACAATGAGCAACACAGCCTCAGTCTCCGTCGACGGCGGCGGCGGCGGCAAAGATGATCAGAAGAAACCTCCACAATCACAAACCCCCAAACCCAAAAACGTTTCGATGCTGAAACTGTTTGCATTCGCTGATTCCTATGATTACCTTCTTATGTTTCTTGGGTCCGTCGGAGCATGCATTCACGGTGCATCGGTGCCGGTTTTCTTTATCTTTTTCGGCAAGTTGATCAACATCATCGGACTTGCTTATCTTTTTCCCAAAGAAGCTTCTCATAAAGTTGCCAAGGTAATTATATTATATTATATAACCATTTAATTTTATACAGAGAAGTTGAAGAGAAAATGTAAAAAAACGGAAAATTAAAGAACAAGTGACCCTTCAATTGGACGGTATGTATTTGTGTATACACGTAAATTATGTTGTTTTCTTGGTTTTTATGCACAAGTGCATTGTATGTACAAGTTCATACCGTCCAGATGCTACGAGAGTATTCTTCAACTTCAACTTTTTTAAAGATTTTCTCTTGAACCTCTTCTTAATTTTATACATAGTTGGATTTCTTGATTGATTAATTAATTTATAGAAAATAATATATGTTGGGATTGGAGAAAATGCTTTATTTTAGTGGTGGGAAGATGATCGAAAATGAAAATATATAACATTTTGCCCCTGTTTTGTGGCAGTATTCATTGGATTTTGTGTATCTAAGTGTGGCGATACTATTTTCTTCTTGGCTTGGTAAGTTTTTATAATTACTATTTAGTTTTATAATTTTGATATTATATATTGATAATTTTAAAAAATTTAAAATGATATATGTGTGTATATATATATATATATATAGAGGTGGCTTGTTGGATGCATAGTGGAGAAAGGCAAGCAGCAAAGATGAGAATGGCGTATTTGAGGTCGATGTTAAGCCAAGATATCAGTCTTTTTGATACTGAAGCTTCAACTGGAGAAGTCATTTCTGCAATTACTAGTGATATAATCGTTGTTCAAGATGCTATTTCTGAAAAGGTAATATAATTAATTAATTTTCAATTATATATATATATATATATATATATCATATTACATTATTAGTAACATTTTAAATTATATTCTTATACAAAAATAATTTAATAAAACTGGTCATAAATATACACGGTATAATATATATTGAAAAAACTTGTAAACCATAATCAATATCCAATCCTGTTAGCTTTTCAAAAAAGGGAAATTGATTGTGTTGTTTTTTGGTACAATAAAAATTTGTATATTTTAAGACCATAACTCAGGTTCAATTGCAATGTTGTTTTTTTCTTTTTTGGATATAATATGGAAATAAATTATCATTTCATTGTATTTCCGATGATAATAGAAGATAACATATTGAAAAAAAATCGTACTTATCGAGGGCCCACTTTTATATCTTGCTTAGGGTCTACAATATACCAGAAACGACCCTATTGCTAGAATAACAATTTATAAGGGTTGTTTATTTTTTATGTTGGGTTAAAACGATAATTATAACATCGTTCATCTAATTAATCTTTATGGTTTCTTTAAATTGATTATTATTTATTGCTCTTGTTTAAACATTAATTAAGTTGGTTTTTATATTTTGTTGGAAAAGAACTCAACTAACTTAATTTAAGTTTAACAAAAATTATTATACTGTATTTAAAGAGTAGATTTTAAATGTATATCACAACAAACTATATATATATATATATTGTGTATTTAAGTTGAGGAAAAAGAAAATTAAAGCAACAAGGTTTTATAATAAATTTAGTAAGAAGTAGGTGTGCAAATTAAATTCAACCACCATTTTTGGTTGTATATTCCTTGAATTTCATATATTCAATTTGGATTTTTGCACACATATTTTATAAAAATATTTTAGACCAATTTTCAAACATGTTCCCCAAAATTTCTTCTAAAATGGAAAATGAAATTTTCAAAAAATTAAAAATAAAAATATATTCAACCTTTAACAACTTCTTCGTTTTAAAGATTACAAAATTGATTATAACATTAATAAAAGTAATTCATATAATAAATTGGTAAAAACATATTAAAAATATTTCTTTTTCATTGTAATTACTTTTGGGAAGTATCTCAAAATTTAATTTTTTTTATAATATTTCAAAGAGTTAGTTATAGTAAAAACATGCCTAAAACTAGTTTTTCATTTAAATTATCTGTTAAAGATACTCTCACAATAAGCACCTTCAATATCTAAAATTAAAATTTAGGAAAAGCGGTGTTAATATTGTGGAAAGAGAATATTGTTGGGGTGAAATTATAAATGCCACATTTATTGGGGGGCGGTTTGTAATTAATGAGTTTGTAATTTTGGTGGGCAGGCCGGACTTGTACCCACTTCTCTAATCGCCCATGCACCGCAATTATGGTCTTCAATCACTTATTTATTTATCTTTTATTATAAAAAATATTTCATTCTTTTTTTAAAGATGTACTAGGCTATGTCTAGACTAATACGGTAAGCATCAGCTCTGATTAAATCTCAGTGGTCACAAGTTATGTAAACCTGAAATCGAACCCTGGATAGATAGGATATTCAAGCCACATCTCCCATGGCCTTAACCAATACGTCAGAGTCCTTGTGATTGTATTTTATTCATTTTATACAAATATTGTAAGATACTTTAATCAGTATGCACGAATTATAATGAACTTTTTAACATTTTTTATCTCGAAAACATTTTCTAAAAATGGGAAATATATTTGTAAATTTTCTGAAAATAATTTAAAAAGATAAGTGATAATTAAATGGTGCAGGTGGGGAACTTCATGCACTACATCAGCAGATTCTTATCAGGATTCATAATCGGGTTCGTTAGAGTTTGGCAGATAAGTTTGGTGACTTTGTCAATTGTACCCGCGATTGCAATTGCAGGTGGCGTCTATGCTTACGTCGCCACCGGCCTCATCGCTCGAGTCCGAAAATCTTACGTCAAGGCCGGTGAAATCGCTGAAGAGGTACCTACCTCAATTCCTCTCTTTCCTACTTCCTACCTACCAACAACTTTATCTGGTCATTGGCCCAACAGTATCCGAGTTACTGCTAAAATCCATAATTAATTAATTATTAAGTGATTGATTGGTAGGTGATTGGGAATGTAAGAACAGTGCAAGCATTTTCTGGAGAAGAGAAGGCAGTGAATTCGTATATTGCAGCCCTGTCGAACACGTACAAATACGGCAAGAAAGCCGGTCTAGCCAAAGGCTTGGGCCTCGGCACCTTGCATTTTGTTCTCTTCCTCTCATGGTCCTTGCTCGTCTGGTACACCAGCATTGTCGTCCACAAGAACATCGCTAATGGTGGTGACTCCTTCACCACCATGCTCAATGTCGTCATTGCCGGCCTGTAAGTCCCTCCCTCCGCCTCAAACTTCCACTAAATTAAACATCGACTTTATAAGACAGCCAAAATATCTCTAGTAGATTGTTTTATTGGATTTTAGTTTATACAATCAAACCATTGTGGGTCCAAATCGACTGCTTTATAGGACTTAAGTTTATACAATCAAAGGTCCAATGTAAAAATGTTACAATAAGTTTATACAACATTTTTTGATCGTCTAACAAATTCTATCCACTCTAAAATAAAATGTTCTATTAATTTTTTTATATGATATTTTTCTTTTGAGAAAAAATGTCTTATAAAAAGACGTGCTCACAAGTCCTTTTTAAAAAAGGTCCCGTAAAAAAAAGGCTAATATAACAGTTTATTTTAAAAAAATTAACCAAAAAACTTGTTCCTACCAAAAAAATCATATCAACTTATTGTAGCATTTTTATATAGGACACACAATTGTTTGATTTTATAAACTTAAGTCCTATAAAATGGCTTATTAAGACATTTAGATATATTTGTCTTCCAAGAAATGCCAAGAGAGAACAATGTGTATATCAACGGTTTTTGTTTGTCGATGCAGGTCGCTTGGGCAGGCGGCACCGGACATCAGTGCCTTCATCAGGGCGAAGTCGGCAGCATACCCCATTTTTGAAATGATAGAGAGAACAACGGTGACCCAAAAAAGTGCAAAAACGGGCCGCACGCTTGCCAAGTTAGACGGTCACATACGGTTCGACGACGTGCGGTTTAGTTACCCGTCAAGACCAGATGTGATGATCTTTGAGAAACTCCGTCTTGATATACCTTCCGGCAAGATTGTCGCGCTTGTCGGCGGTAGCGGTTCAGGGAAGAGCACGGTCATATCACTGATAGAACGGTTCTACGAGCCGCTATCGGGCCAGGTCCTGTTAGATGGGACCGATGTCCGTGAACTCGACATCAAATGGCTCAGGCACCAGATTGGGCTCGTGAACCAAGAGCCCGCTCTTTTCGCCACAACCATAAGAGAGAATATCTTATACGGGAAGGATTCGGCTACTTACGAGGAAATCACACATGCGGCAAAGTTATCGGAGGCAATTACGTTCATTAACAACCTTCCGGAGAGATTCGAGACACAAGTGGGAGAACGAGGGATACAACTATCGGGAGGACAAAAACAACGGATTGCAATTTCACGAGCGATTGTGAAGAACCCGTCAATTCTTTTGTTAGATGAAGCAACAAGTGCGCTTGATACTGAATCGGAAAAGAGCGTGCAAGAGGCGCTTGACCGTGTGATGGTGGGACGGACAACCGTGATCGTTGCCCATCGGCTTTCCACCATTAGAAACGCGGACACGATAGCGGTGGTTCAACATGGGAAGATAGTCGAAACCGGAAGCCACGATGAGCTAATGGCCCGACCCGATAGCGCTTATGCATCGCTCGTTCAACTACAAGAAACGGCTTCCTTGCATCGTACCCCGTCACGTGTTCCGTCCATGGGAAGACCTTCAAGGTTCGCAATCAACACTTACATACTGAAATATATCGTTCGGTAAACCATAAGCTAGCTTTTACAAAAAGATACTTTTAGTAGCATTAATAAACCCCGGGGTTTTTTTTCTAATTATACCCTTGTATATTTTTTCAATTAATTCTTAACATGTCCTTTTAGGTTATTTTACATTGTCAACTGACTAGCTTAGTTATTGCCAAACATGAATACTTTATAGATTAAATTACGAATTTGGTCCCTTAACTTCATTTATTACATAAGAAACCTCCAAATATGCAGATTCTTATGGATTTGGTTCTACAAACTAACGGTCGTCCAACTTTTCCGTTAAATATGATTTTTTAGCGTTTTGTCTTTATTTTTACCATTTTACAAACCACATGGACCAAATCTGTAATTTACTCTAAACTTTATTTATATATGTAGATTTGGTACATGTGGTTTGAAAAATGGTAGAAGTAAAGAAAAGCAGCTAAAAGTCATATTTAACAGAAAAGTTGGATGGACGGTAAGTTTCTTATGTAATAAATGAAGTTGCAGGACGAAATCCATACTTTTGACATACCTTAAGGACCAGATCCGTAATTTACTCTAGTTTATATGCTAATAGCTAGCTTATTGGTGGACAGCTAGGTTTTCAGCTAACAACTAGCTTATATGAGTTAACGGAATACTAATTTCTCTTAACGGAATACTAATTTCTCTCTACTGGATCCTCCAATTATAGCTTAAAATTTTCTCGCGAACTATCACGCACCACCACACGGAGTATAGGGGCTAGTTTTCATTCCGATCGAGAATCCGTCAGCAAGCTCGGTGTTGAAGGTGTTGAATACACCAAGGCACCACGTGTTTCCTCGAAAAGATTATACTCGATGATCCGTCCCGATTGGGTTTATGGCTTAACGGGCACCATAGGCGCGTTAATTGCAGGATCCTTGATGCCTCTCTTTGCTCTCGGGATCAGCCAAGCCCTCGTGGCTTATTACATGGACTGGGAAACCACACAGCATGAAGTCAGAAAGATCGCTCTTCTCTTTTGCTTAGGTGCTGGAGTAAGCATCACCGTTTACGCCATCACTCATCTATGCTTCGGGATCATGGCAGAAAGGCTCACTCTTCGCGTTCGTCAAAAGATGTTTTCAGGTAAAAAGGACACAAAGTTCACTACATCTAGAATTAAAGATATATGCCTTCATTAATATCTGGGGGTCTTCACGGAAACAACTGTTTTACTACTACTGGGTTTGTTTGGTTTGGTTTCTAATCGTGATTTTTGCAGCTATTCTGAGAAATGAGATTGGCTGGTTCGACGACACCAACAACACAAGTTCGATGCTCGCTTCCCGTTTAGAAAGTGATGCAACGTTACTAAGAACAGTTGTTGTTGATCGGACAACGATATTGATACAGAATATGGGTTTGATCGGAACTTCCTTCATCATCGCTTTCATCTTAAACTGGCGCCTTACACTTGTCGTGATGGCCATGTACCCTTTGATCATTAGCGGTCACATAAGCGAGGTTTTTATCTCTCGACTTTCTGATTTTCATCTTCGTTTTGCATTATTTCTGATTATTATTATTTTTTTGGTTTCAGAAAATGTTCATGAAAGGGTATGGTGGTGACTTGAGCAAAGCTTATCTAAAAGCTAATATGCTTGCTGGTGAGGCTGTTAGTAACATAAGAACAGTTGCAGCATTTTGTTCTGAAAACAAAGTGCTCGATCTTTATTCTCGAGAGCTCGTTGGACCTGCCAAACAGTCGTTTAACCGTGGGCAGATCGCTGGCTTGTTTTACGGTGTATCCCAGTTCTTCATCTTCTCATCGTACGGGCTCGCGTTGTGGTATGGTTCGGTGTTGATGGAGCAGGGGTTATCGGGCTTCAAATCGGTCATGAAATCATTCATGATTCTGATTGTAACCGCGTTGGCCATGGGCGAAACGCTAGCAATGGCACCAGACTTATTGAAGGGAAACCAGATGGTTGCTTCGGTTTTCGAGGTTCTTGACCGGAGAACGCAAGTTGTGAGTGACGTGGGAGAGGATATAACGAGAGTCGAGGGGTCAATCGAGCTGAGAGGTGTCCATTTCAGCTACCCTTCAAGACCTGACATCTTGATTTTCAAGGATTTCGATCTGAAGGTTCGAGCAGGCAAGAGCATGGCACTGGTGGGACAAAGCGGCTCCGGGAAGAGCTCCGTTCTCTCTCTAATTCTCCGGTTCTACGATCCAACCTCCGGGAAAGTCATGGTTGATGGTAGGTTTCTCTAAACTTCCAAGAATGCCCATTTTCATTGCATTGTGATATATACATATACAATACATATACAGGGTCATGATATACAGGATCATGTTCTGGGGAAAATATCAAAAAAATAAAAAACTGAGGAACACCCTGGTAGCCGTTCATCTGGACGATATGTAATTGTGCATACAAGTAATTTGTAACATGCACACGTGCATAAAAACCAAAAAATAAGTTAATTTACTTGCATGCACAAGTGCATACCGTTAGGACGAAGGGCTACTAGGGCGTTCCTTAGTTTTCCATTTTTTTTGAGGTTTCCCTTGAGCATCCCTATATCTATAGAGAGAGTCAGGTTCAGGGAAAACCGCAAAAAAGTGAAACTGAGGAACACCTGGTAGTCGTTCATTTAGACGGTATGCACATGTGCATATAAGTAATTTGTAACATGCACACATGCATAAAAACCAAAAAACAACTTAATTTACTTGTATGCACATGTGCATACCTTCCAGATGGTTCGGTTACTAGGGTGTTCCTCGGTTTTTCATTTTTCTGAGATTTTCCCATGTACCTTCCCCTCTCTCTCTCTCTCTCTCTCTCTCTCTCTCTATATATATATATATATATATATATATATATAATATCTTCAAATGTCACAGGAAAGGACATCAAGAAGCTAAAGCTAAAGTCTCTACGGAGCCACATCGGGCTAGTCCAGCAAGAACCGGCTCTTTTCGCAACATCGATTTTCGAAAACATACTTTACGGGAAAGAAGGAGCTTCAGAAGGTGAAGTGATTGAAGCAGCTAAGCTATCGAATGCACACAGTTTCATTAGTGCCCTCCCGGAGGGCTACTCGACAAAAGTCGGAGAGAGAGGGATTCAACTTTCAGGTGGACAAAAGCAGCGGGTCGCCATAGCAAGAGCCGTCTTAAAGAATCCAGCAATACTACTGTTGGACGAAGCCACGAGTGCTCTCGACGTGGAGTCGGAGCGTGTGGTTCAACAGGCTCTATACCGCTTAATGAAGAACCGAACCAGTGTGGTGGTTGCACACAGGCTATCGACCATTAAGAATGCAGATGAGATATCGGTAATTCAAAATGGGAAGATAGTGGAGAAAGGAACTCATTCAAGTCTAGTTGAGAACGAGAATGGGGCTTATTCAAAGCTAATCAACCTACAGCAGCAAGAACAGCACCGCCGTAAATAATAAGAATCAGAGTTTTTGAATGTTGGTTTCACATGTGTTTGGCTGAATAGATGTTGTATCTTGTTTTACACATGATTATAGTTTCTTTATCACCCTCATATGATGATTTAAGGTGTGATTTAATTATTGTTTCTACTACAATTTGGATTTCAGATTATGCCCAACAATATTTGGGTCATGGGCCTGTGGTCTCAATTATATCATTTCCGGTGAAGATAAGATCGTCAACATAAAGACTTTACGATCAGGATGTTACCATTTCCTTCGTAATTTCTGCCTTAATTAGTGTATGCAACTTCTGGATTATCCCAGTACTAATTTCTTGTTAACCTAAGGCATTTGTAGGCGTGAAAATATAATATTTGGAAAGTGATTTCCAATACACGGTCCGGGAATTTTATCCATGTTTTTAGTAGTTTTCTTTTTCCTAAAACTAAGGACTAAATCTGCTGTATTTGGATAAATCGACAAAGAAGAAACGTGACATACCAGCAGATCATGGCTCAAAGACAGCTTTCATGGCCAACCCTCCACCAAGAACTCCTCGATCAAATATATGCAAGGTTACCAGCCAGAGCTGCTTTATGAGACTAATTTCCTCAGGCTGCCAAAAACAAAAAACACAACCACTTCTAAATGCAGCAGATTCTTACATCAAACAAGCAACCATAGCTGAACTTTTTCCCTTTTCCCCAAAAAAAAGGGTAGACCTTTTTCGCAGAGCAGGAACAACCAAATCTGCACAAATGTGATGCAAGGTACAAATTGCTATTATTGCATTTGTTCCATAGGAAGGTTTTATCAAAAAGAAGATAAATTAAGACTACACAACATAACAATTATGCCCAGCTTCATGACTACTGTAAATAATCATGAACAAGCACAGATAGAGATATCTTCTGCTAAACATAAACTCTCACAAGAAAAACTAATGTTGTGTGATATTTAGCAGACCTCTAGAAGTAGAGACGACTACGTGAAAAAATATTTGAAGAAAGAAAGTGACCTTCAATTGTCCCAGAAACAAGCCAACAAATGCATAAAGCATTTGACTACCGTTATATGATAAGCAATAACATGAAAGATACTTGTGGGAGTAAATAGACAGCACTCACTGAACAAAATGTGCAGTAGCATTCAAAAATATGCATAATTAGCTGTACTATGTGCAAATGTGTGTTCTACAACATGCACCTTGGATGCTTGTAGCTGAAAGTTTATGCGGTTAAGCCAAATTAAATCAAGCATACCCAATATATCCCATGAAAGTAGCGTCAAGGGGTAGGATAGGATGTACACAGTCCTATACTCTACCCCAAGGGCCAAGGGGTAGAGGTTGTTTCCGTAAAAACACGGTTTGCAAATAAGTTTTGAAGAAACAAGATTTGTCACAAAAAAAAATTGAAGGTTGCAAAGATTTCAAAAAAAAAAACGTTGACTTCTACCCCCCTCGTCAAAAAGTTCTTTTTTAATATATCCCACAAAAGTAGCAAGTATTTTGCAAGTTCTTTTAAGATCTCCCTCATTTTGAATCACGGAGCATAAATATGTTGAAACTATCCCTCTTGGATACCTTTTGTTCCCAAATGTTGACTTCTACCCCCCTCTTTTACCGGTGGAACCGACACGCGGCCTGGAATGGATGCCAGCCTCTTTTTTGATCAATACCCGCCAAAAGACTTCTTGATCCCATTACTTCCCATGAGTTTAGCACTAAATCTTGTCAATGAGATAAGGGTTGACCTTTCTAGATTGTAGCTATAGCAATCTTTGTACTAAAAGTGAACCACAGGCATTCCATCTTTGAGGAGCTAATGCACAAGCACTTTGTTCACAATGCCTCCCTTCATTGTTCTTACTTAGCTTTCACAACTCTTTTCGTCTGGTACCATTGCGATTGCACCCCCAAATAACATGCAGCGTGAGACACTCCCTTGAATCCCGCAGGAAATCTTATCCAAGAAAGAGGAATGGGCTTAGAGCCAATCTTTGGTGTAACTCTATTTTCACCAGGAAATACTCCGTCACAGTTCAAACACACTAATTTCTTAACACAACATTGTTTGCACATACATATCTTGTATAACCTTCACATACCTCCCTGGTACCCCTCTCTCCACTAGGTTCCTCCATGTCACGTCCTCAGATATGCGATCATAGGCCTTCTCAAGGTCTGTGAACACTATGGTTAGGTTCTTACTACACTCTCTATATCTCTATGAGGGGTCTGAAGAGGTAAATTGCATCCATTTTCGACCTCCCTCGCATGAACAGAAGTGGTTTCTCATCACCCCCGTTTCACACCGCAACTTTGCAAGATATCACTCGCATAGCTTCAGGGAGTGACTAGTAGTTTTATACAACAATAGTTCTCAATACTCTCTGTGTTGCCTTGTTCTTATACAGCACTGCACTGGCATCTTAGGGGCCGTTTGGTTCGCGGAATTCGAAGAAATCTGATGGAGTTGGAATGACAAATTCCTTTGACCAAATTCCAATTCCTTTGTTTGGTTCAATTCTTGAAATGGATAGAATCCTTTGAATTCCATAAATCAATGAATTCATCATTCCTTGACCTAATGGAAGGAATTGAATTCCATCCTTTTGCAGTCATGTTAACCAACACCAACCACCCCCTGCCCCACCACGACCATGCAACTATTGTCACTGCCACCCCCCCCCCTCCCTGCTGCCACCCCCACTCTGTCCTACTACCCACCTTCCTCCCCTGGTCACCCTCACCCCAACCTTGCCAACCCCCTCCTGTCGCCATCCCCACCCAGCCGTGCCCCTTACCCCCACCCCTACTCCAACGTGCCCCTGCCTTCCCCACCCACCCCACCATGATTAGTGGGACAAATTGATCTACTTGGTCATGTTAGACCAATTCCGGTCAGTAAAGTTAGTCAATTCATGAATAATCGTACTGAAGCACATATGAAAGATGTGATGAGAACTTTGAGTCACTTGAAAGAAAATCCTAGGAATAGGCTACTCTTCAAGAAAATTGGGAAGGAGATATCTCATATTGGTATTCCACCTCAAGGTATTGCATGTAAGCATGGAGTAACCTAGTAAACAGTTGTCTCAAGCAATAGTGGTAAGGTGGAAGTTAGAGCTCTAGCTTTTGGAATGTGTGAGAAATATGGATTCAAATGCCCTAAACAAGCTAAAGTTAGGTGGCCAAATACCAATACGAATTGATAACTCAATTATTTCCTATCAATTATTTCCTAAAAACGTTCCCGATTCTTCAAGCTTCTGTGTGTTCTTTCAAGTGAAATTAATGTGTTTCATCGTATTTTCAGTCTAACGAAGCCCAAGTCAAAGAATGCTCAAAATGATGGAGGACGTGTATCTATCAAGCATATAGAGCAATGAAACTGAAAGGAAGAAGTTAACCATTCAACACTAGCTACAAAACACCATATCTTGCTGAAAACGACCTCAGAAGCGAGCTCAAGCTAGCCTTCAAAGTCGCTTAACGAAAGCGAGTTCCAAGTCGCCTCCAAGGTCGCAATCATCTTTTGGAACCGGTTTAGCTTGAAGGTGTGTTCACAAGTGGCCTTCAGGGTCACCTTCAGTTTCTGTGCGGAATTTAGTCCCAACTCCCAATGTTGACCTAGGATTTGGATGGAAAGTAACCTTCCACTATTGGAAGGGAGTTTCCTCTCTATTCTTTATTTCTTCTTGAAATTCTTAGTTAGGTTAATATGTTGCTTTAGTTTCTAATTCTAAACTTCGATTAGTAATCATATCTATCTTTTGGTTCTCATTTTGGTACAAGTATTTCTACTTCTTTCTTTTTCATTGTTTGCATCTAATGGTTATGCTTGTTACTGTTCTTCTTGGTTGCCTTTGTTTAGTCGGTATCTCCATGTTTGGGATTGGAATGAACTTTATATTAATCTGATATCTATAGGTTGATGTAACATCAGATTAGGGTAATTGTGTTTACGAGAAAATAAATCACTAGTGAAAGTTAGGATTTTTTTTCCGAATTAATCATTAGAATTAATTGTCTCTGTCTCTTCCTTCGAGCAAAAGTTAAATCTTAAATTCGTTAACCTAGCTCTGAATTGACTAAAGTATTTTTTTTTCTTTATATGTAGTTGACTAAAGTAGAGTTTTGTTAATCTTAGGATCCTAGAATAAAGAAAGTGGTTGTTACATTTTTCATAAATAGTAGTTGTAATTCAGATATTCTAGGATAAGATAAGATTTATTTTTCTCTCAAAACTCAAAATTCGCACGTGAGGGGTTATTTCTTGGTTTCATCCGGTCATTGATAACTTGATTATGTTTAAATAACAGTAGATAGAATCAATGCTTGTATGATGCCTATTAAAACCAAGAAATATAGGCTTACCTTTATATTTTTATGTTCCCATCTGCAGTAAAACCACATCATAATGATAGTAGATCATACTTCCTATATCCCATGTTCGAATTTTTCTTCTCATTTTAGAAAGTACTCAAGAAGTAAGTTGACCACACTCACAATTTTCCCGTACAGAAAACCTCTTTTGCTCCCGACCATGTTACAAGCTTCTCCGAATGGCTATGACCATAATCTTAGGCAAATATATATCATCATTCTCATCTTCCTTAATGAAGCCAATAACCTAGACTGTGAGGATCGGTACTTTGACCAAGATTCCTAAAGAGTCAGAGAACGATTAATTGAACATGAATCATGAACTGAATTGAGCACATAGTTGGTAATTTAGGTATTATAACTGCCTCATCTACCATTATCTAATCGGAAGCAAACACAAGATACAGCCAAAATTACTAGTTTTATGCTCACCTGGATTGTAAGAAGCGTATTATCCAAAATGACAACCACAGGAAAAGGCATCTCCGTTTCTGGTCTCAGTCGCTTAGCTTTAACATCATCACAGAAAAGGCATTTGGTGTAGAAAACCCCATAGAATTTTTCGTTCAGGAAAGTTCTTATGACACAGGGTAGTTCCCAAGTAAGGAAACCTGGTCGACTATCATGCTGATGCCGTGTAACATGAAGAGAGAGAGAGAGAGACCTGTATCTGTTAAAGCTTTGCACTATTGTCCAGCAATCGACAAGCTACAGAGACAGGAGCTACAGCCAACTAAACTATAAGTTACAAAACATGGGGAGATCATAAAAACAAGTCTTAAAAGCATTGGGAATCAAAAAAATTACATGGAGATTTAAAGCACCAGCTGCTTACCATTCAATCGTGTAGAGCAAGTAATTGGCTAATAGTACAGCAGTCACTCTGTTTAACTAAATCTGTCACGAAGACCAACCAAAGAATGACGTATTCCACCTTTCAGTGTTTTGGGAACATTTGTATGAGAATATTTCATTCCTATAATTAGCTTCTAAGTACCACATAGGCAATCCCAAAGCCACGCCTATTTTTACATGCTAGCTGTCATTAACCATTGCCAATAATGGAAGTCACAAGAAATCATCAAGGACTAGGCTATCTTGCGCTACAAGGTCAAGAATGCTAATAATATCACAGAATTGATAAGCAACAGCACAAGTTGGCTCTAAAACTAGTTTAAAGAAGTAAGTAACAGATACCAGTGCATTAAATATGCTAGATCCAATAATTTCTCAGTTTTTACAAGTGTACTTAAAATATTAAATGCTGTGCCATAATAGTGAAACTTCAGAACAGTGAAAGTTTTGAAGAGATTATATCAATACAACTAAACTGAAGCCACTGCACTTATGTGTGTATGTTGCATATATAACAAACACTACAAGGTGAAGATTCTGAGAAACCCTAGACATGTGCTAGAGCTGAGAAAGCTAGAGTCAAAGATAGAAATTCTTAATCATGTAAGTTTCAAGAAATTATAATACCATACAGTTGATGCTACTGATACAATTAAATCCAAGTATCAAACTATTAGTGGGTTTAGGAACATACAGAACACATACAACAATATAGAATAAAGCTAATAAAGCTTCCCAGTTACCAGAACAGTAAACAAACCTTTAGAACTTCCAAATGAATAAGAATAAAGGATTCAAGCCAACACACAACTAAAACCACATGAAAGAAGTAAATGAATTTTCGTAGCTTAATTTAACTTGAGTTTCGCCCACTATCAAATGCAAAGAACATACAAGTTGCACCTTTTAGGGTATACAACAGCAGCAAAGGTAAGTAGGTTAAAAAAGGCGTGTACGGCGTTGTGGGGGAGTATTTTATCGCATTAAAAGGCAGGGTAGAGTTAATAGCAGAAATTTGGGATTAGCAAGATCTGCAAATATAATTCCTAAATAACCAGTTGGCCTCCAACAACTTAAAGAGAACGAACTATTTTTGGATAAAGTAAAGATAACAGCTTCGTGCTCCTAACTAAATCTAGTTATTATCTATTTATTCCAACTATGTTTCTGTCTACCATACACATCAAACTACATCGTGAAGCTAGTTGATATAGGACGCTGCCAAGAAAACTTTGATTTTTTGTGATTCGATATTATGTAACACGACACTTTCGAACCATGCAAAGACGAGTAAACCAAAAGGATACAACTGACCATAATATCAGCTGACATACATCTAGCTTAATGGTCTAAATCCCACCCATGTGCTGATTTCTGAACCAAAATGCACAGAAAGAAACTAGGAATTAAATAAGGACACTAACTTACAAGCACATTGCTACTATATCATCTTCCTACTACAGATCATCTAAACATGCTTGTTTTTGGTGACCCAACAACCTGCCAGTAAATCAGCATGTATCAATCTCACTATCACATGCTTTAACACTTATCGCCATTTTTTCTGTTTCCCACATTTTAACTACTTTTAGGAGTTGAAAGTGCCTTATCGCTTATTGAGGCCTTCACGATAAAATCGGACTACCCCCTTTTTCCCTACTTTTGACACAAACCATTCAGTATTACCACCAGAAAATTTAGCCATAAGATCCTTGATAAAATTTAAGTTAGACTTGGGGCAAAACTCACCAAAGACATAGCAGCAGGACCAAAGGTTCATTGCCTAGCGACACCCGGGTTACCCGTAGAGCCCAGCCTCCTAGGAGGTCAAGGGTTCGAACCTCGCCAAACGTGAGGAGTGTGTGTGACTATTTGCCGTATATATAAATATTATATACTTCAAGAAAATGACATAGCATCAGGTCATGTAGGATTCGTCAACAGAATTCAGGTAACAGGAATAAGTTGCCACAAGTTCATAGGGAAGCCTGATCGTAGGCAATATGTGCTGATTAAAATTATTCATTGTGATATAGAATTGCATCAATCACCAACAAGCGTGTCTTGTCATAAACATAGATTGTGATATAGAATTGCATCAATCACCAACAAACGTGTCTTATCATAAACATGAGGACGCTTGCATTTAACTATATAGCTAGCAGGCATATCAATGCAAAACCAATCGGTGTTATTTGGTACAACTGTACCATATTGAGCAAATGACCTCAATTAAGAAACATTGTCATAGAAGATTTTGACTCAAGCAGCATAGTTATGTGTCCATAAGTTTGAAGCATTACCATTTCACTAAATAAAATGAGAAGACACCATGTATACTACAGCAATACGGAAAGAACTAATATCATCATCAAAAACGCAAGATTCATCCACTAAAGCTGCCAAGGCACACATTATAAAGGTTTCTAAGCAAGGGAAAACAATATGCCTCATAGAGCAACCTAACCTCCCTACAAACTTTCAGAGTATTGGGAAGTACCTATCTCCAAAGCAAAGGATGGAATGTACATGATCAACAAGGAACACCATGTAAACTGCCGTCAGGAGGCAGAAAACAAAAGCGAAGAACCCTAAAGATAAGCCTTGTACTAACAAACTATCTAGAAGAAAATGTCCACAGTAAGAGTTCATTGACCAACAAACTCAAGATCAGGGATCAGCATACACTTCAGCAAAACTGATCCCAATTTCCGCATTATCAGACCTGAAAACGGTTCTGTTCATCATCTCCAACAGGAATAGGCCCTTTTTCCTCCCCATAGCCACCAATGTTATCTACCAACTTCGTTGCTTCTTTCTGGTAATCAAAAGACCTAGCCTCTTCGTTGGTCAAAATATCCCAGAAGAAATTTGTCAAGACAGATTCGTAACCAGGCATCTTGGCATAGCCAGGAAAATAGTTGATGTCTACAACAAGGTACCTATTCCCAACCCTAGTATCTCTGATGACATCAAAGTTGAAAAGATGCAATTTCATCGCCCTACGCAGCCCGCGAGCGATATTGGTTATCAGGCTCATCGGAGGCATCTCTGCATCTTCCAAAATCTTGTAGTAAGTATCGTCATTCTTTGCATGAGGACTCAAATTAGAAACCTGGCAAAACGATAAAGAACCCTGCAAACCCACCAATTTTTCATCACTAATGTCCGCCAACGATTTCCGTTTCACGCATTTGACATACCCCCCAACCACATACACTTTGAAAATCACCCCGCCGTGGTTCACAAACTCCTGTAAAACAGTAGGGGTTTTCAGCTTATCCAAACCCTCGCTACTGAAAATCAACGACATTTTATGCGATTTCGCACTCCCGTCCGCTACCAAGGGTTTCGCAATCACCGGAAACGTCAATCCTTCGCCCCACGACGTCGGATCCTTCAGCTTCTCCTGTTCGTATATCACAGTCTGCTTCGGTGTCCCAAAGGAAGCCGAGTCACCGTCTTTCATCTCCTCCGCCTCAATCTCCGAAACCACTTCTAGCATCGAAATCCGGTTGTGTAGTCGCTGGATTGCGTCAAGAGAGTCAATCACGACAGCGCTAGGGTTCCGGGCCGAGTATTCCTTGAGCTGTTTCCGCCAGTCCTCACCGTTCAACTTGTGAAGCACACAATCAAAAGGGCCTTGATCCACCAGCGGCTTGTCGGTGTCGATCATAATGAGATCGATACCGCGTTCTTTGGCTAAATTGAGCAAAGAAACCTGAATGAAACTCCGCTGTTTCTTCTGTAACAGTGCGTAACCCACAGTAAATCGCTTCGTCGCCATTTTCTCAATTTCTGAACAACTCTAGTTTCTTCTAATTTCACCAATGCAATCACAAAGCTCATAACAAATATTTCAATTGAGAATTAGGGTTTTTTGGTTTTTGATTGAATTAGCAGATAACAATGGGATTGAATTGAAGAGAAATCATTGTTCTAGAGGTATACAGGTGGTATGTATGTCTTGAGAATGAGAGTGTTGTTGGGTGAAGGGGGAATATATATAGGGTTTGAGATGGTGAATTAACTCATGTATCGAGTTAAAAATCTTTAACTACGGTTAAAAGAATGGATAGTCCACATGGCATATTCTTCGATATTAAGCTACGTGTATTAGGTGTCGTTGGATTTCTTAGCAAGCTTAATTCAACGGTTGTGATTTAATTCTCTAGCAGTGACGTAAGTCCACACAATGACTTGTGGACCCACAAGTCCCTTGTTAACTTGACCACGGTCTTCCCTCATGGATTTCGTGAACAATCATTGTAATATACCTTCATCCTTGATAATTAGAGGGTGTTTAGGAGTGTTTTTTAAATCTGTTTATTGACTTATTGGCTTTTCAAAAAGTCAATAAGTTAAAAAGCTTGTTTGGCAAATGCAAAAGGACTTTTAAAACAGCTTTTTGTTTTGTCTGAAAACGTGATTTTAGAGAAGTCACATTTTCCTGACTTATTGACTTATTGGTCATTTTACATGTATAAGCTAAGCCAAACACTTTTTAAAAAATAACTTATTGACTTATTGACTTTTTCTATCTCAAAAGCTAATCCAAACACTTTTTTAAAAACTCCTTTTCCAAAAGCAATAAGTCAATAATCACTTTTGGCCAAAAACACTTTTGGACTAAAAAAGCACTCCCAAACACCCTCTTAGTAGTTTGGGCATTCACGATGGTAAAGCTATTATGAAAATTTTGAAGAAAATAAAAATATATAAAAAATATATTGGTCCTACTAATATATATTTTCTTTCTTTTTTGTGTCTCACATTCATTTTTAGACCATCCGTAGCGGAGCTCGGGCTCACGGCGGGTAGAAGACGGGATCCAGCGGGTTTGGGTACCGAGGGGGGGGGGGGGGGGGGGGGGGCTCGAGCTTAGGGCGGGTTCCAGCCCCGGGTTCCCCAACCCGTTGATACCCGAAATCTTTTATTATTTTTTTTAATTTTTTTTAAATAAATTCAAATATGAACGTTTGTCAACGGTTACTTTTTAAATAAAAAAAAATTCAATTTAAACACACTATATATATAATCTTAACCCATTTTATTTTTCACACAAAACAACTCTCTCATTCTCTTTCATTCTCTTTCATTCTCTATATTTCAAACAATATGGATTCGTCACAACCCGGTTCACCGACCGCATCATCATCATCCGTAGACACCGACGAGTACTTGCATCTACAAAGGGAAATTTTTGTAGGCTTGGTTCGAGAGACTACACAATTAATTTATGGTAGCACCGCCTCATCGTCAAGAAGAGAACCGAGGGCCGCGAACATAGAAAGAGGTCGAGTAGATGCAAACGAGCGGCTTATGCGGGACTACTTTGGCAACAACCCGGTTTATACACCGGATATGTTTAGACGACGGTTCAGGATGAGGAGGCAGCTATTCGAACGAATAGTTGAAGATTTACAAGGACAGTATCCATATTTTACACTTCGGTTGGACGCCAGTTACAAAAAATGTTTTTCTCTGATACAAAAGTGTACTTCCGCTATTCGGCAATTGGCGTATGGAGTAGCTGCTGACTCACTTGACGAGTACATCCGTATGGGAGAGAAAACGTCACGAGATTGTGTGCACAAATTCTGCACAGGTATTATTGAACTGTATGGTCAAAAATATTTATGCAAGCCTACTTTTATTGATATTCAGAAGTTGTACGCCGCGCATGAAGCTAAACACGGATTTCCCGGCATGCTCGGAAGCGTAGACTGTACTCATTGGGCGTGGGCAAATTGTCTGGTAGCATGGCGAGGTCAATTCATGAGAGGTGATCATGAGCACCCGACAATCATGTTAGAAGCAGTGGCCTCTCAAGATCTATGGATCTGGCACGCATACTTTGGTGTTGTCGGTTCCAACAACGACATCAATGTTCTCAATCAGTCGCCCATCTTCAACGATGTATATGATGGAAAAGCACCCGAGTGCCCTTTTGAGGTGAATGAAGTCACCTACAAGCACGGATATTATCTAGCGGATGGGATATATCCGGAATGGGCTACTTTCGTAAAATCATTTACGTGCCCAAATGACCCTAAACGACAAAAGTTCAAGTCCGCGCAAGAAGCGGCACGTAAAGATGTTGAACGAGCTTTTGGCGTGCTTAAACAACGTTGGCATATACTTCATAACCCGGCACGCGGATGGCATCCGACAAGATTGGGAAACATTATGTACGCTTGTGTCATATTACACAATATGATACTCGAAGACAAAGACCATGCTATTTGTGGTGGCGATGAAAACGACTTTTTCACGGATGATATCGAAACCCAAATCAGTGAGGAACAACGCGCGGCAAATGTTCGAGAAGTCAAAAACCGGGACACTCATAATAACCTTCGGTCGGATTTGATCGAACATATTTGGCGTATCCAAGTTCCCAACAATGACGACGAGTAGATTTTTAAATTTATTTTGTAATTTTTAAATTTATTTTGTAATTTTTATTTTTAATGAATGATATGAATTTTTATTTTTATTATTTATCTTATTTTTATTTATTAAAAAATATATAAATATTTTTATTTTGTTAAATAATTAAATGTATAAATAAAAGAATCAAACAAAATGAGGTGGCAAGAGGGTATGAGGGTATTGGTACTCCACTTTTGGGTAAGGAGAGGGTAAGGAGAAAAACTGATGTGGCGCTGAGGTGGCAAGAGGGTTTGAGGGTATTGGTACTGATGGCCTTATAAAGACTTGAGGAATATCAAGTGTTTGATGAGTAAAGTCATTTTCAAGTCTTTGTCTCCAATGGTTAATTCATCTTCAAGTTTTCTTCAAATATCATTGGAGATGCTCGTAGTACTAACAACTTTTTATTTTTATGTATTTTAGAATAAATGTTAAATGTATATACATTTTAACTTTTCTAAATTGTAACACCCTAAAATCAGGGCAAATTTAAACCTGAATTAAAAGGGTTTACATAACTAATATCCATAACATAAACGTTCGTAACTATTGAAAATAATGACAAGAGTTAATTTTACATCAACTTGTCGTCACCATAAACTCTTCACTCATCCCATTACTTCCCTGAGCTCATACCTGTTAAGAAATATAATTTGAAACGATTAGGCTAATGCCTAGTGAGAACATTCAGTTTCAAAATAATGCTTTTACATCAATGTAAACAAGGCTTATCAAACTTGACTTACACTCGTTCTTACCATACTCATACTCATCTCATAATAACAGAATCATACTCAATCCCATGAGTATGACTATCATCCAAAAAGTCATAACACCATATCCAAAACCTACTACGAATCATCACGGATTCTAGTTTATCGATCAAGCCTAAAGACTTATATTCAATCGTCATATCTTTTCCTTATAATGGAAGCAGAAATAGCACTTATATATTGTCTATTTCTAATCCGTCGAAAACACAGAAAAACAACACTTACACTTTGTCTAATTCATATTTCCACATCTCAAATACGAATAGCAACTATACTTCGCATATTCGCTACAATCGACATGAATAACAATTCTATTCTGTCTATTACCTCATTTCTACATGAATAGCAACTCTATTTTGCCTATCCAATCAATCAACATGAATAGCAATTCTATGTTGCCTATTCATTCATTTCTAGTCAACGGTAATATGAATATGACTAACACTAAGTTAGTCATGACGTCACATTCAAGAGCCCACTACGAATCTCTACAGATTCTAGATCAATGCTCATATCAAGAAATCGCAATTACACATGCCTATTTCTTTTCGTATCATGTTACAGAGCCGCACTACGAATCTTTACGGATTCTAGATTAATGCTCATATCCAAGAAATCGCAATTACACATGCCCATTTCTTCTCGTATCATGTTCCAGAGCCGCACTACGAATCTCTACGGATTCTAGATTAATGCTCATATCCAAGAAATCGCAATTACACATGCCCATTTCTTCTCGTATCATGTTCCAGAGTCGCACTACGAATCTCTATGGATTCTAGATTAATGCTCATATCCAAGAAATCGCAATTACACATGCCCATTTCTTGGAATGGAAGTAGAGATTACAATTACACATGCCAATCTCTTCTCTTCCTTATAAATCTGGAATTACGATTAGCGCCCCGCCTATTCCACTTGATTACAAAACACTAGTGCTTATGGATCCATTACACTTATTTGTACTTGTGCAAGTTATTGCTTAATATAGATTTCTCATATCATTTATTATAAGCAAATTACATTTATATAACATAGATTCCTCATAGCATTCAGTACGAGCAAATCACATTTATATAACATAGATTCCTCATAGCATTCAGTATGAGCAAATCACATTTATATAACATAGATTCTTCATAGCATTCAGTATGAGCAAATCACACACACACACACACACACACACACATATATATATATATATATATATATATATATATATATATATATATATATAACATACTACACACCTGCTTAGTATCAAACTAAAGCAACCTTTAAGCCTAACGCACTACCATCCAATAGTAGATGTGTTCAAGCTACTTTCAGTTCTTCAATTATACCCTGTTCAGAAGTTAACAAAACCCAAAGTTATCGGGTACCTAAAAGTGTCCGAATACAAAACTTACCGGGTATGCAGACTTACCGGATACACAAGCTTACCGGATATATATTCAATCCGGATGGCATCCGGAAACTAAATAATCCGGATACCGTCCGGTAACTACAAAAATAAACAACTTACCGGATAACTTTGTCTTGTCCGGAAACCTTCATACAGAGGTTACCGGGTACTAACTTTTACCCGGTAACTTCAACCTGCAGCTTAGAACTTCGATCTAAATTCATGTCTGTTCCATTCAGCTTATTCTAACCACGTTCATTCATCCCCAAAGCAATTTATACATGTATCTTAATGTTTAATTTTGACAGAAAACATGTATTTAATAAAAAAGTGAATGAACTCACCTTATGGAAATAAACCCACCTTTCTGTAAAACTCAGAGATTCAAGACTTCAAACAACTATTACTGATCCTGGAACTCAAATATTGAAAACAAAACTTGATTCTTCTTGCTCTTCTTTTTCTCTTCTTTCTCTCTTCCTTTCTCTCTGCCTAACGAAAACAAACACACACACACACCTAAGATATCTAAACAAAATATCTCCTCTCTTTCTTTTTGATCAAAAGAGGCGGTGATGGGGATGTATCTTCCATCACCTTAACCAAACAGCCCCCTCAACTTCCATCATTTAACAAATTCCACCCTCCAACTTATAAATTAAAATTAAAGTTTACCCCTTAACTTATAACTCCGTAAAACAAATAACGAAACTTACTCGAAGATAAACTCTAAAATTAATCTATCAAATAATTATACCTCCATTTATCAATAAAACCCATCGTAATATTTTACAAAAATTGGGGTGTTACATAAATCATATATTCCAATGAAATATAGTGTGTTAGTTCTTTTGGTTTTGTCTATTCTATAAACAGCTTGTTGTTTACTAAACTTGTGTTATTTGATTTATTTAATTACGTGTAACTCCTTCTCTTTAACGAATACCTTTAATCGACCTTATGTCAAGTTTATTCTCTTCCCACCTCGTGAAACGGAGAATTGTGTTTTGAACGATTGCAAAACCACATTTTGTAACGCTTGGCAAATGACGTTGCAATGTACCAAAAGTCTTTTTTTTTTTTTGCCACATTTCAACTTTTCAAGCGGTGGAAGGACGAGTGTGTACCTAGGGACGAAAGTTGTACAATGGGATAACTTTATGGGTCAACTACGTGACTGAAATGATTTCTTACATTGAATTAAGAGTTAGTATTACTTGCGAGTTACACCATCTAATATTCACGAGAGCTATGAACCACCTTACCCCGGCCCGCCATAGAGCTTAGTCATTACTCATTACTTTACAATCGCTAATAATTCCACGTGGAATTGTTGACATCATTATTTTTGTTTAATTTAAAAATAATTTTAATACAAAAGGTTTTACTTTTTCATTTGAAAATGTCTATTTAGTTTCATTATAGTAACACATACAAGCATAAATGTATTTGTATATATCCATATAATTAACCTATTAACTACACGTTAGTTTTTTAAATAGTAATTAGATTAGTAACTAATTTGTCAAAAATTACTTTAATTATCTATTTTTTATTAGTTTATTGTAAATAATATTAATAAAATATGTAATTTTTTGTTCATTTTGTCAAAAATATGTTACTTAAATTTTAAAACAAAATAATCTCACCCAACATCAAAAAAGAAAATATTAGATTATAATATATAAAATATTAAGTTTCAAGATCGATTTTCGGCCCTTCTCGTTTACTATGAATCTCATTCAACCACTATTTTCAATTTATTTATTTATGAAGGGATAAGTTTGCAATTTGAAATATGTTTAAACCTAAAATATATTCTCTTTTTGATGAATATTTACAAACGTTCTTAATATTTAAAACTGAAAAAAAAAAGAATATTTGGTTATAATTTTATTTAGAATATTCTTTTAGATAAAGGCATAAAGCAATGATTTGTTCATTACCAAAAATGGTAAAAACAAGAATATGAAATTTTCAACTTTACAGTTCATTGATACAAAAATGAATGATAAAAATAACACTTTTAACCAAATTACTTACACATTTAATAAACTTTCGCGTCATTAATAGCACGAGATCTTCGGCCTAGAAACCTACAATACCCTTATATTAAAAACCTACGTTATATTATTATTTCATAGATGATATGGTTTGTTGTTAAGGCATCAGATCGTGTGATAAATGTTATTTTTGATGAGAAGTGTTTTTAAATCGGTGATCATTTTTAATCAAATATCCTTTCATGAATTGCGGCTTAAAAAGAAATTGATCTGGTGCATCACAGTGCATCTCATCTTAATGTTTCTCTATTTCTCATCTACGGTTGATAACTACTTCTCATGCTTCTCACTGAATTTGGCACTTCTCACCGGAACCCAACCCTTGTTAAAATGTATATATGTTTTAATAAATATTTTGTTGTATCTTAAATTTATTTTGTTTGACAGTTTAATAAAGTATATCGGTTATACAGATACTTTTAAACACTTAAAGAACATGTCGAAATTATTTTTATACAGTTTGACTAAATGTAAAGGTAAAACAGAATATGTTATAAATTCATCAAAATCGATCAATTTCAAGATGCGAACATTATATGAATTATAGCAATCAACTTACTATAAAATGTAAATATTTTTAAATTTTAAAACTACCATTTTAAGTATGAAAATCTTTCATTTTACAAACTCTAACTAAATTTTATTGGCATTTTTTAAAATAGGAAAGAAATTTAAAGCAGTATAGATGAAAAATATTACACTTTGGCTCGCAAAATCCAACCACTTCACCTACTTCATTGCCCTCAACCCTTTCTAGTACCTCTATTCAACCCTTTCTAGTACCTCTATTGAAACAGGTTTCATGTTCTTTCATCGATTGGTTATTTCTTTACGTCCGTATCTCTCTCGAAGATCCACTATTTATTTAGCTTGATCTAGCAATATCACGTGAGTGAAAAAGGGCAATGATTTAATCTTTTCTAGTCTAGAGACTGACGGATTACCTTCGAAACAAAGGATTGCAAAATTCCTTCTAATATTACACTTTGGCTCGCAAAATCCAACTACTTCACCTACTTCACTTCCCGCAACCTTTCTCATACCTATATTGAAACATAATGGTTTCATGTTCTTTCATCGATTGGTTATTTCTTTACATCCGTATCTCTGTCGAAGATCCACTATTTACTTAGCTTGATCCAACAATACCGCGTGAGTGAAGAAGGACAATGATTGAATCTTTTCCAGTCTAGAGACTGGCGAATTACCTTTGAAACAAAGGATTGCAAAATTCCTTATGCTTTGGACAAGATAAGTGGATATTGGTTATTTTAAAAAGAAAAGGCGCAATTTAGCCCTACTAGAAGTAAGCGTCTTAGTTAGACTAGTAGCATTGCCGAGCGGGTGATCCCTGTCTTGTTTATCCAACTACCTTTTCCCCGTGTTACTCAAATTATATTTGTGACAGATCCTAGATTTCTGCTTCTTGCTAAAAATTAGGAAAGACTTGTTGGAAATCGCTACCCCTTGATTATTTTAAATTTCGCCTTTTTGTATCATTTGGAGCATGTGTTTGCATAAACATTGGTTAAATATGTTTTAATTGTTTAAGACGACTTTTATTGAATAGTCAATAGTCTTGTTGAGCTTTTGACTCGGTTCGACTCAAATGAGTCTTAAGGGACAACGTCCGGTTTATTTTGCTCTATGTCGAACTTTTGGAATTATATGCAGTTATAGCATATTTATTTGAAATATTTCATGCTTTGAGTGTGTTGCCATTCAATTAGAATCATGTAATTTTAGGTTGTAATGCAGTGGATCCATATGTATAAGAGTCAAATGGTTTGGAATGTGAATGTCGTCCATATACTATTGCTAGAAACTCGGATGTAATGGGGGACTCGAGCTATAGACCGTGAGTAGTTGAATTTGATGACCGTATAATTTGTAACGGGGGACTCAAATTATAGACCATGAGTGATTGAACTTGATGACCATGTAGTTCGTAGTGATTATCGATTATAGCAAACGAGCATGCCTAAGATAAACAGGGGACACAAACTACAAATCGTGAGTGGTTGAACTTGATGACCATATGATCCGTAGTTTGAGGCTCATTAACGTTGATTTGTGGTTTACTTTTGTGTTCGCTCATTCGATGGATACGGGTCTCCCCCGTCACCAAATGGTGTTATTAGCGTATAATCCATGTTTTCGGCGTTGTTTTGAGTATGAAGTGTTTTCCATTATTTATGATTTAGATGAACCTTATCCATGTTTTGGAGTATCTTTGGATAATAGAGTTTTTATCCACGTTTACAATATTTGAACATTAAACCTTATTTACGTTTTGGAGTGAGTGTTGAGTTTTGAATTCATGTTGAATGAGTTTTTATTTAGAGTTTTCGTCTCGAAAGTAGTGGGTTTTGGAAATATGTTGCTTTTACTAATAATACATTTCATTCAAGATTTTTTTTTGGTAAACGCGGGTTTCCGGGCCAGCTTGCGCAAACCAATGAGCGATTTCGTTCAGAATTCAACACCGACTAATCCCCGGATGACCACGAATGGCCTGGAGTCATCGCATGTGAACCTTCATGGCCATAAGCGCTTTGGCAACGCCTATATTTGAACCCTGGGTAGATGAGATTTTTCACTACATCCCCCAAATGTTTTACCAATACGCCACAACCCAAGTGGTTTGAAAAAAGAATCGTCTATCAAAAAGTCAAACAAAATATTTGTGAATTTATGTTTTAAATAAGCAGTATTTCGGTTTTACCATTTTACAATTATGATGAAAACTGCTTGAATTTACTAGGCATTAAACCTAACATTTTATCTGTCGGCATGTGCATCAGGTCGTTATTGGGAATGGTACTAGTAACAATGTGATAGATTGAGTGCTAGTTAGAAACGCGAGAAAGATTTAACTTTTCGATGACATCTTCCGCATTTGGATATTGTAACAACCCAAAACCAATAGCAATCTCAATAAGATGTAACCAAAATGGTCCCAAATATACTAAGTCAAACTATTACAATGATCTCAAGGTTCGCATCGAGTAACACCTCCACAACTGAGATTTATAAAAAGTCCAAGGTAAACTATAAACTCTTATATGTGTTGCCTCCTCTAACGACTTCACACTTTCTCTTTTCCTTTGATGGAACTCTCAACACTTCTCTTACCTGAAAATGGTTTTAAACTTGAAAAGTGAGGGTTGGACCATAAGGTTTAGCGAATTCCTTCTCAAAACATAGTTTAAACAGTTTAAGATAACATACAAACTGTTATAAAGGTTCAAACATAACCATATAGATAGTCAACATAAATCCACGGGCTTTGAACAATGTTCATAGACAACCATCACTCCAATGTGATGTTCATAATCGGGACCCCAATAGATCCTCATGACCCCAGAAGATGTCAATCCAACGTGCTCGTGAAACAAGTTCAAGACACATGGAAGAATATAACTCCCAAAGGATTATCACTATCTTAGGATACACTAATCCCAATCCAAAGCCAAACCATTATATCATAATATAAATTACATTAAACAATATTTGTTCAATAATAAACAAGTTTAGGTAAATGTTTGTCCAAAGCTTCCACGTAGGCAATTCATGCCAAAACAATTTAACCATGATCAACGTTTAGAAAAACATTTATAAACATTCCACGTGCGTAAAAAGGGTTAAAGGAACTCACCTGAGGTTCGACACTTCGCCACGTCTGTAACATCCCGCAAAACAAAATATACATATAACATATAATTCATAACATGGTTTCAACAAAATCATTTCACATTACACATTTGGTCCCAAAGTCTGACTAATTAATATAAAATTCATTACAAACTTGATTCCATTTAGATAACTAATAGCTAATAACAGAAATTTAAGTACAAAAGTATCGTCAACCTCATAATGATCATCATCCCACATAGCTATCCACCAAGTAATCTAATCATTTACTCTTACTGGTACCACCACCTGGAATACAGATTTTTAAAACAAAAATGAGGGTTAGACCTAAGGGTCTAGTGAGTAAATCCCTGATATTTGGAAATCATTAAAATTCATTTATATAAATACACACTTTTATATAAATACATATACATCACACGTAAAATGATACCAAATGCAATTCACACAACATACCTTTCACGTACCACCTTATCCCTCCACCAATGGCCAATAACAATTGGTTGCGAGCCAATTTATCACACCGGTCCTAAGCCCGACCACGTATTATATTTTCATATAATACTCACGTAATTATAATATCTCAATATATTATAATTACTCACGTATGACATATTCATACACAACATTAAACATTTGTTAATCACATATTGCATTCCAGTAAAATATATTTTTTTTAAAGTAAAACTCACCTCGTGCGTTTATCACAAAACTCTTTCAAGAATAATTCACGTATGTCGCTTCTTCACAGAATCTGAAATCAGATAAAATACCAAATATCTCTTTTAACACTTAACCTTACAAAATTCTCAAATCAAATCGCAATGAACAGTACCTAAGTCGCAGTCTCCTATTGCGATTCCACCCTGGAGTCGCAACCCACTATTGCGATTCCACCCTAGAATCGCAACCCATTATTGCGATTTCAAACCCGAATCGCAACCAACTACTGCGATTCCAAGCCAAATCGCAATCAACTACTGCGATTTCAATCCAAGTCGCAAACGACCATTGCGACTTCAAGCCCAAATCGCAATCGACCATTGCGACTTCGTTGAATGTCGCAGTCCTCTATTGCGACTTCGATGAATGTCACAGTTCACTGTTTCATCCTAAAACCCAGATTTTTGTATTTTTACTCTATGCATGCTACTGTAAAAGTGCAGATATGTTTAAGACCCTTAGCACAACCTTACCATAAGCTTAAACTTCCCAAAACATCCATTTTTAACAAAACCCACCAAGAACCTAGCTAGTATCTTCAAGAACAACTTAAGGAATTAGGAATACAATTAAAGTAGGGATGGTTTACCTTGATTACTACTGATTGGTACAGAATAGCAACAGCAGAAAATCTTGAAGTTCTTTCTTCTCCTTTCCTTAAACTCCTTCGATCTTGCTCTCTTTCTTTCTCTCGTTTTCTCTCAACCAAGAAACACACACCCTCACATAGATTTTAATATATTTTAACCAAATGAAGACTTCATTCCTTAATTGACTTACTGAAGTCGGTTAAGTGCAATTAATTTTAATAAAGACCAAAAAGCCCCTAAGCTTTAATCTTTTAACAAAACTTAACCCCAAACTTCCAATTAACCATTAAAACTTATCCCTTAACTCCATAAAATACTAACATAAAGACTTATAAGATTCCAAATTTAACTTAGATAAAATACCTGGTTATTACAACATCTCCCCCTTAAAAGAATTCCGTCCCGGAATTCAGTTAAGAGAACAGATGAGGGTATTTGGCTCTCATCTCCGATTCTGATTCCCATGTCGCATCCTGACCCCTATGATGTTTTCACTGAACCTTTACCTGTCTGATCTCTTTATTCCTCAATACTTTAACCTTGTGATCAACTATGGCTTCCGGTTCCTCCACATAGTTCAACTTTTAGTCCACTTGAATATCTGGCAGTGAGACTGCTTGGTCTGGTGTAACCAAACATTTCCGAAAATTCGATACATGAAACGCGTTATGTATTCTGCTTAATTCTGGCGGAAGATTCAATCTGTAAGCTACTTCACCAATTCTTTCCGTAATTTCAAATGGCCCAATATAACGCGGACTGAGTTTACCTTGCTTCCCAAAACGTATGACTCCTTTCCAGGGCGATACTTTTAACATCACAAATTCCCCGACTTGGAATTCTAACGGTTTCTGGCGTCGATCTGCGTAACTTTTCTACCTGTCTTGAGCCGTTTTCAATCTATCCCGAATCTGAGTAATCTTATCTGCTGTTAACTGTACTATTTCTGGCCCTGCCAATTGCTTCCCCCAATTCATTCCAACACAGAGGCGTCCGGCATTTTCTACCATACAATACCTCAAACGGTGCCGCCTAGATGCTAGAATGATAATTGTTGTTGTAGGCGAATTCTATCAAAGGTAGATGTTTATCTCATGATCCCGCAAAATCCACTATACAAGCCCGAAGCATATCTTCTAAAGTCTGGATTGTTCTTTCACTCTGCCCGTCAGTCTGTGGATGATATGCTGTGCTCAACTTTATCTGCGTTCCCATCTCTTTTTGAAAGCTTCTCCAAAACCTAGAAGTAAAACGACTATCTCGATCGGAAATAATCGAGATTGGAACTCCATGTCGAGTTACTATTTCATTAATGTACAACTTAGCTAAACGTTCCAAAGAATCAGTTTCTTTTATCGGCAAGAAATGTGCAGACTTCGTCAACCTATCCACAATCACCCAAATAGAATCGAATCCCTTTGAAGTTCTTGGCAACTTGGTAATGAAATCAGTAGTGATCTGATCCCATTTCCACATTGGTATATCTAGTCGTTGCATCTGACCAAACGGTTTCTGATGTTCAATCTTCACTTTCTTACAGGTAGTACAATCTTCCACATACTTAGCAACACTTCTCTTCATTCCCGGCCACCAATAGAATTGTTTCAAATCTCTATACATTTTATTTGTACCTGGATGAATAGAAAATCGAGATTGATGAGCTTCTTGTAGTACACGATCCCGTAATCCACCCAAACGAGGTACCCAAATTCTGTTTCCCATACACAACAACCCACGGTCATCTTTCCCAAGCAATGCTGATATCCCAACCAACCGTTCTGACTTCAAACTTTCCTCTTGATAAGCATCTATTTGGCATTTCAATAATTCGTCAAAAATATTAGGAAGAAGTTCAGCTCGTAACGATATAGCTTTTATTGTTCCACTTCTTTCTTGACGACTTAACGCATCTGCCACCACGTTCGCTTTCCCTGGGTGATAAAGAATTTCACAATCATAATCATTCACTAATTCTAACCACCTTCTTTGCCTCATATTCAATTCCTTTTAATCAAAAAGATGTTGAAGACTTTTATGATCCGTGAAAATTTGACATTTAGAACCATAAAGATAATGCCTCCAAATCTTTAAGGCAAAAACAACTGCTGCTAGTTCCATATCATGGGTAGGATATTGTCTTTCGTGATCCTTTAATTGACGCGAAGCATAGGCAATCACCTTCCCACGTTGCATGAGTACACATCCCAATCCCAACTTAGAAGCATCACTGTAGACCACAAAATCATCAGAACCTTCTGGCAATGCTAATATCGGCGCGCTGCAGAGTTTCTCTTTCAATATTCTGAATGCCTCATCTTGTTCTGCTTTCCATTCAAACTTTAAATTCTTCCGAGTTAATTTAGTCAGTGGCGTCGCGATTCGAGAAAAGTCTTTTATGAACTTCCGATAGTATCCAGCTAGACCCAGAAAACTGCGTACTTCGGTTGCCGTCTTCGGTGGTTCCCATCTTTCAATTGCTTCCACTTTTGCTTGATCAACTTGTATACCCTTCTCTGAAACTACATGACCCAAAAATTGAACTTCCCGTAACCGGAATTCACATTTAGAGAACTTAGCGTACAACTGTTCTTTCTTCAGTAACTCCAAAATCAAACGAAGATGTTGCGCATGATCCTCTTTGGATCGGGAATAAATAAGTATATCATCGATAAACACAATGACAAATTTATCGAGATAAGGCTTACATACCCGATTCATCAAATCCATAAAAGCGGCTGGAGCATTCGTCAATCCAAAAGGCATTACCAAAAATTCGTAGTGGCCGTATCTTGTGCGAAAAGCAGTCTTTAAAACATCCTCCTCCTTAGCCTTCAACTGATGGTAGCCAGATCTGAGATCAATCTTTGAGAAGTAACAAGCTCCAACTAATTGATCAAAAAGGTCATCAATTCTTGGAAGTGGATACTTGTTCTTGATCGTGCGCTTATTCAACTCCCGATAATCGATACACATTCTCATTGAACCGTCTTTCTTCTTCACAAATAAAACTGGTGCACCCCATGGCGATGAGCTGGGTCTGATGAAGCCCTTATCAGATAAATCTTGAAGTTGCGACATCATTTCTTTCATTTCTGGTGGTGCTAATCTGTACGGCGCGCGAGCAATAGGATTGGCTCCAGGTACCAGGTCTATTCCAAATTCTACTTGCCTAACAGGAGGAAGACTATTCAAGTCTCCAGGAAAAACTTCTGGGTATTCACTAACAATGGAAATATCTTCCAGCTTACACTTTTCAGGCCTACTATCTATCACATAGGCTAGATAACTAGAGCAACCCTTATTAACACATTTACGAGCTTTTACCATAGATATAAGACTGGACTGATGATTCTTACGATCTCCATAAATCACTACTGACCTTTTATCAGGTAAAACGACATTGATTATTTTCTTATCACAAACTATATTAGCCTGATTCTCAGCTAGCCAATCCATTCCTACTACCACATCAAATTCAATCAAAGCTATAGGAAACAGTTGTATCGGTACTCCACATCCCTCTATATCTATCATGCAATGATCAAAAACCTCTTTAACTGCCACTTGGTTATCATTCGCGGTGTCTACTAATAAAGCATGTTTTAACATTTTAGGCTCTAAATGCATGTGAGCAGCAAAGGAGGGAGACACAAAAGATCGGTTTGCACCGGAATCAAATAACACTTTAGCACGCGTGGAGTTTATAAAAAATGTACCTGTGACCACATCCGGCGTTTCTTCCGCCTCTTTACCTGTCATTTGGAACGTACGACCCCTCGTTCTCGACGGTTCTATTCTTGGGACCACGAGTCTAATGATGGCTGGTTTCCCCGATGTACCCCCAGATTGTATTCTACCCCACGGACAATCTGATTGGAGGTGATCCGGCGAATTGCACAAAAAGCAAAATCGTGATACTCGACAATCCTTTACAACATGCCCAGTTTTCCCACATTTAAAGCAAACCCGTGACTCTACTTGGCAATTTCCCTGATGGTAACGATTACACCTTGGACATGGTCTTTCTGTTGGTCGAAATGACGGACGGTTGTCGAACCTCTGAAATCTAGGTTTCCTTGAATCCTGCGGTGGTCCTTCCCATTTTCTTTTCCCTAAGCTCTTTTCGCCTGTATCTCTTTTATTATCTCTTTCCACATTCTCGGCAACATCTACCGCAGCTGTAAAAGTATTTGGCCCTGTGGCAGTCACCAATCTTCGAACCTCGGAATTCAACCCATAAATAAACCTCTCCATTTTCATCTTTCCTGTAGCAACATAATATCCTGCAAAACGAGACTTCTCCAAAAATCGTGCAGTATAATCTCTAACCGATAGATTTCCCTGTTGTAGATTCATAAATTCTTCTTCTAACTGTCTGACAGCAGCTTGTGGACAGAAATGCGTCGTGAAAGCTAATACAAATTCTTCCCATGCAAAAGTAGTATAAACGTCCGTTCCTCTTGATTCTGTATGAGACTCCCACCAATACAGAGCATCCCCTTTCAGCATCGCAGCTCCATAAAGCACTTTGTCTTCTTCAGCACATTTACACGTCTTGAAGATAGCCTCGATTTCTTTCAACCATCTCATCGCCTTTACTGGATCCCTATCTCCTGAATATGTAGGGGGCTTACAACTAAGAAACATTTTATAGTCGCACCTTTTCATTGCTGGTAGAACAGTAGAGGTAAGTGGTATCTCCACTTCATGTTCCGGATCTGGTCTTTCAGTTTCATTAAAACGGTTACGTTCGAACATGGCTTGTATGCTATCCTGTAATCTCCCCATTTCAGCAGTCAAATCATCTCGTGTAACAAACTTTGTACCATGCTGTTGTGTTCTACCTCCAGCTCGGCCTCCTGTTCCTCTTCCGGTCCTACCTCTACCACGATCTCCTCCTCTTCCCCCTGTTCTTAATGGTGGATTCTCTCCACTAGTATTTCTTCCTCTTCCCTGATTCCCTTGTCTGGTGCCACTCGCCATTCTGTGGATTCAAACAAAGTTAAAATACACATAAGCACATACCCCATATAATAAGATATTCCAGTTCAAACATGTACCTGTAAGATCATAATTACACTGGCCTGGTGTAATTTGAAATTACCTTACATGATGTTCCTTCTACCTTTTATACTTAATATCCCCAGGTTCTAATTTAATCGGGACATCCTACTTCACATGCAGTTTAAGTCTAGGTACAGATACTAATACATAAATCCCTTAAACTAGGGCTCTGATACCATCTGTAACATCCCGCAAAACAAAATATACATATAACATATAATTCATAACATGGTTTCAACAAAATTATTTCACATTACACATTTGGTCCCAAAGTCTGACTAATTAATATAAAATTCATTACAAACTTGATTCCATTTAGATAAGCTAATAGCTAATAACATAAATTTAAGTACAAAAGTATCGTCAACTTCATAATGATCATCATCCCACATAGCTATCCACCAAGTAATCTAATCATTTACTCTTACTGGTACCACCACCTGGAATACAGATTTTTAAAACAAAAATGAGGGTTAGACCTAAGGGTCTAGTGAGTAAATGCCTGATATTTGGAAATCATTAAAATTCATTTATATAAATACACACTTTTATATAAATACATATACATCACACGTAAAATGATACCAAATGCAATTCACACAACATACCTTTCACGTACCACCTTATCCCTCCACCAATGGCCAATAACAATTGGTTGCGAGCCAATTTATCACACTGGTCCTAAGCCCGGCCACGTATTATATTTTCATATAATACTCACGTAATTATAATATCTCAATATATTATAATTACTCACGTATGACATATTCATACACAACATTAAACATTTGTTAATCACATATTGCATTCCAGTAAAATATTTTTTTTTTAAAGTAAAACTCACCTCGTGCGTTTATCACAAAACTCTTTCAAGAATAATTCACGTATGTCGCTTCTTCACAGAATCTGAAATCAGATAAAATACCAAATATCTCTTTTAACACTTAACCTTACAAAATTCTCAAATCAAATCGCAATGAACAGTACCTAAGTCGCAGTCTCCTATTGCGATTCCACCCTGGAGTCGCAACCCACTATTGCGATTCCACCCTGGAATCGCAACCCATTATTGCGATTTCAAACCCGAATCGCAACCAACTACTGCGATTCCAAGCCAAATCTCAATCAACTACTGCGATTTCAATCCAAGTCGCAAACGACCATTGCGACTTCAAGCCCAAATCGCAATCGACCATTGCGACTTCGTTGAATGTCGCAGTCCTCTATTGCGACTTCGATGAATGTCACAGTTCACTGTTTCATCCTAAAACCCAGATTTTTGTATTTTTACTCTATGCATGCTACTGTAAAAGTGCAGATATGTTTAAGACCCTTAGCACAACCTTACCATAAGCTTAAACTTCCCAAAACATCCATTTTTAACAAAACCCACCAAGAACCTAGCTAGTATCTTCAAGAACAACTTAAGGAATTAGGAATACAATTAAAGTAGGGATGGTTTACCTTGATTACTACTGATTGGTACAGAATAGCAACAGCAGAAAATCTTGAAGTTCCTTCTTCTCCTTTCCTTAAACTCCTTCGATCTTGCTCTCTTTCTTTCTCTCGTTTTCTCTCAACCAAGAAACACACACCCTCACATAGATTTTAAGATATTTTAACCAAATGAAGACTTCATTCCTTAATTGACTTACTGAAGTCGGTTAAGTGCAATTAATTTTAATAAAGACCAAAAAGCCCCTAAGCTTTAATCTTTTAACAAAACTTAACCCCAAACTTCCAATTAACCATTAAAACTTATCCCTTAACTCCATAAAATACTAACATAAAGACTTATAAGATTCCAAATTTAACTTAGATAAAATACCTGGTTATTACAACATCTCCCCCTTAAAAGAATTCCGTCCCGGAATTCAGTTAAGAGAACAGATGAGGGTATTTGGCTCTCATCTCCGATTCTGATTCCCATGTCGCATCCTGACCCCTATGATGTTTTCACTGAACCTTTACCTGTCTGATCTCTTTATTCCTCAATACTTTAACCTTGTGATCAACTATGGCTTCCGGTTCCTCCACATAGTTCAACTTTTAGTCCACTTGAATATCTGGCAGTGAGACTGCTTGGTCTGGTGTAACCAAACATTTCCGAAAATTCGATACATGAAACGCGTTATGTATTCTGCTTAATTCTGGCGGAAGATTCAATCTGTAAGCTACTTCACCAATTCTTTCCGTAATTTCAAATGGCCCAATATAACGCGGACTGAGTTTACCTTGCTTCCCAAAACGTATGACTCCTTTCCAGGGCGATACTTTTAACATCACAAATTCCCCGACTTGGAATTCTAACGGTTTCCGGCGTCGATCTGCGTAACTTTTCTGCCTGTCTTGAGCCGTTTTCAATCTATCCCGAATCTGAGTAATCTTATCTGCTGTTAACTGTACTATTTCTGGCCCTGCCAATTGCTTCTCCCCCACTTCATTCCAACACAGAGGCGTCCGGCATTTTCTACCATACAATACCTCAAACGGTGCCGCCTGGATGCTAGAATGATAACTGTTGTTGTAGGCGAATTCTATCAAAGGTAGATGTTTATCCCATGATCCCCCAAAATCCACTATACAAGCCCGAAGCATATCTTCTAAAGTCTGGATTGTTCTTTCACTCTGCCCGTCAGTCTGTGGATGATATGCTGTGCTCAACTTTATCTGCGTTCCCATCTCTTTTTGAAAGCTTCTCCAAAACCTAGAAGTAAAACGACTATCTCGATCGGAAATAATCGAGATTGGAACTCCATGTCGAGTTACTATTTCATTAATGTACAACTTAGCTAAACGTTCCAAAGAATCAGTTTCTTTTATCGGCAAGAAATGTGCAGACTTCGTCAACCTATCCACAATCACCCAAATAGAATCGAATCCCTTTGAAGTTCTTGGCAACTTGGTAATGAAATCAGTAGTGATCTGATCCCATTTCCACATTGGTATATCTAGTCGTTGCATCTGACCAAACGGTTTCTGATGTTCAATCTTCACTTTCTTACAGGTAGTACAATCTTCCACATACTTAGCAACACTTCTCTTCATTCCCGGCCACCAATAGAATTGTTTCAAATCTCTATACATTTTATTTGTACCTGGATGAATAGAAAATCGAGATTGATGAGCTTCTTGTAGTACACGATCCCGTAATCCACCCAAACGAGGTACCCAAATTCTGTTTCCCATACACAACAACCCACGGTCATCTTTCCCAAGCAATGCTGATATCCCAACCAACCGTTCTGACTTCAAACTTTCCTCTTGATAAGCATCTATTTGGCATTTCAATAATTCGTCAAAAATATTAGGAAGAAGTTCAGCTCGTAACGATATAGCTTTTATTGTTCCACTTCTTTCTTGACGACTTAACGCATCTGCCACCACGTTCGCTTTCCCTGGGTGATAAAGAATTTCACAATCATAATCATTCACTAATTCTAACCACCTTCTTTGCCTCATATTCAATTCCTTTTAATCAAAAAGATGTTGAAGACTTTTATGATCCGTGAAAATTTGACATTTAGAACCATAAAGATAATGCCTCCAAATCTTTAAGGCAAAAACAACTGCTGCTAGTTCCATATCATGGGTAGGATATTGTCTTTCGTGATCCTTTAATTGACGCGAAGCATAGGCAATCACCTTCCCACGTTGCATGAGTACACATCCCAATCCCAACTTAGAAGCATCACTGTAGACCACAAAATCATCAGAACCTTCTGGCAATGCTAATATCGGCGCGCTGCAGAGTTTCTCTTTCAATATTCTGAATGCCTCATCTTGTTCTGCTTTCCATTCAAACTTTAAATTCTTCCGAGTTAATTTAGTCAGTGGCGTCGCGATTCGAGAAAAGTCTTTTATGAACTTCCGATAGTATCCAGCTAGACCCAGAAAACTGCGTACTTCGGTTGCCGTCTTCGGTGGTTCCCATCTTTCAATTGCTTCCACTTTTGCTTGATCAACTTGTATACCCTTCTCTGAAACTACATGACCCAAAAATTGAACTTCCCGTAACCAGAATTCACATTTAGAGAACTTAGCGTACAACTGTTCTTTCTTCAGTAACTCCAAAATCAAACGAAGATGTTGCGCATGATCCTCTTTGGATCGGGAATAAATAAGTATATCATCGATAAACACAATGACAAATTTATCGAGATAAGGCTTACATACCCGATTCATCAAATCCATAAAAGCGGCTGGAGCATTCGTCAATCCAAAAGGCATTACCAAAAATTCGTAGTGGCCGTATCTTGTGCGAAAAGCAGTCTTTAAAACATCCTCCTCCTTAGCCTTCAACTGATGGTAGCCAGATCTGAGATCAATCTTTGAGAAGTAACAAGCTCCAACTAATTGATCAAAAAGGTCATCAATTCTTGGAAGTGGATACTTGTTCTTGATCGTGCGCTTATTCAACTCCCGATAATCGATACACATTCTCATTGAACCGTCTTTCTTCTTCACAAATAAAACTGGTGCACCCCATGGCGATGAGCTGGGTCTGATGAAGCCCTTATCAGATAAATCTTGAAGTTGCGACATCATTTCTTTCATTTCTGGTGGTGCTAATCTGTACGGCGCGCGAGCAATAGGATTGGCTCCAGGTACCAGGTATATTCCAAATTCTACTTGCCTAACAGGAGGAAGACTATTCAAGTCTCCAGGAAAAACTTCTGGGTATTCACTAACAATGGAAATATCTTCCAGCTTACACTTTTCAGGCCTACTATCTATCACATAGGCTAGATAACTAGAGCAACCCTTATTAACACATTTACGAGCTTTTACCATAGATATAAGACTGGACTGATGATTCTTACGATCTCCATAAATCACTACTGACCTTTTATCAGGTAAAACGACATTGATTATTTTCTTATCACAAACTATATTAGCCTGATTCTCAGCTAGCCAATCCATTCCTACTACCACATCAAATTCAATCAAAGCTATAGGAAACAGTTGTATCGGTACTCCACATCCCTCTATATCTATCATGCAATGATCAAAAACCTCTTTAACTGCCACTTGGTTATCATTCGCGGTGTCTACTAATAAAGCATGTTTTAACATTTTAGGCTCTAAATGCATGTGAGCAGCAAAGGAGGGAGACACAAAAGATCGGTTTGCACCGGAATCAAATAACACTTTAGCACGCGTGGAGTTTATAAAAAATGTACCTGTGACCACATCCGGCGTTTCTTCCGCCTCTTTAGCTGTCATTTGGAACGTACGACCCCTCGTTCTCGACGGTTCTATTCTTGGGACCACGGGTCTAATGATGGCTGGTTTCCCCGATGTACCCCCGGATTGTATTCTACCCCACGGACAATCTGATTGGAGGTGATCCGGCGAATTGCACAAAAAGCAAAATCGTGATACTCGACAATCCTTTACAACATGCCCAGTTTTCCCACATTTAAAGCAAACCCGTGACTCTACTTGGCAATTTCTCTGATGGTAACGATTACACCTTGGACATGGTCTTTCTGTTGGTCGAAATGACGGACGGTTGTCGAACCTCTGAAATCTAGGTTTCCTTGAATCCTGCGGTGGTCCTTCCCATTTTCTTTTCCCTAAGCTCTTTTCGCCTGTATCTCTTTTATTATCTCTTTCCACATTCTCGGCAACATCTACCACAGCTGTAAAAGTATTTGGCCCTGTGGCAGTCACCAATCTTCGAACCTCGGAATTCAACCCATAAATAAACCTCTCCATTTTCATCTTTTCTGTAGCAACATAATATCCTGCAAAACGAGACTTCTCCAAAAATCGTGCAGTATAATCTCTAACCGATAGATTTCCCTGTTGTAGATTCATAAATTCTTCTTCTAACTGTCTGACAGCAGCTTGTGGACAGAAATGCGTCGTGAAAGCTAATACAAATTCTTCCCATGCAAAAGTAGTATAAACGTCCGTTCCTCTTGATTCTGTATGAGACTCCCACCAATACAGAGCATCCCCTTTCAGCATCGCAGCTCCATAAAGCACTTTGTCTTCTTCAGCACATTTACACGTCTTGAAGATAGCCTCGATTTCTTTCAACCATCTCATCGCCTTTACTGGATCCCTATCTCCTGAATATGTAGGGGGCTTACAACTAAGAAACATTTTATAGTCGCACCTTTTCATTGCTGGTAGAACAGTAGAGGTAAGTGGTATCTCCACTTCATGTTCCGGATCTGGTCTTTCAGTTTCATTAAAACGGTTACGTTCGAACATGGCTTGTATGCTATCCTGTAATCTCCCCATTTCAGCAGTCAAATCATCTCGTGTAACAAACTTTGTACCATGCTGTTGTGTTCTACCTCCAGCTCGGCCTCCTGTTCCTCTTCCGGTCCTACCTCTACCACGATCTCCTCCTCTTCCCCCTGTTCTTAATGGTGGATTCTCTCCACTAGTATTTCTTCCTCTTCCCTGATTCCCTTGTTTGGTGCCACTCGCCATTCTGTGGATTCAAACAAAGTTAAAATACACATAAGCACATACCCCATATAATAAGATATTCTAGTTCAAACATGTACCTGTAAGATCATAATTACACTGGCCTGGTGTAATTTGAAATTACCTTACATGATGTTCCTTCTACCTTTTATACTTAATATCCCCAGGTTCTAATTTAATCGGGACATCCTACTTCACATGCAGTTTAAGTCTAGGTACAGATACTAATACATAAATCCCTTAAACTAGGGCTCTGATACCATCTGTAACATCCCGCAAAACAAAATATACATATAACATATAATTCATAACATGGTTTCAACAAAATTATTTCACATTACACATTTGGTCCCAAAGTCTGACTAATTAATATAAAATTCATTACAAACTTGATTCCATTTAGATAAGCTAATAGCTAATAACAGAAATTTAAGTACAAAAGTATCGTCAACTTCATAATTATCATCATCCCACATAGCTATCCACCAAGTAATCTAATCATTTACTCTTACTGGTACCACCACCTGGAATACAGATTTTTAAAACAAAAATGAGGGTTAGACCTAAGGGTCTAGTGAGTAAATCCCTGATATTTGGAAATCATTAAAATTCATTTATATAAATACACACTTTTATATAAATACATATACATCACACGTAAAATGATACCAAATGCAATTCACACAACATACCTTTCACGTACCACCTTATCCCTCCACCAATGGCCAATAACAATTGGTTGCGAGCCAATTTATCACACTGGTCCTAAGCCCGACCACGTATTATATTTTCATATAATACTCACGTAATTATAATATCTCAATATATTATAATTACTCACGTATGGCATATTCATACACAACATTAAACATTTGTTAATCACATATTGCATTCCAGTAAAATATATTTTTTTTAAAGTAAAACTCACCTCGTGCGTTTATCACAAAACTCTTTCAAGAATAATTCACGTATGTCGCTTCTTCACAGAATCTGAAATCAGATAAAATACCAAATATCTCTTTTAACACTTAACCTTACAAAATTCTCAAATCAAATCGCAATGAACAGTACCTAAGTCGCAGTCTCCTATTGCGATTCCACCCTGGAGTCGCAACCCACTATTGCGATTCCACCCTGGAATCGCAACCCATTATTGCGATTTCAAACCCGAATCGCAACCAACTACTGCGATTCCAAGCCAAATCGCAATCAACTACTGCGATTTCAATCCAAGTCGCAAACGACCATTGCGACTTCGTTGAATGTCGCAGTCCTCTATTGCGACTTCGATGAATGTCACAGTTCACTGTTTCATCCTAAAACCCAGATTTTTGTATTTTTACTCTATGCATGCTACTGTAAAAGTGCAGATATGTTTAAGACCCTTAGCACAACCTTACCATAAGCTTAAACTTCCCAAAACATCCATTTTTAACAAAACCCACCAAGAACCTAGCTAGTATCTTCAAGAACAACTTAAGGAATTAGGAATACAATTAAAGTAGGGATGGTTTACCTTGATTACTACTGATTGGTACAGAATAGCAACAACAGAAAATCTTGAAGTTCCTTCTTCTCCTTTCCTTAAACTCCTTCGATCTTGCTCTCTTTCTTTCTCTCGTTTTCTCTCAACCAAGAAACACACACCCTCACATAGATTTTAAGATATTTTAACCAAATGAAGACTTCATTCCTTAATTGACTTACTGAAGTCGGTTAAGTGCAATTAATTTTAATAAAGACCAAAAAGCCCCTAAGCTTTAATCTTTTAACAAAACTTAACCCCAAACTTCCAATTAACCATTAAAACTTATCCCTTAACTCCATAAAATACTAACATAAAGACTTATAAGATTCCAAATTTAACTTAGATAAAATACCTGGTTATTACAACATCTCCCCCTTAAAAGAATTCCGTCCCGGAATTCAGTTAAGAGAACAGATGAGGGTATTTGGCTCTCATCTCCGATTCTGATTCCCATGTCGCATCCTGACCCCTATGATGTTTTCACTGAACCTTTACCTGTCTGATCTCTTTATTCCTCAATACTTTAACCTTGTGATCAACTATGGCTTCCGGTTCCTCCACATAGTTCAACTTTTCGTCCACTTGAATATCTGGCAGTGAGACTGCTTGGTCTGGTGTAACCAAACATTTCCGAAAATTCGATACATGAAACGCGTTATGTATTCTGCTTAATTCTGGCGGAAGATTCAATCTGTAAGCTACTTCACCAATTCTTTCCGTAATTTCAAATGGCCCAATATAACGCGGACTGAGTTTACCTTGCTTCCCAAAACGTATGACTCCTTTCCAGGGCAATACTTTTAACATCACAAATTCCCCGACTTGGAATTCTAACGGTTTCCGGCGTCGATCTGCGTAACTTTTCTACCTGTCTTGAGCCGTTTTCAATCTATCCCGAATCTGAGTAATCTTATCTGCTGTTAACTGTACTATTTCTGGCCCTGCCAATTGCTTCTCCCCCACTTCATTCCAACACAGAGGCGTCCGGCATTTTCTACCATACAATACCTCAAACGGTGCCGCCTGGATGCTAGAATGATAACTGTTGTTGTAGGCGAATTCTATCAAAGGTAGATGTTTATCCCATGATCCCCCAAAATCCACTATACAAGCCCGAAGCATATCTTCTAAAGTCTGGATTGTTCTTTCACTCTGTCCGTCAGTCTGTGGATGATATGTTGTGCTCAACTTTATCTGCGTTCCCATCTCTTTTTGAAAGCTTCTCCAAAACCTAGAAGTAAAACGACTATCTCGATCGGAAATAATCGAGATTGGAACTCCATGTCGAGTTACTATTTCATTAATGTACAACTTAGCTAAACGTTCCAAAGAATCAGTTTCTTTTATCGGCAAGAAATGTGCAGACTTCGTCAACCTATCCACAATCACCCAAATAGAATCGAATCCCTTTGAAGTTCTTGGCAACTTGGTAATGAAATCAGTAGTGATCTGATCCCATTTCCACATTGGTATATCTAGTCGTTGCATCTGACCAAACGGTTTCTGATGTTCAATCTTCACTTTCTTACAGGTAGTACAATCTTCCACATACTTAGCAACACTTCTCTTCATTCCCGGCCACCAATAGAATTGTTTCAAATCTCTATACATTTTATTTGTACCTGGATGAATAGAAAATCGAGATTGATGAGCTTCTTGTAGTACACGATCCCGTAATCCACCCAAACGAGGTACCCAAATTCTGTTTCCCATACACAACAACCCACGGTCATCTTTCCCAAGCAATGCTGATATCCCAACCAACCGTTCTGACTTCAAACTTTCCTCTTGATAAGCATCTATTTGGCATTTCAATAATTCGTCAAAAATATTAGGAAGAAGTTCAGCTCGTAACGATATAGCTTTTATTGTTCCACTTCTTTCTTGACGACTTAACGCATCTGCCACCACGTTCGCTTTCCCTGGGTGATAAAGAATTTCACAATCATAATCATTCACTAATTCTAACCACCTTCTTTGCCTCATATTCAATTCCTTTTAATCAAAAAGATGTTGAAGACTTTTATGATCCGTGAAAATTTGACATTTAGAACCATAAAGATAATGCCTCCAAATCTTTAAGGCAAAAACAATTGCTGCTAGTTCCATATCATGGGTAGGATATTGTCTTTCGTGATCCTTTAATTGACGCGAAGCATAGGCAATCACCTTCCCACGTTGCATGAGTACACATCCCAATCCCAACTTAGAAGCATCACTGTAGACCACAAAATCATCAGAACCTTCTGGCAATGCTAATATCGGCGCGCTGCAGAGTTTCTCTTTCAATATTCTGAATGCCTCATCTTGTTCTGCTTTCCATTCAAACTTTAAATTCTTCCGAGTTAATTTAGTCAGTGGCGTCGCGATTCGAGAAAAGTCTTTTATGAACTTCCGATAGTATCCAGCTAGACCCAGAAAACTGCGTACTTCGGTTGCCGTCTTCGGTGGTTCCCATCTTTCAATTGCTTCCACTTTTGCTGGATCAACTTGTATACCCTTCTCTGAAACTACATGACCCAAAAATTGAACTTCCCGCAACCAGAATTCACATTTAGAGAACTTAGCGTACAACTTTTCTTTCTTCAGTAACTCCAAAATCAAACGAAGATGTTGCGCATGATCCTCTTTGGATCGGGAATAAATAAGTATATCATCGATAAACACAATGACAAATTTATCGAGATAAGGCTTACATACCCGATTCATCAAATCCATAAAAGCGACTGGAGCATTCGTCAATCCAAAAGGCATTACCTAAAATTCGTAGTGGCCGTATCTTGTGCGAAAAGCAGTCTTTAAAACATCCTCCTCCTTAACCTTCAACTGATGGTAGCCAGATCTGAGATCAATCTTTGAGAAGTAACAAGCTCCAACTAATTGATCAAAAAGGTCATCAATTCTTGGAAGTGGATACTTGTTCTTGATCGTGCGCTTATTCAACTCCCGATAATCGATACACATTCTCATTGAACCGTCTTTCTTCTTCACAAATAAAACTGGTGCACCCCATGGCGATGAGCTGGGCCGAGCTGAAATGTGAATGTGGTCCATATACTATTGCTAGAAACTCGGATGTAATGGGGGACTCGAGCTATAGACCGTGAGTAGTTGAATTTGATGACCGTATAATTTGTAACGAGTGACTCAAACTATAGACCATGAATGGTTGAACTTGATGACCATGTAGTTCGTAGTGATTATCGATTATAGCAAACGAGCATGCCTAAGATAAACAGGGGACACAAACTACAAATCGTGAGTGGTTGAACTTGATGACCATATGATCCGTAGTTTGAGGCTCATTAACGTTGATTTGTGGTTTACTTTTGTGTTCGCTCATTCGATGTATACGGGTCTCCCTCGTCACCAAATGGTGTTATTAGCGTATAATCCATGTTTTCGGCGTTGTTTTGAGTATGAAGTGTTTTCCATTATTTATGATTTAGATGAACCTTATCCATGTTTTGGAGTATCTTTGGATAATAGAGTTTTTATCCACGTTTACAATATTTGAACATTAAACCTTATTTACGTTTTGGAGTGAGTGTTGAGTTTTGAATTCATGTTGAATGAGTTTTTATTTAGAGTTTTCGTCTCGAAAGTAGTGGGTTTTGGAAATATGTTGCTTTTACTATAATACATTTCATTCAAGATTTTTTTTGGTAAACGCGGGTTTCCGGGCCAGCTTACGCAAACCAATGAGTGATTTCGTTCAGAATTCAACACCGACTAATCCCCGGATGACCACGAATGGCCTGGAGTCATCGCATGTGAACCTTCATGGCCATAAGCGCTTTGGCAACGCCTATATTTGAACCCTGGGTAGATGAGATTTTTCACTACATCCCCCAAATGTTTTACCAATACGCCACAACCCAAGTGGTTTGAAAAAAGAATCGTCTATCAAAAAGTCAAACAGAATATTTGTGAATTTATGTTTTAAATAAGCAGTATTTCGGTTTTACCATTTTACAATTATGATGAAAACTGCTTGAATTAATAGGCATTAAACCTAACATTTTATCTGTCGGCATGTGCATCAGGTCATTATTGGGAATGGTACTAGTAACAATGTGATAGATTGAGTGCTAGTTAGAAACGCGAGAAAGATTTAACTTTTCGATGACATCTTCCGCATTTGGATATTGTAACAACCCAAAACCAATAGCAATCTCAATAAAATGTAACCAAAATGGTCCCAAATATACTAAGTCAAACTATTACAATGATCTCAAGGTTCGCAGCGAGTAACACCTCCACAGCTGAGATTTATAAAAAGTCCAAGGTAAACTATAAACTCTTATATGTGTTGCCTCCTCTAACGACTTCACACTTTCTCTTTTCCTTTGATGGAACTCTCAACACTTCTCTTACCTGAAAATGGTTTTAAACTTGAAAAGTGAGGGTTGGACCATAAGGTCTAGCGAATTCCTTCTCAAAACATAGTTTAAACAGTTTAAGATAACATACAAACTGTTATAAAGTGTAACATCCTGAATTTTCAATAATAGTAATTTAATGAGAATTGGGATCTAATTGTATTTTGGTTTAAAACCTTGAATTATGTTGTAATTTATAATTCAATAGGGTTATAATACAAGGGTTTAAAGTTTGGTGTTGTTTTGAGAAATAATGGAAACTTGGAGGTATATTGGGTCATTTGACAAAAGTGTGTGGATAAGAGATGAAAGTTGAGAAATATCTGATTTATCATCTTGTTGGGTCGGTTTAGAAGGCAGAGAGAAAGAGAGAAAGAGAGAAAAGAGAAAAGAAAGAAAGCAAGGGTTTGTCTTCATTTTGGTAAGTAATTGACTTTGGTTTATGATAAAATATGTTGTAGTTATGTGTGTGTAAACGAATTTGATTGTGGAATAGGTATTTGGAATCATAAACAACATATTTGAAGAATCGGATTGTGCAAAGTGGGTATAACTTCCATAAGAGGTGAGTTCATTTGTTGGTTGCTTAAATCAGTGTTTTCATGTTAAATTAAACCTTGAAATAGCTGTATAAATTGGTTATGAACTGTATGAGATGGTTTAGAATGAGCTTAATAGAACAGAAACAAATGTGGATCGATTTTTGGGCTGCAGGTCGAAGGTTTCCGGATAAAACCATGTATCCGGAAACCGTGGTGATGAAGGTCTCCGGACGCGGTAAGTATCCGGTAAGTATTAAATTTATTATAAGTATCCGGATAGATTTAGTTACCGGATGGTATCCGGATGGCTCTAGTGTCCGGATGACGTCCGGGTTTGAATAGTATCCGGTAAAGTATTGTTATCCGGAAAAGTCCATTTATCCGGATAGTTTAGAAGTATCCGGAAAACCCCTGGTGTCCGGACACTTTTGTGAAAATGAAAATGTTAGGTTTTGATGTTTGGAAGCAGATTCTAGATGTTTTGTCTGGTTAAGTTTCTAAAAATTTTCTAGGGACGCTTCCCCCAGACCCCGCAAGGGCGTTGCCTCTTGACCCTATCCGCTAACCGGGTAGCGGAACCCCCGTGCTAAGTCGCCGAAGGGGGGGCATTTGAGGATGAAGATACGATAGGTTATCTAGTATTCTTAGATTTGAGAATATGATATGAGCTGTAATATGTTGTTATGCATATACGTTAGTAAAGTGTAATGGATCCATAGGCACTAGTGTTTGGTAATCTCATGGAATAGGCATGTGGTAATAATCGTTATTCCAGTGATGTGTGTAGTACTAATGGTTATGTGCACGTGGAATAGATGAAGTTAGTCATTATTCTGATGTGTGTAGTACTAATGGTTATGTGCACGTGGAATAGATGAAGTTAGTCATTATTCTGATGTGTGTGGTACTAATGGTTATGTACACGTGGAATAGATGAAGTTAGTCATTATTCTGATGTGTGTGAGAAACCCTGGAATAAACGTAATTCCCGGTTTCTAAGGAAGAAGAGGGATTGACATATGTAATTGTAATCTCTACTTCCTTTTCTAAGAAATGGGCATGTGTATATTGCGATTTCTTAGGTGGGAGCATTAATCTAGAATCTAAGAAAGATTCGTAGTGTGGCTCTAGAATAGGATATGAATGGAAATGGGCATGTGTATATTGCGATTTCTGGAATAAGAGTATTAATCTAGAATCAGTGAAGATTCGTAGTGTGGCTCTAAGACATAATATGATGATGGAATGTGTATCAGTCATATTCATGGGATTGGATGAAAATTGTGTTAATGGAATAGAGTTACACGTATGGTAAGAAAAAGGGTAATCAGGTTTGATATAACTTGTTTACATTGATTTTGCAAATATTATTATGGAAATGAATGTTCTCACTAGGCGTTGGCCTAATCGTTTCAAATGATGTTTTCTTACCAGGTACCGCCTCGGGAAAATAAGGGTTGTGGGACGAGCGTTTTGGAATATCAAGGAAGTCAATTAACAGAAGGAGATTTTGAGGGATTGCTTAGATAACTTAGATAACTTAGTTAATCTGATTATAGTGACATAATTAGATTAATAAGTTATTTGTAGGATCCTGTATCTGTAAATGTACTCTTGATGATTAATTCACTTGCTATTTATGTAAGTTTGAAGTTTATATTATCATAGCTTGTGGAAATTTGAGGTTCAAATTAGCCCAGAATTTTGGGGTGTTACATAAAGGTCCAAACATAACCATATAGATAGTCAACATAAATCCACGGGCTTTGAACAATGTTCATAAACAACCATCACTCCAATGTGATGTCCACAATCGGGACCCCAATAGATCCTCATGACCCCAGAAGATGTCAATCCAACGTGCTCGTGAAACAAATTCAAGACACATGGAAGAATATAACTCCCAAAGGATTATCACTATCTTAGGATACACTAATCCCAATCCAAAGCCAAACCATTATATCATAATATAAATTACATTAAACAATATTTGTTCAATAATAAACAAGTTTAGGTAAATGTTTGTCCAAAGCTTCCACGTAGGCAATTCATGCCAAAACAATTTAACCATGATCAACGTTTAGAAAAACATTTATAAACATTCCACGTGCGTAAAAAGGGTTAAAGGAACTCACCTGAGGTTCGACACTTCACCACGTGTCCTAATAGTCACTTAGAATCAAACCGAACATATGAATTAGACTACACAGGAATAGTGTTAAACCATCTAAATCATCCTAAAACCATCCCTTACAATCTCTATGACAATCCCCTAATCGATGTCTCGAACCTAACCCAAAACGAGAAACAAAGAAAAATCAAAAACACAATTGGCATGCGAGTTTCATGCAACCTGACTAGCATGAAAGTCGCATTCTACACTGGTGCGTGCTATGCAAGTTTTTTTAGCAAAATCCTTATAAGCCACACTTGTCCAACCTTTCAAGTCGATTTTATGCTCCAAATTTGAGAAAATCGATGTTCTAAACCATTTTAACCATTATCCTAACATCAAAATATTATTAACCCAACCAAAATCTATCCCTTAAACAATATTTTACCCCGAAAACTCAAACTCTTGAATCCTCGATAGAACCAAGAACAATGGTGGGGTTTTTCTCAATGAAACCAATTGAAAAGCTAATAAAACCAATCCAAATCAATCGTTTAATAAGGTTTCAAATCAAATAACTTAAAGAGGGATAAAAATCCACATTTTGAATCCAAAATTCCATTAATAAAGGCATAAGCTTGGAATAAAGAAGCTACCTTAGAAGATGAACCTTTCAATGAGGGGGTGTTTGGGATTGCTTATTTAAAGTGATTATTAACTTATTCCGGTGTGGTACCGGTAATAAGTAGCTTTTAGTGTTTGGATGGTTAAAAATAAAACTGCTTATAGCGAACTTATCAACTTTTTGGTTATTTTATATGTATAAGCAATTCCAAACACTCACTAAATAACAACTTATTAACTTATTACGTTTTGGTACCATCATAAGCTAATCTAAATATTTTTTACAAAACTCTAATTTAACACCACATAAATTAACAAACATTTTTACATAAAAACATACGTTGTTTTAAATAAGCAATCCAAACACTCTCTGATTTCTTCAATACTTTCAATAAGACTCAATGAGCTCATTTCCTCTCAATAATGCTTATCAAATGGTTCCTGAAATAAGATAAAATTTCATCTAAATGGGCTCATTTCCTCTCATTTTCTACATTAGTCCACTTATTTATCAAATGGTCCCTGAAATAAGGTAAAATTTTATTTTCATCCTCAGACTTCCATAAATTCAAATTTAAGAGTTGGCTTTTAAAGAGACAACGATTGTTATTGGATTTTAGTAGCATTAGACATTGACCTAGTCTTTATGTAACGATTGGTTTATCAATTACTGAAGTAAATTCTAGATTTGATATTCTAGGCAATTCAAGTATTGATTCACGAAAAAAGATTTAGTATTTATTTGATGTATTATTGAAAATTTTAAATGAGTCGCATTTTCCAAATCTGAGGGAGTTATAAGTTTTGTAATGCTTGTTGAACTACAAGACAATAACGTTTTTTTTACAAATCTATCGATATTTTAAATAACAATTGGATGAGTGTGTTTGTGGAGAAATTTTACAGAGATATGCATAGAAATTATACTGTTCCTTCAGGCCAGTTCACATTATGGTACAACATTTACCCCAAATCAAGGGTCGAAAACAATATAAAGAGCGAACTCAAGTAACATGTGGTTATTGCTTCTACACCTAACATCTTTATATTTAGGCAGTTTAAATGCACCTACCAATGCTTTTCATGTTTAGTATTTACAAAAAAAAGGGTTTTTAGGCAAGACTTGTTTCATAACTTGTAACGCTCATTTAATCACGTTGCATTTGTATGTTTTTGCCAATCTATTGATAGATATTATAAAACGAATGACCGATGAATGTTTTAGTGGAGAAAAATTGTTGAGATATAGATAGGTATGAAATTATTTTTTGGTCGGTTGATAACATAAATTTCTACCTTAAAGTAAGAGTAAAGATATGGAATATGAAAACAAGTAAAATATGGCTTTAAAAATTGCCTCATTATATTTACGGGGAGTGGGACCGCCTGCCAACGTTTTATACTAAGACCATGAGGTTGCTAAATTTTACACTAAACACTAATTTGATGTAAATGACATTATTTACATCTCCAATGAGGTCTCTATTTTTCACACTAAATTTAGTGTAATGAATCACTATATTTGATGTAACACTATTCATTTACACTACTTTTTACATCATTTTTTAAAAATAGTGCTATCCATTAGAGAAAATTTACTATTAACACTAAAATTTACACTACCTTTTACATTATTTTTTAAATTTAATATAAAATATAGTGTGACCCATTGAAGATGTCCTAGTCAATATGGACTTGGAGGAAAATTTATTTTTATAAGGTTGTACTCTTAAATTTAAAAATACCCAACAAACTTTAAAATGATTTTTTTTGTTGAAATCAACTTTAAAATAATTTATTCTTACAAATAAATATTAATTTTGACTAGCGGATTTTTTTTAAAACTGACTATATTTTTTTCCGCTTACATATCATCCATTGACCCATACTGGGTAGTGCATTAATTTATTTTAGGGAAATTAATTAAAATACCCAAAGTTGGTAAATAGGTTTGCATATATACCCAAAATCTCGCTGGTTTTGCAAAAATACCCATTTTTTCCACGGTAGAACCCGCGATCGCGGGTCAGTGCCCACGTGTCCCCCATGTTTGGCCAATATGTCCGCGGAGGCCCCTCAAGCATGGTCGCGGTACCCGCGGAGGCCCCCCAACTATTCCCGCGGTACAGTTTTGGCCCCTGTCCCGCGAAAGTAGCCCGTGATCGCGGGATTGCCCGAAATTTACAATTTTGGCCCCTCCAGTTTAGGGCAAAAAAATTACATTTTTGGTCCCTCTAGTTTTTAGGTTATCATTTTATGTAGTTGAGGTTTTTAATGTATTGTTCCTTTCCATTTTAATGTATTTAATATAGAAATTAATTAAAGAAAATGTTTTCCCCATTTTAAGTTATTTAATAGGGAAATTAATTAGAAGATCAATTATTGCAAATCATCTTCTCAACCGAAACGGATACAGTGCAGGTAAACAAAAAAATCTATTACTGGAAGGTGTCCTGGATTCCAGTGATGAAGTTAACATTTTCCTTGATCACGTCCTCCATTCCCGTGTAGTCCTCTTCGATTTCTTTTAGTTCCTCTTCTAATTCCTTAATCTGTCGTTGCACCTCTCGAACGTGAGCCCTAGTCATGGCCAGTTCTCGTTTCTTCTCCGCTAGATACTCCATTTTCCCCTGCTGAATCCCCCTATTATGGTTCCACATAACTTTTACCTTTTCGATATTGGCGTTCGCCTCATCAATGGATTTTTGCACTAAGGGAGTAATTCGTTGACTTTGTGGAAGACCCGTCGACTGGGTACAATGATACATTGGTGGGCTTTTCCTGTCATTATCGAGGTGGTAATTCTCCCATGCCATCTCCCAGTCTTCTGCCTCCTCAACCGTGAATGGATGATCAGCCGCAGTTCGCCCATGGTTTCTCCACTCCTCGTCTGTTTCCGGTACCTTCCAAGTACTCCGAAAAGCTCCATCTTTCAGTGGTTGGTAGGCTGCCGAACGTGAAGTTCCAGCCCCATTCGCCGACCTGTTCCCCTTGATCTTGAACCTCCAGCCATACTGTTATTCAAAGCGAGAGAATGTTTGTAAACGGTGTAGAGGGTATAAAAGATAGATAGCAAGTTGTGAATTACTACTTCATCATGCCATTTACTTATAGAATGTATGTTCTTCATCAGGGATGTGGATATGGTCAAAGATTTCATCTGAAAAGTTGCCTGCATGATTCATCTGAAAAGAGACTACAAGATTCGTCTGAAAAGAGACTGCAAGATTCGACTAAAAAAGTAACTGCAAGATTCGTCTGCAAAAGGAAGCCTGCAAGATTCGTCTGCAAAAGGAAGCCTGCAAGATTCGTCTGAAAAGTTGATGCAAGATTCGCCTGAAAAGGCAGCTTGCAAGATTCGTCTGAAAAGTTGATGCAAGATTCGCCTGAAAAGTAGAAGGATTCTGTTGAGCCATTTGGTCCTTGTGGCTATAAATACCCGTGTTAGTTCTAATTGTAAAGGTCACAACATCCATACAACATTTTCATATCATAATAGTATCGTCTATGTTAGGACAACCTTAGGGGGGGTAAAGGTTGTATTTAAAAATATTTCACAAATAAAAATTCTCTTATCAAAATCAACAACAAATATTGCATGCACAACAAATATATAAATAAAATTAAGTGCACAACGGGAATATAAAGAGATAAGGGTAGAGAATATTGATACCGACACCGAGATTTAAAGTGGTTCACCACCAACTGGCTGGCTAGTCCACTTGCCGAGACACTTCTCGACACACTGATTCACTATAAGTGTTCTTTATGGTAGAACACAAACCTTGATACAATGATAATAAAATCTCTTGCTTTTGCTCGAGAACGTGAATCACTCACACTATTCAAATACTTACAAGAGAATATATCTCACAATATTAATCACTCTTGTATAAGTATAACACTTGGATCTTTGAGGGTTTGATCACTCAAAAAATATATTGAATAAGTGATTTAAATGAGTGGATGTAGCTGAGAGTTTCTCCAAAAGATGGGTATTCAATTCTTGCATGGAGTTGAGAATGCTGCATGATATATATACTTGAAGCAGCAACGGTCGAGAGGGTGCCGCGGTATACCGCCTATATGGGCGCGGTATACCGCCCAGAAAAAGCTGACATAAAGAAGTCAACCTGCAAAAGTAACCTGCAACACGTGTAGCAGAGCCGCGGTATACCGCCATACACCACGCGGTATACCGCCTGAAAAAGTGGCTGACAGCAGGAAGGTCAACCTGCAAGAACCTGCCATACGTAACAGAGCCGCGGTATACCGCCATACACCACGCGGTATACCGCCTGAAAAAGTAGCTCGGCGCCAGAGAGGAGTCACATCCATTGTTGAAAGACCATAGCTAAAAATAGCATCTGAATTCTTTTTGCATTATTCCAAAAGAGTCAATATTCTTAAATTAATTTAAATCAAGAATTTAGTTTAATTTAAAAATAGTGTTGGGTTAGGTTTTTGAAATATCCAAGTGGTATATTATTTTAGGGTGTTTATTATTATGAGATATATGATGACGTAAACACCAGTCTTGGACTCTTCAGATAAAATCTTCATGTTGTCCAATTAACTGCACACTTGGATAAAATTGTTAGAAAAACAATAATACGGTGTGTTTGTAATCATCAAAATAAATATATAAAATATATAGAGATGTGGTACACTTGCACCAACAATCTCCCCCTTTTTGATGATGACAAACACAACGCTAAACACGAGAGCATACTCGGTTTCTCTCCCCCTTTTGTCGAAGCAAAAAGGGTTTAAGAAGGTCGCTTATGCTCCCCCTCGAAAGATGCTCCCCCTCAAAATATGAGATATTTGAGAGTTAGTATTTTTAAGGGTTAGATAAAATAAGCTCTCTTAAAAAAAATTCAATAAGAATAACGAAGCAGGAGAATAAACATTAGAACAGAGCAATAATAATGTTAATTAAATAAAGTTTTAAGAAGACATAAAAATTAATCGCTATCTATAAATTCAATTTCGTTCAGTTGATTAGATAAAGTCCACAACTGCTCGTCAATGTCTTCCAAGCGGTCTTGCACCACACGTTGATCGGCATCGTAACTCCGGCGCAAGTCAATGATCGCGGAGTATATTTGACGATTTGAGATTGCACCCGCCGGGATTGCGTATGGATCGTCTTCCTCGGGAGCCGGATCTTGAGGGCGATGAAGAGCCCGTCCCGGTGGAGCACTCATTCGACTAACAGTCAGTGCATTGAGAGAAGGAGTAGGAGCTAACATCCTACCAATGATAGGAATTTGAAGGTTTGTAAAAAGGTTTCGAATTAAGTAACCAAACGGAAGAGATTGGTGACCAGACTCGGAAATCACCATACGGTGAGCAATAATGTAGGTGGCATTAATACGGATGCCATGCTGGAGACAGTAAAGGATATAGCACTGAAGTGCACCCAATCTGTCAAAATTTCCAGCGCGTCCCAAAACGTTAAAAAGGATAATTTTATTCCAAAAACGAAGATTTTCCGGAAGATGTTGATCAGTTAAAATTGAGGGAAAATTATTTCGAAAAACAGGAGCTAAAACAGATTGGAGAATGGTTTCCTGAGTTTCTTGAACCTGGGTAAGCAGGGAAGTAAAGGCAGTATTATTTGAAAACACATTTATATTGGAATGGGTTAGACCCAGTACACGAGAAAAATCTTCTAAACTCCAGTCAAAAGAGTGGTTGAAAATATGAAGAGAGACACGCTGGGTGGTCTCGTTAAAGTCATACCCAGCATAAAAATCGACCATACTTGAAAAAGGTACATCTCCTTGAAAAGAAAGAAAAGGTTCCCAGTCAATAGAAGAGAAAGCTTCAAAGGTACCAAGATGTTCTAGACCCACTAAATCGACAGATCGACCTGGGTTACAAGGTCGGGATTCAAAAATATGTCGTCTATAATCACGACGGTTTTGAGGAGGGTCAGATGGGTTTTGAGAGCTAGAAGCTCCCCGAGAGGTACGAGCCCTTTTTGGAGCCATTTGAAGGAAGGGGAGAAAAACTGTTGTCGAAAGGTTGGAGTTCCGGTGGCCGGAAGAAAAACTTCGGTTGTTGACGGCGGACGTCGTAGGCGGCGGTCGGCGGCAAGAGGAGGGAGAGAGAGATAGAGCTCAAGGATAAAAAGAAAGGAAAAGAAACTTACCTGCTATGGATTTAAATCCGTCGAAGACGCGCGGTATACCGCCTAGGTAGCCGTGGTATACCGAGTCAGAAAAAGAGTTGAATTGACTTGACTTCTTTAAACACGCGTGATAGTGTAGAAACAGCGGTGCGGCATACCGCCTAGGTAGCGCGGTATACCGGGGTCAGCTTGAACGGTTTCCGTCGGATAATCACAGAGTGACACGTGTTGGTGGTGAACAGAAAACGGTATACCGCCTTAGGGTCACGGTATACCGAGACATCAAGTTTGTCCGGCAGCATTCAGCTTTTACGAATTTCAAGGTTTCCTTTAACCAATCTTACACACAACCAATTTCAAAATAAAATCCTCTCCCAATTATATATCCTTTGGAGTTTCCTCCAAAAATTACTAGTCCACCATCACATGACTCATATGATGAAAAAAGATTATGGTTTCCGGTCATGTGACGTGTGCATCCACTATCAAGAATCCAATTCATATCAAGATTTATCTACAACATTTAAAGTACAGCTTTTATGGTCCCCACATCTTATGGGTCCTTTGAAAGTTAGTCTAGAAAGCATAGAAAACCACATATAATAATAAATATATTTTCACAAAAAATATACAGACAAGAAAATTATTTACTCAACCCTTTTCGGTAGCTCTACTTGGAAGCGACCAGAAAAGACGGTGAGGGTGGTAAGCGCGAAGGCACTTTAAAAACCGACCTCATTAGAATTCGAAGAATTCGCCTTTATCTTTCCTAGACACCGTATCCAAATAGGTGAGCCTATTCGGAGTTGATTCATAATTTTCAAACACAGAATATATATATATATATATGTATATAATATATATATACAAAAAAAAATTAAAACCATAAACGCATGCCACCGGGATTATCAACACTAAAGGAGCCTTTAGGAATCCACTTTGGTACCATTTTAATTTTACGATCATATTTATCAAAGACGTAAAAAGGAGCATGCATATTCACACTATTTTTTGGTCTAGAAAATTTACTATTATACATGCATGCATAAGATTTCCTAGACTTATAATTCACATTATTTATGTTGGACATATATGAGGATTTTTGCACATACGGTTTTCTCATTTCAACATTTTTAGGTGGTTCAAAATATCTTTTGATAGGCATACATAAGCACTTATCTTTACACGTATCGGAACCAACGCCTTTTCTACAATTAGTGCTATTTGACATATTTAACATTTTAAGCACTTTCTCATTGCTACTTTGAAAGGCATGTGCTAACAAATTATCTTTTTCATGTTTATCACATTTTTCTTTTAAACATGCATTTTCCTTTTTAAGCACATCACAATTAGCACATAAATCATTTTCAACTATTCTTTTCTCAAGGCATGCAATTTCTTTATTTAAAATGTCACAAGAATTGCAAACATATTTTTCACTTAATTTATTTTCTAAATTTATGATTTTTTCATTATCGCATGCAATTTTTTGTTTGCTATCATGAATTTCCTTTTTACTTAATAATAATTCTTCCTTTAATTTTGCGTTCTCATCTTTATAATTATTTGTAAGCATAACCATTTTTTGAAAGGCATCATTTAACATATCAAGATCATCATCATCATTACATTCATCATCGCTAGAGTAATTTGAGTAACACGAGTTTACCTCATCGTCGCTTTCCGCCATGAGACAGATGGCTTCATACTCATTTTCATCTTCACTTGCGCTCCACGCGCCTCCAACGAAGGCTTTCTCCTTCTTGATTTTAGGTTTATTTCTTTTTGGACACTCGTTGGCATAGTGATCCTTGTCTCCACATGAGTAGCAAAAGCCCTTCTTTTTCTTGGCTTCTTCATCATCACTTGATTCGCCATTTTTATTTATTTTGTCGTTCCGTTTATGGAACTTTCGGCTTCGGTTTTCTCCACCACGGCGATAATCTCCTTTTCTTTGAAACCTATCATTTCTTGAAAACTTTTTGTTAGCTAAAAGTTTAGAAAAATTTCTTACCAACATGGCTACATCGTCAAGATGTTCGGGTTGATCCTTTGAGGAGCTAGCTTTCTCCTTCTTTTTCTTCTTCTCCTTCTCGTCACTTGAAGTTGAAGCTTTAAGCGCCAAAGATTTCTTTTTATCATGCTCCCGATCTTTGTTCCTTTTTAGTGCAATTTCATGCACTTTGAGATTTCCAATGAGATCATCTAATTTCATCATTGAGAGGTCACGGGAGTCTTCCAAGGATGTGATTTTCGGCATCCACTCCGGAGGAAGCGCTCGAAGAATTTTTCGCACGTAATCTTCGTTAGGATATGTTCTACCAAGACCTTTCAAGCTCACCATGATAAGGTTAAAACGTTTAAACATTGAGTCGATTGACTCATCTTTTAACATCTCAAACATTTCATAATCATGTACAAGAATATTTATTTTTGAGCTTTTGACTTGAGAATTTCCTCTATGAGTATTATTTAGATTTTCCCAAATATCGTGAGCAGTTTCACAAGAATAAACACGTTCAATCTCATCTTTAGTAAGTGCCGAAAAAAGAATATTTTTAGCTTCAAAATTTAAGCAAACCCAAGCATCCTCAGCGGCGGACCATTCCGCTACTGGTTTTTCACTAATTACTCCATCTTTGGTTTTGGTGGGTTTATAATCTCCATTTTTAATAATGTCCCAAATTTTTCGACTTTTGCCACGAACGTAGCATTCAAAAAGATTTGCCCAAAGACCAAAATTTTCGGTGTCAATTTGCGGAATCTTTGTAGAAATAATTCCCTCAGAGGTTGCCATTTAAAATACAAGAACAAGTTTTTAAAAAGCACAAATATTTTTAAAGAAACTTGCAACCCGCTCTGATACCAATTGTTAGGACAACCTTAGGGGGGGTAAAGGTTGTATTTAAAAATATTTCACAAATAAAAATTCTCTTATCAAAATCAACAACAAATATTGCATGCACAACAAATATATAAATAAAATTAAGTGCACAACGGGAATATAAAGAGATAAGGGTAGAGAATATTGATACCGACACCGAGATTTAAAGTGGTTCACCACCAACTGGCTGGCTAGTCCACTTGCCGAGACACTTCTCGACACACTGATTCACTATAAGTGTTCTTTATGGTAGAACACAAACCTTGATACAATGATAATAAAATCTCTTGCTTTTGCTCGAGAACGTGAATCACTCACACTATTCAAATACTTACAAGAGAATATATCTCACAATATTAATCACTCTTGTATAAGTATAACACTTGGATCTTTGAGGGTTTGATCACTCAAAAAATATATTGAATAAGTGATTTAAATGAGTGGATGTAGCTGAGAGTTTCTCCAAAAGATGGGTATTCAATTCTTGCATGGAGTTGAGAATGCTGCATGATATATATACTTGAAGCAGCAACGGTCGAGAGGGTGCCGCGGTATACCGCCTATATGGGCGCGGTATACCGCCCAGAAAAAGCTGACATAAAGAAGTCAACCTGCAAAAGTAACCTGCAACACGTGTAGCAGAGCCGCGGTATACCGCCATACACCACGCGGTATACCGCCTGAAAAAGTGGCTGACAGCAGGAAGGTCAACCTGCAAGAACCTGCCATACGTAACAGAGCCGCGGTATACCGCCATACACCACGCGGTATACCGCCTGAAAAAGTAGCTCGGCGCCAGAGAGGAGTCACATCCATTGTTGAAAGACCATAGCTAAAAATAGCATCTGAATTCTTTTTGCATTATTCCAAAAGAGTCAATATTCTTAAATTAATTTAAATCAAGAATTTAGTTTAATTTAAAATAGTGTTGGGTTAGGTTTTTGAAATATCCAAGTGGTATATTATTTTAGGGTGTTTATTATTATGAGATATATGATGACGTAAACACCAGTCTTGGACTCTTCAGATAAAATCTTCATGTTGTCCAATTAACTGCACACTTGGATAAAATTGTTAGAAAAACAATAATACGGTGTGTTTGTAATCATCAAAATAAATATATAAAATATATAGAGATGTGGTACACTTGCACCAACAGTCTATCACCAAACAAATGGCATCGTCTTCTAACCCATCGTCTACACCTGAAAAAATGCCCGTGAAACTCCAGATCGCGATAGCAGAAAGGGAAAAGGAGATAGACCAACTGACACAAGAGTGGAAACAAATGATGGCCAGGAAGGAAGCCCACTTGAAAAGGATCGAAGTGGAAGAAAAGGAGATCAAAAGGATGAAAGGGGATATAAAAGATCGGGAGGCTCGTATTCGTCGAGAAAAAAAAGACATTCACCACATAATGCAAGACTTCGCAATTCTTCAAGCGAAGGTAACCGACAAGCAAAGTTGGATTGATCAAACTAAGACAATTTTTCAGTAGGTGGTGGTACGGGTGTTGCTTTAGTACTTTGTTGTTTATGTGTTGTTGTTTTGTACTTTTCCAGTTCGACATTGTTGTTTCGTTCCTTTCCTGTTTCTATGTTGTTGTTTCGTTCCTGGAGTTTTTATGTTGATGTTTCATGTTGAAGTTTTCTCATGAATAAAGGTCTTTCATTAGGCTGAAAAGTAGTCTTTCAGTAGTGTGAGTCCCATATTAAACAAGCAACGATTCATATAATGTGGAAGATAGTAACAAGATGAGATATAATGGAATATGGTGTTTTATTTAAGATGAAAGCAACCTAGAGAGAGAATGGATCTCTCTCTAGAACACACACAAACACCTTGGAGGCTACATTGCAATGATAACCCTCTTAACCCTAATTACACACACATATTCTATATATACTCCCTTGTTACACAATTAAGCCCAAGCCCATATTACTATACTCAAGCCCATATAACAATTAATACCCCTTTACAAAACTATCTTATAATTAGGACATTTTGTGTCCTAACAATCTCCCTCTATAGTTTTGTAAAGGAATCACCCTTCTCGAAAGATCTTCAGTTCTTCTCCCCCTTGATTTCTTTAGAAAACCATAGTGATGCAATTCTTCAAATGTAGTCTAGGCTCCCCCTTGAAATAAGTTCTTACTCTTTATATTTCAACCTTGACAAATCGGATTCAATGCCTCGACCTAGTGCACGAAAAACATCTTCATAAATGTGGAAACTCTAGCTCGTACCGATAAGCTCACAAGAAAGATAACGAGCGAGTTGTTGCGTGACAAACCAAATTGCAATCTCAGTTTATAATACCAAATCCGTCGATAAGCCGCGAGTTGAATAGGAATTCAGCTTAAGAGCTTGATTCGGATTTGCTCGAAGGAGGAAACATAATGAAGCATACACTATAAGGTAGGGATTAGAAGAACCAAACAACTAACATTGTTCACCAACTGTAGAGAAATGCTCATCTCCAAAATATTTCAGAACACTAAATGATTAAAATCAAGAACTTCAATCTTCAAGAAACAGCTGAATGATTATAAGCACTCAAGAGTCCGAATCACAACCAAAGCACCAGAACAATGATTGCAAGCACTCACAATTCTGATTGATCAGGTCAGAAGAATGATTAAGAGCACTCAAAGGTCTAGCATCGTCAACAAAACTCCAGAATAATGATTGCAAATGCTCAAACGTCTAATCCAATTCAACCAAAGACTGAATTCCAACACCCATCTACTGAAAATCTTGGCAAACTTGAGCTCTTTTAAACATTGACAGTTGCCAGATATGTATGTGACAACCTAAACATGGGAATGATATCACACACGCTTTATGCTAAACACCATGAACAATGCCCCATCCTAAGACTAAGCACGGGGGTTCCACTATTGAATGGGCGATTACTTGGGCGAGGATACCATCTTTATCTCAAGAAACAGTCGCGAGAACATATTTTAGCCGTAGCCTTGCGATAACTCCTTTTTATCGCAAGCTATATATGTGATAAAATCCTTTGTCGCAACTCAAACCATTGTCGCAACCGCACACTTTATCTCAACTTAAATCTTGTCTCAACTAACAGTTTATCTCAACTCAAGTCTTGTCGCAACCCAGAGTTTGATGCAAGCAACTTTGTCGCAAAAGGAAATCTTGTCGCAACAAAGAGGTTGCGATTAAACTCAAAAAATGGATCTTATCGCAATAGAAGGTTGCGATGAGATACTATTCATGTGTAATGAGTTGCGATAAAAATGGCTTATCGCAAAGGGCAGTTGCGATATCTTACTGTTAACGAGCTGGAGTTGCGATAACGATGAACATAGCTAGTTGCGATAACGTTGAACGTTTAAATGAAGATCAAACAGAAAGCTCAAAAATGTCCAAATCGATCTAAATATGATGGACTGATGATCGTATGATGTCCAGAAAACATTATTCAATCAATCCAAAGCTATAATCACTGATCTAATCACAATTATACGCAAAAAGGCATCAAAAAATCACTGTTCATCGCGAAAACTTACTGTTTCATCCAGAAATGGGCTGTAAATCATGAATCGTTGCAGAATGATCGTATCGATGATTGAATTCTTCGATTTTGGCTCTGATACCACTTGTGAGTGCCATATTAAACAAGCAACGATTCATATAATGGGGAAGATAGTAACAAGATGATATATAATGGAATATGGTGTTTTATTTAAGATGAAAGCAACCTAGAGAGAGAATGGATCTCTCTCTAGAACACACACAAACACCTTGGAGGCTACATTGCAATGATCACCCTCTTAACCCTAATTACACACACATATTCTATATATACTCCCTTGTTACACAATTAAGCCCAAGCCCATATTACTATACCCAAGCCCATATAACAATTAATACCCCTTTACAAAACTATCTTATAATTAGGACATTTTGTGTCATAACAAGTAGTCTGAAAAGTGGTTCATATTAAAAATACAACTCCAAGATGTTATACAAGATTATTTCAGAACAAACACATACTAGTCAGTACAGTACAAAGTTATCCAAATTTGAGGCTATGGCTAGACGATGGTTTGGTTTTTGACAATCTGGGTCGACTTCTTACATGCTCTGGCGAGACGAGTCTCAAAGTGTTAAGCTCCACTTTCTCGATGTACACTTCAATCACAGTATGGCCATCAACATACTGACGTATATTGGCTACATCTTCGTCGGTACTCAATTCTACCAGTCCAGTCAAGAAGTCTGCATTCGGCCTCTTAAAATACAACCTATTATATTTTGGGTCTTCATAGTCCAGCTCTTTCATGATTTGTTCAAACAGTTGCATAGAAAGATCCTCCACATCTAACATGTCAACATAAATTTATAGACCACGGAAATAATGTCTTCTGGGTGGTTCCGTGAAGTACCCACCATGGTGGACTTTCATGGTGAACAACTGTGGATATGCATCTGTTGATGAACATTCATATAGTTAGGCCGTAGAACAACGGTACTAACAAGCAAAACCCAAAGAAACATACACACTAACCATATAACTCTTTGCCAGTGTCTGAAAGCGATTCAGATAAACGCCTAAAGCACCAAACATGAAGATTTGGGGATGCCATGTAAGAATACGTTAACGAATAATATGTTCCCGTGTATGTGTTTTACGACTAATCTAGCGCGGGGTATTTATAGGCAAATGTGGATGCCGGTTTGCACTGAAAAATATGAAAAGCGTGTAAAGTATGAAAACGTGTAAAGTATGAAAACGTGGAAAGTGAGTTGTCTTGTCCTATAATGCTTTTGTTTTGCTTCAAGTATTCATATGTGCAATAATTTAACAAAATAATAAACAAAATTATATCTTCAAGTTAAATACTTTAACAAAATAATTAACAAAGTTAACACTAAAAATAACAATCATTTAATGTTACATAAACAACATACTAATCTAACCGAAAGTACAATGCGAATAAATGGTCTCCACCATATGTATCCGATAGTTCATGGCCTCTCGTTCGGTTTGGCTTTCTGCTAAATCTAGCACATCGTCGTCAATCAAAATGCTGGCGTTACGACATACCCAGACACCGCAATCCGCATTCATCCCATGCTGTTGCGGTGCATTCTTGGCGGTCCTATGACGAAAGTGCTCTGCCATCTCGTGACGACTATGGTCTTCGATCAGTCTAAATAACTTCGACAACTAAACCTTAAATCTGCTAAGATGCTGCTTCAAAGCCATGTCTACGACACCGCTACGGGCACTATCATATATAGTCATCAACATACGATCAAGCTCAAACACCCCGAGCACCCAATGTAGGGGATCAATGCAGATAGGGATGTACACCTGAAATATTACAATATTAGACAAATAGTTAGCAACAAACAACTTAAATAAAATAGAAGTGAATTGATTTTCATACCATATCGACGTCCGCCCAACTAACCCCTTCCACACCATTGCAGAGGTGATACACGGAGTCGACACCTTGATTCTCTCGGACCATCAAGTCAAATAAATTACTTATCATGATCGTCCACCTCGCGGATGGAAGACGCGACGACAAGAGCATGCCGACCCAACAGTCGATATGCTATACACAAAAAATAGATTGTTAGACATGTAATATAAAATATATTTGATTATATGACTATAGTTAAACTTCAATACTAACCAAATCCTCAAGTTCAGACTCCAAAGGGTGACATGCCAACAATATTTTGAAAAACCGGGGGGAAATGTCCAGGTTGGTGTAAAGGGTGTATATCAGGCGATGGAGACCACCAGTCTGGCACATGTCCAATATCTCCGACGCCGGAAGGCGCCCTGGTGAACTCACCTTTCCCTTTCCCGCTTTCTTTCCCTTTCCCTTTCCTTTTGCCGCTGCCTTCACCTTTGGCACGGCTTTCTTCGCAGGTGGCGGTGTGGTAGATTTTTGTCGTGTCCATGGGGAACCCCACCATGATGAAGGTCTAGTCTCCCGAACTGGCCTAGACGGTTCTGCCACCTTCGTCTGTGGATCTACCACATCCATCGGGTCAACGTCCGGGTCCGAGAAGTGGTCATCGAAAACTTTCGGCTGATGGAAGTGCTCTCCCGACCCCATCGACTGAAAAATTAAGTTATTAGATGTTTTAAGTACAATTTTATCATTTTCACAATTAAACCAAAATAACTTACAGTCTGCGGCATGTAGGGTGGCGGTGTAACGTACGACGACCCCCGCATTTCCAGCCTGTAATAGTTGCGTCCGATATCCCAAGGAGCTCCATGAATGATGGCGTGGATGTAGCGGAGAAAACCCCCTCGGATATCCCAAGCTGCATGACATTGGTCATCATAAGATTTTCAAAGTTAAGAACGAAAATATAACTATAACGATGGTCGATCTATGTGACTTACACTGTGCGGGAATGATGTGGTGCCGAACGTCGAAATTGGAGGTGTATAACCCCCTGGATCCATCATCCCAATCTGCATAACATTTTTCATTATAAGAGTTACAAAGTTAGGAACGGAAATATAACTATATTGGTTATTCAGTGTGACTTACAGTCTCCGGGAATGACGGATAGGATGTGGGGCCAAAAGTCGCCATTTGGGATGTGTAACCCCCTGCCTCCGACATCCCGACCTGCGTGACATTGATCATTATAAGAGTTACAAACTTAGGAACTAACATATAACTATAATGGTTATTCAATGTGACTTACAGTCTCCGGGAATGACGAATAGGATGTGGTGCCAAACGTCGGCATTTGGGATGTGTAACCCCCTGCCTCCGACATCCCGACTTGCGTGAGATTGATCATTATAAGAGTTACAAATTTAGGAAGTAACATATAACTATAATGGTTACTCAATGTGACTTACACTCTCCGGGAATGACGGATAGGATGTGGTGGCAAACGTCGTCGGTGCCTCTTGTCCGAACGGAGCGGAGATCGGCGTCGTACTCGACAGCTAAAACAAATTTAGAAAGTAATATTAATATACAAACTAAAAGATCGTGGCCGACAAATTAAGTTAAACACTAACCTGAACAGAGCGAAACTGTCTGTACAAGTTCTCCAGAGCATCAAGACGCGTATCTACTCTCCCGTGTACGTAGTCCCACAATTCGTCTAATCTATTATTATTTGGGTCGGGGTGTGGCGGATCGTGATGGGAGGAGGAAGGGGGCGCCTCATATCGATCGTGAGGCCTGGAAGAATGGTCAGGCCTCGCATCGTATTCCTCATCTTCGTCAGATGAGGAACTGGACCCAGATGGGGAAGGAGAGGAACGTCGGACCCTCTTCGACCGTTGCCTTGCCGCCTCTCTGTCAATAAAGGCCACGCTGTTTATGTACCAAGGCGTGTCCCTCCCGGCATCCGTAGGCAGAAGGTTTGCGAAAGGCGCAAGCGGCGGCTAAGTATATGGTAAAACACAAAAAATTTAATAAGCGGGACTAACGTAGGCAACATTGTAAACATAGTAAAAGAACTTACATTTCTAGAATGGCTGAAGAACGAAAGGCAAGTCTGCCTATTTAGGGAAAGACCCCAGTCCCAGTGGGTTCCCCTAATTAACCTGTCGGTGCGCTTGGTGAAATTTTGAAGGGAGATGGGAAACATCTCCAAGATCCATATCTGGAATTACACAAGAAGAGCAAGTACGTAAAAAGGAAAGCCAAACAGTTTGTATGTATTATTATTTATGTTATACTACTTATCTAACCTTGAAGGCGTATGTAAATCCACAAAGATTCATCTTGGCATTCATGTCAGCGCGTCTGGCGATGGCTGGGTGCATCTGTGTGTAGGTATGTGTCCAGATGTGGCTACCCCACGGATACCTGTTAAACAAATCCAAGTCCTCGACGGACCTAAGGACCGTCTCGGAAGCAGTCTGGCTCCACTCACGGCCCATGAAGCCCATATCCACGATCACCACCAAGCATACACGGACAACATCCTGGTCGCTTAGAGCACCAAGGCCCTGTTTCATCGTGTCCACGACTGTCCTCAGCCTCAAACGAGATGGTGACACGCCAGGCCAAACCCTACGAACGAAGGAAATTTCTGCTAAGGGAGGAAGAAGGGGTTCTGGTCCAAAAAGTAGTCATGTAATTATACAGAACTCATAACGCCCAAACCACATGTGATGCCCGAAGACATCAAAATACATCTCCTCCGGCTCAGGATTGGAGACATCGACCTCCAGTTGTAGAAACATGTGGACTAGCATGGGGTCGCCACCGCTCATGGAAAGATCCAGCCATGGACCGAAAGGTGTCGCTCTAAAGATCTCGTCAAGTCGATGTAAAAAAATCGCCCTACATAGAAATTCACAGATGTTATAGTTATTGTTAATTATAGATGCTTTTTGCTTGTTTGGTTTATTGTGTTGATAATTATTCGTCTATTTTAGTTTTAGAAAAAAAAACACTCAATCTATTGGACTTCCAGGTAGCAGAGGAATCACAAGGATTGCTTAAGTCCCCACATACCTTAGGGCTATTTACACCTGTTTGAAAAAATCCAAATAGATATGTTGCGGTTTATTTTATTTCAATATAACATTGTTAATTATAGATGATTTTGCTTGTTTGGTTTATTGTGTTGATAATTATTCGTCTATTTTAATTTTAGAAAAGAAACCACTCAATATGTTGGACTTCCAGGTAGTAGGGGAACCACAAGGATTGCTTAAGTCCCCACATACCTTAGGGCTATTTACACCCGTTTGACAAAATCCAAATAGATATGTTGCGGTTTATTTTATTTCAATATAACATTGTTAATTATAGATGCTTTTCCGCATTCATCCCCTGCTGTTGCGGTTTATTTTATTTCAATATAACATTGTTAATTATAGATGCTTTTGGCAAGAGGCCAAAATGAATTTGAGTTTGGCATGTGAAGCCAATTTAAATGTTTTTATATATTCATACCATTTACGGATCTTTCGGTAAAATGTTACATATACATATAAGGGCTTCGGAAGTGTGACTTCCAAAATTTATTTATGAGTAAGGGGACCTAAGTTGTCATTCACCAAAGTTTAGGGACCTAAGTTGTCATTCACCAAAGTTTAGGGACCTAAGTTGTCATTCACCAAAGTTTAGGGACCTAAGTTGTAATTTAGCAAAGTTTAGGGACCTAAGTTGTCATTCGCCAAAGTTTAGGGACCTATAATCAAACATTTATTTTTATAAAAAACACTCACCTTTTTATAAAAAAAACACTAACATATTTTTTTTATAAAAAACACTCACATTTTTATAAAAAAACACTTACATATTTTTTATAAAAAACACTCTAACATTTATTTTTATAAAAAACACTCACCTTTTTATTAAAAAAAACACTTACATATTTTTTATAAAAAACACTAACATTTATTTTTTCTAAAAAACACTCACCTTTTTATAAAAAAAACACTAACATATTTTTTATAAAAAACACTCATCTTTTTATTAAAAAAACACTAATATATATTTTTATAAAAACACTCACCTTTTTATAAAAAACCAATCTAAGATCTTTTAAAAAAACTCTAACATCTATAATAAACACAAAATTATAACATACAAATAACACATTCAAACATACAACAAAGTTAAAAAAAACTATAACATCAAACACATAACAACATACATATCATATATTTTAAAAATTAAAATAACAACATAAAGGAAAACAACAACAAAGTTAAGAAAAACTTACCAAACTTGTAAAACGTGCCATCTTCAAACCGAGCGCGTATTCCACACGACAAATTAAGAGAGTTTGGGAGATTTTTAGAGAGTGAGAAGTGGTGGCCGACTTGGGGTCCCCCACCCTCTCCTCTTATAGCCGCGATTAGGAGGGTGGGGGTTGGAATTGTCATAAATGAAATTAGGGTTTCAACCCTAAGCCGACACCTAGTGCGGCAATCCCGCGATCGCGGGCTACTACCGCGGGTGAGGGGCCAAAAGTGTACCGCAGGAATAGTTGGGGGCCTCCGCGGACATATTGGCCAAACATCGGAGACACGTAGGCACTGACCCGCGATCGCGGGTTCTACCGCGGAAAAAATGGGTATTTTTGCAAAACCAACGAGATTTTTGGTATTTATGCAAACCTATTTACCAACTTTGGGTATTTTAATTAATTTCCCTTTATTTTATCTATTTTATTCCAATACTTTTTGACGTTTGGGTATTTTTAAAATCTGACTTTTACACTATCTCTTTTTAAAAAAATCTCAAATATTAGACCATCTACTATAACAAATAGAATTCTAATGAGTTTCTAAGAAAATCCACAACAAGGATTTAATATGGATTTCATATCGATTTCAAATGTGCCACGTAGGATTTCTATTTTAGAAATTATGGTGGTTGTAAGTATGATTGCTAAGTTATAAATTGATTTTGGTAATTTATAAATGTCAAATCAGTACTTTTTGCTGATGTGACAGTGAATAGTATAAGAAATTATAGGGAATAATTTCTAAATTAGAAATTGTTTTATGTCAAATCATGTTTTGTAGAGTATGTTTATGAAAAAATATATGAATACTTTTTTTTGTTAATAAATATTAAAAAATGCAAAATATAATTTATATTAAAATACAATAAAATAAATTACATATTAAAAAATACAAACTTAACACATAAAAATACATCATTGTCCGTTTAGAAGTTCTTCAAGTTGATGTTCGTACAATCTTCGTTGTGGTTCGCTCATTGTTGTGGGGTCCATTTCCATCAACTTTCGCTATTAGAGAGAGCGTTTGGGGTACTCAAATCACGTTTCACTATTATATGTGGGTCGTCTCGTATGTGGTGCAAAGAAATAATTGGAGAAATATTGAGAGCGTGTATAATCATGCACAACATGATCTCGAAGATGAACGCCATATTTATATTCGTCGATTTGATGATATAAACGATGATGTTAATTTTACTATAACCATGCCTCAAATCTCTCATAGCATACTTCATGAGTACGAAAACTATCTCCAAAATCACATACAAATACGTAATCGGTCAACGAATCATTGTTTACAATCAGATTTGATTGAAGAGATTTGGCAAAGATTTAGAGAAGAGGAAAATGACGATTAATGTAATATTTTTACTTTGTATTTTTAATTTAATGTTTTATAAATTAAATATTTATTTAATTTATTTATTTAATTATAATTATTTAATTAATAAAATATTTCGTATTAAATTATAGTAAATAATGTTTTATTGTAGTTTTGTTGTTATTTGATTAAAATATAGTTTTTTATGATGAGATGTCACTTTAGAAAGTTGTTGAAATTTCATTGTTGTGGAGGATAATTTCAAGATAATTGCAAAGCTGATGTGGCGTTGATGTGACACTTTAGAAATTGTCTTGAAATTTCATTGTTGTGGATGCTTTAATTGTCAAATATAACTTTTGCACTATCTCTTTGATTTTCAATATGTATGTTATATTTTTTCATAACAGAATATAAAAATTTAAAATCTATAAAAAAATTATATATTTCTTCAGCGGATATTCTATTTATTAAATCATAACATTAATTATATTAATAACATATTCAATATTTTTAATAAAATACTATTTATCTCTCCTACACATTTAATTTCAGTATCTTCTATTGGTGGAAAAAAATATTGTTTTTCTCTCTTCTACAAGTTTTAGAGATTTCTTTAAATTTAATATCTCTCATCTTTTCTCTATTTTAGCATACAAGATAGCATAGCTGTTGCAACAAAAAATTGCTAAAAGTTTATCTTTTCTCTATTTTAGCATAGTTGCCGGAGATGCTCTAATTAAGAAATTGTAGTGGCTGTAAGTACGTTTTTAATAGAAAATTGGTTTTGCTAATTGTTAATGTCCCATCGGTACGTTTTGTTGATATGACTGTTTTTAGTATAAGTTTTTTATGCCACCTCATACTTTTTTATGTTTTGTCGAGTATATTTATAAAAATGTATAAATAATTTATTGAATGAGATATTGGCTATAAAAATATACAAATAGTCTGATTGTTAATTCATATTGATATAATTTTCTTTATTTGTTAATTTATAAATTTAACATTATATTCGATTTTCTTATAAATGTAACATTAATATATTTTTTAAATAAACATAATAAAAATACAAACTTAACACATATAAAATTACACAGTTGTTCGTTTGTAAGTTTTTAAAGTTGATGTTCGTACAATCTCCATTTAAAAGTTTTTGAAGTTGTGGGATCCATTGTCAACAATTTCATGATAATTTTCTTATTTTCCTGTTTGTTATTTTGTAGAATCCAAAATCACATACAAGTATGCAATAGATCAACAAATCATTGTATACAATCAGATTTGATTAATAAGATATGACAAAGATTTAGTGAAGAAAAAAATGACGATTAATAAACGTTTTATATAGTTAAAAACATGTATTTATTAAATATAAAAATTAGATTTAAATATTTTGTTTATTTAATTTATTTTATTTTAGGGAAATTAATTAAAATACCCTAAGTTTGACCAAGTGTTACCAAAATACCACAAATCTCTCCCACTTTGCAAAAATACCCCTTTTTTCCGCGATGGGAGCCCGCGATCGCGGGCCAGGGACCATTTATGACACTTTTTTAAACTTGCAGGGACCATTTTTGAAAAATGGAATCCCGCGATGGTATGTTTTTTGTGACTTTTCAATTGCAAGTGACCATTTTTGAAAAATTTCAGGGACCATTTTTGAAAATTTGACCATTTTTTACCACTGTTCAAATTTAAAGAATTTAAAATGAAATGTTACACTTTCAACCCCTATACTTATTTACTAAATTTACTTTATAACTTTTAGTTTCATTATTTTAATTTTACATTTAACACATATAATCGTTTATTAACTAAAATACGTTAAAAAATACGTTTTAATTTTAACAAATTACACCATTATAATCGTCTCTTCGATACGTTCGAAATGAGCTCAATCTTGAATTTTTTTGGAATTATATATTTTAATATATATCATATACAGTTATACATTACATAAAAAATATTTTTTATATTTAAAATTCATACCTTTATAGTTAATTATTTAATTTATGGTACATCTCTTATTTTTTTTTTCAATTTTGTTTTACACTCCTATCGCATTAACATAATAATCATATATTAACTAATTCATTAAATCATTTTAAATTATTATTATTTGAATGTGTTTATAGATATCGTGAATGGCAATAGGAGAAGGTTCCACGAGAAGAATATTAAATGGGGTTTTGACAAGTTGGTATTACTGGACTCATTTAAGAATTGTGAAAATGAGTATTTGGCGAATGATGATTCATGTGTGTTTGGAGCTGAAGTATTTGCAGTTACAGAGTATGCACAAAATGATCGATGTATTTCCAACGTAACTTAGATTAAAATTATCTCCTTCAGTTCAGTCTCGTCCCGTCTCATCCAGTTCAGTCCCGTCCAGTTCCGTCCCGTCCCATCTAGTATGCGTATCAAACGCTACCTAAAAGTACCGTAAATTAAATAATTAACTATAAAGGTATAAATTGTAAATATTAAAAATATTTTGATGTGGTGTATATGATATATATTAAAATATAAAAATCAAAAAAATTCAAGATTTGGCTCATTTCGAACGTATCGAAGAGACGATTATAATGGTGTAATTTGTTAAAATTAAAACGTATTTTTTTAACGTATTTTAGTTAATAAACGATTATATGTGTTAAATGTAAAATTAAAATAATGAAACTAAAAGGTATAAAGTAAATTTAGTAAATAAGTATAGGGGTTGATAGAGTAACATTTCAATTCGAAATTGTGATTTTGATTTGATATTTACACTTTCAACCCGTATACTTATTTACTAACCAAGGTTCTAAATGGCGTAAGGCGTGGCGTGGCGGCGAGGCCAAGCCTCAAGCCTTAGGAGCCATGACGAGGTCATGGCGTTTATCAAGGCGTGACTTATGGCGACAAATCTCTATATCACATATAATATTATATATAAAAATATATGTTTTGTAGTATTAATCGATGACTCAATGACAATAAACATGTTAAATTATGTTATATATTAAAAACTAGCAAATAAGACATTAAAAACGTAAGAAAAAATCAAATATCGGGTTATTAAAGATCGCACATTAGGCCATGGCGTGCCACAGACATAACGTGGCGTGAGACACAAGCCTTGAGCTACGGCGTGCCATGGCGGCTGTCGCGGCGAGCCTTTTAGAACAGTGTTACTAACTTTACTTTGTACCTTTTACTTTCATAATTTAATTTTACATTTAACACATATAATCGTTTATCAACAAAAATACGTTTTAATTTTAACAAGTTACACCATTATAATCGTCTCTTCCATACGTTCGAAATGAGCCCAATCTTGATTTTTTTTATTTATATATTTTAATATATATCATATACAGTATACACTACATCAAAACATTTTTAATATTTACAATTTATACCTTTATAGTTAATTATTTAATTTACGGTACTCTTAGGTAGCGTTTGGTACGCATACTAGATGGGACGGGACGGAACTGGACGGGACTGAACTGGATGGGACGGGATGAGACTGAACTGAAGGAGATAATTTTAATCTAAGTTACGTTGGAAATACATCGATCATTTTGTGCATACTCTGTAACTGCAAATACTTCAGCTCCAAACACACATGAATCATCATTCGCCAAATACCCATTTTCACAATTCTTAAATGAGTCCAGTGATACCAACTTGTCAAAACCCCATTTAATATTCTTCTCGTGAAACTTTCTCCTATTGCCATTCACGATATCTATAAACACATTCAAATAATAATAATTTAAAACGATTTAATGAATTAGTTAATATATGATTATTATGTTAATGCGATAGGAGTGTAAAAAAAATTGAAAAAAAAATAAGAGATGTACCATAAATTAAATAATTAACTATAAGGGTATGAATTTTAAATATAAAAAATATTTTTTTTATGTAGTGTATAACTGTATATGATATATATTAAAATATATAAATCCAAAAAAATTCAAGATTGGGCTCATTTCGAACGTATCGAAGAGACGATTATAATGGTGTAATTTGTTAAAATTAAAACGTATTTTTTAACGTATTTTAGTTAATAAACGATTATATGTGTTAAATGTAAAATTAAAATAATGAAACTAAAAGGTATAAAGTAAATTTAGTAAATAAGTATAGGAGTTGAAAGTGTAACATTTCATTTTAAATTCATTAAATTTGACGAAACGCGGGCGAACAGTGGTAAAAAATGGTCAAACGCGGTTCAAAATTTCAAAAATGATCCCTGGAATTTTTCAAGAATGGTCCCTTGCAATTGAAAAGTCACAAAAAACATACCATCGCGGGATTAGCCCGCGATCGCGGGATTCCATTTTTCAAAAATGGTCCCTGCAAGTTTAAAAAGTGTCAAAAATGGTCCCTGACCCGCGATCGCGGGCTCCCATCGTGGAAAAAAGGGGTATTTTTTGCAAAGTGGGAGAGATTTGTGGCATTTTGGTAACACGAAGTTGGACTTAGGGTATTTTAATTAATTTCCCTTTATTTTATCATAATTATTTTAATTAATTAGTTATTTGATGTTAAATTATAATAGAGAGTATTTATTTATAGTTTTATTGTTATTTTATTAAAATATAGTTTTTATGATAAATTTTTTAAAAATTCGTGAAAAACTATTGTAGTTGAGAATAATTTATACATAATTTATGAATCAGACATACATTTATAAAATTTGTGTTAGAAAAAATTGTAAGGCCATGTGTACCACTACTCAATGAACCCACTTGTCACCTCAATGTCACATCAGTTTTTCTCTTTCCTATCCTCCTTACCTAAAAGTGGAGTACCACTACCCAATGAATCCAATGAATCCACTTGCCACCTCATCTTTTTAATTCTTTTATTTATACATTTAATCATTTAACAAAATAAAAATATTTATATATTTTTTAATAAATAAAAATAAGATAAATAATAAAAATAAAAATTCATATCATTCATTAAAAAATTAAAAATTACAAAATAAATTTAAAAATTACAAAATATTAAAAATCTACTCGTCGTCATTGTTGGGAACTTGGATACGCCAAATATGTTCGACCAAATCCGACCGAAAGTTATTATGAGTGTCCCGGTTTTTGACTTCTCGAACATTTGCCGCGCGTTGTTCCTCACTGATTTGTGTTTCGATATCATCCGTGAAAATGTCGTTTTAAAATTTGTGTTAGAAAAAATTGTAATGAATTATGTTATCCATTCGATATAGGTGGGCCATTTATTTAAGACTAGTTTAGTACCCGCGCAATGCGGCGGGATGCAATATTCAAATAAATGTAAGCAAAAAATAAAAATAGAAATTACAATCATGCAATATTCATACGGTTTGGGTTTGGTTTATAACTGAAGTCTTTTATGTCTAAATTTTTGTTTAAACAAAATAGAAATTACAATCATGCTTTAATCATATACAATCATCACTCAAAACCTCTCGATAAACCACATTTGATGTGTAAACTCCCTTCGGTTTGAACTTTTTGGTAGGCTTCACTAATATCTTTGTAGTGCCACGTGATATACCTCTGGATAACTATTAAGTTTTTAAATTCTAAAATCGCCAGCTATAGATAACACTAAAATCGTCAGCTATAGATAACACTAAAATCGCCAGCTTAGTTTTTAAAATTAAAATTAATTTTGTAATATCATTTATTCACTAAAATTAAAACTAAAATTAACACTATGAAATATTGATTATTCATGGAAGTTGATTGTTTACTTGTTATGGTCTGTTTCAAACAGCCCAAACAACTCGCTTCCTAGATGATCCCTCTAGAAGAAGGCGATTCTTTGGCCGTTTGTTTACCTTTTAATAGTTCCATTAAGAGGCAACCTCTGAATCGCTTTTAGGTGAATCTTGCTTAACAAAAAAAAGTCTGCCCCTTAATGGTTCTAAAACCTTCTGAATGATTTTGTATCGTGGGCCTCCCTTAACCATTTAGCACTCTAATTTCATTCTAAACAATTACAAAACGATCCTATTTCATATTGTACTATATCATAAGATCCTCTTAATCATTCTGACCACTTAATCATTCTGCACCACACCATTCAGCAACTGCCAAACAGCCAATCTTTCTAGTTACTTTGATATGTGAATTTACATTGAGCATGGGAACCAAATGAATAAAAAGATTCATGTTTGGTTTGGGAAGGGATCGTGGATTTTTTTTCTTTGCAATGTTGTCAGGATCGAATCTTAACAAGATTACTAATACTTAGAATTCAGAATTAAAGAATCTGCGCAATAGAACTTTAATTCACACAATCAATAGAACAATAAATCAGAAAATACACAGATGTTTGTATTCACTGCTTCGACTCACAAGATTACAACCAAACCTCAATCTTGATGAACAAGCTCAATCAAGACGACTTCTACTTCTCTAGAAATAGGGTTCGAAACCTTGAGGTTAATTCTCTCTGAAAACTCTCACGTATTCTAATTGTATTTCGTGTCTCTTCGTATTTTTTAATAGCTATCTATCAACACTATTTATACACAATAATTACAAGATAACTATCAAAAATTAAATGATCTTCAGAATATTCTTTTAAGCATATCTTCAATCATTCCATCTTTATCTCCTTCAATCTCGCATTCCATGTTCTGATCCCAAGCAGTATTAACTTCATTTTCCTCAAGCAGTACTAATGATGTTCCAGCAGTATTAACTTCGATATGCATAAGCAGCACTAACAGTTTTCGTAAGACACCAGCAGTACTAACATTGTTCCAGCAGTATTAATAATGTTCTAGCAGTAGTAATATACCAGGAGTATTAACATTGTTTCACCAGCATTAATGTCTCAGCAGTACTAACCTTGATCTAGCAGTAGTATCTTTGTTCTGGCAGTACTAACGTTGATCTGGCAGTATTAATGTAGTTCTGGCAGTACTAACCATACTTAGCATATCTTCAGTTCCCAACAATCTCCCCCTAACTTGACTTTTAGAAAGAGAAGTCAAGTTTTTCAGATGATGCTTCCAAAACCTAATCATGCATGCCTAGATCAGGATTCAATCCCAGACTTTGATTGAGAGTCCTTCTTACCAGATATCTTGCCATCTCAGAATCTTTGTCACTTACCAACTTAACATGCAGCATTCCAGTCAACCTTTTCATGCTGTGTTTGTATACTACATCTACCAAATAATATTCATGAAATGTATGATCAAGAGTGATGACATACACTCCACAATTCTCAATGAGCATCCAGTTGGTAATGACTTGAAAATTCCTTGCTATCAAATACTGAACTGCTTCTGGTTTGAACATTAAGCACAAGTATTCAAGAACCATCTTGGTGATAGACATACCTTGCTCTGTCAGCATGTTTCCATATAGCCTCATTCCAACCTTGAACATCTCTTCTATGTCAGATCTTGAGCATGTTCTGATGAGTCTTCCCCATGTAGAACAGACTTCAAACTTTCCATCTGCTCTCTTTATTCTAATGTACTCCTTTCTCCCTTCTTTCAATGTGTCCCAGAAGATGATCTCAGGAGCCATAGAAGCTAATGGTTTAACTTTAATTGGATTAGTATCAACCACGGTAATATACATATCACATTGTGCATTTGATTGTGATTGTACATTGCTTGGTTGACCTGATGAGGTTGCCACTTCTTCTTCAGCAGCCTTTTGATCATCTTTCTCTTTCACAACTTCCTCCTTAGCTTCTTCTCTGATGGGTTCCACTCTGGGCTTCTTTACAAATTTCTTCTTTGAAGCTATGGACTTTGTTCTTGGTCTTTTGCTTGACACCATTTTGGTTCTTTTGAGTGATTTAGCAGCTTCAGGAGTGGTTTCAGTTGTTTCCTTAGTTTCTGCTGCTTCAGGGATGATTTCTGCTGCCTTATGTTTTTCAGCAGCAATAACCATTTCTGCTGCTATAGCTGTTACTGCTTCTTTTATAACCTTTAATGCTGCTGCTTCAACACTCTCCTTCACAATCCAAAATATCTCTGCATCAATCTCGGTTTTAGTTGCAGGTACTGCCTCCTTCTCTCTTTCAGAAACTGCTGCATCAATTGTTTCTACTTCTTTTGCAACCTCAGCAGCAGTAACCGTTTCTGCTGCTGGTTCTGTTTCTGCTTCCTTTGTAATATTAGCAGCAGTAACCGTTTCTGCTTCCTTTGTAATATTAGCAGCAGTAACCGTTTCTGCTGCTGTTTCCGTTTCTGTTGCTTTCTCACTTTCAGCTTCCTTTTCAACTTCTGTACCCTGCTCATCCTCCCCCTCAACCTTATATTCATACTCCCCCTCAATTTTTGCATCCTCCATGTTTATATCAGATTCTGACTCCCCCTTTTTGGAAGCATCAGTGGTTGAGCTTCGCCTTTTCAGAACAAACTGAGCTTTACGAAGCAGTATTAACTGCACAGCAGTATAAACTACAAAGCAGTATTAACTACAAAGCAGTATTAACTACAAAGCAGTATTAACTACAAAGCAGTATTAACTACAAAGCAGTATTAACTACAAAGCAGTATTAACTACAAAGCAGTATTAACCACACCTGCAGTATTAACTACAAAGCAGTATTAACTACAAAGCAGTATTAACCACACCTGCAGTATTAACTACAAGGGCAGTATTAACTACAAAGCAGTATTAACCACACCTGCAGTATTAACTACAAAGCAGTATTAACCACACCTGCAGTATTAACTACATGACAGTATTAACTACATGGCAGTATTAATGGCTAGAACACTGGCAGTAGTAACTCTTCACGGACAGTAGTAACTACACTTGATCTAGCAGTAGTATCTTTGTTCTGGCAGTACTAACGTTGATCTGGCAGTATTAATGTAGTTCTGGCAGTACTAACCATACTTGGCATATCTGCAGTTCCCAACAAATATATAATATATTAATATAATCCAAATAAAAGATGAAACAAAGTAAATAACCAAATAACCATAATAATTTAGAAATTTGTCTTAAAAAACAATTCAAACAAAATGAAAACCGCTAAAAATCGTAAACAAAACAATTAGAAAAGTTTTCCATCATGAAAAAACAAATTACTTCTCAAGTTTGGGGATTATCAAATCTGTAATGACTTCTTCTTTCTCATTTGAAGGAATGCATGTTTTAGGAGATTTTGTTGTTGACCCTTTCATTGCATCATCGACATCATAAACTTCATCAAAATCACGCTTCAGATCGACACCTTTACATATCCTTTTCTGATACGTTTTTTCAGCAAGGATGCAAAACTGTGAAAGGAGCAGAGAATTATATAAGAGGTAAAATAAGATTAGAGATAACTATTAAGTTTTTAAATTCTAAAATCTGTTATCCAGGGTATGTATGCATATATCCAGGGTAAAATAAGATTAGAGATAACTATTAACACTAAAATCGACAGCTTAGTTTTTAAAATTAAAATTAATTTTTTAAGACTTTAAGAATTTCAACCAAAAATCAATAATTTTGGCTCCAAAAACAAATTTGACACACGACAATCCATGATAAACCAATGGCAATTGAAAAAAGCTTTCTGACCGGTAATGCATTATTCACACAGGAAACGAAGCAGCAGAGAGCTTACCAGTGGAGAGAATTATTTTTGCAGCAGGGATGCAAAACTGTGAATGGAGCAGAGAATTATATAAGAGGTAAAATAAGATTAGAGATAACTATTAAGTTTTTAAATTCTAAAATCTGTTATCCAGGGTATGTATGCATATATCCAGGGTAAAATAAGATTAGAGATAACTATTAACACTAAAATCGCCAGCTTAGTTTTTAAAAATAAAATTAATTTTTTAAGACTTTATGCTTTAAAAGATAGTACATTGTGCATTAAAAATTGTTTTTAAGACTTTAAGACTTTCATCCTAAATGCTTTATAAGATAGTATAGATGATTTATTTATTTATTTTTAGTTTTTATCACACCAGTTACACGTTTAAAATATTATTAGATTTATGGTTACTGTTAGAGTTATTATTGTGTATATGTAAAGTACAAGGTCTATTCTGTAATTATCTATATCTTAGCTGTATATATAGGTTACTTATGTTTCAGTTTTAGGTTAATCAATCTCTTGTAATTGTCTCTCTCAATATATGAAAATACCCAAAGTTTGACTTTGACTTACCAAAATACTCATTTTCTCTCTGATTTTACAAAAAATACTCATTTTTTTCCGCGAAGGAGGTCCGCGATCGCGGACAGGGACCATTTTTTAAAATTTTGCATCCCGCGATCGGGAAGGAGTCCGGTATCAATTTTGGCGACTTTTCAATTGAAATTTACACTTTCAACCCCTATACTTATTTACTTACTTTACTTTATACCTTTTACTTTCATAATTTTAATTTTACATTTAACACATATAATCGTTTATTAACTAAAATACGTTAAAAAATACGTTTTAATTTTAACAAGTTACACCATTATAATCGTCCCTTCGATACGTTCGAAATGAGCCCAATATTGAATATTTTTGGATTTATTTATTTTATTATATATCATATATACTACATAAAAATATTTTTTATATTTAAAATCCATACCCTTATAGTTAATTATTTAATTTATGATACTCTTATAGTTAAAATACGTTTTATTTATTTTATTATCGATGGTCCAAGTGTAAGTATTAAAAATTGGCCGAGGCTTTGTGATGGACATACATCGATCCTTTTGTGCGTACTCTGTAACTGCAAATACTTCAGCTTCAAACACACATGAATCATCATTCGCCAAATACTCATTTTCACAATTCTTAAATGAGTCCAGTGATACCAACTTGTCAAAACCCCATTTCATATTCTACTCGTGAAACTTTGTCCTATTGCCATTTACGATATCTATAAACACATACAAATAATAATAATTTAAAACGATTTAATGAATTAGTTAATATATGATTATTATGTTAATGCGTGTAAAACAAAATTGAAAAAAATAAGAGATGTACCATAAATTAATTAATTAACTATAAGAATATGAATTTTAAATATAAAAAATATTTTTATGTAGTATATATGATATATAATAAAATAAATAAATCCAAAAATATTAAATATTGGGCTCATTTCGAACGTATCGAATGGACGATTATAATGGTGTAACTTGTTAAAATTAAAACGTATTTTTTAACGTATTTTAGTTAATAAACGATTATATGTATTATATGTAAAATTAAAACTATGAAAGTAAAAGGTATAAAGTAAAGTAAGTAAATAAGTATAAGGTTGAAAGTGTAAATTTCAATTGAAAAGTCACCAAAATTGATACCATCGCGGGACTCCTTCGCGATCGCGGGATGCAAAATTTTCAAAAATGGTCCCTGTCCGCGATCGCGGAAAAAATGGGTATTTTGGTAAAATTAGAGAGAAAATGGGTATTTTGGTAAGTCAAAGTCAAACTTTGGGTATTTTAATTAAATTCACTAAATTATAGTAGAGAGTATTTGGTTATAGTTTTATTGTTATTTTATTAAAATATAGTTTTTATGATAAATTATTTAAAAATTTGTGAAAAACTATTGTAGTTGAGAATAATTTATACATAATTTATGAATCAGACATACATTTTAAAATTTGTGTTAGAAAAAATTGTAATGAATTATGTTATCCATTCGATATAGGTGGGCCATTTATTTAAGATGATTTATTTATTTATTTTTAGTTTTTATCACACGAGTTACACGTTTAAAATATTATTAGATTTATGGTTACTGTTAGAGTTATTATTGTGTATATGTAAAGTATAAGGTCTATTCTGTAATTATCTATATCTTAGCTGTATATATAGGTTATTTATGTTTCAGTTTTAGCTTAATCAATCTCTTGTAATTGTCTCTCTCAATATATGAAAAGCCGCTGACGTTCAGCACCATCTCTCTGTTCTCGATTCATCGATTGATTCACACATCTTTTCTAACATGGTATCAGAGCTTTAGGTACGCCTCATCTACACGTCTGATTGTTTTGATTCCTGCTCTTACTTTGTTTTCGTTTCGATTTATCGATTTATTGCCTGTCGTTGTTCGAACATCGCCCTAATCCGGAATCGCCTAAAATTCCGGAACCCTCTCTTCCGGCTCTCAATTCCGGAACACTCTAGTTCCGGATCTAGTCTCAACTCCGGAACATCTCAATTCTGGATCACCTTAATTCCGTAACCTGTTTCCTTTACTGCTAATTCCGGAACTTCTTACCTGATCCGGAACCTGTTTCATTTGTTGCTGTAATTCCGGAACCTGTTTCACTTGGTACTAATTCCGGAACTCTTCACCTAATCCGGAACCTGTTTTCATTTTTCTGCTTCCGGAACTAATATTTCCGTATCTGTTTCACTCAGCACTTCCGGAATACTCTTTTCTGGAACTATCCATTCCGGTTCCATTCATTTCGGAACTTGTTCAGTTCCGTATCCTAGCTGCTCCGGAACTCACATTACAGTACCTTCATTGATCCGCGAAAACAGGGTTTGAGATCAATTCCATAACTCAACTCCGGTTCTCACTTTTCTGAACTTAATTCCGGAACACTCAGTTCCATCACTCACAACTCCGAAACTCCTCCTTTCGGCTTTCAATTCCGGAACACACAGTTCCGGTACCTCACGATAAGTTCCTTACATTCCGGAATTTCCTTCAATCAGTTTTTCTAATAAGTCATATGGCTCTCAATAGCCAATCTAAATACAGTGAATGCACGTTCTGTCACTCTACTTCTCATCTTCTCCTCAACTGCCCAATTCGAAAATGTCGCTGGTGTGGGATCACACAGCCACGACACTATGGGTCTGACTGTCCAATGCATCCACGGAATTCAGGTAAGCAAAAGCAACAACGCACTCAGTCATTTGCTGGATCAATGACTCAAGACTCCTCTACGCCGGCAATTCAGGCATCACATAGCAACAACTCATCGCCTGACCTTATGGAACTCTTGCGCCGAAACCAAGAGCTTATAGAGCGACTCATGACAGGTTCTATGGGTATGAATTCTCAGTGCAATATCTCAGCACCAGGTAACCCTTGGCTATTTGACTCTGGATGTTGTAACCACATGACACCTAAGGCTGACGGGTTTGTCTCTAAGCAAACCTCCAGAATGCTCTCATCAGTCCGTACTGCGGATGACACTCGCTTACCTGTATCTTTCAGTGGGACTGTCTCTACCCCCAATATACAATTACCTGATGTGCTACATATCCCTAACTTATCTCTGAGTCTGATTTCAATCACTCAGCTTATGGAATCCGGTCTAATTGTTCTGTTTCATTCTTCTGGTTGTGTTGTGCAGGATCCAAAGACCAAGCAGATCCTTAGAGTAAGCCGTAAAGTTGGTCGGATGATTGAAGTGGTCTACCTCCGTCTTCCCTTAACCTCATCAAATTTTGTTGCTTCTGTTTCCAGTACCCCTTCTTTTGAATTATGGCATAAGCGTCTAGGACATCTATCTTTAGCTAGAATAAAACTGTTAGCTAGTTCAGGATTATTATGCAACACTTCTTCTGAAAATGTTTCTTGCTTATCTTGTCAACTTGGCAAACATCATGCCTTACCTTTTCAACTAAATGAATTTAAATCTGCTTCTCCTTTTGATCTCATTCACTCTGATGTTTGGGGACCAGCACCACATCTATCCATGGGAGGTTCTCGATACTTTGTTATCTTTATCGATGATCACACACGCTTTACATGGATATATCTCATGAAACATCGCTCCGAACTACCTCAAATATATATTACCTTCGCCCGTATGATTCTGACCCAGTTTTCCAAGCCTATAAAGATTCTTCGAGCAGATAATGCTATGGAATACAAAGAATCTTCTCTCCTCTCTTTTCTTCAATCTCAGGGTACTCTTTCTCAGTACTCTTGTCCAGGCACCTCTCCGCAAAATGGACGTGCAGAACGTAAACATCGCCACATCTTCGATATTGTTCATACTCTATTAATCTCAGCCAAGTGTCCAGAACGCTTTTGGGGCAAAGCTGCCTTCACGGCTGTCTACACCATCAACCGTCACCCGACTCCTATCCTAAATCAAAAGTCTCCCTATGAAGTGCTCCATGGGGTCTCTCCTGCATATGAACTCCTAAAAGTATGGGGTTGTGCCTGCTTTGTTCAGTTGCAACCTGTAACACCCTAAAATCAGGGCTAATTTAAACCTCAATTTTCCACAAGTTATGATAACATAAACTTCAACTTATAGATATATAGCAAGTGAATTAACCATTAGGAGTATATTTACAATACAGAATCCTTCAAATAGCCTATTAATCTAATTATATCTCTATGATTAGATTAACTAAGCTATCTAAGCAGTCCTTCAAAATCTCCTTCTATTAATTGACTTCATTGCTATTCCAAAACGCTCGTCCCACAACCCTTTACTTTCCCGAACTGGTACCTGGTAAGAAAACATCATATGAAACGATTAGGCCAACGCCTAGTGAGAACATTCGTTTCAATAATAACATTTGCAAAATCAATGTAAGCAAGTTATAACAAACCCGATTACCCTTTCTCTTACCATACGTGTAGCTCTATTCCGTTAGCACGATTTTACCCAATTCCATGAATATGTCTGACACACATTCCATCATCATATCATGTCTCAGAGCTACCCTACGAATCTGTACTGATTCTAGAGTAATGTTTCTATTCCGGAAATCGCAATATACACATGCCCAGTTCCGTACACATCTATTCCAGAAACCGCAATATACACATGCCCATTTCTGTACACATCTAAGAAATAACAATATACACATGCCTATTTCTTAGAGAAGGAAATAGTGATTACAATATACACATGCCAATCTCTTCTTTTCCTTAGAAATCAGGAATTACGTTTATTCCATGATTTCTCACACACATCAGAATAATGATTAATCTTCATCTATTCTACGTGTACATAACCACTAGTGCCTATGGATCCATTACACTTTACTAACATATATGCATAACAACATATTATAGCTCATATCATATTCTCAAATCTAAGAATACTAGATAACCTATCGTATCTTCATCCTAAAATGCCCCCCCTTCGGCGACTTAGCACGGGGGTTCCGCTAACATTCAGACATCAGAACCTAACATTCTCAATTTCACAAAAGTGTCCGGACAACAGGGGTTTTCCGGGTAACTTGGATTTTCCGGACAACTAAACCTTCCGGATACTTTTCTAATCCGGACGACATCCGGATACTAAAACCATCCGGATACCATCCGGTAACTACATTCATCCGGATTCTTACAATAAAATAATACTTTACCCGGTTTCTATTGCGTCCGGAAACATTCATCATTAGAGGTATCCGGATACGACGATTTATCCGGAAAACTCGGTTCTGCAGCCTAAAATTCGATCCATTTTCATGTCTGTTCGATTCAGCTCATTCCAAACCATCCCATACAGCTCATAACCAATTTATACAACTATTTCAAGGTTTAATTTAACATGAAAACACTGATTTAAGCAAGGAACAAATGAACTCACCTTATGCTTGCAAAAACCACTTCCTGCACAAGCTGATTCCTCAAATCTGTTGTTTGTGATTCCAAAAACCTATTCCACAATCAAATTCGTTTTACAAACATATAACTACACAAATTTTTATTAGAAACCACTATCAATTTTCTTACCAAAATGATGAACAAAGCTTGCTTTCTCTTCTTTCTCTCTTTCTCCCCTTTTCCTCTGATTTCTTTGCCGACTCAAAACAAGATACTGAGATATTTTCTCAGCTCTAACCTTTTATCCATACACACTTTCAGCAAATAACCAAAAGCACCCTCAAGTTTCATTATTTCCAAAAGTAATATCTTACTTACATCTCTTTTATTTTAACCCTAATGAATTATAAAACTTCCACATAATTCAAGGTTAAACCCAAAATACAACAGATCCCAATTCTCATTAAATTACTATTATTGAAAATTCAGGATGTTACACAACCTCATGAACACACCAAACTCGAACCTCGTTCTCGATTATGCTGCTTTCTTGGCTATGGTATTGAACACAAAGGTTATCGTTGTTGGGATCCAGTCTCTAAGAGACTACGTATATCCCGCCATGTCACATTCTGGGAACATCTTCCCTTCTCAACAGTGTCCAAATTTCAGGACATACCCAATCCTTCCACTTCCTTTTTCACTGATAACTCTATCTCTTTGGACTCACTCCAATTAGATCCCATACTCACCCCTCCATCTAGTACACCTCCTTCCGTCTCACCTCCATCTGTGACCTCATCATCTGCTCCACTTCCTTCCGTCTCGTCTCAACCTGATCCTTCACCTATGCCATCTGAACCATCTGATCATGATCAATCATCTGCACCATCTACAAGGACTATTTATGAGCCATATGCTGAGTCTATGGATCCTAGCTCCTCACAACCACAAGCTGAAGTACGACGCTCAGACCGGGTAAGACAAGTTCCTTCTCACCTTCGTGATTATCACTGTTATGCTATATTGTTGTCCAACCATGAACCCACTTCCTTCAAGGAAGCTGCTTCTAACCCTGTTTGGAAGCAAGCTATGACTGAGGAACTTCAGGCCCTTGACAAAGCAAATACATGGGAGTTTGTACCTCTCCCACCGGGCAAGTCACCTATTGGTTCTAAATGGGTCTTCAAAATCAAAACAAAGTCTGATGGATCCATTGATTGATACAAAGCACGCCTTGTGGTAAAAGGCTTCAATCAAGAATATGGCATTGATTACGAGGAGACGTTTGCTCCTGTGGCTCGTGTCACCTCGGTTCGTAGTCTTCGCCATAGCTGCCACCAAAAGATGGCCACTTTACCAGATGGATGTCAAGAATGCCTTTCTAAATGGTGATCTTGAAGAGGAAGTCTACATGAGACCCCCTCCAGGTGTGATTGATAACGCCACTTTTTGGCGTCATTTTCAGTTCTCAAACCAATGAGATTGGCTTGTATTCTAGCAAAAAGGCGTGGATTTTATGGTTTATCGAGTGATTTCTGCAGGTTATCTAAAAGACAGCATTCATCGAGAAAAGAAGCCAAAAAGAGCCAAAACGAAGCCCAACGGAAGCCCGAGATCCAAGCCCAAGACCCGCGCCCGAACCAGGACCCGAACCGCGAACCAGAAACCGACCCGCGCACTTCAGAAAAGCGCGCGGTTTTCCACGCGACTTGCAAGTCGCGTGGAAGGTCGCGTATCCCTCTGTTTCGCGATTTTCAGCATTTTGTTCCAGATTTTAGGTCATTATTCGATACGCAACTCACACACGACGAACGGCAGACGACTTGGGGCGATTTCTGGAGACTTTTCACGCCTTTTGGAGCCACGATAGAGGATAGATCGAGGAGAAGTTCACAACGAGAGTCAGATCAGATCGGATAGAAGGGAGTTCATCATTACTTTCGTTACAAACACGTTTATCATGTTTACACATACTTTCACATCTCCTTTTCTTATGTTTGAATCCACCACCAACATGAACTAATTTTAGATGTTGGGGGTTGGATTGAATTGGGTTTGTAAGCATATGAACAGATGACTTGAACGTTTATCGGTTTTCCTTTTTAATTAATGCATGTAATTTGATTCTTAATGCTTTTGAGAGTTTAGCTAGCTTTCAATTGTTTTGTTGTTTCCAGTTGAGTTCGAGAGAATTAACTGTTAGCTAGAACTAGGAATTGCATGCCTAAGGCAAGACTTTGGTGATAGAGATATACCGAATACGCCTTAGTCCGAATTGAACCATTTAGGTTGAGATCGAGAGATTAAATCTATCCGTTCAAACATGAATCTTGCGCTTAATGTGTTTTGAAATCCATAGGTTGAGATCGAAAGATAAAACTTGTCCTTTTCAAAATAAAACCTGATGTTGCTCGAAAGAGAACAACGGTGATTTTAGAGATTGGGTATTCATTAAGAGGATTAACTGGTAATTGTTTTAAGTCAGATATTCGTATGTGAAAACCTAAGGATTTCCAACCCTCAACTATTTTCCCTATCGAATTTTCCTCAAGTTGTCTACTGTTCCGTTTGTGATTTTCTTATTGAAATTAATTAGTTTAATACCAACCATCTCTCAATTTTGACAGTTCAGTTAATAGTGATTACAATAATTGTGATACTTAGTTCCTAGTTCCCCGTGATTCGATACTCGTACTTTCTAGTACTATTACTTGACTTCGACCCGTACACTTGCGGTAGGATTTAGGGGGGGGTGATACCCGCCTATCAGTGATCTCTCGTCAGGGTCATGTATGCCGACTTCGAAAAGCCCTCTATGGCCTCAAACAAGCTCCTCGTGCTTGGTTTGAAAAATTTAGCAATACTGTCATTTCATTGGGGTTTTCTCCGAGTAATTATGATTCTGGCCTGTTTACTCGGACCACTGTTGCATGTACTATCTTACTCCTATTGTATGTTGATGATATGATCATTACTGGCAGTGACTCTACAGGTATCACCCATCTCAAACAGTCTCTCAGCTCATGCTTTGAGATGAAAGATCTTGGTAAACTACACTACTTCCTTGGTCTTGAAGTTCTGTCAGACTCTTCCGGCATCTATCTCTGTCAAGCCAAGTACATTTCAGATCTGTTATCCAAATCTGGGATTACAGACAACAAAGTTGCTTCTACACCCATTGAGCAAAATCTGCATCTTGCTCCCAATGCCGGCACCCCGCTGCGGGACCCTACACGGTACCGTCAACTAGTTGGTTCTCTGGTCTACCTGACTGTTACTCGACCGGATCTTGCATATGTAGTTCATATAGTCAGCCAGTTCATGGCTGCTCCGTGCTCCGATCACTATGCCACGGTTCTACGTATCCTTCGGTAACTTAAAGGGACAATGTTTCATGGACTTCACTTCTCATCCACATCGTCCTTAACTCTCCGTGCATTCTCCGATGCTGACATAAAAGACCGTCGCTCTACCACCGGATATTGTTTCTTCCTTGGAGACTCTCTTATTTCCTGGCGCAACAAGAAACAATCTCTGACAGCTCGATCTAGTACTGAAGCTGAGTATCGCGCTTTAGCTGACACTACACAAGAACTTGTATGGCTACGCTGGTTACTATCTGATATGGGTGCTCATCAGATCTCTCCAACACCATTGTGGTGTGATAACAATAGTGCTATTCAGATTGCTCACAATGATGTCTTTCATGAGCGTACAAAGCACATAGAGATTGACTGTCATTTCACTCGTCAACATGTTCTTCGCAAGACGGTTAAACTTCTCCCGATTTCAACCATTGATTAGACAACGGACATCTTCACCAAAGCTCATCTTCCGGGGCGTTTTCGGGCTCTTGTTTCCAAACTCAATTTGGCTCATTCTTCCCCCACTTGAGTTTGAGGGGGGGGGGGGTGTTAGAGTTATTATTGTGTATATGTAAAGTACAAGGTCTATTCTGTAATTATCTATATCTTAGCTGTATATATAGGTTACTTATGTTTCAGTTTTAGGTTAATCAATCTCTTGTAATTGTCTCTCTCAATATATGAAAAGCCGCTGACGTTCAGCACCATCTCTCTGTTCTCGATTCATCGATTGATTCACACATCTTTTCTAACAGTTACGATTATTTTAAATTATATATTATATTGATCTAGAGAAGTTAATCGTTTTTTGACTCGATTTGGGTCATTTAAATTTATACGAAACGTGATCTGGACCGTTTAAAATCATTTGGTATTAACAAGTAGGGCTGGCAATGGGTAAGGGTAAACCCGTTACCTGTTATACCGAAATTTTAGTGGGTAAGGTATGGATAAGCGGTTTTTTCGTTATCCATTACCCGTTATCCGTTACGATATTATATATATATACATATATATAATTAAATATTAATGTGTATATATACGTAATTATATATCATTAATTGTTGTATATTAATATGTACATTAATTTATTTTTTATATTTATCGAGTAAAAGGTTTCATGATGATTAAACAAGAAACAAGACGGGTTCAAGTAAATAAATACAACAAAAAGTGTTACTCTTATAATTTTTTTTTAATATTATACTATGATAATTCTTTGAAAATAATAAAATGTTTAGTATACATATTAGATATAAAATAGTAACTATATTTATGAGCTTATGTTTTACTCATATACTTGAGATTTAAAGATGTCAATTATACTTTAAAATAAATTTTGTTTTACCATTTGTCCATTACCCGTTTCGTTACCCGGTATTTTTAATGGGTAGGGTATGTTATGGATAAGGGTTTTATGAGACGGATAATTACCCGTTTCGTTACCCGCTATTTTAAATGGATTGGATAACGGATTAACACTTACCCTATCCATACCCTACCTGTTGCCAACCCTATTAACAAGACAACAACTCCCACCCATTTAACCGGCCCACTCCTCTCTCCTCCTCAGCCCTCTCACAATGTCTTCTCCTCTTCAACCTGCACGTCATCTCCGCCTTCAACCTCTTCAACCTGCACGACATCTCCGCCTTCAACCGCTTCAACCTACACGACTTCTCCTCCACGACTTCTCCTCCACGTTCAACCTGATTTCTCTCATTTTCTCCCCCACGAACTCTCTCCATGTTCATGGAGTTTCAACTCCGTCCTATAAATAGCGAATTTGTTAAACATGTTTTATACTAAAAAAATTGGTATGCCGATTTATCTTGTCTTAAATAACAGTATAAAATCGACAACCAATAAATCAACAACATTAATAATGGAGTATCATTTAATCATATCGACTCATCAAATTTCACGAGAAGAGACAAGGTTTTATTTTAAATGGGATTCCAATTAAATAAAGTCATGTCGTATATCCGACCAACGGACGGATATAACACTAGTTTAATTAGTTTTTGAAGCAATGTTTTCTAAAATAGGACATTTTTTTATCTCTTCATTATTTCAAATAAAATTTTTCTTTAGTGTTAATAAATTTTAATGCGTATAGTAAAACGAGACTAATTTTTATAATGAGTAGTTGCAAATAAAATAATTAATTTTTTAATTAGATAAGTTATAAGTTACGACCAATTTTAAGATGATAAAATATTAAATTGTGATTACGAGTTTTATGACAAATGATTTAGAACATGACTTGTTTTTATGTCTATAACTTTTTCTCAAAGAGATACCATTTTAAAAATCTATTATATTAAAAGAAAAAGAAAAGGTCATATTTTAAAATGGGAAATTAATTAAAATACCCTAAGTTTGACCAACTGTTACCAAAGTACCTCAAAAAATTATTTTCTTACCGAAATGCCCTCTTTTTCCGCGATAGGATCCCGCGATCGCGGTCAGGGACCAATTGTGAAATTTTTTGCAAGAAATATTTACACTTTCAGTCCCTGGCCCCCGCGATCGAGGCCCGCGATGGCCCGCTATGGGGACTGAAAGTGTAAATAATCTTTCAAAATTTTACACTTTCAGTCCCTGCCCACGATCGCGGGATTTTATCGCGGAAAAAGAGGGCATTTCGGTAAGAAAATAATTTTTTGGGGTACTTTGGTAACAATTGGTTTGACTTAGGGTATTTTAATTAATTTTTCTTTTAAAATCTATCGAAAAAGTAACTCTTGTAGAAAATTTATCTAAATAAAATGAAGTATATCTTTAGAAGATTAAGGTAAGAAAGTAAGAAAAAACCGGTTAATATGTGAAACATTACTATTTGATGACAGCTGTGACTCAATATTACAGATTATTCTTATAAGTTTATATAAAAGTTGCTGAATTAAAATTTGCAGCAATTCACATATTAGTATTTTTTGACCGTATTCAAACGATTGAATAGGCTAATTTGTGTTTGTCATGTAGGTTGGGTTTTGATGAGATGTGTTAAATTTGGTGAGAAACATGAGAAATGATTATTAACCGTTAGATGAGAAAATGACGAACCACAAGATCAAGTCATAATTAGGATGAGATCCACATTAGGACATTTGATTAAAAATGATCAACGATTTAAAAATAGTTCTCACACTTCTCACCAACAATGACATTTCTCACGTGATCTTATGATTTGTCGTATAATGCCTAAAGGGACAAATATAATTAATTGTTTGCTAGTTACATTATAGTAGAATTATTGACTTGACTTTCCTTTTTTTAAATGTCGCCTTTTAATCTACGATGCGAGAATAATATTATTGTTTGTTTCGTCAATTTTTTTTTTTTTTACTTTAAGTGGTCCATGAATATTTTGTAACGATAGTTTTTGTTTATAACTTGAGACCCTTTACTTCGTGTTCGTCTAACCCACAGGTTAGATGAGTTATGCAAGCGTAGATTTATGAGGGTGTGTTTGGTATACTGGACATGACAGAACAGAACATAATAAAACATATATCACTGTCTCATGTTTGACATGACTTTTATGTGGAACAGACAGAAACAGAGTGGAACAAGCTGGAACAGGCCTGTTCCACCCCACCCCATGGAACAAGCTGGAACAGACTTATGTTTTACCAATATAACCTCAAAATAAAATCCAATTCTCTTCTAAAACATCAAATACACGTTCTATTTTATTTTTATTCATTATTTAAATTTTATTTATTATATTTTATCTAATGTTTTGTTCTGTCTTCTGTTCACCAAACGCTGAACAACTGTTCTGTATTGTTCAGTTATGTTCTATCCCATCTTGTTCTGTTCTATCATGTCTGCGTACCAAACGCACCCTGAAGGACCTAGAGGGGTCTAGTGCCTTCAGTCACCCCCTCAATCGATTTTTTGCAAGCAAAAGTTTTTTTTGGGTATTAAGTGTGCACAGTTGTGTTTTGAGGGGTGCTTTGAATATTAGAAAATACATGGAATAACAAAGGGAAATTAATTAAAATACCCAAAGTTTGACTTTGACTTACCAAACTACCCATTTCTCTCTCGAATTTGCCAAAATACCCATAAATTCCGCGATGGATCCCGCAATCGCGGGATAGGGCACACGTGGCCCGCTATTTTGGCCAAAAGGTCCCGCTATACCCCCCAACTATGCCCACGTCTACACTTTTGGCCCCTCCCCGCGACTGACCCCGCGATCAGACAAAAAAAATGCAATTTTGGTCCTTTTTGCACGAATCTTTGCATGCTTTTACTGTTTTTCCACAATTATTGTACTTTGAAGACCAATTTGTGGTTGAAATTCATTGGCATGTTTGAGATTTCATCCATAAATATCAGTAATATGCAATCCATAATTCACACCCATTCCATCCTTCTTTCTTGCTCTTGCTTTCTTTCTTCAGTAAACAAATGGCATCGTCATCTAACCAATCGTCTACACCTGAAAGAATGTCACCTAAACTCCAGATCGCGATAGCAGAAAGGGAACAGGAGATAGACCAACTAACAGAAGAGTGGAAACATATGATGGCCAGGAAGGAAGTCCACTTGATAAGGATCGAAGTGGAAGAAAAGGAGATCAAAATGATGAAATGGGACATAAAAGATAGGGAGGCTCGTATTCGTCGAAAAAAAAGAAGAAATCCACCACATTTTGCAAGAATCCGCAATTCTTCAAGCGAAGGTAAGCGAGAAGCAAAGTTGGATTGACCAAACTAAAACAATTTTTCAGTAGGTGGTGGTACGGGTGTTGCTTTAGTACTTTGTTGTTTATGTGTTGTTGTTTTGTACTTTTTCAGTTCGACATTGTTGTTTCGTTCCTTTCCTGTTTGTATGTTGTTGTTTCCTTCCTGGATTTTCTATGTTGATGTTTCATGTTGAAGTTTGCTCATGAATAAAGGTCTTTAATTTGTCTGAAAAGTAGTGTTTAAGTAGTCTGAAATTTGTCTGAAAAGTGGTTCATATTAAAAATACAACTCATAGATGTTATACAAGATTATTTCATAACAAACACATACTAATAAATACAGTACAAAATTATCCAAATTTGAGGCTACGGCTAGACGATGGTTTGGTTTTTGACAATCCGGGTCGACTTCTTACTTGATCTGGCGAGACGAGTCTCAAATTGTTAAGCTCCACTTTCTCGATGTACACTTCAATCACAGTATGGCTGTCAACATACTGGCGTATGTTGGCTACATCTTCGTCGGTACTCAATTCTACCAGTCCAGTCAAGAAGTCTGCATTCGGCCTCTTAAAATACAACCTATTATATTTTGGTTCTTCATAGTCCAGCTCTTTCATGATCTGTTCAAGCAGTTGCATAGAAAGATCCTCCACATCTAACATGTCAACCTAAATTTCTAGACCACGGAAATAATGTCTTTTGGGTGGTTCCGTGAAGTACCCACCATGGTGGACTTTCATGGTAAACAACTGTGGATATGCATCTGTTGATTAACATTAATTAATATAGTTAGTTCGTAGAACAACGGTAGTAACAAGCAAAACTCAATGAAACATGCACACTAACCATATAAATCTTTGCCAGTGTCTGAAAGCGATTCAGATAAACGCCTAAAGCACCAAACATTAAGGTTTGGGGATGCCATGTAAGAATACGTTAACGAATAATATGTTCTCGTATATGTGTTTAACGACTAATCTAGCGTGGGTTATTTATAGGCAAATGTGGATGCGTTTACTGCACTTAGGTCCCTGTCTTTGCTCTAACAAAACTTAGGTCCCTGTCTTTGCTCTAACACAACTTAGGTCCCTGTCAACGCTATCATATGATATAGTTCTATATAACCATTACTATTCTCTCCATTTAGACTACTACCATTACTTTTCTCTCCATTTAGACTACTACCATTATGATCATCATCCCATGTTCTGTTTCAAGTACCTTTCAAAAGATAACTGGTCCCAATCAAGGGAAATCAATGTTCAGATCAACGTACATAAGTTATGTTTGATAAATTACAACGCACTAAACATACAATATTTATCGTCCCAATCAAGGGAAATCAACGTTCAGATCAACGGTATCATATGATATAGTTCCATGTGGTTCAAGCTCCGACGGGCCCACGGTGTTACTTAGTTGACTGCTTGTGCGTCTACTCCTTGGTACGGTTGAAGGGGCGGGATTTGGACACTCTCCACGAGTATGTCCTACGCATTGGCACCGAGTACATTTTCGCTGTATCGAACCTTCACCACATGATGGACGTCGGTTGTTCTTTCTCGGTCTCCCGGCTCTGTTCTTATCGTTTAAAGGTGGATAGCATGGCGGAAGGGGGTCGGGTGGATACACCCATGCTTCAGGGGGTCCAGTTGGATTTATTACCTATGCGTATGTTCTCCGGTAAGTTTCGGACGTGAAGAAACTTACAGCCAAGTCGCTGCAACCTCTATGACCCATATTTTTGCCATTGGAAACACGAAAAAACATGGTCGGTCATATGGACAGTCGCGTGAAGATGGTTATCCCGAACCTCGTACCTCCCATACCCGATTTTGCTTACCCTCCATGTCGACGCGTGACGCGCCCTGAAGAGAATTATCTCCTCCGCCGCTGGTGTGAGTCTATTTTGCAGCTCAGCTCCTTTTCGGCGTCGAAGTTGGTACCACTCTTGCTGAAAGCTCCGAAAGTAGTCCATAAGAGTAACAATCGGACATCTACGCGCAAAATGGGAGAGTGCATTCACCGACTCTGCACTATTGGAGGTCAGTATGTCATACCGTTGTGCAGGAAAATGGGTCGCGGACCACCTCTCCGGTCCAACATCGTCCATGACTTTGGTTGCTTTCTTGGCACTAACTCGTAGAAGTTTCATGTATCGGTCAAACTCCCGAGCTGTATATGCTCTGCATGCCTGCCAGTAGACATCCTTGTAGGTGGTAATACGTTTGTCCTGGGTTTTGACGTTCATCTCCAAATGTCGACAACATAAGGCGTGAGGGGCGTTTGGGTACATGGCAGAGATTGCGGCGCTTATGGAAGGAGCCCTGTCGGACATAAACACCAACCCTTGCGGGTCTCCGATAGCTTGTCTCAACATGGACAGAAACCAAGTCCACTCCTCCCCGGTTTCGGACTTGCCTACTCCGAAAGCTACTGGAACGATGGAGTTATCCCCGTCCATGGCAACCGCCAGGAACATCATACCCAAGTAAGGGCCCTTTAAATGCGCAACGTCTATTACCAGGACACGGCGCAGATTTGCCAGAAATGTGCGGATCTGCAAAAACGTAGGTGGTTTCCCTTTGTAAATGTTATAGTTTATAATGTGTAAACATATGACGTGTTAAAATACATACCGCGGGTCCAAGGGCAACGAAGCACATCTCAAACTGTCCATGTGAATCGGTCCTTAACTGGGTGACAGTACCTGGATTCTGCAGCTGCAAATTATATAAATATGATGGGAGTCGTTCATACGACTCCTCGAACGTGCCTCTCACCAATAGCAGTGCCCTGCATCGCGCACGCCAAGCTTGGTGGTAATCAATCGTGATGCCGAACTGCTGGTGTACATCGTCCATGATGTCCTTTGGACGCAATGACCTGCTAGCATCAAGAAATTTTCCTTTCAGTATCGCACCCAAAGTCCTTTTGGTGGCTTGTTTGTGGTTGGGATTCAGTTGCGTCCTCGTACAAGTGTGTACGTCGTGCAACTTTCTAATAAGTAACGCCCCTCCTTTCTCTCCCGCAGGCCTCGCGTACATCCTTCAATTACAGTTTTCTCTCGCACATTCAACTACGTATCTGCCTTTGTCGGATCTCGGCGTGTGACTTTCGAAACCCTCTTCCATGACCTTAAGTCCGACCTGACTTGCCAAGTGATCCTTCGAATCAAATACTTGACCTACTTCTAACCTTAAACTGCGATTATAAGGTGCAGGTTCGTAGGTTTGTGTATGGGTATTCTGGTCTGAAAGAATAGGGGGCATATCAAAATAGTCATTTAACTGACTAAATGATTTATTACTAGGGGTATATTCTTCGTGATCATCACTATCGGTATCTGATCTGTCTATATCAGCATTACCCATTTTGAAAACATAGGTTTCGTCATCAGCAACTCCAGCACAGCGTCCTTCTTGTGGTTGTTGTTGTTGCGTCTCCGGAACATAATCAGGAATACAGTCGTTAAGACCATATGCATGATCCAAATGAACTGTTGGGCCGTAGGAAGGCTGAAATTGAGAATCAGGCTGCTCCATTTGGAGGTCTTCGTCATCAGCATCGTCATCACCTTCGTCGTCGCCGTCGTCGTCACCTTTGTCATCATCTTCGTTGCACACTTAGGATTCGGCATACACATAAAGTAATGGAGGTCTTTCTGATTCAGCTGCAAAGTGCATAAAACCAGAGATATCCCCATCATTGCATAACTCCACAAATGACCCATCACCATTCTTGAACACTAACTTGCAAACAACCGAAGGGTCGATTTCACATTTTTGCATGGCGTATGCAACAAACTTCTGATAAGCCAAGTTTACTGCCAATTTTACACCATGCTTAGATTTATAAAGAAAATTCCACTCATTGTTGTCTTGCACCCATTCACCGTCGTAACAGAAAAATAACTTAGCTTTTGCAACAGATGAACTCATTTTTTCAGTAGTATCTCAAAAACAAAATACTGAAGAAAGAAAACAAGAATGAAGGATGGAATTGGTGTGAATTATGGATTGCATTCTACTGATATTTATGAATAAAATCTCATTGAAGAAGATGAATTGCAACCACAAATTGGTCTTCCCCAAGTACAATGATTCAATATTGATGAAACAAGCCAGTGAATTTCAACCACAAATTGGTATTCCAAGTACAATAATTGTGGAAAAAACAGTAAAAGCATGCAAAGATTCGTGCAAAAAGGACCAAAATTGTAAAATTTTGTCAGATCGCGGGGTCAGTCGCAGGGAGGGACCAAAAGTGTAGACGCGGGCATAGTTGGGGGGTATAGCGGGACCTTTTGGCCAAAATAGCGGGCCACGTGTGCCCTATCTCACGATCGCGGGATCCATCGCGGAATTTATGGGTATTTTGGCAAATTCGAGAGAGAAATTAGTATTTTGGTAAGTCAAAGTCTAATTTTGGGTATTTTAATTAAATTCTCAATAACAAAAATGTATTTTATTACCATGCTAACTTTTTCACAAAATTAAACCATAATTTTACGGATTTTTGATTCACATTAACGTTCCTCCCTATTCGACAAAAAAATCTAGGCCTACCAAAGCCCGATCTCAATACTAGGTGAAGTCTTTCTCCCAAGAGGTCCCCCATGTTAGTCGCCTCTTGGTGGTTTTGTAAATTGTAATGGTCGTTAATTGGCAAATATGTAAAAGATTATTGAATTTCTTTATAAATTAAATATTACAACTTTTTGGAACAATACTTAATAAAATAATTGTTTTAATAAAAGAAAAACAAAATATTAAATATAATATAATGAAATCATCAAAGGCCAGTGCAATTAAAAACACATTTTAACTTGCTCGCCTTTTTAATATAACAAATTAGTACGTTTTCTCCACCAATTCGGGCGGATGACTCGAACGTTTTATTACGGATATGGAATTGTGTGTAATGTTTAGTAGTTGTCAAATGTCAAAATCGATACACAAGACAACCAAATTTTCTCGGTCAAAAAAGTTGAAGATCATTGTCGAAGAAAAATGTCTCGTAGACGACGATCTTAATCAAGAAACTGTTTGGAACAACCTTGTCTCAAGAACAAATATATTCGTGTGGCGAGTTCTACATGGATGTCTTCCGGTACATGTAGCTTTGGACAATGTAAACATAGGTTTGGATACAATTCTATGTCGTTGTGAAGACTCACCAGAGACAATCGATCACTTCTTTACAAATTGCAGGATGGCGAAATCAATTTGAGACTTGTTTCTAAATTGGTGGGGAAGCAGTTTTGGTACGGGAAGATCGACAATAGATTCTCCTTCATGGAGAAGATTCTTTCTCTCCATGGCTATCTCAAATATGACATGTATCTAGTTGGGCCACTAGATACTTGTTATGAGATTATCGCAATAACGTTTACTAATAGAAAAGCATCTCTATATGTTGAAGCACTTTTTGGAGGAATTGAAGCTTGCGTATTCAAGTGGATCCAAGAAGAATTCGAAAAGACTCTATTCCCTGGAAACTATGGATCACAAATCCAACTTTTCTTTCTCCAAACATGTAATTCTTATTCGGGCTAGAAGCATGAAGGTTATTCACAAGATTGTGTGTTTTCAGTATTAGGTGTTCCTAGGTTCGAGGGGTGATTTGGTTCGTTTTATTTCGGTGGGTTTTATTTTCTTTCAAGCTAGTTCTGCAGCTTGAAGAATTTTTCGTTCAACTTTTGTTCATTTTTTTGTTTCTTTAATTAAATATGCCGGCATTTTAAAAAAAAATGGTATATATATATATAGAGGGAGGTTCAAGGGAAAACCTCAAATAAATGGAAAACTAAAAAACACTTTATTAACCGTTAGATTAGATGATCTGATGGATGTGATTAGATGGACGGTTACAACAATATTAATTAAATTAAAAAACCTCACCCCCTTGTTTTTTATTCGAAAAAATACGAAAAATGAACAAAATTCGAACGAAATAAATTGCACCAAATAAACGATCATATTTTTCTCGTTAATTTGACATCCATATTGATATACTTTTTTCTCCATATTTTTGTGGGTTTCTAGTTTTCCAGTTATTTAGGGTTTTCTCCTGAACCTGACCCTATATATATATATATATATATATATATATATATATATATAATTAGTTGGTACTACTAAAACAATAATGCAAAGCCGATTGAGACACAATACAACAAAGGTAATGTTGTGGTACTCCCATACCGTTCCGACTAGAAGTCATAACTTTGTACCAAATTAAACCAACCAACATATATCAATCTTACAAATTAAACTGTTATTTTATAATCGATTGGTAGTACCGTACCGAACTACCGATTATGCAAACTTGATTGGTACACGATATTAGAAGTTATGTACCATCGTAGTACCATGATACCGATTTATTTAATTATTGATTAGTTTTTGGTTTTAATGTTTTAATTATAACTTTAAATGTCTTGCTTGAACATTTGAATGCAAGTTTTATTCTTTGTAATTTAAAAACCATTAAAGATGGCACATGTTACTTGGAAACTCAAAATATCGTTCAAAATATGAATAAAATTATAAGCTTTCATATATGGAACTTGAAGTTCGTATAACACCAGTATTAATTTTTACCAACCGAAAAAATGTTGGTACCGATTAAATTGTTTGGTACATTATAGTTTATTGGTATATTATATGGATAAAAAAAACCTGGTACCTTACCAAATCTCCCATAATTACCAACATCTAAGTTTTAGAGTAAAATACCAACTTAGTCATTGTCGTATGACACTTTTTGTCCATATAGTTTCGAAATTAAAATATAGTCATCATGGTTTATTAAAAAAAACATCCGTATTTGGTCTCTTCCTCTAACGACAGTCAAAAAATTTCGTTAAATAAGAGACATTTTCGTCATTTTACCTATTAGTTTGTCTTGCACCTGATCAAAATCAATTTTAATGATTTTAGTCCTAGTCCATGTGGTTTTTTATTGAGTAAAACACAAAAAAGTCGATAAAAGAACAAAAACGACCCTTATTTGATGAAATTTTTAACGGCCTTTAGACCGAGGGATCAAATCCGAACATTTTGCAAACTATAACCAACATATAATTTCAAAACTAGAAGGATTTGTGATTTTTGTCCCCATGGTTTATTAGAATTTGTGACTTTTGTCCTTGTAGTTTAAAATTTTCGGTCCATATGGTTTGCAATTCATTGTTATTTTGTCATTATAATTACAATTCATTTTTTTGGAGTATATAATATTTATATAGGACAATTGCAACAAATAAACTCACACACTCTCCTCACATTTGATGAAGATTAAACCTTTGACCTCCTAGGAGGCCAAAGGCCCTTTAGTGATTACAATTCATTGTTGTTTCGGTCCCTGTGGTCCACAATCTTTTACCTTTTTGGTCCCTTGTACTTCAAGGTAGAATTTAATCGAGGGAAGAAAATAGCAATAAATTGCAAACCACGACGATGAAAACCGAAACTTCTAAACCATAGGGACGAAAATCACAAATTTTAACAAACCACGAGACGAAAAACATAGTTTACTCAATATTTTATTGAATTGCAGATGAGTTGATTTAATCTCGATCTCAATAAAGCTTAAGTTAGATGATTTCAAACTCAGATTTGATAGCTCGAATTGAGTGGTTGAATAACTAAAAATACGCATTAAAAGCCGTTTATGGTAAACTAGCTTGTTTAAAGAGCTTGTTTAGACACGTCAATAACAACCGTGCTTTTTGTAATTATTTTTTATCATATTATATGGTGTCACCGTATGAAAAAATTCATGGGTCTACCCCTGCCCCCATAGGCTTTCGCTTTCGCATCTCTCTAAAATTGCAGTCATGGCTTCACTATGGACAAATACAACAAGAAAGACCCAACTCGTTAATTGTTTTTTTTTAAAGACAAAATCCGTATTAAAAAAACCCGAATTTCACTCTAAAAACAAATATCTTGTTCTTTTTCTTTTTTTGGAACCGGCAAGATTTTATAAAAAAGAAGCTAAGCAAAAGAAAGACAAAAACAAATACTTTTTCTTGCAAGAGAAGTTGCAATATATGTCAAGTCTCATGAAGAAAGAGGTTAGAGACGAAACGTGTTCGGTTATGGTCTTCGTACCGCAATTTCTTGCCTTATTCAGGTGTAGAAACGTGTTGGGTCTCGTCTTTATACCTCAATTTACTTGCCTTAAATGCAATGCCATCATTTCAAGCATCAAATCTTCAATTTTCCCCTAATTTTTCAGTTTTCATGAACTAGAAACGAACAAGGAGAAGAAGAAGAAATCAATTCGATGGAACATCAACAGAATGTTGATACAACATCGAATTATCCTTCTTCTTCTTCTTCTTCGTCTTCAATGAAATCCAATGGGGAAAATGAAGCGAAATCATTCAAATTTCCATTGACGATTTGGGAGATGATGGGTGCATCGGGGGTAGTTTTGGGTTTCGCCGTTGGTCTCGTCGGAGTTTACCTTTCGTTGCCGGATTCCGACTACAGCTTCCTTAAGCTTCCGAGAACCCTTGAAGATCTTCGTATCCTCCGGTACCCTTCCTCATCCCTTCTTTTTTATTACTTATATTCATAGTTTGAATCCTTTTGTTTTCTGATTTGTTCAAAAATTACTAAATTTTTATGTTTCTATTTTTACATTTAATATATCCAGTTGTATGTAAGCTGGTCCGGAAAACGACGACAAAAAAAAACAGCCCAAAATAATTGATCAAATTTACGCAGAAATTTGACTTCTTAAGAAAAAAATATGCAATTCAATTAAAAATCGGCTAAAATTTCATAATTGTTATTTTGGAGATTCCGAAACGGGAAGTGTTTTTGAAATGTTTCTAAAAGTGTCGATCTTTTTTTTTGTAAGGGATGATCTCGATCAATACACAAGCGACTACACGATACAAGTGCTTCTTGCATATTGCACGGTCTATATCTTTATGCAAACTTTTATGATTCCGGGAAGCGTTTTCATGTCGCTGCTTGCGGGGTCCCTTTTCGGGGTCTTAAAAGGCGTAGCCATCGTTGTTTTTGCTGCCACCGCCGGCGCGTCTTCTTGCTACTTCCTATCAAACTTGATCGGCCGCCCCCTTATCTTGTCTCTATGGCCCGATAAATTGGTTTTCTTCCAAAACCAGGTGAGTGTTTTATATACAGCAAAACTCACACACGCTTTTCATCTATGGTATTGTGGATTTCGTTGGGCCAATGATTCTTTGGTGAAAAGAACCAAATGACCAATTCACCCCTATATGTTTTTTATAGCATTTGATGACGTTAATTCTATTGATTTTATTAGGTGGCTAAAAGGAAAAGCCGGCTCCTGAACTACATGCTTTTCCTACGAGTGACCCCGACCTTGCCAAACACGTTTCTTAACGTCGCCTCACCAATTGTAAACGTGCCTTATCTTACCTTCTTATTGGCAACTTTCATCGGGATCATTCCGGCTGCTTATGTCGCTGTTAGGGTAAGTTCAATTTCCTCTAAATCTTTGTGTTTGTGATTATAATATTTCTATTTATATTTCAGTTCTATCATTAGTTCCTAACTTTTCCAAATAGATAAATTGGTCTCTACTTAGGATTATGGGCCCAAACCCCATCCTTCTCTTTCCTATTTTCGCCATCATGTCGCCACATTTAGGGCATGGGGGCGTAAAAAAGGGCCCCATCAACTTGTTCCGACATGAGATAAAAAAACAGTGATTTATCAACAATGCTTAATTCATACTAAAGGGTAAAACATACATTTATGTTATTTGTCGATTCGAGAACGATAAATACTGTGTGTGATGGTACATTGTTGACGTTTTTTTATCGCATTTTGTTTGTTGTACAGGCGGGAACGACACTTGGTGAACTACGATCGGTCAGAGATTTATACGACATACAATCAATAGGCATCTTATTTTTCATAGGACTTGCATCTGTCATCCCAACGTTGATAAGCAAGAAAACCAAATCATAGCATTCTTTGTGATTTTAGATGTTACCATTTTTTGAAACATTTGCATCATAGGGACCATGAGAGTGTTTTTTCATTTTTGAGTTGGACTATTTGAATGATTTCACTTTTTTGCTATCCATACTTTAATCTTGTGCGCATACGGGCCCAGAATTTTTTAAGTGGTGACGCAATTTGACTCGATAAAAAAGGTCATGAATTTAATTAAAAACTCATTTAAGGTTGTATCTTATATGACCCAACAAAAATAATAGAAAATTTTCACAAAAAAATGGTACCAAAAATATAAGGATATCCAATAAAATAATACGATGACATCTTTCAGATAAGTAGTTTATTTACATGACATATTTCAGATAAGTAAATTTTTTACATTACGACATAACCATGAAGTGATTGTGTAAATCCGCCCATAACCTTGTGCGATACTTTGAGTTAGAAGTGGCCAAACTCAGACCGGGCCGATGCTGATTACATCTAAGGACCGATTTTTCAAGATTTTTCGAGTTATAATACAAATTTTCAAGAATTTTTAATATAAATATAATATTTAAAATGCATTAATGCTTATTAGTTTCAAAAACCACAATTATTAACAATGTGGAAATGAAAATATGAAATATTAAATGACAACAAATACAGAAAAAGGGTTTAACCATAATGTCAATCCAAGATACATACCTCAAGTTTGACTTGCATCATCAGAAGTCAACTTATTTACTTCAAAGTTCAAATTACAACTACATACTCTCTATAACAACAACAACAGCAACAATTTCACATAAACCAAATCAACAACTTTCTAAGCATAAAAACTAACCCTCTCCGATAATCATTAACGAATTTGGAGAAGAACGATGATTATTCACAACCAACCCGACAACCACAAACACGAAGAATGGCGGTTCCTCCTACTCGAGGCCCACTTTTTGAAAACCTTTAGTTACGTTTTTGATCGAATGCATCTCAGAAGCCGAAGCAAGGCCCTGCAGCATTCTCAGGATCTCGATCGTGTCCTCAAGAAAGTACCTGGCTTTGCTCGGCTTTCTGCCAACCGTGCACGCAAAAACTTCGGCCACTGGAGAAAGAGACGGGCCCGCCACTGCCCGTGTGATCGCCTCAAACATGTCCTCATCCGACCGATCATCTCCTAGGCAAACCACGAAATCCGGTACCATTCCCCTTTCTTTCATTGTCGTCAACAAACGGTCCGCCACAAGCCCTTTGTTGATCCCCTTTAGAAAAAGAAACAACAATAATCTTAAAATCACTTTTGACCAAAAATAAACCATTTCAGCCAAATCTTATAAGGTTTATCACTTTTTAGTCACTTTTTAATGCATTTCCAAAGTTTACGCGGAAAAGATTTTCTGCGTAAACTTTGGTTTTTACTTAATTTTTTTTAAAGTTTACGCAGAAAAGGCTTATGCGTCGTAAACTTTCCACGTGTGCAGCCACGTCACGTGTGAAAATTAGTTTTTTTAAGGCTTAGGCTTAGGCTTATGCGTCACATAACGTGGCTGCACACGTGGAAAGTTTACGTGGAAGCCTTTTCTGCAAAAACTCTTTTCAATATTTTTTTGGGTAAAAAACCAAAGTTTCGGCGGAAACGCTTTCCGTGTAGACTTTTGCGAAGTTTCCGCAGAAAAAGCTTCCCTTGTAGACTTTCTGCGAAACTTTGGCTATATGGGGAAATGCATTACAGAAATGGCTAAAAAATGAAAACCATTATAAGATTTGACTATTTATAGCAATTTCTCATATAAGGATATTTAGACATATTTGGTGTTCTATAAAGTCAATTTTATTGTAATAGATGGTACTTCCACCAGAATCCCTCTACTAACCGAGGGATACTGGTGAGAGTATTATTTATCGTTCAACCTAGAAAAGGGAAGAGATCACTAACCTGTGGTTTAACTTCAACAATTTTTTGACCACTCTTGACCGTAACCGGTTCATTAGCGAGAACGCTTTCCAAATGGTCCAAAAGTTCTTTCGCTTGACATGACCCAAAGTCCGGATCTGCATACTGATAGTTCCAAACAAGTCCACTCTCTTTCGTCTCAATGGTTGACCCATCCGTTGTTTCTGTGTACAGCTTCATCACCGGCTCTGCAATCTGTTTCCAGTAAAAATCGGGCACCGCGATACAAGTTTCCCATTCGGCGTCCTTGTTTTCCCTACCCACGAAAAAAGTTACCATTTTTGTAACAAAAATTAAAAACTGTGAAAAAAATGAACTCAGTCGAAGAGTTTTGTTACCTGAGAAAGTAACCATGTTCCGCTGCAACGCCTAATTGTTCACAAGAAGAAAACCATTCAGTCAACGTAACTCGATCCTTCCCACTAACGAGAAAAACGACGTTTTTCGGGTCCCGACACAAACTATTCAACATTCCGATAACTTCCGGACCCGGGCTTGTGCTGATTGAGTTCTGCAACGTCATGGTACCATCGTAATCCAACAAAATGGCGCGTTTTTTTGTCCGTTTATAAGCCGAAACTATATGTTCGACCGAAAGCTTCCGGAAATTTGGATCCAACGCGACGACCCGAAACCCTAACCCGAATCCGATACCCCAACACCTTCTTCTCACATGATCACGGCACGATCTCTCGAGATCTTGCCAAAAGCTACGAGCCCAATAAGCAACATCGTGAGTGCTAACGTATCGATAATGTTTTTCATGCCGCATTTGTTTTTCAGCTTCGGCAAAAACCAACGCCGAATCCATAGCTTCAGCCACTGCATCGATATTCCAAGGGTTGACCCGGATTGCGCCGCTTAGAGACGGTGAGCACCCGATGAATTCTGACACCACGAGCATACTTTTTTTGGGAATTGACGGATTTACCCCTAAAGTTTCGTCTAGTTTATCGTTCCCTTGTCTACATATAACATATTCATACGGTATCAAATTCATCCCGTCTCTAACCGCAGTCACAAGACAACACTCGGAAATCACGTAATAAGCAATCCGCTCGTAAAGCTGAAGCGGCTTATTGATTAAGATCACGGGCTCGTAACCCGGCCGACCGAATTTCCGGTTAATCCGTTCCCGAGTCGTATGAGTCTCCGATTGGACCTCGAGGACGCCACGTCCTCGACCTCTAGCCGGATTCGCAATTTGAACCAAAACCACCTTACCCCGCTTTTCGGGATGCTGAGTCAGCAAATTCTCGAACGCTAAAAGTTTTAAACTTATGCCTTTAAAGATATCCATATCATCGACCCCAAGCAACACGGATTGCCCTCGAAATTTATCTCGCAACTCTGCAACTTTTGACTCGGTATCAGGGAGATCAAGAACGTTTCGAAGTTGCTTCAAATGAATTCCAACAGGTAAAATCTTGATGCTTACGGTACGGCCATAATACTCGAGTCCAATATAGCCTCGTTTCGATTGATAAGATAAACCAAGCATTCTGCTACAACAAGAAAGAAAATGCCGTGCGTAATCAAACGTATGGAACCCGATAAGATCGGAGTTTAGAAGAGCCCGTAAAAGTTCGTCCCTTACGGGTAGGGTCCGGTATATCTCGGAGGACGGAAACGGGCTATGGAGAAAAAACCCGAGTTTGACCCGATTGAACCGTTTTCGTAAAAACGTTGGCAAAACCATTAAATGGTAGTCATGTACCCAAACGAAATCGTCATCGGGGCTAATCACTTCCATTACTTTATCGGCAAAGATTTTGTTAACGGAAACATATGCTTGCCAAAGGGAACGATCAAAACGCCCCCCGAGTTCTGGTGATAACGGAAGCATGTAGTGAAACAATGGCCATAAGTGTTGCTTGCAAAACCCGTGATAAAATTTGCTAAAAAGATCGGGGGGTATAAATGCGGGTATACATTTAAAGTTTTCGAGCAATTCTTGAGCAACATCTTCTTGATGTTTTGGTTCGATTTCTTCACGAAGACAACCGATGTAGATGATTTCTACATCGTCACCAAGTCCATCTCGGAGTTGCAAAAGAAGGGAGTCCTCATCCCAACTGAAGTTCCAACTCCCATCGGGTCGTTTGTGGATCCGAAGCGGGAGTTGGTTTCCAACAATGATCATACGATCTTGAGAAACGGTTGATGGGGCATCGGAACTAAAACCTTCATCATCTAATTCCGATAATACCCCTGGCACGGTGGCTACACGCGACAATTTCTTTCCAGCTCGACTAAAACCGGATGATGGTAATGGTGATTCACCGGAGGCAAGTTCAAAGAGATTAGCGTAAGACCTCGACATCATTATTCGATCTAAATTCACAAAGCTTCCTTTTTCGAGCTCAAATCTACAGTTAACAAATCAAATGCTGAATCATATGTTTGAATTTATAAAAAAAACTGAAAAACAACTGTAAACATAAAAAAAATCCCCAAAATAGAAGTCCCAAATCTAGACTTTGCTATTACTAAATTTAGCATCAACCATGAATCTTGAATAAAAATATGAAATTCCCAGAAGCTAAACATGTCTTGAAACACCTTAAATCCATCTGGGTAAATGTACAGTTAACAAAAATTGAAGATCTGTTAACGAAACCCTAAATCAAGATTGATTTTTTTCCACCAGAAAATGAACTTAAAACAGAAATATTTCATGGGAAATCCTAGAACATCAAGCATATGACCATACAGATTTGTTTCTTCAACTATAAATCTAAAACCTGAAACTTTTTTTGAATGATTTCTGGGTACCCATTTGAAAACAAGAAGCTTTTAACATCAAGCATATCATCAAACAGGTTGTGTGCATACAGTAAAAATAAACAATAAGGAGTCAAAATCTTATAAATCTTCATCTAAAAATCAAATCTACTTCAAAAAAAGATAGAACAAACCTGAAAAGTTGCTCAAAGTGCTGCCATTTTCAGTGAAGGAAGTAAAGATTCCCAATTTGCTGCAAGTAAAAAGTGGGAGGAGGGTTGATATTGAAACAGGACCAACAAAATAAAAATTAAAAGAAAAGGGTTGATTAGATGAATGGTTAATGATGAAAGATTACCTTTGATTAAAGCAGAAATAAGAAAAATTAGATGAAAAATATCAAAGATTCTTCTTATAAATTATAAAGAAATCTCAAAGATTCTTCGCATAAACACTGTACTTTCTATCACTATATATCCACGAATGGGTTATACATAGTCTTTTCTAGAGTGTTACATCAATTTTGCAATAACATTTTTCACACACATACAAAACCAAATTCCTTTATAAAGTAATAAATTATAATATAGATAATTATAATATAACTAATAAATTAATTATAAAACATTTGTTTAAACATTTAATTAATTAAATACATTTGTTTAATATATAATATTTAATTAATGTTTAAACAAACAAATTAATTAAATACATTTGTTTAATATATAATATTTAATAATTAATGTTTAAACAAACAAATTAATTAAATTTAATAAACATATTAATAATTAATGTTTAAACAAACGAATTAATTAATTAAATTAAACAAAAATACATTTGTTTAATATATAATATTTGTAAAAGCCCTTTCTAATTGTGAAAGAAGTGGGTTGTCTTGCAAGACCTTGCAAGCCACATGGCATGCCATGTTATCTTGCAAAGGGTCTTGCAAGACGTGTGTGAATGCTTTTAAGACCTTCCGTATCGGTCTCGGGCTCGGGTAGGGAGCGGGCTCCAGCGGGTTCCAATACGGGGGGGCTCGGGCTTTGGGGCGGGTTCCAGCCCCGGGTTCCCCAACCCGTTGTACCCGATGGCTTTGTTTGTTTTTTAAAAAAATTTTTTAAAATTTTTGTATTTAATTACTCCAACGGCTATGCAACGGATATATTTAATTTTAATTTTTTTTAATTTTTTTTTTAATTTTTTTTTCAATTTAATCACATTATATATATTAACCCAAACCTCTTATTTGTTCACACCAAAATCTCTCAAATTCTCTCAAACTCTCTCAAATTTCATCATGAATCCAAACAAAACACATACATCCCGTCGTAACCGATCGGATACACCGCAACCGCAAGAAGACCCGGAGTTTGGTTTCCAAGCTTTTTCACCACAAGGTTATCATCCGCAATTTTCGCAACAATTTCCGCCACAATTTTCGCAACAAATTTTTCAACAATTTTCCCAACAATTTCCGCAACATATTCCTTACCAATTTACACGTCCCGGTTTGATTCAACAAGGTTTTACTCCGGCCAACTACAATCTTCCTTCACCCGCAATCGATCTCGACGACGACATTGTTCCGAAAACCCAACATGCTAGCCCGCACACACCACAATCCATCTCCACACAACAATCTATCCTGGAACCATCAAACCCGACACCAACGAGAAAAGGAAAAAACAAAAAATATGAAAATAGAGCCGCCAAACAGATGTGGAGTAAAGACGAGGAACTCGCGTTAGTGTCGGCGTGAGTTGACGTTTCGGAGGACCCCGTTGTCGGTAACGCACAAACCGGTGGTAATATTTTTATTGTTATTATTATTATTGTTATTATTATTATTAATATTATTAATATTATTATTATTCTTGTTAATATTCTTATACTTGAACTTACATAAATGTAGAAAGTTTTTGGACCCGAATCGGGCAAGTGTTCTTTAGTTTTATGGGTCGCGGAAATTATCGAACGATTCATCAACTCAACACCAAGTTCAACGACCTCAATAAAAAAATAAATTCTTTTGGCGGCATCTACAACAACTTGGTCACTAACAGATCAAGCGGAATGAGTGAGACCGACATTTCACGAACGACACACGAACGGTACCGAGCACAACTTGGGGTTGCTTTCACTCACGAACAAGCTTGGGAAGTCCTCAAAAAATGTCCAAAATGGGGAGCCGTTCCAACGATGACGACAACTTCATCGCGGGGTTCAAAACGTACCAAACCTTCCGATGATGACGATGAAGACGTCAACGAGGTCGAGCAACTTCAACGACCCATCGAAAGAAACAAGACAAAAAAAACATCAACGAGTGGGTCGAATACGAACGAAAGTGTTACCCATCAGTTGTTGACGACCATAGGCTCGTTCAACGAGCATATTGAGGATACAATGGAGTACAAAATGAAAAAAACTCGAACTCGAACGAGATAAGTTGGAAATCGAACGAGAAAAACGATATCAACAAAACTTCGAGTTTTTCATATCCTCGCTTGATCACCTTTCGGGAGACGTTTTGAGGGCTACTTTAGCGAGAAAAGAGAAAATTAAAAAATATCATAATTTTGGGTAATTTTGTATTTTGTAATTTTTATTTTTAATGAATGATATGAATTTTTATTTTTATTTATTAAAAATATATAAATATTTTTATTTTGTTAAATAATTAAATATATAAATTAAAAAATTAAAAAAAATGAGGTGGCAAGAGGGTTTGAGGGTTCTGCTACGCCCATTTAGGATAAGGAGAGGATAAGGAGAAAAGCTGATGTGACGCTGAGGTGGCTTGAGGGTTCCAATACGGTGGCTTGAAGGCAATTACTCTTAAAGTGTGTGGACCTTTTTCCAGGGCTTAAAGTGTTAAAACCAGAGCAACGCACACGTTTTAATGCATAGGGTAGAACTTGATTCTTATTTCGTTTTGTTGTATTTGTAAATATTGATGCTCTGTCTGTGTGAGGGGTGAGCACTCACTCACACACTTTTATTATTTATTTGTTTTTCTTTTTAACCGAACATTTAAAAATTAAATTATGATTTAGTCCCTATGGTTTCTTGTTTATAACTAATTTCGTCCATAATAGTTATAAATTATTTTTTAGGTCATAGTTTTCATATCATTTCGGTTTTTGTCTCTGGTGTTAACAGAGTTAAATTAGAGGGTAATATAGTTGTTTTATGTTTTTAAGTTAAATAACATATTATTGTAGAATTCACTAAAATATGAATACAAGTTATTAACGAAAGGTTTCTTGTTTTCCGTAAACAAAGTTATTAAATAAATGTTTTATGAAAATAATAATCTAAGCAGACGTGACCCCTTGAGATTTCTTTTCACATGCCACCAAACCGTCAAATCCTAACCTTCCTTTCTCAATTAAAGGCTTTTAGGGCATCCGCAATGGTTGACCTATTGCCAAAGACTTGAGGAATAAAAAAAAATAAAAAAATAAGGTGGGACCCACAATAACTTGATCTCAATTTAGAAACCCTCTCACAAGACTTCTTCAAATGACTTGGTCTGCACCAAGTCATTAGTATCAAGCTATTACTTTAATTAATAAACAAATGGTGGGGTCCACCACTCAAAGACTTGATCAAGTCTTTTTTGGTCACCATTGGAGATGCTCTTACTAACCCCATCCCTGCAAGTTTTTGCACCCCTGCCACAATGTCAGCCTCACAAACCAAAAAACAAAATTAACATTTACATTTTACCCCCTATACTAATTAAATAAATTTACTTTATACCTTTTACATTTTTAATTTTCATTTTATACATTTATTATATTAACACATAAAATCGTATATTAGCTAAAATACGTTAAAAAAATACGTTTTAATTTTAACAAATTACACCATTATAATCGTCTCTTCGATACGTTCGAAATGAGTCCAATCTTGAATTTTTTTGGATTTAATTATATTATTATATATCATACGTTTACGTTATTTTTTGATATTGAATATTTTTTATTTAATTATATTATTATATGTCATACGTTTACGTTATTTTTTGATTTAATTATATTATTATTCATCGATATCTTCTTATTTTTTGAATTAATTATATTATTTCGAAATAAGGCAAATATTAACTAAAATACGTTACAAAATATCCAACAAATTCCAACTCTGATTACTCATTTAAATCAATATATTCACGAGTATAAGTACGCTATATATATTCTGTATACATATCTAATCTACGTTTGTATGGGTCGATCCATGTACTTGCAACTGGAAATCGACAACGTCTTCAATGGGTTGTGAGTGTGGGCATTGAGTATTCTCCGTTTAATACCACTTTTATGTAATGATTACCATTAACATGCACTATTGCAATTGACACGTGTTGGGATGGTGACGGCGGTGGTGTCCTGAATGGTAAGTATGTCACACTACCTGCCATATTGAGAACATGTAGTATGACATTGAACCTTGAAGCAGCTAGAATTCCCATTTCAGGCATAGCGATCCAATACATAGATGGTGCAAAGACGTCCTTCTTGAAAAAATTCAACGCATCATAAGTTCTTCGACACTCGTCGCTGCCAATCACACAAGAGTAGTATTATTGATACTCAGTTAGTTCATCAATTAACACTCTGCGGATATTGTCCCATTGGTCTTCATGACCACCCAGACAAGTAGATATGGCTCGAAATCCACAATTTCCATCGTCCAATACATCTTGTATTTGTGTGATGTATGGATGAAATAAACTCGGGATTTGCTCAAGATATGGATTTGGGGGGGGGGGGGGGGGGTGGGTTGTCGCGGAAAATAGGAGCTATACCTCGCTGATTGAGTATGACCAAAATCTTCAGAGTTGATAAATGTTGGCGCGTTAGAACAACTGCGTCTAGCATGGTCTTCAAGAATCTTTTTCTTTAGAGCTTGATTCTTTAGAGACGGACGTCCACGAGTGGTTCTATTAGCCGAAGGTTCATCAAACGACGGTTTTGATGACATTATTATATCCTTTAACTTTTTAACAAACTTTTACGTCCATGGATTGGTTGTTTATTGAAATGATCTTTAAACACTTGAACTTCATCATCACATTGAATACCATCGCCTTGTGCGGAAGCACATGGTGAGAAATCAAGTTTTTTCCAAAATACGTCGATCACATCAAGTGGAATGGATTTGTTTTGATAAGTATATAGTGCTTGTTCATGCGCACATGGCAACCCATGACTTGTACGCAGTTTACAACCACAATTTGCAGAAAATACGCTAGTCTTTAAAGACCGCTCATATTCACTGTAAATTATATCAAGTGCATAAGATGAAACAAAGCCCCGCAAATTTTGAAAGTGTGATATTTGAAAACAATGTTTTCTAATAATTTTACTCATTTCAAAACTTGTTTTGATCGACGTGTCTTGTGACTGAATTACTTGATGAATATGAGATAAAATTCTTTTTAAGTCTGCTTGTGAGGTCTCCAAATATTTTTTTAATTTGGAATGTTGGCTTTCAACTCTATTTGTTGTGTGATTTCCAAAATTTAAATATTGATCAACCCACGCAGACACAAACATTTCTTTATACGGCGTCAACCATACCCTGTCCAGGTAATCCATTATGCTTATGTATATCACATACAACCCTCAACGTCCACCAATTATGCTTAGCCGAACGTAGCGCTATAGATTAAATGGGCAATTAAACTTTCTTGTTCCAGTATCACGACTGGAAACTTTCTTACTTTTGTAAACCCCACCATGTTCACAGCAAAACACGACTTCATAAACAACTTCATTTGGATAAGACTTTGATCTTTTGACATTAACAACACAACCAACCGAACGTCCCACATTGCGCACCTATGCAGTAATTTCTTCTCGAGAACTGAACACCTGAAATTATTATATTTTGTTATAACTTTCACTTGTCCACGTAAGGATTAATAAATCTAAATGTTAGTTATCATAATATTGTACCTGGTCGGTGACAAATTCTGGTGTTCGTGTCAAATCTTCTTCCATGTTTGTCATCTGCAACTTTGATATATATGTATCTATATATGAAGGATATATAGAGTGAAACAGGGAGAGAGCGAGAGTAAGAGAAGGAGAGAATGGATGAATTCGGATGAAAATCGAATGAACGATTCGTTCGATTTATAATGAATTATTTTTACTTTATTTCAAATCAATAACTTTTCTTTATTTCAAATCAAATTATTTATCGATATATATATATATATATATAAAGATTTTTTTTTTCAAAACTGATTTTTTGTATATATAACAATTGTACACAATATTCAAAATACTTAAGATAAAAACTGATGATGTCGCATTTATAAACAAAAATATTTTTTATTCCAAAAAATTCAATATTAGGCTCATTTCGAACGTATCGAAGAGACGATTATTCGTCGAAACCCCATTTTATATTCTTCTCGTGAAATCGATACTATTTTTCACCAACCCGATGTATAATCGATACTATTTTTCACCAACCCGATGTATAATCGATACTATTTTTCACCAACTCGTCGATACCTTCGAAATGAACCCATTTTTTTTATTTAATTATATCGAAATGAGCCCAATATTAACTAAAATACGTTAAGAAAATACTTTTTAACAACTTTCAAAATTTTAAATCGTGGACTCTTAGGCCATCAGTACCCCATAAGGCCTATCTTTCAAAGATTCCCCTCCACCTCAGCGCCACATCAGCTTTTCTCCCATCCCTCACTCCATCCCTCACGATCCCTAAACACCCGTACCCCATTCCCTCAAACCCTTTTGCCACCTCATTTATTTTAATTCTTTTATTTATACATTTAATTATTTAACAAAATAAAAATATTTATATATTTTTAATAAATAAAAATAAGATAAATAATAAAAATTAAAATTCATATCATTCATTAAAAATAAAAATTACAAAATACAAAACACTACCAATTATGAAATTTTTGGAGTTGCTCTTTTCTCGCTAAAGTAGCCCTCAAAGCGTTTCCCGTAAGGTGATCATGCGGGGCTATGAAATACTCGAAGTCTTTCTCAAATCGGTTTGAGCGTTCGATTTCGATTTCGAGATCGAGTTTTTTTCATTTTGTATTCCATTGTATCATCAATCTTGTTGTTGAACGTCGTCAACAACTGAGTAACACTTTCGTCCGTATTCGCCCCGGACGTATTACTCGTTGATGATTTTTTTGCCTTGTTTCTCCCGATGGGTCGTTGAATTTGCTCGTCATCGTCATCATCGGAAGGTTGGGTACGTTTTGAACCCCGCGATGAAGTTGTCGTCATCGTTGGAACGGCTCCCCATTTTGGACATTTTTTTAGGACGTCCCAAACTTGTTCGTGAGTGAAAGCAACTTTATGGCGTGCTACATATCGTTCGTGTGCCGTTCGGGATATATCGGCCTCACTCATCCCGCTTGATCTATTATTGAGCAAGTTGTTGTAGATGCCGCCAAACGAATTAACTCTTTTATTGAGGTCGTTGAACTTGCTATTGAGTTGATGAGTTGATCTATAACCTGGTTCACGACCCATGCGAGTAAAGAACACATCCCCGATTCGGCCCCAAAAATTTCCTACATTTATGTAAAATTAAGTATAAGAATAATAATAATAATAATAATAATAATAATAATAATAATAACAACAACAATAAAAATAATTACCACCGCTTTGTGCGTTACCGACCACGGGGTCCTCCGAAACGTCAACCCACGCCGACACTAACGCGAGTTCCTCGACTCTTGTCCACGTTTGTTTGGCGGCTTTCGTTCGTCTCGGATTTGATGGTTCCGGGTTAGATTGTTGTGTCGGGATAAATTGTGGTGAGTTCGGGGTAGAAGGTTGGGTTTCCGGAACAATGTCGTCGTCGAGATTGATTGCGGGTGAAGGAAGATTGTAGTTGGCCGGAGTAAAACCTTGTTCAATCAAACCGGGACGTGTAAATTGGTAAGTAAATTGTTGCGGAAATTGTTGGTGAAATTGTTGGGGAAATTGTTGCGGATATTGTGACGGATTTTGTTGCGACCATTGTGGCGGAATTTGTTGCGAAAATTGCGGATGATAACCTTGTTGTGTAAACGCTTGGAAACCAAACTCTTGATCTTCTTGCGATTGTGGTGTATTCGGTCGGTTACGACGGGATGTAGGTGTTCTGTTTGGATTCATGATGAGAGAGGTGTGAAAAATAAGAGGTTGAGAGAATTTGAGAGAGTTTGAGAGGCGTGAGATTGAGAGAATTTGATAGTGTGAAAAATAAGAGGTTGAGAGGTGTGAGAAATAAGAGGTGTGAGAAATAAGAGGTTGAGAGGTGTGAGAAATAAGAGGTTGAAGGTTAAATATATAGTGGGATTAAATTGAGATTTTTTTTTTTTTTAAGAAAGAGCCGTTCAACGGTAATTTTTTTTAAAATTTAATTAAATTTTTTTTTTAAAAACCCTCGGGATGGATCGGGATCCCATCCCCGAAAACCATCCCTTCCCGCATTCGATCCCGCCCCGTACCCCATCCCCGCAGCCATCCCGCTGCCACCTCCCCATCCCGAGCCCCTTCCCCGCTATGGCTACGGAAGGCCTTATTAGTTTATTCTTATCTCTAACCACTTTCACCACTTTCAAATCCTCAAATCATGAACTCCTCAAAAAACGTCATTCTTTAAAAACATTTATAAAAAAAATTGATCGTTTTCTCAGAACCAATTAAGATAATTTAGAACATTAAAGTTGAAATATTTATAATATAATATAGACACATATATAAATCGTTCGGCGTGAGGTTCGTTTATTTAATAAATGAACGAACATGAACACATTTTTTTGTGTAAAATCATCAAGTAAATTGATTTAATAATGGTAGTACGAGTTTTTAAAAATGGTAGTACGAGTTTACAGCCCTGTCCATTCATATAAAAATGGTAGTACGAGATTTTAAAAACTGATTTTTTGTATATATATCAAATTCCTTAACGTATTTTAATGTGATAAAAATGTAAAACTAAAATTAAAAAAGTAAGAGATGTACCATAAATGATATATAATTAAATAATTAAATCAAAAAAATCAAAAAAATTCAATATTAGGCTCATTTCGAACGTATCGAATAGACGATTATAATGGTGTAACTTGTTAAAATTAAAATATATTTTTTTAACGTATTTTAACTAATATACGATTATATGTGTTAATATAATAAATGTGTAAAATGAAAATTAAAAAGGTAAAAGGTATAAAGTAAATAAATTATATAAGTTTAGGGGTATAAAATATAAATGTTAATTTTTTTTGGTTTGTGAGAGAGCCAACACATTGCAGTGGTGTGAAACTTGCAAGGGGGGTGAATAGTAACACCCCAATTAAAATGCCACCATACTTATGATTGTCGGAGCTTAAAATTCCAACAAAAAAATGGTGGCAAGAGGGCCATGGATTGGCCATGAATATTCGAATCATAGTGGGTTAGGGTTGACGAGAAGGTGTTGTGTTCACCAGAAAGGGTAAATTAAAAAGTGGAGGGGCACGTTTGTTTGGTGGGGTTAGATTATGTTTTTTCTATAAAACATTTTTTTTTTAATTTCTATCAACGCTTTAATGACTTGTAACATAATATAATATTTAATTAAGAGATAAATGAATTTGGGGGCTATTGTCGTACACATTTTGTAAACGGCTCTTTAAGATTACATGTTAAGATGTTTTAAGGTATGTTAACATCGAAGTTAAATGTGTGAAGGTTTTCATGTTAATGCAAGTTAAGATTATGAGGTATGTTAACATATGTTCATGCATAATAAGAGTAGTTAATATGTGTTATTTTGTATTAAGGATGGATATTTTTATGTTAAGATAATCAGTTTAAGGGTCTATTTACTTAGAGCTTAATGGGCTTAATGATCAATTCGGCTTATTCGCACAACACTTTAGGGTTGTTTACTTGCGACTTATTCGCACACCAGATGGCTTATTCGCACAGATGGATACCATGTGTTGTCCCCATTCAGATGGAAAAAAAAGACACGCCTACCACTGATTTTTAATAAACATGCCTGAACATATCTCCTTGCCTAGAAACATTCCTCCTCTTCCAAGACTCTATTCAAAACCCTAACTACTTTCTGGTTTCCTTCCTCATCGGCCTCCTCTTCCAGACCCTATTCAAAACCCTAGCTACCTTCATTCTGGTTTCCTTATTCATGGGTGTCCTCTTCAAGACTCTGTTTGAAACTCTAGCGTCCTTCTTCATCGACGCCCTCTCTTCCAGGCTTGTTCAGATGGGTAAGCAAACCCTGCACCGTCGTCTACCGTCTGCGACCTTCATCCTGACGATCGACGAGCCAGAAGGTACACGATTCTTCTTCCTCATCGGTGCCTCCCTATTTTCCCCAGAGAACCAGCGTATTCTTCCTGATGGACGACGACCTCTGGCATAGCCTTCCATATGGTCGACGACTTCACTTTCGATATCGATTTCTGCCATTCCTTTCAGTTTCTCTTATCTTCACATTAACTGTATGAATCTGGGTGTTTGAAATGACGTGAATCTAATATTTTGGTTGTATATACTATAATATGGTTTGAGTCTAATATTTTGTTTGTATATGTAAATTTTATGTTGTAAATTGATGATAAATTGGTTCAAGAAATAACAAAATTGTTTTTGATTAAGTTAAAAAATTGTGTTGAATCTTATCTTTTGGATGATAAGAGACGCACACAGCATGAATTGATGTTATATGAATAGGGGAGTTTTAACTTGATATCAACAAATTCATATTCGTGGGTAAAATAGTCATTTTTACCATTTAGACGGGTGATTCAGTAAAAATAGTAAACAACAAAACATTTTTTACTGGACAAATAAATTTATCTAGACAGACAAATTTATCCATACATGACTTAATAGAAAATTTGGTAAACAACCCCTAAGTTGTATTAAGTTATCTGATGGAGGTTCAGTTGTGTCAACCTCTGTCTGCGCAGAGCCGTTCCTGACGTATTGTAGGCCCTGGGCGAGATGTAAAAATGGGCCCTCGATAAGTACGACTTTCTTTTCTATATGTTGTCTTCTATCATCAGAAATAAAATTGAATTCAAGAAATATTAGTAACTCATATTAAACTGCTTTTCCAAGAATTTCTAGATGCAAAATCAATCAATAGTTATTTCTAAATTAATATTATCTATCATATCATTTTTACCTAGCATCATAAATTCGTCACACCGTCAAACACATCATATGATATACCTTTAATATATAGATTGACATCATTTTATGTCACAATGTTGCCTATTCGGATTAACACTCTATGCAAATTAATATAAATTGGTTGGGTTTCCCGTTTCCATATCACCTTACATTAATGTTTTCATCACTATTTTAAACTTTTAGGGTTAATACATACTTTTTACGAGCCGTCAATCTTAGAATCAAAAGTCCATGTTGGTTATAGCTTGAGATCTTATTCTTGTTGTAAAGTAGGAGAATACTTAAATTATACATTCAATATTAGGTAATAAGGAAGTCCATAATGTATGGAAAAACAAGGTTATTTTTGAAATCCTAAATATAGATATACGGTGGATATTCTCATATGGTTGGAATTTTTTTCAAAATGAATGAACTTTCTTAGTTAATAACAAGAAATCTACTATATTCTAATATAAAGGGTTGAGCCCTTGATATAATGTTAAATTCTTTTTGGGTCCTATTAGATACTCAAAAAGTTTTGTGTTTTCTTTATTGACTAATTTTTTTGAACAACTATGATATAATATATAGTATATACTAAAAAAGTTTGGGCCCGCACTTTTTGTGGGTCCTTAATATAGTTTTAAATTCCTTTTGGGTCATATTAGATATTAAAAAAATTGTCTCTTTTATTGATTAATTTTTCTGAACTACTACTATATATTATATAGTATATACTAAATAAAATTTGGGCCTTTATTTTTTGTGGGCCCTTAATATAATGTTAAATTATTTTTGGGTCCTACTAGATACTAAAAAATTTGTGCTCTTTTATCAACTAATTTTTTGAACTATTATTATATGTTATATACTTGGGCCCCTATTTTTTTGTGGGCCGTGAGCGTTCGCCCGGCCCGCCCTCCCCCTGACACGGCCCTGTGTCTGCGCATACAATTTTGTCATCAAAGTTCTCCTTAATTACCAATATGTTACCGCGTCCTTTAGCATTAGCATTGTTAGATTACGAGGTGTATTTCATTCAACTATTTCGGATGGGTTCCTACGTTTCTTACACTATTCCAATTCTATACGTATATATGTATGCATACATGATAGAAAATACGTTATATAAATTCTTGAATCTAATGATGATTAATCACCATGATTGATCCTCTAAGCAATAATGTTCTTTATTGTCATTATAACCAATTACGAAATGAAATTATATAAACGCCTTTTTTAAAGTGCACTTGTCACTCATTTTAATGAGGTCATTGGTTGGTGAAATATCTTATTGTGTATTTATTTATTGCAATAATTGAATTCATTATTATTTTATTATTATATTTTAATGCCAAAACGTAAATAATTCATCAGTTTTCATATTAAGGTAAAAATCATAGGAATAAAATCAACATCACAATAATTATTTTTATTAAGACGTCAAAGCTGCTGATTTTGACATTGATTTCGTTAATAATTGTTACGTGAGACACTTAAAAATCAATTTTATTTTTTAAAATTGACATAATTGTTCTCAATTGTGAGCATTCACAATGTTGATTTTTTAAACTTCAACATATTTCCTCTAAATTTAAAAATATTTATTTTAAATTTATATCATTTATGTTATTATTAATAAAAATCAATTTATTAATATTTATACAAATATTATCTGTAGTAAAAAATGTACCAAGAGTTATTTTTAATAAATCCCTAAAATTTATTAAATTATATATAAATGGGTTGTGAAGAAATTGTATAACAAATATAGAAATAATTAAAAAGAATGTTAGTTTAGAAGAACTGGGGTTTTAAAAAAGAGAAATTTATTAAAATGACTAAAGTTCAAAATGAAGTTGCCAAAATGCCCAAAATCTCTCGGAAATTTGCAAAAATACCCCATTTTCTCGCGATTGGGTCCGCGATTGCGGACCCAGCCATTTGGCCCACGATTGGGAGGCTGCGAGTCCCACGATGCACACTCAGACATATCAATTTTGTGATAAGATTGTAAAACAAAATTGAAAAAATAAGAGATGTACCATAAATTAAATAGTTAACTATAAGAGTATAAATTGTAAATATTAAAAATATTTTATGTAGTATATATGATATATAATAAAATAATTAAATCAAAAAATATTCAATCTTTGGCTCATTTCGAAGGTATCGAAAAGACGACTACAATGGTGTAACTTGTTAAAATTAAAACGTATTTTAGTTAATATACGATTATATGTGTTAATTTGATAAATGTGTAAAATTAAAATTAGAAAAGTAAAAGGTATAAAGTAAACTAAATAAATAATTATAGAGGTATAAAATGTAAATTTCAATCAAAATTATCAAATTGATATGTAGTGTGCATCGTTGGACTCGCAACCTCCCAACCTTGGGCCAAATGGCTGGTTCCACGATCACGGGTCCAATCGCAAAAAAATAAGGTATTTTTGCAAATTTCCGGGAGATTTTAAGCAATTTGGCAACTTTATTTTGAACTTTAGTCATTTTAATAAATTTCCCTTTAAAAATTCTATAAAAATTGTATAAAAGTATAATTTATATTCAATTATTTATTTCATAATTATATTAATAATTAAAAGTGAGTATTACGAAAAAAATTATAAAATTGTATAAAATTAAAACACATTAAATACGAAAATCTTTAGATAAGTTATAGAGTTACGATATTTGATCAAAACCCTGTTATGTTAAAAAACTTCAAAGAAAGGTTTTTCAATAGTGCAAATTGCATATAAAAGTAACTTACTTTGTTCTAATTAGGGATGGTAACGTGGCGGTTCGGGGCGGGTATCCCCTTACCCGCCCCCGGTTGGAGCAAACCGGGTTTCCCGGCCCCGGCCGGGTCGGGTGGACCGGGTTTCCCACCAGGTCGGGTTAAATCACCATCCCTAATTCTAATTCCTATTTTGGATAACATACTTTTAAAACTTTTATTTTGGTACTTAAGATGAAAAGTTTCAAACATTTAAGTACCTGGACGACCGGTTTAACCCTTGATCGGTTAGCATGCTGACGTGACCGATGATGTGGCTTACAAGTCAGCATTATTTGTTGATGTGGCTAGTGATCTATATTTATTATATAAAACATATTTTTATTTTATTTTTTAGATTTTGGTTAAATAATTTAAAAATCTAATATATATATATATAGAGAGAGAGAGGGGAAAGTTCAAACGAGGAGCGCATCAATTTAAGAGAACGTGAGGAGCACTCCCATGCTTCTGATCATATATGATTTACAACCCTAAAAAATCGGATTTAACTCGAAAATTCGCGCAAAAGTGGCGCGAGGTGGTTCGCGAGGCGTGCAAGTCGCGGATCATTAATGATTCATAACTGCCAATCACATGTGATTCATAACTGTCAATTGCTCCTCCAGATCAGTTGTGAATCACATGTGATCCACAACTGCCAATCACATGTGATTCATAACTGTCAATTGCTCCTCACGTTCTCTTAAATTGGTACGCTCCTCGTTTGAACTCGCATATATATATATATATATATATATATATATATATATATATATATATATATATATATATATATATATATATATAGGGCTCTGTTGGTGCAAGTGTACACAGCTTTAATATTAAGATATATTTTTGGTACACATAAAATCACATCTCCATATTTATTTTGATGATTACAAAACACACCGCATTCTTTGTTATCTAATATTTTATCTGAGTGTGCAGCTTTTAAATAATCTCGATAATTTTATCTGAAGAATCCAAGACTGAAGATTTTCGTCGTTTTAATTTTAAAATGATAAATCACCCTAAAATAATATACCACTTGGATTTTTCTAATATTGTCTTTTTAAATAAACCAAGTCAGCTCTCCTCAACATCTTATCATCTTGCTGGATTTGTTTCTAGAAGAATCTGCGCTGCGTACTGTTTCCTCAACATTTTTCTGGCCGGTATACCGCGAAGGTACAGGCGGTATACCGCGACAGGCATGGTGTATATCTCTGATTGGTTGGAAGCAACTTTTGTCTGCACGGTATACCGCGAAGAATAGCCGGTATACCGCTGGTACAAGTTCACGGTATACCGCGAAGAATAGCCGGTATACCGCTGGTACAAGTTCACGGTATACCGCGAAGAATAGCCGGTATACCGCTGGTACAAGTTTACGTTCTGTTTTGCAGGGTTGACCTTCTCCTCTGCAGTGTACTTTTCTTCTGCACGGTATACCGCGAAGGATTGCCGGTATACCGCGAAAGGATTGCCGGTATACCGCGAGGGATTGCCGGTATACCGCGAAAGCCGTGGACTGTTGCTCATCCAGTATATATACATGCAACCTCCAGCATTCAAAGCTACCAATTTACAATAACTCCTCTCTGCATTTGATAAAGACTCTGCAGCCTCTTCTCTTGATAATTAAACTGTTAAAATTATAAAACACGTTTTTGAGTAAGAAATCTTGAGTTGATAGCAGATTAAAATCTCTCGATTAGTTGAATCAGCAACACAACTCAAGTGATCAAACTCTCTAAAAATTTCCAAGTGATAAACCTTATACAAGAGTGATTATTCATATTAAAATTATACCCTCTTGTAAGTGTTTGAATAGAGTGAGTGATCCACATAATCCTCTCAAAGAAGAGTGATTCGCGTTTGTTGTACTAAGGTTTGTGTTCTACCGTAAAGAACACGTTTTCTTATTGGATCTCCGAGAAGTGTTTTCTCGAGGTGGACTAGCCAACCGCGTGATTGGTGAACCACTTTAAAATTTCGGTGTCAAGTATTCTCTTTCCTTTATCTCTTTATTTTTTCCGCTGTGCTTTATTATATCTGTTTATATAAACTGCTTTGCATTTATATTTATTTATACAATCTCTGTGTATCTGTTTGTATTTATACTCTTCTGTATTGTACTATATTTACTCTGTATTTATTTACAAAAGAATTTTTGAAAGTAAGATTTTTTATAATACAACCTAACCCCCCCCCTTGGTTGTCCAACAATTGGTATCAGAGCAGGGCTTTCAAAATTTTTCTGCTTAAATTTTTTTTCTAAAATGACTCAACAAACTAATATTGTGTTTTTAAAACCTCCTTTGATAGATACTGAAAAGTTTGGCATTTGGGCCGAGCTATTTGAATGTCACGTGCGTGGCAAAAATCAAAAGATTTGGAACATAATTGAAAATGGGAACTTTAAACCCAAAATTGTTAAAGATGATGTTTTTATTGATAAACCTTTAGATGAATGGACTACTGCTGATGAATCTCATTTTTGTTTAAACTTTGAAGCTAAAAATATATTATATGCTACTTTAACAACTGATGAAATTGAAAGAGTATATACATATAAAACCGCTAATCAAATATGGGAAAGTTTAAATAATACTCATCGTGGAAACACGGAAGTTAAATCAAGTAAAGTAAATATTCTAGTTCACGATTATGAACTATTCGAAATGAAACAAGATGAGTCAATTGACTCAATGTTTAAAAGATTTAACCTTATTATGACTACTTTGAAAGGTTTGGATCGCACTTATCCTAACGAGGACTATATAAGGAAAATCCTACGAGCCCTTCCTTCGGAGTGGATGCAAAAGATAACATCTTTGGAAGACTCCCGTGACCTTTCCCTAATGAAGATAGATGACTTAATCGGAAATCTCAAGGTGCACGAAATTGCACTTAAAATTAATAAAGAAAGGGAGCAAGTTAAAAAGAAGTCAATCGCTCTCAATGTCTCAACACCAAAAGTCGAGAAGAAAAAGGAGAAAGCTAGCTCCTCAAAAGATCCTTCCGAAACTCTCGATGAAGTCGCCATGTTGGTAAGAAACTTTTCCAAGTTTTTTAATAATAATAAATTTTCTAACAATGGCAGATTTCAAAGAAACGGCAACTACCGTCGTGGTGGTGAAAACCGAAGTCGTAAGTTCCATAAACGAGACGAAAAAGTAAAGAAAAATGACGACTCAAGTGGTGACGATAAAGCTAAGCCAAAGAGAGGATTTTGCTACTCGTGTGGCGACAAAGATCATTACGCCAATGAATGTCCGAAAAAGAACAAGTACCAAAACAAGAAGGATAAAGCCTTCATTGGAGGCGCGTGGAGCGCGAGTGAAGAAGAAGATGACTATCAAGCCATTTGTCTTATGGCTGAAAGCGACAACGAGGTAAACACTTCTTATTCAAATTACGATAGTGATTATGATAGCGATAGCGAAAACAATCTTGAATTATTGCATGAATCGTTTCATAAAATGGCTAATCTTGCAAATAATTATAAAGACGAAATTGCTATGTTAAAAGAAACTGTAAATGCATGTAAAAAGGAAATAAATAATGTTAATCAAAAATCTGCAAATGATATGAATATAATTGCTAAATTAGAAACTAAATTAGGAGAAAAGGATTTTTGTAAATCTTGTGATGCTCTAAAGAAAGAAATTGCATTCTTAAATAAAAAGTCACATGAAAATATTATTTGTACAAAATGTGATATTCTTGAAAATGAAATTGCATGTTTAAAGACTAAATGTGCTTCATATGAAAAAGATAACATGTTAGCTAAAGCTTTTGAAAGTAGTAATGAAAAAGTTCTTAACATGCTTAATATGTCGAACCGTATAAATTGTAGAAAAGGTATAGGTTCAAATACATGTGTTGAAAAATGTAATTGCATGCCTATTAAAAGATGTTATGAACCACCTAAGTTTAATACACGAAAGCCGTATATGCAAAAACCTCCGTATGTACCTAAAATGCATAATGTAAATTATAATACGAGAAAACCGTATGCTCGCATGTATAACGATAAGTATTCTAAACCTAAAAATAATGCGAATATAAATGCTTGTTTTTATGTGTATGATAAATACAATCGCAAAATTAAAATGATAAATAAATGGATTCCAAAAGGAATGTTTAGTAATGATAATCCCGGTGGTATGCGTTTATGGTTTTAAATGTGTTATATATTATATATATATATATATATAGTTTAAATATGATATATTTTCTTGTATATATAAGTAATATATTGTTATATGTACTTTTGTTTATATATATATATATATACATACGTACTACATATATATATATTCTTTTTGATCTATTATATATATATATTTTGCTTAACTTTATATATATGTTGGTTGTTATCTTGAAACTAATTTACAAGGACCCACGAGAAATGGGGACCATAAAAGTTACATCTTTATTATTGTAGATAAACCTTGATATGGACTGGATACTCGATAGTGGTTGCACACGTCACATGACCGGAAACAGCAATCTTTTTTCATCATATAAGTCATGTGATGGTGGACAGGTAATTTTTGGAGGAAACTCCAAAGGAAATATAATTGGGAGTGGTACAGTTTCTTGCAATAATGTTAAATTTCTTGATGTGAATCATGTTGATAATTTGCATTTTAATCTGTTAAGTGTTCGCCAATTGTGTAAAAATGGTATAACTGTCGTCTTCGAAGAAGACTCGTGCAAAATCTTGAAAAATGGCAAAGTTCTTTTAACTGGTTCTGTGAAAGGAAATTTATATATTTGCAAAACTGTTGTATCTGAAAATGTATGCTTATCTTCTATTTATGATGTTTCTACTTTATGGCATAGACGTTTAGGTCACGCTAATCTAAGATTAATGCAAAACTTAAAAAATAAGGAGCTTGTGAGTGACCTTCCAAAATTAAAGTTTGATAATCATTTTTGTGATGCTTGTCGTGTCGGCAAACAACATCACGTTTCTCATAAATCTAAAAATGTTATTTCTACTCAAAGAGTTTTAGAACTTCTTCATATGGATCTTTTTGGCCCTATGGCGATTCAAAGTTTTGGAGGAAATTTTTACACTTTGGTTATTGTGGATGATTATTCCCGTTATACTTGGACTTTATTTTTGAGACATAAAAATGAGGCTTTTGAAAAGTTTAAAATTTTGGGAAAACGAATTCAAAACCAACAAGGTTGTACGATTGTTTCCATACGTACGGACCATGGACGAGAATTCGATAATGATATCCAATTTGGTGCCTTTTGTGATAAACATGGTATAACTCATAACTTTTCGGCTCCTCGAACTCCTCAGTCAAATGGGGTTGTTGAAAGGAAAAATCGAACGTTGCAAGAAATGAGTAGAACCATGCTAAACGAACATCAAGTTCCCCAAAAGTTTTGGTGTGATGCCGTTGCTACCGCAACCTATGTGCTAAACCGTGTCCTAGTTAGAAATATCCTAAATAAGACACCCTATGAACTTTACCGTGGTAGAAAACCTTCCTTAGCTCACCTGAAAGTTTTTGGTTGTAAATGCTTCATTTTAAACACCAAATCCTACTTAACCAAATTCGATGCCAAAGCCTATGAGGGAGTGTTCCTAGGTTACTCTTGGAATAGCAAAGCCTATAGAATTCTAAATAAGGAGACCATGGTTGTAGAAGAATCCCTAAATGTTAGCTTTGACGAGAGTCCTCCCAAACCAAGTGCACCCTTAGCAAATGACAATATCCGTGAGGGAGACGTCTTAGCACAACAACTTAGCAACTTGGATTTAGGTACCCAACCTTCCACAAATAATATTGAATCTAGTAATGCCCCTCCTTGCTTTATTCCACAAGGTATAGATGATCCTAACCTTAGAACCGCTCGAGGCCATCCCGTATATCAAATTATAGGTGACCTAAACCAAAGGACAACTAGATCACAAATCCATACCCATTGTGCTTTCCATGCCTTTATCTCAACCATAGAACCTAAAACCATAGATGAAGCTTTAGGAGATGAGGATTGGATAATGGCCATGCAAGAAGAGTTAAACCAATTTTCTAGAAATGATGTGTGGGACTTAGTTCCTTGCCCTAGTAGTCAAACCATTATTGGCACAAGATGGGTCTTCCGTAACAAGGTAGACGAGAACGGTGGAGTCACACGAAACAAGGCACGTTTAGTTGCCAAGGGGTACAATCAACAAGAAGGTATAGATTACGATGAAACCTTTGCACCGGTTGCAAGGTTGGAGTCTATTCGAATGCTTCTCGCTTTTGCAAATGCTAAAGATTTTAAATTATTTCAAATGGATGTTAAAAGTGCTTTCTTAAATGGTATTATAAATGAGGAGGTATACGTTTCTCAACCTCCCGGTTTTGAAAATTTTGAAAATCCGACACATGTTTATAAATTGAAAAAGGCGCTTTATGGTTTAAAGCAAGCTCCGCGTGCGTGGTATGATAGATTAAAAACCTTTCTAATTGTTAGTGGTTATATCATGGGTAAAATAGACAATACTTTATTTGTGAAATATGATCAAAATGATATTGTAGTTGTGCAAGTATATGTTGATGATATTATTTTTGGTTCCACTAATGAAAAACTGTGTAATGAATTTTCTGCGAAAATGACAAGCAAGTTTGAAATGAGCATGATGGGAGAGTTAAAATACTTCTTAGGATTGCAAATCAAACAATGTGAAACTGGTATTTTTATTAGTCAATCTAAATATTGTAAAGATATGTTGAAAAAGTTTAACTTTGAAAATGTCAAACCCGTTGAAACTCCAATGACCACAAACTTACAATTATCTCGTGACGAGGAGGGAAACGATTTTAATGAAAAGATTTATCGTGGTATGATTGGTAGTTTATTATATTTAACTGCTAGTAGACCTGATATTATGTTTAGTGTATGTTTATGTGCTCGTTTTCAATCTTCACCTAAACAAACTCACTATGAAGCTGTCAAGCGTATTTTTCGATATTTACGAGGTACTACTAATCTTGGCTTATGGTATGCAAAGAAACCCGAGTTAGAAGTAACGTGTTTCACCGATTCCGATCTTGGTGGATCTATTGTTGACCGAAAAAGTACTAGTGGGGTATGTGCCTTTATAGGTCTCTCACTTGTGTCTTGGTTCTCCAAGAAACAACAATCCGTAGCGTTGTCTACTACCGAAGCGGAATATGTAGCCGCCGCAAGAGCGTGTGCTCAAGTCCTTTGGATGAAACACACCCTTACCGATTTTGAGGTACATCTAACCAAAATTCCTATTATGTGTGATAACTCAAGTGCCATAAACTTAAGTAAAAATCCTGTTTTACATTCTCGTACAAAACATATTGAATTGAGACATCACTTTTTACGAGATAATGTTCAAAAAGGCCAAATCGTGCTTGAAAAGGTTGATTCGGAAGATAATTTGGCCGATATTTTTACTAAAGCTCTTAACAAAAAGGCTTTCTTTAAATTAAGACTTGGTTTAGGCATGCTTGAGTATAACCCTTGAGAAAATGCTAACTCTCAAGTATTGCATATTTTAAGGGGGAGCATCTTTCAAGGGGGAGCATAGCGTCTTTCCTAACCCTTTTTGCTTCGACAAAAGGGGGAGAGAAACCGAGTATGCTCTCCTGTTTAGCGTGTGTTTGTCATCATCAAAAAGGGGGAGATTGTTGGTGCAAGTGTACCCAGCTTTAATATTAAGATATATTTTTGGTACACATAAAATCACATCTCCATATTTATTTTGATGATTACAAAACACACCGCATTCTTTGTTATCTAATATTTTATCTGAGTGTGCAGCTTTTAAATAATCTCGATAATTTTATCTGAAGAATCCAAGACTGAAGATTTTCGTCGTTTTAATTTTAAAATGATAAATCACCCTAAAATAATATACCACTTGGATTTTTCTAATACTGTCTTTTTAAATAAACCAAGTCAGCTCTCCTCAACATCTTATCATCTTGCTGGATTTGTTTCTAGAAGAATCTGCGCTGCGTACTGTTTCCTCAACATTTTTCTGGCCGGTATACCGCGAAGGTACAGGCGGTATACCGCGGCAGGCATGGTGTATATCTCTGATTGGTTGGAAGCAACTTTTGTCTGCACGGTATACCGCGAAGAATAGCCGGTATACCGCTGGTACAAGTTCACGGTATACCGCGAAGAATAGCCGGTATACCGCTGGTACAAGTTCACGGTATACCGCGAAGAATAGCCGGTATACCGCTGGTACAAGTTTACGTTCTGTTTTGCAGGGTTGACCTTCTCCTCTGCAGTGTACTTTTCTTCTGCACGGTATACCGCGAAGGATTGCCGGTATACCGCGAAAGGATTGCCGGTATACCGCGAGGGATTGCCGGTATACCGCGAAAGCCGTGGACTGTTGCTCATCCAGTATATATACATGCAACCTCCAGCATTCAAAGCTACCAATTTACAATAACTCCTCTCTGCATTTGATAAAGACTCTGCAGCCTCTTCTCTTGATAATTAAACTGTTAAAATTATAAAACACGTTTTTGAGTAAGAAATCTTGAGTTGATAGCAGATTAAAATCTCTCAATTAGTTGAATCAGCAACACAACTCAAGTGATCAAACTCTTTAAAAATTTCCAAGTGATAAACCTTATACAAGAGTGATTATTCATATTAAAATTATACCCTCTTGTAAGTGTTTGAATAGAGTGAGTGATCCACATAATTCTCTCAAAGAAGAGTGATTCGCGTTTGTTGTACTAAGGTTTGTGTTCTACCGTAAAGAACACGTTTTCTTATTGGATCTCCGAGAAGTGTTTTCTCGAGGTGGACTAGCCAACCGCGTGATTGGTGAACCACTTTAAAATTTCGGTGTCAAGTATTCTCTTTCCTTTATCTCTTTATTTTTTCCGCTGTGCTTTATTATATCTGTTTATATAAACTGCTTTGCATTTATATTTATTTATACAATCTCTGTGTATCTGTTTGTATTTATACTCTTCTGTATTGTACTATATTTACTCTGTATTTATTTACAAAAGAATTTTTGAAAGTAAGATTTTTTATAATACAACCTAACCCCCCCCCCTTGGTTGTCCAACAGGCTCTTCTTTTGTTAACCGTCTAATTAGTGTTAACCATATTAACTAATCTGGACCATTAATCATCAAAATCAATGGCTAAGATTAAAAGCATTTTTTAATTCATAATTAAAAAAAACACACGGCTGATTTCATTTGCAGCATATATGCATAGGGTTATTATTGTCATTTAACAAATCTGGATAACTATCAGATAAGGAAACAATTAACCCAATCCCTACATTTAAGGACCTGATAACTCATATCTACTCTCTCTCCAATCTCGATTGCAGGGCGCCTCTTTTGTTTGCATCTCACAGAAAATATCTTCTTCAATCTCCGCCATATCTCTCCACTAATAACCACTGCAACAAATCCACCATCACCACTGTTTTCTCTGCAAAATTATGCCTACTGCCGCCAGTGATCATACTTTTTACTCTTCATAAGTTCCTAAATCTGAATCCAACAATGGAGATCTACGATAAGCACCGCCTTATGTTACCGTTCCTCTGCGTTTCGCTTCTTTTGTTTTCTCTCTACACCAGAAGACGACGTCGTTCACCTCCGGTGATCACGGACATTGTTCGTAGTATCAATAGTAATGATCACGGTACCAGCGTTCAAAACCTAAAATCTCACGATTGGAGCCCTGATAATTCCTTGCTGCTTGAGATTTTGCCGGTTATTTTGGAGGAGAATCAGGCGACGAATGACAGTGAGACTACGGCGGTTGGGGATGAGGAGTGCGGGAAGAAGAAGAAGAAGAAGAAGAGAAGAGGGAGGGAGGAGGAGATTAGGTTGAGCCGTTGGATGGTTCTTGAAGTGCATATATGCAATTCTAAAAAGTGCATATATGCAATTCTATGATGTGCATATATGCAGTTTTAAAAGCATATATGCACTTTTAAATGCATATATGCACTTTTTTGATCTTCATATATGCAACTGATGTGCATATATGCACATACACTGTGCATATGATTATTTGTCATGTTGGTTTGATTATTGTTATGGATACACGCTATTTTGTTTATGTGCATATGTGCATATATGCAAGTTTACACAATGTATGGTTGTGCATATATGCAAGTTTACATAGATTTATGGTTGTGCATGTATGTAATTTTACATATATTTATGGTTTACACAGATGTATGGTTGTGCATGTATGCAATTTTACATAGATTATGGTTTACACATAGTTATGGTTGTGCATATATGCAATTTTACGTAGATTTATGTTTGTGCATATATGCAATTCTATGATGTGTATATATGCAGTTCTAAGGTATGCATATATGCAGTAATAATATGTGCATATATGCAATTCTATGATGTGCATATATGTAGTTTGAAATCGTGCATCTATGCAAAAAAACGTGAAAAGAATCTATGGAACGTGAAGATGAAGATTATGTTTGAAAATGGGTTTTAGATGATTAAAATTATCATTAATAATTACCAAAAATGAAAATTGGTTTTAAAAGATTAAGATTGTCATTAATAACTACCAAAAATATCTTGTGCATGAAATTAGGAAAGTAAATAACCCATAAATAATTAAAATTCTGAAATTACTAAACTATCCCTATCAAACCAGTAACCTATCTTGATTCCTATTGGTCCAAAAAAATTAACATGGTTAACACTAATTAGACGGTTAACAAAAGAAGGGGACCACATATATATATATATATATATATATATATTTGTTAATCACTCATTTAGTGTTAACCGTGTTAACTAATCTAAACCATCAATCTTAGTAATCAATGGTCTAGATTAAATGAATTATTTTAAAATTTAATAAATGAAAAACTGTGTAATTAAATGAAGTGCACATATGCATAAGGGCAAATCGGTCATTATGATAAAAAAGGATTTGGAATAGATAAGGAAGGATCCCATCCCTTTCCAACTTTCACGTCCCTTTCCAACTTTCACGTCCCTTTCCAAACAAGATACCCCATTTCTACTGAAAGAGAGATATTCAAAGCTTTTTCATCCAAGCCTCTTTCCCACACAACTTTAAAGAAAATACCATTATTTAACAATGGGAAAATCAGAAATCGGAAATCTGGATTCTTCCTGTAATCTTTGCTTGATGATCTAAACCTGTTTTCGTGCCTGAATCCTTTGTTTATTCTTGTTTTCATTTCAGATCTGGTTATTGTTTCTAGGGTTCTTATTGGGTTTTATGGAGGCGGCTTCAAAAATAGAGGATCCAAATTCCAAGTGATCCTGGTGATTCCATTAGTTTGAATTTGATTTGTGAGGATGTGGATAAAATTTGCAATGATTCGATTAACAATCCAACAACTGGAATTTTGTTTAATTCCCCTCTTCTTGACATTTCGAACTGTGTGGCGGAAGTGGTTAAACGTGTGAAGAAATCGACTGCTGGCTCCTCCAAGGCTGAGAAAATTTCCCTTCCTGACAAGATTAACAACAATCTAGTTGTGGGATTCCAATCTCAAAAACGATTACGAAGAATATATATGCAATTTCGATACGTGCATATATGCAATTTCGATATGTGCATGCATATATGCAGTTCTAAGGTATGCATATATGCAGTACTAATATGTGCATATATGCAATTATATGATGTGCATATATGCAGTTCTAAGGTATGCATATATGTAACTATATGATGTGCATATATGCAGTTCTAAGGTAAGCAGTTCTAAGGTATGCATATATGCAGTACTGACATGTGCATATATACAATTCTATGATGTGCATATATGCAGTTCTAAGGTATGCATATATGCAGTACTAATATGTGCATATATGCAATTCTATGATGTGTATATATGCAGTTTTAAATTGTGCATATATGCAAAAAAACATGAAAAAAATCTTTGAAACGTGAAGATGAAGATGAAGATTATGTTTGAAAATAGGTTTTAGATGATTAAGATTATCATTAATAACTACCAAAAATGAAAATGAGTTTTAGAAGATTAAGATTATCATTAATAACTACCAAAAATATCTTGTGCATGAAATTAGGAAAGTAAATAACCGTTAAATAATTAAAATTCTAAAATTCCTAAACTACCCCTACCAAACCAGTAACTTATCTTAATTCCTATTGGTCTAAAAAAGTTAACACGGTTAATACTAAATGGACGGTTAACAAAAGAAAGAGACCCTATATATATATATATATATATATATATATATATATATATGTGTGTGTGTATGTGTGTATATATATATATATATATATATGTGTGTGTGTGTGTGTGTGTATGTGTGTGTGTCTGTATATATATACGTACATATAGGGAGGTTCAGAAGAAAACCTCAAATAAATGAAAAACTAAAAAACACTTTATCGACCGTTGGATTAGATGATCTGATGAATGTGATTAAACAGACGGTTACAACAATATTAATTAAATTAAAAAAACCTCACCCCTCTATTTTTTATTCGAAAAAAGACAAAAAATAAACAAATTTCGAACGAAATAAATTACACCAAATAAACGACTATATTCTTCTCGTTAATTTGACATCCATATTGATATACTTTTTCATCCTTTTTTCGTGGTTTTCCGGTTTTCCATTTATTTAGGGTTTTCCCCTGAACCTGGCCCTATATACATAATACACAAATACAAAGGTATCATTACACCACGAAGATTACGACCAGCCTTTCCAGTCACCATCTCCGGTAACATCTCTGACCAACATCTTCGTCCATCGTCTCCTGTCACCATCTCTAGCTTTCTCCTTTAACAAGTACTCATAATTATTACCAATCAAGAACTTTCACAGATCCAATTTACCTTCAAGAAATTAAACTTCCTTCTCTCTGTAATACATGTAAACCAATCAATCAAACAAACAATGGAGCACAACCACAAATAAAAATCTCTCCGGAAATTGAAGTGAAAAAACATCAATGGATCAACATCAAGAACAAGTTCTAGAAACAAAATAAAAAATAACCCAGATACAGGATCTGGAAACCATTCCTCTTCGACATCAAAAGCAAGAACCTTTGTCTTCGAAATCGTCTTTATAAACCCAAATTAAATCGTGTTTGAAATCGTCTTCAAGAAACCTGCAAAAACCAAACTTGAATCTAAAATCGAAACCCAGAGTGGTTGTTCAAGAAGTAGAGGAGGGTGGTTGTCCAAATCGCAAAAACCAGATCTGAAAATGAAACACAGATCTGCTAGAATCAGATTCGAAAACATAACTTGAATCTGAAATCGAAACCCATATCTGTTAGCCAAACTTGAATTGGAAATTTTGAATCGGAAACCTTCAAAAACTAAACTTGAATCGGAAACCTTCGAAAACCTTGATTTGTTGGCCAAACTTGAATCAAAAACCTTCGAAAACCAAACTTGAATCTAAAACTGAAGGGCCGACGACGTTGAAGACCGGAGAAGGGGAGACGATGTCGGCAAGGGAAAACAACTTTAATAACCGGTACTCTAAGTGAGAAGATAGAGAATATCGTGGGAAAAGTTAAGTTTCTATAACCTTGGGGGTTAATTTGTAAATTCTTGGGAGAGGGTATAAAACCCTTATTTTGGCACAAAACCCTAGATGTTGCTATCTTCTTTTAGCGGCTGAGTGAGAGAGAGAGAGAGCTAGAGTAAGGAAAGAAATTGGCTGCCATTAGTGAGTTGGAAGAAATCAAGGAAGGTGCTGATTGGGAATACTTCAGAACCTAAGTCTCCAAGGTAAGCTACCAGTCTTGATTCCTCTTATTGCACCTGGATGTATTTCTTTCTCAACATAAATTGTTTAGATACTTTTGGGGGATTAATGGAAGGGTTTTGATGAAAAGAAGGTTGTTGGTTAGTTAATCTTGTTGTATTAAACTTTGATGTTCATTTTTGGGTGTCGAAAAGAGAACCATTAGGTTTGGGAGTTAAAATCGATTGATTCGGGGTCGTAGCAGACGCACCCAGTTTTGGCATGTATCCGGGTGGGGATTTCCGGACCGGCTGGTTTCCAGATAGGTTCCGGATGAAACCGGAGTGTAGGTGTCCGGACGACACTTGGTTTCCGGATAGGACCCCGGATACTGAAGTTTCCTGTAACACCCCGCTTACCACGACACAATATTGTCCGCTTTGCCCCACTGGCTCACGGCTTTGTTCTTGGCGACCTGGCAAGGACTTCGCAAGGACTTCCCAGGAGGTCACCCATCCTGGTACTACTCCCACCAAGCACGCTTAACCACAGAGTTCCCAAGGAACCCACATGCTTGTGGCTCCAAAACGCGTTGTGTCTGGTAAGGCCAATGTTTACTAATATACCCAGCATCTCTCCTGCCCTCTAAAGGACGTGGGATATGCCTAAGGTGTTACACACACCCCCCCTTAGGGACTCATCGTCCTCGATGAGGTTTGCCCCACCATCCCGAACGGCACAGGAGTGGCTCTGATACCATTTGTAACACCCCACTTACCACGACACAATATTGTCCGCTTTGCCCCACTGGCTCACGGCTTTGTTCTTGGCGACCTGGCAAGGACTTCGCAAGGACTTCCCAGGAGGTCACCCATCCTGGTACTACTCCCACCCAAGCACGCTTAACCACAGAGTTCCCAAGGAACCCGCATGCTTGTGGCCCCAAAACGCGTTGTGTCTGGTAAGGCCAAGGTTTACTAATATACCCAGCATCTCTCCTGCCCTCTAAAGGATGTGGGATATGCCTAAGGTGTTACACACATATTGTAACGCCCCAAAATCCGGGCCAATTTAAACCTCGAGTTACAACAGGTTATGATAACAAAACTTCAACTTATATAGATAGCAAAGGAATTAACCATCAAGAGTGTAATTACAATACATGATACTTCGAATAACCTATCAATCTAATCATGTCACTATAATCAGATTAATTGAGTTATCTAAGCTATCCTCCAAAAATCTCCTCTTTGGTAAATGCCACTTCTGCTACTCCAAAAACACTCGTCCCACAACCCTTTATTTGCCCGAGCCTGAACCTGGGAAGAAAAACATTATATGAAACGATTAGGCCAACGCCTAGTGAGAACATTCATTTCAATAATGACATTTGCAAAATCAATGTAAACAAGTTATAACAAACCTGGTTACTCCTTTTCTTACCACCCGTATAACTCTATTCCCTTACACAATTTTATCCATTCCCATGACTATGACTGACAACAAATCCATCAGCATATCATACCCCAGAGCCACACTACGAATCTTCAAAGATTCTAGATCAATGCTCTCCACCAATAAATCGCGATTACACACGCCCATTTATCAGTAAGGAAGCAGAGATTACAAGTACTTATGTCAACCTCACTCTCTTCCTTAGAAATCAGGAATAACGATTAATACCACACGCCTATTCCATGATTTCCCCCACACACTGGAATAACGATTAAACAAGTAATACCACACGCCTATTCCATGTGATTACCGAACTTTAGTGCCTATGGATCCATTACACTTTACTAGTGTATATACATAACAACATATTCTAGAATCTGCTTACCAAAATCTGTAAACTGACTCTTTTTATCCAACTCCCGGTATTCCCATCTCCCGGTATCCCCCAACTCCCGGTAGTCAACAGTACCGGGACTTCCCCGGAACTCATAAGTACCGGGACTCTATTGTACCGGGACTCTATTATACCGGGACTCTATTATACCGGGACTTTATTGTACCGGGACATTCAACTTCCGGTACTTTTGATCATATCGGGACTATACCGGAACATTTTAGTACCGGGACTACGTTCAGTTCATTTCTAAAAGTCCACAAATCGACTTAACTTGTGAAATTAGTTCAATCTATGTATTCCATTCAGTCCTTAGTCAATTTATACAGCTATATCAAGATCAATATAACTTAAAAACCCTGATTTGTACAATGAATCGAATGAACTCACCTTATGTTTTGCGAAACCGACTTCTGCACAATGTAAGAACTTCAATCTTTTGTTCTAAATTTGATTATGATGCAGCAAATCTATCCAAAACACAATTTCATTACAATTTAACATCAACAACAAATCTATTAACAAGCTTGCATTAATTTACTTACCAAATCAATGAACTAAGCTTGTTTCTCTTCTTTCTCTTTGTTTTCTTTCTCTGAAATCTTTTCTGCTTCTTACCGACTCTCAAACAGGGAAATGAGATAATATCTCATTTCCTGAACCCTTTTTATCCATACATACTTTTGTTTAACAATAAAACACACCCTCAAGTTTCATTAATCCCACAATTGACACCAAACCTTAATTCCTTGTATTTTAACCCTATTGAATTATAAAAATACAACATAACCCAAGGTTTAATCCAAAATACAATTAAATCCCAATTCTCATTAAAATATTAATAACGAAAATTCAGGATGTTACATTTCCGGATGGAGCGTCCGAGGGAGGTTACCGGATACGTCCGGATAATTGTGACTACCCGATACGTCCGAATAGCTGTCCGGGTGGAGTCCCGGATAGGTCCGGACAGTTGGGTCCTGTTAGTTCAATCCGGGTAGAAGGGGTGTCGACTGAGGTCAGGGAATAGTTCAGTAGTTGGGAAAATGTCTGGTTATGTAACTCATCTCACTCATTTCCATTTCTTTTCGCCTAGGTTGTCATCTCAAAGACTTGAAGAGTAAGTAAGGACCCCGAGCAAGAACAAGTGAGTTTTCTAACTAAATACCTGTTTTAACGTGGTTTCAAAAGTAAGGAATGTTTATGAAATGTTATGTTTATGATGCATGATGTTGTGTGTTTGGAAAATTAGTTTGAAGTGTATGCATACATTGTCAATAGATGTAAGATAGCCAAGTCAGGGGGTGTGTCCCGCCAGTACTCATACCGGGGGGGGGGGGGGGGGTGTCTCGTTCATGCCATGGGAGGTGTGACCCAATAAGGCGGTGTGAGACTGACACGTTGTCACTACCTAGTGACTTCAGTGTGCCACTTACATGCGCAGTTTACGTGAAAGTTTATTGTTTACAGCTGTCGGTTATAATTGTTATGAAATGTTTTAAATATTTGTTAATGAAATTGTTGCCAGTAGAGGGAGCTCACTAGACCTCATGGTCTAACCCTCGCTTTTCCAAACTAAACCTTTTCAGGGAAGCCGTTAGTAGGAAACTCTGGGAAGGGCAAGGAGAAGAGTTAAAGAGAGGATGCTTTTAGTCGATAGCTATTTTTTCATTTATCCTTTAGACTTTCAGTTTGTATTCTCAGTTGTGTATAGGTTGCTTCCGCAAACCTAGTTTTGAGACAGTTGTATTTGAGTAAATTTTGAGACCCCTTTGGGCTAGTTGATTTATATTTAATGTTATGCTTTATATTTTGTTTGGGCTGTTACAACAACGTTACGTTTCATTTTTAGGTGCTGCTGTGTTTTGAGATGTTTGGAGGAAATGTTTTGGAAATGAAAAATTGGCTAATTCCAAGTCATTGTCTTATTTTCATGTCATCATTAAAATATTACACGTCATTTAAATTTTTTAACGACAACCAAATGAAATATATTAATACCCACCAAAACTACAAAATCCACCCATGAGGGTAAACCAAAACAGCATCAGCACAGCGAAATAAGACGAAATAAGAAAAACCACAGCCCACTAAACAAGCTTATGAAACAGAAAAACGAAGCCTCAGACCTGTTGATCATCCACCATCCCCATCATTTTACCCCTTGTCTTTCCTTCACCATCATTAACTGCTATCTTATTTTTACTTCAGAGTTTTTGTTATCACCAAACTTTTGTTTACTTATATTTTGAGTATCAAACAAATTCAGATTTGAATGTTTTACACGAATTACATAAATGAATGACCGATTTTGTACTTTTTATGATCCAGATGATTTAATTGTATGACACTTTTATATGAATTAAATATCCTTCTTGCTACAAAAATATGAAGAAAGAAATTTATAAATTTCATTCTTGAGCATCGTTAAAATAATGCATGTGTTCCTCCTTTTTCATGTTACATCCAAATAAGTAACATGAATCCATTTTGATTTTTGATGTTTTAAAAATATTATAAATGTATTATTTTTTTACAATAATACAAAAAATTGCATTTGAATTGTGCAAATAGATATCTTATGGTATAATTGTTCCAATTGCTATGTTATATTATATAGAATAGATAAAATGAGAGGGGGGTAGAAGTTTCTAAAACTCCATATTTAAAAGATAAAAATAATATTTTGTTAAATGTAATGAATATTTTAATAATATAGTTTTATAAAAATAATATTTTGTTAAACCACGGCGACTATCTTGTAATAACCGAGGTCTTTATTTGAGAAGAATAAGTTTTGTTGGGAATGTTGCAAAATTTTAAGTTTAGAGGCTGATTTGTAAATATTGTAGGAGAGTATAAAAACTCTCAATTTGGGCACAAAACCCTAGGTGCTCATTATTTGCTCTTATTGTTGGCGGCTTAGAGAGGTAGCAGGGAAGAGAGAAATCAACTTCAATCTACAAATTGGGAAGAAGAAGTGGAAGATTTGATTCTAGTCTGCATCAATTCATATCAGGTAACCTCTTATTTCAATCCTTGTCCATGGATTTCTGCTGGATTGAATTGTTGGAGTTTTTGGGTTAAAAGTTGAAGATGATGCTCTAAGAGGAGGATTAGGCATCATCTTTGTGTTTAAGTAGCACTGGATTTGTAAGGAAAGAACTAAGTAAGTTTATGATGTTGTTTTATCTCAAATCGTTTGGTTAAGAGCTTGTTAGCAGATTTCATCCCTAAAAATGTCACAGACCGCCGTCCGGGTAATCTATGCAAGTGCCCGGACAAAGTGTCCGGATAGGATGGATGTCCGGATAGTATAGTTGTCCGGGAAGGGGAGTCCGGATAGTAGGGTACCCGGTATGTATCATCCGGACAGTGTGTTGTCCGGTAAGTGGCGTCCAGATAGTTGTGTCCGAAAAGTTTGGTTAGTTAGTATCCGGTCAGCTTATTTTATCCACTTACTCAGGTATCCCATTTGAAGGTCAGAAGTAAAGAAAGAAGAGTTGTTAAGAGTACCAGGTGAGTTTTTCTAACTAAAAATACGTGTTTTAAAACGTGTTTTCCGAAGTAAGTAAATGAGTAGAAATGCCATGTTTTATCACATGATTTTGCTTGTATGAAAGTTTATTTAAGGCAGTGTGAGACTGACACGTTGTCACTTCCGAGTGACTTCAGTGTGCCATTTACATGAGTTGAGTTATCTGAAAGTTTTGTTTTAAATATGTTATATTTGAAAGTTGCAAACTGTTTTAAATGCATGTTATCAAACTGTTGAGGGAGCTCACTAGACCGCATGGTCTAACCCTCGCATTTTCCAAACTAAACCTTTTCAGGGAAGCAGATAGTAGGGAGCTCCGGTAAGAGTCAAGAGAAGAATTAGAGACCGGACGCTTCTAGAGATAGTGCTACACATTCACTTTTTTAGACTTTATTCATTCTCAGTTGTGAATAGGTTGATTCCGCCAACCTAGATTTTGAAGACAGTTGTAATGGAAATCTTGAGACTGATTTTGGGATGTTTTTATATTAATCTGAATGTTATGCTTTATTTTGGTTTGGGTGGTTACAATTGGTATCAGAGTCGTAGTTTAAGAGATTTAGGTGACCGGACGGGCCTAGACTTAAACCGTGGGAGTAGAAATCACAACTGAGAATCAGGAATGCGTTAGGAGGACACTATCACAAGTATAGACTAATAGGGTAGCGAAGACAGTCATGTAAGGTAGGTTCGGGATTACACCTGGCCAGTGTAATTGCGAATTTACAGGTACATGTATGTGCTTAAATCGCCTTATTATTCCTGAGCAGTAGTCTTAAGTAATTTATCTTGGCATGTTCCAGTATTCCAGAATGTCTGAAAGAACCTTGAGGAGTAGATCCATGCCCGTAGTGGGTACAACTCCAGTTGTGGGAGAGATTCGCGTGGTGGAGATCTTTGAGGAGGGACCGATGAATCCTCAAAGTCGAGCGGCCACCCGTGGAAGTGACGGAGGCCGGGGAAGAGAACGAGGCAGACCACCGTTGTGAGCTGTCTCACAGGCGATTGGGGCTGGTGTGGCAACCCGAGGAAGGAAAAAGATGTCAACCACCCGCCGAGCTAAGAGCGTGGGAGCGCCTGAAGTACGTGAACCTTTGCATCAAGAAAGTACCGCTTCGGTAGGCGGAGGAAGCCAGTCAGACAGCCTGGGGGGAGACCGAAACCAAGCTTTTGTGACTGAGGAGAAGTTTACGGCTGAGATGGGTAAATTACAGGAGACCTTGCAAGCGTTGATGGAAAATCAGATCAAGACTACGTCCGAGGGACGAACTAGAAGTGGGAACAAGACGAGGACTGAGTCATCTAGCCTACCTCCGACTGTGGTGGGAGATCATTCTTTATCAACTCCAGTTGTGGCTCATGAATCGAAGACAGCGAAGGGATGTACCTTTAAGACGTTTGCATCGTGTAAGCCTCCGACTTTCAGCGGAGAGCGCAATCCAGTTTTAGCTTTGAGGTGGATACGCGAGATGGAGTTAGCTTTCGACACGAGCAAGTGTGTCGAGGAAGACAGAGTGTTGTTTGCCATGTCTATGCTGAAGGCAGATGCTATTTTCTGGTTGGATATCGAGACGGGAGGTAAGGGTTCTGAAATCGCTAAGACAACTACCTGGGAACTGTTCACAAAGAGATTCAAAGCTCAGTTCTGTCCAGTGGCGGACGTTATGTAATAACCCAGTTTCAGAAGGATTAAAAGTTTGGTGGTAAATGTGTAAAAATGGAAAGTTTTATACAAAGGACTTATTTGAAAAGTGTGGAAAATATATATAGGGGCAGATCCCTAGGGTTTTGGTCGCTGCTACTGTTTATGCTGCATTGTTGGCGGCTGAAGGGGGAAATGGAGGGACAGTGAAAGGAAATCTGGGGCATCGATTCTTCCTTGTGGGGAGACTCCGATTTGGTAAGTAATGATCTCTCATGTTATTATTCCGTATTAAAGCTATTTAGGAAAGCTAAGAGTTGTTCAAGTTCCATGTTTTAGCTGGGTTTGTTGGATAAGAACACTGTGGAGAGTTTTAGTTCCCGATTGGGATTGTAATCTAATGAAATCAATGGACTAGGAACTTGTGTTGTCTAAGGAGTTACAATAGAACAATTTGGGTAAGAATGCTGTGTTAAAATCTCAGCTTACTGGACTCCCTAGGAAGAATTCGAGTGTTGAATCGCATAAGGTTCGTCCCTGTTCGGGGTACCGGGAGTTCGGGGTAGCGGGACTGTTGGTTTGGGCTTCGCTTGGGCTTCGTTTGTCAGGCCCGTAGTGTCTAGCCATTGGATCGACGTGTTTAGAATTTAGCTTAAGTCTCTTGAATAAAAGGGATCCAATATGTTATAGATGGGCCTAAATGAGTTATTTGCGACCAAATTAAGAGAGGGACTTAGGATCAGAATTGGAGACGTGCCTAATTGAATTATGAATTAATTCTTAGGTGTACCAGCGTAACAAGACAAGAGGCTAAGAAGAAGATTGCTTTTCAGGTGAGTTCCCTAAACCCTTTTTACGACGCGAAGTGATAAATGTTTCTTTTACTGAGTATGGTTTATCGAGCATGAAAAGTATGAATTGATTTGCATGACTTTCACGAATGATCTTATCTTAAATGAAAGAGATGTTTAGCATGACATTATGAAAGATATGATTTATGAAAATCCTATTTTACATGTTTGCATGAACATATGTGTACACTATGTGGAGTCGGTCTGCACTGTGGGATCAAAGAGAGGTTCTCGAGGTCTTAGGACTCTTGGTTATGTATGATAGACCGGTAGGATGGAATTTGTTTTCATCCTATTCGGTAGAGGGGAATCCGCGGGGATTCCAAGTGGCGAGAAGGGAGTCTGCTGGGGCCCTGATCGCAATATGTTATGTGATCCACAACACAGTGCAGCACCATGATTGATGATGTGTTACAGATTATTTATAAATCTTTAAAATGTTTTCCAACTGTTTATATATGTTGTTTTTGGAGGGAATTCACTAGACCTTTTGGTCTAACCCTCGCTTTCAAAACTAAACCATTTTCAGGTAAGCGTACAGCAAGTTCTTCTAATAAGGACTAGGGGAGGAGGCAAAGAGAACTTATAGCTTAGAGAGGCTCCAGATTATGTTTTGTTTTATTGATTAGATAGTACTCGGCTGTAAGTTTAGAGACTTCCGCTGTAATGCTCTGTTTAGTATGCTTAATGATGATGTAAAGACAAGTTTAACTAAGAAATTTTGAATGCTTATGATACATTTTGTTTGTTATGAAAAGTGGGACGTTACACGTTAAGAAGCTCGAGGAAGAATATCTGGGATTAGAGCAGGGGACGATGTCAATCCAAGAGTATACGTCGAAGTTCATTGAGAAAGCTCGGTTTGCTGAACTGTATGTGCCTACCGAGGAGAGGCGCCTAGAGAGATACATATGGGGGCTGAAGAGTAGCGTGAGGGAATTGGTGCAGGTGAAAGGTCCAATTACTTTTCAGGCTGCGGTAGATACTGCAGACCTCACAGAAAAAGAGAAGAATAGGCAGATGACAGAGAGAGTTGGAGACAAGCGGAAATGGGAAGGACCGAATCGCGATGTTAAGAGGCCGAGTGCACCTTAACCCGAGCTGAGGGCGGGATTCAGATCAGGAGAGAAACCTTGTAGCAAGTGCAACCGAATGCATAAGGGGGAGTGTTTGGCGGATAAGGAAGGATGTTTCAAGTGTGGGAAAACAGGGCACATGGCTCGAGACTGTCGCAGTTCGAGGTCATGCTATCAGTGTGGTTCGCCAGATCATGTCAAGATGGAATGTCCGCAGTTAAAAAGGGGATATGCTGGGGGTTATGGCAGTAGTGGTGGAGGAAGAGATGGAGATAGAAAGGTTTAGCCTGCTCGCGCGAAGGCGAGGGCTTTCCACATGTCGGCAGAGTAGGCGGTGAACACGCCTGATGTGGTGGCAGGTACCTTCCCTATTGACTCGACTTTTGCTAAAGTATTGTTTGATTCGGGCGCCAATCGTTCGTTTGTGTCACCTAATTTTATTCGAAAATTGCAAGTGAAACCCAAGAGGTTGAACTTCGGGTTTGAGGTAGAAGTGGCAGATGATAGTCGAGTCCGGGTGAAAGAGGTCTATGAGGGGTGTAGCATAGACGTAGACGGTCATTCGTTTTCTTTGCGTTTGTACCCTATGGGAATGGGGGAGTTTGATGTGGTTCTAGGAATGGATTGGTTAGCGGAGAACGACGCTAGCATAGTGTGTAATAAGAAGTTGATTCGTATCGCCTTGCTTGATAAAAAGGAAGTAGTAATCTATGGAGATCGTCGAGATAGGAAGTCGTGTATGATATCCATGTTGAAAGCTAGGCGATGTTTGGGGAAGGGATGGCTGGGGTATTTAGCTTACGTGTTAGATGCTAAGAAAGAGAAGAAAGAAGTAGGAGATGTGCCTATAGTCAGCGAATACCTGGAAGTATTTCCGGATGACTTGATGAGTCTGCCCCCAGATCGTCAAGTAGAGTTCATAATAGATTTGATACCTGGGGTGGCACCGATTGCGCGTGCGCCCTATCGTATGGCACCAACAGAAATGAAGGAGATGATGATGCAGCTGCAAGCGCTACTCGACAAGGGTTTCATTCGTCCGAGCTCATCGCCTTGGGGAGCGCCGATACTATTTGTGAAGAAGAAGGACGGATCTATATGGATGTGCATATATTACCGTGAGCTCAACAAGGTAACGGTAAAGAACAAGAACCCGCTTCCAAGGATTGATGACCTTTTCGACCAGTTGCAAGGTGCGAGCTATTTCTCGAAGATAGACTTGAGATCGGGCTACCACCAGCTGAAGGTGAGAGAGGAAGACGTGCCCAAGATGGCCTTTTGTACAAGATATGGACACTACGAGTTCTTAGTCATGCCCTTTGGCTTGACTAATGCCTCAACAGTGTTCATGGATTTGATGAACAAGGTGTGTAGCTCGTTGCTAGACAAATGTGTGATCGTCTTCGTCGACGATATCCTGATCTACTCTCGAACCCGTAAGGATCACGAGGAGCATCTTCGGGCAGCGTTGGAATTGCTGAAACGCGAGAAGTTGTACGCAAAGTTCTCAAAGTGCGAGTTCTGGTTAAGGGAAGTTCAGTTTCTAGGTCATGTGGTGTCGGCGGACGGTATCAAAGTGGACCCCGCTAAGATCGAAGCAATTAAGGATTGGGAGCCGCCAAAGTCGCCGTCGGAAGTTAAGAAGTTTTCTTGGGTTGGCAGGCTACTACCGGAAGTTCATTCAGGACTTCTCTCGGATAGCCACACCGTTAACAACTTTGACGAGGAAGAACGTCAAGTTCGTTTGGACCGACGCACAAGAAGTCGTGTTTGAGAAGTTGAAGGAAAGTCTGAGCAGCGCCCCAATTCTGTCGTTACCAGATGGATCTGAAGGGTTTGTGATTTACAACGATGCTTCTAAGCTAGGGTTAGGGTGTGTACTAATGCAAAACGGGAAAGGTGATTGCGTACGCATCTCGGCAGTTGAAAGATCACGAGAAGAACTACCCTACTCACGACATGGAACTAGCGACAGTGGTGTTCGCTTTAAAGATATGGCGACACTACTTGTATGGAGTGAAGTGTCAGATCTACACCGATCGTAGAGTCTTAAGCATATTTTTGATCAGAAGGATTTGAACATGAGACAGAGGAGATAGATGGAATTATTGAACGACTACGATTGAGAAATCCTTTACCACCCGGGTAAAGCAAATGTGGTAGTTGTAATACCCCGGGTAAGTTCGTTAGTTAAATTCTCTTTCCGTTAAATTTAGTTAACTTTAAATTTGGATGTTTAGGGTAAGTTTGGGTTAATTTATAAGTTTAGGGATGTTTTGGTCATTCTTGTATAGTTCAAGCCTTAATTGCAAATTTGGGTTTGATATACAACCTTTAGGTATCCAGATATTTTCATAAAGTAGAAAACAATCAGATAGTGTGTGTGTGTGTGTGTGTGTGTGTGTGTTTGAGACAAGAAGAAGAAGAAGAAAGAGTCACAAGGTTAGGGCTTCAATTGGTTTACTTGGAAGTGAAATTGAGGTATGTTTCCTTTATGTTTTATGGTTGTAATTGTTGGTAGAAGGTTTCTATTGGATTAGATTGGTGTTATTTTCAATCGATTTCTGGGTAGAATTTTGGTAACAGACAGAGGTTTCCGGACAAAATAGAAGGTGTCCGATAATTTCTCTTTGCTAGTATCCGGAAGATAAAGTACCCGGAAAACCCTTGTGCTAAGGTATCCGGACGAGTCAATTATCCGATAAGTTTCTCTTTTCTATAGTTTCTGGATGAAATTAAATACCGGGTGGTATCCGGATTACCTTGGTTTCCGGATGTCATCCGGATTGATATGTTTCCGGTAAGTATCCGGATAGTACCAGTATCCGATGAGTTGTAGGTATCCGGAAAGTATGTTGTCCGGATTGGTCATGTTGTCCGGATAGTTTTTGTGGTGTCCGGAAACTCTAGCTGTTCGGTCACTTCTGAGATTCTAGATACTTTTGAGTATCCGGTAACTTTGGGTTGTGTCGACTCTTGAATAGAGTATGAATGAGGACTAGATATACCGTGGACTCGACTTAAGTTCGGGTTTGGGGGAAACATTTGAGAATAAGAGTTAGATAGATTTATCTAGAGTTCTTAGCCCTAGTAAGTCTTATGTGTTCCATTTGGTAAAGAGGTAATTGTATCTAATTGTTTCAGATTCTGTGAATTTGGGGTGAAAGCTGAATCATTTTGAGAAAAGCTTGGAAGCGTTTGATAGGCAAACATGTGAGATTTACTTTAAAACGTTTTCAAACTGGAATACATATATGTGGATTGAGATTATGATAAGTAGTGTAATAATGTGCATATGTATGAAGTATGATATATTGAAGTGTATATTATATTTACATGAACATTACACTACACGAGTGCACGTTGGCCGGGCTTAGGACCGATGGAGTTTGGCTGTACGGAGGGACAGCGAAGTGGCTGTATATTAGTGCAGCGGAGTAAAATAATTAGTTGGCTCGCAACCAACTAATATGGCCATGGGAATGAGACAGGAAAGTACACAATGCATGAGTCTTAATTGGTATTCGTATTTGTGTTATGTATATGGTGTTTGTGCAAATGATTTTAAACTGACAGAGATTTTCTCACTTAGACCACTAGGTCTAACCCTCATTTTGTTTTAAAAATATGTATTCCAGGTCGTGGATCAAGTAAGAGCAAGTGAAAAGGGTAATTTGTGACTAGCTTTTGGAAGACTTATGTTTTTGAAGATCATGACGTATTTTGCAGTTATAACTTTGTTATTAGTTGTAATGTAGATTAATTAGCAAAAAGTTGTAATGAAATACTTATTATGGTTGTAAAGACTAAGGGACCGTACTTGTTTTATGATGTATCTTTTGTTATGAAACAATGTTATGTAAAATATGTTATTTGTTGTATGTTTGGGAACCGGGTCGTTATAGATGGTATCAGAGCCCTAGTTTAAGGGATTTAGGTATTCGGATCTATACCTAGACTTAAACTGCATGTGAAGTAGGATGTCCCTATTATTTTTGAACCTTGGGATGCTAAATATAAAAGGTAGAAGGAACAATATGTAAGGTAATTTCAAATTACATTTGGCCAGTGTAATCATGAACTTACAGGTACATGTTTGAACTGGAAAACCTTATTATATGGGGTATGTGCTTACGTGTATATTAACCTTGTTGAAATCTACAGAATGGCAAGTGGTACTCGACGTACGAATAGAGAGGGAGAAGGAAATCCTAATAGAACGAATCCAACAATCGGAACAAGGGGAAGAGGTGGAGAATGAGGTAGGGGCAGAACGGGAGGTAGAGTTCAATCTCAAGGCACGGAATTTGTTACAAGGGACGATATGACCGCTGAAATGGGAAGGCTGCAAGCAAATATACAAGCTATGTTTAACCGAACTCGTCACACTGAAACTGAAATACCAGATCCTAGTCTGGAAGACGAGATGCCCATTACACCTAATGTCATACCGGTGCCAAAGAAGTGTGATTATAAGATGTTTCTGAGCTGCAAACCCCCGACTTACTCAGGAGAAAGAGACCCAGTAAAGGCTATGAGGTGGCTGAAAGAGATAGAAGCCATCTTCAAAACCATCAAATGTGCCGAGGAAGATAGAGTGTTATATGGAACCGCGATGCTGAAAGTCGATGTTTTATATTGGTGGGAAGCTCTTATTACCTCTAGAGGATCTGATGTGTATTCTACTTTTTCTTGGGAAGAATTCACTATAGCTTTCAAGAGACAGTTTTGTCCTCAAGCAGCAGTTAGACAACAGGAAGAAGAGTTCATGAACCTGCAACATGGAAGTTTATCAGTTGGAGATTATACTGCTCGTTTTCTGGAGAAGTCTCGTTTCGCTGAGTACTACGTTGCCACAGAGGCACTTAAGATGGAAAGGTTTATCTTTGGGCTAAATTCAGAAATCAGAAGTCTAGTGATTGCAAAGGGACCAGATACCTTCTCAGCCGCAGTAGATGCCGTAGAAAATGTGGAACGGGATAAAGGGAGAGATGCTAGTGATAAAAGTACTGGAAAAAGAAAATGGGAAGGACCACAATATGATTCAAAGAAGTCCAGATTTCAGAGATTTGATAGTCGTCCACCTTTCAGACCAGCGGAAAGACCTTGCCCAAAATGCAACCGTATTCATCAAGGAAATTGTCAAGTTGACCCTCAAGTTTGTTATAAGTGTGGAAAGACCGGCCATATTGATAAAGACTGTCGAGTAAGTCGATTTTGTTTCTCCTGCAATTCTCCTGATCACATTCAGTCTGATTGTCCACGGTGGAGAGTACAGCAGGGTGGTACGTCAGTGAGACCAACGGGTGTTAGGCCAGTAGTACAAAGGCCAGAGCTACCAAGAGCAAGGGGTCGTGCCTTCCAAATGACAACACAAGAAGCAGAAGAAACTCCTGATCTGGTTACAGGTACATTTCTAATAAACTCTACACGTGCTAAAGTGTTATTTGACTCCGGTGCAAACCGATCATTTGTGTCTCCTTCTTTTGCTGCTGTTATGCATTTAAAGCCTAAAGTGTTAGATCATGCTTTAATGGTAGATACTGTAAATGATAATCAAGTATCGGTTAGAGAGGTATTTGATAGTTGTGTTATAAATATAGATGGGTGTGGAGTACCTATCCAGTTATTTCCTATAGCTTTGATCGAGTTTGATGTGGTAGTGGGAATGGATTGGTTAGCCGAGAATCAGGCTAGTATAGTTTGTGATAAGAAGTTGATTAATGTTGTCTTACCTGAGAGGGGACCGGTAGTAATTTACGGTGACCGTAGAAATCATCAGTCTTGCCTTATCTCGTTGATGAAAGCTCATAAGTGTGTTAATAAAGGTCGCCCGAGTTATTTAGCTTATGTGATAGATACTAAGCTAGAAAAGAATAAGTTGGAGGATATTCCTGTTGTTGGTGAATTTCCGGAAGTTTTCCCAGAAGACTTGAATAGTCTTCCGCCCGTTAGACAAGTAGAGTTTGGTATAGATCTGATTCCTGGAGCCGCTCCTGTTGCCCGTGCACCGTATCGTTTGGCACCTCCAGAGATGAAAGAAATGATGACGCAACTACAAGATCTTTCTGATAAGGGCTTCATCAGACTCAGTACTTCGCCGTGGGGTGCACCGGTTTTGTTTGTGAAAAAGAAAGACGGGTCGATGAGAATGTGTATTGATTATCGGGAACTGAATAACCGTACGATCAAGAATAAGTATCCGCTTCCCAGAATTGATGACCTCTTTGATCAATTAGTTGGAGCTTGTTATTTTTCCAAGATTGATCTAAGATCCGGTTATCATCAGGTAAAGGTTAAAGAAGAAGATGTTCTGAAGACTGCTTTTCGCACAAGGTATGGTCACTATGAGTTCTTAGTGATGCCTTTCGGACTGACGAACGCCCCAGCGGCCTTTATGGATTTAATGAATCGGGTATGTAAGCCATATCTTGATAAATTTGTAATTGTGTTTATCGATGATATCCTTATCGGATTAGATTGGTGTTATTTTCAATCGATTTCTGGGTAGAATTTTGGTAACAAATAGAGGTTTCCGGACGAAATAGAAGGTGTCCGGTAATTTCTCTTTGCTAGTATCCGGAAGATAAAGTACCCGGAAAACCCTTGTGCTAAGGTATCCGGATGAGTCAATTATCCGGTAAGTTTCTCTTTTCTATAGTTTCCGGATGAAATTAGATACCGGGTGGTATCTGGATTACCTTGGTTTTCGGATGTCATCCGGATTGATATGTTTCTGGTAAGTATCCGGATAGTACCAGTATCCGGTGAGTTGTAGGTATCCGGAAAGTATGTTGTCCGGATAGTTTTTGTGGTGTCCGAATCTAGCTGTTCGGCCACTTATGAGATTCCAGATACTTTTGAGTATCCGGTAACTTTGGGTTGTGTCGACTCTTGAATAGAGTATGAATGAGGACTGGATATACTGTGGACTCGACTTAAGTTCGGGTTTGGGGGAAACATTTGAGAATAAGAGTTAGATAGATTTATCTAGAGTTCTTAGCCCTAGTAAGTCTTATGTGTTCCATTTGGTAAAGAGGTAATTGTATCTAATTGTTTCAGATTCTGTGAATTTGGGGTGAAAGCTGAATCATTTTGAGAAAAGCTTGGAAGCGTTTGATAGGCAAACATGTGAGTTTTACTTTAAAACGTTTTCAAACTGGAATACATATATGTGGATTGAGATTGTGATAAGTAGTGTAATAATGTGCATATGTATGAAGTATGATATATTGAAGTGTATATTATATTTACATGAACATTACACTACACGAGTGTACGTTGGCCGGGCTTAGGACCGGTGGAGTTTGGCTGTACGGAGGGACAACGGAGTTGGCTGTATATTAGTGCAGCGGAGTAAAATAATTAGTTGGCTCGCAACCAACTAATATGGCCATGGGAATGAGACAGGAAAGTACACAATGCATGAGTCTTAATTGGTATTCGTATTTGTGTTATGTATATGGTGTTTGTGCAAATGATTTTAAACTAACAAGGATTTTCTCACTTAGACCACTAGGTCTAACCCTCATTTTGTTTTAAAAATATGTATTCCAGGTCGTGGATCAAGTAAGAGCAAGTGAAAAGGGTAATCTGTGACTAGCTTTTGGAAGACTTATGTTTTTGAAGATCATGACGTATTTTGCAGTTATAACTTTGTTATTAGTTGTAATGTAGATTAATTAGCAAAAAGTTGTAATGAAAAACTTATTATGGTTGTAAAGACTAAGGGACCGTACTTGTTATATGATGTATCTTTTGTTATGAAACAATGGTATGTAAAATATGTTATTTGTTGTATGTTTGGGAACCGGGTCGTTACAGTAGCGGACGCGTTGAGTCGGAAAGAGCGAGGAGAATCGACCAAAGTGGTGGCCTTCAGGGTCGAGGCGACTTCGAGTGTAACATCCTGAATTTTCAGTTATAGTATTTAATGAGAATTGGGATCTAACTGTATTTTGTGTAAACCTTGAGTTATATGGAAATTTTATAATTCATTAGGGTTAAAATGCAAGAGATGAAAGTTGGATGTACTTTTGGGTTTAATAGAACTTGAGGGTGTGTTTTGGTAATAAATAAAAGTGTGTATGGATAAATAAAAGAAATCAGATATTTATGGATTCTTTTGGTTTTGGGTCGGTTGAGAAGGCAGAGAGAAAGAGATAGAGAAAAAGAGGAAGAAGGAAGAAAAGCTAGATTTGTCTTCAAAATTGGTAAGGAAATTGGTCATAATTTCTGGTAAGATTGTTGTTGTTGATAGATTATGAACGAATATGTGTTTTGGGATGGAATTACAGAATCAGTAACAACAGATTTGGAGTAGCAGATTGTGAAGGAAGTGGGTTTTTCAAACATAAGGTGAGTTCATTGCTCCTTGCTTAAATCAATGTTTTCATGTTAAATTAAACCTTGAAATAGCTGTATAAATTGATTATGAACTGTATGGGATGGTTTGGAATGAGCTGAATCGAACAGACATGAAAATGGATCGAATTTTAGGCTGCAGAACCGAGTTTTCCGGATAAATCGTCGTATCCGGATACCTCTGGTGATGAATGTTTCCGGACGCAATAGTATCCGGGTAAGTTTTATTTTATTGCTTTAGTTTTTCGGATGACTGTAGTTACCGGATAGTATCCGGGTTGCGTTAGTTTCCGGGTGTTATCCGGATTAGTGAAGCGTCCGGAAAACTTAAGTTGTCCGGATTCGATCAGTATCCGGAAAGTTGTGTTATCCGGGAAGTTTAGTTGTCCGGATAGTTTTGTTATCCGGAAACCCCTGTTGTCTGGACTCTTTTGGAGAAATTGAGAAAGGTTAGGTTCTAAGGTCCGGATGCTGTCCTGGATGTTTTGTCTGGTTAAGTTTTCTAAAATTAGCGGAACCCCCGTGCTAAGTCGCAGAAGGGGGGGCATTTGAGGTTGAAGATACGATAGGTTATCTAGTATTCCTAGATTTGAGAATATGATATGAGCTGTAATATGTTGTTATGCATATACGTTAGTAAAGTGTAATGGATCCATAGGCACTAGTGTTTGGTAATCACATGGAATAGGCGTGTGGTAATAATCGTTATTCCAGTGATGTGTGTAGTACTAATGGTTATGTGCACGTGGAATAGATGAAGTTAGTCATTATTCTGATGTGTGTAGTACTAATGGTTATGTGCACGTGGAATAGATGAAGTTAATCATTATTCTGATGTGTGTGAGAAACCCTGGAATAGGCGTGTGGTAATAATCGTTATTCCAGTGTGTGTGAGGAAATTGTGGAATAGGCGTGTGGTAATAATCGTTATTCCCAATTTCTAAGGAAGAAAATGGGATTGACATAAGTGCTTGTAATCTCTACTTCCTTTCCGATAAATGGGCATGTGTAATTGCGATTTATTGGATAAGAGCATTAATCTAGAATCCGAGAAAGATTCGTAGTGTGGCTCTGGAATAGGATATGAATGGAAATGGGCATGTGTATATTGCGATTTCTGGAATAAGAGTATTAATCTAGAATCAGTGAAGATTCGTAGTGTGGCTCTAAAACATGATATGATGATGGAATGTGTGTCAATCATATTCATGGGATTGGATGAAAATCGTGTTAACGGAATAGAGTTACACGTATGGTAAGAAAAAGGGTAATCAGGTTTGATATAACTTGTTTACATTGATTTTGCAAATATTATTATGGAAACAAATGTTCTCATTAGGCGTTGGCCTAATCGTTTTAAATGATGTTTTCTTACCAGGTACCGGCTCGGGAAAATAAGGGTTGTGGGACGAGCATTTTGGAATATCAAGGAAGTCAATTAACAGAAAGAGATTTTGAGGGATTGCTTAGATAACTTAGTTAATCTTATTATAGTGACATAATTAGATTAATAAGTTATTTGTAGGATCCTGTATTTGTAAATGTACTCTTGATGATTAATTCACTTGCTATTTATGTAAGTTTGAAGTTTATATTATCATAGCTTGTGGAAATTTGAGGTTCAAATTAGCCCAGAATTTTGGGGTGTTACATTGAGTCTCCTGGACGAGGTCAAGAAGTCTCAAGAGGAGGCGTTGTTAGAAGAGAACCTAAAGAGTGAAAGGATCGTTGGGATTACGTCATTGCTCAGTGTCAACAGCGGTGGGTTAAGGTGTATGAAGGACCGAGTGTGGGTTCCCAAGTTGGGGAACTTGAGAGTAAGCATTCTGGAAGAAGCGCATTAGTCGCGATATTCTATGCACCCGGGGACGAATAAGATGTATCGAGACTTAAGATAGTTTTACTGGTGGCCAGGAATGAAGAAGGACATCGCTCACTTTGTGGAACGATGTGTGACATGTTTGAAGGTTAAAGCAGAGCATCAACGACCGTATGGTGAACTCCAGTCTACGGAGATACCGGTGTGGAAATGGGATAACATCACCATGGATTTTGTTACAAAGTTACCAAGGACTCCGAAGGGTAACGATGCGATTTGGGTGATTGTGGATAGTCTCACCAAGTCAGCGCATTTTCTACCAATCAGGGAGTTGGATCCATTGGAGAAGTTAGCTCGGTTGTACATTAATGAGATCGTGTCAAGGCATGGGGTGCCACGGTCTATCGTGCCTGATCGGGATAGCTGGTTTACGTCATCGTTTTGGAGAAGTCTTCAGTGAGAGTTGGGCTCGCGAGTGAAGTTGAGTACAGCTTATCATCCCCAAACGGATGGCCTGTGTGATTGATTTCAAGGGTTCTTGGGAAGTACACCTACCCTTGATAGAGTTCTCGTATAACAACAGTTACCACGCGAGTATCCAGGCAGCACCATTTGAAGCCTTGTACAGACGGAAGTTTCGTACGCCGTTGTGCTGGAATGAGATGGGAGAACGACAATTAGCAGGTCCAGAGATTGTGCAAATGACTGCGGATAAGATAGAGCTAATCTGTGAGAAAATGAAGATCGCGCAAGATCGGCAAATGAAGTATGCAAACAGAAGAAGGAAACCTATCGAGTTTCAAGTGGGGGACAAAGTAATGTTGAAGGTCTCGCCTTGTAACAACCCGATATTCCAAATATACACATATAACATAAATTGCATAACGTTGTTACATAACAAGATACATCATATTGCATTTACGGTCCCTTAGCTCAACAAAATAAGTCTTTCAGTACAAACTTTTACATAACAACTACTGAACATGATAGTTACAAAACACTTCATGAGTCTTCAAAAGAAATTTCTAGATCTTTCCTATCACTTGTCCTTATTTGCTCCGCGACCTGGAATACATATTTTAAAACAAAATGAGGGTTAGACCTAGTGGTCTAAGTGAGAAAATCCCTGTTAGTTTTAAAACCATTTGCACAACCATCATATAAATAACACAAATACAAATACCAGTTATGACTCATGCATCATATACCTTCCTGTCTCATTCTCTTGGCCATATTAGTTGGTTGCAAGCCAACTAATAAATTAACTCCACTGTACGACAATTACAGCCAACACCGTTGTACGAATATTACAGCCAACACCACCGGTCCTAAGCCCGGCCAACACACTCTCGTATAGTGTAATACTCATGTAAATATAATATAAATCTCCACATATTATATTTCAAACATAAGCACATAATCACATCATCTATCACATATCCAATACGCACATATATGTATTCCAGTTTGAAAACATTTTTAAGTAAAACTCACCTGTTAGTCTATCAAAACGTTCTCCAAGCTTTTCTCAAAACGACTCTGCTTTCACTTCAAATTCACAGAATCTGTACAAATCAAATACATACCCCTCTTTACCAAATGAACACATAAAGCTTACTTAATTGTCTAAGAACTTAGAATAGCTTAATTGTTCAAATATCTTCCCCAAACCCGAACTTAAGTCAAGTCCATAGTATTTTCAGTCTTCATTTATACTCTATCCAAAGTCCAACAAAAACACAGTATTACTGGACACTTAAAAGCATCAAAATCTCAAAAATAACCAAAACAGCTCAAGTTTCCGGATCCAAACAGAACTTTCCGGACGGCTAGGACAATCCGGACAGCATGCCCTTTCCGGACAACCATAACAATCCGGACAACATCCGGACACCAGGGTAATCCGGATACCATCCGGTATCTTATTTCATCTGGAAACATAGAAAAGAGGAACTTACCGGGTAATTGCTTGTCCGGACACCTGCAATCAAAACTACCGGATACTACCAATGAGACTACCCGGACACATTTATACTGTGTCCAGAAACCTCTGTCGGTTTGTTCCATTTTACCCAGAAATCGACAGAATTCAACCCTAGATAAGAAATCAACAATTCTACTCCGATAGGAACCATCTACTAGAAATTACAAACATAAATTATAAAGGAACATACCTTCAAATCACTTCTAAGTAGACCAAATGGAGCCTTAACCCTCTTCCTTTTCTTCTTCTTCTTTTTTCTCTCAAAACACACACTTACACACACTGATTTTACTGATTATGAAAATATCTGAATATCTTTTAGATAATATCCACCCATATTTACTATTTCAGCCCTTAAACTCTTCACTAATGACCATGATACCCTTAACTTATAAATTGAGCCAAACTTACCCTAAACACTTTATTATAAAGTTAACTAATTTTAACGGAAAGAGGGTTTAACTAACGAATTTACCCGGGGTATTACATCATCTCCCCCTCAAAAGAATTCCGTCCCGAAATTCGATTAGGCAAAAAGGTACGGGTACTTAGTTCTCATTTCTGATTTTGATTCCCAAGTAGCATCCTGACCCCTATGATGTCTCCATTGAACTTTCACTTGTCTGATTACTTTGTTCCGCAACACTTTAACTTTGTAGTCAACTATTGCTTCAGGTTCTTCCATATAACTCAGCTTTTCATCAATTTGTATATCTGGTAGAGAAACGGCCTGATCTGGCGTAACTAAACACTTTCGGAAATTAGATACATGAAATGCGTTGTGAATCCTGCTTAACTCTGGCGGAAGATACAACCTGTAGGCTACTTCACCAATCCTTTCTGTAATTGCGAACGGCCCGATATACCTTGGACTAAGTTTACCTTGTTTCCCAAACCGAATGACTCCTTTCCAAGGTGAAACTTTTAACATTACAAAATCTCCAACTTGAAACTCCAACGGTTTCCAGCGTCGGTCCGCGTAGCTTTTCTGCCTGTCTTGAGCCACTTTCAAACGTTCCCGAATCTGAGTAATCTTATCCGCGGTTAACTGAACTATATCTGGCCCCGCTAACTGCTTCTCTCCCACTTCGTTCCAACATAGAGGCGTTCGGCATTTTCTACCATACAGTACTTCAAACGGTGCCGCTTGTATGCTGGAATGATAACTGTTGTTGTAGGCAAATTCGATTAACGGTAAATGCTTATCCCACGATCCCCCAAAGTCAACAATGCAGGACCGTAGCATATCTTCTAAATTCTGAATTGTTCGCTCACTCTGACCATCGGTTTGAGGATGATATGATGTACTTAACTTTATCTGCGTTCCCATTTCTTTTTGAAAACTCCTCCAGAACCTTGAAGTAAAACGACTATCACGATCAGAAATAATCGAGATTGGAACTCCATGTCGAGTTACTATTTCATCAATGTACAACTTGGCTAGTCGTTCTAACGAATAAGTTTCTTTTATTGGTAGGAAGTGAGCAGACTTTGTCAATCTGTCAACAATTACCCAAATGGCATCAAATCCCTTCGGAGTCCTTGGTAGCTTCGTTGCAACTGACCAAACGGCTTTTGATGTTCAATCCTTACCTTCTTACAAGTAGTACAACCTTCCACATACTGAGCAATGCTTCTTTTTATTCCCGGCCACCAATAGAATTGTTTTAAATCTTTATACATCTTATCCGTACCGGGATGAATAGAGAAACGGGATTGATGAGCTTCGTGTAGTACCCGATCACGTAAACCATCCAAACGGGGCACCCAGATTCTGTTTCCCAGACATAATACCCCACGATCATCTTTTACGAGCAATGCTGATATACCCACTAACCTTTCTGATTTCAAATGCTCTTCTTGATAGGCTTCTATTTGACATTTATGCAATTCTTCAAAGATGTTAGGTAGAAGTTCAGCTCTTAGTGCAATGGCTTTTATTGTTCCACTCCTTTTTTGACGACTCAGTGCATCAGCTACCACATTCGCCTTTCCCGGATGATAAAGAATTTCACAGTCGTAATCATTCACCAGCTCTAGCCATCTTCTTTGCCTCATATTCAATTCCCGTTGATCAAAAAGATGTTGAAGACTCTTATGATCGGTATAAATTTGACATTTAGAGCCGTAAAGATAATGTCTCCAAATCTTTAGTGCGAAAACAACTGCTGCAAGTTCCATGTCGTGTGTAGGGTATTGTCTTTCATGATCCTTCAGTTGACGAGAAGCATAGGCAATGACCTTTCCACGCTGCATTAGTACACATCCCAATCCTAGTTTGGAAGCATCACTGTAAACAACAAAATCATCAGAACCTTCAGGTAATGCTAGTATCGGCGCGCTACAGAGTTTCTCTTTCAATATTCGGAATGCTTCATCCTGTTCTGCTTTCCATTCGAACTTTAGATTCTTCCGGGTCAGCTTAGTGAGAGGCGTAGCAATACGGGAAAAATCTTTTATAAACTTTCGGTAATACCCGGCTAAACCCAGAAAACTGCGTACTTCGGTTGGCGTTCTCGGCGGTTCCCACTTTTCAATCGCTTCCACTTTCATCGGATCAACTTGAATGCCTTTCTCAGAAACTACATGCCCCAGAAACTGAACATCTCGCAGCCAGAATTCACATTTAGAGAACTTAGCGTATAACTGTTCCTTCTTTAACAATTCCAGAATTAAACGAAGATGTTGTGCGTGCTCCTCTTTGGATCGGGAGTAGATAAGGATATCATCGATAAATACAATAACAAATTTATCGAGATATGGCTTACATACTCGATTCATTAGATCCATAAAAGCAGCAGGAGTGTTCGTCAGTCCAAATGGCATCACCAGAAATTCATAGTGACCGTACCTCATGCGAAAAGCAGTTTTCGGAACGTCTTCTTCTTTAACCTTCAGCCGATGATAACCAGATCTTAGATCAATCTTGGAGAAATAGCAAGCTCCAACTAATTGGTCGAAGAGGTCATCAATTCTGGGAAGCGGATACTTGTTCTTGATCGTGCGCTTATTCAGTTCCCGGTAATCGATACACATTCTCATCGAACCATCCTTCTTTTTCACAAACAAGACTGGTGCACCCCACGGCGAAGAACTGGGTCTGATGAAGCCCTTATCGGATAGGTCTTGTAGTTGTGTCATCATTTCTTTCATCTCTGGAGGTGCCAGACGATACGGTGCACGGGCTATCGGAGCGGCTCCAGGAATCAGATCTATACCAAACTCTACTTGTCTAACGGGAGGAAGACTATTCAAGTCTTCGGGGAAAACTTCTGGGAATTCACTAACAATAGAAATATCTTCCAACTTATCCTTTTCTGGCTTAATATCTATCACATAAGCTAAGTAACTCGGGCAACCTTTATTAACACACTTACGGGCTTTTATCATAGATATAAGGCAGGACTGATGATTTCTACGATCACCATAAATCACTACCGGTCCCCTCTCAGGTAATACAACATTTATTAACTTCTTATCACAAACTATGTTAGCTTGATTCTCGGTTAACCAATCCATTCCCACTACTACATCAAACTCGATCAAAGCTATAGGAAATAGTTGAATAGGTACTCCACACCCCTCTATATTTATCACACAACTATCAAATACCTCATTAACCGATACTTGATTATCATTTGCAGTATCTACCATTAAAGCATGATCTAACACTTTAGGCTTTAAATGCATGTAAGCAGCAAATGCAGGAGATATGAACGATCGGTTTGCACCGGAGTCAAATAACACTTTAGCACGTGTAGAGTTTATGAAAAATGTACCTGTAACCACATCCGGAGTTTCCTCCGCTTCTTTTGCTGTCATTTGAAACGTACGACCCCTTGTTCTTGGTGGTTCTAGTCTTGGAACTACCGGTCTAACACTCGCTAGTTTCCCTGACGTACCCCCTTGCTGTACTCTTCCCCTCGGACAATCAGACTGAATGTGATCCGGAGAATTACATAAGAAACAAAACCGCGTTACTCGACAGTCTTTAGCAACATGTCCGATTTTCCCACACCTATAACAAACCCGAGGATCCACTTGACAATTTCCTTGGTGGATACGATTGCATTTCGGACAGGGTCTTTCCGCTGGTCGGAAAGGTGGACGGTTATCGTATCTCTGAAACCTGGACTTCTTTGGATCGTACTGTGGTCCTTCCCACTTTCTTTTTCCCATACCTTTATCACTAGCGTTTCTCCCTTTATCCTGTTCCACAGTTTCCGCAGCGTCTACTGCGGCTGAGAAGGTTTCTGGTCCTTTAGCAATCACAAAACTTCTGACTTGTGCATTCAACCCAAAGATAAACCTTTCAATCTTCATTGCATCCGTGGCAACGTAGTATTCCGTAAAATGAGACTTTTCCAGAAAACGAGCGGTGTAGTCCCGAACTGATAAATTCCCTTGCTGCAAGTTCATAAACTCCCCTTCCAATTGTTTAACTGCTGCTTGGGGACAAAACTGTTTCTTGAAAGCTATAACGAATTCTTCCCAAGAGAAGGTAGAATATATGTCAGACCCTCCCGAAGAAATATGAGCTTCCCACCAGTATAAAGCATCGCCTTTTAACATTGCGGTTCCATAAAGTACTCTATCCTCTTCAGCGCATTTACTAGTCTTGAAGATAGCTTCTATTTCCTTCAGCCACTTCATAGCTTTCACTGGATCCCGATCTCCTGAGTACGTAGGAGGCTTGCAACTGAGAAACATTTTATAATCACACTTTTTTATTACTGGTACGACAGTAGGTGTGATAGGCATCTCATCTTCCCGGTTAGGATCTGGTCTTTCCGTTTCAGTATTACGAGTCTGGTTAAACATGGCTTGAATATTTGCTTGTAACCTTCCCATTTCAGCTGTTAGATCGTCCCTTGTTACAAATTCAGTACCTCGTGGCTGAACTCTGCCGCCTGTTCTGCCTCTACCCCTTTCTCCCCCTCTTCCTCTTACCCCAACTGTTGGATTTGTTCTATCATGATCTCCTTTTCCCCCTCGATTAGTTTGTCTAGTACCACTTGCCATTCTGTTGATTCAAACAAGGTTAATATACACATAAGCACATACCCCATATAACAAGGTATTCCAGTTCAAACATGTACCTGTAAGATCACAATTACACTGGCCAGGTGTAATCTGAAATTACCTTACATGATGTTCCTTCTACCTTTTTATATTTAATATCCCAAGGTTCTAACATAATAGGGCCATCCTACTTCACATGCAGTTTAAGTCTAGGTACAGATGCGAATACCTAAATCCCTTAAACTAGGGCTCTGATACCATCTGTAACAACCCGATATTCCAAATATACACATATAACATAAATTGCATAACGTCGTTACATAACAAGATACATCATATTGCATTTACGGTCCCTTAGCTCAACAAAATAAGTCTTTCAGTACAAACTTTTACATAACAACTACTGAACATGATAGTTACAAAACACTTCATGAGTCTTCAAAAGAAATTTCTAGATCTTTCCTATCACTTGTCCTTATTTGCTCCGCGACCTGGAATACATATTTTAAAACAAAACGAGGGTTAGACCTAGCGGTCTAAGTGAGAAAATCCCTGTTAGTTTTAAAACCATTTGCACAACCATCATATAAATAACACAAATACAAATACCAGTTATGACTCATGCATCATATACCTTACTGTCTCATTCTCTTGGCCATATTAGTTGGTTGCAAGCCAACTAATAAATTAACTCCACTGTACGACAATTACAGCCAACACCGATGTACGAATATTACAGCCAACACCACCGGTCCTAAGCCCGGCCAACACACTCTCGTATAGTGTAATACTCATGTAAATATAATATAAATCTCCACGTATTATATTTCAAACATAAGCACATAATCACATCATCTATCACATATCCAATACGCACATATATGTATTCCAGTTTGAAAACATTTTTAAGTAAAACTCACCTGTTAGTCTATCAAAACGTTCTCCAAGCTTTTCTCAAAACGACTGTGCTTTCACTTCAAATTCACAGAATCTGTACAAATCAAATACATACTCCTCTTTACCAAATGAACACATAAGGCTTACTTAATAGTCTAAGAACTTAGAATAACTTAATTCCTCAAATATCTTCCCCAAACCCGAACTTAAGTCAAGTCCATAGTATTTTCAGTCTTCATTTATACTCTATCCAAAGTCCAACAAAAACACAGTATTACTGGACACTTAAAAGCATCAAAATCTTAAAAATAACCAAAACAGCTCAAGTTTCAGGATCCAAACAGAACTTTCCGGACGGCTAGGACAATCCGGACAGCATGCCCTTTCAGGACAACCATAACAATCCGGACAACATCCGGACACCAGGGTAATCCGGATACCATCCGGTATCTTATTTCATCCGGAAACATAGAAAAGAGGAACTTACCGGGTAATTGCTTGTTCGGACACCTGCAATCAAAACTACCGGACACTACCAACGAGACTACCCAGACACATTCATACTGTGTCCGGAAACCTCTGTCGGTTTGTTCCATTTTACCCAGAAATCGACAGAATTCAACCCTAGATAAGAAATCAACAATTCTACTCCGATAGGAACCATCTACTAGCAATTACAAACATAAATTATAAAGGAACATACCTTCAAATCACTTCTAAGTAGACCAAATGGAGCCTTAACCCTCTTCCTTTTCTTCTTCTTCTTTTTCTCTCAAAACACACACTTACACACACTGATTTTACTGATTATGAAAATATATGAATATCTTTTAGATAATATCCACCCATATTTACTATTTCAGCCCTTAAACTCTTCACTAATGACCATGATACCCTTAACTTATAAATTATGCCAAACTTACCCTAAACACTTTATTATAAAGTTAACTAATTTTAACGGAAAGAGGGTTTAACTAACGAATTTACCCGGGGTATTACACGCCTTGGAAGGGAGTAGTACGTTTCGGGAAGAAAGGAAAGTTGAGACCAAGATATGTGGGGCCTTTCGTCATCATTGAGCGAGTTGGAGCAGTGGCTTACAAATTAGACTTGCCCGAAGAATTAAAGGGAGTTCATCCAACGTTTCATGTTTAGAATATAAAGAAATGCTTGGCCGAGACAGATGTGGCCATTCCATTGGAAGATATCAGTGTCGATGAAAGACTGTCGTACATAGAGGAACCAGTTGAGATTGTGGATAGCAAGATCCGAAAGTTAAGGAAAGAAGAGATTAGGCTGGTAAAAGTTCAATGGCGGTTTCATAGAGGGCAAGAGGCGACTTGGGAGGCAGAAGCGGACATGAGGTCCAAGTACCCTCATCTTTTTGATAATGGAATTCCGGGGACGAAATTCTTTTGAGGGGGGAATGTTGTAATAACCGAGGTCTTTATTTGAGAAGAATAAGTTTTGTGGGGAATGTTGCAAAATTTTAAGTTCAGGGGCTGATTTGTAAATATTGTAGAAGAGTATAAAAACTCTCAATTTGGGCACAAAACCCTAGGTGCTCATTATTTGCTCTTATTGTTGGCGGCTTAGAGAGGTAGCAGGGAAGAGAGAAATCAACTTCAATCTACAAATTGGGAAGAAGAAGTGGAATATTTAATTCTAGTCTGCATCAATTCATATCAGGTAACCTCTTATTTCAATCCTTGTCCTTGGATTTCTGTTGGATTGATTTGTTGGAGATTTTGGGTTAAAGGTTGAAGATGATGCTCTAAGAGGAGGATTAGGCATCATCTTTGTGTTTAAGTAGCAAAGGATTTGTAAGGAAAGAACTAAGTAAGTTTATGATGTTGTTTTTACCTCAAATCGTTTGGTTAAGAGCTTGTTAGCAGATTTATTCCCTAAAAATGTCACAGACCGCCGTCCGGGTAGTCTATGCAAGTGCCCGGACAAAGTTTCCGGAAAGAATAGCTGTCCGGATAGTATAGTTGTCCGGGAAGGGGAGTCCGGATAGTAGGGTACCCGATATGTATCATCCGGATAGTGTGTTGTCTGGTAAGTGGCGTCCAGATAGTTGTGTCCGGAAAGTTTGGTTAGTTAGTATCCGGTCAGCTTATTTTATCCACTTACTCAGGTATCCCATTTGAAGGTCAGAAGTAAAGAAGGAATAGTTGTTAAGAGTACCAGGTGAGTTTTTCTAACTAAAAATACGTGTTTTAAAACCTGTTTTCCGAAGTAAGTAAATGAGTAGAAATGTCATGTTTTATCACATGATTTTGCTTGTATGAAAGTTTATTTAAGATGTATGCATACATTGTGGTTAGATGTAAATCGGCTAAGTCGGGGGGTGTGGCCCGCCAGTGCTCATACCGGGATGTGTGTCCCATTTATGTCATGGGAGGTGTGACCCAGTAAGGCAGTGTGAGACTGACACGTTGTCACTTCCGAGTGACTTCAGTGTGCTATTTACATGAGTTGAGTTATCTGAAAGTTTTGTTTTAAAGATGCTATATTTGAAAGTTGCAAACTGTTTTAAATGCATGTTATCAAACTGTTGAGGGAGCTCACTAGACCGCATGGTCTAACCCTCGCATTTTCCAAACTAAACATTTTCAGGGAAGCAGATAGTAGGGAGCTCCGGTAAGAGTCAAGAGAAGAATTAGAAACCGGACGCTTCTAGAGATAGTGCTACACATTCACTCTTTTAGACTTTATTCATTATCAGTTGTGAATAGGTTGATTCCGCCAACCTAGATTTTGAAGACAGTTGTAATGGAAATCTTGAGACTGATTTTGGGATGTTTTTATATTAATCTGAATGTTATGCTTTATTTTGGTTTGGGTTGTTACAATTGGTATCAGAGTCGTAGTTTAAGGGATTTAGGTGACCGGACGGGCCTAGACTTAAACTGTGGAGAGCATTTCCTCCGACAACTCTTTTCCATTCAATTATGGAATCACTTATAAACCCATATGGGTTTCACTTTTCAAAAAATGTGGGACAAACCCACTTCTATTTCTCACATTTCAACATTTATCATCTACACACTACTTGTCTACTTCAACAATCAATTTCTCATTCATATCAACTCCATTTTATACCTGCGCTATGTGTAGTCAAAGCTTTCAATAAGAACTATGTAAACCCATAAATATCTAGCTATCCCGACAAAGTGACCAACACTCTGTGTTGTGAAGCCACTAAGGCTTGTGCCAATGTAAAGAAAGGATGCATCATATGCAAAAGTAGGCTCAAGGTGAGTGCTAGTGGGGAATGCACAAACTAATGCTCAACTCAAAGTGCTCAAAATTTTGATAGGAGGGTTTAAAGTATATTTTGGGTCTAAATCGGGTAAAAAACCCAATATTTTTCAACAATATACATACATATTCATACATTTGTATATATTTAAGTATTTAACTATCTTTATTTATCTAATTTTAGCATATATGTGAAAATGATTAAATACGTGTAAAAGTTGGTGAAAATGACTTAAAATTAAAGATAACTACGATGAATGTAGTTGAAGGTAATTGTAGGTAAATAAATATAGTTGAAGGTGCTGAAAATAGTTATAGAAAATTAAGTTAGATTAAAAAGTTAGTTCATCCAACAATTCAGAAGTGTTCCTACCATTCTCACCATACTTATTATTCTTTCGGGAGCCCTCATCTATACACACACATATAGGATATAGCCATATAGGGTTGGGTTCCTGTGAGAAAAAAATATGTTGTGAAGGTAAGAAGTGATCTCCATCCTTGGATGCATACTAGAATGAAATGCATCGAGATGAGATGTATCTGATCAATTTCTGTATCAAACGTAGTTTATGGGTGGGTTTGATATTAAAAATGATCAAAGATCCATATCCTTTCTTACTTTCTTACGTTTTTCACTTTAACTATTTTTCTCACACGATCATATCTTTTCTCTCTCTCTCTCTCTCTCTCTCTATATATATATATATATATATATATATATAGAGAGAGAGAGAGAGAGAGAGAGAGAGAGAGACGAGTGATTGTGTGAGAAAAATAGTTAAGGTAAGAAAGGTAGGAAACGTAAGAAGAGATCTAAACCCTTAATCACTATTAATCTTAAACTCATCCATGAATCGCACTAGATATGGGGATTGATCAGGTGCATTTTATAGTGCATCTCATCACAATATAAATCGAAGGATGAAAATAATTTTTCTCCTTTTTAACGTAACTCTCAGTCGACTAAAACTCAAATATATATATATATATATAATTATGTATACATCAAATAAGTTGTTCAGATTATAAAAATATAAACCAACGACCTGCAAGTCATATGGTCTCTATCTTTTATTTTTTAATGGCTTTCTTTGTATAATCTCAAACGCACAAAAAACCTCATATTTCCAAAGAAGGTTAATACTTAAACGATTTATACTAGAAAAATAATATTAGTTTATAGAAATACGATATGAAAAAACACGTGTAGTTATTAAAATTAGGCATATACTTTATAAATGGCCATTCAAATAAGAACTCGATTATTTATAATAACTGTAACATCTAATGTGAGCCATATATTAAAAGATAAATTAGAAAATTATTGATTTTGATTGAAATTTTAATTAAAGGACTTTAAAGGTATTTAATTTTTTTTATCTCTCCTCCCTCTTTTCTCTTTTCTCTTTTCTTTCCTCTCTCGTCTCTTCGGCCTTCAATAAACCTTATTCCGTCGGATAGACAATGTGTGTAACGACCCAAATCCAAAATAAAGCGTAAACATTCAAATATAAATCATCCAGCCAAAACGCCCCAAAATTTAACTAAAAGCAACCATTACAAAATTAGGTTTGCGGAACAACCCATACACAGCTGATAATTTCTAAACCAAGTCTCGAATTAAAAGTAAAGTAAATATAACTATCATCTAATCCTCGCCTCTCGCTTAGGCCTTCTTCTTGCCCTTGCCCGAGCCTCCTACTAGATGTTTTCCTGAAAATGGGTTTAGCTTTGAAAATACGAATGTTAGACCATGAGGTCTAGTGAGGTCCCTCTAGAAAACTTTCACGCCACCACAATATACATATATATATAACAGTTTATAAACGTTCATAAACAATTTAATGCATCGAAAACATTTAACTTTCATCAACAAGAAACCATACATGAATTGGCACACTGGAGTCCCGTACACTGGTGACAACATGTCAGTCTCACACTGCCTTATTTGGAACACACCATCCATGGCATAAACGAGACACCCCCCGGTATGAGTACTGGTGGGATACAACCCCCGACTTAGCCGTATCATGCTCACTTTCAAATGTATGCATACATAACAACGTAACTTTTCAAACATAGTAAACATGCAGCTTTATATACGTAAGATAAAACATGCAGTTCCATAATATCTCATGCGCTTAAAATAGCATACAAGTCAACTCATTTTCAGTTAAAAAGACTCACCTGTTGTCTGTAAGATCCCACATTGGTTGGGGAGGGGAACAAAGGTTGCCTTATAAGAGGAACTTGATACCTCCCCTATCAGACGCGTTTTAAAACCGTGAGTCCGGGTGTGTGGACAAAGCGGACAATATCTGGTACGGTTGGCCTGGGATGTTACAGATGGTATCAGAGCCGGGAACCGGACTGGTGTGCCAGCGAGGACGCTGGGCTCCCAAGGGGGGGTGGATTGTAAGATCCCACATTGGTTGGGGAGGGGAACAAAGGTTGCCTTATAAGGGACTTGATACCTCCTCTATCAGACGCGTTTTAAATCCGTGAGTCCAGGTGTGTGGACAAAGCGGACAATATCTGGTACGGTTGGCCTGGGATGTTACAGATGGTATCAGAGCCGGGAACCGGACTGGTGTGCCAGCGAGGACGCTGGGCTTCCAAGGGGGGTGGATTGTAAGATCCCACATTGGTTGGGGAGGGGAACAAAGGTTGCCTTATAAGAGGAACTTGATACCTCCCCTATCAGACGCGTTTTAAAACCGTGAGTCCGGGTGTGTGGACAAAGCGGACAATATCTGGTACGGTTGGCCTGGGATGTTACATTGTCCTCGCTTAATCCTTCTCACTTACGTTTTTTATCCTTAAACCGAATACCTACGATTTAAATAAAATAAACGAGAGTGATGAGTCACTCAATCAACCCTTGAGACATACTCTCAACTCCCTTAAGAGGCACTCTAATACGCCTCGAGGTTAGCTCGATAAGATAACGGATACCCACAAAAGAAACGACAAAGTCGAGAAAACATCTCCCGGATACACACTCGTCTGGATCTGATTTTACCGGATACCCCATTCGGATCTGAACACTACCGGATACCCGCATCCGGACTCTACATAACCAAGAATTCACCCTCACCCGGGTTTTACTTCGTCCGGATTTAACCAATCCGGATACCAACATCCGGGTTCTTCCTATTCGGATACTCACTCCCGGGTTTTACATACCCGACTCACTTCCGGATACCTGCTCATTTCCGGATGAACCCCATCTGGGTTCCAAACACACCCAAACATCAACACACTCATATAAGAAACACATCCGGATAATGCCACATCCGGACTTCGACCACGATAGGGAAAACCCCTCTTCCGGTTTCGGCATATTCGGGTATCACTTACCCGGACATTGGCGATTTCCAGACAATCACACTGTCCGATTAGAAATACCCCAATCTCAAGTTTAATCCCAAACCCAAACGGTTTCAAGCCTTCAAAATCAATAAGGTTAACTGCTTAACTCTTTCATAACATCAAGCAAACATTAATAACCCAATCCTCCCTTTCCTTAACCACCGATTAATCCTTTCTCTCTAAAATCCAACAAGAACATGGTTTCACCAAAAATAAACAGGGATGGAGTTATGGGGTTTACCTTTATGAAGTTTGATGCATAATCCTTGATCAATCAGCAATTCCTCTTGATGCACTTCCAAATCGCTCTCCCCAAAACGCTCACAGCATTTCTCTGCCTTCTCCCTTGGCCTCCACAATAGCACTGATAGGAAAAGTAAGGGTTTTAGGGTTTTTAACCCATCTTTTGGCTATTTACAAACTAGCCCCTTTAGTTTGAGTTTTTGGGAATTTTTCCACAACGCTTCATATCTCTTCACAAAATGAACATGGTTATTACAATGTGATACATATAAAAGCAACATTGTTAACAAAAAAAATACCTACAAAGGATCATGATTGTCATACCCAAAATACATTGTGTTATATTGTAACAACCCATCTCAAATTAAAGCTTAATCAACACGAATTAAACAACTCACCGGAACGGCTCCAAAAATACTATCAAAACATACGAATACATAACACGGTTTGCGGAAACAACCTATTACATAACCGAGATTTCTAAGGTACTAAGCTTGGCATACTAAACAAAATGACTTCCTTCTAGTCCAAAACTTCATGCTCATGCCTTCTCCTTGCCCTTACCAGAGCCTTCTAGCAGGCATTTACCTGAAAATGGTTTAGTTTTTGAAATGCGAGGGTTAGACCATGCAGTCTATAACAAACATTCGCGCCAACAACAACTTTTAAAACAGTTTATAAACATTTATGAACAAGTCTCCACTTTAAAACAATAACTTTCAAACACAAGTACTACACATGTAAATGGCACACTAAAGTCACGCACACCTGTGACAACGTGTCAGTCTCACACTGCCTTACTGGAACACACCCTCCATGGCATAAACGGGACACACCCACCGGTATGAGCACTGGAGGGACACCCCCCCCCCCGACTTAGCCGTATCATGTCCACTTTGAAATGTATGCATACATATTAACTCAACTTTCTCAAATCTAGCAGAACATGCAGTTTCATATAACAGATAAAAATGCAGTTCTATATCATCTTATGCAATTAACACCATCATATAAATCAACACATTTTCAGTTAGAAAGACTCACCTGGTGCCTTTATCAAATTTTCTTCTTTTACCTCTGACCTCCAAATGGAATGCCTGGAACGATAAGAAACAATAAGCTATCCGAATGCTTTAAAGTTCGCACTCAACTCTTACTAATTCTCACTTCAACCCATCCTACAAAGGACCTGTCCTCAAAAGGTAACACAATCAGAAACAACCAGCCGGCTAGACCTCCCAGGTACCCACTCCATGGAAACGGACTTATCGGACACCACTGTCCGGGTACCCACTTCCCGGTTACCATCTTACCGGGTACCACTATCCGGATGTTATCCGGATCTCAACTTACCGGATGGCCATTCGGACACCAGCTTTCCGGATACAATCCGTCCGGATACCACTTTCCGGACATAACGGTCAGGGTAATGCTGTCCGGAAACCTGTTCTAGACCCATCGGTTGGCAACTTACCGAATACGGGTTTTTGGATGCAAAAACTTCCCTTAAACCAAGCCAAAGCTCGATTTCACAACTTTAAATGGATTAATACTAGGACTTAACCATTCCTTATCGATCCCTTCATTCTTAACCAATCGATAATACCCGAAGAATCATTTAATAGCATCATTACCAAATATCCTTCCACAAGAAAACCCAAATGGCCTAAATCTTTCGATACAATAAAAGAATGGGGTTGAGAACATGAGTTTACCTGGAACGATTTATGCAGCAATTAGCTTCCAATTCCCACTTCTTGATTTCCTTTTGATTTGGATGCGATCAGTATTCAAGAGAATTCTCTCAGTGTTCTTCCAGCCTCCACACACATATACATATGAAATGAATTTAGGGTAAATGAAGGATTTTATACCTTTCACTAATTGCACCAAAGTCCTCATTCTTTTATTCATTTTAGACCCTTAAACTTGAAATCTTTCCAAAACTCCTTTATTCTTGACATCTTGTAAAAAATAAGGTCATGGTTATTACATTGTAACAACCCAACTCGACAAATAAAGCATAAACAACAATAATTAAATAGAGAACGGCCCCAAAGTATCATCTTAATACAACGAGTACATCACAAGGTTTGTGGAAACAACCTATTACACAGCTGAGGTTTCTAAAGACGATACTTGACATGCTAAATAAAACTGCTTCTTTCTAGCCCAAAGCTTCACGCTTGCGCTTTCTCTTTGCCCTTACTAGAGCCTTCTACTAAGTGCTTACCTGAAAAGGTTTAGTTTGGAAAATGCGAGGGTTAGACAATGAGGTCTAGTGAGCTCCCTCAATACCACAGTTCTCAAAACATATTTAAAAACAGTTCATAACTTTCAAAAGCAACTTTGAATAAAACTTTCAAACAACATCACACTCGTAAATGAAAGGTTTTGTTAAACCGTACTACCACATGATATAGGCAATGGAATCATATTTAGAATTGAATCATCCATGGCAATACAAACAAACAACTTATAAAGATGCATACGTTCTAGATGATTAACTACAATAGAAAGAATCAAGAACACTTACTTGTTTCTTGTTATTGTCGAAAACACAAAGATGAATTAACCTTGTTCTTGCTTCTTGGATGTCAAGGATCAATAGTGTGAATCCCTCTAGTGGCTCACACTTAAGAACACCAAACCAACAATCAAGATTGAAGCTTTAAACCCTAAACCCTTATTTAGGGTTTACAATTTTGGGAGGGAGGAGAGAGGAGGTTACGGCCTCAATAGAGAGAGAGAGATTGATCAAAAACTCATTAGGGTTTGATCCCTAGTAGTTTATTTATAATCCCCTTATTTACACCTAGCCCCCTTGAAACGATAAGCTTGTTAAAAAACTCTTTTAACCAATTATCATTTAGTCCCTATAATTAATCCAATTAATTATATTGTATCTTATAATTAATTTATCATCAAATGACAAATTAATAAACTAACTACTTTAACTCCCTTTCATTCTTCTGATCGTTATTTGGGTCTTAAGGGCAACCCAAAAGGACCCTGCTATTATTAGAAATATTACCAATAGTTAATGACTCTGGACACTATGTCCAACATTCTCCCACTTGGACAAGTTATTAACTCTATTTGGTTTAACGCTTTCAAATAATCAGCAGAGAGCAAGCCATCCAATGCAGTTGCCGAACTCTGATAAAGATTCGGTCCTAAGATAAGTGATTTAATGTTCCTTTGTTCTACAAGATATCATATGAACCTGAGACATGGATAAATGTCTATCTCATGGTTCAAGATTATGTTTCCCGATTTCCGATATGTGTTGAATTCATCAGACTACTCAATTGAACACATCAATTCTAGTCAGGGTTTGGCCAAACACTTAGTATCAACACAAAATCATCGAGGGGCCCATGGATATCGCTTCTCCTGTTTAGGCAGAAGGAACAAATAAACTTTGACTACACAGTTCATTTCTATTCATCATATTATACATGGACATACCCTGTATAACTGCCAGTCACGGTCAGCGTTGGAGCACACCAAAGCATAACAGAATCCTAGAGCAAAACTCTATGCATCTCTGTTTGAAGAACATAAAATATTATCATCTCAAAATTACTCTGACTTAATCCATGAAGTAAACTTTTGAGTGTGGGTCGTTCCAATACCCAAATCACCATTAGGTACTCATGAGTGTTAGTTGCATTCTCTATGCTTCCGACACTTCATGACAGTCTTGAATCACTACTTACTTCCAGGAGTATGACTGACTGTGGAGGTTTAAGTAAATTAATACTCAGGAAGTTGGTTCTAAACATGCAAAACGAAACATTAATAAATTAAATTTAAATGGACGCAATCCAGCATATATTATAATCTCCATATAATAATCTCCAAATCAAATATAATTTATTACGTTTTAATACATCAAACTAGCAACTAAAATATTCAAAGTATATTGATAATTCTAACACCTATGGCTTCAGTATGATACTCAGCCACCGTGTCCTGCTTGGAACTTTTCCAAGTCATGGCCCCACCATTCAACAAGAAGACCCATCCTGACTGCGAGCGGGAATCATCCCGATCTGTCTGGAAACTCGCATCAGTATAACCTGTTACGCGTAATTCATCTTTTCCACCATAGACTAAGAACACATCTTTAGTTCTCCGAAGATACTTAAGAATGTTCTTTACAGCCGTCCAATGACTTTCGCATGGGTTCCCTTGATATCTACTCACCATGCTCAAAGCAAATGAGATATCAGGTCTAGTACATGTCATGGCATACATGATCGATCCTATAGCAGATGCATATGGAATTCGACTCATTCTGTCCAGTTCTTTACTAGTGCTGGGACATTGATCTTTACTCAATCTTATGCCATGTTGCATGGGCAAATACCCTTTCTTGGATTCACTCATATTGAATTTCTTCAATATCTTATCCAAGTATGTACTTTGGCTAAGTCCAATTAAACGCTTGGTTCTATCTCGATAAATTCTTATTCCAAGTATGTATGTTGCATTTCCCAAATCTTTCATAGCGAAACATTTCCCGAGCCAGACCTTTACATCTTGCAACATCGGAATATCGTTTCCTATGAGTAGTATGTCATCAACATACAAGACTAGAAATACAACATTACTCCCACTAGCCTTAACATATACGCAGGACTCATCTTCGCTTCGAGAAAATCCAAACTCCTTGACCTTTTCATGAAACAAAGATTCCAGCTACGAGACGCTTGTTTAAGTCCATAAATGGATATTTCAAGCTTACACACCTTATCGGGATACTCGGTATGTACAAAACCTTTAGGTTGTGCCATATACACATCCTCATCAAGTTTTCCATTGCAGTTATGGCAAGTAATATCCTAATAGACTTAATCTTTGCTACTGGTGAGAAGGTTTCATGATAATCAATCCCTTGAGTTTGAGTGTAACCTTTCGCAACCAGTCTAGCCTTGAATGTGTGCACATTCCCATCCATGTCGGTCTTCTTTTTGAAGATCCACTTACACCCAACTGTCTTGCGACCTGGTGCATGATCAACCAATTTCCAAACTTGGTTATCGTACATAGATTGATTCTCGCTCTCCATGGCCTCTTTCCACTTGGCAGCTTCAGGGCCTGCCATCGCTTCCTTGTATTTGGATGGCTCATCCGCACTATCAAATGTTTTATCATTGACTAGTGTATCTCCTTCCTTTGTAATATGAAAACCATAATAAAAATCAGGAGATTGATTAGCTCTACTATCTCTACTAGTTCTGCGAAGAGGTGGTGGAGGTATGTCAGTTTCCTCAACAGGTGGTTCAACCTCATGTTGAGGGCTAGTGTCAACTATAGGTTCATCATTGGTTGTTTCTTGAATTTCTTCAAGATCAATACTGCTCCCACTATCCTATTTGGAAATGAGCTCCCTTTCTTGGAAGACTCCCCTTCTAGCTACAAACACTTTGTTCTCCGAAGGTTTGTAAAATATATATCCAAAGGATTTGTAGGGATAACCAATGAACCGACACTTCTCTGCTCTAGGTTCTAGCTTGTCGTTAGTTTCGCGCCGAACGAAGACTTCACAACCCCGGACCTTTATATGTGCCAACGAGGGACGAGTCCCAGTCCACATTTCAGAGGGTGTCTTTGCAACCTTCTTAGTTGGAACGAGGTTTAAGATATGAGCTGCAGTTTCTAAGGCATAGCCCCAGAACGATATTGGAAGTGTAGCACGACTCATCATGGACCGAACCATATCAAGTAGCGTTCGATTTCTTCTCTCAGCAACACCATTGAGTTGTGGTGTTCTGGGAGGAGATAATTGCGAAACTATTCCACAATTCCTTAGATAGTCGTAGAATTCATGACTCAAGTATTCTCCACCCCTGTCGGATCGGAGCATCTTGATCTTCTTGCCCAGTTGGTTTTCTACTTCGTTTTTGAATCCTTTGAACACTTCAAAGGTGTTCGATTTGTTTTTCATCAGATAGATAAATCCATATCTACTGAAATCGTCAGTAAAGGTAACAAAGTATCTTTCACCGTTTCTTGTGGAAGATCTGAATGGTCCACATACATCTGTGTGGATTAAGTCCAACAGATCCTTACCCCTTTCCATTTTTCCTTTGAAAGGTGCTTTCGTCATCTTGCCAAGTAAGCAAGACTCGCATTCTTCATCAGACTTTAAGTCAAATGGTTCCAAGACCCCGTCCGATTGGAGCTTGGCGATGCGTTTCTTGTTTATGTGGCCAAGACGATGATGCCATAACGATGATTTATCCAATTCACTATTGGAGGAACCAACATTTAGAGTTAAGTTATTATTATTTCTACCAACACAAATCACGCTTTCATACACACCATTACAAGGAGAGGCTTTAAAATAAAAACAACCATGTTTATAAACCAAAATGCATCCATCATTATTATCAAATTGAAATTCAAAACCATCCTTGTACAATGCATGAAAAGAAATAATGTTTCGAGCCATTTCTGGCGAGTAGCAACAATCTAATAACTTTATTGAAAAACCACTACTAAGCACGAGCTCAAAATCTCCAATCTTGGTAACAACGGCAGTCATCCTGTTTCCCATGATCAGATTCAGCTCCCCATGCTTCAACGTCTTACTTCCCTTTAGTCCCTGAAAATTAGAGCAAATGTGAGTACCACATCCCGTATCAAGGACCCAAGAGTTAGAAATTGAAGTACTATGGAGTTCAATTGTAAAAATACCTGAGGTGCCACACCCTTTGACCTTGTTCATTTTCAAGTCCTCCAGATACTTTGGGCAGCTTCTCTTCCAATGGCCCTTTCCTTGACAGTAAAAGCATATGGCCTCTTTAGGGTCACTTATGGGTGGTATGTCAGAAGAATCAGTTTTTCTCTTAAGGCCTTGGTTGCGTGGAACAACTTTAGCCTTTCCCTTCTCTTTGGGATGATAAACTTTCTTCTTCTTATAGCCACCTTCCCTAATGGCCAGGACGGGAGCAGTTGAGTGACCACTTTGGGTCTTACCCATACTTGCTTCAGCAGATCTCAACATGCCATGGAGCTCCATCAAGGTCTTGTCCATATTATTCATATTGAAGTTCACTATGAACTGTTTATATGCCCCACTAAGAGAGTTTATCACCATGTCAATGGCAAGCTCTCTTGGGAAATCGACACCTAGATTGCCTAACCTGTCAATGTACGCTTTCATCTTTTGCACATGCGCACATACAGGGGCACCGTCCTGTTGCTTACATTCCATAAGCGATTTTACGACTTAGAACCTTTCTTGCCTCGCTTGCTCCTGAAACATTTCACGAAGCTGCTCATTTAGTTCAAACGCCCCCATGTTCTCGAAACTCTTTTGAAGTTCCGGGGACATGGACGCCAACATGAGACACGCGACTTTTGTGGATTCCGCGAATTGCTTATTGTATTCAGTTACTGCTTCAGGGCTTGCATCATCATTAAGTATAGGAAGATCCTCGTCGAGCAAATACTCTTTGTCTTCGTACCTCAAGGCAATTCTCAAGGCACGAATCCAATCCAAGTAGTTTGGCCCAATTAGCTTATCTTTACTTAGGATAGAGAGTAACGTAAGGTTGGATGTTGAGTGAGAAGGAGGAGGAGGAGGAGGATTATTTTCAGCCATCTGTAGATATAGATTTTTCGTTAGTTTGATATTTAACCCTTAAAATAATTTTCCAAAAATATTTAACAAGGCTAGGATCCATATTTTATCTTATGATGTGAAAAGGGATGCCGTAATCACATCACAAGGTTATTTTAGGTAAACAAATGCTATTTGTTAATTTCATTCACTATGAAACTCCTAGGTCTTTTGAGATTCATTGACTTATGTCAATGGCATGTTAATCTCGATTATGCTTATCTTCCTTTTGTGACTGGAATGTCGAGGATCACAAACAAGATAGTGAATCGACCATGGAAAATCACATGGACCCCTTGGCTCAAGTACGCTTGAGAATCACGAGCGCCACATCATTTTCAACTATAGTTTCACATTAACGTGCCGGCAAACCGCACACGCTCCGTTAACAAACTATAAGATTATGTGTGTTCTTCATCATGGGTAGCATACGACTTTCACATTTCTTAGTATATCTAAAACGGGATTTTCGTTTTATACTCCATAGTTAATACTTTTAACTTGTCACATTGACCTATCAAACCTTTTCGGTAATTCCACTAGTCCACACAAGATGCGGTGAGTTTGGTAACGCATGGCGTTTTAAAAACCCTTGACTCATTCGGTAACCATATTATAGGTAACCTCCTTAAACCCCCTTAGAGTGTTTATAGTGAGTACGCCTAGTCTCGGTTTGACTATCAATGTATTATTTAATCATATATATAATTGAGGTCTAATATATATATAAAAATTGAATGGAATTTTAAACAATTTAAAATTATGATTATCCAATTAATTCTAATTAACCATGTGAGCACATATTTAACAATTAATATAATTGTTTTCATATTTGATTCCAATTAAACATGTGAGGACACATGCTAATAATTAATGTGAATATTTGACATATAAATTATATTCACTATATAAATAATGTCAATGTTTATCTTACAATATTTATTCAAACTCGAATATATTTGCTTATTGTAAGAAGGTATTTAAGATTGTCATAGCTTATTATTGATGTGTTTTCTTAGGCAAGTTAGGAAACTAGCCATACACAATTAGGATTATCTATTCAATTTAAGATTATTCATTCAATATTTTCCAAAGCTTATTATTGATGTGTTTTTCCTTAGGCAAGTTAGGAAACTAGTCATACACAATAATGGTATAACATGCAAAAAAACGACTACTACGCCATACACAATTATGGTATAACATGCATAAAAACGACTACTACCCTATACCCTTTAGGGATACCAATAAAACTTTAATCGCTAAAAATAGAAACCTTTTCATGCAAGCAAGAATTTTTTTCAGTTTCCAAAAATTATAGCTTTTGAGGTTATGACCATGAAACCCTAACTTAGGGATTAAGCAATTCAATGGCCACAAACTTACTGCACTATGTCGAACATAAAACAGGTGCTTTTTGGACCTCAAACGATTAATCCAACCATCCAGAAGGTAAAACAGAATGTCATGAAACTATTGTCCAAAAAACGCGACGATCCGACGGTCCAAAATTCGGGAATAGATAAAACGGCTCGTTGCGTTTTCCAGAAAATTCAATACGAATTTTATGCTATTGAGCTAAAATCTAAGAACTTTGGCTCTGATACAACTGAAAGGTTTTGTTAAACCGTACTACCACATGATATAGGCAACGGAAGCATATTTAGAATTGAATCATCCATGGCAATACAAACAAACAACTTATAAAGATGCATACGTTCTAGATGATTAACTACAATAGAAAGAATCAAGAACACTTACTTGTTTCTTGTTATTGTCGAAAACACAAAGATGAATTAACCTTGTTCTTGCTTCTTGGATGTCAAGGATCAATAGTGTGAATCCCTCTAGTGGCTCACACTTAAGAACATCAAACCAACAATCAAGATTGAAGCTTTAAACCCTAAGCCCTTATTTAGGGTTTACGATTTTGGGAGGGAGGAGAGGGGAGGTTACGGCCTCAATAGAGAGAGAGATTGATCAAAAACTCATTAGGGTTTGATCCCTAGTAGTTTATTTATAATCCCCTTATTTACACCTAGCCCCCTTGAAACGATAAGCTTGTTAAAAAACTCTTTTAACCAATTGTCATTTAGTCCCTATAATTAATCCAATTAATTATTTGGATTAATTATATTGTAGCTTATAATTAATTTATCATCAAATGACAAATTAATAAACTAACTACTTTAACTCCCTTTCATTATTCTGATCGTTATTTGGGTTTTAAGGGTAACCCAAAAGGACCCTGCTATTATTAGAAATATTACCAATAGTTAATGACTCTGGACACTATGTCCAACAGTAAATGGCACACTGAAGTCAGTCGGAAGTGACAACGTGTCAGTCTCACACTGCCTTACTGGGTCACTCCTCCTATGGTATAAACGGGTCACTTCTCCCGATATGGCACTGGCAGGCCCAGCCCCCGACTTAGCCAATTACATCTAACCACAATGTATGCATACATCTTAATTAATCTTTCACACATGCATTTCATGCAAATAAAAACATCACATTTATATTCATTTACTTACTTCAGAAAACACGTTAAAAGCACGTATTTTTAGTTAGAAAAACTCACCTGATGCCTTAGCAAATTACTTCTCGCGAAAGCTTCGGATTTTTAGGGGGAAACCACCTAAGATAATAACAGAATAAAAATCGTAAGTCTTAAGTCAACCCTTCTCCCTTCCGAACAAATTCTCACTCTTGACTAATACTACCGAATCCAAAACCGTAGTTCCGGATTCCACAATCCGGATCCAAATCCGGATTCCGGTCTCAACGTCGCTCTGGGCTTCAATTCTGGGTCCGGTCCCTTTCCGGATCCCGGTACACCCGGTTCCGGTCCTAACCAGTTCTGGATCCATGCGGGTTCCGGCCTCATTCCGGATCAGCATGCGGATTCCGGACTACCACCCTTTCCGGACTCGTCCTATTCCGGACTCAATACCAGACTCCACTCCGGATTCCCATCGGGTTTCCTATCCGGTTTCCGGATCTATTCCGGAACTCGATTCTTCAGGTTCTGGACTCAATTGGGTTTTCGCATGAATCACTCTAAGTGATCGACCAAAAGGAAATATTCTAACCGGAAACATTGGAAAATGATGCAGGCACAAAAATGGCATTAACAGATACCCAAAATCCAGTTCCCTCTTACCTCACTTTGCGTAAAAACCCCCTTTCAACGTTGAGCTTCAATAAATTTATAAACTCATCTACATGTGCGAAAGATTAAAAGATTAGGAATTTACCTTTCCAATTTGATGCTACAGCTACTCTGATGCAATCCTTCCCTTTGTTCTCTTCTCAAAATCACAAGCGTCTTCTTGATTCCTTCCTCAGCTCCCACATACACACAACCGTTCTTAATGAAAGGATTTATTAGGGTTTTGTGCCCAAAATGCTGATTTTATACCTTCTCTCCTTTTTTCCACTTTGGTCCCTCAAGATTTCTGATTTTACCTTCTTTCCTATCTATATGAACTCTTTACATTTTAACCTGGTTATTACAATACCTCCCCCTCAAAAGAATTCTATAACACCCTAAAAATTAGGGCCAATTTGAACCTCAATTTGTAACAAGTTATGATAGAATAACATCCAAACTTTTATATAAATAAGGAGAGAATTAACTATGAGGGTTCATATTTACAAACATTGAATTCTCCAAATAACCTATTAATCTAATCATGTCAACTATAATCAGATTAATTGGTTTATCTAAGCAATCCATCAAAAAGCCTTATTGTGTTAGCTAAATCATTCGTTTATCTCAAAAGTTGAATACTTCAAAAGCTCTCGTCCCACATCCCATTTACTTCCCTGGGCTCTGGTAAGAAATTAAATTTGAACAATTAGGCTTACGCCTAGTGAGAACATCCAAATTCAATTTAAAACATTAACAGCTTGAAAGCTCAGCTATTCAAGCATATAAACAAACCTGGTTCGCCACCGTTCTTACCGTACTCGTACTCGTATCATAATGACGGGAACATACCCGATCCCATGTATATGACTAATAGTCAGAAAGTCTTAACATCATGTCCGAAGGCCTACTATGAATCATTACCGATTCTAGATCATCACTCAAGCCTAAGGACTTACAATAAATCGCCATAACTTTTCTTGGAATGGAAACAGAATAGCACTTATATATTGCCTATCTCTAATCCATCGAAAGCAACTGGAAACGACAATCACACTTTGTCTTTCTAGTGTTTCCACATCTTAATCACGAATAGCAGTTATGTTTGCATATTCACTATAGTCAATACGAATAACAACTATATTTTGCCCATTCCACTATTTCAACATGAATAGCAGTTTTACCTTGCCTATTCAATCATTTCTTATCGCCTCCTGAAATGGGATTACAATCCACATTATAGACTATCGCCTCCCGAAATGGGATTAACAATCCACATTATAGGCCAACGGGAATAATCCACGTTAATAATCACCTCTCGAAATGGGAATTACAAATTAAATTATGCCTATTCCACATTATAGGTTATCGCCTCTCGAAATGGGATTACAATCTACATTATAGGCTATCGCCTCCCGAAATGGGATTAACAATCCACATTATAGGCTATCGCCTCCCGAAATAGGATTAACAATCCACATTATAGGCGAACAGGAATTACCATTAAGAGCCTGGTCTCTTCCACGTTTCTAATCACAAAACAAAATGGGAATTACCCAGTGCCCAGTCTATTCTGCATTTATTTAACGGTGCCTATGGATCCATTACACTTACTAACTTATGTGTATAAAACACATCGCGTTATATCTCGTAACATATTCTTAGTTTTAAGAATATTAAATAATTTAACGTAACTTTAATCCCGACGGTTTCTCTTCCAAACATCATAATCAAAATGTTTCGAACTCAATTTACGGAATTATTTTAGTAAGAATCTTAATTCAAAATCAATTCCTAATTGAATTCTAACTTAAATTCGGTTCCACTAAAGTCCGGGCTTAAAGTCCATTCCAAAACTAAAATATATCGGGTCCATAAACTAAGGCCCAATTTCGGAAATAAATTAAAATCCATACCGGAATTAAATTAAAATGCATACCGGAATTAAATTAAAATGCATACCGGAATTAAATTAAGCCCAAGTATCGGATTTAAACGATATACTAAACTAAGCCCAATACTTGAAATTAAACGATGTAATGGGACACGACCCACTTCCTAAATTCCGGAACCCAAGTACCGGGAGCCCAAGTTCCGGATCCATATACCGGAAGTCCAAATTCCGGATCCACATACCGGAAGCCCAACTACGGTTTTTGTATAATTCCGGATCCAAGTTATGATGGCCCAATTCCGGTAAACAAGTTAATTCCGGAACTCAATTCTACTTCCGGTATTTTATTAAATTCCGGATCCTTATTTGTCAAACTCAACTTCCGGTGTTTCCTTTTTAATTCCAGAACAGACCCCCACTTCCGGAACCCTTTGATTCCGGATCCAAAAACCCAGTTCCGGAATCTATCTTTTCTGGATCTTAACCTAGTTCCGGAATTCAAACAATTTCCGGAACCTCGATACTGGTTATCCTATTTTCATTAATTTGCTCAATAATCTCAACTATAATTCAGTCTGCTAATCAAGTTTATCTCAAAGCAAATATACCGATATATTCAGGCATCTTATATACAATAGCTGGATTAATTTCTCAACTGTTAAATTTAAAACGAAAAAGATTAACTCACCTGATGCAGTTTTGAATCCAGAAAACCCAATCTTCTCTTCTCTGATTCAACACCCTTCAAGAAATTCCTACTTGATTTTCTTCTTCTAGCTTTCTTCTTTCTCTTTTCTTCTTCTTTAGCTTCTCTGAAAAAAATGACCGACTCCAAGATACTGAATTGAGAGATATCATCTCAATTCAGTTTACCCTACCCTTAAGCAATCCCAACTATCAATAATTTACCAAATAGACCTTTAAGTTAATTTTCAATATTAACTTTATACTTTGGTCAAATTACAAAATCAACCCTCAAGTTTACATTTACAATTAGACCACCAACTTAGACTAAATTGCAAATAGACCCCATTTATATAGAATTAATATAACGGAAAATTCGGGGTGTTACAAATTTCGTCCCAGAATTCCATTGTAGAGAAGCTGAGGGTACTTGGACCTCATGTCCGCCTCTACTTCCCAATTTGCCTCTTGTCCCTTAAGAAACCGTCACTGAACCTTTACCAGGCTGATCTTCTTGTTTCTTAACTCACAAATCTTGTTGTCCACAATCCCAACAGGTTCCTCTACGTAAGTCAACCTCTCACCAATTCTGATATCCTCCAATGGTACTGCCACCTCTGTCTCAGCCAAACGCACTTTTAAATTCGAAACATGGAACGCTAGGTGCACTCCCTTTAATTCTTCCGGTAACTCCAACTTGTAAGCTACTGCCCTTACTCATTTTATAATGACGAAGGTCAACTCCTTATCGCATGTATTCCTTGCAAGGTCGCCATCATTTCACTTCTAACATTTGCTCTCCATAATAGAGACGTGCATCACACGATGAATTCTTCCAAAATCTCATCGGGCACTATAAGATCGTACACTATCTATCCAACTTTCATAATTTCGACGGATCCAAAAACGTAGTCCACTTCACTTTTCTCCTAAATGCACCACTCCAAACTATGGGGGCGTCTTCTGCATCGCTGCCCCTTTCTTAAACTCGTGGTTCAGAAGTCTTATGCTTTTCAATCCAACCAACTTAGTTCCACTCGATTGCCCCAAACCGTTCTGATTTGATTAGCCCACTACTTTATAAAGAGATTAAATATAATTTATGTGATAACTCAAATCTAAAATAGCATAATTCATAAATAAAACAAAATGGTCCTAAACATCCAAGTCAAATCAATACAATATCTTCAAGATTTAGGAGTGATACACTCATCCACAACTAAAATATTAAATAAACTAGACGAACTACAAGAAAACAATCTCTATAACTCGCCACTTCTAAGACTTCATGCCTTCTCTTTCCCTTTGTAAGAACCTTCACTAACCCTTGTACCTAAAAATGGTTTTTGATTTTGAAAAATGATGGTTAGACCATGATAACCAGTGAATTCCCTGACTCCACATAATTTGCACTTAACTCCCTAAGCTTCTAGAGAAATCTTATTTTATGAACCATGGTTATTACAATTTATTACGTTATCTATACTACTTTATTAAAATTGCATTACCGTTAATTTGAACTTTTAAGATAATAGCGGTGCGTACAACCCTTTAAAGCACACTTACTCCAACTTGATACCCACTTTCCGTGAATCTCTCCTAATTCAATTGTTTTTTAATTTATAAGTTACATTTAAATATTTAATACCATTATAATTAGTTATTTAGTTTACTTTTAGTTCCTTACTTTTTCATTTTTGATTTTCGATTCTTATCATATTAGCATAAATAATCGTATATGAACTAAAATGCATTAAAAATATGTTTCTTTTTTTACAAGTTATACCATTGTAATCGTCTCGTCAATACATTCGAACTAAGCCCAATATTAATATCGTGAATATATATATATATATATATATATATATGAATTAGTATGTTTTATATTTCTTACGTTTTCATTTTTCATTTTACACCCTTATAATATTAAAAATATATAATCATAGATTAACTAAAATACATTATAAAATGCATTTTTAACAAATCATGTCATTATAATCTTCTCCTCAATAATTTCAAAATAAGTTTATTATTGAATGATTTTTAATTTAATAAAATTGTAAAATATCATAAATACGTATCGAGATCTTTCAAAAATGACGTAACCCTTATCTATATTTATATATCTATACTCGTTGAAAAAAATATATTTTTGGTTATTACTGAATTTTTAAGAGGCACATATCTCAATACATCATGTAGAATTTTAAAAACTTCAAAACCTCACGTTTAACATGATAATTAAAAATAAAATTATTTTTTATTTTGGAATTACATTTTATACCATTATAATTAGCTAATTAATTTACTTTATATTTCTATTTTCATTTTTCATATTTCATTTTACACCCTTATCATATTAACATACATAGTCATCTATAAACTAAAACACATTAAACAAATATGTTTTTTTTACAAATTATACCATTATAATCGACTCATCAAAACCTTCAAAATGAGCTCAAATCCTATGAGTTGGAAGACCCCACTATCAAATGAATCTTTTTCAAAAAAAAATTGACCAATTAACCGTATTGATCTTTAATTTTATACATCTGTTATGCGATTTAAAAACACATAAAACCATAACATTGACATCGTGTGATAGATAATGAAACTAAACTGAAACAAGATTATTCTTTCGAATTCTCGACTTTAGATTCGAGATGCTTCGCGCCGCATCGCGCACGGGTACATATCCGGTTATTATTAAAAAAATATAAATCTTGAAATTAACTTTTGTATGTAGCTATATCTTCAAAAACAATACAAAGTAGCACCCAAGTGACCAATACCATGCCAATAGTGAATTAAGGGTTTGTTTGGCTTGCCCGATTTGCATGGATATAAAATTAGATTTCATTCAGAGTTTTATTTGATTTAAAACAAAGTATGGAATTGAATCAACGTTAGATTAAGAAATATTTTTAGGATAATTTATAGTTTATGAGATTACATATAATTTGTTTGTAATAATATATTTTAAGCATTCGTTTTATGATAAATAATTAATAAAAGTAATTTAAATATTCTTATAATTAATAAAAAAAAGTAATTTAACTAATATTAAATCTTACAAATCAAACAAACTAAATATTCCAACTTCATGAGATTCAAATACATCAAAAATATTTCATCAAAATAAATGTCCCCTTAATATTAAAATATAAAAATTGGAAATATGAATTCTACGACGTTAATATAGAAACAATGTTCTAAATTAAATCGTTTTAAATTATTATTATTTGAATGTGTTTATAGATATCGTGAATGGCAATAGGAGAAGGTTTCACGAGAAGAATATTAAATGGGGTTTTGACAAGTTGGTATCACTGGACTCATTTAAGAATTGTGAAAATGGGTATTTGGCGAATGATGATTCATGTGTGTTTGGAGCTGAAGTATTTGCAGTTACAGAGTATGCACAAAAAGATCGATGTATTTCCAACGTAACTTAGATTAAAATTATCTCCTTCAGTTCAATCCCGTCCCGTCCCATCCAGTTCAGTCCCGTCCAGTTCCATCCCGTCCCATCTAGTATGCGTACCAAACGCTACCTAAGAGTACCATAAATTAAATAATTAACTATAAGGGTGTGAATTTTAAATATAAAATATTTTTTATGTAGTGTATATGATATATATTAAAATATATAAATCCAAAAAAATTCAAGATTGGGCTCATTTCGAACGTATCGAAGAGACGATTACAATGGTGTAATTTGTTAAAATTAAAACGTATTTTTTTAACGTATTTTAGTTAATAAACGATTATATGTGTTAAATGTAAAATTAAATTATGAAAGTAAAAGGTATAAAGTAAATTTAGTAAATAAGTATAGGGGTTGAAAGTGTAACATTTTAATTTAAAAATAAAATTTGGTCGAATGCGGGGTCAGACGCGGGTCAAATTTTCCAAAATGGTCCCTGGAATTTAAAAAAAATGGTCCCTTGCAATTGAAAAGTCACAAAAATAAACCATCGCGGGATTTCTTCGCGATCGCGGGATTGAATTTTTCAAAAATGGTCCCTGCAAGTTTAAAAAAGTGTCAGAAATGGTCCCTGAGCCCGCGATCGCGGGCTCAATCGCGGAAAAAGAGGGTATTTTGACAAACTGGGAGAGATTTAGGGCATTTTGATAACACTTGGTCAAACTTAGGGTATTTTAATTAATTTCCCATAAAATAATATCGAGGGTGACCTAATTTTCCATATCAACAGGTGTTGCAATCAATTATTTATATGTATGTTCTAGTAGTTTTAGTCAGCTCGCAGTGTTGGTTTTTTTGTTTTTCTTTTAAAAATTGATTATTAATTATATAAATGCAAATTTATCATTTTATAATACTCTTCTTTTTAGGAAAAGTAGTCTACTTAATTGATGTATATATTGACATTATTCAATAAGCTGTTTAGAAAATTAATACTTTAATATCAACGGTTCATTTTTATTTGAAATAGTTTAATCTAAATCTTTTATTAATAATTAAAACCTGATATATCATCAATTTGCTGGGTAATCATCACCAATTTGGTGAATACAAAGGGTGGACCATATTAAATTCGATGAAAAGCGATTGTTAGAGTATTATTGTTAATATGTATAGTTCATGGTCCTTTCTGTAATTATGAGTAACTTACCTTGTATAAATAGAACACTTAGGGTTCATTATTAGGTTAGACACTTCATTTGTAACTCTCTCTCATTATATGAAAACCGGCCGATTCAGCCATCTCAAGTGTGTCTCTCAATCGACTCTCCAATTCTAACATATCAATTGTCGGATGAGAAATGAACGAACATTGAGATTATGTGAAAAGTGTGAGAGTTAATTTTAAATCGTTGATCACTTTTTATCAAATACCTTTTTGTTGGGTTACGGTGAAAAGTTGAGGTTAACGTGAGAAACATGAGAAGTGGTTATCACATGTTAGATAAGAAATAGATGCACATTAGAATGAGATGCACCGAGATAAGATGCACCAGATCAATTCATGGAAGGGTATTTGATTAAAAGTTGTGGACGGTTTAGATCCGTTTCTCACGCTTCTCACGTTAACCTCAACTTCTCACACGATCTTTCGTCTATATATAATAAAACGATTTTGTTGAACAAGATTAATACTATCAATCTTACTCGTTATCAATGGGCCCTCCTTCGACGTTGTAATGTCTCGGGTAAGTTCGTTTATTAATTCAGGGTGAGTTGGATTGATTTATAAGTTCAAGGGTGCAATTGTCGTTTTAATAAAGTTTGAACCCTCAATTGCAATTTCGGCTTATTATATATAAGCCTCACTTCCTTAAGAAATCAGAAGTCGGTTTCTATGTGTGTGTTTTTGGAGTCGAGAGAAGCAGGAAAAAGCATCGATCGTTTAGGGCTCAAGAAATCTCGTGTAATCTGAAATTGAGGTATGTTTCTTTTCAAATTGTGTTTCTAGCAGTTAGTACCATATTCCTATCGGTTTAGAATTTCCAAATTTTGGATTCTTAGATTGGTTGTGGTTGATTATGGGTTCGAACGACTTGTCCGGATTCTTTGTATTTTTTCCGGATGGAGTTTTTCGGAGGGAGTTTTCGGATAAGACTTTCCGGATGGGAATTGTCCGGATGCGGTTTCCGGAAAAGTTTCCCGGATAGGTTGTCCGGACCATGTTTCCGGATAAAGTAATTCCGGGTCGTTTTCCGGGTGTTTGTTTCCGGAAAAGTTCCCGGATTTGGGTTCCGGATAAGGGTTTTCGGATAAGTTCCCGGAATACATTTCCGGAAGCTTTATGACTTCTTTCAGTTCTAAAACTTTTCTCGGAGTGCTGCTCTCAGAACCCGCAAGAGCGTTGCCCCTTGACCCCCCCCCCCCCCCCCCCCCCCCCCGTGCTAAGTCGCCGAAGAGGGGCATTTGTGAGTGTTTTCTGGGTAAGGGTTTGATAGGCTTATTTATAATTTTTAGCCTGTCAATTTGTTTTATGTGGTAAATAGTTATATGTATTTTGTATAATTCAGATTCGGTGGAGTTTGTTGAAAAGTAAAATCCCTGTGATTTTCAAGAGAACGTGTTAGCTGCGTTATTTCTTTCAGGTGAGTTTTATTTTAATTATTTTCAAACTGGAATACATTTATACTGGATAAATATGTTGTAGGTAGTGTGATGATGTGCTTATGATTGAAATATGATATATTGAGATGTATGTGTGTATTTATATAAGCATTACACTAAACGATTGCACGTTGGCCGGACTTAGGGCTGGTGGAGTTTGGTTGTACGGAGGGACAGTGGAGTTGGCTGTATTTTAGTGTAGCGGAGTAAATTGATTAGTTGGTTTAGCGCAACCAACTAATATGGCCATGGGAAAGAGTTGTACACAGTGCATACAAGTCATGATTGATATTCAAATACTTGTTGTATATCTGAGTTTTACAAAATGATTATTAAACTGACAGGGATTTTCTCACTTAGGCCAATTGGTCTAACCCTCATTTTGTTTTAAAAAATATGTATTCCAGGTCAAAGAACGTTTAAAGACAAAGGCAAGGATAAAGTGTAATGTGCTTTTGGAAGTTGTGTGTTTATGAAGTTTTCATGAAGCGTTTTGTAGCAATAGTCTTGTTAGTTGTGATGTAAATTATTAACAAAAAGTTTGTACTGAAATATGTATCGCATAGTTTTGGGACCAAGAGACCTTATATGATATAATGTGTATCTTTGTTATATATTGATAGTTGTGTATTGTGTTATATGGTGTATGTTTGGGTTGGGTTGTTACAGACATCCCCTGCATGCGGTAAGGTAACGACCTCTGACATGCTACATTTATTCCATCAGTGTGTCAATTGGCCAAATCCGCCCATATCTCATAATATTTATTTACAAACAAGAAGGAATAATTTATATTCAAGAATTGAAGTGAAGTACAAGTCGTTAATAGTTTAGGGTTTAGGGTTAATGATTATTATCCTAGTTGTCTGTTGATTGGGATGGGACAAAAAGACGAGTAACTTAAAAACGAAGGCATGTTTTTGTCTTTTTTTTGAAATAAAAGGGGGGAGATATCATTAATGCATCAAGTTACAAGGGGGCTGAATATGAACAGCCAAGAAACTAGGAATATTACACATGGTACTAGTGTTGGACAAACTTTGAGCATTTCTAGCAATAACGTGGGCCGTTTCGTTAGCGTGTCTTCGAACGAATTTAACTTGGAAGTTCGTCGAGTGGGCAAGGAGGGATCTGCCTCTTTCAATGAGAGCTCTGAACTCCGAAAAATTCTCCGAATTTGTATTGATGGCGTCAACAACGAGTTTCGCATCAGATTCAAAAATAACCTGCTCGTGGCCCAGACCAGTGACCCAAACGATAGCCTGTAAAAGTGCCATAGCTTCACATTCTTTTGCCGATGGTGACCCCAAGTCAAGTGTGGAGCGATAGGCTAAGACAGTACCATTGTGGTCTCGAAGAATCATTCCGGCGCCCCATTGATTGGATAAGGTGAAAGTTGCCGCATCGACATTACACTTTAAGAAATTTTGTGGTGGGGGATGCCACATTTTGCACTTTTCTGCAGTTGCACAATCACGATTGTTAATACCATTGACCGATATCCAATCCTCACGAGTGGATTTTGCAAGACGGACCGCCCACTTAGGATTTTAACAGCAGCGTTCAACCAAGCATGATTTCTAAGCTTCCAAATGCTCCAGCAGATCATGAGAAAACAAATACGGATCGCATCGTTTCCGTCACTCAAAACCGTCGCAAGGAGGGATGAGAAATCCTCCGAATCGGTCGCGATCTCGTCAATGTAATCCCAGAGATTTGCCTCTTTCCAGACCTTCACGGAGACCTGACACCCAAGGAAAAGGTGCCAATTGTTCTCCGGGTTGTTCCCGCAGAGTGCACAGAGACACGGAACGTGGATACCACGTTTTTGCAGGTTGACCCGGTTAGGAAGAACGTCATTGCAAAGCCTCCAAGAGAAACATCTAACTTTGTGGGGGATACTTGCCTTCCAAATGCATTTCCACGAAGGTATTATAGGAGAGATAGCGAGCCTTTGGTCAGAATTTCTTAGCATGTTATATCCACTTTTCACCGAGTAAATGCCGTTTGGATTTAGATGCCAGATAAGTCGGTCAATTCCGTTTTGAACCCACGGAATCTTGAGGATTTTGCAGCTGTCACGAGGAGACAAGGTGCGATTGATCAGATCTAGGTCCCAACCGAAAGTGGTATGAGAGCGAAAGTGACACACTCTTAGGTCACTACTTTCGGCTGGGGGGGGGGGGGTGTTTCCACCCAAAAATTTTGTTCGTTCCTGAGCCATGGATCCTTCCAAACGCGAATAGTTTCCCCGTTCCCGACCCTCCATCTATATCCTTTGTAAAGAGCTTTGTGAACTGTCCAGATGCTTCTCCAAACATAGCTTGGGTTGCATCCCATTTTTGCATCAAAAAAGCCCCCGTTCGGGTAATACTTTGCTTTGAAAACCCGACTGACTAAAGTATTCGGTTGAGAGAGGAGCCTCCATCCTTGCTTGCCTAACAACGCAAGGTTGAAAGAAGAGAAATCTCGAAATCCCAGCCCCCCTAAATGTTGAGGCGTACAGAGTTTTTCCCAAGATAACCAGTTAATCGCACGGGAACCGTCCATTTTCGAGCTCCACCAAAAGGAGTTGAGGAGTCGATGGATATCCTTTAAGAGAGAGCTTGGGAGAAGAAACATGCTTATGTAAAAAACCGGGATTGCTTGAGCCGCCGCTTTGATAAGAGTAAGTCTTCCCGCGTTAGAAATCGGTCTATTCCGCCATTTAGAAAGACGCTGCCACATTTTGTCTTTTATATGTCGGAAGATTGTTTTTTTGTTTCGGCCGATAATAGAGGGCAGCCCCAAATAATTGTCGGTGTTGAGCGAGTTCGAGACTCCGAAAATGTTGGAAATGCAAGCTTTCATGGTAGGATCGACGTTCTTGCTAAACATGATGCCCGACTTGTCGAGATTAACCGCTAATCCCGCCCCAATCTCAAAATCGTTAAGGATCGATTTGACAACCGCACACTCTTCCACGGTTGCATGACAAAAAAGGATGGCGTCATCCGCAAAGAGGAGGTGAGAAATAGCCGGTGCGCGTCTCGTAACTTGACACCCATGGATGAGATTTCTAGATGAAGCATCCGTCAAAAGGGTAGAAAGACCCTCCATACAAAGAATGAAGATATACGGGGATAGAGGGTCACCTTGGCGGAGGCCACGCTTGGGATAAATAGGGCCCGCAATATCGTTATTGATACGAACAAAATAACGGACCGAGGTGATACAAAGCATGACCATATTCACCCAAGAAATAGAGAAACCCATTTTGGTGAGTATGAGTCGAATGTAGTTCCAATCAAGCCTATCATAGGCTTTGCTTATATCAATCTTGAGTGCAACATCCCCACTCTTTTTTCGAGTGTTTTTCTTCATGCTATGGAGGAGTTCGAAGGCAATAAGTATATTATCCGTTATGAGTCTACCTTTGACGAAGGCCGATTGGTTTTCCGAGACCACCGTAGGGAGGCATTTTTGTGACGATTTGCGAGGACTTTTGTTATAATTTTAAGTGTGACGTTGCAAAGAGCTATGGGGCGAAGATCTTTCAAGGAAGTCGGGGTGTCGCACTTTGGGATAAGAGTGAGGATAGCGTCGTTAACTCCTTCCGGGAACGCGTTATTTCGCATCCAAGAGATGCCCGTCGAGACGATAGTGTCTCCAACCAAATCCCAATAGTGTTGGAAAAAACGGGGGTTGAAACCATCGGGACCCGGTGCCTTATCGGGATGCATTTGGAAAAGTGCTTCTTTAAATTCTTCTTTGCTAAAAGGAGCCTCGAGATGAGTATTGTCGATTGCCGAAATACACGTTTTCACTTTGTCGGTAATAAGGCTGGCCAATCCTGTTGTTTTCTGCCTTCTGTATCTCGATCATAGGGGCTGTTTGCGACAGCCTTCTGTCGAGAAAAACTGTTGTCAAAAACTGTGCTGCATGTTGCCATCGAAATAGTGCAGAGAAAAGAAAGTGTGTGTGTGAATGTGTGTTTGACAAACAAACAAACAGTAAAATAGACTTTATTACTGCAGAAGATTGATAATTGCAAAGTACATACTAATACATATATATACATCATGAACCGTTGCTTTTCCAACCATTGCAATGGTTGGGATATAACTACCAAAAGCTAACTGCCATCTAGGGGCTGATGTGTCACCCAACACATTTAATTTATACATAAATACTTAATTAATAAATATTATAACATATTATAATCATTAATTCCAACATTCTCCCCCTTAATGATTATAATCATGTCAACCATTCTTCATGAGTCTTCACCAATCTTCAAAGTATGATGACAAAGTCATCACTTTCTTTGCTGCTGATGTCTTCATCATCTTTCTTGCTGCCAACGCCATCATTCTTATCACCTTTATTGCTACTATCACCAACATCCTTATCAGAGTAGTATCCTTCTATGCTAGGGTCTTCTTATTCTTCACTATCCTGAATTTGTATTTGATCCGGTCTCCAAGTATCTGCAATATTCTGATCCTCCTGATCCTGACTCCTGGCTACACCACCCACTGAGCCAATATTGCCCGAAAAGAACCTGTTGGTCACTCCAACGTCTTGTTCGTTAATGCTTGGAATTCTGCCAAATCCTTTTAATCCAAACTTGTAGTGCTCTTGTGGGACCAATAAATATTGATCAAACAATCCTTTGAATTTTTCCCCGTAACACTTCGGATATCCAAAACTCATCGCTATTTCACTCCATTCGTTTTCTCTAGTAAGTTTCTCATGACCTCCTGTCATAACAACTAGTTTGTAGAAATCAAATAAGTGAATATCCAAACCTGAAATTTTTGGTGGTAGTGCAATATCATCTCCACTCTTTATCTTATGAAACCAACCCATTGCCTCCTCGAATTTCTTCATGAAGTATTCCTTTTTCTTGTAACATATTCTATCACAATTCACTAAAACCATGAATGAGATAAATTCATCAAAAGTTGAAATAAACAGAGGTACCGTTTTTCCTTCAATTTCAACTCCATCTTCTATTTCGTTCGAGCCTGAGTTGATTTCAGTATTGATTCTTGATGTAGACTCATTTTGATCATCTTCTTGCCTTTTTCGATTCACACACATATGAGTGAGTATGCCTCCCGTTTCTTTGATCTCGAATTCAAAGCCTTGCAAGATTAATTGTGTCAGGCTTAACACGTTTATGTTGATCCCGGGTGCATACGATACATATGGTATAGCAAACACCGTTCCGTCTGATTTTACTTCTACTTCCCCAACACCATGTATAGTGATTTGATCAGAATGATCATCTTTGTTCACAGTGAAATTACTTTTGAAATTTGTGAACAAATCACGGTTCGGTGACATGTGTTTGGGAATCTTCGTGTTCACATACCATATCTTGTCCCATGTTTCTTGATCGGTTCCTTCTACCAAATAATCACCGTTTACGATGATCCGATCAATATGAGTTTGATGATACGGTTGTAGAGGAGCGCTCGGTTGAACCAATCCGGTGAAATGGTTCGACTCTCGTACTTCTCGAAAGACGCCTTTTCTTTTGGGACAGTTCCATGCAGAGTGTCCCTTTGCGCTACAACGATAACACGTTACCATCCTATTCCTTTTCTCGCATATTTCTCCGCCAAGATCCCAATTTTGCAGAAGATTTGCAAGTTCCAAACATCGTTTAGAAGATTGCGATTTTCTGATTTGATGAGATTTTCGGACAACCCTTGTACTTCCTCCTTTTCGACCATACTTCGGGTTGTCGTGCCTTCGAGTCGATCTTGCGTTTCCTGCCCAACGATCAGACCTTGGGCTCTGATACCACTGTTGTTTTCTGCCTTCTGTATCTCGATCATAGGGGCTGTTTGCGACAGCCTTCTGTCGAGAAAAACTGCTGTCAAAAACTGTGCTGCAAGTTGCCATCGAAATAGTGCAGAGAAAAGAAAGTGTGTGTGTGAATGTGTGTTTGACAAACAAACAAACAGTAAAATAGACTTTATTACTGCAGAAGATTGATAATTACAAAGTACATACTAATACATATATATACATCATGAACCGTTGCTTTTCCAACCATTGCAATGGTTGGGATATAACTACCAAAAGCTAACTGCCATCTAGGGGCTGATGTGTCACCCAACACATTTAATTTATACATAAATACTTAATTAATAAATATTCTAACATATTATAATCATTAATTCCAACAAATCCATTACTAGGAGAAAAAATGTTTTTAAAGTAATCGATAGCTAGAGAACAGAGCTCTTCGGGATCCGTCACCCAAACCCCCGCATCGTTTTTCAGCCTTTGAATGTGGTTCCGTTTCCTCCGACCATTTGCATGGGTGTGAAAAAACCTAGTGTTTATATCTCCTTCTTTAAGCCAATGAATTTTTGCTCTTTGTTTCCAATGCTCCTCCTCCTTGATGAGCAGGGACAACAATTTCCTGTTTGTATCATCATAATCAAGCGAGTGAAACGTCGAACCTTGGCTGCGGAGGAGAGTAAGCTTTTGGCGACACTCGTTGATCTCCTTAGTCTGCGAAACATGTATGTTGGACAACCTAGGGGGGGGGTAAGGTTGTATTTAAAATCTTTTACTTTCAAAAATTCTTTTTACAAATAAATACAGAATAAATAAAGCAGAGTATAAATAAATAAGTATACAACAATTATATAAACAGATATAATTTAAATGCACAGAGATTATATAAATAAATATAAATGCAAAGCAGTTTATATAAATAAATATAATATAGCACAGCGGAATAAATAAAGAGATAAGGGATAGAGATACTTGACACAGAGATTTACTGATTTACCACCAACTGTGATAAACCAGCAGCCGAGACACTTCCCGACACGATCCAATAAATGTATTCTTTACGGTAGAATACAAACCAAATACAAAGGTAACGTAATTGATTCTCAAGCTTCTGCTATGAGATGTACAGGATCACACACCCGTTATTCAAATGCTTACAAGAGGAGTATAACTCACAATGGGTAATCACTCTTGTATAATATCTCACACTTGGATATTTTATAAAAAATGTTTTATAAAATATATATTATAAATAGATGAGAGAGCTGAGAGTTGGTTGCAGCTTGTTGTTACAGTTGTTGTGTTCTTACTTTCTACTTCATCACCAGCAAGCATCATTATATAGCAACCCACTTCCAACGGATATATGAGGTGGCGGTATACCGCCTTGCACACCGCGGTATACCGCGGTCAGAAACTGACACACCAACGGCTATAAGAGGTGGCGGTATACCGCCTTGCACACCGCGGTATACCGCGGTCAGAAAAATACAATGGGCAGGCTGCACGTTGGATTGCTTTCGGCTGAACACTCTTTGTCAATAAAAGTGCAACAGTAAAATGCATAGGAAACTGATTTTTGATATTTTAATAAAAATTAATAAAACTTTAGTTTTAAATAATTTTAAATATCTTTAATTAAAAACAGTTTAGGGTTTTATAAATATCCAAGTGGTATATTATTTTAGGGTGTTTATCATTATTAGTTATAAACAATAATGACGACGTAGAAACTTCCGTCTTGAATTCTTCAGATAAAATCTTCGTGTTCTTCAAGAACTGTACACTTGGATAGGATTGTTAGATAAACAATAATACGGTGTGTTTGTAATCATCAAAATAAATATGGAGATGTGATTTTATGTGTACCAAAAATATATCACAATATTAAAGCGGGGTACACTTGCACCAACAATCTCCCCCTTTTTGATGATGACAAACACAACGCTAAACACGAGAGCATACTCGGTTTCTCTCCCCCTTTTGTCGAAGCAAAAAGGGTTAGGAAAGACGCTATGCTCCCCCTTGAAAAATGCTCCCCCTTAAAATATGAAGTATTTGAGAGTTAGCATTTTCACAAGGGTTAGATAAAATAAGCTCTAAAAAAAATTCAATAATAATAACGAAGCAGGAGAATAAACATTACAATAGAGCATTAATAATGTTAATTAAATAAAATTTTAAGAAGACATAAAAAAAATTAATCGCTATCTATAAATTCAATTTCGTTCAGTTGATTAGATAAAGTCCACAACTGCTCGTCAATGTCTTCCAAGCGGTCTTGCACCACACGTTGATCGGCATCGTAACTCCGGCGCAAGTCAATGATCGCGGAGTATATTTGACGATTTGAGATTGCACCCGCCGGGATTGCGTATGGATCGTCTTCCTCGGGAGCCGGATCTAGAGGGCGATGAAGAGCCCGTCCCGGTGGAGCACTCATTCGACTAACAGTCAGTGCATTGAGAGAAGGAGTAGGAGCTAACATCCTACCAATGATAGGAATTTGAAGGTTTGTAAAAAGGTTTCGAATTAAGTAACCAAACGGAAGAGACTGGTTACCAGTCTCGGAAATCACCATACGGTGAGCAATAATGTAGGTGGCATTAATACGGATGCCATGCCGGAGACAGTAAAGGATATAGCACTGAAGTGCACCCAATCTGTCAAAATTTCCAGCGCGTCCCAAAACGTTAAAAAGGATAATTTTATTCCAAAAGCGAAGATTTTCCGGAAGATGTTGATCAGTTAAAATTGAGGGAAAATTATTTCGAAAAGCGGGAGCTAAAATAGATTGGAGAATGGTTTCCTGAGTTTCTTGAACCTGGGTAAGCAGGGAAGTAAAGGCAGTATTATTTGAAAACACATTTATATTGGAATGGGTTAGACCCAGTATACGAGAAAAATCTTCTAAACTCCAGTCAAAAGAGTGGTTGTAAATTTGAAGAGAGACACGATGGGTGGTCTCGTTAAAATCATACCCAGCATAAAAATCGACCATACTTGAAAAAGGTATATCTCCTTGAAAAGAAAGAAAAGGTTCCCAGTCAATAGAAGAGAAGGCTTCAAAGGTACCAAGATGTTCTAGACCCACTAAATCGACAGGTCGACCTGGGTTACAAGGTCGGGATTCAAAAATATGTCGTCTTTGAGCACGACGGTTTTGAGGAGGGTCAGATGGGTTTTGAGAGCTGGAAGCTCCCCGAGAGGTACGAGCCCTTTTTGGAGCCATTTGAAGGAAGGAGAGTAAACTGTTGTCGAAAGGTTGGAGTTCCGGTGGCCGAAAAAAAAATTCGGTTGTTGACGGCGGACGTTGTAGGCGGCGGTCGGCGGCAAGAGGAGGGAGAGAGAGAGAGAGCACTTAGGATAAAAAAGAAGGGAAACAAAAGAACTTACCTGTATTGGATTTAAATCCGTCGAAGGCACGCGGTATACCGCCTAGGAGCACGCGGTATACCGAGTCAGAAAAAGGTTGAAAAGACATGGCATCTTTAATCACGCGTGACAGAGGGAAAACAGCGGTGCGGTATACCGCCTCGGGAGCGCGGTATACCGGGGTCAGTTTGAGCAGGTTCTGCCGGTGAATCACAGAGTGACACGTGGTGGAGGAGAAAGGAACACGGTATACCGCCTTAGGGTCACGGTATACCGCGACAGTAAAAAGACTGACAGCATTCGGCTTTCAATGTTTCCTTTAACCAAATTTACACACAACCGATTTTAAAAAAAAAAATTTATTTTTTTTAATTTTATGTGAGCAAAAAAACCACGTATTATAACCTCGTCAGGGAACCACGTATTATAACCTCGGCAGGTAACACGTATTATATCCTCGTCAGGAAACACCTACAAAAGGCAAAGAAAATATTTCGTGGTACCCTTTTCTTATGGGTCCTTTTAACAGTTAGTATAAAACATAAACTGCAAAAAAAAATATGTTGTCGACATAAAACAAACACGACAAACATACAAAACCATAAAAATGGTTTAAAACCATAAACGCATTCCACCCGGATTATCAACATTAAACATTCCTTTCGGAATCCATTTTCTAACCATTTTAATTTTACGATCGTATTCATCATAGACGTAAAAAGAAGTATGCGGATTAACATTTTTCTTAGGATTCGCAAACTTATTATTATACATAAACGCATGTGATTTTCTCGACATATAATTCACATAATTCATTTTAGGAATATACGGAGGTTTTTGCGTTTTATTTTTAACAACAAATTTAGGTTTTTCAAAAACCTTTTTAATTGGCATACAATCACATTTTTCAATACACGTATTTGAACCAATGCCTTTTCGGCAATTTATGCGATTAGACATATTTAGCATTTTTAACACTTTATCATTGCTATTTTGAAATGCATTAGCTAACAGATTATCTTTCTCATGCGATTTACATTTAGCATTTAAATATGCAACTTCATTTTCAAGAGACTCGCATTTTGTACATGCAACACTTTCCTTTTTATTTTCACTTAAGCATGCAATTTTATTATTTAAAATAACACAAGATTTACAAACATCTTTTTCACTTAATTTATTTTCTAATTTAGTGATAACATCTAAATCATGAGCAGATTTTTGTTTACCGTCATCTATTTCCTTTTTATATACAGATACGGTTTCTTTTAAATTAGAAATTTCATCTTTATATTTATTTGCGAGAGCAGCCATATCATGAAATGATTTATATAATTCGTCAAGATTATTTTCATCGTCACTATAGTAATTATCACTATAATTATTATCATAATTATTTTTAGAAGAATATGATGAAGATACCTCATTATCATGGTCGGCCATGAAACAAAAATTTTAGGCCTCATTTATGCTTGCGCTCAACGCGCCTCCAACTAAAGCTTTTGGTGTGTTGATTTGTTTTGCTCGTTTCGGACACACACTTGCATAGTGATCCTTGTCACCACACACATAGCAAAAGCCTTTCTTTTTATTGGCTTTTTCATCGTCGCTAGATTCGTCATATTTGTCTTCACTTTTATGGACGTTGCGACTTTGGTTTTTACCACCACGACGGTAGTCTCCATTTTCTTGAAACCTATCATTATTAGTAAACTTTTTGTTAGATAAAAGTTTAGAAAGTTTTCTTACCAACTTGACTAAATCGTCAAGATTTTCGGGTTCGTCATCCGAGGAACTTGCATCTTCCTCCTCTTCTTTTTCTTTCTCATTTTTAGAGGCAACGGCTTCTAAAGCTATGGATTTCTTTTTGACTTGCTCCCGGACCTGATTTCTTCTTAGTGCAATTTCGTGCACTTTAAGATTGCCGATGAGATCATCGAGCTTCATAGTTGCGAGATCTCGGGAGTCTTCCAAGGATGTGATTTTTGCCATCCACTCCGAAGGAAGTGCTCGAAGAATTTTCCTTACATAATCCTCATTAGGATAAGTACGACCTAATCCCTTCAAAGTAGTCATAATGAGGTTAAAACGTTTAAACATTGAGTCGATTGACTCATCTTTTGACATTTCAAATAATTCATAATCATGAACAAGAATATTTATTTTAGAGCTTTTAACTTGAGTATTTCCACGATGAGTGTCGCTCAAGCTTTGCCAGATTTGATTAGCAGTTTTATAAGTATAAACTCTTTCAATTTCATCAGAGGTTAAAGCAGCATATAATATATTCTTAGCTTCAAAAATTAAACAGACATGAGATTCTTCAGCGGGAGTCCATTCTTTTAAAGGTTTATCAACAATAAGATCATCTTTTACAATAGTAGGATTAAAATTCCCATTCTCTATAATATCCCAAATCTTTTGATTTTTGCCACGCACGTGACATTCAAATAGCTCGGCCCAAATGCCAAACTTTTCAGTATCTATCAAAGGGGGTTTTGAAAACATAAAATTAGTTTGTTGAGCCATTTAAAAGAATTAAAGAAATAACTTTAAAAATTTAAACAGATAATTTTTGAAAGCCCTGCTCTGATACCAAATGTTGGACAACCTAGGGGGGGGTAAGGTTGTATTTAAAATCTTTTACTTTCAAAAATTCTTTTTACAAATAAATACAGAATAAATAAAGCAGAGTATAAATAAATAAGTATACAACAATTATATAAACAGATATAATTTAAATGCACAGAGATTATATAAATAAATATAAATGCAAAGCAGTTTATATAAATAAATATAATATAGCACAGCGGAATAAATAAAGAGATAAGGGATAGAGATACTTGACACAGAGATTTACTGATTTACCACCAACTGTGATAAACCAGCAGCCGAGACACTTCCCGACACGATCCAATAAATGTATTCTTTACGGTAGAATACAAACCAAATACAAAGGTAACGTAATTGATTCTCAAGCTTCTGCTATGAGATGTACAGGATCACACACCCGTTATTCAAATGCTTACAAGAGGAGTATAACTCACAATGGGTAATCACTCTTGTATAATATCTCACACTTGGATATTTTATAAAAAATGTTTTATAAAATATATATTATAAATAGATGAGAGAGCTGAGAGTTGGTTGCAGCTTGTTGTTACAGTTGTTGTGTTCTTACTTTCTACTTCATCACCAGCAAGCATCATTATATAGCAACCCACTTCCAACGGATATATGAGGTGGCGGTATACCGCCTTGCACACCGCGGTATACCGCGGTCAGAAACTGACACACCAACGGCTATAAGAGGTGGCGGTATACCGCCTTGCACACCGCGGTATACCGCGGTCAGAAAAATACAATGGGCAGGCTGCACGTTGGATTGCTTTCGGCTGAACACTCTTTGTCAATAAAAGTGCAACAGTAAAATGCATAGGAAACTGATTTTTGATATTTTAATAAAAATTAATAAAACTTTAGTTTTAAATAATTTTAAATATCTTTAATTAAAAACAGTTTAGGGTTTTATAAATATCCAAGTGGTATATTATTTTAGGGTGTTTATCATTATTAGTTATAAACAATAATGACGACGTAGAAACTTCCGTCTTGAATTCTTCAGATAAAATCTTCGTGTTCTTCAAGAACTGTACACTTGGATAGGATTGTTAGATAAACAATAATACGGTGTGTTTGTAATCATCAAAATAAATATGGAGATGTGATTTTATGTGTACCAAAAATATATCACAATATTAAAGCGGGGTACACTTGCACCAACAATGTAAATCCCGACCCCATTTGCGGAGCTTCCCGGCGATGGAAGAAAGTCTATCTGGCAGATCCAACAAAGACTCTCGACTCCATGTACTAAAGATAAGGGGGTCGAGATTTTCTTCATGAAACCATTTGTTTTCGAAACGAAAAGGATTAAATTTTGATCGTCTCGTCGTGTGAACCTCGTGAGTGTGTAGAAGAATAGGGGAGTGATCCGAAATGGGGCTCACAAGGTTTTCGATCCAAGCATTTGGAAAGAGGTTCGACCATGACGGTGATCCCACCGCACGATCAAGGCGTTCCCAGACTTCATTGGGTTTGCCTTTGAATTTGCACCACGTAAACGGGAAACCATGCATGGGGATATTAGAAAGGTTGCAGTCGGAAAGGGCGTCACGAAACCCATTTATGCACCAGACCGGGTGAGTAAGCTGACCCTTTTTTTTCTTGTTGCGAGGTGAGATCGTTAAAATCACCGATAACCACCCACGGTTTGTCAGAGTGTGTGGCCAAGGTACGTAGGAGATTCCACGAATCTCTACGTCTTCTTCGTTCGGGGAAACCGTAAAATCCCGTAATCCTCCAAGTATTACGTACGGGATCGATGACTTGCAAATCAATAAAATTCTGCGAATAAGACAAAAGCGAAACCGTAGACATTTCATTCCAGAAAACACAAATGCCGCCACTTCGGCCATTACAGTCGACGGTAAAACAGTTCTCAAAACCCAAACAAAGCTTAATAACATCGATTCTAGATTGAACAACTAGCGTTTCAAAAAGAAAAAAAACGTCGGGACGATAACATCGGGCGATGTCCTTCAGAACCGGAACTGCACGCGGGTTGCCCAAACCCCGACAGTTCCAGGCCAAGATCTTCATTTGTCTAGGCAGGCCCGTTGAAACGGACCCGCCTCTGGTTCATTAGGGAGCGATGGTGTCGCCTTTGGAATGATAACCTCGGTTTCCTCAGTCTCGCTATGGGGGAGCATTTCAAGCTTTGTCTTTTTTCCTCCGTATCTTCTAGCTTTATCTTTGATGGAAATGCGCTTACGGTTCATTGGGTTCTCAACATGTTTAAGGGGGGTTTCGAGGTTAACCTGCATGGTATTGGCTTCGACGTGTACGCTGTTTGGGTGGGGGTGGGCAGGTAACATGACGAGGTGGGTATCTGTGGTAAGTTTGTTTTTTTGAGGGTTGCCTGGAATGCCATGCAAACTGGGTTCAGGTAAAATGTCGAGGTGGGTGTCTGTGGTATGGGTGGTTTGTTGTGGGTTGCATGGGATGCCATGCAAATGGGGTTCGTACTTGGGTGTGGGGTGGCCGTGACCAGTAGGGTAGGTGGGAGGGTTCAGAAAGGTTGATACTTTTCTTGGCTTGGGTCAGAGGGGAAACAGGATTTGCATTACAAATCTTTTCAATTTTATTGGTTCTTGGGTTTTGGTCAGCCATAGTACAAGAGTGGGTAGTACTGCAGTTGGCAATTGATATTTTATAATCCTTACTTGATATGTTTGCTTTTGGTATGTATTTTTATTGTGACAATTTGATATTTTATATATTTGACCAACCCTCAATAAATGAATTACTTTTTATTAAAATATATACCGAATTTGACATTGGCTGAAAAGTCATTCAATTATATTGTTTTAATCGAAGCTATTGCATTGTTTGCCTCGACAATGGTCTTTCTCATCTTAACCACATCCTAATAAAAGCAATAATGTTGCACTTTTGCACGTTTACTAATAATCAAATGCATAAAAGTATCTTACATATAGTGGTGCAACCAGCATTGGTCTCGGCTCGGGTAAGCCTAGACCGACCATGATTTTTTTTAATAGAAAATGATAATGCCCAATCAATTGTTTGTGCCTACCCTCAAGGCTTCAACCTTAGGGCATTCACAATGGTAAAGCTTTTAAGAAAGACTTGATAAAAATAAAAATATATAACACATTCATTTTTTCAAAGGCTTGAGGAACATCAAGTCTTTGTCTCCAATGGTCAACCCATCTTCAAGTAATTTCAAGCTATTTTCAAATACCATTGGAGATGCTCTTAGTTATTGGCTTCCCACAGTTGGTTGAGTTTAGAGTCATTGTGTAGTGCCAATGTAGTCCTTTGAATTATAAACCCTTGTTATATGACCTCAATTTACTAATCCACCCTTGCATGTTTTTTTAGGCTTCTTGTTTGCAGCTTGTTACGCACATGTTGCTTCTGTAACCTGTTTTCAACTTTCAATAAACATATTTTAGTTGATTTTTTCCGGGTTGATCAAATAAATTGTTGGGATATGTTAGCAAATTGACATCGACTCATTGTTTGAAATATGTTGGGAAGTTTGATATGGTTATCTAGTAAAAAGTTGGAATATACTTCTATAAATTGAAACTAATTGTTATGTTTTAAACATGTCCGAACTTGCTTTTGTTAAGATACTATGTCTAAAACATGATACAATATGTTAGACAAATTGAATCGACAAATTGAATCTTCTGTAGTTTTATTAGAATATACTGGAACACTTGATATTTAAAAGTCAAATGCCCTCTACTCATTTTATGTTTAGCTGTCTTTTTGCCGGATGTTGACATGTTTTCTACTCGCACATTTCTTAACTTTGGGTTTCTTATGCATTCACATTTTTTAAAAAATATTATTAAAAATGGTTGAAATATGATTGCATTTTTTGATCAAAAGAAATAAAAAAGAAAAGAAAAGGCCCAAAAAAGGAGGTGAGCAAAAAGCCCAATAATAAAGTGGATCATGGGCTATTATGTGACCTATAAAAACTGACCCGAGAGGCCGAGATGGCGGGGTTGAATTCCACTCGCAGTTGTTCAACGATGAGAAGAGCCGGCGGCAGAAGAGGCGGAAGACACTACCAATCTCGCCACCAAAACAATTCAGTTGATGAAAACTGGGGTTTCAGACCCGTTCATGATCGAAACATCAATCAACAACAGATTGAATCTAATCCAAAATCATCATCATCAGCATCATCATCGGAACCTTCAACATCAAGACCTATCTCGGATTTTATTCCTAAAACCCCGAAATCACCTCGAAACCACAGAAACCCCAGCTGGGTATCGAGGAATCGAGGTTCTGGAGCTCAATTTGTGAAGAAATCTGAACTCGGTTCATCGGATTTTCACCCAAAACGGGGAGAGCAAGAGGGTAGAGATGCAAATAAAGGCAAAACAGAGTTCTTACATGGAGAGGAAGAGCAGGAGGAGAAGAAGGATGACGTTGAAGATAAATATGGCGATGGCGATGACGATGATGTGGTGAAAAGATTAGAAAGATTGAGATTATTTGGTGAAGAACCCGATTTATCAGAGGAATTACAGACAACTAATGATCAATTACAGGAAGATGAGGTAAAGTTTATATGATTTTCCATGAATTAAGTTTGATTAGTATCACCATAATAGTGTTAATCGACTTAATTTACAATTTCGTTTCTGATGATTATTATTTAAAGAGTTATGCCCAATATTTTAGAGAGTTTGATAACATATTTTACTTGACTGATCTCGTTTACCTCTTAATAGTTCCATTAAGAGGCAACCTCTGAATTGCTAAGAGGTAAATCTTGTTTGGCAAAAAAAAAATCTGACTCTTAAATGATTTTGTATCTTGGCCTCCCTTAACCATTCAGCGCCCTGATTTCATTCTAAACAGTTACTAGACAACCATATTTCATTTTGCAGTCTCTTAATGATTCTGACCACTTAATCATTCTGCACCAAAGCATTCAGCAATTGCCAAACAACCCCTAAAATGTGAATGGTTAACTGTAGGTACTGGCTATGGAATCTATATATGGAGATAACATTTTAATCCTCGATAAGCAGAGTGGATTGCGATCTTTACAGGTTCAGTTGTGATTTTGAGGCAAATTTGCTTTGATTTTGCTAGAAATATGTGAAACCAACAAACTATTTTATGTTTTCTTTTGCAGGTTCATGTCTACATTGAAACTTCTGAAGAACTCACTATCTCCACAAAACTAAATTCTTCCCAAGATTTAAATACCAAAACTAATAATTTAGAAGAATTTTCTTACTCTTTTCAAGTTCGGTATCTTCCACCGATAGTTTTGACATGTTTATTACCCAAATCATACCCAACACATCTCCCTCCTTATTTTATAATTTCTGTTCGATGGTTGGATTCTTCGAAAATTTCTAGTTTGTGTTCCATGTTGGATTCAATATGGAAGGAGCAATCTGGGCAGGAAGTTATTTACTCATGGGCTGAATGGTTACATACTTCTGCTCTTTCTTATCTTGGTTTTAATAAAGAAATCTTTCTTGGCCCTTATGGAGTGAAACACCATAGCGATCCACGTGCAATTTCGGGATGCATCTCCCCAAATGTCGATATTCTTTCATTGAAGAGTTACAATAACGAGCAGCGGATTGAAGATTTTCGTAAAAGTTTGCATGAATGTTGCATCTGCTTTAACGAGTTTGCTGGTAAATTTCTAACCTTTTATGAAGTGATAAATTATAGGGAAATTAATTGTTTTAGCCATTTTTTTATGGTGGTTTCACCTCCTGGCCACTTTCTCACTACTTTTACTGAAATAGCACCAGGTTCACACTTTTAGGTCTGCAATTGCGGACCTAGCTCAAAAATACCAAAAAAAAATCAAATTTGATCGATTTTTCTTATTTTTTTAGTTTTAAAGAGAATGTGGCTAAAGGTTAAACCGCCATCAAGAAATGGCTAAAACAATTAACTCCCCTAGATTATATTTCGTTTATTTGTTGGTTTTTGTTGGCTCCAAGAATCTTGTGATTTGAGTCATCTTTATAGCCTCTATATGCCTTCAAGTTGTGGGCTACCAATAAGTTCCATCATGGTTTTAAGTTGGACTTGAAGTTTTTAAGGAGTCCTAGGTGTGATTGCTATATTGACTTGCTTTTTTCCTTTTGAATAGGTACCGAATTTATAAGATTGCCATGCCAACATTTCTTTTGCGAAAAATGCATGAAAAGTTACTCGGATGTGCATGTAAAAGACGGTACTTTAAACAAGCTTTCTTGCCCCAGTACAAAATGTGGGGGCATGATCCCCCCGGGTCTTTTGAAGAGATTGCTTGGTGATGAAGAGTTTGAAAAATGGGAGTCACTGACGTTGCAAAAAACGCTTGAATCGATGTCTGATGTGGTGTACTGCCCTAGATGCGAAACAGCCTGCATAGAGGATGAAGACCAGCATGCTCAATGCTCCAAATGCTTCTTTAGCTTTTGCACACTTTGTAGGGAACGACGCCATGTCGGAATCACATGTCTCACTCCGGAAATGAAGCTCCGTATCTTGCAGGTAACGTCATCGTAATGTTAATTTACGTAATCATATATTAAAATAAAGGTATTATTATGAAATCTGCATAGCATAAGTTCCCCCCTGTCTGAACCTCTCTAAAACCAAACCAAACCAACCGAGAACAGTTGGTCAGTGTTTGGTAAGACAGAAATGGACAGGAGAAAACAAATAAGATAACTAATTTATCCCTAATGAGTTGTTTATATATTTTGATTAGTTATGTAGTTTATTAAATTATAATGAAATAAATATTTTTTATAACAAAATATATTGTTAGAAAATTTTCGTCAAGACAATTAAAATGACACAAAAATAAAAAGTTTATGTAGTTTCCAAATTTTATTTTATACCTTTTCTATATTAATTTTTTATTATTAACATTTATTATATTACATAAATTAATCAAAATATAGAAACCATATAAAAATAATATTTTGAGGACAGTAAAGTGAAAGCTTAAAGAACATAAAATACAATAAATAAAATTTAAAGAATGAATAAAATGTAAGGATGAAGGCATATTTGATGTTTTAGAAGAGAATTAGGTTTTTATTTTGAGGTTATATCGGTAAAACATAAGACAGTTCCACCCTGTTCTATGGGGGAGGGTGAAACTAGCTTGTTCCACTCTGTTCCACGTAAAAGTCCTGCCAAACGTGGAATAGTGATCCATGTATTGTCGTGTATAGTATACCAAACGCACCCTAAAAGATTATGTAAATGTAAGTAGGGTGTAGAGAGAATATAGAAGAAAAAAATGTAGAGAAAGGACAATTTAGACAATTTGTTTAATAGTGTTAAAACGATACGCAGGAGAGACAGAGCTCAGGCCAAATGAAAGATGAACAACGGAGGCGAGAACAAGAAATGATTGAGGAGCTTCTTAGCGTGAAAGAGATACTTCGTGATGCAAAACAATGCCCGTCTTGTAAGATGGCGATTTCAAAAACAGAAGGTTGCAACAAAATGGTGTGTCAAAACTGTGGCAAGTATTTCTGCTATCGTTGTAACAAGGTCATCGATGGATATGACCACTTCAGGTCATCTTTCTCTGCTGCTTATTTGTTTTTTAAAATTATAATGGTATAATAGGAGCTTAAGGATAGATAATATTAATTTTGTTGAAGGGATGGAGCTTGTGAACTTTTCCCCCAACAAGAAATTAGAAACTGGGAGGAACAGATGAATCCACGACAAGTAATGGGCCAGATGCAAGCTGAGCTGTTTGCTGATCGTGGTCATTCGTGCCCTCAATGTGGTCAAATCAACGTCAAGGTGAGTGGATCGGCTTGATTACCTTTTCTGAAACTTCTGTGATTAATTTATATATAGAGGGTCAGGTTCAAGGAAAATTGTAAAAAAATGAAAAAGTGAGTAACACCCTGGTAATCATTCATCTAGAAGGTATGCACATGTGCATACAAGTAATTTGTAAGCAATTTGCCTGGTATGCACATGTGCATAACATGCACACGTACCTAAACAACAAAAAACAACTTTAGTTACTTGTATGCTCATGTGCATACCATTCAGATGAATAGTTACCAGAGTGTTCCTCATTTTTTGAGGATTTCCATTTTCCTCCGAACCTCTCTCTATATATACACACATAGAGAAAGCTTCAAACGACAACATGGTCAAAATAAGAGAACTCAATAATGGCCAAATCACATGTGATTTCACGAAGGGTGTGCAGGGCCAAGGTCGTGCTGTAATCACGGTTTGATTTCAACATAAAATCACATGTTCTCGTTTGAACCCAACTCTCTCTCTCTCTCTCTCTCTATATATATATATATATATATGATGTAACGATGTTGGGGTGTATGCAGGTTGGGAATAACAATCACATATTTTGCTGGGCATGCCAAAGCCACTACTGTTACCTGTGTAGAAAGATGGTGAGACGCAGCTCCGAACACTACGGTCCAAAGGGCTGCAAACAACACACACTCGGATAGTTATTGATTCTTATCAAAAAATGTATTCCTTTGTTTTTTTCTCCAAATTCAAATTCTGTTGACCCAATTCTTCTTTACAAAAACTTAAACTTGTATTATCTCATTCATATTTATTACATTATTTTTACATGATATTTATGGACAATACTTTAAACTCTATAATTTTTTGCTAGCTAATTTCATCAAAAACAAAATATTGATATTTGAAAAATATAAAAAGATACAATAGTCTAGGCTAATCATACCAGATATTGTTCGCTTTGTTCACACCTGATTGTAAATGTATCCAATCCCTTAGAAGGCAACCTTTGTGAGATCTTACAATGGTTTAGCTTAGCAAGAATATGGTATCTAGTTTGCTAACTTTCTTTCAAAAAGTACATAAAAAACGGTAAATGTAGCAGATAGTATTAATATTAATTAAAACAAGACGTAAACGTAATCATTCATATACATTCTCTTCATCTACCTCCGGCTTCACAAAGAACTCGATGTAAGCAATACGACTAGGCTGCTGATATCCAGCAGAATCTATATGTGGGTGAGAAGTAGACGGCCTTGCAACCGATACCAAGTGTTGAACTTTTAACATCCCACCTCTTCCAATCGTCACTTTGCTTCCTCTATTATCTTTAATCACACTGCTCGGTATGTTGGAAGTCGTTGCACGAAGAAACTTGTACTTATACCTACAATTCATAACAACACAACAAATACTCAATATAAGGACCGATAGTCTCTTGTTTTTTCCTAAGGAATTTGGTGCCACATGAACCCTAAATCTATGCATACCTGTGAGAAACAATTTGATCACAGTTGAATGCAGCCAGCAGATCCATGTTTGCATAATACATGAAATCTATTTGTAAGTCTCCATGGCCTTCCGCTTTAAAAGTAACTGATGGAGGCACTGGTTGCAGGATTATTTGTACGCTTGATCCTGGCCATTCCAGATCGTCAATGGCTTCTTTCAACGCTGCTGACTTCAAATGAGTTTCGTACTTATACTTCAGTTTGCACCATCCTCCAAAAAGTTTAACATAAATCAACGTGGAAGTGAAAGAAATTAGGTACCTTAACAGTAAAATTGATGGGAGTGCTTCCTGCAGGTTCAAAATTGTAGTCCCATGAAATTGTGTCGGGGATCCTAGTTCTGATCTCTGCGTAAGTGCAGGCACTTACTGAATCAGTGGATCTAACAAAAGAAAAAAAACAGCATCTTACTGCAGTAATAGAAGAAATCAATATGTCCTCGGTTTAATTTTTCTAATATTCGAATCCAGTATTAGAAGAAATCAAGACGAAGGAGGTGAATATGTACTTGAGAAGAAGCTGCATATCAGGCCCTGGATACTGGAATTCGATTGTGCTCAAGTGTCCAGGAATACAAAACGTGTTGAGGCAATCCACAAACAGGCCCAAGCTTACTCCAAACCTAGGTCGCCCATGTGCACTATATTCATAACGAACAAAAAGCTACAATAAACACCAATAAGCAGAGGTTATTGTAAGAAGCAACATTCTCAGTCCATAGTGAACTACTTGAAACTACACGATCTTACAGGTTTAGGGTTCACTAATTACATTGACTTTGTTGGATTCAGTTTACTTGCATAATTAAGACACTTTCAATATCTATATATCGCAGAATGAACATATGAATATTCTAGAATGTCGACTTTGTCAATCAAATGGTGAATTTAAAGCACAAGAAGCTTAATTATGTGTATATAGTTATATACCTCTCGTTGTAGATAAACCTTTGCTTGAAGACAGCCAGTATCCTCAACAATCAACACAATCCCATGTTCACTCAATTCCAAAACTGCATCCTAATTTATAAATTAAATATAGGAATTAGCATAACTACCATATAAGAACCCTAGATTTCTCAATCAAACTCGAGATTACTAAAACCCTAGGTTTCCATTAAAACTACTTTTTTTGCGAATTTTTGAAACCAAAAACGAACCTGATGGCGTTTCCATCGGACTGATGTGAGGGCATCCACCATCCCTTGAACATTATCGAGCTCACAAACTAAATCCGGCGACTCTGAGTCCACCCCCGATGAAGTCATCCCTTTCCCGCCAAAATCACTTCTCTTCTCAGTTTCGATACCAAGCATATATACGATCACCATCAAATTTCATTTATACCCATAGGGCTTATGAATTATCAGATTACACCCCCGTATTCAATTCTAAATACAAATTCGTTCTTCTAGTTTACTTCTTTATAAAAATGAGTCCAAATATTACTCTCTTTACGATTTTGTCCTACCAAGGGGTTGACCCACTCTATAGCATTTGGTGGCACACAGTTTCGTTTCTCCGTTCTAGTATAAAAAAATTATAAAATCGTTAAATGCGTTGTCGTATCAATTTATTGTGTGTAATATTTTGAAAGTCCAATAATAAAAACTTCTCTTAGTAGAGTTAATATTAATCTTCATTAAACGTTGTTTATTTTTAAATTAAACCATGTTATTATTATTGGTATTTTACTAAAGGTATTTCACTACCACCACAAACAGAAGATGAAACCACAAAAACTTCCATTTTGGTCGCCGCAAAACCCTACTACCGACCTTCTCCTCCAATATCCCTTACTTCAATCCCTCATCTCAAGTTCACTCTCTTTCTCCCTATCCCCCTCCATCCTATTAGAACCCTACAATCTCTACACAAGTCGAGTGGAATTCATCGATCCATATCCATAGTTCATCGGGGTTTCATCTAGTTCATCAAGAAGTCGAGGGAATATAAATACAATGTTCTGTATTGGCTTGGATTTTCATCGACAAATCGTAGGAAGATAAATTGAATCAGTCTCTATAAACATTCATCGAGATCCCGATCTACAACTCCCATCACCACCCACCTATCTGCTATGTACACCACCATCCACTTTTAATTTTCAACTTTATGGGTGATTTACTGATTTAGTTAAATATGCAACTTCATTCCTAAATCAAATATGTGTACGCATAATTTTCCAGTTATACAGTTTGTGTTTGATTGGTTCATCGGAGCCGCTATATATTGTAAGCTCTTTTTTCCGTTTTAGATATGGGCATGTTCAAGAGGAGGGAGTGGTGGTTACGAAGTTAGAGTTGGTGGTGGCTAGAGAAGCAGCAAAACCGAAAATGGTGGTGGATGTTCAACGAAGATGGACAAGATGTTCCATAAAAAATGATGAAGAGTAAGGATGGATGGACACATGACACCGCCTTTTTAATTAATTGATAAAAAGATAAAAAGTCTTTTTTTCAACTTTTTTTTTTAAGTTGAGTGAGATAAAAAAACCCGATTCATAACAAAATTGAAACCATAATAATAACATTTTGTAATTATTTCATTTAGAGTACCGAATCCATAATTTATATACAACAAAGGGACAAAATTTATAACCTACTTTTTATTGAATTATTATATAATTATATTTAAGTTTCTCCAAAAATTTATAATTTTGAAGATTTGTTAAACCATTCTCATTCGTGGTCGCCCGGAATTAACCGGTGAACATAAGCTGGTCTGAAAACCTCCGGTTATAAAAATAAAATAAAAAATAGAGAACAATAAAGGAAAAAAATCCAACAAGTCGATATCTTGAAAACAGGTCCAACTATTTTCAGTCATGACTACCATCCCCACAACAATAAGATATTAATAAATAAAATCCAACTTGTTCACCGTCTCCCAGTCTCCCTCTTTCATCGTCTACTCGACCCCATCTAATCACCATTTTCTTCTTCCATAGTTTTCTCCATACTTCCACTACAATCACTCTTCTAGGGTTTTTAAATTCCGTTAATGGCGCTTCCACAACCCTAAATTAACCCCAACATCCATCCCCATGGAACCTCGTAATCACAGTAATGCTGCCGCATCCCCACCTGACGCTCCTGCTGCTGTTCCACCGCCTGCGCCGCCTCCGATGTCCAGTGTCAATGCTCCGCCGCCGTTCTTAGTCAAGACTTACGATATGGTCGATGATCCTTCTACTGATAAGGTTGTTTCGTGGAGTGCCACGAATAATAGCTTCGTCGTCTGGGACCCGCCCGAGTTCGCTAAAGACCTGTTGCCCAAATACTTCAAGCACAATAATTTCTCCAGCTTCGTTCGCCAGCTCAATACTTATGTATTTTTCTGTTTCTTTTGCTCGTTGAATTTCATGTTAGCATTGAAATGATTGTCTGATTGTTCTATATTTGATTGGTTTATGTTTCCTACTGCGGGTAATTGTTTATATGTTTACGAATTTTTTGTAATCTATTCACTTTTTCATCTATGTTGATCACTAGGTTGAGAGTTCAAATTTTAGGGCAAGAAAAGGTAAAGTGTTGATTTTCATTTCCAGAGATTTTGTAGGCAATATGTTATTCATTGTCCACTTTTCATCTTTGTATTTAAGCAAAAATATGCCATTCTGATTTCAGACAGGACAGCTTCTGCCTAATGATGTGTGGTTTCAGAAATATAACTAAAGGGATTGCTAAATGTAAAACACACAAATTTTGCATTCAAATAGATCTTTTCTTTTTGTTACATTGTATTCTGGGATTATAATGGTGCCTATAATTGGCAATTGTATTCAGTCCTTTGAGATTTCCTTTTTGTTAGTTGGGGTCATATCTATATGAAGCAGTTTATGTGGTCTGATTTTTTAGCAGCTCTGAAACTTTGAAGATACTTGGATTTTCTTAGGATGGGGGAGACCTGAACCTTTATAAGACTATAACTAAACAATACAAAGACATCTTGTTAAGCTCACACCCTTCCTGTTAAATGGAAATTTATATATAAAAGCGCTCCAGCCACTTTCTGCAGTGATAATTAGAAAGCAGGAAAAATTTAGGAAGAGAATGTTATTAGACTTTTTTGCATCATGTTCCTTTATATCGATATTGTAATGATTTAAGTTTCTTGGGTACTTTATTTTGTGTGCTCTTTAATCTGTATTTAACCTTAATGGTATTTGTAGTGTTAGTTTTATAAAGCTTTTATGAATGCGATATTGCTATATGTTATTTAAGCTATGAAGTATAACAAATTGAAGCCTCTAATAAACAGGGATTTAGGAAAGTTGATCCTGATCGCTGGGAATTCGCAAACGAGGGATTTCTACGAGGCCAGAAACACTTGCTTAAAACCATCGTTCGTCGGAAATCAGCTTCGGGACACAACCAACAGCCTCCACAACCTCACGCACAAAGCTCCTCCGTGGGTGCATGTGTTGAAGTCGGAAAATTCGGTCTGGAGGAAGAGGTCGAGAGACTAAAAAGAGACAAAAACGTACTGATGCAAGAACTCGTCAGACTGAGGCAGCAACAACAAACCACCGATACTCAAATGCAATCAATGGTGCAGCGTCTTCAGGGGATGGAACAAAGACAACAACAGATGATGTCGTTTTTGGCTAAGGCAGTAAACAGCCCGGGATTCTTGGCTCACTTCGTACAACAGCAAAACGAGAGCACCCGACTCATTACAGAAGGGAACAAAAAACGAAGGTATAAAGAAGACGGAGTTGTTTCAAACGACCATCCAGCTGTCGCTTCATCCGATGGACGGATCGTTAAGTACCATCCCATGATGAACGATGCGGCACAAGCAATGCTTAAACAGATAATGAAACTCGATAACGCCTCATCTCGTTTGGGAACTTTCGGCAACAATCCGGATAGTTATCTCGTTAGCGATGTTGCTTCAGACGCCCGTAATGGGTCAGGAGTTACGCTTCAGGAGGTCAACCCACCGGTTTCTGGTCAATCTTATTTACCAGCTGTTTCAGGGATTTTGTCTGCACCTCTAGAAGCAAATTCCGAAGTGGTGGCAACAAACCAATTCCCAGATGGTCAAGAGTTTCCGGATGTTTCTGAGCTGTCACACTTGCAAGATATGGTGCCGGGTGCTGGTGTCAACATCTCCAATGATTACATTCATCCGGAAGCACAGAATCGAGCGCTCTTGGAAACGAACTTGGTTGATGAGAAATTTCCTTTAGAAATCGGGAGTTTTTCTCCTGATGCTGACATGGAATGGGATAGTAATTTGCTGATAGAGATGGAGAAGTATCTTACTGCATACGATCCGTCATTGGACCAGTTTCTTGAGCAAAGCCCGGAGGTTGATAAGACCGACGAAATGGACTCGAGTCCGGTGCATGACCAAAGCAAGCCATCAGAAACCGAGTGTTCCGGGTCCCAAGTGCAGCAGCTCACCACACAAATGGGGCTTCTTGCTTCAAATTCTAGAAAAGATTGATTTTGATCGGAATGATATACAGAAACCCGGAGGTAAAAAAAGCTTGAAAATTATACGATATCTGTCCTAGTCATCAGTGTGTTGTCTTTAGTCTTTACTATTGCCCTTAATGGAAGCTAATCTTGATTCGCACTTCCCAGTCCCAGCAAACCTTTTTTTGCATGAGGTACTTGTATACTTACGATTTCAGACATGTATCGTGTCTGTTATAGAAGTTTAAATTCCTAATCTTTATCGTGCATTGATGGACTTATATTATAGATGCTAAAAGCACGAAATTTGACCCAAATGGTTTGTTGATTTGTTTGTGTATCGATTTTATTCTTCTTACTAGAACGCATTAGAAATTGTTATATGCATTTTATTCTTGTGTTTTGATGCATATGGATGGATTTTGAACAATGCTATGGATGTATCAGGTGGTCTGAAGGACAGATCCTGGGAATGTTAAGGGGGGTGGGGGTGGGGGTGGGGGTGGGGGTGAAGAGCTGGAAAAACTGGGGGTATTCTTGTAAATGTTGATAAGGCAAGCGCCAAGCGGGCATGAGATATCGGGTTGAAGATTTACTGGAAGTAGGAGGTCGGAAATATAACCTGAAATCGGCTAAGTTAATGCTTTGTTTTTTTTGCAGTTCCAATGCAGACAGTTACTTGAGGTAGGCTGTTGTTTTATGTTCAACTTCTGTATGCAGATTGTGTGAATTCTGTGTGTAATTTTTGGGTGGGGGGTTATGCGTCTTTTAGGGCCTGTTTGTTAGCAGCTTAATAAGCTTAATGGGACACATAGCTTATTCAGTCAGCTATACATGACTGTTTGGTAGTGGCTTAATAATATAGAAAGTGACTTATTTTTTAAGCTTTTAGGAGGGAGCTTTATGCAGAAAGCCAAGTTTTATCCAAACCAGTGTCTCCTACTTACCCTACTTAAAAACATGGTCCTTCCATCTATGAAAACACCCTCCCAAACAAAAACCTTTCCAATCTATACATACAACTTTATTCATACAGGACTGAATGGAAAACCAACCAAACAACCCCTTATCCGTCCATATTGCACAAGCTCATGGCCCAAAGGTGAATATGTCAAATATGATGATACCCATTATCTTATAGATCTATCACATGAAGATGCTTTCAATTTTTGGTCCTTAGTGGTTGTTTCTTCAAAACTATGAATCTTTCATCTCTTCGCTAGCTCTTTTTCAAGATACCGGATATGAAGGTCATGAAAAAGAACTTGCATCAAAGGGCTTTTGGCCTATTGATATCCAGGTTACCAATAGCGGATGGTGACCTCCGGTAACCACATACCTTGAAAAAGTGTTTTTATTTTTGTTTTTAATAAGAAAACTAAAATTTCACCGTGTTTTTTGCTCTCGATTTTTTGTAAAGAAAGGTGACTATGAATTTGGATTATTTTGAATAGCTTCGTGTAAGACGACAAATATGGATCAAAATGTTATTCAAGGAAACTAATTCTTAGGCAATCCAAATTATTGATCGTTGCCATGAAAGTAGAAGTAATACAGTAAAAAACGAGAATTACAAATTCTCCATTACTTAAAAACAATAGTTACAACTTACAACTGAAACCGATAAAATCCTTGAATTAACGCCGGATTAATTAACTAAATAACCTTAAATATCCCAAGTTCCCCACTTCAATCCATGGAAAGTAGTCCCTAAACCCGACCCTAAAATCTTAGTTTTCGATTTTTACCGTGGGTTTCGGTTTTTTCTGCTATCCGTACCGGGTATGCGCCCCCGAAGTCCCGAACCTTCAAAAAGTGCATCCACACATCATTTTTAATTTAGGTTTATTCTCGCCACGTTAGATGACTCGATTGATTCCTTCTTTGAATATGGCGATTTGAACAGAACCAACGAAAGCAAAACCAGGGGCGGAACACAAGCCTTTCAACCGCAGGGGCTGAACCTAATATATTATGTAGTTTCAAAAATACAAAAATACATACCCAAAGTTCTAACATAGTAAAAACATTAAAACTAGACGCTAAAAATGAAAATGTCAAGCATCGCTCATCAAAGTGGAACACGTCGATCTTTTGCGGCCTTGAAGTCTTCCACAATTTCTTCCAAAGTAATCTTTTCGGCAACTTCCCTTTCGATAAACAAAAGCAACGAATCGTTTAGAAACTCATCGTCCATTTTATTCCGCATTCTTGTTTTCACAATATTCATGGCAGAAAATGATCTCTCGGTTGTCGCGATAGACACTGGGAGAGTAAGTAGTAGACAGAGCAGTCGATAAATAAGATCAAAAGTGGTTTCTCTTCTAGTCCTTACCAACCATTGACACAATTCAGCGATAGATTTCAGTTGTTTATAATCTGCATGTTGAACGACATCAATAACATAATGTTGAAGTTGCATTTTCAGAATTGTTTTCTCATGATCACTGAAATCTTCGGGATAGAACTTGTCTACTAGTTCACGCACATCAAGACTTCTAAAAGTCTCGTACACATTTTTGGGATCTAGAGTTGAAGCAAGACGAAGCATCTCCATGGACCTATCACTGAAACAATGATCAAGTTCCATTAATTGACAATTAATCGCTTCATAAAAAATATCCACTCGGTAATGATGTTCAAGTGTATGATCACTATGTTGATTACGAGCCCGAGCCCCTCTACTGTAGTAGGAAGAAGACAAGTTAGGAATATCTATGTTGCGTACCTGACAAGAAACAAGTCGAGAAGAAGACAAGTTAGAAAGATTTTACTTGATAACGATGTTCGAGTGTAGGATGACTATGTTACGTACCTGACAAAATGACTTAACAAGGCAAAGCAAATCATCCCATCTTTCATCTTTCATTTTTTGCAATAACACTTTGGTAGATGCAACTAACCTCAATGCGTTAAAAATATCTTGATTTTGTCTTTGTAAAGCCTGACAAAGTAAATCAGTGATCTCCATTATTTCTTTTTCGAGATGTAGAACAAATATGAAGTCAAATGTCGTCATAGCTTCATATGCTGAATCTGCATCTCCTCTGATTGAACCAGTTCCTTCCTCAACAATTTTGAGCAAAACCTCACAAGTTGGACTAAACATCTTAATTAGGCTAGAAACTGATCTGAGATGAGAACTCCATCTAGTATCTCCGGCTCGTTGTAATGTACCAATTTGATTGAGACCTCTACCGGTCTCCAATTCATCAATAGAAATCAAGTATGCAATTTGCTCGACTTGTACATCTCGTAGTTGGTCAGTGCGTTTGGAAGAAGCACTAACAACATTGACAACAAAAGTCAAGTGCGTAAAAAACTTACGCAAAGCTATAACTCCTTGAGAGGCGGCCATCAATGCCAATTGTAACCGATGAGCAAGACAGTGAACATAATATGCGTATTTACAATCTTCTAAAATCAAGGCTTGCAAACCTTTGAACTGACCTCGCATATTGCTTGCACCATCATACCCTTGTCCACGAATTGATTTGACATCAAGGTTGTAATTTGACAATACGGAGTAGATTCAATCCTTGAGCGTTTGTGCTGTAGTATCACGTACATGAACAAGTCCAAAAAAACGCTCTATAATGAAGCCCTCTTTATTAACAAATCTCAACACGATTGACATTTGCTCTTTATGAGACTCGTCCCGTGCTTCGTCAACAAGTAAACAAAATTTTCGACCACCAATCTCCTCACAAATCATTCGCCGCACCTTACTTGATATAAGATTCAATATTTCCTTTTGAATCTTCGGTGATGTATATGATGCATATTTGGGAGCACGACAAAATAACTCTTTAAGCTCGGTGCTAAACTCGCCAAGTGCCTCCAACATTTCAAGAAAATTCCCTTTGTTAATGGAATCTAGTTTTTCGTTATGGCCTCTAAATGCAACTGCTTGAAAGGCACACCAACGGACGCAATAAATAGAAGCCGTCAATCTCATATAAGCTCGACGAATTGAATTTTGTTGATTGACAGGATAATCATAAACTTGAGGGTGCAAACCAGGGTCTCGTTCTAGTGTACTAAGATCGATATCATTACTCTCCAATTGAGCTTTTTTGCAAGGTTTTTCGGTAGTCGGCACACTAGATGTAGGGGTATTATCTACATTTGTTGTTTCTTCGGGATCTTGAGATTGAGAAGAAGAACTAACATGTTTTCTTTTAAAAAACCCATGAATAGTAGATTGGGTTTTCATCTTCATCTACATTTAAAACAAATTTCACCAAACTCAATCAAACAAAGTAAGCCTAAATGTGTAAAGTCCTATTGTCCTAAAGTAGACATTTAAATGATTTGAATAAAATAAAGGGAAAAAACTTGTGATTTAGGAATTGTTGGATTTGGAACATTATTTGATGAAGATGAGGTAAAAACCAGTTGGACTGCATTTGTATTTAAATGTTGATCTTCATCTTCCATCTACAACAAAAGTACAAATTGATTATTATATCAAATTCTATTATTCCAAATCAAAATATCAAATTAGATTCAGAAAAAAAACTGCAGTAAAAAATCGATTTCCAGAAGAAAAAAAACCACAAATTGACAAATGACACAATCACTACTGTTGTAAAAATCGAATTCCAAAAAAATAACCCACAAATTCCATTATTCATTATTTCATTTATTCTATTCCAAAAGTGAAAGAAATCCACAAATCCACAGAGGCACAGACCACGATCAATCCAAATATGAAATATCCTTATAAGTTATATATCCAATCACAAATTGAAAAATGGCAAATTGGCAATAACAAATTGATTCACAGCTATAAAAATCAAAATTAAAAATCACAATTAGTCAATTAGTGAATTTAAACCTAGACCTAGAGTGAGAGAGAAAGAATGAAACTACGAAAGAGAAGTAGTAGAGATTCTCACGGCTCTCCGGCGACCTGGCGGTGGCGGGAGGCGGCTCACGGCTGTCTTCTCCGTGAACGTCGATACTCGACAGTGGCTTCTCACTTCTGCTTCGGCTTCAGTTAACGGCTTCAGTCTGAAGTGGATTGACTATTTTCAGTTTTCACCGTATCTGGTAATATTTGGAATTTTGGAGTGACTCATTTCATAAATAGACTTATGGACTGAAGTGTGGGCGGTGGGCCCAACATAAAAAAATTAAAAACTACAATTCCTATTAATTATGGACGGTAGATTGAAAAAAGGGGGCAGTAGCATTTTTTCTTAAATTTACACTACAGAAAATTTGCATCTCTTCTTGCCTCAAGGAAAGCTCAGGGGCCCTGGCCCCTAGTAGCCTCCTTTGAGGTCCGCCAGACCGCCACTGGAGCAAAACGGAGATCCTCATGACCTTCCATCACGCTTCAGATCATACACATCTCCATGGAATTTATGGACCAAATACCTACGTAAGTGTTAATTGATAGCGGCATGATCTTCACTACTCATATCAATAGAATTCATAACCTTGATCTAACACACATTGATGGTTCGTGCTCTTGTTTTTGTGTATTTTTCTTCTAATTTACCGCAAATTATGTTTTAGTCTGTTTCTCTATTCAGGACTTGAAGAAAATCCTTAATTCCATGGCATACAATACAACAACTTGAGGTAAGAAAATTCTTTATGGTTTTCTGGATGTTAACGTAATTAACATTGATAAATAAACCTTAATCCTAACACTTGCATACTTCAATTTCTGGTTTTCATTTACGATGAGTTTAATTCACGAAGCATGGACACACTGCTATGCTATACTAGTTTGGGATAAATTGTTTATTTATTTATTTTTGGCTATAGATCATTACAGAACTTTAACACTCAGGAAATAAGCAACAGCAGAAGGAATGAATGAAAGAAAACAGAATCTTATATTTTACATTTCACTAGTCTCATAGACAAACTTAGTAATATCCTTGCTTATTCATAAACATCTTTAGAAACATCGGTCGTTACATAAAAAATGATAAATATGGAGACAACAATAGCTTTCCTATTTCGTATTTTAAGACAAGATATTTGGATATTTGCGACGATGGTAGTGCTAGTAGCTGCGTGTAGGTTGCCGCAGCACCTGGTTGCGGTAATCAGCTAGAGCCCACATTGGGTGGACATTCCTGTACAGCGCATAATGCAACATACAGTTCTTCATGAACACTCCAGTTATTTCCTGCTTTAAGTAGTTGTTCCATGATTAGTATATCATCTTCATTTGAAAAGTTTTCTTATATAGACATTGTAATTCTGTTATGTAGATGTTAAATGCATAGATTTTAACCTCATGATAGCCTTTTCGTGAATTTAAATTTTTGTTTCTATGATACTTTAAATGCATCTGGTGGTCTTCTTTACTATTTCAGTTTTGTTTCTTTTAACTTCTTTCCCCATCTGCTTTACCTGTTGTGGAAAATCACCATTTTCCATCTGGGAATTGATCAACAACTTGGCTGCTCCGTGTAGTGGTGCTGGATCTCTCTCCGCCTGTGTGCAATCAGACATTAATTCAAACATGAAACTTGATAAAATATAATGAAAAGAATGATATGTAATAGTTTCAGAATGCAAAACAGACCTGCCGAGAATGCATCAGTCCCATCATAGCCCATGCAGTATGTACCAAGTTGGACCGTCCTCCTTCTAGAGGTATATATTTCTGTTTATAAATTAACCAGTGAGAAGAATGTAGGTCTATTAATTTTAGAAGATTGTATTGTTGAAGTATTACCTTTTCTGGGCAGGATTTGTAGCTTTCTCCCCAACCACCATCCTCCCGCTGTGTTTCTAGAAGAAAACTGACAGCTTTACGTATTGCTTGACAATTTTCATACGTCTTGCCAATTGCTGCCAGGCCTCCAAGCGCAAACCAGGTACCATATGTGAAACACACACTCCAGTTTCCATACCTAATGCCCATGGCTTTTTATATTAGCAAAACAAACTGTTTTCAGAAACTTTTATGATCTGATGCTCAAAGGAGAAACAAACCATGAACCATCTGGCATCTGTATTTTCTCCAGATATCCACCTGCACCTGCAAGGAAATTTTCTATTTCTTTCCTCCTATGCTCGGGGAATAACTTGCTAAACATAACCAGGGCCTGCATTGCTGATGATGTGCACTCGACATACCTGTTCAACAGCTTAATTTTGTGAGTCTAGTGAAGTCGACATCTTGCAACTGGCAACCGATATGAAAAACAGTAAATTGTGTTGAAATCTTACTGATGCTCAATGACAATGTCAGCAAAGAACTCTGTAGGATTGAAAATCTAAAATGGAACAGAAGTTGAATAAGTGCGAATAGTAGTGACAATATGCATTGAAAAAACAGTTTTTTTCATGATCTAGTTACCTCCAACCATTCTGATGATCCTGCTGGTTCCCAAGCTGATAAGCCACCATTTTTGCTCTATATGTCAAAAACAAACAGTGTATACAAAATTTTAGGTTTTGCTTGCTTAAAATAAATGGGCTGATGTGGTAAGCAATTTGTATGTACCTGTAAAGAAAGTAATACGTTGACAGAATTGAATATCTGCACAGGCTCCATCTTTTTGCCAACAATTTCTGGTGGCATCATTGAGAATAGGAGGCAACACTGAAGATAGAAAGTTAGTAGACAAAGGCGAGGCCGTTTTTATATTGGGTAATTAATTATATGCTCCTAAAAAAATATAAATACCTTTAATCCTTCAGCAGTACAGTCGGAAACTTGCCATCCATGATCTTGATCTGAAAAGGTCCACGCCCCTTTAGAAATATGGCGATGCATGCTTATAAAGTCACCAGAAGGATTATTCTTGACCTACAGAAGAGTTGAAGGATATTAAGCAGAATGAATCCAGTACCAAATAGAAACTAGTTTTTTATAGTTTAACTAGTAATTCTTCAAGAAATTGATCCTATTTTTAATCTGGAGACCTGTGAGGCTTTAATGAAGTCATGTCCTTTCTTCAGCGTAGGGCCAATCTCATGGGTAAGATCAGTAGCCAGCAGGGCTTGGATGGCAAAACCTACATCCCACTCTTGGCTGCCAAAACTCTGTTTTGAAACAACACCCATGAAAATTAAAATAAATCAAGTATTTTAGCTTGTATCATGAAATTTTGTGGATTTTAATGACTGGGTTTTCTTCTATAACCTGCATTTTCATTCCATCCTCAGCAACCCAGATATAATCGGGGATTCTAGCAAGGTGCTTTTTGAAGCTGACTCCATTTGGATCTTCAACCCAACATGCAAGCATACACAGTGCTTGCAAAGTTTGTTTGTAGGAGGTATAAACAAGCTAAATAAAGGTAAATAAGCATTCTATCATGACACGTAGACATTTTTGGTATTACCTTCTCCACTGATCCGATTGTTATATATCGGTTATTTTCATCCTCGTAATGGATATGCTTCATGGTTGTTTCGAGTGCTCTCTTCCGCAATTTGTTAAATGGCCAGCGAGTGAGGAGAGGCTCAGTGAAAATGTAGAGGGTATCCCACAGTAAATCTTGTAGTAAAGGATGCGGGTAGTATAGGTCCTCCTGAGACAATAAATTGGCTTAATTAGGCAAAGAATTAGGGAAGTGGGTAATTAAGAATATACAAATCAATGAAGTAAAGCAAACAATTCACCTTTGCACACAAATGTCTTATACTCTTCCAGTTTATTTCATTATAGGGCTGTGCATAAAGTTCATCTCGAAGTTGTAAAACAAGAGGAGTGATTGGACCCACAAATTTCCCCCCGTATAGGTACGACATTGGCATGTATACCAGCCTACAGTAACACCACATTTTTGCTGCATTTGGATGACAGGTGGCTTTTACATGTAAGTTATCAATATAGTATGCGGATATTGATTAATATCGAATTCTGCTATGATCCACATTTTTTAGTTTTGTTGATTTTAGCTCTTGGAACTTTAGGAAAAAGAATAAGACATTTACTTCTTATCTGGAAAATGTTATTTCTGTAAAAAAATTGGTATTAGAGAGCTCGGGAAACCTGGATACACTGGAAGGAAAGAAGGCAGGATCCAGAACTCTGGGGGCATCGGGTTGCATCCTGCCCAGTCACAAACACCTAGCATCTAAAACCAATAACTGTATCAGTACTTTGTTTTATAAACTCATTTCTATTGTTTTTTATGATGGGAAATTAAATTACTTTCATATGCTTAAAAATTCTTACTGAAAGCCACGTTTTTCCCCAAGAGGGAATGGCTGTCACACTGCCATGATCTAGAATCCATTTTCGAGCTTTGGTGCATGCACCATTTAAACCACCATCAGGTCCTTCTCCAAGAAGACGCATACAAATGTAACTGAGGGTAGTGCAAAACATTGTGCTATGACCTTCAATGTGAAGTCCCCAGCCTCCGTCTTCATTCTGTAAATTCCAAATAAAAAAAGACATTGAAATGTCAAAAGGGTGTCGGATATCTTTGTGTCCAAAAAGCGAATTTATAAATATTAGTACCTGATGACAGTACAAGTATCGAAGAATTTCTTTTACGTGTTCTGCTGGGAAGACACTGTTAAGATGACCTGTGATATACATGCATATAACCTGCATTTTGTAGATTTGAAGGTAACTAGTGTGATCAACTTGCGGTCGATATATAAATATATATAGGGGTGGGTTGAAACGAGAACGCTAACTATTTAAGAAAACACGAGAACAGCCGTTAGTGTACAAAATCATACATGATTCACGTACAAAATCATATATTATTCATGACGAGAACGGTCGTTAAGTCGCGGCCAAAGTCGCCTGCGGCCAACGTTTTGCCGTTAATATAAAATCACATGTGATTTTGCACATGATTTGCTGTTCTCGTGTTTTCTTAAATAGTTATCGTTCTCGTTTGAACCTTCGTCTCTCTCTCTCTCTCTATATATATATATCTACATATACATATATATATATATATATATATATATATAGGGTTAGGTTCAGGTTCAGGGAAAACCGCCAAAAAATGAAAAACTGAGAAACACCATGGTAACCATTCATCTGGACGATATGCACATGTGTATACGAGTAAATGGTAAGCAATTTGTCCGCTATGCACATGTGCATAGCATGCACACGTGCTTAAAAACCAAAAAACAGCTTCAATTAATTGTATGCACATGTGCATACCGTCCAGATGAATGGTTACTAGGGTGTTCTTCAGTTTTTCATTTTTTTTGCGGTTTTTCCTTGAACCTCCCTCTATATATATGAGATGCATAATTAACCATCAGTAAAATAAAAAAAGTTACCAATGGCTGCATGAAATACAAGGGACCAGCATTTTCAGCTGGCCAGTGGCCATCGTCAGCCTGCAAGGCTGCGAAAAAGTGAACGGACCTCCTCAACGTGGTGGTAGTTTTTTCATAAGAAATATCTTCACCATCCTCTATCTTCACCTGTGGTATCGTCTGTTTAAACTGCTTCTCCCTTAAAAACTGCATATTCCACGTCTTACTATGAATTTTAAATTTCTTTGTAGATCCAAAAACGCTACAAGTTGAGGAAAGAAGGAGAAACCTGCATCCGCCAAAGCACATCACTGCTGGGCTTAACTTGGTGTCGATGATTCCAGAATTTAAGACGAGCCTTTTCCACCTCATCACGCTCGTCTGGAGTTCGATAGTTTGGATCAAACTCCCAAATTTGCCTACCAACGAAGTTGTTTGTGCTGTACAGGTATGGATCATTGCCCCCTTCAGCTATCTTCAACCTCCACATATTTTCGTCTAAATTATATATATATAACAACTACTTTAATTTGTTTTCAATGAAAGTATATAACAAAGTTATGGTGTAGTCTGTGAAAGTGCAGACTAGTTTTTGGAGGGAGTAGTAGAATTTGATGATTGTTTGGGACCTGTTTTTATAGTGCAATTAATGAGAGGTCTTAAAGATACCTTTTTACAACTTGTTTCTTTCGACACTAACCACATTTCTGCTACTATTTGTGAAGAAAAATTATGACACCCATTCAACCTCTTTACTCCCTGCAAAAAATCTGTTCTAGAGTGTTACTGTTGGAACCCTTTTGAGTCAAATTATAACTTTAGAAATGTTAAAGATGAGTTTATTTTAACATATGTGAATGAAAATTTTCAAGTATATGGTCGTTTTACGTTATAAGTTAATTTATGCTTTAAGCTTATTGAAAAAGCCCATTTTAGTTTACCATAAGCTAGCCTATCAAAACGCTACTCAATTATGCCTTTAATGTTTTACCAAAATATTCAAAAACTGCATTTTAAAAAAAACAAGTATTTATCATTCATTTTATTATCGTATTTTGTTTCTTTTTATTATAGTTATTATAATAATTTAATAAGTAATTGTTATTATAGTTACAATATTATTACATTACTATTATATTTTAACATAACAATTATAATATTTAATTTATTATTATTAGTAAAAAACCTATTATTTCTAAATTTTTAATAATACTTTATATTGAGAAACTTACTAAAATATTAGTAATTTTGTCAACATATTATATCCTTTTTATTTTTAAACAAATTGCATTAGATTTGTAATTAGAGAGGTTCAGACGAGAATAGTAATAAAATAAGATAATAAGAAAACGGCGAAATCACATGTGATTCTACACTAACGGTCAATACAAGTGTCCGGCGACGTGGCCCGTGACCTCAGGTCTCGGTCATAGTCGCGTGAATCACATGTGATTTTACACTAACGGTCAACACAAGGGTATCCGGGAGACGTGGCGCTCGACCTCAAGTCTCAGCCAAAGTTGCATGAATCACACGCGATTCAACCGTTTTCTTATTCTCTTAGAGAGGGAGAGACAGACAATTCATGGAAAAACCTCCAAAAAATTGAAAAATAACGATTTATTTATGTATACAAGTAATTGAAGATGTTGCATGGTTTCTATGCACGTGTGCATGTTACGCACAAGTGCATATTAGAAAAATTACTTACAAATTAGAGTAAATTGCAAATTAGGTCATGTGGTTTGTTGTTTTTCGCACTTTTGGTCTCTACAAAATTTGATTGCAAGAAAACCCTTGTAGTATGCAAAAGTGCTTGGTTTGGATCCCTTTGACTGACTCTGTCAGATTTTCATCTGTTAAAACCCCTTATGTGACTTGCACATGAGGATATATTGGTCATTTTACAAACAACAAACCACAAGGGTAAGTTATTTAGGAAATTTATTTAGAAAATCTAGAATTTTTGTCATTTTAATTGTATATATATATATGTATATTATATTTTATATAAATAAACAAAAACTTCATATCTTTAATTTGCTTTTATTAGACATTTTTTTATTTTATTAAAAATGAAATTTAGTAAAAACAAAAACAAAAACATAAATTATTTTATTATAATTTTAGTCCATAAAACTTAAACATAAATTATTAATTAATTAAAATTTTATCATTTTAATTTTTATGACGTTTCATTAAAAAAGTTATTTTTAAATCAAGTGATAATTATTAGTTTAATTATATAAAATAATTATTATGTTTAAAAAAGTGTATAATAATAAAAGAGTAAATTGCAATTTTGATCCTTGTGGTTTGTTGTTTGTAAAAGGACCAATGTGCCCTCATGTGCAAGTCACATGGGGGGTTTTAACGGATGAAAATCTGACGGAGTTAGTCCGAGGGTTTTCTTAAAATAAAATTTTTGTAGGGACTAAAAGTGCGAAAAACAACAAACCACAAGGTAGATCTGGCAAACATGTCGTGTCGTGTCGGGTTCAAAGTTAAACGGGTTGAAAGTGTCTAACCCCAACCCGACCCGTTTAATAAACGGGTCAGAAAATTCTAACCCTAACCCGATCCGCCTAACCCGTCACGACCCGTTTAACATATAAAACTAAAAATTAAATATCGAAAATTCACAAAAAAATTACAAATCCAAAATTTAAATAAAATCATTATAAATCTAAATTTTATAGTTCAAACTTATAAGTTTTAACTAAATCCAAAACATTAAAAATCCAAAGCATTAAAAAGAAAACTTATTATATATATATATAAACGGGTTATTCGGGTCATTTTCGAGTTGAAATTTTTGACCCTAACCTTACCCGTTTAATTTTCGTGTTGTGTTGTGTCAACCCGTTTGCTTAAACGGGTTGAAATGTATTACCCAAACCAGTTTATTTCGTGTCGGGTTAGTGTGTCGTGTCAGTTTTTACCAGGTCTACCACGAGGACCAAATTTGCAATTTACTCTTATATGTACATATCCATACCGTGTAGATGAATGGTTAATAGGGGATGTTCCTTAGTTTTTCATTTTTTTAAAATTATTAGTGTGTTTTTAATATTAAGTAATATTATAATTGAGTAATATTTCCAAGGCATCGTTTGGCAAAAATAAGCTAGCATGTACTCAAAAAATAAGCTAGCTTATTTTTTGAGTACATGTTTGCATAAACATAAACTAGTTTATTGATAAGCTAGTTGGAGCAGCTTCTAAAGAGCTTTTTGTTTCCAATTATATCCTCATTAATATTAATTATTATTTATTAACTACTATTAATTATAAATAAGTATTAACTATTTAAAAAATATTACTAAAATTAATAAATATTAATTCATCGTAATTAATATTAATCGAAGATTATTAGTTATACATTGATGTTAATTTTTAATTATTTAGAGTTATTGTTAATCATATCAATTCTTTTTATATTATTATTATTTAAATATTAGTCAATATATGTAGTTATCAATTACTATTATTATTTTTAAGTAGTATTCAATTATTTATTTTTATTCATATTATATGTAATGATTATTTAAAATCATAAGTTAATGTAGATTTTTTCTAGAATTTGTTTTAACAAATTCAAAGTATATATATAATAATAAATTTTAAATTCTTATAATTAATACAATATGTTTTTTTTACTATCTTGGTTATATTAATTAACGTATTATATTATTCTAAATTGGTTTTAATTATATTATGAAATATTGTGATTGATTATTTTTCAAGATAGTCATTTTTGGTCATTTTACATGTTTAGTTTTTGTCAAACATGACTTATTAATCAACAAACTTATCAATCACTAGCTAACTTATAAGTTAGTTGCCAAACATAACCTAAATGTCTTAGATCATCTTACATTTATCATATAATAGTTAATAACTAAATACTAACTAGTTTTTCAAAAAGAACCTTTATCATACTCTAGACTTTTAAAAATTGCCTTTTGAAAGTATTGTACTTCAATTTGGGTGCTCGACTGTTTACTAGTGCAAAAAATTTGGTCCTCCTTTTCTCTTTCTTGTTGCACCTAAATAACACATTGAGTCCATTTATAAGTTCAATATCCATACTTCCAAAAACAGTTATTTAAATCCAAAATTTAGTTAATAACCTACAAGACATTGAGGTGGCCAATAGAAAACAACATATTATATTGTGAACCACAGGGACCAAATTTGTAATTTACTCCATTATATCTCAACATTAAATGCAATTTGGTGAGATGATGCTTGCTAGCTTATTGAATAGAACGATTAGACACAAAGTAAGGATTCTATTGTCGAGTCTTAATAAACAACCTACCTATTGGTGTCTATACATCATTTAAGTGGCATGACAATTATTGTCACATTATATATAACAATATGTGATGAAAACACCAAAATTCTGTAAAACGTTTTAAGTAGTTCATCTAGTCGTATAAAAAACGTTAAAGAAGCCAACCACGCTTTCATCTTAGCATTGGCCAAAAATAACAGATATACACATGACCAAAAGGGTTTGATAGTAAAAAACATAAAAAATGAACTTTCGGTAGTAAAAAATATATATAAAAAAAACCTAAAAAAGTGGTATCGCTGGGACTGGGAGAGATAGACACAACGGTTGTCATAAGGAAGCAGGAGGGGAGGAATGGTGGTGCATGCTTGGCAAATGGGCAGATGGTGACCAGTGGCCGATGGGTGGGAGAAGGGGTATGGTTCATTGGTCGTGACTCGTGTTGCAGAAGTTGCTACTTACAAACACAGACTAGGTAAGTACTTATTAAGTAAGAGTCACCATCCTTACATATGGTAAGATTCTTGGTTATCATAGTGTCTCATACAGTCATACTTAGTCAGGCTAAGAGTCTCAAATTATTTAAGATCCATACTTTTAAAAATAATTTCAAAAATCAACATTTTAAGATCTGTACTTTTACAAATGATTATTGAAGTCTCAAATTTGCTTGATAACCTACAAGAAGGTGTCGTGGCAAGCGAAAACGACATATTATATCTCAACATTAAATGCAATATCGATGAATACTATGACAGAAAGCTAGCTCATTGTAAAAAGGGTTAGATACAAAGCAAGAGTTCTATTGTCGAGTCCTATTCTGTGAAGATTTTTGCCTTCAACAGCTTTTAGGGCGAGTTTGGAACGAGTTGTTGCTGCCTAAGTAGCACTGAAGTTGCTTCAAGGGCTATTTGGTTAAAACAAACAGTGTCCACAACTAGTTTGATGTTAGTTGATGCTGGTTCAACTAGCTTGAAAGTAGCCCGGGTCTGTTTTGGTGTGCAGCATTTTTGGGCCCTTTTGGGTCCAGCATTTTGCACTTCTTTTCCCTTTAAGTTAGCATAAGACAAACATTTAGGATCAGATTTTGACTCTCTTTTGCACCCTCTCTCTCTACAACTTGGTCTCCAAGTTTTTTCTCTCAAACCTCAAGAACCCTAATTTCTTTTCTCCATTAAGTGTATCATCATCAAAGTGATAGTTGATCAGTTCTCGGCGTCCTCCGCCCGTGGTTTTTCCATTTCCGGGTTTCCACGTAAAAATCTCGGTGTCTCTCTTACTTATGCTTTATTGCATTTATTGGGTTTGTTCATTGTTTACATTTCTTAGTGGTTGATTATCTTGCATTGTTAATCGTATTTCCGCTTTGAATCTCGATATAGAACTTAGTTCATCTGTTCTTGGGTAATATTGTGTTTTTATCGGGAACCAACTATGAGCTTTTAGCTATTTGGGTCTTGGTATTTTCACAACAATTGGTATCAAATCTCAAGGATTAATATCGAGATTTTTTGATCGATTGAAGATTGTGGGATTATTGATTTGCTAGGGTTTCTTTTATGTCGACAATGAAATTTGATTTACCTTTGTTGGAACGAGATACCCGATATCCATTATGGAAGATAAAGATGAGAGATGTCCTTGTTCAACAAAATTTGCATAAATGCATTTTGGGACGGGCTTTTATGCCCGGTGATTGGTCAGAAGACGAAAAGGACCTTGTTAGACAACCTAGGGGGGGGGGGTAAGGTTGTATTTAAAATCTTTTACTTTCAAAAAATCTTTTACAAATAAATACAGTACAGAAACAGTATAAATAAATCAGAGTATACAAATAGTAAATACACAACAATTATATAAACAGATATAATTAAAATGCACAGAGATTATATAAATAAATATAAATGCAAAGCAGTTTATATAAATAAATATAATAAAGCACAGCGGAATAAATAAAGAGATAAAGGATAGAGATACTTGACACAGAGATTTACTGATTTACCACCAACTGTGATAAACCAGCAGCCGAGACACTTCTCGACACGATCCAATAAATGTATTCTTTACGGTAGAACACAAACCAAATACAAAGGAATTTGTAATAGTTTCTCAAGCCTCTGCTATGAGATAAACAGGATCACACACCCGTTATTCAAATACTTACAAGAGGAGTATAACTCACAATGGGTAATCACTCTTGTATAATATCTCACACTTGGATATTTTATAAAAAAATGTTTTATAAAATATATATATATAAATAGATGAGAGAGCTGAGAGGTGGTTGCTGATTGTTGTTTCTGTTGTTGTGTATGGTCTTCATTACCAGCAAGCATCATTTATACATAGCATCTCCAACGGCATTGTGCAGCCGCGGTATACCGCCAAATGCATGCGGTATACCGCCGTCAGAAAAGGTACGTTGACACACCAACGGCTACATGCAAAGTTGACAGGAAAAAGTACCCGCGGTATACCGGCTGGGTCTCGCGGTATACCGCCGTCAGGAAAAGCAACTTCAACCAATAGGAATTGCACACGGACTGCCGCGGTATACCGGCTGAACGCCCGCGGTATACCGCCAAAAGTGTACCCGCGGTATACCGGCTGTACCGCCGCGGTATACCGCCGTCAGAAAAGGACCTTCCAGAACTGCAACCAAATCTTGCTGAATCTTCTCAAAACCATATTAAAATTAATTGTTGGGTTTTTAGAAATATCCAAGTGTTATATTATTTTAGGGTGTTTATCATTATTAGTTATAAACAATAATGACGACGTAAACACTTCCGTCTTGAACCCTTCAGATTAAATCTTCGTGTTCTTCAACAACTGCACACTTGGATTAAATTGTTAGATAAACAATAATGCGGTGTGTTTGTAATCATCAAAATAAATATATATAAATATATAGAGATGTGGTACACTTGCACCAACAATCTCCCCCTTTTTGATGATGACAAACACAACCGCTAAGCAAGAGCATGTGCGGTTTCTCTCCCCCGTTTGTCGAAACAAAAAGGGTCAAGAAAGACGGTATGCTTCCCCTCGAGAGATGCTCCCCCTCAAAATATGCATATATTTGAGAGAGCATAATCTCATGGGTAAAAGAGCTAAAACGCTCCCCCTCAAATTAATAACGATATCAATTTGATTTTATAAAATTTGAGGGAAAAAATAAAATGCAAAAAGCAATAGAGACAAAGATATACAAACCAATACGAAACACTTGCACCAAAACGGATCTTAAGGCTTCAATATTCGGTTAATTTTATGTGATTAAAAAAAAATCACCACGTATTATGACCTCGTCAGGTAACCACGTATTATAACCTCGGCAGGTAACCACGTATTATAACCTCGGCAGGTAACCACGTATTATAACCTCGGCAGGTATCACCTACAAAAGGCAAAGAAAATATTTCGTGGTACCCTTTTCTTATGGGTCCTTTTAACAGTTAGTATAAAAACATAAACTGCAAAAAATATGTTGTCGACATAAAACAAACACGACAAACATACAAAGCCATATAAATGGTTTAAAACCACAAACGCATCCCACCGGGATTATCAACATTAAACATTCCTTTCAGAATCCATTTTCTAACCATTTTTATTTTACGATCGTATTTATCATAGACGTAAAAAGAAGTATGCGGATTAACATTTTTCTTAGGATTCGCAAACTTATTATTATACATAAACGCATGTGATTTTCTCGACATATAATTCACATAATTCATTTTAGGAACATACGGAGGTTTTTGCGTTTTATTTTTAACAACAAATTTAGGTTTTTCAAAAACCTTTTTAATTGGCATACAATCACATTTTTCAATACACGTATTTGAACCAATGCCTTTTCGGCAATTTATACGATTTGATATATTAAGCATTTTAAGCACTTTATCATTGCTATTTTGAAATGCATTAGCTAACAGATTATCTTTCTCATGCGATTTACATTTAGCATTTAAATATGCAACTTCATTTTCAAGAGACTCGCATTTTGTACATGCAACACTTTCATTTTTATTTTCACTTAAGCATGCTATTTTATCATTTAAAATAACACAAGATTTACAAATATCTTTTTCACTTAATTTATTTTCTAATTTAGTGATAATATCTAAATCATAAGCAGATTTTTGTTTACCGTCATCTATTTCTTTTTTATATGCGGATACGGTTTCTTTCAAATTAGAGATTTCATCTTTATATTTATTTGCGAGAGCGGCCATGGCATGAAATGATTTATATAATTCGTCAAGATTATTTTCATCGTCACTATAATAATTATCACTATAATTACTATCACAATTATTTTCAAAAGGACATGATGAAGATACCTCATTATCATGGTCGGCCATGAAACAAAAATCTTTGGTCTCATTTATGCTTGCGCTCAAGGCGCCTCCAACCAAAGCTTTTGGTGTGTTGATTTGTTTTGCTCGATTCGGACACATACTTGCATAGTGATCCTTGTCACCACACACATAGCAAAAGCCTTTCTTTTTATTGGCTTTTTCATCGTCGCTAGATTCGTCATAATTGTCTTCACTTTTGTGGACGTTGCGACTTTGGTTTTTACCACCACGACGGTAGTCTTCATTTTCTTGAAACCTATCAATATTGGCAAACTTTTTGTTAGATAGAAGTTTAGAAAGTTTTCTTACCAACTTGACTAAATCGTCAAGATTTTCGGGTTCATCATCGGATGAACTTGCATCTTCCTCCTCTTCCTTTTCTTTTGAGGCAACGACCTTGAGAGCGATGGATTTCTTTTTGACTTGCTCCCGGACTTGATTTCTTTTTAGTGCGATTTCGTGCACTTTAAGATTGCCGATGAGATCATCGAGCTTCATAGTTGCGAGATCTCGGGAGTCTTCCAAGGATGTGATTTTTGCCATCCACTCCGAAGGAAGTGCTCGAAGAATTTTCCTTACATAGTCTTCGTTAGGATAAGTGCGACCTAATCCCTTCAAAGTAGTCATGATGAGGTTAAAACGTTTAAACATTGAGTCGATTGACTCATCTTTTGACATTTCAAATAATTCATAATCATGAACTAAAATGTTTATTTTAGAACTTTTAACTTGAGTATTTCCACGATGAGTGTCACTCAAGCTTTGCCAGATTTGATTAGCAGTTTTACAGGTATATACTCTTTCTATTTCATCGGAAGTTAAAGCAGCATATAATATATTTTTAGCCTCAAAATTTAAACAAAAAAGAGATTCTTCAGCGGGAGTCCAGTCCTTAACAGGTTTATCAACAAAAACATTATTTTTTATAATAGTAGGGTTAAAATTCCCATTTTCTATAATATCCCAAATTTTTTGACTTTTGCCACGAACGTGACATTCAAATAGCTCGGCCCAAATGCCAAACTTTTCAGTATCTATCAAAGGAGTTTTAGAGAACACAAAATTAGTTTGTTGAGCCATTAAAGAAATGACTTTAAAAATTTAAACAGAAAATTTTTGAAAGCCCCGCTCTGATACCAAATGTTAGACAACCTAGGGGGGGGGGTAAGGTTGTATTTAAAATCTTTTACTTTCAAAAAATCTTTTACAAATAAATACAGTACAGAAACAGTATAAATAAATCAGAGTATACAAATAGTAAATACACAACAATTATATAAACAGATATAATTAAAATGCACAGAGATTATATAAATAAATATAAATGCAAAGCAGTTTATATAAATAAATATAATAAAGCACAGCGGAATAAATAAAGAGATAAAGGATAGAGATACTTGACACAGAGATTTACTGATTTACCACCAACTGTGATAAACCAGCAGCCGAGACACTTCTCGACACGATCCAATAAATGTATTCTTTACGGTAGAACACAAACCAAATACAAAGGAATTTGTAATAGTTTCTCAAGCCTCTGCTATGAGATAAACAGGATCACACACCCGTTATTCAAATACTTACAAGAGGAGTATAACTCACAATGGGTAATCACTCTTGTATAATATCTCACACTTGGATATTTTATAAAAAAATGTTTTATAAAATATATATATATAAATAGATGAGAGAGCTGAGAGGTGGTTGCTGATTGTTGTTTCTGTTGTTGTGTATGGTCTTCATTACCAGCAAGCATCATTTATACATAGCATCTCCAACGGCATTGTGCAGCCGCGGTATACCGCCAAATGCATGCGGTATACCGCCGTCAGAAAAGGTACGTTGACACACCAACGGCTACATGCAAAGTTGACAGGAAAAAGTACCCGCGGTATACCGGCTGGGTCTCGCGGTATACCGCCGTCAGGAAAAGCAACTTCAACCAATAGGAATTGCACACGGACTGCCGCGGTATACCGGCTGAACGCCCGCGGTATACCGCCAAAAGTGTACCCGCGGTATACCGGCTGTACCGCCGCGGTATACCGCCGTCAGAAAAGGACCTTCCAGAACTGCAACCAAATCTTGCTGAATCTTCTCAAAACCATATTAAAATTAATTGTTGGGTTTTTAGAAATATCCAAGTGTTATATTATTTTAGGGTGTTTATCATTATTAGTTATAAACAATAATGACGACGTAAACACTTCCGTCTTGAACCCTTCAGATTAAATCTTCGTGTTCTTCAACAACTGCACACTTGGATTAAATTGTTAGATAAACAATAATGCGGTGTGTTTGTAATCATCAAAATAAATATATATAAATATATAGAGATGTGGTACACTTGCACCAACAGACCTAAATGACTTGAAAGCGTCATCCTTGATTAGATTGCATTTGTCTAACCATGTTTTACAGGATGTTGCGGAAGAGGAAACGACTTACCGAATATGGTGTAAGCTAGATAAAATGCTTATGACAAAGAGCTTGCCTAATAAGCTCCATATGAAGCTTAAATTGTATGCCCATCGTTTATCTGAAGGTGGTTCAATTACTGCACATATATCGAAATTCAAAGAGATAGTTGGTGATTTGAAGAATCTTGAGGTGAAGTATGACAATGAGGATTTGGGTCTAATTTTGTTATGCTCTTTGCCACCATCATTCGCTACCTTTATGGATACAATCATTTATAGTAGGGATTCTATTACTCTTGAGGAAGTGTATACCGCTTTGAGTTCAAAGGAGAAGATGAAGGAGATAATTCCTGGTCATGAACCAAGGGCCGATGGATTTAAATGCAAGAGGAAGACCGTTTGAAAAATGTTCGAGTTCTTCAAGCAATTCAAGATCAAAATCTCGTGGTAAGAAGAAGTTTTGTAACTTTTGTAAAAGGAGGGGTCACATCATTGATGAATGTTTTAAGCTTCAAGCCAAAAACAAAGCCAAGAACAAGACAATGGGTTCCTCCGGGGAAGCCGATATTGTTGAGCATGATGATGGTGGAGCTAGTGAAGGTGAAGTCATGACTGTCTCCGATGGTAATCCAAAGGCCACAGAAGAGTGGATTCTAGACTCGGGTTGCACTTTTCATATGTGTCCCAACCGTAGTTGGTTTCATACATATGAGCAAGTTTCCGAAGGTGTTGTGATGATGGGGAACAATGCTACATGCCCTATTGTTGGTCAAGGCACAATTATAATCCGTATGCATGATGGTGTCACCCGAACACTTGGGAATGTGAAACATGTTCCCGAGCTTCGAAGAAATCTCATCTCTCTTAGTTCCCTTGATGAAAAGGGTTATGAGTTCTTGGGTAAAGGTGGAGCTATTAAGGTTAAGCGTGGATCACTAGTTGCAATGAAAGCTCAAAGAAAGTCCGCTAACCTTGATAGTTTGCAGGGTCAAACCGTTACGGGTGACGTTGCGGTAGCTTCCAAATCAATGTCTGATGGTGATCTATCCAAGTTGTGGCATCTTCGTCTCGGTTGCATGAGCCTTGGTGGCATGACTAGGGGTGTTAACGAGCCGAGTCGAGTAGCAGGTTATTCAAGTCGAGCTCGGAAAAAAATGTCAGGCTCGAGCTCGACTCGAGCTCGATTATATTTTCAGAGTCGGGCTCGAGCTCGAATATTTTTTTCAATGTTGGAGCTCGAGCTCGATGCTCGTTTATGAGCTCGAATTTGAGATCAATTAACTCGTTTATGTAGTCAAGATTGATAATTTTTATATTTTAATTATATAATTTGTAAACATATAAATATGTCAGGCTCGAAAAAGTGTATGCTCGAATAGCTCGACTCGACTCAACTCGTAAAGCTTAATCGAGCTTTCGAACGAGTCGAGTCAAACATTGGTGTTATAGAGCTCGACTCGTTAACTTAAGCGAGCCTTATTTTGTGTTCGAGATCGACTCGAGCTCGACAATTATTAGGCTCGAGCTCGAGATAAACGAGCTCGAGCTCGAGTAGCTCATTAAAGGCTCGACTCGTTAACACCCCTAGGCATGACCGAGCTAAGTCAACGTGGTTTGTTGAATGGCCACAAAGTTACCGATTTGCAATTTTGCGAGCATTGTGTGTACGGCAAGACAAAGAGGGTCAGGTTCTCAAGTGGCATTCACTCTACAAAAGGGCCACTTGACTATATTCATTCCGACCTTTGGGGTCCGGCTCGTGTTACTTCTTACGGTGGAGCTTCTTACATGCTTACTATCATTGACGATTTCTCTCGTCGAGTGTGGGCTTTCTTAAGACGCAAGAATGATGTTTTCGAGATATTTAAAGATTGGAGGACCATGATCGAAAAGCAATCCGGTAAAGAGGTGAAATATCTCCGAATGGATAATGGCTTAGAATTTTGCTCGGAGGAGTTCAATGCTTATTGTCGGAAGGAATGCATTACAAGGCATCGTACCGTTGCTCATACTCCTCAACAGAATGGTGTAGCCGAAAGGATGAACCGCACTATTCTTGAGAAAGTTCGATTCATGCTTTCAAATTCTAAAATGCCTAAGTCTTTTTGGGCGGAAGCGGCTTCTACCGCTTATTATATCATTAATCGGTCTCCATCGGTTGCTATTGAGAAGAAGACTCCCATGGAAGTTTGGAACAGATCACCGTCCAATTACACAAATTTAAAAATATTTGGTTGCCCGACTTATGCACGTGTTGATAATGGGAAGTTGGAACCGAGAGCAATGAAATGCAAATTCCTTGGATATAAAGATGGGGTGAAAGGCTTTAGGCTATGGTGCCCAGAAACAAAGAAGATCATTATAAGCCGAGATGTCACTTTTGACGAATCTTCTATGTTGCATGATTCGCTGTCTCCGGCATCCGAGACCAATTCTGAAGCTCCTAAGGAGAAACCTCCGGTGGAGGTGGAGCTACCTATGGCTCAAACATCGAGCCCTCATGTTACTAATGATAATAATGTTTCTTCTTTTTCTTCTTCCACTACAGGTGATCAAGTGGTAAGTGATTCTTCATCACAACCTTCGCCACAAGAGCCCGAACCGTGCATTGCGCATGATAGAGGAAGGAGACAAATTGTACGCCCCGCATGGTATACTGAAGAAGCCGATTTAGTAGCATATGCTTTGAGTGTGGCGGAAGAAATGGAATGCGCCGTTGAGCCTACTTCTTATAGTGAGGCTATGAAACTAAAAGATGCGGATAATTGGATGATGGCAATGCACGCAGAGATGGAATCCTTGCAAAAGAACGGAACTTGGGAGCTTGTACCCGCTCCTAAAGGCAAAAAGTCGGTTAGATGCAAGTGGGTTTATAAGTTGAAGGAAGGGATCGCTCCAAATGAAAAGCCAAGGTATAAAGCTCGGTTAGTCACGAAAGGTTATAGTCAGATTCCTGACATTGACTATGATGACATTTTCTCACCGGTGGTGAAACATACTTCTATTCGTACATTGCTTGGGATGGTCGCGTCCAATGATTTTGAGCTTGAGCAATTGGACGTAACGACCGCTTTTCTGAATGGTGAACTTGAGGAAGAGATTTATATGCAACAACCGGAAGGTTTCGAGATTCCGGGTAAAGAAGGTCACGTGTGCAAGCTTATTAAATCTCTCTATGGCCTCAAACAGTCTCCTAGGCAATGGTACAAGAGATTCGACGCATTTGTGACCGCACACGGCTTATCAAATTCTTCGTACGACAACTGCGTTTATTTCAAGAAGTGTGAGGATGGGTAGATGTTATATTTGCTCTTGTATGTGGATGACATGCTCTTAGCAGCTAAAGATATGGGAGACGTTCAGAAAGTAAAAGACCAGTTAAATTCATAATTTGATATGAAGGATTTGGGAGCCGCAAAGAGAATTCTTGGTATGGAGATTATTCGTGACAGAAAGGAGAGGAAATTATACCTTAGTCAAAAAGGGTATATCGAAAAGGTTCTTCGCCGGTTCTACATGTCTGAAGCAAAGTCTGTCAATACTCCATTTGCGCCTCATTTCAAGTTATCATCCGCTTTAAGTCCTTCGACTCAAGCCGATGTTGCCTATATGGCAAGAGTGCCATATTCTAGTACGGTAGGATCTTTGATGTATGCCATGATTTGTACCCGTCCTGACCTTGCCTATGCAGTTTCTATGGTGAGCAGATATATGGCCAACCCAGGTAAAGAGCATTGGAGAGCGGTCCAATGGATCTTTCGTTACTTGAGGGGCACGACAGATATGTGTTTGCATTTTGGGAAGAATTCTTCGGGGGTGCTTGGCTATGCAGATTCCGATCATGCCAAGGATCTTGATAACAGAAGATCTATCACAGGATATGTATTTACTCTTGATGGGTGTGCCATTAGTTGGAAGGCACATTTGCAACCTACTGTCGCTTTGTCCACAACGGAAGCGGAATATATGGCGGTTAATGAAGCTGTGAAAGAAGTTGTATGGCTCAAGGGATTCTTTGGTGAGTTGAGTGATCATCTGAAGGTCGAAGAGGTTTTCTGTGATAATCGAGGTGCGGTTATCTTGACCAAAGATCGGATGTTTCACGATAGGACGAAACATATTGATATTCGTCATCACTATGTCCGTGGGGTAGTAGCTAAAGGTGATGTTAAAGTGGTGAAGATTAGCACTCACGACAACGCAGCGGATATGTTGACTAAGCCACTTCCGGTATCCAAGTTCAATTTGTGTTTGGACTTGGTTGGTGTTGCAAGACATGGTTGATGTCCTTAGGGACAAATTGGTGGAGGATATTGCTTTTCGAGAACTTTGATTACTTTGGTATTGCTTTGTTTACGGGTGATCGTTTTTGGCATGAGATGAAGATTGTGGAGATTGTGTTCTTGGTGTATTTACTTGGTTTGAAGACGACATGGAGTTTTCTTTTGTATAGGATTTGGTTTGAAGTCAAAGGTGGAGATTTGTGAAGATTTTTGCCTTCAACAGCTTTTAGGGCGAGTTTGGAGCGAGTTGTTGCTGCCTAAGTAGCACTGAAGTCGCTTCAAGGGCTGTTTGGTTAAAACAAATAGTGTCCACAACTAGTTTGATGCTAGTTGATGCTGGTTCAACTAGCTTGAATGTAGCCCGAGTCTGTTTTGGTGTGGAGCATTTTTGGGCCCTTTTGGGTCCAGCCTTTTGCACTTCTTTTCCCTTTAAATTAGCATAAGACAAACATTTAGGATCAGATTTTGACTCTCTCTTTTGCACCCTCTCTCTCTCTCTACAACTTGGTCTCCAAGTTTTTTCTCTCAAACCTCAAGAACCCTAATTTCTTTTCTCCATTATTGTAAGCTTAAATCTCTCAAGTGTATTATCATCAAAGTGATAGTGGATCAGTTCTCGGCGTCCTCCGCCCGCAGTTTTTCCCTTTTCGGGTTTCCACGTAAAAATCTCGGTGTCTCTCTTACTTATGCTTTATTTTGCATTTATTGGGTTTGGTCATTGTTTACATTTCTTAGTGGTTGATTATCTTGCATTGTTAATCGTATTTCTGCTTTGAATCTCGATATAGAACTTAGTTCATCTGTTCTTGGGTAATATTGTGTTTTTATCGGGAACCAACTATGAGCTTTTAGCTATTTGGGTCTTGGTATTTTGACAACAATTGGTATCAGAGCTCAAGGATTAATATCGAGATTTTTTGACCGATTGAAGATTGTGGGATTATTGATTTGCTAGGGTTTCTTTTATGTCGACAATGAAATTTGATTTACCTTTGTTGGAACGAGATACCCGATATCCATTATGGAAGATAAAGATGATAGATGTCCTTGTTCAACAAAATTTGCATAAATGCATTTTGGGACGGGCTTTTATGCCCGGTGATTGGTCGGAAGACGAAAAGGACCTAAATGACTTAAAAGCCTCATCCTTGATTAGATTGCATTTGTCTAATGATGTTTTACATGATGTTGCGGAAGAGGAAACGACTTACCGAATATGGTGTAAGCTAGATAAAATGCTTATGACAAAGAGCTTGCCCAATAAGCTCCATATGAAGCTTAAATTGTATGCCCATCGTTTATCTGAATGTGGTTCAATTACTGCACATATATCGAAATTCAAAGAGATAGTTGGTGATTTGAAGAATCTTAAGGTGAAGTATGACGATGAGGATTTGGGTCTAATTTTGTTATGCTCTTTGCCACCATCATTCGCTACCTTTATGGATACTATCATTTATAGTAGGGATTCTATTACTTTTGAGGAAGTGTATACCGCTTTGAGTTCAAAGGAGAAGATGAAGGAGATAATTCCTGGTCATGAACCAAGGGCCGAGGGATTAAATGCAAGAGGAAGACCGTTTGAAAAATACTCGAGTTCTTCAAGCAAATCAAGATCAAAATCTCGTGGTAAGAAGAAGTTTTGTAACTTTTGTAAAAGGAGGGGTCACATCATTGTTGAATGTTTTAAGCTTCAAGCCAAAAACAAAGCCAAGAACAAGACAACGGGTTCCTCCGAGGAAGCCGGCATTGTTGAGCATGATGATGGTGGAGCTAGTGAAGGTGAAGTCATGACCGTCTCCGATGGTAATCCAAAGGCCACGGAAGAGTGGATTCTAGACTCGGGTTTCACTTTTCATATGTGTCCCAACCGTAGTTGGTTTCATACATATGAGCAAGTTTCCGAAGGTGTTGTGATGATGGGGAACAATGCTACATGCCCTATTGTTGGTCAAGGCACAATTATAATCCGTATGCATGATGGTGTCACCCGAACACTTGGGAATGTGAAACATGTTCCCGAGCTTCGAAGAAATCTCATCTCTCTTAGTTCCCTTGATGAAATGGGTTATGAGTTCTTGGGTAAAGGTGGAGCTATTAAGGTTAAGCGTGGAGCACTAGTTGCAATGAAAGCTCAAAGAAAGTCCGCTAACCTTTATATTTTGCAGGGTCAAACCGTTACGTTGAATATGACTTTTTAGCATTTTTTTATCATTTTTCAAAACACATACCAAATCTGTAATTTACTCTAAACTATATTTATATTCATATTTTATGTATTATATATTTATATTTTTGTATTTGTGTTTTATAAATTATATTATATTTATATTAAATACATTAATATTATTTATTTATACTCAATGTATACATTTATATTTATAAATTATTAAATTAAACTATATTTATTAAAATTTATTTTGTATTTTTATTATATTTTATGTATTTATAAATATATAGTATATAATATCATTTATAAAAAATAAATATAGTATAATATATAAAAATACAAATACAAAAATATAAATATAGTTTACAGTAAATTGCAGATTTGGTCCAGTGGTTTGAAAAATGATAAAAATAAAGCAAATATGTTAAAAGGTCATATTTAACGGAAAAATTGGACGTCTGTTAGTGTAAAGGACAAAATCCATAAGAATTTGTTTATCTGGAGGTTTCTTATGTAATAAATGAAGCTATCGGACCAAATCCATAATTTTTGACATATTTTAGGGACCAAATATGTAATTTACTCTAGTTTCTTTTAAAAAAAATTCTATAAAAATACACAAGAACTTTGTTAACCTTTTCAATTTTCATTTAAGAATGACTTGAATGGTAAAATGATAATTTTACATACAATTTGCTGTAAATGATACAAATTTGGAAGTAGGATGACCCTTTTTTTTATTTGCATAGTTGGATTTGAAAATTTCAGTACAATTTAACGAGTAACTTTATGTAAGTACAAAATCAAGAATCGTAAAAGAAACAATCTACATACATTTGGTTCCGTCATATATATATATATATATATATATATATATATATATATATATATATATATATATATATATATATATGTATATATATGTGTTCTGGTCCAAGGGAAAACCTCAAAAAAATAAAAAACTGAAGAACACTCTGGTAGCCCTTCATCTGGACGGTATGCACTTGTGCATACAAATAATTTGTAACATGCACACGTGCATAAAAAACAAAACAACAACATAATTTACCTGTATGCACAAATGCATAGCGTGTAGATGAAGGGATGGTGATCTTCAGTTTTCCGTTTTTTTGAGATTTCCCCTGACCCTATATATATATATATATATATATATATATATATATAGAGAGAGAGAGAGGGAGAGAGAGAGAGAGGGAGGATCATGCGAGAATCAAACTGATTTGCGAGAAGTGAAAAGAAATACGAGCCACATATAATCCATTAATTCAAACAAAAATCATAAATAAAAAATAATTTTATAGATTAGGATAATTACCATTTTAAATTGGATAAACCCTTAAAATTCTCATATATCTTTTAGATTTGTTTATTTTTTTAATTTCAATTAATTCATAATTTTTTTATTAAGTTTTATGTAAAAAGATTTCTAGATACACTTTTAAAAAACCTCATAATTTTGATCAAATATCACACGTGATATCCATAACTAATTCATTATTTTTTTTCAATTTGTTCTCTAATTTTTTATCCATGTTTTGAATTACATGTGATTAGCGTCATTTAAGAAATGATTTATTACGTACGTAACACATATGATTCATTATATGTGAATTTTAAAATTTTGTACATATCACATAGCATATTATCATATGTGATAATGGTAGATATTTTAGTTAATCATATATGATTATGTATATTTATATTAATAGATATTTTTGTGATGTAAATATTATTATATGTGATTATGCGTTATTTATATTCAGACGTATATTATCATATGTGATATGTATAAATATTCATATAGTGGATCATATGTGATGCATAATATATCATATGTTAAATGAAGTTAATCACATGTGATTAAAAACGTGAATCCAAAAATTAAAGATAACTTTGTCAAAAAAGATATTGATTGTGGATATCACATGTGATTTGATGAAATATATGATTTTTTTTTCATCAAAAATGTATCTAAAAAAATTATATAAAACTTGATAAAAGATTATGAATTTATTAAAATTAAAAAATAAACAAGTTTAAAAGATATAATGAGATTTTAAGAATTTATCCATTTCAAAATGGTAATTATTCTAATTTCTAAAAAAATATATTCTTTTATTGTATCTTTTTAATTAATTGAATATGTGGCTCATATCCATTCTTGTCTTCTCGCAGATTGAATGTGTTCCTGTTTGAACCTGCCCCTATATATATACATATATATAAAGATAATAATTTGTAAACCTCTAAATGTGTGTAAACTTTGGATTTCATAGGTTTTCTTGATGAAATTTTTTCATGAAATTGTTTAATTTGATGAAAGTGTTTCATATCATTCATTTCTTGATGAAATTGTTTCATATATTTGATTTTTTTATGTAAAAACGAAAAAGTTTTATCAAACTAAGAAAATATATGAAACAGTTTCATAAGAAATGAAAAAAATATATGAAACTACATAAAAAACACAAATATATGAAACAATTTCATCAAGAAATGAATGATATGAAACAGTTTATCAAAATAAACAATTTCATGAAACAATTTCATCAAGAAAACCTATGAAATCCAAAGTTTACACGAAAAAAAAAGTTTACAGAATAGTGGGCCTATAGGTCCCTTATTTTGTAAACCGAAATAATGGTATAAACTTGTAAACCAAGGGTATTTGGGTTTTTTCCCCCAAATTCGTAATTTTAGAAATAATTCATATTTTTAGCAACAAACAAACTCCATCAATTTTCTCAATTATCTTCATCTCCCACTCCGGTGACCTCCCCTTAATTCCGGACAGTTTCATAACTTTTTGAGTTTCATAAACCGTTTTTTTTCGAAATTTTCACGTTTCATAGGAGAAAAAACATATGAAACTTTGAAAATATATGATTATTTCGAAAAAATCTGAATATTAATATAGGAGAAAATATATGAAACTTAAAAATCTGATTATTCATATGAGAAAAATATATGAAACCGTTTATGAAAGTATATGAAACTGTGATCGTTTTTTTAGAGGGAGATGGGGCTTTGATTGAACACAGAAAGGGTTGTTGGGCTGAAAAGCAACGAAGAACACCATGATGGTGACGATGGTGACAAACTGAACCCTAACGGACTCAGGGGGCAACCCAAGATGGCTCGTAAACCCATGGTTGTGCAGGCGACAAACTTAACCCCAACGAACTCACACCCCCGAAATAATCCATCACCAGTGTCTTCAAAGTTAACCTACGAGAATCAAGTGTTTCATTCAAGAAATTACAAAAACACGACAAAAAAACGAAAGCTTGTAGCGGGCTGATCATCGTACTTCCTCTACCTTCTGTCGTCGGTGGTTTGGATCATCATGGTGGCCAGAATCTTTTTTGTAGAGAGAGAGATTGAGGTAAATATGGAGAAAATTAAGGATATATTGTAACCATAATTAGATTAATTCAAATTAATTAATAGATTTTAAATTTAAAATACCTACAAACTATTCCCAAACTACCCTTTCTCTATTTTTTTAATAAATTTAAATTTGGAAATTTCTCAACCATCCATCAAGATAATGGATAGCCTAGATTGGTTTACATAGTTCAAATGATAAAACTGGTTTACAAAAGAAGCTCCATCTCTCTCTCTCTCTCTCTCTCTCTCTCTCTCTCTATATATATATATATATATATATATATATATATATATATATATATAGAGAGAGAGAGAGAGAGAGAGAGGAAAGTTCAAATAAAAACTCATTTTCAATTGTGAACATGAGGACAGATCTTAGTCATTCCATCTCTATTGATCCAATGACTCATATTAAATAGAGTTTTTAATTGAAATTATTAATTAAGGTGGTTACGGGTAAAATGAGAAGATAATTTAAACACACGACTACCATGTTTGACTTTTTATTTTCTTTTTTAATTAAAAACTTTTACCCCCCTTAAAGTTTAAAATAAATTATCTTAAAAATTACTAATATTTTAATCAAACAAATTACATCAAAAAAAACGAGAATTCCGTGCTCTTCGATATGACATCCATCTCGATATAGTTTTTTTTTGTTTTAACCGTTTTTACGTGAAATGTCATATATGTGTTATATTCATTATGAATATTTATGTACGTTCAAGGGTGTACAACATCTCGACACCGTAAGTCCGTAACTCGACATCACCTTCTACAACACTTTCTTCAACGTCCTAAGGCATCGTGTTCTTCATTACCTTAACCCAACACCCATCGAGATGAATCGGGAACCTATCGAGTTTCGATTGTGAACCGAAGAACAAAAGAAAGTGTGTCACATATCCACACCTTCACGGTCACTCATGTATTATTCTTCATGAATAATGTATCATTTAGTATGAATAATACATCATTCAGGGTGAATAATACACGATTTATGAATTCGTTTATTATTCATCCTGAATGTTATATAATTCATATTGAATACTGTATTTTTCATCATGAATAGTGAATGAACGTTCACCTTTGTTATTTATACTGAATGTGGACACTTGGAGATGTGCATACATATTCATAAAGAATAAAACCAAATTTCGATTGTGAATCGGAAAACAAAAGAGAGAGTGTCATATGTTCACACCTTCACGGATCATTCATATATTATTCATCTTGAATAATGTATCATTCAGGATGAATAATACAACATTCAAGGTGAATAATACACGATTCATGTTTAATAATACATGAATCAGGAATTCGTGTATTATTCATCCTGAATGTTGTATTATTCATTTTGAATACTGTGTTATTCGTCATGAATAGTGAATGAACGTTCCTCTTTGTTACTCATACTGAATATGGACACCAGGAAACGTGCATACATATCCATACTGAATATAACACATATATAGCATTTCACGTAAAAACAGTTAAAATGAAGAAAAAACTATATCGAGATGGATGTCATATCGAATAGCACGAAATTCTCGTTTTTTGATGTAATTTGTTTGATTAAAATATTAGTAATTTTTAAGATAATTTATATTTAAACTTTAAGGGGGTAAAAAAATTTTAATTAAAAAATAAAATAAAAAGTCAAAGATGGTAGACGCTAATTTAAATTTCCAGATTTGTCCCTAATCACTTCTCAATTGGTTTCATTAAGTTTTAACCATTGATTAATTTTCCAAATCTTGATCAATGGTTGTGACTTGTTCTCATGTTCACAATTGAAAATGAGTTTTTATTTGAACCCACACCTATATATAAAGTTCAAATGAAAACTCGGCAACTCCATCTCTTTTGATCCAACAACTCATATTAAATAGAGTTTTTAATTATAATTATTAGTTAAGGTAATTAGGGGTAAAAATGGAAGATAATATAAGCTCACGTCTACCATATTTGACTTTTTTATTTTCTTTTTTAATTAAAAACTTTTACCCCCTTAAAATTTAAAATTAGTTATCTAAAAAATTACTAATATATTAATCAAACAAATTACATCAAAAAAACGAGAATTTCGTGCTCTTCGATATGACATCCATCTCGATATACTTTTTTGGTTGTTTTAACTGTTTTCTACGTGAAATGCTATATATGTGTTATATTCATGATGAATATTTATGTACGTTCAAGTGTGTACAACACATCGACACTGTAAGTCCATAACTCGATATCACTTTCTTCAGCACTTTTCTTCAACGTCGTAAGGTATCGCGTTCTTCATCACCGTAATCCAACACTAATCGAGATGAATCGAGAACCTATCGAGTTTCGGATGTGAACCAGAGAACGAAAAAAAGTGTGCCACGTCTCCACATTGTTGGTGCAAGTGATTAAATATCATTAATCCCATTGTTTTGATGATTAACAAATAAATAGACATATTATTTGTTTCTAACAATTTGATCCAAGTGTAAAGCTTCTGAAGAATAAAATGGAACTCAAGTATTCCAGATCAAAGAAGTGGAAACATGAAGACTTTATCTGAACAGATCAAGACTGGATGCATAATATTAGTCTTCATATTTCCTAACGTTATAAACACTCAAAATAATATACCACTTGGATATTTCAAAAACCAAACACAATATATTTTGAAAATACTGGTTTCAAAATTAATAAAACCGTTTGTTTTAAATATTGAATTGAAAAGAGAAAAAGTCTTACAAGCGTGCTGAAAAGTTTGAAAAACTGGTCGCGGACGTCCGCAAGGTATATGCCAGGCGTCTGCCAACAAAGGTCTCGTATTGAAAAGTCAGAAAGTGAAATGGCATTTTTGGGGTTTGTGAAAGTAGGTCGCGGACGTCCGCGAGGTACATGGCGGACGTCTGCCATTCAAAAATACGTTCTGAAAGTCAGAAAAACGGCTACCTACCACCAACCGAAATCATTAATGGTGGACGTCCGGGAAAAACATTGTGGACGTCCGCGAGTGCTCAGAATCAGTTTTCTCGTCCCTATATAAAGCCATTGAGTGGTAAGAAGAAAACTTAAGACTTGGGTTGATAGCAGATAGAAATCCCTGATTTCTGAGAATTATTATCAGCAAAACAACTCAAGCATTTAACTCTCAAAATCATCATAGTGTTATACTTATACAAGAGTGGTTACCATTAAGAAATATATCATCTTGTAAGTATTTACTTTGAGAGTGAGTGATCCATTCCAATCTCAAGTAGAAGCAAGAGATCATTATTATTGTTTGTATCAAGGTTTGTGTTCTACCATAAAGAACATTCATATTGGATCTGTGTGTCAAGAAGTGTCTCGGAAAGTGGATTAGCCAAGTTGGTGAACCACTCTAAACAACGGTGTTGGTATCATTTTTCTCTACCCTTATCTCTACTATATATTGTTGTGTATTTAAATTGTTGTTGTGATTGAAAAAGAAATTTTTGAAAGTAAAAAGATCCTAATACAACCTTTACCCCCCCCCCCCCCCCCCTAAGGTTGTCTAACATTTGGTATCAGAGCAGGTCTTTCAAAGATTTCTCCTCTTTAACAAGTTCTTTTTAAAACAAACTTGTTCATATAATGGCTCATCAGGAAGGTATTTTATCTGTTAAACCACCTCCTATTGATATTGAAAAATTTGGCATTTGGGTTGAGCTGTTTGAATGCCACGTTCGTGGTAAAAGTAGAAAGATGTGGGATATTATTGCTAATGGAAATTTCATTCCCACAAAAATAGAAAATGACAAAACTGTTGTAAAACCTATTGCTGATTGGTCTACCAGTGATAAAACTTGGAACTGTTTAAATTTTGAAGCAAAAAATATGCTCTATGCTGCCTTAAATTCAGATGAAATTGAAAGAGTATTTACTTGTAAAACTGCCAATGAAATTTGGCAGAGTCTAAACGACACTCATTGTGGAAACTCACAAGTTAAAAGTAGCAAAATAAATATTTTAGTTCATGACTACGAACTATTTGAAATGACTCAAGATGAGTCTCTTGATTCTATGTTTAAACGTTTTAACCTCATCATGACTACATTGAAAGGATTAGGTCATGTTTATGAAAATGAAGATTATGTGAGAAAGATTCTTCAAACACTTCCTCCGGAGTGGATGCGAAAGATAACATCCTTGGAAGACTCTCGTGATCTTTCAACAATGAAGTTGGATGATCTCATCGGCAACCTCAAAGTTCACGAAATAGCTCTAAAGAGAAACAAAGCCAGAGATCAAGGAAAGAAGAAATCCTTGGCACTTAAAGCTAGCATTGCAAAAGAAGAGACTAAAGAAGAAAAAGCTAGTCAACCTAAAGAAGAACCGAAGAAGATACTCTACAAGCGACCTTGCTCTCTTGGTAAAACAATTTAATAAATTTTTATCTAACAAACGTTTCACAAGAAATGACAGGTCAAACTTCAATCGAAGAGATGGAATCAATCGAGATCAAAATCAAGCTTCAAGATTCCCAAGAAGAAATGGAAGACCATTTCAACGATTCAACAAGTTCAATAGCCGCGAGAACTTCAACAATAATTCAAGTAACAATGATTATTGTTACGTATGCGGAGACAAGAATCACTATGCAAATGTGTGTCCGAAACGAGCAAAGCAAAATGACACTCAAAAGACATTTGTTGGAGGAGCTTGGAGTGACAGTGAAGAAGACGAAAGAAAGGAGGAAATATGTCTCATGGCCGACTATGAGAAAGAGGTATCTACTTCCTACTCAAAAAATGATGATAGTGATTATAGTGATAATTGCTATGATAATAATAATATACATGAGGATGAAGATCTTGATGAACTTGAGGAATCATATAATCAAATGGTAAATCTTGTTAAGAAATATAGTGAAACTAACACAGAAATGAGTAAATCTCTTACATCGCAAGAAAGAGAAATTCATGATCTTAACAAGAAAATTTCTCTTGACACTAAGATACACGAAGACATGAACAAAGAGATTGCATGCTTAAAAGAAAAATTAAATGAAAAAGAAAACTGTGACTCTTGTGTCAAGTTAAATGAAAAGGTTGCATGCTTAGAGAAAAGAATAGATGAAAATGATATTTGTGCTAAATGTGACAAGTTGAAGATTGAGATTTCCTCTCTAAATTCAAAATGTGAAAATCTTGAGAGAAGAAATCAAATGGCTTCAAATTTCAAAGATGGAGATGAAAAAATACTTAAAATGTTAAAAATGCAAAGAAAGTTTGGTGACAAACGAGGTCTTGGTTTTAAGACTCCAACGGTGAATCTAGTACCAAAATTCCGTTAAAAACCATTGTCTTTACAAAAGCCTCAAAGATAGACAGTTCCTCTAAAAGTGAAGGAATCAACAATAAACACGTTTTTAAGTGTTATCCTATTAAATCTTTTGTAAATTCAAAAGTTATGTCAAATAACTTTCCTTATAGACCTCCTCACACACAAAATAAAAACAATGATAAGATGGGAAACATATACGATCAAAATCACTCTAAAGTCAAAAGAAAGATAAATACACGAACGCCCTATTTTGTGTATAATGAAAATAATCAAAGAATAAAATTAACTCCTAGATGGATAGCTAAGGGTGTCTTTGACTCTAGCAATCCCGGACCAATGACAATTTGGTTTTTGAATGTTTGACTCTTTAACTCTTTAACCTACCCATAAATCAATAGGTACCAAGTTTTTTTTGTATCTCATAAGTTTTTGTAGATGGTTTTTGGAAATGAAATCGAAGATCTATATTGGATTCTTGATAGTGGGTGCACTTGTCACATGACTGGAAATAAAAGTCTATTCTCATCATATGATGAGTGTGACGGTGGACAAGTTGTCTTCGGCGGAAATGCAAGAGGAAAGGTTATCGGTAGAGGTAACATCGCTTGCAACAATGTTAGATTTTTAAATGTCGAGCATGTGAGTAACTTAAACTTTAACTTGCTAAGTGTTGGTCAATTATGCAAGAATGATATCCATGTTCTCTTCAAAGAAAATGATTGTGAAATAATTAGAAATGGCAAGGTAATCTTAACATGTGTTAAGAAAAGAGACTTATATATTTGTAAAACGCATGTTAAAAATTTTACGTGTTTATCATCTATATATGATAATACTACCTTGTGGCATAGAAGGCTAGGACATGCAAATCTTCGTTTGATTCAAAAATTGAAAAACAAAGATCTTGTAAGCAACCTCCCTACAATCAAATTTGATAATCATTTTTGTGATGCATGTCGCGTCGGAAAACAAGTCCATGTTTCTCATAAATCCAAAAACATTGTATCAACAAAGAGAGTGTTAGAATTACTCCACATGGATCTCTTCGGTCCCTCGGCAATCCAAAGCTATGGAGGAAATTTCTATACACTTGTAATAGTTGATGATTTTTCGCGCTACACCTGGACTCTATTTTTAAAACATAAAAATGAAGCTTTCGAAAAATTCAAAATCTTAGGAAAGAGAATTCAAAACCAACAAGGTTGTACGATTGTTTCTATTCGTACGAACCACGAAAGAGAATTCGATAATGAAACGCAATTCGGAGCATTTTGTAACAAGTACGGAATCACTCATAACTTCTCGGCACCTCGAACTCCTCAATCAAATGGGGTTGTTGAGAGGAAGAACCGAACTTTGCAAGAAATGAGTCGTACTATGTTAAATGAGAAAAATATACCCCAAAGGTTTTGGTGTGATGTCGTAGCTACCGCGACCTATGTCTTGAACCGTGTCCTAGTTAGAGGCATTCTAGAAAAGACACCATATGAGCTATATCGAGGTAGAAAACCTTCCATAGGCCACCTTAGGGTTTTTGGGTGCAAGTGTTACATTTTGAACAATAAAGATTATCTGACAAAATTTGATCCCAAGGCCTATGAAGGTATTTTCTTAGGTTACTCTTGGAATAGCAAAGCCTATAGAATCCTTAACAAAACCACCATGGTAGTTGAAGAGTCCTTAAACGTAAGCTTTGATGAATCTCCACCAAAGCCTAGTCCTCCTCTAGTAGACGATAACATGAACGAGGAAGAAACTTTGGCTCGAAACCTTAGAAACTTGGATGTAGGACTTCAACCCTCTTCTAGTCAAGAAGAGCCTAGCAATACACCTCCTTGTTATGTTCCTCAAGTAATAGAAGATCCAAACCTAAGAGAAGCAAGAAATCACCCAGTGCAAAAAATCATAGGTGATCTAAACCAAAGGACCACAAGATCCCAAATTCACACCCATAGTGCATTCCATGTCTTTGTGTCCTCTATAAAACCAAAAACCATAGAAGAAGCATTGAAAGATGACGATTGGATATCTGCAATGCAAGAGGAACTCAACCAATTCACTAGGAATGATGTTTGGGACTTAGTACCTCAACCTAGTGGTCAAACCATCATAGGAACAAAATGGGTCTTTCGTAACAAAGTAGACGAATATGGTGGAGTCACACGAAACAAAGCTCGTTTAGTGGCAAAGGGGTATAATCAACAAGAGGGCATCGACTATGATGAAACTTTTGCTTCGGTTGCAAGATTAGAATCCATAAGAATGCTTTTAGCCTATGCCAAGGCAAAAGGCTTCAAACTTTATCAAATGGATGTTAAAAGTGCTTTCTTAAATGTGGTTATTAATGAGGAAGTGTTTGTCACACAACCTCCCGGTTTTGAAATCTTTGAAAAACCAAATCATGTTTTTAAACTTAAGAAGGCGCTTTATGGTCTTAAACAAGCACCTCGTGCTTGGTATGATAGATTAAAAACTTTCTTAATAGAAAATGGTTACATTATGGGAAAAGTTGATAACACTTTGTTTGTCAAGCAATCAAACAAAGATTTGGTAGTTGTACAAATCTATGTTGATGATATCATTTTTGGGTCTAGCAACAATCTATTATGTGAACCACAAGGCTTGTGGCGTACTCGTTAAGGCTTGTGGGGGATGTGGCTAGTAACCCATCTACCCCAAGTTCGAATCCAGGCGCTTCCAACTTGTGGCCACTGGGGATAAACTCAGGGCTGCACGCTTTAGCAGCTGGGGCAATTGCCTCACCTTGCCGGGATTAGTCGGGGCAATGTCCTCGGATACCCTTCAAAAAAAAAACAATCTATTATGTGAAGAATTTGCCACAAAAATGAAAAATGAATTTGAAATAGTATGAGGGGTGAATTAAACTATTTTCTCGGTTTACAAATTCGACAACTTGATGATGTCATTTTCGTGACTCAATCCAAATAAGCCAAAGACATGCTTAATGTAACACCCCTGCCCCGCGCAGCCTGAGGCAGAAGGTGTACAATCCGGTAATCGGATCAAAAGTAAAAACATCATGATTCAAAGCGGTACTAAACTTCAAAAAAAATAACAGGTAACTTAAAATGAAACTTAAACGTAATTACAAACCCAAAACGTTATGATCCCAAAAGATAATATCAGAAGTTGATCTTAATCCCTTTTTACTCTCATTGGTATCTCGATCTTTCATCCCGTCCCTGGAGTGGAACCTAAACCTGCCGAGGACAAAGAAAATCTCGGCTGAGCTTAATGCTCAGTGAACGAATAATAATAACTTAAACAATAAGCATGAGCTAATAAATTCAAGAGAAAATAATTAATATTAAGAGATAATCTAATTTAAGGAAGGTTTCGAAGAAAAATCAAAGCAACATTTTTCGAAGACACATCAAAGGTCCGAAGACCAACCCGCATCACGATGACACGTTGTTCCCAAAAGGATGACCAGTCCGAGTCCGTTTGGGCATGAGTGAGGAAAGGGGTGCGGACACAACACAACAATCCTCTCCGTGGATTTAACCACGGTCATAATCTATTTTCCGATAACGGTTCCTAGGATCGATCCATACGCCCTATCGGTACCTCGTCAAGTCCACTTTTAAGGACTATATATATAGTTAGGACGCCATGTTCGTTATAGCCACCATGGAAGCATCTCAACACCGGTGTCCCCAATGTTGAGTCTATACAAAAGAGTTCCAATAGATACAATCTAACAATCAAATATTCACGTACCGAATCAATACGGAAGTCATATTCTAAAAGAAAACAATGTTCAAATAATTATAACAAACATGAAAACAATTTGAACCAAATTGTGTTTAGAATTCGTTATCGATTATTCGGATTAGGAAGCCGTATGCAAATGGCTATCCCCGTGTCAAGTAAAGTATGATATCCGTACCTGAGATGTAGATGATGGAATACTACAATCCGATGCGAAGATGTCGATACAAGTCACCCCAAAACTCTTTTACCTAAAACAATAACCGATTACTATTGTATAGTAATCAACACATTTGTTCCAATAAACGAGACGTAGACCAAAATTTATACTTCTTAGTACCCCTAGAATAGTCCTAGATAAGTTCACAGCTGATTGATATAAGCTTTATCAAATTACACAACCCGGAAATGCATCATGTACAAGCATAACTGCAGTTCAAGTTACTGCACAAAACAGCTTATGTCCTTCAAAAGTTTGGACGATTTACTCATACTTAGAGATAGAATTAAGCTTTAAAAAGGTACTACTATCTCTTAGGAAACTAGTCGCATAGGATTCACCTTATTTGAAACAATGACCAATTTTATATGAATTTTACAAAAACAGTCTGCAAATCCCGAGTTTCATATGACCAGGTCTGGAAAATCAATGTTTTGAGCCATTTAGACTCAAAATCAGCTCTTACTGTAAACTACAAAAATGTTCTACACTTATCAAGCTTTCCAACGATATATTACACATCTTATTTGGACAAACGGTTGATTTTCTATGAAGTTTCTAAAAACATGACAAAAACTTAAAATTTCAAATGTCTCTCAAACATTTTATCAAACACTTGATATGCAACATAACTTTGAAGCTCAAACTATTTTAACCATTTCATACATAATTCCTTGATACATATAATACAATTCACCATTAAGACCAAACTTAAGCTAAAACCTCAAAATATGCAATTCATACCAAATATTTAACATACCTTGATTCTAATGATGAATTCAATCTTCAAACCAACTTCAAACCCTCAATCTTCTCACAATTTCAACCTAAAATAGAAATTCAAACTTAAGGATTGAAATCATGACCTAAATAGAAATCAAACTTAAAGATATAAGAATTTCTACACATACCTTTGAATATTTGAGCTTCAATCTTCAAAACTTCAACTATGAAGATGATTCTTTCACTTAATTTAACTTTGATGATAGGAATTCTAGAGAAATTAGAAGGAACCGATTGAGTTAGGAGAATACGTATGATTTGAGATTTCTTTTAATTTTGGGAGTATTTATATTTTCCCTAATTTTCACTTTGACCCCTAAAGTCTAGTTTCTCATTCTTATGCCCTAAAAGAGATTTAACTTAACTTTTTAAGTTACTTTCTTTTTGTACAAGTATGGTCCCTTGTATGGTTTTGCATCACAAATTTATTCCAAGGGACAAATCTGTAACACCCCGAAAATTGGAGAACCAAAGCTTGGGCCACGGACGTCCGTGAGGGACATGCCGGATGTAACACCCGAAATTTTATTAAGGTGAAGGTTTAACGTTGGGAAGAAGTGTGCAAAAGAAGCTCAGCAAATTGGGTTCATTCGAGACAAAATCGAGTTTCGGTACCTCAGGGGCGATAGTGACAGGGTCACTATCGTCGTGTCACGATCGCGAGGGGGAGAGATGACCCTCGGTACATTTTGGGCGAGAGTGCCCGGCGATTGTGACATGGTCACTCTCGCCGTGTCAAAATCGCGAGCGGGCTCCAGAGGGTTTTAAACCCACGAACTTCAGCTTCCTTTCATTATTATTTTACCTTTCTCTCTCTAAACTCTCCCAAACCGAACCCTAACCCTTTAAACCGATTTTGAAGCCCTTGGAACCATAAATCTTGTAAATCAAAGCCTCTCTCCCTTCTTTTAACAAGGATTTTTAGGTTGAGGTTAGTATTCCTCATCTCATTCCTTTTTGGTTGGATTCCTACACTTTCTAGGGTTTTACCCAACCCTCAACTAAACCTTTCCTTTCTTTGGATGAAATGAAGAATGAGGCTCACTTTGGTAACACTAGAAGTATTTGGTTGGTGGATTCACTTGATGGTTGAGGTAATCTTCTCCTCTCTTCATTTTGAAAGTTAGGGTTTCGATGTAATGGTGATTTTGGGTGTAATATGTTGGGAGAAATGATTCTAAGTGTTTGGGGATAAATATTTATGGTTGGAAATTGTGGATTTAGGTTTTTGGAAGATTTGGAGCTTGAGGATTCGTGTTTCTTCAAAGGAGCTTACGTTTGGGAAAATCTAGATTTAACCTAAATCTAGCAAGGTGAGTTCAAGTTACTTTGTAAAAACTTTGCACATGCCAAAATGTTATTTTCCAAGTGATTATGTGTTTTACATGAAAAGTATCAATGTTGAGTTATTTGATGAGTTTTAACCTTTGAAATATTTATGGTTGTAAATATGGTAAAACACTTATATTTGGAATTTTGGGAAAATGTGATGAATAAATCATGCATAAAAATGAGTTGTTGATTTATGTGATAAATTGAATCTATTTATTATGAAAATGTATTTTGTGGATATTTTGGAAATATGCATATAGTACATCATGAGATGTTTTGAAAATGTAAAAGTGTGAGTCCTTTTGGAAAGGAGGGTTTTCCCGATCCAAGGTTTTATTTTGGGTTTTCGTGGATTTGAAGTATTTACTGGCAACCGATGTGTGTGTTGTTATATTTAATGTCATTTTGTGACTTTCATGAACTATCTTTTGAGTTAGTTGAGCTTGTGGCTCGGTATTAGATTTTATCAAGTTTTGGGGATATTTGTCCAGTTTGATAGCTCAAAGTTGAGTTTTGATCATGATTTATGTTATTGAGGAATTTCATGTTTTGAATGCATTTGTTTATCCATTTGGGGTCGTGTAATATTTTAGACCTTGTTAGCCATGGATCCATAGGCATTTGAGTTTCCCCTTAGTCTCGCGGGCAAGAGGTCGGGATTGATTGAGCTCAGTTTACGAGACATTAGTTTCTTTAGTAGCACGGAATAGGCATCAGGATCCATGATAAGTAAGGCATGGACCTAGATGGTCGGGCGTCGTCTCATGGGCAGTAAGGTGTAATTCCATATGTGCTTAGCACTGGATAGGCGGGGTCTGTGATAAGTAAGGCGTGGACCTAGATGGTCGGGCGTCGTCTCATGGGCAGTAAGATGTAATCCCTAATGTGTTGTTGTGGATTTGGAGTGACCCAATGTATAGACCTGGAGTGGTTGAAGTTGGGGGCTCCCTAGTCTCGCGGGCAATAGATCTAGAGTGATTGAGCTCAGTTTACGAGAGTAATCCACGTGGGTGTTTTATTGCATAGTAGGTGACCCACTTTAGTGTTCCGTCACGTGCAATGTATATGGGTCTCCCCCGTCACCGAAAGGTGTTGTTTTGGGTATTTGTGTTTATCCATGTTTTCGGTGGTGTATCATATTTATACGAATTGTTTCCCACGTTATATGAATTATGGGTTATGTTTTATCCATGTTTTGGGATGTTTGGAATAATGGTGATTTAATTATGAATTCAATCGTTTTGAGTATCAAATGTTGTTTCACCTTTCACGTCGATTTTGCAAATGAGTATTTTGGGAAATCATATTATATTAAAGATTTCATCATGGGAATTGTGTGAGTTGGAAAAATGGGTGATTTGCATTTAAAGTAAACTCTTTTGAAATCATGACTAAAAACTATACCTCTCTCGATTTATGAATTTATATAGTCATGATAAAATGCTTGAACTCACTAGGCGTTAGGCTAACCCTTTTTATTTGTCGGCATGTGCAACAGGCTCAGGTTGGGAGTAGCTTTAGCTACACTGTGAAGTGGCGAGTGCTAGTAGAGTGCACGAGAGATGATTTTGATTAAGTGAATCTTCCGCATTTATTTGGGACTAGCAACTTGTGTTGTGTTAAGTAACGCCCGTTTTAAGTTTTAGTTGTGGAAATTATGATGTTTAAATTCCAAGGTATTTTCAGGAATGAATTGTAGAAATGATTTTATCTATTTTGGTTATTTTATCGAAATTAAAGTTAGTTGCTCGTTCCAAATTTGAGGGTGTTACAAATTGGTATCAGAGCATAAGTTTGAGAGAATTAGGTGTTGATTTTGAATACCTAGACTCAAACTAGCGATCTTTTAAGTGAGAGAAAGCGAAATTGCACTATTAGGCACATTAAGATAGGATGCTTTGAGGTTGATGGAGTCGTTAGAAACGAGAATCACGTTGAAGGTAGCAAGGATAAGCATGTACGGTACGTTCATTATTGCACCTGGCCAGTGTTATGGTGAACCTACTCGTTACATGTGCTTACTTGAAATGCTTTAATGTGATGACCGTTGGGGGTAGTAAAGAAGTTTCTAAGCGAATAGTTGTTGGAAAAGATTGGCGATTTTAGTATAAGTCACTTGGGGTGACAATAAGCATGATAATTTCTTTAAGTGGACCGGTTCGGGTCAAAATTTGATGGTTGGATTAGAACCATGGATTTATTGAAACGACTTTGATTCGAGGAAGAATCGTAAGGTTAATCGATGTAATTCCCAACTTTACCTTAAGAGGTTTGAGCATCCGGATGACGATAGTGTGACCAGAGAGATTTGGAGAAGTATGGGTTGAGATATTGAGTGCCGACTAAATTCATGCACATAACTTATTTTGAAATATATTGCAACAGTTATTTCTTGTGTTTCGAATCCTCTTGTGGATTGAGTTACAAAATCTCAGAAAAATGGTTAACACACACACAAGATTTTAAATCATGGTTTTGAACGTGCATGAAAGTTGTTTTATTACGAGAGTTGCAAACTCTGTCGAGACTCGCTTTGTTTTGTCATTGACCAATGTTACTTTCGGATACAGTGATATCCATATTTTCATGATGTGTAAGATATTGGGAAAGTAACTACGACTTATGACTTTAACATTGGATCTCCTCCACATATGTTAAGGTTTGGACGGAAAGTTATCTTCCATTATGTCTATGTTGAGTTTTATTGGAAAATTTATTTAATGGAAGTTTTATCGGAAGTGTTGTTTAGATCGTGTTACAACAAAAAGAGAATTTTGGGAGTCTTGGCATCTTGGCCATGGTTTTGCGTTATGCAATTTGATTGTTGGAAGCGAGAGGCTTGGCACTATTTGGCTGAGTTGAGGCAATTAAGCCCATGGAGTTTTACGAAGTTTCGTTTTACGACGTGTTGGGTCGTGTGGGTACAAATTTTGTAAGGAGCATACTTTAACTATTGTGTGTGTTGATTTTGGATTGTATTGGGCATGTTGACTCTTTCGAGTTTTGTTGAGAAGTGTTATTTATGCCGTAAGGCGACCAAACAGAATGTTTTTGGAACTTTGATGTCGCGTAATTTCTCTTTCAAAGAGCTGTGTTAGCACGTTTTGTTACAATTTATTTAATTGTATGGATTGATTTATACGTGGCGTGAGTAATGCATGAGAGAACATGCTAATTGTACTTCTTAACAATTTGCCTTATGTGCTTCCGACTAGATGAGTGTTTTATTGCCCTTTCTTGCAAACGCATGGTATTGATCTAAGGATGTGCATAAATTGGTAGTCACTAACCCTCGAAAGCTTTGATAAGTGTATCGTGAATGAAAATGTTTTATTGATTCATTTCATAATTGAGGGTCGTTTGGTCAAGGATACGTTTTAAAATTGTGGGGTTTATGCACAGTTTGCGATACGGTACATTTTGAAACATGAAAATGTGAGTCGTTGAACTTCGGTCAACTTTGGCTTGATGAGTATTTTGGAAAGTTGTAAACCTTTTGATTTTGGAGAAATGGGTATTTTGAGTATCCTAACGAGTAAGTTTGAAACATTGTCATTTCAACGTTTTGTATTGCGAATGCGAAATTTTGGTGTAAATGTTCCGTGATGGAGATTTTGGAAAATTAATTGTCCTAACCTAGGGTGCGTGGAATTGCTTAAAATTTTGGAACGTTAATACGCACCGTTTGTATGAGCCAACATTCGAAGTCGATTTAAACTCTTTTGGTGTCAATCGTTTACAAACACTTATTTCTCCTAAGTTTTGGGAAAATACATTAAGGTGTGGGTATGGTCACAAACGGTTTACTCTCATGTCATTATATGACTAGATGAGAAGATTTTGAATATTGATTTAAATGATTTCATCTCTTGAATTTTGTTACGAATGATTTGATACATGTAATTTCGTTTCAATAAAATCTCTAAGAGAGTGTTACAAGCTTACCTGCTTATTGCAATTTAAAATTTCCTCTTGGCATTTTAGTCAACATCTTTGAATGATGGGAACGTATTTAGTTTGCCTTTAAATTTGGATTTGACGCAAATCACTTTATGTTTTTTTACCAAAGTACATTTATGGGATTGTTTCACCGGTTGTGAAATAAACAGATGTGTGCGTACTTTAGTGATAAATTTTATTTCATACTATTCATGATTTAAAAAGGGAATTTTTGGAATCGGGTGACATTCAAACCCTTTGAGGCACGAATAGACCTTTTGGTTGCACACTATTTAAGATGGGAAATAACCTCACGTACATGACATAGATCAATCCATGCTAGAACCGTATCGGTTTCTTTCAGAGAAGTTGTTTGTTGTGATTTTGCGCTTTGTTAACGATACAAATTTTGATGAAATGATTTTCAATATGATTTTCATATGTGGGATGAATATGCCTATTTTTGCACAACTACCGAAGTGATAGTAGTAGATTTTGTGCGTGCAATAAGATTGATATGAAAACCTTTATGTTAAAAAGTTTATGAACTTTTCGATTGGCATATTTGTTAAACATTTCGCTTGAAAGGCCTTGAACTCATAGGAACCTTGGAAAGGTTAAGTAACGCAGTTAAGAGTAAGTGTGTGTAGCACTTTGATGGTAGAAGGTTTGAGTATTCCACGCGTGATAGCACTATAGGCCGAGTGGTATAGGTTGCGGGAATGATGCACTCTAATAACTAAAGGATTTGAATCGTAGTACCTTATATTGAGGTTGGTGGTAACCATTCTTGTTGGGAATCTTATTTTGGGGTCTTGGTCAACTTTCGTATGTGGGACCCTTTAGACACCATAGCGATAATTTTGGTTTTGATGAGAATGCTCGACAAATGAAACTCGAGTGTTGAGTCTGTTGTGACTCAAAGTTTGGTGGTACATCTAAGTGTCAACTTTTGGGCTTGAGGCCAAACACCGTTAGTGTAATCGGGGAATTGTAGTCCGATTTTAAAGAAATGATGGTAATGGTTGTAGAAATCTTAAGATGCTCAATTGTGACAAGAGAATTTAGTGAATGACTTCCCTTGTGGTGTAAGAGAATCTGTTGATTGTATGATTGATAATTAGACACACCTTTGGGATTGTGTAATTGACGAGTCAATGATGACCGTTGGTGTTGAATCGATGTAATCCGCTAAGAGTGAATGCTAGTTCAGTAGCGGGATTATTTGGGGATTCTGAAGTTTTGGTTGATGTTGGTAGTGATTCAATGTTGATTTGGTTTGGAGAGAAAATTTAAGAACATGTGAATGTGGTATGATTGGGAAGTTCAAATCTGTCGTTGGGAAAGTATGGATCACTTAAGGTTGGGAGACAACTTAAATCTGGTGGTCGAAAGTCACTCTAGCAGCTTTGGCCTTCAATTGGATGTGGGTGTTTTATGCCTAAACGGGGAATCGTTGTGAGTAACACCAAGAAGCCGCTGTGGGCATCTCTGTGGGAAATAAATTTGAACCGAGTTGAAACCGAGGGAATTTTGAGTGTCTTGGGCACGGTGGCCATTAAGTTTGAGAGAACTAGATTTCGAGGACGAAATCTCTTTAAGGTTGGGAGGATTGTGATAACGCCACTTTTTGGCGTTATTTTCAGTTCTCCAACCAATGAGATTGGCTTGTATTCTAGCAAAAAGGTGGAATTTTATGGGTCATCGAGTGAAACGTGCAGGTAATCCGAAGGAAGACAAACATCGAGAAAAAGGAGCGGAAAAGAGCCCAAAACGAGTACAAACGAAGCCCAACGGAAGCCCGAGATCCAAGCCCAAGACCCATGCCCGAACCATGAATCAAACCTGATCCGGATCACCTTTAGAAACTGCGCGGTTTACCCCGCGGTTTACAAACCGCGGGCAAAACCGCAGAACCATCTGTTTCGTTTTTATACATTGTGTTTTCTGGAATTTAGGGCATTATCAGATCATCTCACATCTTGACACGTGCGACGGTAGGCAGCTGGGGGGCGATTTTCAGAGCACTTTCACGTATTTTGGAGCCACGAAAGAGGATCGATTGAGGAGGAAGTCACGACGCGAAGCGGATTAGAGCCGAGAGAAGGGAGTTCATCACTACATTCACCACGATCACGTTTACTATGTTTACATTGATTGTTTCCTTTCCTTCTCTTGTGTTTTTATCCACCACCAACATGAACTAATCTTTAGATGTTGGGGGTTGTATTGAATTTGGTTTAAACTTATGAACAGATGATTTGAGACTTTTATCAGTTTTTCCTATTTTAATGAAGCATGTAATTTGGGTTTTAATGCTTTTGTGAGTTTGGTCAACTTTCAATTGTTTTATTTGTTTTCAATTAAGTTCGAGAGAATTAATTGTTAACTAGAACTAGAAGTTGCATGCCTAAAGTGAGAAATTGGATAGAGATATACCAGTGTAAGCTTTAGTCTCGTTTAAATCTTGTTTTTAATGTGTTTTGAGTGTCATAAGTTAAGATCGAGAGATAAAGCTTGTGTCTTCAAAATAAAACCCGTTGTTGCTTGAAATAGAACAACGGTGATTTTCGAGATTAGGTATTCATTAAAGGGAATAACTTGGTAATTGTTTTAAGTCAAATGTTCGTACGTGAAAACCTTAGGAATTCCAACCCTCAACTATTTTCTCTATCAAAGTTTCCCAAGTTGTTTGATGTCCCGTTTGTGATTTGTTTACTTGCAATTAATTAGTTTAGTACCAACCACTCAAAGTTGCAACCGCTCAATTAATATATCTTATAGTTATTGTGATACTCAGTTCCTAGTTCCCTGTGTTCGATACTCGTACTTTTGTACTATTACTTGATTTCGACCCATACACTTGCGGTTAGATTTAGGGGGGTGTAAACCCGTCTATCAGATTGTAACACCCCGAAAATTGGAGAACCAAAGCTTGGGCCACGGACGTCCGCGAGGGACATGCCGGATGTAACACCCGGAATTTTATTAAGGTGAAGGTTTAATGTTGGGAAGAAGTGTGCGAAAGAAGCTCAGCAAATCGGGTTCATTCGAGACAAAATCGAGCTTCGGTACCTCAGGGGCGATAGTGCCCTGCGATAGTGACATGGTCACTATCGCCGTGTCACAATCGCGAGGGAGAGAGATGACCCTCGGTACATTTTGGACGAGAGTGCCCGACGATTGTGACATGGTCACTCTTGCCGTGTCACAATCGCGAGCGGGCTCCAGAGGGTTTTAAACCCACGAACTTCAGGTTCCTTTCATTATTATTTTACCCCTCTCTCTCTCTCTCTAAACTCTCCCAAACCGAACCCTAACCCTTTAAACCGATTTTGAAGCCCTTGGAACCACAAATCTTGTAAATCAAAGCCTCTCTCCCTTCTCTTAACAAGGATTTTTAGGTTGAGGTTAATATTCCTCATCTCATTCCTTTTTGGTTGGATTCCTACACTTTCTAGGGTTTTACCCAACCCTCAACTAAATCTTTCCTTTCTTTGGATGAAATGAAGAATGAGGCTCACTTTGGTAACACTAGAAGTGTTTGGTTGGTGGATTCACTTGATGGTTGAGGTAATCTTCTCCTCTCTTCATTTTGAAAGTTAGGGTTTCGATGTAATGGTGATTTTGGGTGTAATATGTTGGGAGAAATGATTCTAAGTGTTTGGGGATAAATATTTATGGTTGGAAATTGTGGATTTAGGTTTTTGGAAGATTTGGAGCTTGAGGATTCGTGTTTCTTCAAAGGAGCTTACGTTTGGGAAAATCTTGATTTAGCCTAAATCTAGCAAGGTGAGTTCAAGTTACTTTGCGAAAACTTTGTACATGCCAAAATGTTATTTTCCAAGTGATTATGTGTTTTACATGAAAAGTATCAATGTTGAGTTATTTGATGAGTTTTAACCTTTGAAATATTTATGGTTGTAAATATGGTAAAACACTTATATTTGGAATTTTGGGAAAATGTGATGAATAAATCATGCATAAAAATGAGTTGTTGATTTATGTGATAAATGGAATCTATTTAATATGAAAATGCATTTTGTGGATATTTTGGAAATATGCATATAGTACATCATGAGATGTTTTGAAAATGTAAAAGTGTGAGTCCTTTTGGAAAGGAGGGTTTTCTCGATCCAAGGTTTTATTTTGGGTTTTCGTGGATTTGAAGTATTTACTGGCAACCGGTGTGTGTGTGTTGTTATATTTAATGTCATTTGTGACTTTCATGAACTATCTTTTGAGTTAGTTGAGCTTGTGACTCGATATTAGATTTTATCAAGTTTTGGGGATATTTGTCCAGTTTGATAGCTCAAAGTTGAGTTTTGATCATGATTTATGTTATTGGGGAATTTCATGTTTTGAATGCATTTGTTTATCCATTTGGGGTCGTGTAATATTTTAGACCTTGTTAGCCATGGATCCATAGGCATTTGAGTATCCCCTTAGTCTCGCGGGCAAGAGGTCGGGATTGATTGAGCTCAGTTTACGAGACATTAGTTTCTTTAGTAGCACAGAATAGGCATCGGGACCCATGATAAGTAAGGCGTGGACCTAGATGGTCGGGCGTCATCTCATGGGCAGTAAGGTGTAATTCCATATGTGCTTAGCACGGGATAGACATCGGGATCCGTGATAAGTAAGGCCTGGACCTAGATGGTCGGGCGTCGTCTCATGGGCAGTAAGATGTAATCCCTAATGTGCTGTTGTGGATTTGGAGTGACCCAATGTATAGACCTGGAGTGGTTGAAGTTGGGGGCTCCCTAGTCTCGTGGGCAATAGATCTGGAGTGATTGAGCTCAGTTTACGAGAGTAATCCACGTGGGTGTTTTATTGCATAGTAGGTGACCCACTTTAGTGTTCCGTCACGTGTAATGTATATGGGTCTCCCCCGTCACCGAAAGGTGTTGTTTTGGGTATTTGTGTTTATCCATGTTTTCGGTGGCGTATCATATTTATATGAATTGTTTCCCACGTTATATGAATTATGGGTTATGTTTTATCCTTGTTTTGGGATGTTTGGAATAATGGTGATTTAATTATGAATTCAATCGTTTTGAGTATCAAATGTTGTTTCACCTTTCACGTCGATTTTGAAATGAGTATTTTGGGAAATCATATTATATTAAAGATTTCATCATGGGAATTGTGTGAGTTGGAAAAATGGGTGATTTGCATTTAAAGTAAACTCTTTTGAAATCATGACTAAAAACTATACCTCTCTCGATTTATGAATTTATATAGTCATGATAAAATGCTTGAACTCACTAGGCGTTAGCCTAACCCTTTTTATTTGTCGGCATGTGCAACAGGCTCAGGTTGGGAGTAGCTTTAGCTACACTGTGAAGTGGCGAGTGCTAGTAGAGTTCACGAGAGATGATTTTGATTAAGTGAATCTTCCGCATTTATTTGGGACTAGCAACTTGTATTGTGTTAAGTAACGCCCTTCTTAAGTTTTAGTTGTGGAAATTATGATGTTTAAATTCCAAGGTATTTTCAGGAATGAATTGTAGAAATGATTTTATCTATTTTGGTTATTTTATCGAAATTAAATTTAGTTGCTCGTTCCAAATTTGAGGGTGTTACAAAATCGGTTAAGCATAAGGTACAAACATGTTATGCACATTTCTACCCAAAATATATATACTTAACATAATTTGTTCGGGTTAGTGGAATCGGGGTATTATACTTAAGAAATTTAATTTCGAGAACATAAAACCAGTAGATACTCCTATGACCACTAATATTAAGTTATCTCGTGATGAATAAGGTAATAACTTCAATGAAAAGATATACCGTGCTATGATTGGTAGCTTACTCTATCTAACTACAAGTAGGCCCGATATTATGTATAGTGTATGCTTGTGTGCAAGATTTCTGGGAAGTCCACGTCAATCTCACTATGAAGCGGTCAAACGAATCTTTCGCTATATAAGCGGCACCGCAAACCTTGGATTATGGTATCCTAAAATACCTGAGGTAGAAGTGACTTGCTACACGGATTCTGATCTAGGTTGATCTCTTATTGATAGAAAAAGCACAAGTGGAGTTTGTGCATTCATTGGCCAATCCCTTGTTTCTTGGTTCTCAAAGAAACAACAATCTGTTGCCCTTTCAACAACTGAAGCAGAATATGTGGCTGCTGCAAGGGCCTGTGCTCAGGTACTTTGGATGAAACACACTTTTACGGACCTCGAGGTACATTTAAATAAAGTACCCATATTATGTAATAATACAAGAGCTATTAACTTAAGTAAAAATTCTATCTTGCACTCACGCACTAAGCACATAGAACTTAGACATCACTTCTTAAGAGATAATGTTCAAAAAGGCAACATCACTCTTGAAAAGGTTGACACTAAAGATAACTTAGTTGATATATTCACCAAAGCATTAAATAAAGAAGCATTCAGCAAATTGAGACTTGGATTGGGATTAATAGAATACAATCCTTAAGCTTGGAATCAAGTTTTTTCTCTCACGGACGTCCGCATGCTCCTTGCCGGACGTCCACGGATCTCGGATGTCCGTGGGTCATCCACGGAAGCAACAGAAAGATTCATGCCAAAAACCCATTTTTCATGTCACGGGCGTCCGCGCATCCTCTCCCGGACGTCCGCGGACCACAAACGTCCGCACATCATTCGCGGAAGCAACAGAGCGTTTCTTGGGAAAATCCAATTTTTATTCCCGGACGTCCGCGTGGTGTTTCTCGAACGTCTGCCGACGATCTGATGAAATAAAACCCTTCTTTTTTCCCTTCTTCCAAGTTCATTTCATTCAAACCCTATCTCTCTCTCTCTTTCGACACCCATCACTTCACACCACCAACGCCGCCGTCGGACACCACCAGCCGCCGCTGTCTTCACCGGAAGCCACCACCGCTACCACCGCTGCTACCGCCACCGGAGACCACCGCCGTTGACTACGCCGACCATCGTCAACATCCTCTCTTGTTCCTTCTCTCTTCCCTTTCTAATCTAGATATGGGTCCTAAAAGAGCTCGTGCTTCATCCTCTCGAGCAACTCCTCCAGATCCGAATGAGGCTAGAATCTCTCAAATGGATCAAAGGCGACAAGCTTTACAAAGCCGACCTTGTAATCAAGGTAGACCCATGAAATTATATGACCTTGAATATTTTGGTACTCTTGAGGCCTTCACGGCTATTGGATGGTAGTCCTTCCTCTCCTTTAGGGGAGAAGTATCCTTTGACTGCATGGTAGAATTCTATGTCGGGTATGACTTCAATGAGTCTACCAAAACGGTCTCTCTTCAACTCTATAACCAATATTATGAGTGGGATTTAGACCATTTTGCTGTCCTTTTAGGTCTTCCTAGGTCTGCCAATAGCGTTTTTGCAAATACTACCTCCTTTACCCCATTACTAAGTCAAATTGATGTTTCTCAAGACATAATTTTACAATCCATTCTTGCTCCAGCCTATCGAGGAAATTTTGATCCTTCAAACTTGAAAGATCAACATTTGACTGAAAAGAACCGTTTCTGGAATAAAATTCTAATTTTCAATGTTTTGGGTCGTGCTGGTAACACTGAACGATTGAGCAGTCTTCAGTGTTATCTTCTTTACTGTCTTCAGCGCGGCATCTCTGTTGATGCAACCTACATCATTGCTCACCGAATGGATGGCTTAGAGAGAAGTCAACGCTCTCTTCCATTCGGTTATCTTATTAGAAATCTCTTCCAAAACCTTCACATCCCGTTTGTTGGTAGACCCATTCATGAGGCGACTCCCTTGGACAGCTTGAGCGTTGTTCGCATGAGTGCTCAACCAGGCTCATCTCGAAGACGTCATGGCCGTAACCCCAATCCTGAGGACGAGGAAGCGGAAGTTCCAAATCCTTACCACATTCCACAGGGACCGATTTCAAACCGAGACATCCTCACCGCTTTCATGGGATATCAACAGGTTCAAGATGAACGTTGGAATGCTGTCAATCGCCGGATTGATGACCAAAATGAACGTTGGGATGCGGTAAATCGCCGGATTGATGACTTGCATCAAGATATCTGGAAGGTGCACGAGGAGTTCCGCCGGTTTAATTTTGATGAGAGTGATGATTGAGATTATGTTCTTTTAAAAACATTTAGGCTTAGTATTATTGCACGCACTTTCTACTAATTGCAATTTTTTTGCTTTCCCTGCTACTTATTGAACTTACTTTGTGTTGGGTTTTGCTAATATTTGCTGCTAGTTGGTTCTTATAGTTTGCTTAATACCTATGCATAACACATGTTTTATTTTTTCCCTCAATATTGGTATAAATTGCTCCTAATTTGAGGGGGAGCTTATTTTCAGGGGGAGCTCTCGCTATCAGTTTGAGGGGGAGCTCTTTCCCTTTCCTGCCCTTTTTGTCTCGACAAAAGGGGGAGAAGTTATATATGTCTATATGTCTATTTATTTGTCATCATCAAAAAGGGGGAGATTGTTGGTGCAAGTGATTAAATATCATTAATCCCATTGTTTTGATGATTAACAAATAAATAGACATATTATTTGTTTCTAACAATTTGATACAAGTGTAAAGCTTCTAAAGAATAAAATGGAGCTCAAGTATTCCAGATCAAAGAAGTGGAAACATGAAGACTTTATCTGAAGAGATCAAGACTGGATGCATAATATTAGTCTTCATATTTCCTAACGGTATAAACACTCAAAATAATATACAACTTGGATATTTCAAAAACCAAACACAATATATTTTGAAAATACTGGTTTCAAAATTAATAAAACCGTTTGTTTTAAATATTGAATTGAAAAGAGAAAAAGTCTTACAAGCGTGTTGAAAAGTTTGAAAAACTGGTCGCGGACGTCCGCAAGGTATATGCCGGACGTCCGCCAACAAAAGTCTCGTATTGAAAAGTCAGAAAGTGAAATGGCATTTTTGGGGGTTTGTGAAAGTAGGTCGCGGACGTCCGCCATTCAAAAATACGTTCTAAAAGTCAGAAAAACGGCTACCTACCACCAACCGAAATCATTAATGGTGGACGTCCGGGAAAAACATTGTGGATGTCCGCGAGTGCTCAGAATCAGTTTTCTCATCCTTATATAAAGCCATTGAGTGGTAAGAAGAAAACTTAAGACTTGGGTTGATAGCAGATAGAAATCCCTGATTACTGAGAATTATTATCAGCAAAACAACTCAAGCATTTAACTCTCAAAATCATCTAAGTGTTATACTTATACAAGAGTGGTTACCATTAAGAAATATATCATCTTGTAAGTATTTACTTTGAGAGTGAGTGATCCATTCCAATCTCAAGCAGAACAAGAGATCATTATTATTGTTTGTATCAAGGTTTGTGTTCTACCATAAAGAACATTCATAGTGGATCTGTGTGTCGAGAAGTGTCTCGAAAAGTGGATTAGCCAAGTTGGTGAACCATTCTAAACAACGGTGTTGGTATCAATTTTCTCCACCCTTATCTCTACTATATATTGTTGTGTATTTAAATTGTTGTTGTGATTGAAAAAGAAATTTTTGAAAGTAAAAAGATCCTAATACAACCTTTACCCCCCCCCCCCCCTAAGTTGTCTAACACACACTGTAATAACCGAGATCTTTTTTTGGAAAAACTAAAGTTTTGTGGAGAGAAATGGTTAACAATCGAAAGTTCAAGGGACCAATTGGTAATTTTGGAGAAGATGTAAAAGTCTCAATTGGGAGCTCAAAACCCTAGAATCTATATTTTTGAGTGATTATGTGTGTGTGTGGCGGCTAGAGGGGAGGAGCAGAGAAGAGAATAGGTGATCTTAAGACCAAATTGAAGAAGAAAGCTTTCATCGATCATCCAATTAGAAGAGAAAGTGGAAGTGGGTCTAACTCCTCATCGATTGTATCAGGTAATCTTTAATTTCAACATTTATTTTAGAGTTTTACTGGGTTGATAGGATTGTCTGAGGGTTTCTTATTCAAAAGTTTTCTCAGTATGTTAAAAAGGGATTAGATGATCATTATAGAGTTAGATAATCACTTAAGTGGTTTAGAGACTTGATAATCGATTTAAAGCTGATTTTATATTGCATCGACCAAATGACCGGTTGCGATAATCAGGATTTTTGTCCGGAACGTTCACAGTCCGGAACCAATTGGATCCGGAACTTGGTAAAAAGAGAACCGGAATTACCAGCTCAGATCTGGAATCATTTTAGATGCGGAATAATTTAATTAAATGGACTGAGGTTTCGGTATGTAATTTGTTGGGTCGGTGAAGTGATCCGGAGTCCAAAGCTTATAAGGATCCGGAACTTCTTTTCTTTATAATCCGGTATCGGATCCAATTAAGGGTTCCGGAGTGGGCCTCCATTTCACAATTCCCGGAATTAAATTTTAAGATGGACTGGGATTGCTTGTCATTTGGGCCTTGATAAGGAAGTAGATCCGGAAGTCGATTTTGTGGGATCCAGAACTCTTTGAGCATGGATCCGGAATGCAATAGAAACGGATCCGGAATTGTTTGTGGGCTGAGAACCGGAATTCAAACTTGGGCCGCATGTAACTGTAATTGTATTGGACCGTAGGACATATATTAATTTAGGTGATCCGGTTTCAAACTAAATCAATCCAGAATTTGATGTGGGCCGAAAAGTTATTTAATTCTTAGGTTGTGGTAATAAACTTCGGTAGTGAGGCAATTATTTGGACTGGAATATTAATTTAAAATGGATTGTGTTGGGCTTTTAATAAGATCCAGTATTTTTATTATTCGAAAGTTCCGACATTGGGTAAATTAAGAGATCCGGTATACTATTTCACTTGGATCGGTAGGTAGAGTCCATTAATTTAATTTTTGGACTAGAGGTGTAATTTACCAACTTAGATGAATTTGGGTTAAGTTCGGGAGCGAGCTCGAGTAATAGATTAAAGATTTATGACGTGCGTTTATTAAATTTATAGGTGTTTCATCTAAAGATCGGAAGCCTATGTAAGGGGTCGTGAAACAAGAACAGGTGAGTTCCCTTAACCCTTTTTACGTGGAATGGAAGTTAAAATGTTTTACTGATTATGGTTCACTTATGAACATGAATTGTTTACAACTGTTATGTATGTTTTCCCATTTTTTATTAAAGGTCTATTTAGATACACGGAATGATTTATAAAGATTTATAAAGGTTTCACGTTTCATGATTTATGATAAGCTACGTGTTTGTTATGTGGAGTCGGTCTGCACAGTGGGATCTGAGTACCTCGGGATCCGATAATCCCTTGGGCATTTGTGATGAGCTTGTAGGGGGAAATTTGTTTCCTTCCTACTCGGATTTGTGACGAGTTTGTAGGAGGGAATTCGTTTCCTTCCTACTCGGATAGAGGGAAGTCTGCTTGGGCCCCGGGTATGAGGCGAGAGGGGAGTCTGCTTGGGCCCCGATCGCGGTTAGCTTATGTGATCTTTAAACACTGTGCAGTACCATGATTGATGCTTATGTGGAGAATGCTAATGTTTTTGTATAAATGATTTTATACTGTTGATGTATGTTGTTTTTGGAGGGAATTCACTAGACCTTTTGGTCTAACCCTTGCTTTTCAAAACCAAAACATTTTCAGGTAAGCATGTTGTAGGAGACTCTGGCGAGCGAGCAGAGCAGGACTAGAGTATAGATGCAGCTAGAAGCTGTGGCACTCATACTTTTAGTAGTAGTTGTTCTCAGTTGTGTATAGGTTGTTTCCGCCAACCTAAGTTTTGAGACTGATGTAATGAAATTTTGGGACCCAGTTTTGTAATGTTTATGAATTAATGCTATGCTTGTCCTGTTCTAGAATTGGGTTGTTACACACACCTTCACGTGTCATTCATGTATCATTCATGATGAATAATACAACATTCAGGGTGAATAATACGCGATTCATGAATTTGTGTATTATTAATCATGAATGTTACATAATTCATCGTGAATACTATATTTCTCACTATGAATAGTGAATGAACGTTACCTTTGTTACTCATACCGAATGTGGACACATGAGAATATGCATACATATTCATAATGAATAAAACCAAGTTTTCGTTGTGAATCGGGGAACAAAAGATTGTGCGTCATGTGTCCACACCTTCACGAGTCATTCATATATTATTCACCATGAATAATATATCATTCAGGATGATTAATACAACATTCAGGGTTAACAATACATGATTCCTGATGAATAATACATGAACCGTGATTTCATGTATTATTCATCCTGAATGTTGTATTATTCAACATGAATAGTGAATGCACGTTCACCTTTGTTATTCATACTGAATGTGGACACTCGGGGACGTACATACATATTCATAATGAATATATAACACATATATAACATTTCACGTAAAAACAATTAAAACAACAAAAAAACTATATCAAGATGGATGTCATATCGAAGAGCACAAAATTCTCGTTTTTTTGATGTAATTTGTTTGATTAAAATATTAGTAGTTTTTAAGATAATTTATTTTAAACTTTAAGGAGGTACAAGATTTTTAATTAAAAAAGAAAATAAAAAGTCAAATAAGGTAGGCGCTATTCAAATTTCCAGATGTGCCCTTAATCACTTCTAAATTAATCTTATTATGTTTTAACATTGATTAGTTTTCTAAATTTTGATCAATGGCTAAAATTGGTCCTCACGTGCACAATGAAAAATGAGTTTTCATTTGAACCCACCCTTATTTTGTAAACTGAAATAATGGTATAAACTTGTAAACCAACGGTATTTGAGTATTTTCCCCCAATTTTTCAGTTTTAGGAATAATTCAATTTTAGGAATAATGGTATATATAGGCCCCTTATTTTGTAAACTGAAATAATGGTATAAACTTGTAAACCAACTTTCTTAATTTTCTCAATTATCTTCATCTCTCTCTCCGATGACCTCCCACTCCGGCGACTTCCCCCATTTCCGACGAGTTTCACAATTTTCACGTTTCATATGAGAAAAGCATATGAAACTTCGAATTTTTCACGTTTCATATGAGAAAATAACATATGAAACTATGAAAATATATGATTATTTCGAAAAAAATCTGAATATTCATATGGAAGGAAATATATGAAACTTTAAAAATTGATTATTCATATAAGAGAAAAATATATGAAACCGTTTATGAAAATATATGAAACCGTCGCCGGGAGAGGGAGGACATCTTTGTCTAGCACTTTCGTCTCCGTGAAGAACCACCATCCATGGTGGTGCGTGTGCAGAAAACCCACCGAAGTTTTGAAGGATTCGCCGGAGTTTGGCATCCCTTTCGGGTTCACTTTCTTGTTCATCATGGTGGCCGGAATTTTTAAGAGAGAGAGAGACGGGTTCCATTTCTTGTTCTTCATGGTGGCCGGATTCTTGTTCATCATGGTGGCCGGATTTTTGAGAGAGAGAGAGAGATTAGGTTAATATGGAGAAAATTAAGGATATATGGTAACCATAAATGGATAAATACAAATTAATTAATAAAATTTAAATTTAAAACCTATTCATGTACTATCATTTCTCTATTTTTTTAATAAATTTAAAGTCGGAAGTTTCTCAACCGTCGATCAAGAAAATAGATGACCTAGATTGTTTTACAAAGTTTACATGGAAAAAAAAGTTTACAAAAGATGTTCCCTCTCTCTCTCTCTATATATATATATATATATATATAGATATATATATATATATATTTGTTTGTTTGTTTAAATACTTGTCATAAACAAGTGTACGTATGGAACCTAGTTTCGAATAAGAAAAACAATAAATAAAAGTGACCAGTTTATATTATTTGACGTATCAAACACACTTGCATTAATATTCTCTGGAGTAATAGAACTTTGACTATCGAGTTGCTGGTTTATTTTGTGTAGTGTACCATGCTATATATGCATTTATTTCCACTTGGTCAAAGCCATGAATCACATGAATCACCTCTTCATTAATTTGGGAAATTTTCATGTTTGCAATAAGCTTCACCAATACTTCCTCCAATAAATCATTGCCTTATGAGAAACATATCATAATTATATATATTTATATGACCCTTAATAATTATATATTTTAATCTTTGGAAGTCTAGATTTAGAGGTAGACCCAGAAATTTCTTTGAATTGCACCTTTAAGGTGAATTAATGGTCCATAAAATCATTGTTTGGAAAAGTTAAATGGTTGATCCAGAGAAAAGTCATAAGTATGGATTTAGGATTAAAATATTTTAATAAATATATGTTGCTTTGAAAATGAGGTACAAAAAAACAACGGTTTTTAAGATGAATTGACATTGAGAAGAAAAATAATATAATCAGAATGGGATAAAAATTAACAAAAAGCTACCTTGGAATAGCGATAGTTATACCTATAGTTGTATTTGAGGTTGTGAGTTTGATCATTCTAACTATATTTTTGTTGTTAATATTTTCTATAATATCAATGCAGGGCTCAAGTTATTGGCCTGGACCGGCCCTGGAGTCTAAAATTAAGAGATAAAAAGTTAAACTTTAACTTGAATATGAATAAGATTCAAAACTCTGAGCTCTTGCATGTAGAGTGTTAATGCATCAATCTCACCCATGTTTAATTTATATTATAAATTTGGTTTTGAAATATTTAAGGGTACCCTTCAAAATCAAACGTGTATACCTTTCAAACGTCTAATTTTTTTAATCTCTTGCAATAATCGACTGAACGGGAGCATGAGAGCTCCGGTGGCGGACCTATACTTTTTGTCAAGCCGGTGCACCTTCATGATGGATCAAAAGCCGCAAAGTCGTCTGATGTGTAATTCCACCGTTTCGAGAGATTTTTTAAGTGTTGTGGTTGATTTTGATGGAGTCTCGAGATTTCTTAGGTTTCTTAGTTCATTTCAAGGAATTTTTTCGTTTTTTGGTTATTGTTCGTTCTATATTCTAACATTTCGGAACATCCCTTAAAGTTTAGCAGATGCACGATTTATATCCCAAAAAAAATTCTACTCGCAAAAAAATTGATTGAGTGGTGTACGAGACCCGTTTGGACCTTAATAGATCCACCCCTAAGGAGCCCGCTCAACCCATAAGACCATGAGTACCGCCAACCCACAAACCCACTGAACCCTGATGCCACCTCAGCTTTTCTCTTTCCTACCCTCCTTACCCTAAAGTGGAGTACCGCCAACCCACGAACCCACTGAACTCTGATGTCACATCAACTTTTTTAATTCTTTTATTTATACATTTAATTATTTAACAAAATAAAAATATTCATATATTTTTTAATAAATAAAAATAAGATAAATAATAAAAATAAAAATTCATAACATTCATTAAAAATTTAAAAATTACAAAATAAAATTAAAAATTACAAAACATTAAAAATCTAGTCGTCGTCGTTGTTGGGAAGTCGGATACGCGAAATATGTTCGACCAAATCCGACCGAAGGTTATTATGAGTCTCCCGGTTTTTGACTTCTCGAACATTTGCCGTGCGTTGTTCCTCACTGATTTGTGTTTCGATATCATCCGCTACAAGGTCGTTTTCATCTACACCAGAAATGGCATGGTTTTCGTCTTCGAGTATCATATTGTGTAATATGACACAAGCGTACATAATGTTTCCCAATCTTGTCGGATGCCATCCGCGTGTCGGGTTATGAAGTATATGCCAACGTTGTTTAAGCACGCCAAAAGCTCGTTCAACATCTTTACGTGCCGATTCTTGCGCGAACTTGAACTTTTTTCGTTTATCATCATGTGGGCACGTAAATGATTTTACGAAAGTATCCCATTCCGAATATATCCCATCCGCTAGATAATATTCGTGGTTGTAGGTGACTTCATTCACCTCAAAAGGGCACTCAGGTGCTTTTCTATCATAGAGATCGTTGAAGATGGGCGACTGATTGAGAACATTGATGTCGTTGTTGGAACTGGCAACACCAAAGTATGCGTGTCAGATCCATAGATCATGGGAGGCCACTGCTTCTAGCATGATTGTCGGGTGCTCATGATCACCTCTCATGAATTGCCCACGCCCAATGAGTACAGTCTATGCTGTCGAGCATGCCGGAAAATCCGTGTTTAGCTTCATGTGCGGTGTACAACTTCTGAATATCAACATAAGTAGGCTTGCGTAAATATTTTTTACCATAGAGTTCAATAATACCTGTGCAGAATTTGTGCAGACAATCTCGTGACGTTTTGTCTCCCATCCTCAAGTACTCGTCAAGTGAGTCGGCAGCTACTCCATACGCCAATTGCCGAATAGCGGAAGTACACTTTTGTATCGGAGAAAAACCTTGTTTGTGTCTGTCGTCCAACCGAAGTGTAAAATACGGATACTCTCCTGCTAAATCTTCAACTATTCGTTCGAATAGTTGCCTGCTCATCCTGAACCGCCGTCTAAACATATCCGGTGTATAAACCGGGTTGTTGCCAAAGTAGTCCCGCAAAAGCCGCTCGTTTGCAGCTACCCGACCTCTTTTTATGTTCCCGGCCCTCGGTTCTCTTCTTGACGATGAGGCGGTGCTACCATAAATTAATTTTGCAGCTTCTCGAACCAACCCTATAAAAATTTCCCTTTGCTGCTCAAAGTACTCGTCGGTGTCTATGGATGATGATGATGCGGTCGATGAAGTGGGTTGTGGCGAATCCATATTGTCTAAAAAATAAAGTGATGAAAAAATAGAAGAAATAATGGAAGAAAGTATAAAGTTTTTTGGTGTGAAAAAATGAAGGTGATAGAGGTTAATATATATAGTGTGTATAATTTGAAAAAAAAAAAAAAACAGCCGTTGGTAAACGGTTATATTTAAAACAAATAAAAAACAAATAAAAAACAAATAAAAAAATAAAATTACGCCGGGTTCCCGAACCCACCCTTACCCGCGGGCCGCGACCATGAACCCGATGTGAACCCGTCCTACCCGTACCGTCAACCCGCCCTACCCGCCCCCAACCCGATGGTGAACCCGCCGTGGTACCCGAAGGTGGTACGCACGGCCTAATACGTTCGCCCCTCAATTTAGTTTAAATAGGAACCATCATTTGAATTTTCCTTGATGGAGAAAGTGGTTTTACATAAGAACAATAGTGCATTCCAGATTCAGTGACATTAAACTAAAAAAAGTGTCCCAAATATTATTATTAGTGCTTTGAATATTTTGGAGGTCCTGTGTAAAAAACTAAATATGATCTTATACTTTTTTCAGTTACATTATTTATTAAGTTTTATATTATTAAATTAAAAAATAAATCTTTTTAGTTACAGTATACATGAAACTATAAAATAATGGTAAACAAGACTCAAATAAAAATCAAAATAACATTTATATCGTATAACTAATGCTCATAAAATTCCTGAGATTTATATGGTGATAAAAGTAAAGTAGTTAAATAGTAACAAAACTAAAACACCATGTTTGTTAAAAAAACTCTTACCAGCCTTTTATGTCTGATTCGGTAAGAGCTAGGGTCATTCAAACTATTTGTTTTTTTTCTAATTTGCAGAGCCACTTATGTCTTATCGTCCTAATATCTAGTAAAAGGTAAACTGTCTCTAATTGTTCTCAATTCATTACTTTTTATAGATCATTTATCTCAATTTATCCGCTTGGATTATAATCAAACTCAACTTACTATAATTAGGTGACTTTCTAATTTAAACCTCAAGGTTATGAGCCTTGCGTGCTACTAAATTGCTCTACCCGACACCTATGCTTGTTGAAGATAAAGTTTGGAAATAGAACAATTCCTTATGTCGTGTATTCTCGATTAATCCAGCCTCAGATGCTATGTTTCGATTCTTTATATAATTTATATATATTATTATCACTCAATTGATTAACCTTATTCGTTTAAATAAATGATAATTTTATAATTTAGATGTAAATTTCGTAATGACGATAAGTAAATATGTGAACTTGGCAAATACATAATTTAAACAAACTCAGACATTTAGTAGTTTACAAAAACAAGCAGTCTTATTAATTCAGATTTCAGACTTCAGCACCAACTCTTATCAATCAGAACTAAAATAAGACTTCAGACTTCAACACCTTTGAAAAAACACACGACACCTAAGTAAATTTGTCTGGGTCCTTGCCTTATCCATTACCGGATAAGATTATTGGTCCTTACCATATTCATCCGGTAAGATAATGTGACTTGATAAGTACTTACCCGGATAAACGTTTGGTAAACGACCCCTTATTGGTGAAACAAAAATATAGAGTAAAAATAACAAACTTTGGTCCATGAGGTTTAGTGAAATCTTTGAAAATAAGATCTAGACTTTGATAAGTAAAGTTTTCATCATCGAGGTATGAATTTGGTTTTGAACCTGACCACTAATGCCGTTAAAAATATCCATTAGAGTCAAGGGTAAAATCGGTCAACTATGTTTCCCTCTCTTTTTGCACTTTTTATTGTTTTTTCTTAATTTTGTAAAAGCTATCAAACTAGAGTTAGTTAAAGAGTTCATCCCTATAGTTTAGTAGTTTTTAGAAAATTAAGAAAAAACAATAAAAAGTGCAAAAAGAGAGGGAAGACACGGTTGGATGTTTTTACTCTTGGGTCTAATGGACATTTTTAACGAAGTTAGTGATCAAGCCCCACTTTCAAAGTAAATTTATAAGAGTTGATGAAATCTTGAAAAGTTGACTTGTTAAAGTTTCAGGGACCAAAATTGAGGTTTCGTAACAACAAAACTGAGAGCATCTCCAATGGTTGCTTGAAGAAGGCTTGATGAAGACTTGAACAAGGCTTGACCATCGGAGACAATGACTTGAACAAGACTTTAGTTATCAACCATTTGAGGTTTCTCAAGTGTTTGAAGAAATTATTGTGAGAGACAGATAAAGAGAAAGGAACAATATGGTGGGACCAAGATTTTTTAATATATTTTTATTTTGATCCAAGTCTTTCACATGGGTTAACCATTGTGGTTGTCTGAGGCGGTTTCGAAAAGCAAAACAAACGGCTCAATTGCAATGGCAGCAGTGGCCTCGGGCAAACGACTCAACGACTAATGGCTAACTAAGAGCAACTCCAATGGACCGCTATATTTGATTTTTTGCCGGCCAAACACCTCCAACCGACCGCCATTTGATTTTTTTTGCCGGCCACCATATTTGAACGACATATTTGGCGTGTGAATTTGACACGCCAAATTGGTGGATCCCACCACTTTCTCCTAAAAGTATTATTATTTAATTAATAAATATTGTAACTTATATATATTAATAGTTAATAGTAAATAAAATATGTTATTTTAATGTAGGATCCCCAAATTTAGTGTTTTTTTTAGTATGTTTGGAGTTAGGTTTTTTTTTTTTTGGTGTTTGCCCACCAAAATTGGTGTTTTTGGTGTTAAAATTTGTGCAAGATGGAGATGCCCTAAGCCAAGCCAGGTTCACACTTCATACTGTCACTCTCTCATTCCTAACTAGCAGATTGCCGATGACTTTGGAATCACATGTCGCTCAAATTCTCACAGATGGCATGGTGCCCAGCTGCCTAGGTATTTGTTCTTTCGATTAATTATACCATCTCTACGAATTTCATGTTTCTGTAAGCATCTGCAACTTTTTACAGTGTTGTTAGAGAATCTCTTTTGCGTTTTTGATTGAAATCTGACTTTTTACATGATTTTATCGTTTGTGATTTTCATATCAGTTTCTTAGTCTCCTCATAGGTTTTACATAAAATCCATATCAGAATGAACATTCTTCATGTTTTTTTTTGTCTTAATCGGGTAAATAGTGATGAATCTGAATTCACTAGTGTGAGTAGTGTCTGTGTGCGTCTGTGTGTTCCAACTTGGGATCTAAAAAGTTCAAATGACTATTGGATGGGTCACAAATGGCTTAACATGAATTATTGCAGCTCATGGGAGTCCTTGGAGTCTTTTGTTTTGTGAATTCGCAAATTATGCGTGGTAGGTGAACGGATCTGGTTGGAATTTCTGATTTGAGTTGTGGTAGACTTGCTTACGGCCTTCTTTTATTGCAAGGGTGCTTCCATGATCTGTTTTCTTGCCTCATTGATTGTGGAATTTGTATAAAACTGAAGATCTGTCTGGTGATAGAACAATTTCCCCCAATTTTCTTATGTCATTCAAATTATTTGCAAATGAACGAATGAAAGAAACAAAGAAAACATTACCTACTAATGCATATTAGGCTTCTTTTACGTACATTTAATTGGTGGCACTGTCTATCTCATATTCTCTTCCTTATCCTTTCATGAACATCCACATTGACGACAATGATAGCTTTCCACTTCTGTTTTTATAACCTTTTTATAACACTCATATGAACACTAGATTTCTGAGTAATAGTACAATGTTAGGTTCCTGTGGGGTGTGGCAACACATGCTTACGATATGCAGCTAGAGCCCACATTGGGTGGACATCCCTGTACAATGCATAGTGCAAGATACAGTTCTTGTTAAAAACTCCACCTGCTTCCTGCATTATATATATATATATATATTCAGTAATTAACAAATGTTAAGCACGAATGATTCATTTGAAAGTATATATAGTGTTGCATTTATTGTACATGATGAAATTTTGAACCCATCTGCCTTACTTGTTGTGGAAAATTGCCGTTTTCCATCTGGGAATTGATCAACAACTTGGCCGCTCTGTGTAGCGGTGCTGGATCTCTCTCCGCCTGCACAATCAGACATTAATTAATGTAAACATAAACCTAGATAAAATCTAATGAAAAGAATGACATGGAATAGTTTCAGAATGCTAAACCGACCTGCCGAGAATGAATCAGTCCCATCATAGCCCATGCAGTATGTACCAAGTTGGACCGTCCTCCTTCTAGAGCTACATATTTCTGATTATAAATTAAGTAAACCAGTGAGATGAATGCCAACCTAGTGAGCCATGGTAAAAAAGTCTTCCTTGACCAAAATAAGGAACAGTTCTCCTTTTTACCGCGTCTATACGATGAACTACACCAGTGAAGCTTCAGTTTGTGCTAATTGCTTGGTCAATATTGACTTTACAAGCTTGTATCGTTGAAATATTAATTACCTTTTCTGGGCAGGATTTGTAGCTTTCTCCCCAACCACCATCCTCGCGCTGTGTTTTTAGCAGAAAATTGGCAGCTTTACGTATTGCTTGACAATTTTCATACGTCTTGCCAATTACTGCCAGGCCACCAAGAGCAAACCAGGTACCATATGTGAAACACACACCCCAGTTTCCATACCTAATGCCCATGGCTTTTTATGTTAGCAAAACAAACTGTTTTCAGAAACTTTTATGATTTGATGTTCAAAGGAGAAACCGATCATGAACCATCTGGCATCTGTATTTTCTCCAGATATCCACCTGCACCTGTAAGGAAATTTTCTATTTCTTCCCCCCTATGCTCGGGGAATAATTTGTTAAACAAAACCAGGGCCTGCATTGCTGATGATGTGCACTCGACATACCTGCTCAACAACTTAATTCTGTGAGTCTAGTGAAGTTGACTTCTTGCAATTGGCAACATGTGCACATATGAAACAGTAAGTTGTGTCTGAATCTTACTCATGCTCAATGACAATGTCCGCAAAGAACTCTGTTGGATTGAGAATCTAAAAGGGAACAGACTTGAATAAGTGGGGAATGGTAGTGAGCATATGCATTGAAAAAACAGTGTTTTCATGATTTAGTTACCTCCAACCATTCTGATGATCCTGCTGGTTCCCAGGCTGATAAGCCACCATTTTTGCTCTATGTCATCATCAATGTCAAAAACTTAATAGTTATACAAAATTTTAGGTTTTGTCCAAGAAATGGAAGAGGAAAATAGATGGGCTGATGAAAGTGTGATAAGCAATTTGTGTGCACCTGTAAAGAAAGTATTATGTTGACAGCATCGTATAGCTGCACAGGCTCCACCCCAATCTCTGGTGGCATTGTTGAGAATAGGAGGCAACACTGAACATACAAACTTAGTAGATTTATGTTGTGTAAATATATGCTCCTAAAAGGAAAATATAAATACCTTTAATCCTTCAGCGGTACAGTCGGAAACTTGCCATCCATGGTCTTGATCTGAAAAGGTCCACGACCCTTTAGAAATATGGCGATGCATGTTTTTAAAGTCACCAGAAGGATTGTCCTTGACCTAGAGAAGATTTGAAGTATATTAAGCAGGAATGAATTCAATACCAAATAGAAACTAGTTTCTTAATATTGGTTAACTAGTAATTCTTCAAGACATTAATCCTAGTTTTAATCTGGAGACCTGTGAGGCTTTAATGAAGTCATGTCCTTTCTTCAATGTAGGGCCAATCTCATGGGTAAGATCTGTAGCCAGCAGAGCTTGGATGGCAAAGCTTACATCCCACTCCTGACTGCCGAAACTCTGGTTTGTAACAAATTTTCAGTAAACTTAAAAATACTTTATTGAGTATTCTAGAGTGTATGATGAAAATATAGTTGTTCTTTGGACTGGGCGTTTCATGTATGAGTTATGACCTGCATTTTCATTCCATCTTCAGCAACCCAGATATAATCTGGGACTCGGGCAAGGTGCTTTTTAAAGCAGACCCCATTTGGATCCTCAACCCAGCATGCAAGCATACACAAAGCCTGCAGAGTTTTTTTTTCCGTAGGAGACATAACCACATAAGCACACTAATAAAGGTGAAAATCCTTAAATACTTTAATTTCTCATTCCTATAATTGGTACTTGATAATCTTTTGGAGAATGTGATTTTCCTTTTCCTATACCTTTTCGACTGAACCGATTGTGATATATCGGCTATTCTCATCTTCGTAATGGATATGCATCATGGTTGTTTTGAGTGCTTTCTCACGTAATTTGTTAAATGGCCAGCGAGTGAGGAGAGGCTCAGTGAATACGTAGAGGCTATCCGACATTAAATCTTGTAGTAGAGGATGGGGGTAGTATAGGTCCTCCTAAGACAATAAATTGACTCTATTAGACAAATAATTTGGGAAGTGGATAAGAATGTTCAAATCAATGAAGTAATGCAAATAATTCACCTTTGCACACAAATGTCTTATACTCTTCCAGTTTATTTCATTGTAGGGCTGCACAAAAAGTTCATTCCTAAGTTGTAAAACCAGAGGAGTGATTGGACCCACAAATCTTTTCCCGTATAGGTACGACGTTGGCATGTATACCATCCTACAGTAACACCACATTTTTGCTGCATTTGGATGACAAGAGATTTTTACATGTAAGTTATTAACATAGTATGCAGTTAGTGATTAATCTTGAATCTGCTATATCTTTAAATATATTATCTACTTTATTTCTTGTATCTAGGTAGTGTGTTCATATATATAACTTCACAGAGTGATTCATCCCTTGTTGATTTTAGTTCTTGAAACTTAAGGATTAAAGAATAAACATTTACTCCCTATCTGGAAAATGTTATTTGTGTCAAAGAAATGGTATTACGAGAGCTCAGCAAACCTGGATGCATTGGAAGATAGGAAGGGAGGATCCAGAACTCTGGGGGCATCGGGTTGCTTCCTGCCCACTCACAAATACCCAATATCTAAAACAAACAATTGTTTCAGCACTTCATTTTTAACAGGATAATAAAAGCCTAAAAGGGCTTATAGATTAGCTCTTTTTATTGTTTTTTAATGATGGGAAATTAATAAAGTAATATCAAAATGATTCAATATGCTTTAAAAATGTCTTACCGAAAGCCATGTCTTGCCCCAAGAGGGAATGGCTGTTGCACCGCCATGATCTAGAATCCATTTTCGAGCTTTGGTGCATCCACCATTCAAACCACCGTCAGGTCCTTCTCCTAGAAGACGGATACAAATGTAACTGAGGGTGGTGCCAAACATTGTACTATCACCTTCAATGTGAAATCCCCACCCACCGTCTTCATTCTGTAAATTCCAAATTAAAATTCATTTAAATGTCAAAAGGGTGTCAGATATCTTTGTGTCTGGATGCAGTCCAAAAGCGAAATTATAAAATATTAGTACCTGATGACAGTATAAGTATCGTAGGATTTCTTTTCTGTGTTCTGCTGGGAAGACACTGTTAAGATGGCCTGTGATATATAAGCATATAACCTGCATTTTGTAGATATGAAGGTAGCTTGTGTGATCAACTTGGAGTATATATGTATATGAGATGCTTAATTAACCATCAGTAAAATCAAAAAAGTTACCAATGGCTGCATGAAATACAAAGGACCAGCATTTTCAGCTGGCCAGTGGCCATCGTCAGCCTGCAAGGCTGCAAATAAGTGAACAGACCTCCTTAACGTGGTGGTAGCTTTTTCATAAGAAATCTCTTCACCATCCTCTATATTCACCTGGGGTATCGTCCGTTTAAACTGCTTCTCCCTTAAAAACTGCATATTCGACGTCTTACTATGAATTTTAAATTTGTTTTGTAGATCCAAAAAACGCTAGAAATTGAGGAAAGGAGAAACCTGCATCCGCCAAAGCACATCACTGCTGGGCTTAACTTGGTGTCGATGATTCCAGAATTTAAGACGAGCCTTTTCCACCTCATCACGCTCATCTGGAGTTCCATAATTTGGATCAAACTCCCAAATTTGCCTACCAACGAAGTTGTTTGTGCTGTAGAGGTATGGATCATTGCCCCCTTCCGCTATCTTCAACCTCCACATATTTTCGTCTGAATTATTAATATTATATATATATATATATATAACAACTACTGCAATTTGTTATCAATCAAATTATATAACAAAGTGATGGTATAGTCTGTGAAGGTGCAGATTAGTTTTTGGAGGGAGAAGTTGTATTTGATGATTGCTAGGTACCTGTTTTTATAGTGCAATAAATGAGAGGGCTCTTTAAGATACTTTTTCACAACTTGTTTGTGAAGAAATTCATGAGTCCCATTCAGACGGCCACACAGATAGCTTATTCAAACTCAATAGTTCACTGTAATTTTCACCACTAACTGCAGTGTTGATACTTATTGTATATATGTTGTTTCATTGTATTTTACAAGTAATTTCTCATAAACCCAAAACACTATAAGTAGTAGGTTTAATGTAGTTGTTTTTAAACCTTAAGTGGTTATCATTCAATTGGGAAAAGTGAGACTAATTAAGGAGTAGTTAAGTAGTTATAAGTTATGGTGAAGATTAATTTTTGGAGGAGTGGTAGGCATATGTTTTTATAGTGCAATAAATGAGCATAAATGACATTTTTCATGCTAGTCACTTAAAGACCCCTTTTTATGATTATCACTTGTTTCCTGTGACACTAACGTGGCCTTCCACATTTCCACATCCGTTCAATAGTCTCACTTGGTTTGGAAAAAGGTGTTGCTATCTGAACTTTTTGAATTAAATTATAACTTTGAAAATATCAAAGAGTGTTTTATTTTGACATGCATGTGTGAGATAATGTATAAGAGCATCTCCACAGCTTCTTTATAATTTCTCTAAAATAGAGAACCAAAAAGCAAGATCTCTAAACAAAATTGACAAATTTATATTTCACTCTAACAGATTTTCTATTTTAGGGATATCAACGTTAATTATATTATTTCTTAAAAAAAACGTTAATTATATTATTAAAATATTATATAGTTTTATCATCCCAAAGTTTTTTTTTTCAAAATGAACTTCATAAAACTAATAATAGTAAATAATTAATTTCTCAAACCTCCCATCAAGTTTTAGAGAATTCTTTAAACTTGAATTTTTTTCTTGTTTTCTCTATTTTAGAGAACATTATAGAGAAGCTGTTTGAGCAATATAGAGAACAAAACCTCCATTTTATTTATTTTAGAGAATCTGTTGGAGATGCTCTAAGAGCATCTTAAGTAGTTATGCGATAATAGAAAATTTGATGATTTAAGAATATTTTATACTCCAATAGTTGTATTATATTTTATGGTAAAATAGAAAGAAGAGAGATACTATGAAAATGTCTAAATTTAGGCATTGTTTGGAAAAAATAAACTAGTTTTTTTTAGTACACGATTAGATGGACATAAGTGTAATAACCCGGTCCATTTGGGATAATAAAAGGAAAGTTTAGTGGTAATAGTGAGAAAAAAGAAAGTTTGGGGGAGTAGTGAGAAGGTATAAAAAGGGGTCAAAAACCCTAAAACTGAGGTATTCTCATAAAGGATTGAAAGCGACTACTCTCTCTCTCTCTCTGTGTGTGTGTGTGTGCAATTTGTGAAAGAACTCGACATCGATTTTTGGAAGTGGAAGCTTGGAATCGGAAACCTAAGGAAGTGCATCTCAATCTTTTCTTCAAGGTAACCTTCTCTTCTTTAATCTCTTTTCTGATGGGAATTTCTAGAGTTTGGTTGGGAAATACTGCCTTCGATAACCTAAAAGGTGAGAAACAATCTGCGTGTGAAGCGGTGGCTTAAACCGGGTAGGAATTTGGTTAAGGATGTCAATGACTCAAATCCAACTTCTATTTTGGTTTATTGTTATGATTAGTAAGATTATATTAATTTCTGGTAAAAGTTGTACTTGCCCGAGGTGTAGAAGTCCGGACAGAAGTACCCGGACTAAGTTGTCCGGAAGATTGAGTTTCCGAAAAGAAATTATCCGAAAAGGTGTATAATCCGGATATATCGGAAATCGGACCAGTGTCCGGAAGTGCTAGGAGTCCGGATGGATCCGGACAATGGCTACCCGGATTTAGAAATGGAATCCGGACACATCTTCGGAAAGCGGCAGTACCCGAAAACCGGGTTATCTGGTAACTGGTATCCGGACTCTTGAGTCCGGAAACTGCAATTGGTTGTTTATGGGTGTTCTCCTAAAAGTGGGACATTGGGCGTTACTTAGTGAGATTTAGGATTTATTTGAGAGGATTGTAGGAGCGACTCCTCACTCTCTTTTGTGGGATTTGAAATTTTAGGTGTGCGGTTCTAGTGTGGTGATTTCAGTCGAAAGAGAAATTTAGCGTGGACGCCAGGTGAGTCTTCCTAAACCAAAGTTTACCTAGTGTGTTTCTTTACGTAAATACGTGTTTAAACTGCTTATTTTATACAATGCTTTTAAACATGCATAAAGGTATGAATCTAAATGTGTGATTTCTTGAGGTGGGCATGCGATGGCTTTTGGAGTGATAGTGTTGCTCCGAAGCTTTAAACGTGCCACTTTTGTAACCACATACTGTTCTGACACCTTTTTTGTCTTGTGCAAGCAGGACTGCTCCCCAGTATTCCTCGCTTGCATCTGTCTGAAGGATTCTCATGTCAGTAGTAGTGGGAATCTTTAGGGGTGGCATCTTGTCAGCTAGCTGCTTTATAGCTTTGACAGCTAGAGTTTGTCGTTCCGCCCATTGTGGTGGTTCCTTTTTCAACATGGGGAACATGTGTACAATATGATTTGACAATTTTGGCAGGAAGTCTGCCATGTAATTGACTAACCCAAGGAACTGTTGAACCTCTTTTTGCGAAGAAAGCTCATCCGGAACCTGTGCACTTCTTGGGCAATGTGGGGCTGGGGCTGGTATTTTCCATCAGAGATTGTCATCCCAAGGAAGTTGATGGTAGTAACTCCAATTTCCATTTTCTTTTCTGATAGCATAATGCCATACTGCTGGACAATGGAATGGAACTTTGAGAGTAAGTTAATGTGGGATTCTTCATCTAGGGAAAATAAGAAGATATCATCTATGTAGACCAGGGTGTTGTGAAGGATGGGCTCAAAAATCTTCACCATTGATTTTTGGAAAGCTGAAGGAGCATTTTTTAACCCAAACGGCATGACTTTCCACCGGTAATGATGATCATGGATACAAATGGTTGTTTTAGGCCTATCCTCAGGATGTATACCTAATTGCCAAAATCCAGCTTTGAGATCGAACTTTGACAAAACATTTGCATCTGCCAGGGACTAGAATAATGACCTTTTCTGTGGTAGGGGAAATTTATCATCAGCCAAAAAATGGTTAAGGGGCTGATAATTTATGACCAATCTCAGTTTACCCCGAACTTGCTCGCTTCTCTTGTTGACATAAAACGCTTCACAAGCCCATGGTGATGTTGTGGGCTCGATAATGCCTTGATCAACAAGCTCTGAACATTCTTGAACTGCAAGTTGGTAGTGATCAGGATTCATGCCCGGATGGCTCGCCTTTGTTGGGTTGACGTCCTCGTTCTGCTTGAATGGTAACGTAACAAAAACGAAGGATTCAACCATAAAGGGTTCTTGCTTTTGGTGAGGTACTCCGTATGGCTAGAAGCACATGACAGTTGGATGATTTGTTGTTTAAGGGCTTCTATGTTTATTGTGGATGCCATGTAGAGTTTCGGCACTGAACTCCATGGGTTTAGGTAGCTCTTGTATCGGAGGCCTTGCTCTGCAAACCGCATGTTAGGCAAGGTGTGTAGGATGTCAAAACCGATAAGGAGGTCTTTACCATGAGAGTTTGAACCCAAGAACCTGTGTCTAACTACACATTTTGGAAATAGGCGAACATGAATCGGGATACTAATCTTGTCAATAACAAATGTATCTCCACTAGCTGCAAGAAAATGTTGGTGATGTGGTCTCAAGTAATTGTTAGGGAGAATGTCTGGGTTTAGTATCGAGACTGAGGATCCTGTATCGAAAAAGGCTATGACCGGGATTGGTTTAGCATAGGCTGATGTGAGGAGGTGTACCTTGGCTAGGGGTGCGGGTTGAGATTTTTGTAGGGGTAGGACGAGTGGTAAAGGGGAATGGGAAGGAATGGATAGAGGGCTTGTCATGAATACTTCGATGTCTGAATGATCTCCTGAGACATCTGATTCAGACTCTTCTTCTGATGATGAGTCATAGTAGGCAATTGTACATATCGTTTGATCGCCTAGTTCATCATCAAGGGAGTATAAGGATTCTAAATCAAAAATATTAACCGGTTCAACTTGGTTGAGATTCTGAATTAGCGATTGAGACTTCCTCTTGTCTTTGCAGTCTTTAGCAAAGTGCCCCTTCTTGTTGCAAATGTAGCACCCGTCAGAAGTGCGACCTCTACGTGTCTTCTTTCGGATGAACTTCCATTTCTTACGTGGGTAGCTACGGGAGGCTTTTCTTTTGGAGGAGGTACTGAACCTTTTGAAGTGAGATTTCCTTTTCTTCTGGGAACATTCGCAGGAAGACTTATCTTTACATTTGATCCTGAGGTGCTTGTCATCGCAGGCTGAACCAAGACTTCTCCCAGTTTTTTCAAGTTCATCAAAAAACTTTCGTGAGTTGCAGAACTTGGCAAGTGCATTAAGCACCATTTGGTATAGGACACCAAGTGTAATGCTTGCAACTGTAGTGTTTTTTGCTTCCAATGATCTGAACACTTCATTCGCGAGAGAGTCTGGAAAGAATTAAGGAAGACTTGTTTGAGGTTCACGTCATCAATCCCTTGAAGACAATAGAACCTTTTTGACATACGGTTGTAGTGTTCTTCCAAGTCTCTCTTCTGAAATGAACAACACTTAATTTTTAAGAACTCTTCCCTTGCTTGAGTTGTGTGTTCAAATGGATTTCCGATGAATTCAGCATAGATTATATGCATAAATTCTTCAGGGACCGGCATTGGACAATCTGTAACTGTCTGTATTCTCCAAGACTCGTATACTTGTCTCTAAGCCGTCCTTGAATCCTGGTTATGAATCTTTTAATCACCATGTCCATTTCGTAGTATTGTAACTCAGCTGAGCACCATGTCAGCATTTCTATCCACCTGTCTCTCCATTGTGATGGGGGAATATCATCAAAAGTGAACTTTTGATTGGAGTATGACTTAGGGTTTTTCGCTCTTCGCTGAGGTGGAGTCGCAGAGGCTTCATCTTCTACTACATAGTCATCTTTAAAATCATTGCGAACAGTAGAGGATTCTGGATCTGCCATGAACAAATGTTCAAAGGCATCCGAAAGACCACCTTCGTTGCGGTCAGGCGGTGGAGTTGTAATCACCGGGGCGACAAAGGTTGAGTTGGTGGGTGATTTTTTGTGGGCTAGGGACGCTAGGAACGATGAGAGGGGGTATCTTTTCAATTGGAAGAACTGATGATGGTTTTGAGGATGCTTCATGGAGGTGTCTTCTTGGAAATCTTTTGTGCCACTGGTGGAGACTAGCGATGTTTTTTCAGGGGCTTGGGTTGGTTTGAGGGAGATTCGTAAGGCCTTGGCTTTTCTTTTTTCTTGTTCTTTGGACCAAATTGAAAGTGCCGAGGATTTTTGTGGGAAGGGTGATAGAGGAAGCGGTTGTGGGTCAAAGGATGTTGCGACGAAAGAGGTAGAGGATACTGACCACGGATCATCAGTTCGTGTTGCAACCCTGTGTTGTTTGTGTTGCCTTTCAAGATTGCCCAATGCCGGTCCCCTGAAGAATTTATGCATATAATCTATGCTGAATTCATCGGAAATCCAGTTGAACACACAACTCAGGCAAGGGAAGAGTTCTTAAAAATTAAGTGTTGTTCATTTCAGAAGAGAGACTTGGAAGAGCACTACAACCGTATGTCAAAAAGGTTCTATTGTCTTCAAGGGATTGATGACGTGAACCTCAAACAGGTCTTCCTTAATTCTTTCCCAGACTCTCTCGCGAACGAAGTGTTCAGATCATTGGAAGCAAAAAACACTACAGTTGCAAGCATTACACTTGGTGTCCTATACCAAATGGTGCTTAATGCACTTGCCAAGTTCTGCAACTCACGAAAGTTTTTTGATGAACTTGAAAAAACTGGGAGAAGTCTTGGTTCAGCCTGCGATGACAAGCACCTCAGGATCAAATGTAAAGATAAGTCTTCCTGCGAATGTTCCCAGAAGAAAAGGAAATCTCACTTCAAAAGGTTCAGTACCTCCTCCAAAAGAAAAGCCTCCCGTAGCTACCCACGTAAGAAATGGAAGTTCATCCGAAAGAAGACACGTAGAGGTCGCACTTCTGACGGGTGCTACATTTGCAACAAGAAGGGGCACTTTGCTAAAGACTGCAAAGACAAGAGGAAGTCTCAATCGCTAATTCAGAATCTCAACCAAGTTGAACCGGTTAATATTTCTGATTTAGAATCCTTATACTCCCTTGATGATGAACTAGGCGATCAAACGATATGTACAATTGCCTACTATGACTCATCTCCACATGAAGAAATTGAGCATTCAAGCTCTTATTGTTAGCTTTTATTTTATATTGTATTCAAGATTACTTGGTTAAATTGTAAAAGCCCAAATTAAATATGTGGGCTTTAGTAGCTAATGGGCTTAGGCCATAAAACCTTAGTACTTAATGTGTATCTTTGTTAGATTTTAGGTCAAGCCTCTAAAATCTCCCAACCTCTAATTTCTAGTTTCATACGTATAGAAAGAGAGAGCTTCATTTTGTAAGAGAGTGTTCTTCAATCTTATCTTGTAAACTCTCAATCATTCAATATATTGCTATTATTATTGTTACTTGTATCTGGGATCCAACACTTATGTTGCTCACTCATCTACAAGTCTACCACCTTCTGGAGATCCTATAGTTGACATGCTGGTGCCATCCTCTCCTCCATCTTCAAGGTATCTTCCTCATCATCCTCCTACACCTACTCACCACAGGTATGAAGCTCCCATCACCAGATATGTATCCACTGCAAGCCAACTTGGATCCATCCAGGGTTCTCTCTCTGGCTTACACTCTCAACTTCAGTCTCTCTTAGACTCCAATGCCAGTCTCACACTCTCTATGACTGCCATGAAAGCTGCTTCCGACGCTCGTGATCAGGAAATTATTAGGCTACAGTCATCTATTGAGAGCCAGCAAAACCTAAATAATCAGCTCCTTGGTGGTCTTGTCTCTCTTCACCAAAGGATGGATGCTCTTCCAGCCGTGCAGGCTCGAGTTCTCACTCACTTTGCTGATGTTGTCCTGTCTCGTGAACGGTCGACTGCTGAGGGGGAGAGAGGTCTGGAAACTCTTTCCAGCGACCAACCGGGTCAATCTGACATGCCAGGTCCTTCTGACCCATCTAAATCGGCACAACCAGATCCACCAACTCAGGGGGAGCAAACTATTGAACATGCAGGTACACTTGTTGAGGGGGAGCAATCTGAGTTTTCCACAAAAATCGCATGGTGCAAGAAGAAGTTACTTGGAAGGACCATTATCTCCAAAATCGTTGAAGCCAAACTGGCTACTCATAAAGAATCACAGGATGTCTATGTGATACTTACCCGGGCTGACAACTCCATCACACCGGTAAGATTTCATGACCTTGATTCTTATGGTATGTTAGAATGGTACGAAATTGATGAATGCCTTCAAAGTTCAAAAAGTCCGAACAAATTTGATGCAACCATGTATATCAGAGGACTTTTTGACAATCTAAATAAGATAAGGAAAGAATTCCATCAAACCATCTTCCAAGATCTTGCTGCAATAGGAATTCTTCCTGATCTCAAGAACTTGAATCTAAAGCCCCCCTCACTCCCCATCAGAAAATCTCCTTCTGTGACCAGCAGACCATATCCGGGCATTTTCTTCAACAATGCCCAAGGCACACAACAATTTTTCAGACATGAGCAAATATCTATTGCTGACTCCATCTTCCTTGAAGCCATCCTAGTCATTGCTCCTAACGCCTCTCCAACACAACATGCCATCCTAGCTGAACTTCAGAAAAGGAAGAATTGATCATCTCTGTATTTTATATGCTTTTGATATGTACTTGTAAACTTAAGTTATTGCTCTTTCAAGTTTTCAATACAAGTACCTTTTTGTTATTAGTTTGTACAGTATACCTTACCATTTCTTTTTACTTGTAAATGTTGGATACAATAAAAAAAAGAAAGGACTATGTGAAAAGAACCCAAAAAGAGTAAACAAGGGTCGAAACGAATTATTCAGTATTTACTCCTTAGATTCTAAGTATGGATGTCATCCTCAAATAAGGGGAGATTGTTGGGTCACTTAAGATTTGAAGATGACCTCGGTCTTTCATTTTTACAGTTCATACTTAGAATGATTTTTAGGTTCTTTACAAGCAGTTTAATTGTATAAAAATGGTCGGTGAAGTCGAAGATCAACCGAAGAAACAAAGTAGAAGCATATCTTCAAAGCGGATTGAAGATAGACTTCTCAACCAAAGATTAAGCTGCTACTTGAGACCTCCTAAGGTCTTAGGCCAGAACACTTAAAGAGCAAGGATATTCTTGAAGACTTGATCTCTAGGATCTCTTGAAGATGTTGAAGACTTGATCTCCAGGATCTCTTGAAGATATTGAAGACTTGATCGGCAAGATCTCTTGAAGATGTTAAAGACATGATATGCAGGATCTCTTAAAGATGTTGGAGATATGATCGGCAGGATCTCTTGAAGATGTTGAAGACATGATCGGCAGAGAATTCCTTAAGAAATAATTCTTGAAGATATCTTCAAAGAGAACCTAGGCCAACAGTTTACAACAGGTATATTCCACTTTATCTGCAAAATATATTTGGGATATCTTGCAATGACAGAGATATAATCCGAGGATCAGAAAAAGGGGTCTTTGGATTTTTTATCTCTTTCAAGAAAGTCCAGCTTCAACAACAGGTCAACGCTTCAAGACAAATATACAAAGACAAAAGTACATCCCAGTACTTTTCAGAAGAGCTGCTTCCATCCTGCCTTCCAAGCCCTGCTTGACAAGTGTCCATGCATTTAATGCATGAGGCACTATATAAAGAGGTCTTCTCCTTCCTTGCAACCTCACCAGTTTACAGAACTCTCAAGCTTTCAAGTGCTGGCATTTCTCTCTCAGAAGTTCATTTGTTTTCTAAGTGTTTTACAATTGTTCTTATTCTCTGTGTGGCTTTGTGTTAGATTGTTTAAACAAATTTTATCTGTTTTGTTCCGCAACAATCTTTAAGTTTTCTATGTGTAATTCTTGATTTTAAATCAATAAAGAATTAATTAAGTGAATTTTTTTGTGTATTGTATTCAACCCCCCTTCTACAATACTTGTTTACCATTGCTAATTCATAGCTGGGACCAACAAGTGGTATCAGAGCAGGTCAGTTTAATTTAATAAACTTGATCTGATCTGCAATGGCTTCATCTTCTTCCTTGAACAATGTTTCTTCTCAAAATACTACTGCTAATGCTGGATCATACGACAATGGCTCCATAGCCAAACCACCAAAGTTTAACCCTAATAACTTCTCTCTGTGGAAAAGTCGTATGATGCTCTTTCTAGAAGGAGTTGACAGCAGATATCCCACCATACTCCATGAGGGACCTCTTGTCCCTAGAGTTTGGGATCGTTATAATGCCAAAAACAAAGATGAGGATGGTGATGATTCTTCTTCTGATGAGGAGGAACGAACACCTACTACTGGGAGATACATTGTAAAGGACCCCAGTAAGTACAATGATGAAGATAAACGTCTTGTAGCTCTTGATACTAAAGTCAGAGTCATCATTGCCCTCTCTCTGCCTGATGAGGTTTATCATTCTCTTGTGAACTTTTCTACTGCTAAGGAAATGTGGTCTACTCTGTGTGTTCTTTATGAAGGTACTTCTGAAGTGAAAAAGAGCAGAAAAATTGCTCTTGTTAGAAAATATGAACTGTTTTCTCATGAAAAAGGAGAATCACTTTCTGACTACTATAACCGTTTTAACGGTCTGCTTAATGATCTTAAGTTGTTGGGTCGCATTTATGACAATGAGGAAGTCTTATGCAAATTTATGGACTGTCTTCCTGAGTTCTGGGAAAACATCTGCACATGCATTAAGACTACCAAGGACCTTGATCATATGCCTCTCACAGCTCTTTATGGTACTCTCTTTAACTTTGAGCAAACCAAGCTCCTAAGGAAGTCTGTTATTAAAGATATCAAAAGCTCTTCCCTAGCTCTTGTAAGTAACTCTTCCAAAAGATCTGTGTGCATTCCTAGAATCACATATCCTTCTGATTCTGACCATGAGAGTGAGGAAGATACGAATGATCATTCGGAGGCATATCTTAGTGTTGCTGATGATGAAGGTGAGGAATCCCCTGTTGACAAACTTGCAGATGGCTTGGCCATGCTGGCAGGATACTCTAAACCCAGATCCCGTTTCTCTTCTGGTAAATCTAAATTTTCTAAAAAGCCTTCTCAAAATTTCCCCAAGCACTCTTCAAATGATAAATCAAATGAGGAATGCTTTAAATGTGGGAAGAAAGGTCACTTTGCCTCTGAGTGTAAAAGCAAGCTTTCTGAAAGATCAAAGAACTCTTCCTCTAGTCGTTCCTTTTCAAAATCTAACAGATCCAGCCTGATTCAAATCACTCCTCTTCTCAAAGATCTGGCCAACCTGATTCCTCTGTGAACTCTGATCGTGCTGAAAAGTACAAGGCTAAATACAAAAGAGAAAGGAGAGAAATGAAAGACTGAGGTCATCTTCAAATCTTAAGTGACCCAACAATCATTACCAGTGGAAAGTCATGCCGTTTGGGTTAAAAAAATGCTCCTTCAGCTTTCCAAAAAACAATGGTGAAGATTTTTGAGCCCATCCTTCACAACACCCTGGTCTACATAGATGATATCCTCTTATTTTTCGCAGATGAAGAATCCCACATTAACTTACTTTCAAAGTTCCATTCCATTGTCCATCAGTATGGCATTATGCTATCAGAAAAGAAAATGGAAATTGGAGTCACTACCATCAACTTTCTTGGGATGACAATCTCTGATGGAAAATACCAGCCACAACCCCACATTGCCCAAGAATTGCACATGTTCCCGGATGAGCTTTCTTCGCAAAAAGAGGTTCAACAGTTCCTTGGGTTAGTCAATTACATGGCAGACTTCCTGCCAAAATTGTCAAATCATACTGTACACCTGTTCCCCATGTTGAAAAAGGAACCACCACAATGGGCTGAACGACAAACTCTAGTTGTCAAAGCTATAAAGCAGCTAGCTGACAAGATGCCACCCCTAAAGATTCCCACTACTACTGACATGAGAACCCTTCAGACAGACGCAAGCGACGAAAACTGGGGAGCAGTCCTGCTTGCACAAGACAAAAAAGGTAGCAGAACAATATGTGGTTACAAAAGTGGCACGTTTAAAGCTTCGGAGCAACACTATCACTCCACTTTCAAGGAGATAGTTGCAGTCTAAAGGGGAATAGAAACATTCCAATTCCATCTTATCGGACACGATTTCCAAATAGAGATGGATATGTCCTCTTTCCCACACATGCTCCAATTCAAAAGAAAGATGCTCCCAGAAGCACAGCTTTTGAGGTGGGCTAATTGGTTCTCAGTGGAAGTTTACAGTGAAACACATCAAAGGGTCAGAAAATATTCTCGCAGATTTTCTGTCAAGGCCAAAGGTCAGTACTGAATTGTTCCGAAGAATAATAAATTGAACAACAAAAAACAATACCCTTGGCATAAGATTTGCATATTTTGATCAGGATTAAGCCTCTAAAATTACAATCTCCACTTTGCTTCATGGCACAATCTGTCAACGAGTCATCCTTAAGCAGCCAACAACCAGCACGAAAACGTATAAGATTCTTTAAAGTCCCCTCTTGTAGCTCAGAATAATTTCCTTGTCCATGGATTTGGCAAGCTCTTTAGCTTTATCGTCATCAAAACCAAGTGTTGCCATTATTTTGTGACCAGCTGATTCCTTTTGCGCCCATATTCCGAGAAGCAAGTGGGAGGTTGTCACTTCTCCTGTTTCTCCTGACTTCAGTTTCTCATTAATTGCTCAATGGCCCTGCGTATATGGGGGGTGTCTTCCATAAAGAATAATTACATATATGAATTTGTTTCATATAATTTATAGAGAAGGGCAGGTGTGTGCCCTAACACGCTGTCACGAGTGTGTGTGACCAAAGCGTGGGCCATCAGCATGTGTCGTTTGTGTGCATATCATGAAAAGGGTGTGTTGTCTATAATTCCTTATAAATTGTGCTATTTGTGGGGTGAACCTGTAATTGAGGGAACTCACTAGACCTCGTGGTATAACCCTTTCAAAACTAAAACCTTTTTCAGGTAAGTAGATGGTCAAGGGCCCGTTTAAGGGCAAGGGCAATGTGAGTTGGAGCTTGCGTATAGAGAATCTACAAGACTTCCCTTTTATTGTCTATTTACATTTCTCAACCGTAGTTAGAGTTATTTCCGCGAACCCAGATTTATAATTTGATAGTATGACAATGTTGGGCCATTTTGACGTTTTTAATTAAAGTAGTACCTTCTGGTATGTTTGTTCGGTGTGGGTTGTTACAATAAGCTATTTGGAGTAGCTTATTAAAAGTTCTTTTGTCATATTTTCCAATTATAACCCTCATTAACATTAAATTTTATCTATTGCTATTAATTATAGATAAATTAATTTTTAATAAATATTATTAAAATTAATTATTACTAATATTAGTTAATAGTAATTATTAGGGTTTAGGGGGTTTAAAAAGCACAAACCTCCTTTTGAGGTTTTTTGAGATGTTTTTTACATTAGGCTTTTGGTGAGGTTTTTTGCTATAGGTCGTACCTGCGCGAGCTGTTATTTAAGAGGTTTTTCGTATTTAATCGTTTTAACTTTAAAGAATTTTATAAAATTTTCATAATCAAGTTTATTTATTAATATAATTAAAGTAATCATATTTAAATAAAATTATTAGATAAATAATGTAAAATAAATACATATTTAAAGTAATTATTTTTTTATATATTTAAATTAATGTCTCAAGTTTGACATATTTTTATACATTTTTTTACAGATTTTCTTAATAACCCAATTTTTGTTTTATATTATACATACTTTAAAAATAACTTTTTAAAATAAATAAATTATTGGACATGTTTATACAATTTTTATTGACTTCTTATTAAATGAGTTTGTATTTTTGATTATAGATACTTTTAAATTTAACCTTTTCTAATTTTATTGTACATACTTTTATATAATTTTTATAGATTTCTTGATAATCCAATTTTTATTCTTTAATCTACATACTTTTAAATTAACCTTTTTGTTAGTTTTTATTATTTCAATGTTGTATAATTTATTTCGAGTATTGTAATAAAAAAACATTGTTTAATATTTTATATAAATAAAATATGTAGTTGTATAAACTTTAATATGTTTATTTGCATAAATAAGTATATAAATGATATACGGTTAAATTAGTGGAGGTATAGGTTTTAGAGTTGTTGAGATGGCCATGATGTGTAAGGAAAAAATTGTGAAAACCCCTAGTGGAAAACCTCAACATTGTGGATGCTTTAAAGCATCCACACACGTCTTGCAAGATCTCTTGCAAGATGACATGACATGTCATGTGTCTTACAAAGCCTTGCAAGACCATCCCTATCTTGCTAAACTTGCAAGATCTTTCAACAAATTAAATATATTAAACAAACATATTTTTTAATTTAATTAGTTTGTTTGTTTAAACATTAATTATTATTAATATTTTTATTAAATTTAATTCATTTATTAGCTTATTTGAACATTATTTTTTTAATATTTTTATTAAAATTTCTTACCCATGCTTTATTTTAAAAAAAATGATATTTTTATGCAATGTTTTTATTTAAACTGCTAAATTATATTTACACAAAATATAATAAAAGAAAACAAAAGTAAAATTTTAGTTATTTATATTTTATAATTAATTTATTAGTTATATTATAATTATCTATATTATTTATATATTTATATTATAATTTATTAGTTTAGAAAAGAGTTTGGTCTTGCATGTGTGTGGAATGTGTTATTGCAAAGCTGATGTGGCACTTGTGAAAGGAGTAATGTCTTGTAGGTGTGTGGATGGTCTTAAGAGATTGAAAATAAATGTCTATGAAAGAGAAGTAATATTGTATTAAATGTATTGAATATTTAATTAATATATCTAATGTTAGAGTTGTTAAAAAAGTGTAGCTGTTAGATGTAATTTTTTTTAGAGATTTTGATTTTTAAAAATTGATTTAAAAAAATTTATAACATAGCTGTTGGAGATGCTCTAAGAAGGTTTATTTAAAAGAAGAAAGTTATTTTAAAATACTCATCTTTTTCGCTTTCTTGTCTTGCCTGTTTTCTCGAAACCAGGAACGAAAATAGGAAATTTAAAACCACTTACCACACAGACGAAAAATGTTTTACTCTATCTATATTTATATCTATAATCTATAAATATAATACCTTAGAGCATCCACATCCATTTTGCACAAGACCGTGCAAGATGACATGGCAATGTCATGTAGATGGTAAGGTCTTGCTAATTAGAAATGTCTTAGAGCATGGATCTCCATGAACCGGTTTATAATTTTTTATTGCCATTGAGAGAGTGTTGACATGGCAAACCGTTCCTTCTGCAAGGAGCGGTCCATGCCCATCATTGAGAGAGTGTTCACATGCCACATTTATTTATTTAATGGAGAATTAATTCAACACATGACGGTCCAATATTAAATGTCTTGTAAATTTTTTGAATTTATTTCTTTTTTTATTATATAGACAATAAAAGTTATAATTTTCATTTTATAAAAATCCACATTTTATTTTTTATTTGTTAAAATTTATTTAATAAAACATAGTCATGTTTAATTAGTTATAATTTTTATTTTATAAAAAACAACATTTTATATTTATCATTATTACACATTTTATATTTATCATTATTGGTTTTATTTTATTTTGATTTTTATTATTGTAATTTTTATTTATAACAAGTGAATTTTAACTATTTATAATTTTTAATTATTGCTATAGGTATTATAATAAGTAGTTTTTAATTATTATAATTTTTTATTATATAAACCGTGGATTGATCCATGATTGAGAGTAAAAGGTTTATAAAATTTGTAGGAGAGAGAAAACTGATGTGACAGTGAGAGAAAGATGACGTGGCTAAACCACGAACCTCTAAAAAGGTCCATGATTGTGGATGCTCTTAGAAAGATATTTCAAGATGCCACATGGATAAAATAAATATATTTTTGTTTAATTTAATTTCTTTAAACATTAACTATTAAATTAAATTAAATTTATTTGAACATTATTTTTTTTATTATTTTTATTAAAATAAAAATTATATTCACAATTTATTTTAAATAAATGATATTTTTATGGAATGTAAAATTTCTATCCACGTTAGGTCAACAAATCAGCAATTGCAAACCGATTTAGGCTATGTTTGGCAAACTAGCTGATAAGCTAGCTGTTGACTCCTAACTTAGCTGGTAGCTGATAAGCTAACTGAAGAAAAAGTCACGTTTTGCAAAACTAGCTTATAAACATGTAAAATGACCAAAAATGATATCTTCAAAAAATTATCAATTACAATATTTAATTATATAATTAAAACAAATTTATAAAAATACAATATGTTAGTTAATACAACCAATGTAGTAAAGAAAAAATTAAATAATATAACATGTTAATTAAAAGAATTTAAAATTTATTATTACATATGAATATGTTAAAACAAGTTTTAGAAAAAATAAATATTAACTTAAGATTTTAAATAACCGTTACATATAATATGAAAAAATAAATATATTAATTAATATTATAAAATATATAAAAATAATTTATATGATTAACAATAATTCCAAATAATTAAAAAATAATATCACTATATAACTAAAATTTAATTTAATAATTTTCAGTTAATATTAATTAATTATAATTAAATTTAAAAATTAATATTTATTTATAATAATAGTTAATAAATAATAATTAATATTAATAAGGACAATATTGAAATATTTACAAAAAGCTACTCAAAAGCTATTTCAAGTAGCGTTTCAAAAAGCTAGCTTATAATCATCCAAACATGTAACCAGGAAAAAAGCTAGCTTTTTTTTTGCCAAACGATGCCTTAGTTTAAGAGATTTGGAGTCGATTTGGAGATGAAGAAACTAATTAGTAATGTAATGTTTATTGTGTAGTTTTGTGTAATCTTTGTATTTTAATAAACGTTGCATGCTTTCAATATATGCATGTGTTTTCTTCGTTAATTGAATTATATTTACACAAAATATAGTAAAAGAAAACAGAAAGTAAAATTTTAGTTATATTCTATATTTTATAATTTATTTATTATTTTTATTATAATTATCTATATTAGCTTAATTCTATGGTTTCGAGAGATTTTTGAAGTTTTTCGGTTGATTTCGTGGGATTTTTAAGTTTTTTTTGTCGATTTCGAGAGACTTTTTTGATTTTTTAGTTGATTTCAAAAGTTTGTTTTGGTTTTTGGTTGATTTTGAGTTACTTTATTTGATTTTTTTAGTTAGTGGGGGACATGCAAAAAACCACTGGGACTAGAAAGTTATTTTTTTGTTTTGTTTGTTTTTAAGCTTTGAAAAATCAAGATTTTTTTGTTTTAGTGGGGGATGGGACCCACCTTTATCAAGCTGGTTCTGGGGAATAAGATAGATGTATGCAGACCTGACCTCAACTCCGAATAGTAGAGCGGGTGTTTCCATGAAGACCCCGGCTTGAGAAATTTCTCTTATTAAATTTGTTTTATTTCATAAAAAATATGTAATGCTATAAATACTTGTACAAATGCTAAAAATGAACATTTCGTAATTTTAATAAAATAAAGTCTAATAATAAATAAAGAAACTTGTCCTTTTACTAACATCCTCGGAGCCAAGGTTTATTTCGCAGGTTTATTTGGATACAAGTACAGCCAGCAGTAGCTATTTGGAATTATGGTGGCGGTAGATGGCTGTGGGTTGTGGGAGCACCTGCTTACGGTAAGCTGCTAGAGCCCACATTGGGAATACATCCCTGTATGATGCATAGTGCAAAAGACAGCTCTGCTTGAAAACTCCAGTTGTTTCCTGCATTAATCAACTAGTTTTAGTAATTAAAAAGGTTGGAACCTACCACAAATCTTATCACTTTGTTACCACTTCATCTTCAATTGGTATCATCATTATGCTCTTAATATTTCGTTCTTATTGGGACCTTAGTGCTTGGTTTGAGATATTAAGTTTCCTCTCAACAACTTTAGCTTAGGGGTTGTTTAACAAAAGTTGTGGGTAAGTGCTGACTGAGTAAGAGGTCTGATTGGGATAAATGCTGACTGAGAATGTTGTTTATCAAATGTTTTGTATTAAGCTCTGATTCAGTAAAAATTTAGGGGTTGTTTACCAAACTGTTTTTTTTTCTTTTTTGGTAACCACTGCAATTCTTACCCGATTAAGAGTTTCTTACGGACAAGAAATGGTAAGAAGTTAGTAAACAGACCCTTAGACATACATGTTCATACTGACTTTTAGCCTTCTTGGATTTTAGTTTGATTTATTTGAACTTACTTCCCTATCTGCCTTACCTGTTGTGGGAAATCACCATTTTTCATCTGGGAGTTTATCAACAACTTAGCTGCTTTGTGTAAAGGTGTAGGGTCTCTTTCTGCCTGTACAATCATATATGTTTATTTAAAAGCAAATAATGGCAAAATTGGGTAAAAATATGTTAAGATCATGTAGTTTTAAGATAAGAAATTGACCTGTTGAGTATGTATCAACCCCATCATAGCCCATGCAGTTTGTATCAAGTTGGATCGGCCTCCTTCTAGAGGCACATATTTCTGTTTATAAAGTAACCAACGAGAAGAATTAATGAAAGACCGCTGAGCATTACTGAAAATTTATACTGTTTGCTAGGCCAAAAATGGAAATTGTTTTATCGTATTATTATTAGTTTTGAACACTTGTTTTTGTTGAAGTATCACCTTTTCTGTGCAGGATCGGTAGCTTTCTCCCCAACCACCATCCTCCTGCTGTGTTTTCAGCAGAAAATTGACTGCTTTAGCGATTGCCTGACTATTTTCATATGTTTTCCCGATTGCTTCCAGTCCTCCAAGAGCAAACCAGGTACCATATGTAAAACAAACACCCCAGTCTCCATACCTAATACCCATGGTTTGTTAATTAATTATGTTGGCAATATAAGTAGAATAATGTTGTCATTCCAACAGTTCTAGAAACTACTATTATGATACTGAATGGAGAAACTAACCATGAACCATCTGATATCTGCATTTTCTCAAGGTATTCACCTGCACTGGTTAGGAGACTTTCTATTTCTTTACTTCTATGATCAGGGTATAACTTCTTAAACAATACCAGGGCCTGTATTACTGATGATGTGCATTCAATGTGCCTGATCAACAACTTTGGTCAGTCTCATGACGTTAGTTTTATAAAGTAATTGTCAACAGGAGAAGATATGGAAATAGTAAATTGTGTGCAAGTTTTACTCATGCTCAATGACAATGTCGACAAAGAACTCTGTAGGATTGAGAATCTGAAATGGAATAGAAATCTAATAAGTAGGGGTACCTGTTGGTAAAGTGCATTTTGAAAGAGAGAACACTTTTCATAATCTAGTTACCTCCAACCATTTTGATGATCGTGCCGGTTCCCATGCTGGTAGCCCACCATTTATGCTCTCTCTATATATATATATATCATCACCAATTTAAATAATAATAAAAGAGCTTTGCATGATTCAAATAGGTAAGTATTTAGAATGTTAAGTAACCATATTAGCTTCTTCACAACATTCGGTGTTTCAATTTATGCTTACCGGCATGGAAAGTATTACGTTAACAACATCTTTAAGTTGCTCAGGCTCCATCTTCTTGCCAACAATTTCTGGCGGCATCATTGACAATAGGAGGCAACACTGCAGATAGTAAGTAGAGAATGAGAGGCCAACTTGTCCTTGCTTGTTTATGTGCTTTATAAATAATTATACAATACCTTCAATCCTTCAGCAGTAGAATCCGAAACTTGCCATCCCTGGTCTTGATCTGAAAAGGTCCATGACCCTTTAGAAATATGGCGATGCATGCTTCTAAAGTCACCAGAAGGATTATCCTTAACCTACATAAGAGTTAATTAATCGGGAAGGAGTCCAATAACTACAAGAAACTCGGGTCTATCTTTAATTAATAATTCAAGACATGCATCATAATTTTTAATCTGGAGACCTGTGAGGCTTTGATAAAGTCATGTCCTTTCTTTAGGGTAGGGCCAATCTCGTGGGCAAGATCAGTAGCCAGCAGAGCTTGGATGGCAAAACTTGCATCCCACACCTGACTGCCAAAAGTCTGGTTTGTAACAACACCCATGAAGTTTTCAGTAAACTAAAAATAGTTTTAGTATTTTAGAGTGTATAATAAAAAAATATATGTGTTTTTTTTGGACCGGGATTTTCTTGTATGACCTGCATTTTCATTCCATCTTCAGCAACCCAGATATAATCAGGGATTCGGGCAAGGTGCTTTTTAAAGCAGACCCCATTTGGATCCTCAACCCAGCATGCAAGCATACACAGTGCCTGCACAGTTTATTTGTAGGTGGCATAAGTATCCTAATAAAGGTGAATCCATTTCTCATTTCTAGCTATAATTGGTACTTGTTAATCTTTTAGAGAATGTTTGTGTGGTTTTCCCTTTTCTATACCTTCTCCACTGCACCAATGGTTATATATCGGCTATTCTCATCTTCGTAATGGATATGCTTCATGGTTGTTTTGAGTGCTTTCTCACGCAATTTGTTAAATGGCCAACGAGTGAGGATAGGCTCGGTGAATAGGTAGAGGCTATCCCACATTAAATCTTGTAGTAAAGGATGAGGGTAGTATAGGTCCTCCTGAGACAATAAATTGACTCTATTAGACAAATAATTTGGGAAGTGGGTAATTAAGAATGTACAAATCAAAGAAGTAAAGCAAATAATTCACCTTTGCACACAAATGTCTTGTACTCTTCCAGTTGATTTCATCATAGGGTTGTGCATAAAGTTCATTTCGAAGCTGTAAAACAAGAGGAGAGATTGGACCCACGAATCTTCTCCCGTATAGATATGACATAGGCATGTATACCAGCCTACAGTAACTTTATATAATAGAGTATGCATTTTTGCTGCATTTTTGGAGGAAGGAGAACTTTATATAATAGAGTATGCTCGTTTTATTAGTTAATTAATCTTGAAATCTACTATGGTATGCATTTCGAGGTTGATTGTCTGGATCTTCAAGTACATGCTCTACTTTCATTTGTTGATCATCTAAAAAAGTGTGTGCATTTTACTGTACAAAAGGTGCATCTCTTGTTTTATTTTAGTTCTTCAAATTTAATAGAACATTTATAAGGCATTTATCCCTGATATGGAAAAAAAAACTTCTGTCAAAGAATTGATAGTGGAGAGCTAAGCTGACCTGGATGCATGGGAAGGAAGGGAGGGAGGATCCAGAACTCTGGGGGCATTGGGTTGTTTCCTGCCCACTCACAAACACCAAGTATCTACACAAACAACTGCGTATAAGTGCTATAAGTTGTTGGGAATAAAGTATTTTTGGGTAAGTCTTAGGAAGAAAAGGAGAATTGGTTTTTGGTGGGTTTCACCTTGTCCCACATAGGAGGAAGAGTGAAACAAAAGTGGGTATATAAGTGGATTTATTTTCCATATAATAATTTATTATTATATTGGAAATGATTTTTGCGTGGGCGCAATGTGGCGCTTTGATGGCGCACACGCATCACCGCGAGCCGCTTGTAGCCGCCCTTAATTCTTTTACCAGTCACACCCTTGAACCGTTGCAATTGCTCCATCAAACATGACTCGCCGCTTGTAGCCGCCCTTAATTCTTTTACCAGTCACACCCTTGAACCGTTGCAATTGCTCCATCAAACATGACGGATCGTGAAAGGTTGTCTTCGACTAACGCGACGGTTCACTTAGAATCGCACTTGTTCATGAACAATCACGACGGTCTACTCCAAGGGCAGCGTGGAACAGAAGTGACGGTCCAGAAGCGTCACCTTTGGTGACTGTTGGAACAATTGTGACGGTTCAAACCGTCACCAATGGTTGAAACTGTCACAAAACAGTGACTTCGTGACTATTCAAAGGGCTGTCATTTTTTGCCTATATATACCAAACTTAGAGCACCAAAATCGACCATCTCTCATATACCAGATTACTAGAACTTGTGTTGCTATAGAAACACAATTTCTAGTTCCTAGAAATCCTTGAAACTCAATAGTTCATCCGGATTATCACCACTAAGTGCGGTGTTGATAATTTCTCTACATACGTTGCGTCATTGTATCTTGGGAAGCAATTCGCCACAACCCGTAAGCACTGTGTTCTATCGAACCGTGGGGGCGAAATTGCTTTAAGGATAGAGAAAACTCGCCTTGAAACAATAAGTAGTAGATTTTCTTTATCCGTTATATACCTCTAGTTTAGAACCCCAAAATCAACATAAGTTAAATAAGGGATTAGCAATAACAACTGCTAAACACAAATGAAGTCTCTTCTCTTATTTTTTAATAAATGTCTTACTGAAAGCCATGTTTTGCCCCAAGAGGGAATGGTTGTGGCACCGCCATGATCTAGAATCCATTTTCGAGCTTTGGTACATGCACCATTTAAACCACCATCAGGTCGTTCTCCTAGAAGGCGCATACAAATGTAACTGAGAGTGGTGCCAAACATTGTGCTATCACCTTCAATGTGAAATCCCCACCCACCATCTTCATTCTGTAAATTCAATATGTCATTTAACTATATGTCAAACTGTGTCAGCTATATACTTTGTGGATGCATAATTTTTTCATCACCCGATCATCGATTATAGAAATAGTTAATTAGTACCTGATGACAATATAAGTATCTAAGAATTTCTTTTCTGTGTTCTGATGGGAATATGCTGTTAAGATGGCCTGTGATATACAAGCAGATAACCTGCATTTGGTAATTTGTTAATTGTGAAATATGAACTAGAAAGTATGTTAAGTATGAGTAATCATTCAAAAAGTTACCAATGGCTGGATGAAATACATTGGACCAGTATTTTCGGCTGGCCAGTGGCCATCTTCAGCCTGCAAGGCTGCTAATAAGTGAACAGGCCTCCTCAACGTGATGGTAGTTTTTTCATAAGAAATCTCTTCACCATCCTCTATCTTCACCTGGGGTATGTTCTGTTTAAACTGCTTCTCTCTTAAAAACTGCATATACATATTCATGTTCCAGTGAAAATTGGTTTAATTTGCAGATCCAATAATAATAATATTGAGGAAGGAAAGAAAGAAAGAGGAATTAGCCAAACCTGCATGCGCCAAAGGACATCACTACTGGGCTTAACTTGATGTCGATGGTTCCAGAAATGAAGACGAGCTTTTTCAACCTCATCACGCTCTTCTTGAGTTCCATAGTCAGGATCAAACTCCCATGTTTGCCTTCCAACGAAATTGTTTGTGCTGTAAAGGTACGGATTATTGCCCCCATCTGCTACCTTCAACCTCCACATAATTTTTGTATATGATCAATGATTGTTAAGCTAGATGAGCTTAATCACTTCAGCTGCCTGCAATTCAAATAAATACACACATGATGAAACCAGTAGTTAATATATATGTGTAGTTAGTAGGGGCATGGTACCTGTTGAGCTTAAATTTATGTAGATGCCAAGTACTCTTATAAACGTGTTTATTGCAAATTAAAAGGCGGCGACAGTCTTGTAAATATTGTGCTTGTGAAAACTGTTTTGACCTTTGTTGTATGTCCAAAAAACACAGGTAGGACCAAACGAGTACTAGTGACGAGTCACTTGTGTACTTGTAATGCCACCAAAGCCCAAAACAACTAGTTGGCCTAATAACTTCATATTCAACTTAAAAGTTAAAACCATGGTGGAAGTTATTGATAACTGATAATTTGAAACTTGTGAGAGCTCACATATCTCATTTTTTTTAATCTATGTGGAACGAGTTGTTACAGTTCTTGGGGATGAACTACTAGTTAATTTAACGGATGGTTTACATGTTTTTATGTTCTAAAATAATGTTTATATATACGCTAGAGGTGTAAAACCATGAATTTCCAAAATCCCTTGCTTACATAGTATTGAATGTATCGATCTCAAATGAAGGTTTCGTTATCGAAAAGTAATGAATCAAAGTATAGTAAGGACTAACATAAAATTCCTTTTGTTATTTTAGTTTGTAATTAATACATTATGCAGCTCTTGGTGTACATGAGTCGGGCAAAGAAGTTTGGATCCGAAAAAGTATGCTTACGCAGTTCTTTCGCTGAGCACAAGAGAATATAGAGGTTCCGATTCGAGCGAGAGCCCAAATGGGGGAGGCGAGAACATCTTGATCGAAAGCTCCACTGTTCTGAATAGTGATGTATTTAATTTGAGTGTATCATGTAATGTGGAATTCATATCTATCTTTATTTCGTTGACTATCTTTTGCCAGTACCCATTGGCTGTCCATATGCTTCTGCCGAGTATCAGGAGTAATTGGAGCAAATGGCAATGGCCCTATGATACGATGCATCTGGTTCTGATGTTGGTGGTCAGTTAAGGTTATAGTATGGCCGATAAGGAACTCGAATTCCATGTGTTAAACAAAACAATTCTCCTAATTATATATATATATATATATAGAGAGAGAGAGAGAGAAGGTTTAAACGAGAACAATAACCAAATAAAAGAACACGAAAACAGCCAAATCACGTGCAAAATCAAATGTGATTTTACACTAACGGTCAACGTAAGCTTGTGCCGGCAACGTGACCGCAACCTCAAAAGTCACGTGAATCACAAGTGATTTGATCGTTTTCTTATTCCCTTATTTGGTTACTGTTTTTGTATGAACCTGACACTCTGTCTATTTATAAATATATATTAATAAAAAAAAATCAATATATACATGTGTACGTTTTAGCATAATCGATGGTTTATTGACTTATTCCAATATCTCAATGGCTTTGACTATTGATCATTTATTTAATGTAGAAGTAGATACATTATGCATTAGTCAAGTCAAGTGGTACATTTGCATATATAAACAACAACTTAAACATGTATACAACAAATCCATTTTGATGCATCAAGGTCCATTCTTATTTTTTCATAAAATAACATGTATAGTACTTAATTTACTAACATATAACATCTATCTTGACTTAAATTGGAACACATATGAACTCGTCTTTATATATAGGCCCATATATGCTTCTTCGTCCTCGTTTAATATCAAAACCATAAACTTGAATTTGGCCTTTGCTTTGAAATTAAGTCGCCTAATTTCCTTGCATTTTGATCGGGTTGTAATTAAAATTTGGTTCATTTATAACGATCAAGTCCCCCACAACGGCCTTGATTTTACTAGACTCTAAGAAAATCTCCGCTCTTTGTCTATGACAATTCTGTATCAAATGGCGTGGATTGTTTGTAATTAATCACGTGTTCTTTTCATATAGACTGATTAATCCTAAAGGATAGACATGCGATTTAAGCCACCCATAGTGGTGTGGTCGCTTTGAAATTAAAATTCTATTTATTTCATTTCAATAATTGATTTTCTTTATTTAGGGAATAAACTAGTTTTAACAAATTAATGAAAAATGAAATAAATTTAATAGAGAAAGTTGTATTAAACTGGATTGAGTTGATTCCTATTTTAGGTAACAAACTTTCAAAATCATTACTTTTAAGACCTAGAACGAACTTTTCATTTATTTAAGGGTTCTATTGATCATATGACATGGGCTCGACCATTGGGGCCGACCTTAGGCGAAGACTCCTCCCAAGTGCAATGGAGGTCACCAATTTAGACCAATGGCATTTTTGAGCACCCATTTGATCTCGTTATGCTAAGTGGGTCCTATTGATCTTATGACCTCTTAATCGTCACTTGGCTCAAGTAAATGTCAAAAATGTTTATATGTCACACTTAAAATAAAATAAAATAAATAAATCTAAAATAATGACCTCACGTAAATAATTATAATGGCAAATATTCGTTATATTTAACAAATAAATAGAAGTTCCTTCAAATAGAAACTTTTTATTACTACAAACTATGCAACCAAAGGGTATTTCTGTATTTTTACAAAATTCATTTTTTAGGAACAACTAACTTCCTTAATTATCTCTCTCTCTCTCTCTCTCATATGATCCACCCGTCACCATCCACTTCCGACGACGTCCTCCTACTCCGGCGACCTCCTCCATTTCTGACGAATTTTCATAATTTTTTCGAGTGTAAATATGATTATTCATATGGGAGAAACTATATGAAACTTAAAATTTTGATTATTCATATGGGAGAAAAAAATATGAAACTATACGATTATTTTGAAAAAAAATCTGATTATTCGTATGAGAGAAAAAATATGAAACTTCGAAAATATTTGATTATTTCATATGGGAGAAGATATATGAACTTCAAAATCCAACAAACATATTATGAAACCGTTTATGAAACTTGAAATTTTCGAAAAAACAATTTATGGAACTTAAAAAACTTGAAGATTTTGAAAAACTCGCCGGAATTGGGGGTAGGAGGCCGCCAGTGGGAGGAGGTCGCTGGAGTGAGAGGAGTTCGCTATTAGGAGGAGGTTGCCGGAATGGTACAAGATCGTCGGAATTGGATAATGATGGTGGACAGAGAGAGAGAGAGAGAGAGAGAGAGAGATGGAAATAATTGAGATAATTAAGGATAGATAATAACCAAAAATACCTAATTCAAATTAATTAGTTAAAATTAAATTTAAAATACTTATATTCCCAAACTACCCTTTCCCTATTTTTTTAAATAAATTTAAATTCAAACAAAATATCGGATGGTCTAAATGGTTTTGTAACTTTGCATGGTTTAGAAAGTTTGCAAATAATTGTCCCTCTAAAATCTCATTTCAATATTTTTAATGGTTTAGAAAGTTTGCAAAATGCTACTCACACTAGCGTTTCATGAGCTTATGGAGCTTTTTATTTTTTTCTTCCAAAAATACCGTTGTCTTTTTATGTAAATAACAAAACTACCCATTCCCTTTATTAAAAAACACTTCAATTGAACCTGTTGACATTCTTAGTGACTTCAAAAATTCCTACGACTTCAAGAAAGGGAAGGGATGAACTTCTTCACAAATCAGATCAAGAAACCATGAATCCAACAAGAAATTGATCATACAGAGACAAATCATTCTATCAAACTGATTCAACAAGACAACTAGGTCTTTCGATCAAAAGTTAATTTTTGTTATTTTCTTTGAAATAAATAGTTTGGATGCTCAAATCGTTTCTTCTCAATGTGTTCCATTTTATGTTTCTGTTTATAATATGATTTTTCTAGACTTTGTTTCCTCTAGACTTGGTTTCATTTTATATTTACTTGATTTGTTTCTCAAACCTATATATTGCTTGTGAAGTGTTTGATGAAATGCCACAAAGAAAAAATAATTATGTTCTCTTTGTATTTGTCAATAGGGGAGACTCAATATGTTGTATTTGATTTGTGGTTTATACGTGGTTAGATTCACAAAAAGGGGTCAAATAATCAATATGAGATGTAGTGATGAAGGTTAGTATTCTTGAATATGAGGTTAAATAATCAATATGAGATGTAGTGATGTAGTTGGAAGATTGCAGCAATATTATTCTATAGTTAAGTAACCTGTTTGGATGCATCAAGCTGCTGTTTGGATGCAGCAGTAAGTTGTATGGATGCAGCAAGCTGCTTTTGGTGTAATGGTATTACTTTGCTTGCATCATATACATACACATGCAAAATATAACATATCCTTGGTTTGTTTTCTTATTAGCCTCTTATTAGCCTCTTTTCTTACTATTTGGTTTGTTATCTTATTAGCCGCTTGTTAGCCTCTTATCCGGTAAGAGGTAAACCAACCCCTTACTTGCCACTTATTACCCTATTTTCTTACGGTTTGGTTTGTTCTCAAATGTGTTTTTTTGTTCGATATAGGGCTAAAATATGTCTACTAAGAATGATGATGGGGTACATATTAGTTGGACCGACGAATCTATTGCGATCTTTTGTGATGTTTGTATCAATTTCATCACCAAGAATGGACGTGGTCAAGCTTTTAGATGGCGTGAGATACAAGATCAGTTTAAGGACAAAATTGGTAAAAATTGTCAACACAAAAGCTTAAAAAATAAATAGGAAAGACCTGAAGCCAAAAAGTTTCGATTTAAAGGAATTTATGCCATGATAATGTCGGTTTTCGACATTATTTTTAAGCTCAAATTAGGTGGTTTACGCATGTCTTCAAGTGAAATACGAATGTTTAACGGGTTTTTGTTGAGAAAGTACAGGTTTAAGCATTGATTTCCAAAAGAGCAGCAGATTTGAGTTCCGGATATGAAAACGAGAAGAATCGAGGAAATGAGAAACAGAAGCTGGCGCCAGTCTCCGCGCCAAGAAACGAAACAGAAGCCGGCGCCAGTCTTGGCGCCAGCCAACTGGCGCCGCAATCCGCGCCGATATAATAAACAGAACCTGGCGCCAGTACTGGCCCCGACGCCCAGTTATTTAAAACTCTTTCTTTTAGCTAGGGTTGGGCACTTTTTGACGAGAGACACGACGACGGCTGGCCAAGGGGCGATTTTTGGAGGAAAAACAGAGATCTTTGAAGAGGGAGACACGAGGGAGACGGATCGGAACAAGAAATCAAAGACGATTGAGCACGCGAGATCGAAGGGGATTCTTCTCAGGGAGTTATTTATCATTACCTCTAGAACTTTTCGAACCATGAATTCTTTGAAGCTTTTTGTAACTTTTCAGTTTCTTTTACACACCCCCAACATGAGCTAAACTACATGTTGGGGGGTTGGATGATGTTTGGGTTATTGATGTAAACTTTGGATGATTTATGTTTTGGTTTTAATAGATGGATGACGTTTTTGAACTTATACTCATTGCGTTTAACTAATTGATCACTAGTTAAATGATTTTATCGTTCTTGAGTACATTCGAGAGAAGTCTTGAGATTTAGATCGGGTTCAATAGCTACCGAGGAGAATTGGATAGAGATATACCAATTTCTTCGGTGTTGTGTTCTAAATCTTTTTCATTAATTCAATCTATTTGTGAGATCGATAGATAAACAATCTTAATTGAATTAATCCTTGTTGGAGCTTGAAAGAGTGCAACGAGGCCGGGTTTTGCAAGTCATTGATCGTTAGAACTAATCATAATTCACTATGAATTCTCATTCAATAAGTCATTCGGATTCCAACCTTCCTTCTTCCCTCTCAACCTTTTCCAATTAATCAACTTTTCCAACGCTTTTGTGTGCTTTTGTTAATTCAGTAATTCAGCAATTCAACCAAACCAAATTTCGACCGCTTAGTTAATAGTTACTACAGTCATTGAGGTACTTAACACCTAGTTCATGTGGGTTCGATACTCGTACTTCCGTACGTATTACTTGAGACGACACCGTACACTTGCGGTTAGTCAAAAGGGGGTGTAAACCGTCCTATCAAGTTTTTGGTGCCGTTGCCGGGGAACTTGTTTTGTGTTAATATCACTACTAGCTGTAGGAATTATTATATTGAGCATTTTCTTATATAGCAATGTTATTTTTTTAATTTGTTATTTTGATCCTCCTTATTCACGATTGTGATCCGAGTTTCTTGCTACTGCATTATTACGAGAACTAACTTGTACTCTATTCCTTGCTGCAGATCACTTCTAGTTTATGCTAAGGAGGAGTTCCTCTGGTGAACTCGAACCATTTGATCCTGAAATCGAAAGGACTGCAAGGAGACTAAGGAGGCAAGCTAGACTCAGACATCAGCAAGAGATGGCAGAAGTGAATTGGGAGATGCCCGTTAACAACGAGATTCCAGTGAACAACAACAACGTTAACAACGGTCTCAACAACAATGGTGTTGACAACAATGCCAACAATGGTGTTGACAACAACGTTAACAACAATGTCAATCGTCCACCACCACAGAGGGTACCTATGCGGAATTTTGCCAACCCGAACATGGGGGCCGCACAGAGAGGACCTTATGTTCCTCCAATTGCAGCAAAATTTTTTGAAATCAAGACTGACACCATCCAATTGGTGCAAGCAAACATGTTCGGAGGAGCAGCAACTGAAGACCCGCATAGCCATTTGAGAACGTTCGAGAAGATTTGCAACACCTTCAAGGTGAATGGAGTTGACCCGGATTCGATCAAACACCGACTCTTTCCATTTTCATTAAGGGGTCGAGCAACTGAATGGGAAGAGAGTCTGCCAAACGGGCAGATTCGTACATGGAATGACATGGTGACGACCTTCTTGAATAAATTCTTTCCACCGGGCGAACAACTCAACTGCTGTCGGACATCACCCATTTTGCCCAATGGGATCAGGAGTCTTTCTATGAGGCCTGGGAGCGGTACAAGGGTATGCTGAAAAAGTGCCCTCATCATGGCTTGCAAGAATGGATGGTCATCCAAACGTTCTTTGGAGGATTGCATCCACAACATAAGAATGACCTCACTTCCGCTGCTGGCGGTGCATTGATGAATATGTCATATGAGGACGCGTATGAGTTGATTGAGAATCTTGCAGAACATAGCTATGCCACACCTCGGGCAACCACTAGGAGAGTGGCGAGTGTGCAAGAGACCGACAAACTGAAAGTCATTAAGGCACAATTGGCAGCCATCACCAATCAGCTGAAAGGGACATCAATTCAGCCAACTTGTCAAGGAGATATGGGCTACCAAGAGCCAATGGGTTCGTCTCAAGAATTTCCTCCGCCGGAGCAAGTGCAATTCCTTCAAAACCGCAATAACCGGCCGAGGAACGACCCTTTCTCGAATACTTACAATGAGGGATGGAAACGACATCCAAACTTCTCGTGGAGTCAACCACAGAACGCGCAAAAAGAGCCTAGGTTTCATCAACAGCAGAACCAGTTCGGTAACAATTCTAACTCTTCTACTCAATCTACTAATGTTTATCGTCCTCCAGGTTACAATCAAAGGAGGCAAGAGGAAGCACAAGGAGGGGAGAAGAAGACCGAATTGGAAGAGATGCTAATGAAGTTCGTGTCAAAGATGGACAATGCGGTTGGAGAGCTGACATCATCTGTTGGTACATTGACCAGTTCAGTTGGAACAATAAGAGCTGCGACGGATCAAAACACCGCATCGATCCGAATTCTAGAAGGACAAATGGGGCAGATGGCAGATGCGTTAGCTATTCGGAGTCAAGGCGCATTCCCGAGCCAACCCGAGAAGACGACGAAAGAAGATTGTAAGGCAGTCCAGCTGAGGAGCGGGAGAGAGTTAATCAAAGACCCACGTCTTGAAGCGAGAGAGGTGGCAAGAGATCCTCATGATCATACGACCGAGGAAGAAGAGGATGAAGAGAAGATGGATGAGGAGCTGGAAATGGAAGATAAGAAAGCTCCCAGCGCTGAGATGCCAAAATCTACACCGAAGACAACCATACCACCGGTGGCACCGAAAGTTCCATATTCGAACCGTTTGAAGGCACAAAGGGATGAGGTTCAGTTTTCTAAATTTTTAGAAGTCTTTAAAAAGTTACACATTAACATTCCCTTTGCAGATGCATTAGCTCAGATGCCTTCGTACATGAAGTTCTTAAAGGACATCCTCTCTAACAAGAGGAAAATTGAGGAACACGCAACTCTGGCACTTACTGAAGAGTGCAGTGCAATAATCCAGTACAAACTTCCTCAAAAGTTGAAAGATCCAGGGAGTTTTACGATTCCTGTTCATATAGGAGGTTCTGATTTTGGTAAGGCACTTTGTGATTTAGGTGCGAGTATTAACTTGATGTCTCTATCCATTTTCAGGAAGCTTGGATTGGGAGAGGTGCAGCCGACGAACGTGACACTCCAACTGGCGGATAGATCCATTAAATATCCGTATGGAGTTATCGAAGACGTTTTGGTGAAGGTGGACAAATTCTACTTTCCAGCAGATTTTGTTATCTTAGACATGGATGAAGATAAAGAGATTCCTCTCATTATGGGCCGACCATTCCTGGCCACCGGAGGTGCGCTAATCGATGTGCAAGGAGGAAAGCTTTCTCTCAATGTTGGCAAAGAAAGAGTCGTGTTCAATGTTTTCCCAACATCACGAGTCGGGGTGGAGTGAGGTACTTGCTATCGGGTTGATGTGATAGATGAGATTGTTGAAGAGGCTTCCCAATTTAATCATAGTGATGATCCACTCGGGAATGCCTTAACCGGAATATGCACCGATGGCGAGAACGAGAGTGTGATGCAACTGAATGCATTGTCCGAGTATCGAGGCCCGAAAAGACCAACGAAAGAGGATTTGGGTGAGCCAATTGCCAAATCACATCCGTCATCAAAAGTGCCACCCACGTTAGAGCTTAAACAGTTACCGGCACATCTAGAGTATGCCTTTTTAGGCAACAATTCAACACTACCGGTAATCATCGCTGCACACCTTACTTCGATAGAGAAAGAGAGGTTGATCCGAGTCTTGAGGGCTCACCAATCTGCCATCGGGTGGACCATAGCAGACTTGAAGGGGTTGAGCCCAACTTTTTGCATGCATAGAATCAATCTGGAAGAGGGACACAAGCCAACGGTTCAGCACCAACGACAGCTGAATCCAAACATGAAAGAAGTGGTTCGGAAAGAAGTGTTAAAACTTCTAGATGCTGGAATCATATATGCTGTGGCCGACAGTCCGTGGGTGAGTCCGATACAAGTGGTACCCAAGAAAGGAGGAATTACGGTCGTGAAAAATAACAACGACGAGCTTATTCCATCGCGAACAGTGACCGGGTGGCGTGTATGTATTGATTATCGGAAGTTGAACGACGCCACCAAGAAAGACCACTTTCCACTTCCGTTTATTGATCAGATGCTGGAGCGACTTTCTGGCCATGCTTACTATTGCTTCCTTGACGGCTATTCGGGGTACAATCAGATCCCCATCGCACCGGAAGATCAGGATAAGACGACCCTTACTTGTCCATATGGCACTTTCGCGTATCGGAGAATGCCGTTCGGGTTGTGTAACGCACCGGCTACTTTTCAGAGGTGCATGATGGCCATCTTCTCCGATATGGTGGAGAAAACGATTGAGGTTTTCATGGACGATTTCTCGGTCTTCGGAGACTCGTTCGACACATGCCTAGACCATTTGGAGGCGGTTTTGAAAAGATGCCAAGAGACGAGCTTGGTGCTGAATTGGGAGAAATGCCATTTCATGGTGACCGAGGGGATTGTTTTGGGTCACAAAATCTCCAAAGAAGGCATCGAGGTCGATAAAGCAAAGATAGCCGTGATAGAGAATCTTACACATCCCACGACGGTTAAGGGAGTGCGGAGCTTTTTGGGTCACGTTGGGTTCTACTGGCGGTTCATCAAGGATTTTTCCAAAATTTCTAAACCCTTAAGCTCTTTACTTTTAAAGGATGCTAATTTTGTGTTTACTGACGAATGTATTACTGCGTTTGACAGGTTGAAGAAGGAACTCATCTCAGCCCCCATTTTGACAGCACCCGATTGGTGTAACGACCGGTATCCCATAACATACATAATATACATCAATTAACATATTATACATAACGTCGTTACTTTCATAACAAAATACATGATAATTCACATTCGGTCCCAAAGTCTCAAAACTATACAATACAAAAACGTAAACATATCCTAATCTTCGTCAGCTAGCAACCGCCTCCTATGCTTTATTCTTCCCTTTGCTAACAAAAGATCCTTGACCTGGAATACATATTTTTGAAAACAAAATGAGGGTTAGACCTAAAGGTCTAGTGAGATAATCCCTGTCAGTTTAGAAATCCTTTTTTTTATAAAATACACATATACCACAAATATTAACTACCAAGCAAGACTCGTGCATCATGTTCATCTCTCCTGATTCCCCTGGCCAAATTAGTTGGTTGCGAGCCAACAACACCGCTGTACAACAACTACAGCAAACACCTCCGCTGATTATAGTTTCGGCTAACGTATACTCGTGTAGTGTAATGCACAGATAAATACAATATATATATGTGCCAATATATCATATTGTCATTTATAAAACTTCCATTACATTTCAATCACATATCCATCTCAATCATAAACACGTAATCACACCATATATCACGTATCCAATCCATACATATCCATCTCATATATATATATATATCATATATATATGTATCCCAGTTGAAAACGTTTTAAAAGTAAAACTCACCTTAAATGCTTAAAAGTACGCTTCCAAGCCTTTCTCCGAGCTATCCGATCCTTTATCCAAAATTCTCAGATTCTGAAACCATTTACATACAAATATCTTCTTACCAACTTATGTATAAGACTTACTAGCAGGCTATGGACTCTAGATACATTTATATAACTTTTATCCTCAAAGAATGACCAAACAGCCAAAATATCCGGAAACCACAAAAGTATCCGGACAACTTTCCGGACAACACAAGGAATCCGGACAACATGAGGAATCCGGATACCATCCGGTATCCCATTCCATCCGGAAAAGTATAACAAGAGGGACTTACCCGGATACTTGAATCGTCCGGACACCATCATCAGAGCTACCCGGACACTACCAACAACAGTATCCGAACACGTTCATTCTATCCGGAAACTACTGTCGGTTTGGTGCTTTTTACCCAGAAAACCGACTGAATCAACCCTAGTTGTGTAAATGATGTTTCTACTCCGATAGAACCCTTCTAAAAGCAATTACAAACACAAAATACAAAGGAACATACCTTAATTCACTTCCAAAGCTCACCAATTGATGTCTTAACCACAAAGCTCTTTCTTTTCTTCTTCTTGCTTTCTCTCAACACACACACACACACTAGACTGAAATATCTGATTTCTGAGTTGTGAATAATATCTGAATATCAATTAGATAATATCAAACTTAATTTACCACTTTGGTCCTTGAACTTCTCAATAATAACCCAAACACCCTTAACTTATATATTTACCCAAACTTACCCTAAACATCAACTTTAAAGTTAACTTAATTTAACGGAAAGAGGATTTAACTAACGGACTTACCCGGGGTATTACATTATCTCCCCCTTAAAAGAATTCCGTCCCGAAATTCGGTTAAGCGAAAAGGTTTGAATACTTAGTTTCCACTACTACCTCGAACTCAATCAAAACCATAGGAAATAACTAAATAGGCACCCCACACCCCTCTATATCTCTAACACAATTATCAAATACTTTTTAATGCAGATAAGCAACAAAGGAAGAAGACACAGATTATCAGTTTGCACCGAAGTCATATAGCACTTTAGCACGTATAGAGTTTATAGGAATATACTTGTCTTCATATCTATCCATACGTAGAGTCCGATTTGCCACTCTGTTGATTTTTATAGAGTTAATATACACATAAGCACATACCTCATATAATAAGGTATTCCAGTCCAAACATGCACCTGTAAGATCTCAATTACACTGGCCAAGTGTAATCTGAAATTACCTTACATGATGTTCCTTCTACCTTTTATACTTAGCATCCCAAGGTTCTAATATATCAAGGACATCCTACTTCACATGCAGTTTAAGTCTAGGTACGGGTACAAATACCTAAATCCCTTAAACTAGGGCTCTGATACCATCTGTAATGACCCGGTATCCCATAACATACATAATATACATCAATTAACATATTATACATAACGTCGTTACTTTCATAACAAAATACATGATAATTCACATTCGGTCCCAAAGTCTCAAAACTATACAATACAAAAACGTAAACATATTTTAATCTTCGTCTGCTAGCAACCGCCTCCTATGCTTTATTCTTCCCTTTGCTAACAAAAGATCCTTGACCTGGAATACATATTTTTGAAAACAAAATGAGGGTTAGACCTAAAGGTCTAGTGAGATAATCCCTGTCAGTTTAGAAATCCTTTTTTATAAAATACACATATACCACAAATATTAACTACCAAGCAAGACTCGTGCATCGTGTTCATCTCTCCTCATTCCCCTGGCCAAATTAGTTGGTTGCGAGCCAACAACACATTAGAAAGAGAGTATCCTCACATTTTGCCACACATTAGAATGTGGAGGCCATTTCAGCACGGATCGCACGGTTGCAAAGATGTTACAATCTGGATTTTTCTGGCCGACTATGTTTAAAGACGCAAGGAAATTCGTCTCCAAGTGTGACCGATGCCAACGGAGTGGGAATATATAAAAGAGAGACGAGATGCCGATGCAAATCTTCGTAGAAGTCGAACTCTTTGACGTATGGGGCATCGACTTTATGGGTCCCTTCCCGCCGTCATACCGGAATGAGTACATCCTAGTCGCCGTCGACTACGTTTCTAAGTGGGTGGAGGCTATTGCCACCCCAGCCAATGACTCGAAGACGGTCATCCAGTTTTTGAAGAAGAACGTGTTCACAAGATTTGGGGTACCGAGAGCATTAATCAGTGACGGAGGGATTCACTTCTGCAACCGTTATCTAGAAGCTTTATTGAAGAAGTTCGGAGTCAAACATCGTGTGACTACTCCGTACCATCCACAAGCTAACGGATTGGCTGAAGTCTCCAACCGGGAGCTGAAGTATATTCTTAAAAAGACTGTAAACGCATCAAGGAAGGACTGGTTGCTGAGATTGGATGACGCCTTATGGGCGTATCGGACTGCATTCAAGACTCCTATTGGAACCACTCCATACCGGTTGGTGTTCGGCAAATCATGTCACCTACCGGTTGAGTTGGAGCATAGAGCATATTGGGCAGTGAAGCAGTTGAACATGGAGTTAGATGCAGCTGGTAAGAAGAGGTTTTTGCAACTGAATCAATTGGAAGAAATCCGTTTGGATGCATACGAGAGTGCCACGATCAACAAAGAGCGCACCAAGAGATTTCACGACCAACGCCTACGAGAAAAGGTAATCACTCCTGGTATGTAAGTATTATTATTTAGTTCTCGTTTGCGTTTATTTCCAGGTAAGCTGAAGACCAAGTGGTCGGGACCATTCAAAGTGATTGAAGTATTCCCCTATGGTTCGGTGGAGCTAGAAGGGACGGACGGTCAACGATTCAAGGTAAATGGTCAACGGGTGAAACCGTATGTGGGTGGTGACGTTGCCAAAATCCCAAGCATCTATATAGACGAGCCTAAGGAGTGATTATGTGGGAAGTCGTGCCACGACAGTAAATACGACGCTTGGTGGGAGGCAACCCACCGTAGGTTAGCTTTTATTTTTGTTATTTCGTCTTTTGAATTTTTGTTTCTAATTTGTGTGTTTGTTTGTCCCTAAGAAATATCTCTCTAAGATCAGTGCGGTGAAGTTCCGTGAGCAAAGAACGAAAGAAGCGAAAAAGAGGCGAAAAGAAGCAAACAGTGGCCGGCGCCAGTCTTGGAGCTGGTCCATCAGCGCCAGAATCGGCGCGGGTTAAATGAACAGAATCTGGCGCGGATCACCGCGCGGCCCAATCGGCGCCGGTATCCGCGCGGAAATGCTGACAGGTATAAAAAGCCCTTTTTCGCAAAATCCAGCCATTTTTCACAAACCCTAATTGGTCTTCAGCCGTTTTCTCTCCCAAAATACCCTCCTTTCTCGATTTCGACCTCCAATCTCAAGAATCTATCAATTTCTTCTAACTCTATCATCCACAAGACATCAAGAATCATGGTGCGCACGAACCCTGAAAATCCAGCAAGGTGGTTCCAATACTACCAAAGCAACCAAGCCACCCGCCGCGAAGTCGCACGACACCAACATCTCCACTTCGACGAACGAGTGGAAAGGTTCGAAGATAGGACGATTCATCCCGAAAGGGGGATGAAAATTAATGAAATGCCAAGCGCCCGAGTTAGAGATATTGCAATTCAAAGGGAATGGACGGACTTTGTACGGGAGCCGGAGCCATATGATCTGGAGCTCGTTATAGAGTTCTATGCAGCGATGGTACCCCCGACTTTCGGGGAATTCCATGTCGTACAGCTCCGTGGGATCGAGGTGCGCATCACGATGGACGACATTTGCAACCACTATGGAGTACCACGTTACCAAAATCTGGATGCAACGTTCGGTATACCCCCAATCCAAGGTGTCAGGCAGGACGAGACGCATAGCCCCATTATTGCGTCAGCATTGAGGCGCAACAGGCGTGATGAATGGGCACCAAGAAGGCATGAGATAAAGAAAAGCGAACTACTCCCGGAAATTGGGGTGTGGTTGCGATTCATCAAGGGGAGTCTAGCCCCTTCCACTCATTATACCACGGTTGACCCTTACGTGGCACGGATCCTTTATTGCATACATCACAACATGCCGTTAGACGTCGGCCACATTGTTATCCTCCACATGATTGATGCCGCTGCTGAGCGGAACACAGGTATCCTTCCTTTTCCATGCTTGGTTACTAAGCTGTGCAGAGATGCGGGTTTGGAGATTGGGAACACTGTAGATCCCCCTTCACCGTTCGATCGGGGCACCTACCGCGCCCAAGCGTCTGCTGCCCGGAACTTGGATGAGCGAGAGGCAGTTGCCAATGAGGAAATGGAGATACTAAGCGATGCAGACGACGTGGACGCCGATGACGTCAACTATGATCCCGCTGCGGATGAAGGGCACCCGCCCGTTGATGCTGACCCGCGGATGCACGTGCGAATGGAGGCGATGGAATGTGAGATGCGATCGGGATTTGCTAGAATGGATAGGGGGTTCGAAGACATGCGTCGATGGATGAGAGGTGAACAAGCCCCTGACGCAGCAGGCCCAGCCAATCCGCCGACAAACAGGAGAGTGAGGAGACAACAGCCGGGAGGTGCCCGACGCCGGAACCGTGAGGAATGAAGACGGTTTGTTTTCATTTTCTTTTTGATCTGGTTGCTCTAATTTTGATGGATGACTGTACGTAATTTGCTTACTTTTATTTGGGATAACTGTACTTAATTCGCACAAGTTATTGTTAGAGGAATGTAATAGAGTAAGTGCACATTTGGGACAATGTGTATGTCGGTTTGGGGTAGCAGTGAAGTCATTGTGTCATTTTGTTGATCTGTATTATATCTTAGGCAAGGAATGGAATTATGGTCCATGATTGAATGCTTTCTGATTCACCGCTAGGAGTAAATAAAACGTTGTTTTTGAGGAATGAACTGTAAAGGATAATATAGCATCGAACGAGACCCGAAGGATTGTATGCATTAGGGACATTAGTGGAGACCACCCAATAGTGAGGTATTGAGCCAATCAAGCGTCGATTCTGAGAGGAAATACATGAAATCGATACACTTCTCACTAATTTTTGTCGTGGCTATAGTTGATCTCACTATAGACTTGCGCCAATTAGCAAAGACTTCCATAGGGATATCTGGTGTCACTAGCATCTTATCTGAGTATAGACCGTGAGAAATGATTCCAGGCAATCTGAGTATAGAGTGTTTTTATCTTGCACACCTTTCTTTTCGAGTGATCCTTAGCCATTTTTTCAGCCAAACACTGATTATGTCGATTCTAAACCCCATATTAAACCCTAGCCTTTATAATAGCCTACCTTGGTCCGAACAAGTGCCGGTTACGATAGGTAGGATGGGACATTTCATGAAAAGGGGGGGAATAGATGGATGTAAATCAGAAGGAAGTACGGAAAGAGTGATGTGACCAAAAAGGGTCATGCAAAAAGGGTAATTATATATATATATATATATATATATATATATATATATATATATATATATATATATATATATATATATGGGGAGCTCAAATGTATAGAAGGAAATTAGGTTGACATACTCAATCAAGAGAAGTGGGATGCAACCATGTTGAAAGAGGCAAAAGACAAAAAGGAAGGGTAACTATTTGTTCGTACACCGGTACTGTGAGGACTTTTGATCCGATCTACCTTTCGTTTCTTAGCCAATAGCCTAGCCCCATTGCAACCCTTGTAAAGACCTGGATGATCCTTTGGAAAGTATGAGGATAGATGAAGTTGACACTGATAGTCTTAGTCTTGTTAGTTGGTTCCTTCCGAGATCGTTTATTTGGACATTGGTGCGTCTTTCTTGTTACGTTGTTCATGCTATTATTCGAGTATTCTTGCATATAACCTCCAATTGCATGACGACATGTGGGACAACCTAGGTTTCTAGTGAATTGAGAGTCCGACGAGGTAGGGTCGAGGCGAAATCCTCCCTGATCATGCATGAATTTAGGTGGAATTTGATGTAGTGTGGTCCCAACCAGTTCTATTCTCAAAGAGTAAGTGTTTCGACCTTTGCAAACTGGGGGTGTCTCGGTAAAGGATTCTGATTAATCTGTTAATTCCTTTTGTTGAATAGGATATGTAGAGATCCATAATGACACCACCGACTTCACAACTGTGCGAATTTTGTTTTGACCCTGGTTTTTAAAAATTTCTATCGCTATTTTGCTTGAGGACAAGCAACGCTCGGTTTAGGGTTGTTGATAATGTCGGTTTTCGACATTATTTTTAAGCTCAAATTAGGTGGTTTACGCATGTCTTCAAGTGAAATACGAATGTTTAACGAGTTTTTGTTGAGAAAGTACAGGTTTAAGCATTGATTTCCAAAAGAGCAGCAGATTTGAGTTCCGGAGCTGAAAACGAGAAGAATCGAGGAAATGAGAAACAGAAGCTGGCGCCAGTCTCCGCACCAGTGAACTGGCACCAAAATCCGCGCCAAGAAACGAAACAGAAGCCGGCGCCAGTCTTGGCGCCAGCCAACTGGCGCCGCAATCCGCGCCTATATAATAAACAGAACCTGGCGCCAGTCTTGGCGCCAGTACTGGCCCCGACGCCCAGTTATTTAAAACTCTTTCTTTTAGCTAGGGTTGGGCACTTTTTGACGAGACACACGACGACGGCTGGCCAAGGGGCGATTTTTGGAGGAAAAACAGAGATCTTTGAAGAGGGAGACACGAGGGGGACGGATCGGAACAAGAAATCAAAGACGATTGAGCACGCGAGATCGAAGGGGATTCTTCTCAGGGAGTTATTTATCATTACCTCTAGAACTTTTCGAACCATGAATTCTTTGAAGCTTTTTGTAACTTTTCAGTTTCTTTTACACACCCCCAACATGAGCTAAACTACATGTTGGGGGGTTGGATGATGTTTGGGTTATTGATGTAAACTTTGGATGATTTATGTTTTGGTTTTAATAGATGGATGACGTTTTTGAACTTATACTCACTGCGTTTAACTAATTGATCACTAGTTAAATGATTTTATCGTTCTTGAGTACATTCGAGAGAAGTCTTGAGATTTAGATCGGGTTCAATAGCTACCGAGGAGAATTGGATAGAGATATACCAATTTCTTCGGTGTTGTGTTCTAAATCTTTTTCATTAATTCAATCTATTTGTGAGATCGATAGATAAACAATCTTAATTGAATTAATCCTTGTTGGAGCTTGAAAGAGTGCAATGAGGCCGGGTTTTGCAAGTCATTGATCGTTAGAACTAATCATAATTCACTATGAATTCTCATTCAATAAGTCATTCGGATTCCAACCCTCCTTCTTCCCTCTCAACCTTTTCCAATTAATCAACTTTTCCAACGCTTTTGTGTGCTTTTGTTAATTCAGTAATTCAGTAATTCAGCAATTCAACCAAACCAAATTTCGACCACTTAGTTAATAGTTACTACAGTCATTGAGGTACTTAACACCTAGTTCCTGTGGGTTCGATACTCGTACTTCCGTACGTATTACTTGAGACGACACCGTACACTTGCGGTTAGTCAAAGGGGGGTGTAAACCGTCCTATCATGCCACTAGTTGAGGAAAAGTGGGATCACTTGTTTGGAGATGCAGTTGCCACTGGGGAGAGATGTGTAGCACCCTCGTCAACTCTAGACTTTGTTGATCAATCAGTTAATCAATCGGTTAGTCAAGCGGAGGAGGTTCAAGATAAAGAATGTGAGATTCAAGAAGATAAAGAAGGGGGGGACTGAAGATGCTTATAATGATTGTTCTCAATATTCAACCAGATTGGAAAGTCTAGATGATCAAGAAGCTGGATTTTGGCATGTTTATAGAAGATGTTAGAGGTACTATTGCACCAAATAGTAGCCTCCACAATACTATTCCACCAAAGAGTAACGTCCCAAATACATGTGGTCTAAATGCTACTAAAGGAGTGAAGCGCAAAAGAAGGGAGTCTGGGGTCAACTCTTTTAAGGAAACATCTAAAAAAGGTTAACGAAAGACATTATGAAATTATGAGTTTGATCAAGCAAGGGACCAACACTAAAAAGGACGAGGTAAGTATTGATCAAATTATGGACATTATTAATCGAATGGCTGCAAATAGTGCTTTTGAGGTTGACGAAGATAATTGGTGTCATGCGATGCTCATGTTTCAGGATCCCACTAGTAGGGAAATCTTCTTTAAGATGCCGAGTGATGATGCTAGGTTATCTTGGTTGGAGTTTGCTAAAACATAAGGTAAGATTTTAATATTTTAGGTTGGTATATTTTGTAGTAGTATGGCATATTTTGAACTTTATGTGATGGTAGCTTTTGTAGTAGTATGGTATATCAACTTTATGTGATGGTATCTTTTGTAGTAGTATGGTACATTTTGAACTTTATGTGATGGTATCTTTTGTAGTAGTATAGTACATTTTGAACTTTATGTGATGGTATCTTTTGTAGTAGGATGATATATTTTGAAATTTATGTGATGGTAATACTTTGTACTTGAATTGTATTATGTTTGATTTAAAAAACTTAATATCATTACAGCTTAAAATGGATGACACTCAAAGGAACCAACTTCTCTTACTTTTGGACTTGGCTAATTTGAAAGAAAATGTAGCACTAGTTACTTATTACTACACTCGTATTCACAAGGAGCCATGCATGACATCGACACAAACGGGACATGCATGGATGAAGGAACATGTGCTTCCAACTAATGCTGAAGAGGCTTTCAACCGTGTACATTCGTCTCTCCAGAGTTGTATTGAACGATCATTTGGAGTCTTGAAGAAGAGGTGGAAAATATTGAATAGAATACCAAGGTTTAGCGAGACAACACAAATAGATGTTATCATGGGAACATTTGCTCTTCATAATTATATTAGAAGGAATGACGCGGAAGATATGGTTTTCAACATTGTTCAACAACATCGTGATTACATACCTATGGAAGAGTTAGATGGCGAAACAAGTTTTAATCAAAGTAATATGCGAGGGTCAAGCAATGAGATGCGAGAACTTCGTAACAATATCGCAAATATGACATGGAATGCAAATAATGTCTATTAAAGCTAAGTAATTGAAATATGTTACTAGGTTATTATTGTTCTTATTGCTAGTTATTTAAATATGATGTTAAAAACCCTTATTATTTTTGTTGCTACGGATTTTATATGATTTCATGTGTTGGTGGTTTATTTTAATTATATGATGTTAAAAATATGTTAGTGGTTTATTTTAATTATGTAATTTTAAAAATACATTGGTGTTTTATTTCAATTATATAATGTTAGAATTGAGTAATGCTAAATATTATTTGTTTAATTATAAAATGTTAAATTTGAATAATTTTTAAGCTTGCCCTTTTTGGTCATTTTACGTTTGTCAGCTAGCTTTTACCAAACGTATCTAGTTCATCAGCTAAGTTTGCCAAACAAAGCCCAAACCAAACGAGCCTAGTTGGAGGTGGGGTCTGGCCGTCTAGGGAATAAGATACATGTATGCAGACCTGACCTCTACTCCGAAGAGTAAAGCGGGTGTTTCCATGAAGACCCCAGCTTGAGTAATTTCTCTTATTAAATTTGTTTTATTTCATAAAAAATATATAATGCTATAAATACTTGTACAAATGCTAAAATTGAACATTTCGTAATTTTAATAAAATAAAGTCTAATAATAAATAAAGAAACTTGTTCTTTTACTAACATCCTCAGAGTCAAGGTTTAATTCGTAGAGTAATAAGACATTGAAGAGAGAATGATAGCTTTCCCTTCGGGTATTATAACAGTTATTAAACACAGATTTGAACACCAGGTTTTTGGATACAAGTACAGCCAGCAGTAGCTATTTGGAATTATGGTGGCGGTAGATGGCTGTGGGTTGTGGGAGCACCTGCTTACGGTAAGCTGCTAGAGCCCACATTGGGAATACATCCCTGTATAATGCATAGTGCAAAAGACAGGTCTGCTTGAAAACTCCAGTTGTTTCCTGCATTAATCAACTAGTTTTAGTTATTAAAAAGGTCTGAACCTACCACAAATCTTATCACTTTGTTACCACTTCATCTTCAATTGGTATCATCATCATGCTCTTAATATTTCGTTCTTATTGGGACCTTAGTGCTTGGTTTGAGATATTAAGTTTCCTCTCAACAACTTTAGCTTAGGGGTTGTTTACCAAAAGTTGTGGGTAAGTGCTGACTGAGTAAGAGGTCTGATAGGGATTAAATGCTGACTGAAAATGTTGTTTATCAAATGTTTTGTATTAAGCTCTGATTCAGTAAAAAATTAGGGGTTGTTTACCAAACTGTTTTTTTCTTTTTTGGTAACCACTGCAATTCTTACCCGATTAAGAGTTTCTTACGGACAAGAAATGGTAAGAAGTTAGTAAACAGACCCTTAGACATACATGTTCATACTAACTCTTAGCCTTCTTTGATTTTAGTTTGGTTTATTTGAACTTCCCTATCTGGCTTACCTGTTGTGGGAAATCACCATTTTTCATCTGGGAGTTTATCAACAACTTAGCTGCTTTGTGTAAAGGTGTAGGGTCTCTTTCTGCCTGTACAATCATATATGTTTATTTAAAAGCAAATAATGGCAAAATTGGGTAAAAATATGTTAAGATCATGTAGTTTTAAGATAAGAAATTGACCTGTTGAGTATGTATCAACCCCATCATAGCCCATGCAGTTTGTATCAAGTTGGATCGGCCTCCTTCTAGAGGCACATATTTCTGTTTATAAAGTAACCAACGAGAAGAATTAATGAAAGACCGCTGAGCATTACTGAAAATTTATACTGTTTGCTAGGCCAAAAATGGAAATTGTTTTATCGTATTATTATTAGTTTTGAACACTTGTTTTTGTTGAAGTATCACCTTTTCTGTGCAGGATCGGTAGCTTTCTCCCCAACCACCATCCTCCCGCTGTGTTTTCAGCAGAAAATTGACAGCTTTAGCGATTGCCTGACAATTTTCATATGTTTTCCCGATTGCTTCCAGTCCTCCAAGAGCAAACCAGGTACCGTATGTAAAACAGACACCCCAGTCTCCATACCTAATACCCATGGTTTGTTAAATAATTATGTTGGCAATATAAGTAGAATAACTTGTCATTCCAACAGTTCTAGAAACTTCTATTATGATACTGAATGGAGAAACTAACCATGAACCATCTGACATCTGCATTTTCTCAAGGTATTCACCTGCACTGGTTAAGAGACTTTCTATTTCTTTACTTCTATGATCAGGGTATAACTTCTTAAACAATACCAGGGCCTGTATTACTGATGTTGTGCATTCAACGTACCTGATCAACAACTTTGGTCAGTCTCATGACGTTAGTTTTATAAAGTAATTGTCAACAGGAGAGGATGTGGAAATAGTAAACTGTGTGCGAGTTTTACTCATGCTCAATGACAATGTCAACAAAGAACTCTGTAGGATTGAGAATCTGAAATGGAATAGAAATTTAATAAGTAGGGGTACCTATTGGTAAAGAGCATTTTGAAAGAGAGAACACTTTTCATGATCGAGTTACCTCCAACCATTTTGATGATCGTGCCGGTTCCCATGCTGGTAGCCCACCATTTATGCTCTATATATATATCATCACCAATTTAAATAATAATAAAAGAGCTTTGCATGATTCAAATAGGCAAGTATTTAGATTGTTAAGTAACCATATTAGCTTTTTCACAACATTCGGTGTTTCAATTTATGCTTACCGGCATGGAAAGTATTACGTTAACAGCATCGTTAAGTTGCTCAGGCTCCATCTTCTTGCCAACAATTTCTGGCGGCATCATTGACAATAGGAGGCAACACTGCAGATAGTAAGTAGAGAATGAGAGGCCAACTTGTCCTTGCTTGTTTTTGTGCTTTATAAATAATTATACAATACCTTCAATCCATCAGCAGTAGAATCCGAAACTTGCCATCCATGGTCTTGATCTGAAAAGGTCCATGACCCTTTAGAAATATGGCGATGCATGCTTCTAAAGTCACCAGAAGGATTATCCTTAACCTACATAAGAGTTAATTAATCGGGAAGGAGTCCAATAACTACAAGAAACTCGGGTCTATCTTTAATTAATAATTCAAGACATGCATCATAATTTTTAATCTGGAGACCTGTGAGGCTTTGATAAAGTCATGTCCTTTCTTTAGGGTAGGGCCAATCTCGTGGGCAAGATCAGTAGCCAGCAGAGCTTGGATGGCAAGACTTGCATCCCACCCCTGACTGCCAAAAGTCTGGTTTGTAACAACACCCATGAAGTTTTTCAGTAAACTAAAAATAATTTTAGTATTTTAGAGTGTATAATAAAAATATATGTGTTTTTTTGGACTGGGATTTTCTTGTATGACCTGCATTTTCATTCCATCTTCAGCAACCCAGATATAATCAGGGATTCGGGCAAGGTGCTTTTTAAAGCAGACCCCATTTGGATCCTCAACCCAGCATGCAAGCGTACACAGTGCCTGCACAGTTTATTTGTAGGAGATATATTTACGCTAATAAAGGTGATTTCATTTCTCATTTCTATAATTGGTACTTGATAATCTTTTAGAGAATGTTTGTGTGGTTTTCCCTTTTCCATACCTTCTCCACTGCACCAATGGTTATATATCGGCTATTCTCATCTTCATAATGGATATGCTTCATGGTTGTTTTGAGTGCTTTCTCACGCAATTTGTTAAATGGCCAACGAGTGAGGATAGGCTCGGTGAATACGTAGAGGCTATCCCACATTAAATCTTGTAGTAAAGGATGAGGGTAGTATAGGTCCTCCTGAGACAATAAATTGACTCTATTAGACAAATAATTTGGGAAGTGGATAAAAATGTTCAAATCAATGAAGTAAAGCAAATAATTCACCTTTGCACACAAATGTCTTATACTCTTCCAGTTTATTTCATCATAGGGTTGTGCATAAAGTTCATTTCGAAGCTGTAAAACAAGAGGAGAGATTGGACCCACGAATCTTCTCCCGTATAAGTATGACATAGGCATGTATACCAGCCTACAGTAACACCACATTTTTGCTGCATTTTTGAGGAATGAGACAGTTAAGTGTGACGTTATATGATTGAGTATGCTCGTTGATTAATTAATCTTGAAATCTACAATGGTACGCATTTCGAGGTTGGTTGTCTGCATCTTCAGGTACATGCTCTACTTTTATTTGTTAGATTATCTAAAAAAGTGTGTGCATTTAACTGTACAAAAGGTGCATCTCTTGTTTTATTTTAGTTCTTCAAATTTAATAGAACAGTTAAATGTTTAGTCTGTCAAAGAATTGGTATTGGAGAGCTAAGCTGACCTGGATGCATGGGAAGGGAAGAAGGGAGGATCCAGAACTCTGGGGGCATTGGGTTGATTCCTGCCCACTCAAAAACACCAAGTACCTAAACAAACAACTGTGTATAAGTGCTTTATTTTAATAAATTAAATTAAATAATGGATTACCAATAACAACTGCTAAACACAGATGAAGTCTCTTCTCTTATTTTTAAATGGGAAATTATATAAATATGCTTGAAAATGTTTACCGAAAGCCATGTTTTGCCCCAAGAGGGAATGGTTGTGGCACCGCCATGATCTAGAATCCATTTTCGAGCTTTGGTACATGCACCATTCAACCCACCATCAGGTCCTTCTCCCAGAAGACGCATACAAATGTAACTGAGAGTGGTGCCAAACATTGTGCTATCACCTTCAATGTGAAATCCCCACCCACCATCTTCATTCTGTAAATTCAATGTCATTTAACTATATGTCAAACTGTGTCAGCTATATACTTTTTATGTGTCGATGCATAATTTTGTCATCATCGATTATAGGAATAGTTAATTAGTACCTGTTAGGATCCAAGCGCTTACCACTACGCCAAAAGCAATTGCTGGTGGAGAAAGCGCAACTTATTTCCATATAGCGTAGCAGCCAGCGCCACGTTTCGATTTAGGAAGATGCTGGTCAATGACCCAACAACCCCCCCCCCAGCATCTGCCAGCACTAACGAGAGCTTCGCTAGAAGTCAATGACTGCATGCCTTTGGCATTTTAAATGCACTCCATGGGATTCGAACCCGTGACCTGCTCTGATACCACATGTTAGGATCCAAGCGCTTACCACTACGCCAAAAGCAATTGCTGGTGGAGAAGGCGCAACTTATTTCCATATACACGTTTCGATTTAGGAAGATGCTGGTCAATGACCCAACAGTACCTGATGACAATATAAGTATCTAAGAATTTCTTTTCTATGTTCTGATGGGAAGATGCTGTTAAGATGGCCTGTGATATACAAGCAGATAACCTGCATTTGGTAATGTTAATTGTGAAATATGAACTAGAAAGTATGTTAAGTACGAGTAATCATTCAAAAAGTTACCAATGGCTGGATGAAATACATTGGACCAGCATTTTCGGCTGGCCAGTGGCCATCTTCAGCCTGCAAGGCTGCTAATAAGTGAACAGACCTCCTCAACGTGATGGTAGCTTTTTCATAAGAAATCTCTTCACCATCCTCTATCTTCACCTGGGGTATGTTCTGTTTAAACTGCTTCTCTCTTAAAAACTGCATATACATATTCATGTTCCTTGGTTTAATTTGCAGATCCAATAATAATAATATTGAGGAAGGAAAGAAAGAAAGAAAGAAAGAAAGAAAGAAAGAAAGAGGAATTAACCTGCATGCGCCAAAGGACATCACTACTGGCCTTAACTTGATGTCGATGGTTCCAGAAATGAAGACGAGCTTTTTCAACCACATCACGCTCTTCTGGGGTTCCATAGTCAGGATCAAACTCCCATGTTTGCCTTCCAACGAAATTGTTTGTGCTGTAAAGGTATGGATTACTACCCCCATCTGCTATCCTCAACCTCCACATGTTTTCGTATTTGCTACGACTGCTGCAATTGATTCAAGTTCTCAATAAATACTCAAACCATACACACATTAATTAGTCTTTAAAATAGGTACTAGTTAATTATAGTTATGGTCCAGTGTGTGACAGGAACCTGTAACCACTTGATTTAAGTTTGGTTGTTGGAGGGATTTATGTAGATGCCACTTGCAAGTACTGTTAGCTAATTTAAAAGGTGGCAACAGTTGTGTAGATATATTGTTAAGTCATTGTGCTTGTGAAAACTATTTTGACCTTGGATGGCTGGACCAAACTAGGACTTGTCATGAGTCACTTGTGTACTTGTAATGCCACCAAAGCCCAAAACAACGGTTTGGCCTAATAATTTCATATTCAACTTAAAACTATGGTGGAAGTTATTGATAACCCATAACATGAGGCTTATGAGAGAGCTCACATATCTCATTTTTATCCATGTGGGACGTGTTGTTAGAGTACTTGGGGATGAACCCGTAAGTACTAGTTAATTTAACTGATGGTTTACATGTTTTTATGTTCTAAAATAATGTTTATATAAGCTAGAGGCGTAAAACCATGAATTTCGAAAACTTCTGGCTTACATAGTACTGAATGTATCAATCGAAAAAGGTAATGAATCAAAGTAAGGACAACATAAAATTCCATTTGTTATTTTAGTTTGTAATTAATACATTATGCAGCTCTAGGTGTACATGAGTCGTGATGTATTTAATTAGTGTATCATGTAATGTGGGATTCATATATATGAAACCGTTCAAGCTTCTTTTTCTTTTTCTTTTTAAATAAAAAACCACAAATCCTTCAAATTAGTATATGTGTTAAAGGGAAAACTAAATAGAACACAATAGAATTGAGAGAATGAATCGTAATTCTCATTAATCATAAGCCCTTTAAATAGGGATGAGATACAAGTATATAATTACGAGAGATATAAGATCTAGCCTATCTCTAATAAGTTTATATATCTCTATCTATATCGTCATATCCTTTAGACGATAGCACATTTATCCTACAACACTCCCCCTTGTGCCGAGTTAAAGGAGTGATGGTGCACAATTGTTGTCTCGTTAAAACCTTACGCCAAAATAAAAACCCAGTGGGAAAAAAACAAAAACAGGACGAATGAAAGAGTACAACGCACCAGTTTCTTTACAATACATAGACTTTTACTGTAGTCTAATATTCTCTTAGATTCGTACATTAATCATGAGAGTTAAGAAAACATAATGGTATATAAATTGTTGTCTCACTAAAACCTTACACCAAGGGACGGGAAAAATAAACCTTGGTTAAAGGAAAGAGCACAACATACCAATATTACATATATAGTAGACTCCCCATTTTGTCTACCACTCTCTCTGATTCGTGCATTAATCAAAGGAGGTTTAAAACATTTCCATTTTAATACTTTCTACATGTTTCTCAAATATGGTTTTACGTATTGATTTGGTAAACAAACATGTCACATTTTCCTCGCATCTATTCAGTTCACTTGAATCTTGAGGAGAATTGATTATATAAAAACTTAAGCAAAATATGATTTGTGTTATAACCCTTTATATATCTTACATTCATTTCTTCGATACATGATGCATTATTTCCATACATGCAAGTTGTATAGTGGTTAAACTCAAAATTACTAGCTCCTCTTATATGTGTAATGATAGTCCTTAACCATATACACTCTTGATAGTCTCATGGAGAGTAAGATTGTTCATAATATAAGAAGATAGCTATTAAGGGTTTGCTTAGTTTACTTCCAAGCAATCGGCATGTTCCATATGATAATTCCTTATCCAGTTTGGGAACAACCTTTATACGAGTCAAACATATACCTAATATCAGCAAATATATACCAAGCCATTGTTTGGTGTTTTTCTATAAGAGCCAGTACTTTTGCCGCTTACAATCTAAGTAAGTATTGAAGTTTCATTATCAATCCATTTTTCTTCGTTGGGAAATTATAAGCCCATGTCAATGGTGCCAAGAGATTGATTTGGAATCATTACAATGACGTTGCGTTGGCGCTGAGCTAAACTAGCTGACAAGTTCAGTTAGAAGTACAATATACGGTCAAGTGTATTATGTTGAGTACAATAATGCTCCTATTGTACTTAGGTATGGAATTCCAGCTCCCAACACCTCTTCGTCCTTATCCTTTAGACGAAATGGTTCTTTCCTTATATCCAACACTTTGACTGATCATGGGAGTGCTAATCGGATGCGCTTTGTCCATATTAGGTCGCTTGATCATATTCTAGACATATGCGAATCGGTGGATCAATATTCCACAAACTCGGTGTCGTAGCTCAAGTATCTAGACAAAACCAAGTTTTCCCAAGATATTTTATCTCAAATTCAGATTTCAAATAGTTTGTGTTTTCTCTTATTTCATCAAGAGTGTCTATTATGTTCATAACATCGACATATAGAGCTACTATGAAAATCTGTAATTTTTTTCCTAAAACAAATACGCAAGGGCACAATTCATCGTTCTTATATATCGTTTCCCAATCAAGTATTCACTCAGGCGGGTATACCACATCCGCATAGACTACTTTAATCTATAAACTGAGTGTTTCAATTTTATTGTAAACGTATTTCATGGTTTAGAGTTACTTGATATTGGTATAATGCCATCAAACACTTTTATATATCTCTGAATTTAGATCCCCATAGAGATATGTCGTAACTACATCATTGAGCTGCAATTTCCAGTCCTTTAGAAACTACTTGGTTGATAATTAGCAGAACGCTGTCCATCACGAGAGAGTAAGTCTTATTGTGGTCAATCCAGTTGCGCCAAATGAGAGCCTTATATATTATGACTTAATTATTCTCATTACGCTTCCCTGACAAATGATTTATCTATGTCCTACAGGCTTTACACTTGGTCGGTTAGCACTACCGAACCAAATACCTGTTCATTTGTCAAATAATTATCCTTGATTGCTTCTTTTCATTTAGGCCAATTTGCTCTTTGTTGACATTCTTCAACTGAGCATGGTTCAATGACATCGTGCTCTGTTATCTCATAAGCAACGATATATGCAAATATATCATCATTGAGTATGTATGATCTGTCCATCGACTCATATTCATTTGAAATTTCTTTGATCTCTGGAATCAATATTAACGTCGGAGCGTCCTCCAGTAATGATTCATAGACATAGATTTAATCAGAGATAATCTCATGTTTTGATGATAAATAGTTGTGCCTTACTTTTCTCTTCCTTTAGATGAGTATCTACCGAACCAAGTAGCTTCTCCCATTTCCTTTTGGGAGCTACGACCTCAACCACACCTCCACCATGTATGATTGCAACGTACTTTCAGCGACGGTGTGCCCTAGCTTGGGGACTTTTGACCTTGCGAGTATATTTGCAGCTCGTATATGTGATCTTGTCACTCTAGATAATATTAAACGTATCAGGTATCGAGTCTGATTCGTTTGACTTCAACTTTACGTTATGAAGTTTTGGGGATCAAAATGAGACACGGTTGAAATATTCAATGACACTTCTTGTGGTTCCCATGGAAAATATTTTTTCCTATCTCCCCCTAACGACGAGAAGGTTGTCTCACCAAAGTGACAACCCGCAAATCTAACGGTAAAGAGATCATTCGTCAAGGGTTCTAATTAGCGGATAATTGTTGGGAGTTCATATCCAACATTTGATGAACCGTCTTTAAGACCCATTTTGGTACGTTGTGGGGGCGTAATTGGCACATATACAACACAACCAAACATATGTAAATGTAAAACATCAGGCTTATATCCAATTACTAACTGATACGCATAAGATTGGTTGGCTAGTTGTGGGTCTAAACACGGATAAGTAAAGTTGCATGTAATATTGCATAACTCTTGGATAAATTGGTGCACATAACCAATGCCCTAGCTACCATCTATATTCTTTTGATGACAACTTTTTTCATTCTACGAGACCATTTTATATATACACATGGGGTATAGGAAACTCTACATTAGTCTCTATACATATGCAATAATCATCAAATCCTTATGATGTAAATTCTCCAGCATTCTAAGTCATGTAGACTTGATGAGAAAATCAGGGTGGTGAGTCCTTAAACGTATAACTAGTGCTAGGAGTGCAACATTTCATGTGGACAATAATATTACACGTGTTCATCGTGTCAAAACCAGAACCATAAAGTACTTTAATGGTTCGCATTCTGGATGTTCATGTCCATAAATATCACCTTGTATTCGTTGTAAGAATGAAATCTTTTTGCATTATGTCCTTAGCTTTAGGATGATCTCATTCCTGTCTTGGCTAAGAATCAGGGTATACAAAAGTTCGAGGTATTGGAGAGGGCATATTATGATGGTGGTGTTGCTTTTGTGCAGTAGAAGTCAACAGTTGCAATTTGGTTAATTCTCTCGTTTTATCTTTCACTCGAAAGAGAATGTGTATGTGTATTTTCAAATACATAGATCACTATGTCATGACCATGGTGTCACACGTGGTCATGCCGAAACATATATGTGTCATTGTCCCAAAGTTCTTTATTGGTGACAAAATATGATTTAATGACATAGATAATCCATTAATTTGATACATTATCTTCTCTAATGTATGCTGCTTTCATATCATTAGAGTTGATGTACATATACCCATTTCCATTCTTATAATATGATTTCTCATTGATATGAATATCTTAACAAGGTTCATATTAATATAGTGTTTTAGTGATTGATCTTGTGTCATTAAGCAACAAGTGACAGTCCATCGTCTAAGTGTTTGGAGGAATTAAAATAATTAGTTCAATGAAAATAATCTATTTCTTAGGATTGTATGAGATGCCACAAAAACAATCAAGTCCTCCTCAATACATTCCTACATGGAACGAAGAACATTGAGAGTTTTGCATTTGTTTTTTATGTGTTTTACATCTATAATGGCTATAAATCAAGTGTATATATACGCAAATGCAATTAATTTGACAGTTAAAATATATTCAAATAAACTTATACTTTAACCAATCTTAGATATGACATAGCTCATTTATAACTTGTTCCATTTTCTATTAGGAGTTCGTTCCCGACTCTTTCCATGAATTTGACCATTTCCACAACCTTGTCCATATAGTACATAATTAGCATATGTATGTGGATCAATATGTTTAACTCACTATCCTTTGGAGTTCTTTCCACCTCCAACGCTTGCGTTATTAACATCAAAAAATTTCTTTATCCAAGTATGTCTAGCGCGCGTTGTTAAAAAAACATTATTACAACTCTTAGCCACTTGCATTTAGTTAATGAGTTTGTTAAAGGTTATATTGCAGCTTATACTGTTTCATTAGTATGATTGGTGATATAGGAAAGATGAAAATATGTTATGATTCGCCTAATCTTTTGTGAGTTCCTTGCCACAAAGATTGAGATGCATTTTGAGACATGACATTTCTTTGTCAAAATCAGTTACCTTCTTGTAATCAAGTAAGTAGGTTTCATTCCACTGTATGATTAGTTTGAGAAATATATGATACTGAATATTCTCGAATTTCCTTTTTGGGACTACCCACGATTCTTGGGGGTTTCTAGTTATTCTCTCTGAAGGGTGTGACTGATGTATCGTCTCAAAATTTTTAAAGTATTTACTTGTATCTTAACATCTAGTTTTTTTTCTCTTTAGGATCAAAAAGGTTCGATGATTTTTGCATATTTTCTTGTGTTTTTTGAACCTATCTTATCGTAATCAAATTCTTCTTATTCAAAGATGTCGTAGGAAATGGGGAATATATTATTTTCTAAAATAGTGAATTATGGTTTATCATTATTATGTTATGCATGAAATTTTTCATTATCATAATAATATTGGGTTTTTGTATTCTTACATTTTGTTGATAATACTTCATCAATATTTTAATTTGCGAATAAAAACCACTCAATTTATTGGATCTTCACGTGGATTTCTTAAGTCCCTACAAACCTTAGGGCTATTTACACCCGTTTGACAAAATCCAACTGATATATTGCGATTTATTTAATTTTGAGATGACATGGTTAATTATAGAGCTTTTGGCATGAGGCCAAAATGAATATGAGTTTGGCTTATGAAACCAACTTCAATGTTTCAATACCTTAATAGTATTTTAAGAGAATTTTGTCATTAGACAAATAAATATTAGTTTTAACATAAAGTTAAGTTCAAACTTTTAACATCTTAGTTGTATTTTTGGAGTTTTTGTTAAAGACTAAAATATATAGGAGTTGAAAATGTAACTTTCAAAAATTATTTGTAAAGCTAAAAATTATGAGTAGGAATTCACAATCAATAAATTAAGATAAACATGTGAATATAAATACAAGTAAATTAATTCTGAATGATAAAACAATAATTAAATGATGAGCATTCAAAACTATATATAAAGGCTATTAATATATCTCGGATAAGGCTAAATATTATTGAACAAAACTTAGAAATATATAATACCTTAATAGACTTGGGATCATGTGAGACCAACATGTTTTCGTGAGACCGGTGAGACCAAGTTTTTACACTTGAAACTTCACAGCAAAATACTGTGAAGGTAACTTTCACAGTGTTTTTGTTGTGAAGGTTTGCATCTTTTTTTACCTTCACAGTGTTTTACTGTGAAGTTTCAAGTGTAAAAACTTGGTCTCACCGGTCTCACGAAAACAGGTTGGTCTCACGTGAACCCAGACCTACCCTAATATATGATATCTAAATATGAATATTTACCAAAAAGCCAACTAATGATAAAAACAAAGGATTGAACCTATTAGAAAAACAAATCCATAGTTTACTCAAAAGCAGGGTGGATTCTCTTCTCCCTTACAATCCTAACGGCGCCAGAACCAGAAAACCATTTATTAAGCTATAGGAGTGCGCTATGAAAAATATTAAGTGGAGCTTAATATTTTTATGAAAAACCTTACACTCGTCTCCTTCTCGACTACTGGACTGAAATTCATCAAAACAACAAGTCGAATTCAAGGTTTACGTATAGTACTAGATCTCTGATTCTATCTCGATTGAGTATAGTTTTCTGTTTTGCCGATTTCTCGATTTGTACATGATATTTTCAAATGGGAAAAATAAGATAGGTCATGGATCTTGATTTGATTTATATTAAACAATGATTATAAACCAATGAAACAAAATATTCATGACAATTTGTTGTATAAACATAGGTATATGCTTTACTAAAGTGCTCATGTAAACATGTGTATAATGATAATCAAGAAGGATGATATAAAATCAGAGGAAAAGATCGAATACAATATAAGTATGCTTACTTGATTTTATACTTAGAATTAGGAACAGTACGACCGACATCGATTGAACATTCATCTAGCGGTGGTATATAATGGTCCGAGCTTGCGTGCTGATAACGTGTTAAATGGAAAACTAAATAGAACACAATAGAATTGAGAGAATGAATCGTAGTTCTCATTAATCATAAGCCCTTTAAATAGGGATGAGATACAAGTAGATAACTATTCTAATAAGTTTATCTCTATCTATATCGTCATATCATTTAGACGATGACACACTTATCCTACAACAATATGATATTTATTTTATGTATTTTGTTTGTTTTTTATTCGATAAAAAATATATTGATCAAGCCTAAAGGCTACTTTCCTTGCATTCTGATTAGTGGTGGATCCATAATTTTTTCATTATGGGGGCACCTTTAAGATAGCTTAAATGCCCGTAAAGTTGTCCGGTGTATTTTTAGCCTAAATCCAATGTTTCGAGGTATTTTTAAAGTTTTTTTTTGTTAATTTTAAAGGATTTTTAAGTTTTTTTGCCGATTTCAAGGGACTTTTTTGGTTTTTTAGTCGATTTCGAAAGTTAATTTTGGTTTTTTGATTGATTTCCAGAAACTTTTTTTGGTTTATGGGGTCCCGGACAATAAATTACTGGGGGGACATTGAGGTATAAAACTGAAAACTCCGATTTTTTACCCTAAAATTTTCATTTTTTTTCCTTTTCATGGGGGGCCTTCCCCCTACCAACCATATGCATCCGCCCCTACTTCTGATCGGGTTGTAATTAAAAGTTGGTTCATATTATAATGATCAAGTGAGTCAAGTAATTAAAAGTTGGTTGTAATTAAAAGTTGCATTCTGATCGGGTTGTAAAGGCTAGACCTGCAACTTAGGCCCCCACAACGTCCTTGATTTTACTAGACTTCAAGAAAATCTCCAGCTCTTTGTCTATGACAACTCCGTATCAAAGGGTAGACATGCGACATGGGCGGACCTATAGTGTTGCATACGGTGGCAGGCACGTGCCATCGTATTATTCTTTCGTTGAAGGGTAAAAAAAATTAGGTTTGTGAAAGGTGTAACCGTATCCAGAGGCGTAGCCAGGAATTTATGATAGGGGTTCTAACGTTCATTACCATACTTTATTGAAAAATAATACCGTTAAATAATACTGTATCTGGAAAAAAAACTTACACCTTAGACTAACGCATATATCTTCCAATGTTCATAATTTTCTCATTGCCTAGCCTAATGGAAATAAAAACAATTAGTAAAAGGCTTCTACACATTTTTTGCAAATTACTCTAACCACCAAAAACTCTTAAACCAAGTTACCTGAAAACTTCGTATTTTACTGTTAGGACCACTTGGACTAAAATGATACTTTGATTTATGAAGTTGATATAGTCCAAGTTTAATATATGCTCGTTCAATCTCATCATGTTGGTTATTTTGGATAACTTAAAATTGGAGGTCGTGTGCCTGGATCATGAATCAAAGAATTTATTTGACATTCTTCATATTTGATACATCAATCCTTTCATGCGACATGAGTGGAGAAGGTGACCGGTGAAGACTCGGCTAAAATGACCATTTTACCCCTGAGTTAACGGATGGATTTTAACAGAGTTAGCGTCAGGGACCCGTCGTGAAACAAAATGATAACCATAGGGGCGCCTGGTGTACTTATTTCAAAATAGGGACCAAATCCAGATTTAGACCTAACCACAGCGACCATATATGTAATTTACTCTTAATATAAACTTTAGAAACATAAAAATCCAACCTTTTCTAGCTTCATAATTATGTCTAGAAATCAAATTTATTATGATTCTATCTCGATTGAGTATAGTTTTCTGTTTTGCCGATTTCTCGATTTGTACAGGATATTTTCAAATGGAAAAAATAAGATAGGTCATGAATCTTGATTTGATTTATATTAAACAATGATTATAAACCAATGAAACAAAATATTCATGACAATTTGTTGTATAAACATAGGTATATGCTTTACTAAAGTGCTCATGTAAACATGTGTATAATGATAATCAAGAAGGATGATATAAAATCGGAGGAAAAGATCGAATACAATATAAAGATGCTTACTTGATTTTATACTTAGAATTAGGAGCAGTACGACCGACATCGATTGAACATTCATCTAGCGGTGGTATATAATGGTCCGAGCTTGCGTGCTGATAACGTGTTAAAGGGAAAACTAAATAGAACACAATAGAATTGAATGAATCGTAGTTCTCATTAATCATAAGCCCTTTAAATAGAGATGAGATACAAGTAGATAACTATGAGAGATATAAGATATCACTTATCTCTAATAAGTTTATCTCTATCTATATCGTCATATCCTTTAGACGATGACACACTTATCCTACAACAATATGATATTTATTTATGTATTTTGTTTGTTTTCTTATTCGATAAAAAATATATTAATTATATTTCAACCAATAAGAAACCACGCACTCCAGTGCTCTGCGCGCCTCTCTGCGAATCTCCATACGCTCCACCAGACGTGCTGAAGCCCTGAGCGTTTTTATTCTTTTTATCTGCTAGGGTTGAGGGGGAAAATCATCAGTTACATTTGGAGACTCTTTCTGGGCGATTTTGGGAGATAGAAGGCGACTTTTGAAGGCAAGAAGATGGCTAGAAACATCAAATAACGAGAATCAACAAGGCGAATCGAATACGTTCATCGACTGCTTAAGCTTATCAGGGAGTTTATAGATTTCATTTCTTTTAGAACAAAGCATGTTTACTTTCATTTTCATTGTTTCATTTCTGAGTTTGGAAACCCCCAATATGAACTAATCCGTTCATGTTGGGGGGTTGGTGTGAATCATGGTTTGATAATCGTTTAGCTTTATAGATAGATGTGATTGGTTTGATTTAGATGGATGAAACATTTGGGATTGTTCTTAATGCTTGTAATAGTCCGATTAACTATTATTTGATTTTATGAATCTTTTAACGTTTGAGAGAAGTTTTGAGATTTGATTAATCCTTTATGTCTTGGACGATTTTGAGATAGAAATATGATATGTCGTACTTTGTGGCTCTTAATCACTGATTGTTCAATTATAATTGTCTAGATCGAAAGATGATACAATGTTTCGAATGATTTTTGCTATAGCTTGATAGAGTATAGTAATGGATTGTGATTATGCTTTTCATCCTGAATTTATTTCAATCATGTCAAACCTGTTTAGCTAATTGATTGTTTTCATGAGGAAACCCAACCCTCCGACTCTCTCTTATCTGAATTAATTAAAGCTTTAATTCGTGTTTCGACAATCAACAAACCAAATCAATTTGCATTAGTCTAATTAATAGTGTATACAGTCATTGTGGTACTTGACACCTGGTTCCTTTGGTTCGATACTCGTACTTTCTAAGTACTATTACTTGATTCGATCCGTACACTTGCGGTAGATTTAGGGGGTGTAAACCCGCTTATCAAGTTTTTGGCGCCGTTGTCGGGGAACATGTTTTGTGTGAATATCACTACCAGCTGTAGAAATTATTATATTAGACACCCTGTTTTTATTTTTAATTCACTTTGAAAGTTCATATATTTTTGGGTTTTGAGATTGTATTTTCTCCTTTTCAGGTTACCTCTTGGTTTATGCCAAGAAGACGACTGTTTCGGGAATTACTACCGATTGACCCGGAAATAGAGCCAAGTTGAGAGCCACACAGTCATGCCATGACTTTAACTACGTTTCGACACCCTGTTTTTATTATATTAGACACCCTGTTTTTATTATCTGTACCGTTTCGCAATTCTCGTGTTTATTTTGTGTGCTGTCAATTGGTTCCATTGGGGACAATATTTGCGTCTGGTTTGGGGTGGTTTGTCGAGTCTATCATTGGTTGATCTCAGTGGACTGAACAATCACCTTGTTTATAGTGAGGAATGGGCGACCAATTTAGCATGATTTAGTGTGAGAGCTCGAAGACACTAATTTTGGGGGAAGGAATTAGAAGGGATAATATAGCACAAGGGTGGATCTAGGTGACTGCACACATTAGAGACATTAGTGGAGACCACCCGTGAGTTTGTTGAGCCATACACGTGCTAACCTCGATTCTGAGAGACTACAAATTACTCGATACACTTCGCATTTAGTATTTTGGTCGTTGTTGTAGTTGATCTCACTATAACTTGCATCCGTTATCAAAGACATCCATAGGAATATGAGTGAAGCTTTTGCCTATCTTTGTGAACAAACCATGTGAAAACTCATCAAGCTTATTGGTTGCTGCTAATCCCACTGATTTTCACTACTCAAGGTTCTCAAATGAAACCCGTTGTAACTCCCTCAGGAAAAAAAACCCGCAGCCCAGTAAATCAGTCATAAAGGCGTTTGCCAAAAAAAATTAATAATAATAAAACTGAGGGGTTAGCTTAAGGAGTTCGAGTAAAGTGTTAGGAAGCCCGAACGAAGGAAAAAGGGAAGGTCACCAAATATCAGCATATAACCTCCACCCAAAAGCAGCAACCATGGCCAATTTAAAGATTCGAGTCCACCATGGTGAGTTTGTAAGGAGAAGCAGAGCAACATTCATATGTCCTAGTCTTGTTAATGGATTCTTTCCGAGATCAATTTGTGTACAATTGTGCGTTCTTGCTTAATTGTTGTTCATGCATGCTTTTTGTAAATTCTTTACACCCAACCTCTGAAAGCATGACAACACGTGTGAAACCTAGGACTCGAGTGAAGAGAGAAAATCGTGAGGTAGGGTCAAGGCGAAATCCTCTCTATGTGTGTTTAGTCTAGGTACACTTAAGTGTGGTGTGGTCCCTGTTAGATCCCTTTCCTAAGGTTTTGCTGTTTAGAATTCCATAGCTAGGTCTGCTCACTGTTCGTCCATCTCATAGGTAAATCGTGGTGATTTTTGAGTTGACTAGAGATCGCTAATGATATTCTCGACAACACGAAATTGCGATTGTTTGGATTGTGGTTGAATGTTTATTTGTGTCGCTATTTTGTTTGGGGACAAGCAACGCTCGGTTTGGGGTTGTTTCCAGCTGTTGCCAAACTGTTCCCATGTGCAGAACACAGATTCTGCCTAAGACACCTTGCAGAGAACATGAAAAAACATTAGAAGGGGAAAGCTTACAAAGACCACCTTTAGAAGTGTGCAACAGCTACAACTGTACCCCAGTTCCAAACTGCAATGGAGGAATTAAACAACTTCAATACAAAATGTTATGAGTGGTTGAACAGCATCCCTCCTCAACACTGGTCTAGGTCACATTTCATAGGTAAGTTTATCTTATTGTACTTAACTCTTATGAGCTTAATACATGGTTGTTATGAGTTGTTGAACCCATGTGCTTTTTTTTGTTTTTCAGGTAGGTGTCATTCTGATGTACTTCTCAATAACATGTGTGAAGTATTTAACAAGAAAATTGTGGAGGCTAGGGATAAACCAATCATATCAGCCCTGGAATACATTAGACACTACCTTATGAAGAGGATTGCACATGTGATGAAGTTGATACAGAAAGTTGAGGGACCACTCACTCCAACAGCAACAAAGGTAATGGAAAAAATCAAGCATGAAGCAGCCCAATACAGAGTGACATGGAATGGAGGAAATAGGTTTGAGGTATGTGGTCCTTGGAATGATCAGGTGATAGTTGATGTGAATGCAAAGACTTGTACATGTAGGAGGTGGGAACTAACTGGCATCCCTTGTAAGCATGATGTTGCTACAAACTGGAATATGGCCCAAAATGGAGCCAATGTTGAGTTGCCTGAGAAATGGGCTGATAGGACATGTTGGATTGAAACTTGGCAAACCATGTACAGTTTCAAGATAGAACCTATCAGTGGCAAAGAATATTGGGCTAAATTTGACTGCCCAACAAAATTGCTTGCACCAACCTACCATAAGCAGATTGGCAGGCCAAAGAAGAAGAGAAAGAAAGGTGTTGATGAGGAGAAGACAGATGGTAAGAGCAGCAAGATGAGTAGGGGTGGGAAGTCTGTCACATGTGCAAAGTGTAGGAAGAAAGGTCATAATTCAAGAACTTGCAAGGGAAATTAGATATGGTTTGTGTTTTGGCAATTTATGGAACATGTTTGTTTTTGTTGTTGTAATATATGAATGACCACTTTAATAGATGTGGTTTGTGTTTAACAAACTTGTTCCCTTTTGGTGCCATGTAATGCAACATATATGAATGCCCACTTTAATTATGACTTTATGGTTTGTGTGTTTTAGCAGATTATTTAGTACTATATTCTGTTACTATTTAGTACTCTATTCTTTGACAATAGATGTGGTTTGTTTGGTAGGAATAGATTATTTAGTACTCTGTTTTCTTACAATTGAGCTACATAAACAAAGTAAGAAATGGCAAATGAATCTTGTTGTTGATGGAAGAACAAACTTTCATTGATTTGTAGAATATTACAAACATTACAGTTCCTACCTACATTGAATTAGCTCCATAAAAAAAGTATACAAATAAACAAAACCCAACTAGAAACCAGTAAAATCTTTAAGATCTTGACTTCCTTTTCTCTTGCTTTGAGGGAAACTTCAACTCTGTTCTTTGATCTTAGCAAACCAGGGATGACCTCCATGAGCGATTACACAACTGTTGATCATACCAAGAAAAAAAATCACATTTTGATACCTTCCTTGGACACCCATAAAACCTATGTCCTGGGTTTTTAGAGGTCCATGATGTTCTAATCGTTGCAGGTGCACCACAGTAACAAACCACCATTGTCGTTGGTGGGGAGGAGAAACAGGAGAGAAGAAGAAGGTGAAGAAGACGAACGATGAAGACGAACACAGATGTAAAAGGAAAAAAGCGTTTAAATGAGAGGGAAAAGAGGAAAGGACGAAAATTCCCATCACGTGAAACTCACATGGGGCCTCTAACGGCCCTTTTTGACGTCGTTAGCCGAAGGGACCACTTTCATAGCAAAACCCATAACGTCAGGGATGTTTTTTAGACTTATTGAAGTTTAGGGACGATTTTCGTATAAAGTAGTAAACCTCAGGGACGAAAATTGTAGTTTACTCTTAAATAATTCACTAAAGTTTATGGACCTAAGTTGGCATTCACTAAAGTTTATGGACCTAAGTTGTCAATTAGCAAAGTTTAGGGACCTAGGTTATCATTCACCAAAGTTTAGGGACCTAGGTTGTCATTCACCAAAGTTTAGGGACCTAGGTTGTCATTCACCATAGTTTAGGGACCTAAGTTGTCATTTAATTCTTATAAAAACACTAACTTATTTTTATAAACTCACTCTAACATTTAATTCTTATAAAAACACTCTCTTTTTATAACGAAAAAAACACTAACACCTACTTTTTTTATAAAAACTTTAACATTTATTTCTATAAATAACACCAACTTTTTATAATAAAAAAACACTAACTTATTTTTATAAACTCACTCTAACATTTAATTCTTATAAAAACACTCTCTTTTTATAACCAAAAAAACACTAACACCTACTTTTTTTATAAAAAAACTTTTAACATTTATTTCTATAAATAACACCAACTTTTAAAAAAACACTAACTTATTTTTATAAACTCACTCTAACATTTAATTCTTATAAAAACACTCTTTTTTTATAACCAAAAAAACACTAACACCTACTTTTTTATAAAAAAAACTTTAACATTTATTTCTATAAATAACACCAACTTTTAAAAAAAAAACACTAACTTATTTTTATAAACTCACTCTAACATTTAATTCTTATAAAAACACTCTCTTTTTATAAACAAAAAAACACTAACACCTACTTTTTTTATAAAAAAAAATTAACATTTATTTCTATAAAATAACACCAACTTTTAAAAAAAACACTAACTTATTTTTTATAAACTCACCCTAACATTTATTTTTGGAAAATACACTCATATTTTTTTAACAAAAAAACACTAACATATTTTTTATAAAACCACTTTAACATTTATAACAACAAAGTTTAAACAACAAAGTTTACATATTATATATTTCAAAAATTTAAGATAACAACAAAGTTTAAACAACAACATTCAAACAACAAAGTTTAAAAAACAAAGTTCAAACAACAAAGTCTAAACAACAAAGTTCAAACAACAAAGTTTACATATCATATTTTACCAACAAAGTTTACATATCATATATTTTGAAAATTTAAGATAACAACAACAAACTACAAAAAGTTAAGAAAAATGACTTACAACATCCCTAACACGTGACATCTTCAAACCAAGCGCGTAATCGACACGAGAAGTTGAGAGAGTTTGGAGAGATTATTTAAAAATGGTGGTGGCCGGATTTGGTCCCCCACCCTCTCTCTTTATAGCCGACATTGGACACAATGGGAACCCTAAACACTTATAAAAAATTAGGGTTTAAACCCCAGCCCTACACGTGGCAAAAAAATCCCGCGATCGCGGGACCCAGTCGCGGGACAGGGGTAATTTTTGTAAACGCGGGGTATCTTGAGGGGGAATAGCGGGAGAAATGGCCAAACCCGGTGCCACGTGGTGACACGTGGTGTTGGGTCCCGCGATCGCGGGTTCCACTGCGGAAAAAATGGGTATTTCGGCAAATTGGTCGAGAAAATGGGTATTTTGGCAAGTCAAAGTCAAACTTTGGGTATTTTAATTAAATTCCCTATTTTTAATGTACACGTAACATTTTCTTAGTTAATATTTTTTGTCATATCATCAAGAGTTAATTGGTTACCTACTTAACGGTTAATAGGGATCCATAAATATACGAAAATTTTGTTCCATACCCCAAAATAATAATTATGAAAGTTGGTTCTCGATAATATCTAACGTTGATTTCATTTTGATACAATTTTTTCGATTTAGTATTATTGATGTTATTGCATTTAATGTTTTTGTTTTTATTGGCTATTTGCTTTATTCAATATCCAATATGACTTATTTGCATTCCAAAAAATGAATGCAAGTTCTTTTAAATGTAAACTCTAATTTTGGTCCCTGAGATTTATTTAAAAGTTTGAAAGTTGAACCTGAACATTGATAAGTCTAAAAAGCATCATTGTGGTTTTCATTTTGTTCTGAAAATGGTCACTAGTCGTTAACTTTGTTTACTTTATCCGTTACAATAAGGGGCATCTCAGCCTAATTTCCCCTTTTTTACCATTTCTTTAAAACTATATATTATTATATATATTATTTATTAATTAATTTATATATATATATATATATATATATATAAACACAAGGACAAACCAACACAGGGGTCTTGTCCCTACGACCTTTGTCGGACAGAGAACTCGGGGAATTCCACCGTCTTCCTCCCCCCTTACTACCAGGAACTCACACTCGTACAAGATCCATTAGGCATCCTTTGTTTACACTTTTCAATTCTTAGATTAATTAAATATTGTGCATGTTATGTGAATAATGTTGTCGTATATGTTTCCTTCATCAGATATATCGAACTTGAATACTTCATGGAACACAGAGCAATACATATTTAATATATTACTTAGGGATAAAGATAAGAGGATAAGAGTTCCATCTCCAATATGCATTGAACATATTCAGCCATTCATCGATCTCCTTTTCTATATCAATCGCATAAATAAGTCATTAAAATGTAAGGCCTAAATGGCAGATATACGATTAAAGGCGCCCTCAAAATCATTTTACTTTTAAGACCACAACAACAAAAAATCTTCTCCCTTTACCTATGATAAGTCCATGTCGAATAGCAGAGATGAGTTTAAAACTAAACGCTATTAATTTGTAATGATTATGTGTAAACAATAAAGTCCAACTTAGGTCACTTGTAGTGGTCACGATTTTATGTTTCAAAACTTTTTAATAGAACCTTCCCCTTTGCCTATGACAAGTTCAAGTTATATACATGTTTATGAGTCACTACGTAATTAAAGCTTCTACTGAAAAATAGACATGTGTTTACTTTACTGCTAGAATATAGTCTAGGACGGACCTACTAAGAGGAGAGGGGAGCGGGCTCTCGTCATGCACCCGCTTACTCGATTATTGCAAGAAAAAAAAATTAGGCGTGTGAAAGGTGCACCTGCTTGATTTTGTGCTACAATATAGTCTAGGACGGACCTACTAAGAGAGGAGTGGGCTCTCATCATGCACCCGCTTACTCGATTATTGCAAGAGAAGATAAATTAGACGTGCACCTGCTTGATTTTGAGGGATCCCCTTAAATATTCTTAAACCAAGTTTTTAGTTGAAATTAAATATTGGTGGGATACTGGGATGGTTGGATTAACATTTTACATGCAAAAGGTTTTGGGTTCAAATCTTGTTTCAAATTCTACTAAAAATTTCATTTTCTGTCTTTTAATCCAAAGCATTAACCTAAAGTGTTATTTTTGAAAATATAAATAGAAAAACTATAGCTAGAAGGATTTAACTGCTATCTTAAGTACAATATAGACTAACTTTTTCTTAAATTTTCTTCTCTCATTTTGATCTTATTATTTTTTTTCATGATTTACTTTCCTTCTTAATGTTGATTTATCGTAAAAAATCATTTATCTCATTTTTAAACAAACATATTTATTTTAGAGATCCAGTTCGATTACATTTAAAGAATGTATTTTATTTCCCAAATCAACATAATTAACTTTTCTATTGTCAGAGTGCATTGATTTTCCCCAAATCAACCCGTAATTTTATAATATCCACTTAAAAATGCAACCATCCAGAAAAAATCCTAAAGCAGATTGAATAGATTTAGGGGTAGGCTATTTGCACCCAAAAAAAGGCTAATGGCACCAAACAATGATTATATTTTTTTTGTTTTTTTTGTATTTTGTCTTTTTGTTGTCTTTTATTTTTTTTATTTGTATTATATATTTTTTTTTAATTGTATTATATAGTTTAAAAAGGTTTTTTTTTTCTTTTACTTTTTGGTTTTATTTAAAAATAAATAAAAATTTATAAATATAAATATTACTAATTTTTTTATAATTATATAATTATAAAAATAAAACATAAACATTGCGATTTAACATATAAATAGAACATAAAATAATCTATATTACATTCGATTATTCTAAAATAACATTATCCGTAGTACAATTAACACGTAAAAGTTGCTGGTACTTCTGTATTCGATCTGAATACGGGGTAGCCCATCCTGCAGCACACGGATAACCGTAGTGGAAAAAATGTTGAGTTATAGTAGGGAACGGGTATCCTTCTACCATATTTAATTTCACATAATGGTTACCATTAACGTACCCAATTGTAAAAGCAACATGTTGATACCACGCTGGCGGAGTGGACCTAAGCGGCAAGTACGTCATACAGCCTGCCATATTTATAACGTGTAATATCACATTATACTTTGAAGCAATCAAGACACCTATTTCAGGCATTGTCATCCAGTGTTCAACCGGTGCACCTCGATCTGATTGAAAGAAGTTTAAAGTGTTGTAAACAATATTCCAATATTGACCTCCAAAAGCGTTCCAGTATTCTGTCTTGTGTGTATCTAACTCTTCCATCAAGTTAGACCGAATTGTGGGCCATGCATCTTCATGAAGACCCAGACAGACAGCTATTGCTCGGAATCCACAATTTCCATCACCTCTCACATCATGTACATGCGTAATGTAAGGGTGAAACATCTTTGGAAATTGATTAATGTATGGATGTACATTATAGTTTTTGCCCATGAAAGAACTGTGTCTCGGTGGTTCCTGGTAACTCATTTTTTCCAAGTCAACAAATGTTGACGCGTTCGAACTACTACGTCTAAGGGATCTTTCACTTGTAAAAGACGGGTCAACATGAGTTGCAACAGACGGATCAACATGAGTTGCAAATGAGGGATCAACATGAGTTTTTCTGAATAAAAAACGTAGCCTTCTTCCTGTAAAAACGACATCACAACTTGCATTGAAGTTCTACCTGCATAATACAAATAAATAAAAATATATAATACAAATAAATAAATAAAAGTAAAGACAACAAAAAGACAAAAAAAACAAAAAAAAATAATCATTGGAGTTCTACCTGCATTCTTCTGAAGTCGAATTTTCTGGCATTGATTGTGTATAGTTTTTTTTTGTAGACACATTATCTGGATATTGCTGCTTTATTGTTGATAAAATATTTTTAGGCTTCACATTGTTTGTTGACAAATCTTCCACCAATCGAGCTTCATTTTCAGACAATCGTCTTGCATATGCATGTCCCTCCAAATGTAATGCAAAATCATGATTATGTGCATCACATATCATAGCTAAAGTCCAACAATCATTACCCAAATGATTCCCTACCAAGTGAAATGGACAATTTGTGTTTCTTGTGCCAGTATGTTTACTAGAGGTTTTGTTACTCTTGTGCTTATCACTACAATCACATTGAAATTCTACTTTATAATTGATGCTTCTTTTAATAACAATAACAAAACCAAGTGAATATCCCATATTGCGTACCCAACCAATTAGATCTTTACGAGAATTAAACACCTGAAATTGACTTTTTTTGTTACAAACTACTAACTTTACCAGATAATTTAACAAGATAAAATGAAACATAAAGATACCATATCAGTAGAAAATGCGGATGGTTGAGGGATTTCACAAGCTTCAGTTGATTTGTTTGAATTAACATTATCATCCTACACAAACACATAAAAAATATGAAACGGGATAACATAATATATATATATTGTAACAACCGGGTTTCTTGTGCAAGTATGAAAGTTTAGTGTTCATTGTGCAAAGTATGAAAGTTAAGACAAGGGACTATTCTGCAATTTATGAAAGGTATTTATGGACTCAATACCCTAGGGCAGCCTCTATTATTCCAAAATCAGTATTTGGGTTTTGTGGTTGGTGGCTAAGAGAGAAAAGGAAAAAGAGAAGAGTGTTGGGAAGAAATCAAAGAAGAGAAGAATCAAAGAAGAAATTAGTAAGATAACTCTTAATCCTTGTTAATTCTTGTGTTCAATCTCTACTGGTTTGGATTCTTGAGATTTATTGTGGTGATTCATTGAGTTTTCACCTCTTTTCCTTCAAAATGGGTTTTAAGGGTTTTTGTATTGTTAAACCGATTTAGAAGTTTATAAATGGATTAAGTGAGTATTTGAGGTTGGTGGATGAACCTTTGTATATATCTAATCGACTTAATGGCAAAAATCGAAGTATAGATCAGTTTTAGACTTGTTAAGTTCGAACAGCCGCGTTTTCCGAACACCAGTGTTCGGAGGTGTCCGGATATGTTGCAAGTGTCCGGGTAAGTGCCTCGTGAGGGTGTCCGGGTGTTTCTTAGTATCCGGATACGTTGTAAGTCTCCGGATAAGCTTAGTGTCCGGGTAGCTTTGCCCGGATAAGTCTAGCGTCCGGATAAGTCTAGCGTCCGGATAAGTGTTGTGTCCGGAAAAGTGTTGTGTCCGGAAAGGTGTTACGTACGGACAATGCTGTATCCGGAAAAATTAGCTGTATTCGGAAAAATAGTCGTGTCCGGATTGAGTTCTCCGGACAGAAGGGTGAACTGTTTTCTGATGCAAAACTGTTATCTTAGGTGTTTGTGTGGTTTAGCTCGGAGGTATTTAGGAAGTGCGTTGTACGTCAAGCAAGGTGAGTTCCCTAACCCTTTTACGGCGTAAAGTGTTAAACGTTTTCTTTACTGATTATGGTTCTTAAAGCGCACGAAATGTTTATAACCGAAATGCATGTTTCTCACGAACGTACCTATTTATATCAAAAAGAAAGTTTGACATGATGAAATGTAAGGCATGCTTTGTAAGGTTTTATTACATGCTTTATGTAACGTATGTGCATGCTATGTGATATTGGTCTGCACTGTGGGATCAGTGAGTCTCGGGATCCGATGATCCCTTGGTTATGGATGATGGGCCTATTGGTTGGAATTCGTTTCCTCCTAGGCGGGTATCGGGAAGTCTGCTTGGGCCCCGATACGAGAGGGCGAAAGGGGAGTCTGCTTGGGCCCCGATCGCGGATGTTTATGTGATTCCCCATACAGTGCAGTACCTTATGTGATGAGTTACGATGTTATCATCTAAATGATTTTTACTGTTGATACATGTTATTTTCGGAGGGAATTCACTAGACCTTTTGGTCTAACCCTCGCTTTCAAAACTAAACCATTTTCAGGTAAGCATGTTAAGGGTTCTTCCAGTAAGAACTAGGAGGCGATAAGAAGGACTTAAAGCTTAGAGTAACTTCAAGTTTTGGCTATGATTACTATAGAATAGCTCTCGGCTGTGGATTTAGAGACTTCTGCTGTCAATTTTGTTTAGTATGAATTATTGATGATGTAAAGACAAGGTTTTATGTAATTCGAATGCTTATTCATGGTTGTTTGCCTGCTATGAAATTTGGGTTGTTACAAATGGTATCAGAGCCTTAGTTTAAGGGATTTAGGTGACCATTCGGGCCTAAACTTAAACTGTAAGATGAGGAACACAGCCGAGACATAGGATTGCCTCTAGGAACGATCACTATAAATGCGCTTAGGAATAAGGTGCCAAGGACAAACGTGTAAGGTAAGTTTGGGATTACACATGTCCAGTGTAACTACGAACTTACAGGTACATGTGCGTGCTTACAATACCTTACTTATAGCAAATTTGTTGTGTCACGTCTAGTAAGGATTAACTATCGGTTTCTTTCAGTTTAGCGCTATGGCTGGGAGAGCGTTGAGGAATAGGTCAGCAAGATCCCTGAGGGATAGACCGAGCTCCATTGTTTGGGGAAGTGTCGTGTAAGAGTCATTATGATGTGATGTATGTAGACATCGTAGAGAAGAAACGTTGTAAAGAATGTTATGAGTCGTCTAGAGGTAGCTCTTCGTGGATTCGGAGAGGATGAATGTTTGAGTTTGAGTAAGACTCCAGTTTTGGGAGAGTCCTAGTTATGGAAACCATAGGATAGATCAGTTGGGAGGGTAAGATCGAACAGTGTCAAAACCTTGAAAGTATCAATGGAGCCCTGACTTTTTAGTCTAGCTTTTCATTGGCAGGATAAATGGACTAAGGTACTTATAGTGAATTGAAAGCATGTAGAAGTAGAAGGTGAGACAGTCGATCAAAGCGAAAATAGCGTGACATGGTTGAGTAAGTGAGATGTGGAACGCATGTACATCAAGTTAGCGCTTGACCGAGAGGGCGACCCTTGGTCGAAGGAAGAGTGTCAAGGATAAGTTGTGTGGGTAAAGCGGTTGACCTTGCTAGGGTGAGTAGCCTTCAATTGCAAGTAGAGTTTCATGCATAGCTTCCTTAAATATAACATGAAAATTTTCACGATTTAAATTAAATGTGTAAATATCAATTTTGATCGAAAAGGAGTCAGAATGTGCAAGCGTATGTTTAAAGAAAAGGTGATTTCATTCACATTGCACAATGAAATTTTGAGCCTAACGATTGCAAAGTATTTCACACTTTTCATGATAAGTTAAATCATTACAAAAGGACGAGAAGACGTGTGCCAGCAAAACTTTTACAATCAAATGAATTTTAACCGATTGATATCATATAAAAGAGTGTGAGAACCGACTGGTTTACTTGGTGTCAGTAATTTATTTCGAAATTGTGTCGTATGAAAGGATTTTCATTCAACGTATTACTACCGTAATAACATCGTTCGGAATTGAGTAAGATTAAGGTTCACGGAAAGATGTATGCAAACGATTCTCGAATCGTTGTGCAGGGCATTGAAGTTATAAGAGTGATGGGGTCATGTGTACCCAAGTGTTTTCCAAACGTTGTTTATTTAAAATGATGAAATGTGCGAAAAGATTTATTTACTGTATTGTCATGCATGAAGGCTATGAACCTACTAGGTCGTAGAGTATTACGTCTTAAGCTAAGGAAGAACTCCGAGAGTGGAGAGGCGTTGGTCAAGTCAAGGGAGAACGTAAGTAGTTTTGGTATTTGTGTTTAAGGGGAGAGTTGGACCTTGGAAGAGTCGGGAATGGATTTTAGTGTCAGGTGTATGAGGGTCTGTACCTTTGCTCGGTGACTGAGAACACAGTTGCCGAGGGGCGATGGTGTCCGAAGGAAGGACTAGGAGTCATCAAGGTATTGGTCTTAGCAACTCTTTATGAGTAGTGTTGTGAGGCAGGAATGAAAGGTCCACGGTGTGGGCCATGAGTTTCGAAGGGAGCTTGTAATATTGATGTTACATGAGTAAGTTTCGAAATAGGGGCGACGGATTATAAAGTTAACTATGATGTGTAGGGAGGGATAGTTCCCGTAAGGAACTCATGTTAAAGGATAGGATAAGGAAGTAGTTAAGAGTGTCTTTTGTTGTTGAAGTCGGCAACGGTGTATGTTGGCTGAGGTCGAAGACTCAAACCAGATGGGTGTAAGTTGATAGAACATCTTGTAGAGGTGTTAAATTAGTAAGAGAAGTTATTGTTTTGAATAAGCATTCTATTTGTGAAGTATGGAGGGTTCATAGAATGATGAGGTAAGTAGCGCGAGCGAAGCGAGTGTGTAGACTTTATCGTTAGTGAGGGACTGTGTCCAGCTTACGTAAAAGCTCGAATCGTAAAGAGCTAGCTAAAATGTCTGTGTTTGAGCTAATTGAGAACTCGTGAGTTATAGTCGGCAAGTTGCGAAAGGACTAAGTAGCGAGATAGGCTCGATTTCATGCGGGTAACTTTGAGGGCGAGTTTAAACTGTGTATGGATGATCATGAGAGATCTGGTCTGCAGTGTGATGTTATGGGCAAAGAGTGTAAGGATGTGTAGTGACAGTATTTGTCAAGCTTTCTGTGTCAGCCGATGATGTAGTAAGGCAATGTTAGAAAGATGAAGGATTAGGAGGAAGTCCTTTTGGGATTTCGGATAGAGTGTACGTTTTGCAATCCTAGTTGTTGAAGTATGTGGTTTGTAAGTTGGTGTTTATTTTGACTGTTATTGGGATGGAATGCCGGGGGCAGAAATGGGTGATTGCCCAGCTGGGAGACCAAGCTTTGTGGTTGTGTATGTTGTTAAGTAAGTATACTCTTGAAGGCGGAGTAAGTTTAAAGAAGATGATGAATAGGTTAGTCAAGTTGTAGTATAGTAGATGAGAAATCGCTAAAGAATGAAAATTGCTTCTTATGCGTGAGGGAATGATCCTAGAAGGAAATGGTTGCAAATTTTGGTTATGTTTAAAGAATGACATGAGGATGATTGTAGGTCGGAAGGGTAGTATGATCATTAGTTAATTTGAAAGGTCATGATAGAGGTATAAGCCTTTGGTTGGTTGTTTAAAATTTTATAGATATGTTAAATAATGACATTCATTTGTTAATACAGGATGTGTTACAATTCTACCGAGAATTCTTGGGGAAGTGTTATTGAGATTAAAACACCGATTATTAAAGAATTATTTAAGGTAAATCTAAGTAAGAAAGCCGGGATGACTGTATATATATACCTATCTGATTTATGATCTTGGTGGTTAATCGAAAGAATTGTGGAACCCGAGTTTCGGGGTATTCCTGAATTAATAGATCCGTTTGTAATAGGGAATCCAAGGGGGGTGGATTATTAGCGTGAATAGGGGACGTTACTAAGAAGCATACTTTGGGGTCATTGGAAGTTTTAAAGAGGATGAGGGTTGTGTTAGTCAAAATGTGGTGGGATAGATGTGAATTGTTGCTTATGTGTGAAAGAAATGTCTGAGAAGGTAAAAGTTGGAGATTAAAGAATGGGTAGTGACGTCGAACACTGGTCTAGTTTCAAGACGGCTTGGTTGAATGCCTTAAGATAAGATCTTGGTGCAACTGTTTGGTCATGTGAGTATTGAGAAAGCGACACCAGCATGTGGAAAGGTCGGAAGAGAGGGGCAAATAATGCTCGGTGGGCAATGCTCCACGCTAACGTGGGGAGGTGAAGATAGTATGTTGGAATAAGTGAGTAAGTTGGAAGTAGTAAACCTGACGGTGATGCCGAAAGGTGCAGTGTCGTGTAGATTGTCATTGATAAGCGTGCGAACCGTTGGAAAGAGTATTGAGGAAGGGAATTGTGTTTGATTTTGTACAAGAAAGAAGTGGATGAGACAACTGAATGAGTTAAGCTAGTGACTTTGTGAGAAATGTTTAAACGATTTGGTCGTGCAGTGTTTAAGCTAGTAAGAATAGTATGGGGTGACCATGGTTATTCCTCCCAGTTGTGTGAGGGCAACCGGAGCTATGTTTTATGACCGAACGAACGTGGTAATCAGCGAGGATTTGATGTGTTCAGGATAAGTTTAATGCGAGTAGGTGAACACTTCAACGTTAGGTTCGAAGGTTCCTACTCTTGGTTACGTACAAGGATGGAGTGGTGAAGTGGTGAGGATGTGAGAAATGGTTGATGAGTTGTGGTCGAGGTGGTCGGGAAAAGGGAAATGTTTCCGGCATAGGCGATTGTTGGATTGGGAGAAGTGATCTAGGATTGCTTGTATTTCGATGAAGGAACTCTAGGTTGTGAGTTGTCGGGACGTTCAGGTTTGGAGTTGTGTCAAGCAGTCAAGCGTGTGTCTGTCTCATGGTAAATTAATCTCGTGTTGTGGCAGAGGATTTAGCCAGGTTCCTCCTTAAAGGAAGTGTTGATGCATGAGAAGCCTTAGTAAATCTTCTGTAGTCAAAATCGACCGAGTAGGAACAGTAGCCTATGAGTTAGTGTACCGTAAGAACTGAAGGAAATGCACCCAAGGTTCCATGTTTCGAAATTATTGAGGTGATGGACTGAGCCAGAAGTGGCATTACCTTGGGGAAGTGTCAGTTTTGGTATGGCCAAGACGCCCGCATCCTTTCCAATAAGGAATTCCGGGGACGGGATTCTTTTAAGGGGGGAGTGTTGTAACAACCGGGTTTCTTGTGCAAGTATGAAAGTTTAGTGTTCATTGTGCAAAGTATGAAAGTTAAGGCAAGGGACTATTCTGCAATTTATGAAAGGTATTTATGGACTCAATACCCTAGGGCAGCCTCTATTATTCCAAAATCAGTATTTGGGTTTTGTGGTTGGTGGCTAAGAGAGAAAAGGAAAAAGAGAAGAGTGTTGGGAAGAAATCAAAGAAGAGAAGAATCAAAGAAGAAATCAGTAAGGTAACTCTTAATCCTTGTTAATTCTTGTGTTCAATCTCTACTGGTTTGGATTCTTGAGATTTATTGTGGTGATTCATTGAGTTTTCACATCTTTTCCTTCAAAATGGGTTTTAAGGGTTTTTGTATTGTTAAACCGATTTAGAAGTTTATAAATGGATTAAGTGGGTATTTGAGGTTGGTGGATGAACCCTTGTATATATCTAATCGACTTAATGGCAAAAATCGAAGTATAGATCAGTTTTAGACTTGTTAAGTTCGAACAGCCGCGTTTTCCGGACACCAGTGTTCGGAGGTGCCCGGATATGTTGCAAGTGTCCGGGTAAGTGCCTCGTGAGGGTGTCCGGGTGTTTCTTAGTATCAGGATATGTTGCAAGTCTCCGGATAAGCTTAGTGTCCGGGTAGCTTTGCCCGGATAAGTCTAGCGTCCGGATAAGTGTTATGTCCGGAAAAGTGTTGTGTCCAGAAAGGTGTTACGTCCGGACAATGCTGTTGTATCCGGAAAAATTAGATGTATCCGGAAAAATAGTTGTGTCCGGATTGAGTTCTCCGGACAGAAGGGTGAACTGTTTTCTGATGCGAAACTGTTATCTTAGGTGTTCGTGTGGTTTAGCTCGGAGGTATTTAAGAAGTGCGTTGTACGTCAAGCAAGGTGAGTTCCCTAACCCTTTTACGGCGTAAAGTGTTAAACGTTTTCTTTACTGGTGACCCGCCTCAGTCAAAGTACGCCGCCACCGCCACCGCCTCCGCAATGATGTGAAACTTTTATAATTGTATTTTGTTTATTTGAATGGATTTGAAACAATTTGGAACAACCATTTGGTCGTTTTGGCCCGAACAATGTATTTGTCGTTTTAATTTATGATATTTAGCATTTTAGCAGATTTTACAATTTTTAGCAGTTTTTTGAATAAAAAAACAGGTTTTTGCAGTTTTCAGTTGATTCCAAAAAATAATTTAAATTATTTTCGGCGGAATATTCCGCCTGAAATCCGCCGAAAACAATAAAAAATAAAAAATAAATATAAATTCTAAATTAATAAAAAAAATTAAATAATTTAAATTATTTTCGGCGGAATATTCCGCCTGAAATCCGCCGAAAACAATAAAAATAAAAAATAAATATAAATTCTAAATTAATAAAAAAAAAAATTAAATAATTTAAATTATTTTCGGCGGATTATTCCGCCTGAAATCCGCCGAAAATGTATTTTTAATTATCTTGTTAATCAGATTTTGATTAAGTAGACCGATTTTTTTCCGACGGATTTTCGGCGGGCATATCCGCCGAAAATGGTCAATCTCGGCGCCTTTTTGTCCGACGCCCGTATCCGCCGAAAAATCCGCCGAAATCCCTTATTTTCGACGGATTTCCGACGGATTTGGCCGTCGGAAATGTTTGATTTTTTTGTAGTGATGTCATGCTTAAAAAAACCAACATAATAATGCAAAAAAGAAAATCGAAATGGTTATTGAATTGTGTTGTTTTAAATTATTTAAATTTCAAATTTAAAAAGTATCAATTATCTGAATTATGGAGCAAAAAGTAGAGAAATAACATTTCATTCCACCAAAATATCACCTTATTGAGAATGAGTGTTCCATATAACTTATTTTTGGAATTCATTAGATTTTGAAGATTTATTCTCTAAAAAGTATGAACTAATAAGGGAACAAAATTTGGTCAAAAGAATTCGACATTCCAAAATCTATCAGATGTTGCAGGAATCTGTGAATCAAACGTCACGTTAATAAATATGTTTGTATAGGGTCTCTGGGTTGGATAAGAAAATAAGAAATCTAAAGCAACGAATTCAGCCCTGTTCTTCGTCTTATGCACATCCACAATACAAAGAGATGAAAGCGCGAACTTCGTCTTATGTATATCCACAATACAAAGATCAACACACGAAGAATGATTAGATGAAGAATCTTTCAAACAACCCACCGATTAGAACCGATTGATCAAATGATGAAATTAAAACGTGAACATCCTACTAATTATATGAAGAACCAAAGAGCAATGGATCGATACGAAGGTTTTTCTTAGTCACATATTTAAGGGTTTTGTTGATCGAGTGTAACACCCCAGCCCAACCGTATCAGATATTGTCCGCTTTGTCCACACACCTGAACCCACGGTTTTAAAACGCGTCTGATAAGGGAGGTATCAAGTCCCCCATATAAGGCAACATTTGTTCCCCTCCCCAACCAATGTGGGATCTTACAATCCACCCTCTTGGGATCCTAGCGTCCTCACTGGCACATCAGTCCGGTTCCCGGCTCTGATACCATCTGTAACATCTCAGGCCAACCGTACTAGATATTGTTCGCTTTGTCCACACACCTGAACGGACGCGTTTTAAAACCGTGAGTCCAGGTGTGGACAAAGCGGACAATATCTGGTACGGTTGGCCTGAGATGTTACAGCGAGTTCAGGTATGTGGACAAAACGAACAATATCTGGTACGGTTGATTTGGGATGTTACAAAGAGCCACAAGTAATAAAAGGGACAAGGAAGGGTTTTTTAAATTAGCTGATTTAAGTAGGATCATACCTGTGATAAAAATGAGAGTAGATGGAGAGGAAGAGTGGATTTGACGGCGTTAATAATAGAGACCCAATATATTACAAAAGTGAAAGCAAAAGGACGTTAAAAATATTAAATTATCTCACTCTTTATATTTATAAATTATCTTAAAATGTTAAAATTTTACTTTTATCAATTATACATGTAGAAAAACAAAGTAAGAGCCCATTTGTTAACAACTTAATCGGTTCAATAGGCTCACGATTTATTCGTTCAACTATACATAATTGCTTGGTAATATCATAATGACATAAAAAAGTGACTTATTTTGTAAGCTTCTAGGGGGTAGAAAGCTAAGTTTTTTTCAAACATGTCCTTCTCGATTACAAAACACGCTCCTTCCATACATTCAATAAAAACTTAAATGAAAAACTAACTAGAAATCCCTGCTTAAATTTTAGGATTTGATTTTGTACACTAGTACAATTTTTGTTTTAAGAAAGTTATATAAGCTTTGAACAACCCAAATGCTTTAGAATGAAGTTAAAAGTGACGTCACAAACATAAAAAAAAAAACAAATTCCAGAAAAATACCAAAGAAAACAACTCTTTTTGCCACCATTGTCTATCAAGAAAGAGTACAAAGAAATCAAGAATATGTGTACCACCAAAAATAAACAAAAAATTCAAATATACCTTCCTAATTCACAAGTTAAGAACTTAATCAAGGGAACTGGAAAGAACCTCCAATTTCATTAGCGCCAGCAGGTGGATTAATAGCAACCCAAAGAAGCGAAATCGTGATCGCAATCAGCCCCGACCACACAAACACAATCGTCGGTGTCCTCCCTCTTCGTCCCATCAGCCCCTTTGCAAACGGATACAAATGAGTCAACACCCAGAAGCTAAAAAACACCCCGCCCAACAGCCGGCTCCACTGCGGTATCGCGCTGTAGATCGTTCGGCTAACCCCAACCGCTATCGCAATCAGATTCGTCATCATAATCACAATCGGCGGAATCATCAAAGACGTCCATTTAATAATATACAGATCAGCAAATTCATCATCTTCATCACCACCAGATTTCGACGTTAGAGTGAACGAAATCTCTATTCCGGCAACCACTTTTAAAAGACCTTGAAGAACGGCGGCAAGATGCGCGCTGGTGCCGCCAATGAGCCAAAACTGTTCGTTTCTCCACCATTCTTCTAACTCAATACCAGACCATTTAATCTCGAGAATAGCAAGCATGCATAAAGTCAAAGTAATCGCAAGAAGGTACACGAGAAAAGTCACATCAAGACTCTGAACGATGAACTGGCCGGAGAAGAGAGAAAGCGCCGGAAGAAAGCAGTAAACGATGAGGAAGATGGACGTAAAAGGGTATATTCCGACATTAAGATAAGCAATCCGCTGAAGAAACTTCATTTTCGAACTAGCTAAAAGTGCGTTATTTTTCGAGAAAAAGATTTCGACTGAGCCCGTGGCCCACCGGAGCACCTGATGGAGACGATCAGTCAGATTAATCGGAGCGGTTCCACGGAAAGCGTCTCTTTTCGTCACGCAATAAATCGACCGCCATCCCCTGTTGTGCATACGATATCCCGTTACAACATCTTCCGTCACAGATCCGTAAATCCACCCAACTCTATTTCCCCACTCGGTTTTGTCTTCATACCAACACGAGATAACGCTGATTGCTTCAGCAACAGTAGACGCGTCAAGAAGTTCTCTAGGGATCGTAAGTGCGCCAGGTGGCCGACCATTTTTAACCGCTGGATGATCAGCAAGAGGTCGACCTTGGAACTCCGCTATGGGAATCGTATCAATCAGTAAACTCGAATTTCCAAATCTTTTAGGGAATAAAGAAAGAGTCATATCCTCATCATCTGAATCTCCCATTCTCATAGCTCGGTTTTCCTCAGGTGCGGATGCGACCGAACTTTTCTTTTTCTTATTACGCCCGAAACAACAAAAACCCGAACGGTATTCTTTGGAACGAGGCGGGTCGAACCCGTAAAGCGCGGTTCTACGAAAAAGAGTTCCAGTACCAACATAAACCGGGCCTTGAAGCCCATCAAGGGCCCGCATGTTTCCGTCGAAGAAAACCGTGTTGTGATTGGCGTAACGATCGGAAGGGTCGATCCCTTCGAACCTCTGTGGGAACTGAACGAAACAGATCCGGTCTCCACCTCTGTCCATCATAAAGCACATTCCTTCTCTTATAGCTTGAGAGTTGTATATATAATGATCACAATCGAGATTGAGCATGAAGGGCCCGTTAGACATAATGGCCGAGGCTCTAACGAGCGCATTCATAGCTCCAGCCTTCTTGTTATGGTCGTACCCGGGACGTTTTTCACGTGAAACATAGACCAGAAGAGGAAGTCGAATATCAACTTCGCTAAAATCAAGCGGGCCCACCTCACCATCGGTGCCATTTAGTGGTTCATCGCTCGGTGGTTTCAGCATCACCTGCATTTCACAAAACAAACATAAACCACAAATCCTAAACCCTAAACTTCGAAATTGAAATGAATTTCATACCTGTATGATGCCGGCATGATCACCTTTTGCGTGTTCTGGAGAAGCCATCATCCAGGTTCCAGGCCAATGGGTCGCATCTGCCATCCAAGTTGCTTTAGGGACCTTAACGGGCTGCAGAAGTTCATCACCAGCAGTCTCTTTCTGAAGCTTCATGGCTTTAATTTCTTCTCTCGCGTTATACGCATCAGAACGACGACGAATGGAATCAGGAAGACCATTAATCCGGACCTTAAACTCATCATACTCACGCTTAACTCGTCTTCGATCCTTAACAAAGTCCTGTCTCACCTTGTTCTTAAACGGGTCCCTTTTCAAATTGAAATAAGACTCGGGATTCCTCGGCTCAATATCATGTTTCCGACAAAACGGCACCCACAAATTGGCAAAACTTGCAGCTTCCGCCATGGCCTCGAAGGTTAAAAGAGCACCACCATCATCAGAAACATAGCAAGATAGCTTGTCAACAGGGTAATCAGCAGCAAGAATAGATAAAATGGTGTTTGCAGTAACAAGTGGTGGTTCTTTATCTGGATCTGCAGTAGAAACAAAGACATCTACCCCGGGAAGATCAGACTTTCCGGAAGGATTTTGGGGACTCGGGGTTTCAAACTTTTCTTTCAGAACATTAAGGTCAGTTGCACGATTAACGGGTGCGAGCTTGGGAAGTTGGTCAAGAAGCCACGAGAATGCAAACCAAATCTCACAAACAATTGACATAAACCAAAGCCATATAGCATCGTTATTGGGGTGAGTGATTCTCCAATGAAGAAACAATCCAAGAACCACCATTCGAATCAAGGCTAAAAGCCTGCATAAACAACATAACAAAGAGACATAAGTTCATAACTCGGTTTATAAGCTAAATTAAAATAACAATTTGGTCATCAATGTACATACCGATAAGGACTTATAATAGCAGCAGGGATCTTAAGTTTTCGAGTAAGTGGTCGCCACGGCTTGTTAAGAAGCTCTAGTTGTTCGGCTCCAGTTACCCCATTTCCATTTCGCTCGTTGGTTAATCCTTCATCTTTAGGCCAAAACGCATTTCCATAACCATAAGTCCCGTTCGTCTCAAATAGCCACCGGTTATGATCAAACTCCCCTGTTTGGCTCCTAACCAAAGCCGATTTGGTTGACTTCATTAAAGACAACCTCCTCTCCATCTTTGAAGACGTCCTCCTCTCCATTTTAGAACTTATAACATTTGATGGCAGAGATAAAGGCTGTCGAGTGTCGACACTGTTCTGATCAAGATCCGTTTGCTTATAAGGTTCTTTACAACCTGGGCAGATCCCATCACCAGTTTTCACAGCATCAATATAACAATCTCGACATATTTTGAAATCACATTCACAAGGAAGGATATCCACACCCCTTTCGTCGCTCATAACCATCCCATCACATCCGGGTATTTTACAAGAAGACCCTTTTGCACCAGCCATCTGAGGATGGTTAGTTTCGGAATCAATCACTTTGTCCATCAAGTGGGCACGCGTTACACTGTTGAACCCACCGGTAAAAAGTGAATTTGAGACGTATTGCTCTTCAACCCTCTGAGATATTGAAGGATCCATGGGTTGATTATCGGGTGTTGGAGGTAAATGGACTGTATAGTTCATGAACTCACCACTGCCAATTTCGCTATCAAGATCTTCTCTTGAATAGTTGACATAGCGGCCTGAAGAAGTCCTCCTAGCAAAAGTCACTTGTGGAGGAATTGGACCCCTGCCCTGTTGTAGTTCTAAAGCTTTGGGTGATCTTGAAGACATGATTCAGTAATTTTTGTGAACGAAGTTGTGAGCTAAATATTCCAAGAAATCCACTGATCACCTAACAGAAAGAAGAAAACCAAGATAAAGATCAGGAAGAATCCAGAGTAAAATCATGTTCTGATCATATGATAATCGTGCAAGATCACACCATAACCCCCTTTTCTTTTCTTTCAGGCTAAAAACGTGAAAGATGACTAGATTGATCAAAAGCACAAACCTCATGATCAACATCTTGCTCTCATCATCTAATCTAACCACTCTTTTCTCTTTTCCAAAACAAGTTCTACGTTCTAAAAGCAAACACAGTAATCCACTATAAAGCACATTAACAGTTCAAAACTAAGAAAAATATAGAACTTAAAGTAGCTATTTTGATCTCGATATTAGAGATACCATGAGTAATTAAGATGTATTAAAGGAAAACAACAATTGAAAAGTACCTAATTCAACATCAAGCATCATCCATGGAAGAAACCCCAAAAATTTCCTCTCACTAAGCAGAGCAAGCAGATGAACAAAAACCCATAGATTTGTTCTTCATATATAAGACTTAGTACTTACTCTGAGAAATATTATAATTATTATTTTAAAAAATCATATAATAAAACAATGAAGCCGCTTCCCCAAGAGCGTGTGAAGAAAAATTCAAACCAAACACATACAAGGACTGAAATAAGCTTTGGACATGTTCCAAATTACAGCTGTAATTTGTTGGGAAGAACCAAACCAACACTGCATAAATACCAATATTTTAATTTAATTACTAAATTAAATAAATAGTCGCAATCAATGTAAAACAGCCATTTCAAATGAGAAAATTTTGAGCTTCAATGACGGTTTAAATGTTCAACGAAAGAGACAGCAAGTATAAGACACCATAAACTCAGGTAGAAATCAAAAACCTGAGCCTGGTCATACAACCGCCGGCTCCGGCTTTCCATTTTTAAGGAGAAATAAAAAAAACCTAACAGTACGGACAAACATGTGTAGGAAAGAGATTTAAGCAGATTAAGTTACCTGTGCAAAACGAAGATTAAAAAATTCAATTGTTTAAAGGATAATGTTGACAGATCTTGTCCGGATTATAATGAGATAGAATCAGAGATCTTAGGATGAATCGCCGGAAGAATCCTGCAAATGGCTGTGTTGCCGGAATACTCTCCGGATGTAGCGACTGTGTGTAGTGTGTGTGAGAGAGAGAGGAAGGAGCTTGGAGGCATGAAAATGGCGAAATTTGGGGAAGTAGGAAGAAGAAGGATAGTTTTGGAAATTGTGGTGGGTCCAACTCCAACTCCAACCCTTGCTATTCTACGCGGATGCGTATCTCGGTACCTAGTTGTGAATTTCTATATTTTTTTATCTTTATGTTTTATACGTACATGTAGTCATGTAGATGCAGAAGAATTTAGATATTTTGAAGAGATTTTTTAAAATAGAAAAAACAGATATTATCTTTTAATAAAAATTAAAGATTCTGTTTTTCACTTAATAACATATTTTTCTATATTGTTTTTAAAATAAATAAATAATTTCTGTTTTGATTTATAAGATTTGGCTGAGGACGTATCTACTTATGCTTTTGTGGCCTCGAGGGCGCAATCTTAGAGTTTGCAGGACCACATTCTTCAGGGATGTGGTATTGATGGGTTTGACTCTGATTATGGGTGTGCGATGGAAAGCTTGCACATGGCCATTCCTGATTTCGATCTTAGCGGTTTCTCTAACAAGGACACCCCCCCCCCCTAAAGCCCAGAATGTTTTGGCGTGTGCCCTTTTTAGTGGAATCGTCCAGACTTTGGGAGTGAAGTTTGATTTATCCCCTCGCCAAAAAGCGGTGTTTGAATGTCTCCGAGCTCCTCATGCTTAGGATTTTTTGACGGTTATCCCCATTGAAGGACTGGGTCAGCATATGTCGGCTCTGGAGTACCGGGCTATCCATAAGTACCGGCTAATGATCCCTCTGTTTCCAGCTGATGAGCCTTGCCCAGTCTGTCGCAAGGCCTGTTTGGATTCTTTTGGCGAGCATGCGGTCCATTGCAAGGAGTTACCTGGTTTCAAATATAGGCATGATTTGGTTAGGGATGTTCTGTATGATGTTCTTAAACGGGCTGGAATTTCTTCTAAAAAGGAGGCCCCGGTGAACTTTCTGACGGATCCGCTTGAAGGGAGATCTACCTTACGGCCAGCTGATATACTTGTGTTTGGGTGGGTTGGGGGGAAACATGCTTGTGTGGATCTTACTGGAGTGTCCCCTCTTGTTGGGCTTAGGGAAAATGGGTTTGTGGCGGGCCAAGCTGCGTTGAGAGCGGAATCGAGCAAAGTTGCTAAACACGAGAAAGCCTGTGTAGAGAATCAACACGTGTTTATCCCTTTTGGTTTCCTAGCTCCGGAAGCAGGGGAGTTTTTGACTAGGGTTCAACGGGTTGTGCAAAGTAATTTTTCGACCCCTAAGTCACAGAATTTCATTTTTAGTAGGATTGGTTTTGTCATCCAAAAGGGGGTTGCGGCACAGCTTGTTGCCCGTTTGCCTGCCATCTTATTGTAATTGGAGACTTTATTTTTATTCTAGAATCACTATCTGAAAGGAGTGATAAATGATTAATTAAAGTTAAATTTAGAAAAAATAGTAACGAAATGAAACTCTTTTATTGTTTTTTCCTTTTCATTGTTTACTCCGGTTTTAGTTTTGAGAATATAGTTTGTTGGTGCAAGTGTACCACATCTCTATATATTTTATATATATTTATTTTGATGATTACAAACACACCGTATTATTGTTTATCTAACAATCCTATCCAAGTGTACAGTTCTTGAAGAACACGAAGATTTTATCTGAAGAGTTCAAGACGGAAGTTTTACGTCGTCATTATTGTTTATAACCAATAATGATAAACACCCTAAAATAATATACCACTTGGATATTTCTAAAAACCCAATAAATGATTTTAATAGGGTTTATTGAGAAGATCCAGCAAGATTGGTTGCGCCCTGGAAGGTGTCTATTCTGACGCCGGTATACCGTGGAGAATGCCCGGTATACCGCGGGTACTTTGGCCGGTATACCGCGGGTGTTCAGCCGGTATACCGCGGCAGGCGTGGTGTTTGTTTCTGATTGGTTGGAAGTACTTTTTCTGACGGCGGTATACCGCGAGTCCTAGCCGGTATACCGCGGGTACGTATTCCAGAAGTCCACCTCATGTAGCCGTTGGTGTGTCAGTGTCCTTTTTACTGCACGGTATACCGCGTGCATTTGGCGGTATACCGCGAATGCCTATATCCGTTGGAGATGCTGATATATAAAGAAGCATGCTGGTGATGAAAAAAAAAAAAACATAACAGCAACAACAAACAGCAACTCCATCAGCTCTCTCTCTCATTATTTAATATATATATTTTATAAAACCTTTTTTTATAAAATATCCAAGTGTGAGATATTATACAAGAGTGATTACCCATTGTGAGTTATACTCCTCTTGTAAGTATTTGAATAACGGGTGTGTGATCCTGTTTATCTCATAGCAGAGGCTTGAGAAACTATTACAAATTCCTTTGTATTTGGTTTGTGTTCTACCGTAAAGAATACATTTATTGGATCGTGTCGAGAAGTGTCTCGGCTGCTGGTTTATCACAGTTGGTGGTAAATCAGTAAATCTCCGTGTCAAGTATCTCTTACCTTTATCTCTTTATTTATTCCGCTGTGCTTTATTATATTTGTTTATATAAACTGCTTTGCATTTATATTTATTTATATAATCTCTGTGTATTTGTTTATATTTACACTCTTCTTTATTATTTGTATACTCTGATTTATTTTTACTGTTTCCGTACTGTATTTATTTATAAAAGAATTTTTGAAAGTAAAAGATTTTAAATACAACCTTACCCCCCCTAGGTTGTCTAACATTTGGTATCAGAGCGGGGCTTTCAAAAATTATCTGTTTAAATTTTTAAAGTTATATCTTTTATTTAATGGCTCAACAAAATGCTTGGTTTTCTAAATCTCTTCTTATTGATTTCGAAAATTTTGATCTTTGGGCAAATTCTTTTGAACGTTATGTTCGTGGGATAAATCAAAAAATTTGGGATATTATTATTAAAGGAAATTTCAAACCCACAAAATTTCAAAACAACAAAGTTGTTGAAAAACCTAGCTCGGAATGGTCCGACGAAGATGAGGCTAATTATTGTTTAAATTATGAAGCCAAAAATTTTCTCTTTTCGGTTCTTACTAACGATGATATTGAGCGTGTTTATCTCTTTGAAACTGCTCGTGATATTTGGGAGAACTTGAACATCACCTATGGTGGAAACTCAAAAGAAAAGAGAGACGAAACCCGAGATCAAAGAAATGAAGAAACGTGTCTCATCGTCGACTGCGAGAAAGAGGTATGTACTTCATACTCAAGTTATTCTAGTTGTAGTGATAACGATGATGATATTGATATGTTAAATGTCTCTTTTCAAAAATTGATTGTTCTCGTAAATAGTTATAAAAATGAGAATGCTAAATTAAAAGAAGAATTATTATTATGTCAAAATGAGTTGAATAATTGTAAACAAACCATTGCATGTGATAATAAAATCAAAAATGAGTTAAATGATAAAGTTATCACTTTAGAAAAGAAAGCATGCGAAAATATTGTTTGCAAATCTTGTGTTATTTTAAATGATAAAATTGCATGCTTAAATAAAAAGACACATGAAGATATTACATGTACAAAATGCGAGATTCTTGAAAATGAAATTGCATGTTTAAATGCTAAATGTAAATCGCATGAGAAAAATGACTTATTAGCAAATGCTTTTAATAGTAGCAATGATAAAGTGCTTAAAATGCTTAATATATCAAATCGTATAAATTGCCGAAAAGGCATTGGTTCAAATACGTGTATTGAAAAATGTGATTGTATGCCAATTAAAAAGGTTTTTGAAAAACCTAAATTTGTTGTTAAAAATAAAACGCAAAAACCTCCGTATGTTCCTAAAATGAATTATGTGAATTATATGTCGAGAAAATCACATGCGTTTATGTATAATAATAAGTTTGCGAATCCTAAGAAAAATGTTAATCCGCATACTTCTTTTTACGTCTATGATGAATACGATCGTAAAATTAAAATGGTTAGAAAATGGATTCCGAAAGGAATGTTTAATGTTGATAATCCCGGTGGGATGCGTTTGTGGTTTTAAACCATTTATATGGCTTTGTATGTTTGTCGTGTTTGTTTTATGTCGACAACATATTTTTTTGCAGTTTATGTTTTATACTAACTGTTAAAAGGACCCATAAGAAAAGGGTACCACGAAATATTTTCTTTGCCTTTTGTAGGTGTTTCCTGGCGAGGATATAATACGTGCTTCCTGGCGAGGTTATAATACGTGGTTACCTGTCGAGGTTATAATACGTGGTTACCTGCCGAGGTTATAATACGTGGTTACCTGCCGAGGTTATAATACGTGGTTACCTGCCGAGGTTATAATACGTGGTTACCTGCCGAGGTTATAATACGTGGTTACCTGACGAGGTCATAATACGTGGTGATTTTTTTTATCACATAAAATTAACCGAAAATTGAAGCCTTAAGATCCGTTTTGGTGCAAATGTTTCGTATTGGTTTGTATATCTTTGTCTCTATTGCTTTTTGCATTTTATTTTATCCCTCAAATTTTATAAAATCAAATTGATATCGTTATTAATTTGAGGGGGAGCGTTTTAGCTCTTTTACCCATGAGTTTATGCTACCTCAATTATATGCATATTTTGAGGGGGAGCATCTCTCGAGGGGAAGCATACCGTCTTTCTTGACCCTTTTTGTTTCGACAAACGGGGGAGAGAAACCGCATATGCTCATGCTTAGCGGTTGTGTTTGTCATCATCAAAAAGGGGGAGATTGTTGGTGCAAGTGTACCACATCTCTATATATTTTATATATATTTATTTTGATGATTACAAACACACCGTATTATTATTTATCTAACAATCCTATCCAAGTGTACAGTTCTTGAAGAACACGAAGATTTTATCTGAAGAGTTCAAGACGGAAGTTTTACGTCGTCATTATTGTTTATAACTAATAATGATAAACACCCTAAAATAATATACCACTTGGATATTTCTAAAAACCCAATAAATGATTTTAATAGGGTTTATTGAGAAGATCCAGCAAGATTGGTTGCGCCCTGGAAGGTGTCTATTCTGACGCCGGTATACCGTGGAGAATGCCCGGTATACCGCGGGTACTTTGGCCGGTATACCGCGGGTGTTCAGCCGGTATACCGCGGCAGGCGTGGTGTTTGTTTCTGATTGGTTGGAAGTACTTTTTCTGACGGCGGTATACCGCGAGTCCTAGCCGGTATACCGCGGGTACGTATTCCAGAAGTCCACCTCATGTAGCCGTTGGTGTGTCAGTGTCCTTTTTACTGCACGGTATACCGCGTGCATTTGGCGGTATACCGCGAATGCCTATATCCGTTGGAGATGCTGATATATAAAGAAGCATGCTGGTGATGAAAAAAAAAACATAACAGCAACAACAAACAGCAACTCCATCAGCTCTCTCTCTCATTATTTAATATATATATTTTATAAAACCTTTTTTTATAAAATATCCAAGTGTGAGATATTATACAAGAGTGATTACCCATTGTGAGTTATACTCCTCTTGTAAGTATTTGAATAACGGGTGTGTGATCCTGTTTATCTCATAGCAGAGGCTTGAGAAACTATTACAAATTCCTTTGTATTTGGTTTGTGTTCTACCGTAAAGAATACATTTATTGGATCGTGTCGAGAAGTGTCTCGGCTGCTGGTTTATCACAGTTGGTGGTAAATCAGTAAATCTCCGTGTCAAGTATCTCTTACCTTTATCTCTTTATTTATTCCGCTGTGCTTTATTATATTTGTTTATATAAACTGCTTTGCATTTATATTTATTTATATAATCTATGTGTATTTGTTTATATTTACACTCTTCTTTATTATTTGTATACTCTGATTTATTTTTACTGTTTCCGTACTGTATTTATTTATAAAAGAATTTTTGAAAGTAAAAGATTTTAAATACAACCTTACCCCCCCTAGGTTGTCTAACATAGTTTATTTTAGTATTCATATATATACATAGAAAGAGAGGGGCTTCGTAAAATACAAACCTTGTATGTGTTGCACACCTTACAAATCACAGTGTGCATATATGAACAACCAGTGTACATATGTGAACAATATGCATATACATACGTGCATGAATATATATATATATATATATATATATATATAATAGACATACATTCATATAGGATAATACATATGTATATATGCACATTGATTTATAAGGAGTACAACAAATATATGGTTTGTTTTATATTTGTATTCTATATATATAATTCCTTAAAATCTCATAATTTTAAAATCCAAACGATTTATATGTAATAAAAGTATTTTAATGAAAAATATTATTATCTTATGAGAAAAGAGAATTAAAAAGTATAAAATTATAAAATATTTTAATAATATAATTTTAATGTTGAAAATTTTAAAATAGAAAATTAATTAAAATAATATAATTTATTTTAAAAGAAATTTTTTTAATTTCATGAAACGTAATACAAAAATGCTATTATATTGCTTTGCAGGTTAAAAACACTATTAATAAGGGCACCGCTAAATGCACCCAAAAAGTAAGTTATTAATTGCATTTAATTCTGAATCAATCGTTACTTGATTTAAATAATATATATATTATTTGACATATATTTATATTATTATTTATTTGTTTTACATATATATATATATTAGAAATATAAATATATATATATATATTGTAATATATATATATATATATACGTAATATATATATATATCTATACTACATATATAAACATATACACCTAATGTCTTAAAGACAAATTTTAAAGCACAATGTACCACACTTTAAAGCTTAAAATGTCAAAATCTCTTAATTACAAGATTTAATGCATTGAGTACAACTTGAAACACTTTTTTGCTTTTCTTCTGCATGTTCACCATACCCACCGATACGGCCATACCCTTCTCACATACCCTTCTTCTACCTCTTCACCATACCCACAGTACAACCATACCATTTTTTCTACATTTTCACGTTACCTTCGGTACTTGCACGCATATTCTTTTGCATATAAATCAAGACTTATATCCTGGCTCGATGTCCACAGAACTGTCCGCCTCTATACTGCTGGTCGCCGTCCCCTTCTACTTATCGATGGTATAATGTTTCTCACTCATTTGTTGTGTGTTGCTTTGTTTTTAATCTGGTTATCTGTTTTAAGGTTGTTGTATCTCAATACGGTTAGGGTTCTTTCCTGTTTTCAGTGATCCATGACTTCTTTTCATTGCATCTTCTTTACTCTATTCGAAATCTGATTTAGGGTTGAGTCCTCCTTCTGTGACCCTAAAAAGGTATTGTTTTGTAATTGATAAGGGAAAGATTTTCAAAGCTTTTGTTGGGAGAAGACATATCCGGCAATGGCAAAAGAGTTGCTACTACAGTTACTGTGTTGAATGCCCTTATAAACCTTTATGGTATGCATTTCTAATCTCAATCTTCCCTTTGATTCATTGAAGAATAACAGTCTGGAATTAATGTGGTCATTTCTTCTAATCTCAATCTTCCCTTTCGTGGTGGTTGTATGAAACTCAAATGACACAGTGTCGGTTATACCAGATATGCATCCACAGTGTGGTTATATAATTAAGTTAATTCTTGAACCTCGAAGAATTAGCCAAGTTTCTGTAATTCTTGAAAATTTTAATCCTTTTCATTTTTTATTTTAAATCTATGAATTGGGATGATAAACCTGTGGATTTTTTTATCTAATATTTGGTTTTTGTGTTGTATGAAATATTTGAATTAGGAGAATGAAATCAAGGGATTGTATCCAGTATTAGGGAGCAGTGGGTTTTACATCAATTTAATATTCATATGCATTTTTTCCAACAGGTAGTGTTTAGAATATTGATGGATTTCCTCCTATGGAGTTTATATATGCATATATTCTTTAAAATTTGGTTCAATGTATTGTAGGCCTTAAATGGATAGACTCAGGGAAGAAAAAATACAAAGAATCAAGGAATTTGTGACCCGCGCTTGTAACCTGGCCTTGTTCGGGCCATTGCTGAAAGGTACAAGTTTAGTCTTCAGTTATTATTTGATGTTACTATATTGATTTAATCTTGGTGAGATTTTGGTTTTAGAGTCATGCCTATAGGTAGACACAGTTTACTACTTTACTTGTAGCTCAGATCTGAGAAAAAATTAGAGAAGAACAGTGTAACAAGTCTCAGATCAATGGTCAATCTTGGGTCTGAAGTATACATACAAGCTGAAGTGTATGTATTTCGAGACTGACTTATCCAACTTGTAGATGCGTTAGAGATGCCCATATACAACTGTTGTCTCTTACTTGCATAAAAAGTGTATGATTCTTACTTGTACCCCCCCCCCTCCTCTCAGTTAAGAGCATTATTTCGATTTACATTACCGGCCTATATTATGCAACCAACATTGGTAATCTGTGGAGAGGAGGCCATAAGAAATATATTTTTATTTGAGGTGAATGGGAGGATCACTTGGTCTTAAAATTTGGCACCAAAAGTCCAAAATCATGTTTAAAACCCTTAACAGTTAACAGACATAAAACAAAACGAATGGAGTTTGGGTATTTTCGGTATCTTGCATAAAAACATTTGTCCGCTTATATGCTACCTTTATTATCAATAAACATGCATTTTATATATGATGTGCAAAAAACATTTGATGCAAACTTTAGGACACCATATGACATGTTGCATAAACCAGGTTAATGCAAATGGCACTAAAATCTCTCAATAACGCAAATTTGCTAATAGCTACAAAGGAAATTTATTGAGCGGGTACTCAAGTAGGAAAGAAAATTTACAGAGCACTAAACTCCCTCAATAACGCAGATATTGTCATGTTTCTATGCTATTTTTTCTTCTTCTTCTTCTTCTATATTTAGAGCTGCAAGTTGTTCTCTTCCTGATTAGATGTCGCAAATTCAGCTGGTATTCTTATGTGGTAAAAAGTTTTTGTTTTCTTATTTCACATCTGTACCTTTCTATGACACAGATAGAAAGGAAATTACTTAGAGTTGTTTGTAAATGAAGAGCCTCAAGACACGATCACACTAGAGGTATTTGTTTCCATCCTTGTAGGTTGTTGTCTTTTTTCTTCTTCTTTTTTGCATTTCATAAAGAGGTTGTTGGTTTTTCATCTTTACTTGAAGTTCGTTTTTGCATTCCAGGCGTATGTTTGATCTGTTGAACTTGAAAAGTAGTTTTGTTGATTTTTTTATATTTGTTTGGTCATAAAACAAACAGTAAAGTACGTACTATAAGCTAACCATTGATTTTTGTTGATCTATTTGTTATAGTGCAGATGGTTGAAAGCATATTGCTTGTACATGCTATTGACTACTTCAATATGTAATGCAGCAGCACCTGATGCTAATGCAGCCCATATGGCAACCTATTATTCCACTAATAGCGTTACTACTGATCACATTCAACAGGTGAGAACTACTTTTAAACTGTTGATCACTTTTATTTCATATAGAGACATTTCTATGATTTCAGTTTTTGATCAGTCGAGACAGTTTTGGATTTGGTTTCTGATTTGGTTTGTGTCTTGGACTCAGTTTTACATTTATTTTTCAGTTTAGATTCAAATCCTGGCTTCTGACTTGGTCCCAGTGGTTCACAATCTGCCTTTCTGCCAATTTGGAGTTCTGGATCAAAAAACTTCAATTTTTGAGGGATAAGGATGGTTGGAATATGTATGTGGTATGTTTATTGGCTTTCTTTCAGACTTGGTTTTATAATTTCTCAATTTGTTCTCAGAATTGGCTCATGTGTTATCATCAGACTTGGTCCCAAGGTTCTCAATTATTTTGGGTACCTATTGTTTCTAAATACGAATTCTGGATTGTAATGGCCAGGGGCCAAATCACTCTTGGTGTTTTGAGAGGATTATTAAAGATCAAATTTAGGTTTTAATCTAAAATTGTTGGATTGGGATGGGTGTGGTTTCAATTTGGTTCTGAAAATAGATCGGATGTTTTCCTTGTGCATTCATGGGACTGGTTTGTTATGAGCAATGTTGGACGAGGTTTTGAGGATAGAGAAAGGCAGTGAGCAACAAATTAAAGTATATATGCATGTACTGTTTTAAATGATTATATAAGCATATGATACTACATATATAAATTGTTGATATTGATGTATTTTGCGGTTCTCTTTAGGTCTGATACCAAATGTTAGGGTGAAAGGAAAACATCTCTACGAGTTGCTGACATACTTAACCTTATGCAACCTGAAGAGCGTGTCAACTGATGTAACTGTGCATTATACCAAGCCATCCGAAGCGATAATAAAAGTGTAGGGGTGGATAATAGAATGAAGCATAAAGCAGGATTAAATGTCTAGATTTTCAGCTTCATAATCGAAAAGCGTTTCGTCGCCCGCCGCATTGCGCGGGTACACAGCTAGTATATATATATATATATAGAGAGAGAGAGAGAGAGAAAGGTTCGACAAAATTGTGATATTTGATTTGAATTTTACATTTTCACCCCTATACTTATTTACTTACTTTGCTTTATACCCTTAACTTTCATAATTTAAATTTACATTTAACACATATAATCGTTTATTAACTAAAATACGTTAAAAATACGTTTTAATTTTAACAAGTTACACCATTATAATCGTCTATTCGATACGATCGAAATGAGTCTAATATTGAATTTTTTTGATTTATATATTTTAACGTATTTTAGTTAATAAACGATTATATGTGTTAAATTTAAAATTTAAATTATGAAAGTAAAAGGTATAAAGTAAAGTAATAAATAAGTATAAGGGTTGAAAGTGTAAATATCAAATTATTATGTCGGAAAAAATGAGCTACCAGGATCCAGCAAGACATAGTTCTTTTGTGGGAAAGAATTATAATGTACATCCATACGTTAATCAATTTCCAGAAATGTTTCACCGTTACATCACACATGTACATGATGTGATAGGGGATGGAAATTGTGGATTCCGAGCAATAGCTGTCTGGCTCGGTCTTCATGAAGATGCATGGTCCACAATTCGGTTTCAATTGATGGAAGAGTTAGACGCATACAAGGCAGAATACTTCGACATGTTTGGAAGTGAACATTGAAATACAACTTATAACACTTTAAACTTCTTTCGATCAGATCAAGGTGCACCATATGACCAATGGATGACAATGCCTGAAATAGGTGTCTTGATTGCTTGCAAATATAATGTGATATTACACGTTATGTCAATGACAGGCTGTTCGACGTACTTACCGCTTAGATCTACTCCGCCGGCGTGGTATCAACATGTTGTTTATACAATTGGGTATGTCAATGGTAACCATTATGTGAAACTAGTTTTAGCAGAAGGATACCCGTTTCCTACCATTACATCACATTTCTTTCGTTACAGTTATCCGTGTGCTGCTGCATGGGCTACCCCGTATACAGATCGAATACAGAAGTACAATCGTCTTTTACGTGTTAATTGTACTACAAATAATGTTATTTTAGAATAAGTAAAATGTAATAAACATTATGTTATGCTTTATTTATATGTAAAATCTCAATGTTTATTTTTTATTTTTCTAATTATTTTAGTTTATGTATGTTGATATGATAAGGATGTAACATAAAAATGAAAGAAGAAGAGATAAAGTAATTAAATAACTAATTATAATGGTATAAAATGTAATTTATGTTGAAGAGAAAAGCGAATAAAACACAACAGAATGGAGATAATAAATCGTAATTCTCATTAATCATAAGCCCTTTATATAGGGATGGTTTACAAAGAGATAATCATGAGATACCAAGTTCTAATCTAACTCTAATGTGTATATCTCTATCTCTAACTTTATCATTATCGTCTTATACTTTGACGATGGCACATTTATTCTACAACACTCCCCCTTGTGCCGAGTCAAAGGAGTGAAGGTGCACAATTGTTGCCTCGTTAAAACCTTACGCCAAAATAAAAACCCAGTGGGAAAAATAAAAATATGACGAAGGAAAGAGTACAACGCACTAGCTTATTTCCAATACATAGACTTTTACTTTAGTCTAATTCTCTCTTAGATTCGTACATTAATCATGAGAGTTAAGAAAACATGATGGTATATAAACCGTTGCCTCACTAAAACCTTACACCAAGGAACAAAACCCAATGGGAAAAATAAAACTTTGGTTGAAGGAAAGAGCACAACATACCAATATTACATATATAGTAGACTCCCTTTTTTGTCTACTACTCCCCCTGATTCGTGCATTAATCAAAGGAGGTTTAAAACATTTCCATTTTAATACTTTCTACATGTTTCCCAAATATGGTTTTACATATTGATTTGGTAAACAAACATGTCACATTTTCCTCGCATCTTATTCAATTCACTTGAATCTTGAGGATAATTGATTATATGAAAACTTAAGCAAAATATGCTTTGTGTTATAACCCTTGATATATCTTACTTTCATTTCTTCAATACATGATTTACTATTTCCATACATGCAAGTTGTATAGTGGTTAAACTCAAAATTACTAGCTCCTCTTATATGTGTAATGATAGTCCTTAACCATATACACTCTTGAATAGTCTCATGGAGAGTAAGATTGTTGATAATATAAGAAGATAGCTATTAAGGGTTTGCTTAGTTTACTTCCAAGCAATCGACATGTTTCATATGATAATTCCTTATCCAGTTTGGGAACACCCTTTATATGAGTCAAACATATACTTAATATCAGCAAATGTATACCAAGGCATTGTTTGGTGTTTTTCTATAAGGGCCAGTACTTTTGCCGCTCACAATCTAAGTAGGTATTGAAGTTTCATTATCAATCCACTTTTCTCCATAGGGAAATTATAAGCCCACGTCAATGGTGCCAAAAGATTAATTTGAAATCATTCCAATGACGTTGCGTTGGCGCTGAGCTAAATCTAGCTGACAAGTTCAGTGAGAAGTACAATATACTGTCAAGTGTATTATGTTGAGTACAATAATGCGCCTATTGTACTTAGGTATGGAATTCCAGCTCCTAACACCTCTTCGTCCTCATCCTTTAGACGAAATGGATCTTTCCTTATATCCATCACTTTGACCGATCATGGGAGTGCTAATTGGATGCGCTTTGTCCATATTAGGTCGCCTGATCATTTTCTAGACATATGCGGATCGGTGGATTAATATTCCACAAACTCGGTGTCGTAGCTCAAGTATCTAGACAAAACCAAGTTTTCCCACGATCTTTCATCTCAAATTCAGATTTCAAGTAGCTTGTGTTTTCTCTTATTTCATCAAGAGTGTCTATTATGTTTATAACATCGACATATAGAGCTACTATGAAAATCTGGGACTTGTTTTCTTATATAAATACGCAAGGGCACAGTTCATCGTTCTTATTTATCATTTCCCAATCAAGTATTCACTCAGGCGGGTATACCACATCCACATAGATTGCTTTAATCTATAAAGTGAGTGTTTCAATTTTATTGTAAACGCATTTCTTGGTTTAGAGTTACTTGATATTGGTATAATGCCATCAAGAACTTTTATATATCTCTGAATTTAGATCCCCATAGAGATATGTAGTAACTACATCATTGAGCTGCAATTTCCAGTCCTTTGGAAACTACTTGGCTAATTAATTAGCAGTACGTTCTCCATCACGAGAGAGTAAGTCTTATTGTGGTCAATCCAGTGCGTTGTGAGAAACCTTGCGCCAAAGGAGAGCCTTATGCATTAAGACTTTATTATTCTCGTTACGCTTTCTGACAAAGACTCAGTTATGTCCTACGGGCTTTACACTTGGTGGGTTAGCACTACCGAACCAAATACCCGATCCTTTGTCAAAGAATATAATTCTTTCTGGATTGTTCTTTAGGTCAATATGCTTTGTTGATATTATTCAACCGAGCGTGGTTCGATGTCGTCGTGCTCTATCGTCTTATGAGCAATAGTAAATGTGAATAAATCATCAATGAATATATATGATCTGTCCATTGACTCATATGTACTCTCATAGTTCATTTAAGATTTTATTTATCTCTAGAATCAATATTAACTTCGGAGCGTCCTCCAGTGATGATTCATGGACATAATTAGAGATAATCTCATGAGAGTTTTATGTATTGATGATAAATGGATGTGCCTCACTATTCTCTTCCTTTAGAATAGTTATTCATCGAACCGGGTAGCTTCCACCACTTCCATTTGGTAGCTACGACCTCAACCACACCTCCACTATGTGTGATTGCAACGCACTTTCCAACGGCGTTGTGCCCCTGTTGGGGACTTTTAACCTTACGGGTATATTAGCAGCTCGTATGTGTGATCTTGTCACTTTTGAAATAGTATTTAACGTATCAGGTATCGAGTCTGATTCGTTTGACTTCAACTTTCCATTGTGAAGTTTGGGGACTAAAGTGGGAACATTCCATGACAGTTCCTGTCGTTCCCTTGGAAAATACTTTTCCCTATCTCCCCCTAACGACAAGAAGACTGTCATCAGAGTGACTATCCGCAAATCATGCGATATTAGGATCACCCGTCAAAGGTTCTAAATAGCGGATAATTGTTGGAGATTCATATCCAACATATATACTCAATCGTTTTAAAGGACCCATTTTGGTGCGCTGTGGGGGCGCAATTGGCACATATACTACACAACCAAACATGCGTAAATGTTAAATATTAGGCTTATATCCAGTTACCAACTGGTATGCATAAGGTTAGTTGGTTGGTTGTGGGTCTAAAAACGAATAAGTAAAGTTGCATGTAATATTGCATAACCCCATGTAGATTTGGATAAATTGGTGCGCATAACCAATGCCCTAGCTACCATCTATATTCTTTTGATGACAACCTTTATCATTCTACGAGACCGTTTTATATATACACAAGGGGTATAGGAAACTCTACATTAACCTCTATACATATGCAATAATCATAAAATCCTTATGATGTAAATTCTCCAGCATTCTAGCTCGTGCAGACTTGATGAGAAAATCAGGGTGGTTAGTTCTTAAACGTATAACTAGTGCTAGGAGTGTAACATTTCATGTGGACCATAATACGACACGTGTTCATCATGTCAAAACCAGAACCATAAGTACTTTAATGGTCCGCATTCTGGATGTTTATGTCCATAAATATCACCTTGTATTCGTTGTAAGAATGAAATATTTTTATATTATGTCCTTAGCTTTAGGATGGTCTCATTCCTGTCTTGGCTAAGAATCAGGGTATACAAAAGTTCAAGGTATTGGAGAGGGCATATTATGATGGTGTTGTTGCTTCTTGTGCAGTAGAAGTCAACAGTTACAATTTGGTTAATTCCCTCGTTTTATCTTTCACTCGAAAGAGGATGTGTCAATGTGTATTTTCCAATACATAGATCACTATGTCATGACCATGGTGTCCCACGTGGTCATGCCGAAACATATATGTGTCATTGTCCCAAAGTTCTTTATTGGTGACAAAATATGATTTAATGACATAGATAATCCATTAATTTGATACATTAATTTCTCTAATGTATGTTTGCTTTCATATCATTAGAGTTGATGTACATATACCCATTTCCATTCTTATAATATGATTTCTCATTGATACGAATATCTTAACAAGGTTTCTATTAATATAGTGCTTTAGTGATTGATCTTGTGTCATTAAGCAACAAGTGGCAGTCCATCGTCTAAGTGTTTGGAGGAATTAAAAATTATTAATTCAATGAATAACAATCTATTTCTTATGATTGTATGATATGTCACAAAAACAATCAAGTTCTCCTCGATACATTCCTACATGGAACGAAGAACATTGAGAGTTTTGCATTTGTTCTTTTATGTGTTCATTTACACCTCTAATGGTTATAAACGCATGTGTATATATACACAAATGCAATTAACTAGTGTTTGGTATCGCGCATTGCGCGATTGCCGAAATTCATGTTGAAAAAAATGTATAAGTTAGTTTAATTGATTATTTTTATAAATTTAGGCTATGTTGCAAGGCCATAGTGAGAGTTCGAAGTTGCCGGTAGGTCAATATCCGGGGGTTGCTTTCCCTATGTTTGACGATGAAATTGAGTGTAGATGAACATTATTATTTTCAATTTAGTATATAAAGATTGTGCTGAGTCTTTTAATTAATAGGGTTATAAAACATATCAGATGTGTAATGAAAATTATTGATAACAACTATAGTGTAAATATCTGTTATATAACATATAATTAATTAAAATAAATTAATACAAAAATGACATAAGTTTGACGCCATAGTTTTCTTTTTATGTTTTCAATAATTCAATAAATTATGAAACCATAGTTAAGATTTTCATTGATACATATGTCACTTTGACATGGTTACAAAGAACTATCAGACATATTATATATTTTCACTTTTCTTGAGCATAGAAAACTTAACATCTTCATCCATCACATCATTTACAACCTTATTCTCTATACCTTGATGAAAGTAGTATCCATCTCATTAGAGTGTTGCATAACTTCATCGTTGGCATTGTGAAGTTGTATAAAGCAAGGAACTAAATTCCTTAAAATCAATTAATCTATTTTTAATCATGATTAAAAATAGTTGAAGGTGTAAAGACAAAATCTGAAGAGTATCAATCGATTAACCACTGTTTATACTTTCTTAAAACCTTGAATTCTGAAATGCAACATTTTTTTCACTAAACAACAACTTAAAAATCGAAACTAAAAACGTAGTTTGCTAGTAACAACGTCATATCAAAATAACCAATATCCAAATGTTCTATTAGCATTGTGATAAATCTTGCAGGAAAAAATTTAGAAATGAGAATTAGGGTAATAATAAATGATGATTACAAAACAAACAAAAATCAATTGAGATTGAGATTGAAATTGTAGTTGACTGAATGACTTACATTTAATAATATAAGCGTATATTGTTCATGAAACCTTCATGTTCTTGATATGTTCAACGATCTTCACGGCTTATTTAAACAATATCTCATTTGTTTTTTCTTTTGTTTGCGACACTTTCTACCAAAAAAAACAACAACAAAAAACATATAAAGTACACATAACACCATATAATTTAGCAATAAACATAAGTCCATACCTTAGATAATGAAAGAAAAGTTGTTTGACAACAAACCAAACCATTAAGTAGTCAACGGAAAAATGAAGAACCACAATGTAGAATAAATAAGAGAAAATGACTAATTAATTAACATAAAGAAGGGAAAATGAATAGTTAAGTAACATAAAGAAGAGAAAATGAATAGTTAACTAACATAAATTTCAATGTGCATGTAAAAATACAAAAAACACCCCTACCTTTAATGAAAATATCATTTACATATGAGGACATAAAAGTCTTTATCTTATTAGTATTTTAAAAAATTGAAAAAAGGGAGAAAAAAGATAAAAGAGTTTCTAGCCTTTAGAGAGTGCCACATCACTTCTTCTTGGTTTTCCTTTAATATATATATAGATTTGATAGTTAAAGTGTATTTAAATAAACTTATACTTAATCAATCTTATATATGACATAGTTAATTTGTTCCATTTTCTATTAGGAGTTTGTTCTCGACTTTTTTCATTAATTTGACCCTTTCCACAACCTTGTCCATATGGTACATATTTAGCATATGTGTGTGGATTAATATGTTCAACTCACTATCCATTGGAGTTCTTTCCACCTCCAACGCTTGCCTTATTAACCCCAAGAATTTTCTTTATCCGGGTATGTCTAGCGTTGTTAAAAAAACATTGCTACAACTCTTAACCACTTGCATTAAGTTAATGAGTTTGTTAAATGTTATATTGCAGCTTATACTGTTTCATTAGTATGATTGGTGATATAGGAAAGATGAAAAGATGTTATGATTCGCATAATCTTTTGTGAGTTCCTTGCCACAAAGATTGAGATGCATTTTGAGACATGACATTTCTTTGTCAAAATCAGTTACCTTCTTGTAATCAAGTAAGTAGGTTTCTTTCCACTGTATGATTAGTTTGAGAAGTATATGGTACTGAATATTCCCGAATTTCCTTTTTGGGACTACCCACGGTTCTTGGGGGTTTCTAGTTATTCTCTATGAAGATTGTGACTGATCTATCGTCTCAAAAGTTTTAAAATATTTACTTGTATCTTAACATCTAGTGTTTTTTTTCTTTAGGGTCAAAATGGTTCGATGACTTTTGCGTATTTTCTTGTGTTTTTTCGAACCTATCTTATGGTAATCAAGTACTTTTGATTCAAAGATGTCGTAGAGAATGGAGAACATATTGTTTTCTAAAATAGTGAATTATGGTTTATACTTATTATGTTATGCATGAAATTTCATTATCATAAAAGTATTGGATTTTATACTCTTACATTTTATTGATAATACTTCATCAATACTTCAATTTGCGAATAAGAACCACTCAATCTATTGGATCTCCAGGTAGTAGGGGAATCACGTGGATTTCTTAAGTCCCTACAAACCTTAGGGTTATTTACACCCGTTTGACAAAATCCAATTGATATATTGCGATTTATTTAATTTTGAGATAACATTGTTAATTATAGAGCTTTTGGCAAGAGGCCAAGAAGAATAAGGGTTTGGCATATGAAGCCAATTTCAATGTTTTAATATCTTAATAGTATTTTTAGAGATTTTGCCATTAGACAAATCAATATTAGTTTTGACATAAAGTCAAATTCAAACTTATAACATCTTATTGGTATTTATGGATCTTTTGGTAAAAGACCAAATATTAGGGGGTTGGAAGTGTAACATCCAAAAGTTATTTATAAGATTGGAATTAATGAGTAGGAACTCATGATCAAGATAAACATTTGATTAATATTTTAACATTTTCATGTTATTTTTAGAGTTTTTGGTAAAATACCAAAATATTTAGGGGTTAGAAGTGTAACTTCCAAAAATGAATTAAGATTGAAAATAATGAGTAGGAACTCATAATCAAGATAAATATTTTAATATTTTCATGCTAGAGCTTTTAGCAATATACTAAAAATTATGGAAGTTGAAGTGTAACTTTCAAAATTTAATTATAAATATATAAATTATAATTAAGATAAACATTTAAATATTAACATAAACAAATAATAAATAGATATAAATAAATGCTATTATAAACTAAGTATAAGCATATAAACATACAAATATTTAAGTGGATAAGCATATAAGCATATAAATATTTAGATTAACATTTAAATTAATCATATTGATACGAACATTGTAATCTAATTTGATAAGCATTAATAAATAACAATAATAATAGTTCAAAACGATAAATATTATCATATAAATAAAAGTTATCATACCCAAATAATTTTAAAACATGTTGAATCAACTTAAACTAATAATATAACAATCTAATAATATGATAAATATTTTATAAATAAGAAGAACCCAATCAATAAATATGATGAATTACATATGCCGGTCCAAAAAAAAAACACTTTGGTTTCAGAATACAATTTTTTTTTCTTAACCAATTATTTACAACAATTTTAAACCTACATAATCCTAAGATGGTCTAAAATTAATAATAACCAATATAAAATAATAGTAAGTCCATTATTATCAAAGCCTATATTATAATTAATAAAAAAATATAATATGGTTTCAAATTGTTGTTTATATTTTACGGTTGTTAAATTCAATAATAAATATTTTTTAAGTATTGATTTCAGTCATCATAAAATATTAAGAAAACAAAAAATAAATAAATTAAGACACATAATCAATTAATTATGAAGCTCTAACGGAGCACCAAAGCAAGAACCAATTTTCCTATTATTACTATTATAATTATTATTTTAGCCAGGTTGTGGTTGCTTCTATAATTTTACATGTAAACATGAACATAAACAATTCTAGTTTTTTCATATAGTTGGAAAAGCAACATACTCATTAAAAACAAGTTTTTATGCTACACAGTTGTAAAAAAAATAGCATGTGATCGTTTTTCAACTTGAAACCGTATAACAATGTTTGATGTAATATTAAATTTAACAAGTAGCAGTGAAGAAAAAAACTTACTTGAATTGATCGATAAAGTTGAGAACAAAAAGAACCTGGACTTGAGCGGTCGATGCTCAACATTGATTGAGCTTACGTGCTGATAACGTGTTGAAGAGAAAAGCGAATAAAACACAACAGAATGGAGAGAATGAATCGTAATTCTCATTAATCATAAGCCCTTTATATAGGGATGGTTTACAAAGAGATAATCATGAGATACCAAGTTCTAATCTAACTCTAATGTGTATATCTCTATCTCTAACTTTATCATTATCGTCTTATACTTTGACGATGGCACATTTATCCTACAACAATTTAAAAATAAAAAACAATTTTTAAAAGAGTATATTAGATAAATATAGATAAGAACGTAAAATGTAAAAAAAAGAATAACTATATATATATATTTCTAATATATATATTTATATATATATATATAACAAAATAATAATAATAATAATAATAATAATATATATATATATATATTTAAACAAAAAGAATAACAATATATATATATACATATAAATAAATAATATATATTATTATATTATATATATATTATTATATTAAATCAAAAATTATTGACACGGAATAATATGCATTCAACACACTCTTTTTAGGTGCATTTAGCAAATCAAATGGTGCAAATAGCCTCCCCTTACTAAACACTTGAATTTTGGAAGGAAAAATAAAACCTTGGTAATGACAATATTGCCCTTACTCTGACGTTGTCCCAAAAAACCTCCCGCAGACAACACGACAGGACCGTACACGCAAATACCGAAACTACCCTCATGAAAAACATTTGAAATTATTTTGGGGGAGAAAAAAAAAAGGAAAAGGAAAAAGAAAAAGAAATAAACAACGGGCAAAAAACGGATGAGAAAGCATTACCTGTGGGCTACCCCACGCGTTTAAAAAATCTCCCTTTTCCCACTTCAAAATATTTCTTTCTTTTTTTCCGGCATTGTGCCGGAACCCCTTTATGCAAATAATAAAAGTAAATTACCTCTTTGGGTCCATGTGGATTATATCTTGGGCAGTGCTAATGACACCCTAAAAGTGAAGTGTTGAATGCAATTATTTTTTATCCAATCATTTTTGTATATATATATAGATTATATATATTATTGCAATCATTATACTATTATATATATATTATTTGACATATATATATATATATTACTTATATATATATTGTTATTTTTTTTGTTATATATATTAGAAATATATATATATATAGTTATTCTTTTTTGCTTTATATATATATATATATATATATATATATATATATTTCTTTTTTATAAAGTATACCACTGTATTCGTCTCGTCAATACCTTCGAAATGAGTCAAATATGATTAAATCAAAAAATATTCAATATTGAGCTCATTTCGAAGGTATTGACGAGACGAATAGAATGATATATAATTTGTAATAAAAAATGTATTTTTAATATATTTTAGTTTATATACGATTATTTATGTTAATATGATAAGGGTATAAAATGAAAAATGATAAAGTAAGAGATTAAAAGTAATTTAATAACTAATTACAGGGACCAAAAATGTAAATATATAATATGTTCTATAAAATGGTGATGGGTACGCAATATGGGATATTCACTTGGTTTCGTTATTGTTATTAAAAGAAGCAAAAATGATAAAGTAGAATTTCAATGTGATTGTGGTGGTACACACTTGCCGCTTAGGTCCACTCCGTCAGCGTGGTATCAACATGTTGCTTTTATAATTGGGTACGTTAATGGTAACCATTATGTGAAATTAGATATGGCAAAAGGATACTCGTTCCCTACTATTGTACCACATTTTTTCCACTACAGTTATCTGTGTGCTGCAGGATGGGCTACCCCGTATTCAGATCGAATACAGAAGTACGAGCGACTTTTACGTGTTAATTGTACTACGGATAATGTTATTTTAGAATAATCGAATGTAATATAGATTATTTTATGTTCTATTTATATGTTAAATCGCAATGTTTATGTTTTATTTTTATAATTATATAATTATAAAAAATTAGTAATATTTATATTTTTAAATATTTATTTATTTTTAAATAAAACCAAAAAGAAAAAGAAAAAAACATTTTTAAATTATATAATACAAATAAATAAATAAAATAGAAAAAGAAAAGACAACAAAAAGACAAAAAACAAAAAAAAACAAAAAAAAAGTAATCATGATTTTAATCATTGGGGTGCAATTAGCCTCCCCTTCTTTTATCCACGCTGATCCTAAAAATGAAATAAGTACGCGAATGGGTTCCGTGGTAATCAAAACCGCTAGATTTTGGTCTCTCTCTAAGAGCATCTTAAATGGTCATTTGAAAATGACTTGAAAATAACTTGAAGAAGAGTTGACCATTAGAGTGATGACTTGAAGATGAGTTTACTAATCAAAGACTTGGTCTTTCTCTAGTGTTTGAAAAAGGGCATTGCTAATTGCACAAAAAAAAGGTGTTGAATGCATATTTTTCCCCACCAACCATTTTTGATTTAAATATATAATATATATATATATATATATTATTTGATATATATATATATATATTATTTATTTGTTTTATATGTATATATATATATATATATATTGTTATTCTTTTTGTTTAAATATATATATATATATATATATTATTTTTTTGTTATATATATATATATATAGTTATTCTTTTTTGTTTTATATATATATATATGTTTATATTTTTTTATAAATTATATTGTTTTTATAATAAGGTACATAGCCCGTGACTTTTTCTATAATAATTTACGTGACTTTTTCCATAATAATTTACCCGCTTTATAGACCCTAGCTCTTTTCGACAAAATTGTGATAATAATTTGATATTTACACTTTCAACCCCTATACTTATTTATTTACTTTACTTTATACCTTTTACTTTCATAATTTAAATTTTACATTTAACACATATAATCGTTTATTAACTAAAATACGTTAAAAAAATACGTTTTAATTTTAACAAGTTACACAATTATAATCGTCTCTTCGATACGGTCGAAATGAGCCTAATATTGAATTTTTTTATTTATATATTTTAATATATATCATATACACTACATAAAAAATATTTTTTATATTTAAAATATATAAATCAAACGTATCGAAGAGACGATTATAATGATGTAACTTTTTTTCAGCTGTTCTTGGTTATCTGAATGACACATGGTTGACATCATACAAGGAAATGTTTGTGTCTGCTTGGACTGACAAATTTCTCTACTTTGGAAATCAAACAAGTAACAGAGCGGAGAGTCAACATTCCAAGTTGAAAACTTACTTGGATTCTACACAATCAAGTCTACCGACATTTATGAGTAAGATACATAAACTCGTTCAGTCTCAAGATACAGAAATTAAAGCTAGTATTCAGGAGAGCAGAAGTGTCACAAAACATCTTCATCGTATACCACTCTTCCAACAGTTGTGTGGTTTCGTTTCACTTCATGCACTAGACATAATATTCAAAGAATATCAACATGCTCAATCTGTTGGCTTATTCTCTAGATATTGTAATTGTCTGCTACGTACAAGTTATGGGTTACCGTGTGCGCATGAACAAATGTCATATTTGAACAAAGGTCATTATATCCCAATTGATTCGATTGATGTATTTTGGAGGAAGCTTGATTTATCATCGTGCTAATCCTTACAAGATGATGATATTGGTTGTGAAGATGAAGTCAAAAAGTTTACCGAAGAATTTTAAAAACAATCGAGATCTGGTAAGTTTAGTTTTCTGAGGAAGATAAAAGAGATAGCGAACGCTTCAAAAACATGGGTTCGAGAACCTGCTGTTAACAAGACTACTCGTGGACGTCCCTCGTTAAAGGATAAACTTTCCAGAAAACCTCATGTTGACCCGTCTTTTACAGCTCATGTTGAACCGTCTTTTACAGCTCATGGTGAACCGTCTTTTACGACTCAAGGACCCCTTAGACGTAGTTATTCGAACGCATCAACATTTGTTGACTTGGATAAAATGAGCTACCAGGATCCAGCAAGACATAGTTCTTTTGTGGGAAATAACTATAATGTACATCCATACGTTAATCAATTTCCATAAATGTTTCACCGTTACATCACACATGTACATGATGTGATAGGGGATGGAAATTGTGGATTTCGAGCAATAGCTGCCTGGCTCGGTCTTCATGAAGATGCATGGCCCACAATTCGGTTTCAATTGATGGAAGAGTTAGATGCATACAAGACAGAATACCTCGACATGTTTGGAAGTGAACATTGGAATACAACTTATAACACTTTAAACTTCTTTCGATCAGATCAAGGTGCACCATATGACCACTGGATGTCAATGCCTGAAATACCCGTCTTGATTGCTTGCAAATATAATGTGATATTACACATTATGTCAATGGCAGGCTGTTCGACGTACTTACCGCTTAGATCTACTCCGCCGGCGTGGTATCAACATGTTGTTTATACAATTGGGTATGTCAATGGTAACCATTATGTGAAACTAGTTTTAGCAGAAGGATACCCGTTTCCTACCATTACATCACATTTCTTCCGTTACAGTTATTCGTGTGCTGCTGCATGGGCTACCCCGTATACAGATCGAATACAGAAGTACAATCGTCTTTTACGTGTTAATTGTACTACAGATAATGTTATTTTAGAATAAGTAAAAATGTAATAAACATTATGTTATGCTTTATTTATATGTAAAATCTCAATGTTTATTTTTTATTTTTCTAATTATATAATTATTCAAAAAATATAATATATAAAAAAAGAATAACTATATATATATAACAAAAAAATAATATATATATATCAAATAATATATATATATATATATATATATATATATATTATATATATTATATTTATATATTTAAATAAAAAATGATTGGTGCGGAAAAATATGCATTCAACACCCCATTTTTTGGGTGTATTTAGCACTTTTTAGGGTGCATTTAGAGCATCTCCAACAGCTTCCCCATTTTAGCAAAAATGGGAAATATGGGGATTTTAACCCTAAAACAAGCTACAACAGCTTCCCCATCTCAATCCTCAAAATGGGGATTTTATGAGATTCCCTAAAATTTTCTCTATATTTGGAGAATACCCCAAAATCCCCATTTTACTGTAGCTGTGAGAGAGACCCAATATTTTATTAATTTTCTTTTAAAAATTTATTGGAGGTAATAATGTTTTGAATATTTTAATAATATATTTAATGTTGAATTCTCTAAAATGGGGAATCTGTTGGAGATTGATGTAATTTTTTTTGGGGATTTTGACTTTTGCTTCCCCATTTTGGAAATTTTTTGGGGAAGCTGTTGGAAGCCTCCCCTTGAAAAATTGTTTGTGAGAGGCAAGAGAAAGAGAGAGTACATTATGGTGGGACCATTATAGCTTTTATATTTTTTTATTACTTTCAAGTCTTTAATTTTTATTTGACCATTGTGGATGCCCTAACAAAATCAGTTAATCATGTTAACTCAAATGGGGTATTTTGGTCATTTCTCGTTATTTTATTTCTTTCTTAATAAAAAATAATAAAATAAAATATTTTAATATTATTTTATTTTATATATTAATATATATATATATATATATATATATATATATATATATATATATATATGACGGTAATCAAATGAAAACCGTAAAAAGGTTGAGAACCGTGAAAACTGATCTAAACCATTATATGATTTAATCTATTACGGCTTAGATTGGTTTTCACGGTTCTCAAACTTTTAATTATAACCATGTGATCAAAAAATTTATTATACCCATGGGATCAAAACCAAATTATGGCTTAGATCAGTTCTCAATCTTTTTTTGGTTCTCACATGATTTAACCCATATATATATATATAGAGAGAGAGAGAGAGAGAGAGAGAGAAAAATGTTCAAACGAGAACGCTAACTATTTACGAGAAGCACGAGAACGGCCGCCCATGTACAAAATCACATGTGATTCACATACAAAATCATATGTGATTAAAATTCTGGACACGCGCGGTTTGGGCCGCGACTTGCAAGTCGCGTGGCAAGCCGTGCAGATCACATGTGATTTTGTACACTGAATCACATATGATTTTATACATGGGTGGCCGTTCTCGTGCTTCTCGTAAATAGTTAGCGTTCTCGTTTGAACCCACCTATATATATATATATATATGTGCGTACACGTTTTCGTGAGCTTCTTCTCCATCGAACACCACTGTCCCTCCCCTACCATCTCCGGCGACAACTTAAAAGCAAAATAAGCTTATAATCCAATCGATTTTGAGTTGGTTGTCATCGATCATCGTGGAGAAGCTCTGCCATGGATGCCTCTCACGAGAAACACCAACCACCATCCCAATCACTGTTGAAGATCCCGCCATGATTTCTGCTACGAAAACCAGGAACCGTTGCTCAAGATTCTGATCTCCAGGCTGCATTAGAGTAACCAGGCTTCCCATTATACAGACCCCTTGTTGATCTCCACCGTTGAGCCACTTCCACCACCCCCTGCTACAGATCGGCCACCACCAATAGCTCCATAGCAGTGACGGACCCAGGAAAATTTTCAAACAGTGGCACCATTTAACTATAAGAAACAAACGTAGAAATATTTTTTACAAAATCAATGTTGGTCTGGTGGTTAGTGCCTTGCTTTTCAAACTTTAGGTCTCAAGTTCGAGTCCCATTATAACTATTTTTTTAAAAACATAGTAAAATATGAAATGAAAAACTAAAAACTATAAAAATGTCTCTAACAAGACTTGAACCCGGGTCTTGAGTAGAATAAAAGTCTTCCAAACCAACTTTACTAAAGGAAACTTGTGCCTTTATTGTAGTTTCAAAATAAATATGGTGGCACAAATCAAATTGATACGGTTGCACCTTTCACGAACCTAGTTTTTTTTACCTTACGACGGAGAAACAATACGGTGGCACGTGCCACCGTATGCTCTTACCTAGGTCCGCCCATGCTCCATAGCCACCAGTATTTGTATTGTAGCCATCATTAGTACCATAATAGGTTGTAGGTTGAAGATGAAGCTGAGAGATATAACAGAGGGATGAATGAGACTGTGTTAACCAGAGGGGAGGTGCCAATGGTGAGGGAGACGATGACGGAGATGACGGATCTGGGCGGTAAATGGTGGTGGGTTTGCGGTGCTGGGTGTCTATGGGTGTTTCAAGGTTAAGAACCGGATAAGTTTGAAGAGGCGACTCCCACCAAGAATTAGGGTAGGGCAAGGGTTAATCCGTTATCTAATTCATTTAAAATAGCGAGTAACGAAACGGGTAATTATCCATTTCATAAAACTCTTATCCATATCCTACCTTACCCATTAAAAATACCGGGTAACGAAACGGGCAATGGACAAATGGTAAAACAAAATTTTGATTTAAACAATAACTGATATCGTTAAATCTCAAATATATAAGTAAAACATAAACACATAAATATAGTTACTGTTTTATATCTAATATGCATGCTAAACATTTTATTATTTTCAAAGAATAATCATAGTATAATATTAAACAAGACTAACACTTTTCATTGTATTTATTTTCTTGTTCCCGTCTTGTTTCTCGTTTAATCATCATGAAATCGTTTACTCGATAAATATAAAAAATAAATTAAAGTACATATTAATATACGACAACATTATAAAGAATATTAATAATATATAATTATGTATATATATACACACTAAGACTTGAGATCATGTGAGACCATGCTATTTCCGTGAGACCAAAAAATTAACATTAAACCTTCACAGCAAAAGACTGTGAAGGTACTGTGATGGTAAACCTTCACAGTGTTTTTGCTGTGAAGGTTCGTTGTTTTTCTTACATTCACAATGAATCAATGTGAATGTTTAGTGTTAATTTTGTGGTCTCACGATTTCACGAAAACATGTTGGTCTCACGTGAACCCATCCTTATACACTAATATTTAATTATATATGTGTATATATATATAGAGGGAGACTAATTTGAAACCCATGAAAAGGTTGAAACCAATGCAACCCATGATCTCACCATTGATCAGTTAGTTAATATATGATTATTATATTAATGCGATAGGAGTGTAAAACGAAAATTGAAAAAGTCAGAAATGTACCATAAATTAAATAATTATCTATAAGGGTATGAATTGTAAATATTAAAAATATTTTTATGTAGTATATATGATAGGGAAATTAATTAAAATACCCTAAGTCAAACCAAGTGTTACCAAAATACCACAAATCTCTCTCACTTTGCAAAAATACCCTTTTTCCGCGATGGGAGCCCGCGATCGCGGGCCAGGGACCATTTCTGACACTTTTTTAAACTTGCAGGGACCATTTTTGAAAAATGGTGTCCCGCGATCGCGAAGGAATCCCGCGATGGGATGTTTTTTATGACTTTTCAATTGCAAGGGACCATTTTTGAAAAATTTCAGGGACCATTTTTGAAAATTTCAACAGCGTTTGACCATTTTTGACCACTGTTCACCCGCGTTCGTCAAATTTGATGAATTTAAATTGGAATGTTACACTTTTAACCCCTATACTTATTTACTAAATTTACTTTATACCTTTTACTTTCATTATTTTAATTTTACATTTAACATATATAATCGTTTATTAACTAAAATACGTTAAAAAAATACGTTTTAATTTTAACAAATTACACTATTATAATCGTCTCTTCGATACGTTCGAAATGAGCTCAATCTTGAATTTTTTTGGATTTATATATTTTAATATATATCATATACAGTTATACACTACATAAAAAAATATTTTTTATATTTAAAATTCATACCCTTATAGTTAATTATTTAATTTATGGTACATCTCTTATTTTTTTTCAATTTTGTTTTACACTCCTATTGCATTAACATAATAATCATATATTAACTAATTCATTAAATCGTTTTAAATTATTATTATTTGAATGTGTTTATAGATATCGTGAATGGAAATAGGAGAAGGTTTCACGAGAAGGATATTAAATGGGGTTTTGACAAGTTGGTATCACTGGACTCATTTAAGAATTGTGAAAATGGGCATTTGGCGAATGTTGATTCATGTGTGTTTGGAGCTGAAGTATTTGCAGTTACAGATTATGCACAAAATGATCGATGTATTTCCAACGTAACTTAGATTAAAATTATCTCATTCAGTTTAGTCCCGTCCCGTCCCATCCAGTTCAGTCCCGTCCAGTTCCGTCCCGTCCCATCTAGTATGCGTACCAAACGCTACCTAAGAGTACCGTAAATTAAATAATTAACTATAAAGGTATAAATTGTAAATATTAAAAATATTTTGATGTAGTGTATATGATATATATTAAAATATATAAATCAAAAAAATTCAAGATTTGGCTCATTTCGAACGTATCGAAGAGACGATTATAATGGTGTAACTTGTTAAAATTAAAACGTATTTTTTAACGTATTTTTGTTGATAAACGATTATATGTGTTAAATGTAAAATTAAATTATGAAACTAAAAGGTATAAAGTAAATTTAGTAAATAAGTATAGGGGTTGAAAGTGTAACATTTCAATTCGAAATTGTGATTTTCACAATTCTTAAATGAGTCCAGTGATACCAACTTGTCAAAACCCCATTTAATATCCTTCTCGTGAAACCTTCTCCTATTGCCATTCATGATATCTATAAACACATTCAAATAATAATAATCTAAAACGATTTAATGAATTAGTTAATATATGATTATTATGTTAATGCGATAGGAGTGTAAAAAAAAATTGAAAAAAAAATAAGAGATGTACCATAAATTAAATAATTAACTATAAGGGTATGAATTTTAAATATAAAAAATATTTTTTTATGTAGTGTATAACTGTATATGATATATATTAAAATATATAAATCCAAAAAAATCAAGATTGGGCTCATTTCGAACGTATCGAAGAGACGATTATAATGGTGTAATTTGTTAAAATTAAAACGTATTTTTTTAACGTATTTTAGTTAATAAATGATTATATGTGTTAAATGTAAAATTAAAATAATGAAACTAAAAGGTATAAAGTAAATTTAGTAAATAAGTATAGGGGTTGAAAGTGTAACATTCCAATTTAAATTCATCAAATTTGACGAACACGGGTGACCAGTGGTCAAAAATGGTCCCTGAAAATTTTCAAAAATGGTCCCTTGCAATTGAAAAGTCACAAAAAACATCCCATCGCGGGACACCATTTTTCAAAAATGGTCCCTGCAAGTTTAAAAAAGGTGTCAGAAATGGTCCCTGGCCCGCGATCGCGGGCTCCCATCGCGGAAAAAAAGGGGTATTTTTGCAAAGTGGGAGAGATTTGTGGTATTTTGGTAACACTTGGTCAAACTTAGGGTATTTTAATTAATTTCCCTATATGATATATAATAAAATAAATCCAAAAATATTTAATATTGAGTTCATTTTGAAGGTATCGAAGAGACGAGTACAATGGTGTAACTTGTTAAAATTAAAACGTATTTTTTTAACGTATTTTAGTTAATAATACGATTATATGTGTTAATATGATGAAGATGTAAAATTAAAATTAAGAAAGTAAAAGGTATAAAGTAAAGTAAGTAAATAAGTATAGGGGTTGAAAGTGTAAAATTGAATTATAAATCACAAATTTTGGGTGTGCCGCGGGACTCATCCCGCCATAGCGGGATCAAAATTTTCAAAAAATACCCGCGATTGCGGACCCTATAGCGGAAAAAATAGGTATTTTTGCAAAATTGAAAAAAATGAGTATTTTGGTAAGTCAAAGTCAACAAATAGGTATTTTAATTAAATTTCCTAATAATTTTATTTACTAAAAAGCAACCCACACAAAAAATATGTTTCATAAATAGTTGAAATTATATTGTTGCTGAGTATTTAAAAAAAGTTTATATTATGTTGTAACGAATAAAATATAATTTATATCGTCGATGGATGGAGTATTAAAAGGTAAGAAATGAAAATAATAATAAAATGTATGATTTAATTTCATATGATATAATGAGTACATTATCTCAAACTCATTAATTTATATTATTTGACCAAATTAGAGGAAATGATAATTTTACTCTCGCTTAGTCCATCTCTCGATGTTGAATGAGTGCCTTTAGGAATAAAAAATAAAATAAAATGCAAATCATAGGGACAATAAACGTAATTATGAAATTATAAGGACGAAAACCAAAATATTTGACAAACTATAAGGACGAAAATACGAGAGAAATGGTTAAAAACTAATTTAAAAATGTGAATTGGTTATTTGAGTCAATTTACTTAATTAAAATGAGATAAATCATTTTATAAAAGTTAAAAATAATGAGATAATTTTAGGTGCGGAAGCGCCGAATGTGGGGAGTGAGTGACGGAGGGATAGAGTACCAGGGATGTACATGTGTCAAATAAGAAGAGTCGTTGCTCTTTTTTTCGCATCCAATAAAATCCAAAGGCCGTTATGCCCACGCGCGTGGGTGTCCACCGCCTTCTACGTTTTCCTCTCTACAAAATCATTTTTAATGGAGTCATTAAATTTTACACTAAATATTAAATTTGATGTAAATGACACTATTTATATTTATATAATGGAGTCTTTGACTTTTATACTAAATTTAGTGTAATGAATAGTATTACGCTATACTTTTTACACTACTTTTCACATCATTTTTAAAAAAAATAGTATTACTCATTGAAGAATAACACTAAAATTTACACTATTTTTAAAATTTGGTGTAAAATTTACTGTGACCCATTAGAGATGTCCCAAACAACATCGGATAGAATAAAATAAAACAAAATAATTGTTCATTTTTGATAAGATAAAATTAGATGTGGTAATTTATCTCTAATGAATTGTTAATATAAATGTGATTAGTTTATGTATTGAATTTACATAAATTACAATAAATAAAAAATGATTTTTTTTTATAATATCTTTTTATGCAAATGAAAATGAAAATCCAAGAGTAGGAGAATCAGGAATGGGTTTGTTTTGGCAACTTGTGCTAGCTGGTTTTCCTTAACGTATTGGACTCGTGTTACTTTTTATGGTGCCAAAAGACCAATCTCTTCCTTATAAAAATATCCATATTTGTTATTAGAAAAAGGTTGATATTTTAATTTTAAAACAAAATTCAATAATATATATAGGGGACTTTAATTTTCGAACCCATAAAATTCAATAATGTATCGCTGACTCTTGCTCAACCATGCTTTTCAAATAGTATGCATCAAGTAATGAATCATATTATACAACAACGTACCTACATGGTAGCATACGGTGGAAAAAAGATCGTTTAAAAACGATGTCATTATAATGTTTTGTCGTGTGTCCCTTTATTTTTTATTTTATTTTTCTGATCTGCCTCTGCATAGATGCCGGAGAAAGACATGGGATTGCCTTCTTATATTCCGTTGGTTTACACTGTTTAATCATCGATATTTGATGAACGTGATAAAAAGCATCCGATGCAAAACGTCTCTATTTGAAATATTCAGCCAATCCTCAATATCAAAATGTAGTTATATAGTTTTGTTGTAATGGATTAAGGATACAAATTATCCAAGGAAGTTCATGATCACCAAATGCAGCACCAAATTGCACAGAACAAAATCCGCAAAAGCACGCTCAGGAGGTAAATCCTGCAACAAAATCGATGACTATGAGCAAATATCACGTGTTACCAAATTTCCTATTAAGTCCTGTATGGATAAATCTGGCTTTCCTTGTCTGACCCGATAAAAATATATTGTTGTTTACCTTTTTACCTGAATCAACTATCTGAATGGCATAAATGACCTATCTACCCCTCAAACAAAAATGTGATGTTTACTGTTCTTGCAGAAGCCATGTTTTCAATTATAACTTGTGCGAATATACACACCAATTTAGAAATCAAAATTGACATCAAAATCAAAATCAAAATCAAAATCAACCCAAGAAGATTAGACCATGGAAATCGAAGAAGAACCCGTTTGAACCAATTTTTTTATTATCAAATCAGTTTAATCAAAATTAAAATCAACCCAAGAAGATTAGACCATGGAAATCGAAGAAGAACCTTGTTGTACCCTAAAATCGAAGAAGAAAACAGAAAACCATGAAAATCAAAGAAGAAGAACCTGGTTGTACCCTAAAATCGAAGAAGAAGAAGACAGAAACCATGAGAATCGAAGAAGAAGAAGAAGAAGATCAGAAAACTATGGACATCGAAGAAAAAGAAAAAGAACATAAAACCATGGACGACGGCGACAGTGGACAACGACGGCGCGAGCAGACGACGATGAGCAGACGACGGCGCTGGATGGCGACCAGTGGCTTCTTGTAGCTAGGGTTTGAAATGAAGGAAGGAGACGTGAAAGGGTGTTTTTTTCTTTAAAGAGCTGTTCTTTTTTTAGGAGGGGTATTTTTGTCAAAGTTTTAGCTTAATGGGGACAAGAGCTCTCAACCTTCTGTGCGAATAAGCCCTTATATGAGTGATTAAGTCGCAAGTAAACAGCATACAATGGCTGAGCGAATAAGCCATTTCAGCCATTAAGCTGATTATGTCGTTAGTAAACACAATCATCTACGCTGGACAGAGAAAAGCCTAATGCTAGTGTAACCTACGATAGTCATAAGGGTTTAGGGTTCAAGCGAGCCAAAGAGGAACGAGAAACATACCTTGAATTCCTTGTTTTCTTTGTTTACTTGGATACGAAGACAAACTGTGGCAAAAAAAAGATAAAAGAAATGATTTTTTTAGTAACCCAAATTGAAACGAAAGTTGGCCATGTATAATGTTTTTAACACAAATAAGCTTACCAGCAAGAACGGCTGTCCCTACACAAGAAAGTACACCCGAGAGGAAAGAGTTGAACGGAAAGGAGCCAACAATCGCCATGTAACCCACCTGGTAATAAGCAAAACATGAGCAACCCCTCACATGATTTCAAATACCAAATCAAGATTAAAAGTAAATGATGATGTTTCTTGGTTTGTTTTTCTTTTTCTAATTTACGGATCAAGAAGCATAGTATGCATGAATATCCCTCCTCTTTGTGGCCAGCAAGTAGGCATTATGTCTTATGTGGGAGTTGAACACACAATCAAAAGGCATTGTTGTTAGATACACCCACATTTCTTGAAAATAGAGGAATTGAAGCAAGATCCTTAGGGGTGTTTGCGGAAAATATAGGCAAAATATTGCATCGAGTCATCAAGTGTTTTCATGAAATCATACTTCATGAATTAATTTACGTTATGCTTGAACTATAGTCTATAATGACTACTCTGAAGAGATTATTTAATTGTGGTAATTGACACCTTTGATTCAAATTCCAACTAGTCCATTTCATCGGCACATTGGGTGCATCTTTCCCCAATAACGATAAGATCTTGGCAGAACAGGGTTTACACAAAACAAACTCTGCATAAGGCAAGGAAAGATTAAAATGCCTCTAAAGGTTTGATAGCACCCAGTGGGATCTATGCTTTAAAGCGGAACGAGACACCAAATTCAAGTGGATTAAACCTATGTCTAAACACAATAAACTTCATTTGATATTTGGTGAAATCACAGTGTCCAAAATAAACTGATGCAGAATAGAAAATGGCAGATTGTAATTCAATGCTAACAGATAAGAATTGATGGAAGGATTGATTGAATTGCACGAAAATGGAAATAACGATTACTGATAATCCAGGGAGACTCCCTCTCTCAAAGCTATCTAGCTAAGAGCCAAACTGAATATTGCTTATTCATCTCGATGCCTACTCACGCACCTATTCCCTCCCTTTTATTTCCATTCTCTCTCTTCCAACAGAATTGCTTAGCCACTTTTCTCATTTACCCTCTTGCCCCTTCTAGAATATACTTGGAATACCTTTGGGCTTGGGGTGTGTTGGGCTAAAATGTTAGGATTCCCATCATTACTTCCCCCTTCCGAAAAAGTCTTGTCCTCAAGACTTACTTCAGGAAATTGACTTTGAATATCTACCGCATTTTCCCAAGTAGCTTCTTCGATTGGACCATCCTTCCATTGAATCAACCACTGCTGGACCTGCTCATTATGCTCCGTAATGGAGCGAGAAGCTAAGATTGCTGCAGGAACTATTTTATCATTTATTCCTAGTTCCAATTCGGGGGGTAAATAAGTCTCGGTAGAAGCTTGAACCGCTTTCTTCAACAAAGACACATGAAAGACGGGATGAATTTTAGACGAAGGTGGTAATTCCAATTTGTAAGCCACCGGTCCAATCCTTTCAAGTACCTTAAATGGGCCAAAAAACTTTGCTGCCAGTTTTTGGTGAATGCGTTGAGTCACCGACATCTGTCTGTACGGTTTCAACTTGACATAAACCCACTCTCCCATCATAAATGACACATCCCTTCTCTTCTTGTCCGCTTGATCTTTCATCACTGATTGAGCATTGGACAAATGTTGTTTTAGTTGTTTCAAGGCTTCATCACGATCTTGAAGCTCTTGTCCAACTGCTTGAACTCTAATTTCTCCCGGAACAAACTGAAAAACTGTGGGTGGTTTGCGGCCATATACTACCTCAAAAGGAGACTTCCCAGTTGACCCGTGAAAGGTCGAATTATACCAAAATTCTGCCTATGGGATCCACAACGACCAAGAACGTGGTTGATCAACAGCGAAACACCTAAGATACGTCTCCAAACAACAGTTGATGACTTCCGTTTGTCCATCCGATTCCGGGTGATACACGGAACTCATGTGCAACTTAGTCCCTTGTGATCGAAAGATCTCTTGCCAAACACACTAAGGAACAAAGGGTCCCGATCGTTTACGATTGATTTTGGAATACCATGATGCTGAATTACCTCACGCACGAATATTTCAGCCATTGATTTAGCCGTGTACAGATGTTTCAGTAATAAAAAGTGGCTATATTTTGACAGCCTATAGACTACCACCAAGATAGCGACATAGCGTCAAAACCCCGAGACTTAGGTAAACCCACGATGAAATCCATCGAAATGTCTTCCCAAATTGCATTGGGAATGGATAAAGGTTGAAGAAGACCTCCTGGAGAGGTTGAACTTGCTTTACAACGTTGGCATACTTCACAATTTTTAACAAAGTTTTGAACCGCAGCCACCATACCCGGCCAATAAATATTGGCGGCTAAACGCCGATAAGTGCGGTAATATCCCGAATGGCCCCCCGAAGCGGATTGGTGAAACTCCTTTAACAACATGGGAATGAACCGTGAGTTACGAGAGATCACCAAACGGTCCTTGTAGTAAAGGGCACCCTGACGAACCGAAAAACCCGGATGTCGCGAATGATCAGCCTCCCATTCCATAATCATTTTCTGAATTCCCGTATCCGCACGAACTTCGTCCAACAATTGTGCTCCTTGTAACCAGATTGGTGTTGACACCACAGTGTTAAGTTCACCGTCCGAGGCTCGACGGGATAAGGCATCAGCCGCACGATTTTCGCGACCCGGTTTATAGCAAATGTCAAAATCATACCCCAACAACTTAGCCACCCAATTTTGCTTATCCGGGGTTGTTATTCTTTGTTGTAAAAGGAACTTGAGGCTCTTTTGATCGGTGTACACCACAAACCGCGTTCCCAACAAGTAGGACCTCCAATGTTGAACCGATAACACCAACGCCATAATTTCCCTTTCGTATGCCGATTTTGCCAAATTGCGATCACTAAGAGCCTTACTAAAATAAGCTAGTGGCCTGTTTTGTTGCATTAAAACCGCCCCGATTCCTCGTCCCGACGCATCACACTCTACCACAAACGGCAAAGTGAAGTCCGGAAGGGCCAAAAGAGGAGTCGTCACCATTGCTTCCTTTAAGGAAACAAAAGCTTGTTGTGCTTCATCATTCTAAACAAAGGCGTCCTTCTTTGTTAAATCCGTGAGTGGTCTTGCAATACTACCATAATGTCTTACGAACTTCCGGTAGTACCCGGTGAGACCCAAAAATCCCCGTAAACCTTTAATGTGTCTTGGAACCGGCCAATCCAAAACCGCTTCAATTTTCTTAGGATCCATCGCTACTCCATCACCATAAATAACATGGCCTAAATATTCCACCGATGTTTGACCAATAGAGCATTTTTTTTTGTTGACCACAAATTGGTTTTCCCATAAAATTTTCAAAACAACTTCCAAATCCACTATGTGTTGCTGCCACGATGAGCTGTAGATGAGAATGTCATCAAAAAAAACCACCACTCTCTTACGTAATAACGGTCGAAAGACATCATTCATAACTGCTTGAAAAGTTGTCGGGGCGTTAGAGAGTCCAAAGGGCATTACAAGGTATTCATAGTGGCCATCGTGTGTGCGAAAAGCGGTTTTTTCAATACTCGAGGACTCCATGCGGATTTGGTTGTAACCGGATTTTAAATCCAATTTAGAAAAAAAATTCGCCCCTTTGAGCTCATCAATGAGTTCCTCAACCACCGGAATTGGAAACTTATCCGGAATCGTTGCCTTATTAAGAGCCCTATAATCGACACACATGCGCCAAGAATTATCCTTTTTGCGAACAAGGATAACCGGGCTTGAAAAAGAGCTTTTGCTTGGTCGAATCATGCCCAAGTTGAGCAACTCTTGAACTTGTCTTTCGATCTCGGATTTTTGAATATGGGGATAGCGGTAAGGACGAACACAGATCGGTTCATGTGGGGAGATCAAACAGATTGAATGATCATGTGGTCGTGAGGGAGGCAACCCTGTACGTTCACGAAATACGTCGTCAAATTTCTTCATTACCACAAGTAATTGTTGTTGCTGGACAGAAGTGAGCCCCTCCTCAACCGCTGCCGTGGTTGAACAAAATAAGGAACACGATGCAACCTTTAACGAGGGAAAAGACAACCAAGATTGTAAGGATGCTTGAGAGGATTCAGACTTAGTTGTTCCCTGAAGATGAACCGAAACCCCCTGGAAAACAAACCTCATTGATGATCTTTCCCAGTTATGGATCACATCCCCTAAGGTTTTCAACCACTCCATACCAAGAACTAAATCTAGATGTCCCATATCAAAAACTAGAGCTGTTATGACAAACTCACATGGACCAACTCTAATTTTCAACAACGGACAACGTTGTGTAACTCGAATTTTATGTCCATCTCCCAACTGGATATTAATTCCCGAAAACGACTCTACAGGCAACCCAAGAATTTTTACCAATTTTCGAGAGATAAAATTGTGAGTAGCCCCACTATCAACCAAAATAATTATTGGAATATCGGCGATGGTACCTTCGAACTTAAGGGGTTTTCCTCCCGAAACATACTCGGCTAAAGCCCCGAGAAATCCAAGAGCTAAACATAGACTGGCCGAATTGGCATCCTCTGGTTGTCCTACGGTGGGCACACCCCCTTCCAGATTGTTAATCACTCTGAACTCATCATCGGAATCATCGTCCCCCAATAACAATACCCTCAGTTTCCCCTCTAGGCACTTATGGGCTGGACCATACTGTTGACCACACCGATAGCACAACCCTTTTTTTTCGACGGTCTTCCCACTCAGTTCGCGTGAGGGACTTGAAACCCCGATTTCGATTGAACAAATTACCGAACCCGGTTGCATTCTATCCTTGAATACGGGAAGTGGAAGATCGATTAATTTCAGGTCGTCCCGTAGAAGGGTTCTTGTCAGCCGAAGAAGACAATATGGGCCTGTTTTGATCCAGACGACCCCCCAAAATGGGCCTACCCTCATTAGAAATGCCATATCCTTCGTGACAGGGTATTATTCGCCACAGAAGGATTTAACATTCCTTCGATGTCCTTCGCTAGATACATGGCATCCAGGCGTGAAGTGGGACGATGCAATCGAACCCATCGTTTGACCTCCTCCCTCAACCCCGCGATGAAATAACCCAAGGATTGCGACTCCAGAAGTTTGGGAACTAGCGATAACAAATACTCGAAATCATCGATATAATCATAAATCGATCCCCCCCTATTTGAGTGTTGCTAATTGTTCATAGGGGTTTTGGATTTCCAAGCCACTAAAACGTTGTAGCAATTCTATTTGAAATTGCTCCCAAGTGATCGAATCGTAAACCTGATTAACGATTGTAAACCAATGTTGTGCAACACCCAACATACTTAATTGTGCTAAACGAATACGTAATTGAGGAGGCGTACCATTAATTTCAAAGTAGAGATTAGCCTTCTGGATCCAGCCTTGAGGATCGAACCCAGTAAACTCTGGCAACTTAATCTTCTTCACTGCCCAAGGTAACCCATTCGGCGATCCTCCTCCAGAATTCGATTGTTTTGTGTTCCCGATCGAAAAACTCGTGAAATCCAAACCATTCGGTGGCACCGGTGGAGGGGTGTCAATATCGATCCCAGACGCGTCCCCAGTGGTCGAAACCGGTTTTTTCTCCTGTTGCTTCACCCAACCCAACATAATTTTACGAAACTCCATCGACTCCATACGTTCAGAATCCATCGATGCCTTAATTTCAAGAATGTCGGACTGAATTTTTGCGATCTGCTCGTCATGCTGATCTAAACGAGCTGTTTGAGAGCGTGTTTCCATGAAGGGTTGCACCATGATGAAGAAGACGGCAGGTCAAGGTAGGTCGGACCAATGATGCAGAATAGAAAATGGCAGATTGTAATTCAATACTAACAGATAAGAATTGATGGAAGGATTGATTGAATTGCACGAAAATGGAAATAACGATTACTGATAATCCAGGGAGACTCCCTCTCTCAAAGCTATCTAGCTAAGAGCCAAACTGAATATTGCTTATTCATCTCGATGCCTACTCACGCACCTATTCCCTCCCTTTTATTTCCATTCTCTCTCCTCCAACAGAATTGCTTAGCCACTTTTCTCATGTACCCTCTTGCCCCTTCTAGAATATACTTGGAATACCTTTGGGCTTAGGGTGTGTTGGGCTAAAATATTAGGATTCCCATCATAAACCAAGAGACTGCTTGCATTTCTTCAATCTGCTGAAGATTCATGTTAAATCTAGCACTCTTGGAGACAAAATTACTCAGAAGACAAAGAACTAAGAAAACAAGTTAACATGAAACCCAATGCCTACCAATTCACACCAAAAAACACACATAAAAACTCTTAATATCAACCACTCTAAATTCGAAAGAGTTTGGCAGTGACCTAAAATGAATCTAAAACCTAACAAAACACTACAAACGGATCAATCAAACACCGAAATCTAATAACATCAAATGAGTACGCTATCATTGATTCATACACAGAAGGATAAAATTGCAAACAACGATTCATGATAAGATTATACAAGAGAATAACAGAATACCTGAATCAGAGCGGTGAAGACAGCAAACACCACGTACAGATCTATGAGCTATAATTAAATAGATTGTTAGATTATAAAACAAAACACAGACATTTACTCAATTAGATAAATCGAGCAAAGGGAACCTTAAGATTAGTAGGAGTGGCGGAATAAGCAGAACGTAGAGAGTGAAAAAGAGCCTGTGCGTCATCTTTCGTCGTCGCCGTAGACTTTCCCATTTCCTATTTGTTTCCTCACACACAAACTCACGCAGTTAACAGTTTCTCTGTGCTCAGTGTTCTCCCTCAACAATGGAGGGTCAATTTGAAACCCTAATGAGAAATCATACAGATTGCCGTTATTAATTATTAATTTAAAATATGTAGAAGATTACATTCAATGAGGCCTATTAGCTCAGTTGGTTAGAGCGTCGTGCTAATAACGCGAAGGTCGCAGGTTCGAGACCTGCATGGGCCATTTTTTCACTTTTGTTTTCCGTAAGTTTTCTCTTTTGCAATTTTTCCTCAAATATTATCCAACCGGGTATCTATAAGTTTTGACTTTTGCAAATTTACCCCAATATTACGTTTGTTTTTTTTTACATTTTAGTTAAAATTTTATACAAAAAACTTTGTTTATCAAATGCCGGGTCACTCGCTTTACTGGATGAACATGTCAATAAACGAGGAGTCATACATTGTAAGAGTGATGGAAAAGATCATGAGTCTTACCCGGTGAGTGAGAGTGAAGATTATTACTTAATTAGCACTGATCAGGTAAATTGTTAAAATACGATACCATTTTGATACACTAGAATTTTACCCAGTAAGGTAAGTATCAGTGTTGAATCTTACCTGTTAGCATGGGCGGACCCAGAAAGGGTGGTTACGGTGGCACGTGCCACCGTATTGTTTCTCCACCGTAAGGTAAAAAAATTGAGGTTCGTGAAAGGTGCAACCGCATGTATTTGTTTTGTGCCACCGTATATATTTTGAAACTGCAATAAAAACACAAGTTTCCTTTGGCAGAGTTGGTTTGCAAGGCTTTTATTCTACTTTAGACCCGGGTTCGAGTCTTGTTAGAGCCATTTTTGTGATTTTAGCTTTCAATTTCATATTTATTATGTTTCTAAAAAAATTGTAATAGTAGGATTCGAACTTGAGATCTCCAATTTGAAAACCAAGACACTAACCACCAAACCAATATTGATTTTATGAAAAATATCTCTATACTTGTTTCTTATAGTCAAATGGTGCCACCGTTTGAAAAAACTTTCCGGGTCCACCCCTGCCTGTTAGCACTTTGGGTAAGTAATTAGGTAAACGTTCTTTTAACGTAAATAGTAACATACTTTTGATTTTATTTTAAATGAAAAGATACCTCTTTGTGCTTCTTTTTTATAGTTAAGATTTGACCCGAAATATATCTTTTTTCATGCATTCAATTAAATTTTCTTTTTCTTTTTTTTCGTCATTTTTGTAAGGCCATGAGTACCGCTACCCAATGAACCCACTTGCCACCTCAGCGCCACATCAGCTTTTCTCTTTCCTACCCTCCTTAGACCATCTGTAGGCTGTAGCGGAGCTCGGGCTCACGACGGGTAGAAGGCGGGATCCAGCGGGTTTGGGTACCGGGGGGGCCTCGGGCTTAGGGCGGGTTCCAGCCCCGGGTTCCCCAACCCGTTGATACCCGAAATCTTTTGTTTTTTTTTAAATAAATTCAAATATGAACGTTTGGCAACGGTTACTTTTAAAAAAAAATTAATTTTTTTTTTCAATTTAATCACACTATATATATAATCTTAACCCATTTTATTTTTCACACAAAACAACTCTCTCATTCTCTTCCATTCTCTATATTTTAAACAATATGGATTCGCCACAACCCGGTTCACCGACCGCATCATCATCATCCGTAGACACCGACGAGTACTTGCATCTACAAAGGGAAATTTTTGTAGGCTTGGTTCGAGAGACTGCACAATTAATTTATGGTAGCACCGCCTCATCGTCAAGAAGAGAACCGAGGGCCGCGAACATAGAAAGAGGTCGAGTAGATGCAAACGAGCGGCTTATGCGGGACTACTTTGGCAACAACCCGGTTTATACACTGGATATGTTTAGGCGGCGGTTCAGGATGAGGAGGCAGCTATTCGAACGAATAGTTGAAGATTTACAAGGACAATATCCATATTTTACACTTCGGTTGGACGCCAGTTACAAAAAAGGTTTTTCTCCGATACAAAAGTGTACTTCCGCTATTCGGCAATTGGCGTATGGAGTAGCAGCTGACTCACTTGACGAGTACATCCGTATGGGAGAGAAAACGTCACGAGATTGTGTGCACAAATTCTGCACAGGTATTATTGAACTGTATGGTCAAAAATATTTACGCAAGCCTACTTTTATTGATATTCAGAAGTTGTACGCCGCGCATGAAGCTAAACACGGATTTCCCGGCATGCTCGGAAGCGTAGACTGTACTCATTGGACGTGGGCAAATTGTCCGGTAGCATGACGAGGTCAATTCATGAGAGGTGATCATGAGCACCCGACAATCATGTTAGAAGCAGTGGCCTCTCAAGATCTATGGATCTGGCACGCATACTTTGGTGTTGTCGGTTCCAACAACGACATCAATGTTCTCAATCAGTCGCCCATCTTCAACGATGTATATGATGGAAAAGCACCCGAGTGCCCTTTTGAGGTGAATGAAGTCACCTACAAGCACGGATATTATCTAGCGAATGGGATATATCCGGAATAGGCTATTTTCGTAAAATCATTTACGTGCCCAAATGACCCTAAACGACAAAAGTTCAAGTCCGCGCAAGAAGCGGCACGTAAAGATGTTGAACGAGCTTTTGGCGTGCTTAAACAACGTTGGCATATATACTTCATAACCCGGCATGCGGATGGCATCCGACAAGATTGGGAAACATTATGTACGCTTGTGTCATATTACACAATATGATACTCGAAGACGAAGACCATGCTATTTGTGGTGGCGATGAAAACGACTTTTTCACGGATGATATCGAAACCCAAATCAGTGAGGAACAACGTGCGGCAAATGTTCGAGAAGTCAAAAACCGGGACACTCATAATAACCTTCGGTCGGATTTGGTCGAACATATTTGGCGTATCCAAGTTCCCAACAATGACGACGAGTAGATTTTTAAATTTATTTTGTAATTTTTATTTTTAATGAATGATATGAATTTTTATTTTTATTATTTATCTTATTTTTATTTATTAAAAAATATATAAATATTTTTATTTTGTTAAATAATTAAATGTATAAATAAAAGAATTGAAAAAAATGAGGTGGCAAGAGGATATGAGGGTATTGGTACTCCACTTTTGGGTAAGGAGATGGTAAGGAGAAAAGCTGATGTGGCGCTGAGGTGGCAAGAGGGTTTGAGGGTATTGGTACTGATGGCCTTACCCAATCCTTACCCAAAAGTAGAGTACCACTACCCAATGAACTCACTTGCCACCTCTTTTTTTTTAATTCTTTTATTTATACATTTAATTATTTAACAAAATAAAAATATTTATATATTTTTAATAAATAAAAATAAGATAAATAATAAAAATAAAAATTCATATCATTCATTAAAAAATTAAAAATTACAAAACACTAAAAATTACCACCGGTTTGTGCGTTACCGACAACGGGGTCCTCCGAAACGTGAACCCACGCCGACACTAACGCGACTTCCTCCTCTTTAGTCCACATCTGTCGGGTGGCTCTATTTTCATATTTTTTCTTTTTTCCTTTTTGCGTTGGTGTCGGGTTTGATGGTTCCGGGATTGATTGTTGTGTGGAGATCGATTGTGGTGTGTGCGGTTGTTGGGTTTCAGGAACAAAGTCGTCGTCGAGATTGATTGCGGGTTGAGGAAGTTGGTAATTGGCGAGAGTAAAACCTTGTTGAAGCAAACCATGACGTGTAAATTGATAAGGAATATACGGGTGTTGCGGAACTTGTTGAGAAAACGCTTGTTGCGGAATATAACCTTGTTGAGAAAACGCTTGGAAGCCAAGCTTCGGGTCTTGTTGTGGTGTATTCGATCGGTTACGACGGGATGTAAGTGTGGTGTTTGGATTCATGATGAAAATTGAGAGAAATGGAAGAAGGTATTGAATTTGAGAGAAATGGAATAAAGTATGTTTTGGTGTGAAAAAATAAGATGATATATGTTAATATATATAGTGTGATTAATTTGAAAAAAAAAATTAAAAAAAATAATTTTCTAAAATTAGCCGTTTTACAACGGTATTGTTTCAAAAATATTTTTAAAAAATAAATAAATAAATAAAATTGCAACGGGTTGATCGGGTTCATGAACCCACTCCCCTTACCCGAGCTCCCTACCCGCCCCCTACCCCTACCCGCCCCCTACCCCTACCCCTACCCGATGTGCCACCTCGGTCGAACCCGCTACCCTACCCGAGGGCGCTACTCAGGCCTAACAGCTTCTATTTTTTAAATCTTCTCCAATGATATTTTTATGCAATTTCTCCAAAGTCTTAGTTGTTCTTGTTTTGATGTTTAAATTTTGGATGCTGCTAAACATACCCTCTTAAGTTTAAATCGATATTTTTCTTGAAGACGGTATCTTAAATTAAATTTGATATTTTAAAACGATAATTTACAGAAAAAATTTATTTATGGAGAGTTCGTGTAGTCTGACATTTTTGTAATGTATGTCTCAAATGTTATGGTGCAAAACTACATTTCTTGCAATTTGAATTAAGAAACAGGTACAACAAATTTTTAAGTAGTGTAATTATATAAAAATACATACATACATATTTATTTAATAAAAGAAATAATTAAAGGATGTTATTAATACCTATCCTCACTGGCATGTTACTGGGTGGTAATAGGTAAGTAGGCTTGTTCCTGTAACGACCCGGTTCCCAAACATACAACAAATAACATTTTTTTTACATAATATTGTTTCATAACAAAAGATACATCATATAACAGTTACGGTCTCTTAGTCTTTACAACCATAATACGTATTTCATTACAAACTTTTTGATAATTAATTTACATTATGACTAACAACAAAGTTATAAGTAGGGATGGAAACGGAGCGGGTATTAGGCGGGTAATGCATCCCCCGTCCCCGACCCCGACCCCCGTTTAAGCCCCCCGACCCCGACCCGACTAATCCCCAACGGGTTCGGGGGAGAAAATCCCCGACGGGTACGGGGAACCCGTTGGGTACCCGTTTACGAAAAAAAATAATTAAATTATTTTTAAAGAAAATGAAATTAACGAGTTTTTAATTTTTAAAACAAATAAACAAACCTCTAGTTTCAAAAACATATAATAATATAATCAACCATGTGTAATCATAGTTCATGACAAATTTTAAAGTATAAAATTATCAAGCAACGAATAAGAACTAATTAAATTATATATAAAAATATATATCGGGTATTATTAGGGGCGGGTAATACCATCCCCGACCCCGACCCCGAACCCGCTTCAGGTATGAAAAACAATACCCGTCCTCGCCCCGTTACCCGATTAGCCGGGGAATCCCCGCCCCATTAGGGGCGGGTACCCGTGGGTACCCGACCCGACGGGTAAAATGTCCATCACTAGTTATAAGTACAAAACACTTCTTGATCTTCATATCATAAGTCTTCCCAAAAGCTATTCACAGATTATCCTTCTTACTTGCTTTTACTTGATCCACGACCTGGAATACATATTTTTAAAACAAAATGAGGGTTAGACCTAGTGGTCTAAGTGAGAAAATCTTTGTCAGTTTAAAACCATTTGCATAATTACCATATACATAACACAAATATGAATACCAATTATGATTCATGCATTGTGTACTTCCCTACCTCATTCACATGGCCATATTAGTTGGTTGTGAGCCAACTAATCAATTTACTCTGTTGCACTTACATACAGCCAACTCCGCTGTCCCTCCGTACAGCCAATACTTCGTCGGTCCTAAGCCCGGCCAACGTGCACTCGTGTAGTGTAATACTCGTATAAATATAATATACACCTCAATATATCATATTTCATACATATGCACATAATTACACTACTAATCACATTCTCAATCCACATATATGTATTCCAGTTTGAAAACATTTTTAAAGTAAAACTCACCTGATTGCTTATCAATACGCTTCCAAGCCTTTTCCAAAAGATTCAGTCTTTCACCTAGAATTCACAGAATCTGAAATAATTTACATACAATTATCTCCTTACCAACTAACATATAAGACTTACTAAAGACTAAGAACTCTAGATAACTCTATCTAACTCTTATCCTCAAATGTTTCCCCCAAACCCGAACTTAAGTCGAGTCCACAGTATTTCCAGTCCTCACTCATACTCTTTCTAAGAGTCTACAATTCACAAAGCCACCAGATACTCAAAAGTATCTGGAATCTCAAAAGTGACCAAACAGCTAGAGTTTCCGGATACTACAAAACTATCCGGACAACATGATCAATCCGGACAACACAACTTTCCGGACAACATCAACAATCCGGACGATATCCGGACACCATCCGGTATCTAATTTCATTCGAAAACCATAGAAAGGAGAACTTACCGGACACTTCATCTACCGGACACCAGCAAGGAGGAACTACCGGACACCTTCAAAAGAAACTACCGGACACATTCAAATTGTGTCCGGAAACCTCTGTCGGTTTACCCAATTACTACCCAGAATCGACAGAAATTAATACCAGACATGAAATTGATGATTCTAATCCGATAGAAACTTTCTACTAGTAATTACACACATAAAATGTAAAGGAAACATACCTCAATATCACTTCCAAGTAAACCAAATGAATCCCTAGCCTTATTTCTTCTTCTTCTTCTTCTTCTTTTTGTCTCAAAAACACACACACACACACTGATATTTCTGATTTTTGTGAAATATCTGAAGTCTAAAAGGGTGTATATCAACCTAATTTACAATTTAGGCTTGAACTATACAAGAATGACTAAAACCTCCTTAAACTTATAAATTAACCCAAACTTACCCTAAACACCCAAATTTAAAGTTAACTAAATTTAACAGAAAGAGAATTTAACTAACGAACTTACCCGAGGTATTACATCATCTCCCCCTTAAAAGAATTCCGTCCCGGAATTCGGTTAAGCGAAAAGGTATGAATATTTATCACTACTACTTCGAACTCAATCAAAGCCATAGAAACTAACTGAATAGACACCCCACACCCATCTATATCTCTAACACAGACAAGCAACAAAAGAACGGAAATACCAATGATCGTTTTGCACCGAAGTCAGATAACACTTTAGCACGTATAGAGTTTGTTAGAAATGTACCTGTAACCTCATCCGGAATTTCCTTTGATTCTTGTGCTGTTATTTGGAAGGCTCGACCCTTTGCTTTCGGTACTTCAGGCCTTGTATCCCTCCTGGCCTAACACCCGTTGGTCTCACCGTCATACTACCCTGCTGTGCTTTCCATTGTGGATAATCTGACTGAATATGATCAGGGGAGTTGCAAGAGAAACATAATCGAGTTACCCGACAGTCTTTAGCAATGTGACCAGTCTTTCCACACTTATAACAAATTCGGGAATCCACATAACAGTTTCCTTGTTGAACACGGTTGCATTTTGGACATGGTCTTTCAGCAGGTCTGAAAGGTGAACGACTATCAAACCTCGGGGATTCGTACTCCTTCAAATCGTACATCATTTCTTCCAATTTTCTTTTCCCAAAACTTCTTTCACCAGCATCCCTCCCTTTATCTCTTTCTACATTCTCGGCGGCATCTACAACGGCTGAGAAAGTATCGGTTCCCTTAGCAATCACTAAACCTCTGATTTCTGAATTTAATCCAAAGATAAACCTTTCCATTTTTGAGTGCTTCAGATAACACTTTAGCACGTATAGAGTTTGTTAGAAATGTACCTGTAACCTCATCCGGAATTTCCTCTGATTCTTGTGTTGTTATTTGGAAGGCTCGATGATAACGCCACTTTTTGGCGTTATTTTCGGTTCTCAAACCAATGAGATTGGCTTGTATCTAAGCAAAGAAGCGAGATTTTACGGTTTATCGAGTGATCTATGCAGGTTATCTTGAAGACGGCAATCATCGAGAAAAGAAGCTAAAAAGAGCCTAAAACGAGTCCAAAATGAAGCCGACGGAAGCCCGAGATCCAAGCCCAAGACCCGCGCCCGAACCACGACCCGACCCGCGAACCAAAAACCGACCCATGCAGCTTCCACAAAGCGCGCAGTTTGTGGCGCTACTTACAAGTCACGGGCCAAACCGCGGGGCCCTCTGTATCACGATTTTTAGCTGTATTATTCCGGATTTAGGTCATTATTCGGGGGCAGCTTACACGCAACACACACACGACGACGGTGGGCAGTCCAGGGGCGATTTTCAGAGACCTTGTGGAGCTTTTGGAGCCACGATAGAGGAGAAATCGACGAGTAATTCACGACGCGAAGCGGATTAGAGCCGGGAGAAGGGAGTTCATCACTACATCTTTCACATTCATTATGTTTACATACACTTTCGTCTTTCTTTCTCTTGTGTTTGAATCCACCACCGACATGAACTAATCTGTTCATGTTGGGGGTTGGAATGAATTTTGTTTGTAAGCATATGAACAGATGACTTGAACGTTTATCAGTTTTCCTATTTAATGAATGCATGTAATTTGGTTTTTAATGCTTTTGAGAGTTTAGCTAGCTTTCAATTGTTTTGTTGTTTCCAGTTGAGTTCGAGAGAATTAACTGTTAACTAGAACTAGGAATTAAATGTCTAAGGTGAGAAAGGGGATAGAGATATACCGAGTAAGCCTTAGTCCTAATTGAACCGTTTAGGTTGAGATCGAATGATAAAATCTATACGTTCATAATAAATCTTGAGCTTAATGTGTTTTGGAATCCATAAGTTGAGATCGAAAGATAAAACTTGTCCTTTTCAAAATAAAACCCGTTGTTGCTCGAAAGAGAATGATGGTGACTTTTAAAGATTGGGTATTCATTAAGGGAATAACCGGTAATCGTTTTAAGTCTGATATTCGTATGTGAAAACCTAAGGAGTTCCAACCCTCAACTGTTTTCTCTATCGGAAGTTTCCAACGTCGTTTACTGTCTTGTGTTTGATTTATTTTCTTGCAATTAATTAGTTTAACACCAAACATCTCTCAATTTCGATAGTTCAATTAATAGAGCTTATAGTAATTGTGATACTTAGTTCCTAGTTCCCGTGGATTCGATACTCGTACTTACCGTAAGTTATTACTTGATTTCGACACCGTACACTTGCGGTTAGATTTAGGGGGGTGATACCCGCCCTATCAAGTTTTTGGCGTCGTTGCCGGGGAACTAGTTGCAACTAATAGCACTACCAGCTATAAGCGCTATTAGATTGAACAATTTTTTTATTATTTTTTTATTTCATCACTTTAAATTTCTGGATTGCTAAGTTTGTTTATTTTCTTTTCAGGTGCTAGTTGGTTTATGCCAAAGAAAACCCGAGGGAAAGGAATCGAGCCGATCGATCCGGAAATTGAGAGGACTGCACGTCGCCTACGTAAAGAATCAAAAGCAAAAAAAGATATCAAAATCAAGATGGGCGACGAGAGACCGCGCAACAATCCACCACCGCCTCCTGAGCAACGCCCTATGAAGTCGTTTGACAATCCGAATGTGGCAGCGACACGCATAGGAATCCAACCACCCACCACAGAGGCGAACTACTTAGAGCTCAAACCGAGTACCATTGTCATGGTACAACAGAATCAATATGGAGGAACACCGACTGAAGATCCTCATGCACATCTCCGTGCATTCGAGAGGATTTGTAACACATTTAAGATCAATGGCATGAACGAGGATGCCATCAAGCTGAGGTTATTCAGATTCTCTCTAAAGGGCCGAGCTGTAACATGGATCGAGGGTATCCAACCGGACTCGATCACTACTTGGGCCCAGTTGAAAGCTGCGTTTCTTCAGAAGTTCTTTCCTCCGAGCAGAACCGCCCAACTCATGGCCGAAATCACCCATTTCGCGCAATGGGACCAAGAAACCTTGTATGAAGCATGGGAAAGGTACAAGGAGATGATCAAGAAATGTCCACATCATGGGTTACAAGGTTGGGTAATCATCCAGACTTTCTTTAGTGGACTTCACCCGCAATTTAAAAACGACATCACAGCTGCGGCGGGTGGAGCACTAATGGATAAGTCGTATGAGGAAGCATGTGATTTAATTGAGAATTTGGCTGAGCATAGTTTTTCTACTCCAAGAGCCGATGTTAGAAGAGTTGCGAGTGCTCAGGAATCGGATGAGCTGAAGGAACTGAAAGCTCAACTAGCATTTATCACGAACCACTTGAAGGGAGGCAATCCTCAAGAACCGGATCAGGTTCAGTTTGTGCAAAACCGAAACAATCAACCGAGGAACGACCCGTTCTCAAATACCTACAATGAAGGGTGGAAGAAGCACCCGAACTTTTCTTGGAGTCAACCTCAAGGGCAACCACAAGGTAATTCTTCTAACTTTGCTAATTATCCTAATGCTAACAATGTTTACCGTCCTCCAGGTTTCAATCAAAGGAATTCCAATGAAGGACCATCTATGGAGAAGAAGCCGGGGCTGGAAGACATGATGATGAAGTTCATGACAAAGATGGACAGCACGGTTGGAGAGTTAGCGAGCACGGTGAGCACAGTCAAGGCAGCTACTGATCAGAACACCGCATCAATCAAGATCTTCGAAAGACAAGTGGGGCAGATTTCGGAGATCCTACAAAACCGAGCACCCGGGAATTTTCCAAGTCAAACCGAAAGGACAAACCGGGAAGAATGTAATGCCATCTATCTGAGAAGTGGCAAAGAGCTGATCGAGGAGCCGACACGAGAACTGCCATCAAAGGAAACTGATTATAAAGAGAAAGAGGTTGAAACGGCAGACAAGGATGAGTGGGAGGCCGATGAAGATATTGAGATGGAGGAAAACCCGAAGGATGAAGGGAAGAAGAAAGAGCATTCCGCCACGCCAAAGCAACCACCGGTCAAGCCGGTGGTACCGAGAGTGCCTTAACCGAGCAGACTTAAATCACATAAGGATGATGTTAATTTTTCTATATTTCTTGATATATTTAAAAAGTTGCATATTAACATTCCTTTTGCAGATGATTTGGCACAAATGCCCTCATACGCGAAATTCATGAAGGAGATTCTATCCAAGAAGAGGGCGATCGATCACCAGTCCACCGTTGCACTTACTGAGGAGTGCAACGCAATTATTCAAAACAAGCTTCCCCCGAAGCTCAAAGATCCAGGGAGTTTTTCGATCCCTATCCAAATTGGGAGTTTTAATTTTGAAAAGGTATTATGCGATTTAGGAGCTAGTATTAACCTAATGCCTCTATCTGTTTTCAGGAAACTCGGCCTCGGGGAAGTGAAGCCGACAAACATGACCCTTCAGCTTGCAGATAGGTCGATAGTATATCCACATGGAGTAGTCGAAGACGTATTGATCAAAGTCGGCAAATTCTACTTCCTGGTGGACTTCGTGGTGTTAGACATCGATGAGGACATAAAGGTCCCACTGATTTTGGGAAGGTCTTTTCTGGCCACGAGCAGAGCTTTAATTGATGTGGAGGAAGGAGAGATAACCTTCAGGGTTGGCGGCAAAAAAGTTATTTTCAAGATGTTCGAGAAAGTGAGAGGTCGAAGTGGAGAGGGATCCAGAATTGGTAAAGGAAAACCGGATGAGGAAGAATCCGCGGAGAATCGCAAGTGTGGGCGAGCCGAGCCCGCGGATACCAAGACAAGCTGAGAGCCACACAGTCGTGCCACGACTTTAACTACGGCGCTGGGTGGGAGGCAACCCACCGAGGTTAGTTTTCTTTTTAATTTCCAGATTTTGAGTGTGTTCTTATTTACGAAAAACCATAAAAATGAAAAAACGAAAAAACGAAAAAATCAAAAAATAGCTGAAACAGGGACTTACGCGTGCCAAACCGCGGGGTCCTATGTTTGTTTTCTGAAACAGAGACTTACGCGGCTTGTGCTGCGGTTTCCAAACCGCGCGCCAAACAGCGCGGATCCCCTGTTTCTGTTTTCGTGCTGTGTTTTCTTTTCCTGTTTTGTGTGTTTCGCTTCTTTGTTTTCTTTCGTTTTTGCTTTGTTTCGTTTGTTTTTGCATTCCCCTTCTCCGTTTTCTCTCGTCCGATGTCGCTCAAATCGTTCATGAGGATTTTCTCCGTCCGGGCAAACAGGTATGTTATCAACTTTGTATGTAACGAGTGGTGTATGATGTTCGTCTCATTAGTAGTCAACGAGATGCAACAAACCTAAGTTTCACTTAGGTTTGGGGTGCCTCCCTTTTTAGACAATCTACACACTCATTTTTTTATCCTGTGTAAACCTCGGTTTCACCGAGGTTTGGGGTTGGCTTTTGTTTGACAAACCTAGGCCACGGCCTAGGTTTGGGGTGCCCATTGTGAAAATGTTTAGACTAGCTCTTTGATGCTTAAGCTTTTATGTTATGCCTTGCCTGCCTAATACCTGTAATAACCACACAACGATACTTGTCTTAGTATCGCCTACGCCGACACTTGCACATTGGGGACAATGTGTGGGTAAGGTTTGGGGTTGCCCAATCGGGCCCACGTTATGCACGTAGATTTCCTGCACTTCTGAGTACTTAGATCACTTTAGCTAAAATTTTTGTTTTGAATGATTGAGACCAACCATTGTAGGAAGAATCTTGTGATAGTGACGTGACCGCTAGGGAAGGACCGGGAAAGGACATGACTAGGGACATTAGTAGAGACCACCCAATAGCGAGCCTTTAGCCTAAAAGACGTCTTTCATTTCGAGGGATTCATACACTTAAGTCGTATACACTTTTTCGAGTTCCTTGTCGTGAATATAGAATGATATCGCTATATTATTGCATTGAGTAGCAAAGACGACCATCGGGATATTGGGGAAGGGTGTAGTAGACCCTATCGTGTGGACCGGAAGATGTGATTCCAGGCATTGTGTGTTTGTTTAACCCCGTCTTTAGCTATCGTACCCTTTTCACCCAATTGTGTGTAACCATAGCCCCCTTTGTAGCCATACACTCACCTTTTTCAATTCTAAACCCACCTTTAAACCCGAGACAAAAACCTTAGCCAACCTTATCCGAAAGTGTGTCAATCTGAGCGGTAATGAACAACGAGAATATAGAGCGGAAAAGAAGGAAATCAGGCCAGTCATGAAAATAAATAGAAAAGAGGGCCAATGCAGCCCCAATCGAATAAAGAGGACCAATGAAGTCCCAAAAAAAATCCAGTTCGTTGAGACAGCTATCTACAGCTTAAAATAAGTGAGTCAATGCAACTCCAATAACGACAAAGAGGGCCAAACGATAGAGCATAAAGCTAGGAAGTTCAGAATTGCTAAAGTTTAACACACCAAGGATCTTTGAACCGTTTTTCCCCTTCGTTTCGTAAGCCATAACCTTAGCCCCGTTACAACCCTTGTAAAGACCTGGGTGATCTTTTGGAAAACGTGATTAGCGTATACGACTACCTTTACTGATATTCCATGTCTTGCTACTTGATTCCTTTCTGATATCAAGTTTTAGACATTTGTGCGTCTTTCTTTAAGAGTTGTCATGTAATATTTGAACATTCTTGTACATAACTTCCTATACATGACAACATGTGCGATAACCTAGGTTCGAGCGAAATGAGAGAATCCCGTGAGGTAGGGTCGAGGCGAAATGTTTTCCCTAGTATGTCTGGACCTAGAACAACCTTAGTGTAAACGTAGCAGTCACGAGTTCAACTTACAATGGAAGGTCGTAGAGCAAACAGAATAAGGATGAGGAGAGAGCGAGATAGGCATTCACGGGTGTGGGAAATCACCGTTGCATCACATGGGACCGATTGGAAGTTGTGCAGTTATTATTTCACTGATATATGCGTTTACTCTGTTCTATCGCTAATTTGCTTGGGGACAAGCAACGCTCGGTTTGGGGTTGTTGATAACGCCACTTTTTGGCGTTATTTTCGGTTCTCAAACCAATGAGATTGGCTTGTATCTAAGCAAAGAAGCGAGATTTTACGGTTTATCGAGTGATCTATGCAGGTTATCTAGAAGACGACAATCATCGAGAAAAGAAGCTAAAAAGAGCCTAAAACGAGTCCAAAACGAAGCCGACGGAAGCCCGAGATCCAAGCCCAAGACCCGCGCCCGAACCAGGACCCGACCCGCGAACCAAAAACCGACCCATGCAGCTTCCACAAAGCGCGCGGTTTGTGGCGCGACTTACAAGTCGCGGGCCAAACCGCGCGGTCCTCTGTTTCACGATTTTCAGCTGTATTATTCCGGGTTTAGGTCATTATTCGGGGGCAGCTTACACGCAACACACACACGACGACGGTGGGCAGTCCAGGGGCGATTTTCAGAGACCTTGTGGAGCTTTTGGAGCCACGATAGAGGAGAAATCGACGAGCAATTCACGACGCGAAGCGGATTAGAGCCGGGAGCAAGGGAGTTCATCACTACATCTTTCACATTCACCACGATCACATTCATTATGTTTACATACACTTTCGTCTTTCTTTCTCTTGTGTTTGAATCCACCACCGACATGAACTAATCTGTTCATGTTGGGGGTTGGAATGAATTTGGTTTGTAAGCATATGAACAGATGACTTGAACGTTTATCAGTTTTCCTATTTAATGAATGCATGTAATTTGGTTTTTAATGCTTTTGAGAGTTTAGCTAGCTTTCAATTGTTTTGTTGTTTCCAGTTGAGTTCGAGAGAATTAACTGTTAACTAGAACTAGGAATTACATGTCTAAGGTGAGAAAGGGGATAGAGATATACCGAGTAAGCCTTAGTCCTAATTGAACGGTTTAGGTTGAGATCGAATGATAAAATCTATACGTTCATAATAAATCTTGAGCTTAATGTGTTTTGGAATCCATAAGTTGAGATCGAAAGATAAAACTTGTCCTTTTCAAAATAAAACCCGTTATTGCTCGAAAGAGAATGATGGTGACTTTTAAAGATTGGGTATTCATTAAGGGAATAACCGGTAATCGTTTTAAGTCTGATATTCGTATGTGAAAACCTAAGGAGTTCCAACCCTCAACTGTTTTCTCTATCGGAAGTTTCCAACGCCGTTTACTGTCTTGTGTTTGATTTATTTTCTTGCAATTAATTAGTTTAACACCAAACATCTCTCAATTTCGATAGTTCAGTTAATAGAGCTTATAGTAATTGTGATACTTAGTTCCTAGTTCCCGTGGATTCGATACTCGTACTTACCGTACGTTATTACTTGATTTCGACACCGTACACTTGCGGTTAGATTTAGGGGGGTGATACCCGCCCTATCACTCGACCCTTTGCTTTCGGTACTTCTGGCCTTTGTATCCCTCCTGGCCTAACACCCGTTGGTCTCACCATGATGTTCCTTCTACCCTTTATATTTAGCATCCCAAGGTTCTAAAATAATAGGGACATCCTACTTCACATGCAGTTTAAGTCTAGGTATGGATCCGAATACCTAAATCCCTTAAACTAGGGCTCTGATACCATCTATAACGACCCGGTTCCCAAACATACAACAAATAACATTTTTTTACATAATATTGTTTCATAACAAAAGACACATCATATAACAGTTACGGTCCCTTAGTCTTTACAACCATAATACGTATTTCATTACAAACTTTTTGATAATTAATTTACATTATGACTAACAACAAAGTTATAAGTACAAAACACTTCTTGATCTTCATAACATAAGTCTTCCCAAAAGCTATTCACAGATTATCCTTCTTACTTGCTTTTACTTGATCCACGACCTGGAATACATATTTTTAAAACAAAATGAGGGTTAGACCTAGTGGTCTAAGTGAGAAAATCTCTTTCAGTTTAAAACCATTTGCACAATTACCATATACATAACACAAATATGAATACCAATTATGACTCATGCATTGTGTACTTCCCTGTCTCATTCCCATGGCCATATTAGTTGGTTGCGAGCCAACTAATCAATTTACTCCGCTGCACTTACATACAACCAACTCCGCTGTCCCTCTGTACAGCCAATACTCCGCCGGTCCTAAGCCTGGCCAACGTGCACTCGTGTAGTGTAATACTCGTATAAATATAATATACACCTCAATATATCATACTTCATACATATGCACATAATTACACTACTAATCACATTCTCAATCCACATATATGTATTCCAGTTTGAAAACATTTTTAAAGTAAAACTCACCTGATTGCTTATCAATACGCTTCCAAGCCTTTTCCAAAAGATTCAGTCTTTCACCCAGAATTCACAGAATCTGAAATAATTTACATACAATTATGTCCTTACCAACTAACATATAAGACTTATTAAAAGACTAAGAACTCTAGATAACTCTATCTAACTCTTATCCTCAAATGTTTCCCCCAAACCCGAACTTAAGTCGAGTCCACAGTATTTCCAGTCCTCACTCATACTCTATCTAAGAGTCGACAATTCACAAAGCCACCAGAAGTATCTGGAATCTCAAAAGTGACCAAACAGCTAGAGTTTCCAGATACTACAAAACTATCCGGACAACATGATCAATCCGGACAACACAACTTTCCGGACAACATCAACAATCCGGACGACATCCGGACACCATCCGGTATCTAATTTCATCCGGAAACCATAGAAAAGAGAACTTACCGGACACTTCATCTACTGGACACCAGTAAGGAGGAACTACCCGACACCTTCAAAAGAAACTACCGGACACATTCAAATTGTGTCCGGAAACCTCTGTCGGTTTACCCAATTTCTACCCAGAATCGACAGAAATTAATACCAGGCATGAAATTGATGATTCTAATCCGATAGAAACTTTCTACTAGTAATTACACACATAAAATGTAAATGAAACATACCTCAATATCGCTTCCAAGTAAACCAAACAAATCCCTAGCCTTATTTCTTATTCTTCTTCTTCTTTTTGTCTCAAAAACACACACACACACACACACACACACACACTGATATTTCTGATTTTTGTGAAATATCTGAAGTCTAAAAGGGTGTATATCAACCTAATTTACAATTTAGGCTTGAACTATACAAGAATGACTAAAACCTCCTTAAACTTATAAATTAACCCAAACTTACCCTAAACATCCAAATTTAAAGTTAACTAAATTTAACGGAAAGAGAATTTAACTAACGAACTTACCCGAGGTATTACAGTTTCTGACGTTTTATAGGCTCTAGACGAGATTTAAAAAAGGGTCCTTGATAAGTTTGAAAATAACTTTAATATATCGTTTTTATCATAAGAAGTAAAATTCAAATAATACTAATAAATCATATAAAACATTTTTTCCAGTATTCTTTGTAAAATCAATCAATAATTATTTTTAAGTTAATATTATCTATCATATCATTCTTACATAACATATTTGGTTTGTTCCACCGTCAAAAACACTTTATGATTTACATTAATACATAGATTGAGATCATTTGGATCACCCTTGTTAGTTATTATTATGATTCATGCACTTAATTTTAGGGAATGAATTTATATGACCTTTAATAAAATCGAATAGTCTCACCCACATCCTTACTTTTTAAAACACGTACCGAAAATGATAAAAAAATTAAAACTTGGTGTAATGTAGTCTTTCTTGTTTTTCAATTCTCATAAAAGAAATTTTCAAAATAGTCGATGTTGTAAACTTATTTAATAATTTAGATTGATGACTTATAAACCATTTTCAATTTAAATATAAGTGATTGATAAAGAAAAAGAATAACATGAGTGACGTCATTACAAATAAAAAAAGGTGAAATAATATTGATGTTGATTGCGCCTATTTCATACCAATAATTCATCTACACTATTTCAACTAAAAAACAATGAATATTATGTCTTACAATAATAAAAGATATATATATATATATAGGGAAGGGTTCAATTGAGAAGTCTAAATATTTTGAGAAATAGAGAAGTGATCATATCCATTGGATTAAATAATCTACGGTCAAGAAATTCGTGTTACACCTGATTAATGTGCGCGTCCACATTAATTAATAAACGACGCTCAGGGGTATTTAGGGTAGTTTCGTAAAAAAAACGCGGGACAGGTTCATATATGAATTTGTGTGATTCATATATGAACCTTTGTGTTCATATATGAACCTTTGTAGTTCACATATAAAATATTTTTAACTAATTCATATATGAACCTTTGTGATTCATATATGAATCAGTTAATTTGTTCATATGAGAATTAGTTAAAAAAAATCATATATAAATCATTAAGGTTCATATATGAACACAAAGGTTCATATATGAATTAGTTAAAAAAAGTTTATATGTAAATTACAAAGGTTCATATATGAATACAAAGATTCATATATGAATCAGTTAATTGGTTCAACTGATTCATATATGAACCTACAATTAATTAGTTTCATATATGAAACACAAAGGTTCATATATGAATCACAAGATTCATATATGAATTAGTTATAAAGAGTTCATATGTGAATTACAAAGGTTCATATATGAACGTATAGTTCATATGTGAATCACACAGATTCATATATGAACTCAGCCCGTGTTTTTTGTAAACGGGATGACTAATTACCAAAATACCCTTCTGTGTTCAAAATCAGCGCATTTAATCGAAGAGTCACGATCACTTCTCTATTTCTCAAAATATTTAGACTTCTCAAATGAACCTAACACTATATATATATATAATAAAACTAGAAGTCTACTCGCGCAATACAGCGTGATATATCTCGATTTTAATGTTCTAATTTAGTTTAGTGTATGGTTTTGAGAAAGCGGTCATGTTTTTTTTATAAATTTGTTTAAAGAATGACACTTTTTAAGAAGTTCATGATTTGAGAATTTGAAAGTGGTTAGAGATAAGGATTAATTGATAAGAGTCCACGATTTAAGTATTTGAAGGTTGTTAGAGATAAGTATTAATCAATTAATTAACATTAAAGCGGTACATAAAGTTTCATTGTTTTTAAGAGATTTTAAGTAATTAGCATTAAATAGCGGTACATAAAGCTTCATTAGTTGTTTTTAACAGAATTTAAGTAATTAGTGTTTGGGTAAAAAATCACACCCTCGACCGACTTGGAAAATTCCCCCGACCGACAAAGGTAATACCCATTATTGCCAATTCCCCGACAAACGGTAATTGGTTATTAAAAGACATATTGGGTCAATAGTCATCTTACATCTAATGATCGCACGTCACATGTCGCACGTCGCACATCGCTAATCCTACGTCACTAGCTTTACATCACTAGTATTATGTTACTACTCTTACGTTATTAGTCCTACGTCGCTAGTCTTACGTCGCCAGTTACGTGTCGCCAGTTATGACTCGTCGATCTTACGTCGACAGTCTCATGTCATCGGTCTTATATCGCTCTGGTCCTACGAAAGCATCATCCTGACACCCTGGTCTTGCGACCTGGTCTTACGACCTAGTCCTGCGACATCGTCATCCTGGTCTAACGACTTAGTGGTTTTACGACCTAGTCTTACGACATTTTCGTAAGACCATTCCTATAATAAGATAAGGTCTTACAAGACATTTACAGTCATATACATGGTCTTATATTTCGGCAACGGTCGTATGCTCCATAAGACCGACGTCCTGAACTTAAGGCGGTCTTACAATTACACTAACCATCAATGGTCAACAACCGTTTCTTTTGTTCATTAATGCAGGTCTACAAGCAATTATGGTACAACGGTCAGTAACGGACGAGCTCTTAATGACATTAAAGACTCGACAGCGGTTACAAAGACAATCATCAAAGCGCATTTAATGTCGGCAGCGGTTACAAGACCAACCATTAAAGCTCATTAATGACCGACGAAACCTATATAAATGCATGCTCTAACCTCGAACAAAGCGATGAATTCATTTAGCTATACAAAGGCATTCTCATCTATTTCTACATTTTCTCTCTCGCATTCGAGCACGCGTCGCTAACGCAAGTACCGCACAACAACAGTTCAGACCGCACGACAACAGTTCAAATCGCACGACAGTAGCTTGTTTCGCACGTTTTAACACACGACACACACTTTTTACACACGACTAAGTGTATTTTTACTTCATTTGTAACCTATTATACACATATCATCTGTCACAAAAGGATTTTCGCCCCTGTTTGGCGAACTATAGTGCACTGTCGACTCTAACAGAGTCGACCGCGGTTTTTTCCCTCTTTTTGGGGTTTTCCGCGTCACCAAATCTCTTGTCTCTCTTACTTTGTCCTCGCGATTGTGTTTTTTTGACTTGAGATACGTTTCTTTAGTTGTTAAATGTCCACATCGACCTTAAGTTGTACTTTTGTGCGATTTTTGGCATTAACAGTTTGGCGTCATCCGTGGGACCCTGTTAATGCCAAAAATCGCACCAAAGGAACAACTTAAGGTCGATGTGGACTTAAACAACTAAAGAAAGAATCTTTCGACGAGACGTGCGACGAGGATAAAAATAAATGAGACAAGGGATTTGATGACGCAGGAAAAACCTCAAACGAGGAAAAAACCTGCGGACGACAGGGGGTGTCGTCGCTGCACTATGGTCGCCAATCAGGGGCGATGTCCTTTGTTTCAGGTGTCGGTCGTACGATGATTACAATACAAATGAAGGAAATGCTTTGAAATGTAAAGTACAAGTGTTTGAAATGTAAAACAAGTGTGTGTGTGTGTGAATACAAAGAGCGAACAACTGGTCGAGAGTTGTTGTCGTGCGTCAAGAGCGATATTTGAGTTGTTCTTTGAGTGTTCTTGAGTTTGCTATAGTATTCTGGAATTCAGTCTAAGATGTGTACGCTTTCTTAAGCTCGGTATCAGATGTTATTTTTGATGTTCGACCTCCTGAAATGATGATTGAACTCGGTCTTTATAGTGTTCGGGAGCTTTTATTAGCTCATTGATTGCTTCGTTTAACATTTATAACGCCTGCAATGGTCTGTAACGGTTGTCGGAGTAAATATCCATGATGATCTTCGTCCGTTACGGCTATCGATCGTTGATGGTTGCGTCGGTTATATCCGTTGCTCCTTAACGACTTTGACTCATGCATTAAACACTTAACAAACGTAACAGTCATGGTTAGTGTTAATTTGGTCGAGGTCGCATGGTCTTACGCGACGGTCGTGCGGGACGGGCGACGCTTACGGTCGAGCGTCGTGAGGAACGTACGACTTACCTTTTACGGGAGACGACGGATGTTTTCTGGGTTCTTGTTGAGACCTTATCTTAATACAAGATATGTCCCATGACGTGCGTCTTACCTGTTTTGTTCGTGGTTGTACGACGTGATTTTTTGCCCAAACAGTTTGCCCCCAAAATTTGAAATTTGAATGTCAAATTTAAGTTTTAAATTTTGCTTGTCGAACGCTTAGGCTTGTGACCTGGGTTGAGGGACATACCTGGTTGTCGTGGAACTAGACCGGTTCTCCTTTAACTGAACGAGAAGTTGAAAAGTTGTGACGTCATACTGACGCACGATTGTGCTTACCAGCTGTCGATGACAGGTGTCGACGATCCCTGCCGTCATACGAAGGGACGAGAGCACGCGGTGATCATCAAGGGGTTCGACCTGACATGATCGACTGCATAAATAAAGATTGCGATGGATCTTTTCTTGTTTACGTTTTTAGAGGGTTGTGAGCGAAGATTTCTTTAGGGGTTTTCTTGTTGATTTTCGTTCGATTAAAACTTGCAAGAATCTTTGACCTAATTCAAGTTTTTCTGAGATCATATAAGATACAACCCTTCAGTTTGCGTATGCGTCGCAAGTCGATTGCTAGAAAGCCTAGAAAAAACTGGGATATCTGGGGCCTTTCAGAAGTGCAAATCAATTTAACGGGGCTGGTAATGTCGACAGAGCCTAGAAGCACTATTAAAAACGAAGAAGATCTCGACGACTTTAGAAGTCTAGCGAGGATTCCCATGGGGATTACCATAAGTAAGGTTGGCCAGGTTCGACCGGAAATGTGCCCCGAGGGGTACGTTGTTATATACGAATATCCATTCAAAATAGGCTTCCATTGGCCATACTCGCCTTTAGTCAAAGAGTTCATGTGTGAATTTGATCTTTCGCCGGGGCAACTGATGCCCCAGTTCTGGCGAGTTGTCTTGATCATCGAACGACTTACCTCCAACTGGAATCCGCCGATGAATGTGAGGGACCTTCTGACGGCGTATAAGGTCAAGAGTGACCAGTACCGTCGCTATAGTTTGTTTTCAAGATTCAAGGGTGATCGTACCCTGGTTTTGAATACCGCGGTCAATGACCGTGGATGGAAGAAGAGGTATGTATTCGTGCGGGTGTCAACGCTGGACACTGATAGTGACTGGATTAGGGAGGGTTGGAATATGACGGGTGAGCCTTTGATTGTACGTTTTCATGTTATTCTGCGGCTCGATTGTTTTTTCGACTGATCTTCTTTTTTGTGCGTAGATATTGATTTCGATAAGGTAGAGCCGGATGATGCTTCTCGGGCTAAGATCGAAAAGTTCTTAGAATTTAGTATTGAAGACCGGTCGTACGTCACGCGCCATTTGATAGACGAGGATGATGACACCGTTTTCTTGAGCGACAGAGTGAGGATGGGTCGAGAGAAGAAAGAAGAAGAGGAGGACTCTAGGAAGACTGAGGAGGAAGATAAGAGTGAAGAACCAGAGGTAGAGATAATTGGTAAGTATCCTTCTTTTCGCTTGACCTGGTCTCTCTCTGTTCTGAATCGTCTAATTTCTTTCTTTTTCCGTACAGGTGAACCTCAAACGCAGGTGACATCTCCTGTTGCTAGGAAAATGGCCCAAGTCGAAGTAGCTCGCGAGGCGAGGAAGAAGGACGTTTCGACAACTGGGTCGGGGGTCATGAAGAGAAAAGAGGTCCCGATAGCCGGGTCGGGCCTCTTAAAGAGGACAAAGGTGTCCGTTATGAGGGAACCGTCTTTGAAGATGGGTAACCCATCGAGGGTTGCCTTGTCCAGGAAGGCGAAGGTGTCGGTCGCGTTTTACACGACCGGCGAAAAATATGTGGATACTGCGCAACTGGCGACGATGTCTCCCGTCGTCCTATCCGGCCCTTCATCGGCCGACAGGGGCAAAGGCGCGCAGAAGGGACCTGTGGGGGAAACGACGGTCAACTTTACGTTTCCATCGGGTTTTCTGGACGACAATGTCTTGGACGAGACGAAGTTGTTCCCCCATTTGGAAAAATATTTGCTTCCGTCTTTCAGGGAGCGTTTTGACGGGTTTTCTTTCGAGAAGAAAGAGTTCCATGCAACTGGACTCTTATTCTTGGTAAGTCTTTCTTTCAAGACTTGTCGTTTGCCGTTGTCGTTGTTTACTAATGTCGCTCATGTCACGATTCTTCAGGAGTTCCAAGCTTCCCTGGCATTGCATGCTGAGACGACGAATATAGAGGTTTCAACGGCTTCTGTTACCAAAGATGAAGATGCAGCGTTAGCTAAAGAGAAAGCTGCTTTGGAGCATGAAGAAGCGATGTCAGTGTGCCTTGACCATGCTCTGGACGAATTGGATGCCCTCAGTCATACAAGAGATGAGGTAAACTCGCGTTTTAAAGAGTCTCTGACTTTGATGCGCGACCAGAGAGAGGAGCTGGAGGGGATGAAGGAATCCGTGACCGCGAAGAGGAAGGAAGTCGAGGGAATCAAGGCTAAGGTGATAAATTTGAAGAAGGAGTCTGATGAGTTGAAGGACGAAAATAAGTCTTTCTTTTCTTATGCTCGACTTACTGCGCGTGCGGCAGTTATGCGACGTCACCTACATGGCAAGGATCCTCTGGATTCAGCGTCAGATGAGTTGCGTCTCTTTTATGAGAGAGTCGGGACCGAGAGAGATCTCGACTTGGATGACGAGAAGGACGTTGAGGAGGAGGTGGCAGACGAAAACCTTCAGGACGGGACTTTGGGCACGAATGCGACGGAGGCTCCTCCTTTAATTTAAGAATTATATTTTGTTTGTTTCGCTGCTCGACCGTCGGTGGTCGAGCGTGTACTTGACGATCCTTTAATAAATGCACTTTTTGTTTGAACTTGTGTTTTATATACTTGGTAAACAAATATTGCATTAATGGAGCGTAAGATGCACAAGAAATCATGCGACTAAGGCATTTATTGTAATACGATGGTAAGAACGTAAAACAAATATAAACACGCGATTAAAGCATTCATTCAGGGTATGAAAGCTAAGAAACTTAAAGATAAGCTGTTTTAGGCTTCGTGATTGTACGGCGAGATTGTACGATGAATTTGTATCGTATGCCCCTGTGTAAGGGATGATCTAGGAAGAAAAGATTGATCATTTATGTCGTGCGATTCTGCGATAAGCTGTCGTGCGATTCTGCGATAAAACGATGTCGGGGGTTGGTCGTCGGCTAGCCAACGACTCTCCGATGCTTAAGTCAGTAGTCGTTTTGTGAGAAAAAATCGTATGAAAAAGAGTTAGAGAACGTACCATTTCAGACTCTCTCTATTTGCCCCCTGTCGTTTACTACCTTATTCTTTTTGACAGGAAAAGATAGGTTTTAAACGACAGAACGACATGGCGATCCTGTCGAGAGCTTGATCTTGCGACTTCAGTTTATTTTCTCGGCTTCAAGGTAGACTTGTAGCATTCACGAGCGACTTTTGGCTCACTCTTGATCTCCTGGATTCCCCATGGCGTCGGGAATTTCAACATTTGATGATACGTCGAAGGAACAACTTTCATATCATGGATCCATGGTCGACCTAAGATGATGTTATAGGCCGACGCACAGTCGATGACGTTGAACTTGGTTTGCTTGTTGACTCCTCTGGCGTAGACGGGCAAGATTATCTCTCTGAAGGTGCTTGTCGCCTCTCCATTGAAGCCGACCAAGGTTGTTGAACGTCAGATGATTTCCGAGCGGTCGATTCCCATGGCTTTGATGGTGTCGAGAAAAATGACATTTGCTGAACTGCCCCCGTCTATCAATACTCGACGCGTCAAACAGTTACCGACCGTGAGTTGAATGATCAACCCGTCGTGATGCTTTTGGTAAGAGTCGCCGAGGTCGACTTGGTCGAACACGATCTTCATGGCTTCTAGTTCCAAATCTCCTTTGGGTCTGGAATAGGCCGGTCGTCGGGCGCTTGACTGGCATGACGCTTAGCTGCGGAGTACGTCAGACCACACACGTCCGAACCACCAGTGATGCAATTGATGATCTTTGCACGCTTGGGCACTGACGATCGGTGGCTATTAGATGGAAGAACGACATCATCAATAATATCTTTCAGATTACCTTGTGGAACATGATATGCCAATTCCTTCTTAAGTGCGATACAATCATTTGTCGCATGACCATGGTCGACGTGGAAGTCGCACCACTTTGATTTATCCTTCTTAGCATCGTCCAAGTTAGACTTCTTCGGCCACCGGATGGTTGCTTGGGTGGTCTTCAGAGCTTCGACTAAGTCTTTAGCTGACCCTTTGAACCCATAAGAGGATATCTTGGGATACTGAGTAAACTTAGTCGCGGTCTTGGCCTCCGCTTTCGTCTTGAAATGAACATTTGAAATTTGGCGCGCGGGCTCCATTCTTGAAACAACTTTTGTCTTGAACTCTGGTTTCTTGACGCCCAACGACTTCTTGTCGTCAGTGTGTTTGCGACGAAAGGCTGCATCGTCTTCGACCCTTATATATGCTAAGGTTCGAGCCCGGACGTCTTCGAAAGTCTCTGGGGGATACTTGGTTAGATCGATATATAAACCTGAACTATCGTCTAGACCACGCTTATAAGCTTCGATCGCAGTTTTGATGTCACAATTGCGGAAACGGATCATTTCGGCATTAAATCTATTGAAATAACTTTGAATAGACTCCTTGGTCTTCTGCACGACATATTACAGATCACTAGTCTGCTTTTCCATATTACGACTGCTGGCGAATTGACGGGAGAATTGGTTGACCAATTCGGCGAACGACCCGATAGATTTGGGTTTGAGATTGATCAACCACTGGAGAGCTAGACCAGTGAGAGTCGCCCTGAAACTCTTGCACATGCATACTTCCTGGTACATGGGTGGAATCGAGATCGTCCACATAAGCTGCTTATACTGCGCGACATGCTCGGTTGGATCGGTCACACCCGAATATTTGGGAGTGAAGGCAGGAATGTTATACTTCTTTGGGACCTCGACGGTGGCGATTTCGTCGATGAAGGGTGACGCCTGATATCCCGAGCGAGGTTCGACGTCGACAGGCACGGCTGCCCCAGGCAACTTGGCGAGCAAGGACAGGACGCGCTCATTTTGGTCTTCCAACATCTTCAAACGCTGGGCGACGGGATCGTTTAGATCAGGAATTGCCCCTGTCGAGGGATTGGTCCCTGGACTAGTGACATTACCATGCAACGCACCGTTGGTGTCCCCGTTGAATGGGAAAGAATATGGCTGCGACCCATAGTGGAATTGCTGCGGTCCATTCTGAAACGATTGTGGTCCCTGCTGAAACGGCTGAGATCTCTGCTGGAAAGATTGCGATCCTTGCTGGAAAGGTTGTGGACCACTTTGGAACGACTGGGAAAACGGCTGGGATCCATTCTGGAACGGCTGGGTGCCACCTTGCAATGGTTGGGATCCATTGTTCAAGGGTGGTGGTCGGATGTGCTGAGGGGGAATCTGCCCAGACTGGGGATTCGGCATGAACAGACCCGGCTGCTGATTCTGCATGAATGGACCTGAATGCTGATTTTGCGCGGACGGGCCTGGATTTTGGATGAATGGTCTAGGACCATTCTGGGGTCTAAAAGGATTCCTTAGCCGCGCGATCTCTTTAGCTGTTCTGCGATTCTGCTCTGCCATTGCATTGAGTTGATTCCTGACAACCTCGAGCTCCTGATACATCTGAGCGACGGCTTGCTGCGGATTTCCAGGGGCTGCCATTTTCCTGCAACAGAAAATAGAAGAAACTCCAAGAAACTATTAGTAGAATGCACGTTCATCGAGGATTTTCTCTAGATGTAGTCCCACGGATGGCGCCAAACTGTTAATGCCAAAAATCGCACCAAAGGAACAACTTAAGGTCGATGTGGACTTAAACAACTAAAGAAAGAATCTTTTGACGAGACGTGCGACAAGGATAAAAATAAATGAGGCAAGGGATTTGATGACGCAGGAAAAACCTCAAATGAGGAAAAAACCTACGGACGACAGGGGGTGTCGTCGCTGCACTATGGTCGCCAATCAGGGGCGATGTCCTTTGTTTCAGGTGTCGGTCGTACGATGATTACAATACAAATGAAGGAAATGCTTCGAAATGTAAAGTACAAGTGTTTGAAATGTAAAACAATTGTGTGTGTGAATACAAAGAGCAAACAGCTGGTCGAGAGTTGTTGTCGTGCGTCAAGAGCGATATTTGAGTTGTTCTTTGAGTGTTCTTGAGTTTGCTATAGTATTCTGGAATTCAGTCTAAGATGTGTACGCTTTCTTAAGCTCGGTATCAGATGTTGTTTTTGATGTTCGACCTCCTGAAATGATGATTGAACTCGGTCTTTATAGTCTTCGGGAGCTTTTACTAGCTCATTGATTGCTTCGTTTAACATTTATAACGCCTGCAACGGTCTGTAACGGTTGTTGGAGTAAATATCCATGATGATCTTCGTCCGTTACGGCTATCGATCGTTGATGGTTGCGTCGGTTATATCCGTTGCTCCTTAATGACTTTGACTCATGCATTAAACACTTAACAAACGTAACAGTCATGGTTAGTGTTAATTTGGTCGAGGTCGCATGGTCTTATGCGACGGTCGTGCGGGACGGGCGACGCTTACGGTCGAGCGTCGTGAGGAACGTACGACTTACCTTTTACGGGAGACGACGGATGTTTTCTGGGTTCTTGTTGAGACCTTATCTTAATACAAGATATGTCCCATGACGTGCGTCTTACCTGTTTTGTTCGTGGTCGTACGACGTGATTTTTTGCCCAAACAGACCCCATCTAGAGAAAATCTCAAGCCAATACATACATCGCCCTAATGATTTGGTAAAGTTTTTGTTGTTTCCAGGTAAATGACAAACCAACAAGATCCCATGGCTCAGCTTCACGCAGAGTTGAATGCAGCTCGAAGTCAAATTTAAGCTTCGCGCAAAGCCTTGGCGCGACTCTTGCAGATCCTGATCTCCAGTGGTTGATCAACCTCAAACCCAAGTCCGTCAGCAACTTCGCGGGGTTGATCAACCAATTCTCATTGCAATTCGCCGGCAGTCGCAATATGGAGAAGCAGACCAGCGACCTGTACTACATCGCCCAAAAGCCCGGAGAGTCCATCCGTGGTCATTTCAATGATCATCGTTCGAAATTATGGCATCAAAACCGCCATCAAAGCCTACAAGCATGGTCTCGACGATGGTTTACGTTTTTCCTTACGATCGCTAAACATGGATGACAAAAAGGACAAGACCAAGTGATCATGCATGGCCATACGACAGACAATTGTTTGACTTTACAGAAAGAGCTAGCTTGGATCGTCCCCAAAGGTCATTTACAAGACCTTATGGATAAAAGAATCTACACCCGTCGGTAACGTACGACCTGGATCACCCATCCACGAAAAGGTTGTTGTTAATGTCAAAAATCGCACAAAAGTACAACTTAAGGTCGATGTGGACATTTAACAACTAAAGAAACGTATCTCGAGCCAAATAACACAATCGCGAGGAAAAAGTAAAAGAGACAAGAGATTTGGTGACGCGGAAAACCCCAAAACGAGGGAAAAAACCGCGGTTGACTCTGTGAGAGTCGACAGTGCACTATAGTCGCCAAACAGGGGAGAAAGTCCTTGTGTTACAGGTGATTTGTATACAACATATTACAAATAAATGTAAATATAAACTTAGTCTTGTGCAAACGACATGGGTCGTGCGTAAATCGTGCGAAATAACTTGTCGTCGTGTGGTCTGAACTGTCGTCGTCAGGTGGTTCGAACTGTCGTCGTGCGATACTTGCGTGTTCGAATGCCTCGTTGTATTGAGAGAAAAATATAGAAGTGAGTATAAGTAGCTCTGTATGTTCTCTCTTTGCTCGAAGGTGGAGCAGTCTTTATATAGCTTCAGTCGGTACTGAATGTGCTTTAATTGTTGGTCTTGTAACCGCTGTCGACATTAATGCGCTTTGATGATTGTCTTTGTAACTGCTGTCGGGCTCTAAATGGCATTGATTATTCATCCGTTACTGGTCGTTGTGCCATAAATGCATGTAGACATGCATTAATGAACAAAAGAAACGGCTGTTGAGACCTATTTTACGTTGTGTAAGTTTTGCTTTAGCGATAATCGGTAAAAAAATTACCTTTCTATTGAACCTGAGTATTATTTCGACTCATACATGTCATGGACAGATGTAATGTCAAAAAATTCATTAAGTACAAAAATGAACAAGAAGTCGTGCGACTTGGGCATCCATTGTAATACCACGATTAGAACGTAAGTCATAAGACTTTTTGAATCGTATAAACAAACATAAGCGCATGCGATCAAAGCGTTCATTCAGAATATGAAATTTTTCTAAGTTAAAGAACTTAGCTTGTGGGGTCGCTAGACCTCACGATCGTGTGATTTGATCATACGATGAATTTGAATCATGTGTTCCTGTAGTTATAAAATCGAGTCGTCTAATAAAACTGATTGTTTGTACCGTACGATTTTACTGAAGTCGTATGATAGACTTAGTAACTTATGTCGTGCGACCCTTTTCAGATGCGTTGCATTCCAGCTGCATGGGATATCTCGACCGTCGAGGGTTTGGAGCCGATAGGCACCTTTACCCACGACTTCTGAGATACGATAACGATCTTCCCACTTTGTGGAAAGTTTACTTGCATTAAGCTCTTGAGTGCTTTGAAACATTCGTCGGAGGACGTAGTCGCCTTCTTGAAAGACTCTTGCTTGTGATTATACGGTTAATCTTGTGACTGGCCTTTATTGGCAATCATGAGATTAAAATATGCGAGTCGCACTTATTGGCGACCTTTGCATTTTGACATGCGTCTTACTGTTTGGGTAAAAAATCACACCCTCGACCGACTTGGGAAATTCCCTCGACATGACCCGTGGAACTTGATTACCCTAATATCTACAAAAGTCATACCCCCGACCGACAAGGGTAATACCCATTATTGCCATATCCTCGACACACGATAGTTGGTTATTAAAAGACGTCTTGCGTCAATAGTCATTCAAGATAGTTGTTAATGCCAAAAATCGCACCAAAGTACAACTTAAGGTCGATGTGGACTTAATCAACTAAAGAAAGGAACTTCTCAACGAAACGTGCGACGAAGGTAAAAATAAAGAAGACAAAGAATTTGATGACGCAGGAAAAACCTCAATCGAGGAAAAAACCTGCGGACGACAAGGGATGTCGTCGCTGCACTATGGTCGCCAATCAGGGGCGATGTCCTTGGGTACTGGTGTCGATCGTACAGTGGTTACAATACAAATGAAGGAAATGCTTCGAAATGTAAAGTACAAGTGTTTTCGGTGTTTAAACATTGTGCGTCGTGTGTAAAGATGAATTGTCTTGCGTGATTGTCGTGCGTCGAGAGCGATCTTCGAGAGTGAATTATTTGTTGTGAATGTTCTTCTGAGCTTGAGTGCTTGTGTTTGCTCTCCTCTGATTGATTTGTGTCCCCCCTCCCCAACTGATTGTTGAAGCTTGATATTTATAGTCTTCGGGAGCTTTAATTGGATCATTAAGGACTTTAATGATGTTTGTAACGGTCGTCGTCTTCAATGCGGGATTAGATGCTCATAATTGATTTCGTCGGTTATAGCCGTTGATCTTTAATGTCTTTGACTCCTGCATTAAACACTTAACAAACGTAACAGTTATGTTATGTGTTAGCTTGGTTGAGGTCGCATGGTCTTTATGCGACGGTCGTGCGGAGCGGGCGACGTCGAGGTCGAGTGTCGCGATGAACTCTCGACTTACCTTTCGGGAGGGACGGCGGATGTTTTCTGGGTCTTTGTCGGGACCTTATCTTAATACAAGATATGGTTCATAACGAGTGTCTTACCTTTTCTGTTCGTGGTCAAGACCTGCATTAAAAAGGATGTTTGACTGTTAACGGTTAGTATAATCGTACGACCGTCTTAAGTCTCGGATGTGGGTCTTATATAACATACGACTATCGCCAATATATAAGACCATTTGGTCGTAGGACCAGGATGTCAGGACGATGTTGTCGTAGGACCATAGCGATATAACATCGATGATAGGAGACTGTCGATGTAAGACCGACGATCCGTAACTGGCGACATAAGACTAGTGATATGCGAAGTGCGATACGTGACGTGCGATCATGAGATGTAATATGACTATTGATCCAATATGTCAATTATCGTGGCTATTTAACGTATGTCGGGGATATGATAATAATGGGTATTATCCTTATCGGCCGGGGGTAATCAATGTCCATAGGTCATGTCGAGGGGATTTCCCAAGTCGGCCGAGGGTGTGATTTTTTACCCAAACAATAGTGTCCTTACATCTCGTGATCGCACGTCACGTGTCTCATGTTACACGTCGCACGTCACACATCGCCAGTCACACGTTACTAGTCTTGTATTACTAGTCTTGTATCACTGGTCTTATGTCACCAGTCTTACGTCATTGGCCTTATGTCAACAGTCTTACGTCATTGGTCTTATGTCACCAGTCTTACGTCGACAGCCTTATATCATATATTAACTATCACCAGTAAACATGTCGCGTCTGTCATGTCTCTTGTCCCAAGACTGGACACTTGGTCATGGTTAACTAAAGGTGACTCAAGAAGGAAAACCTTATTTTCATCTTACGACAGCATCATCCTGATATCCTGGTCCTGTGACAGTATCGTCCTGACGACCTAGTCCTATGACATCATCATCTTGGTCTTACGACCTGGTCTTACGACATTGTCATAAGACTATTCTTATATTAAAATAAGGTCTTACAAGACGTTTACAGTCATATACATGGTCTTGTATGTCGGCGACGGTCGTATGCTCCATAAGACCGACGTCTAGAACTTAAGACGGTCTTACGATTACACTAACTATCAATGGTCGACATCCGTTTCTTTTGTTCATTAATGCAGGTCTACAAGCCATTATGGTACAACGGACAATAACGGTCGAGCTCTTAATGACATTAAAGACTCGACAGCAGTTACAAAGCCAATCATCAAAGCGCATTTAATGTCGAAAGTGGTTACGAGACCAACCATTAAAGCACATTAATGTCCGGCAAAACCTATATAAAGGCATGTTCCAACCTCGAGCAAAAGGACGAATTCATCTAGCTATACAACTGCATTCTCATCTACTTCTACATTTTCTCTCTCGCATTCGAGCACACATGCTAACGCAAGTACCGCACGACAACAGTTCAAACCGCACGACGACAGTTCGAACCACCTGACGACGACAGTTTAGACCACACGACGACCGCTTATTTCGCACGATTTACGCACGACACACGACTTTTACGCACGATAAATGTAACATCCTAAATCTTCGTTATTATTATTATTATAATAAGATTGGGATGTATTTGTATTTGGAGTAACCTTTACTTATATAGAGTATTATAATTCAATTAGGGTTAAAATACAAATGTTGAAAGTTTAAAGATTCTTTTAGGAAATATTAAACTTGAGGGTTTGTTGTGTCATTTCTTTAAAATTTGAGGTGTGGTGGGTAATTTGAGTATGACTCATCTGTTTGATTGTGAGGTGTCACACAATTAGTCTAAATGACTAATTGTGTGTGTGTGTGTGTGTGAGTTTGTTCGGCAACAGAGAGAATAGAGATAACGAGAGAGAGAGCACCGAGAAAGAAGAAGGCAGAAGAAAGAAAAGTTTGATTTTGGAAGAATTGTGGTAAGGAAATCTGATTTTCTTCTATTAATTTCTTAATCTAAGTGGTGTATTAAGCTATAAATCATCTGTTCAGATTTGGATTAAGCTGAGAAGAGTTTTTGTGAAGAACACTGTGTCTAGAAAACTGATAAGGTGAGTTTATTCACTCTTATTAAAATTAAGCAATTAAAATTGTTATAGATATGTTATACTTGTGTATAAACTCAGCAGTATGGTTTAATTAAGAAATGGTAGGTTTAATAAGTCAAACTTGTGAATTGAATCAGTAGAGAAGACGATGAACAGTACACTTTGCGCAAGCTTTGGCTGCGCAAAGTGATGGAATTCGCAAGTGTGGCTTGCGAGTTTTGAAGAACTCGCAACAGTGGGTTGCAACTTTTGAGCTTTTCGCAGCTTTGGCTTGCGAAAAGTGTAGTTTTTCGCTACTGTGGCTTGCGAAAAGTTGAGCATTGCGCTACAGTTGGTTGCGCAATACTCATATGATGTGATTATCTGTTTTATGCAAACTGATACATGCTATAAACTTAAATCTGATATTAAAGCGATGTTATAATGAATTGAAAAGACTTAATTATGAGTCCGATCATGTGGTTTACAATTGAGATGTTGATCCCCGATGCTAATTGGCAAAAATGGGGATAATTGTAGTAATTAATATTCTGTATATAGATATATAGAATATATGATATATCGTACATTTTTAGTATACGATAGAAAGGGTGATGATACACAGTTATTGTGTTACGTTGGCTAGCAATATTCATCCGGTCATGGGGGCATTTAGTACGGTCTAATGGAAACCGTTTACTAGCCATTGACCATTGGGATGTTATTTCTAGTTGTTGGAGTGAATCTTGAATCATCTGTGAGGGCCCTTGTTGTTGATCGCGATATAGAAATAAAATTCCATTTGGGGGCCAGTGTTTCAAGGTGGTGAGAAAGTGAAATGTGGAATAGGCAGACATCGAGTTTGTAATTCCCATTTCAGACGGAAGATTTGAGATCTTCAATTTTTAGGGAAGTTCAGAGATAGGCATAAAGTAATTTGTAATCTCTACTTCTGGACTAAGAAATAAGCAGGTATAGAAACTGTAATTTCTTTGGATGGGGAGTTACTTATAATCTGGTATGATTTATAGTAACTCTTGTTGATATTATTGCGACTAGATGAATTAGTCATAAGGATGGGAATTGGGTGGATTCCTGTTGTTGAAAAGAGCTTTGGTACGGTAAGATGGTTGATAACGGGTTTGATATATCTGTTAATATTTTAGTTGTTAAATTTTAATTTGATTTGAATATTCTCACTAGGCGAAAGCCTAATGTTTCAAGTTGAACTTTTTTACCAGGTACAAGCTCCGGGAAATAAGCAGGATGTGCGTTGAGAGCATTTGGAAAGACTCAGAATTGAATTAACAGAGGATCTAGATATTCTTTTGGTGCTTTTGGGGACTGATGATTAGATAACCTAGTTAATCTAATTATGATGTATGATTTGATTAATAGGTTATTTGATTTAGAAGCTATTGTTTATAGAAAACCTTGATGTATGATCCTCTTGTTATATAAGTTTGAAGTTTATTGTCATAACTTGTGGAATTTTTAAGGTTTAAATTAGCCTTGTTTTTAGGGTGTTACAATAAAGCTTACTTTTTCTATAATTGTAACTTATTGTACACAAATCACCTGTAACACAAGGACTTTCGCCCCTGTTTGGCGACCATAGTGCACTGTCGACTCTCACGAAGTCGACCGCGGTTTTTCCCCTCGTTTCGGGGTTTTTCGCGTCACCAAATCTCTTGTCTCTTTTACTTTTTCCTCGCAATTGTGTTATTTGGCTTGAGATACGTTTCTTTAGTTGTTAAATGTCCACATCGACCTTAAGTTGTACTTTTGTGCGATTTTTGACATTAACACTTACCATGACTGATGATTGTGAAATTCAATGTACAAGTCATCTTTATTGACGACATATGTCATGACTAGCGATCATGAGATTTCAATATGCGAGTCGCTTTTATTTGCGACCGAGAATTTTTACCTGTGTTTGTCGTGACGGGTGATTGTTAATGCCAAAAATCACACAAAAGTACAACTCAAGGTCGATGTGGACATTTAACAACTAAAGAAACGTATCTCGAGCCAAAAAACAATCCCGAGGAAAAAAGTAAAAAAGACAAGAGATTTGGTGACGCGTAAAACCCCAAAACGAGGGAAAAAATCGCGGTCGACTCTGTGAGAGTCGACAGTGCACTATAGTCGCCAAACAGGGGCGAAAGTCCTTGTGTTACAGGTGATTTGTATACAACACATTACAAATATATGTAAATATAAACTTAGTCGTGTGCAAACGACGTGGGTCGTGCGTAAATCGTGCGAAATAACTTGTCGTCGTGTGGTCTGAACTGTCGTCGTGCGATACTTGCGTGTTCGAATGCCTCGTTGTATTGAGAGAAAAATATAGAAGTGAGTATAAGTAGCTCTGTCTGTTCTCCCTTTGCTCGAAGGTGGAGCAGTCTTTATATAGCTTTGGTCGGTACTGAATGTGCTTTAATTGTTGGTCTTGTAACCGCTGTCGACATTAAATGCGCTTTGATGATTGTCTTTGTAACTGCTGTCGGGCTCTAAATGGCATTGATGATTCGTCCGTTACTAGTCGTTGTGCCATAAATGCCTGTAGACCTGCATTAATGAACAAAAGAAACGGATGTTGACCATGAATGGTTAGTGTAATCGTAAGACCATCTTAAGTTCAGGACGTCGGTCTTATGGAGCATACGACCGTTGTCGAAATACAAGACCATGTATATGACTGTAAACGTCTTGTAAGACCTTATCTTAGTATAGGAATGGTCTTATAAAAATGTCGTGAGACTACGATAAAAATGTCGTAAGACCACTAGGTCGTAAGACCAAGATGATGATGTCGTAGGACCAGAGCGATATAAGACCGACGACAGGAGACTGTCGACGTAAGACCAACGAGTCGTAATCGGCGACACGTAGCTGGCGACATAAGACTAGTGACGTAAGACTAATAACGTAAGACTAGTGACGTGTGACTGGCGACGGGTGACTGGCGACATGTCGCTAACGATGTATGTCGTGCGACGTGTAAAATGCGACACGTGACGTGCGATCATGAGATGTAAAGACACTATCTTGAATGACTATTGACATAAGATGTCTTTTAATAATCAATTATCGTATGTCGGGGATAAGGAAATAATGGGTATTACCTTCATCGATCGGGGGTATGACTTTTGTAGGCATTAGGGTAATCGAAGTCCATGGGTCATGTCGAAGGAATTCCCCAGGTCGGTCGAGGGTGTGATTTTTTACCCAAACAGTTAGCCCCCCGAGATGTGAATTTCAAAGCCATTTGAATTTCAGATCCCGTACCAAAGTAAAATGTGTTTATACGGAGATGTGTCACTTTTGCTAAGAAAATCGACTTGGTTAGATCAAATCGTGAGTCCAATCGATGTTGTTTAATTAAGTTGCGACGATCGAATGATGACCTTTAATGCGCAAGATACTTGTGGTGTTCATCTGACGGTCGTAAGACGGCCTTAAAACGTAAGGAACCGACGGTGATCGTAAGACGATCTTTATCAAAATGAGACGTATGGGTCAGGAGTCAATCGTAAGACGATTGGTCCGAAATAAAGCTTGGCGGCGATCATAAGATGATCGAACCAAGATAAAATTTAAGGATCTTGTGATACAGTCGTTAAAGACTTATGTTCTGGCGTTCCGAGCCGATACGGTCGTTATAGACTTTTGATCTGGCGTTTAGAGCCGATATGGTCGTTATAGACCAATGATCTGGCGTTCCAAGTCGATACTGTCGTTATAGACTTATGATCTGGCGTTTAGAGCCGATATGGTCGTTAGAGACCTATGATCTGGCGTTCGAGCCGATACGATCGCTAGAGACCTATGATCTGGCGTTCGAGCCGATACGGTCGCTAGAGACATATGATCTGGCGTTTACAGCCGATACGGTCGCTAGAGACCTATGTTACGTTGTGTAAGTTTTGCTTTAGCGATAATCGGTAAAAAAAAATTACCTTTCTATTGAACCTGAGTATTTTTTCGACTCATACATGTCATGGACAGATGTAATGTCAAAAAATTCATTAAGTACAAAAATGAACAAGAAGTCGTGTGACTTGGGCATCCATTGTAATACCACGATTAGAACGTAAGTCATAAGACTTTTTGAATCGTATAAGCAAACATAAGCGCATGCGATCAAATCATTCATTCAGAACATGAAAATTTTCTAAGTTAAAGAACTTAGCTTGTGGGGTCGTTAGACCTCACGATCGTGTGATTTGATCACACGATGAATTTGAATCGTGTGTTCCTGTAGTTATTCAAACGAGTTGTCTAATAAAACTGATTGTTTATATCGTACGATTTTACTGAAGTCGTATGATAGACTTAGTAACTTATGTCGTGCGACCCTGCGATAACGCAATGTCAGAGGTTGGTCGTTGGCTTTTCAGATGCGTTGCATTCTAGCTGCGTGGGATATATCGACCGTCGAGGGTTTGGAGCCGATAGGCACCTTTACCCACGACTTCTGAGATACGATAAGGACCTTCCCACTTGGTGGAAAGTTTACCTGCATTAAGCTCTTGAGTGCTTTGGAACACTCGTCGGAGGACGTAATCGCCTTCTTGAAAGACTCTTGCTTGTGATTATACGGTTAATCTTGCGACTTGCCTTTATTGGCAATTATGAGATTAAAATATGTGATTCGTACTTATTGGCGACTTTTGCGTTTTGACATGCGTCTTACCATGACTGATGATTGTGAAATTCAATGTACAAGTCATCTTTATTGACGACATATGTCATGACTAGCGATCATGAGATTTCAATATGCGAGTCGCTTTTATTGGCGACCGAGAATTTTTACCTGTGTTTGTCGTGACGGGTGATCACAAAAAATGTGGGTCGTCTTTTAATGACGACTATAAATCGCAACATGCGTTTGCCATCACTGGCGATCATGAGAAAAAATGCGAGTCGTCCTTTATTGACGACTATAAATCGCAACCTGCGCTTTTTTAAGTCGTAGAGATTTTGGTTTCTCACGATGTAAATCGTAAGACCTGTATTTATATGATCTTGCGAGCCTACAATGAAAAATCGGGGGTGGTCGTTGGTTTTGACCAATGATCTTTTGATGCTTGAATCAGTGATCATATATTAGATCAAAATAATTAAACGAGGAGAATATACTTAGAGTATATATATAGAATTGTTCTAAGTGGGACGTCACAGTTACCGTAACATGTAGTCGATAAGCGCCATTTTTCCGAGGACTTTTGAAATCGAATGTGGTATTTTTTTCCAGTTTGTGAAGGGTGTTCCGAGTCCCCGAGTCCTTTGGATGATGCGATACATGCGATACTTTGACGGAGCATTTTTTATCATGGCTTGAATCTGGCTTCGAGCCGCATTCAATTCCGATTGAAGTTGAATCAGGGGATCTTGATAATTTGCCATGTACCTGAAAGACTTTACAAGATCGTTAGAGCGATATATGTATTGGCTTGAGATTTTCTCTAGATGGGGTCCCACGGATGGCGCCAAACTGTTAATGCCAAAAATCGCACAAAAGTACAACTTAAGGTCGATGTGGACATTTAGCAACTAAAGAAACGTATCTCGAGCCAAATAACACAATCGCGAGGAAAAAGTAAAAGAGACAAGAGATTTGCTGACGCGGAAAACCCCAAAACGAGGGAAAAAACCGCGGTCGACTATGTGAGAGTCGACAGTGCACTATAGTCGCCAAACAGGGGCGAAAGTCCTTGTGTTACAGGTGATTTGTATACAACTGATTACAAATAAATGTAAATATAAACTTAGTCATGTGCAAACGATGTGGGTCATGCGTAAATCGTGCGAAATAACTTGTCGTCGTGTGGTCTGAACTGTCGTCGTCAGGTGGTTCGAACTGTCGTCGTGCGATACTTGCGTGTTCGAATGCCTCGTTGTATTGAGAGAAAAATATAGAAGTGAGTATAAGTAGCTCTGTCTGTTCTCCCTTTGCTCGAAGGTGGAGCAGTCTTTATATAGCTTTGGTTGGTACTGAATGTGCTTTAATTGTTGGTCTTGTAATCGCTGTCGACATTAATGCGCTTTGATGATTGTCTTTGTAACTGTTGTCGGGCTCTAAATGGCATTGATGATTCGTCCGTTACTGGTCGTTGTGCCATAAATGTTTGTAGACCTGCATTAATGAACAAAAGAAACGGCTGTTGACCATGAATGGTTAGTGTAATCGTAAGACCATCTTAAGTTCAGGACGTCGGTCTTATGGAGCATACGACCGTTGTCGAAATACAAGACCATGTATATGACTGTAAATGTCTTGTAAGACCTTATCTTAGTATAGGAATGGTCTTATAAAAATGTCGTGAGACTAGGATAAAAATGTCGTAAGACCAAGATGATGATGTCGTAGGACCAGAGCGATATAAGATCGACGACAGGAGACTGTCGACGTAAGACCAACGAGTCGTAACCGGCGACACGTAACTGGCGACATAAGACTAGTGACACAAGACTAATAACGTAAGACTAGTGACGTGTGACTGGCGACGGGTGACTGGCGACATGTCGCTAACGATGTATGTCGTGCGACGTGTAACATGCGACACGTAACGTGCGATCATGAGACGTAAAGACACTATCTTGAATGACTATTGACATAAGATGTCTTTTAATAATCAACTATCGTATGTCGGGGATAAGGCAATAATGGGTATTGCCCTTGTCGATCGGGGGTATGACTTTTGTAGGCATTAGGGTAATGGAAGTCCATGGGTCATGTCGAAGGAATTCCCCAGGTCGGTCGAGGGTGTGATTTTTTACCCAAACAGTTGTCAACTGCGTGACGGGCGGATCAGACGTCAGTAGACTAACCTTTTCGACACGACAATTACTCGTCAGGAGAATATCTAACTCCTCGGTTGTCTCGGCCAAACCAGGAGTTGGAATTGGAAGCAATGCCAATAACGTCCAATCAGGACGACTTCCAGGACAGTCGGCAGAAACATCACGATGCTTATCCAGCTCACTATTGACATTTGCTCGACCAAAAGAGTATTGATCTGCGGAAGCAATTCGACTAATATCATTTCCCTAGGCACCATCAAAGCTATGGGTATCGATGAGTCAAAGATCGCCCGACGATCGTCGACTCTGATAGGATTCAACAGCAATTCTACCCAACGTTTTGGGAGAGATCATCCTCCCAGTGAATGCCAAGGGAGTAAACAAACAAACGAAACTCGACGTTATCGACTGACTCGTCAGCCTGCGACGTTATATTCAGTCGACCTCGGATACACGACATGAAGACAGTCCCTTCGACCTACCATCAGACGATCAGATCCCCAACACCTTGGGGGCTACAGAAAATCAAAAGCGAACAGAAGACCGCCCGTGATTGCTACAAAGCAACCTTGAAACCCAAAAATGAGGCCAAGATTGTGGCGATTGCGCATGACACGACCAACCGATCCATACGCCTGAAAAGGCAGGATTTGGTACCGTCTTGCAGTCTCCACAAGGGGCAAAACGATATACCCCATACGGCACTCAGTTTCACGACTTGAGGGCAGACGGACTTCACGATAGAGGTAATTCTCTATAAACATCACCAGGTACGTAACGCACGTCGACGACACTCAGGTATAAATTTTTACATATGTCCTTAATCCCCCGACCCTTCATAAGGAAAGGACGGACATCGTTAAAGTACCTCCTGTCCTAGAGCAGAAAATTATCCATACTAATGTTCTATGCAAAATTCGGAATTCCTTTCGAAATCAGACACGCCAACAACCTACAGGCACGCAGGAGCGCATGAACGTCAGTCTTACGATTCATGTCATAAGAAATAACGTCTCCAAAGACTATTAGGTTACAACTATGTCGACTTCTCACGACTGACATGTCGTGAAACAGATCATACGAATCGTTGCATAAAATCACAGGATCCAATAGGTACATTCTAAGTTGAGCTCTGAAGATAAAGTCTTATGACTTAAACTCTCGGGCTTAGAATGTATGTTAAGCCCAGTCGCCCGGTTATTTCAAAAGTAGATCCTTCCTTACGATTCACATCGTGAGAAACAAAGTCTCTATGACTTAAACACAGGTCTTATGATTTATATCGTGAGAAATAAAGTCTCCACGACTTGAAACGCAATTTGTAGTCGTCGATAAGGACGACTCACATTTTAAAATCTTATGATCGCCAGTCATGGCAAACGCAGGTTGCGATTTATAGTCATTACTCACATTTTTGTGATCGCCAGTCACGATAAACACAGGTTAAAATTCTCGGTCGCCAATAAAAGCGACTCGCATGTTGAAATCTCATCGCTAGTCAAGGCATATGTTTTCAATAAAGACAACTTGTACATTATGTTGGACAACCTAAGGGGGGGGGGGGGGGTAAGGTTGTATTTAAAATCTTTTTCTTTCAAAAAATCTTTGAACAAATAAATACAGTACAAACAATACAGTAAAAATAAAGCAGAGTATAAACAAGTAAATATACAACAATTATATAAACAGATATAATTTAAATGCACAGCGGAAATGTAAATAGATAAGGGAAAGAGAATACTTGACAACGGTATTTTTAAAGTGGTTCACCAAACACAAAGTTGGCTAGTCCACCTCGAGAAAATAACACTTCTCGGAGATCCAATACGAAACGTGTTCTTTACGGTAGAAACACAAACCTTAATACAACAAACGCGAAACACTCTACTTTGAGAGATTAATGTGGATCACTCACTCTAATTCAAACACTTACAAGAGGGTATAAATTTTAATATGAATAATCACTCTTGAATAAGGTTTATCACTTGGATATTTTTAGAGAGTTTGATCACTTGAGTTGTGTTGCTGATTCAACTAATCGAGAGATTTTAATCTGCTATCAACTCAAGATTTCTTGCTCAAAAATTAATTTTATCAGTTTAAGTGATTTAGTGTGAGTAAGAAAGCAGCAGAATAATAATCAAATGCTGAGGGAGAATTTATTGCTGAAGTTGGTGTAGCATTGAAGGCTGCTGGATGCTTGTATTTATACTGGATGATCATCAGTCTGGAGAGCTTTCGCGGTATACCGCCAAACCATCGCGGTATACCTGCGTCAGAAAAAGACACTGCAAGGAGAAGGTCAACCTGCAAGAGATCAACGGCTACAAGTACCCGCGGTATACCGCGTTGCACATGGCGGTATACCGCCTGAAAAAGTTGCTGACAATAGAAGCTTCACATGCAGAAGATGTGACGGGTGAATAGTGTCGCGGTATACCGCGAAGACCTTGGCGGTATACCGCCTGAAATATTGTCCAATGAGAGCATGGCAACGCAGGTTACTTCGGCTGATCACAATCTTGCAACAGTAAAAGGCATGGGATATTAATAACATATATATATATATCAGTGATTTATATATATATAAAAACATATATATATTATATATATTTGATTCAAATATATTTATATAGATACGAAATATCCAAGTGATAAAATATTTTAGGGTGTTTATCATTTTAAAATAAAATGACGAAACTCTTCAGACTTGGATTCTTCAGATAAAAAATTATCGAGATCATTTAAATATCTGCACACTCAGATAAAATATTAGATAACAAATAATGCGGTGTGTTTTGTAATCATCAAAATAAATATGGAGATGTGATTTTATGTGTACCAAAAATATATCACAATATTTAAAGCTGGGTACACTTGCACCAACAATCTCCCCCTTTTTGATGATGACAAACACAACGCTAAACACGAGAGCATACTCGGTTTCTCTCCCCCTTTTGTCGAAGCAAAAAGGGTTTAAGAAAATCGCTTATGCTCCCCCTCGAAAGATGCTCCCCCTCAAAATATGAAATATTTGAGAGTTAGTATTTATCAAGGGTTATACTCAAGCATGCCTAAACCAAGTCTTAATTTAAAGAAGGCTTTTTTGTTAAGAGCTTTTGTGAAAATATCGGCCAAATTATCTTCCGAATCAACCTTTTCAAGCACGATTTTGCCTTTTTGAACATTATCTCGTAAAAAATGATGTCTCAATTCAATATGTTTGGTACGAGAATGCAAAACGGGATTTTTACTTAAGTTTATGGCACTTGAGTTATCACACATAATTGGAATTTTGGTTAGGTGTACCTCAAAATCGGTAAGTGTGTGTTTCATCCATAGGACTTGAGCACATGCTCTTGCGGCGGCTACATATTCCGCTTCGGTGGTAGACAAAGCTACGGATTGTTGTTTCTTAGAGAACCAAGATACAAGTGAGAGACCTATAAAGGCACATACCCCACTAGTACTTTTTCGGTCAACAATAGATCCACCAAGATCGGAATCGGCGAAACACGTTACTTCTAACTCGGGTTTCTTTGCGTACCATAAGCCAAGATTAGTAGTACCTCGTAAATATCGAAAAATACGCTTGACAGCTTCATAGTGAGATTGTTTAGGTGAAGATTGAAAACGAGCACATAAACATACACTAAACATAATATCAGGTCTACTAGCAGTTAAATATAATAAACTACCAATCATACCACGATAAATCTTTTCATTAAAATCGTTTCCCTCCTCGTCACGAGATAATTGCAAATTTGTGGTCATTGGAGTTTCAACGGGTTTGACATTTTCAAAGTTAAACTTTTTCAACATATCTTTACAATATTTAGATTGACTAATAAAAATACCAGTTTCACATTGTTTTATTTGCAATCCTAAGAAGTATTTTAACTCTCCCATCATGCTCATTTCAAACTCGCTTGTCATTTTCGCAGAAAATTCATTACACAGTTTTTCATTAGTGGAACCAAAAATAATATCATCAACATATACTTGCACAACCACAATATCATTTTGAACATATTTCACAAATAAAGTATTATCTATTTTACCCATAATATAACCACTAACAATTAAAAAGGTTTTTAATCTATCATACCACGCACGCGGAGCCTGCTTTAAACCATAAAGCGCCTTTTTCAATTTATAAACATGTGTCGGGTTTTCAAAACTTTCAAAACCGGGAGGTTGAGAAACGTATACCTCCTCATTTATAATACCATTTAAGAAAGCACTTTTAACATCCATTTGAAATAACTTAAAATCTTTAGCATTTGCAAAAGCGAGAAGCATTCGAATAGACTCCAACCTTGCAACCGGTGCAAAGGTTTCGTCATAATCTATACCTTCTTGTTGACTGTACCCCTTGGCAACTAAACGTGCCTTGTTTCGTGTGACTCCACCGTTCTCGTCTACCTTGTTTCGGAAGACCCATCTTGTGCCAATAATGGTTTGACTACTAGGGCTAGGCACTAAGTCCCACACATCATTCCTAGTAAATTGGTTTAACTCATCTTGCATGGCCAAAATCCAATCCTCATCACCTAAAGCTTCATCTATGGTTTTAGGTTCTATGGTTGAGATAAAGGCATGGAAAGCACAATGGGTAAGGATTTGTGATCTAGTTGTCCTTTGGTTTAGGTCACCTATAATTTGATCTACGGGATGGCCTCGAGCGGTTCTAAGGTTAGGATCATCTATACCTTGTGGAATAAAGCATGGAGGGGCATCACTAGATTCAATATTATTTGTGGAAGGTTGGGTACCTAAATCCAAGGTACTAAGTTGTTGGGCTAAGACGTCTCCTTCACGGATATTATCATTTGCTAAGGGTGCACTCGGTTTGGGAGGACTTTCGTCAAAGCTAACATTAAGGGATTCTTCTATTACCATGGTCTCCTTATTTAGGATTCTATAGGCTTTGCTATTCCAAGAATAACCTAGGAACACTCCCTCATAGGCTTTGGGGTCAAATTTGGTTAGGTAGGATTTGGTGTTTAAAATGAAACATTTACAACCAAAAACTTTTAGGTGAGCTAGGGAAGGTTTTCTACCTCGGTAAAGTTCATAGGGTGTCTTATTTAGGATACCTCTAATTAGGACACGGTTAAGCACATAGGTCGCGGTAGCAACGGCATCACACCAAAACTTTTGGGGAACTTGATGTTCGTTTAGCATAGTTCTACTCATTTCTTGCAACGTTCGATTTTTCCTTTCAACAACCCCGTTAGATTGAGGAGTTCGAGGAGCCGAAAAGTTATGAGTTATACCATGTTTATCACAAAAGGCACCAAATTGTACATCATTATCGAATTCTCGTCCATGGTCCGTACGTATGGAAACAATCGTACAACCTTGTTGGTTTTGAATTCGTTTTCCCAAAATTTTAAACTTTTCAAAAGCCTCATTTTTATGTCTCAAAAATAAAGTCCAAGTATAACGGGAATAATCATCCACAATAACCAAAGTATAAAAATTTCCTCCAAAACTTTGAATAGCCATCGGGCCAAAAAGATCCATATGTAAAAGTTCTAAAACTCTTTGAGTAGAAATAACATTTTTTGATTTATGAGAAACGTGATGTTGTTTGCCGACACGACAAGCATCACAAAAATGATTATCAAACTTTAATTTTGGCAGGTCACTCACAAGCTCCTTATTTTTTAAGTTTTGCATTAATCTTAGATTAGCGTGACCTAAACGCCTATGCCATAAAGTAGAAACATCATTAATAGAAGATAAGCATACATTTTCAGATATAACAGTTTTACAAATATATAAATTTCCTTTTACAAAACCATTTAAAAGAACTTTACCATTTTTTATGATTTTACAAGAATCTTCTTCGAAGACAACAGTTGTATTATTTTTACACAATTGGCGAACACTTAACAAATTAAAATGTAAATTATCAACATGATTCACATTAAGAAATTGAACATTATTGCAAGAGACTGTACCTCTACCAATTATATTTCCTTTGGAGTTTCCTCCAAAAATTACCTGTCCACCATCACATGACTTATATGATGAAAAGAGATTATTGTTTCCGGTCATGTGACGTGTGCAACCACTATCGAGTATCCAGTCCATATCAAGGTCAATCTACAATAATGAAGATGTAACTTTTATGGTCCCCATTTCTCGTGGGTCCTTGACAATTAGTTTCAAAAGTCAACCAACATACATATATATAAAGTCAAACATAATATATATATATATAATACATTACATAATATTAATATATATATATAAAACACATGTCAAGACAAACAAAATATATATATATAAGAATTAAAAATTAAATAAAATATATATATACATGTGCAGTACGTATGTATATATATATATGAATAGTATTATATATTACTTATATATATAATATATACAACAAAATATATTTAAACTATATATATATACATAACACATTTAAAACCATAAACGCATACCACCGGGATTATCATTACTAAACATTCCTTTTGGAATCCATTTATTTACCATTTTAATTTTGCGATTATATTTATCATACACATAAAAACAAGCATTTACATTCGCATTATTATTAGGTTTAGAATATTTATCATGGTACATGCGAGCATACGGTTTTCTCGCATTATAATTTACATTATTTATTTTACGCACATACGGAGGTTTTTGCACATATTGATTTCTTGTATTTACTTTAGGTGATTCATAAAATCTTTTGATGGGTATACATGAACATTTATCAACACAAGTATTGGAACCAATGCCTTTTCTACATTTTATACGGTTAGGCATATTAAGCATGTTAAGAACTTTCTCATTACTACTTTCAAAAGCTTTAGCTAGCATGTTATCTTTTTCATATGAAGCACATTTAGCCTTTAAACATGTAATCTCATTCTCAAAAATATCACATTTTGTACAAATAATATTTTCATGTGATTTTTTATTTAAGCATGCAATTTCTTTATTTAAAGCATCACAAGATTTACAAAAATCTTTTTCTCCTAATTTAGTTTCTAATTTAGCAATTATATCCATATCATTTTCAGATTTTTGTTTAACATTTTTTATTTCCTTTTTACATGCATTTACAGTTTCTTTTAACATAGCATTCTCATCTTGGTAACGATTTGCAAGAGCGGCCATTTTATGAAAAGATTCATATAATTCTTCAAGATTATTTTCATTATCACTTTCATAATCACTATCGTAATCCGAGTAAGAAGATTTTACCTCGTCGTCGCTATCGGCCATAAGACAAATGGCTTGATAGTCATCTTCTTCTTCACTCTCGCTCCACGCGCCTCCAATGAAGGCTTTCTCCTTCTTCTTTTGGAACTTGTTCTTTTTCGGACATTCATTGGCGTAGTGGTCTTTGTCACCACATGAGTAGCAAAAGCCTCTCTTTGGCTTAGCTTTATCGTCTTCACTCGAGTCGCCATTTTTCTTAACTTTTTCGTCTCGTTTATGGAACTTACGACTTCGATTATCACCACCACGACGGTAGTTACCGTTTCTTTGAAATCTGTCATTGTTAGAAAATTTATTATTATTATTAAGAAATTTGGAAAAGTTTCTTACCAACATGGCGACTTCATCGAGAGTTTCGGATGGATCTTTCGAGGAGCTAGCTTTCTCCTTTTTCTTCTCATCTTTTGGTGTTGAGACATTGAGAGCGATTGATTTCTTTTTAACTTGCTCCCGATCTTTGTTTCTTTTAAGTGCAATTTCATGCACTTTAAGATTACCGATCAAGTCATCTATCTTCATTATGGAAAGGTCACGGGAGTCTTCTAAAGATGTTATCTTTTGCATCCACTCCGAAGGAAGAGCTCGTAGGATTTTCCTTATATAGTCCTCGTTAGGATAAGTGCGATCCAAACCTTTCAAAGTAGTCACAATAAGGTTAAATCTTTTAAACATTGAGTCAATTGACTCATCTTGTTTCATTTCGAATAGTTCATAATCGTGAACTAAAATATTTACTTTACTAGATTTAACCTCCGTGTTTCCACGATGAGTATTATTTAAACTTTCCCATATTTGATTTGCAGTTTTATATGTATATACTCTTTCAATTTCGTCAGTTGTTAAAGCAGCATATAATATATTCTTAGCTTCAAAGTTTAAACAAAAATGAGCTTCATCAGAAGTAGTCCAGTCATCTATAGGTTTATCAATATAAACATCATCTTTCACAATGGTGGGTTTAAAATTCCCTTTTTCTATGATATTCCAAATCTTTTGATTTTTGCCACGCACGTGACATTCAAATAGCTCGGCCCAAATGCCAAACTTTTCAGTATCTATCAAAGGAGGTTTTGAAAACACGATATTAGTTTGTTGAGCCATTTAGAAGAATAAGAGAAAAATATGCAGAATATTTTTTGAAAGACCTGCTCTGATACCAAATGTTGGACAACCTAAGGGGGGGGGGGGGTAAGGTTGTATTTAAAATCTTTTTCTTTCAAAAAATCTTTGAACAAATAAATACAGTACAAACAATACAGTAAAAATAAAACAGAGTATAAACAAGTAAATATACAACAATTATATAAACAGATATAATTTAAATGCACAGCGGAAATGTAAATAGATAAGGGAAAGAGAATACTTGACAACGGTATTTTTAAAGTGGTTCACCAAACACAAAGTTGGCTAGTCCACCTCGAGAAAATAACACTTCTCGGAGATCCAATACGAAACGTGTTCTTTACGGTAGAAACACAAACCTTAATACAACAAACGCGAAACACTCTACTTTGAGAGATTAATGTGGATCACTCACTCTAATTCAAACACTTACAAGAGGGTATAAATTTTAATATGAATAATCACTCTTGAATAAGGTTTATCACTTGGATATTTTTAGAGAGTTTGATCACTTGAGTTGTGTTGCTGATTCAACTAATCGAGAGATTTTAATCTGCTATCAACTCAAGATTTCTTGCTCAAAAATTAATTTTATCAGTTTAAGTGATTTAGTGTGAGTAAGAAAGCAGCAGAATAATAATCAAATGCTGAGGGAGAATTTATTGCTGAAGTTGGTGTAGCATTGAAGGCTGCTGGATGCTTGTATTTATACTGGATGATCATCAGTCTGGAGAGCTTTCGCGGTATACCGCCAAACCATCGCGGTATACCTGCGTCAGAAAAAGACACTGCAAGGAGAAGGTCAACCTGCAAGAGATCAACGGCTACAAGTACCCGCGGTATACCGCGTTGCACATGGCGGTATACCGCCTGAAAAAGTTGCTGACAATAGAAGCTTCACATGCAGAAGATGTGACGGGTGAATAGTGTCGCGGTATACCGCGAAGACCTTGGCGGTATACCGCCTGAAATATTGTCCAATGAGAGCATGGCAACGCAGGTTACTTCGGCTGATCACAATCTTGCAACAGTAAAAGGCATGGGATATTAATAACATATATATATATATCAGTGATTTATATATATATAAAAACATATATATATTATATATATTTGATTCAAATATATTTATATAGATACGAAATATCCAAGTGATAAAATATTTTAGGGTGTTTATCATTTTAAAATAAAATGACGAAACTCTTCAGACTTGGATTCTTCAGATAAAAAATTATCGAGATCATTTAAATATCTGCACACTCAGATAAAATATTAGATAACAAATAATGCGGTGTGTTTTGTAATCATCAAAATAAATATGGAGATGTGATTTTATGTGTACCAAAAATATATCACAATATTTAAAGCTGGGTACACTTGCACCAACACATTAAATCTCACCATCACCAGTCATGGTAAGACGCATGTCAAAATGCAAAAATCGCGAAGGTCGCCACTAAATGCGACCCGCATGTTTTAATCTCAGGATCGTCAATAAAGACAAGTCGCAAGATTAACCGTACAATCACGAGTAAGGTAATTTTTTTACCGATTATCGCTAAAACAAAACTTACACAACGTAACATAGGTCTCTAACGACCGTATCGGCTCGAACGCCAGATCATAGGTCTCTAATGACCGTATCGGCTCGGAACGCCAGATCACAAGTCTATAACGACAGTATCGGCTCGGAACGCTAGATCATAGGTCTATAACGACCATATCGACTCTAAACGCCAGATCAAAAGTCTATAACGACTATATCGGCTCGGAACGCCAGAACATAAGTCTCTAACGACTGTATCGCCAGATCCTTAAATTTTATCTTGGTTCGATCATCTTATGATCGCCGCCAAGCTTTATTTTGGCCCAATCGTCTTACGATTAACTTCCGACCCATAAGTCTCATTTTTTTCGATCATCATCAGTTCCTTGTGTTTTAAGATCGTCTTACGACCGTCGTTAGTTTTTCCTCCTTCACATTAGTGGATGAATACCACAAGTAACTTGTGCATTAAAGATCATCTTTCGGTCGCCGCAACTTACTTAATACTATTCACTGGTCTCGCGATTTTTGCTGACCAAGCCGGTTTTCTTCTAAAGATCCAATTAGCAGAAATGACACGACTCATCATTTTACTTTGGTGCGAGATCTGAAGCTCAAATGGCTTTGAAATTCCGATCTCGGGGGGCTAACTGTTTGGGTAAAAAAATCACACCCTCGACCGACTTGGAAAATTCCCCCGACCGACAAAGGTAATACCCATTATTGCCAATTCCCCGACACACGGTAATTGGTTATTAAAAGACATATTGGGTCAATAGTCATCTTACATCTAATGATCGCACGTCAAGTGTCGCACATCACATGTCGCACGTCGCACATCGCTAATCCTACGTCACTAGCTTTACATCACTAGTATTATGTTACTACTCTTACGTTATTAGTCCTACGTCGCTAGCCTTACGTCGCCAGTTACGTGTCGCCAGTTACGACTCGTCGATCTTATGTCGACAGTCTCCTGTCATCGGTCTTATATCGCTCTGGTCCTACGAAAGCATCATCCTGACACCCTGGACCTGCGACCTGGTCTTACGACCTAGTCCTGCGACATCGTCATCCTGGTCTAACGACTTAGTGGTTTTACGACCTAGTCTTACGACATTTTCGTAAGACCATTCCTATACTAAGATAAGGTCTTACAAGACATTTACAGTCATATACATGGTCTTATATTTCGGCAACGGTCGTATGCTCCATAAGACCGACGTCCTGAACTTAAAACGGTCTTACAATTACACTAACCATCAATGGTCAACAGCCGTTTCTTTTGTTCATTAATGCAGGTCTACAAGCAATTATGGTACAACGGTCAGTAACGGACGAGCTCTTAATGACATTAAAGACTCGACAGCGTTTACAAAGACAATCATCAAAACGCATTTAATGTCGGCAGCGGTTACAAGACCAACCATTAAAGCTCATTAATGACCGATGAAACCTATATAAAGGCATGCTCTAACCTCGAACAAAGCGACGAATTCATTTAGCTATACAACGGCATTCTCATCTATTTCTACATTTTCTCTCTCGCATTCGAGCACGCGTCGCTAACGCAAGTACCGCACGACAACAGTTCAGATCGCACGACAGCAGCTTGTTTCGCACGTTTAAACACACGACGCACACTTTTTACACACGACTAAGTGTATTTTTACTTCATTTGTAACCTATTGTACACATATCATCTGTCACAAAAGGATTTTCGGCCCTGTTTGGCAAACTATAGTGCACTGTCGACTCTAACAGAGTCGACCGCGGTTTTTTCCCTCGTTTTGGGGTTTTTCGCGTCACCAAATCTCTTGTCTCTCTTACTTTTTCCTTGCGATTGTGTTTTTTGACTTGAGATACGTTTTTTAGTTGTTAAATGTCCACATCGACCTTAAGTTGTACTTTTGTACGATTTTTGGCATTAACAATTAACATTAAATAGCGGTACATGAAATTTTAGGGGTTGTTTTTATAGATACTTTATAATATAGTATAGATAAAATAAAATAAATTTTCAATCCAATATATATATATAGAGGGAGGTTCAAGGGAAAACATTAAAAAAAACGGAAAACTGAAGAACATCCTAGGAGCCATTTATCTGGACGGTATGCACTTGTGCATACAGGTAAATAGTTGACTTTTTGGTTTTATGCACAAGTGCATTATGCATATATGCACAAATGTATGTTACAAATAACCTGTATGCACAAGTGCATACCGTCCAGATGAAGGACACTTAAAATGTTCTTCAGTTTTCCATTTTTTTTAGGTTTTTCCTTGAACCTGATCCCTATATATATTTTAATAAATGGCCGCGGAAAAACAATGATCAAATGATGTGATCATGTGATATTGATATCGCCTCCGGGTCAGACTTTAATACTATTGAATTTAATTAATTTAATATTTTTTGCTTCTTGTTAATGGTCAATAGGATGTATGAAATTAATTTTACACTTTGATCCTTGTGGTTTGTCATAAATTACGATTTTGATCTATATTGTTCATATTTATTACATTGATGGTGATTGTAATTTTAAAATAATATTTGGTCCCAAAGCTAAAAAATCTTACTGAAGGATTTGAAGGTCAGTTAGAGCATCTCCAACAACTTATTTAAAATAGAGAAAAATGAGAATACGAGAATTTTGAGCTACAATTTTACTCCAACAGTTTCTCAAAACTATATTTAAAATGGAGAAAGTAAGAGAGAGAATAAGTTTTTCTCCAAATATGAAGATAACCCAAAAAATGATTACTAAATGGGAGCACCAATAGAAAACTTTGAAAGTCCATGCTGGTTACAGTTTAAGGTCTTATTCAGTTATTCTTATTCTAGGATAAGAGAATACCTAAGATTGATGCACTTAATATTAAATAACAATGAGTCAATAATGTATGGAAAAAAGAAGACTGATAGTTTTGAAATATTGAATATACATATAAGTTGGGTTGTCTAATATATTTGGTAATTGTTTTCAAAAGGTAGGGTTTTTCTTAGTTAATAACAAATCTATTATATTCTAACACAAAAAATAAAATTCATGCGAATGAAATAATCAAAAAGATATGTGGAAGTAGGGGTGTAAATGAGCCGAGTCGAGTCGAGCCCGAAAAATTTATACCAGGCTCGAGCTCGATTAAATTTTCAAACTCGAGCTCGAATATTTTTTAAATGTACGAGCTCGAGCTCGGTGCTCGTTTAGAAGCTCGAATTCGAGATCGATTAACTCGTTTATGTATTCAAGCTCGAAAAAGTATATACTCGAATGGCTCGACTCGGCTCGACTCGTAAAGCTTAATCGAGCTTTCGAACGAGTTGAGTCGAACATTGGTGTTATGGAGCTCGACTCGTTAAGTTAAGCAACCTTTATTTTGAGCTCGACTCGTTAACACCCTATGTGAAATATGAGTAATGAAGTATATATCAAGGTTTTATAGGCAAAAATAGTTTTTAGATATTAGTACTAGATAAAAAACTTAAAAAACAATAATAAACAATACTATAAAATGAAAGACCAATTAACTTTTTACAAATTTTATTGCCCAATATAATTAATCAAAACATGTTTGGGCTCTTAATATAATGCTAAATTGTTTTTAGGCTCTATTATATACTGATTTTTTTTTGTCATTTTTATTTACAATTTTTTTTAACTACTACTAATAAACTATATAGCATATACTTAAAAAATAAGCAAAAATGTGAACAATAGTGAATAATCTGTATTAAATGAACTCTAGGGACGAAATCAAGAATTTTGACAAACTACAGGGACCAAAAGTAAAATTTCTCTAAATATAAAAGTTATAACAAATCCTATAGGAATATAAACGTTTCGTAGTCAGAAACTGCCCGTTTACTATTCCTCAAAACGTCGTCGCATTATCTCTCTTCCGCAACTACCCCCAAAATCATCGCACATCTCTTTCCCCGGAAACCCAAGGCCGAATTACAACCTCGCCGACGTTTCTTTTTCGCCAAGCAATTCATATTCAACACTTTCACACATAAACCCTAAGAATTCCAACTCATCTTCTCTTTAACGTCGTTGTCTTCTGTTCTTTCCAAAATTAAACGTTCGCCTTTTATTTCCTCCGCGAACACGACGACCTAGTTAAGCGATCCATCGATCCGTTGATCATGTTCATCAAAATCCATCCAAATTTGGTGATTTCTGCTTGATGTTATACAATTCTTTTGTTGGTAAGCTCTTTTAATCTAGCTTAGGGTATTGGTTATACAATTCTTTTGTTATTCGAGGGTATTTGTTAGGATCTTTAACAGATCGGTTCTGAATTGTGTTTCTTTGTGGTATTTGAGCGATTTAGGGTTGGATATGAGTTGATCCGTTACAAAACTGTCATGAATCTTTTATCAAATTTTCAATAAAGCCTGAATCGAAAGAATTATTTAGCATCTTTTCCAAAAAATAAATAATAACCGTTGTTTCTCTTTGTGTAGATGTCTGAATTTGATTTGTTTGGTGTCGGTGAGTTAATTATTGTCCAAGATTTTTCCAGGGTTTAGGAATATGAAATTTTCTGAAATTAGAGTTGTTTGAAAAAATTTAATCTATTTTATTTTTAATGTGCATGGCTGTAAATCCTTGGATACAACTTGTTTGTGAGTTGGATCAACATATGTGTGGCTTCAATAAGTTTAACAAGGATGTACTGTATATGTCCTCACTGATGTTGACATGCATGTTTATGTTTGTTTTCATAAAATAAACATTTCTGAAACAGCTGTTTGATGTTATTCCTTTGTGATTATAAAGTCTTTGTGGAGTAGACTTATGAATACTTGAATAGTGGTGCTTTTGGTAGCAACAATGTTTTTTAATTGACTATGGAACATGGATATTGAATGTTGGTGATATTATGTAGATTCTTCATGGAAAAGAAATGGTGTTCAATAAACTGTATTTTAACCAGTTTCTGACGATGTTTTGTGATTGTGTAGTACTCGTTAGAGCTGTAATTAGTTTATGATAGGATTAGAAATTTGTCGACCTCAAGCGATGGAATGGAAATGGCCGCATTATGCAGAAGAAAAGCTGGTTTTAGTAAATGGTATGTTCTCTTAACTTAAGTGACTATATTTCAATCTGCTAGTTGTTAATTATTACAAATCATATAAATAATTTGTTCCTGCATAAAGTGACTTTTTATTTCAAGTAAGTTTTTATTTAGAAGCTCAAGCTTGTTATGTATATGTTTTAATTTCCAATCTTTTATTTGCAGATTACTTTGTGGATACATACATGCATTTCCATACGATTTTTTTAATATTTATTATGCTCTCTACTGGGAGCTTTAGCAATTTTATAACATGATAAATTGAAATCTTGCTGCCAACTTCTTTATAATTATTATTTTGATCTTTTTGCCCTTTCTTAGGTTTACTCTTTTACGCCATTTTCATTCTGGAAAGCTGTTCACCTATCTCGTTTTCAGTAATTTTATAAGGAAGAATATTATGTTTTTGATACTTTTTATTAAATACTTCCCACGTATTCCTTTAAGGTGTAACATGTCATTACTTCTGCAATGACTTAGGTTACTAAATGTCTAAATCTATCTTCTGCAATAACTTAGGTTACTATTTATTAGTAACCATTAAAACTGTGAAGCTATTTTGTAGAATCTGCACCTACGATTACGAAAGTACTACTTTAATAATCATGATGCTATTATCTTCCAACATGATTTTTATTATGGTTTCAACGTATATTTTTAATCGCTCGATACATATTATGATTTCAACGTATATATATTATAGCTAATTAATGACAATGCTCTTTAGTTGCGTTGGCTTTTTCTATCATCACACCTGCACTATTGGAATCTGTAACTCTTTCTATTCTAGACTTGCAAATATTTACATGCACTTTGTTTATTCTCATTGAGATTTAGAATAAACTGGATCCCAACTGAATGCTATTTTCTTTCTTATGCAGGACTTGCAATTCCTTCGACACCTCGTTTTGAGTATTTCTCGTTACTCTAGATAGTTGACTTTTAGTTTGACTTGTGTAAATACAATTAGGCTTGCAGATAAATGGCGTCGAAGTGGGTAAAAGTGTCAGACACTGGCAGTAGGGTCATTGTTGATTCAAAGAGGAAACAAGTATCTCAGCGGCAGGCTCAGATAGTTCGAGCTAGCAACCGGGCTTTGGCTGTGAGGCATGACCTGAAGAATACTAGAAAGAGAAAGAGAGATGATGGCTGCATGTCCAACTGCTGCTCTTCTTTTACGAAAACTATACTTAAAAACTACTCAAATTTTATGAAAAGTGGACTGCCTCAACGTTTGCTTTTCTCTCAAGATGGTCAATGGACTGATTTTTCTCAAGATGTTATCGATTTGGTTAAGGAGGATTTCTTGGCAAAGAAGGGAGCAACTGAAGTGAAGTTTAATGGGCGTCATTTAATGTTAGATATCTTACATATGATTGAAATAGATTTGAAAACTGGTGTACAGAAACCAATAGCGTGGATTGATGACACAGGTAGCTGCTTTTTTCCCGAATCATATGAAAGTCATCAATGCAATAAGTCCGAGGCAATGAAAGATTTCGAACTTGTTGAACAAGAATCCTCTACGACTCCTGAGATCAATTTGCATATCGAGATTGATCTAAATGGGCCAAGTAGCAGTAATTTCGAGGAATGCGTTGAAGAGTCAAACGTTAAGAGGATCAAACAGGGTGGTGAAGATGCATCCCCTATTTGTAAAAGTATTTGCAGAACTCTAGACCCAGAAAGTGTTGGAAATATGTTTATCAGGGGAATAAGTCCAGCCCTGAAGGTTGAAATAATTGATGTGAAGAAATGCTCTGGTGGTATTATGGAAGCGAGGCTAGATCTTTTCGAAAAGCAGATTGAAATTACACAAAAGCTTTGTGGAAAGGCAAATGTGCAATATGCTTGGTTTGCTGCATCTCCTACAGATGCGCTATCTAGCACTGTGGGTTATGGGCTTGGACATGATGGGCCAAAACTTGGAAGGTATGGGTATGGGGTCCACCTTACTGCCATCGACTCTGCCCACAAGAGGTATAAAAAACCTTATTTATCATATTCTTTTCTATGTATGTATTTGTTAAGTATTTAATTTTGTGGTCTCGTTACAGTGCTACTATCTGTGATGTTGACGAAAAAGGAGTAAGATATATGGTGTTATGCCGTGTGATATTGGGAAATATGGAACTTGTTTTGCCTGGATCTAAACAATCTTATCCAAGTGACGAGAGCTTTGACAGTGGAGTTGATAATCTGCAAAATCCAAATCATTATGTCGTTTGGAACATGAATATGAATACCCATATATATCCTGAATATGCAGTCAGTTTCAAGATGTCTCCAAGTGCCGAAGGTAGTAATTTGTGATTTTCCATTATTCATCTCTAGTTACCTACTTACCTTTATCTTCATCTTCAGCCAAATCTCAGATAATTCCCACATCCGACAGGCTCAAGATATATGCATAACAGCTCTAGCATTCTACAAAGAATTAGAAACACTACTTACTATTGTTCTCTTATAACTATGTTCCTGATAATGCCAGGGAATCTGATTGTAGAGGGAAGTAGGGTTGACTTATCGAGGGTAACAACTCAAGATCCCCAGGGACCCATTCAGATAGATTCCTCTCCTAGTAAACTGGTGAGTGTTTGTTCTATGACGATAATTTTACTCGTTCATCTGCCTGATTATCTGTTGGAAAATGAGCCTCTGGTGAGGACGATAGTAGATATTTTCAAAGCTTGATTGTGGTTTTGGCATGCTGGAAGATCGAGGCTGATTAACTTGTGCGATATGAAACTCTGACTAATTTCATGAAAGCTAACAAGGAGGGGAGTTTACCCCTTATGAGGTGCTAATTGGTTTGGTCCTCTGTATGGTGCTTAATATGAAGAAGGGATATGATGGTAGATGATAAATAATTGTCCATCCACACATAGCCAATAGTCTAGCATTTGGATGTACAAAATATTGTAATTAGTATCCAAACAGGATGGACATGACAGGACAGAACAACTATTCAACATTTGATAAGACAGAATTGGAGAGGACATGACAGATAAAATGACACTTTGATTAATTTAGTAACACGATTAAAATGACACCAAAATAAAAAGTTCATGTACCAATTTTTGTTTTATACCTTTTCTATATTATTTGTTTATTATTGATATTTAATAAATTAGTCGGAATATGGAAACCATATAAAAATATTATTTTGAGGAAAGGAAAGTGAAAAGTTTAAAGAACATAAAATACAATAAATAAAATTTAAAAAATGAATAAAATGTAAAGAGGAAGGTGTATTTGATGTTTTAGAAGAGAATTAGGTTTTATTTTGAGGTTATATTGGTAAGATATGGGTCTGTTCCACTCTTCTGTTCCAAATAAAAGTTAGTGCCAAATGTGGAAGAGTGATCCGTGTTCTATACCATTTTATACTGTTCAGTGTACCAAACGCAGCCATTTGGAACACAACCTTGGTTGGATGAAAGTTGGCTTTTGTAAGGTTGTGTTTCCAGCTTGTGACAGTGCATGCTGCCATCTATTCCGTTCCTTCTATGAAAATTGAAACACTTGACACACAGTTTTCAGTAGAATGTCCGATTGTTCGTTGGAGATCTAAAATACCCTTAAATGAACACATATAAAAGAATCTTGAGAACCTTAAAGGTAAAGTAATTTTATCATGTAAACATTCCAATACAGAAAATGTTGCAATTTTCATGCAAGGAAATACATCTTTGCAGCCGAAAATAGGGAGCTTTTTACTAGCGCATCCATAAATATCTTCATTTAGTTCTCCCTTCCCCTCTTCAAGAAAAGAAGTTTATTTCACAATTTAGCTCTTTCCATTTGGCTTTTCCTTATCTATAGTTTATTTCTTTTGACATAGTGATCATGATATAAAAGTTAATATTCTTCGAGATTACCTCGTATTGTGGTTATTGTTGCTTATTCTATTCGTTTCCAGGGGATGAATGACCCCCAATTACAAAGTGTGAAGGCCATGTCTATGGAAAAGGTTCCGAGTGTTGGATCAAGCACCTCTAGGGCTCCTAATTCCCCTTGGATGCCTTTCTCAAAGCTGTTTGAAGCTATATCGGATAAAGTAGCCCCCGAGGATATGAGACTAGTGCATGTCTTGTATGAATCTCTTAGGGTATGTTGTGTAGTAATCTAACACATCATCTATGTCAAAATTGTCTTGTGTGCTTATTTTTTTGGTGATTTTGTAGGGAAAGAAAACGAGCCGTGAAGAGTTTATTAGGAAGTTGAGAACAATAGTTGGGGATCAGATATTGAGGTCTACAATATCCAGTCTCCAGTCCAGGGCTTAAGGTCTCACTATCGTTGCTCGGGTTAGTTAGTTATCATATTGTATTTGCAACTTGTTTTGGCAATTGGGATACTATTATTTACAATTCTTTATAAAATGGCTTTTGGACAATGTCCGTATGTAAAGAACTATTTTACTGATGCATAGTTTATTCCAATACAGCTAATTTTTTGGTTTCTTGAAACCTTATGCTCGTAAAGTGCATTGTTTAACTAAAATTTAATCCGTTTGGGTGGGAGTCGTGATTCCCTTTAGATCTTGATCTATTCTTAAATTGAATTTACTGTTACATTGGCGCTTCTGTTTGCAGTATTTGTCAAGACGGCAGAAGTTAAGAAGTGGGTGCAAGAAATTTAAGGCGGCGAAGAAGTTCAAAGTCTCGATTTCAGTTTGCCTTTTGAAAATCTGGGCTTTCATTTGTTCAGTTAGATTGGTATTTTGCTTTTTGTTTGTGTTTAGATTAGGTGAAACTTGAATCTATTATAAGGATTTACATACAACTCCTTTTTCTAGGCATATTAAAGTGCTACTTAGTATGAGGTTTCAACCTTTCCAACTTTGGCCATCTTTGATTATGAGTTTGCCTTTTAGCTTCATTGTACTTGTTATGTTTATTACTCTCTCCGCTCAGTTCCAAAATAAGTGTCTACATTACTATTTCAATTTGTTCTAAAATAAGTGTCCACTTTCCTATTCTATACTTGCTAGTGAATTTTTTTTTCTTTCTATAGCTAAGGGCAAAATTGTTCTTTGGTTAATCATAAAGTGTAATAATTATACATTCTTAAAACCGTGCATTTTTCATTGTAGACATTTATTTTGGGACGGAGGGAGTATCTACCAAGTTTTTGAGCCCGCAGACGGCGACTTATAGAAACCGAAATGGCTTTGTTGACTTGAAATAGAGATTTTAGGTGAAGTAGAAAGGAATTGTTGTAATCGCGGTGCCCAAATATATAGAGTAAACCAAACCTAACGATCCCCGTATACTTCACCTGGAGGCGGGGTCTGACTTTTGACAATGGCAAAAAAGGTTTAACTTGTATATTATGAGTTTTTTGAGGATTTGATTTTTTGTTATTTGGTGGTCAAGCTTGGACATGTTTTTTTAAACCATATGATATTTATATATGAAGAGGTTTAAACCCGACCATGTATCCTTCAAACATGGAGGTTCATCTGCGATGACTCCAGACATTCGTGGTCGTCCGGGGTATCGGCGGTCGGTGTGCGTAAGCCGATCCGGAAACCCACGGTTACATAAAATAATATAAATCAAACCCTATTTAAAAATTAACCCCTAAATATTTTTGGCATTTACAAAGAAAAAGAAAATATAATGCCCTCCTCTCAGACGTCCTAACGTGGTTGGTGCGCTTGGGTTCGAACCCGATACCTCAACTTAGATGATGATGTTGGTCACCTTCCAAGTTCCAACTGCTAGTACCATGTCAGTTAGGAGTCCCAGGGGCTTGCATTTATAAAATGGAAAAAAATGCTTCATTATAAGGTCAAAATTCTACGGCCCATGTCACAAATTTCAAATGCTAAAATATAAACTTGAATATATCTTAATTCACATTTTTAGATCCAAATTGCAACGGTTAGATTACAAAAATTCAAATCCACAAAGTCTACATCATCAAAAATTTAAAAAGTACAATAGAAATATTGAAGAATAAACCTTAAATAAAACTTATAATTAATGAAACTCTACAAATTTCATATAAATTGCAAAATCACATAGAATTAGTAGATGCTTGTGTTTATATATCTATATATATACTAGTTGTGTACCCGCGCAATGCGGCGGGATGCAAATATTCGACCACCTTCAAACGAACTTGTGACTTGTGAGTGAAGAAAGCAGTCGTCGTGCGAGAAGATCACCAGCCAACAATCGGTCGTGGGAACGAAGAAAGCAGTCGTTGTGCGAGGAGATCGCCAGCCAAAAACCGGTCATGGGAAGAGAACGAAGAAAGCATCCATTGTGCGAGATCGCCGGCCATCAACCGATCCTGGGAGGAGATATGAAAAATTATTTATTTTTGAACAAAATGAATTGCTTTTGCGGTAAGTTGTCATCGAAAAATGTTAAAATTACAGGTCCAAAATCCCAAGTTCCCAAATAAGGAACCAAAAAAGTTAGAAAGAAACTTAAAAAATTTGCACATGATTACTCATTTGTGATGCTACATAAAACTACATAAGCAAAGATCCTAATCAAAGTTGCATATAGCCTTTTCTTGTCTTATGAAGAAACTGTTTTATATATTTGTGTTTTTTTTATGTAGTTTCATATTTTTTTTCATTCCTATGAAACTGTTTCATATATTTTCTCAGTTTTGATGAAACTTTTTCGTTTTTACATAAAAAACAAATATATGAAACAATTTCATCAAAAAATGAATGATATGAAACAATTTCATTAAGAAATAAATGATACGAAACACTTTCATCAAAATAAACAATTTCATGAAACAATTTCATCAAGAAAGCCTATGAAATCCAAAGTTTACACGACAAAAAAGATTACAAATTATTACGCCACTATATATATATATACACATGAACTTAATCATCAGAGAAAATGGAATTTCAAATACAAACCAATCTCGTCCATTCATATATATATATGTGTGTGTGTGTGTATGTATAGATGGTTGAAGTTATTCGCAACCGGTAGTGCCGATTTCTCATGTTCATACTCGTTAGGTATCATTCGAGTTAAAAATACTATAATACCATGCAACCTCGTTAATATTATTTTATTTCTTGAATTACGAATATAGTATTTAATGAAAAGACACATAACATGATGTCATGATGTGATATCTATTCAAGAAAAAGAAGGAAATTTTGTGATAAATAACCAAACCCATCTGAAAATACTTGTCACTCACCATTTTCTAATCTAAGGTAAGAATAAACATTTTAAGGTTTATTTTATACAAAGAGTTATAGTTACACTCTCGTGATACCAAAAACAACTATATATATATATACATATATATATATATATATATATATAGGGTACAAATCAAATACAAACCATATATTTGTTGCACCTCTTACAAACCACAGTCTGCATATATGCATTATCCCATATGAATGTATGTTCATTGAATATGTATATTTTGATACAGAAATGTGTACTAAATGTTTTGTCTTCAACACCACATGCCAACCAATTGAAATAATGTCCCAATGATATGATATTGCTTCCTTTTCACCTTGACTTAGATGACAAAGAGAACCATTATGTTTCCTATATGATTGGACTATATATATATATATATATATCCCATAAAAATTGGTGGGGTCTTTCTTTATCTACAGAATGTCACTTCTACTTTTTCTTCTCTTTGAATTGGAATAGAACTTGGGAATTGAGAAAAAGTGAAAGCAGGAAGAAATAATTAATGAGATAAGTTGTTAGTGAGAATGGAACAAAGTATATTGGATTAAACAAAAGGGAAATATGTTAATGGGTTCTTGTCAAAATCTGCTCATTCACTTGTTTCCAAAGATTTGTAGGGCACTAAACTTTAGCTATTCTTTGCCCAAAGTCATTGAAAAAGATTCAATATGTTTCCCAACTTTTGCTAACCTTAGTTTCAAAAGATCAAATATTATGCTATTTTTATTTATGATTAACTTAGATGGGCATCACCAAAGCTACATTATTTTAATATGATGCTTCTTTTGTGTTAGGATTAGAATTTCATTTTTATATTTGAATTCAAATATATTTTGTCATTCTTTAATGACCGACTTGATTCAGATTTAATGTTAATTGCTAACTTGACTTTTATAAGTAGAAGATGGATTGACTCTGGCTTTGAGATTGAAAGAGTTTGATGTGTGGAACGAAGGAGCTTGGACGGTTTAATTAGGGTTTTTGATTATTACGTTTAATTTACTCTCAAACATACATACTTTCTTTTTGTTTTCGAATATTTAAAATGTGAATTTATTCCGTAGTTGCAATGTTACATGGTAATGTCACCAAAATAGAAAGATTTAAGCTACTTTTGAGCTCCATGTTTGAAATCCGTAATTGTAAGGAAAGATTGTTATCTTGGTTAATTTGATTGCTGAGATGAAAAAGGAATAGTTTATACGTGCAATTGCATAAAGACCATTAAAATTTTCTATTTCTAAAACATGCAAAGGTGAGCCTTTAACATCATAGGAGGTCAGAGGTTCAAACCTCATCAAAGATAAGAGTATATAAATATTATAAACTTCAAAAAGAAAAAAAAAAAAACACGCGCAAAGCTTTCATGCAAGAGGGAGAATTGATGTAGGTTGACTTATGATTGATGTCACTTTCAATTCAAATAAAATCAGAAACACAACATGCATGTTAGCTCTTTTAATGTTGAAATCCTTGAAAACAACGATCTAAAAACAACAAGGTGTCGGTAAGAGTACAACCTAAGTGGATAAAATGCATTATTTGACACATGCATGCATATAGAATATTGTCTAGTCTTACCTTTCACTTCTTGCATGTACTTCTACTTTCATTGCATTTCATTTCTTGGATACAAGAAATAATTCGTCACGATCAAGTGTTTTTATTTTCTTCACAAGCCACTACAACAAAATCGGGTTAGTGTCTTGATAGACCGTTTCAGTGTTTTGCATCACTTATGCTTATAAAACCATATACTTTTGTGCCATATGCAAATGTACATGTTGCAATAAGTTTATAGAACCACAAGGGTTGTGACGTACTAGTTAAGGCCTTGAGGGATGTGGTGGAATATCCTATTTGACCAGGGTTCGAATCCAGGTGTACACAACTTGTGGCCACTGAGGTTTAATCAGGGCTGATGTCTTACAGTCATAATTTGCCAAGAGATTAGTCTAGGCATAGCCTAGGACACCCTTAAAAAAAAGATTTATAGAAACTACCAGAAGAGTGAGCTTCATCGACGCGTTTTTAGCGACAACATGTTTCAACCGTAAGCTATGACGACCACATGTCGTATCTATAAACCGTTTTTGACGATAAGTGAACTTTTAGCGACGCAAAAATTCGTTGCTAAAATCTCTATTATATTTGTTTTTTATATGACATTTTTCTTTCTTCAAATAATGGCATAAAAAATTAATATATGACGTTTTATTTTGCAGCTGTCTTAATTTTTTTTGCTAAGACACTTAAAAGTGTTTTATAAACTCATCGTAACAATTTTACATACAACGTATACGTGTCTAGTCCTATAAAGTTGTCTATTAAGATATTTAAACATTTTTGGTGTCCTATAAATATAATTTTATTGTAGTTCACTTAGCGTCGTCTTCGGCCTAGCATGCATGTATACTATATATATATATATATAACAATCAGCTAAAGGATTTTAAGTAAAAAAAAAGCTCATAAATTAACATATTTGACTATTTTAAATGTATTAATAAACAATAATTGACTATTTTAAACGGATTATTGTAAAAATATAAATAAATAAATTTCTCAAAAAATACCTTCATATATATAAAAAAAATGATATGTTTCTTTTAGAATTATATATCGGAATAACTTGAAAGGGACCAAAGGGTCTTTTGCCTAGCGGTATTGGAGCCTTTGGCCTTGTAGGAGATCATGGGTTCAAGCCTCACAAAAGATGAAGAGAATACATGAGTTTTGTTTGTTTCAATTGTTGTATATAAATATTATATACTTAAAAAAAAAGTCTTGGAAGGGAAATGTTTAGGTCACTTTTGTCACAATAATAAAAAAAAGAAGAGAATTAAACACACCTTTTCATAGATATGATATTTTTCTTCAAAGTAGTTTTTTTTTTGAAGGAAAGCAACCATTTCATTTAATGAATAAGGGTACAGGGTGGTTTGATATGATCAGAGATGATACTAGGAAAATTATAAAGCGTACTGCGACTGGGTAAACTTTGAGCGCTTCTGGCGATAGAGTGAGCCGCATCATTTGCACTCCTCTTGACGAAAACAACCCTAGCATCGGGTAAGTGGGAGAGGAGGGATCTACAGCGGTTTATTAAAGATCCGAATTCCGAAATGTTTTCCCCAACGGTATATAAGGTGTCAACAACCAGTTTCGCGTCTGTTTCAAAGATCACCCGATGGTGGTTAAGACTTCCCGTCCATTCTATTGCGTACCAAAGGGCCATAGCCTCGCACTCCTTGACCGACGGAAGACCCTCATTTATTGTTGAGTGACACGCTAAAACAGTCCCCTCGTGGTCCCGAAGGATCGCCCCAGTGCCCCATTGACTTGAGGGGGGGGGGAAAGTTGCCGCGTCAATATTACATTTTAGGAAGCCCGACGGGGGGGGGGGGGGGGGTGCCAATTCGTGCACTCGACAGCGGGGGCTATGCAGCTGTTGCTAGTAATAAAAGGATTTGCCGAACGCCATTGTAGGAGCAAATTCTCCGCTAAGTGAGAAGCCCAACTCGGGTGTTTGACCGCCCCATTTATCCACGCCTCATTTCGCAATTTCCATATGCTCCAGCAACTCATGAGGGTGGAGTTTCTAAGGTCTTCGTTGTTACCCTTTAAACATGCCGATAAAAAGGATGCGAAATCCTCCACACTGCTGGCCAAAGAGTCAATCTGATTCCAAAGCTTAGCCTCTTTCCAGACTTTCACGGCGACCGGGCACCCTATGAAGAGGTGCCAGTTATTTTCCGGATTCGAGCCACAGAGAGCGCAAAGGCAAAAGACATTGATACCGCGCTTTTGAAGGTTGACCCGGTGTGGGAGAACGTCATTTCCCATCTTCCAAACAAAACATCGAATTTTGTGAGGTATTTTGGCTTTCCAAACGCGGTCCCACGGGAATACAGCCGAAGGGTCGGGGGAACTTTGGATGCTTTTCCTCAAGAAGTTGTAGCCGCTTTTAACCGTATAAATACCATCGTTGTTAAAATGCCAAATCAAACGGTCTTCCCCCCATGCCAACTTGGAATGATTTTGAGGATTTCTTGTTTATCCCGATTTGAGAAAGAGCGTGAAAGACGATATTGATTCCAATCATTTGAGGTGTTCGAAAGAAGATGGCACACATGAAGAGCTTCTTCCTCCGGAGTAGGGACGCCCTCCAACCAATTTTTTTTTTCATCGCGGAGCCACAGATCTTTCCAAACGGAGATGGATTCCCCATTCCCAACCTTCCATCTAAATCCCTTCTTTAGAGCTTTATGAGCGCTCCATATACTTTTCCAAACATAACTCGGATTGGATCCCAATTTAGCTTCGAAAAAATTCCCATTTGGAAAATATCTAGCCTTGAAGACGCGACTAACTAGGGTGTTCGGATGCGATAGGAGTCGCCACCCTTGTTTTCCCAAAAGGGCGAGGTTGAAACTTGAAAAATCCCGAAACCCAAGACCTCCCAAGCGCAGAGGTGTACACAGTTTTTCCCACGCACTCCAGTTAATGGATCGGGATCCATCACTTTTCGAACTCCACCAAAACGTGTTGAGGAGTCGTTGAATTTCCTTAGTGAGGGTAGATGGGAGTAGGAACACGTTCATGTAGAAAACCGGGATGGCTTGCGCCGCCGCCTTAATAAGAGTGAGTTTCCCCGCGTTAGACATCGGTTTTTTGCGCCACGAAGATAGTCGTTGCCAAATTTTGTCTTTGATGTGCCGAAAAATGGATTTTTTGTTGCGCCCTATAACTGAGGGGAGGCCCAAGTATTTCCCGGTGTTAATGGGATTCGACACCCCCAGAATGCTCGAAATCCTACTTTTAGTGGTAGGGTCGGTGTTTCTACTAAACATGATACCCGATTTTGCCAAATTGACGGCCAAGCCCGTCCCAAGCTCAAAATTATGTAAGATCGTGCCTAGAACCGAACATTCTTCTATGGTGGCTTTGCAGAAAAGGATGGCGTCGTTCGCAAAAAGGAGATGCGAGATGGCCGAGGCCCGTCTCGCAACCTGGCAACCGTGGATGCGGTTCGTCATGGTGGCCTCATCCAAGAGACTTGAGAGTCCTTCCATGCAAAGAATAAAGATGTACGGGGAGAGCGGGTCACCTTGGCGGAGCCCCCGTTTAGGGTAAATAGGACCCGTGATGTCATTGTTAAAACGAACGAAATACCGAACCGAAGTGATGCATAACATGACCATGTCGACCCAAGTTTCGGAGAAACCCATTTTAATGAGAATACACCGGATGTAGTTCCAATCAAGCCTATCATAGGCTTTGCTAATGTCAATCTTTAGGGCGACGTCCCCACACTTTTTCCGGGTGTTTCGTTTCATACTATGAAGTAGCTCAAAGGCGAGAAGAATGTTGTCGGTAATGAGTCGGCCTTTTATAAAAGCCGATTGATTTTCCGATACCACTCTAGGGAGAAGTCTTTTGAGACGATTTGCAAGTACCTTGGTTATGATTTTGAGGATAACGTTGCAGAGAGCGATGGGCCGGAGGTCCTTCATGTTAGTCGGGTGATCGCACTTAGGAATGAGAGTAATGATATCATCGTTAATACCTTCCGGGAACTCCCGTTTGTGAAGCCAAGAGACCCCCGTTGCAAAAATGGTGTCTCCAATTAAGTGCCAATAGTGTTGGAAGAAACGAGGGTTAAAGCCATCGGGGCCCGGCGCTTTATCTGGGTGCATTTGGAACAGGGCTTCCTTAAACTCCACTTTGGTAAAAGGGGCGTCAAGGAGGACGTTGTCGTTAGCCGAGATAACCGATTTCACCCTGTCGGTGATGATATTTGCCGACCCGTTGCTAGCCGAGAAGAGATTTGTGAAGTACGTGGTTACTAAGGAGCAAAGTCCGTCTTGGTCCGCAACCCACATCCCATCCATATTTTGTAGACGGTGGATGTGGTTTTTTTCCTCCGACCATTGGCGTAGGCGTGAAATTTTTTTGTGTTCATATCTCCCTCTTTTAGCCAGAAAACTTTCGCTCTTTGTCTCCAATGATCCTCTTCCTTGATTAAAAGAGAGATTAGTCTTTTGTTAGTGGTATCGATCTCATGAGCGTTTTCGATGGATGTATTGGAACGAAGGGCGGTGAGTTTTTGACGACACTCGTTTGCCGCCGAGGTGTGGGAGGCGTGTAAGGCACGTCCCCAATTCCGAAGTTTACCTGCAACTGAAGAGAGACGGTTAGGAAGGTCCCAAGAGGACCCAAGGTTCCATGCTTTAGTAACGAGAGAGTCAAGGGCAGTTCTCGAACCGGAAAGTACCGAAACCCTTTTTCCTCGAGGCAGTTTCGGTACGTATGTGGAGGAGTATGGGGGAGTGATCGGAGACGGGACTTACCAAATTCTCCACCCATGCATCCGGAAAAGAGTTAAACCAACTCGGCGAGCCCACCTCACGGTCAAGACGTTCCCAGATTTCATTGGGTTTACCTTTGTGTCTACACCACGTGAAAGGAAAGCCATGCATGGGAACATTAAAGAGGTTGCAATCCGAGAGGGCTTCCCTAAACCCATTTATACACCACTTCGGGTGATCAAGAAGACCCTTTTTTTTCATTTTGGGAAGTGAGATCGTTAAAGTCTCCCATGACCACCCAAGGAGTGGAGGAGTGGGTGGCCAATGAACGGAGAAGGTTCCACGAGTCTCTCCTTCTTCCCCTTTCAGGAACCCGTAGAAGCCGGTAATACGCCACTCCCCATGAATAAAGTCGTTAATGCGTAAGTCAATAAGGTTTTGCGAGTAAGACAAGAGCGAAACATTAGAGTTTCCATTCCATAAAACACAGATACCTCTACTGCGACCATTACAATCAACGACAAAACAATTATCAAACCCCAATCTAGTCTTGATAACCTCGATCCTAGATTTAACAACAAGCGTTTCGAAAAGGAAAATAACATCGGGACGGTAGCAGCGAAGGAGGTCCCTCAGGACCGGAACTGCACGCGGGTTTCCTAGTCCCCGACAGTTCCACGCTAGGATTTTCATTTTTCTAGGCAGGCCCGTGTGACCGGACCCGCCTCTGGTTCGTTGGGTAGCACTGTTGTGGTCTCGGTGGGGGTGATCGCAACCTCCGGTGCTTCATTCTTAGGTGTCGTGTCGGTCTTGATCTTTTTGCCATTCGTCGATCTCGCTCTCTCTTTAATGGAAATGCGTTTGCGGCTCAGGATTTCTTCGTTGCATTTTTGAGGGGGCATAAAAATGTTGGAGCCCAGATTGGTAGTAGGCTGGTAGGAGTTGCATGGAGGGTCTTGCATGGTGGAATTCTTGCGAACCGTGGGGTGGCAAACAGTAGGGGTGGTGGTAGGGAGAGTAGGTGTTGAGTGTTCCTGGTAGCTAGGAGTATGTGGGTTTATGGTGGTACTAGGCACGTGGGTAGGATTATCAGTATTGGTGGGGGTGTTTGACTTGGGCTTAGGTATTTGGAGAGAGAAAGTGGGGGTAGCAGTCTTGTCTTCATGTGTCATAGGAGTGGTAAGGTCAACTAGGGTACAAGGAGGTGAAGTCTTTTCAGTTGGCAAAAGGGTGTTTATCAGATTGTATGTTGGGTTAAAGGAGACTTGCATGCTTTTGGAAACTTCCAGAATAGGCTTTTGGGGGGTAGGGTGTACGGTTTGGTTAAGAAGAGTATGGCATACCTCTTTTGATTGGGACCCGCTCCCAATGTGAGAATTGAGTTTGTCTTTTTCCTCAACGGTAGTATTTGCCCCCATAGCTCCAGGTGGCCGGAAAATGTCGCCGGAGGGGTTGTGATGGCTGTGTGCCTCCGATTTGTCGTCCGTGTTGTTTACGGTTTTTGCTTCTTCCAGGTCGTGTATTTGTCCTTCCTTCTTGGCGAAAAACGGGGTAAAACAGTCCCCTACATTGTTTTCGGAGAGCCACGGTCCATAAAGTTGCCAAAGTTTCCTGTTTGGATCCTCCGGGTCACGTATCACCACCGGTTTGTTTGCGCATCCAACATTTTCGTGACCCCAAAGACCGCACCGGTAACAGATGAGTGGTAATCTTTCGAACTTGAATTGAAGCCATTTCTTCCTTCCGTCGTAATCGATAAAGAGTCCTACGCAAGGACGAGAATCGACCCGGACGTTTACTCTCATTACCGTGTAGGCACGAATCATATCTAAGTTGCTCCCCTTCCATTTCAGTTCAGCCATTGGGTCCGCTGCCTTAATCCATGCAGTGAGGTTATTGCGGGTGTAGAGACGAAAAGGGATGTTGTTGATGGAGAGCATAAGGGGTATGGTGTCCAATTTTGCGTCCTTCCAGTTGCCCGACTCCGGCCAAGGTGAGCCGAGAAGGAAACCACCATTGAAAATCCATGGTATGCGTTGGAGGACCCATTCTTGGTCCTTGGAGGAGGTGAAGGAGATACCGAAAAACGAACTTGTCTGGTCATTACCGAGATGTTTGATGTTCCAGCTCTCCTTAAATTTCCACATTCGATTGAAGATGTTTTTCAAGAAAGGTCCTGAATAGCTTTTTTTTGAAAACACTCGTGCCACCATCGTTGTTTCGACAAAAGCATCAAGCTTGAGTTCCTCGACCGACCTGGCTAGCAGACTTTCAGTGGCGTCGTCGACCACGGTTTGGTTAGGGCCCTCGGAGGTGACTTGGAGGTTGGTGGTTTGTCTGGTGAGGTCATCGATCTCAGTGGGTAGAGAATGGTTCGGAGAAGACATCGAGAAGAGGAGAAAACCTAGAGGGTCGACACTGGAAAGAGAGACGGGGATAAGATGAAAAACGGAAGAGCACCGGAGGTTTTAGGAAGGAGCCTGAGCTCTATGACAAACTTGTGTCAACCTACAGAGAGAGAACCATGTGTTTGATGTATTAGACAAGATTTATACACCTTCAAAGTAGTTTTTTTATGAAGTATAAAATCAACCATTAGATTTTCTACCTTATAAAGTATAATATTTAAAATCCAATGTACTTGACAGGCTGGACTCTTTTAAATACAAGAAATTCGCAGCAACAATGCATAAGAAGATATAAAGAAGAGTTTTGAACCTTATGGTTTGACACTTATTATCAAGTGTAGTTCTTATTTCAAGCTAGAATAAATTACATTTCCGGTCCCTGTGGTTTGCTCATATTATGGATCGGGTCTCTAAAACGCGTTTATTACACTGGGCGTCCTTGTGGTATGCAAAAACGCACGTAGAAGGTCCCTGCGTCTAACAGAATCCGTTAACCCAGTTAACTCAAGGGGTATTTTTGTCTTTTTACCCTCTCTTTTGTTCTTTTCCTAATAAGAAATAAATAAATAAATAAATAAATAAATAAATAAATAAATAAATAAATAATAAAAACACCAACCCCCCCTCAATACTTTCTCCTTCCTCCTCCTCCGCCGACCACCACCAAGACCCATCTCACCGTCGGCCTCCCTCACCTTCCTCAAGACCTGCAACTTCTCTCTCTTCATGTGGTGTTGTTTCCTTCTGAACCGGTCACTTCTCCGATCTCATCTCCTCCGGCTCCGGCACCTAGCAAGAAGAGAACTAAAGGAAAGAAGCAGATTGCACCGGCGTCGGCACCAGGAGAAACTGTTGTAACGAGCAAGGATTCTCCTTCTCCCGGTCCGTCAGCCGACATCGACTTTATTGTAAGTTCTTAACCTTCAGGATTTTATTCTGATTCAATCCTTGCTAATTTGATCGAGATCTGACTATTTCGATTATGGAATGGCTTCAATTGTTCATGTATTCATTAGTGTAATTGACTTGTTTGTTACGATTGTGGAATTTGATGAATGGTGAAACCCTAAATTTTGCAGGATGGAGCAGAGAAATTGAAAGTCGCACAAATGGTGGTTGGCGGCTTCATGTTGGGATTGCTTGGCTTCAGCTGGCTCTAGAGCTTGTTCTTCGGCTACCTTTGAGACTCCATGGTGGTTTCCACTTGGTGAGAAAGAAGAAGGTGTTGGAGGTGGGGTGATGGTTTAATCGATGAAGAAGTGGTTTCCGATGAAGAAGAAGGTAGGAAGAGAGGGGGAGGGGGTTAGGGTTGTAGTGGGGTTGGGTGGTGGGGTCCACTTTCTTTATTAATTTATTTGTTTTTTATCTTTATTAGGAAAAAGACAAAAATAGGTGTAGAAAGACAAAAATACCCCTTGAGTTAACTGTGTTAACGGATTCTATTAGACGCAGGGACCTTCTGCGTGCGTTTTTGCATACCACAGGGACGTCCAGTGTAATAAACACGTTTTAGGGACCTGATCCACAATATGAGCAAACTACAGGGAGCAAGAATGTAATTTACTCTTCAAACTAATTACAATATTGATCATTGTGGTTGCTATTATTTTTCAATGTTGAAGTATACCCCATTATTCCTCATTAAATGATAACTCCATCCAAGGACAAAATTGTCCAATCCCTTTTATTTTTAAAAAACCCTTCGACCCCCATTGAAATCCCATTGTCGGCTCACCTATTCTTCTTCAACCACACCCAATTAATTAATACAATAAAGCACCATCTAATCATAATTCTTTCTTCTTTCTCATGGACCACCGTCTCCAACTCTCCATCCCTATACAAATCCCTCTTCCTCTCCAGTGAACTCTCCGATCGTCTTCTCCGACAAATCTGAACCAAACAAAATTCTAAAACAAATCCACAACAAAATCCCTAATTTCCAAATCAAAAACCCTAAATCCAAAATTAAACTCATATCCACATTGGACTCCACCGGCATAGTGCAACCCTTCAAAGTGGTATCTCATTGTGTTAAAAGGTAAGTTTATCTTTTACCAATCTTGTCATCTTTCTAACTTAATTTGTTGTGTTTGTTGTGTTTGTAGAAATATAAGGGCTTGAGCTGACAAGTGTTGATACTTTGAGGGCAAGAGGACCGCGTCTCACTTTTAGAGAAAGTCAAAGGGCAGTGGAGGAATTATTCTAAAGCTTAAGGACTGAAGTGCAATTAGAGCATCTCCATGGAGGTTCTTATAAGAACATTCTTTTTATACTTTTTGGTGTCACCTCATTTCCACCTCATTAATTTACAAATTCATATAAAAGTCCACAATGGTAGTTCTTATAAGAACCTCATTTTTGTGGGTCTCATGTATTTGTCTACATCAATAATTATTTTATATTAATAAATAAATACTAAATATTAAATTTAAGTACCAATAAAAATGAGGACATTGACATTTCACACAAACTTCATGGTAAGAACCAATGTTCTTAAATAAGAACTCAAAGGGGATGAGGTTCTTATAAGAACTTTCCACAATGGTAGTTCCTATAAGACACACCACTTTTTGCTTATAAGAACCTTGCATTGGAGATGCTCTTATCGCTTAGAATATATAAAAGTCTTGTTTACCATTAGCGCCGATCATATAATTCATTTTCATTTTTCTCTCTTTTGAGTTCTCTCACATTCTCTCAAATTAGGGTTTATGTTTAGTGTTCATCTTCAAATCTCTTGAAGATGACTTGTATAGATTAGATGCTTATTTTCCTTTGTAATCTCTGTAATATTTGTTGTTATGAGTTTCAATACATTGTAACCATCATCAACCCAGATGTGACTCCCCACCTTCAAACCCAAACCCAAATTGGCAGTTGGAGCGCATTTCTCATGTGCATCCTCTAAACACTACGACCATATATCAAATGCAATCCTTGAACACTAAAAGAAAAATTAGTGTTGCAAAAGATGGAGAAAGGGGAGAGACAAAGAGGAATGTAGGAATCGGATAAGGGGGATAGTTGAGCTGTAGAGGGGGGAAGATCTTTGAGGGTGCGGAGAGATATGATAGAAGAAGGTCGAGATCCCCGGTGAAGGGTGTTGCTGGAGGGTAGGGGGAGGAGTGTTCTCTCACAGTTGGATCACCGAATTTTTTTTATAGTTTTGACCCTGTGTGTTTTTATATAATATTATAATACATTCTTTAATTTTAATTTTAATGGAAATTGAAATACAAATCAAAAAGGCGAAAATACCCTTGAGTTAACAGACCTATTTAACATAAGTTAGTTAGAGGGACCAACATTGAAAAAGAATAGAAACCACCATGACCAATATTGTAATTAGTTTGAAATATGGACTATACTTGATAGTAAATGGCAACCACAAGGACCAAAAGTGTAATTTACTCTATAAAGAAATAAGGAATGATGGGCCAAGGTTACGTAATTACGTTTGTCGAAGTAATTTATAAATTAGATGATAATTGATAAGTTAGTTGTGAACAAGGGGCTGTTTGGTTGTTTTTTCATTAAGTCTTGTTTGGATTAAGCTGTGTGTATAAATAAAGGTGTCTGTGTAATTAAGATAAATTATTGTTTGTTTGTTATGCTGAATAAACTATCTAGATGATGAAAATGACCATTTTACCCTTAACCCTGTTAACAAATGAACAAGAAAAAAAACTACGAGTATTAACCAATATAAAGGTTTGTGAGGTAACAATATTGAAAGTTCAAACTTTTGTTCTTCCCAATCCAAAATTGAAATTTAAGGGGAACAACCTAGCCACCGATCAAAAGAAACAGCCATTTAAGGTCTCAACATTCCTTCACATGATTTCTCAAACAATTGGTGCACATTACAATGTGATGATGATGCTTCCACCTATGATGATAAACACAACGATAAGAAGATGAAGCAAGAAACGTCCAACCTAGAACACCAAAACCCAGAAGTATCAAAACACCTATCATGATGCTTCCACCTTAGATAACTCGAAGATTAAAGACTCTGAAGCTGTAATGGATTAATCTAGGGTACTTATAGCAGTTGCGTTAGAACATTCAAGACCTGGAGGCTTTTGATAACTCAAAGATGTTGGAGAAGAAGACAACACGTGTTGGATCATATAAGCATGAGAAAGCAACAGTGGATCATGAGACCATATCTGATGGGTAGCTCAAAGCATCAATAATTTGAGCAGCAGGAGCGACAATGGGAACAAAGATAGAGGGAGGAAGAAGGGAGCAGCGACGAGATTGATGGGGATGAAGACGTATGGACGTCTGGAACAAGAGGGAAGGGGAAGAAGGTGAAAGAACTGGCAGGGCAAAAAAGGGAATTAATCGCCACATAAATGGCTGAATCCAGAGCACCAATTTTTTTTCTGAGCGAATAAGCCACCAACATAGCCATTCAGTCATCTCCAAACGATTATATATGGCTTACCGAATAAGCCATAACCTTTATTCAGCCTATTAAGCCATTTCCAAACACCCCCAAGTCATGTTTGACATAAACTAATTGATAACTATGTAAAATGATAATAATGATATTTTGAAAAAACAAGAAATTACAATATTTCAGTTATAGTTAAAACAAATTTATAATAATCTAATACATTAATTAAAAGAATTTAAAAATTATTATTATATCACTACCAAACAAAAGACTTTTCTCTAGAAAATCTATTGCTAAAGGGTGATTCGTCGCAAAACCGTCACAAAAGTTGGTGGGTAAATTTTTGGTGGGTAATGCAAACCAGTGACAAATTACCCACGGATTCTCTGGGTGATCCATGAGTTAATTTTCGAAAACATCGGATTCTACCGAGCCATTATATTTCCTGGGTGACCCTGTGGGTAATCACCGACAAAAATCTTCCTGGGTGAATGTTGTAGGTAAAAGTAATTTGTTTTGTAGTGTATATATACTATTAACTTTGAATTTGTTAAAACATTTTTTTTTGAAAAAATCTATATTAACTTATTATTTTAAATAACCATAACATATAATTTGAATACAAATATTAAGTTTTATTGATAACTAAAATAAATTGACTAATATTAAAAAAATATGAAAATAATTGATATGATTAACAATAATGCCAAATAATTAAAAATTAACATCAATACTTAATTAAAATTAAATTAAATTTTTTAATTGATATTCATTACTATTGCTTAATATTTAATATTAGTAAATAATTAATTTTTAATATTCAAAGGCGTGAGGCGTGGCGTGACGACTAGGTCAAGCCTCAAGCCTTACACGTCATGACGTTGGCGCGACGTTTTTCAAAGCGCGACATAAAACGTCAAATTTATGTCATAGATAGAATTATATATACACACATATATGTTTTCTATATATTATTTAATCAGATAATGATATTAAAAAATATACATTCATATTGTAAGAAGAAAAATCATATAGACTATTATTACAAAAATAGTTTTTGATTAAATATTTAAAATAAAACTTAGAAATATAATTTTACAACTTAACTTCAATCGTGAGTACATAACGTTTATGAACTCGTATAACTTAGAGTGATGTGATTAGATAAATTTATAAAATTACAAAAATCCAAAGCTAAAAGTGTAAAAACAAAAAACATAATTTTTTTTTGAAAAATGCCACGTCATGTAAAAAACGCGAGTTGCGGCGCGCCATGGCGTGAGCCACACCTTACACGCCTTACAAAAACGTTATAGGTCATTTCGTAACAGTAGAGATGCATTTTGCGTCATATGACCGTCATGACACACCTTTTTGAACACTAATATATATTTTATAACATATAGTTAATAAATAATAATTATTATTAATAAGGATATAATTAAAAAAAGCCATAAAAAATTCCTCATAAACTACTCTAATTAACCCATCGATAAACTAGCTTATTTTTATTAAAAAATACCTAAATATTAGAAACAGATTATCACATTGATCAAATGAGAACCCTATATTTATATTTGTAAGGATCATGAGATCCAATCTCATCTATCAATTAATACTATAAGGACATATTGGTAAATTGTTAAATAATAATTAGAGTGAATTGTGAATTTGGTCATGTGTTTTGATATTCTCTTAAAACTAGGGTACTTATAGTATATTTATTGTGGATTGGTCGTTGTAGTAATCAAATTGTTTTGGTTATGGTTCATCTTACTAGCACCTTCATTAACTCTGTTAAATCAAGAACCATATTAGCCGTTTTGTTTAACTTTTGTCTTTTTCCTATAAAAAAAGTAAAAACAATATTTACACACACACATGCACACACACATATAGGGGAAATCTCAAAAAAATTAAAAACTGAGGAACACTTTGGTAACCGTTTATCTGGACAGTATGCATATGTGTATACAAAGTAATTGAAGTTGTTGTTTTGTTTTTATGCACGTGTACATATTACAAATTACTTGTATGCACATATGCATATCATTCACATGAATGATTACTAGGATGTTCATCAATACATAAATAGCGGAGTTGTTAGTGAGAGGGACAATTAGTAAAACAAATTGAATTAGTAGCCACAATTCGGTTAATTTCCTTTAATTTCTCATTTGATTACCTTCTCCTTGACTAATTTAATAATTGAATGTTCATCACATCCAAATCATAGCACATAGCAAACCATATATGTACACAATGTTTGAATTGCGGATTGTGGATTTATCAAGAACAACAGCAAAAGCATGAGGCAACAGAAACAAAGAACAACGAAGAACTTGAAGAATATTAAGAACAGAGAAACAATAAAGCACGAAGAATTTGAAGAACATGAATATCACGACTGAAAAATGGAGTAAGATGAGTTGTACAATGGATTTGAAGTATATATTTGTTAATATTATATTGTTTTTCTAGGAGAATTGTTAGTTAAACTTCAAAGTGCAGAAAAAATCCAAGTTTTGTTGTTGTTATCCTTACGTTGGTTGAAAGAAATTATATATATATATATATATACATATATAGGGGTTAAATCATGTGAGAACCACAAATATGTTATAAACCGTGAGAACCGATATAAAAATATTTTTTTACATGAAATTTTTTCATCAAATGCTAGGATTTATTATATTTTACTTCAAATATACGTGTTTCATAATATGATAGTTTCACATGGATTTGTTTCACCATATGAATATTTTTTACAAGTATTTTTCATTTCACTAGGTGAAACAAAATTCGTTTTTCACATGTAAACTTATCATATGGTGAACACGAACATATGTGTAACAATATCTTAAATCATAGGTTTTGATGAAAAAAAATTATGCAAACAAAAAACTTTACATTGGTTCTCACGGGTTTGTAATCTATTTGTGGTTCTCATTTGATTATCGTCCTACATATATATATATATATATATATATGTTAGGTTCATTTGAGAAGTCTAAATATTTTGAGAAATTGAGAAGTGATCGTGACTCTTCGATTAAATGCGCTGATTTTGAATACGGAAGGGTATTTTGGTAATTAGTCATCCCGTTTACAAAAAACACGGGCTGAGTTCATATATGAATCTATGTGATTCATATATGAACTATACGTTCATATATGAACCTTTGTAATTCACATATGAACTCTTTATAACTAATTCATATATGAATCTTGTGATTCATATATGAACCTTTGTGTTTCATATATGAAACTAATTAATTGTAGGTTCATATATGAATCAGTTGAACCAATTAACTGATTCATATATGAATCTTTGTGTTCATATATGAACCTTTGTAATTTACATATAAACTTTTTTTAACTAATTCATATATGAATCTTTGTGTTCATATATGAACCTTAATGATTTATATATGATTTTTTTTAACTAATTCTCATATGAACAAATTAACTGATTCATATATGAATCACAAAGGTTCATATATGAATCACAAAGGTTCATATATGAATCACAAAGGTTCATATATGAATTAGTTAAAAATATTTTATATGTGAATTACAAAGGTTCATATATGAACACAAAGGTTCATATATGAATCACACAAATTCATATATGAACCTGTCCCGCGTATTTTTTACGAAACTATCCTAAATACCCCTGAGCGTCGTTTATTAATTAATGTGGACGCGCGCATTAATCAGGTGTAACGCGAATTTCTTGACCGTGGATTATTTAATCCAATGGATATGATCACTTCTCTATTTCTCAAAATATTTAGACTTCTCAATTGAACCCTTCCCTATATATATATATATATATATATATATATATATATATATATATATATATATATATATATATATATATATATATATATATATATATATATATATATATATATATATATATATATATATATATTTAAAATGGCATTATACCAAATGCACAAACTTTTTTCATCCATTCACATATAGAACTCTAAATTATATTAAAAGTCAATGGACATTGAAACTACCACATCTATTAAATTTCTTCATCAATATAGTATATATAAACCAAAAGTCATTACAAAAATATCTACAAACTTGTTTCTTCAATGACATTATCAACAATATTCTACCTCTCAATTGTTTGTTACATCCAACATCTTTCTAGAACTAGCTCAATATTCTTTCGCGCACTTCAATTCATCGATCTCTTATCCTGAAAACAAATAAGGGCTCTATATATAAGAACTCCACGTTTTATGAACATATAATAGGAGTTTATATTGCAAATACATAACAACATGAATAACTATGTTATTTATACACATAAATACATCGACCACTTGTAGTGAAGTGCATAAGACACATACCTTACCACATTTTACCGTCCTTCATATGGTTTAAACTAAATGATTTGGCCACGTGACAAGCTATCTGATCTATTTGTTCAATAGAAAAAGAAGCGGTGGTCGTCCATATGTCCTATACAAAAATTTATAAAAGATGGGTAATCTAAAAAAGTGTTTTATACAACATATAAATGACTGAAATTTAACAAATAAGTACCTTGTGAGGGGAATGATACTGCTCGTACATTGCATATTGGAACATTTGCTTGATGACATAATATCCACATTCCCAATCCTTCTTTTGTTGATTACACTAAATTATAAGGAGATGTCATAATTAGAAAAACTAAAGTATGAAATAGATTGTCGGGATATGTGAATTCTACCATGTTTAATTTCCAAGTGACAGGAGCGGAAATTACGGCATGACAAGACCTTTCACATTGATTATACTTTGTAATCGCCCTAAAAAGAAACAATAAATAACTTTGTGTCAATAATTAATTAACAATAAAAATAAACGTCAATTTTATATCAATGTAATACATTACTTACATTTCCATCATCCATTTGATCCGATAAGTTTCCGATGTCTTTCCTTCCGAGATATTTGAATCCAGTATATATACGAAGCGATGTCTAGGCCGTATGATTAGCAACGACCAATGATGCCTCAAAAAGGTTTAAACAATAATGTTAGTAAACTTAAAGCGTACACTATATATATATATATATATATATATATATATAAAACTCACCCTTGTATGTACGGTGCCAAAAAGAAATCCTTTTTTACGAAACTACCCCCTATCTTGTGCAGACCACGCGAGGAATTATCCGTCGCTTCTCGGTCAAAGCTGCCGATCTTGATCGAATGAATGACTAATATCACTTCTTTATTTCTCAAATATTTAGGACTTCTCATTTGAACCTCTCCATATATATATATATTGTTAGGAGTAGTCAATCACATATAGAGATTGTGTATATAAACGAACAAAAATTGAAAGAGTAGAAGAGAATTTCTTGTATAAAAGTTTGTCTTTACATTAAATTACAAACAATCAAATGAAAAACAACGATTAAATCTTACTTGATACGAAGATTTCTTGAAGATATTGTAATCGATTGAGGCCTGCACTTTACGCACTGTCCTAAGATAGAAATTTCGCCGGTATAGCGTCCGTCTAGAGGATACAACAATCGTATTCAAGTTAGTACTTGAATCTATCGAATCATCATATGTTCGGTGATGAACTAGAAGGAGGGAGAAGCCCAGAAATTCGTCAAAAATCGTATATAAAAAACTGGAAAACGAATGGGAAGAAGTGTGGTTTATATAGGTTTGCCACTGTAACCGAAACAAACTGCCAGAAGTCCGCGCGACTGGCGGCACGGGTAAACTCGCGCGGAGATGTGCGCCGCATTCTGTCTGTTGAACCCAACAGAGCCCCGCGCGCCTTGTGGCGCGGTCCTGGTCGCGCCGTAGTGCGTGTCGATCACTGTTCCACGATTTTCCAATGTCCCGCGCGACTCTTTCCGCGGCCCTGGTCGCGCAGTGATCCGCGCCAGACCTTGAATGCACACCACACTCTTTCTTCAATCGTTGAATCTCGACCTCATCGAGACCCCAAGAGCCCCAAGGCCCAAGGCCCTATCTTTGACATTTAATATATATATTTATGTCAAAGAAAGCCCACCAAGAACACCACACTCCAAGGCCCAAACAATTAAATGATTCATTTAATGCTCAATTGTTGGAGTTTATTAGGTGGTCTAGACTTTGCCTTGGCTCCTATGTGGGACTAGTTTTCTCACATCTCAACTAAGTTCCAACAATACCCCACATTTTCTATTCAAACCCAAATAATACCCCACATTTGAATAGAAAATAAGCAATATTATGGAACTTATGTTTCTATCACCAAGCTAGTTATAATATGCATCGGAAAAGGTGTCTTTTGGACTTGAACCGTTCCTAGTGAATACCTATCGGATCTACTTCGTGGATAGTGAACTAAAGTCTTGAACTAGCCACTTTTTGTAGTAAATCGAGACAATAGGCATCACACATATTATATCTATACATAATTTGATTCTTACCGTTGTGTTCATTTCAGTCGTGAACATATCCTTTCTTCATGAGAGTTTTAGAAGACGTAGCCATATCCGTATTCAAAGATGCGACCACACATCAGTCTCACATAGGTAATGCCGATCAAGAATATTCCGTTGCATTCCACTAAAAAGCTATCAGCATTATTAAGAATATAAAATTCAACCCTAAATCGTCAACGGAAATATACACATAAAAGTCAGCATAGGACTAGGCATACCTGTGTATAAGCGTATCTTGAGTGTTCCTTAACTACTTTTCCTATTGAACCTAAACCATGGGATCTCCAATTTCGCTAGGTTAGGTTTCCGCCGAGGAAACTCATTGTATTGCTTTAAGCCCATTCCCCTCAATGAAAAGGATACTTGCTCTCTACTTAGGCCTTTTTTCAAAGGATCAACGATATTCTCCTTTGACTTTACGTAGTCAATGGAAATAATTCCATTTTTCAGCAAATCCTTTATTGTATTGTGGCGTCGTCTTATATGTCGAGACTTGCCATTATATATTTGATTCTTTGCTCTTGTTAGAGTAGCCATACTGTCACAATGAATACAAATGGCAGTCACGGGTTTTGGCCACAACGTAATACCTTCTAGGAAGCTCTTTAGCCATTCGACTTCTTCAGCGGCTTTATCTAAAGCTACAAATTCTGCTTCCATAGTTGATCTTGTATTCACCGTTTGTTTGGATGATTTCCATGAGACCGATGCTCCACCAAGTGTAAACACATATCCACTTGTGGACTTACTCTCAGATTGGTTGGAAATCCAATTGGCATCACAATATCCTTCCAGAACGGGAGGGTATTTCGTATAGTGTAACCCGTAATTCATTGTATACTTCAAATATCTAAGCACTCTCACTAGTGCATACCAATGATCCTTTCAGGGATTGTGTGAGTACCGACTTAGTCTACTCACACTATATGCTATATCCGGTCGTGTGCAATTCATGATATACATCAAGCTTCCAAGAACTTGTGTGTATTCTAATTGAGCCACACTATCTCCTTGATTCTTCTTCAATTGACTAGAAGGATCAAATGGAGTCACCACCGGTTTATCATCATTGTGACCGAACTTACGAAGTACCTTCTCAATATAGTGAGATTGGGTGAGAATGTAACCATTTAGATTCGTTTGAATCTTTATAGTTTATACCAAGGATCACATCTGCTACTCCCAAGTCCTTCATATCAAACGAGGAGTGCAACATCTTCTTGGTTTGGTTAATTACATCTAAGTTCGATCCTAATATAAGCATATCATCTACATACAAACATATAATGACATATGCATTTTTGTATTGCTTCACATAGACACATTTATCACACTAATTTATTTGAAACCCGTTTGATATCAATGTGTTATCAAACTTTTCATGCCATTGCTTTGGCGCTTGCTTAAGTCCATAAAGGGACTTAATCAACTTACAGACTTTGTTTTCTTGACCTTTGACAACAAACCCTTCCGGTTGTTGCATATATAATTCTTCATCTAACTCTCCATTCAAGAAAGCAGTTTTCACATCCATTTGGTGGATTTCCAAATTGTGAATTGCTGCTATGGCCATCAACATTCGTATAGATGTTATTCTTGTGACCGGAGAGTAGGTATCAAAGAAGTATTGACCTTCCTTTTGTCGATATCCTTTGGCAACTAGTCGAGCTTTGTATTTCTCTATAGTGCCATCGGGTCTCAACTTCCTCTTGAATATCCATTTATGACCTATTACCTTATGACCCGGAGGTAGGTCAACCAATCTCCATGTATTGTTTTGTACTATGGAGTCTATCTCACTATGGATTGCCTATTCCCAATAAGGTGCCTCGGATGATTCCATGGCGGCCTTATAAGATAGAGGTTCTCCTTCAACATTAAAGGTCATAAAATTAGGTCCAAAGTCTTTGGCTACTCTACCACGTTTACTTCTCCTTGGTTCCAATTCTTCTTGAACCTTAGAGGTTTCACCTTCATGTGTTTGATCATTTGCATTTGCTTCAATTGAAGTGTGTGTGTCATCATGCAACCTTTTCCTTGAATTAGAGGTTTGATCCTCTTTTTCTTTGAAAGGAAAGGTAGTCTCAAAGAATTCTTCTTCCGCAGATTCTATGATAGTGTTATTGCTTATATCATTCACACAATATTTATATACTAAGAATCTATAAGCAGCACTATTAAGAGCTGGTCCAATATATACACAATCAACGATTTCAGGTCCAAGTTTTGTCCTTTTCGGTAAAGGGACTTGAACCTTGGCACGACAACCCTACACTTTCATCCTTTTGTAGGATGGTAATCTCCCTTTCCATAGTTGATAAGGGGATTTATCACTCTTCTTGTGGGGGATCCTATTTAGGATCATATTCGCAGTAAGACACGCCTCACCCCATAAATGGTATGGAGCTCCGGACGTGATCAACATTGAATTTATCATGTTCTTCAATGTTCGGTTCTTTCGCTCGACCACTCCATTTTGTTGAGGAGTGTATGAAGCGGTAGTTTGATGTACAATGCCATGTGTAGCACAAAATTCTGCGAAGTCATGGGATTCGTATTCTCCTCCCCGAACCGACCTTAGAATTTTGATTTTCTTGTCGAGTTGATTCTCGACTTCGTCCTTATAGGTTTTAAACATGTTTAAGGCCTCATCCATTGTATGGATTAAATACACATAGCAATACTTACTGCAATCATCTATAAAGGTAATGTTATAGTTTTTACCTCCTCGTGAAGGAGTTTCCTTAAAATCACATAAGTCGGTGTGAATCAACCCAAGTACTTCATTTGATTTTTCAACAGACTTGTGTGGATGGTTTGTGAATTTGGCTTCAACATAAACCTCACACTTAGTCGATTTATCAAAGGAACATTTAGGAATCATGTCAAGTTTGATCATTCTTTGAATTGATCTAAAGTTGACATGTCCTAATCTAGAGTGCCAAAGAGTAGAAGGAGCAATCATGTACATGGAACTAGCAGAGCTAGGGCCTGCCTTATTTTTATTTACAGTGGCGGCATCAAAGCTATTTACAACGCTTAACTTGAAGAGCCCCTCGTGGAGGTAGCCCTTCCCAACGTACACACCACCCTTGGTGATGACAATTTTATCAGATTCGAATACAATTTTGAACCCTTTCTTACTTAGAACAGGACCATAAATCAAGTTTTTAGTAATGCTAGGTACATGTACAACATCATTTAACACAAGATCTTTACCGGAAGTCAGCTTCAAGTTGATCTTCCCCATTCCTTCCATCTTTGCAGTCGAGGCGTTCCCCATGAACATCGGCTCCCCGTCGCTCACCTTTTGGTAGGATGCAAACAAGCTTTCCGAATTGCAAATGTGCCGTGTAGCCCCGGTGTCGATCCACCAATCCATCGTGTTGGTAACCATGTGGGCTTCAATTACACCAACGAACTCGTTCGGGGAGTGGGTGAGATTGGCATGACTTGTCGATGCCCCATTTCCTCCACCACCACTTCCTCCGGCACCACCATGATCACGTTTGAATCGACAATCTTTGGCTCGGTGTCCCGGTTTTCCACATACCCAACAACATATCATCCTTTTGAATTGTTTCTTTTGTGGGGCCAAGAGGCCTTTTCCGGTGTTGAAAGGCCTCTTGGGTGCAATTCCATTTCCCTTGAATTTCGGGAACTTCGACTTAGATGAACTACCTTCAATCATGTTGGCATGTGGTTCGATTTGAATGGCATCGACTTTGTCATTGAGTCGGTTGTCCTCCTCAACTCGAATTTTGAGAAGCAACTGTTCAAATGTAATTTCCTCCGTAAGATGCTTCAAGTATAACTTGAAGTTCTTCCACGACGTAGGAAGTTTATCAATGATAGCACCGATCACAAAATTTATATTCAGCCCCATACCTTCAACATCGAGTTCGTTGACAAGAATTTGCAATTCTTCTACTTGTTTTACCACGGGCTTTGTGTCAATCATCCGGTAGTGCAAGAACTTTCCCACTGCGAACCTCTTGGAACATGCCACTTCAGTTTTGTATTCGGCATCCAAGGATTCCCAAATTTCTCTTTCCGTTGTACAAGAGGAATAGATGTCGTAGAGGGAATCGTCGAGAGCATCCAATATATAGTTTCTGCAACTATACTCGTTGGATCTCTATGTCTCGATCGATCTTTCATGAGGGGACACTTGTATTTGTGACGGTGCCGCCCCGTCCGCCCCTACCGGAAGATTTGCCGGTGGCTCTTCCTCAGTGAGTACGTTGGCAACGCGAAGAGTTGTCAAGTAGAACAACATCTTTTGTTGCCATCGTCGGAAGTCCGAACCCTTGAATTTCTCGGGTTTCTCCACATGACTTTTCATCAATGATTGATCCATCGCTCCTTAACAAAAATCTTTCTGTCTTAGATTGTTAGGAGTAGTCAATCACATATAGAGATTGTGTATATAAACGAACAAAAATTAAAAGAGTAGAAGAGAATTTCTTGTATAAAAGTTTGTCTTTACATTAAATTACAAACAATCAAATGAAAAACAACGATTAAACCTTACTTGATATGAAGATTCCTTGAAGATATTGTAATCGATTGAGGCCTGCACTTTACGCAGTGTCCTAAGACAGAAATTTCGCCGGTATAGCGTCCGTCTAGAGGATACAACAATCGTATTCAAGTTAGTACTTGAATCTATCGAATCATCATATGTTCGGTGATGAACGAGAAGGAGAGAGAAGCCCATAAATTCGTCAAAAATCGTATATAAAAAACTGGAAACCGAATGGGAAGAAGTGTGGTTTATATAGGTTTGCCACTGTAACCGAAACAAACTGCCAGAAGTCTGCGCGACTGGCGGCACGGGTAAACTCGCGCAGAGATGCGCGCCGCATTTTGTCTGTAGAACCCAATAGAGCCCCGCGCGCCTTGTGGCGCGGTCCTAGTCACGCCAGACCCTGCATGCACACCGCACTCGTTCTTCAATCGTTGAATCTCGACCCCATCGAGACCTCAAGGCCCTATCTTTGACATTTAATATATATATATTTATGTCAAAGAGAGCCCACCAAGAACACCACACTCCAAGGCCCAAGCAATTAAATGATTCATTTAATGCTCAATTGTTGGAGTTTAATAGGTGGTCTGGACTTTGCCTTGGCTCCTATGTGGGACTAGTTTTCTCACATCTCAACTAAGTTCCAACATATATATAGGGTCTCCTTCTTTTGTTAACTTTTCATGATGTGCATATATGCACATCGGGCATTGCATATATGCACATATTACAATTGCCTGATGTGCATATATGCACTGGTTAACAAAAGAAGGAGCCCCAATATATATATATGGCCCTTCTTTTGCTAACCAACCCATTGGTACTAACCGTGCTAACCGATCACAACCATAGATTATTAAGATCAACGGTTATAATTAAATCAAGGATTATAATATTATTTAAAATTAAAAAAAGAGAAGGTTGACATTTGTGCATAAGTGTAGAGGGGCATTTTTGTCCAAACCTACAAAGATTAAAAATGGAATCACCTAAATTTAAGGGATGGTTATCACATCTCTTCCATAAACTGTGCATCGTGGGTATCTTCCACCATTCCTCCCACAACCTCTGTCGCCTCCGCCTTCCTCCCACCACCTCCGCCGCCTCTGCCTTCCTCCCACCACCTCCGCCTTCCTCCCACCACCTCCGCCTCCTCTACCTTCCTCCCACCACCTCCGCTGCATCATGATGATGATGATGATTGTTCTGATGCTGATGAGAGAGATGAAAATCCTATGGATGATAACCTTTGAAATATTTATGGTTGTAAATATGGTAAAACACTTATATTTGGAATTTTGGGAAAATGTGATGAATAAATCATGCATAAAAATGAGTTGTTGATTTATGTGATAAATGGAATCTATTTATTATGAAAATGCATTTTGTGGATATTTTGGAAATATGCATATAGTACATCATGAGATGTTTTGAAAATGTAAAAGTGTGAGTCCTTTTGGAAAGGAGGGTTTTTCCGATCCAAGGTTTTATTTTGGGTTTTCGTGGATTTGAAGTATTTACTGGCAACCGATGTGTGTGTTGTTATATTTAATGTCATTTTGTGACTTTCATGAACTATCTTTTGAGTTAGTTGATCTTGTGGCTCGATATTATATTTTATCAAGTTTTGGGGACATTTGTCCAGTTTGATAGCTCAAAGTTGAGTTTTGATCATGATTTATGTTATTGGGGAATTTCATGTTTTGAATGCATTTGTTTATCCATTTGGGGCCGTGTAATATTTTAGACCTTGTTAGCCATGGATCCATAGGCATTTGAGTTTCCCCTTAGTCTCGCGGGCAAGTGGTCGGGATTGATTGAGCTCAGTTTACGAGACATTAGTTTCTTTAGTAGCACGGAATAGGCATCGGGATCCATGATAAGTAAGGCGTGGACCTAGATGGTCGGGCGTCGTCTCATGGGCAGTAAGGTGTAATTCTATATGTGCTTAGCACGGGATATGCATCGGGATCCGTGATAAGTAAGGCGTGGACCTAGATGGTCGGGCGTCGTCTCATGGGCAGTAAGATGTAATCCCTAATGTGCTGTTGTGGATTTGGAGTGACCCAATGTATAGACCTGGAGTGGTTGAAGTTGGGGGCTCCCTAGTCTCGCGGGCAATAGATCTGGAGTGATTGAGCTCAGTTTACGAGAGTAATCCACGTGGGTGTTTTATTGCATAGTAGGTGACCCAGTTTAGTGTTCTGTCACGTGCAATGTATACGGGTCTCCCCCGTCACCGAAAGGTGTTGTTTTAGGTATTTGTGTTTATCCATGTTTTCGGTGGCGTATCATATTTATACGAATTGTTTCCCACGTTATATGAATTATGGGTTATGTTTTATCCATGTTTTGGGATGTTTGGAATAATGGTGATTTAATTATGAATTCAATCGTTTTGAGTATCAAATGCTGTTTCACCTTTCACGTCGATTTTGGAAATGAGTATTTGGGGAAATCATATTATATTAAAGATTTCATCATGGGAATTGTGTGAGTTAGAAAAATGGGTGATTTGCATTTAAAATAAACTCTTTTGAAATCATGACTAAAAAATATACATCTCTCGATTTATGAATTTATATAGTCATGATAAAATGTTTGAACTCACTAGGCGTTAGCCTAACCCTTTTTATTTGTCGGCATGTGCAACATGCTCAGGTTGGGAGTAGCTTTAGCTACACTGTGAAGTGGCGAGTGCTAGTAGAGTGCACGCGAGATGATTTTGATTAAATGAATCTTCCGCAATTATTTGGGACTAGCAACTTGTGTTGTGTTAAGTAACGTCCGTCTTAAGTTTTAGTTGTGGAAATTATGATGTTTAAATTCCAAGGTATTTTCAGGAATGAATTGTAGAAATTATTTTATCTATTTTGGTTATTTTATCGAAATTAAAGTTAGTTGCTCGTTCCAAATTTGAGGGTGTTACAAGTTGGTATCAGAGCATAAGTTTGAGATAATTAGGTGTTGATTTTGAATACCTAGACTCAAACTAGCGATCTTTTAAGTGAGAGAAAGCGAAATTGCACTATTAGGCACATTAAGATATGATGCTTTGAGGTTGATGGAGTCGTTAGAAACGAGAATCACGTTGAAGGTAGCAAGGATAAGCATGTACGGTACGTTCATAATTGCACCTGGCCAGTGTTATGGTGAACCTACTCGTTACATGTGCTTACTTGAAATGCTTTAATGTGATGACCGTTGGGGGTAGTAAAGAAGTTTCTAAGCGAATAGTTGTTGGAAAAGATTGGCGATTTTAGTATAAGTCACTTGGGGTGACAATAAGTATGATAATTGCTTTAAGTGGACCGGTTCGGGTCAAAATTTGATGGTTGGATTAGAACCATGGATTTATTGAAACGACTTTGATTCGAGGAAGAATCGTAAGGTTAATCGATGTAATTCCCAACTTTACCTTAAGAGGTTTGAGCATCCGGATGACGGTAGTGTGACCGGAGAGATTTGGAGAAGTATGGGTTGAGATATTGAGTGCCGACTAAATTCATGCACATAACTTATTTTGAAATAAACTGCAACAGTTATTTCTTGTGTTTCGAATCCTCTTGTGGATTGAGTTACAAAATCTCAGAAAAATGGTTAACACACACACAAGATTTTAAATCATGGTTTTGAACGTGCATGAAAGTTGTTTTATTACGAGAGTTGCAAACTCTGTCGAGACTCGCTTTGTTTTGTCATTGACCAATGTTACTTTCGGATACAGTGATATCCATATTTTCATGATGTTTAAGATATTGGGCAAGTAACTACGACTTATGACTTTAACATTGGATCTCCTCCACATATGTTAAGGTTTGGACGGAAATTATCTTCCATTATGTCTATGTTGAGTTTTATTGGAAAATTTATTTAATGGAAGTTTTATCGAAAGTGTTGTTTAGACCGTGTTACAACAAAAAGAGAATTTTGGGAGTCTTGGCATCTTGGCCATGGTTTTGCGTTATGCAATTTGATTGTTGGAAGCGAGAGGCTTGGCACTATTTGGCTGAGTTGAGGCAATTAAGCCCATGGAGTTTTACGAAGTTTCGTTTTACGACTTGTTGGGTCGTGTGGGTACAAATTTTGTAAGGAGCATACTTTAACTATTGTGTGTGTTGATTTTGGATTGTATTGGGCATTTTGACTCTTTCGAGTTTTGTTGAGAAGTGTTATTTATGCCGTAAGGCGACCAAACAGAATGTTTTTGGAACTTTGATGTTGCGTAATTTCTCTTTCAAAGAGTTGTGTTAGCACGTTTTGTTACAATTTATTTAATTGTACGGATTGATTTATACGTGGCGTGAGTAATGCATGAGAGAACATGCTAATCGTACTTCTTAACAATTTGCCTTATGTGCTTCCGACTAGATGAGTATTTTATTGCCCTTTCTTGCAAACGCATGGTATTGATCTAAGGATGCGCATAAATTGGTAGTCACTAACCCTCGAAAGCTTTGATAAGTGTATCGTGAATGAAAATGTTTTATTAATTCATTTCATAATTGAGGGTCGTTTGGTCAAGGATACATTTTAAAATTGTGGGGTTTATGCACGGTTTGCAATACAGTACATTTTGAAACATGAAAATGTGAGTCGTTGATGTAACACCCCGGGTAAGTTCGTTAGTTAAATGTTAGTTCCGTTAAATTTATTCAACGTTATAATTGATGTTTAGGGTAAGTTTGGGTTAAATTAGGAGTTAAGGGTGCTTTGGAACATTAATGAATAGCTTAAGGTCCAAAGGGTAAATATGGTTAGATATTATCTCTTAAACTACTCAGATATTTCCATTATCAGCAAGCACCAGAGAATTCAGTGTGTATGTGTGTGTTTGGGAGCATAAGAGGAAAAGAGGAAAAAGCTAGGTTAAGGCATCATTTGATTTGCTTGGAAGCAATTTAAGGTATATTCCTTGTATGTTTTATGTCTGTAATTGCCAATAGATAGTTTCTATCGGAGTAGAATAACTGATTACACGCCCAGTAGAAATTTCTGTTGATTCTGGGTCTAAATTGAAGAAACCGACAGAGGTGTCCGGGTGGTTTGTTGATAGTGTCCGGGTAAATTAGCTGGTGGTGTCCGGACGGGTTCTTTATCCGGGTAAGTTCCTTTTTCCTATGTTTTCCGGATAGAATAAGATACCGGATGGTATCCGGATTACTTTGGTGTCCGGATGACGTCCAGATTGTATAGGTTGTCCGGAAAAGTGAAGTTGTCCGAAAAAGGTCCCGTTGTCCGGAAAAGTTGTGTTGTCCGGATAAATTGTGGTATCCGGATACTTTAGCTGTTTGGTTATTTTGAGGGGATTGATGCTGTTAGTTGTCTAGGAACACTGTGTTTATTGAACTATTGGATAGAGTATGAATGAGGATTGGTTGTGCTGTTGATTTGACTTAAGTCGGGTCTGGGGAAGACAATTGAGGATAAGAGTTATATAGAGCTATCTAGACTTCTTAGCTTAGCAAGTCTTATGTGATCAATGTGGTAAAGAAATACTTGTATCTGATTGTTTCAGAACCTGTGAATTTGGATTGAAAGCTGGATCGTTTTCAGAAGAGCTAAAGAGCATTTTGATAAAGCAAACAGGTGAGTTTTACTTCAAAATATTTTTAACTGGAATATATATATGTGTGGAATGGATATATGATTAAGGTGTGAATATTTTGTGTTTATAATATAGTAATATATTATATTCCTATGTGCATTACAGTACATAAGTGCACATTAGTCGGGTTCCTGTGTGCGGACCGACGGGTAGCCGGGTTCCGGTGTGCGGACCGGTAACGTTGATTATTTATTAGTTGGCTTGCTACCAATTAGTATGGCCAGTTGTGGAGGAATAAGGTGGGATGAGATGTACGAGTCTTGAATGGTATTGATATACGTGTAGTATATGGATGTATATGAAAAGTTTTATATAAATGGTTTTGATACAAAGATTTACTAAACTGACAGGGATTTCCTAACGAGTAAGTTTGAAACATTGTCATTTCAACGTTTTGTATTGCGAATGCGAAATTTTGGTGTAAATTCCCCGTGATGGAGATTTTGGAAAATTAATTGTCCTAACCTAGGGTGCGTGGAATTGCTTAAAATTTTGAAACGTTAATACGCACCGTTTGTATGAGCCAACATTCGAAGTCAATTTAAACTCTTTTGGTGTCAATCGTTTACAAACACTTATTTCTCCTAAGTTTTGGGAAAATACATTAAGGTGTGGGTATGGTCACAAACGTTTTACTCTCATGTCATTATATGACTAGATGAGAAGATTTTGAATATTGATTTAAATGATTTCATCTCTTGAAATTTGTTACGAATGATTTGATACATGTAATTTCGTTTCAAGAAAATCTCTAAGAGAGGGTTACAAGCTTGCTTGCTTATTGCAATTTAAAATTTCCTCTTGGCATTTTAGTCAACATCTTTGAATGATGGGAACGTATTTAGTTTGTCTTTAAACTTGGATTTGACGCAAATCACTTTATGTTTTTTTTTACCAAAGTACATTTATGGGATTGTTTCACCGGTTGTGAAATAAACAGATGTGTGCGTACTTTAGTGGTAAATTTTATTTCATACTATTCATGATTTAAAAAGGGAATTTTTGGAATCGGGTGACATTCAAACCCTTTGAGGCACGAATAGACCTTTTGGTTGCACACTATTTAAGATGGGAAATTACCTCACGTACATGACATAGATCAATCCATGCTAGAACCGTATCGGTTTCTTTCAGAGAAGTTGTTTGTTGTGATTTTGTGCTTTGTTAACGATACAAATTTTGATGAAATGGTTTTCAATATGATTTTCATATGTGGGATGAATATGCCTATTTTTGCACAACTACCGAAGTGATAGTAGTAGAATTTGTGCGTGCAATAAGATTGAAATGAAAACTGTTAGCTTCAATCTTCCTAATCAAAGAAGTATTTAGAAGTAGTGAAAAATAGGCTAAGTGAAGAAAGCCTCTTACAGAGGCTCTGCCGGACTTACCGAGAGATCAAGATCAAGAATCTACAGAAGCTAAAGAGGCGCGCTACAGAAGCTCTGTCATACGCGCAAAGAAGATCAATAACTCGGAATCCAGGGAAGACTGCTCCATAGAGGACCAGACCGCAGAACCTCTGTAACTCATTACAGAGCCTCTGTGGTCCTTACAATAAGACTTGAAGATATTTACAATATCTTGCTACTGTTACAGGACCTGTTCATCAACTTGCATGGTAGCATGCCCTGTCCAACGTCGACGTGTCAAACTCTGATTGGATTCAATAGAGCTTAGTACATAATAGACGTCTGCTGCATTAAATGCAATACAACACGTCTGACTGTTCATGCCACACTTGCAACTGTTCACGACATCCGTTCAACTATTCATCAGTACCGTCTGAATAGTAGCATATGCTTTATGGTCCCCTTTAGAGTAGTATATAAGGAAGACTCATGTTGAGTTCTTCCTTATCACATATAAATAAAACATCACAAGAACACAAAAGCTTATTCACCTTAAAAGTCAGATCTGTTTTGAAGCTTTTCTTACTCACAGTTCTTAAACCTGTTCTTATTTTATATATTCAGTAAACTTTAAGATATAATATTCTGTTCACTGTTTATTTATATTTTGGTCTAAATCTATCAAACTTATCTGTTAGTTCTTCAAATACGCTTCCGCATCAAACGTTAACTTGAACTAATAGATCTGATAATCTTGTTTAAAGCAAAACGGGAACCAACAATTGGTATCAGAGCAAAGCTTGATTTTCAATATCAAGTGATCCTCGTTTTACAACTTTTATCTGATAGATTATTTTCTCTCTTCATCACCATATTTCTGGATATTAGTTGTACCCAGAAAAACTTTCAGATCTTCATACTCATAAATCCTCCATCAGATTATCCTTTTCTCAAAATGACAAATACCAATAACTTTTTTACTGCTGGCACATTAACTAAACCTCCTACTCTTCTTAGAGATGAGTATCCTCAATGGAAAATAAGAAGGGTTCATTTTTTTGAGGGTACTGAAAAAAATCTCAAACAATATCTTTATAATCTTCCTCCGGTTCCTATGATAACTATGCCACGTGTACCAGCTACTGATGAATCTCTTGAAATCCCTGAACATAAAAAACCTAAGCCAAAAGTAGACTGGTCAGATGAAGATAAGGCAGAAGATGAAGTTGCACAGAAAACGAAAAGAATATTAATCATGGCTATCCCCAACGAAATATTTCAATCTTTAGATGCATGCGAAACAGCGCACGATCTTTGGAAAGAATTAGAAAGACAACTGGAAGGGGGTGCTAAAACACAGAAGAACCGAAGAGCACAATACATAAACGAGTATCATGCCTTCAGAGCCTCTGCAACAGAATCTCTGCAAACAACATACGATCGGTTCAACTCTCTCATAAACAAATGCAGAAAGTCTGGTATTCACAGAACCACAGAAGAAAATAACGTCATGTTTCTAAAGAGCCTGAACGATGAGTGACTTCAGTTGTCTATGTCTTTACAAACAAATCAAGATCTAGACTCCTGGACACTCTCTGATCTCTATGGAACACTAGCCGCACAAGAGCCTCAAATAGCTCAAGCTAAAACACTAACCATTGTACCATACGCATTGGTTAGTAAATCAACAGAGGCTACGGACAGACCAAGATCTACAGAGGAGAAAAAGAAGGAGAAAAAGAAGATGGTAATGATTGATAGCGAAGAAGACGAGCTGATAGAGGAAGAAATAACTCTTGCATCATTAGCTAAATCAATGGCTCTATTGACAAGAGAGTTTAGAAATAACCAAAGGAATTCTGGTAGAAGAGATGATGGAAGAAGAGAAGAATCAAGTAACCAACAAAGGTCAGACTACAGAAATGATGACCAACAGAGGTTGAGCGAAAGAAGCTACAGAGGAAATGACCGACAGAGATCAGATGACAAGGTAGGCCACACACAAGAATGCTACAAATGTGGTAAGCCTGGTCATTACGCAAATGAATGCCGAACAGAGAAAGGTGGAGACCAACAGAAGTCCGAAGATCGAACTGGAAACACCTCCCAAGGTTGTTTCAACTGCGGCAAGCCAGGTCATTTCGCAAAAGAATGCAGAAGTAGACAAAATCGCCCACAGAAGGACTCAGCTTTTTACAAAAAGAAGGCTGAGTATTATGCGCAAAAATACCTAATGGCGAACAGAGGGCATTCTGAGGCAAACAAGGAGGACTTCGAGTCAGACTCTACCTCTGACGATGAATTCCCCACCAATGCCCTGTTCTGTGGCATGACAGAAGTTGACTCCGGCACTGACACTGAGGTATCCATTTCAAACTCTACCTCAAGTATTAATACCGTAGATGATGATTTATTTAAACTTAACATTGAACTGAAAGAAGTAAATAAAAGCATTCAGAAAAGGCTAACCTTTAATGAGAGAGAAGTAAGGCTTCTCACTCAAGAAAAAGCCAAAATCTTTGAAGAAAAAGAAAAAATCGAAAAATATTGGAGCAAAAATGTAGATCCTTTAAAAAGGCAAATTTCTGATCTAACCTATGCTTTAAAAATCAAAACAAAAGAACTTTCAGTTTCAAGAAGTGAAACAACAGACATAAGAGCTCTCAAAGAATACTTTCAAAAAGAAAGAGAGGTACTTTGGCAAGATCTTTTAAGAAGAGAAGTTTTACTTAAAAACTATAAAGATGCACAGAAGGTGTATGAAAAGGTAAACTCTCAAATAGCAAGACGAGGTATAGGGTACAGTGATATTACCTTAGGAGTTGAAAATAAACAACTAAAACCTCTGTCTTCTCTATTTGTTTTGGGAAAAACTAACAAACCAAACTTTCCAAACTTACTTTCTGTAAGTAAAAGGGTTAAAATCTCTGCAGAACCTCACTTGAGGAAACATACAAAGATGATCAATGTATGGTTTGAAAACACAGATTCATCATCTTCAACCTCTGTCAATAGAGGAATCAAACCAAAGAAATATCTGAAAACACAAGATCAGATTGGTATCTTTAAGTTTGGTAAACCAGAGACTCAAATACAGGTCGCTTTTGTCTACATGATAAACGATGAAAAGAAATTATCAGCAGAAGCTCCTGAGTTTAAACCCATCTTTTCAGAAGAAAAACTTGAAAAATCTATTGAAAAAGAAATTTTGGAAGTTTTGAAATCAAATGTTTTAGAAAATCTCAGTACATCTTCTATAGATCAAATTCTCGCTGAAAAGATCTCATCAGATACCTCTGCCATCTATGAAAGTCATTCTACAGAGGAAGAAATCTCGTACGATACTTGCTCAGAAAATCCAGCCTCTGTCGAAAGAGATGACTCAACCTCTGTATATGAGGACGATTCAACCTCTAACGACTCAGAGACTGATTCTAAATCAGGGATAGTTCACTATGACACAGAGGATGTTAAAATCTCCTCTGAAGTTCTTAACAGAACTATTTCTCCAAAAGAGAAAATCACAGAGATACCTATCTGCCCAGATTTTCTGAACATGTATTTAAAAGTCAAAACCTCTGCTGAACTTGATATATTAAAGAAGACCTCTGTAGATCCTAAAAGTTCAAAATTTTCAAAAACCTTTAAGGAAAATTAAAGAGAATCCCACTTGGCAACAAAAGGGAAAATGGCCTGAAGCTAACAAATACTTTTCCTCTGTGACAGTGAAGAAAGATGTTCACCACAGAAGAGAGTCACAGAAGGCAGGAACTAAACAAGACTTTTGCAAACAACATTCTAGTATTCATAGATCTTCTTGTAATAGGAAATCTAATGTAAAGAAAGAGTGTAATGCCTCTGTGGCTCAGTTCAATGAATTCAATGAAAAGTTCAAACGAATCACGTCTCATATTCAATACTGTCATTGTTTTGATCTTATGTTCAAATTGAATAAACACTTCTCAAGTCCAGATTGCTTACTCTCCACTAAAACTCCAAAGTCAAAACCTAGAGAGAAACAATCTGATCTTTCTACAAAGGATAAAATGTATTTCAAGAATGCTAAGGCAAACTTGAAAAATTCTAACAATATTGGACCCATATGGTTATGGGTACCTAAGTCTCTGTGATTGTCTTACAGAAGCAACATGTGCCAATTTGGTATCTTGACTCCGGATGCTCAAGGCACATGACTGGCGACAGAAGATTACTATCCACATACAAAGAAACACACGATGGTGGATCTGTAACTTTTGGAGACAACAAGAAGGGACACATCAAAGGCTATGGAGTCATACAGAAAGAAAATGTCTCTGTATACAAAGTTGCATATGTGAATGGCCTCAAACACAACCTACTAAGTGTAAGTCAACTCTGTGATACAGGATTCGATGTGTTATTCAAAAGAACTTTCTGCTCTCTACAAAGTGAAAACACAGGAATGGAACTTTTGCGAGCTGAAAGAAGAGGTGATCTATATCTAATGAACTTTACTTCAAAATCCAAGGACAAAGTTTGCCTAGTAGCCTGCAAAAGTGAAGAAGCTTGGTTATGGCACAACAGGTTCTGTCACTTAAACTTTCACACCTTGGATAAACTAGTAAAACTCGATCTAGTTAAAGGTCTGCCAAATGTTAAATTCAATAAGGATCACTTGTGTTCGGCCTGTGAAATGGGAAAACACAGAAGGGCTTCCCACAAAGGCAAAACAGACGTGTCTTGCACTAGGCCTCTATACATGCTTCATGTCGACCTCTGCGGTCCCATTGCTATACAGAGCCTAGGTGGCAAGAAATACATACTTGTCCTAATTGATGAGTATTCACGTTTCACATGGGTTGAATTTATTAGAAAGAAATCAGATGTTCCAATTATATTGATAAATCTAATGAAAAGAATCCAAGTTCTTTATGACTGCAGAATACAGAAGTTAAGAAGTGACAATGGCACATAATTTAAAAACTGTGTCATTGAAGCCTATCTTTCTACAGAAGGAATATCACAGAACTTCTCTGCCGCTCGCACTCCACAACAGAACGGTGTAGTTGAAAGAAAGAATCGAACACTTGTGGAGGCCGCAAGAACTATGCTATCAGCATGCGGATTATCAATGAACTTTTGGGCAGAAGCAATTTCTACTGCGTGTTATACACAGAATCGTTCAACCATTGTGAAAAGACACCTCAAGACGCCTTACGAATTGCTTCACAAAAGGCGGCCAAACATCAAGTTTTTCCATGTATTCGGATGCAAATGCTTTGTTTTAAACGACAGAGATTCGAGAGGAAAGTTTGAAGTAAAAGCTGATGAAGGCAAATTCATTGGATACTCTGCCACTTCCAAAGCCTACAGAACCTTCCTTACAAAGTCTCGCAAGATTGTAGAAAGCATTAATGTTTCTTTTGATGATTCATTCCAAATGACTTCTGAGCAAATCAGTTCAGAACTCGGAATTAAAGGGAAATCCTCTGACATCTCAAGAACAAAAGAAGATGTGGATCTTCTATTTTTAGAGATGTTCCAAAATGACATTGATCCTTCTGTTGGAACCATCAGAGTTTCTGAAGAACCATCCTCTGTCGGACAAAATCCTACAGGTATGACTCTAACTGGTCCAAATAATGCTTCATCTTCTTCTATAAATACTACAGAAGCAAATGCCGAAGAAGAAAATGCAGAAGATGAAACATCAAGAAAAACGATCACAGAAGCTGCTGAAAAACAAACTCCACCACCACTCATACCAATCATTCCACAAACGGTAGAATCAACTACCAAGGCACAAAGAACGACAGAGGCTACACAAGAAGAAACACAAGAAGCCTCTGAAGAAAGGTTCGATGACATTGATGATCATCTTCCACGCACAACTCAGTGGACAAAAAGCCATCCTCCAAGCCAAATAATCGGAGAACCTTCTGACTCAGTAAAAACCAGGTCTGCCACTGCTAATTTTTGTTTCTTTACTAACTTTATCAGTGTGATAGAACCAAAGAAGATTTCTGAAGCCCTAGATGACCCAAACTGGGTAGACGCCATGCAAGAAGAACTTCTGCAGTTTGAGCGTAACAAAGTATGGACTTTAGTACCTCTGCCACGAGGGAAACAGGCCATTGGGACTAAGTGAGTCTACAGAAACAAGAAGGATGAAGATGGAGTGGTCATCAGAAACAAAGCACGATTGGTAGCCAAGGGTTATAGACAAGAAGAAGGCATAGACTACGATGAGACTTTTGCCCCTGTCGCACGGCTCGAAGCAATAAGAATATTCTTAGCCTTCGCAGCCCACAGAGGTTTTAAAGTCTATCAGATGGACGTAAAATCAACTTTTCTCAACGGTGAAATCCAAGAAGAGGTTTACGTAAATCAGCCACCAGGGTTTGAAAGCTCAAAGTTTCCAAGGCATGTATACTACCTTGAAAAGGCTCTATACGGACTGAAACAGGCTCCAAGAGCATGGTACAAACGACTTTCTACCTTTCTTCTAGTCAATGGCTACAACAGAGGTACAGCAGATACTACCTTATTCTATAAACATAAAAAGGTGAGATAATGCTTGTACAAATCTATGTGGATGACATAATTTTCGGGTCTTCCAATTCAGAAGAGTGTAAAAGTTTTGAAAAACTCATGCAGAGTGAGTTTGAAATGAGTATGATGGGAGAATTAACATTCTTCCTCGGACTTCAAGTCAAACAAACTTCAGAGGGAATTTTTATAAATCAAGCCAAATATGTCTCTGACATTCTGTCAAAATATAACCTCTCTGATACCTCTGCAATGAAAACTCCAATGGCCACTGGAAATAAGTTATTCTTAGATCCAAATGGTATCTCTGTAGAATGCACTCTCTACAGAGGCATGATTGGATATCTGTTATACTTAACAACGAGCAGACCTGACATCATGCATGCCACATGTCTTTGTGCACGTTATCAAGCTAATCCTAAGAAATCACATTATGATGATGTGAAGAGAATCTTTAGATACCTAAAGGGGACCAAAAATCTCGGTCTCTGGTATCCACAGAACTCTGGTTTCAGTCTTAAAGCTTATACAGATTCAGACTATGGAGGATGCATGCTCGACAGAAAGAGTACCTCTGGGAGTTGCCAATTCCTAGGTGGTAAACTAGTCAGTTGGACCTCCAAGAAGCAGAATTGTGTCTCAACATCCACTGCAGAAGCTGAATACGTTGCTGCTGCTAGCTGTTGTTCTCAGGTTCTATGGATGAAAACTCAGCTAAAAGACTACGACCACATCCTATTCAAAATACCCATCTTCTGTGATTCCAAAAGTGCCATTGCTATCTCTGCCAATCCTGTGAAACACTCAAAAACCAAGCATATCGATATAAGGTACCATTTCTTGAAACATCATGTTGAATACGGTACAATTGAAATGCATTTCGTACCAACAGAATATCAACTCGCTGACTTATTCACCAAAGCACTAGACGAGAAAAGATTCAACTTCTTGGTGGGTAAGTTAGGAATGATAAACATGGTGTGACAATCCTCTGTAAGTATAGCTTTATATTCTGTAAATATGTACAAATTTCTTTTATTTTTGCTTTAAATTAATTTATTTCTGTATGTAAGTTCTCAATCTTAAATAGTTCTTAAAATCACAGAGCTTCTGTAAGTCAACTCAGAACCTCTGACGACCCCTACAGAACCTCTGGAAAACATGACCTATGTTCTATGCAAAACTTATCATTCTTTGATCCAAGCATAGGTCAAGGGGGAGGAAAAGGAAATTACTTGATCTACAGAGGTGATTAGATCAAGGGGGAGCAAAAGGGGACCCTGAAATGATCTAAAGAGATAAAACTTTCAAGGGAAAGCCAAAGAAGAATGTCGATGACTCCATATCGACAGAAGTCAGACATCACTGTCGAGAAAAGAAGAACCAAAAGGTATGTCTCTCGCACAAAAGGTATTATAAAACAGTTTTCTAGGACAAGAATTGTCAAATATGTCCTAAATATACTGTGAATAACATTTCAAAAATCAAAAGCTCAAAAAGTTACACAAAATTCGAATTAGGAGAAATTTAAGGTCATAGAGCTTCTGCTGAGCTCAACAGAGGTTCTGCAAGAAATATGCTCTGTAATCGCAAATTAACCCTCTGTCGATCTTTTGGAATGTTATCTCGGAAACCGAAAATACAAACCATGACCTTCTCGAACAAACCGTTCTTTCATAACAGTTTTCTCGGACACAAACTTTCAAATATGTCCGAAAAACATCTCTTAAACCAAATCAAAAATTGGATGATCAGAAAATTTAATAAAATTTTTGTTATGAGATTTTTTTCCTCATAGAGCTTCTGCTGGCCCTCACAGAACTTCTGCAAGTTCCAACAGAGCCACAAAACCTATGCGAGCAAATTTCTTGACTAAAAATCCTATTTGATCCTCTCCAATATCTTTACAAACGTTTTGGTTAAAGAAGAACCCCACAGAAGTCATGATAACAATGAGATATATGAAAAAGGGATAAACATCAAAGATTTTCAAGATCACAGAGCCTCTGTAAACTACAAAAGCACTGTCAATCTGTTACTTGGGCATTTCTGTAGTAATAACGGTTACTTTTACTGAGAGTGAATTACATGTGGCTAAGAATAACCCCACGCGCCTAGCATTAATGGGCCGCGCACGACGTCCTGTCATCCTCTGACATGGCCTACGTGTCCTATTTTCATTGGGCGTACATGAAACGTTTTCTGTGGAAAGTTGAACCCGCCGTTCTAACTTGAGTACGGATTCCAAATTTTAATCCATTGCCATATATTTTACTCTTTCGAATTCTACCGTTTTACCCTCATATAAAAACCAAGCTTACCCTCTCATAAACCTTTTACAAACTCTCATTCTTCTCCGGCGACACCCTGCAAAAACCTGCAAGTTTCTTATTCTCAGTACCAAATGGCTTCATCTTCTCAAGCTATCTCCCCTGCACAATCTCCGGCGACCTCACCAGAACATTCACCGGCTCATTCTGAACATTCAGAAAACCCCAACCCTGCCCAAAACATTGAACTAGAAGATTCCGGCGACTCAGCAGACTTTGCTCCGACAACACATCTGCAAAACTTCATAGCAAAGGATCACTTCGAAAAGGTACTACCAATCAAATCCAACAACTGCTATTTGGTCCCCTCACCCACTGCTTTCGGCGAAGCCCATGCCATTCTTCTGAACATAATGGAAAATCACATCCTCTTCCCTCTACTCTCAAGAACCCCAAACAAAATACCAGTCAGATATCTGAACCAGTTTTGGCAAAGCTGCCGATTTGATAAAGACGATTCTATTATCAAAGGGTACATTTCAAGACCCGACAAATCTGAACATCTTGAAATCAAGTTCAACAGAACAATGTTCTCACTTGAGTTCAACCTACCTACAAGGGGTCTTCTTGGTTTGAAGAAATATGCAGAGCAACCAACAGACGACGAGCTCTGTCGTTTCGTAGAAATGCTTGGGTACAACACACAACTACGGAAGAGAAATGACTTCCGCAGAGGAAGATTACCACCTCTGTGGAACACTTTGTTCTCTATTCTTAACAGATGTCTGACAGGGAAGATAGACAGTATTGACCAGAGCTCACATCAGATATTAACCATCATGTATGGGGTTTACTATGATCTACCATTGGATTACGCGACCATAATGATGCAAGAGATCATCAACACCATCGACAGAAAGAACAACACCAGAAGGGTCAAAGAAAATGATCCTAAGTTTCTACCACCTCTGCAATTTCAACGAATACTGGGAGTCTTGTTCGAACCTCTGTTGCTGATACAGAAATGGCCAATGGAAGGGCCAATTCCCAAACAGTTCCCAATGAGCAAAAATACCCCCACTGATCATGTAGATGGTTACTCACACTGCAGACCTCTGTCAAAGAAACTTCTGCAGTATTCCTCGAATAAAACCCTTAAGAAAGAGTATATACGCGATCATAGAACTCCTAAACCGAGTCCTATGACACCCCCGCGTTTAGGTGTCCCCCTAGGAACAATGATTGCAGAACCTCTTTCCACTCAAGAGGAAAAAGATAACAAATTAGCAAATCACATGGCTATTCAACTTAGCTTCATAGCCAAACGTGCAGAGCTCATGGGAAAGAAGTCCTCTTCAAAAACCTCTGCATCTACTCCAAAAGCAAAGAAGAGAAAAACTGCAGAAGGCACCTCTACAAGCGCTGCAAAAGATCAACCTTCACCTCCTCATGCCACAGAAATTGGCTCCTCTGTTCCTCCATCTTCCCCAAAATAGAGGAAGAAAAGAAAATCGAAAATCACAGAGGAAGGGGCACCAAAATCCAAGAGGAGGAAAACCAAAAAGAAGCATGGTAAATCACTTGAAAAGTTGGTTACCATTGCAGAAGAAGAAGCAATCGCAGAAGAAAGAACTGCAGAAGAAGATGCAGAAGAAGGGATGGCAACAGAAGAATATCAATCACCCTATCAATCTCCAGATAGATTTGCTCACCAAGGAGACCTGAACGACTTCCTACAGAACCCTGACATTGCCAACACCCTAAATACAGCAGGGTGGATGGCACAACCGCTCGACCACCACTCCCCAGAAGAACAATATTTTTCCATTTCTGGCATTGACACACATCTGCAAGAAGATGACACAACACCCAAAGATCAACCAGCTAACACACCTATTATCCTACAGAACCCCTTCATTCAACAAGGATTGGACGTCCACAGAAAGAGTCCAAGCACAGCTACAGAAGAAGAAATAGAGGAAATAGACATGTCAGAAGAAGCTATCAAAGAACGGAATCAAAAGAACGCAACTGAGTGGAATAGAGAAAAGGTTAAGGAAATCATAGAGAAAATGGGAGAAAAAGAAAAGGGAAAAGAAAAAGATGCCGAAGTTGAAGAAGGCACAAATCCCTCACCCCCTCCCAGTGCAACCCACATATCTAACTCCGCAGGTCTAGCTGCAGAAGGAGTTATTGAAATAGAGCAGCACAACTCGATCCAAACCCAACCCAACCAGCCAGAAGTCACTCTTTCGACTTCTGCGCCCACAGAAACCGGGGAATCCATTCCTAGGGAGTCTCCTCAGAGAGACTCACCTATAGTTCGTGATCTATCGCCCCAGATCACAACAGAACACCCTACAGAGGAATTCGTTTCCTCTGCCACACACACACAACTAGGGCCAACACTTCTTTCAGAGAGAAGTAGTGAGCACAACGACGAAGAGACTCTAGACAAGTCTCCGAGTCAACAGAAGGATAATCTAGTACCCACCTCTGAAGTGGATCTAGACAATGTCATTCACAGAACTTCTGTAGAGTCTGAAGCACTAGATGCTTCTGCTCAAGGATCAGATGGAAATCCTTCCACCCCCATCGTACAAACAAGGGTGAACGAAGGTGTCCCATGAACAGGGACTCACTCTGGAGACGAATGTGTTCCTCCAGAGGTTACACAAGGAACACAAGTATCAAGGGATGAGTTCCAAACCCTTGTCACCTCTGTGAACCAAACAATGAAAGAGTTGCAAAGCTCTTTCAAATCTTTTGCAGAGACAACATCGACGGCTATCCTGAAACTAAACACCAAAATGGACAATCTGTCTACAGAGGTGAAATCTGCCATCTCAGCGATGAAGTCTTCTGCCGAAACTACTGCCAAAGCAACAGCCACTTCTTCCGCTCAAGAATTCGGAACAACTGCAACTTCTGCGTTCAAGGACTCTGTCAAAAACTTCCTTGAACAAATGAATACGCAATTCAACAGAGCAGAGGGCATTACTTCTGCATATCTACAGAATGCCCTAAAACAAGTACAAGCAGAGGCAATGCGCAACACGACAATGATGCAGCCAAAAGACTACATGACCAAAGCACGGCTAACAGAGCTAGGACAGAACGTCATAAACCAGGTCACAGAATTCATTGTCTCCTTCACAACAGCAAATGCCAACTTTGTCAAGGATTTCAGAAGAAGTGTTGGCAGAATGCGTTTTAAAACAGAGGCAGAGCTTGCGACTCTACTTGGCCTCTGTGATGACGTCTGTGAAAAGTTGATAGCAGCAGGAGCAGAATTACCGAAGAAAACCAAAGCTTCTTGCAGAGCAGAGGGTAGTTCTGATAAGAGTCAGGATGACTCTGATGATGACCATCCTGGTCCATCAGATAATCCTGAGGGGGAGAATACAAGGGAGAAAGCTACGAGCAGAGGAATACAAACTCCACCAATCGCAGCAGAACCAATCAGTCAAGCTCCTCCAGAACAAACCCAAGATCAACAACAAACTCAACAGCCCATAGAGACAACACTCATCTCTGTGGAATCAAGTCCTGAAGAAACAAATATTCCAGAAGCTGATCAGCAACCCACAGAGGCAACAACCACCCCTGTGGTAATCATTTTGGAAGAAAGTCCTTCAACAAAATCAACAGAAAACCCCCCAACCATACAAAGAAGAAAGTCAATTGCCACCAAACCAAAAAGAGCAACGACCTCTGCTTCTGATATTCTGAAAAAGATGCACAATACAATGACTGATCGAATGTCACAGAGAGAAGAAGAAAGGCACAGGTTCACACTAGCTTTCAAAATGGCAAGAAGATTCGACATACCTCAATCCACAGAAACCGAGCTTACAGAAGAAGTCACCAAAGAACCTACTACAGAGGTTACAGAGCAAAGAAAGCCAACAGAACCAACGCCACAAAAGTCCTCTAAAAAACAAGTGTCAAAACCTACAGAGGCAACCCCCATCAAGCCAACAGAAGCACCAACCTCCAAACCTACAGAAGAAACAGGTTCTGCACCTCCAAAAGCCAAAGATAAGGGCAAAGCAATACTGACAGAAGGGCCCAAGAAAAAGAAATCATTGCCCAAGCCTACAGAGAAATTGATGAAGAGCGCCTTTGATGCCTTCCAAACTCCAAAGCCTGAAGAAGAGGACTGGGCATATGGATTGAAGCCTCTGTCAGACATTCTTCTAACTGGTAGAACTGCAGAAGTTGTTCAAAAGATGGAGAGTCTCAGAAGACAAATACCACAACCTAGTCCAACACATGAAGAGATGGAAGAAGTGGTATACAAATACCTCTATAAACAATCCTTTCAGACCAATCATCCTACAGATCATGTGACAGATCCAAGGATCAGAGAAGAATTTGAGAACATCTTCACAAGGACAAAGCCAAGAACCAAAGCAGATGTCTTCTCAATCCACAAGATCAAAAAGGTAATCTTCTGCAGGTTCTCCTTTACAAGAACCTATCCAAGGGTCAGGTACAATCTTTACAAAGTCAGAAGAGAGAACAATTCAGAAACCACCTTCGCTGATGCTGACCTAAGAAATATCAATCCTTATGATCTACCTGACCTTCTGCAATGGACAAAAGACAACTACAACACAGATCCAAACACCAGAGCCTATCAAGTGTTGAGAAAAGCGATGAGGGAAAAGCTTCTGCTCTACAGCATGATAGATTTCCAGCTGGGAAAGGATCTTGGTCTCAAACATCTGGATTTACGACCACCAGAGGATCGCTGCCCACCGAACGCCGTACCTAACTCAATAATCACAGAACCACTGTTTGGGTTAGTATTTCAAAACCCACAAGGCGAAGTTAAACTGTTTGTGTGCATGGACTGTCAGAAGTACGCAACTAGTACTCTGAACAAGTTCAGAACAAGCCTTGTAAAACACAGAGGTACAGAGAAAATGGACAGAGATGCTGCAGATACTTTCATCAGATAGATTGATGCCACAATCCGCCTAAGAGAACTCTGCATCAGTTTCTACAAAGAGATCAGAAGAGTCGGAAAAGACAACAGAAGCTACAACGATTTCAAAGATGCCAAAATCTGATTATCAGACCTCCAATCTCTGCAAACCAAGTCAAAGTTTATCTTTCATTGTACTCAAATGTAAAATGCCTCTGGCATATTTCTAAATGAAAGAACTTTCGAGGTATTGTTTAACCTCTGTCTTATCTAACTTAGCCTAACTAAACTCAAGTTCAATTTTTTATTTTTCACTACTTAGGGGGAGATTGTTAGCTTCAATCTTCCTAATCAAAGAAGTATTTAGAAGTAGTGAAAAATAGGCTAAGTGAAGAAAGCCTCTTACAGAGGCTCTGCCGGACTTACTGAGAGATCAAGATCAAGAATCTACAGAAGCTAAAGAGGCGCGCTACAGAAGCTCTGTCATACGCGCAAAGAAGATCAATAACTCGGAATCCGGGGAAGACTGCTCCACAGAGGACCAGACCGCAGAACCTCTGTAACTCATTACAGAGCCTCTGTGGTCCTCACAATAAGACTTGAAGATATTTACAATATCTTGCTACTGTTACAGGACCTGTTCATCAACTTGCATGGTAGCATGCCCTGTCCAACGTCGACGTGTCAAACTCTGATTGGATTCAATAGAGCTTAGTACATAATAGACGTCTGCTGGATTAAATGCAATACAACACGTTTGACTGTTCATGCCACACTTGCAACTGTTCACGACATCCGTTCAACTATTCATCAGTACCGTCTGAATAGTAGCATATGCTTTATGGTCCCCTTTAGAGTAGTATATAAGGAAGACTCATGTTGAGTTCTTCCTTATCACATATAAATAAAACATCACAAGAACAGAAAAGCTTATTCACCTTAAAAGTCAGATCTGTTTTGAAGCTTTTCTTACTCACAGTTCTTAAACCTGTTCTTATTTTATATATTCAGTAAACTTTAAGATATAATATTCTGTTCACTGTTTATTTATATTTTGGTCTAAATCTATCAAACTTATCTGTTAGTTCTTCAAATACGCTTCCGCATCAAACATTAACTTGAACTAATAGATCTGATAATCTTGTTTAAAGCAAAACGGGAACCAACAAAAACCTTTATGTTAAAAAATTTATGAACTTTTCGATTGACATATTTGTTAAACATTTCGCTTGAAAGGCCTTGAACTCATAGGAACCTTGGAAAGGTTAAGTAACTCAGTTAAGAGTAAGTGTGTGTAGCACTTTGATGGTAGAAGGTTTGAGTATTCCATGCGTGATAGCACTATAGGCCGAGTGGTATCGGTTGCGGGAATGATGCACTCTAATAACTAAAGGATCGTAGTACCTTATATTGAGGTTGGTGGTAACCATTCTTGTTGGGAATCTTATTTTGGGGTCTTCGTCAACTTTCGTATGTGGGACCCTTTAGACACCATAGCGATAATTTTGGTTTGGATGAGAATGCTCGACGAATGAAACTCGAGTGTTGAGTCTGTTGTGACTCAAAGTTTGGTGGTACATCTAAGTGTCAACTTTTGGGCTTGAGGCCAAGCACCGTTAGTGTAATCGAGGGATTGTAGTCCGATTTTAAAGAAATGATGGTAATGGTTGTAGAAATCTTAAGATGCTCAATTGTGACAAGAGAATTTAGTGAATGACTTCCCTTGTGGTGTAAGAGAATCTGTTGATTGTATGATTGATAATTAGACACACCTTTGGGATTGTGTAATTGACGAGTCAATGATGACCGTTGGTGTTGAATCGTTGTAATCCGCTGAGAGTGAATGCTAGTTCAGTAGCGGGATTATTTAGGGATTCTGAATGTTTTGGTTGATGTTGGTAGTGATTCAATGTTGAGTTGGTTTGGAGAGAAAATTTAAGAACATGTGAATGTGGTATGATTGGGAAGTTCGAATCTGTCGTTGGGAAAGTATGGATCACTTAAGGTTGGGAGACAACTTAAGTCTGGTGGTCGAAAGCCACTCTAGCAGCTTAGGCCTTCAATTGGATGTGAGTGTTTTATGCCTAAACGGGAAATCGTTGTGAGTAACACCAAGAAGCCGCTGTGGGCAATTCTGTGGGAAATAAATTTGAACCGAGTTGAAACCGAGGGAATTTGGAGTGTGTTGGGCACGGTGGCCATTAAGTTTGAGAGAACTAGATTTCGAGGATGAAATCTCTTTAAGGTTGGGAGGATTGTAACACCCCAAAAAATGGAGAACCAAAGCTTGGGCCACGGACGTCCGCGAGGGACATGCCGAATGTAACACCCGAAATTTTATTAAGGTGAAGGTTTAACATTGGGAAAAAGTGTGCGAAAGAAGCTCAGCAAATCGGGTTCATTCGAGACAAAATCGAGCTTCGGTACCTCAGGGGCGATAGTGCCCTGCGATAGTGACAGGGCCACTATTGCCGTGTCACAATCACGAGGGGGAGAGATGACCCTCAGTACATTTTGGGCGAGAGTGCCCGGCGATTGTGACATGGTCACTCTCGCCGTGTCACAATCGCGAGCGGGCTCCAGAGGGTTTTAAACCCACGAACTTCAGCTTCCTTTCATTATTATTTTACCTCTCTCTCTCTCTCTAAACTCTCCCAAACCGAACCCTAACCCTTTAAACCGATTTTGAAGCCCTTGGAACCACAAATCTTGTAAATCAAAGCCTCTCTCCCTTCTCTTAACAAGGATTTTTAGGTTGAGGTTAGAAATGATGTTTAAATTCCAAGGTATTTTCAGGAATGAATTGTAGAAATGATTTTATCTATTTTGGTTATTTTATCGAAATTAAAGTTAGTTGCTCGTTTCAAATTTGAGGGTGTTACAGTATACTTGATACGGTTTACATGAGATGTTACATCGAGTCAGTTGCAACCACCATAAATATTTATCCGTTAGCGGTTGTAACTGTTGTGTTATTACATATTAACTCCTAAATAACCTAAAAAAGTTGATCTCTCATATAAATACATAATCGATTGATCTAGTACGTGTAACACCCCATATTTTCTTCTTCTTGCAAAGGTTAGAATAAATAAAAATTTTAGGGGCCAAAGTGTGAAACTTGGAACTTAAGTGTTCAAGGGTGTGAAATCAGGAAAATATATATATGCTGGAAACCCTTATTTCTTCATGGTGTCGACTGAGAATTTGGAAGAAGAGAAGAAGAGCTTAGCCAGGGTGGGAGGTGAGGAAGAAGGATATCATCAATGGGAGTGGAAACTCTATCTTCAAGGTATGATTAATCTTCCTTCTTCCTCATTTTGTGACAAGTATGATTGGTGATATAAAGTTTCGATAAACCATGAGATTGTGATTTCTAATCAATGGAAAAGGAAACAAGTGATTTTAGGAGTGATTCCCTTATGATTTTGATCAGGTCATTAAGAAATTTCATCATCTTTGCTTAATAATCTCCATTCTTGTTAAGGAATTGGTTTTGAGTTTTTGGGTTTGAATCATGAACCAATGGGTGTGTTTGAATGAGTTTCACTAGATTAAATGATGTTTTGATGATTGGTAATTGTGGGAAAAGGTTTAGAACATCCATTATTTCATTTTGGAGGCTTAAAATCGATTTAGGATGAGTTGGGATTGAGAAAGGGTGAGATTTTGGCTGAAATTCGTGTGCAGGTGCTCCGCGCTAGTGGTGGCGCCAGTTGGCTGGCTCCATAATTGGCGCCAGTTACTGTCCAGAGCCCCACGCCAGTTGTGGCGCCAGTTGGCTAGTGCGGGCAGTGGCGTCGGGCACTGTTTCGCGTTTTTGGGTTTCATTTCGCGTTCTGTTTGAGGATATGTTTGTGGTATCACTTAAGGGTTGTTTTGGGGTTCATTAAGGATGTTTGGGGTATAATTAGATGGTTTAATACCATTCTTATGGCGTCAAATTCAGGTGTTCGGTTTGAACTAACGTGGGTTTCGGAGCGTGTGTCGAAGTGCTAATGCTAAGGTGAGTTCCCTTAACTCCTTTGTGCAAATGAAATGTTTTGCTAAAGTTTTCATAACTGATTATGGTTTTGAGCATGATGACATGATTAAACATTTTGAAAGGTTTTATTATTACATGATGTGGAAACGTTTATGAAAGCATGCAAGTTATTTATACGTTCTTTTCTACGTAAGTGTTGATTGCATGCTCTTGTGATGTTGTTGCTATGTGTGGAGTCGGGTTGCACAGTGGTATGTTGGACCCGGATGGGTGAGAATCTTCGGTGAAGGAGTTAGACCGTGTGCCTCAAATCTGTTTCATGTGCACCCAGATACGGCATTGACCGAGTGCCGAGGGGATCTACTGTGGATGCCCCGAGTGTTGACCTCGCATGAGAGGTGATGGTAGTTGAGACCACTGTGCAATATCCTTATGTGTAGTCGAGCATTTGAACTGGATTTCCGTTTATTGTTATAACGGTTGAATGTTTTAAACTACTGTTTATTTAATGAGGGAATGCACTAGACCTCCTGGTCTAACCCTCGCTTTTCAAAAACTAAAACCATTTTCATGTTAGTGACGCTCTTGGGGTTTCATCTGGTGATGATGGTAAGATATGGCGTTGTAGAAGAGGCATAGCTTCTTAGAGGCTCGTAGCTTACCGTTGGGCTTCCTGTAGCATCTCAGTTGTGAAGATGTTTTTCCTCTGCGAATCTAGAGTAGAACTGAAGTAAATTGTATACTTTGGGGCCGTCTTTGGTTGTAATGTTACAAATTTCATTTTATTAAATTTGGGTTGTTACAAATGGTATCAGAGCCATAGTTTAAGGGATTTAGGTGACCGGATGGGCCTAAACTTAAACTTTGGAGTAGAAGGGGGATACAACAGAGATGTAGGAAGCCAATAGGAAGGACCTTAATCATATGGTATCTTGACAATGGTTGTGAGAACCCTCGTGTAAGGTAAATTCAAAATCGCATCTGGCCAATGCTATTATGAATTTACAGGTGCATGAGTGTACTCAACCTCTATTATTGGGATGATTGGTGAGTGTGACGGTATGTAGAAAGTCGTAACCTTGCAATTGATAGCAGAAGGCTGATGTGTCATGGAAGATCGCTTATGATGTGATGCTTTTACCTTCTAGAAGAAGTGATTTTCGGTATGTCAGTGAGCCGGCTAGGTGTATGATACATGGAATTAAGGTGTCTACCAGTTGAGATAGGAACTGTAGACTATATTGGAATCTTGAAAGCTTCAATTCAAGATCGAGTGCAGGAATCTAGCCTTTGACTGTTTAGTTAAGTGGTTTAGTGGCAAGATTGTTGGTCCCGAAGGGCTATACAAGTTTGTAGAAGAGGGGGGGGGGGGGGGGGGGTTGAATACAAACACACATTTTTACTTTTCTAAATTGTTTATTGATAAATCAAGACAATTTACAACTTGTTGCGGAACAAGATTAAGGATAAACCTAATCTTAACAAGTCTTGAGAAACACTAAGTTTCTTGCACTAGAAAGAGTTAAAGAAATTACGAATAATAACTTAACAATAAGAAATAAGAAGGTGGTCCGAGCACACTTCAAAAGCTGAAGTAAGGATCTTCTTATATACTGCATGCATTTAATGCATGGCAGTATGGCTTTACACGTGGCAGCAGCTGAGTGGTTGCATGTCATTGACCTTTGTAGACAACCTTAGTAGCCGCATGGTGCACAGTGTAGAATCAGAGTTGTTGTACGATTACAGACAAAAGGGATGTCCGTTCTGACAGTTCGTACGGAGACGTGCAAGGGAGGTAAGACAATAGTAACATGCAGGGAGACTTCATGATCAGCTTTCGTTGAGTCAGATCTTTATCAGCGAATGATAAAGTTCAGCGATTGCTGAAGTCTTCTACTTGATACTTCACGTTGAATGGACAGGTCTTGCTCGCTGATATCCGCATCAGTTCATGAGTAGACTTGTCGCTGGTTCTTGATCTTGATCTTCGACTTCAGCGTAGAACTTTGGTTGACGTGAAACTTGTCTTCAGGGATCATAAGTAAACAACTAACTTATCAGCGATCATCTCATAGACTGAACAGGCTCAGAGCTATATGATGATGAACAGTGTTCGCTGAATATCTAATCTAAAGAGTAAGAGTTCCTATCAGCGGTACTTTTGGGTCTCCTACTTTTGGGTAGTTATCCTTAAGGCCGGTTTGGAAGATGGCGCTGAGGAATCTTGGGTATGGAACCCATGATGGTCTATCAGCAAAATCTACTCTGAGCGCAAGATCGTCGTAGATTATCGAGGACCAGTCAACATGGAGACCCTTCAGCAATGCATAGCCCATGGCTTGCTGAGGTTGAGCAGCTTGATCAGAGGAGCCACTCTTCGCTGTCATGCAGCTTATCAGGTGTGCGAAGATGAAGTTCATCTCGCTGGGCATCTTTGACTTCTTGATTGCAGTCAGTTTCTTCTCGGCTTTTTTCATCTCTCCCTTGATCCCAAACGTACTTCATTGCATCAAAGAATGCAATGAGTGTTTCTCTATCAGCATGTCTCTTGGGATCAGGAAAAGGAACAAATGGTTTATCTTTGGTGGCAACAGGGAGATTCAGTGCTTTTCGAATGATAGCAGGGTTGATTTTGATGGTGCCAAAATCAGTGTCACAGAGGATGACATCAAGTAGTTTGGTAGGGTCTTTGGATGATGGTAGCTGAGTGTGTCTGGCGGTATACCAAAATTGAGATAAAAGTAACTGATGAACAGGGGGTGTTATGGTCAAGGCTGTAGAGAGGCAACAGGTTTTCAGAAAATTTACAGCGTCGTCTAGATGTTTGACTTGCTTTTTCGGAGGAAAATCGAACAGCGCATGGAGGTTGTTTGATTTTGTAAAAGAGACATCCTCAAGTTTGAACTTGACCTGAGGAGCCTTGGTGATTTCAAGTTCCTCAGCAACATGAGTGTTCTCAGCAGTTGGAATACCAGTAGAAGGAGCAGCCATTTCTGTAATCAACTCAACCAAAGATCAACAAAACAAATAGTCTTAATGTGGAAATATTTTCCAATAAGATGTTTTTGAATTTTGTCCATTTCATTCAGCCAAAAATCCCTTTGAGAAAGATTAGGGTTTTTCTTGTTTTGAGAAAGAGTTACAAAACGTAGAGATTATGTGTTTTCCAGTTTTCACTTGAAGAAGGAATTCTGGAAAAACATATGAAAAACAAGTTTACGAGTTTTGATATAAACTTGAAGAACAACCATGAAGGTTGTATTCATAAAATCATGAACAGAAAATGATTTCATTTTAAAAAAGTTCTTTTGTTTGATCTGTTAAAAGCAAAGAATAAGATCATACAAGTAATGTAGGTAAATAATAAGAGTATTAACCTGGTTCGTCAAGGAAGAAGATGAATAGTTTCTGGAAATTTTGAGAGCTCAAAATGCAACAGTAAATTATTTTCTTGCTTGGAGGAGAAGTTTTTCGCGTAAAGAGAAAAATATAAACCCAAAATGGTTTATATAGAGAGAGTAGAGAGAGAGAAAATCTTGAGCGGGAAAAGATTTCATCATGACACGGACACGTGTTTGCATTTGATTGGAAGGTAAACGAAACGTGCAATCGTGTGTCAGAAAAAGAACGTGCCAGGGCTTATCCGTTGCGATGAGGTCACAACTGTCATTTTATATTTTAGGATGTCTCTGAGGTTTTGAAAGCTCAGGGACACTTTTGAAAATATGAAGCACTGAATAGAAAAATCAGTGTTGGTTTAAGAAATTTCAAAGTATCGCTGTTAAGGAAGAGATATTCAGCGATGCAATTTGTTTTGAAATCTTACATTCACATGCGAACGTCAGCGAGTAAGAGAGAAAACATACCTTGATATCAGCGAATCAATTATGTTCAGAGAGAGAATGATAGAATGGGTTATACAAGTTGATTTTATCCTATCGCTGATCAAATGTGAACCGCTGAAGATTTTACTCTTCAAAGTTCAGCATTCCAAGCTCGCCGATGAGAAAGTTGAATCTTGTCTCATCAAGAGGTTTGGTGAACAGATCAGCTAACTGATAGTCAGTTGGGATAAAATGAAGTTCTATATCACCATTCATCACATGATCTCTGATAAAATGATACATGATTTCGATGTGTTTTGTCTTTAAGTGTAGCACTGGATTGTTGGCTATAGCGATGGCACTTGTGCTGTCGCAATAGATTGGAATTTTCGAGAGCTGAAGGTCATAGTCTAGTAGTTGATTTCTCATCCACAAGACCTGAGAACAACAGCTTCCAGCGGCTACATACTCAGCTTCAGCAGTTGAGGTGGACACTGAGTTTTGCTTTTTACTTGTCCAACTCACCAGCTTTCCACCCAGGAGCTGACAGACTCCTGTGGTGCTTTTCCTATCCAATTTGCAACCTGCAAAATCACTATCTGAATAGGCGATTAGATCAAACCCTGAGTCTTTAGGATACCAAAGACCTACGTTCATAGTACCCTTAAGGTAACGAAAGATTCGCTTTACAGCGATCATATGAGATTCCTTAGGTTCAGCTTGATATTGTGCACACAAACAGGTTGCGTACATAATATCGGGTCGGCTAGCTGTAAGATACAAGAGAGAGCCGATCATCCCACGGTACAGCGTGACATTAACAGGTATTCCATTTGAATCCTTGTCTAGTGTCATCGGTGGTGCCATAGGGGTTTTCATAGCTGAACTCTGAGTTAAATCGAATTTCTTCAGCATATCTTTAACATACTTTCCCTGATTAATGAAAGTTCATTTTTCATTTTGTTTTATCTGAAGACCACGGAAATATGTTAGCTCACCCATCATACTCATTTTATACTCATCTTTCATTCTATCAGCGAAACGAGTACAAAGATCAGGGTTAGTAGAACCAAATATAATGTCATCAACATATATCTGAACAAGAATGATATGACCTTTCACTATTCTGAAAAATAGAGTTTTGTCGATTTTACCTCGCTCAAATTGTTCAATTAGGAGATAAGAGGATAGAGTGTCATACCATGCACGTGGAGCTTGCTTTAAGCCATAAAGTGCCTTATCCAATTTATAAACATAACCTGGACGCTTAGGATCTGAGAATCCTGGAGGTTGTTCCACATAGACTTCTTCATTCAGCTTTCCATTTAGAAACGCTAACTTAACATCCATCTGATATACTTTGAAGTCTTTGTGTACAGCGTATGCTAAGAATAGACGAATAGATTCTAGTCTTGCTACTGGAACAAATGTTTCGTCGTAATCTATGCCATCCTCTTGTCTGTATCACTGAGCAACAAGACGAGCCTTGTTGCGGGTTACAGTTCCATGTTCGTCCAACTTGTTTCGATAGACCCATTTAGTGCCTATCACTGTTTTGTCAGTTGGTCTTCTAACAAGTTTCCAAACTTTGTTTCTTTTGAATTCAGTCAGCTCTTCTTGCATGGCGCTGACCCAGTTTTGATCTTTGAGGGCATTATCTATTTTCTTTGGTTCAATCAGAGAAATAAAGTTAACAAATAAACAAATATTACCTGCACTTCGTCGAGTCTGAACACCAGCGTTTGGATCACCAAGAATTTGATCAATTGGGCGATTTACAGTCCATCGCTGAGCAGGAGCATAAGTCGCTGACTCAAATTGAACTGGAGGAGCTGAAGATGAGGCTTCAACAACTTCTGGAATATCAGCCAAGAGAGGAGTATGTGTAGATGTCATCACATTCACTGATTGCTAAGAAGTAGATGGAATGTCTGAGACACTTGGTTCAGAAGCAGGTATAGTGTTTAAAGGAACTGTTGAGACCCATGATGTTTCAGCTTCACTATTCTGCATGTTTGGGATGATAGTAGGACTATCATCTTCAACTGTATGAGTATGAGGAGTGGGAATATTTTCTGAATCACCAAGATGAGAAAACATCCATTGATTAAGTTCTTCAGTATCATCAGAAGGTCGAGAATTCGCTGAACGGGATTCGTCAAAAGTGACGTGAATAGTTTCTTCAACAGATTGTCTTCTTCGATTGAAGACTCTGAAGGCTTTGGAGATTGAAAGAATATCCAAGAAAGATTCCATCATCAACCTTAGGATCAAACTTTCCAAGGGCATCTCTGTTGTTCAGTATGAAACACTGACATCCAAAGATGTGAAGAAAGCTAATTGAAGGCTTTCTCCCATGAAAAAGTTCATAAGCTGTTTTATTAATTCTTTTGACTATCAACGACTTGTTTTGCGTAAAACAAGCAGTGTTGACAGCTTCTGCCCAAAACTGAGTAGGCAGGTGAGAATCGATGAGCATTGAACGTGCAGCTTCAAGAATAGTTCTATTTCTTCTTTCAGCGACTCCGTTTTTTTGCGGTGTTCTCACTGAAGAAAAGTTGTGAGAAATACCCTTACTCTCAAAGAAGGAATCAAGAGAACTGTTTTTGAATTCAGTCCCATGATCACTCCTTATTGAGCGAACAGTCAAGTTGTTCAGGGTTTCCGTCTTTCGAACAAAGGTGATGAGTTCTTCAGGGGTGTCACTCTTAGAATGGAGAAACATAACCCATGTATATCTAGAGAATTCATCAACTATGACCAGTGTATATTTCTTTCCAGCGATGGATTGTTTGTTAACAGGGCCAAACAAATCCATATGGAGAAGTTGTAGAGGAGATGACACTGAGGAAATTTGCTTTGACTTAAAGCTTGCTTTGGTCTGCTTGCCTTTCTCACACTCTGAACATAAGGACTCTTTGGCATATGAGTGCTGAGGTAGATCAGTGACTAACTGTTTTGAAGAAAGAGTGTTCAGTGTCTTGAAGTTTAGATGAGAGAGCCTCTTATGCCATAGCCAGTTGACATCAGATGAGGCTTTTGAGAAGAAACATGAGTTCTCAGTGGTTGTTGAGTCCATGTTTATTACATAAACATTTTCCAAATGATAACCGCTGAGAGCTATCTTCTCCTTTTTGTCAGCGACAAAGCAGGATTCCTTAGTAAAGATTACTTTGTTATCCTTGTCACAAAGCTGAATGATGCTTAGAAGATTATGCTTCAGCCCTTCAACATATGCGACTCTTCTGAAGGTTGTTGTACCATTAGATAGTACACCAAACCCTCGGGTATGTCCTTTTCCATTTCCACCGAAAGTTACAGAGGGACCCTTCTCTTCTTTGTACTCAGTGAGCAGGTTCTTCATACCAGTCATGTGTCTAGAGCATCCGCTATCGAGATACCAGATACCCTTCTTAACCTGCATTACAAAAGAAGATTAGTTTTTCTTGGGTACCCACTTAACCATGTGTACACACTTGTCAGTGGGGGTAGAAGAGGAAGTGGAAGGTTCATCAGTCTTCGCAGCATTTGAAGATTCAACTTTGTCAGTCTTCACTTTGGTTAATTTCTTAACCTCAGTGGTCTTCTTTGCCTTGGGGGCAATGATCTTCACCTTAGCTATCTTTTTAGCTTGGGTGGCTGTGGGGCACTTACTAGCAATATGATTTGTAAGTCCACAATGATAACATTTCCTATAACCAAAAGTAGTTCTAGGACCATTTGCATGCTGAGCTTTTGATTTTGAATTAGAAGGACCAACACCAAGTAAGCTATTGGCTTTTGAAATGAGAGGAACATTCAGTTCTTCAGATTTCTTACCAATAATTTCCACTTTGATTCTAGGAGTAGATCGCTGAATAGATCCACGCTGAATAAATCCAGAGATCTTATTCTTTGAATCAGAGGGATACGTCACTGAAGCTTTAGAAGCGTTCAGCTTTGGTACAGAGGTACCCTTCTGAGGATTTTGGTTAAAAGCAATTCCTTTACCTTTGTTTTTAAAGTCTGAGGTAGGTTTTGGATAAATAACTTTTTCTTTACCTTTAGAGGTTAAGGTAGAGATTTCCTCAGGGATAGGCGGTTTAGAAGAGAAACATTGAGAGGATGAAGTATTAGCGACTGAGGATACGAAAGTTCGAAATAAGAGCATGGAACGATCAGTGGTTGGTTCTAGAGTATCATCTTTGTAACCAAGACCACGTTTGTCACTCAGAGGGATCTGAGACTTGATTATCTCAGTGATCCTTGTTGAGGAATTATACCATCCATCAACAGTAGCTTTTTCAGGTTTTAATGCAGCAATAGCTTCTTCGCGCTCGATTTTGACTAGCTGATTTAAGTGAACTTGATCTTTAAAATCTTCTTCAATTTTAGAAAGATTTTCTATTTGAAGGTGACAGTTTTTAAGCTGTTCAGCGAGATCAAGGTTTTGATTTTCAACTACAGTTTTGCCATTCATGGCTTCATATAAACTTCTAGTCAAGAGATCGATCTTTCGAAGACTATCAACTTCATCAATATTTGCAATATTGGTAAAGAAGGAAGGTGATACCTTAGTAGCAGAGGTTGAAGTAGAGGGAATGTCAGAGTTGTCTTCCTCATCTTCAAGTTTGGCCATGAGACATAGATTGGCTTCATCATCATCTTCAGAGTCAGATGATTCTTCAGAGTCAAATGATTCTTCTTCGTCAGAGGCAACCCAATCATAGTCAGCCATGAGGCCTTTGCCTTTCTTCTTAAAGGTTTTCAGCTTTGCATACCTTTCTTTCAGCTTTTTATTTTTTTCATCTCTATTCCTGGGAATAAAGTTTTTCTTGGGAAAAGCTGAGGGTCTAGAGACTTTCTTTGACCTGCACTCGCTAGCAAAATGTCCTATCTTTTCACAGTTATAGCAAGTATCAGTAGCCTTATCAACAGGGGTTGATGATCTTGGCTTGTCAGTAATAGCAAGAGGTTTATTCTTCTTGAAATTACTCTTTCTAGCAAATCTCCTGAACTTATTAGCCAGGAATGCCAGAGTTTCATCATTATCTGAAACGTCAGAGTCTGATGATCTTTCAGAGTTAGTTTCCAACTCAGTGACAGTGATAGTCGATTGCTGAGTGGAAGGTGACTCTGAGATTAAAGCAACATGGGTGCTTTTGGAATCTTTTACAAGATTCTTCTTAAGATGACTCGATTGCTCATGATTCAGCATCGTGCCATATAAGGTAGAAAGGGTCATTGATTTTAGATCCTTTGACAGCTTGAGACATATAGAATAACTGTCTCAGCTTTCAGATAAACATTCTAAGAACTTTGTCAGTACTTCAAAGTTAGAATATTCTTTACCAACAGTTTTTAAATCTATAATTAAGCAGTTAAAACGTTGGTGTACTTCAGAGAGAGTTTCATTCTTACCACAAATGAACCTTTCATACTGTCTTACCAGGTTGATCTTTCGAGAGTCCTGGACTTCAGAAGTACCTTCATACTGAACACATATTGTGTCCCACATAGCTTTTGAGGTTTTCAGGTTCATGACGGAATGGTAGACTTCGTCAGGAAGAGCCATGGAGAGTATGGATCTGGCTTTGGTGTCGATAGCCACTTTCTTCTTATCTTCATCAGTCCACGTATGAATTTCCTTAGGAATCAGCCTTTCTGGAATAGCAGGTCTATTCTCAGCGGCTGGAACTGCAGCATCAATTCTTACAGGAATATATGGGCCGCTTTCAAGATAGTAAGGCATAGTAGGGTCTACACCTTCTAAGAAGAGAATCATCCTATTTTTCCATAGATTAAAATTATCTCTGGAGAATCTAGGGGGTTTTGCAAGAGAACCGTTGTCAATATAGTTTGTGTTTGTGTTGGTAGCCATTTTAGGAAATAGCAAGGAGGAGAAATCTTAGTATAGATCAGATCTTGTTTATGAGATTAAACAAATCCGTTCTGATACCACTTGTTGGTCCCGAAGGGCTATACAAGTTTGTAGAAAGGGGGGGGGGGTTGAATACAAACACACGTTTTTACTTTTCTAAATTGTTTATTGATAAATCAAGACAATTTACAACTTGTTGCGGAACAAGATTAAGGATAAACCTAATCTTAACAAGTCTTGAGAAACACTAAGTTTCTTGCACTAGAAAGAGTTAAAGAAATTACGAATAATAACTTAACAATAAGAAATAAGAAGGTGGTCCGAGCACACTTCAAAACTGAAGTAAGGATCTTCTTATGTACTGCATGCATTTAATGCATGGCAGTATGGCTTTACACGTGGCAGCAGCTGAGTGGTTGCATGTCATTGACCTTTGTAGACAACCTTAGTAGCCGCATGGTGCACAGTGTAGAATCAGAGTTGTTGTACGATTACAGACAAAAGGGATGTCCGTTCTGACAGTTTGTACGGAGACGTGCAAGGGAGGTAAGACAATAGTAACATGCAGGGAGACTTCATGATCAACTTTCGTTGAGTCAGATCTTTATCAGCGAATGATAAAGTTCAGCGATTGCTGAAGTCTTCTACTTGATACTTCACGTTGAATGGACAGGTCTTGCTTCGCTGATATCCGCATCAGTTCATGAGTAGACTTGTCGCTGGTTCTTGATCTTGATCTTCGACTTCAGCGTAGAACTTTGGTTGACGTGAAACTTGTCTTCAGGGATCATAAGTAAACAACTAACTTATCAGCGATCATCTCATAGACTGAACTTGCTCAGAGCTATATGATGATGAACAGTGTTCGCTGAATATCTAATCTAAAGAGTAAGAGTTCCTATCAGCGGTACTGTAAAGTCTTAGTACTTATCAGCGATAGTGAAACTCTGATACATATTGTTTACTTACAATTTTCACTAAGTGTTTAAGAGAGGGTCATTATCAAATCATTGAGGGTTTGGATCAACAAAGATTAATGAAGGGAAGATATCATTGTTGTTTTGAGGTATGCATAAGAGTAAAATGTGAGATAATTGGTCGATTGGTAAACCATGTTAAGTGGTCGATCAAGTGGGTTGTGAAGTACTTGTACTACAAGTTGTAGCAAAGGTAAGAAAGCGGTTGTAGGTCATAGTATGGTGTCAGTGAAGAGTTGAAGTGAGTGCAACGGTTGACCTGGTTAGAGCGAGTAGCCTTCAGTTGCATGTTGAGTTCATGCATTATGTCATTAAATGTATTACACGAGTTCTTTCATGTTAAAAGCGTGTAAGTGCATAACAAACTTTTCTTGTTTTGGGAAATAAGTTGATACGTGCGAGTGTGTGTTTTCTTTAAAGTAAAAGACAAACTTGTTTCACTGTACAATAAAGCTTTGAACTTAGTGATCTACGAATTATTTCACGCTTTTTCTTGTAGAGGGAATCTTCGTTGCGAAAATATTGAAAACGTTTTATTGCGAGGTTTTGTTTTATAAACAAAATGAGTATTGACTCGTTATTATCATATAAACGAGTGTTGGAGTTGACTGGCCCACTTTGGGTAAGTGATTTTGTTCGAAACTTTCTAGTCATATTTGAAAGGGTTCCATTGGAGACAACCGTTGTGCCGACATCGGTTTGGGTGGACAAGGTTGCGAATTATCGTAGGGTTTCCTGTGAGCGATCCTTGCAGTCGTTATGTTTTACTATTCATCTTGAGTTGTGTTGTATCACACATACTCAAGCTTGTTTTATGATTGTGTATCTATTGCACTTTTAAAGGTGTGCAAAATGATTTCAATCGTTGTGTCATCATGCATGAAGGCTATGAACTTGCTAGGTCGGGGAGAGCATTACGATTGAGGTTAAGAAAAGGCTTGGGAGTTGAATATGTCGATTGAGCCAATTTGTGGTCGTATTATTATCTTCGTGTTTTCCGTTAGAAGAGGGTGGTGAATAGTAGAAGTCTCGGATAATGAACTCAAAAACGCTGATATGATGATAGTTTAAACCTTTGTCCGGTTATGTGAGAATAGTTTTAATTGCTGTGAAATTTGAAATGGTCAAAGTGTTTCTGTTGGTGGAATGGTAATAAGTAGCATTACGTTACTTGATGTAATGTTATCGGCTTTGAGTCGGAGTACTGAGATGGTTTGGTAATTAGATTTTGCGCTAAGAAATGTCTTGCGTTTTTCTCAAGTGAGAACGGTGGGGTATAAGTTAGTTATGATGCGTTGGATGAGTTAGGTTCCGTTAGGAATCCTGGATTATCGGGAAGGAATGGAATCATCATCATGTAGTCCATTGATACGGAGGTTTGCGACTGTTTAACATGTCCCAAGTTGGAGATTTTGTCAGGAGATTTAAACTTGAGAAATGAACCCGTTGTGTGTGGACGGATGAGGTCGTTCGAGAACGTGTAAATGATATGGTGTACGAACACCTAGTGTGGGCGTTAGGGAACGGAAGATCACCAAAGTGGATGTGATTTCCAATGAAGTATTGGTGACTCGTTCATGCGTGAAGCGTTTAGCTCAGCAGAGATAGATCGCGGGAAGTTGGTGAGAAATGAGAACTCGTTTGAGGAGTTAGGAAAAATAGATTCTTGTGGGAATCCTTGCCTGTTGTGGGGTGGTTGGGCATTAGCATGTCGATTAGCGATGTTGAAATCAACGACCGTTGTTGGGGTCGTTATCAGAAGGTTGGAATCGGAGAAGTAACTCAGGCGTGGTCAGTTATTGAAATTATTCAAGAGTAAGAGGCCGTCGAGATTAGTGGGTGTGCACCCGGTCTGATGTTGGACCGCCTTGTGTGAGTGAATTAGACGTCATGATTCTATGTTTTATCTGAATCAGAAAGAGACAAAGTCACGGTATGACTTTATTTCAAGGGTAATTGTGTTATGGTTGGTATGTAGGAAGTAATATCTTTTGTGTGTGTAAATGTTTCATGAATAGCTTGGTTGCAATGTGGCCTCGTGGTGCGATAGTGGTGTGAGAAAGTTGGTAGCACTGTGTACCGAAGGAATGTATAAGTCATAGGTGTAGTGATGGTAGGCCGTTTTATAGAAGTATCGTTGTGTTGAAAATGGGTCAAGAGTATGTGTAAAATCTGGCTTGGAGATTGCTTGGGGAAGTATTCAAAGGTGGCGAGTATACTCGATTGAGGTGTATAGATTTTCAGGCGGTGTACGATAATTCTATCTTGAGATCAGGAGATTGAGTTGCGATTGGTGACTGGCTAAAAGGAGAACCCTTGTTCTTCACGATCCCATTGGATTTTGGGTGAGTTTTCACACTTCACATGTTTGTCGAAGAGGATGTTGTATCCATTAAGCTGTGGTGCTTCGTTATAAAGTTTAGTTAGGAGCGTTGAGGTACTTCGTGAGTGTAAAGAAATACAATGAGTGGGTCGACTGTAATGGAGAGTTAGGAACTCGTGATAACTCTCAGTGATAAGTACTATACGAAAACTTGGCTAAAAGTCTTGACTGAGGATTTTGGAGAAACCGTCCTTTTGGACCGTAGCGGTGTGTGATGGGCATTCCATGCAAGCACGAGAGGAAGTGAAGATGGTATGCCAGATCGAGTATATGACTTGAGGTAGGATGACGTCATGGGACACGGAAAGGTGGAACTATGATTAGGGAACTGTTATTTGTAGGGCATGAGAAAAAGAATCACTGTGTAGGTTATGGTTAAAGAGTTGAAAAAGCTAATTTCGTGCGATCAGTCTAAAACTAGCACATGTTAGCGAGCCGTTCTTTTAAAGCACCTTCGATGGTTTCAAGATGGAATGGAAATAGGTGGTCGAAGGTGGTGTCCTAGTTGAGGGACCTTTGGACAAAATTCGATATTGTCGGGGGAAATGTTTCACGTGAACGTGTTGTTTTGTATTCGATCAATTAAGATTCGTCCGAGTGAGTTTGGCCGCTCCTCCTTGTGAGAGGGCAAGTGAATTTTTAGAGGTAAGTCCTAACTAGTGGAACCACCTGATGGATGTTGTGAGAAATATAAATGTACGTCCGTAAGGTTGGGTCAGCTTGAGTGAGCGGATTATGCAGATGGTAAGTTGTGCAAGTCTTCTCCATTTAGCTGTGTATGAAAACGGGTTATGGCGTAATGATTGTTGTGTTTGGACCATTGATTGGTAGCTGTTGTTGCATGTGTGATCAGTGTGGTTTTGGGGAAATGCTATTTGTGTCAGACAAACGCTGTATTAGTGGGATTACGAATTTCCTTTTTGAGATAAATATTATTCCGTGGTGAGAATAAGGTATCAAGATAAGGACGATCTTGGGTATATGTTTTGCATGTTACCGACCTAAGAACGTTGTAGTTGGCCGAGGAGCAATTTCAAAGAATGTCGTGTGTTGACGGTCCTGATCAGAAATGTATGGATAAGTGAATGGGACTAGGATGATTGGACGGAGAAGCATGAGTATTTTCAATCTCAAGTCGGGGGAAACAGCTGGATGGGAAAACGTTCCCATGGAATGGAGTAGCGTGTTTCAAGAGGAAAGTGAGTTGGGCCACATTGTATTGAATCAATGGCAACTATCGGAAGGATTGGAGAGATAATGTAGGAAATAAATGTGCTCGGTGAAGCTATGGAACATTCCTGGTGTGTTTTAATCCTTACTTAGAGAGTGTTGGTTGGAAGACAGTATGGTGTACTTTTGCAACCAATACAAATGATTGAGGAGTCGGATTTTCGTTGTATCGTTGGAAGCAATCATGGGGCTGGATGGTCGAAAATTTGAAAGGCAAAGAAGTTGATCTTGTAGAGATGTATTTGCAACTCCTTAAGAATTATTGTAAGTATTGGAAATCAGAAGTTAACTCCAATTTTCAGCATGTGTCCGGCAATGGAATTCCGAGGACGGAATTCTAATAAGGGGGAGGTGATGTAACACCCCATATTTTCTTCTTCTTGCAAAGGTTAGAATAAATAAAAATTTTGGGGGCCAAAGTGTGAAACTTGGAACTTAAGTGTTCAAGGGTGTGAAATCAGGAAAATATATATATGCTGGAAACCCTTATTTCTTCATGGCGTCGGCTGAGAATTTGGAAGAAGAGAAAAAGAGCTTAGCCATGGTGGGAGGTGAGGAAGAAGGATAGCATCAATGGGAGTGGAGACTCTATCTTCAAGGTATGATTAATCTTCCTTCTTCCTCATTTTGTGACAAGTATGATTGGTGATATAAAGTTTTGATAAACCATGAGATTGTGATTTCTAATCAATGGAAAAGGAAACAAGTGATTTTAGGAGTGATTCCCTTATGATTTTGATCAGGTCATTAAGAAATTTCATCATCTTTGCTTGATAATCTCCATTCTTGCTAAGGAATGGGTTTTGAGTTTTTGGGTTTGAATCATGAACCAATGGGTGTGTTTAAATGAGTTTCACTAGATTAAATGATGTTTTTATGATTGGTAATTGTGGGAAAAGGTTTAGAACATCCATTATTTCATTTTGGAGGCTTAAAATCGATTTAGGATGAGTTGGGATTGAGAAAGGGTGAGATTTCGGCTGAAATTCGTGTGCAGGTGCTCCGCGCCAGTGGTGACGCCAGTTGGATAGCGCCAGAACTGGCGCCAGTTACTGTCTAGAGCCCCGCGCCAGTTGGCTAGCGCGGGCAGTGGCGTCGGGCACTGTTTCGCGTTTTCGGGTTTCGTTTCACGTTCTGTTTGAGGATATGTTTGTGGTATCACTTAAGGGTTGTTTTGGGGTTCATTAAGGATGTTTTGGGGGTATAATTAGATGGTTTAACACCATTCTTATGGCGTCAAATTCAAGTGTTCGGTTTGAACTAACGTGGGTTTCAGAGCGTGTGTCGAAGTGCTAATGCTAAGGTGAGTTCCCTTAACTCCTTTGTGCAAATAAAATGTTTTGCTAAAGTTTTCATAACTTATTATGGTTTTGAGCATGATGACATGATTAAACATTTTGAAAGGTTTTATTATTACATGATGTGGAAGCGTTTATGAAAGCATGCAAGTTATTTATACGTTCTTTTCTACGTAAGTGTTGATTGCATGCTCTTGTGATGTTGTTGCTATGTGTGGAGTCGGGTTGCACAGTGGTATGTTGGACCCGGATGGGAGAGAATCTTCGGTGAAGGAGTTAGACCGTGTGCCTCGAATCCGTTTCGTGTGCACCCGGATACGGCATTGACCGAGTGCCGAGGGGATCTACTATGGATGCCCCGAGTGTTGACCTCGCATGAGAGGTGATGGTAGTTGAGACCACTGTGCAATACCTTATATGGAGTCGAGCATTTGAACTGGATTTCCGTTTATTGTTATAAAGGTTGAATGTTTTAAACTACTTTAACACCCCGAAAATCCTAACTCCAATGGTAAAGGCACTTATCTGAAGTTAGTAAAGGACAAGGTTTCGCATTGGAATGTGGAACGCGTAACGCCAATTGGACCGCATGAGAAATCAGGCGAAAATGGGACTCGGTACCTGGACCGCGAGAGTGCCCGACGATTATGACATGGTCACTCTCGCCAGGGCACAATCGCCTAATATGTATCGAGGGGTGGGGAGAGACCAGCAAGTATGACACTCGCGATTGTGACATGGTAACTATCGCGGTGTCACTATCGCTCCATTTGTACCGAGAGTGATGGGGTAGCGGGCGAGTATGCCCGACGATAGTGACAGTGTCACTATCGCGTCACTATCGCCGTCGGGCTCCAGAGGGCTTTAAACCCAAGACTCTCAACCTTCTTTCATTTCTATTCCATCTCTCCCTCTCTAAACTCTCCCAAACCAAAACCCTTCACCCCAATGTCGATTTTGAGCTTTTAAACCCCAAGATTTGATGTTTCAAGTGGTTTCTTCATCTTCTTCCCCAAATCAAACACCCACCATGGATTGGAAACCTTAACCCTTCAAAAGGAAACCCCCACTTCATCTTCTCCACTGATTCTAGGGTTTTTACCCAACCCTTTCCACTCCATTTGAAGATTAGGAGTTGTGGTGCATCTTGGAGGTTGTAGAGACGTTTTGGGTTGGTGGATTCAAGTATGGTTAAGGTAATCTCCTCTCCTCTTTGAATATGAAGTTAGGGTTTTGTTATAATGGGTATTTTGGTTCATTATGGTTGGATGATGATTTCTTGTGGTTAGATCTTAGTATTGATGGTTGGAAATTCATAAATCTAGGTTTTGGAAGTTTGGCTTGAGGATGCAAACTTCATCAAAGGAGCTTACGTTTGGAGAACTCTAGATTTAGCTAAATCTAGCAAAGGTGAGTTCAAGTTACTTTGCGAAAACTTTGTACATGCCAAAAATAGTATTTTCCAAATATTTATGTGTTTTACTTGAAAATATATGTGGTTGAGTTATTTGAATGGTTTAACTCTTTTTGAAGTGTTTATCTTCATAAATGTGTAAAACATCCGTATTTGGGGCTTGTGGATGTTTGGATGGTTAGAAACCATAATTTGTCTTTAAAAGAATAATTGCTCAAAATGAGGTTTATTTGGTGGTTTAATCATATATGTGTAAATGATTTTGTAAACCATTTGGCAGAATGCACTTTTAGTGTTATGGGTCATTTTGAGAACGTTAAGGGTGTGAGTCCTTTGGGAAAACCCTTTTTGTTTAACCCGTAATGAGTTTTGGGGTTAATGATGATTTTGTGGTATTGCTTGCTTAAACAATGTTTTAAACGCGTTTTATGCGATGGTGACCGACATTATGGGTCTAGCAAGCTTGGAGCACCTTGTGTGGTTTTTGACTTTGAGATAGTCATGGGACATTTGTTCGGTTTAAATGGCTCAATGTGGGGTCTTGTTATGGGTTGCTTTTATTGCACCATTTTGCATTTATTGCACGTTTGGATATTTACATGCTTGGGTGAGTGAGTCATTCCGGGATAGGCATGTTGTTGTAGACTGTGTTGCATTGGATCCATAGGCATGTTAGTCAGTCGTTGGTATTGGTCGATTGGGTATTTTGAGGTTGGACCTCGGTACCCATATTTTATGACCTTAACTTCCAAGTAGGCACTAGGAGGATATAGTTTTGGGCACTTACCTTGGAGGTTGGTGTAGCGATCCACGCCTTCGGGATTTATACCATGGAGGTAGTCCCAATGTGCCAGGCCTTGAGGCGTTACCTTGGAGGTAGACGTCAAGGTATATCCTCAATTACGGTGTAACTTGGGTTTCGTAGAGCAGAGCCGTGGAATAGGCCAGACGTATGTGGTAATTCCCGATCTCGTTGGGAGGACAGAGATAGGCATAACGTAACTTGTAATCTCTACTCCCAGTTGTGCGATGAACGTTGTATGGGTGGTATACTTATGTGTTACCTCCACCTTCAACGGATACGGGTCTCCCCCGTTTATGGTATTTGGATTTTAATACATTTTACGTTGCGTGAGTGTTGCTTCGTTTATGTTTTCAATGATGATTATATTTAAATGGATGGTTTCCATGTTTTATGGTTTGAGTATGTATTGTCAACCGTTCGTGAAGGTTTTGCCTAAACTAGATTTATTCACGTATTTGGATGAGTCGGGTTTCGTATCTCATTTCGGAAAACGCTTTACACTTTTCGAGAATGGTTCCCATGGATTTTGGGTGCCTTGGAAAATGAGTCATTTATGCCCGCTTGGGAAATATACTTTTGGAAATGATAATCTTTGTCGAAATCTTTCATTTAAAGATTTACCGAATCATGACTAAAACTGCTATCTTATGATTTATGATTTTATATAGTCATGATAAAATGCTTGAACTCACTAGGCGTAAGCCTAACCTTTTTTATTTGTCGGCATGTGCAACATGCTCAGGTTGGGGGTAGCTCTAACTACATTGTGAAATGGAGAGTGCTAGTAAAGTACACGAGAGGTGAATAGCTTAAGTTATGTTTCCGCATTTACCCTTGGGGAGTAACATTTGTGTTTGGATTAAGTGATGTCCGAAGTGGGTTTAGTCTTGGAAATGAGACTTGTGTTGTATGCATTGTTTGGAGATAACCTTAGTTTGTAATTCAAGGTATTTTACCCATTATTTCGGATGTAATAATGAAAATTTTAATTAGTTGCTCTTTCCAAATTTGAGGGTGTTACAAGTTGGTATCAGAGCATAAGTTTGAGAGATTTAGGTGTTGATTTTGGATACCTAGACTCAAACTAGTGTTTGTTTAAGTAAATGAGAGTGAAATTCACCTTTGGCACTTTAAGATAGGATGTTTCAAGGTTAATGGGTGTTGTTAGAAACGAGAATCACATCGAGAGTAACAAGGATAATCATGTATGGTGCGTTCATAGTGACACCTGGCCAGTGTCATGGTGAACCTACTAGTACATGAGCATACTTGAATTGCTTTAATGTGATGATCATTGGGGTAGTGAAGGAGGTTCTAAGCTAGTAGTCGTTGGAATAGATGGACGATTCTAGTATTAGTCACTTGGAGTGACGATAAGCATGATATTGCTTTAAGTAGACCGTTTCGGGTCGAGATTGATGGTTGGACTAGAACCATAGGCTTATTGAGCCGACTTTGATTTGAGGAAAAAACCCGTAAGGTTAATTGATGTGGTTCCCAACTTGCCTTAAGAGGATAAAGCATCTGGATGACAATAGTGGACCAGAGGTACTTGGAGGAGTATGAGTGAGACATTGAGTGCCGACTAAATTATGCACAAAGTTTATTTTGTAAATAAAATGCATCAACTATTTCTTGTGTTTCCAATCCTTGTATGGATTGTGTTATGAATTTTGAGAAATGTTTAGCACACACACAAGATTTCAGATCATGGTTTTGAATGTGCATGAAACCATTTTATGGCGGGAGTTGCAAACTCCGCCGGGATTTGTCTTGCTTTATTTCATTATTGTTCAACATTCGTTTTGGGTGTAATGACAATCATATTTTTATGATGTTTAAGATGTTGGACATGTAACTACGGATTGTGACTTTAACATTGGATCTCCTCCACATATGTTAGGGTTTGGACGGAAAGTTATTTTCCATTATGTCTATGTAAAGTTATTTTGGGAATTTGTTTAATATGAGTTTGTTAAACGATGTCGTTTATATGGTATTACCATGGAAAGGGATTTTTGGGATTCTGGCGTCTCGTTTATGATTTTGCTTATAGCAATTCGGCTTTGGAAGCATGATGTTTAGCGCCGTTTTATTGACTTGGAGTCATTGAGTTCGTGGAGGTTCATGGAGTTTTGTTTTACGACATGTTGAGTCGTGTGAGTACAATTTTATAATGTGCATACTCTAATTGCTTATGTGAAAAGTTACGAGTTATGTTGGGCAATTGGTCCCACTCGAGTTTTGTTGAGAAAAGTTAATTTTATGCCATAAGGCGACTAAAATGAGATGAGTTTGGAACTCTTGTGTCGCGTAACTTTTCTTTCAAAAGTTTGTGTTACTAAGTATTTCATTGCGAATAGTTCGGTGTATGGATTGATTTATACATGACTTAAGTGATGCATGAAAGAACATTTTGGTGACATTTCATAATAAATTGTCTGGTGCGCTTTTGGTCAATTAAAGGTTTATTATCATTTTTATGTAAAACGTGTTATATCGACTTAGGGGTATGCATAGCTTGGTAACCATTGTTTCTCGTCACTTTGTTGAACGAATCGTGAGTAAAATTGTTTTATTAACTCATTCTATAAATGATGACCATTCGGTCAAAGGGTGTTTTGGTGTTGTGAAAATTATGCATAAGTTTGCAATGTTTTATATTTTGAAGATATAAATGCGTGGGTCGTTGACATTTGGTCAATATTGAATTGTCGAATATTTTGGAAAAGAATTGAAAGCTTTTTGGGTTGGAGGAAATGTGTGTTTTGAGTATTTTTGACAAATACATTTTAGGAATGATGTTTTGACGTTTTATGTTCCAAGTATGAAATTTTTAGGAAAGAGCTTCGTGATAGAGATTTTAGAAAAAAAATGGTTTGTATAAAACTATGGTGCGTGGAATTCTTATGTTTTGAACATTGATGCGCACCGTTGGTGCAATTTGAGATTGAAAATAAGTTTGAACCCTTTTTGTATCAACAAATTATTAACACTTATTTCCTTATACGTCTTGGAAAAACGCATTGTTGTGTGCAAGTTTGCCAAAAACGTTTCGTTCAAATGTCATTATAGGATCGGACGGGAAATTTGGAGAAATTGATTTAAAGAAGTTTTCTCTTTTGAAATTTGGTCGCGAACCACTTGATGCATGTTATTTCGTTTCAAGAAAATTTCTAATGGAAGTGTTACAAGCTTGCATGCCTACCCCAATTTGTGGTTTTATGATGTTTTAGTCGATATTTTCAAGTGATGGAAACGTATGAGTTTTGTTTTAAATATGAAATTTGCACAAGTCATTTGGTGTTGACTAAGGTGTATTTGTAAACCGTTTCATCGTTTAGTATAATAAACTGACGCGCGCAAAATTTAGTTGGTGAACCTTGTTCCATGCCATTTTATGGTTAAAAAAGGAAAATTTTGGAGTCAAATGTCGTTGGACTTCTTTTGAAATACGTGCGCCCCTTTTGTTGCACCCTGTTGAGAGTCGAACAGTTACCTTACGTGCATGTCATGAGTCAATCCATACTAGAACCGTGGCGGTTCATTTTAAAAGAAGTTGTTTATTACGCTTTTGCGTTTTGTGAATAAACTGAACTGTGATGAAATAATTTTCAACATAATTTTCATATGTGGGACGAGAGTGTCCATTTTGCGTAACTACCGAACTGATAGTAGTAGTTTTATTGCGTACGAGTTATTTGAGATGAAAATCTTGGTGTTGAAAATATTCTGTGAATGGTTTTGATTAATTGGCATATTTATTGAATAACGCACTTGTAAACCTTGAACTCATTAGGACCTTGGAATTGGTAAGTAACCCAGTTAAGGGTAAGTGTGTGTAGCACTTTGGCGGTGGAAGGTTGGTTGTTCCACGCGTGGTAGTACTGTAGGCCGAATGACATCGGTTGAGTGGATGATGCACTTTGTAATTAAGAGAATTGATTCGCAGTAATTTATATTGAGGTTGGTGGTAACCTTTCTGGTTGGGGATCTTATTTTGGGGTCTTGGTCAACTTTTGTATGTGAGACCCTTTAGACACCGTATCGATAATTTTGATCTTGATGGGAATACTCGATGAGTGAAACTCGTGAGTAGAGTCTGTGGTGATTCGACTTGGTGGTATGTTAGGTGTCGACTTTTGGGCTTGAGGCCAAGCACCGTTAGTGTAATCGGGGATTTGTAGTCCGATTTTAAATAAATGATGGTAATGGTTGTAGTATCCTTAAGATGCTCGATTGTGATAAGAGGTTTTAGTGAAATGACTTTCCATGTGTGGTACGAAAACCTGTCGATTGTATGATTGATGATTAGACACACCTTTGGGATTGTGTAATTGACGAGTCAATGAAGACCGTTGGTGTTGAATCGATGGAATCCGCAGAGAGCGAATGCTAATTCAGTAGTGGAATTATTTGAGGATTCTGAAGTTTTGGTTGATGTTGGTGGTGGTTAAACGTTGAGTTGGTCTAGAGAGAAAATCTGAGAACATGTGAATGTGGTATGATTGGGAAGTTCGAATCTGTCGTTAGAATGCTATGGATCACTTAAGGTTGGGAGGCAACTTAAGTGTGGTGGTCGGAGACCATTCTAGTAAATTAGGCCTTTAAGTGGATGTAAGTGTTTACGCGTAAGCGGGGAATTGTTGTGAGCATTATCGAGAAGCCGTCATGGGCAATTCTATGGGAAGTAAATTTGAACCGGGTTGAAACCGGGGGGACTTGGAATGTGTTGGGGCGCAGTAGCCATTGGTTGTGTGAGAACTAGAATTCGAGGACGAAATATCTTTAAGGTTGGGAGGATTGTAACACCCCGAAAATCCAAACTCCAATGGTAAAGGCACTTATCTGAAGTTAGTAAAGGACAAGGTTTCGCATTGGAATGTGGAACGCGTAACGCCAATTGGACCGCATGAGAAATCGAGCAAAAATGGGACTCGGTACCTGGACCGCGAGAGTGCCCGGCGATTATGACATGGTCACTCTCGCCAGGGCACAATCGCCCGATATGTACCGAGGGGTGGGGAGAGACCAACGAGTATGACACTCGCGATTGTGACATGGTCACTATCGCGATGTCACTATCGCTCCATTTATACCGAGAGTGATGGGGTAGCGGACGAGTATGCCCGGCGATAGTGACAGTGTCACTATCGCGTGTCACTATCGCCGTCGGGCTCCAGAGGTCTTTAAACCCAAGACTCTCAGCCTTCTTTCATTTCTATTCCGTCTCTCCCTCTCTAAACTCTCCCAAACCAAAACCCTTCACCCCATTGTCGATTTTGAGCTTTTGAACCCCAAGATTTGATGTTTCAAGTGGTTTCTTCATCTTCTTCCCCAAATCAAACACCCACCATGGATTGGAAACCTTAACCCTTCAAAAGGAAACCCCCACTTCATCTTCTCCACTGATTCTAGGGTTTTTACCCAACCCTTTCCACTCCATTTGAAGATTAGGAGTTGTGGTGCATCTTGGAGGTTGTAGAGACGTTTTGGGTTGGTTGATTCAAGTATGGTTGTAACATCCCAGAAATACAGTAGAACAAACATAGCAATAAACCATAACCTTTACAAAATCGGGTCCCAAAATCTCTTTACAACAATCTCAACTAAGGTTGGCGGAAACAACCTATACACAACTGAGAATAATCTAACTGCTACAAGTGGCACATGCACTACCTCTAGCTGCAACTGTTCCCTATCTTGCTCTTGCTCACTTACCTGAGCCTTCTACTATTTGCATACCTGAAAAGGTTTTAATTTGGAAAAGTGAGGGTTAGACCATGAGGTCTAGTGAGTTCCCTCTATAAATAGTGTGCATCAACATTATAAAAATCATTTATAAAACAGTTCACATTCTTCACATATATATATCATTCATGGTACTGCACTGTGTAATGGATCACATAAACATTCTTCGATCGGGGTCCAGCAGGTTCCCTTCTCGCCTCTTCCGGAGCCTACGCAAACTCCCATCTACTCGAAATAGGAGGAAACGAATTCCAACCTACCAGTCTGTCATACATATCCAAGGGATCGTCAGAACCCGAGGATCTATCTCCGATCCCACAGTGCAGACCGACTCCACATAGCATACACATAGTTCCTCATAAACGTAAAACATGAGCTCCGTATACCATTTTACAATCCATTTCATCTGACTGGGACAATCTTTTCAGTAAAACATTATTTTCATGGAATAACATTCGTAAACACTGGTAATTAAATCATGCTCGTACACGTACCCTGATCAGTAAAGTATAAATCTTTCACTTATGAAAAGCCAACTCAACCACCACCTCCGGCGACCACCACCGGCAGCCACCACCGCCGGCGACCACCACCAGCAGCCACCACCGTCGGCGACCACCAAAGCTGCCCATATCGCTGCTTCTTTCTCTCGTCGCCTCTCTCTGTCTTCGTCTCTCTCTCTCTCCCCCGTCGTCTCTCTCCCTCTCGTCGACTGTATCTCTCTCTCTCCGGCTGTATCTCTCTCTCTCTCCGGCTGTCTCCTGCTGTTTATTCCGGCACACACACACACAGGACACACACACAAGATCATTGTCTCTCTCTCTCTTCTTTCTCCTCACAAAAAAAAACATACAGGTCTCCCATGGCATTTCATTCTCTTATCTTCTCTTTCTATGTGTAGCAGGTACACATGCCCAAAACCCTAAAACAAAACCTTCTTTTTCCTCCATATCAGCCAAAAACGGCGCATAAGAGAGAAATAGGGGATAAATTTCTCAATTCCTTACTTTTAACCCCAATGTTTTCTTAATGAACAAAAATACCCCTTTGACTTTCATTTAAAACAAAAACGCTTAATTAAGGTTATTACAATCTCCCCTCCTTACAAGAATTCCGTCCCGGAATTCACTCCAAAGATAACCGGCGAAATTGATTATCAAAGCCCAAGCCTCAACCCTCGGAATAAATCTTTCTAATATCAATACAACAACAACATACCTCCACGCCTTAGCTACGCAACTCTGATTAAACTCTAAATCCCTGCTTATAACGGTACCATGCAATCGTCTTATTTTTCATCTTCCAGTCAGATCTATTATTTTAGGAACCACGCAACTCAGGTTCTATAATTCTTTCGATTAACCACAACGACTACATTAACAGTTTCCGAACTCAACTGCCTTTCCCGGCACATACAAAATAACCACTGATCCTTACCGCACCAGACAATACAATACCTTCTCTCTATCATAAGCAAATTTAACTCGACCCACTCGTTACAAATGTAATTATCATCTTGATTCAAAAGACAAACTCTAATTGAGATGCAATTCATTTCCTTCTATTCACCATAATTTATCATATAATAACTTAGCATCAACATCTCGCTATGCTGGTATTCACAAAAATCCATCCGTCAAGACTGATTGTCTAACCAACAACTCCACTGAGTAACTCAACCATTCACAATTTACACAAAAATTTGAAAATTACGTATTCCATCATACTAACATCAACTTCTCACTTTAACCTATCGATTTTTTCCTTATCAATTCTTAGTAAGAATTTCGGTAGAATTGTAACACATCCTGCAATAACAAAAAAATGTCATTACTTAACAAGTCCATAAAAGTTTAATCTACCAATCTAAGGCTTATACATCTATCATGACGTTTCAAATCAACTAGTGATCATACTACCGCTCCGACTCATAATCATCATCAGCATCATTCTTTAAACATAACTAAGTTTCCAACTATCTCCTTCAAGGGTCATTCTCTCTCATATAAGAAACAATTCACGTCCTGCAAAGATCTAGCATTCACTATAACACACTTGGTTAATCCACTCTTCATCCTCTTGAAACTTCCAAGGATTCCAACATATACCTACTTAGCGACTCTTACAACTAAAAACGCTTGGTTCCTCCTTTGGGTAACTACCCATCACCACTCCGTCATGCTATCCTGAACATAATTATACCGCACGTTACCTACACCTCCGTGCTCCAACAATCTGGTTAACGACTCGTACATCTCCCAAAAGGCTTCTATCTGATGCGTTAAATCTCTCTAACATTACAACACTGGCGGGTACGCTTAACTTGGCAATTAATGCCGTCACATATCTGTACATTCCTCACTCAACACACTGCAAGCAAAATCTCTCATGGCCATTCTTACACAATTCATACTTGTCTTCACATTTTCTCGCATACACAATCAAGCCTATCTTGCTACCCTTTCCTTCCTCACTCTAGCTAGGCTATAACTCCCTAGTTCCCAATGGAATCGTTCTTGATCGCTCATTACGATCCGAGCCCTTACCTAAGCTGGACACAGTCCCTCTCTGGACGATAAACTCTACACACTCGTTTTGCTCGTGTTACATATCCCATCATTCTACAATCCTCCATACTTCGTAATTAGAACGCTTAATCAAAACAATAACTTCTCAACCCCTTGGCACCTCTACAAGGTGTTCTATCAACTTTCCACCCTCTGGTTCAAGTCTTCGGCCTCGGCCATCTCATACAACTGTCGACTTCTACATCAACTGATAACCTGTACTACTTCCTTGACTTATTCTTTGACAAGGGTTCCTTACAGAACCTAATCCCTTCAACATATCGTAATCAATTTCATGATATGTCCCCCCTCTTTTCGAAACTTACTCATGTAACCTCAACATTACAAGCTCACCTCGAAACTCATAATCCTGTGCCATAGACATTTCATACTTCCTCACTACACTATTCATAACGAGTGACAAAACCAACACTTCGAAGGTTTCTAGTCCTTCCTCCAGACACAACTGTCTCTTGACAACCGCACTTCCAGTTACCGAACAAGGGTGCAAACCCTCATATAACTAACACCATAATCCACTTCCGACTCGACCTCTGTTCACCTTTCCTCTTGAACACAAATACTAAGGCTACAACATTCTTTCCTGATTTGTCCGACACTTCTCTACTCTTGACGTTCTTCCTTAGCTTAGCATGCAACATCCTACGACCTAGTGAGTTCATAGCCTTCATGCATGACAACGCAATAAATAAATCATTTCGTATATTTTATCATTTTGAACAAACAACGTTTGGAAACAACTCGGGTACACATGACCCTATTACTCTTAAGACTTCAATGCCCTGCACAACGATTCGAGAATCGTCCGCATGCATCTTCCAGTGAGCCTAAATCTTGCTCAATTCGAACAATGTGATTACGACAGTAATATACTGCATGAAAAAATCTTTTCAAATGACATAATTCTGAAAGGATTACCGACACAAAGATCAGTCGGTGCTCACCCTCATTCATGCTATCAATAGGTCAAAAGCATTTTGGTTAAAAATGAATTGCATGTAACCATATTCTTGACCCTTTGCACAAATTTGACTTATCAATAATAAAAGAAATGAAATACCTTGCAAGTCGTTAAGCTCAAAATTTCATTGTGCAATGTGATGAAATCACTTTTTCTTTAAACATACGCGTGCACATTCTGACTCATTTTCGATCAAAAATTTATATTTACACATTTAATTCAAATCGCGAAAATTTCATGTTACGTAAAAGAATGCCATGCTTGAGACTCTACTTGCATTTGAAGACTACTTACTCAACAAGGTCACCCGCTTTACTCACTCAGCTTATTCTTGACACTTTACCAACGACCAATGGTCGCCCTCTCGGATCTACAACAGCTTGTAGTACATACGCTCTACATTTTAAATCACCCAACCATTTCATACTACTGTCGTTCTGATCGGTCATTGATAGGCGAGTTTACACCCCCTAAATCTAACCGCAAGTGTACGGTGTCGAAATCAAGTAATAGTACGGAAGTACGAGTATCGAACCAAGGGAACTAGGAACTAAGTATCACAATGACTATCGACCCTATTAACTGAACTGTCGCAATTGGATGTTGGTTGAGAATTAATTTAAAAACTTAATAAAATTGAAATAAAACTAAAATCGATTGACGGGAGGTTTTTGGAAAACTTTGATAGAGAAAAGGTTGAGGGTTGGATTTCCTATGGATATGCTACTGATGAACAAATACCCGAACGATAACGATTACTGATTATCTCTATGAACCCTAGTTGACAATCACTGTTAGTCTTTTTCAAGCAAAACAGCTTTTATTTCGAAACTTGTAGGTTTTATCTCTCGAACTAAACCTAGGGTTTGAAAATATTTTAGGTCAACTGTTTGGAGCAGAAAGTGATTCGGCTATCTCGGCTCGACTCTCCTTTCCGGCACTTGATTTCTTGATCTAGTTTCTAATTACTTTTTCTCAAACTTAATTAAAAACAATGATATTCAATTGGAGGTGATCAAACTACAACTGATAATAAAAACAGAAATCAAATACTTCATAGATCAAATCGGGTAACAATAATTGTTCGTGTACACGTCATCCATCATAAATCCATAGTTCCTCCAACCCCCAACATCTAAAGATTAGTTCATGTTGGGGTGAACAAAAACACGAGAATTAAGGTAACAAGTGGTGTGTGAAATCATGTTTATCGTGGTAACTGTGAATAATGATGAAATCCCTTCTCTCTCGGCTCTGATTTACTCCGTGTGGTGAACTGTCTTCAATCAATCCTCTCTCGTGGCTCCAACGTGTGTGAAATTGCTCTGAAAATCGCCTCTCCCCAGCCCTCCGTCGCACGTGTCGTGATAATAATCTAAATCCGCAAAACGCCAATGTATAAAAACGACCAGAGGGTTACGCGGTTTTACCCGCGGTTTGCAAACCGCGTGGAAAACCGCGCGTCCTCTTTATTGGTTCTGGGTCGGGTTTGGTTCGAATCTGGTTTGGTTCTTGGGCTTTCCTTTGGGCTTCGTTCTGGGCTCTCTTTTGGGTCTTTTTTCGCTCCTTTTCTCGATGCTCGTCTTATTTCGGATAACCTGCACAATTCACTAGATAGACCGTAAAATCTTGCCTTTTTGCTCAATTACAAGCCAATCTCATAGGTTTATGGACTGAAAATAACGCCAAAAAGTGGCGTTATCAACAACCCCAAACCGAGCGTTGCTTGTCCTCAAGCAAATTAGCGATAAAAAATTAGAATTAAAGCATGAATCAATGAAATAATAACAACACAACTCTCAATCGGTACCACGTAATGCACTGGTGATTTCCCGAACTCGTGAATGCTTATCTCATCCTAGCCTCATTCTTATTATGTTTGATTTATGGCCTTCCATTGGGAGTTGAACTCGTGACTGTTTCGGTTACATTAGGGTTAGACTAGGTCCAAACATACTAGGGAAAACATTTCTCCTCGACCCTACCTCACGGGATACTCTCTTTGCACTCGAACCTAGGTTATCGCTCGTGTTGTCATGTTTAAGGAAGTTATGTGCAAGAATACGCAATAATTACATGACAACTCTAAAGAAAGACGCACAAATGTCCAACAATTTGATCTCAGAAAGGAATCAAGTAGCAAGACAGGGAATATCAGTAAAGGTAGTCGTAAACTGTAATCACATTTTCCAAAAGATCATCCAGGTCTTTACACGGGTTGTAATGGGGTTAAGGTCAAGGCTACGAAACGAAGGGTAAAACGGATCAAAAATCCTCGGTGTGTCAATCATTGGCAATTCCTGAACTCTCGTTGCTTCACATTCGCTTACTTGGCCCTTTTCGTCACTATTGGAGTCGCTTTGACTCTCTTATTTTGCAGCTCTAACTATTTTCTAAATAACTGTATAATATTTTTTTTGGGGGGACTACATTGGTCCTTTTTTCTATTACTTGGGTTACATTGACCCACTTTTATTTTCTTGACTGGCCTATAATTCTTCTTTTCAGCTCTATCTTCTGTTGCTCGTTACTGCTTCCGATTGACACACTTTCGGATAAGGGTTGGCTTAGGCTTTTGGCTAAAGGTTTAATGGAGGGTTTAGGAATGAATAAGGTGAGTGTTTGGCTACAAAGTGGTTAATGGATACACACAAAGGGTCAAAAGGGAACGATAGCTAAAATTGGGTTAAAAGAAAGCACATACTGCCTGGAATCATCTCTTCAGGTCCACATGATATGGTATACTATACCCTTACCCAATATCCCGATGGTCGTCTTTGCTACTCAATGCAATAATGTAGCGAGATCATTCTACATTCACGACAAGGAATTCGAAAAAATGTATGTGAATTAAGTGTATAAATCCCTCGAAATGAAAAACGTCTTTTAGGCTCAAAACTCACAATCGGGTGGTCTCCACTAATGTCCCTAGTCATGCCCTTTCCCGGTCCTTCCCTAATGGTCACTTTTCAGTCACAAAGTTCTCCCCACAATGGTTGGTCTCAATCATTCAAAACAAGAAAGTATTGGCTACCATGATCTAACCATTCTTAAGTGTGGGACATCAACGTGCATTAACGGGGCCCGATTGGCAACCCCAAACCTTACCCACACATTGTCCCCAATGTGCAGATAGGTGATACATAGTGCGAAACTATTGTTGTGTGTTATTATTACATTCATCCGACAAAACAAAAATAAGCAGTACAGAATCATCAAGAACATAACTAATTAAAAGAGATTATGATAACAAACCCATCTACCAGCGGGCGGATGATGATGCGCCCCCGTCTCGCCGGCCTCGAATTCTCCTCCGATCCTGTGGCGGTGCTTGTGGTGCTGGTGGGGCCGGAAATCCAGCTTGGGCGAGGCGAGCGTCAAAGCCATCCAAACGGCTGTCGTAGCCGTCCATGCGTAGGTTCAAGTTGTGGAACCCGAGGTCCACATGTGCATTTATTCCGCTAAGCTGTGTCGTCATGTGATCCATGAATCGGCGCATATAAGGAGGCGTGTCGCCGCCGTGAACGAACTCCTCCGCCGCTGGTGCCTCTGGCTCAAAATCTGGATCACTATCCGAGGCACTCTCGGATGACAAATGGACCGGCTCGGCAAGCCGCCGCATCTGAAAATGTGGGTCTGCTCGCCTCTTCTCTTCCAACTTCCTCGCTGCCGTAATTTGGTGTTGATACTGCGTCTTCGTAAAGTCCTTCATCGGCGCGGTGAGGTGTCCTATTGGGACGCCAGATTCCCTACAAAAGTGAGTTATCAAACAAGGAAACGGTAAAATATCGTTGAGGGTCATACCGGCGTCTAGTATCTCCATCCAAATGATGTGGCCGATGTCCATCGGCAGGTTGTTGTGGAGGGAGTAGAGGACCTCCGCCACTTGGCTGTCAGCGGTGGTGTTGTGGGTAGATGGCTTTAATGAGGCCTTGATGAACAACATGAGAAACGCAATATCTGTGTGCATCTCGCTTTTCAAAATGTGCTGGTCCATCTTGTTCCATCCCGTGTGTCCATTCCGCCTTAGAGAGGCGGCAATATTTGGGCTCAACTGCTCTCGGAATGCTGGGTGTGGAGATACACCGTAGGTTGTACTCAGCTCGATCCGGCGAGGAGCGTGGAAGTAGGCATCGATGTCGGTTGGAGAAATCCGTACCTCCCTATCACCCATTCTTACCACGCATCGGTCGTGGTATACTGCCGGGATCATACAAGCATAGAATTCCTTCACTGTATCAACACAATACATGGGTGGAGTTCGAATGAATCCCTCCCATGATTGTTGCTGTATGATCTCCGGCACTCATGATCCGGTCGGTAGGTTTGCTAGTCTGATGCCACGTTCCCCAAATGGAGTGCAGTCGTTCAACCGCATCTGCTCGTGGCGGCCGTTTTTGTCGGGGTTCTCGTGATCGAACATTGCCCTCCGGTTGCTCGGATGGATTCGCTCATATTCCGGAAATGAAAGGTATGTGCTTGGATGGGTCCTCATATCTGCACAAGTAATTGAACTCAAATGAGTTAACGCGCTCATAGCCACCCCAAACCTCGGTAAAACCGAGGTTTGCGAAGGGTCAAATGTGAGTGTGTGAATTGTGAAAAGGAAGGCACCCCAAACCTAAGTGAAACTTAGGTTTGTTGTATCTCATTTTCTTACGTGCACATACAGATAGAAACTCACAATTCCCATGCATGCAGATTATTAATAGATTACTGTTTAGTTCATGCATTTGGACCACCGTCACCACAGAATTCCCTAGTGCATACATCTAAATTTCGTCACTGATTTACACCGGTGACGGCTAACATAACGACCCCAAACCTAAGGAAAACTTAGGTTTGGTTATGCTTACACAAAAAGATATAGACCCACTAAAATAACGTAGGGACTTTATGTTACCATAAATCCCCATTTTACTAATTATGCACAAAAATTTGGACTGTTCCACAAGAACAAGATTATACCCACCAACATGCATTCTCATTCTACTTCCCACAACTTTCCCAACATAAAATTGAGCACACAGATCCTCACTAGGGCAAGTACATACTAGTTGTATCAAATACACTACTCTTATGTCAGATTCAAAGCACACAACAAGCATGTCCTCATATTCTAAACATAAATCATCATGAATGCACATATTGTGAGAAATCAAAACAAAGGGGAAGTAAGCATAATAAAACTTGGAAGCAAGAAATGGAAGACTAGGTGAATACATACACCACATCATCACACACAAAGACCAAAACTTGAATATGAAAAGTTGCATACCTTGGATCTTGAAGGATGGAGAAGTAAATACTGAACAATGGTGGAGAGAGCTTAAATTCGTGAGTGAGAGAGAGAGACTTTCGAGAAGAGAGAAAGATAGATGCAGAAAAAAAAAGGAAAGAAGAAATGAAGAAGAAAAGAAAGGTAGACAATTGAAATGACAAGAGGGAAGAAACTGCACACAAAAGACAAAAAAAAAAAAACGAAACCCTAGCTGTCAGAGGACACACGCGGCTTTCCACGCGGTTTGCAAGCCGCGTGGAATCCCGCGTAACCCTCTGTTCACTTTTCGACTTTTCCAATTTTTTTTTTCTAAAATCACACTCAAAAGAAAAGAAAATGAAATTTAAACAGCAAGCAAACCTCGGTGGGTTGCCTCCCACCCAACGCCTTGGTTTCGGTCGTGGCTCGACCTTCCTTCTGATCACTCCCTCGGCTCATCCAGGTACATGGCTTCAGATGCCCTCGTCTCTCCTCCATAATATGGTTTGACTCGCTGACCGTTCACTTTGAAGGTTGCCCCGTCTTGTCCTTGTAGTTCCACTGCTCCATGCGGGTATACCTCCTTGATGGTGAACGGTCCAGACCACTTGGATTTTAGTTTACCTGGAAAAAGGCGTAAACGAGAGTTAAATAACAAAACATTCATTCCAGGAGTGAGTACCTTTTCGCGGAGTCGCTGATCGTGGAATCTTTTCGTTCTCTCCTTGTAGATAGCCGCGTTCTCGAATGCATCCAGTCGGAGTTCCTCTAATTCACACAGTTGCAGTAATCTCTTCCTTCCGGCTGAATCCAGTTCCATGTTCAGCTTCTTTATCGCCCAGAACGCTCTACATTCGAGTTCTATCGGTAAATGGCACGACTTGCCAAATACCAACCGATAGGGAGTGGTACCAAGAGGGGTTTTTAATGCCGTCCGATACGCCTACAGTGCGTCGTCTAACTTCAATGACCAATCCTTCCGGGACGAATTCACTGTCTTCTCTAAGATCTGCTTGAGTTCTCGATTGGACACTTCCGCTAGACCATTTGCTTGTGGGTGATATGGTGTCGTGACCTTGTGCTTTACCGAGGACTTCTTTAGTACAGCATCCAGGTACCGATTACAAAAAATGGCTACCGCCATCACTGATCAGTGCTCTAGGGACTCCAAATCTCGCGAAGATATTCTTCCGTAGGAAATTAATCACTACTTTAGAATCATTTGTCGGAGTCGCGATTGCCTCTACCCACTTGGACACGTAGTCCACCGCGACCAAGATATACTCATTTCGGTGTGAGTTTGGGAACGGTCCCATGAAATCGATGCCCCATACGTCGAAGAGTTCGACTTCCATGAAGATCTGCATTGGCATCTCATCCCTCTTGGTCATGTTCCCCGTTCTTTGGCATCGGTCGCACTTAGTGATGAATTCACGAGTCTCTTTAAACATGGATGGCCAAAAGAAGCCCGACTGAAGGATCTTTTCCACTGTTCTATCGGTGCTAAAGTGGCCCCCGCATCCCAAGGCATGACAATGGTTCAAAATCTCGGCCTTTTCTTCCTCCGGAACACATCTCCGGATCATTCCATCCGCACATGATTTGTACAAATAAGGCTCGTCCCAATAGTACCTTTTGGCCTCAAACAGAAATTTCTTCTTTTGGTGGGAGTTCATCTGATATGGAATTATTCCTCCCACCAAGTAGTTGACAATGTCCGCAAACCAGGGCTCGGTGTGGCTAACCTTGAAAAGTTGCTCGTCCGGAAACGAGTCGTTAATGACGGTTTTATCTTTGCTTTGATCCTCACCTCCCTCTAGTCTCGAGAGGTGATCCGCTACCGTATTCTCTGAACCCTTCTTGTCCAAGATTTCCAAGTCAAATTCTTGGAGTAACAATACCCATCGAATGAGTCTCGGTTTAGCATCCTTCTTGGCCATGAGATACTTTAAAGCTGAGTGGTCGGTGTAGACAATTACCTTAGAGCCCACAAGATATGACCGGAACTTCTCGCAAGCATAGACAACCGCCAACAGTTCCTTCTCAGTAGTCGCGTAGTTGAGCTGAGCATCATCTAGAGTCTTACTCGCATAGTAGATCACATGCATCCGCTTATCCTTCTTTTGGCCCAATACCGCTCCAACAGCGGTGTCACTCGCATCACGCATCAAAATAAAAGGTAAACTCCAATCGGGGGTCGTGAGAATCGGTGCGGATATCAACTCTGTCTTTAACCTGTCAAAAGCAGAAATACAATCATTAGTGAACTCAAATTTAGCATCTTTAAGCAATAATGAACATAAGGGTTTAGTGATTTTAGAAAAATCCTGTATAAACCGCCGGTAGAACCCGGCATGCCCCAAGAAGCTTCGGACTCCCTTGACGGAGTTCGGGTAAGGAAGATTCTCAATCACCGCCACTTTTGCTTTGTCCACTTCAATTCCAGCTTTCGATACTTTGTGGCCAAGTACGATCCCTTCGGTCACCATGAAGTGACATTTCTCCCAGTTCAGTACCAAACTTGTCTCTTCACATCTTTGTAAGACAGCTCTTAAGTGTTCCAAACATGTATCAAATGAAGGCCCGAACACGGAAAAGTCGTCCATAAAAATCTCAATCGTCTGCTCCACCATGTCTGAGAAGATCGCCATCATACACCTCTGAAAGGTAGCTGGAGCGTTGCATAAACCAAAAGGCATCATCCGGTAAGCAAACGTACCATAATGACACGTGAATGTTGTCTTGTCTTGGTCTTCGGGGGCTATTGGTATCTGATTATACCCCGAATACCCGTCCAAGAAGCAGTAGTACTCATGCCCAGATAATCGCTCTAACATCTGATCAATGAAGGGAAGAGGGAAATGGTCTTTCTTTGTCGCGTCGTTCAGCTTTCGGTAGTCAATACACACCCTCCAACCGGTAACGGTTCGGGATGGGATCAGCTCATTATTATTGTTGCGAACAACTGTTATACCACCCTTCTTCGGCACCACTTGGACCGGGCTCACCCATGGACTATCCGGAACCGGGTAAATAATTCCAGCATCAAGGAGTTTTAAAACCTCCTTCCGTACCACTTCTTTCATATTCGGGTTGAGCCGGCGTTGGTGTTGGACAACCGGTCTATGCCCTTCTTCGAGGTTGATTCTATGTGAGCAAAATGTAGGGCTCAATCCTTTTAGGTCAGCTATTGTCCATCCAATTGCCGCTTGAGGTTCTCTAAGAACCCGGAGTAGCTTCTCTTTATTCTCGGCACTCAACTTAGACGATATGATAACCGGAAGCGTGTCTTTTTCTCCCAAGTATGCATACTCGAGATGGTCGGGTAGCGGTTTGAGCTCAAGCTTTGGTGGTGTATGCGAAGATGGTTGAGATTTAGGGATCGGCTCTCCTAAATCCTCAATCACGGGTCGTCGGGACCCTTGGTATGATGATGATGCATTCAATTGCATCACACTAGCGCTTTCCGGATCATTGTCGATACCCGTCAATGCATTATTCAATTGGTCTCCGGAAACTTGTACAACACTTGTTTCTTCAATCAATACGTCCATCACATCTACCCGATAACATTCGTTTGATCCCATGCTTTGCTTGGCTGCCCGGAAAACATCGAAGACCGCTTCTTCGTCACCTACTCTCAAAGTGAGCTTTCCTCCTTTAACATCAATCAGTGCTCCTCCCGTGGCCAAAAATGGTCGGCCAAGTATCAGCGGTATCTCTTTGTCCTCATCCATGTCGAGGATCACAAAGTCAACTGGAAGATAGAATTTATCTACTTTAACCAGCACGTCTTCAATTACTCCATACGGGTACTTAATGGATCTGTCAGCTAGCTGCAAAGTGACACTGGTTGGTTGTACCTCTCCAAGCCCGAGTTTCCTGAAAATAGACAATGGCATTAGGTTAATACTTGCACCAAGATCGCATAGGGCTTTACTAAATTCAGAATTTCCTATATTAACAGGGATAGTGAAACTCCCTGGATCCTTAAGCTTCGGGGGAAGCTTATGTTGGATGATAGCGCTGCACTCCTCAGTGAGTGCAACCGTTGCGTGCTCCTCGATCTTCCTTTTGTTAGAAAGGATGTCTTTCAAGAATTTCACGTACGAGGGCATCTGTGCTAAAGCATCTGCAAACGGGATGTTAATATGTAATTTCTTAAAACTTCAAGAAATTTAGAATAATTAAGATCCTCCCTGTCGGCCTTAAGCCTGTTCGGATATGGCACTTTAGGTGTTACCGGCTTGACCGGTGCTTGCATTGGCTGCTCTTGTTTCTTCTCGCTATTCTTCGTGCTTTCCTCAATCACAACCTCGTCCTCGGCCTCTAACTCATCCATATCTACCATCTCGAAATCCTCCCCTTTTGACTCAGTTTCCTTTGATGCCGGTTCTCGAGTTGGGTCCTTAATCAGCTCCTTACCACTCCTCAGATGAATGGCCTTGCAATCTTCCCGGTTAGTCCTTTCGGTTTGACTTGGAAATTTCCCGGGGGCTCGGTTCTGTAGGGCGTCAGAGAGCTTCCCCATTTGCCTTTCAAGGATTTTTATTGATGCCGTGTTTTGATCGGTAGCCGCTTTGACTGTGTTCACTGTACTGGCTAAACCCTCGACCGTGCTGTCCATCTTAGACATGAACTTCATCATCATGTCCTCTAATCCCGGCTTTCTCTCTCCGGATTGTCCTTCATCAAACTTTCGCTGGTTGTAACCTGGAGGACGATAAACATTGTTAGTGTTAGCAGAATTAGAAAAATTAGGATGGTTACCTTGTTGTTGGCCGGGTTGCCCTTGCGGTTGGCTCCAAGAAAAATTAGGGTGCTTTTTCCAACCCTCGTTGTATGTATTTGAAAACGGATCGTTCCTTGGCCGGTTGTTCCGATTTTGCAAAAATTGAACTTGCTCCGGCTCAATCACGGGTGGAGCTATATCCGGCATACCTTCGTCCATCATGAATGCTGATTGCATAGAAGCTCCATTCATTTTATTAGTGAGTGCGGCTAACTGAGCTTTTATGGCCTTTAGCTCGTCATTATCTTGCACATTTGCAACCCTTCTTACGGCTGATCTTGGAGTAGAAAAACTGTGCTCGGCCAGGTTCTCAATCAGTTCGCATGCTTCTTCATAAGATTTGTCCATTAGAGCTCCACCCGCTGCAGCTGTAATATCATTTTTAAACTGCGGGTGGAGACCACTAAAGAACGTCTGGATGATGACCCAGCCGTGTAACCCATGATGAGGGCACTTCTTTAGCATGTCTTTATACCGCTCCCAAGCTTCATACAGTGTTTCTTGATCCCATTGAGCGAAATGGGTGATTCCAGCCATGAGTTGAGCAGTTCTGCTTGGTGGGAAAAACTTTTGAAGAAATGCAGCTTTCAACTGCGCCCAGGTGGTGATCGAATCTAGTTGGATACTTTCCGTCCAAGTCTCGGCTCGGCCTTTGAGAGAGAAGCTGAACAGCCTCAGCTTGATTGCATCCTCTTCCACCCCATTGATTTTGAACGTATTGCAGATTCGTTCAAATGCACGAAGATGTGCATGGGGGTCTTCAGTTGGCGCTCCTCCGAACTGATTCTGTTGCACCATGATGATGGTACTCGGCTTGATCTCAAAATAATTAGCCGTAGTTCTGGGTGGCTGAATGCCTATGCGTGCCGCCGCCACATTCGGATCGGCAAACGACCGCATAGGACGTCTCGCAGGAGGTGGTGGTGGGTTGTTGCGAGGCGGATCATTACGTGGAGGTCTCTCGTCGTCAAACATCTCAACTTTCAGATTTAGTCTAGCTTTTGCTTCTTTACGTAGACAACGGGCGGTTCGTTCAATTTCCGGATCAAATTTCTCGAGCTCTTCCACTCGGGTCTTCCTTGGCATAAACCAATTAGTACCTGAAATGAAAAGTGAACAAAATCAGCAACCCAAAAATTGAACGTGACAAAATGAAATAACAAGAAAAGAAAATGTTCAATCTAATAGCGCGTATAGCTGGTAGTGCTATTAGTTGCAACTAGCTCCCCGGCAACGGCGCCAAAAACTTGATACGCGAGTTTACACCCCCCTAAATCTAACCGCAAGTGTACGGTGTCGAAATCAAGTAATAGTACGGAAGTACGAGTATCGAACCAAGGGAACTAGGAACTAAGTATCACAATGACTATCGACCCTATTAACTGAACTGTCGCAATTGGATGTTGGTTGAGAATTAATTTAAAAACTTAATAAAACTGAAATAAAACTAAAATCGATTGACGGAAGGTTTTTGGAAAACTTTGATAGAGAAAAGGTTGAGGGTTGGATTTCCTATGGATATGCTACTGATGAACAAATACCCGAACGATAACGATTACTGATTATCTCTATGAACCCTAGTTGACAATCACTGTTAGTCTTTTTCAAGCAAAACAGCTTTTATTTCGAAACTTGTAGGTTTTATCTCTCGAACTAAACCTAGGGTTTGAAAATATTTTAGGTCAACTGTTTGGAGCAGAAAGTGATTCGGCTATCTCGGCTCGACTCTCCTTTCCGGCACTTGATTTCTTGATCTAGTTTCTAATTACTTTTTCTCAAACTTAATTAAAAACAATGATATTCAATTGGAGGTGATCAAACTACAACTGATAATAAAAACAGAAATCAAATACTTCATAGATCAAATCGGGTAACAATAATTGTTCGTGTACACGTCATCCATCATAAATCCATAGTTCCTCCAACCCCCAACATCTAAAGATTAGTTCATGTTGGGGTGAACAAAAACACGAGAATTAAGGTAACAAGTGGTGTGTGAAATCATGTTTATCGTGGTAACTGTGAAAAATGATGAAATCCCTTCTCTCTCGGCTCTGATTTACTCCGTGTGGTGAACTGTCTTCAATCAATCCTCTCTCGTGGCTCCAACGTGTGTGAAATTGCTCTGAAAATCGCCTCTCCCCAGCCCTCCGTCGCACGTGTCGTGATAATAATCTAAATCCGCAAAACGCCAATGTATAAAAACGACCAGAGGGTTACGCGGTTTTACCCGTGGTTTGCAAACCGCGTGGAAAACCGCGCGTCCTCTTTATTGGTTCTGGGTCGGGTTTGGTTCGAATCTGGTTCGGTTCTTGGGCTTTCCTTTGGGCTTCGTTCTGGGCTCTCTTTTGGGTCTTTTTTCGCTCCTTTTCTCGATGCTCGTCTTATTTCGGATAACCTGCACAATTCACTAGATAGACCGTAAAATCTCGCCTTTTTGCTCAATTACAAGCCAATCTCATAGGTTTATGGACTGAAAATAACGCCAAAAAGTGGCGTTATCAGTCATCTCACTTCCTACTTCTACATGCTTTCATTTCCCTATAGGTATATTACTTCTTTTACCCTGTCATCAAGAGGCCCGATTAAGAAATGAGAGCTCCATTGACACTTTCAAGATTTCGACACAATCTTTCCTTACCATCCCGACTGACCTATGCCATGATTTCTAGAACTGGGACTCTTCCGAAACAGAAGCCCTACTCAAACTCAAACATTCATTCTTTCCAAACCACGAAGAGCTACCTCTAGACGACTCCTAACATTCTTTACACATTCCTTCTTTACGACGTATGCATACATCATATCATACGTGACCTCTCAAGAAACTTCCCAAATGGTCTCAATCTATCCCTCAGGGGTCTTGCTGACATTCTAAAGTACTGGCATATGACATAAACACTAGCTTCTGACTACTACTTCGGAATAATAAGGTAGGTTAAGCACATACATGTACCTGTAAGTTTGCCATTACACTGGCCAGGTGAAATCCCAAACTTACCTTACATGACAGTTCTCAGTACCCTATTAGTCCTAACTCTATGACAGTATCCTCCTAACGCATTTCATGTATCTACATTAGTGCCCTCTTAACGCATTTCCTGATTCTCAGTTGTGATTTCTACTCCCCAAGTTTAAGTTTAGGCCCGTCCGGTCACCTAAATCCCTTAAACTATGGCTCTGATACCATTTGTAACATCCCAGAAATACAGTAGAACAAACATAGCAATAAACCATAACCTTTACAAAATCGGGTCCCAAAATCTCTTTACAACAGTCTCAACTAAGGTTGGCGGAAACAACCTATACACAACTGAGAATAATCTAACTGCTACAAGTGGCACATGCACTACCTCTAGCTGCAACTGTTCACTATCTTGCTCTTGCTCACTTACCTGAGCCTTCTACTATCTGCATACCTGAAAAGGTTTTAATTTTGAAAAGTGAGGGTTAGACCATGAGGTCTAGTGAGTTCCCTCTATAAACAGTGTGCATCAACATTATAAAAATCATTTATAAAACAGTTCACATTCTTCACATATATATATCATTCATGGTACTGCACTGTGTAATGGATCACATAAACATTCTTCGATCGGGGTCCAGCAGGTTCCCTTCTCGCCTCTTCCGGAGCCTACGCAGACTCCCCTTCCCGGAGCCTACGCAAACTCCCATCTACTCGAAATAGGAGGAAACGAATTCCAACCTACCAGTCTGTCATACATATCCAAGGGATCGTCAGAACCCGAGGATCTATATCTGATCCCACAGTGCAGACCGACTCCACATAGCATACACATAGTTCCTCATAAACGTAAAACATGAGCTCCGTATAACATTTTACAATCCATTTCATCTGACTGGAACAATCTTTTCAGTAAAGCATTATTTTCATGGAATAACATTCGTAAAAACTGGTAATTAAATCATGCTCGTACACGTACCCTGATCAGTAAAGTATAAATCTTTCACTTACGTAAAAGTCATGTAAAATAACAGGGCATTTACATATAATCACTTTCAATGAGAAAACACGTAAGAGCACGTATTTTAGTTAGAAAGACTCACCTGACTTGCTTGCTTTAAGGCTTCTCACTTAGGCTTTCGGTCTCGAAGTGAAACACCTATTATTTAGGAAAACGCATAGCATGAACCTACTATTAAATATCTCAGCTTATTGTCAAACTTAACCCTTAATTATCAAATTTGATGGACTTAAGTTCTAATCCAGTTTTAGGTTCTCAATTCTCTTATTGGTCCAAATAATAAACTTTAACCCAAAATGGAATTTGGTCTTTGATTCACAAAAAGAATTTAATTACCCCACTACACCACTCACGGCCCAACATGAAATAAATCTCATTGGGTCACGTGATGGTCCATCCCCCATCTCCCTTGGGCCACGAGATTAGCATTTAACCCGGCCCTTAATTCAAAATGAGTTCCGCAACTTTACACCAAAAACTGAAATACCGTAACCCACTTGCGTAACACCCACAATTGCGTAACTCACCAGAATTTCACCTGGGTTGTTGGATTCGATTACTAAACTTAATCTAAGTTTCATTCGATTAAACCAAAAGATAAACCACAAGAAGTGATCACAAAGGTTTTTAAAGCAATCCAACAACTCCGTTAATTTCTCAAACAGAATTTATGCCTTCCTCTTTGACTAAACCAATCAGTGAAATAAACTAAATCCATAAACATACATGCTTCCAACTCTCATTCTTAAACACAGAGAACAACAACTATTCATAAATCTAGGTTTTGGAAGTTTGGCTTGAGGATGCAAACTTCATCAAAGGAACTTACGTTTGGAGAACTCTAGATTTAGCTAAATCTAGCAAGGTGAGTTCAAGTTACTTTGCGAAAACTTTGTACATGCCAAAAATAGTATTTTCCAAATATTTATGTGTTTTACTTGAAAATATATGTGGTTGAGTTATTTGAATGGTTTAACTCTTTTTGAATTGTTTATCTTCATAAATGTGTAAAACACCCGTATTTGGGGCTTGTGGATATTTGGATGGTTAGAAACCATAATTTGTCTTTAAAAGAATAATTGCTCAAAATGAGGTTTATTTGGTGGTTTAATCATATATGTGTAAATAATTTTGAAAACCATTTGGGAGAATGCACTTTTAGTGTTATGGGTCATTTTGAGAACGTTAAGGGTGTGAGTCCTTTGGGAAAACCCTTTTTGTTTAACCCGTAATGAGTTTTGGGGTTAATGATGATTTTGTGGTATTGCTTGCTTAAACAATGTTTTAAACGCGTTTTATGCGATGGTGACCGACATTATGGGTCTAGCAAGCTTGGAGCACCTTGTGTGGTTTTTGACTTTAAGATAGTCATGGGACATTTATCCGGTTTAAATGGCTCAATGTGGGGTCTTGTTATGGGTTGCTTTTATTGCACCATTTTGCATTTATTGCACGTTTGGATATTTACATGCTTGGGTGAGTGAGTCATTCCGGGATAGGCATGTTGTTGTAGACTGTGTTGCATTGGATCCATAGGCATGTTAGTCAGTCGTTGGTATTGGTCGATTGGGTATTTTGAGGTTGGACCTCGGTACCCATGTTTTATGACCTTAACTTCCAAGTAGGCACTAGGAGGATATAGTTTTGGGCACTTACCTTGGAGGTTGGTGTAGCGATCCACGCCTTCGGGATTTATACCTTGGAGGTAGTCCCGATGTGCCGGGCCTTGAGGCGTTACCTTGGAGGCAGACGTCAAGGTATATCCTCTATTACGGTGTAACTTGGGTTTCGTAGAGCAGAGTCGTGGAATAGGCCAGACGTATGTGGTAATTCCCGATCTCGTTGGGAGGACAGAGATAGGCATAACGTAACTTGTAATCTCTACTCCCAGTTGTGCGATGAACGTTGTATGGGTGGTATACTTATGTGTTACCTCCACCTTCAACGGATACGGGTCTCCCCCGTTTATGGTATTTGGATTTTAATACATTTTACGTTGTGTGAGTGTTGCTTCGTTTATGTTTTCAATGATGATTATATTTAAATGGATGGTTTCCATGTTTTATGGGTTGAGTATGTATTGTCAACCGTTCGTGGAGGTTTTGCCTAAACTAGATTTATTCACGTATTTGGATGAGTCGGGTTTCGTATCTCATTTTGGAAAACGCTTTACACTTTTCGGGAATGGTTCCCATGGATTTTGGGTGCCTTGGAAAATGAGTCATTTATGCCCGCTTGGGAAATCCTTTTGGAAATGATAATCTTTGTCGAAATCTTTCATTTAAAGATTTACCGAATCATGACTAAAACTGCTATCTTCTGATTTATGATTTTATATAGTCATGATAAAATGCTTTAACTCACTAGGCGTAAGCCTAACCTTTTTTATTTGTCGGCATGTGCAACAGGCTCAGGTTGGGGGTAGCTCTAGCTACATTGTGAAGTGGAGAGTGCTAGTAAAGTACACGAGAGGTGAATAACTAAAGTTATGTTTTCGCATTTACCCTTGGGGAGTAACACTTGTGTTTGGATTAAGTGATGTCTGAAGTGGGTTTAGTCTTGGAAATGAGACTTGTGTTGTATGCATTGTTTGGAGATAACCTTAGTTTGTAATTCAAGGTATTTTACCCATTATTTCGGATGTAATAATGAAAATTTTAATTAGTTGCTCTTTCCAAATTTGAGGGTGTTACAACTACTGTTTATGTGGAACTGTTTTAATGAGGGAATTCACTAGACCTCATGGTCTAACCCTCGCTTTTCAAAAACTAAAATCATTTTCAGGTTAGTGACTCTCTTGGGGTTTCATCTGGTGATGATGGTAAGATATGGCGCTGTAGAAGAGGCATAGCTTCTTAGAGGCTCGTAGCTTACCGTTGGGCTTCCTGTAGCATCTCAGTTGTGAAGGTGTTTTTCCGCTGCGAATCTAGAGTAGAACTGAAGTAAATTGTATACTTTAGGACCGTCTTTGGTTGTAATGTTACAAATTTCATTTTATTAAATTTGGGTTGTTACAGTACGTTTTGTGCCTTAAAACGTATATGAACTTTTTGGATTATCCCAATACTAATTTCATGTTAACCTAAGACGTATACAAGGACGAAATATAGTATTTCGAAATCGATTTCCAATTCATGATCTAGAAAATTATCCAAAGTTCTTAGAAACCACAAAACCTAGATTCCCCAACACTAATACGCCCATATATAACATTAAATAATGATCAAAACAATATCGTTGTATGCACTACTCATGCATACATAAACAAGTATATAGAAGCATTAATGCTACTTTAGTTTGATTGTGATTGATCCTTCATGATCTTTTAATAAAGACAGATTACTTTTAAGGGCCCTCTCAATTAATAGTTGTTAATTAAATGTCACAATTTTAAAAAGTAAGTTCACATTATGTTGCATATATATTAGCTAGAGTGACCATCAATCCACACCATATATGTATTAAGAGGTTGACTTAACGCTATTGTTTATTAAATGAACGATATTGTATTTGGTGCTCCCAACCGTATTTTAAGCATATATGTAACCGTTATACTTGTGAATTGAATTACTAAAAATCAATGGATGTTTATAAGGATCCATGAACCTTGATCAATGGCTAGCAACAATATGTTCTTATGACAGATTACAACGACTTGGGTGCGTTTGGTACGCAGACAGGATATGACATGACAAGGTGGGACAGGACAAGACAGAACAGGTGTTCCACGTTTGGTAAGACAGAACATAACAGATAATATTGGTCAATTTATCCTTACTAAATTTAAAGAATGAATAAAATATGAAATAGAAGATTTATTTGATGTTTTAGAAGATAATTAGATTTTATTTTGAAGTTATATTGGTAAAACATAAGTCTGTTCTACCTTGTTCCATGGGGTGGGGGTGGAACAGGCATGTTCCAGTTTGTTCCACCTTGTTCCAGTCTGTTCCACATAAAAGCCCTGCCAAACGTGGGACAGTGGACCCTGTTCTATTCTGTCATGTCATGTCCAGTGTACCAAACGCATCCTATATGACCGCTTGCATTCACTTTCATCAAAGAAAACGATGTGCCAATTAGTATCATAATATGTAAACATGAAAATTAATCAAATAATCATAAAGTTTATATATTCCAGTAAGATAAAATGCTTGAAATTGAAGGCAGACATATGCAAATACATTATGTAACTTAATATAGAAGAATATTGGCCGGTCACATATATGAATTACCAAAGGCCAATTAGGACATATTGTTCGCTTGTATCATAAATCATAATCCCTTTTAGTTGTGCACACTTATTAATAAAGGCTGATTACGTTTTTGGTTTTTTTTTTTACATAAAAATGTGTATTAGTTGAATATTTAATTATTATAATGATATATATATATTATCCCCTGTCTCAAAATAAGTGTCCACAATAAAAAAGACACATCAAAAAATGTCAATTTTATTCATCTTCTGGAAAAACGATATTAGTTTTTTTGATCGACTAATAGATTTATTTTGTTGCTTTTGTAGTACTAGATCTCTATATGCAGTTAGCACTAACTACTACGCAGGGGCGGATCTATGTAGAAGGTTGTGGGGGGAAGGGCCCCCATGAAAAGGAAAAAAAAATTGAATTTTTTAGGGTAAAAAAACGAAATTTCTAGTTGTATGGCTTAATGTCCCCCCAGTAACTTATTGGCCGGGACCCCATAAACCAAAAAAAGTATCTAGAAATCAACCAAAAAACCAAAAAAGTCCCTTGAAATCGACAAAAAAACTTAAAAATCTCTTAAAATCAACCAAAAACACTTTAAAAAGCCCTCGAAACGTTGGATTTAGGCTAAAAATACATCGGACAACTTTACGGGCATTTAAACTACCTTAAAGGTGCCCCCATGAGGACATAATCCTGGATCCGCCACTGCTACTACGTTCATGGTTTGTCATAAATTCTCATTGTAAGCATGCATGTAGTGGTTTAAGATATCAATATGTTGATTCTCTTTAGCTTGAACTTGTTTGCGGTCATTGAATATTTTGCATTGATTGGATGATTTGTTGCATTTACACAACCTATTGGTTCAAATATGCAAATAACCCAATAAACAACAAATAAGCACATAAAAAACAAATCAGTAAATAACTTTTATTAACCGTGGTAATTCAACATATAAACAAAAAGTTTTGAAAGTATTACGAGTCTCATAACCAAACAACAAATAACATAAACAAAAAATCACCACATAAACAATAAATTACCTTATCAATAAATAACCTAAACAACAAATCACCATATCAAACAAAAACCTAAACAACAAATCACCACATAACGAATAAATTAGCAAATAACTTTTTTAACAGTGGTAATTCAACAAATAAATAAAAAGGTTTGCAACAATTACAGGCCTGGTAACCAAATCGGCAAATAACCTATACAACAAATCACCAAATGACTAAATAAACAAATCAATTACTAAGAAATAAATAATCATCAATAAACTAAGAAAGGTATTAAGAAAACGTCAATATTCAAGGAAAACAAGAAAGAAATCACGTACTTGGGTGAAGTGAATAGTGAGAACCCATAAATATGATCCAAGACCAAGAGGAATGGTCACCAGTCAACGACGTATCGCCGTATATGAAGACCAAAGAGGTGAAAGTGCGAACCCCAAGTCGTACGGGAAGGGGTAGAAGCCAGAAGGTCGTCTGGTCGTGGGTGAGAGGCTGAGAGCGAGAGCAGGTGCAAATGCAGGTCGAGGAGCTTGTCTGGGTGTGGATTCATGGGTCGTGGGCATGCTGAGAGAGTGAAATTGAAGGCAAAGAGACGGTATTTTGTTTGGAAACAAAATTAAAAACTAAATCTAGCCTAACTTGTTTAAGTGTTGGCCTTTGATGCCTTTGGGCTTTTGGTGCCCTTGGCCACCGCCCTCTTTGCCCAGCACTTGGGCCCCTCGTGGTTGTGTGTTAGTTTCATTATTTTTCTATGTGATAACATCTTACATTTCAACGAAGTCATTTTTCAATGATTCTTTATGTTGAATTCACTCATTACTCTCTCTCTCTCTCTCATAGTAATTCAAACTCATATATACAAAGCCCCATTAATTGATTCTTCATTAGATTCGATTATAATCATGCCACTTAAAGAAAAAGCTAAGTACGAAGTTGTCGTGCCAAATTGGACCGTTAGTAAATCACAAACAAAATATCAAATGAACAAAATTATTTTTGACTCATACATGAAATTAGATTTTGTATCGTACCTAATTTATTTGAATATGAACATGTTCGTGATATTTAATTTATCGTGTTGTCGACTATAAAATTATAAAGAAAAATGTGTAGAATCATTCATTTTTTTACTAGACGAAGCACCTATTCATTTGTGTGTGTGTATATATATATATATTCTATTTTCATAAACTTGTTGTAGTCTATTATAAACAATTCATTAATTGCCTCGTTAAAATACTCTATAATATTCATTATGATTTATTTCTATTTCTTTTTAAGTCTAAATGCAGGACCGTTCCTTGACATGTTAAATGTGGGATTTAGAACAGGGCCTTCAAAATTTTTGGGTCCAATTTTGCATGTGTGTAGGTTCTTTCATCGACCTGCCTAAAGTTATATCCCAATTTGTATATGTTCAAATTGTTTCAAATTGTTTAAATTCAAATTTTAATTGTTCAGGTTTAGATTGTTGATTGTTTAGGTTTAGATTCAGATTGTTTATTGCTTATGTTTAACCCTCTTTTGTGTTCAACTTATATGTATATCTATGTTATCCCATTTATATAATGTAATCAAAAGCTGTAAATGTAGCAGGACCTCCAAAAAGATTGGAACGTCCCTGTCTAAATGCATCGGAGAATTCATCAGTTAAACGTTAAGTTTGACACCGGCCTTGTTTAACAAGGGATCTAAAGCTGTGACATGCAAAAACGTGAAATAATTCTTCAAATTATTTAAATAAATTTTCTTCATTTCATAAATTGTATGCGTTCACACAAGATACGATTCATATTGTTTTAATTTTGAAGCCATTATAATATTTGGGATGGTAAATTGGTAATAAATAATTTACCAGATAGTACTTGTACCCAACCAAATGATACATTAGTAGGACTGTACAAAAATTCTAAAATATCTATAAATGTTTCAATTATGTCCTAGTAGAGTGAATGTCACGTGCTTGGATTTTGCTAACGCCGGTTTTTGTTACTATTCTGATAAATGTTTAATGTTTTTACATCAAGATGATGTTTGCTTTTTAAGAGGTACTAAAGTCTGAAGTCTAATTTCACTTCTGATTTTTATAAGGTGTTGCTGAAGTCTAATAAATTACTTTTCTATTAATTCTCATCACACTAACCGTTACGAGAGAAAAAAAATACTTTTTAAAAGTTAAAAGGTAAAGAACACGTAGTTGTTAAAAAAATAATGACATTTTTCGATCCTCTATTTGGGTCGTAACGACTATTTTGTTAGTTTTTGTGATCGGTCCTAATCGGGCCTTATTGGTTCAAACTTCAAAGTAAGGAACAAAACCAAGAAATCAAATATTTAGGTATTATTCTTGTAAATTAAAATAGATAAGGGGCTGTTATGTAAGTTTTGCTAAACCCTCTATAAAACAAGCTAGAAACAACAACATCAAAATCAAAATCAATCCTTGGATCCCAACCCCGACATATTATGTACAGAATACTTGCAAGAATCAATTTCATGCCCCTTTCTTACCAATAAATATAAATAAAAGAGTAATTAAACATGTAATTCCATTAAAACTATTATTTAATAAGACAACGATAATAACTCAACAAATCATATGTTGTTAAAGGAAAAACGAAACAGAACACAATAGAATGGACAGAATGAATCGTAATTCTCATTAAACATAAACCCTTTATATAGGGAGGAGTTTACAACGAAAAGGAAACATTAATTATGGTAATATCTAATAGTAGGAAAATATTCTTTCAATCACTTCCTTTTGATGATGGCACATATCCTTCAACACTCCCCCTTGTGCCGAATCAAATGAGTGATGGTGCATAGTTCTTGCCTCATTAAAACCTTACGCCAAAGAAACAAAACCCAGTGGAAAAAATAAAAATTTTAGGCGAAGGAAAGAGTACAAGACACCAATAAACAATTCCTTTAGTTTACCATTTTTCTTGATTTGTGCTTCAATCAAGAGGTATAGAAATCAAGATGATGTATAAAATGTTGTCTCACTAAAACCTTGCACCAAGGAACAAAACCCAATGAGAAAAATAAAACCTTGGTTGAAGGAAAGAGCACAACATACCAATATTACATATATAGTAGACTCCCCCTTTTGTCTACCACTCCCCTGATTCGTGCATTAATCAAAGGAGGTTTAAAACATTTCCATTTCAATACTTTCTACATGTTTCCCAAATATGGTTTTACGTATTGATTTGGTAAACAAACATGTCATTTTTTCCTCACATCTTATTCAGTTCACTTGAATCTTGAGGAGAATTGATTATATAAAAACTTAAGCAAAATATGCTTTGTGTTATAACCCTTGATATATCTTACTTTCATTTCTTCGATACATGATGCATTATTTCCATACATGCAAGTTGTATAATGGTTAAACTCAAAATTATCAGCTCCTCTTATATGTGTAATGATAGTCCTTAACCATATACACTCTTGAATAGTCTCATGGAAAGTAAGATTGTTGATAATATAAGAAGATAGCTATTAAGGGTTTGCTTAGTTTTTTTTGGGTAGGGTTTCTGGGCCTTCGGCCCAGTACATCCCTGGCAAACACACCGACCGCGAAGTAATGCAGCCCTGAGATAATCCCCAGTGGCCACAAGTGCTGCGTGTGGGACTCGAACCCGGGCAAGCGCTATGAACTCCCCAGGCCCTTACCACCACGCCATAACCCTTGTGGTTGGGTTTGCTTAGTTTACTTCCAAGCAATCGGCATGTTCCATATGATAACTCCTTATCCAGTTTGGGAACAACCTTTATATCAGTCAAACATATACCTAATATCAGCAAATATATACCAAGGCATTGTTTGGTGTTTTTCTATAAGAGCCAGTACTTTTGCCGCTCACAATCTAAGTAGGTATTGAAACTATAAGCCCACGTCAATGGTGCCAAAAGATTAATTTGAAATCATTCCAATGACGTTGCGTTGGCGCTAAATCTAGCTGACAAGTTCAGTGAGAAGTACAATATACGGTAAAGTGTATTATGCTGAGTACAATAATGCGCCTATTGTACTTAAGTATGGAATTCCAGCTTCCAACACCTATTCGTCCTCATCCTTTAGACGAAATGGGTCTTTCCTTATATCCAACACTTTGACCGATCATGGGAGTGCTAGTCGGATGCGCTTTGTCCATATTGGGTCGCCTGATCATTTTCTAGACATATGCGGATCGGTGGATTAATATTCCACAAACTCGGTGTCATAGCTCAAGTGTCTAGACAAAACCAAGTTTTCCCACGATCTTTCATCTCAAATTCAGATTTCAAGTAGCTTGTGTTTTCTCTTATTTCATCAAGAGTGTCTATTATGTTCATAACATCGACATATAGAGCTACTGTGAAAATCTGGGACTTGTTTTCTTATATAAATACGCAAGGGCACAGTTCATCGTTCTTATTTATCGTTTCCCAATTAAGTATTCACTCAAGCGGGTATACCACATCCGCATAGATTGCTTTAATCTATAAAGTGAGTGTTTCATATTTATTGTAAATGCATTTCATAGTTTAAAGTTACTTGATATTGGTATAATGCCATCAAGCACTTTTATATCTCTGAATTTAGATCCCCATAGAGATATGTAGTAACTACATCGTTAAGCTGCAATTTTCAGTCCTTCGGAAACTACTTGGCTAATTAATTAGCAGAACGTTCTCCATCACGAGAGAGTAAGTCTTATTGTGGTCAATCCAGTGCGTTGTGAGAAACCTTGCGCCAAAGGAGAGCCTTATATATTATGACTTAATTATTCTCATTACGCTTCCCTGACAAATGATTTATTTATGTCCTACAGGCTTTACACTTGGTCGGTTAGCACTACCGAACCAAATACCTGTTCATTTGTCAAATAATTATCCTGATTGCTTCTTTTCATTTAGGCCAATTTGCTCTTTGTTGACATTCTTCAACTGAGCATGGTTCGATGACATCGTGCTCTATTATTGTAACACCCCGAAATTTCCATTGTAAATTAATATGATATAAATTGTATTTTTGGTACAATTTAGTTAGGAGAAAATTAACTTGGAGGGTTGATTGGCAATTATTTGGAAGTTTGAGGTATAAATTGGAAAATGGGTTAATGACTCATGCTTTATGTGAGGTGTCACCTTAGGAGTAAATCAGTATTTGATAATACTGATTTTCTGTGGTTGGTTTTCTAAAAGAAAAAGAAAAGAAAATCAGAGGAATAGCGAGAGGGAGATAGAACGAAGCAGAGAGAGAGATAGATTTTGAGAAAGGAAATCGTTTGGTGATTTTTGTGGTAAGAATTTAATTTCTCTGTTAGTATCATTCATCTCCACAGATTTTAATTATAGTATTCTGTCCAGATTTGATTAAGCTGTTGATTAAGCCTTTGATTTTGGAAGAACACTGTGTTCAAGAATACCCAGGTGAGTTATTCATTCTTATTGAAATTAAGCAATTAAAAGTGATTAGAGATATGTTATACTTGCATATAATCTCAGTGGTGTGGTTTAATTATGAAACTGGTAAGCCTATTGAGTTAAATAAAGAACTGAATCTGTAGAGAAGACGATGAACAGTGACTTTTCGCAACAGTGGGTTACGAAAAGTGAGGTTTTCGCAACCAAGGGTTGCGAGTTCTGAGGTTTTCGCAATAGAGGGTTACGAGAAGTGAGGTTTTCGCAATAGTAGGTTGCGAAAAGTGGAAGTTTTCGCAGCTTTGGCTTGCGAAAAGTGTAGTTTTCGCTACAGTAGCTTGCGAAAAGTTGTTGACTTTCAGTAGTACTTTGAGGCTGTTATGTGACATACAATCTGATATGTAAATGCTATTTGTTATATGTTTATAACTCTGTTGTTGATGTAAAAACCATGCTATGTTAAATTGTAAGGACTTATTTATGAGTCCGGAGCTGTAGTTAAATATTGAGATGTTGATCCCCGATGCTAAATGGCAAAGTAGGGATAATCGTTGAAATTAATATTCTGTACATAGAGATATAGAATATATGTTGAATTGTATAGCTTTAGTATACAATAGAATGAGTGATGATACACAGTTATTGTGTGGCGTTGGCTAGAAATCTACATCTGGTCTAGTGGGCATATAGTACGGTATAATGAGAACCGTTTACTAGCTGGGGACCGTTAGGATGTAATTCTAGTTATTGGAGTGAATCTTGAATCATCTGTGAGGGTCTCTGGTGGTTGTTGATCGCGATAAAAAGGAAATCTCATTTGAGACCAGTGATTCAAGATGGGGAGGAAATGAAATGAGGAATGGCAGACGCGGAGTTGTAATTCCCATTTCAAGCGAAAGATGAGATATCTTTATTGTTGAGGATTTGACATCCTAATTCAGAAAGAAGCAGGTTTGGAAACTGTAATTTCTGGGAGTTAGAGTTATTTATAAGTCCGGTGGGATTTATAGTAATTCTCGTTGATAGTATGATGACTAGATGAATTAGTCATGAGTAAGGGAATAAGTGGATTCCATTGGTCGATAAGATCTTGGTATGGTAAGATTGTTGATAACAGGTTTGGTATATCTGTTAATATTTTTGTTGATTAATTTTAATTTGATTTGGATAATCTCACTAGGCGAAAGCCTAATGTTTCAAATTAAACTGTCTTACCAGGTACTGGCTCTGGGATATAGTTTGGGAAGTGAGATTTCAGTTGAAAGGAATCAGACTCGGCGATAACGAAGGATCAAGATATTCTTTTGAGGACTTTTGGGACGAGCCTTAGATAATCTAGTTGATCTTATTGTGATGTATAATTAGATTGATCAGACTATTTAAGTTAGACGACTTTGTGTATATATAGAAATTTACTTATGACCCTTCGGTTTATAAAAGTATGATATTTTGATGATCATAACATGTATATTTTGAGGTTTAAATTGGCCCTGAATTTTAGGGTGTTACAGTATGGTATCAGAGCTCTAGTTTAAGCGAACTAAGTATGCTGATGAGATACTTAGACTTAAGCTGAGATAAATTAAGTTATGATTGTGAGAGATGGGTAGAAGTACTAAGACGGGATAGTCTTAGAATTGACGGAGATATGAGAAGTTGGTACGGAGACAATGGTAACGAGGATTCTTCTGTATGATATTTTCACAATTCCAATTACCTACTGTGATTATGAATATATTGTTACGCGAGCATACTTATTTCTAAATTGTTACAATGACTAACGATCGGTAAGTACATTTTGTATAGGGGTATGTGCATAACCATTTCTTATGGTTATCCCATTAGGTTATAATAGAACGATGGTGATTATACCACTAAAATCCTTTGGAGGACAGATCGGTAAATGATTGGGGTTGGAAGGACAACCTGGAATTGGCGGGACTCATGAAAGTCCGCCAAGGCAACCTTTAATAGGTGATTTGATATGTGCAGAGATAGAGTATGAGATGATTAATTAAGACGGAATTAGTATGACTTGGTTGAGTATGGGGGCCATGGAATGCATGTATAGCAATTATTATAAGGCCGAGAGGGTGACCTCTGGTCGGAAGTAGAGTGTCAATGATAAGTTACGTAAATAAAAAGATTGACCTTGTTTGAGTAAGTGGCCTTCATTGCGAGTAAGTTTTGTGCATGGTGTTTTAGTGTGTGTTACATGAGTTTTCTTGATTTCAAACCAAATGTATAAATAACAGTTCTATTCAAGGATGAATTAGTAGTGCAAGTATGTATTTAAAGAAAAAGGGCAATTTCAATTACGATGCCTAACGAAATTTTGGAGTTTAGCAACTTGCAAAATATTTCATACTTTACATAAAAAAAAGTTGTATGATAGCAAATAGGTCAAGAAAGTGTTGATCAGTAAACTTTTTATAACCAACAAAAGTATTGATTTGATGATATCGTATAAATGAGTCTGAGAAACGACTAGTTTACTTTGTGTCAGTAAATTTTAAACTTTTGTCGTATAAAAAGATCTTCGTATTACTGTTGTAACAACATCTTTTGGTTGAGAAAGATTGAGTTTTACGAAAATTTATATACAAACGATTTTTTTTTGAGATCGTTGTGTAGTACATGGGAGTTATGAAAATGATTGGGATCGTGTGTGCCCTCGTTGTTTCGAATGTTGTTTATTTAAACGAGAAAAGAAGGGATTGAATTATTTATTATATTGTCATGCATGAAGGCTATGACCTCACTAGGTCGTAGAGTATTACGCTATAAGCTAAGAAAGAACTCCAAGAGTGGAGAGGTGTTGGATAAACCTTGGGAGAAAGTTTGTGGTTTTGATAATTGTATTCAAATGAGAAATGAACAGTATGAGAGTCAAAAGTGGACTTTAGTGTCGGTTGCATGAGAATCTGTACCCTTGTTCACTGACTAGGAATATAGTTGACGAGGGACGGTTGTGTCCAGAGGAAGAATTAGGTTCAGTTAAGGACCTTAAGGTTAAGAAAGTGTCGACGTGTCAAGTATTGACTTTGAAAACGATAGTTGTGTAAGGTGTATGAGGTCTTGTGGTCTGTCACTGGGTACGGTCTGGATGCATCCCGCGTATGCCTGTGCAGGTAGGAACGAAACCGTGAGCGGTACCGGCATGCTGTTATGCAGAGGGTATGCGCAATGTGGATATTATTGTGTATGACGATTGGGGGATTTTGGATGATTGTCGAATAAATTATTAATGAAAGAAGTTTTGATTAATTGTTATACAAGTGAAAGACATGTAGTCAAAACGCGCTTCTAATATATTATGAGTGTGCAATAATTTTGATGTATTATATATTTTAAAATATGGACATATGAGTTGAGAGATTTTGGCAAATTTAACCATGTAAAGTTTTGAGTATAAACCTTTGATTTAGGGCCGATGGTCAATAAAGGAATCAAAAAGGTAAAGAGTTTGAGTAACAATGTATTTTGGTTTACGAAATCGTATGAGTGGCACATGTTTAAACCAAACGAATATTTTGGCCTTAAAGGCTTGATTTATATTCAAAGAAGTCTTTTGAATGTTTGTCAGTTTTAATGACTCGAGATGGAGTATTGGATGTATAATATGCTTAACTGCATTGTATTTGAACCAGTGACGGTTTAAGTGTTGGTCTTAGGTGTGAAGACTGTTTGATATTTTACTTGTTCTTAGTATCTTTGGAACTAATGAACCTGGGCGTATTATATATATTGGGGAGTATGAAAAGAGTTGCATTTACGTGTACTTGCAAATGAATTGATTTCATTGGGAAAGTAGCAATAAAGGGTCGTAAGATTTTCACGCCTCGAAGCGTATGTTGCATAATGTGAGTTAGATGTATTTAAATTGCGTGAGTTGATATTGATAAATAATCTTTAGATCATTTGAGTAGATGATTCGGTTTTGGACTCAGTTAAGTCTTAAGAACTTTGACCCGATTTGATAAGCTTGACGTAGGCTTGGGGTTGAACTTGCATGGGCAGTATTGTAAATTTAAATTTGTATGACGTGAATGCATTGGTTATCCTTTTGGGATCATGTATGAATGTTAAGTTTAAATCAGAAGCTTAAAAGTTGAAGGATCACTTTGTGGGATTGTTAGAACAGTGAAGGACTGTTGCTTTTAGATAAGTGTTTACTTACGATGTGGAAGATTTATAAAAGATGAAATATTAGAGATGAACAAAGGGGGTGTATAGATTGTGTTGATCTGTGAGGGACTGTACCCTGTCTATACAACGTATTGGAACCACAAAGAGTTAGTAAGAACGAATAAGTTCAAGTTAAATAGAAAATCGTGAGTGGTAGTTCAACTAAAGTTGGGGAGGAGATATTTAGTGATATAGACTCGGGTATTTGGGCGAGAAAACAGGATTATAAAATTATTGGTGTGCGAATGACTATGAGAGACATGGTCAGTGGTAAATGTTATGGGTGGAAAATGGTACGAACGAGTAGTAGCATTAATTACCAAGATACATGTGCCATCTAGTATGAGACGTGATGTTAGAAAGAGGAAGTATCCAAATGGAAGTTTCAAAAAAAATTCCGGTTGGAAGGTACTATTTGTTAATAAAGTTGATGAAGCATGTGGGTTGTAAGATGGCGTGGTAATATGGCTTATATCGGAATAGAATGTCGGGGCAATGGTGAGTGTTTATCCAAAGAAATTTTGATGGTATGAGGTGCCAATTAAGTTGTATTCTGAATCTCTGGAAGTTTAATAAAAATGATGTGTATGTCGGCCAATGTGGTGTAGCGGAGGTAAGGTCGTTAAGGAATATAAGTTGCTCTTCATGTGTGAAAGAAATGTACGAGAAATGTATAGTTGAAGATTTAAGAATGGTAATAACTTCGAACGGTAATGTCGTTTCAAGATAATTTAGTTGAATGTTTTAAGTTATAAATCTTGGTGAAACTGTTTAGTTATGTTTCGAAATGAGAAAATACTATCGGTATGTGGAAAGTTGGGAGAAAGAGACAACTAATACTTGAAATATAGTATTCCATACTAACGTGGGGAAGCAAGGATAGAAAGATTGGACTTAAGAAGGTAGTTATACTACAAGTTCAATGGAGTTATCACCTTTTGATATACAACCCCTTAGTGCTTGGTTGCAGCGTGTTTGTGTGGTGCGATAGTAATGTGAGAAGGTGATAGCATTTTGTATCAAAGAAACGTGTAAGTCATGGATGCAATGATGGATTGTCATAGTTATTGAAGCATAATCGATGAGAAAAGTTGTTATGTGAAGGAGCGAGAATCGATCTTAGAGAAATATTTTGATAAATTACAATCTAAGAGATTGATTATAGGTATTATGGTATTATATCTTTGAATTGTTAATGTGGTTTTAGAGTCGGAGGAAGAAATGATGAAACGATACCCTCGATTGTTTGCCTTAGAGTGATTTCGAGGAAGAAATCCTTTTAAGTTGGGGAGTATTGTAACACCCCGAAATTTCCATTGTAAATTAATATGATATAAATTTTATTTTTGGTACAATTTAGTTAGGAGAAAATTAACTTGGAGGGTTGATTGGCAATTATTTGGAAGTTTGAGGTATAAATTGGAAAATGGGTTAATGACTCATGCTTTATGTGAGGTGTCACCTTAGGAGTAAATCAGTATTTGATAATACTGATTTTCTGTGGTTGGTTTTCTAAAAGAAAAAGAAAAGAAAATCAGAGGAATAGCGAGAGGGAGATAGAACGAAGCAGAGAGAGAGATAGATTTTTGAGAAAGGAAATCGTTTGGTGATTTTTGTGGTAAGAATTTAATTTCTCTGTTAGTATCATTCATCTCCACAGATTTTAATTATAGTATTCTGTCCAGATTTGATTAAGCTGTTGATTAAGCCTTTGATTTTGGAAGAACACTGTGTTCAAGAATACCCAGGTGAGTTATTCATTCTTATTGAAATTAAGCAATTAAAAGTGATTAGAGATATGTTATACTTGCATATAATCTCAGTGGTGTGGTTTAATTATGAAACTGGTAAGCCTATTGAGTTAAATAAAGAACTGAATCTGTAGAGAAGACGATGAACAGTGACTTTTCGCAACAGTGGGTTACGAAAAGTGAGGTTTTCGCAACCAAGGGTTGCGAGTTCTGAGGTTTTCGCAATAGAGGGTTGCGAGAAGTGAGGTTTTCGCAATAGTAGGTTGCGAAAAGTGGAAGTTTTCGCAGCTTTGGCTTGCGAAAAGTGTAGTTTTCGCTACAGTAGCTTGCGAAAAGTTGTTGACTTTCAGTAGTACTTTGAGGCTGTTATGTGACATACAATCTGATATGTAAATGCTATTTGTTATATGTTTATAACTCTGTTGTTGATGAAAAAACCATGCTATGTTAAATTGTAAGGACTTATTTATGAGTCCGGAGCTGTAGTTAAATATTGAGATGTTGATCCCCGATGCTAAATGGCAAAGTAGGGATAATCGTTGAAATTAATATTCTGTACATAGAGATATAGAATATATGTTGAATTGTATAGCTTTAGTATACAATAGAATGAGTGATGATACACAGTTATTGTGTGGCGTTGGCTAGAAATCTACATCTGGTCTAGTGGGCATATAGTACGGTATAATGAGAACCGTTTACTAGCTGGGGACCGTTAGGATGTAATTCTAGTTGTTGGAGTGAATCTTGAATCATCTGTGAGGGTCTCTGGTGGTTGTTGATCGCGATAAAAAGGAAATCTCATTTGAGACCAGTGATTCAAGATGGGGAGGAAATGAAATGAGGAATGGCAGACTCGGAGTTGTAATTCCCATTTCAAGCGAAAGATGAGATATCTTTATTGTTGAGGATTTGACATCCTAATTCAGAAAGAAGCAGGTTTGGAAACTGTAATTTCTGGGAGTTAGAGTTATTTATAAGTCCGATGGGATTTATAGTAATTCTCGTTGATAGTATGATGACTAGATGAATTAGTCATGAGTAAGGGAATAAGTGGATTCCATTGGTCGATAAGAGCTTGGTATGGTAAGATTGTTGATAACAGGCTTGGTATATTTGTTAATATTTTTGTTGATTAATTTTAATTTGATTTGGATAATCTCACTAGGCGAAAGCCTAATGTTTCAAATTAAACTGTCTTACCAGGTACTGGCTCTGGGATATAGTTTGGGAAGTGAGATTTCAGTTAAAGGAATCAGACTCGGCGATAACGAAGGATCAAGATATTCTTTTGAGGACTTTTGGGACGAGCCTTAGATAATCTAGTTGATCTTATTGTGATGTATAATTAGATTGATCAGACTATTTAAGTTAGACGACTTTGTGTATATATAGAAATTTACTTATGACCCTTCGGTTTATAAAAGTCTGATATTTTGATGATCATAACATGTATATTTTGAGGTTTAAATTGGCCCTGAATTTTAGGGTGTTACAATTATCTCATAAGCAACGATATATGCAAATATATCATCATTTAGTATTTATGATCTGTCCATCGACTCATATTCATTTGAGATTTCTTTGATCTCTGGAATCAATATTAACTTCGGAGCGTCCTCCAGTAATGATTCATAAACATAGATTTAATCAGAGATAATCTTATGTATTGATGATATATGGTTGTGCCTTACTCTTCTCTTCCTTTAGATGAGTATCTATCGAACCAAGTAGCTTCCCCCATTTCCTTTTAGGAGCTACGACCTCAACCACACCTCCACCATGTGTGATTGCAACGTACTTCCAGCGACGTTGTGCCCTTGTTTGGGGACTTTTGACCTTGCAAGTATGTTTGCAGCTCGTATATGTGATCTTGTCACTCTAGATAATATTAAACATATCAGGTATCGAGTCTGACTCATTTGACTTCAACTTTACATTGTGAAGTTTTTGGGGATCAAAATGAGACACAATTGAAATATTCAATGGCACTTCCTGTTGTTCCCATGGAAAATCCTTTTTCCTATCTCCCCCTAACAACAGGAAGGTTGTCTCATCAAAGTGACAACCCGCAAATCTAGCGGTAAAGGGATCACTTGTCAAGGGTTCTAATTAGAGGATAAATGTTGGGGGTTCATATCCAACATTTAATGACTCGTCTTTAAGACCCAATTTGGTACGCTGTGGGGCGTAATTGGCACATATACAACACAACCAAACATATCTAAATGTAAAACATCGGTCTTATATCCAGTTACCAACTGGTACGCATAAGATTGGTTGGTTGGTTGTGGGTCTAAACACGAATAAGTAAAGTTGCATGTAATATTGCATAACCCCGTGTAGATCTGGATAAATTGGTGCGCATAACCAATGCCCTATCTACCATCTATATTCTTTTGATGACAACTTTTATCATTCTACGAGACCATTTTATATATACATGTGGGGTATAGGAAACTCTACATTAATCTCTATACATATGCAATAATCATCAAATCCTTATGATGTAAATTCTCCAGCATTCTAAGGCATGCAGACTTGATGAGAAAATCAGGGTGGTTAGTCCTTAAACGTATAACTAGTGCTAGGAGTGCAACATTTCATGTGGACAATAATATTACACGTGTTCATCGTGTCAAAACCAGAACCATAAAGTACTTTAATGGTCCGCATTCTGGATGTTTATGTCCACATATATCACCTTGTATTCGTTGTAAGAATGAAATATTTTTATATTGTGTCCTTAGCTTTAGGATGATCTCATTCCTGTCTTGGCTAAGAATTAGGGTATACAAAAGTTCAAGGTATTGGAGAGGGCATATTATGATGTTGGTGTTGCTTCTTGTGCAGTAGAAGTCAACAGTTTGGTTAATTCCCTCGTTTTGTCTTTCACTCGAAAGAGAATGTGTCTATGTGTATTTTCAATACATAGATCACTATGTCATGACCATGGTGTCCCACGTGGTCATGCCGAAACATATATGTGTCATTGTCCCAAAGTTCTTTATTGGTGACAACATATGTTTTAATGACATAGATAATCCATTCATTTGATACATTAATTTCTCTAATGTATGTTGCTTTCATATCATTAGAGTTGATGTACATATACCCATTTCCATTCTTATAATATGATTTCTCATTGATACGAATATCTTAACAAGGTTCCTATTGATATAGTGTTTTGGTGATTGATCTTGTGTCATTAAGCAACAAGTGACAGTCCATCGTCTAAGTATTTGGAGGAATTAAAATAATTAATTCAATGAAAATAATCTATTTCTTAGGATTGTATGAGATGCCACAAAAAACAATCAAGTTCTCCTCGATACATTCCTACATGGAACGAAGAACGTTGAGAGTTTTGCGTTTGTTTTTTATATGTTTATCTATAATGGTTATAAACCCAGGTGTATATATATACGCAAATGCAATTAATTTGATAGTTAAAGTATATTCAAATAAACTTATACTTAACCAATCTTAGATATGACATAGTTCATTTATAACTTGTTCCATTTTCTATTAGGAGTTCGTTTCCGACTCTTGCCATGAATTTGACCCTTCCCACAACCTTGTCCACATGGTACATAATTGATATATGTGTGTGGATCAATATGTTTAACTCACTATCCTTTAGAGTTCTTTCCAATGCTTGCCTTATTAACCCCAAGAATTTTTTTTATCCGGGTATGTCTAGCGTTGTTAAAAAAACCTTGTTACATCTCTTAGCCACTTGCATTCAATTAATGAGATTGTTAAAGGTTATATTGCAGCTTATACTGTTTCATTAGTATGATTGGTGATATAGGAAAGATGAAAAGATGATATGATTCACATAATCTTTTGTGAGTTCCTTGCCACAAAGATTGAGACGCATTTTGAGACAGAACATTTCTTTATTAAAATCAGTCACCTTCTTGTAATCAAGTAAGTAGGTTTCATTCTACTGTATGATTAGTTTAGGAAATGTATGGTACTGAATATTCCCGAATTTCCTTTTTGGGACGTCCCACGGTTCTTGGGGGTTTCTAGTTATTCCATCCGAAGGTTGTGACTGATGTATCGTCTCAAAAATTTCAAAGTATTTACTTGTATCTTAACGTCTAGTTTTTTTTCTAGGGTCAAAAGTGTTCGATGATTTTTACATATTTTCTTGTGTTTTTCCGAACCTATCTTATGGTAATCAAGTACTTTTGATTCAAAGATGTCGTAGAGAATGGAGAACATATTATTTTCTAAAATAGTGAATTATGGTTTATACTTATTATGTTATGCATGAAATTTCATTATCATAATAGTATTGGATTTTTGTATTCTTACATTTTATTGATAATACTTCATCAACATTTCAATTTGCGAACAAAAATCACTCAATCTATTGGATCTCCAGATAGTAGGGAATCACGTGGATTTTTTAAGTCCCTACAAATCTTAGGGCTATTTACACCCGTTTGACAAAATCCAAATCGATATTTTGCGATTTAATTAATTTGAATATAATGTTGTTAATTATAGAGCTTTTGGCAAGAGACCAAAATGAATATGAGATTGGCATATGAAGCCAATTTCAATGTTTTAATATCTTAATAGTATTTTTAGAGATTTTGTCATCAGACAAATCAATATTAGTTTTGACATAAAGTCAAATTCAAACTCTTAACAACTTAATGGTATTTATGGATCTTTTGGTAAAATACGAAATATTAGGGGGTTGGAAGTGTAACATCCAAAAGTTATTTATAAGATTGGAATTAATGAGTAAGAAGTCATGATCAAGATAAACATTTGATCAATATTTTAACATTTTCATGTCATTTTTGGAGCTTTTGCTAAAATACCAAAATATATGGGGGTTAGAAGTGTAACTTCCAAAAATTCATTTGAAAGTTAAAATTTATGAGTAGAAACTCATAATTAAGATAAACATTTTAAGAGTTTTTGCCAAAATGCAAAAAATGATAGATTTACACTTAAAAGATATATATGCAATTTTTGGGCATAAGACCAAAAGGTAGAGTGCTTGAAAATATAATTTCGATAAATAATTATAATATTTAGAACTATGGAATTAAGAGTAAGAACTTGGAATAAAATAAACACTTGAATAAAATAATTAAATACTAAATTTAAATCAAATAAATCATCAAAGAAAGAAAAACAACAATAAAATGTATTAGTAACTTATACCATAATAAGGCTAATAAATTATATTAGTGACGTAGGAAATAAAATAATATCTAAGTTCAAATAAGTATTTAAACTACAAGATCCAACATATACATATGATGTGTTTATTTTTCAAATCAGATTACAAAATAAAAAAAATATTTTCTTCCAAAGGATATTTGTTAAAATAAAAATACCATATCGTAATGAAGTTAATTCTTTTTAAAAATTCAAGATAAAGATAACACATATCTACACCTTTTTAGTCCAAGATATTTGTTCTATATTATAGAACCTTATGAAGTAAATTTTTTTTTATAAAGCAAGATAAAAAGATCTATTCAAAAAAAACTAATAACAGAAAAGTTTAAACCCGGATCATAATATATATTCAATTATTTTATTACAGGTAGGCCTTTTTTTTGGGATCAAAATTAAATAGTTTTGGTGAATCTCATAATTATTTTAAATAACTAAATGTGATTCACTCGTAACCAAAATAAATAATGATAGTATATCTTAAATCTTGAAAATCCATAACAAAAACTGTAACACCTCGAATTTCCATTGTATTATTTTGTAAATTATAATTATGAACTTTGGGGTTAAGTTTGTAATTTGGTTAAAGTGTAAAGTTAAATGTGAAATTTAACTTGAGGGGTTAAATGGTTATTGTTGGAAAGTTGAGTTTCTTAATACTGAGGTATCAAGAATAAGTCGGTCACTTTTAGAAAATCAGACAGAGAAATCGAGAGAGAAAGAGAGAACGAGAAGAAGAACAGAAGAAAGAAAAATCTGATTTTGAGAAATTGTGGTAAGGATTTGATAATTAGTATTATGATTTCTTCTGTTGATTAGTATATGAACATAATTATTTGTTTAGAACTGTTCTGGGAAGCTTAATTTGGAGTTTGAAGAACTGCACTGTGTTCAGATTTCATACAGGTGAGTTTATTCAACTCTCTTTAAAATTCATCAATTAATGTTGAAATAGATGTGTATTATGCGTGTCTTAACATGTTAGTAGAACTTAATTGATGAGTAGATTGAACTGATTTTATGTTTTAAATCGATTTGAGGATTTGTTGAACGGACAGTACGCAAAACCTTGAAAGTCCCGGTAGTTGGAAGCCCCGGTAGAGGTAAATCCCGGTACTTATGAGTTCCGGTGAAGTCCCGGTACATTGACTACCGGGAGTTGGGGATACCGGGAGTTGGATAAAAAGAGTCAGCTTACAGATTTTGGTAATAGATCTTGGATATGAACTTAAGAATATGTTTTGGAGACGAATATATTGTATGTTATGCACATATAATAGTAAGGGTAATAATACTTATGTATTGTGTGGCGATTGCTAGAAATAGGCATCCGGTCATAGTAGGGCATCTGGGTACGGTCTAATGGGAACCGAAATACTTGCCATTTGACCAAGGGATGTAATTTCTAGTGAACGAGTGTATTCCGAATCATCGTGAGGGCCCCGGTTGTGTATCGCGATATATTAATCCTATTGGGGTCAGTGATTCTGAGATGGTGAGGACGTGAAATGTGGAATAGGCAGATTTTGATTTGTAATTCCCATTTCGAATGGAAGATCGGAGATTTCCATTTTATAGGGAAGATCGGAGATTTCCCGTTGTGAAAGGAAGATTAGAGATAGGCATAAAGTAAATTGTAATCTCTACTTCCTGATTAAGAAATAGACAGGTTTTGACTTGTAATTTCTTAGATAAGAGTAATAACTTTGAATCTGGGATGATTCATAGGAAACTCTTGATAGTGATATTATGGCTAGACGAATTAGTCATAAGTATGGGAGTGGGGTAGATTCCCAGTATTGAAAGGAGTTGTTGTACGGTAAGATGGGCGAGAACAGGTTTGTTTTATCTGTTGAGATTTTAATTGTTTAACTTTAATTTGATTTGAATATTCTCACTAGGCGAAAGCCTAATGTTTCAAGTTGAATTTTCTTACCATGTACAAGCTCCGGGAAGTAAGCGGGAAAGTGTGATGAGGATCTTTTAGAAAGACTTAAACTTAGAGATAACGGAGGATCTAGCTGTTCTGTTGATGCTTTTGGGACAAAGGATTAGATAACTTAATTAAGCTGATTATGATGTATGATTAGATTAATAGGTTATTTGAATTAGATGCATTGTATATAAAACCTTTACATTTGATCCTCAGATTATAGAAGTTTGAAATTTTATGATCATAACTTGTGGCAATTTTTATGGTTTAAATTGGCCCTGTTTTTAGGGTGTTACAATATGGTATCAGAGTAGTAGTTTAAGCGAACTAGGTATGATTTTGTGATACCTAGACTTAACCTGTGATGAATTAAGTTATGATCTGTGAGATATGGGTAGAAGTACTAAGACTGGGTAGTCTTAGAGTCGACGGAAATACGCGAAGTTAGTACTGTAACGATGGTAATAAGGATTCTCATGTATGATATGTTCGCAATTTCAATTAGCTACTGTTATTATGAATATATTATTACACAAGTGTACTTGTTTCTAAATTGTTACAGTGACTGATTAGCGGTAAAGTACGTATTTTATGTCTAGTTGTATAAACCATTACTGATGAGTATTCTGTTATGCTCATACAGATCAATGGTGAATACACCTCCGAGGTCTCCAAATTCTTCTGTGAATAGGAATTGGTTAGACGATACGGGAGAAAGGCAAACTGGAGTAAGCGGAATTCAGGAGACGCCACCAGATTTTCTTTCTTTAGGAGGAATGCGAAATCGGGTACATCGAGGGGGTGCCAGTACTGCCGATCAAACACCATCGGATTCAAGTATGGAAGGCTGCATAATGGATAATGTAACCAGATTGATGAATGCATCAATGGAAAGGCAAGCTGAAATGATGAACATCAATATGGGAAGACAAGCAGAAATGTTTATGAAAATGTTCAATGATCGAAGTACAGAACCAAGACGAACAGTAGTTGATACTAGTGTGATAAATCCAACTGGTAACCCAGGGTCGGAGACGGAAAGAAGGGTTGAAAGAAACTGCTCCTACAAAACTTTCCTGAGCTGTAAACCGCCGGAATTCAAAGGAGATGATAGTCTAGTGGCTTGCATGAACTGGATAAGAGAAATAGAACAAGCCTTTCCGGCTTGTGAGTGTTATGATGAAAAGTCTAAAGTTAGATTTGGGTCACAAATGTTACGCGGTAACGCGTTATCCTGGTGGAACGTGCTGTCATCTTCTGTGACGGAGGCAGTTCTGAATGCCGTGACATGGGAACAGTTCAAAGCAAAGATTTTGGAAGAGTACTGTAACGAAACTGAAATGGGCCGAATCGAGGAAGAGTTCAGGAATCTCAAGAAAGGCAACATGACAATGAGAAAGTATACCGAATCCTTTGTGGAGAAGCTGAACCTGGTGGGGCATGTGGCTCCAGCTGAGAAAGACAAAATTAAAGCTTATCTGAAGGGTTTACCGGCGGATATGATGACCAGGGTCCGAAGTTCAAAAGTTACTACTTTAAGGGAGACGATTGAGGAAGCGAAAGTGATAGAAGAGATGTATGCCAAAGACAAAGAAGAGAAAGCGCATGTGGGAGAAAAGAGAAAGTGGGAAGGTCAGAATCTTCTCAGAAAACCAGATTGTTTGGCAAGAATATCCGTTATGACTCTCGTAGGGAACCAAGCTGGTGTTCTAAATGTAGAAGCAAACATTTTGGTTTGTGTCGAGTGGGTGGAAATGAATGTTACAAGTGCGGTAAGGCGGGGTATATAGCGGTGAACTGCACAATGCCGGGATCAGTGTGTTTTGAATGTAAGCAACCGGGCCACTTTCGGAAAGATTGTCCGAAGCTAAAAAAGGAGGGAGATCAGGGAAGGAAGTTGGTTATCCCTAAACGAACTGGGTGTGTTTTCCAAATGACTGCTGAAGAAGCGAAAGGATCGAAAGATGTCATCTCGGGTACATTCCTTATAAACTCCATTCCTGCACATGTGTTATTTGATAGTGGCGCAAACTATTCTTTTGTATCCAAGTTGTTCTACCGTAAGCTAGCTATGCCTGTCACTACGTTAGGAGATGCCTTAGTAGTTGAGATAGCTAATGGGGTTCGATCTTTGGTTAGTGAAAGTTTGGTCGAGTGTAAAATTTTGATAGAGAGAACAGAATTTCCGATTGACTTATTGTTAATGGAAATTGGGGGATTTGATGTTATTGTGGGGATGGACTGGTTGAGCAATAACCAGGCAGAAATAATGTGTGCAAAGAAGCTGATCCGAATTCCGATGACCGATATAAATGACGTATTCATATTTGGAGAAAAGCAGAAAGGAGATATTCCGTTGATTTCAGTGTCAAAGGCGCGTAAATGTTTATCAAAGGGATGTGTGTTGATGCAACGAGGTAAGGTAATTGCCTATGCGTCAAGACAGTTGAAAGAACACGAAAAGAACTATCCTACCCACGATTTAGAATTAACAGCCGTTGTGTTTGCTTTAAAGCTGTGGCGTCATTATCTCTATGGAACGAAGTGTACACTCTTCACTGATCATAAAAGTTTACAGCATGTTTTTGATCAGAAGGAGTTGAATAAGAGGCAAAGGCGATGGCTTGAATTGTTGAAGGACTACGATTGTGAATTGCATTACCACCCAGGTAAAGCAAATGTTGTAGCCGATGCTTTGAGTAGAAAAGAGTATAATGGGTGCTTGAAAACGACAAACGCCAGAATTGATGTAATGTCAAGTCTGATTGAAAGAATAAAAGCTGCTCAAGCGGAGGCTTTGTTAGAAAGCAACTTGAAGGAAGAAGTGATGAGCAAGCAACATCTTCAGCTGACTGAAGATAGCTGAGGGATTAAGTTATTCCAAGGCCGTGTTTGGGTACCAAAGATAGGTGGAAATCGGGAGTTGATTTTGGAAGATGCGCATAGATCTAAGTATTCTATACATCCGGGGAGTACTAAGATGTATAGAGATTTGAAGTTACAGTATTGGTGGCCAGCTATGAAAGTGGATGTGCCACGTATAGTAGAGAAATGCGGAACTTGTTCGTTAGTAAAAGCAGAACACCAAAGACCATACGGAAGTTTTCAATCTTTGGAAATTCCGGAGTGGAAATGGGATAAGATTACTATGGATTTTGTGACAAAGTTACCAAAGACGCAAAGAGGTAACGATACCATTTGGGTAATCGTCGATCGTTTGACGAAGAGTGCTCATTTCTTAGCTATGAAAGAAGCATCACCAATAGATAAATTGGCGAAGCTATATATTGATGAAATAGTGTCACGACACGGTATTCCGGTGTCTATTGTGTCCGATCGTGACAGTCGGTTTACTTCCAGGTTTTGGCAGTCGCTTCAAGAAGAGTTGGGTACGAGGGTTAATCTAAGTACCGCTTATCACCCACAGACTGACGGCCAAAGTGAAAGAACCATACAAACTTTGGAAGACATGCTCAGGTCTTGTGTACTGGATTTTGGAGGTAACTGGGATTCTCATTTGCCATTAGTAGAATTTGCATACAATAACAGTTACCAATCCAGTATTGGGAGAGCACCTTTCGAGGCATTATATGGTAGGAAGTGCAGAACTCCGGTGTGCTGGTTAGAAGCCGGAGAGAAACAGTTTGCTGGTCCGGAACTTGTGAAACAAACCGCGGACAAGGTAAAGGAAATTTGGCAGCATATGAAAGCGACTCAAGATAGACAGAAAAGCTATGCTGATCCGAAAAGAAGGCCAAAAGAATTTCAAGTTGGGGAGCGTGTAATGCTTAAAGTATCCCCATGGAAAGGTGTGATTCGGTTTGGAAAGCGTGGGAAACTGAGTCCTCGTTTTCTAGGACCTTTCACTATCACCAAAAGAGTTGGTCTACAAGCGTATCAATTGGATCTTCCACCTGAGTTGGAAGGGATCCATAATACATTTCATGTGAGTTATCTTCGGAAATGCTTAGCCGAAGAACAAGATGTGATTCCCCTTACTGATGTTAGGGTGGATGAAGGAAACCGATGTGTTGAAGAACCGGATGCAATCTTGGAAAAGTCGGTTAAGAAGTTGCGAAGTGGTAAAGAAGTGTCTATGTTAAAAGTGCAATGGAAACACCATCGAGGTGTTAACGTGACGTTAGAAACGGAGGAAGACATGAGGAATAGATATCCCCATTTGTTTGATTAGCTTTGATTTCGGGGACGAAATCCTTTTCAAGTTGGGGAGTATTGTAACACCTCGAATTTCCGTTGTATTATTTTGTAAATTATAATTATGAACTTTGGGGTTAAGTTTGTAATTTGGTTAAAGTGTAAAGTTAAATGTGAAATTTAACTTGAGGGGTTAAATGGATATTGTTGGAAAGTTGAGTTTCTTAATACTGAGGTATCAAGAATAAGTCGGTCACTTTTAGAAAATTATAATTATGAACTTTGGGGTTAAGTTTGTAATTTGGTTAAAGTGTAAAGTTAAATGTGAAATTTAACTTGAGGGGTTAAATGGTTATTGTTGGAAAGTAGAGTTTCTTAATACTGAGGTATCAAGAATAAGTCGGTCACTTTTAGAAAATCAGACAGAGAAATCGAGAGAGAACGAGAAGAAGAACAGAAGAAAGAAAAATCTGATTTTGAGAAATTGTGGTAAGGATTTGATAATTAGTATTATGATTTCTTCTGTTGATTAGTATCTGAACAAAATTATTTGTTTAGAACTGTTCTGGGAAGCTTAATTTGGAGTTTGAAGAACTGCACTGCGTTCAGATTTCATACAGGTGAGTTTATTCAACTCTCTTTAAAATTCAGCAATTAATGTTGAAATAGATGTGTATTATGTGTGTCTTAACATGTTAGTAGAACTTAATTGATGAGTAGATTGAACTGATTTTATGTTTTAAATCGATTTAAGGATTTGTTGAATGGACAGTACGCAAAACCTTGAAAGTCCCGGTAGTTGGAAGCCCCGGTAGTGGCAAGTCCCGGTAGAGGTAAATCCCGGTACTTATGAGTTCCGGTGAAGTCCCGGTACATTGACTATCGGGAGTTGGGGATACCGGGAGTTAGGGATACCGGGAGTTGGGGATACCGGGAGTTGGATAAAAAGAGTCAGCTTACAGATTTTGGTAATAGATCTTGGATATGAACTTAAGAATATGTTTTGGAGACGAATATATTGTATGTTATGCACATATAATAGTAAGGGTAATAATACTTATGTATTGTGTGGCGATTGCTAGAAATAGGCATCCGGTCATAGTAGGGCACATGGGTACGGTCTAATGGGAACCGAAATACTTGCCATTTGACCAAGGGATGTAATTTCTAGTGAACGAGTGTATCTTGAATCATCGTGAGGGCCCCGGTTGTGTATCGCGATATATTAATCCCATTGGGGTCAGTGATTCTGAGATGGTGAGGACGTGAAATGTGGAATAGGCAGATTTTGATTTGTAATTCCCATTTCGAATGGAAGATCGGAGATTTCCATTTTATAGGGAAGATCGGAGATTTTCCGTTGTGAAAGGAAGATTAGAGATAGGCATAAAGTAAATTGTAATCTCTACTTCCTGATTAAGAAATAAACAGGTTTTGACTTGTAATTTCTTAGATAAGAGTAATAACTTTGAATCTGGGATGATTCATAGTAAACTCTTGATAGTGATATTATGGCTAGACGAATTAGTCATAAGTATGGGAGTGGGGTAGATTCTCAGTATTGAAAGGAGTTGTTGTACGGTAAGATGGGCGAGAACAGGTTTGTTTTATCTGTTGAGATTTTAATTGTTTAACTTTAATTTGATTTGAATATTCTCACTAGGCGAAAGCCTAATGTTTCAAGTTGAATTTTCTTACCAGGTACAAGCTCCGGGAAGTAAGCGAGAAAGTGTGATGAGGATCTTTTGGAAAGACTTAAACTTAGAGATAACGGAGGATCTAGCTGTTCTGTTGATGCTTTTGGGACAAAGGATTAGATAACTTAATTAATCTGATTATGATGTATGATTAGATTAATAGGTTATTTGAATTAGATGCATTGTATATAAAACCTTTACATTTGATCCTCAGGTTATAGAAGTTTGAAGTTTTATGATCATAACTTGTGGCAATTTTTAAGGTTAAATTGGCCCTGTTTTTAGGATGTTACAAAAACCATTAACACTAAATGGTATTAAAACAAAATTTTAATAGTTCAATACTTATGGTATAATTAGAAGTGAAAATCATATATTAATACATGCAATGATCAAAGAGCAAGATATAACTAAAGCATCACTTTAAGAGGATTTAATCAAAAACACGGCCTAAAAAAAACTAAACATATTGATTATTAAAGCATGAGAGACTCAAGGCAAAGACAATTAAAAATTCCTTTAGTAGATATAGGAGAAAACAAACCTGAGATAACGTATGCACATTGAATTCTTGAGAAAAAAAATAACAATGTTTTTTTTCTCTCTAAATATATAAACCAAGAGTCAAAGATAATAATAATAAAAAAACAAACGAAGGATGCCATTTTTTTTGTTAATGACGCAACAGGAAACGAAAAGCAAAAGCAGAAAATCGTATTTTTCTTTTTCAATATATTTCTCCTGATCTAGCAAAGAGAATTTAAATATAAACAGGTTAACGAAAACGCTTACTTGAATTTGTGCCGAAGGTGATAACGAGCGATGGATAACTGAGTAACTACGTAATTTTCCAACAAGTCGTTCAACAACGTCAGGTAACGGGAAACCAACCGTTCAAGAAACGATTTGAGATTTACGTGCTGATAACGTGTTAAAGGAAAAACGTAACAGAACACAATAGAATGGACAGAATGAATCGTAATTCTCATTAAACATAAGCCTTTTATATAGGGAGGAGTTTACAACGAAAAGGAAACATTAATTATGGTAATATCTAATAGTAGGAAAATATTCTTTCAATCACTTCCTTTTGATGATGGCACATATCCTTCAACATATGTATCTTTTTTTTATTACTAAGCATACACAAACTAAACATTCCCAAAAGATATCACTCTAAATAGTATCCACATTTAAGGGGGAGTTTAATTTGCTTTGTAGAATTTTTAAAATGAAAAGGTATCTATTAAAGAAATTTGGCTTTAAATGGATCGTTATCTGATTTGACCACATGTTTGGTTGATAGGTATTGGAGTGGAATCTGTTAAACAAATTGAAACTTGTCCATTTGGTTCACATAATGCAACTCTGAAATTGAAATTAAATATTAGTAAATGACCAAAATATCACTTTTTGAAAAATTTGAAAACGAAATCCAACTACCGTGGTTCAGATCGGTGGTCGATGATGGTTCAGATTGATGGTGGTCGATGGTGGTGGTTCAGAAAAATTGGTTTAGATTGGTGGTGGTCGGCGGTGGTTCCGAACGGTGGTGGTCGACAGAAGTTTAGAACGATGGTGGTCGGTGGTGGTTCAGCCAGTGGTGGTTGACAATGGTTCAGATTTGTGGTGGTCGACGATTGTTCAAATCGGTGGAAGTCGACGATGGTGGTCAGCAATGGTTCAGATTGGTGGTGGCCGACGGTGTTCTGAAGGTGGTGACCGGCGGTGGTTCAGATCGGTGGTGGCTGGTGGTGGTTTAGAACGTTGGTGGCCGATGGTGGTGCACTTCGGTAGTGGCCAACAGTGGTTTAGATCGGTGGTGGCCAACGGTGGTTCAGATTACTGGTTAAGAACGGTGGTCGATGGTGGTGGTTTAGATCAGTGGTGGTCGGTGGTGTTTCAGATCACTAGTGGTCAACGATGGTCGACAAATGTTCTTATGAGTTTGGATAAATCAAGTAAGGAAGATGGGGATGGTTTTGTCTTTTTGAAAATAAGAGATGGAATGAAATTGAATTTCTTCTCAATTGTGAAAGAATGACAAAATCCATTAATGGTGAAATGTGTGGAATTCAATTCCTTCAGATTTCGTATGAATCTTGTGAACCAAACTAGGGGTGTCAAATTTGTACCATGACAAACCAATTAATTCATTACCAGCCGTACCAATTAAATTGGTTGGTACTACTGTACCAATTAACTTTACAAACTTGGTTGGTACGCGATATTGAAAATCGTCTACCACGATAATACCGTACCGTACCGATTTATATATATATATATATGTATGTATATATATATTATTTTTATTAATTATTTTCTAAATAAAAAATCAATGAAATGTAATATATTTAATTATTAATCTATTATTTATGCATCTGACAATAAGATGACATGACATGATTATTTTTAAAGAGATTTGATTATTTAGTAAATTAACATTTTATTTTTTTTACAATTTATAGTAAAAGACTAAAAGTTTTAATAGACTCTCAAACTCAAAGAACTAAACTTATACATTTTATTGTTTTACAACTAAAAGTTTTACGGGCAACAAGTTTATAAACTTTGTAAAATTTTAAGATGTTTGTACAATATCAATTGTAATTTCTTAATACACGGTACTAAGAAAAAAATATGGTATCATACCATGTTCACCCCTAAATCAAACACTAGGGTTAGAGAATTGCTTCTTTGAAATTCCTAATTTATAAGAGTTTTAGGGTGCGTTTGGTTGGGCGGATTCCGACGGAATTGGGTGGAATTGGAATGGTCAATTCCATTGACCAAATTCCATTGGGCTGTTTGGTTTGAAATGGAATGGAATTGATTTCCTGAATTCCATCCAACTAAGGAATTCATCATTCCTTCATAAAAGCTGTGGAATTGAAATCCATTCCATCTATATTTATGAAAATGACAATAATACCCCCATTTTATTCTTAAAACCCCTAGATACGTTTCATTTCTACACTACACGATTGAAGAAGCCGCCCCGCCATAGGCTTCCCTGCCATCGACGAACATCCAGTGTGCAATCACGAAGGCAAAATCGAACTGGGTCAGTGTGCATGAATCAGAATTGGGGAGTAGAGAGAGGAGACGTACGTCATCGTCATGAACTCGGAGCTGACAGCGTAATCGGTAGTCGGAGAAGTCGATATCCATAGCCATATCGAGTGAATATTTAGGTTTTTTTTGGGAAGGATGAATCAATCGTCGTCTCCGGTGAAATGGAGCGTCTACAGCGATTGTTGCCATCGATCTGCTTCTTTCTGCTTCCGTTCTTCATCAATCTGCTTCTTCCCATGGGCTGAAAATGGTGCTACGGTGGGGTTGGAGGGTTAGGTCAAAAAAGAGGGAGAAGGGGATAAGGAAAAAGAAAGATAAATGGTCAATTTTAGATTAAAAAGTTAAAAACAATATATATATATATATATATATATATGAAAATGTAAATTTATCATTATTTATATTAAAAAACTAAAAAATATATATTAAACTAAAGGGTATTTTTGTCAATTTTCATTATTCCATTCCAATTTCTTCGTAAACCAAACAGACAAATTCCAATTCATTTGACAGATTGCATTCCATTTCCTGCTAACCAAACACTTGGTCAAACCTGATAACATTCCATTCCAATTCCTTCCAGATTCCAATTCCTTTGACAGATTTCATTCCTTCAGAAATCATTCTGCGAACCAAACGCACCCTTAAGTTTTAACACCGTTTGAGAGATTCATAAAAGTTTTTATATAACTATCGTATTACTACAAAACAAATGACTTTTACCCGCAAAATTTATCCAGGGAGCTTTCCATCGGTGATTACCCAACGATTACCCAGGAAATATCAATGGTTCGATAGAATCCGATGTTTTTCGAGAAAATACCCATGAATCACCCCAGATAATCTTTGGATAATCTGTTGTTAGGAATATTTCATATAGATTTGATGTGTCAAAACTTCAACTTACAAGGGTTCGAATTGTAGTATGTTTATTTTATAGTTATCCTTGTAAATTCTAGTTTATCTAGGATTCCTAGTTTATCTAGGATTGGTATTTATCTAGTTTCTAGTTTATCTAGGTTTCTAGTATATAAAGAAACCTAGAGATATAGAATTAGACGTTCTTGAAACCCACGTTTAAACAAAAACGTGTAGATGTGTGTGCATGAGCCCCAAGGTTCTTAATTTTAATACTTGAGAAGAAGTATTCGTTTGTTGATAACTTAGGTCAACAAATTGGGGCGTGAGTATGTAATCAGTATGTTTAAATTAATGAACCTTGTTAGCTATACAAATCTGTCGTTTAATTCCGCTGTTCATGTTGTGATTTGTATATGTTTATTCCATGATCTAGAACTAATCATTCTTGAGCTTAAAGATCCGGTTTAGGGTTTATATAAATCCTATCAGGTGGTATCAGAGCACATGGTGCTCTCTGATCTGGAAGAAAAACAAGGTTTAATGGAAGATTTGAAGAGACGAAAGAAGACGAACGAAAGAAAGAAAAATCAGATTTTTCGCAGAAATTTTCTGGAAAATCACAGCCGGCCGTTTCGCCTATTCCCGGAGATTGAACCGTCGGATCGTCGCGATTTTTGGACAGCAGCTTCGGGACACATTGTTTAACATTATGTCTGGTTGGATTGGCCGTACGACGTCCAGAACGCTCCCAGAAATTCTCGAAATCCAGCAGTTTTTTTTTCTTGATAAAAATTGTTCTTCACTCAGAATTCCTCAAAGCCATGAAATCAAAGCCGCGATGCAATGGAGAATACATGTCACACACCATGTTAGGATCATGCTCGACAAAAGGAGGATGATTTTTGTTTGTTTCAAGAAAATTCACACACACAAGGTATGAAGGTTTGATGAACGATAGAGGAATAATGCTTAAATGACTACCCTTTGATCGTCATCAGTTGATTACAAAAAGGAAGATTAATTAGAGTTTGTTTGAAGAAAAAGTGAAAGTTAGAGTTTGTGTTCTTATCATATCTTTAAAGGTATCCTTCACCTGTTAAAGATAACCCGTGATATTATGAAGATTATTAACGTAATTGTTCGAAGAATGTGACTTCAATTTGACGAAATCTTAGAGAAGAAGATTGGTCGAAGGACAGGGATCCCCTCATTCATGAGAATGACGTTGTTGTTCACTTGGTTTCTACGGGATATAAGACTCAAGGTTTGGTTTTTTACTTCAACTTCAAATAGATAATGGTTGATTTTCTTTACAACGTAATTGATATAACCTCGAAGACACAAGGATGGTTAGCATAAATTCAGGGGAAGAAGAAGTGTTGATCATTCAAGGGGAAGATTCAAGTTTGATAAGTTTTGGATTTGATTATGTCAAAAAGGGGAAGAGCTACTTGAAGATTCTGATGCTAAGTTTTGTCATCATCAAATAGGGGAAGATTGTTAGGAATATTTCATATAGATTTGATGTGTCAAAACTTCAACTTACAAGGGTTCGAATTGTAATATGTTTATTTTATAGTTATCCTTGTAAATTCTAGTTTATCTAGGATTCCTAGTTTATCTAGGATTGGTATTTATCTAGTTTCTAGTTTATCTAGGTTTCTGGTATATAAAGAAACCTAGAGATATAGAATTAGACGTTCTTGAAACCCACGTTTAAACAAAAACGTGTAGATGTGTGTGCATGAGCCCCAAGGTTCTTAATCCTAATACTTGAGAAGAAGTATTCGTTTGTTGATAACTTAGGTCAACAAATTGGGGCGTGAGTATGTAATCAGTATGTTTAAATTAATGAACCTTGTTAGCTATACAAATCTGTCGTTTAATTCCGCTGTTCATGTTATGATTTGTATATGTTTATTCCATGATCTAGAACTAATCATTCTTGAGCTTAAAGATCCGTTTTAGGGTTTATATAAATCCTATCATCTGTCATTTGCTTTATCCACAAAAAAGTTATTCATCAACTTTTGTGACGATTATATAACGAACTAATCACCTTCTAACGACAGATTTCCTAAAAAAAGTTTGTAGGTAAACTAAAAAGTCTTTTGTTAATTAATAGTATATGCAATCGTTTTACTTTTAGCTAATATACAATAATTATATAATATATGTACCAAATTGTAAATCATTCAAATTATAAACCATTAGTATCGTCTTAAAGTAACGTCTGAGATTTGCCCGTCGGATATTTTATTGAAAATCCAGCTTCTTGCTCAACCCCACAAGTGTATGTGTATGAGTCGGTCCTTTTTAAATTAATCCTAACAAATCTGGCAGATTTAATAAATTAAATAATAGAGCACATATACATATATATATATATATAGAGAGAGAAGAAAATCAAACGAGAACGCTAACTATTTAAGAAAACAACAAATTATGTGCAAAATCACATGTGATTTTACATTAACTGCAAAAACTGAACACGCGCAACTTTGGCCGCGACTTAAAGTGGAAAAGTCACGTAATCATATATGATTTTGTACGTGAATCATATATGATTTTGTACATAGCAGCTGTTTTTTTTGTTTTCTTAAATAATTAACGTTCTCGTATGAACCCATCTCTCTCTCTCTATATATATATATATATATAAAAATTAAATATAATATTAATTTTCACTACTCGAGGCCTTAATTAATTGTAGACATTAATGCACTCAAATTAATCATAAAATAAAGGTTTGCATTAAATGAGATTAGAACATTAAAGTCAAATTGATACACATTCCAAAATTGTCAGTCTTCCATGCATCTGGTTCTGCGTACAGAAAGATTCATACTCAAATCCTTAATTTCATACTCAAATCCTTAATTTCTTATTGTACCTACTGCTTCTATTGCTGTCGGGAACCTAATTGTGATCAACTTCCCCATGCTTTAATTAAAATAATTTGCCTTAGGGACAAATTAATATCATTTTAACTGCTAAACACATCATAACATTAACCTTAATTATATTCGTTTTCGTTTCGATATATAGTTTGTATGATGATCGTTATTAGGAAAAACCCATTTCATGTTTAAATCTTGAAATCGATCTTGACGGCTTTAATTAATTAGTCCATCTTTTGGTTGTTAGCTCTAGTTAGTTTAATCTGTTGTTGTTTGGTTAGTCGTATTCGCTTTCGTCGGATTTCAGGTTATTTCGAAGTGTTTGGCTCGTTTTCTACTATCTTGCAGAATTCGTATTCTTGTACATTAGCTTTTTCTTTTGATTTTATTGGCTTACTTTTTAGAGAGAAAAAAATCCATTTTCTGCTTAGCATGCATCTTATATGTCGAATGCCGGATGGATCATCTTGCATATACTTCAAGTCATTCGTGGGATGGATCTCAAAATATGCAAAATGTGTCTTATTGTTAGGATTGCAACTCAGAATTGGTACCTTAAAGTTCATTACTGATATTACAAAGGGAATTTAATTAAAATATCCTAAGTTTGATCCTGCCTTACCAAAATACCCAAAATCTCGACAGCTTTACCAAAATACCTTAATTTTCCGCGGTGGGCCCCGCGATTGCGGGCTCACGTCCACGTGTCACACACTCTTGGCCAAAAGTCCCGCGGAGGCCCCTCAAGAATGCCCGCGGTACACTTTTGGCCCCTCAAGATTGCCCGCAGTACACTTTTGGCCCCTGCCCCGCGATGGTCCCGCGGTAAGCCGAAATTACATATTTGGCCCCTCAAGTTTGGGTTATCATTTTATGTGGTTTTTAAAAAAAACATAAATGGTCCCTATAGTTTTTAGGTTATCATTTTATGTGGTTTTTAATGTATTGTTTCCTTTCCATTTTAATGTTTTCAATATTGAAATTCATTAAAGAAAATGTTTTCCCCATTTTAAGTTATTTAATAAGCAAATTAATTAAAAGATCAGTTATTGCAAATCATCTTCTCAACCGAAACGGATACAGTGCAGGTAAACAAAGAAATCTATGACTGGAATGCGTCCTGGATTCCGGTGATGAAGTCAACCTTTTCCTTGATGACGTCCTCCATTCCCGTGTAGTCGTCTTCGATTTCTTGTAGTTCCTCTTCTACTTCCTTAATTTGTCGTTGCACCTCCCGAACGTGAGCCCTAGCCATGGCCAGTTCTCGTTTTTTTCCCGCTAGATACTCCATTTTCCCCTGCTGCCCCTGTTATGGTTCCACATACCTTTTACCTTTTCGATATCGGCGTTCGCCTTATTAATGGACTTTTGCACTAACGGAGTAATTCGTTGACTTTGTGGAAGACCCGTCGGCTGGGTACAATGATACATTGGTGGGCTTTTCCTGTCATTATCGAAGTGGTAATTGTCCCATGCCATATCCCAGTCTTCTGTTTCCTCAGCCGTGAATGGATAATCGGCCGCAGTTCGCCCATGGTTTCTCCACTCCGCGTCTGTTTTCGGTACCTTTCAGGTACTCCGGCGAGCTCCATCGTTCAGTGGTTGGTAGGCTGCCGAACGTGAAGTTCCAGCCCCATTCGCCGACATGTTCCCCCTTGATCTTGAACCTCCAGCCATAGTGTTAAGAAAAGCGAGAGGATGTTTGTAAACGGTGTAAAAGAATGTATAAAAGATAGATAGCAAGTTGTGAATTATTACTTCATCATGCCATCTACTTATAGCCGTGAAAATGTATGTTCTTCATCAGGGATGTGGATATGGTCAAAGATTTTGTCTGAATAGTTCACTGCAAGATTCGTTTGAAAAGAGCCTGTAAGATTCGACTGAAAAAGTAACTGCAATATTCGTCTGCAAAAGAGCCTGTAAGATTCGACTGAAAAAGTAACTGCAATATTCGTCTGCTCTTGAATAAAGGTCTTTCATTAGGCTGAAAATTAGTCTTTAAGTAGTCTAATATAATATTACAAGCCTACCAAATATTATTTGTAAACGCCATACAAGTCCCAATATAATATTACAAGCAACTACGTCAAGTGATACTTGCACACATAATATTTGGAAGCGAAGTATTTTTCATCACAATGAAAAAAATGCAACACTTCCAAGTTTAATAGGCAATTAATAATTGTCAACATAATTAATGAGAATTTAGATCAGATTTATATGGTACTGTCAAATGCAAGTTTCTATAATATAGATGCTGTTCTACATTACATAATACCAATTTTTGCATCATATGAATCACTTCCAGACAACAAGAACCAATACAGTATTAGTTACAAAATTCTGTTATATTATTGAACTTTCTCACTGTTTGTTGTATATGAATGTAACAGGAATTCTGCTCTTGAATAAAGGTATTTCATTAGGCTGAAAATTAGTCTTTAAGTAGTCTAAGGATTAATGCACATGTGAATCAAGGAATAAATGTTTGTTCATCCAATAAAATCTGTATTAGGATTACCGCAAGTTTCATAAACCTACTTACTAGGTGTTGGAAAATTTTAGTAAAAATATGGGTTTTACTAAACTTTGGACACATTTAAATATATATATATATATATATATATATGTGTGTGTGTGTGTGTGTTATATAACTAACTCTTAGTAGGTTTATGTTCTCCTATATGAGAGCTTCAAAACGATATATAATGCGTCCAAAACGGAGTATGTGTGAATGGGATATCGATACTCAAAGTTGAGTAATTGGATGAAATTAGCAATACTTTAACAAAATAAGTTAACACTAAAAATAACAATTATTTAATGTTACATAAACAACCTAATGTTGCTGTGTTTGACAATGCGCATAAATGGACTCCGCCATATGTTCACGAAATTCCCTGGCCTCATCTTCGGTGCGGGAAGGGTGTAAATCTACCACATCGTTATTAATCAAGATGCTGGCATTACGGCATACCCAGACACCGCAATCCGCATTCATCCCTTTCTGCTGTGGTGCATTCTTGGCTAACCTGTGACGGAAGTTCACTGACCATTTGCGACGGCGCACATCCCCGATCCGGCTAAAGAACTCCGTCAGCACAACTTTAAATTTGGCAAGCTGCTCATCCATAGTGTCTTTAAAGAGATTGGCAGCGTCGCTGTCATATATGGTCATCAGCATAGTTGGAAGATCAAACACTCCGAGCAGCCAATGTTTAGGATGAATGCATATAGGGATGTACACCTGAAATATTACAATATTAGACAACTTAGTTAGCAAACAAACAACTTAAATAAAATAAGAGTAAAACGATTTACATACAGTATCGCGTAACTGCCAATTCACCCCTTCCATGCCATTGCATGAGTTAGCCACGGAGGCGGGACCTTGATGTTCAAGCACCATGAACGCAAAGAAAGTAGTGTGCATCACGGTCCACCTCGTGTCTGGTCCACGGGATTTTTGGAGCAAGGCGACCCAACAATCCATGTGCTATACATAAAAAATAGATGGTTAGACATGTAATATAAATATATTTAATTATATGACTATAGTTAAACTTCATTACTAACCACATCCTCTAAGTCAGACTCCAAAGGGTCAACTGCCAGCAATGCTTTGAAAAACGAGGGGGTGAGGTCCAGCTTGAGGTAAGGGATGAATACCAGGCTTAAGAGGTTACCAGTCTGGCACATGTTCAATATATCCTCGGCCGAAAGACGCTCCGGTGAAGCCATCTTTCCGGCTTTCTTTCCCGCTCCCTTTCCTGTCACCTTTGCCCTGGCTTTCTTTTCAGGGGGCGGTGTGGTAGATCTTTGTCGGCCAAATAGTGGGGAACCCCACCATGATGCTTCTTTCCTATTCCGAACCGGCCTAGCAGGTTCTACCACATCCATCGGGTCAACTTCCGGCTCCGAGAAGTGGTCCTCGAGAATTTCCGAGCACCGTAAGTCCTCTCCCGACCCCATCGACTGAAAATTAACTTATTAGATGTTTTAAGTACAATTTCATTATGTTCACAATTAAACCAAAATTACCAAAATAACTTACAGTATGTGTGGAAGCTGGCGGTGTGACGTACGGCGACTCCGGCATTTCCGGCCTGTAATAGTTTGCGTCCGATAGGCCAAGGAGGTCCATGAATGATGATGTGGTGCCGAACGTCGGCATTTGGGATGTGTACCCCCTGCACCCGACATCCCGACCTGCGTGACATTGATCATTATAAGAGTTACAAACTTAGGAACTAACATATAACTATAATGGTTACTCAGTGTGACTCACACTCTCCGGGATTGAGGAACTCGATGTGGTGCCGAACGTCGGCATTTGGGATGTGTACCCCCCTGCACCCGACATCCCAACCTGCGTGACATTGATCATTATAAGAGTTACAAACTTAGGAACTAACATATAACTATAATGGTTACTCAGTATGACTTACACTCTCCGGGATTGACGAATAGGTGGTGCCAAACGGCGGCATTTGGGATGTGTATCCCCCTGGCCCCGACATCCCGACCTGCGTGACATTGATCATTATAAGAGTTTCAAATTTAGGAACGAATATATAACTACATTGGTTATTCAGTGTGACTTACACTCATCGAGAATGACGGATGGGATGTGGTGCCAAACGGCATCGGTGCCCCCTGTCCGAACGGAGCGAAGATCGGCGTCGTACCCGACAGCTAAAACAAATATGGAACGTAATATTAATATACAAACTAAAATATCATGGCCGACAAATTAAGTTAAACACTAACCTGAACAGCTTGAAACTGTCTAACGAATGCCTCCAGATATCCTATACGACTGTCTTGGGGCCCGTGGACGTAGTCCCACAGCTCCTCATGACTGCCACGATGTGACCCGTAGACGTGTGTCGGATCTTGATGGGAGTAGGAGGGGGCCGCCTCATATGGATTGAAAGGGGGCGGCTGGTATCGCTCGGAAGGAGGCGGCTGGTATCGATGGCCTCGCGTCGTCTTCCTCATCTTCGTCAGATGAGGAACCAGACCCAGATGGGGAAGGAGAGGGACGTCGAACCCTTGCCGCCTCTCTGTCAATAAAGGCCACGCTGTTTCTGTACCAAGGCGTGTCCCTCTCGTAGGCAGTAGGAACAAGGACCTCGAAAGGCGTAAGCAGCGGCTAAATATATGGTAAAACACAAAAAATTTAATAAGCGGGACTAACGTATGCAACATTGTAAACATAGTAAAAGAACTTACACATCTAGATTGACTGAAGAACTCAGTCCAAATCGACCAATTTAGGGAAAGACCCTTGTCCCAACGGGTTCCCCTAAGTAATCTGTCGTCGCGCTTGACGAAATATTGGACGGCTGCGGGAAACATCTCCAAGATCCATATCTGGAATTACACAAGAAGAGCAAGTACGTAAAAAGGAAAGCCAAACAGTTTGTATGTATTATTATTATTTATGTTATACTACGTATCTAACCTTGAAGGCGTATGTAAAACCATAAAGATTCATCTTGGCAAGTCGATCGGGGCGTCTGGCAATGGCTCGGTGCAAAATAGTGTAGCAATGTGTCCAGATGTGGCTACCCCACGTGTACCTGTTAAACACATCAAAGTCCTCGACGGCCCTAAGGACCGTCTCGAAAGCAGTCTGGCTCCACTCACGGCCCATGAAGCCCATATCCACGATCGCCACCAAGCATACACGGACAGCATCCTGGTCGCTTAGGGCCCTAAGGCCCTCTTTCATTGTTTCCACGACGGTCTTCAGCTTCAAACGAGATGCTGACACGCCCCAAACCCTACGAACGAAGGAGCAGTCTGCTAAGGGAGGAGGGGGGAGCCTCTCCAAAAAGTAGTCCTGTAATTAGACAGAACTCACGACGCCCAAACCGCAATTGATGGCCGAAGAAATCAAAATGCATCTCCTCCGACTCACCATTGGAGACCTCGACCTCCAACTGTAGAAACATGTGGACTAGCGTGGGGTCGCCACCAGAGTAACTCAGATCCATCCATGGACCGAAAGGTGTCCCTCTAAAGATGTTCTCAAGGGTAGCTGCGCAATCACCTAATCCCCTGAAGCGGTCTCTTAACTCCACCATGTAGCCAACTTTGCACTTTAACGTCAAGTCAATGTGAAAGAAATCCCTCTACATAGTCATTCACGGATGTTATAGTTAGTGTTATATATAGATGTTTTTGCTTGTTTGGTTTATTGTGTTGATAATTATTTGTTTGTTTTAGTTTTAGAAAATAAACCACTCAATCTATTGGATTTCCAGGTAGCAGGGGAATCACAAGGATTGCTTAAATCCCTACATACCTTAGGGCTATTTACACCCGTTTGACAAAATCCAAATAGATATGTTGCGGTTTATTTTATTTCAATATATAATAGTGTTATATATAGATGCTTTTGCTTGTTTGTTTTATTGTGTTGATAATTATTCGTTTGTTTTAGTTTTAGAAAAGAAACCACTCAATCTAAGTTGTCATTCACAAAAGTTTAGGGACCTAAGTTGTCATTCACAAAAGCTTAAGGACCTAAGTTGATAGTTAGTGTTATATATAGATGTTTTTGCTTGTTTGGTTTATTGTGTTGATAATTATTTGTTTGTTTTAGTTTTAGAAAAGAAACCACTCAATATATTGGATTTCCAGGTAGCAGGGGAATCACAAGGATTGCTTAAATCCCTACATACCTTAGGGCTATTTACACCCGTTTGACAAAATCCAAATAGATATGTTGCGGTTTATTTTATTTCAATATATAATAGTGTTATATATAGATGTTTTTGCTTGTTTGTTTTATTGTGTTGATAATTATTCGTTTGTTTTAGTTTTAGAAAAGAAACCACTCAATCTAAGTTGTCATTCACAAAAGTTTAGGGACCTAAGTTGTCATTCACAAAAGCTTAAGGACCTAAGTTGTCATTCACCAAAGTTTAGGGACCTAAGTTGTCATTCACCAAAGTTTAAGGACCTAAGTTGTCATTCACAAAAGTTTAGGGACCTGAGTTGTCATTCACCAAAGTTTAAGGACCTAAGTTGTCATTCACAAAAGTTTAGGGACCTAAGTTATCATTCACAAAAGTTTAAGGACCTAAGTTGTCATTCACCAAAGTTTAGGGACCTAAGTTGTCATTCATCAAAGTTTAGGGACCTAAGTTGTCATTCACCAAAGTTTAAGGACCTAAGTTGTCATTCACAAAAGTTTAGGGACCTAAGTTGTCATTCACCAAAGTTTAGGGACCTAAGTTGTCATTCACCAAAGTTCAAGGACCTAAGTTGTCATTCACAAAAGTTTAGGGACCTAAGTTGTCATTCACAAAAGTTTATGTAACATCCTGGATTTTCAATAATATTATTTTAATAAGAATTGGGATGTATTTGTATTTTTGTGTAAACCTTGAAATATATGGAAGTTTTATAATTCATTAGGATTAAAATACAAGAGATGAAAGTTAAGTGTCATTGTTGGAAAAATTGAAACTTGGAGGTGTGTTTGGGCACAATTAGATAGTGTGTTTGGATAAAGTGGCTGAAATCAGATTTTTATCTGATTTATGTGTTTGGGTCGGTCAAGAAATAGAGAGAAAGAGAGAAAAGTGAGAAGGAAAGAAAGCAAGGGCTTGTCTTCATTTTTGGTGAGTAATTGTCTATGGTTAATGATAACATTTGTTGTAGTTATGTGTTTGTAAAACGAATTTGATTGTGGAATAGGTTTTTGGAATCACAAACAACAGATTTAAGAAATCAGCTTGTGCAGGAAGTGGGTTTTTACAAGCATAAGGTGAGTTCATTTGTTCCTTGTTTAAATCAGTGTTTTCATGTTAAATTACACCTTGAAATAGCTGTATAAATTGGTTATGAACTGTATGGGATGGTCTGGAATGAACTGAATCGAACAGACATCGAATTAGGTTGAATTTTGAGCTGCAGGTCGAAGGTTTCCGGATAAATCGTCGTATCCGGAAAACCGTGGTGATGAATGTGTCCGGACGCGATTAAGTATCCGGTAAGTCTCATTTTATAGTAGTTTCCGGATAGAATTAGTTACCGGATAGTATCCGGATTTCTTTAGTTTCCGGGTGTTGTCCGGATTAAATAGGTATCCGGAAAGTATGAATTATCCGGAAAGTTCAGTTGTCCGGAAACCCCTGTTGACCGGAAACTCCTGTTGTCCGGAAACCTATGCTGTCCGGACACTTTTGAGAAACTGAGAAAATCTAGGTTCTGATGGTTGGATGCAGTTCTGGACACTTTAGCGGAAACCCCGTGCTAAGTCGCCGAAGGGGGGCATTTGAGGATGAAGATACGATAGGTTATCTAGTATTCTTAGATTTGAGAATATGAGGTGAGCTGTAATATGCTGTTATGCATATACGGTAGTGGAATGTCCCGGTAGTGGAAAGTCCCGGTAGAGGTGAGTCCCGATACAGCATATCGGGAGTTGAGTAAAGAAACCAGTATATCTAAATGGTATCAAAAATTTGATATGGCTCAAGGATCTGATAAGTTAAGTATCTAGAGGCCTTGTATTTTATGTATCTTTTCGGATGTAATAAAATTTGCATTTATGTAAATCGTGGAAATATGCGATTTAGGAATTGTGGTGGGAATTATAGCTTGAACATACATACCCTTGAAGAGTAGTATGTTAGGTTTATAGACTGCTCTAGTGTGATACTAGGCAGGAATGTGTTAATTGTGATTTGCTCATACTAAATGATATGAGGAATCAGTACGATATATATATATATATATATATATATATATATATATATATATATATATATATATGATTTACTCATACTGAATGATATGAGGAATCTACGAGGTGTAAATATAATTCGCTTATACGGTTGCTATGAGGAACTTATATTGAGTAAATACCTATATGAGTATAATTAGGTGATATGGATCCATAGGCACTGAAGTTTGGCAATCACATGGAATAGGCGTGTGGTATAACTCGTTTAATCGTTATTCCAGTGTGTGTGGGAAATCACATGGAATAGGCGTGTGGTATAACTCGTTTAATCGTTATTCCAGTGTGTGGGAAATCACATGGAATAGGCGTGTGGTATAACTCGTTTAATCGTTATTCCAGTGTGTGTGGGAAATCATGGAATAGGCGTGTGGTATTAATCGTTATTCCTGATTTCTAAGGAAGAGAGTGAGATTGACATAAGTGCTTGTGATCTCTGCTTCCTTACCGATAAATGGGCGTGTGTAATCGCGATTTATTGGTGGAGAGCATTGATCTAGAATCTGAGAAGATTCGTAGTGTGGCTCTGGGGTATGAAATGCTGATGGAATTGTTGTCAGTCATAGTCATGGGAATGGATAAAATTGTATAATGAAATAGAGTTATACGTGCGGTAAGAAAATGAGTAATGTAACATCCCAAAAATTTCAAGCAAATTTAAATTTTTAAATAAACATTTCATTTATAACAACTCATTAAATGATCCCAACGTTTCGTTTGCAAACTCATAATTAATATCTTCATAATAATAACCAGCGGAATAAACGTTTAATTATAAAAAAACCATAAAGCAACCAGCTCTCCTCGCGCGCCAGTGTGTACTCGTCACGCCTTGGAGCCGCCCGTACCTGAAACCACAGTTTGTTGGGAAAGGGTAAGCACGAAGCTTAGTGAATTCAAACACCATAAATAACACAGTTATTCCACACTACCCCTAAAACAGATAGTGACACATAAACGATCATACAGGTCTACGAACAAATCATAAACATGTATATCCATACCCACCCACCTAAAAGGCACAAGTCAGTCCCACCGACCACATGATAACATCTCCGGCCCCGCCGAATCCCCGGTCCCACCGAGTCTCTACGCCACCCGCGTATAAAATCTCCGGCCCCGCCGGACCCTCGGTCCCACCGAGTTAACATGACAACATAGTACCAACTAGACACCCCACTATCTAGTTTCACAACACAATCACATAAAGCTACCACACACGTACTACAGCAATGATAAAACAACCGTTATTAGATATAGTGAGAGAACTCACCTCGAATGCGCGCCTAGCTTAACAATACAATTCAAGCTTCACAATTACGGTCACTTCCCAGCACCTAAACGCATGTTAAAACGTGTCAATACGAGACCCGGACCCTACGACACGACACACGCTTAAACCGTCACTAAAACTATTTTCCGTTCTCGCCAAACAGGTCTGTTCGGGACCTGTTTCGACCCCTTTAAACCCAGAAAATTCCCAATATTATTTCATGGTCAGAAAGTACTATGGGTTAGGGTTCCAAGGACATATTATACGCCTCCTAACGATTTTTCTACCATTTATTATTGATTTTACAAAAACAGTTCCCCGAACAGCGAAAAATCAGCACCTTTCAGCGCAAAGCAACAGATTGACCCCTGCTACGTCCCGAACTGGGTTTCGCACAAAACACGGAAAAGTTTATAGACTCAAAAAGGGAACTTTTGGCGCTGGTCTCACCCAGATACGAGTTACGAGAAAAAAAGTTATGGCTTTCACAAGGCAATGGCAGATTCCAGAATTTTTCACATGAAATGACGAATCACTGAACTTACGACCACTTTTTCATCTAGCTAGAGGTCAAATCAGTTTTCTGCTAAAACACGGAAAACGTGTCCGACCCAGAACGTGAACCGTGGGAACCCGTTTCGGCTCAATCGGAGTTACGACGGAAAAGTTGTGGTTGACGCAAAACAGTGGCAGAAAACGTTTTCACATAAAATGACGATTTTATAAAACGATTCGCGTTCGGCTTAACGGTTCGGGTTGCAACTAGGGCTGGACAACCCACGCACCACCCACTGCCACCTCCGGCAGTGGTGGTCGGTGGCGGCGGCAGCCACCGCCGGTGGTGGTTTCACGGCGACACGAAAGAAACAATCAAGGGGGAAAACACTTACCTACGACGAAGAAACGATCGCTCGCGTCCTTTCTCTCGCTCCTCGCTGCTCTCTCTCTCTCTTCGCTGCTCCTCTCTCTCTCTCTTCGCCGGCGAGACCAGCGGTGGTGCTGGTGGTTTAGGGCGGCAAACGGCGGTGGTCTTGGTGGTTCACGGCAGCAACTAGGAAAGAAGGAGAAGATGGCGTTTGGGGTGGTGATTCACGGCGCAAAGAAGGAAACAAGGAGGAAAGAAAAATAATAGGGTTTCTTGTTGGTTAGATGTGTACGACGAAAAGAAGGAATAAGATGCAAAACCCATACAACATATTAAATTTTAGTCCCTAGGTTTCCTAGCAATTGCAATTATAACCAATTCAAATAGGATTTTACCATTTAGCCCCTTTTAAGACAAATTAATAACACTTAAGGTCTTCCCCGTCAATCCCGTTAAATAAATTCGCTAATAGACGATACTAAAATAAATAACTTAAAATAAAAACATCCGCACCGGGACTCGGGCTTTACAACTTGTGTAACACCTTAGGCATATCCCACATCGGTCGTGGACAGGAGAGATGCTGGGTATATTAGTAAACCTTGGCCTTAACAGACACAACGCGTTTTGGGGCCACAAGCATGCGGGTTCCTTGGGAACTCTGTGGTTAAGCGTTCTTGGGTGGGAGTAGTACCAGGATGGGTGACCTCCTGGGAAGTCCTTGCGAAGTCCTTGCCAGGTCGCCAAGAACAAAGCCGTGAGCCAGTGGGGCAAAGCGGACAATATTGTGTCGTGGTAATGGGGTGTTACAAATGGTATCAGAGCCACTCCTGTGCCGTTCGAGATGTGGGGCAAACCTCATCGAGGACGATGAGTCCCTGAGGGGGGGGGTGTGTGTAACACCTTAGGCATATCCCACATCGGTCGTGGACAGGAGAGATGCTGGGTATATTAGTAAACCTTGGCCTTAACAGACACAACGCGTTTTGGGGCCACAAGCATGCGGGTTCCTTGGGAACTCTGTGGTTAAGCGTGCTTGGGTGGGAGTAGTACCAGGATGGGTGACCTCCTGGGAAGTCCTTGCGAAGTCCTTGCCAGGTCGCCAAGAACAAAGCCGTGAGCCAGTGGGGCAAAGCGGACAATATTGTGTCGTGGTAAGGGGGTGTTACAAGTAACCAGGTTTGTTATAACTTGTTTACATTGATTTTACAATTATTATCTTGGAAACGAATGTTCTAACTAGGCGTTGGCCTAATCGTTTCAAATGATGTTTTCTTACCAGGTACCAGCTCGGGGAGGTAAAGGGTTGTGGGACGAGCGTTTTGATATAGCAAAGGTGGATGAATTTAACAAAGAAGAGATTTGATGGATTGATAGAAAACTTGATTAATCTGGTTGTAGTGACATAATTAGATTGATAGGTTATTTAAAGGATCTTGTAATGTGAATATACTCTTGACGATTAATCCACTGCCTGTTTTTATAAGTTGAAGTATTTATTGTCATAACCTGTTGTAACTTGAGGTTTAAATTGGCTCAGATTTTGGGGTGTTACAATATGGTATCAGAGCAATAGTTTAAGCGAACTAAGTATGCTGATAAGATACTTAGACTTAAGCTGAGATGGAGTAGGTTATGATATGTGAGATATGGGTAGAAGTGTTAAGACGGGATAGTCTTAGAGTCAACGGAAATACGTGAAATTAGTACTGTGACAATGGTAACGAGGATTCTCATGTATGATATGTTCACAATTCCAATTAGCTACTGTTATTATGAATATATATTTACACGAGCATGCTTATTTCTGAATTATTACAGTGACTAACGATCGGTAAGGTACGTTGTGTATGTGTGTACGTGCATAACCATTTCTTATGGTTATCTCCTTTTGTTATTGTAGAATGATGGTGAATACGCCACCAAGGTCCTTTGAAGGACAGATCAGTATTGATTGAAGGTTGGAAGGATAACCTGGAATTGGCGGGACTCATGAAAGTCCGCCAAGGCAACCTTTAGTAGGTGGATTGATATGTGTGGAGATAGAGTATGAGATGATTGATCAAGATGGAAATGGTATGACATGGTGGAGTATGTGGATCGTGGAATGCCAGTATAGCAAATGTTATAAGGCCGAGAGGGCGACCACTGGTCGGAAGTAGGATGTCAATGATAAGTTACGTAAGTAAGACGATTGACCTCGTTTGAGTAAGTAGCCTTCAATTGCGAGGAAAGTTTTATGCCTGGTGTTTTAGTGTGTGTGTTACATGAATTTTCTTAATTTCAAACCAAATGCATAAATAACAGTTTTAGTCAAGGTTGAATTAGCATGTGCGAAAGTGTAGTTAAAGAAAAGGCAATCCCATTTACGTCGCACAGCGAAATTTTTGAAAGTTTTTACAAAGTATTTCTTACTTTACATGAAAAGTTGAATTGTAGCAAGAAAGCGTTGGTCAGCAAAACGTCTAATCACTAACAGGAGTAGGGACCTATTAAAAATCATATAAATAAAAGAGAGAACCGACTAGTTTATTTCGTGTCGGTCAAACTTTTTCTAACTGTTGTCGTACGAAGAGATTTTTATTTAGTATATTACCGTCGTAACAACACTGTTTTGTTTGAAAAGGATTGAGTTTTCGGAAATGTATTATGCAAGCGATTCTCGAGGTCGTTGTGCAATACTTTGGGGTATGTGTGCCCAAGTTGTTCCTAGTAGGGTTATTTAAAATGAGAAAATGTGCGAAATGATTTGTCATGCATAAAGGCCATGAACTCGCTAGGTCGTAGAGTATTACGTTATAAGCTAAGAAAGAACTCCAAGAGTGGAAAGGTGTTGGATAAACCTTGGGAGAAAGTTTGTAGTTTTGGTAATTGTGTTCAATTGAGAAATGAACAGTGTGAGAGTCGAAAGTGGACTTTAGTGTCGGTTGCATGGGAGTCTGTACCCTTGTTCGCTGACTAGGAATACAGTTGCCGAGGGACGGTTGTGTCCGGAGGAAGAATTGGGTTCAGCTAGGGACCTTAAATTTAAAGAAGTGTCGACATGTCAAATATTGACCTTGAAATCGGTAGTTGTGTAAGGTGTATGAGACCTTTCGTCTGTCATTGGGTGCGGTCTGGGTGCGTCCCGCGTATGCCTGTGCGGACAGGAACAAAACCGTGAGCGGTACCGGTATGCTGTTATGCAGAGGGTATGCGCAAAGCAAATTTTATCGTGTACGACTTAGTTAAAGATTTTGAGAAATTGACGCATAAATCACTAATGAAAGAAGTTTCGAGTTATTGTTGCACAAGCGAAAGATATGTAGTCAAAACACGCTTTTAATGTTTATTGTGGATGTGCAATATTTATGATGTTTTACGTTTTAAAAATGTGAACATGTGGGTTGGGGGGATTTTGGTAAATCCGACCATGTAAAGTTTTAAGAGTGGTAAACCTTTGTTTTGGGGCCGATGGCCAATTAAGGGATTAAAAAGGGTAAAGATTTTGGGTATCAATGTATTTTGGTTTACGTAATCGTGTGAGTGACACATGTTTAACCAAACGTTTATTTTGGCCTTAAAGGCTTGATTTATATTCAAATGAGTCTTTTGAATGTTTGTCAGTTTTAGTGACTCGAGATGGAGTCTTGGATGTGTTATATGCTTAACTGCTTTCTATTTGAACAAGTGTCGGTCTTAGGTGTAAAGACTGTTTGATAAATTTTGTGTTCTTAATACCTTTGGAACTAATGAACCTTGGCGAAATATATATACATTGTGGAGTATAAAAGAGTTGCATATATATATATATATATATATATATATACCTGTGTAATTGACTTCGTTGGGAAAGTAGCAATGAAGGGGTCGTAGGATTATCATGCCTCGGAACGCGTGTTGCATAATGATCATTAGATCCTTTGAGTAGATGGCTCGGTATTGAACTCGGTTGAGTCTTAAGAGTATTGACCCGATGTGATAAGCTCGACGTAGGCTTGGGGTTGAAATTGCATGAATGATATTGTAATTGAAGTTTACTTGACGTAAATGCTTTGGTTATCTTTTGGGGTCATGTATAAATGTTAAGTATTGAATCAGAAGTTTAAAAGTTGAAGGACCACCTTGTGGGGATGGTAAGAATAGTGAAGGACTGTTGTTTTTAGATAAGTGTTTTACTTATGATGTGGAAGATTTATAAAAGATGAAGTACTAGAGACGAACCAAGGGAGGGTATAGAAAATGTTGGTCTGTGAGGGATTGTACCATGTTTTTGTATTGGTTTGGAATCACAAGGAGTTAGTATGAACGTATAAGTTCAAGTTAATTAGAAAATCGTGAGTGGTAGTTCAACTAAAGTTGGGGAGGAGGTATTTAGTGAAATAAACTCGGTTTTTGGACGAGAAAACAGGAATATAAATGTTTTTGTGTATGAGTCTATGAGAGACCTGGTCTGTGGTTAATGTTATGGGTGGAGATTGTACGAACGAGTAGTGGCATGAATTGCCAAGATAGATATGTCAACTAGTATGTAATGTGAAGTCAGAAAGAGGGAGTGTCCGAATGGAAGTTTTCGGGGATTCCGGATGGAAAGTACTATTTGTTAATAAAGTTGATGGAGCATGTGGCTTGTAAATTGGTATAGTGAAGGCAAAATTGTTAAGGAATATAAGTTGCTCCTTATGTGTGAAAGAATTGTACGAGAAAAGATTTGTTGAAGATCTAAGAATGGGTAGTAACTTCGAACGGTAATGTCGTTTCAAGATAACTTGGTTGAATATTTTAAGTTAGAAATATTGGTGAAACTGTTTGGTTATGTTCGTAATGAGGAAATACTATCGGTATGTGGATAGTTGAAAGAAAGAGACAAGTGATACTTGAAAGATAGTGTTCCACGTTAACGTGGGGAAGCAATGATAGAAAGATTGGACTTAAGAATGTAGTCATACTACGAGTTCAATGGAGTTATCACCTTTGATATACAACCTTTTAGTGCTTGGTTGCAACGTGTTTGTGTGGTGCGATAGTGATGTTAGAAGGTGATAGCATTTTGTGTCGAAGAAACGTGTAAGTCATGGATGTAATGATGGATTGCAAGTGATTAAGTTTGGTGCTACTTTTATTCTAGGTCACGGTTTTCCGGAAGTAATGATGGATTGCGGTAGTTTTGAAGCATAATTGAAGAGAAAAGTTGTTATGTGAAGGAGCGGGAATCGTTTTTAGAAAAATCTTTTGATAAATTACAATCTAAGAGGATGATTTTAGGTATAATGATATTATATCTTTGAGTTGTTAGTATGACTTTAGAGTCGGAAGATAGTATGTGAGATAGGTAATCTTCTTTGTTTATCTGATTGTGATTTCGGGGACGAAATCATTTTCAAGTTGGGGAGTATTGTAACATATTTTCAATAATATTATTTTAATAAGAATTGGGATGTATTTGTATTTTTGTGTAAACCTTGAAATATATGGAAGTTTTATAATTCATTAGGATTAAAATACAAGAGATGAAAGTTAAGTGTCATTGTTGGAAAAATTGAAACTTGGAGGTGTGTTTGGGCACAATTGGATAGTGTGTTTGGATAAAGTGGCTGAAATCAGATTTTTATCTGATTTATGTGTTTGGGTCGGTCAAGAAATAGAGAGAAAGAAAGAAAAGGGAGAAGGAAAGAAAGCAAGGGCTTGTCTTCATTTTTGGTGAGTAATTGTCTATGGTTAATGATAAAATTTGTTGTAGTTATGTGTTTGTAAAACGAATTTGATTGTGGAATAGGTTTTTGGAATCACAAACAACAGATTTAAGGAATCAGCTTGTGCAGGAAGTGGGTTTTTACAAGCATAAGGTGAGTTCATTTGTTCCTTGTTTAAATCAGTGTTTTCATGTTAAATTAAACCTTGAAATAGCTGTATAAATTGGTTATGAACTGTATGGGATGGTCTGGAATGAACTGAATCGAACAGACATCGAATTAGGTTGAATTTTGAGCTGCAGGTCGAAGGTTTCCGGATAAATCGTCGTATCCGGAAAACCGTGGTGATGAATGTGTCCGGACGCGATTAAGTATCCGGTAAGTCTCATTTTATAGTAGTTTCCGGATAGAATTAGTTACCGGATAGTATCCGGATTTCTTTAGTTTCCGGGTGTTGTCCGGATTAAATAGGTATCCGGAAAGTATGAATTATCCGGAAAGTTCAGTTGTCCGGAAACCCCTGTTGACCGGAAACTCCTGTTGTCCGGAAACCTATGCTGTCCGGACACTTTTGAGAAACTGAGAAAAGCTAGGTTCTGATGGCTGGATGCAGTTCTGGACACTTTAGCGGAAACCCCGTGCTAAGTCGCCGAAGGGGGGCATTTGAGGATGAAGATACGATAGGTTATCTAGTATTCTTAGATTTGAGAATATGAGGTGAGCTGTAATATGCTGTTATGCATATACGGTAGTGGAATGTCCCGGTAGTGGAAAGTCCCAGTAGAGGTGAGTCCCGGTACAGCATATCGGGAGTTGAGTAAAGAAACCAGTATATCTAAATGGTATCAAAAATTTGATATGGCTCAAGGATCTGATAAGTTAAGTATCTAGAGGCCTTGTATTTTATGTATCTTTCCGGATGTAATAAAATGTGCATTTATGTAAATCGTGGAAATATGCGATTTAGGAATTGTGGTGGGAATTATAGCTTGAACATACATACCCTTGAAGAGTAGTATGTTAGGTTTATAGACTGCTCTAGTGTGATACTAGGCAGGAATGTGTTAATTGTGATTTGCTCATACTAAATGATATAAGGAATCAGTTCGATATATATATATATATGATTTGCTCATACTGAATGATATGAGGAATCTACGAGGTGTAAATATAATTCGCTTATACAGTTGTTATGAGGAACTTATATTGAGTAAATACCTATATGAGTATAATTAGGTGATATGGATCCATAGGCACTGAAGTTTGGCAATCACATGGAATAGGCGTGTGGTATAACTCGTTTAATCGTTATTCCAGTGTGTGTGGGAAATCACATGGAATAGGCGTGTGGTATAACTCGTTTAATCGTTATTCCAGTGTGTGTGGGAAATCACATGGAATTGGCGTGTGGTATAACTCGTTTAATCGTTATTCAGTGTGTGTGGGAAATCATGGAATAGGCGTGTGGTATTAATCGTTATTCCTGATTTCTAAGGAAGAGAGTGAGATTGACATAAGTGCTTGTGATCTCTGCTTCCTTACCGATAAATGGGCGTGTGTAATCGCGATTTATTGGTGGAGAGCATTGATCTAGAATCTGAGAAGATTCGTAGTGTGGCTCTGGGGTATGAAATGCTGATGGAATTGTTGTCAGTCATAGTCATGGGAATGGATAAAATTGTATAATGAAATAGAGTTATACGTGCGATAAGAAAAGGAGTAACCAGGTTTGTTATAACTTGTTTACATTGATTTTACAATTATTATCTTGGAAACGAATGTTCTCACTAGGCGTTGGCCTAATCGTTTCAAATGATGTTTTCTTACCAGGTACCAGCTCGGGGAGGTAAAGGGTTGTGGGACGAGCGTTTTGATATAGCAAAGGTGGATGATTTAACAAAGAAGAGATTTGATGGATTGATAGATATATAACTTAATTAATCTGGTTGTAGTGACATAATTAGATTGATAGGTTATTTGAAGGATCTTGTAATGTGAATATACTTTTGACGGTTAATCCACTGCCTGTTTTTATAAGTTATAGTATTTATTGTCATAACCTGTTGTAACTTGAGGTTTAAATTGGCTCAGATTTTGGGGTGTTACAGTTTAAGGACCTAAGTTGTCATTCACCAAAGTTTAGGGACCTAAGTTGTCATTCACCAAAGTTTAGGGACCTAAGTTGTCATTTACCAAAGTTTAAGGACCTAAGTTGTCATTCACAAAAGTTTAGGGACCTAAGTTGTCATTCACCAAAGTTTAAGGACCTAAGTTGTCATTCACAAAAGTTTAGGGACCTAAGTTGTCATTCACCAAAGTTTAGGGACCTAAGTTGTCATTCTTAACATTTTTTTATAAAAAACACTCTTAACATTTATTTTTATAAAAAACACTCATCTTTTTATAAAAAACACACTCTTAACATCTTTTTTTTATAAAAAACACTCTTAACATCTTTTTTTTTATAAAAAACACTCTTAACATCTTTTTTTATAAAAAACACTCTTAACATCTTTTTTTTTATAAAAAACACTCTTAACATCTTTTTTTATAAAAAACACTCTTAACATCTTTTTTTTATAAAAAACACTTATCTTTTTATAAAAAACACTCTCAACATTTATTTTTATAAAAAACCCTCATCTTTTTATAAAAAAACACACTTTTAACAATTATTTTTATAAAACACACTCTAACATTTATTTTTATAAAAAACACTCATCTTTTTATAAAAAAACATACTCTTAACATCTTTTTTTTTATAAAAACACCCTTAACATCCTTTTTTTATAAAAACACTCTTAACATTTATTTTTATAAAAAACACTTTAACATCTTTTTTTTATAAAAAAACACACTCTTAAGAATTATTTTTATAAAACACACTCTAACATTTATTTTTATAAAAAACACTTTAACATCTTTTTTTATAAAAAACACTCTTGACATTTTTTTTTTATAAAAAACACCATCTTAACATTTTTTTTATAAAAAACACCATCTTAACATTTTTTTTATAAAAAACACCATCTTAACATTTTTTTATAAAAAACACTCTTAACATTTATTTTTATAAAAAACACTCTAACATCTATAACAACATACAAATATCATATTATAACATACAAATATCACATTCAAACATACAACAACATACATATCATATATTTTAAAATTTAAACATAGAACAAATATCACATTCAAACATATAACAAACTTATAAACACTCTAACAACATACATATTAAATATTTTAATTTAAAATAACAACATACAAGAAAAGTACAAGAAACTTAAGAAAAACTTACCAAACGAGTAACACGAGCCATCTTCAAACAACCCGAGCGCGTATTCCACACGACAAAATTGAGAAAGTTTGGGAGAGGAGATGAGAGATTTTTTAATTGAAGAAGTGGTGGCCGAAAGGTCCCCCCACCCTCTTATTATAGCGGCGATTATTAGGGTTGGAGGGGGGTTGGTGAGCATTAAACAAATTAGGGTTTACCCTACGTCGACGCGTGGCGGTTCATCCCGCGATCGCGGGCTACCTCTGCGGGCAGGGGCCAAAGTTGTACCGCGGGCATTCTTGAGGGGCCTCCGTAGGACTTTTTGGCCAAAAGTGTGTGACACGTCGCGGGGCCCACCGCGGAAAATTAGGGTATTTTGGTAAAGCTGTCGAGATTTTGGGTATTTTGGTAAAATAGGGTCAAACTTAGGGTATTTTAATTAAATTCCCTATTACAAAACATGATAAAAATGGGCATGATATAACCCTTGATTAGCCTACAGTCTTTTGGTGCTAAATTTCTGAATCGAACTAGAACAAAATTGCAATCTTTACATGTTTTGATATAAGGTTTAATTTGTGGGTTGTTTATCATTTACAAGTGGTGTTACAATCAGAGGAGGACCCATAAATTTTTTCTTACGGTGGCACATTTGACGAACCTAAAAATTTTCCACATCGCCCGATGTTGTTTTAGCCTAATTCCACTGCTTTGGGAAATTTTTTTAATTTTTTTCTCGATTTCGAGAACTTTAGAAAAAATCAATTTCGAGAGAACTTTTCGAGGTTTTTTGGTTGATTTTAAGAGTTTTTTTGGAATTTTTGGTTGATTTTAAGAGTTTTTTTTATACGGTTGCACCCTCCAAAATAATACGGTTGCACTCTTCATACCGCTACAAAATTTTACCCTTCGCCGGACAAACGATACGGTGGCACGTGCCACCGTATTCCCAAGTGTAGGTCCGCCATTGGTTACAATATGGTGTTGTAAATTAAATTAGTATGAAATCCAATCAAATTTGCATAAGAAAAACATTAGAAAATCCATTAACTACGTACGTAATGACGTAAATAAAAGAAAACACACATATACACATACACATACACATATATAGTTAAGGGAAGTTTCAAAGAAGAAAAATAAAAATGGTAAAATGTAAGGAAAAATGTATCACATATATGTGAATCATTGGTAAAATGAAATTAAGGTGAGTTCAAATTTCATCTTCATGTGCGAATAATTGGTAAATAAGTAGCCAGGTAAGCACACGTGGTTCACATACATATCTCCAAGTTTTATTTTATTTTATTTTACCAATGATTCACGTATGAAGTATTAATATTTTTACGTTTATTTGAGCCCCTCTCCCTCTCTCTCTCTATATATAATATAAAAATGTTCAAACGAGAACGCATTCATTATTTTTATGAGAAAGCGGGAACACCATTTTACTGTTATCAATCACATGTGATATTATATTTTATCCCATATGATACGTATGCAATACTAAATCAAAGATGTAGACAAGCTTTGGCCCGTCCTAGGTTGTGGGTCAAGCCTCTCGTTCATCACTAGGCCCTCTCATGCAGGGTGTTATTAATGTGATACTATAATCCTCGTATATGCAAACCAGCGACTAGGCCGCAGGGCACGTCGTCTGCACCAAGTCCCTTCACCTAAATTATTACATGTGATAAACATGTTTTTGCATTTTCTAAAATAAAGATGTCCTTATTTAAACATCTACGCATTAAAGTGTATTTGCATATTTGTGTTAGTTTTAGAGATTTCAAAATCAACTTATCTTTTCGTGTTTGGAAATCTCTTTTGTCCATGTCAAAATCCATCTAACTAATGGGTACATGTAAACCGCACAAAATACTAAAAACTAAAAGCAGTCTTAAAATTCACTGTGGGTTGGGTTCACGTTTTTTTTGTCACAAAAACCAGGATTTTATAACGGCTAGCAAGAAACTAGCAAAATGGATCAAAAGAGCCGGAAATTACATGATACAATCAACAGGCTGATATCTCCAAGTTATAGGATTTTTATCGCTCCCCTTACATCTAGCTAACACCCAAATGAACGTTTTTTCCACAATTTGATCAACGAGAGAGTCTTTACGAGGCGGAGTATTGTAAAAAACGCACCTGTTCCGAAAGCACCACATACAATAACAGCTGATGAATACTATTGCTTCAACTGCTTCCTTGACTTGTTTATCCTTATACGTTGAGTTAACCCTGTCAAGCATTGATTCCAACGATTTAAATGCGGGGAACGAAATCGACCACCATCTCTCGATAAATTTCCACACCTCTATCGCAGTTGGACAATCGAAAATCACATGGTTGATTGATTCAGAAGTGGAGCCGCACACCGGACATAACAGGGAGTCGAGGTCCAGCATCATCTTGTTAAGATTGTCACGGGTAGGAACTCTATCAAGCATTACTCTCCACAAGAATATGTTTACTTTCGGGGGAGTCAAAGTATTCCATATTGTTCCTTTTTCACCCACGCCAAGGTATGAGTTTTCAATGACGCGTCTCATCGATCCGACGGAAAAAACGCCATTTGGAACTAAACTCCATGTCCAACCATCTGGTTTATCGGTTAGCTCACAATCCTTCAATGTTTCCTTTAACTGGTCTAGTTCCTCACCTTCACAAACCGTCTCGAATAGGTTTTCGCCAATCCCAAGAATTCCGGGGTCCAATCTTGTCTGCCACACACACCTCCTTCACATTTTCCAGCGCAAAAAGTCTAGAAAACCTGGATTTAAACGAGGCAAGACCCTTCCATCGATCCGTCCAAAAGGCCGTCTGCTCTCCGTTTCCGACCTGTTTCACACACAAATCGTGAAAATTTATGTTTAGCGATCTCAAAACATGGACAGCGGCAATCACGCTTCCCCAAGGGCTGGAAATATTAAAGCGGCCCTGCTCCAAGTTAAGACCGCCATCTTTACCATACATCGACTTTATTACTTTCGCCCACGTGGAATTAGATTGACTCCTGAACCTCCAAGCCCATTTAACGAGTAGCGAAATGTTTGAACCAACAATACTTCCTATACCGAGAGACCAACCTATTTTTGGGTTCACATGAGACCAACCTATTTTTGTGAGACAGTGAGACCACAAAATTAACACTAAACCTTCACAGTGATTCATTGTGAAGGTAAGAAAAACAATGAACCTTCACAGCAAAAACATTGTGAAGGTTTACCATCACAGTACCTTCACAGTCTTTTGCTGTGAAGGTTTAGTGTTAATTTTTTGGTCTCACGGTCTCACGGAAATAACTTGGTCTCACGTGATCTCAAGTCTATATATATATATATATATATATATACATATATGGGTTTAATCAAATGAGAACTGTTTAGTTTAATTGTGATAACCGTGAGATCCAATATAGACCACTCATTTAATATAATTAATTTTGTTTTTTAATTAACATAAAAGGGTAACTTAGTAATATCCTTTTTTGTACAACTTATAGAATCTTTAAAAGGAATTTTTAAATTTTCTCCTAAAAATAAGATTCTAAATATTAAAACATATTTTTACTTAAAATGAATTTGGTTTAAAACCCTAAAATCAAAGCTATGGGAGAAGAGAGCGGCCGGTGACCTCCAAGCCTTCTTCCCGGTATCTCCATCAGATCAGAGAAACCACCATCACCACCGACTGCATCTCCACCTCCAAGCCTTCTTCCCGGTATCTCCATCAGATTGGAGAAACCACCATCACCACCGACGACATCTCCACCTCCAAGCCTTCTGTCGGGTATCTCAATCAGATCGGAGAAACCACCATCACCATCCGACGGCATCTCCACCTCGAAACCTTCTTCCCGTTCTCAATCACATACTTCGTCGTCTCACTATCACCAAGATTGCAAAATCCATTCGCACCTCAACACATAGTACATCCAAATCCCTCGATGAATCAAAGCATTTTTTTCGATCAGTGGTGCAGAGGAACGTGCGGTGGTTACCTTTTTAAACCCGACGTCCCACTCCGGGGTGCGGAGGAACGTGGTGGGGGCGTACCATCGCTCACGGTAGGATTTGATCAGGACACCGTTGGTTTGATTTTGATTTTGATTTTCGATTTTAGGGTTTGTTGTAACACAGTGGTATCACATGGGTATCACAGTGGTATTACAGTTGTGTCTATTGGTATCACAATGAGTATCATTGTGGGTTTTATTTTAAATTAAGGTTAGGGTGTAACATAGTATGGATCATGATGGGTATCACAATGTATCTTGCATTTATTTTAGGTATCACATTGTGTCTATTGGTATCACACTGTGATTCATTGATGGTTTGTGTCTTACGGTTACAATTTTTTGGGTATCACACTGTGATTCTTGGTTTTTTTGGGTATCACACTGTGATTCTTGGTTTTTTTGGGTATCACACTGTGATTCATTAATGGTGTACGCCGGAGAGAGGAGAGAGAAAAGAGGGGAGATAAGATTTTTAAAATACCTAAAATGTCATTTTATTTAAATTTTAAACAAAATTACCAAAACTAATAATTTTCTAATTTATTGCTTAATATGTGACTGAAAATTGTTCTTTTATATATATATATATATATAGGGAAATTAATTAAAATGCCACAAGTTTGACCTCAAGTTATCAAAATGGCACAAATCTCTCCAGGTTTACCAAAATGCCACAAAAGCCCGCGATGGGCCCCGCGATCGCGGGCCCCAGGCCCACGTGGCAAACAGTTTCGGCCAAAAGCCCTGCGGGGGCCCCCAAGTTTGGCCGCGTTTACAACTTCAGTCCCTGCCCGCGGTAGGCCCAAAAAAAATTTACATTTTTGGTCCCTGTTTTTGTGTGGCTTTGTTCAGTAAAAAAAAATACAAACTGACCAAAAGAAATTTTAGCAAAACCGAGCCGCGTAGGCACGAGATTTTGCAGGTCGCGCTCGCACAGAAGTTCGACGATTTTAGCTTACGAAATCCTCAATCGCCCCCCCCCCCCCTACGCGCGGGTAGGTGTTGGAGTAAAACCATGCAAGGAGCTTGTCAACTCGTCACACTTCTTTCCTTATAAACCAAAGAAAGTTCACTCCTTCCTATGTGGGACACCTTCCCACACCCAACTTGATTTTTGCTAAATTCATCCAATTACTCAACTTTAAGCATCGATATCTCATTCACACATACTCCGTTTTGGACGCATTATATATCGTTTCGAAACCTTCATATAAGAGAACATAAACCCACTAAGAGTTAATCATATATACCACATATATATATATATATATATATATAAATGTGTCCAAAGTTCCCTAAAAAACATATATATATATATATATATATATATATATGTTTTTTTGCAAATTGCAGAATATGGGTGTTACGTTTGCAGAGTACATGATGAATTTGAATTGAAATGTTACACTTTCAACCCCTATACTTATTTACTAAAGTTACTTTATACCTTTTACTTTCATAATTTAATTTTACAATTAACACATATAATCGTTTATTAACTAAAATACGTTAAAAAATACGTTTTAATTTTAACAAGTTACACCATTATAATCGTCTCTTCGATACGTTCGAAATGAGCCCAATCTTGAATTTTTTGGATTTATATATTTTAATATAAATCATATACACTACATAAAAAAAATCATTTTAACGTATTTTCAATTTTGTTTTACACTCCTATAGCCTTAACATAATAATCATATATTAACTAATTCATTAAATCGTTTTAAATTATTATTATTTATATGTGTTTATAGATATCGTGAATGGCAATAGGACAAGGTTTCACGAGAATAATATGAAATGGGGTTTTAACAAGTTGGTATCACTGGACTCATTTAAGAATTGTGAAAATGGGTATTTGGCGAATGATGATTCATGTGTGTTTGGACCTGAAGTATTTGCAGTTACAGAGTATGCACAAAATGATCGATGTCTGCCCATCACAAAGCCTCCGCCAATTTTTAATACTTACACTTGGACCATCGATAATAAAATAAATAAAACGTATTTTAACTATAAAGGTGCGTTTGGTACGCAGACTGGATGGAACGGGACGATACAAAAAAAATAGATGGTCCAAGTGTAAGTATTATTAAAAATTGGTGGAGGCTTTGTGATGGACAGACATCGATCCTTTTGTGCATACTTTGTAACTGCAAATACTTCAGCTCCAAACACACATGAATCATCATTCGCCAAATACCCATTTTCACAATTCTTAAATGAGTCCAGTGATACCAACTTGTCAAAACCCCATTTCATATTCTTCTCGTGAAACCTTGTTCTATTGCCATTCACGATATCTATAAACACATACAAATAATAATAATTTAAAACGATTTAATGACTTAGTTAATATATAATTATTATGTTAATGCGATAGGAGTGTAAAACAAAATTGAAAATACGTTAAAAATGAATTTTAAATATAAAAAAATATTTTTCATGTAGTGTATATGATATATATTAAAATATATAAATAAAAAAAATTCAAGATTGGACTCATTTTGAACGTATCGAAGAGACGATTATAATGGTGTAACTTGTTAAAATTAAAACGTATTTTTTTAACGTATTTTAATTAATAAACGATGATTATATGTGTTAAATATAAAATTAAAATAATGAAAGTAAAAGGTATAAAGTAAATTTAGTAAATAAGTATAGGGGTTAAAAGTGTAACATTTCAATTCAAATTCATCAAATTGAAAGAATTGGTCCACCGCGGGGTGTAGCGTGGTCATCGCGGGGTAAAAGTGTCAAAAATGGTCCATGTAAGTTTCAAAAAGTGTCAAAAATGGTCCCTGGACCAGCGATCGCGGGTATTTGTGGCATTTTTGCAAACTGGGAGAGATTTGTGGAATTTTGGTAACATGAAGTTTGACTTGTGGCATTTTATTAATTTCCCATATATATATCTCAAAACATAACTTCGTAATAATCTCACCAATTCCAAAATATATTTAAACATTTCAAAAACGTCCAATTTGAATTATCTTCCTAAAATATAATATTTAATTCCCTTTTGTCAAGTTCCCAAGAGAGATGTCATATGGAAAACATTTGAGTTTATTTTTCAATTATATTCCTCAAATCAAGGTCATTATTTTATTCACAATTATGAAGTTGTTGTATTAGTAGGTTATTAACACAAGACATATAGGGGTGAGTATGGAGCATTGTGTAATCAAGTACCAAATCAAGAATCTGGAAAGTTTGTTGAAATTAGGGTTTTTCGGGAAAAGGGGGGCAACAACCATTGGTCGAACTTCAATGGAGAAAGGTTAGTGATTGAGTTATTGGTGGGGAATGGATGGCAAAGTTATACGTGTTCAAAAGCTTACACAAAAATTCCGATTTTAATACAACAAAGTGAAAACGGATCGAATAGGTAGTACGTACTTTTTTCTGAAAGGACCTAGCTAAAAATTGTACATAAGTTTTATATATGTATCCTTCATTTATTGAAATGATACGTTATTGATGATTTATTAGATAATACACGAATTGATGTTTATGTCTCCATCATTTGAGTGAATTAAGTTGCACTTTGAGATCCTAATATCACTTATTTTAATGAAACAAGTCTTGAGATGAAAAAAATGTGTATTTTTTGTTATCTTTTTTTTATTCATCTTCGTTTTGGTTTAAGTTCATGTAATATATGAAAGATTGTTATTTTGTTTGTTCCATGACTAACTTTTTTACATCTTTATATTTAGCTCACACTGCGCATATCACACATCTCCCTTTTCCTAGTCATTAGCACAAGGTAACAATTCTTTGATTACAAATTTGATGGTTATAAACACACATCCAAACACAAAATTAATAAGTTCAAAATCTAGTTTTAAACACACATCCAAACACAAAATTAATAATAAAATCTATAAAACATCAACAAATCAATCCTTGAATCAGACCCAAACTCAAATTGTGATTAAAAATCTCAATCACAGATCCAAACAAAAATTAAAATCGATGGGGGTGGTGGGTGTTGGGTCATTGACCAACATCTCCCTAAATCGAAACGTGGCGCTGGCTGCTACGCTATATGAAAATAAGTTGCGCCTTCTCCTCCAGCAATTGCTTTTGGCGTAGTGGTAAGCGCTTGGATCCTAACAGTGGGTTTTTCAGTTTAGGTAGAGGATGAAGATATTGTGCAGTGCGTTACCGATTAGTTGCGTTTTTTAGTATTTTTTTTTACTAATTCAAAGCACTTGCATGTACCTTAAGCATTAAATACTTGTACCTAAGAGAAACTTATAAAAATGATAAATGACGAAATTAGCTGTCACGTGAAGCAACATGATACATTGATTTAACTTAATCTCTTTCAACAGTAGTGTTAACATGAGGAACTATAGGGCTTTTAAACACAAAATAACGACCATCGATATACCTTATGAATTGTAGGAACGAAAACAAAAAAAGAACCATAAATAACGGACGAAAAATGTAATTCATTTTATGTTTGAATTTTTTTAAAAATGATGGAATATCTTTTTGATCACTCTACCAATAAATGTTATTTTCTTATAGCATACTTGAGTTATATTACGTATAAAACGGGTCAATTACCTTTGTTTTCTGTATTAAAAAATCAAGGTAGTATAATGCATAATGACCGAAAATATTTTTGTTAAGATTTAAATGAAATGATAGTGTATATATATTATGCAATATAAATATTATAATTCATTTTTTGATGATAAAATTCCCAAAAATAAATCTGAAATAATTGAAAAGAATAAAATGTTAAGTTAAATACTTATTTTAATTTACATAAATAAAGGTTTATTGTCATTTTCATAGATGGGATGGAGTATGAGATATTCAATAGATAAAAAGAGAAAAAATAAGAAGAAAAGGAAAAGATGGTAAAGGAATCATTTCTCTAACGTATTTACCTTTTTTTTCCTTTCTCATCTTTTTTTTTTCTCCCCCTTTCTTCTTTTCCTACTCCCACGTCCACATAAAAGAAAGCATCTCTCTCTCTCTCTCTCTCTCTTCAAGTGTCATTTTCTCACATATACTTCACATAAAAGATACAACCATTCACTTAATACTTTGTCATCTCTCTCTCTCTCTCTAGAACTCCACAACTACTCCCAATTCACCATTGATTAGACAAATCTCATCTCAAGAAATCTTGAGAGGGAAAACAAGAACCTCCAACAACAACAACATCATCATCATCATCATCATCATCATATTCACAACCTAGATCAGATAATAGAATCTAACCCATCGCTGTTTCACTCTCACAACACCACCATATCCAACAAGGTTTAATTACAACCTTCAAGATTGGAAGCAAGAACAGGCTAGAGAAGAGGGCATAGCTCTCTACACCTCTTTCAGGAGGAGTATTACTATTAATTAGGGGTGGAGAAAAGTTGAGTTTTTGGCAAGTGAAATGGAGCTCTTTCCAGCACAACCAGACTTGTCTCTTCAAATCAGTCCACCCAACACCAAACCCACGTCAAAAACATGGAGAACATCATCAACAACACCGACTGATCAAGATCAACATGATTTGGATTTGGGAAATTTGTGGAAAAGAGCCTTTAACTCCCAACAACTACACCAACAACAGCAGCAGCAGCAGCAGCAACAACAACAACAACAACAACAACAACAACAACAACATGGTTCAACAAGAAGATCTGAACCCTCTTTTGGACTCTCCTTATTATCGAACCAGACTCCTAATTCAGACCTGACCCATTTCCAAAATCTCCTATCCCAAAACACCAACACAAATATCTATCCCTACCAACATCAACAAAACCATCATCATCAGGGGTTTAGTTCAGAGTTAGGTTTTTTAAGACCTATAAGAGGGATTCCTGTTTATTACCAGAATACCCCTCCTAATTTCCCAATACTGGCGCATCCTCATCAAAAGAACCAGCCTTTGTTAGATTCCTGCACTAATTCAACTAATAACAGTTCTCTAATTCATGGCAATAATATTAACAATATCGTGCGATCAAGATTTTTGGCCTCGAGGTTCCCCTCTAAGCGCAGCATGAGAGCTCCGAGGATGCGCTGGACTACTACCCTTCATGCTCGCTTTGTTCATGCTGTTGAGCTTTTGGGTGGTCATGAAAGTACGCATTTAATTTTCTACACTTTTTTTTAATTGATCTATCCTTGTAATTACTGTAATAATCGTAAAGAGGCGTTTGTTCTTATTACATTTTGGTATACTGATGATATTGTTTTTTAATGATTTTAGGAGCAACACCCAAGTCAGTTCTTGAGCTAATGGATGTGAAAGATCTCACCTTATCTCATGTTAAATCTCACTTACAGGTTAACTTGGCCTCCATTTCTGCAATGTTCAAATCTTATATTGATGCATTTATTTTCTGTTTTCAAAACATAATTGCTTTAATTTGCAAGATGCATTGTCTGTCTAGTCTACTGTGTAAATATATAGTACACAGTCAAGGTACCTTCATACCGAAATTTTAGATATATATATATATATATATATATGTAGATTCAGATTTCATTATCTTCGTTTTGACTTTAGCACCATAAGGACTTTGCATTATTAGTAGAAACGTATTTATATTTTCCAAATAATTTTTTAAAGGATTACAATTTCCAATGCTTGTTTACCTGCCGAGAGGCATCTCTAATCCTTGGCACTTGTTTCTCTCCTGCTAATACTACTAGATCTGCAAAACCATAGCTTATCAATCCAGCTTTTTGCTTAGAACCAAGAACCCTCCATGTATTTAGAGACATTTACAATATAATACTCATACATCACATTATTATATTAATTATGTGTAAATATATGTGTGTGAGAGAGAGATAGAGAGTGTATATTATATATATATATATATATATATATATATATATAGAGAGAGAGAGAGAGAGAGAGAGAGAGAGAGAGAGAGAGAGAGAGAGAGAGAGAGAGAGAGAGAGATGCATAGTAAGACAAAGCCCGAGGAATTGAAAACACAGTCATAGAGTCCAAGCCAAGACAAGTCTACACAGTGAAGGGTTGAATTGAATAATTTTATCCTTTTTCAGAGGGAAACTTGAGATATGAGAGAGTACAAAAACGCCATCATTTGTCAATGATATGTTTGTATATGTCTAGCATCACATGTGGTTTCTGTCTTAACCATGCATTACCCATATCAACCATGGTTAAGTCAGATGGTCTGGTTTTACCCTACACTTGTACAGACATACATACACCATATATATATACATTGTCAATGCATGGTCGCATATATATACTACCATCATCATGTACCCTTCATCATTTACTCATGTCAATTTGTACTTTTGATTTCATATATATTATGCATCATACATAGACATTTATATTTTGTACGTTGCTACAATATGGTGAAAGTAAGTTACAACTTACAAGGGATATATCTTGCATAAATACCGGATAGGCTTCATTGAGAATTACTTCTTTTCGTAATAACACGAATATATTAACATATCACTTCTTAACAGTATTTTTAGATACCCAAATAATACTGCATCGTCTATAAAACTTTGATTACATAGTTAAATTAAAGATCTAATGTATATATATCATATATGAAAAGTGTGTAGACCATAATCATGAATATTTTCTAATGATTGATTACTTATGGACATTTTTTTCTATAAAACAATTTGAAATAAATGCTGTGTTGTTTGAGATGAAGAGAGCATAATGTATTTCCTTAATTATCAATTTTCATTGTTTATTTTTGTGTTGCAGATGTATCGAACGGTAAAGACAACTGATCGAGCACCTGCTTCTTCAGGTTTATAAGCTTTGTTAATTACCTAACTTATGTTTGATTTCAATTTTATTTCACAATACTAGTATGTGATCAACTTGCAGTTTCATTTATTAACTTGGGACTGATGGTTTTCCATCATTAATAATTAGGGCAATCCGATGTTTACGAGAATGGGTCATCTGGGGATAATTCTGATGATATCATGTTTGACATTCGTAACCCAAGAACGACGACAGAGTTATCAGCTGAACATGGAGGAAGGTCTAGTGTTCCCCAGGAGAAAGACTGTCAATATGGTCTTTGGAGCAATTCTTCAAGGTGAAAACCCTTTTTAACTGTTTATATTTCTGATTTATAAATGATCTTTTAGGATACGTGAAGAAACTTTTTATGATGAAATAAATGAAGCTTTTTCTTTTTATACATGCTAACATAAGAAAAGTAATAGATGGTAATTTTTCAACTTTAGCCTTTTCTAAAACACATAAAAAAAGAGAATGTGTAACAGTACTTTTAACTGTATATCAAATTCCAGGAGAACCTTAATTGCACCCATTGAATTACTTTTTTTTTGTGCCTTGCAGATTGCCATTAGTTATACCGACCCTAGTACTGTTTATTATAATCTAATTTACATTTCATAATTAGGATTTCATGTTCATGATCTCCAACAAATCTAGATCTTTGCTCATGATTAGGACGCTTCAGAACAGTTGTTATATATATATATATATATTCATTAATATATGTTGGGACATGGTTCGTACTATATAAATGAATGATGCATAACATTTTGGAGTTTTTTGGGCTCTTTAGTTTTGTCTTCTAATTCATATTTGTCTCTAAGCACAATTTAAAAATCAATACTTCTCACATTTTCTTTATATCAGCTTCGTTCACTGTAAATTAATTAATTACCCTCCTGTCTGTCATCCATAAGATAAAGGTATTAATTAATATGTTCGGTTTAAAGGGTACCCTCAATTTACTTCGATATATAATTAGCAGCTAATTATCTCGGTTCCAAAGTGGTTTAAAAAGGAGATTCAAAGTAAAAGAACTCTCTAATTACCATAATTACAGTGAAGTCTCACCAGGTCTCCAATTTGAACATATCTCTTTCCCTTTGATTTTGTGGGCTTCATGGCCATTCTAAATGGGACCTACTACTTGTAAAACTTAGTGTCAAAGCTAAGCCCTTTTGTGAAAATTTGGTGGATGCCGAATCTGCTCTCTATTTGAACCTTCCTTTTACCTTCTGTCTGTTTATCTCTGTGTGTGTTGTAAACTTCACTTTCTTTCATCTATTTTATCTTTGTGTTGCATGGATAATGGCATTTCACATGGGTTGGGTTTTAGCTTTATCTATAACAAAAAGGTAAAGTAAACTAGCTATAAACGAGACAATGGAAAGATATAGCTTTCTTTATCACTTTGATTTCTGCATGGAATTATTTTCCATTGCTAATATATACTGATATTTGTAGCAGGGAAGCTTGGTTGCATGGAGAGCATAGAGATTCTGAAGGAAACAAACTATCTCTTGAGGTAGATATCATTTTTAAATTCTTGTTTTCAAATTAATAATATATATAGTTTAATAAGTGAGTCGTAGATATATATATAGATATATATATATATATATCTCCTTTCACCACTTTTGATACATTCTATTATGTGAAATCAGTAGCTTTATGCTTTGCATGGGAATATATATAAATATATTCCAAATTCATGAGAATGTAATGTAAAGTGGAAAGAGGAGAGAACAAAGAAAGACCAAGGTTTTGGAAAAGCCGAGTCAAGTCACCAAAATATTTAAGGAATTATACCTTTCTTTAAGCTAATTAAAGCAAACAACTTTTTTAAGTATATAATATTTATATAAGGCAATGCAACAAATAAACTCATACACTCTCGTCACTTTTGGTGAAGTTTGAATCCCCGACCTCCTAGAAGCGTAAAAGCTCCGATACTGCTAGGCCAAATGCCCTTTGGTAAGCCAACAACTCTTGAATTAAGCAAATAGAGGTAAACTCGCTAAAGGCCAGCTGCAATCTAACTCATACAGCAAATACAAAGATGATTCGTGGTATACAAACTCGCTAGAATATAATGGCAACACATTTTAGAAGGGTGTCCACTTAATTTAATTGTATGTTAAGATATATATATATATATATATATATAATGATGGATTTAAGGTTGAAATATGCTGTATACATGACAAGGCAATCAAAGAAATCAAAGTTTTCAATTACAAACTATATATTATAAGTTCATGGTACTTTTCTTTTAATTCTAATGTTATGAATTTAGGAAATTATTTAATGATATCTAGAGATTATATTCCACAAATGAGCACCCTACGTACAACAAGTTTTGTAAATTAAAGCTTTTCCTCAGAAATATTCTCTCATACTTTTACCTTTTCTCATGTAATTAATTCCACAAGCACAGATATAAATGTATACCGTTTCTTCATCATAAGATATCATTATCTTGATACAATTTCCATGACAAACAATTTTTCAGAAGGAAATGAATTCAAAAGGTCTGAATTATGAGAGACTGTCAGAAGTGAGCTCATCAAGCCCCAAGAAGCCAAATCTGGAGTTCACCTTGGGAAGGCCACAGTGACACATGTGATGATGATGATATACATATATGTATGTATATGTATATATATATATATATGGACTGTACTACTCATTTTGATATAATTGTGTTTTTGAATGGGAGCTAGCTAGCGAAAGAGAATCAGGTACCACTGCGAAAATCAGGAGAGAAAAGAAAGTAAAGGAGATAAAAGAAGGAAAAGAGAGCTAAAGAAAGACAAGGAGACAAGAGAGACAGAAAGCAACAAAAGGGTGGAGGGTTTGAAAAGCATGTCCTTCCTATCAAATTTGTGAGAGATCCATATATATCGCCCTTTTAATAATATATATAACATTTTCAACATATATATATATATATATATATATATATATATAATGTTTGTTTCTGGGTAAGAAGATATCAATGCAAACCAGTTAACTTTTGTATCATCTGCTCTGAGAGAGATGGAGAGAGATAGCTTTAATTTCGTTAAAAGGATGATGTGGTGGTCATTGGTAATTGTAATGGAGGACTTTACATTTAGCAGGAAAAGGGGTGTATTTTTGCCAAATGTGTAAGACAGCTCTCTATTCATTTCCATGCATTGTCACATGCTTTACACTTGCTCAAAAAGAGAAAGTATAGAAAAAAAATGACATCAACTTGAAAAGAGAACTGAAAAATGTAAGAACTTGATGCATCAAACAACATGATCAGAAGCACAAAACTGCATAAAATGCTGCTTCTTTCTTAATTTCTTCTCGTGCTTTTTGGCACAAAAAGATCATATATGCAAAGTATGATGATGGAAACTCAATGTACAAAACTTAACTGAAATACAAAAGCTTAGCTTGTTGGTAAGAAAGAAATGTATTTTCAAGTTGGTATTTGAAAATGGTATTTCGATTGTCACAAAACATACCGTGTCGACCTTCAACCCTTCATCAAGATCACCCAAGAACTCTTTCAACCATATAGCTTTCGCAATAGTCATATACTCGGTGTCCGTTGTAGACAAAGAAAAAACAATAGACTGAAGACGTATTCTCCAACTAATGGCACACCACCCATCAAGAGTGAACATGTACTTCGTGAGTCATGATAACTATCCATGTTTTTCTCATAGCTCCCAGGAAGTTTAAGGTAACAATATCTAGATGAAAATATTAGATGCATCCATCTCATTCCAAAAAGATAAGAAGCAACTCAATCAGACTTATAATTTATTTTATACAATTTTATAAAATCAGTGAGTTGTGTTGTTGTCTAATATCCGACCAGTTCTGAAGGCTGTCGATTTTGGCCCACTTAGAATTTAGGTTACGTTTGCATCACATTGATTTCTAGTAACAAAACGTATCTTACTTCTTTTTTGGATGGATGGATGATTTGTTACAAATTTTGCAAACACCACGAACAATGTCGATTTCATCACAACTACATGATTGTTCCATCTTTGCTAAATACCATGGCCTTAAGGTATCGTTCTCAAGTTAATTCACACACTAATCCGTACTTAACATAATATTCTACTGAACCCACATTAACATGAAGATCTAACATGATCCTGATTTATCATTAAACTCTTTGATCTTGATGTTGCTACTCCTTACTTTCATGCACCCACCAAAAATACTGTATGTCTCGGGTAAGTTTGATTTTTTTTTATTTTGGGTTCCGTTTTATTTATTTAGTTTATTTTATAAGTTTAGGGGTGTATTTGTTATTTTAGGAAAGTTCGAGTCCCTATTCGCAATTTTGGTTTATTATATAAACCATCATCTTCTCTTTAATTCATTAAGTCGGTTTCCTTAAGAGAGTGTGCGTGTGTGTTTTGAGCCGAAAGAAGAAGGGCGAAGTTTAGTACGATTAGGGCCAAGGATTTCGTTCGATTGAGAAGTTTTGAGGTAAAATCTCTTTTCAATTTGTATTCGTAGCAAGTAGTAGTTTCCGGAATATGAGTTTCTCGTAATTGGTTTCCCGGAGTGGGATCCGGAATTGGTTTCCCGGAGTGGGGTCCAAAAATTGGTTTACCGGAATTGGGTTCCGGATGTGGGTTTTCCGGACATAGTTCCGGATTTGGTTTTCCGGGTAAGTTTTCAAATGACTTTGTCGTTTACAGTGATGCTTCCAAACTAGGATTGGGATGTGTATTGATGCAGCGTGGAAAAATTATTGTTTATGCTTCTAGACAACTGAAGGATCACGAAAGACAGTATCCTACCCATGACATGGAACTTGCCACAGTTGTCTTTGCTCTAAAGATTTGGAGACATTATCTATATGGTCCTAAATGTCAAATTTATACCGATCACAGGAGTCTCCAACATCTCTTCAATCAGCGAAAACTGAATATGAGGCAAAGAAGATGGTTAGAATTGGTAAATGATTACGACTGTGAAATTTTATATCATCCTGGAAAGGCGAATGTAGTGGCTGATGCACTGAGTCGACAAGAGAGGAGCGGAACAATAAAAGCAATTGCACTACGAGTTGAACTACTACCTAACATCTTTGACGAATTAAAGAAATGTCAAGTAGAAGCTTTTAAAGATGAGCATTTGAAACCGGAACGGTTAGTGGGTATATCATCTTCACTCGTAAAATATGATCGTGGGTTACTGTGTCTGGAAAACAGAGTATGGATGCCTCGTCTGGGTAATTTACGTGATCGGGTACTACAAGAAGCTCACCAATCTCGTTTCTCTATTCATCCAGGCACAAATAAGATGTATAAGGATTTGCGACAGTTTTACTGGTGGCCGGGAATGAAGAAAGATATTTCTCCACATGTGGAAGGTTGTTCCACTTGTATGAAAGTAAAGATTGAACATCAAAAGCCTTTTAGTCAGTTGCAACCTTTAGAAATACCTTTGTGGAAATGGGTCAGATTACTACAGACTTCATCATGAAGCTACCAAAGACTCCGAAAGGATTTGATGACATTTGGGTGATCGTCGACAGATTGTCAAAGTCTGCTCACTTTCTACCGATAAAAGAAACCCATTCGTTAGAAAGACTAGCCAAATTGTACATCGACGAAATAGTAACTCGACATGGAGTTCCAGTATCAATTATTTCTAATCGTGATAGTCGTTTTACTTCAAGGTTCTGGAAGAGTTTTCAAAAAGAAACGGGGACGCAAATAAAGCTAAGTACAACATATCATCCTCAAACTGATGGTCAGAGTGAACGAACGATTCAAACTTTGGAAGATATGTTGCGGGCTTGTATTGTTGATTTTGGGGGATCGTGGGATAAGCACTTGCCTTTGATTGAATTTGCTTATAATAACAGTTATCACGTCAGCATACAAGCGGCACCGTTCGAAGTTTTGTATGGTAGAAAATGTCGAACTCCTTTATGTTGGAATGAAGTGGGAGAGAAACAACTAGCTGGGACAGAAATAGTGCAATTAACTATCTATCGGTGTAGATTTGTTAATTTCATAATTTTAGTAGTTTCAATCGATTATGGGTTCAGTCGAAGTCGTCCGGATTCTTTGAGTTTCCGAAATTGATTTCCGGAATATCAGTTTCCCGTAATTGGTTTCCCGGAGTGGGATCCGGAAATTGGTTTATCGAAAATGGGTTCCGGATGTGGTTTTTCGGATTCGGTTTCCGGATGTGGGTTTTCCGGATTCGGTTTTCGGATGTAGGTTTCCGGAGTGGGATCCAAAAATTGGTTTACTGGAACCCCCGTGCTAAGTCGCCGAAGGGGGACATTTCTGGGTAAGGGTATGATAGGTTATCTAGAATTCTTAGCCTGTCCTTGAGTTTTATGTGGTAAATAGTTGTATGTATTTTGTGTAATTCAGATTTTGAGAAGTCAGTGGAAAAGTAAGATTCTCGCGAGTTTTCAAGAGAAAGTGATAGTTGCGTTATTTGCTTTCAGGTGAGTTTTACTTTAAAACGTTTTCAAACTAGAATACATATATACTGGATAATTATGTGGTAGGTAGTGTGATAATGTGCTTATGATTGAAATATGATATATGTTGTATTTATATAAGCATTACACTATACGATTGCACGTTGGCCGGACTTAGGGCCGATGGAGTTTGGCTGTACGGAGGGACAGCGGAGTTGGCTGTATTTTAGTGCAGCGGAGTAAACTGATTAGTTGGTTTAGCGCAACCAACTAATATGGCCATGTGAAAGAGTTGTACACAGTGCATACGAGTCATGTTTGGTATTTGTATAATTGTTGTATATCTGTGTTTTACAAAATGATTATTAAACTGACAGGGATTTCTCACTTAGACCAATTGGTCTAACCCTCATTTTGTTTTCAAAAATATGTATTCCAGGTCGTGGAGCGGGTTATAGCAAAGGAAAAGATAAACTATGATTTGCTTTTGGAAGCCGTGTATTTTTGGAAGTCTCATGAAGTGTTTTGTAGTAATAGTTTGTTAGATGTCATGTAAATTATTAGCGAAAAGTTTGTACTGAATATGTAATGTACAGTTTTAAGACTTTCAGACATTACGTGTTATAATATGTATCTTTTGTATATATATATACATATATTTGGATTGTAAATTGTATTATGCGGCACATGTTTGAGACGCGTCGTTACAAATACTTGGTGTCTCTACATTCCACTCTACTTCACGGTTCCATGCACGGAACCCTGATTATCTCTTTTATTTTCTTTTGTGAAGAACAAAAGAGTTTATATACTTTCAATATATATCACCACATAAGGGTTGGAATCTTCCTCTAACTCTTAAGCCTTCATGTTTATCCCAGTGTTAGATAAAAAATTCTTCAATTACTTACCAATAATTAAATCCTTTTCTCTTAATTAACGAAACATTAGATCCTTAAACTTAGACTTCTCCTTAATGACAACTAAATCTCTCCATGGCATCTATTACGATTGTATCTATTTTAGGGTGTTATATCACATCAATAACTTTTTGACCATTTCAATGAAAATAGTAAGGGGCCTTTGGTTGTGGGTTATGAGGGGTGGTAAGAATGAAAATAGGGTTTGGTTTAATATAATGCAATAAATCAGTACCTTGTTTTAGGTAATACCCCATTCCCTCAAAAATTGGGGGAATGAAACTCATTCCATCCCTCATCTTTTCCCCTGCCCATTTTCTTCCGAGACACCTTATGTTTAATTGCTTTTCGAACCCATCAAGAGAGAAAGAGAATAAAATGTTGATGTCTATGATTTGCCTTGCGAATCATGGGTCATTAGGAGGAGTAGAAACGAAAAAGTCTTTCACAACAAGACACGGTCCACTCGGGAAGTAGCTAATAGTGTCAAGTTCTATTCCTTTTTGTGGGTCAAAAACAGAGTTAAGATGTGGACCGAAAACGCATGGTATCAAAAAGCCGCCAGTGCGATGAACTTCGAGGTAAATCTGATCTTTCCCACCGATGTCGATGATGAAGTCGACTACGATCAATTTCTGCTACAAAACCTTTACAGTACACCAGTCTACACTTCTCAGATTCCCGAGACTTCTACACCGCTACATTCGACATCTCCTCAACAATAGACTGCTTCTGATCAACCTCTTCCACAGCAACCTATCAGATGGGAGAAGATTATCATCATCATTCCTTACCTTGAGGACTCCCTGAAGAAATTATTCGTTCACAGGTTACGCCCGATCGAGCCAACTTTTTGCCTTCGGATATCAAAGTTCGACAAAGATTACCAGAGCCAATATATAAAGGTAATGAAGAGCTGTTTACCAGTCAGCCAAGTCAGGACAAAGCACAAAATCACCGAAGTGCTTAACATCATAACCGGTCGAATTCTTAGAGTTTTGTTTCCAGTACTCACCGTCAAATGCGAAGATGGAAATGAATGGAGATTTTTCGAAGCAGACTTTAAGAACCTCAGACTGAATGACTTCCACGCTCTTCTGAAAGACCTTCGAATCCGAACTATCCGACCGATTCATGTCACCAAAGCGCTCGAGGTTGTCAGACGATTCCTGCTCTACAAGGTACTGATATCTTACATTACAGATTTTCAGATGGGAGTCGAGCACCGAACAAAGAAGATAAACCTGTTGAAACTGAATCAGAATGCACCCGAGTTGAAGATGTACCCCGAACACTCACTACTCATTGAACCAGAATTTGGAATTGTGTATCTCAACGAGCAAAAAGAAAAAAAGTTTCTTCGATTCAGCCAAGTCGATAGATTTTGCGATGATACGTTGCTAAGAGTCAGAGATGCACTCAGAGATATCATCACCAAGGAAAAAGATCTTCGGAAAGAGTTTACGGCCAGCCTAAACGAATCAAACGCCCGAGAAGCCTTGGAAATAGTTGAAGACCGCATCGACTACCGCAAAGCCATTCGAAGCTTCGAGGTTCACTTCGCACTTCAGAACAGATATGTTCCAAACTGGCAAGAACTTGAACTTCAATTCAAAGGGGGAGATTGTTAGGACTAAATCTTGTTGAATAGAAGTTAAAGGTGATTTATTGTAAATTGTTATTTGGGCTTATTCATGTAATGGGCCATGGGCCTGAATAGTTTAGGCCTTCGTATAAATATGTTTATTAGCCTTAGAAAATAGGTTAATCGTCCTAATCAATCGTTTAATCATTCATATCGTTTGTAAAGAAATTCTCTGAAAGTTATATGGATGACAAGTTGAAATCATACTGATTTGTTCTCTATTCTATTGATTTCATTGTGTATGCACTAATCTGGAACTCACAGAAAATTATAGCATTTCATTACTAATTGCGAAACATTCAAAAATGATGTCTAAAACATAAATAGATACATAAAAAATTATACTCATTCTTTCACAAAATATACCACAAAAAGAACGTCACTCCTTTCACAAAATATTCAAAAAAACGTCCATCTCTTTACAATTTGGTAATAGAAATAGTATATTTTTCTCCGTTTAATTGGTTCATTTTATTTGGTTGTCGGTGAGAGGATTTGTATATTTTGTGTTCACAAAAACTTTCAGATCTATTTATTCAAAATTAAGTTTATGATTTGTTTCTTCAAAAAAAGTTTGGGATTTATTTGTTAAAGAAAGTTCAAGATTATATTTGGTAGAAAATTTTCAAAAAAATTATAAATTTATTTATTAAAAAAATTCAGGAACTTAATCATTTAAAATCAGATAGTTTATTTGTGATCCCAAAACAAGTAATCAATTCATGTATAACAATCAGATGGCCACCAATATATATCAAATGAAGATCAATCACAAAGTACAAAGATGAATGTAGAGAGAATACTATGTGTATGTACTTGTGTGAATATGGAATTGGATGACCTCATTTAGAAATCTAGGCTAAGTACACATTATATAGTATGTAACTTAACAATTACAATAAAGGTCCCTCTACATAGTACAACTTAGAATATTAGGCACTAACATTCTCCCCCTTTGTACAATGTAGAGGCAAAGAGTTTAAGCGTCCACCGGTGGCACATACTTCTTCTGAATCCCGAAGATGATCTCAAACCTCCTTAGTGCATTCCCGTACTCCTTTCGGTATGTTATAACATCCAGTACTTGCTTGATCAGCTCTTTCTCCGTATCTTTCAGCTTTACCTCCTCGCTTGCATCCAGACGCAATCTACTTTCAAGGTGAACCTCAATAATCTTGAAAGTTCCGTCACTGAACTTGTTGACTTCAAGAACTCTCATAAATCTCTTCTTTGAGTCTCTATCGAAGTAAACAACTCCAAGATCCGGTTTCTTCAATACAGTGTAGGCTGGGACACCTTGAATATCTGACAGACGTTGTTTCAGTGCTCTTAGGTTTACTCGGGCTTGGTGTGTTTCCAAAGCCATCTGAAAATATGTCAGATAAGATAACTTCAGAATGTTACGCATAAATCTCTTGACACTTTGATACGCGGCTGACCACTTAACATCCCTATCTGGAAGGCAGGCTAGGGAATTGTAGAGGCTTAGGAGGTCGTCTAGCTTTAAGCTTTTGAAATCTGCCTCGGAGAAGACACATTCAGTACCATTGGATCTTCTAACCGTAAACACTGGGTACCAGACTTTGAAGAGCTTGTTGGACTCGACCTTCAGCACTTTCACAATCACACTCTCTGATCTTACGGCATCTGTTTCTAGGTTTTTGTTGCCCATTACGTGTAAGAACTCGATCTTTTGTAGTGAAGGCCAATCATCAATTCCGTATACCTTCTCTAGGTCGATCCTTTGGACATCTTTAACGAACAGGTCTCTCCTTATACTTTCTTGGAAGGGAATCAGAATCCGAACTCGTTCACCTGTAGCCACATACCTTGGCTCAGCGTCTATCACTTCCTGATAGATTTCCAATTCAGCTACGAGTACAGGATCACTGATTCTGCCATCGGCTTGCACTTGAACTACTGGAGCAGCTTCTTGTACCACTGGAATTACTGGAGGCGCGGAAGTACTTGCACTTTTATCAATCAGCATTTGTGGTTGAGCAGTATCATCTGGAGTTTCGTTGTCGGAATCGGAAGCAGCCATAATAACTCCGGTGATGTCAAAAATATCTTCTATTTCCTCTATGATCTGGACCATTGTTTTCTCAGGTTCTTCCTCAGAATAAATGTCAATATAGTCGACAATCAAAGCATCCGCCATCCGTTCATCATCTGTTCTATTGTCAACAACCGAAGGCTTTTCAACCCCAGTTATGACATCAGCTAGAACTTCGGTGTCATCCACTTGGACCATGTCAGTGTCCGTTCCACCTGCCCCTGTCTCCCTTTCACTAGTTGGTTGGCCTGATCCCCCAACATTTTCAGTAGTCGTAGCACTGGATTCACCAACCCTTGCTCTCTTCTCCCCCTCATGAGAATCAGGATCATCCTGATCATCATGTCTTCGTTTCTGTGGAGCTTGAGCCTGAATCCCATACTTCTCTTCGACAGCCTTAAGCCTTGTAGTGATGGAGGTGAATCATGACATCATGGCTTCCATCATATCTTTCATTGAGTTGGTTAGACGCTCGAATTCGTTGCTTGAAGGTGGTTGGTTTGAGGTTTGGGCTTGAGGTTGGGTATGTTGACGGAGTAAACCAATTAGGTCAACTTCTTCAGCTGTACTAGTGTCACTTTTGGCTAGGAGTCGGGCTAACAGCTCTGATTTGAGCTGGTCTTCTGGGATTTGGTGTAACGGAACTGGTGGTGGTGTTTGTGGGTCAGATTGTGTGCTGGATGGTTGATCCTAAGGGGTTGAAGACGATTCAGCAATTGCTTTGCCCTTGATGGCTCTTCTCACTTCGCTTGCTAACCGCTTAACTGTACCTTGCATGGCCCGTCGGTGTTGCAAATAGGCAGTTTCAATTGCGCCTAAAGCAGACGCCAGTAATGGGAGCGTGATATAATATGGACGCGGTCCAAGCATTTGTAAAACCTGTTCAGGAGGAAAATTGGGAAACATGTATCTAACATCCGGACCACCTAGGTTACCGGTTATAGTAGCGGTTGTAGCAACCGTACTGCATGTGTTCATGGCTGGCATAGTGTTGACCATGACAGGACTTCCACCCGGTCCTCGTGGGGCACCAACGAATGGCGGCCGCACTCGGGGTGTTCCGGTTGGAGCACGAAAGCTCACAACTTGTTGGGATTCTGATGTGTGTGGCCTAAGAAAAGAAGTATGTCCAAATGGCTCTAGACTCAACGTGCATGGAATAAAAGGCGGTGGCCGGGGCAGAAGCCTATCTGTTTCAATATCAGCAGACACCAAGTGTGTCACCGATAGCAGTTGTGCTTTATCCCCTGTGGAAGATGAAACACCGGCAAATTGAGATGCCGACGAGTGGCTTAGAGGGGTTGTGCTTTGCATGGCTGGGTCCACCACGACTTGTTCAATACACAACGACGACGTACGCTCGTTGGTAGAAGATGTGGCTACCCGGCTTCGATCGGTTTGGGGAGAGTCAGTAGTTAAAACTTTATCTGACCCTATCTCTTTCACTCCCATTTCTTTTATCGCCACTTCACAGCTCACATGTATATTTTCTACTAAAGCTCCCTCATTCCACCTTATGTCACCAAAATCTCCGGAGGGTCCGACGTTTCAGGTGGAATCAGCATCGGAACCCTCAATATGTTGACTCCGACCAATGTGTCTTGGGATTAGATCCGCTTCAGGGTCATGGTCGGGATCGGAGTCAGAATCATCATCAGCTCGAGGTTGGTCAGATACTTCATCGTCGGATGATGAAGCATCGGGGTTAAAGTCATAATCATCCTTAGATTCCATAGGTATGTCATCGAGGATAGGAATACGAATAGCTCCGGTAGAAGATGCCTGACCAGCAGTCCTCGCCACCCCACCCACTCTCTTTCTTAATGTTCTTCTCACCACTTCCCGTTCAGGAACCCCAAGTTCCTAAACGTGCTCAACATGTAAACCCTCACCGCCTAATGGGATAGCACCATAGGGCCACTAGTGCATTAGCTAATCTATTGTAACACCCTAAAAATCAGGGTAAATTTAAACTTGAAATAAAAGGGTTTACGCATCTAATATCCATAACATAAACGTTCTCAACTAGTGAATAATAATGACAAGAGTTAATTTACATCAACTTGTCGTCACCATAAACTTTTCACTCATCCCATTACTTCCCTGAGCTCATACCTGGTAAGAAAATATAATTTGAAACGATTAGGCTAACGCCTAGTGAGAACATTCAGTTTCAAAATAATACTTTTAAATCAATGTAAACAAGGTTTATCAAACTTGACTTACACTCGTTCTTACCGTACTCGTACTCGTCTCATAATAACAGGATCATACCCAATCCCATGAGTATAACTATCATTCAAAAAGTCATAACACCATATTCAATAGCCTACTACGAATCATCACGGATTCTAGTTTATCGATCAAGCTTAAAGACTTGCATTCAATCTCCATACCTTCTCCTTAGAATGGAAGCAGAAATAGCACTTATATATTGCCTATTTCTAATCCGTCGAAAACACAGGAAAACAATACTTACACTTCGTCTAATTCATGATTTCACAACTCAAATCCGAATAGCAACTATACTTTGCCTATTCACTACAATCAATACGAATAGCAATTCTACTTTGCCTATTTCCTCATTTCTACATGAATAGCAATTCTATTTTGCCTATCCATTCATTCAACGTGAATAGCAATTCTACTTTGCCTATTCAATCATTCAACATGAATAGCAATTCTACTTTGCCTATTCAATCATTCAACATGAATAGCAATTCTACTTTTCCTATTCAATCATTCAACATGAATAGCATTTCTACTTTGCCTATTCAATCATATCAAAGATACGCGGGAATAACATTTGTCTATTCCTCCTTTTTCAAGGATACACGAGAATAACATTTGGTCTATTCCTCCCTTTCAAGGATACACGGAAATAACAATTATACTTTGCCTATCCCTCCTTTTTACATGAATAGCAATTCTACTTTGCCTATTCAATAATATGAATAGCAATTCTACTTTGCCTATTCATTTCATTCCAATATAAATAGGAATAGCAATTATATTTTGCCTATCCAACGTTATCAATTAAAACTAGTGTCTACGGATCCATTCCACTTATCTGTATTCGTACAGAATAATCCTTAATATGAATTTCTCATATTATTTAGTAAAAGCAAACCTCCTTTATAGATCTCTTATATCTTTCAGTATGAGCAAATCACATTTAATATGTCAATTTCTCATAATATAAGTCTAACCATCAATATCATCACTTACGGGTCCTTAATATAATTTTATATACACAATTGCCCATTAACACAAATAGTTAAAGCTCGCATAATCATCCATCCAAACAGTTCATTATAAAAATGTACCTTACCATAATTTAAAAACGTTATAAAAAGGGTAAGGTAAGAATGAACTCACCTGATAGTAATCGCGTCACTCTTACTTTACTTTCTTAAAAACGTATGAATTTCCGTCACCAACTTCACAGAGATCTGAAATAACCAAATACATATTGTACTGGTATTAAACTACTGTACATAATCCTTAAAGACTAAGAATCCTAAATATCCAAATTTCTCGACTCTTATCGCAGCCCACTAGCTGCGACGACCCTTGTCGCAACCTTCTACTTGCGACACAGTATTTTATCGCAACCACTGTTGCGATATCCCATCTTATCGCAACCAACTGTTGCGATAGACAACATGTCGCAACCATCTGTTGCGATACATCCTACTTGTCGCAACCCAAGGTTGCGACATTCATAACTATCGCAAAACCTCATAACTATCGCAACTAACTGCTGCGATATTCATAACTGTCTCAACTAACTAAAACGTATTTAGGCCAAAACTAACACTTTTAAGCCATAATAAATTCCACAAACTTGCAGATATGTTTTATACCACTAATAAACCATTATCATCAACCCAGATTTCTCATAATCATCAAAATATCAAAAACCCATTTCTAAACCCATATAAAAATTTATCTACAAAGATGAAGATTTCAAGTAAGATGATTACCTTTGTTCCACAGATTGTTCTTAACTTCTTTCCAGCTGAAGAAATATGTTTCTTCTTCTTCTTCTTTCTTTTTCCTTTTTAGCTATCTCTTTCTCTCTCACTTCTCTCTTACCGTACACCACACACCCACACACACTTAAGATGTTCAAAATGATATGAATAAGAGACACCTCACCCTATTTATGCCAATGGAGCGGTGATGGTGTTTTGTTTAATCACTTTAACCAAACAACCCCTCCAAGTATCAACACTTGACAAGTTTAATCCCTCCACTTATAAATTAAAATTAAAGTTTACCCCTTAACTTATTACTCCACAAAACAAATAACGTAACTTACTCGGGGTTAAACTCTAAAATTAATCTATCACATAATAAATCATAACTTATCAATTAATTATACTCAATTAATTAATAAACCCAAACATCATCTTTTATAAAAGTCGAGATGTTACATCTATACTGCCTAACTACCTCAGACTGCTGGTCGGCATAGGCAAGTACAGGCTCTGGAATCACGGCGATGTGGACGAAGTCAGCATGTGTCGGCATGTTTAGATAATGCATGTATTATGTCGGACCTCGTACCGCATATGGGCGTCTAGGGATTTCCTGGTTGCCCTCCATGATTTGGTGGATAAGGATCTGGAAGAACCGTTGATATGGCACGAAGTTTTGGTTCTTTTTCGGTCGTCCTTTGTCTTCGACTAGCTCTTGTAGCTCGTTCCAGAGTAGTATAGCATAGTCTATGTTGCGGTTGAAGGCGAATGCATGGAACATCCGAAGGGTTGGAAGGTTGCATTTGTCAAGCCCGGTATGCTTTGACGTCATGCACCTGTTAAATATGGAGCATAGGGTGTACCATACGGGTGGTAGGTGCTTTCGTAAAAATTTGGAGGAGCCGACTAGTACAGGGTTATTTGGATCTTGGTAGCCTAAGCTTTGGATATCTGCGTATAGTTGGGCTTCGGGTACCATGTCTTCAAAGTTTGGGTTAAAGGGTAGGTCTAAGGCTAGACGGAGTCGTTTGAGGGTAATCCGAGCATCGAAATGATCGACGTCGGGCGGTAAAATGTGGACCTTGTCGGTGTGTAGGAGGATGGTATCGTAGTGTGTGCCAAAACTGTTGTAAGTAAATGAGGGGCACAATGACTACCTTCGTGAGCACTGTTCGTAGAGGATGGCCGCGGATGATCTCGATGATGATCTGGTGGTCGAACACCACGTCGAGGTCTAGATGATGATTGTTGTCGTGAAGGGCAAGATAGAGACTTCTCGGTAGAAGCTCCGCATCTAGATCACGGGCGTTCACCGACGGATGCGACGACCGGTGTGATGGCATGATAGTCTTCTCGTCATATGAATGGCCGTCATTATAAGCCATCTGAACAGTGTCAAAGTTTAGAACAGCGCCAAAAACTGGTTTTCTTCAAAAAAAATTCCAAAAAATTTCTAAGTGTTGGAACTATCGCAACAGACTAAAAAATATTGTCGCAACTAAAGACCTTGTCGCAATGAAGGACTTGCGAGGAAACGTTATCGCAACACACTAGTTGCGACAAGATGTTATCGCAACTAATAGGTTGCGATAGTTATGAATGAATGAAGGTTGCAACAGTTTTGAATGTGACGAACATAGAGGATTGCGATAGTTATGAACTTAAGAATACCTAAGGCTGCGATAGTTTTTGAACAACGAGTAAAACCTAAGTGTTAAAGGCCCAGATTCTGATTTTTCGCACAAAAATGAAATTAAACCTACTCGATGACACTCGCACACAACACAGAAGCATGAACCCTATCTGTTCTAACCACAAACAAGCATGCATATATCGATTTCTAAGCATGAGTCTAAAATCCTAAAAACCCATTCGAATGAAAATCCCTAAAATCAACAAACAGATATGATTCGATGGATGAAATCGAGTGAAAGTTAACATGAATGTACCTCGAAGAAATCTGAATGGAATGAGTTTGACTTGAATCGCGAAAAAACACTTGTAGATTCGAACACATCTAGCAGTTTCTCGAAGAAAGTTGATAGGGTTTTGAACTTGTGTTGACTGAGATAAAAATCTCAAACACTCGTATATATATCGACTTGAGACAAAGGACACGTGGCACGATATGATTGGTCCAAAGGTTGACCGCCACAGTGTCAGGTTATCGCAAGTAAGAGGTCGCGATAACCCTCCTTGTTGTCGCAACGAACAGATTGAGATAGATGTTAAACCTTATCGCAACAGATGGTTGCGATAAGTTACTGTTCATTGTGGCTTATCGCAACAAAGGGTTGCGATAAGTTACTGTTCAAAAATGTATCGCAACAAGAGGGTTGCGATAACAGTAACACTTGGACATTTTTCAGATAAAATTTTAAAAGATTTTATTACATTGGAAGATGTCCAACTTCCAATTGATTCAGCACTCAAGGTTTTAAACACAGTTTTCACTCCCCCTTAAATGATGCATAGATTTTAAAATTGTTTTCATCATTTAAGAGTTAGTGTTTAAAACAAGTTAGAACACTTACCTTGGCTTCTCGGAAGCAACAGTCACAATGTAACTACACTTACATGATCTAGCAGTTATGCACACTCCCCCTAGATTTGTGCATATGATCTGTTCTATAACTCCCCCTAAGACCATGAACATACCTTTGTGCAGATACAGGTATCATAACAAATCATAGATAAGACATATAAAAGAAGAGAAAGAAAGGACAAGGTGAAGAAATATATGTATTACAACTAAGATATGAAAATTTAAATAACAGATATTGAGAATAGAATATGATATGATAAAAATTTGAGTGTATCAATCTAGATACGAAGTCTAGATTGAGATACAAATATTTTCATCTATTATATGATCAATATATGGAAGTTAAACTTTTATATTCAGCATGCCGAGCTTGGATACTAGAAAATTGAAACGTTTTTCATCCAAGGCTTTGGTAAAGAGATCGACAAGCTGATACTCAGTTGTAACAAAATACAATTCAACAGTTCCTTTCTCAACATGATCTTTTATGAAATGATACTTTATGTCAATGTGTTTGGTTTTGGTGTGCTGGACAGGGTTAGAAAATATGGCAATAGCACTCTTACTGTCGCAGTAAATGGGGATCTTCTCGTATTTATACCCATAGTCCATGAGTTGGGTCTTCATCCAAAGGACTTGTGAACAACAGCTCGCCGCGGCAACATATTCTGCCTCCGCAGTTGATGTTGAAACATAATTCTGCTTCTTCGACGACCAACTCACAAGCTTGTCTCCCAAAAACTGGACGTGCCTCGAGGTGCACTTTCTATCCAGCATGCTTCCTCCGTGATCCGCATCTGAATATGCAGTGAGTTCGAAACCGGTTCCCTTGGGATACCACAGTCTGAGGTACGGAGTGCCTTTCAAGTACCGAAAGATTCTTTTGACGACGCCGAGGTGTGACTCTTTGGGTTTACCCTGAAATCTAGCACAGAGACAAGTCGAAAACATTATATCTTGACGACTAGCGGTTAGGTACATCAGAGACCCGATCATTCCTCTATAATTCTTGACATCAGCATCAATACCGTCTGGATCTGAACCTATCTTAGATCCAGGAGCCATAGGCGTACCGATTGACGTACAGTTTTCCATTTTGAATTTCTTCAAGATGTCAAACACATACTTCGATTGGTTGATGAAGATACCCGTAGAGAATTGTTTTACTTGTAATTCGAGAAAGAAATTAATCTCTCCCATCATACTCATTTGAAATTGAGTCATCATAATGCCCGAAAACCAAGTACAAAGTCCAGGGTTAGTCGAACCAAAAATAATATCATCAACGTAAATCTGAACTAAAAGAATATCACCTGCCTCGCGTAGAGTAAACAGAGTTGTATCGATTTTACCTTTCAAAAAGCCAGCATTTAGTAGAAAGGTTTATAAGACTTCATACCAGGCACGGGGGGCTTGCTTGAGACCGTAGAGGGCTTTGTCAAGAATGTATACATGATTTGGATAGTCTTTATCCACAAAGCCTTCCGGTTGAGACACATACACTTCCTCCTTAAGGACACCGTTCAAGAAAGCGGTCTTCACGTCCATTTAATAGACGGTGAAGTTCTTGAATGTGGCATTAGTAAGAAACATTTGAATTGCCTCAAGACGAGCAACCGGCGCGTACGTCTCGTCATAATCTATCCCCTCTTGTTGCCTATACCCTTTCTCTACCAATCTAGCCTTGTTTCGCACAATTTCCGTCTTCGTCTTTCTTGTTCTTTAGGACCCACTTGGTACCGATAACTGTCTTACTTTTGGGTCGCGGAACTAGTCTCCACACCTTCAAAGCTTCAAACTGATTCAGCTCTTCTTGCATCGCAACCAACCAATCAGGGTCTTCTAAGGCTTGTTGAACTGTTGAGGGCTCAATTTGACTTAGGAAGAGTGCATATAAAACTTCGTTTGCGGATGCAGATCTTGTCTTCACTGGTTCAGATACATCACCAATCATCTGATCAATTGGGTGACTGCGTGTCCACTTTGTGGAGTGTGGATGGAGAGATATAGCATCTTCATTGGGGTCTACAAGGGTAGGATCCTTATCGAAGTTCAACTCGATCGTCAGTGTCGGTTCCAGTTGTGAGGCGGGTTGCTTGTCAGAATTGACAATCGGCACGGCCTCGGGAACTGATCCAGTAGATTGTTCAGGAATGTTGTTATTACCCTGATCACCGACATTCGAAGTTGTTCCAGATGAAGAAGCACCACTCGTAGATGCATGTTGTCGTGCTTGTGTAGATGCCATCGTTGTGTTCCTTGGAGAAGTTGCAGGAGTAGTTGCACCAGTATTTGATAAGGTCAACACCGGCGAAGGGCTTGACACAGTAGCTTGCACTGGTGGTGTGTTAACTTGAATCCTGTTAGTGACAGATGCAGAAGAATTCTCATTACCAAAATAGTCATCATAAAAATGTTCAAACAATACATCAAGTTCTATAGGATTAGAATTAGAACTGGAAGCTTGATCATTGTTTGAAGATCTAGTCATCATTGGACGGATTTGTCCAGATGCTAGAATTCTGGAAATCGCGGGTTCTGTACTGTTTTGCACAGAAGCCATATCTTCAAATTCGTCGAATTTGACATTTATGCTTTCCATCACAGTTCTGGATGACTTGAGGTAGACTCTGTATGCTTTAGATGTGAGCGAGTATCCGATAAAGAAGCCCTCAATACCCTTAGGACTGAATTTGTTCAGGTTGTCCTTATCGTTCAGCACAATACACCTGCATCCAAAGACACGAAAATAGTGTATTACAGGTTTTCTATTATTAACCAATTCATATGGAGTCTTGCCAAACCGTCGATGGATAATTGAACGGTTTTGTGTATAGCATGCCGTTGCAACAACTTCAGCCCACAGAAACAGAGGTAGATCAGCATAAGACAACATCGTTCTGGCCGCTTCAACGAGTGTACAGTTTCGTCTGGCTGAGGTGTTCTGGCCGCAGAATATTGATGAGTAATTCCTAATGAATTAAAGAAGTCATCAAAAGTTCTGTTTTTAAACTCTGTCCGGTTATCTGATCTGACAGTTTGAACTGTTTGTTGACGATTCACTTGAAGCTGTTTGATTAAGAAGATGATCAAGTCAGGTGTTTCATCTTTTAAGCGTAGAAACTTGACCCGTGTGTATCTCGAGTAATCATCGATGACAACTAACACGTAACGTTTGGCACTAATACTCTGAGTCTTCATCGGACCACAGAGATCCATATGAAGGATTTCTAAAGCTTTGCTTGTGCTGGGCTCGGGTTTCGGTGGATGAGGAGCACGCTTCATCTTCCCCTTCTTACAAGCAATACAGAAATTGTCTTTCTCAAACTTCAGAACTGGTAGACCTATGACTAAATCACCCAATGTCAACTTTTGAATGTAACGGAAGTTGAGATGAGATAGCCGTCTATGCCATAACCAGCTTTTCTCCAAAGACGCTTTCGACATAAGACATACGTCATTCTTAGGCTTGAGCGTTGATAGGTCAATGGTGTACAGATTGGACTTCTTAGAACCAACAAGAAGCTCATCTCCTCCGTCGGTAAGAACTGCACAACGGGTCTTCTTGAAATGGACCTCTAGGTCTTTATCACAAAATTGACCTATACTAAACAGGTTGTGTCCTAAGCCCTCGACGTAATTGACTTTTGTTATTCTCACATTATCTTTGACAATATCTCCGTAACCCATAATTGGAGAGTGTTGATCGTTTCCAAACTTAACTCTGCCACAGTCCTTTTCCACAAAATTAACAAGCAGCTCCTTTCTTCCAGTCATGTGTTTTGAGCAGCCTGAATCTAATTACCAGACATGACTGGGCTGCAAAATTGAAATTAGACGGTTTTAGGTACCCATTGCCAAATGGGTCCTTTCTGATTAGTTTGTTTGGACTTGACATTATGTTTTCTATAACCGGTTTTAAAATAATTATTTGAGTAAAACCAACGGTTATAGTCAGATTTGCAGATAAAATCATCCACACCACAAGAAGCACAACAAATTTGATCACGTGCCAAATTAATCAGTTGTCGCATTGAATAAACCTTGTAAGGAACTACAAGTTTTCATCTAGTGCCAACGTCATAATTAATAACATTTGAAACAAAATTGTCTTTCTTGGAATTTAAAACATTTAAAGTAACGTGGGATGATTTGATCTGGGCCACATCCTGTGTGGACTCCTTTATTCTCCACTCAAGGCACGTGTTGTTTCTCAAATTTCTATCTGAAACACCAGACAAATAGGAGTCGTAAGCTTTTGAATTTTGAGCTTGAAAAGAATTAACATGTTTCTTTTTTTTTGTTTTTCGTTTCTTTTTCTGTAATGATTGTTTTGATTTAGATTTAGAATAATAATCATTAGCAGAAATTTTCTCAGCTGATGTTGAAGATTCCCCTTTCAAGAAAATCTTTTCAGGTTCCTCTTCTTTTGTTAGAAAGCCAGTATGATCTGGAAGTTTGGCACTAAAGTCAAATTGAACAGCCACTTCACATACAGCTTTACCTTTGTCTTTACCAACATTCTCAATATCACAATCAAACGGACTCTTCAATGGAGAGGGAAAGATACCATAAGACGTCGGATAAGGAAAATTATTTTGTTCTTCTCGAAATGCTTTATCTTCTTCTGTAGGGATATATATCTCAGGATCAAGTTGACTTTCCAAATCCCACGATGCAAGATCATCTTGGTCATCAACTATCATATTCCTATAGATAGTATTTCCCATAAAAGCTTTGCATGAGGAAACATCTGAATCTGAAGAATGCTTTTCTTTTGTTTTCTTCAAATATTTCCACAAGTTTTGTTTTCATTTCTTTTAAACTTTCCGAAAACACTGTGATCATAACTTCCTTTTCGATCTCAAAAGCAAGCTTCTCGTCATTTCTGACTTCTTCAATAGTACTTTTGATCTTGCTTTCGAGGTCCATGAGTTTTTGTTCAAGAACCATTGGTGGAAAATACCTTTTACCTTCCAAGATAGGTTTTTCAGAATCATCCTTTTGTGTATTTTCCGTTTCCTCCGGTTCTTTAACAATATAGCTCTCAAAATAATCATTTGGTAAGGTTGTTTCGTTATTTAATGCCTTTGCATTATCAGGACCATACCAAAAAGGAAGTTGCATTTTAACAGTGGTTTTCTTTTTATTTCTTCCTCAGCCTCATAGTCTTCACCATCCATTTTAAGCCATTTAATCTGATAGTTAGAATATGCTGCAAGTTCAATCCATTCAAATTTATAAAGAGTGGGAGATTTTATTAAGGCATTGCTCAAATACCGTGGATTGTCATACCCGATACCCCACTTTGAATTGAAATATCTAAACTTACTTGGCTTATGCATGTGAATTGTTTGTTCAGTTTGACCTGCTTTGTACAGTTTATCTTCCATACCTTTGACATTTTCACACAGCTCATCATTCCTATCTTTATAAGCATGTAAAAGACTTTCAAACTCACTATTCTTGGTTTCCGAACTCATTAATTTATCTGATAGTTCAGTTATTTTATCTTGAAAATACGCATGACCAATATCGAACTCAGTCTTTTTCTTTTCTAATTCTTTAATTTGATTGTCTTGTTCTATTAGTCTTTTCTTTTGAGTGGAAATAATTTCATTTGCTATGTTCTAGTCAGTTGTTAGTTCTTCTAACTTCTTTGTTAAATATGCTTGTTGACTAAAGAATTGATTATAGAGATCGGGATGTACCTCATTTGAAGTAGACTTTGACCCTTCATCATCGGTGTTTTTGGTCATAAAGCACATCTTGGTCTGAGCCGCTGTCTCATCATCTGCTTCATCATCCGTCTGATCAAGCCAGTATTCTTCTTCGACCAACAGCGCTATCCCCGATTCTTTCTGTTCAGCAAGCATCAACTTGTTCTTGTAATAGCTGGAATCCCTCACTTTCGGCTTCCAACATTCTTTGGAGAAGTGACCAGTCTTCCCACAATTGTAGCACTTCGGTGCTTCATCCTTCTTCTCAAATACCTTCTTCTCATTTGGCCTCTTATACTCTTCTGGCCTTTTATACTCATCTCTCTTATACTCAGCCCTCTTATCATCAAACTTCTTGCCCGATTCGACATGTGCTTTGTGCTCGAAGTTCTTAGAGCCAGACGCATACCTTTGACTGTTAGAACTGGGGCTTTTCCCAAACTGTCTTTGAAAAGATCTGGTAAGGAGTATCATAGCTTGCTTCATACTTTCAACATCATCAATCACACCTGCTTCATTATGTTCCTCATCAGACTGATTACTCACATTCTTTGAGTATTTTCTGTTAGACATTAAAGCGAGTGGATCTAACTCTTCTTCCTTAACCTCTCTTTTCTCTTCTTTCTTCTCTTTCTTCTTTTTCTTAGCTCTCTTTGCATCAACATCATCTTCATCCTGCTTCAAGGTTTCGTACATCTCTTGTAGCGGCAACACATCTAACCTAGCCTTCTGTTTCATTCGATGAGCATACTTCTTCCATTCGGGTTGAAGAACACTCAGGAATTTCACATTGTGCTCGATTATAGATTTGTTTATATTGTACCTATTCAGCTCATTCAAAATAGTAGTGAATCGGTCATAAGCAGAATCAAGTGCCTCTCCTTCTTTTTGTTTAAAGTTTTCATACAGATTGATGGCGTTGGAGACTCTCATCTGGTTCTCCACTTCGGAACCTTGATACAGCTTTGTCAGTTCATCAAACATGGCCTTCCCAGAATAATTTTTGCTATCCGCCGTTCGATAAATATCGTTGGTTAAGGCTTGAATAACTAGAGACTTTGCCATTTTGTCTCCATATTGCTTATTCTTTTGTTCAGGAGTATAATGTAATGGTAGAATCTCAACCCAGTCTGGAATTGGGTCACCATCAGTAATAAGTCCTCTTCTCATTTGTTTCTCCATGGGTCCATTCTTAAGAGAATTAGAAATATATTCCCCATTCTCTTGTCGCTCAACATAATCTATGAACCCGTCTTTCCATATCTTAAACTCCTTGGGAAAAAGAACAGGTGGTTTGTCCTACGACCCAATAGTTAAGATGTCTCTCGCTGTCATAATGATTACTTGTTGATGATCGTTAAGTATTCCTTAGATTCGATTAGCAAAAAAATAGTTTCACATGGTCTTGTCTCAACCCACTGTCTGTCTCAACCCACTCTTGTCGCAATACACTTCTTGTCACAACCAAGGACTTGTCGCAATCAAAGACTTATCGCAATTAACAAGTTGCGAAAGTAAGCCAAAACCTTGTCGCAGCTAACAGGTTGCGATACAATCCAACAAAAATTATTATCTCAACTGAGGATTGCGATAAGTACTGTTCAAAATCACGTAGGTTGCGATAGTTGATACTTGTCGCAACAGATAGTTGCGATACTATACTATTCACGTCGAAAAATTGCGATTATAACGACTTGTCGCAATTGAGGGTTGCGATAGTATACTGTTCACTTCTAGTGGACTGCGATAGTTATGAATCCTCAAAGGTTGCGAAAGTTATGAATATTCAAAGGTTGCGATAGTTTTGAATATCCATATGTTGCGATAGTATTGAATATGCAGAGGATCTTGAGTCGATTCTTCACAAATGATCCAATTGCTTTGAAAATTGGTACGCATGTTCGCAACAGTATTCTGGACAACTTTAATTCTTCAAGTTTTGTCCAAAAACCACTAGAACAGTGATTTTTAAACCAAAACAGTGAGTTTTCTTTAAAAGTCCGATAAACGAATTTTGCACAAATTGAGACTATTCCTGGTGCAATTGCGGAATCAAAACACACAGGGATAATAATCAAACACTCCTAGATCAATTCTAATCCATTTGAAGCACTCAAATGGCTAAAATCGAACATAAATGAATGAAAAAATGAAGAACACTCAAAATTGCAAAAACTTCCAAAATCCTAATCTGATCTAAATGAAATACTATGCTCTGATACCAATTGTGATCCCAGAACAAGTAATCAATCCATGTATAACAATCAGATGGCCACCAATATATATCAAATGAAGATCAATCACAAAGTACAAAGATGAATGTAGAGAGAATACTATGTGTGTATACTTGTGTGAATATGGAATTGGATGACCCCATTTAGAAATCTAGGCTAAGTACACATTATATAGTATGTAACTTAACAATTACAATAAAGGTCCCTCTACATAGTACAACTTAGAATATTAGGCACTAACATTAGTTTATTGGGTTTTTTAGACTTTTCCCTAATTTGTATACAATGATGTATTTAACTGGGTTGAAAAAGTTTTAAGGGTTTTATCATTCAAAAAAATAGTTTAAGGACTTAACCATTCAAAATCAGATAGTTCGTTGGTTTTTTTAGACTTTTCCCTAGAAACAAAGGCATAAAAAGGCATGTGATAAAGTGGTATTTGAAAACAAAAAACAGTAATCTGCTTAATCTTTCATTTGTTTCATCTTATCTTTGATTGCCAGTGTAGTTTAATGTTATTTGTTTCTATTGTTGTTTCCTTAATTTGCGTTTATAGATGGTTGCTTCATCTTCTATATGTTGTTCATTTGCTTCATCTCAGATCAACTGATCTTCATGTTGTTACATCTGTTGCCGAGCATTTGTATATTGTGGTTTAATTGATAAGTTGGATCCTAGATTTGCAAGTGTGGTTTAATGTTCTTTGTTGTTTGGTTTTTCCCCAACCAACGGATTACAGTTTTAATTCAAATTGGTAATTTCTAAATCCGTCAATGACCATATTCGTCTGTAATTACCTACAGATATTTTAACGTTTTTAAATTGACAAATTCAAATCTGTCGATGATCCTCAGCGAGAAAAATTATGTCGAAAAATTTTCGTCAATAAAAATCATGTCTAGTTGTGCGTAACATACAGACGACTTCGTCCTCAGTGCAGCTTAAGGCATAAATGTGGATTTATGGAACAAACCCTTACATATTGAATGCAATCTACTTGTTATGTATTATCGCTCTGATTAAGTTACAATGATTCCTTCAATTCAGCATACGTATAAAAATTGGTTATATCAAATCGTGTAGTGGTAGAGTGTAGGGGTGGCAAAAAGTGACCCAACCCGCCAACCCAACCCGAACCCAACACAATAGTAGCAGATTAGGTTGAGATTTCCAACCCATTTAAGTTAAACGGGTCAACCCGTCTAACCCAATTAATAAATGGGTTGGGTTGGGTTGGGTTGGGTTGTGTCGAAATTTTCGACCTGATTTCAATTCATTTACCACCTGATTTCAACTCATTTACAACATGTTTTAACCCATTTACAACCTGCTTTCAACCCATTTACAATCTGTTTGTAACCCATTTATGATTTGTTTTTAATTTATTATCATTATTTAATTATAATTAATAATTAAAAAATTAATAAAAAGTCATTCCATTTCAATATTCCATCGTTCAAACTTTCAAAGTCTAAATTATCTAAACCCTAGCAGACACTTCCTTCCAGTTCCAACCAAGAGATCGACGCTAGCCCTAGAAACTTATTTGTTTGACTTTATGGTTGTGTTATTGAAACTTTGAACAATTTATTTCACTTTATGGTTGTGTTTTATTGAAACTTTGAACAATATATTTGGTTTTGTGGTTGTGACTTGTGTATTTGTCATTGAATTATGTTTTAATCCTTTTAATTTTATTTAAAGTTTTAAAGTTAAATGGGTCAACCCAGGTTCAACCCATTTATTAAACATGTTGGATTGAGAAAATCAATTTTTTTTGGAAACGGCAATTCATTAACACACTATCCAGGAGCTAGCAAAAAGAAAACAAGGAATTACAAAACCCCAAGGCAAGAAAGGGGGGAGGTTCTCCAGACAACCACATTTTTCACACTCTCCTTATGCCTAGTCACTATCCATCTAAACGTGCTATCAATAATAGTATCGAATAAGTCTCTCCTAAGTGGACTCGATTTCTCAAACACCAATTTGTTTCGGAAACACCAAATTGAGTAGCAAACCGCAAACAAAATGGCCTCCAAACATTTTTGTTTCAAGATGGGTTGATAAAACCATAAACATGTCAACCCGCTACCAACCCATTTAAGTACCAGGTTGGGTTGGGTTGAAAATCTCAACCCATTTACTTAAACCGGTTAGGTTGGGTTAAGGTTTTCAACTCAATTAATAAATGGGTTGAACCCGAACCTAACCCAACCTGACCTATTTACACCCCTAGCAGAGTGGTTGTACGATCCTGGACAAAGGCATGTCCCTTCTGACAAATTGTACGGAGTGTGCAAGTAGATAAGACAAACATTTCTTGAAGTAAAAGCTTCATGATCAGCGATCGCTGAGTAGGTCTTCCATCAGAGAAGAGCTGATGTAAGTCAGTTATCGCTGAAGTCTTCTTCTTGAAATGTCGCGCATGTGGACTTGTCTTGGTTTCACTGATGTCCACATCAGATCATTAGTAGACTTGTCACTTGTTCATCAGCTTTGTCTTAGATGTCAGCGATGAACTCTTTGTCGCGAAACTTGTCTTCGGGGATTACAAACACCATTGCTTTCATATGAAACTATCAGCGATCATCAGTGATACGTGAACATGCTTAGTATATTATTGCTGATGGTGAAACACTAATACATACAGATGCTATTTGTAATTTTCACTAAGTTAATCTAAGGGTCATCATCAAATCACTGAGAGAGTTTTGGATCAACATGAAATATATGCTATATAACGGATTCCAAGTATACACTTTTATGAAGTAAGTCTATCATATGTATATTGACTTTTTCTTGAGAAACATATGTATATATATTAACTTAGAATCTTTTGATGTTGATTTATGATTCTGATATATTAGAGTACCTTATGCTCTTTACCGGATTCCCACATAGAATATCATAAAGACCAAAATTGAAGTTGAACTTTAAAAACATTCTTAGTCATAGATCCGATCACAACATTATATTTGAAACCTTACATTTGTTTGATCTTCCTTTTTATACCAAGGGTTCAGATGATAAATTGTTTGACTATATTCGATGAATGTTGTTCATCAGATATGTTCTTCTTAAGACAAGAGGTAAGAATGCGTTTCTAAGTGTTTGGTCCAATATCTATTTGTATTGTTTACAAATGTTATGGTTAAGAATAACAATATTTAATGATTTTTTTTTGAAAAGCACCAACACCATATATTACCATTACCAATCAAAGTTTACAGCCAATGTACACAACAAAACAGTTTCCAGTCGACAGGTTTGCAAGGGGCAAACCTAATCGCAGAACCAAAGCACTTGGGGAAACCAGATACAATATTTAATGATTGCAGTACAAAATTCTTTCCCCAAGTGCTTTCAAAGTAATGTTGTATTTTCAATATATGTAGTGATATTAGTGTGTTTCTAAAGAATTTTCAATGTTTGGATGTTAGTCCTCTTTACTAAAGCCAAAAAGATATGAATCGCAAAAAATCGAGACTAGGAATCTTACATCATGAAATTGAGATTCAGTGGTGGACGAATATGATCTTGGACCTTTATAATAATAAATGATCTCAATTAATTGATATATCGTGTAAAGCAAAACCATGTAATTTGACAACGTAAAGTAGGTGTAATGTATACAATCTACATATATAAGGCTCGAAAATGCTTGTGACATCGATCTATGGAAATGTTAAAACAGAAAAAGACCAATAAAAAATCGATCCTAAAATGTCTAGTTCTTCTACATTTAGTCCCTTTAATAAAATTTTGCATTTGAGACAAGACCTACCGGTTATCAGATAACCATTTAAGTTGTGTGTATATACATATATATCTATATATATGTATATATATAGAGGGATAATAAATTGTAAACCATCATTTTCGTGTAGTAAACCCTCGATTTCATAGGTTTTTTGATGAAATTTTTTTATGGAATTGTTTATTTTGATGAAATTGTTTCATATCATTCATTTCTTGTTGAATTTTTTTTATGAAATTTGTAGTTTCATAGGTGAAAACGAAAATATATGAAACAGTTTCATAAGAATGAAAAAAACCTATGAAACTACAAATTTCATAAAAAATATTCATCAAGAAATGAATGATATGAAACAATTTCATCAAAATAAACAATTCAATAAAAAAAATTCATCAAAAAAACCTATGAAATCGACGGTTTACACGGTTTATATGAAAATGATAGTTTATAATTTATTAGGACTATATATATATGCAAAAGATTGTGTGAGAAGTTGAGGTTAATGTGATAAGCTTGCAAAGTGATATGAACCGGTGATCACTTTTAATCAAATATCCTCCCATGAATTGCGGCTTAGAGGAGAATTGATCGGGTACATATTATCTCGGTGCATCTAATCCTAATGTGTGTCCATTTCTCATCCAACGATTAATAACTATTTCTCACATTAACCTCAACTTTTACGAAAACGCTAAAACACACTTATGTGATAACATACATGAGGGGGCCTAGTGTGTAGGTGACATGGCCTTTGACCTAGATTGTGTCAAAGGTCGTTCACATGTCTGATTTCGTATCACATGTAATTGATTACAATAAAAGAGTATTTTCGTGTTTTCATAAAATTAAGGTAATCTTGTAAATCATACAAACCTTAGTCAATGCTTATATTAGTTAATAATCGATATATGTATATATATATACCATTTGATATTAATTGTTAAGCAGATGTTGACAATTAAAAGTTTTTCCTTATCGATCTCAACGAAAGAAAAGCCAAATGCATAAGGTTCATTATTCATATCATGGGCTAAAATTTTGGTAGTAAAGGGACAACACACATTGCCCTTTGTTTTACATGAAGCCATTGAAATTGCCATTGAAATTGCCCTTGCACTTTTTAATTTGTTATGTATTGTTAGCTAGTACTTTTCATTAAAACTATGTCCCATTTAATCTAGTATTATTTGATAAAAGGGTACACATGAACTTTATTTACCAAGTCTATACCTCACCCTACTACTTGTGGTAAAAAGATAAAAAAAAAAAAACGATTACTTTTGACTATATATCCTAGCTAGTTCTACAAAGTTACTGTTGAATCTAGCTAGCTACTAGGTTGATTGGTCATAGATTCTGTGATAGAAGAAGGAAGTCCTTACACTTGAACTTGAGATTTCCAAGTTCCCTACTTTTTTTCTTTTACTAAACAAAAGTGTTGTACGACTCGTAGTTTGTAATCCATTTATGATGATACAAACTTGATTATCAAATACTTAAATAATGTTTATGACATATGCATATTTTAAAGTATTATCAAATATGTAATGGAAGATAAATGGATATGGTCCCTTGCTTTGGACGGAGTCTTTACGGTCCAGTCCTTGCGGGTGGAATTAGAGAGACTGCATCTTGGAATTGGATTGTATAAAACTCGCTGGAATAATTTCGTCCCAGCAAAGATCAACATCTTCTTCTGGAGATTGTTTCTCAATCGCATCCCGGCCAAGGATAGACTAGACGAGTTAGGAGTGGACCTCGCCTTATGCTCGTTCTGCAACTGCGAGATCGAAACGATACACCATATTTTTTTCTGTTGCTTTTAGGTGACGGATTTGTGGAACAAGTTACAAAGGTGGTGGAACTACCCTTTCTCGTCGTTCACTTCTTTGGTAGTGGCGCTGGATGTGATCGATTCGTCACGGGTGTCTAAGGACGTTCGAAAGGGAGTCGAAGCTATTCTCATGATCTCTTGTTTCTCCATATGGCGACTTCGCTGTCCTACCTGTTCAACAGGGTTGTCCCTAGTCTCAGCGATTTATTTGATTCCCATAGTTACCAACTCGTTTAGATGGGTGATTCATAGGCGCAAAGGAAGTCGTATTAACTTTGTCGAGTGGAGTCTTTCCCCTTGTTCCTGTCTAGGAACGATGTAATTGCTCTTCTTGACTAGCCTCTGACTTGCTTCCGTTTTAGTGAATCGTCGTTTCAAAAAAAAATCAAATATGTAATATTTAAAAAGTATATAAAAGTAAGAAAGAAAATTCTAAAAGACTAAAAATGTTTTGTCTATTATTTCACCTTATAAACATAGAATTCAAAAACAATTAAAATTCTTATTATTTACTTTGTGTTTGTTTTCTTTTGTCACATAATTACAAGAGGGAGTATATGATTGTAACCAAAAGATTGAAAAGAAAACTAGGAAAAGAAGTAAAAATCACTTTTCCTTTACTTGGCTTTTCTTACTTTCTTACAAATTGCCTTTCCTTTCCACTTTATACTTTGGATAGCTTTCCCTACTTTTCATCTATAAAACAAAAAAATAAAGATGAATTTATTTTCTTTGCTTTTTCAAGATTATTTATTTTACAGATGAATTTAATCACATCATATGAATTCAAATTTCAAAACATATTGACATTAAAAACTAATATAAATATTAAAAACTAACACTTATTTTTTTTTCAAAATAAAAAAAACAACACTTATTCTATGCTTGTTTAATTAAAAGATAATTTCTTATAATTTAAAACTTATTTATTTGGGTTTTACTAAACAAAGGAATTATATAAATCCAAATCAGTACAATTATTTAATTATATCAATTATAAATGAGCAATAAATAGAAATCCAACATTATTATTTTGCATAAATAAGATAGAGATTATAATTAGCATTTACTCGATTTCAAATATATATCCAACCTTTTGACAATTAGCACAAAATAGCAATCGATTTCGCAATTTTTTTTATTTATAAAAAGCCTCTATTCCGTGAACCTTCAATTTTTTTTCTGAAGTAAATAATAATTATATACGGCAAATGTAACAAATAAACTCACACATCCTCCTCATATTTGATGAGGTTTAAACCTCTGACTTACTAGAAAGAAAGAGACTCACATACCACTAGGTCAAAGATATTAGTTTGAACCTTCAACTTTGCAGACGCATATTGTGGAAGAATGGGTTTTATAAAAACAATTTTGGTAATAGGTGTCCAAACCATGAAGGTTGACATAAAGGGTTTTTTATTTTGCAAAACAAGCAACACTAATTTGTGCTAGTTTGTAATATAATAGCTATTTAAAGATGTGCTAGTCTCCAAATATGATTGATTTTGTGAATATTCTAAAATTTAACGAATAAAAATCTCTTGTCCTAAATTAGCACGTCTCATTCATGTCTATCAATCACATAAATACATGTCATTGGAGAGAGAATATGAACTTCAATTAAATAATATTAAAAATATATAAAATCTGATGTGTCTTAATTTCATTGGTGGGACATGAATGGGACATGAAATTTTAGGACAAGAGATTTTTATCCAAATTTAACACTACTAAAAAAGTGCTAAGTTCGTACCAATAGATTTTTATCGTTTTTTTGTTTAATTATTTTTATGAAGTGACGATATATTCTTTCGTTTAGTTTTAACTCTAAATTTTATCTTCTTATCTTAGAATAAAATGCTTAAAAGATTGATAATATACAGTTTTAAAACTATTTTACCTTAATGAACATAAGGTTAGGGAGCTTTAATTAAGACCATAACAACAAATACTTGGTCCCATGGAGGCTCTACTTTCACTAGGAAAATCAAATCAAAGAAAAATATAACTTATGGGTTGAAATTTCTTGAGTAAACTACGATTTTTGTCCTTGTGGTTTGTAGTTTATAATGATTTTCATCCCTGGTCTTTATAAACTGCTTTTCCCGTTCCTATGGTTTTCAATTCCTTTTGTTTTTCGTCCCTGACAGGCTGACACTAACTCTGTTAAAAAAGATATGTTAACTTAGGGGCTTTTTGGTCATTTCTCCTTTTATTTAATTTTTCTATTATTTTAATTAAAATAATTTAGTCTACACGTGTATACACCCTGAACCCAAGCCATCCACTTACCCACAATTAGCTTCTTCTTCTTCACACTTACTGCATTTTGCAATTCCACCATGGATGAAGAGCTGCTCTAATAGATACCGCCAGTTCACAACAGTGTAATTTCATATTTAAGGTTAAATTGGATCATTTTGCCCCTGTATGGGGTTAGCATTTAACGACACATAAATGGATTAAAGTCAATAAGGACTAACATTGAAATGGAATGGATACCACAATGACTATAATTGTAATTAGTTTAAAATAAGGACTACTCTTGATAGTAGGTAGTAACCACAAGGACCAAAAGTGTAATTTACTCATATAAAAATGATAAAAATACCATATTACCCTTAATTTAACATATTATTTTAACTCTATTAGGATGAAGGACGAAAAGCGAAATGAAATACAAAACACAGGGATGAAAAAGCAGTTTTTAAACCACAAGAACGAAAATCGTTATATACACCAAACCACAGGGACGAAAATAGTAGTTTACTCAAATTTCTTTTATGTGTATATATTGATTATGGGAAAATGGGATTTTAATAAATATAGACATGGAAAGGTAGGTTGCAACTGTAGTGAAGCAGTGAATGTTAGGAAGTGTACAAAACTGGTCAAGAATGTCAAATTATTTAAGAATGATTACACTATCATTCTTCATTTTAATCTTCCATGTGTCATCATCTGGATACATGTTTTAGATCACTGTAGCCGTCAGATCTGTTTGTGGGACCTACTCACTGATTTCTCAAAGCCAAGAAAATTGACTAGTAACTGTTAGGGTTTTTGACACCTTGTTTTCATCCCCAAACACCTTTTAACTTTGGGTTTTGTTTTTTCCACACTCACCCCATCATCTCCATCTCCATCCAACTCATTTTTTTTTTTCTTTTAAATATTATTTATACAAACACATTCTAATTATAACAAATATAAAGAACTTCTTTTTTTAAATGTGTCTGAATCTCCGTACTTATTCAGATTGGATTTCTTGAATAGACTTAATTCAGTTGAAGATGGAAGGTTTTTTGTGCTTTGAGACGGTTACGCTTACCATGTTGTAGTCTATATGGGTGATTCGGACTGGTATTCTCTTTGGCAACCCGAAACCAAGGAAGGCGGTAATTTTTGAGAATACTATAATCCGTGCTTATTTTTGAGTTAATCATAGAAGTAACAATTTGTCTATTAATTGGATTGGTTGGCTTACAAATCCTTCTTTTGCCCTTATCTCTATGTAACTGTTATTTTTTTTATAGTTTCTTGCTAGTTTTATAAAATGTCGCCGTTCAAAAAGAAAATGTGTCAATTGAACCTTGTTCTTAGTACTACCTTCTTATGTATACATAATATTGAACTCCTTTTTAATTTTCTTGATTTGATCAAAATATGGCTTAAGTATGACTCATCTAGACAAGGGTTTTATTATTTAAACATTTCTTAGTATTGGAATTATAAAAAGGAAGGTGAATTTGACTTGTGAATAGAATTTGTAAGCAGAATATATTATACTAGTAACATGTAGGAGGAAGTTTACTTTAGAACAATGCATCAAAAAGAAGGTAGGGTGGACCCCACTCCTGTAAATTTGATGTTCTCAGCTTTTATGTGATAAATATGACTTTTCATGCAAATTGAAAAATTAAAGTAGGAGTCATGTTGTTTTTTTCTAAAAGATAATATAAATGGTTTTTTTATTATAAGGAAATTTCTGTCGATGATTACTTACGAATCACTCTATTAAGATCAATGGTTCGGTAGAATCCGATATTTTTCGAGAAAGTTACCCATAGAACACCTAGACAATCCTTGGATAATACGCCACTGATTTGCATTACCCACAAAAAATTTACTCACCAACTTTTTTTGTGACGAACCACCGTTTAGCAACAGATTTCTCAGGGAAAAGTTTGTAGGCAAAAGTTATTCGTGTAGTAGTGAAGTATTGATAATGGATTTGGATACACCTTTTGGTATTATGTTTAAAAATATATTTAAACCATTCATTTCTGATCTTTGTCTTTTCTATCATATTTTGGAAATATTATAAAGTTAAAACTATCAATTATATTTCATAACAATTGCACGTTTTAAGAACAACAATCATCAAAACGATATTTGAGACTCTTCGACCCTCTGTCTAGAACAATCCAAAACCTACTGGATAAAGGCAATATCGGGGAAAGTCAATCTTTTATTTTGGCGTGCTCGGTTAGGTAAACTCCCTACTCATGGCAATTTGTCTAGCAGGGAGTTGGAGTCTCTTCGACCCTCTGTCCAGTTTGCAACATTACCAACGAGACAGTGACACACTTATGTTTAATTGCTCTTCGGCAAAAGAGATGTGGGCTTTGTTGCACCAATGGTGGCCCGAGATCCCTACACATGCTATTTTCTTCGAGGAGGTATTGGAGTTGTTTTCGAACCCTTCGACAAAGAAACTGAATAAAATGTTGTTGTCTATCATTTGTCTTACGGCCTCATGGGTCATTTGGAGGAGTAGAAACGAAAAAGTCTTTCACAGCAAGACGTAGTCCACTCGGGAAGTAGCTAATAATGTCCACTTCTATTCATTTTGTGGGTCAAAAACAGAGTTAAGATGGGGAGGGGAATTAGTGGAAAACGTGGTGTTGTAACCCTCTTTTATGCTTCTTGGATGCTTTGTAATTAACCTAGCGTCTTGCTAGTTTCTGTTTTATTAAATCACTTCTTGTTGTTCCAAAAACAATCAAAACGCTATTTGAATATTCATGTTATGTATAGTAAAACGAACGCTTCGAAATATATTGACATTTAAAATACGAGGTCTAAATAATGTCTTGAAGCAACAAATGAGTACTTCTTAAACAAATGTCATTTTGAACGGTTTTTTCTTCTTTTTCATCCCAATATTTCTAATTTTCACAAAATATTTTGTTGAAGTTACGTTTAGTTTTTTGTGAAATTAGCACACACAAAGAATGTGTGTACTTCTTTTTATTAAAATATATTTTTAGATGTTTATTAAATAATTACATAATTCTAGAATACGTATAAAATCAAATGTCATGATATTCAGTTTAAAAAGAACATTATTGTCAAAAATAGGAAAAAAAATATCGTTTACCTGTATTAATGCAATTATATATTGATATATATATATATATATATGCAGTGTTTGCAAAAAATATAGTATTTAAATAATAAATTGAAATACAGAAAAAGTTAGATCACGACGGCTTCCCGTCTTAAATGGGGGAAATTGACCAAAATAGCCAAATTCAAAACTGATATTGACAAAATAGCCAAAGTCTCTTCCACTTTACCCATATAGCCATGGGTCCGCACTCCGGTCCGGTGCGGACCGCACTCCACACTTCCCTTCGATTCTTCACGGTGGCTACCACTCGGATGAAGGCAAAAAATTAGGGTTGCTCCGCACTCGCAAGTGCGGATGCGGAGCGTGGGTCGGTGCTACGACTCAGTTTTGGCTGATTTTTTTTCCGTTTTGCGGTGGAGTGCGGTCCGCACTGGACTTGAGTGCGGACCCATGGCTATTTGGGTAAAGTGGGAGAGACTTTGGCTATTTTGTCAATACCGGTTTTGGATTTGGCTATTTTGGTCAATTTCCACTTAAATGACCATTATGGAGGTTAACAGTCAGGAGACAGATCTTATCGTTATGATGTGCCTTTTAAAGCACTAATGTTTATTAATTGAAATTTCTTTTAAGTCTATTTAATTTAGGATGGTTTATTTTCCTCTTAATAGTTTCATTAAGAGGCAACATTCGAATCGTTCAGAGGTGAATCTTGTTTGACAAAGATAAGACTGCTTTTTAGGTGCCGTTTGGTTCACAGAAACTGGTGGAATCTGATGGAATTGGAATGTCAGATTCCTTTGACCCGATTCCATTCCAGTGTTTGGTTCAATCTTTTGTACAAAAGGAATTCAAAAAATTCCAATGAATTCCATGAAATTGGCATTTTTCATTCCATCACATAAACAAGGTATTTTGAAGGAATGGAATTGAACATTTTCATAATGCCAAAATTACCCCTTGCCCTAGTTTTATAATTTTTAGCCGACAAACACCTCTCTCTCGTTTTCTTCTCCATCGCAAAGTCCTTCTCCATCGCAAAGACAATCTGGTAAGCTTACGTTTCTGAATCGACTTCTGCTTACGTTTTTTGGTTTCGATTGGAATTTTATCTTCTCTACCTGTTGCTTTCGATTTGTACAAACCAGGTTTCGATTTCTGGTTGATACCGATTTTATCTTCTCTATCTTCTATACCTGTACAAACCTGTTTCGTTTTCTGGTTTCGATTGTACATCTGGTTTCGATTTGTACAAACCAGAAAGATGAACCATAAGACGTTTATTTCTCTGATTTGTGCTTTTGATTTCTGATTTGTGCTTTCGATTTTAGCATTGTACATCTGATTTCGATTTGTGCTTATGTCTGATGAGGATAGATGAACAAACCAGAAAGATGAACCAGAAAGTGTATATTTATGATGTGTGCTTTTGATTTCTGATTTGTGCTTAAAGTGTATATTTCTGATTTGTGCTTATGTCTGATGTGTATATGTGTATAAAAATGTATATTTAACCTGAAAGATTTGTGCTTATGTTTGATGTGTATATGCTTATGTCGATTTGTGCTTATGTCTTAAAAAAATTAAAATTAACAAAAGGGTATTTTGGTCATTTACCCAAATTTCATTCCAATTCCAAATCTACATTATGTGAACCAAAAAGACAGATTTCAATTTCTTTAACAGATTTCATTCCAATTCTGTCAACCAAACAGCTGGTCAAACCTGACAATATTTCATTCCAATTCCTTCAAAGTCAAATTCCTTTGACAGATTCCATTCCATCCAAAAACATTATGTGAACCAAACGCCCCCTTAGTGTTCTAAAACTCTCTGAATGATTTAGTATCTTGGGTCTCCCTTAACCATTCAGCACCCTAATTTTATTCTAAACAATTACCAAACAACGATATTTCATTTTGCACTATATCATAAAAGCCTATTAATCATTCTGACCACTTAATCATTCTGCACCAAACCATTCAGCAACTGCCAAACAGCCCCTGAATGATGTTTTACGAAGATCATATATTTATAAACTAGTTGGATCAAATGTATAAAATACCGTATTAATAATAATTTGTAAGAAAATTGTTAACAAGTCATATAAATTGAAACACATGTTATCTTCATAAACAAAAAACTAAAAGAAGTATTAAATGTAATCAAAATTTATGCTATTCTTTGAACATGTTGAGTTGAATATCTTGACGTAGAAAGTATGTTTGATCAAATAAAGCAATATTAGGCGACAGAAAGTACTACTAAAAGAACTTATAATTTTATTTAAAGAAAAAGTTAAACCTGTTGGGAATTAATTTCCAATTTACTTTTAGGATAATATATATTTGGTTTTGGTTTTGGTTTAGGGTTTAGTGAAAAATATGTATTCGGTTCACAATATAAAAAAACTTACTTGTAATTTTTGTTTTACAAACATGTAAAAAAAATTCATATTGGGTACCGAATACATGTGAAACAAACACATTGTGAAACAGATATATTGTGAAACAAATACATGTTAATAACTATATTACATTCTAGATACAGACGGAAAAAATCACATGATGCACCGGTTCTCTAATATCTCACGAATTAGAGAGTTCTCAAAAGAAGGTCCCATATATATTACACTACAAGAAAACTGGGCATTAGTGACGGAACTTAGCGAGGGAAAAAAACCCCTCACTAATTAGCGAGGGATTAGTGAGGGATTGACCACAAACTGTAACACCCCGAATCCTTGGCTAATTAATAAGGTGTCTATACGCGAATTTCATGCATACAACTATTCTATTCAATCAAATGTAATCCACGAACTTGAGAATCGATTTCGGACGTCAAAAGAGAGTTTGGGCAGCGGCTGGCAGGTCACCAGCGACTATGCCATTGGCATAGTCGCGAGTGTCGATGTCGCGATGGAGGGACAAATTGAGAAATCGACCATAAAGGTGGCTGGAGGTCGCGACTATGCCCTGGCGACAATGCCAAGGGCATAGTCGCCCTGTCAATGTCGCGCCAGGGTGTTGGATTGCTGTACCAGCTCGGGTTTTAAAGGGGTTCAGCTAGCTTCTTTCTCATTTATCATCAAGATCGTTTCCTCTCTCTCTCTAGGTGATTTTCCTCTCCCAAAACCCTTTCCTTCTTCACTCCAAAGCTAGGGTTGATTTGGTGTTTTCATCTTGCAACCAAGCTACCATTAAGAGCATTGTTAAAGATTTCTAGCAAAATACTTGTGTTCCTTATCACCTCCATTTTCTAGGGTTTCTCTAATCCCCTCCCATCTTCTTCAAGAAAGGAAGTTTGAAGTTCATCTTGGTAACCTAGAAGTGTTTGATTGGTGGATTCACTTGATGAATAAGGTAATCTTCTCTTCTCTTCATTTTGGAAATTAGGGTTTCGATGTATTAGTGAATTTGGACGTAATACGTTGGGGGAAATGATTCTAAGTGTTTGGGGTAAATATTGATGGTTGGAAACTTATGAATCTAGGTTTTTGGAAGATTTGGCCTAAGGATTCGGATTTCTTCAAAGGAACATACGTTGGGAAAAATCTAGATTTAGCTTAAATCTAGCAAATGTGAGTTCAAGTTACTTTGCGAAAACTTTGTACATACCAAAATGTTATATTTCCAAGTAATTATGTGTTTTACCTGAAAATATTCGATGTTAAGTTATTTGGTGGATTTTACCTTTTGAGGTAAACATTGTGGTAAACATTGTAAACCACTACTTTTGGATAATTTGGAAAATGTAATAGATAAATCCTATATGAAAATGGGTTATTGATTTATGTGAAAAATGGAGTCTAATTGTTATGAAAATGCATTTTGCGGATATTTGGAAATATGCATATAGTACTTCATGTGATGTTTTGAAAATGTAAAGGTTGAGTCCTTTGTGGAAAGGAGGGTTATCCCGATCCAAGGTTTTATTTCGGGTTTTCATAGAATTGAGGTATTTACCGGCAAACGGTGTGTGTTGTTATATTTGATGTCATTTTGTGACTTTTCATAATCTATCTTTTGAGTTAGTTAAGCTTGTGGCTCGGTATTGACTTTTATCAAGTCTTGGGTACATTTGTCCAGTTTTGATAGCTCAAAGTTGAGTTTTGATCACGAATTACGTTATTGGGAATTTGCATGTTTTGAATGTATTTGTTTATTCATTTGTGGTCGTGTAATGTTTAGACCTTGTTAGCTATGGATCCATAGGCTGTTGAGTTTTCCAAGTCTCGCGGGCAAGAGATGTAATACCCCGGGTAAGTTCGTTAGTTAAAATCCTAGTTCCGTTAAATTATTTAACTCTATAATTGATGTTTTGGGTAAGTTTAGGTGAAATTATAAGTTTAGGGGTGTTTAAGTCATTAGTGAATAGTTCAAGGTCCACTTGGTATTTATGGGTTGATATTATCACCTTAGACATTCAGATATTATCATAACTTAGCAGAAAACATTCAGTGTGTGTGTGTGTTTTCAGAGCAAAAGAAGAAGAAAGAAAGGTTTGGTGGCTAGGGATTCAAATTGGTATACTTGGAAGAGTTTTGAGGTATGTTTCCTTTACAATTTATGTTTGAAATTGCTAGTAGATAGTTTCTATCTGTGTAGAATCAGTGATTTCATATCTGGGGTTAATTCAGTCGGTTTCTGGGTAAAAATGACCAAATCGACAAAGGTTTCCGGACACATGATGGATGTGTCCGGGTAGTTTTGTTGATAGTGTCCGGTAGTTTCTTCATGCAGGTGTCCGGACGAATCTTGCATCCGGTAAGTTCCTCTTTTCATTAAGTTTCCGGACGAATTTAGATACCGGATGGAGTCCGGATTACTGTGGTTTCTGGATGACGTTCGGATTGGACATGCTGTCCAGAAAGTTGGGGTTGTCCGGATTGGTTGTGTTGTCCGGAAAGTCCTGTTGTCCGGATACTTTTGTGGTTTCCGGAAACTTTAGATGTTTTGGTTATTTTTGAGATTTTGATGCTTTTAAGTGTCCAGTAATACTGTGTTTTTGTTGGACTTTGGATAGAGTATAAATAAAGACTGAAAATACTATGGACTTGACTTAAGTTCGGGTTTGGGGAAGATATTTGAGGAATTTAGTTATTCTAAGTTCTTAGACTATTAAGTAAGCCTTATGTGTTCATTTGGTAAAGAGGAGTATGTATTTGATTTGTACAGATTCTGTGAATTTGAAGTGAAAGCAGAGTCGTTTTGAGAAAAGCTTGGAGAACGTTTTGATAGACTAACAGGTGAGTTTTACTTCAAAATGTTTTCAAACTGGAATACATATATATGTGTATTGAATATGTGATTATGTGCTTATGTTTGAAATATAATATGTGGAGATGTATATTATATTTACATGAGTATTACACTATACGAGAGGGTGTTGGCCGGGCTTAGGACTGGTGGTGTTGGCTGTAATATTCGTACAGCGGTGTTGGCTGTAATTGTCGTACAGCGGAGGTAATTTATTAGTTGGCTTGCAACCAACTAATATGGCCATGGGAATGAGACAGGAAAAGTACACGATGCGTGAGTTATGATTGGTATTTATCTTTTGGGATATATATATGGTATTTGTGCAAATGGTTTTAAAAATGACAGGGATTTTCTCACTTAGACCAATAGGTCTAACCCTCATTTTGTTTTAAAAATATGTATTCCAGGTCATGGATCGGGTAAGAACAAGTGAATAGAGAATTCGGTGGCTAGCTTTTGGGAAGACTTATATGTTGAAGACTATGATGTGTTTTGCGTTTATAACCTTGTTATTAGATATAATGTATTTAATTAGCGAAAAGTTGTAATGAAATACCTTATTTTGGATTGTAAAGACTAAGGGACCGTATTTGTTATATAATGTATCTTTGTTATGTAACGACGTTATGAAATATATGTTATTTGTTGTATGTTTGGGATCCGGGTTGTTACAGATGGTATCAGAGCCCTAGTTTAAGGGATTTAGGTATTCGTATCTGTACCTAGACTTAAACTGCATGTGAAGTAGGATGTCCCTATTATTTTAGAACCTTGGGATGATTAAGTATAAAAGGTAGAAGGAACATCATGTAAGGTAATTTCATATTACACCTGGCCAGTGTAATTGTGATCTTACAGGTACATGTTTGAACTGGAATACCTTGTTATATGGGGTATGTGCTTATGTGTATATTAACCTTGTTTGAATCAACAGAATGGCAAGTGGTACTAGACAAACGAATCGAGGGGGAAGAGGAGATCATGATAGAACAAATCCAACAGTTGGGGTAAGAGGAAGAGGGGGAGAAAGAGGTAGAGGCAGAACAGGCGGCACAGTTCAGCCGCGAGGTACTGAATTTGTAACAAGGGATGATCTAACAGCTGAAATGGGAAGGTTACAAGCAAATATTCAAGCCATGTTTAAATAGACTCGTAATACTGAAACGGAAAGACCAGATCCTAACCTGGAAGATGAGATGCCTATCACACCTACTGTCGTACCAGTAATGAAAAAGTGTGATTATAAAATGTTTCTCAGTTGCAAGCCTCCTACGTACTCAGTAGATCGGGATCCAGTGAAAGCTATGAAGTGGCTGAAGGAATTAGAAGCTATCTTCAAGACTAGTAAATGCGCTGAAGAGGATAGAGTACTTTATAGAACCGCAATATTAAAAGGCGATGCTTTATACTGGTAGGAAGCTCATATTTCTTCGGGAGGGTCTGACATATATTCTACCTTCTCTTGGGAGGAATTTGTTATAGCTTTGAGGAAACAGTTTTGTCCTCAAGCCGCAGTTAAACAATTGGAAGGGGAGTTTATGAACTTGCAGCAAGGGAATTTGTCAGTTCGGGACTACACCGCTCGTTTTCTGGAAAAGTCTCGTTTCGCGGAATACTACGTTGCCACGGAGGCAATGAAGATTGAAAGGTTTATCTTTGGGTTGAATGCAGAAGTCAGAAGTTTTGTGATTGCTAAAGGACCAGAAACCTTCTCAGCCGCAGTAGATGCCGCGGAAACCGTGGAACAGGATAAAGGGAGGAACATTAGTGATAAAGGTATGGGAAAACGAAAGTGGGAAGGACCACCGTACGATCCAAAGAAGTCCAGGTTTCAGAGATACGATAACCGTCCACCTTTCCGACCAGCGGAAAGACCTTGTCAGAAATGCAATCGTATCCACCAAGGAAACTGTCAAGTTGATACTCGGGTTTGTTATAGGTGTGGGAAGACCGGACATGTTGCTAAAGATTGTCGGGTAACGCGGTTTTGTTTCTTATGTAATTCTCCGGATCACATCCAGTCTGATTGTCCGAGGGGAAGAGTACAGCAAGGGGGTACGTCAGGAAAACCAGCGAGTGTTAGACCGGTAGTTCCAAGACTAGAACCACCAAGAACAAGGGGTCATACGTTTCAAATGACAGCAAAAGAAGCGGAGGAAACTCCGGATGTGGTTACAGGTACATTTTTAATAAACTCTACACGTGCTAAAGTGTTATTTGACTCCGGTGCAAACCGATCGTTCGTATCTCCTTCATTTGCTGCTTATATGCATTTAAAGCCTAAAGTGTTAGATCATGCTTTAATGGTAGATACTGCAAATGATAATCAAATATCGGTTAATGAGTTATTTGATAGTTGTGTGATAAATATAGAGGGGTGTGGAGTACCTATTCAACTATTTCCTATAGCTTTGATCGAGTTCGATGTGGTAGTGGGGATGGATTGGTTAGCCAAGAATCAAGCTAACATAGTTTGTGATAAGAAGTTAATAAATGTTGTCTTGCCTGAGAGGGGACCGGTAGTGATTTATGGTGATCGTAGAAATCATCAGTCTTGCCTTATATCTATGATAAAAGCCCGTAAGTGTGTTAATAAAGGTTGCCCGAGTTACTTAGCTTATGTGATAGATATTAAGCCAGAAAAGAATAAGTTGGAAGATATTCCTATTGTTAGTGAATTCCCTGAAGTTTTCCCCGAAGACTTGAATAGTCTTCCTCCCGTTAGACAAGTAGAGTTTGGTATAGATCTGATTCCTGGAGCCGCTCCGGTAGCCCGTGCACCGTATCGCCTGGTTCCTCCAGAGATGAAAGAAATGATGGCACAACTACAAGACCTATCCGATAAGGGCTTCATCAGACCCAGTTCTTCGCCGTGGGGTGCACCAGTTTTGTTTGTGAAAAAGAAGGATGGTTCGATGAGAATGTGTATCGACTACCGGGAACTGAATAAGCGCACGATCAAGAACAAGTATCCGCTTCCTAGAATTGATGACCTCTTCGACCAATTAGTTGGAGCTTGCTATTTCTCCAAGATTGATCTAAGATCCGGTTATCACTAATTGAAGGTTAAAGAAGAAGACGTTTTGAAAACTGCTTTTCGCACAAGGTATGGTCACTATGAATTTCTGGTGATGCCGTTTGGATTGACGAATGCTCCAGCTGCTTTTATGGATCTAATGAATCGGGTATGTAAGCCGTATCTCGATAAATTTGTTATTGTATTTATCGATGATATACTTATCTATTCCCGATCCAAAGAAGAGCATGCACAACATCTTCGTTTGATTCTGGAGTTACTGAAGAAAGAAAAGTTGTATGCTAAATTTTCTAAATGTGAATTCTAGCTACGAGAAGTTCAGTTTCTGGGGCATGTAGTTTCTGAGAAAGGCATTCAAGTTGATCCGATGAAAGTGGAAGCGATTGAAAAGTTGGGACCGCCGAGAACGCCAACCGAAGTACGTAGTTTTCTGGGTTTAGCCGGGTATTACCGAAAGTTTATAAAAGATTTTTCTCGTATCGCTACGCCTCTCACTAAGCTGACTCGGAAGAATCTACAGTTCGAATGGAAAGCAGAACAGGATGAAGCATTCCGAATATTGAAAGAGAAACTCTGTAGCGCACCGATACTAGCATTACCTGAAGGTTCTGATGATTTTGTTGTTTACAGTGATGCTTCCAAACTGGGATTGGGATGTGTGCTAATGCAGCATGGAAAGGTTATTGCTTATGCTTCTCGTCAGTTAAAAGATCATGAAAGACAGTATCCTACACACGACATGGAACTTGCAGCAGTTGTTTTCGCGTTGAAGATTTGGAGACATTATCTTTACGGCTCTAAATGTCAAATTTATACTGATCATAAGAGTCTCCAACATCTTTTCGATCAGAAGGAACTAAATATGAGGCAAAGAAGATGGCTAGAATTGGTGAATGATTACGACTGTGAAATTCTTTATCATCCGGGAAAGGCGAATGTGGTAGCTGATGCACTAAGTCGTCAAGAAAGAAGTGGAACAATAAAAGCTATTTCACTACGAGCTGAACTCCTACCTAACATCTTTGACGAATTGCAGAAGTGTCAAATAGAAGCTTTTCAAGAAGAACATTTAAAACCAGAACGGTTAGTGGGTGTATCAGCATTGCTTGTAAAAGATGATCGTGGGTTGTTGTGTTTCGGAAACAGAATTTGGGTGCCTCGTTTGGGTGGTTTACGTGATCGGGTACTACACGAAGCTCATCAATCCCGTTTCTCTATTCATCCAGGTACGAATAAGATGTATAAAGATTTAAAACAATTTTATTGGTGGTCGGGAATAAAAAGAAGCATTGCTCAGCATGTGGAAGGTTGTACTACTTGTAAGAAGGTAAATATTGAACATCAAAAGCCGTTTGGTCAGTTGCAACGATTAGAAATACCTATGTGGAAATGGGATCAGATTACTACTGATTTCATCACGAAGTTACCAAGGACTCCGAAGGGATTTGATGTCATTTAGGTGATTGTTGACAGATTGACAAAGTCTGCTCACTTTCTACCGATAAAAGAAACCTATTCGTTGGAAAGATTAGCTAAGTTATACATTGATGAAATAGTAACTCGACATGGAGTTCCAATCTCGATTATTTCTGATCGTGATAGTCGTTTTACTTCAAGATTCTGGAGAAGTTTTCAAAGAGAGATGGGGACACAGATAAAGTTAAGTACAGCGTATCATCCTCAAACAGACGGTCAAAGCGAACGAATGATTCAGACTTTGGAAGACATGTTGCGGGCTTGCATTGTTGATTTTGGGGGATCGTGGGATAAGAATTTACCGTTGATTGAATTTGCCTATAATAACAGTTATCATTCCAGCATACAAGCGGCACTGTTTGAAGTTCTGTATGGTAGAAAATGTCGGACTCCTCTGTGTTGGAACGAAGTGGGAGAGAAATAGTTAGCAGGGCCAGATATAGTTCAGTTAACCGCGGATAAGATTACTCAGATTCAGGAACGATTGAAAGTGGCTCAAGATAGACAGAAAAGCTACGCTGACCGACGTCGAAAGCCGTTAGAATTCCAAGTTGGAGATTTCGTAATGTTAAAAGTCTCACCTTGGAAAGGAGTCATTCGGTTTGGAAAGCAAGGTAAACTGAGCCCAAGGTACATTGGACCGTTTGCAATTACAGAAAGAATCGGATAAGTAGCCTATAGGTTAGATCTTCCGCCAGAGTTAAGCAAGATTCACAACGCGTTCCACGTTTCAAAATTTCGAAAGTGTTTGGTTACTCCAGATCAGGCAGTTTCTCTACCAGATATACAAGTTGATGAAAAGCTGAATTATGTGGAGGAACCTGAAGCCATAGTTGACCACAAAGTTAAAGTGTTGCGGAACAAAGTAATCAGATAAGTAAAAGTTCAGTGGAGACATCATAGGGGTCAGGATGCTACTTGGGAATCAGAATCAGAAATGAGAACCAAGTACCCGTACCTTTTTGCCTAACCGAATTCCGGGACGGAATTCTTTTAAGGGGGAGATGATGTAATACCCCGGGTAAGTTCGTTAGTTAAAATCCTAGTTCCGTTAAATTATTTAACTCTATAATTGATGTTTTGGGTAAGTTTAGGCGAAATTATAAGTTTAGGGGTGTTTAAGTCATTAGTGAATAGTTCAAGGTCCACTTGGTATTTAAGGGTTGATATTATCACCTTAGACATTCAGATATTATCATAACTCAGCAGAAAACATTCAGTGTGTGTGTGTGTTTTGAGAGCAAAAGAAGAAGAAAGAAAGGTTTGGTGGCTAGGGATTCAAATTGGTATACTTGGAAGAGTTTTGAGGTATGTTTCCTTTACAATTTATGTTTGAAATTGCTAGTAGATAGTTTCTATCGGTGTAGAATCGGTGATTTCATATCTGGGGTTGATTCAGTCGGTTTCTGGGTAAAAAGGACGAAATCGACAGAGGTTTCCGGACACATGATGAATGTGTCCGGGTAGTTTTGTTGATAGTGTCCGGTAGTTTCTTCATGCAGGTGTCCGGACGAATCTTGCATCCGGTAAGTTCCTCTTTTCATTAAGTTTTCGGACGAATTTAGATACCGGATGGAGTCCGGATTACTGTGGTTTCCGGATGACGTCCGGATTGGACATGCTGTCCAGAAAGTTGGGGTTGTCCGGATTGGTTGTATTGTCCGGAAAGTCCTGTTGTCCGGATACTTTTGTGGTTTCCGGAAACTTTAGCTGTTTTGATTATTTTTGAGATTTTGATGCTTTTAAGTGTCCAGTAATACTGTGTTTTTGTTGGACTTTGGATAGAGTATAAATAAAGACTGAAAATACTATGGACTTGACTTAAGTTCGGGTTTGGGGAAGATATTTGAGGAATTTAGTTATTCTAAGTTCTTAGACTATTAAGTAAGCCTTATGTGTTCATTTGGTAAAGAGGAGTATGTATTTGATTTGTACAGATTCTGTGAATTTGAAGTGAAAGCAGAGTCGTTTTGAGAAAAGCTTGGAGAACGTTTTGATAGACTAACAGGTGAGTTTTACTTCAAAATATTTTCAAACTGGAATACATATATATGTGTATTGAATATGTGATTATGTGCTTATGTTTGAAATATAATATGTGGAGATGTATATTATATTTACATGAGTATTACACTATACGAGAGTGTGTTGGCCGGGCTTAGGTCCGGTGGTGTTGGCTGTAATATTCGTACAGCGGTGTTGGCTATAATTGTCGTACAGCGGAGTTAATTTATTAGTTGGCTTGCAACCAACTAATATGGCCATGGGAATGAGACAGGAAAAGTACACGATGCGTGAGTTATGATTGGTATTTATCTTTTGGGATATATATATGGTATTTGTGCAAATGGTTTTAAAAATGACAGGGATTTTCTCACTTAGACCAATAGGTCTAACCCTCATTTTGTTTTAAAAATATGTATTCAAGGTCATGGATCGGGTAAGAACAAGTGAATAGAGAATTCGGTGGCTAGCTTTTGGGAAGACTTATATGTTGAAGACTATGATGTGTTTTGCGTTTATAACCTTGTTATTAGATATAATGTATTTAATTAGCGAAAAGTTGTAATGAAATACCTTATTTTGGATTGTAAAGACTAAGAGACCGTATTTGTTATATAATGTATCTTTGTTATGTAACGACGTTATGAAATATATGTTATTTGTTGTATGTTTGGGATCCGGGTTGTTACAAGAGATCGGGATGATTGAGCTCAGCTTACGAGACGTTAGTTCTTTTGTAGCACGGAATAGGCATCGGGTTCCATGATAAGTAAGGCGTGGACCTAGATGGTCGGCGTCGTCTCATGGGCAGTAAGGTGTAATTCCATATATGTGTTTAGCACGGGATAGGCATCGGGATCCATGATAAGTAAGGCGTGGACCTATATGGTCGGGCGTCGTCTCATAGGCAGTAAGGTGTAATCCCAAATGTGTTGTTGTGGATTTGGAGTGACCCAATGTATAGACCTGGAGTGGTTGAAGTTGGGGGCTCCCTAGTCTCGCGGGCAATAGATCTGGAGTGATTGAGCTCAGTTTACGAGAGTAATCCACGTGGGTGTTTTTATTGCATAGTAGGTGACCCACTTTAGTGTTCCGTCACGTGCAATGTTTACGGGTCTCCCCCGTCACCGAAAAGTGTTGTTTTGGGTATTTATGTTTATCCATGTTTTCGGTGACGTGTTATATTTATGAGAATTACTTTCCACGTTATATGAGTTGTGGATTATGTTTCATCCATGTTTTGGGATGCTTTGGGATAATGGCAAATAATTATGCGTTTAATCATTTGGAGTATCAAATGCCATTTCACCTTTTCGTTGACTTTGTGAATAAGTCTATTTTGGGAAATCATGTTATAATAAAGATTTTAGCATGGGAATTGTGTGAGTTGGAAAATGGGTGATTTGTATGTAAAGTAAGTTTTTTGAAGTCATGACTAAAAACTACACTCCTCTCTATTTATGAATTTATATAGTCATGATAAAATGTTTGAACTCACTAGGCGTTAGCCTAACCCTTTTTATTTGTCGGCATGTGCAACAGGCTCAGGTTGGGAGTAGCTTTAGCTACACTGTGAAATGGCGAGTGCTAGTAGAGTGCACGAGTGATGATTTTGATTAAGTGTGTCAGGATCGAATCTTAACAAGATAATTAATACTTAGAATTCAGAATTTAAAGAATCTGCGGAATAGAACTTTAATTCTCACAATCAATGAACAGAATATCAGAAAACACACAATTTTTGTATTCACTGTTTCGACTCACAATATTACAACCAAACCTCAATCTTGATGAACAAGCTCAATCAAGACGACTTCTACTTCTCTAGAAATAGGGTTCTTAAACCTTGAGGTTAATTCTCTCTAAAACACAATCGAATTCTTTTTCACACGTATATTCTAATAGCTATCTATTGAAGTCTATTTATACAAAAATAATTACAAGATAACTATCAAAAGTAACTTGATCTTCTAAATCTTCGTTAAACATATCTTGATCAATTCCTTCTTTGTCTCCAAAAGTATCGCATACCAAACTTAACGAACTCAGCAGTATTAACCTTCATTCTTCATGAGCAGTACTAACAATCTCCAGCAGTATTAAGTCACGAGCAGTACTAACAGATATTCGATATGCACCAGCAGTACTAACCTTGACTTGCAGTAGTAACTTTGACAAGCAGTACTAACCTCACATAAGCAGTATTAATAATGTTCCAGCAGAATTAATATCTCAGCAGTACTAACCTTGAACTAGCAGTAGTATCTTTGTTCTGGCAGCACTAACATTGATCTGGCAGTTGTAATGTTGTTCTGGCAGTACTAACCATACTTAGCATATCTTCAGTTCCCAACAATCTCCCCCTAACTTGACTTTTCAGGATGAGAAGTTAAGTTCTTCAGATGATGCTTCCAAAACCTAATCATCAACGCATAAATTTGGATCCAATCCCAGACTTTGATTGAGAATCCTTTTTACAAGGTATCTTGCCATCTTAGAGTCTTTGTCACTCACCAACTTAGCATGCAGCATTCCATTCAACTTCTTCATGCTGTGCTTGTATACAACATCCACCAAATAATATTCATGAAATGTATTGTCAAGAGAGATGACATACACTCCACAATTCTCAATGAGCATCCAGTTGGTAATGACTTGAAAATTCCTTGCCATCAAATACTGAACTGCTTCTGGTTTGAACATTAAGCACAAGTATTCAAGAACCATCTTGGTGATAGACATACCTTGCTCTGTCAGCATGTTTCCATATAGCCTCATTCCCACCTTGAACATCTCTTCCAAGTCAGATCTAGAGCATGTTCTGATAAGTTTTCCCCAAGTAGGACAAACTTCAAACTTTCCATCTGCCCTTTTGATTCTGATCAACTCCTTTCTTCCATCTTTCAATGTGTCCCAGAAGATGATCTCAGGAGGCATGGAAGACAATGGTGTAGTCTTGATTGGATTAGTATCAACCACAGTTATATACACATCACATTGAGCATTTGATTGTGATTGTACATTGCTTGGTTGACCTGATGAAGTTGCCACTTCTTCTTCAGCAACTTTTGGATCAGATTTCTCTTTCACTGCTTCCTCCTGGGCTTCTTCTACAGTTGAATCCACCCTTGGCTTCTTTACATCTTTATTCTTTGAAGCTGTGGACTTTGTTCGTTCCCTTTTGGTTGACACCATCTTTGTTCTTTTAAAAGTTTTAACAGCTTCAGGAGTGGTTTCAGCTGTTTCTTCTTTGTGGCTCTTAGCAGCACTAACAGTTTCTGCTGCCTTTTGTTTTTCAGCAGCATTATCTGTTTCTACTTCTTTTGCAACCTCAGCAGCAGTAACCGTTTCTGCTGCTGGTTCTGTTTCTGCTTCCTTTGTAAGATCAGCAGCAGTAACGGTTTCTGCTGCTGTTTCTGTTTCTGCTTCCTTTGTAATATCAGCAGCAGTAACGGTTTCTGCTGCTGTTTCTGTTTCTGCTTCCTTTGTAATATCTGCAGCCTCCTCAGTCTCCCCCTCAACCTTATACTCATACTCCCCCTCAATGTTTGCATCCTCCATGTTTAGATCTGAGTCTGACTCCCCCTTTTTGGAAGCATCATTGGTAGGGTTTCTTCTCCTAAGGACAAACTGAGCTTTCTTCTTTCTGTGCATCAACTTAGTGATCATCTTCCTTTGCTTCTCAAGCTGTGAGTTTTGATAGAGGACCACTTTCTTGAGTTCATCAATTTCCTTTTTCTGATCCATGACCTCAATGTTGATATTTGCAATAGTTTCCATCAATTCCTCGTACGTATATCTATCCTCACCCTGTTTAGGAGTTTTTACCTCCCTTAAAGGATCATTGGAAGTTTTAGCAGGTGTCTCTTGCCTAGCAAAAGCACTACCTACCCCCTTGGTTTCTTGGCACCTGGGACCTCTGGATGATTTCTCACCCTGAGTTGCCGTGAGGAATGTCTTAGTTATTTTACCACTGGCCTTCTCTTTGCTAGCAGAAGTAGTGGCAGCCTTGCGACTCACATGCTCAACCTTCTCCTTAGTGAGCACCTTCTTTGGGTTGGGAGACACCCCTGTGGTTTCCCTTTCGATATTCTCCATTGGAGAATGCTCCAACAGAGGGCTTAAAGGCTTCGGGCTCTTAGGAGATACATCAAGGGAAGGAACCTTGTGTACCTTTCTTCTTTCAAACTTTTTGGTTATTGTGGGAGTGGGTCGTTCAAGAATGGACTGAGGGATGTCTTTTGTGATGGAAGGTTGGGATTGGTCATCAGTGGGTGTGTCTAATGAGGGCCTTGACCCTGATGCCATACCTTCAGGTGTGTGGGACACAACCATCATTGTAGAGAACAATGGTGTGTCAACTCCTTCCGAGTCCCTAGGAAGTCTTTTCATATTTGAAAAAACCTTCCCTTTAGGGGGTTTTGGCACATATACCTCATCAAACTGAGGTAATTCCGTCAATTCCTTAGTTATCACTTCTTGAACAAACCTTGGATACATATAAAACCGCTTTTTGGATTCCAGGTTTGATACAAGATCATTGAAAAGCATTTGAGAAAAATTAAACTTCCTGTTAGTGGCTAAGCAGACTAGAGCATAAGCAATAGTACTGCTAAACTCACTCCATCCAGTAGTTTTCTTTGAAATACAATGCATTAGGGTATGAACAAAGAATCTCCATTGAGTAAAAAACTTTGACTTGTAGAATTTAAAAACTCCAATGGGACCTTCATACCCCATTCTTTGTAAAGTTGAGAAGAGTTCTTCATTGGGAATAGAAGATATACCTGAGGCATCATCTAGTCGAAGAGTGATGCGAATGAGTTCTTCTGAAACTTTCAAGGGTTTGTCACATACCCTTGTTTGAATGACTTTATGCCCATCTTCGGATTCTACGGTGGCATTGGCCCAGAATTGCGTCTGATGCTCGATGTATATTGTCGGATTCACCGTTAGGGCATACGAAATATGAGTGGACTTGAGAAAATCCACAATTTCATGAAATCCTTCGGCCTGCTTCGGCTTCTGAAGCATCGCAATCTCATTGTGCTCGTTGACAAACTCCATAATCGTTGTGCTTCCTGAGGATTTGTATAGAAAACACAGAGATTCTAGGGAGAAGAGGTTAGAACGAGAGAGAGAAGAAGTTAATGCGAAGAGTCGTTATGAACTTTGGCGGGCAAACAGGGGTATTTATAGCAGTATTTGCCCTAGATTTTCAAAAGCAGTATTAACGACATAAGCAGTATTAACTGTGCACTAGCAGTATTAACTACTGAGCAGTATTAACTGCAAAGCAGTATTAACTACAAAGCAGTATTATCTACAAAGCAGTATTAACTGCAAAGCAGTATTAACTACAAAGCAGTATTAACCACACCTGCAGTATTAACTACAAAGCAGTATTAACTACAAGGGCAGTATTAACTACAAGGGCAGTATTAACTACTTAGCAGTATTAACTGCAGAGCAGTATTAATCACTTAGCAGTATTAACTGCAAGGGCAGTATTAACTACTTAGCAATATTAACTACTGAGCAGTATTAACTGCAAAGCAGTATTAATTACTAGAACACTGGCAGTAGTAACTCTGCACAGGCAGTAGTAACTACACTTACACTTTTCTGCACTTGGTAATCTGAGGGAAACAGAGGATTCTGAGAAAGAGAGTTAGTAGCACCAAATATATGAAGAAATACAGGTATAAAAACAGAAAGTCATGAATTTATTCTAGGTTGATCATGCCCACACTTGTTACCAAAAAGGTGAATCTACCCACATCAAAAGCTTTTGTGAATAGATCAGCAAACTGGTCATTTGTATGAACTTTAGCAACCTGAATTAATTTCTTTTCATTGCAATCTCTTATAAAGTGATACCTGATCTCTATATGCTTTGTTTTTGAGTGTTTGACTGGATTATTAACAATGCTAATAGCACTGTTGTTATCAATGAAGATTGGAGTGTGAAGAAATGTTACCCCATAGTCCAACATCTGATTCTGAATCCATAGAACCTGAGAGCAGCAGCTTGCAGCAGCTATGTACTCAGCCTCTGTGGTAGATAAGGACACTGTGGTTTGTTTCTTACACTGCCAAGATACTAGTCTTGTACCCAAAAACTGACATCCACCTGAAGTAGATTTCCTATCCATGTTAGCTCCACCCAAGTCACTATCTGAGTATGCAAGCAAGTCAAAAGATGATTCATAAGGATACCAGAGACCTAGTCTAGGTTGCCCTCTTAGGTATCTGAAAATTCTCTTGACTGCATGAAGATGAGATTGCTTTGGTGTAACTTGAAATCTGGCACAAACACAAACTGAAAACATAATATCTGGTCTAGAGGCTGTGAGATACATGAGAGATCCAATCATTGATCTGTAATGATGGACATCCACATCCTCCCCCTCAAGATCAGCAGTGAGCTGTTTGTGTGTCTCCATAGGTGTGCTTGCTGGCTTTGAGTCTGATAAACTAAACTTGTCCAGGATGTCTTTCACATACTTGGATTGGCTAATAAAAATCCCATCTTTCCTTTGTTTTACCTGAAGCCCAAGAAAGAAAGTAAGTTCTCCCATGGAACTCATCTTGAAGCTTTTGTGCATTAACTCCTCAAACTCTTTACACATTTGATCATTGGTGGATCCAAAGATGATGTCATCCACATAGATCTGAACAAGTAATGTGTCTTTCTTTCTCCTCTTGATAAACAGGGTCTTGTCAATTACTCCTCTTTCAAAGTCATTTTTCAAGAGATAGGTAGACAGGGTGTCATACCATGCTCTTGGGGCTTGATGCAAACCATAAAGAGCCTTCTTCAACTTGTATACTCTGTCAGGGTGCAATGGATTCTCAAATCCAGGGGGTTGACAGACATATACTTCTTCCTCAATACTTCCATACAGAAATGCACTTTTGACATCCATTTGGTACACTTTGAACTTCATGTATGAGGCATAGGCTAGAAATAACCTGATTGCTTCAATCCTTGCCACAGGAGCAAAGACTTCCTCATAATCTATTCCTTCTTCCTGAGTGTACCCTTGTGCAACCAGTCTAGCTTTGTTTCTGATCACAATCCCTCTGTCATCCTTCTTGTTCCTGAAAATCCACTTGGTGCCAATTGCTCTATGACCTTTTGGAAGGTCTACCAAGTCCCAAACATCCTGTAATTTGAACTGTAGCAGCTCCTCTTGCATTGCCTCTATCCAGCTTGGGTCTTTCATAGCATCATAAGCCTTTTTGGGCTCAATCTGGGATAGAAAGCAAGTAAGAACAGTATTAACTGTATTTTGTTGCTCTTGCAACTCTTGGAGTCTGCTTTGCTTTCTAGTCATCATGGGAGATGCAATATCTCCAATCACCAACTCAGGAGGATGATTTTTCTGAGTTCTTGTTGGATAACCAGCTTCCTCTTGTATGTTCTCATCCAGATTTGACTCATTTAATTCTGGATTTGTTTCTGCTTCTTCAGTCACCTCAGATTCTCTGGAATTTGGACCTGAAGACTGATTTTCCTCTGCTCTCCTCTCTTCTTCATTCTGAATAGGTTCAGCCTCCTCTTGTTGTTCACAGAATTCAACAGGATCAATGGAAGGGAGTGGAAATATCACAGATTGAATTCTGTGTTCTGATGTTGGTGTATCCCTTTGTCCTGCATATACATCACTACTGAAACCCAAAGAATTAGTGAGTGAATCAATGTCAAATAGCCAATTAGGACCTGAACCAATAGGATTTGGTGTGTTCTCATTGCATTTGACATTGTCACTTTCTTCAATTATTCTAGAAGAGGTATTAAAAACTCTGTAGGCCTTACTCTGAGATGAATACCCAACAAGAAAACCATCATCTGCTTTGCTATCAAACTTACCTAAGTGAGATTTGGTATTGAGAATAGTACAAGGACATCCAAATGGTTTGAAAAATCCAATATATGGTTTCTTTTTATGGAAAAGCTCATAAGGTGTCTTGTTTTTAGGCTTTACAACTAAAACTCTGTTTTGAACATAGCAGGCAGTATTAACTGCTTCTGCCCAAAAAGTAATTGGTAACTTTGAATCAGCTAACAGAGATCTAGCAGCCTCAATCAGTGTCCTATTCCTTCTCTCAGCAACACCATTTTGTTGTGGAGTCCTAGGAGCACTGTATTGTCTCTCAATTCCTTTTTCTTCACAAAAGGTGTTTAGATCAAAATTTTTAAACTCAGTTCCATTATCTGATCTAATGACTTTCACTCTTTGATTTGATTGGTTTTCAATTTTGAGAATAAAAGATTTGATCAGTCCACTTGTCTCATCTTTAGTTCTCAGAAAATATACCCAAGTAAATCTAGAATAATCATCAACAATAACTAAGCAGTATGATTTCTTGCCAATACTCATCACATTAGTAGGACCAAACAGATCCATATGTAACAGTTGAAGAGGATTTGAGATAATGTTTATCTCTTTGGTCTTATGAGAAGTTTTGTGTTGTTTGCCTTTGAGACAAGCAACACAATGATCATCACATGAATAGACTTTGGATGGCAAACCCCTTACAAGGTTATTCTTAACAAGTTTATTCATTGTTTTAAAGTTCATGTGACACATCCTTCTGTGCCAAAGTGATGATTCATCCAAAGAAGATTTTGAAACTAAACAATTTAGGGATGAATCAGATGACACACTTTCCAAATCTAAACAATATACATTATCCTTCCTAGGAGTTCTCAGAAGTATCATGTTTTCATCAACCACTTTGTATCCAGGAGCAAGGATAATACATTCAGAATCAGTAAACAATATGCTATGCTTCTTGTCACAAACCTGTGATACACTTAACAGGTTGTATCTCAATTGCTCAACATAGTACACATCTTCAAAGGTCATCTTACCTTTTGAAACATCACCCTTACCACTTATCTTTCCACCAGCAGGATTATTCCCAAATGCAACATGTCCTCCATCAATCTTTTTGAAATTTTTGAGGCAGGCCATGTTACCTGTCATGTGCCTGGAGCAACCACTATCAACATGCCAAATGCTCTTCCCCTTGAGCTGTTGGTTGCCCTGCACATCAAGATAAATCAGTTAGTTTTATTGGGAACCCAAGCCGAAGTGGTCTTGGGTCTCCCTTGCTCATCAAAGTACTTACACTGGGTTTTGATGAGATTTTCAAACTTAGGTACTGCAGTACTGGAGTACTTTGTCAATATGATTGGTGTAGCAGCACTAGAAGCAGTATTAACCTTAGAAGTACTAACAGTGCTAGCAGTACTAACACTGGGAGCGGCAGTATTGTTAGCAGCACTATCAGTACTAGCAGCAGTATCAGCAGTACTAACAGAGTTAGCAGTATTAACAGAGTTAACACTGCTAGGAGCAGTATTAACAGAGTTAACACTGCTAGCAGCAGTACTATCTGAAGAAGAAGCACTAACAGTGTTAGCAGCACTAATTCTTGAAGAATTTCTAGCAGTATTAACACTGCTAGCAGCACTAACTCTTGAAGAGGTACTAACAGTGTTAGCAGTACTAACACTGCTAGCAGCAGTATTATTTTTAGTGCCTTTTAGAACCCACATTGTAACACATTCCTTTTCAGGCTTTTTCTTCATGTGGCTTTTTGGTTCAGCTTGTTTCTTAGCCACATTTGTTCTTGTAGGCTTCCTGTAGCCAAAAGGTTTTTGATAGGATTGAAAACTTCTCTTTTGGTTAATAGGATTGAAGTAGCAGTATTTTGCAAGATGATTCAGTTTGCCACAAATGAAGCAAGGTTTTGGTCTGTTAATCTTTTGCAGATCAACTCCTTGCCTTATTGCCCACTGGTTATTCCAGTTCCTTTGATTTCCCCTTTTATTATCATGTTTTTGGGGCTTATACTCTTGAGATTTCCTGCAAGAACACTGTTCACAAGCATTAGAGTTCACAACTGTGGTCTGTGTGTAATGAACTTTCTTTCCTTTTACAGTCCTTTTCATCTCCTTACTCCTATCCCAAGGACTTCCACCTTCCTCATTAGTCTTGATGTGATTTTCTAATGGGATCTCATCACTGTCCTTCTTAGACTCTTCCCCATCAGATCCATCTTCAACAACAACTGCATCTAATGGGTCTACACTAGTGGCTCCTTCAGATAAGTCCTTACTATCCAAGGTTTCTAAAAGGTCTGACCTAGGAGGGATGTAGTTGTTGTTGTAGGGTGGGGGTGTGGCATTATACCCTAGGCCTGTTTTCATCTTACCATGGACTTGAGCATTTATTATTGTGTCCATGGCTTTAGAAGCTTTTGAAAACTTTTCAACATCAGCTTTAACTTTCTTAAGTTCTTCTTTTAATTTCTCACACTCTTCCCTAGACTCTTTCAGTTGGAACTCCAGACCACCTTTTTCCCACTTCCAGTAGTTAGTATCATATGAGTGTTGAAGTTCATTGGCTTGAAAGGCCCTAATCTGTTCTTCAAACCTCTCAACAATCAACACATAGTCTCTTCTATCCTTTTCTAACCTTTTAAGATCATCACACATACCCTGATTGTGATCTCTATACCTTTTAACAGTGTCTATACAAGCTTGAGTACAGAGATTAGATTTTACCTCAGTGGGAAGATCTGAAACTTCAGCCATAAGTGCTTGATTTTGGATGGCTTCTTCTGCTTGGTCACTCCAGTCAAATCCCATTCCTTGTTGAGAAACAAGAGCTTGAATGGAGCTTCTGTTTTGATTGGAACTTCCAGCCTGAGTTTGTTGATGGCTGTTGTGAGATGTTCCTCCTCTGCATTCCCTGGCAAAGTGTCCCATCTTGTGACACTTGTAGCATTCAACTTTGGATTTGTCAAATCCAGCACCATCCTCTCTTCTTTGGGAAAAATTGTTTCTCCCTGTCCTCTTAATGAATCTCTTCACTCTCATAGACAGCATAGCCATCTGCCACTTTATATCCATCTCTTCAAGATCATCAGCATTAATCTGTTCTAAATCATCATTAATCAAAGAGGAATTTATATGACTAGAAAAGAAAGCTTCTAGTATTGTATCTTTGGACTTTTCCTGATTGACTGAACCAGCAGCACTAACTGAACCAGCAGTACTAACTGAATCATGGTTAGCAGTAGAATCAGGTGATGATGAAAGAAGTGCAGCATTATGAACATATCCAGAGGGCTTCTTTTTGGCTTCAACCTCTGATTCAAATACTCTAAGATCATTGTACAGATCATCAAGTTCCTTATCTTCCAGTTGGTCATTCTGTCTGAAGGACACAGTGTACATTGTCCATTCTTCACCCAATGATCTTAAGAACTTCCTGTTGACATCATCAGCCTCCATCTTGACTCCTACAGTGGCTAATTCTCCAATCAGCTTATTAAATCTATCAAACGTTTGAGTCATGGACTCATTCTTGGTAGAAGTAAAGTTTTCATACTGCTGCTTGAGAATTGCCTTTTGATTTCTCTTTGTGCTTTTGGTGCCAGTAAATCTTTTCTCCAAAGCATTCCATAGAATCTGAGCATCAGTGCAGTGATGGAATTGATGCTGATACTCATTGGGAATAGCCAAAAGCAGGGTGCTTAAGGCCTTCATCTCTGTTTGTCTGACTTTTCTCTCTGCATCAGTCTTTGGAGGAGGTCTTTTGCCATCTGGTCCAGTTCTTCCTTCAGCACATGGACCATTCTCAATGATATCCCAGATGGAATAATCAGTAAGCAGAATGTACTGCTTGATTCTAATTTTCCACATGTCAAATTCATTGGGTCTGAGCATGGGAACCTTAGATACAAGAGTACTGTTTGATTCAAAAGAATTTTCCATAATGACTGTAGAATTCTAAGAAACACTAGCTCTGATACCACTTGTCAGGATCGAATCTTAACAAGATAATTAATACTTAGAATTCAGAATTTAAAGAATCTGCGGAATAGAACTTTAATTCTCACAATCAATGAACAGAATATCAGAAAACACACAATTTTTGTATTCACTGTTTCGACTCACAATATTACAACCAAACCTCAATCTTGATGAACAAGCTCAATCAAGACGACTTCTACTTCTCTAGAAATAGGGTTCTTAAACCTTGAGGTTAATTCTCTCTAAAACACAATCGAATTCTTTTTCACACGTATATTCTAATAGCTATCTATTGAAGTCTATTTATACAAAAATAATTACAAGATAACTATCAAAAGTAACTTGATCTTCTAAATCTTCGTTAAACATATCTTGATCAATTCCTTCTTTGTCTCCAAAAGTATCGCATACCAAACTTAACGAACTCAGCAGTATTAACCTTCATTCTTCATGAGCAGTACTAACAATCTCCAGCAGTATTAAGTCACGAGCAGTACTAACAGATATTCGATATGCACCAGCAGTACTAACCTTGACTTGCAGTAGTAACTTTGACAAGCAGTACTAACCTCACATAAGCAGTATTAATAATGTTCCAGCAGTATTAATATCTCAGCAGTACTAACCTTGAACTAGCAGTAGTATCTTTGTTCTGGCAGTACTAACATTGATCTGGCAGTAGTAATGTTGTTCTGGCAGTACTAACCATACTTAGCATATCTTCAGTTCCCAACAAAGTGAATCTTTCGCATATGTTTGGAACTAGCAACTTGTGTTGTATTAAGTAACGCCCGTTTTATGTTTTAGTTGTGGAAATTAAAATGTTTAAATTCCGAGGTATTTCCAGGAATGAATTGTAGAGATGATTTTATCAACTTTTGGTTATTTTATTGAAATTAAAGTTAGTTGCCCGTTCCAAATTTAAGGGTGTTACACAAACCCAATCCCTCGCTAATTAGCGACGGATTAGTGAGAGTTTGGGTTTGTGGCCAATCTGTCGCTAATCCCTCGCTGATTAGCGAGGGATTAGCGTGGGATTGGGTTTGTGGTCAATCCCTCACTAATCCCTCACCAATTAGCGACGGATTGACCACCAACCCAATCCCTCACTAATCTGTTGCTAATTTGCAAGAGATTTAGCGAGGGATTGGGTTTGTGGCCAATCCGTCACTAATTTGTCATTAATCAGCGAGGGATTAGCGAGTGATTGGGTGTGTGGTCAATCCCTCACTAATTAGCGAGGGATTTTTGAGGGATTAGCGAGGGATTGGCCACAAATGCAATCTCTCACTAATTAGCGACGAATTAGCGAGGGTTTGAGTTTTTTTTTTCTTGTTTTCCCGTTTGTATGGGTTATATGTAGACATGTATATGTGTATATGTTATATGTATATTTATGTATGTGTTTTACGTATCCGCTGGTTCGTGTTATATATTTGTATACATGATGTGTGTGTACGTGTTGGTTTATAACGACAATTGAATCTACGTATATATTGTTGTGTCTATGTGTATATGTGTTGTATATAGATTCATATGCATGTATATATGTAAATGTATAGACAATGTGTATGTGTTGTTTGGTAACCGCATATGATGTGTATAGTTCATTAAAGCCACTGAGTTTATCAATCCTATTATAGGTTAATACCATTCACTATAGACCACAAAGGCCTAATACTGTTTATTACGAATCACTAAAGCCCATTAAGGTCCAATACAATTCCATTACCATCCATTGCAATCCATTATGTGTGTGTGTGTGTGTGTGTGTGGGTGTGTGTGTGTGTGTGTGTGTATAGGGGCAGATTCAAACGATAAGCTAAACCTTATGCGAGAAGGAGAGAAGTGTGACATCATATATGATACAAAGGCTTAATCATATATGATTAAACACGTTTCATTTAAAGCCACCAAGGCAACATAAATGTCATTTAAAGCCATTAAAACTCACCTGAAGACGCTGCCAAGGGCGCACGCGTGACTTTTTTCACCCGTTAACGTAAAATCATATGTGATGTTGTTGGTTCTTGTGTTCTTTTAAATAGGTAGCGTTCTCGTTTGAACCCGACTATATATATATATATGTATATATATATCATATGCATATAAGTGTATGTGACCCATCAAGGCCCAACACAGTTGATTGACAGTCACTGAATCCCATATGAGAATTAAATTTTATTTTGAGGTTATATTGGTAAAACATAAGTCTGTTCCACCTTGTTTCAGCTTGTTCCATGGGGTAGAGGTGGAACATGCCTGTTCCAGCTTGTTCCCACTCTGTTCCTGTCTGTTCCACATAAAAGTCCTGCCAAACATGGGACAGTGATCTATGTTCTGTTCTGTACTGTCCTGTCCTACCAAACACACCGTAAAGGGTTTCATTAGGCTTTAATGGATCTATCAGACTTTAATCGATTCTTTGTTCTGTTGATTGTCTTTCTCGATTTTATTTTACGGTTTCGATAAAACTAGAGATGGGTTTGTTATTATTTTATCTTAAAAATTTATCAATTCAGGTTTCATTAAGTGCCACTTAAACCATTATATTTTCTGTCTAAAAAAGGAATAAAACAAGTATATATTATAAAAATTGAAAAGAAAATATAAAACTTAAAACGATTCAAATTTTTTAAAGACGAATAGTTTATGTATAAGTAACTTCTACATAATAAATTAACATTATATTTCTAAGAGTTTTTAAAAAATAAAACATAAATATTTTATAATATATTGTTCATAATAACTTTAAAAAGTTATAAAACTCTATCAATTCTTAACTCCTCCCTAAAATGTGGTTCCCTCCTATAATTCCCCCTAAAATATTCCCCAAAACCCTTAACCTTCCCCCCAAAATCAGACTGATGACCTAAATTCACAACCCTAAAATCATCCTCTCATTCTTTCCTCAAAATCGTCTCACACGCCGCTCTAGAATGACGACCAAGACCGTCCACCACCATCGTCCTGGACGCCTCATCGTCGTCCACCAGCTTACCGTTCATCTCCATCGTCCTCCTCGCTCCAGGCCTCTGTCGAATCTTGGTAAGACGCCTCTTCTTTTCTGGTTAAATTACTTGACCTAAAATCGATTTTTTGCTCCTATTTGATATGGATCTTGGTAAGACGCCTCCTATTTTACCATCAAGAAAGATACTTACAAACCATAGTAACCTGTTTTGTACTCTGATGCACATCAATTTGAGTAAACAGATTATATCTAAAACAACTAAACTAAAGTGATATAATTTGATAAAGTAGCAGATGAAATGTGAAAAAGATGTTTGATTTATTTGGTACCCTACTACCCTTGACATTTTGGTAAAGGCAAGATGATTAGTGGGCATGATAATCATCGAAGCAGATTTGCAGATATTGTTTGTAGGGATGAGCAAATCGGACCGATTTCCCGAACCGAACCGGGACCGAACCGGTACCGTACCGGTACCGAACCGAACCGGGTATATTCGGTCCGGTATTCGGTTCCATAAAATCTGAAAATTCGGGATTCGGGATTCGGTACTCGGTACCGTGAATATCCCGAAAATACCGAAAACCGAACCGAAAATGTGGTGTCTTTTAAACTTCTTTGATCCTCCTTATCTTCTCCTAATAAAGATTATCTTTTCCAAATCAAAGTAAATCATCTCCTAATCTATCCAAACTTTCTCCATAAGTACCATATCCAAACTTTCGTGATTCGGTATTCGGGATTCGGGATTCGGCACCTCCATGGATCAAACTCAAGTAAGTTTTTTATTTGATTTTCCTACTAATTCTCTCCATGGCAATAATTATAGGGTTTAATTCTAGGGTTTAAAGAGCATACCATGTGTATATTCATACTCAGTTGTCTTTGTTTCTATCTCCCATGCCTTCCATTCCTTCATCTACGCGAACAAGAAGTTAATTTTAATAGAACAAGATCCTTTTTATGGGCACAAGACCGAAAAGAACTGTACCTTAGCTCTACCGAAAGCCAGTGTGATTATAGAACAAACAACATGAAAAACAGCCAATGAGAAGATGAACATATGGAGCTCGTGAAGGGCGTCACTCGATAAAAATGGAACCTTTCCCTGCAAAAACACCAAAGATTTTCAAGAAAGTTCTCAAGATTTTTGTTTTTAAAAATCGAACCTTTCCCTTCGATGAATTTCTTTTTCACCATTTACACTTTTGTTTATAAAGATTTTTGTTTTTAATTTTGTTTAATGTGTTTTTTTGTTTATAAAGATTTGTGTTTATATATAAAGATTTGTGTTTATATATTATAATATTTTAAGTATTTATTTAATGTGTTTTTTTGTTTAGGGAGATGATACATTTGTTGAGGAAACCCCTTATGTGGCACTCAACAACGATTCGGATGAGACGCGTGAAAAACAAGAGAATGTCGAATCAAATAGCAAAAGAAAACGAGCAAACAAAGGTGCTAAAGGAGGGAAGGAGAGGGCCGAGTGTTGGAAATACTTCGACGTTTTGTTTATTGAGGAGGATGGAGTAAAACGGAAACACGGAAAGTGCAAGTTTTGTGGCACGGTACTTAAAGCCGATCCGGTAAGAAACGGTACTTCTAGCCTTAAAAAACATTATCCTATTTGTGACAAGAATCCCGAGTTTTGCATGAAAAAACAAAATCACTTATCGTTTAGAAAAGAAGCTAGCGGAGAAAGTAGTGTGCAAACTTGGAAGCACGACGAGGGTAGAATAAAAAAGGCTTTGTTAAATTTGTTTGTTGTTGGTGAATTGCCTTTTAAATTTGTTGAAAACGAGGCACTTGTTGAATTCACTAATGCTTTAAATGGTAGGGTTATTTTGCCATCACGTCACAAAGTGTCTAAGGATGTTGGAAAATATTACATAGATGAAAGAAATAAGTTATTGGCTTATTTAAGTAAACCAACAAACACCGTTCACTTGACTACGGATACTTGGACATCATCGTGCCAAAAGGTAAACTACATGGTTGTTACGGCTCATTTTATAGATGACGATTGGGTGATGCATAAACGGATTATTAACTTTAGACCAATTGATAGTCATAGGGGGGATGATGTGGGTCGTGAATTGTTAGATTGCATACATAGTTGGGGGATAAAAAATGTTATGACTATGACGGTGGATAATGCATCAACTAATGATAAGGCGCTAGAGTATTTGGTGAAAAAGTTGCCTAATATGTATGATGGAGGGAAACATTTTCAAGTTAGGTGTTTTGCGCATATTCTAAACCTAATTGTGAAAGATGGTTTAAAGGAGAACATTTATTATATTGACTGTGTGCAAAAGGCGGTTAGGTATATTAGACACTCGACACAAAGAAGAACCAAATTTAAAAAGTGCATGGAAGCTTGTAACATTGAATCAAAAAGGTTTTTGTGTGGTGATTGTCCTACTAGATGGAATTCCACCTTTGAGATGTTGAAGATTGCCGTGGAGTTAAGGGAGGTATTTTTCGTGTTTGAACTTGAAGATGCTAGTTATTTTCGTGATCTTGATAGAGTGCCCGAGCATTCGGATTTTGGTATGTGCAAACTAGTGGTCGATTTTTTAGAGAAATTCAAGATTAAAACGGAAATTGTATCGGCCACTTCAAAGCCCTTAGCTCATCTTTTTTAAGAGAAATTCTAGATGTGGACAAACATTTACGTGTGTGGGAGGAGAACCCCGATTTTTGTTTAATGGTTCACTCAATGCGAGAAAAATACGATAAGTATTGGGGGAAGTTTGACGAACTTAATGACTTTATGTATTTTGCCGTTATGTTGGATCCTACAATGAAATCATCGTTTATTGGACATGCGTTTAGAAAGATGATTATGTATAACATATCGAAGGACAAACCCATGTCAAATGAAGTGCTAGAGATGAAGGTGGTGACTATGGTAAAGGAACAAAACGGAAAAGGAAAAGCGTAAAAGGAAAAGGTGATGATTATATATATAGACATTGAAGAGGCGATAAACGAACAAAACGGAAAAGGAAAAGCGTAAAAGAATATCGAAGATTGTTGAACTTTTGCTTGGCTTTGAACTTTTGATTGTTAAATTTTAAATTGTTTGAGATTGATTTTGAAACACATTTGAAACATTATGAATATAATTTTGGTTTGTGATTATTGTTAAACTTTTAATTGTTTGATATTTGTTTATTATTATTATTATTAGAATTGGGCAATTTTCATAGTTTGGCAAAAACTACCTGGATCAAAAACTACCACAAACAAACAAAAACTACCACAAACAAACAGTAGGCAATTTGCATAGTTTGGCAGCAGCAAAATTTGGGAGTTTGGTAGCAGCAAAATTTGGGTCCTAAGTGATATGTTTCCCAAAATTTTGGTTTTGATAGATAGTTGATATGTTTTACAAAATTTCGGTCCTAAGTGGTGCTAGTCCCGAATTTCCCGTCCCAAAACCGAAACCGAACCGGTACCGAACCGGTACATACGGTTCGGTTTTCGGTACCGGTTTTTTCTCCCAATAATTTTCGGTACCAACCGGTTCGGTACCGGTCAGGCACCGATCTCATCCCTAATTGTTTGCAAGATTTTTGAGTTCTTGTCTCTTATTGATTCAGGTTTCATACATCTTTCGGAAGCCAGAAGTTTCAGATATCGTGATATTTAAGGCACCTCCCATTCTTCAGGTGTGATTTTCATTCTAGATTATGCTTTTTTGATGGCAAAAGACTTATGTATCGGTTCTACCTTTTTTGTTGACTGATTGTTCTTGATGAATTATCTTTCAGGAAATTGGTTACAGTTCTAAGGATGTATTTATAAAAAGAATTGTAGTGAAGGCTGGAGATTGTGTTGAGGTAAGACATATTCTTCTTTTAAGAGATTCTTGGCACTTTTCTTGATGCTTGTGATGTTAATTTACGTTTGGTTATGATAGGTACGAGAAGGTAAACTCTTGGTGAATGGTTATGATAGGTACGAGAAGGACTTTTCTCTCGCTAATTTCTGTCAATGTCAAACAGTTATTGTTAGATAGTTTTCTGATAGTATTTTTAAGTTTCTGTTTTGCTACTATTAAGTAAGGGGTCGTCTATCAAACACTATTGTAGTAGGTCGAGAGTTACATGGTGGTATTCATATTTCTCTTTAATTCATGTCTTTAAAACATGCTTGTCTTTTTCAATATGTACATGTAGGCTGGTAAGTAATCGCACACATTTCAATTTGACATTGTAAGTTGTTTTACTATTTGGTATATTGGTTATGTTTGCATACATTCCACCTTTGAGTGCGATATTACGTATTAGGCTCATTTGGTTTGTTTTGGTTTATTTGACATTTATAACTGGTTAACAAATCTAGTGACATTTATAACTGGTTAACAAATCAATTGAATAAAAGTGACTCAAATTAGGCCAAGAATGTAATAACCGAGATTTTTATTTTTGTTAGTAAATAGAATTTGTGGAAGGAGTTCGAAATAAGAAAGTTTCGTGGTCCAAGTGTGAAGCATTTTAGTGTTTAGTGTAAAAAGTATAAAAGGGGTAGAAAAACCCTAATATCTTCATTTTAGTAATTGTTCCAGTGTGTGTATGTATGTGCGGCTAAGAGAGAGTGCAAGAGAAGGAAGTTATTGGCAATAGAAGAGGAGGAAGGAGTTTTGGCAGCTGAATCTTTAGGATAATCAGTAGAGTCTTCAGGTAATCCCAATCCCTATTTTGACTTTGTTGCTAAGTTTGGTTTTTGGGAGTTTTGAGTAAAAGTGGGAAATGGTGCCCTAAAGGAATGATTAAACACCCTTAATTCATGTTTGTATGGCAAAGAATTGTAACGATTGGACTCCAAATGTTTTGTTGTGGTTTTGTCGCTTTAATGTTTCGATTTAAGGCCCTTAGCAAGGATTTTTCGTGCTCTTAATCACACAGCCGCCGTACCCGGTAAGTACCTTGTGACGAAGGTTACCGAGAGAGAACCTGGTAGTTTCCGGTAAGTTGAATGACCCGGTAAGTGTAGAGTTCCGGTAAGATGAACGATCCGGTAAGAGGTAGTTCCGGTAAGTTGAATCACCCGGTAAGTATACAGGTTACCGGATGGTGTCCGGATAGTTGGTTTTAAGATCTGAGCAGTGTGTTTCATCCATTTCTCAGGTAAACCGATTGGAAGTCGAGATCAGAGTAAGCAAAGATAGTAAGCGTACCAGGTGAGTTTTTCTAACTAAAATACGCGATTTTACGTGTTTTTTCCAAAGAGAACGATTACGTAGAAATGCCATGTTATTTTACATGATTTTTACTTAAATGAAAGCTGGATGTTTTCTGATTATGGTTCGTTTACGAGCATGAACTGTTTTACGCATTTACTCCATGAAATGTACGTTTTATTTTAAAGGATGGCTTTTAGCAATATGAAATGATGTGCAATGATTTCATGCTTGGGATTTACGTCATGCTATGTGTATGTTATGTGAAGTTGGTCTGCACAGTGGGATCTGAGAACCTCGGGATTCGATGATCCCTTGGGCATATGTGATGAGCTTGTAGGAGGGAATTCGTTTCCTTCCTACTCGGATAGAGGGGAGTCTGCTTGGGCCCCGATATGAGGCGAGAGGGGAGTCTGCTTGGGCCCCGATCGCGGTTAGCGATGTGATCCTTAAACACTGTGCAGTACCATGTTTGATGTTTATGTGGAAAATGTTAAGAGTTTTATAAAATGATTTTTATAACATTTATGTACACTGTTTATGGAGGGAACTCACTAGACCTCATGGTCCAACCCTCGCTTTTCAAAACTAAAACCTTTTCAGGTAAGCATATAGTAGAAGGCTCAGGTAAGTAAGCAAGAGCAAGATAGAGTACGGATGCAGCTAGAGGCAGTGCAAGTGCCACTTGTAGAAGCTAGATTATTCTTAGTTGTGTATATGTTGTTTTCGCCAACCTCAGTTTTAGAGTAATGTAATGAAATTTTTAGGACCCAGTTATGAGAATGTTATGATTTCATGCTATGTATGTCCTGTTGCATATTTGGGATGTTACAAATGGTATCAGAGCCATAGTTTAAGGGATTTAGGTGACCGGATGGGCCTAAACTTAAACTTTGGAGTAGAAATCACAACTGAGAATCAGGGAATGCGTTAGGAGGGCACTATTGTATATATAGGAAATGCGTTATGAAGGCACTATAGCCGATATAGGACTAATAGGGTACCGATGACAGTCATGTAAGGTAAGTTTGGGATTTCACCTGGCCAGTGTAATTGCGAACTTACAGGTACATGTATGTGCTTGACCTGCCTTATTATTCCGAAGTTGTAGTCTTAAGCTAGTTTATATGTCGTGTTCCAGTAATCTAGAAGGTCAGCAAGATCCCTGAGGGATAGACCGAGCTCCCTTGTTTGGGAAGTGTCGTGAGAGATCATATATGATGTGATGTATGTATACATCGAAGAGAAGAAATGTCGTATAGAATGTTTTGAGTCGTCTAGAGGTAGCTCTTCGTGGATTCGAAGAGGATGAATGTTGAGTTTGAGTAAGACCCCTATTTCAGGAGAGTCCCAGTTCTAGAGATTGCGAAGTAGATCAGTTCGGATGATAAGGAAGGACAATGTCGAAATCTTGAAAGTATCAATGGAGCCCTGACTTATTAGTCGAGCTTTTCAATGGCAGGATAAATGAAATAAGATACCTATAGTGAATTGAAAGCATGTAGAAGTAGAAGGTGAGATAGTCGATCAAAGCGAAAATAGTATGATATGGTTGAGTAAGTGAGATATGGAATGCATGTACAACAAGTTATTGCATGACCGAGAGGGTGACCATTGGTCGAAGGTAGAGTGTCAAGGATAAGTTGTGTGAGTAAAGCGGCTGACCTTGTTCGGGTGAGTAGCCTTCAATTGCAAGTAGAGTTTCATGCATAGCGTTCTTATATGTAACATGAAATTTTCACAATTTAAGTTAAATGCGTAAATATCAATTGTGATCGAAAATGAGTCAGAATGTGCAAGCGTATGTCTAAAGAAAAGGTGATTTCATTCACATTGCACAATGAAATTTCGAGCTTAACGATTTGCAAAGTATTTCACATTTTTCATGATAAGTTAAATTGTTACAGTCAAGAAAACGTTTACCTGCAAAATTTTATAACCAAAATGAATATTGACCTATTGATCTCATATAAATGAGTGAGAGAACCGACTAGTTTACTTTGTGTTGGTAATTTCTTTCAGAATTGGGTCGTATGAAAAGATTTTCATTCAATGTATTACTGTCGTAATAGCATCATCGGATTGAGTAAGATCAAGGTTCACGGGAAGATGCATGCAAACGATTCTCGAATCGTTGTGCAGGGCATCGAAGTTATAAGAGTGATGGGGTCATGTGTACCCAAGTGGTTCCAAATGTTGTTTATTTAAAATGATGAAATGTGCGAAAAGATTTATTTACTGTATTGTCATGCATGAAGGCTATGAACCCACTAGGTCGTAGAGTATTACATTTTAATCTAAGGAAGAACTCCGAGAGTGGAGAGGTGTTGGACAAGTCAGGGGAGAACGTATGTAGTTTTGGTATATGTGTTCAAGAGGAGAGTTAGACAGTGGAAGAGTCGGGAATGGATTATAGTGTCGGTGTATGAGGGTCTGTACCCTTGCTCGGTGACTAGGAATACAGTTGTCGAGGGACGATGGTGTCCGGGGGGAGGACTAGAAGTCATCAAGGTGTTGATTTTAGCAACTCGTTATGAGTAGTGTTGTGAGGCAGAAATGAAAATCCACGGTGTGGGATGTGAGTTTTGAGGTGAGCTTGTAATATTGATGTTACATGAGTAAGTTTTGAAATAAGGGCGGTGGGTTATGAAGTTGATTATGATGTGTTGGAAGGAATAGGTTACGTAAGGAACCCATGCTAAAGAATAGGTTAATAAAGTAGTTACAAGTTGACTATTGATGTTGAAGTCGACAGCGGTGTAAGTTGGCTGAGGCCGAAGACTTGTACCTGGAGAGTGAAAGTTGATAGAACACCTTGTAGAGGTGTTAAGTTGGTGAGAGACTGCTGTTTTGGATAAGCGTTCTACTTACGAGGTATGGAGGGTTCGTAGAAGGATAAGGCATGTAGCACGAACGGAGCGAGTGTGTAAATTATATCGTCCAGTGAGGGAATGTGCCTTGTTTATGTAAGGGCTCGGATCGTAGAGAGCTGGCAAGAACGATGAAATTTGAGCTAAGTGGGAACTAGGGAGTTATAGTTCAACTAGAGTGAGAAAGGAAAAAGTAGCGAGATAGACTCGATTATTTATGCGGGAATTTTGAAGGCGGGTTTGAATTATGTATGGTTGGCCATAAGAGTTTTGGTCTGCAGTGTGATGTTATGGGTAAAGAATGTACAGTCATGTAGTGGCAATAATTGCCAAGGTAAATGTGCCAGTTAGTGTTGTAGTAACGTGATGTTAGAAAGATGAAGCATTAGATGGAAGCCTTTTTCGGGATTTCGGATGATGGTGTGCGAATTGTTAAGCAAGTGGTTGGAACACGTAGTTGTAAGTAGTAGTGTGATACGTCTATTATCGGAGTAGAGTGTCAGAGCAGTTATGGGTGCTTGCCCAAATGAGAGACCAAGCGTTTTTCTGGCTATGTGAGTCGCTAAGTAAGTATATTCTTGAAATCATTGTAAGTTTAAAGAAGATGATGGGTGGGTTAGTCAAAATGTAGTGTAGTAGATGAGAAATCTTTAAAGAATGAAAATTGTTTCTTACGGGTGAAAGGATTATCCGAGAAGGTAGTAGTTGAAGATCAAAGAAGGTGTAGTAACATCAAGCACTGGTGTCGTTCGAGGTGATTTGGTCGAAAGCCTTAAGTTAGAAGTCTAGTCCAACCGTTTGGTTATGTATAGTAATGAGAAAGTATTTTCAGCTTGGGAATTGTTGGAAGAGAGGGGCGAGTAATGTTTGGGGGCAGTGCTCCACGCTAACGTGGGGAGGTGAAGATAGTATGTCGGAATAAGTGAGTAAATTGGAAGTAGTAAGCTTGACAGTAATGCCGAAAGGTGCAGTGTTGTGTAGATTGTCATTGATAAGGGTGCGAGCGTTTGGAAAGAGTATTGAGGAAGGGAATTTTGTATGATTTTGTGCAGGAAAGAAGTGGATAAGACAACTGAATGAGTTAAGTTAGTGACTTTGTGAGAAGTGTTTAAATGAATTGGTCGTGCAGTGATTAAGCTAGTGAGAATAGTATGGTGTGACCATGGTTACTCCTCCCAGTTGAGTGAGGATAATCGGAGTTATGTTTTTATGACTGAACGAACGTGGCAATCAGCGAGGAATTGATGTGTTTCAGGATAAGTTTGATTTGAGTAGGTGAACACTTCAACGATGGGTTAGGAGGTTCCTACTCTTAGTTACGTAAAAGTGTGGAATGGTGAAGTGGTGAGGATGTGAGAGATGGTTGATGAACTGTGGTCAAGGTGTTCCGCGAAAAGGAAGTGTTATCTGCATAGACGAATGTTGGTAGGGAGAAGTAATCTAAAAAATTGTTTGTAATACGATGAATGAACTCTGGCTTGTGAGTGTTGGGATGTACAGGGTTGGCCTTGTGCCAAGCTGTCAAGTGGGTAATTTACTTTTCCGGTAGAGGAATCTCGTGTTGTGACGGGGGATTCCGCCAAGTTCCTCCTTAAAGAAAGTAAAGATGCATGAGAAGTTAAGTTATGTAGAGGAATCGTTGACAATCACGGATTGCAAAGTCCGAAGGACGAGAAATATAGAAGTCTCACTAGTGAAAGTTCAGTGGCAATTCCATAAGGGGTAAGAAGCAACTTGGGAATTGGAGTCGGGCATGAGGACTCGGTACCCTCGCTTGTTTGAAAATGGAATTCCGGGGACGGAATTCTTTTGAGGGGAGGATGTTGTAATAACCGAGATTTTTATTTATGTTAGTAAATAGAATTTGTGGAAGGAGTTCGAAATAAGAAAGTTTCGTGGTCCAAGTGTGAAGCATATAGAAGTTTGGTGTTTAGTGGGAAAAGTATAAAAGGGGTAGAAAAACCCTAATATCTTCATTATAGCAATTGTTCCAGTGTGTGTATGTGTGTGCGGCTAAGAGAGAGTGCAAGAGAAAGAAGTTATTGGCAATAGAATAGGAGGAAGGAGTTTTGGCAGCTGAATCTTTGGGATAATCAGTAGAGTCTTCAGGTAATCCCAATCCCTATTTTGACTTTGTTGCTAAGTTTGGTTTTGGGAGTTTTGAGTAAAAGTGGGAAATTGTGCCCTAAAGGAATGATTAAACACCCTTAATTCATGTTTGTATGGCAAAGAATTGTAAGGAACGGACTCCAAATGTTTTGTTGTGGTTTTGTTGCTTTAATGTTTCGATTTAAGGCCCTTAGCAAGGATTTTTCGTGCTCTTAATCACACAGCCGTCGTACCCGGTAAGTACCTTGTGACGAAGGTTACTGGGAGAGAACCCGGTAGTTTTCGGTAAGTTGAATGACCCGGTAAGTGTAGTTTCCGGTAAGTTGAATGACCCGGTAAGTGTAGTTTCCGGTAAGTTGAATGACCCGGTAAGTGTAGAGTTCCGGTAAGATGAACGATCCGGTTAGAGGTAGTTCCGGTAAGTTGAATCACCCGGTAAGTATACAGGTTACCGGATGGTGTCCGGATAGTTGGTTTTAAGATCTGAGCAGTGTGTTTCATCCATTTCTCAGGTAAACCGATTGGAAGTCGAGATCAAAGTAAGCAAAGATAGTAAGTGTACCAGGTGAGTTTTTCTAACTAAAATACGTGATTTTACGTGTTTTTCCAAAGAGAACGATTACGTAGAAATGCCATGTTATTTTACATGATTTTTACTTAAATGAAAGTTGGATGTTTTCTGATTATGGTTCGTTTACGAGCATGAACTGTTTTACGCATTTACTCCATGAAATGTACGTTTTATTTTAAAGGATGGCTTTTAGCAATATGAAATTATGTGCAATGATTTCATGTTTGGGATTTACGTCATGCTATGTGTATGTTATGTGAAGTCGGTCTGCACAGTGGGATCTGAGAACCTCGGGATCCGATGATCCCTTGGGCATATGTGATGAGCTTGTAGGAGGGAATTCGTTTTCTTCCTACTCGGATAGAGGAGAGTCTGCTTAGGCCCCGATATGAGGCGAGAGGGGAGTCTGCTTGGGCCCCGATCGCGGTTAGCGATGTGATCCTTAAACACTGTGCAGTACCATGTTTGATGTTTATGTGGAAAATGTTAAGAGTTTTATAAAATGGTTTTTATAACATTGATGTACACTGTTTATGGAGGGAACTCACTAGACCTCATGGTCTAACTCTCGCTTTTCAAAACTAAAACCTTTTCAGGTAAGCATATAGTAGAAGGCTCAGGTAAGTGAGCAAGAGCAAGATAGAGTACAGATGCAGCTAGAGACAGTGCAAGTGCCACTTGTAGAAGCTAGATTATTCTCAGTTGTGTATAGGTTGTTTCCGCCAACCTCAGTTTTAGAGTAATGTAATGAAATTTTTGGGACCCAGTTATGAGAATGTTATGATTTCATGCTATGTATGTCCTGTTGCATATTTGGGATGTTACAAAGAAGATGTCCACCTACTTCAATGCTGCTTACTTCTCCTTCTCCATGGGCGACTCATTAAAGGTTCTCTATATACTTTATTTATTGTTTTGCCCTACTTATATTTTATTTATTGCCTTGAACCACTTGACTTCACAAGAAGTTTCTAGCATATTTCGTGAAATTGTTGTTCCAACATTTGACCAGACAGAGTTTTATGTCAGTCAGTTTCTACCATATTATATGGATATGGTGGATTTGATATTTTAGTGTCAGTCTTATTGTATTGTCTTGATGGTTCTCTTGCAAAGAAGCAGAATTGTTTTGATGGCTTCATCTCTGGTGCTGATTATAAATGATTTTATATGGAATTGTATTGATGACTTCATCTAGGTGGAAGCAATGGGGTGGTCTCCTAGTCGGGGCTTGCATTAATCAGGTACTGAATTGGCTTGTATGTGAGTGCTCAAATATCTAGAACTCTAGTTGCATCTACTACTAATATATGAATATACAATAAAGTTTAATTTTTTGTGATCGCATAAGCCTGATCTATTCGGTTGTGCACTTGCCCATTTTGGTGGTATGGACATGCTTAGGTTTCACAAGTTTACAATCGGTAAGCCTGGTTAAGTGCTTTCAGTTAATTATAGTTGCACCTTCGTCTCATGGTTTTATTATTTTGGGGTTGTTCCCTCTTGCTAGGTCATGCATGGACTTCCGACTATGGTCGTTCATATAAGGAAGAAGGATTTCAATGGCTAATCAAGTGAGCAAAATTTAATTCTGATTGGATCATACAATATATCAAAATCAAGGAGTTCTATTGTCGACATTCATAGCATTTTTCGAGGTGACGACATGATGAATGGCGGAAATTAGGATCAGAGCTTGAGGCTTTTACCGAGCTTAAGGCTTTTTGTTACTTTAGTTGAATGTGCATGTTTCCGTAATTTTGCACTTTTAGTAATTTATAATATTATTTGCTATTTAGGTAAAATTCTAATAAATATGAAAATTCAATTTTTTAAAAATTGTACAATATTTTCGACTGAAAAAGTGGTCTGTTTAGTAGTGAAATAAATATAGATTTAATATTTTTTTAAATAATCAAATAATAGCGACAGATCAGTGATGGAAATCCGTCGCTAAAAATACGTCGCTATATGGTTCCTTGCTAATCCGTCGCTGATATGGTCCCTTGCTAATCTGTCGCTGTCATAATCCGTCGTTGATACGGTCCGTCGGTGATGTCCGTCGTTGATAGCATCAGCTACGCCCATTTGACTCACCAACTATTAGCGAGGGATTTTTCCCTCACTGTTACAGGTTTTTTTTGTAGTGTTATATGTTTAAAAAATCATTTTGTCAAAAAAATCTTGTCAATGTATTAAGACCTAAACTTTCCTAACCAACGAATCGGGTTCATTTTATAATTATTTTTCTTACTAGAATAAAGAGGAAGCCACCCATCGAGGAAACGTAAGTATTCTTTGGAAAACTAAACTATATATGTCTAAGTTTTAAGTCAAGTAAATATGGTTGTATATATTAGTGGAATACAAAGAAATTCATAAGTGATTCATTAATTATAAGTAATATTTGATTAAAATGTATATTGTACTTTTTTGTTTTAAACCAAATATTAACTAACGCTTAAACTTTGGAAAAATGTATTTTAGATGTTCCTTGTTAGCTAGAGTGTGAAGCAATAGGCACCACACGTTTGAATTTAAAAAGAGACAAAAACATACCATATATAATAAAACAATGAACAGAATATTAACCTAATGATATAATATTCTCTCTTGCATCAACAACGCCTATATTCTCGCGGGAGCCATCTTTGATACATCTTTTTCATGCATCATCATCCTCTCATATATATATATATATATACACACACTTAAAGACTTTGATGTTTGAGATAAAAGGTTGGACCATTTCAAAATAAAGTCAATTGATGGTACTTGGAGAGACAGAGGAAATTAATTAAAATATTTATTTTCGGACCCTCTCTCATGAAAATATACTCATTCTCTCTCCACTTTCACGAAAATACTCATTTTCTCCGTGAAAGTGTCCGTGATCACAGACTCCTTTTGTGAATTGAATTTTTGATCCCTGAAATTGATGTTTGGTCCGTTAAATTTGGTCCCCCTTCACAAATATTAAATAACTTAACTCAAATAATTTATTATTTTAGAAATTCAAATATTAAATATTCAATAATTTATTGGTCCGTGAAAAGAATTTAGAAAAATCAATTTCACGAAAAATCATGGTATTATCATTTAATTTTGGAAAAATCAATTTATTGGTATTATCTCGACTTTCATTTAATTTTGGAAGAATTTACAAAGTTAACGGACCAAAAAATCAATTTCACAGACCAAAAATCCAATTCACAAAAGGAGTCCGTGATTACATGCACTTTCACGGAGAAAATGGGCATTTTCGTGAGAATGGGTATTTTCATGAAAGGGGGTCTGAAAATGAGTTTTTAATTAATTTCCCTAATAATAAACCAAATCCCATCAAATATTAAAATACATATAAAATAAATTCATATTTTGTAGAGTAAGAAACCCTAAAATTAACTCATTAACTTAATTGCAAGTAAAGAGATACTCATGATATTGTGGAATTTTATTAATCTTGAATTTATTCTTTAAACAATCTATATGCAATTTTTTTCCCTCTATCATCTTTCATGAAATCCTACAATCAATTTATTATCTTCCAAGTAAATTAAACAGGTAATTTGTTGTAGTTTTCATAAGTTTTATCATAAATTTTGTTTCTTGAAATATCTTGATTATTTGTTTGGAAGAGCATAAAAAACCCCCCAAAAACCAATTAAGTACAAGAGATTAATTATGGTTGCAACAAGTTTTATAGGTTTCATCACTACTACAGTCTACAGAAATACTTATAGAACCCGGTTGCTAAGACTAATGGTACCTGGTTATATGACCGGGTACTATGCAAGGAGGTACGATTATACGATGTAATACTACCTGGTTGTAATAACCGGGGGCGATTTATACAATGCTACCCGGTCCTTCATTGTACGGGTACTATTGCCACGGGTAATCACCGAAAAGGGGCATCAAATAGAACCCGGTTCTTTTTAAGAAACCGGCTACGATTTGACTTTTTTTTTTCAATATCGCCATATATTTATATGCTACCTAAAAGACTAAACGTAAATAAAAATGGATGTAATATCAACACAGATGGAAATCAGCAGATCCATATTCCAATTAGTATCCCTTTATTTCGATACCAATACAGCCCGGTTTGTTAGACGCGAACGGGTACAAATCCCATGTGTGTCAAATGGTACCCGGTTTCTTAGTTAACCGGGTAGGATTTGGGGGGTTGTATAAGAGTTTCTGTAGTATTATCACCTATTAAAAACATATTTGACTTAGCTACGTACTCTATAGATTCCTCCCTTGTTAATCTTTTACGAAGATCTAATCCTTATTAATTAACATGAATTCATATAGAGAGAAAAAAAATGTAAAAAATACCCTAAAATTTAACACCCTTTTTGTGAATAAAACAACTTAGTTTTCCTGTAATATTCTGGTCAAGAAACTTCTTTCTGGTAGGTGTTGTACATATATATAGATATGTGTGTATGTATGTATAATGTATGTGGAAGTTAACATGGACGCATGCATGCATGTGGATGTATGTATGGACATGCATGAGAGAGAAGGTAATGCATGCATGTGTGGATACAGTTTGCATTATGGTCATGTCATTGTCTGCAGAGCATGATGTGTTGGTATGTGTGTGCAAACACACCACAGAGTATGTGCGATGGGAGGATGGAAAACAATCAATGATTTTGCAATCCATTGCTTGATGATTGACTCCTCGCTGACTGACCACAACTCATGTGTCCCCTCCCTGTTTTGACCTATTTGTATTTTAAACTTCATTTCAACTCATATGTTAAGTAATTTATTTTTCTTGCAGCCTTTTGTTTTCTCAGTCTGTGGTTTCCAATGCCCCATTCACATAAAGTCTCTTTTATTCCCATATAAATATATATATATATATATATATATATATATATCTTCACCTTCTTTCTCTTTTCTTTTTTCTTTTGTTACTTTCATGCTATTTTAATGTTTTCTTTTCGTGAAAATATAAAACCCATAAAAAGAATTGGTTGATTTTTCGTATAGGTATTAGTTCTAATAAGTGTCCCACATATGAAATTATTGAAAACTTCTGTGGGTTTATTAGCCTAGTCTCATGTTAGTTATCAAAATAGAGAAAGACCAAAGTAAAGGGAATTTCTTTGGACTTTAATGAGATAATAGCTAAATTTGTGTTATTTTTGTTAATCGTAAGATTGGTTCTATCAAGTTGATATTTTATGACAATTTACCATCTTGTTAAAACAATAACAACGATTACACATGTTTTTTTTCAAACAATTGTTTGCCATTCGATTCAGCTTCTAAAAGTAAAACATACGTGTTCTTGACGTCTTCCACACGATCCTTTTTAATCTCTCTCTCTCTCTCTCTCTATATATATATATATATATTTAAAGTTGTAAATTTAATGAAATAGTTAATAAGGAAGGATGAATAGTAGGTAGGGTGGTACCAATTAATTAACATTGAAAATGGTACTAGTAGAAATAGGAAGAATGGTTGGCATTAAACATAGAGAGAGGTAGTTCTAGGAATGTGGGATATAACATAAAGTGAAAATGACCATATCAACCCCTTTATTTATTACCATTTTTTCTTCAATCACCCACCACAGACTCTCTCTCTCTCTCTCTCTCTCTCTGGTCATGTCCTTTTCTCCCCGGCGATCAAGGTCGCCTTTTATATTTTTATTTTATTTTATTTAAACTAGAAAGAAAATTAAAAAGGGTGTTTTGAAATGTTTATATTTCCAAATTAAAAAACAAAATTATTTAAGTTACATTTCTTTTTGTTGAACGTGGTTCTTCGTGTTAGATTGTGCGCACCTTGACTAATTCCAGTAAAAGTGTTTGCGGTCTAGTTTGGGAAGTTTAACCCTTCAGACGACAAACTAAATTGCAAGTGGTAGTTTATTTAATTTTTAAATTGAGCGGTTTGACATCAAGTGCCTAGACCGGTCAAATCGATCCTTTTTGGTTTGACCGAGTCGCCAAGACTGGATCGATGTTAGTATGACGATAGTATGTTACTAATTTACTATGTTTGGCCTATTAGAACCTAGTGATTTAGGGATTTCAAAATAGGCTTTATGTTTGGGCTACTAGGAATTTATGATAAAGTTGGGTCTAAGTCTTAAAACTTAGGCTAAAGTGTTATACTAAAATAAATAAATAAATATAGGCAAATGATCATGTGAGAAGTTGAGGTTCATGTGAGAAGCGTGAGAAGTGGATCTGAACCATTGATCGTTTTTAATCAAATGTCCACCCATGAATTGCAGCTTAGAAGGGAATTGATCCGATACTCCATCTCGGTGCATCTTCTCACGTTAACCTCAACTTCTCACCGAAATCCGAACTTTATATATATATATATATATATATAAAGAGAGGGAGAGAGAAACTTGGGATCATGTGAGACCAAGCTGCTTGCGTGAGACCTGTGAGACCAAATTGTTTTCGTGAGACCCGTGAGACCAAGTTGTTTTCTTGGGACTTGTGAAACCACAATTTTACACTTGAAAATTCACAGCAAAACACTTTGAAGGTAACATTTACTGTGGTTTTGTTGTGAAGGTTCGGATTTTTTTTACTTCACAATGTTTTGAAGTTTCAAGTATAAAAATGTGTTTTTACGGGTCTCACGAAAACAGGTTGGTCTCACGTTATATATATATATATATATATATATAGCCTTAGGTTCAATAGAGAAGTCCAAATATTTAGAGAAATAGAGAAGTGATCTTGGCCATTTATTCGGTCAAGATCGGTTATAATTAGTCAAAAGTTGTGGCTTTGACTGGTCAAAAGTTCAATTTTGTAACTTTTACAAAAAACACGAGCTGAGTTCATATATGAATCTGTGTGATTCACATATGAACTATACGTTCATATATGAACCTTTGTAATTCACATATGAACTCTTTATAACTAATTCATATATGAATCTTGTGACTCATATATGAACCTTTGTGTTTCATATAGAAGAACAATTTTGTAACTTTTACAAAAAACACAAGCTGAGTTCATATATGAATCTGTGTGATTCACATATGAACTATACGTTCATATATGAACCTTTGTAATTCACATATGAACTCTTTATAACTAATTCATATATGAATCTTGTGACTCATATATGAACCTTTGTGTTTCATATATAAAACTAATTAACTGTAGGTTCATATATGAATCAGTTGAACCAATTAATTGATTCATATATGAATCTTTGTGTTCATATATGAACCTTTGTGATTCATATATGAATGTTTTTAACTAATTCATATATTGTAACAACCCAAAAACACATCACATAATATTAAAGCCAAAAGCCCATAAGGGTCCCAAATACATCATAAACTCCAACATCAATTACATTGATTAAGGTCCTCAAGCAAATACAACCGAGATGCTAACTAAACAAAAACTGGAACTTGACGGTCTCTAATCTCGCACCTCCGTCTCAAGCCTTCTCCTTTCCCTTGCAACAAGCACCTAAGCCACCCTTTCCTGAAAATGGTTTTTAAGTTTTGAAAGTGAGGGTTAGACCATAAGGTCTAGTGAATTCCCTCCTTAAAAGCGTAACTGCAAAACATTTAAAAAGCACTTTTCCATACACATAACACTTGACAAGTTTGAGCTCAAACAAGGGTATACACAGTGGGGCGGACCAATAACACCTTACAAAGCCAGGCACGGCAACTCAACACCTTACAAAGCCAGGCACGGCAACTCAACACCTAACAAAGCCAGGCACGGCAACTCAACACCTAACAAAGCCAGGCACGGCAACTCGGGGGTCCTCCACTGTGCAACCCGACTCTACCACAAGCATAAACATTTAAAACATGCTTTAAAACTTACTCGAGGAATATCCTCCTTCCACTTGTAAAATAACACTTTTCATGCATGAGAAAACATATGATTCATGATGATCAAGTAAACTCATTTTCAGTTATATCAATTCTTCGCAAATCATTTTAGGGGATAGAAATAATGCATAAAGGGAACTCACCTGGTACTCGGTTAAAAGACACCCTACTCAAAGCTCACTTAATCACCAAACGATCACCTGAATTGGGTTTAACAAATGAGGTATTAGACTCCCCATTTATGTTCTAAAACATTCCCCATACTGTCCTAAGACAATCCCCTAAACCAAGCCTCGAACCCAAGCCCAAACGACCAACGAAGCAAAAACGTAAAATCACGAAACAGAGCCTGGCGCCGATGCTGGCGCCAGTCCATCGGCGCGGACCTCTGGACAGACTTTTTCCTGCACGAGAATTCTTTCCAAAACTCAAAGATTTCTCAATCCCAACTTCCCCAAATCAGTTCTAGTTCTCCCAAAACAATATTTCAGTCCCAAACTCAAAATGGAAGGACAAAACCTATAACCCTCCATTGGAAAGGTGAAATATCACCAAGAGGTCTCAATCTCCTCAAGGGATTCATCAATCTCACCCTTCCAATTGGTTTTGCCTCCAAAACACTTAAATAAAGAAAGAGATTGCAACAAATTCCTACACAAAAGCCCCATTTCCAAAACAATCCAAGAGATTAAGATGGAAGTATACCTTAGAAGCAAACTCCTTCAATCTCCAGCCCCAAAACCTTTCCAAACCTTCAATGGGGGAAAACTTGAGCTCTTTCTCCTCTCCAATTCTCTCCAGCCGAAATGAGTGAAGGAATAGGGTTTTAGGGAGGGTTTTATCTTAATAAACTTTCCTTCTTCACAACCCAGCCACCAAACTTTCAGTTCTTTACACAAGCACCCCAAAGTTCCTTATTTCTGCACTAAAACCACCAAGTATGGAATATGGGGTGTTACAACACCTCCCCCTTAATAGGATTCCGTCCCCGGAATCTCATCACTGAAAAGGTGTGGGTACCTTGCCCTCATCTCGGTCTCAGTTTCCCATGTCGCTTCACTCCCCTTGTGGAAACGCCACAACACCTTCACCAGGCTAATCTCCTTGCTCCTTGTTCTTCGAACCTTACGGTCGGTGATAGCTTCGGGCTCCTCCACAAAGTTCAATTTCTCATCAATCTGGACTTCGTGCAGAGGTATTGCCATTTCGACTTCCGCCAAGCATTTCCTCAGATTCGACACGTGAAAGGTATTATGAATTCTTTGCAATTCTACTGGCAATTCCAACTTATAAGCTACTTCTCCGACGCGCTCAATGATCTTGAACGGTCCTATATAGCGGGGGCTCAACTTTCCCCTCTTCCCGAATCTGATTACTCCTTTCCAAGGGGATACTTTTAGCATCACCTTATCCCCAACTTGGAACTCGATATCCTTACGCCTCTTGTCGGCATAACTCTTTTGTCGGTCGCGAGCAACTTTCAGCCGTTCTCTCACCTGGTCGATTTTGTCGGCAGTCAAATGTACTATTTCGGGTCCAGCCAGTTGTTTCTCTCCGACCTCGTTCCAACAAAGAGGTGTCCGACACTTTCTACCATAGAGTATCTCGTAAGGAGCGGCTTTTATGCTTGCGTGGTAACTATTGTTATACGCAAACTCGATCAACGGCAGGTGGTTCTCCCACGAACCCTGAAAATCTAACGCGCAAGCTCTCAACATGTCTTCCAGGGTCTGGATGGTTCGCTCGCTCTGACCATCCGTCTGAGGATGATATGCGGTGCTCATCTTGATTTGAGACCCCATTTCTCGCTGGAAGCTCCTCCAAAAAGTCGACGTGAATCGACTATCGCGATCCGAGACTATTGACGACGGCACCCCATGACGGGTCACTATCTCGTCGATGTACAACTTTGCCAATTTCTCCATCGGGTATGATTCCTTTATTGGAAGGAAATGCGCCGACTTGGTGAGTCGATCTACAATTACCCAGATGGCATCGAAGCCCTTTGGAGTTCTAGGCAACTTTGTCACGAAATCCATCGCAATTTGATCCCACTTCCATACCGGAATATCCAAGGGTTGGAGTTTTCCGTACGGTCGTTGGTGCTCTACCTTCACCCTTAGACAAGTGTCACACCTTTCCACGAAGTAAGCTATATCCTTCTTCATACCCGGCCACCAATAGTCTTGCCGCAAATCACCAAACATCTTGTTCGTCCCTGGATGGATGAAGTACTTTGACCTGTGAGCCTCCTCTAGTATCAACTTCCTCACGTTCCCCAACTTCGGAACCCATACTCTACCGTTGAGGCATTTCAGTCCTCGGCTATCTTCTACTAGGGAGTTCACGTTCCCCACCATCCGCTCTTTCTTGAGGTTCTCAACCGCAGAAGCTTCCCCTTGCCATTTCTTTATTTCACCCAGCAGATTAAATGTGACCTCAGCCCTTAAGGCTATGATCTTCGAGGATTCTCCTCTTTCTTTACGGCTCAAGGCGTCCGCCACTACATTAGCTTTTCCGGGATGGTACTCAATCTCGCAATCGTAATCTGACAACAATTCCATCCACCGGCGTTGCCTCATGTTTAGCTCTTTCTGATCGAAGATGTGACGAAGGCTTTTGTGATCGGTGAAGATCTTACACCTCGTCCCATACAAATAGTGCCTCCAAATCTTTAAGGCGAAAACAACGGCCGCCAGTTCTAAATCATGGGTGGGGTATCGCTTCTCATGATCCTTCAATTGACGGGACGCATAAGCGATCACTTTACCACGCTGCATCAAGACACACCCCAAGCCCAATTTAGAGGTGTCGCTGTACACCACAAAGTCTTCCGTTCCTTCGGGTAAGGTTAGAATCAGAGCCTCACTCAACATTTCTTTTAACCTTTGGAAGGCTTCTTCTTGCCCTTCGGTCCAATTGAACTTGGTGTTCTTCTTGGTCAAAGAAGTCAACGGAGTAGCAATTTTCGAGAAGTCTTTGATGAACTTCCGATAATACCCCGCTAACCCAAGGAAACTACGGACTTCGGACGGCGTTCTGGGCGGTTCCCAATTCTTGATAGCTTCTACCTTTGCCGGGTCCACCTTGATTCCACTCTGGGTCACCACATGTCCCAAAAACTGCACCTCTCGAAGCCAAAATTCGCACTTCGAAAATTTGGCATAGAGTTTCTCCCGCTTCAACAATTCTAGCACAGCTCTCAAATGCTCCCTATGCTCTTTCTCCGACTTCGAGTAGACGAGAATATCATCTATGAAGACGATCACGAATTTATCTAAATAGGGTTGACACACCCTATTCATCAAATCCATGAACGCGGCGGGGGCATTCGTTAATCCGAACGGCATCACTAAAAACTCGTAATGACCGTATCAGGTTCGAAAAGCCGTCTTTGGAATATCTTCTCCTCGTACCTTGAGTTGGTGGTACCCCGATCTCAGATCTATCTTTGAAAAGTAGCTAGCCCCTTGCAACTGATCGAACAGGTCGTCAATCCTGGGGAGCGGATACTTGTTCTTGACAGTGACTTTGTTGAGTTCGCGGTAATCAATACACATCCTCATAGTCCCGTCCTTCTTCTTCACGAAAAGCACCGGCGCACCCCACGGCGAGGTACTCGGTCTCACGAACCCTTTGTCTAGCAACTCTTGGAGTTGAGTCATCATCTCCTTCATCTCGGAAGGTGCCAATCGATATGGTGCACGAGCTATTGGTGTAGCTCCTGGCACCAAGTCAATTCGGAACTCGATCTGGCGATCTGGTGGTAGATCACACAATTCGTCCGGAAATACCTACGGGTATTCACTCACGATCGGTACATCTCCTACCTCGCGCTTCTCTTTCTTTACATCTACCACATAAGCTAGGTAACTCTGACATCCCTTCCTTAGACATTTGGTAGCCTTAACCAAGGAAATAAGATTAGACTTCCTATCTCGACGGTTCCCATAAATTACTACCATTCCCTTATCCGGCAATTGCACCCGAATCAACTTTTTGTTGCAAACGATGGTAGCATTATTCTTCGCCAACCAATCCATTCCCAACACTACATCAAACTCTCCCATCGGCATAGGGTACAAACTTATCGGTATCAAACTCCCTTCTATGTCTATACAACATCCCTCCACCACACTACTAACTAGCACCACGTTGTCATCGGCGGTCTCCACTTCTATGGCACTACCCAAACGCTTAGGCCTCACCCCCAAACGTTTCACGAAATCAGGAGATACAAAGGAGCGATTCGCCCCCGAATCAAATAACACATTGGCACATAAAGAGTTCACCAAAAAGGTACCTGTCACGACATCCGGAGTTTCCTCCGCCTCATTCGCTGTCATACGAAATGCACAACCCTTCGCGCGAGCCGGTTCTTCCTTCTTCTCAACCCCTTGCACCCCCTGACGATTCCCAAACTGACCCGATCCTCCTCTCCTAAGCTTGGGACAGTCATACCGTTTATGATCCATCGACCCACATTGGAAACAACCCTGCTTCTGCGGGCAATCCCTTGACATGTGCCCCGGCAGCCCACAGTGAAAACACGTCCCCGAGTCCGCCTTACACTCTCCTCTATGCATCCGATGACACTTCCCACACGGCTTGTTACCAAAATTCCGATTCCCACGCGGCTCCGGCCTAGAAACTTTCCCTTTCCGAGCATCATTCCCCGGTCCATCCCATTTCCTCTTTTCCCCGGCCCTCTCAGATTGCTGACGATCTTTTTCCCTTTCTACCAACTCGGCCGCATTTATAGCCGCTTGGAATGTGCTAGGATTCCTTGCCATTACCAACTCCCGTACACTGCTCTTCAATCCATAGAGGTACCTCTCTACTCGACGCTCCTCGGTTGGGACATACAACTCCGCAAAACGAGCTTTCTCAATGAACTTGGAAGTGTACTCTCTCACGGTCGAGTCCCCTTGAGCTAGGTTCAAGAACCCCTCTTCCAACTTCTTAATCGCCGCTAGAGGGCAAAACTGAGCCTTGAACCTCCTCACGAATTCCTCCCATTTCATGGTCTTGGCCACTGACGATCCCAAACCCCCGGTTTCGGCATCCCACCAAAAGATGGCCTCCGACTTCAACATAGACAGGGCGTAGATCACCTTGTCCTCTTCGGCACACTTACAAATGTCAAAGACCAACTTCATTTCTCGAACCCACTTTATGGCTAGTACCGGGTCGCATTCTCCCTGAAAGGTAGGAGGTTTGCAAGATGAGAATGCTTTGTGACTACATCCTCTAGCTGCCGACTCGTTCACTACTAGCGTCGTGGATTGTTTGTGGCTACCAACTTCCGTGGGAGGCGGACTAGACAATTCGGTGACTGCCTTACTCTCACTGTTCTCTTTACTTCCCGCTGCCGAAACATCATGATGATTCATCCACCGGTCTAACTTTTCCTGCAGCTTCAACATTTCGGTGGCGAAGGCCTCTTGAGTCACAAAGGCGCGATTCTCCGCTGCCGAGCCCTCTCGATGAGACTTTTTCCGATCGGACGGTGCCTCCACACTCTTAGTTCGACGAGCAGCCGGAGTTTTCTTCTTTGGGCGAGTACCCTCCACATTGGTAGTAGCCCTACGTGGAATGGTCTCACGCCCCCTTCCACGACCTCTTCCTCTACCCCGGGCAGCCGGCGCCCTCGGGGGAACCACGGGTTCGTCCACTTGAACCTCCTCCGATGGAACCATTCTTACACTCGGTACAGACCTGCTCCTTGTCGATCTTCCAGTCATGACGAAACTGATACAAAACACATAAAACAAACACTTAATACCAGTATCACTCTCTGGAGGTAATTCAAGTATCCCCACGTGCCTGTAAATTCGAAATTATATTGGCCAGGTATAATTCCCAGTTTACCTCACATGATGATCCTCGACACCCCATTCCACTCAAACCGCTTATGTCTCCTCCTATGGTCCTCCTATATCTCGGTTGTGTCCCTACTCCAAAGTTTAAGTCTAGGCCCAATCGGTCACCTAAATCCCTTAAACTACGGCTCTGATACCATTTGTAACAACCCAAAAACACATCACATAATATTAAAGCCAAAAGCCCATAAGGGTCCCAAATACATCATAAACTCCAACATCAATTACATTGATTAAGGTCCTCAAGCAAATACAACCGAGATGCTAACTAAACAAAAACTGGAACTTGACGGTCTCTAATCTCGCACCTCTGTCTCAAGCCTTCTCCTTTCCCTTGCAACAAGCACCTAAGCCACCCTTTCCTGAAAATGGTTTTTAAGTTTTGAAAGCGAGGGTTAGACCATAAGGTCTAGTGAATTCCCTCCTTAAAAGCGTAACTGCAAAACATTTAAAAAGCACTTTTCCATACACATAACACTTGACAAGTTTGAGCTCAAACAAGGGTATACACAGTGGGGCGGACCAATAACACCTTACAAAGCCAGGCACGGCAACTAACACCTTACAAAGCCAGGCACGGCAACTCAACACCTAACAAAGCCAGGCACGGAAACTCAACACCTAACAAAGCCAGGAACGGCAACTCGGGGGTCCTCCACTGTGCAACCCGACTCTACCACAAGCATAAACATTTAAAACATGCTTTAAAACTTACTCGAGGAATATCCTCCTTCCACTTGTAAAATAACACTTTTCATGCATGAGAAAACATATGATTCATGATGATCAAGTAAACTCATTTTCAGTTATATCAATTCTTCGCAAATCATTTTAGGGGATAGAAATAATGCATAAAGGGAACTCACATGGTACTCGGTTAAAAGACACCCTACTCAAAGCTCACTTAATCACCAAACGATCACCTGAATTGGGTTTAACAAATGAGGTATTAGACTCCCCATTTATGTTCTAAAACATTCCCCATACTGTCCTAAGACAATCCCCTAAACCAAGCCTCGAACCCAAGCCCAAACGACCAACGAAGCAAAAACGTAAAATCACGAAACAGAGCCTGGCGCCGATGCTGGCGCCAGTCCATCGGCGCCGCCATCGGCGCGGACCTCTGGACAGACTTTTTCCTGCACGAGAATTCTTTCCAAAACTCAAAGATTTCTCAATCCCAACTTCCCCAAATCAGTTCTAGTTCTCCCAAAACAATATTTCAGTCCCAAACTCAAAATGGAAGGACAAAACCTATAACCCTCCATTGGAAAGGTGAAATATCACCAAGAGGTCTCAATCTCCTCAAGGGATTCATCAATCTCACCCTTCCAATTGGTTTTGCCTCCAAAACACTTAAATAAAGAAAGAGATTGCAACAAATTCCTACACAAAAGCCCCATTTCCAAAACAAACCAAGAGATTAAGATGGAAGTATACCTTAGAAGCAAACTCCTTCAATCTCCAGCCCCAAAACCTTTCCAAACCTTCAATGGGGGGAAACTTGAGCTCTTTCTCCTCTCCAATTCTCTCCAGCCGAAATGAGTGAAGGAATAGGGTTTTAGGGAGGGTTTTATCTTAATAAACTTTCCTTCTTCACAACCCAGCCACCAAACTTTCAGTTCTTTACACAAGCACCCCAAAGTTTTTTATTTCTGCACTAAAACCACCAAGTATGGAATATGGGGTGTTACATATATGAACATTTGTGTTCATATATGAATCTTTGTGATTCATATATGAAATTTTTTTAACTACTTCTCATATGAACAAATTAACTGATTCATATATGAATCACAAAGGTTCATATATGAATCAGTTAAAAAGAGTTTATATGTGAATTACAAAGGTTCATATATGAACGTATAGTTCATATGTGAATCACACAGATTCATATATGAACTCAGCCCGTGTATTTTTTACGAAACTACCCCTCTATCTTGTGCAGACCACGCGAGTAATTATCTGCTACTTCTCGGTCAAAGCCGCTGATCTTGACCGAATAAATGGCTAAGATCACTTTTCTATTTCTCTAAATATTTGGACTTCTCTATTGAACCCTTCCCTATATATATGGCGGTTTGTTTGGTCCAAACCACCCAAAAAAAGTTCCTGATCGGACCAGACCGTCCGGTTTGACTATTTTTCAAACTAGACCGGATCGCCAGATCACTCAAATAGCCAAAAACGGTCCGGTTTGACTTGTTTTGAACGGTCCAACAGTTTTTTTGAACATCCCTAAATCCCAAAGGCTGGAAAACAACTAGTAAAATCTCCAATCATCTTGCAAAACTCGTTTGTTAGTTGTTAATTGAGCTAACCCGACAAACAAAGCAAATGTGTTGACTTTAAAATGATTGATCAAACCGGGGAAATCAAAATTATTATTTTCTATTTCAAATCTTGTTTCGATTTTTGGAAGGAAAAAAAAAAAGCAATGTTGTCAAATATGTTTTTGTTTTGTTGCCAAATAAAACTCACATCTCTTTTCATTTCAAAAACAGAAACTAAACAAGACCTAAAAAGTTTATTTGAATTCTTTGCATTTTTAGAAAAATAATACCATGTCTAATAAAGTTCCTTTTTTCTTGGACTTTTTGTCAAGCTTCTTTAATAATTCAATAAACAGTATTCAAATATAGCCTTTGAAAGTAAGGTTGTTAAAGAAAATAAAACAAAATACATTGTAATTTTTTTGTACAAAAGGTTGAATACCGGCAACCCCAACCGGCCCACAATCGACTGCCTATACATAATGTAGGGGGCATACCTGACTCACTCAGCGGTTGTGGCTATGGGGGTGTCATGGGTTCGAACCCGAGATCTTTTGCTTTTTGTACAAAGATGCTCTCACCCATTACCAACTGAGCTACACGCCATTGGCAAAATACATTGTATTTTGATTCCATTTGTTCTTATTTATTTTACCATAAGTCTTAAAAGGTAAACTTGTATCCAAAATTCATACCCAGTAAATTTTTTCATACTCAACAGTAAAATTGTCAATCTATATCTATAAAATTGAGCCCATTAGGTTTAATATAATGAACAGTTTGATGATTTGGGTTGGGCCTTTACTACGCGAGAGCCCAAAATGTTAGGTCTTGTGAAGTTTTTGTGACTGCATTTAAATATATATATTTTTCAACAAGTTCTCATGTAGAAATTACTTGCTACACAAATTTGGGTATTTTAATATAGGAGATAATTCTTGTGAGAATGTACGAAAGAAAAATCCATATAGAAATTACTTTTAAAAAATGTTTAAAACTTTATTGAACATGTATGTAAACCGACTTTACATGACTTCATATATGCATCTTCAAATTGATTTTTTTAATGGACACATCCAAACCTTCATTTATTACTTTCTCTAGCCCTCATTTTTTAAAACTCCAATATACTAAACAATATTTTAGATCTTTTTTAAATTGTTACAATGATTATGTTTTTGGTCGATTTTAAAGTTTGGTTTGACTTGGATCGATCTGGTTCTCAACATACTACAATGCCCAAACCTCCTATCTCAATTCTTTTCCGTGGTCAAATCTATGATAATGGCATTCATCGCATGACAATCCACATGAAATCTTGTGGGTTATTTAACGAGTTTGGCCATGGTACTTGTTAAAGAAGCTAATGAGACGAATATAACCTCTTAAAATAGGTCCGATGATTCGGATTTCCGGCATCAAAAATGCGGGATTCTTTAATGCCTCAACTTCAACCGAATTTCATCAATAATTTTTCAGTTATACTACAACAAAAAATGGGATCAAAGATTCCCTACATCGGAACTTTCTCATTAGTGCCAATTATGGCCGGCTTTAATTTTCTGAGGGACATCAACAACCATATCAGTCTATCAGTGCATTCATCTGAGATAGAGATGGTCAAATGGGTCCGGTTTGGCCCTGCCCAAGTTCGCCGAAAGACCGGAACCGACTTGGGACCGCTTATTACGGCCCGGTTATGATATTCCACCGAAAATAAGGCCTGGCCCGGGACCAATTATGGGACTAGTCCGATTTTTTATTTCAAATTTATTTACTATTTTATTTTTAAATGTATTTTAAGTATATTTTTAAATATATATTAGACTGAAGACATTTAAAGTATTTTTTAGTGCACTCGATTAACATAATTAAAGATTTAAAAGTAAATATTTGATTGACCAAATTCTTTATAACAAAAACGTATTTTTTAATGTATTTGATTGACCCAATTATAATATATATTTTTTACACATTGTTAGTGTATTTAATTTACCAAATGCATCAAAAAATATTTTTTATTTATTAAAAATGAATTTAAAAAAAAAAACTAGAAAAATATGTGGGATCGATTTGGATCAAGTATGGGACCGGCTACGACACTGTTTAGGACCATGATCGATTTGGGCCCAACCCGGCCTCGGACCTATTTTGGCCATTGGTAATCTGAGATGCATCTCATCAGAGACCACGACACGAAGCCCAAGTTGTTAACTTTTTTTCCAAAACCGGTCATAAAAAAGCACACATCAAAATTAAGTAGGTGCACAATCACTACCAGTAAACTAATTCCATTACAACATGACGATCGAGCGGGGGTACGCTCTATTGGTAGAAGACCATGCCCATTTTAGCCATTTAGAAACAATAGAATGATGACGAAAAGGAAAGCAACCTGCTACTTGTTTCCCTTGCCTTCTAAGCCAAAGAATCAGAAAATCCTTTCCTTAAACCCAAAGTATCACAACATTTGATTTGGTAACTGTATCTTGATTTGTTATTGATGTAGTCCATTGCTATGCTACATAAAGAATAAAGAACCCCCTAACAGTAAGGGAAGCAGCAGCACATTTCTGAAAATTAAATGACAAAAAACAAAACAAAAAAGAACCATTTTAATGGTACATCGCTAAACGAATCCTTGGCAACCTACTTACCTAAAGAAACCAGTGAAAAAGGATCTCCTGCCCAAACTCGGCCTGAGAATCGATCACCACAGTGCCAATTGCCCCAATTAGAGGCCGGCCTGCACAAAGAATATTATATTTCTGTTTCATCTACGAATGTGGGTTAATTTGCTTGCTGCTTCCATCACTAAAAAATGGCTCATGTACTAGTTTTCTCTGTGTTGTTAGATCTTAGAAACCCCAATTGAATCCAAGTTAGCAAAGTCAAAGCTCTAAGAAATTTGTTTGTATTCAAAGGAACCTGTGCTCTAACCCTCCTGTAATTGAAGGGCCTCTTACTTTAACTCGCTTTGTGCAAGTCTCTAGAGACGATCGTTCCCTTGTGCTCTTTCCCAGTTTGTAAAACCCGTTATCTCTTTGTTGTTTACTCGCAGCTTCTTCGTTCCCTGATTTCTTGTACTTGATGGAGATCCAAGTCATGGTACCTTTGCCAAATCCTTCCTTTGATACAGAGTCTTTGCCAGTTATCAAATACCCAGGTGCTGAACTATGTCCACATCTTTCATGCTGTACTTTCTTCAACCGCTTAAGCCCCTGTTCAAAAATAATTGTCAATAACTCAGTTGCATATTGAACTGATTTCAATTGACCTCTAAAGACCAACACATGTTAATAATATCTCTCTACAAGTTGATGATTAGAAAAGGTTGACAAAAACAAAATAAACATAAAAAAAAATGATCTACAAGAATATTCATTACCTGATGTTCCAATTTAGAAGGGACGGAATTGGTTGAGTTTCTGTGTTTTGACTTTAAGGATGAACGACGTTTGAACCTAAATACCTCCGAGTCAGAGTCATCGCTATAATGACATGTACTTTTGACATCCACGTGGATATTGGGTCGCGGAGATTCATCAATGACTGGTGAAGCTTCATGCTTTTCCATAGCCACGTCAGCATGCACAAGATTCCTTGTACTAGAACTAGTATCACCCTGTAACTGTGGAAACAAATTGATCATGTTACAGCTTACTTCTAGAAGCAGAAAAAGATTCGTATATCCATTTTAGAACAAGCATTTTGTTTAAACTTACATGGTCAAGTAAGAAACTAGTTTCAGCAGTATCCAGGGTCTCAGGAACTGACTGCTTCAGATTGCAGTTTGGATCAAAATCAATCTTGCAATAAGGATTATATCCATCATCTTTAGCTAGTGGATATAATTTAGATAGCAGAATCACGTCAGTTCCATTTGTACTTTGCTGTTGAACCTCATTTACAACATCGTTATCCTCCTCAAACATCCTAGACACCGCCTCCATATCTAAGAGTTCATCCCTTACAGAGAGTGTAAAGTTGGTTCCACAAGGCAAGTCAAGTGGCTTAAACTCTGAAGCAAATCAAGAGATACCATGGTTAATAGAAAGTCTCCCGTAAAAGTACTAACTTGGATAGAAATAGAAAGGGATTTTCAAATATACCATGGCGAAGGCACACAGGATGTAAATAGCAGTTGCAGTTAATATATGCTACATAACAGTCACGTTTGCAAACACTGCAAAGAATGGTTCCATGAGAATGTTGAGAAACACCCATGCACCCTCTTGATCTCATTAGGCACCAACGAGCACGATGTTGGAAGCGTATCAAATTCACAAACGAGGCTTTAATGCTAATTTGAGAAGCTAAATCTGCAGAAGAATGGTCCGAATCTTCATAGTCCGTAGCTGATGAAAGAAGCATCGCTTCTTTGCACAAAAGTTCCTCATGAGGAAGGAGAGGTGTCCGGTTAAGAAGCGCATAACGACAACTGGCTATTGATCCCATCAGGAACCAATCACCAATGGCAAAATTTACAGCCTCACCACAATTAAAACCTGTATTATAAACTATATCAGGAGGAGAAACAAAAGAAGCAACAAATCTTACCATGACAAATCTAAACAAAATCTTTTAGGAATTTGCAAATCAAAAACAAGGAAAATAATAAATAATATTACCATGACTAAATCCTGCATGATATGCTCGGGGGAAGGTCACCACATATTCCCCGGGTTTTTGCACAGCTTTGTAAACTGGAACACCATGTTGTGACAAAATATTAGGAGGAAACAAGGTTGTCTTCCCTAAGAGAACATCAAAAGCACCATCTTCCCCTTCAGTTGATAGAATATCGTGAGTGTACACCTTTTGCCGAACAACCTTTTCGAAATCCAGTGCAGCGTGACCAGGAACACCGTACCAGGTTTTTGCAGCTCCACAATGATGGTAATTAATGCTGTGACAAGTGAAATAAGAGGAGATTATAATGTGATGACATCAGCAAGCATAAAGTGACATATATACATAAGTGATGTAACAAATTACATACCTGTACAAGTAATGATCTTCTACATGCCAAGCAAACATACTAAATAGCATCCCTATGTACAGCATTGGTTCAGTAACCCCCTGTAATCATACAAACATTAGCTAAGAAAACAAGACATACCAATTAATTAATATATACTCGATCAAAGAAGAAAGATTGTCTGAATACCGGAATTGTTGTTTCTAGAAGACGCAATATCGATCTGGATAATCTCGCAACTTTCTGAAATCAAGTGAACAGAAAGATCTTAGTTTAATAGAACATGCAGAAATAAGAAGCATGTAAGGAGAATCATGTTGCTGGTACAACTAAAAGACCAAATAAAATCAAACCTTCAAATTCCATTTGCTATTTCCAAGTTGATCGTCAGGAGAAGATGAAAATGCACTGCCGTCAACATCACATGCATACTCAACGCTTTCGGTCTTTCCACAAGCTATTTCATGCCAAAATTCTTTTTCCATGTATGTAGCCGGAAGACATCCAGCACTATAATATCTTCGAGCAAAAACCTTGTTTGCCATTTTCTCAAAATCACGGAATGTATAGTTTCTGATGATCAAAAACACAACTTAGATTCTGAAAGAGCATATAGAAAAGTAAATTGACAAAATATACGGAAACCCACCTTCCACTCATGAAAAAGGTGACCTTATCATCAGTGTTCCACTCAGCAAGACGAAGAGGCTGCACTCTTGTAGTAAACCTGAAACCAGCTTTCTCTTTCATCAAAACCATGCCAGCAGGAACAGAAGCACTCAATGGCGAAACAATTTTGCATATACCTGGAATTTTTAAGAGGGTTCAAGGGAAAGAATTTACACACCATACATGTGGTACACAACGTGATGGTTTGATGTATGACATATATGTAGATTTGCTAATTAAAGTAAACCTATGATCTTATTAACATCTAATGCGCCATTACCATATCTTGAAGCTTCTGGGGATATTTTTTGAAGATAAGCCAAAGGATCCTCAAACTCTTCCTTACTTGGAAAATATACTGGGCACTCTGGCATCTTATCTGTCCACTCGAGATCCGTTGTGTCAAACTTCTCAACCTTTTGCTTTGACATGGTATCTCTGCCATTTACAACACCACCAGATTGTGCATATATATCACGATTGCCAAATGATCTCACACCACAGGATGCGGAATCTCTTAAAGCATCTCCGCTGCTTCTAGTCATCAGGTTAGTCACGCATGCAGTGCCATTTAATGCGCCTGCTTTCATCCGTTGAAGCCTCTTATGCTTCAAAAATTCTAGCTTGGCCTCTCTGGAGAAACAAATCCTTCCTTCCCCCTGGAAAAAAATACAATATAAGTCCGATATTCTAGTCCTTGATCATATGTCAAGGTGGATTGGGTTCTCAATCATAAAGATTATCAACGCAGATTACAATCCAGTGAACAAAAAATATCTACAAACATTGTACAGCAAAATCTTCATTTGTTTCAGAAAACTCCAAATATTATTTCGCAGTTTATATATGAACTATGATTATCATTCAATATCTTAATTATCAAGATTATGCTTGAATTTGATCTACCTCGAACGTTAAGTGTAACACCTTGGAGTTACACTCAAATAGACGTTCCTCCTTTACCTACTCAATAAAGATCTCTCTTTGACTTGACAATGAATGCTGAACAAAGTGAAACTAATTGTACAAAGAAAACCCACAACAAATTACCTTGTAAACTTAGCCAAGCTTTGACCCACCAAAGAAAATAGTTATGGACCAGCTCACGTCGTAGCAGTTGATACGAACTTCAATTAGCCTATATCTACTAAGTTCTCTCATATGTTTCTCCGGAAAAGGCCATAGCTGTTAATTGAAATTTTATAATCACTCCTTCAATTTATTTCCAATTAAACAACTTCACCCTTTAGTGAACATATAGAAGTATATCTTCCACAAGGTTCAAAAGGAACCAGCCAAATCAACTAATTCTCAACAAATTCTTAACAGATATCATATAGATGAAAAGCAAGTGAACAATATTATGGCTAAAGAGAGAAACTGTCGAGGAAATAAGAATAAATAACTAAAGTTATAAACCATTATACGCCAACAAAAATTACGGCGCTAGATTGGGAGTTCCAAAATACAGAAGAAATAACACAAAGTGGTGATTGAAAGAGCTTTTTGCATTTTTATAAATTTTCAGAACAAATAGCCGTGAAATTGAATAATAAGACTACAAATACTTTCAGGAAATCATGATTTACAAAACTGAAAGTATTCACACACAAAAATACCATAATGCCAGCGATTTTAGGAGACTCGTTATTCTCCAAGAATAAAACATATAGCAACACATTCAAGAATCTATTTAGAAAAATTCGATGACGTAATTTACCATCTCATTCCAAAGTTTGTCGCCGAAACCCTCCGTCTTCTTTTACTTCACCAAAACCATACAAACGAAATTGAAGAAGAAGAAGATAACAAACGCAACAACAACAAATCGCAACCCTAGATCACGATCTCAGTCATTCTATCCAGCACATTCCCTTAAAACAACCACCGGACGAAGAGATCGGAAGATTCGACCGGTTAAACTCTGTAATCTCGGAAAAACGCAGAATGATAACACTAATAGTCCGTGTCCGTTTCAAAAATCGCACTTATTCAAAATATCTCCTCCGGAAAGAACTCCGGGAGTCAATACCGACGATATAGATGTTTTCCGGCGAAAACCGAACAGTTTTCCGGCCGTCTAGAAAGAGAAAGATTGGGAGAGAGAAGAACAGTCGATGAAATCCAGAAGGGAGGGTATGGAGAACCAAAAAAGAAGAAAGAGATATAATTTAGTCGAGTTATTTATAACTTATTTTTTGGTAAATCATAAATTCTTTATTTATATATTTATATAATTAAAAAAGAAAAGAAAAAAAGAAAAGGCAAAATGAGTGTGAACCATGAAGGAAAGTGGTGGTTAGGTTTGTTCAACCAAACGTACCCTTTGCCGCCTCAAAACGTGTCGTTTTACTGCTGAACTGCGTTTTTCCCAAACTACCCTTAGATCAAGGCTTTTCTGAAACATTATTATTTCATAAACTAATTAATAAATTTGTGTTGAAACTTAAATGAAGAATTTTTTTTAAGACAATTTTTAAAAATAGCACACCGGTAATAAAGTAATACATCATTTGATGAATTATTTTTGATAATTAATTACGTTCATTATTTTTTTTTAAACAGCAAGTAATGCATCAATAAATTATTATATTAAAAATTGTGTTTGTATTTTGATCATTTAGGGTGCGTTTGATACACTGGACAAGACAAGACAGAACAAAACAGAGATCACTGTCCCATGTTTGACAGGACTTTTATGTGGAACAGACAAGAACAGAGTGGAACAATCTGGAACAGGCCTGTTCCACCCCCACCCCATGGAACAAGGTGGAACAGACTTATGTTTTACCAATATAATCTCAAAATAAAATCTAATACTCTTCTAAAACATCAAATACACGTTATATTTTATATTTTCATTTTTAAATTTTATTTATTGTATTTTATCTACTGTTATATGTTCTGTTTTATCCAGTTCTGTCTACCAAACGCTGAACAGTTGGTCTGTCATGTCCCGTCTTGTCATGTTCTATCTTGTTTGCATACCAAACGCACCCTTAGAGCATTTTCAAAAGTTATATAATATTTTTTCTAAAATTAAGTATGAAAAGTTAAAATCTCTAAAAAAATACTTCCGAATCCAAAAGCTATTTTATTTTAGAGATTGTAGTATTGATTGTATTATTAAAATAACCAGTATATTATAAAATATTATTTCTTTTTTCTAAACATTTTTACTTCAATCCATCTTATTGGTGAAAATATTAAAATATTATTTATTTATCTTAAAAATGGGTTTTAAATATTTATCCAAATTTGAAGATTTTTTATCTTCTCTGTCATCTTTTTCTATTTTACCATACAAGATAGCATAGTTATCGGAACAAAAAAGTTGTTACAATCTTATTTTTCTCTATTTTAACATAGTTGTTGGAAATGCTCTTAGATGAAACATGTATTTTGGATCACAATTATGTTGTAAGATGTTTTGATCTCCGGTTGAAATTGTATTAAAAAATGAATATATATATATATATATATATATGTGTGTGTGTGTGTAATAAACAAAGCATAAGGATTTTTACATGAAATAGTAAGATATAGTAACATTGTTAACTCCAATAGAGGATAGATTTGGGAAAATAACTAGACATTTTAGGTCATATATGGTCTAAAATGACTATACAAAATGATAAGGGTTGTGCATTGGCTTTTAGATAACTAACAATCTAACATGGTTGGGAGGTATTAATATAACTTCAATTAAAGTTCGATTGGTTAGTTGTAGGTAACATAACTTTCGATTGTTTAGACCTTATCTGAAGCAAGATATATACACTAATATGATACGATGGAGATCTCTAAAAACGGAAATGTGGGCATATATGATGTCTACATAATGACACATGGCAATAAGGTAGAGTTTGAGTCGGTTCTAATGTATGTATATTTATCGTGTTGCATAATGTTTTTTTCAAAATAAAATAAATATCACATTCACTAATTACATCTCTTTTATCAATAACATCCACAAAGGAATTTGCAAAACTATCGAATTCATAATTTAAAATAAAAATAAAAATAAAAATAAATTATCATAATGGAAGGTTTTTATTTCATTCTTATTTTAGAAACGTAGTTTCAAAATTTCAAGTTTTTGAACTAATAGCAATTAAGTAAAAATATCAATATATTTTCTACGATTAAAAAAATGTACGATAAACCTGTATAAAAAAAATTATAAATATATAAACAAAAAGTCAATCTTCATGAAATTACTGGATAATACTTTTTCAAAGATGTTTTATATGGACATCAAAATAATTTTTTAAAATTTGTTTTAAAAAGTATAATATAAATAAAACATGTACAATTTGGATATAATTTGTTTGATAATTGTTTTAGGGAAATTAATTAAAATATCCTAAGTTGACCAACGACTCAGTGAAATGCCCAAACTTTTCCCAATTTCATGAAAATACCTAAAATCTCCGTGAAAAAGTCTGTAATCACGGCCTCCTTTGTGAAATGGAATCAGCAATAGTTTTTCCGGACAAAATAAATATATTATAGAGTCCGTGAAATGGATTTTTGAGATATTAAAAAATACCAAAAATATTTGTGAAATGGTCATAATATATTAAAATACCAAAAATATCTCAAAGGAGTCCGTGAAACATAATATATCTCAAACTTTTATTTCCCAAAAATCCAATTCACGAACAAAACATTCATTTTACGGATCAAAAATTCAATTCATAAAGGAATCCGTGATCACGATTGGTTTAACGGAGAAAATTGGTATTTTTGTAAAATTGAAAATAATTTGGGAGTCTTTGGTCAACTTAAGGTATTTTAATTAATTTCACCTTGTTTTAATATATTACTTTTGATTTATTAAATAATTTGCTTAAATTGAGGGCGAAATATGTCGATATCTTCAATCGTGTATGTAACAGCTGTACTTTGGAGTTTGAAGGTTGCCTCTAATCATTAGTTTTCAGCTGTCGCTGAAAACGACACTTTTATTTTTTCCAAGGGCTCCATGTGTAAATTCTACGTGTGAGTCGGAGACGCTGTGTTTTTCGCGGCTCGGCTTTTTGAAGGAGTCAACAATCTAAACGCGCTTTGGGCGGTCGTATTGGTTCTTTGTCCTGGCTTCGCTTGGCCCGGGTCAGCCGACTTCTTTTTATCCTTCTTTACTTTTCCAGAGTAAAAACTTCTTAATCCAAAATCAATGATTTTTGGCATGTGTATATTATGCATAATCAACTTGTATTTTCTCTGGTTTTGTAATTTCAGTCGTGGAAAAGGATTTTGATGGTATTGGTCTATGATGCTGAATTAGGTCAACTGCAAAAGTAAGACAAAATATTTCCATGTTTAGGATTGGTTGGTTTTTATAATTATTGTATGGGGTCCTTTTCCTTTTTATATTCAATATCCGCCCAATTAATTTTATTAAAAAAATATTAGCATACAAATTTGAATAAAAAATATTAGAAAATTTGACTTAATAGCCTTCTCACTTAGGGGAATTTATTTTCTCCTCAATTCTCTTCCCATTTTGCACAAATAGCACTAGGTCCGCAATCTGTATCCATGGTTGCAGATCTGAGATCTGTTGCATCTGTATCGATTCTTCTAGGTTTATGGGGAAGCGACACGTGTCAGGGGTATTGCGGATTGAGGTCTGACTCGAACCCGACCCATTGCCGATCTAGAACTTTTTACGGTTTTTTTTCTTTTAGCTGTCGGATTGCGACCCATTGCGGACCTGAGGCTATTTGTACAAATCTGGGAGAGAATTGGCTATGAGACCAATTTCTCAATGTGATTAGGCTATTTGAGTCAAATTCCCAAAATATTATGAACCTATCGATTATTACCTATAACAAAAAATGGATTTAACTAAGAGTCTTTGGTTTAGCTGTATTTTTTAACCCAATCTTTTTAGAGGTAAATAATTTCAACCAAATCGAAAATGAAGATTGTTTTTGAATTTTATTTGTCATACATAAATATTATGTACTTATAAAAATGCCTTTAAACAACAAGAATCAAATTGCTTGAGAAGCGAATGATATTCGTTTCGTATCAATAAATGTTAATTTCAACTGTAATACGATTTTTGTGAATCGTCTTAACGAGTCAACATACACTAAAACTGATTTTTAGTGATACAAAAACAAAAATAAGAATTGTATGGAGACACTCCTTGAATGATCATTAGGACAAAATACAAGACAACGAATAAAAGACTTAAAAGAAACGTTTGAACATCCATTATAAAGTTGTTTCATAATCCTGAATAACTAATCCACGTTTGATTAAAATAGCATAAACATATCAGGACATTATATATATATATATATATATATACATGTAAATAATACTTCGATTGTCCTACCGTATTCTTTATTTTCTTAAACATTACAGGTAAAAATATATATATATAAAATGTTTAAAAGACGAATTACGATGTTGGTAGATTCACCAACATAGCCGCTTTATGTCCTACTTTCAAATAATCCTTGGGAGACAAAAATAGAAAAAAGAAATGCTATATCACAAAAAAGTTAAGGGATTGTCGGGCCTTAGATGATATATAATTATTAAATTTAAATTACTCTTAACTCTTGTTTGATTATGTTTAGAAAGTGTTTGTGTCATGAGTTAGTATTGCCCTTTGGTTGTATAGTTGTTGAGAAACATTTTTTCGTTCTTCCATCGTTTGCTCAACCTCTTTTAGATACTTTTCGTTTTATTATACCAAAATATTTAGAAAAAATAGTAAAACTGAAACGTTTTGGTACGTATTATGAAATGGGGTATTTCTCTTCAACAATCGTAAACCTTGAAAACTATTTTACTTTTATTTGGGTGTATTTTACTATTTTAGTTCAATCAATTTGTGCGTTTGGTCGAGCTAGTCAACATGTTGAGCATTATTGCAATTCGAACTTGGATCATGAATGATCAATATCAAAAACTAAAGTCCAAACACGTTTCATCAACAACTATAGTTTGAGCATGGCTTCTATGGGTCATATGGCAATATTGAAAGACTCAATAAATGCAAGCTTGTTTGGTCTAGGATCATATAATTTGTGTACAATTTAGATCAGAGCATTAGAATAGAATTACATTATATAAGTTGGAAAATGTATGATATTACATTTAATATTTCTTGTAGTTTCCTACAAATAAATTTGGACGGTAGTCTTAGCTAGGGAAGTTTACGATTCAATTCAACTAGTTTAATGTATATAATATTCTAACCCAACTGACAACCTCTGTTTGACATTTTTGCAAACGAAACTAGCTAAATTATTGATCTCAACATGACTAACGAAACCAATAAAGTTATTTTGATTTAATTGGTTTGACAGTTTTAGACAATTCCTTTTTTTACACAGAAACAAAAACAGGTGACCAATACTTTATACAAATGATGAAGATTAGAGATTGGGGATGGGGTGTAAGCGGGGTGAACCTGAAGAGAGGCGAAAACAACAAGCGGACAAGAACTTAATAAACAAAATATATATGAAGGGTGTACATATTTGAACCAATCTCTTTGCCTAACATAATATTCCTCTCAACTGGTTACATAAATATTGGAAAATTATAAATGAAAAAATTCGGTTTGGTTGAAACAATGGGTTTAACGTGTCAAAATGTACTCGATGCCATATATATATATATATATACCTCAATTAGATGATTTTAAAAATTATAACGTTAATTTTTTTCAAATAAAGAATTTGAGGACTTAGGCTAATATTTTATTTCAATAATTTTTTTAAAACTATCTTCAAAACAAGAAATCTATTAAAAATATTTAGCAAGAAAATAATATTTTAATAGATAAATAAAATATTTTAATATTATAATTAATGTTAAATTCTTTAAAATTAAGTAATTTATTAAAAATAGATATAATTTATTTTAAGATTTGACTTTTAATTTACCTTTTAATTTTGTTTTTAAAATCTATTGGAAATCCCCTTGACTTGTCAATACGTCTTGTTGTGTGTAACCTTTGCAACCGTTCAAACATGACTGTTATACAAAGGTTTTAGAATTTTGACTTTTGCAGTCAAATTCAAATTTTTACACCTCTTTATTAAATTAAAAAAGAAAATTGTAAAACGTGGAGAGAGAAAATTGTTTTCATCATATCTTCAAGAATGTAATATAAAAACTAGTACAAATAAAAAATAAATATAACTACTTTACATGTATTAACAAAATTTAAATGGATTGTTTTTATATTTTTTAAGGGTGTCTTAGACTATGCCTAGATTAATTTATTAGCAAATTATGACTGTAAGACATCAGCCCTGATTAAAACTCAGTGGCCACAAGTTGTGTACGCTTACATTCGAACCTTGGGTAGATGGGATATTCCACCATATTCCCACGACCTTAACCAGTACGCCACAACCATTGTGGTTTTGTTTTCTATATATCTTATATTTTATGATCTATAATTTTTGAACAACTTTGTGGTGGTCTTTAAAACCAAGACTCACTTACACTTCGTGTAAATAAAAAATACAAAGAAAAAAGAGGACATATCGAATCTAAAAATTAGGAGAGAGAGGGTGGGGGAGGAATTGTAGCGACGAAGCGGATTTCATCTGCCATAAGAGGAGGGGATATTGATCAAGAAAATTCGGGGACGTAAAACAAAAACAATTATGCCTCTTTTTTTTTAAGAATACAAGTATACCTCTTAAAAATCAATAAAAACTGAAATTGTTGTTTTATAATATAGTTAATAGTATGGATATTCATGAAAACAGTAATTTACTTTTTAATATATATGACATATTTGTTTATATTCATCCTTATATCAACATTTTGAGTGATATATCATATATATTTGGTTTATACATATATTAGTGTAACAACCCATATTTGGTTTGTTTGAAGTCTCGTGGTTAAAATGGGAGAAATGAAAGTTTTGTAAGGGACTTAAGTGCAGTTAGTGAATGATATAAATAGGGACCATTCCCCTAGGTTTTCATTCATTTGAGAACTCTGTGTGCATTGTTGGCGGCTGAAGAAGAAATCGACTCTCAATCGTAAAGAGGAGCTCTCGTGATTTTGGTAAGATAACCATCTTTTAATGTCGATTCTTGCATAGTATTTAGCTAGATAAATCAGATTTCTAGTTGTTCTTCATGCTCTAATTGAGTTAATGTTTAGGAGCATTCTGTTGGATTTTAAATCTAGTAATCGGACTGTTAATCAAGTGAAATCAAATTGAGTATAAGATGCGGGTTTGTTAAAGAGTGTTACGAAGCGATTATTGTGTGTAAGAATGTATTGTATTACCTCACTAATCGATTTGTGGTTAGAGAGAAATCGGTGTGGCGCAGAGTGCACCAGGATTTGGCGCAAACCAAGCTTGGCGCAAGTCTGATCTGGCGCAAGCCATACTGGGACTAAGGAGATTGGGTCGTAGGTTGTTGGGCCGAGGCTTGTTAAGGTGTAGCTTGGGCTTAACGTTTATTTTAAGGCCTAGTTTACCAATCTTGAACTCTTGTGATGTTAAGGAACCAAATTAATTACCTTAAGACTGGATTAAACGGAGAGCTTAGGATTAGAAATTTAGTTGCATCTATTAATCGATAAATTAATTATTAGGTGTACGAGCGGAGCGAGGCACGAGGTTAGGAGGAAAGTTACAGTCAGGTGAGTTCTCTCAACCCTTTTTATTTTATGACGTACTTTATTTACTGAAATGGTTTATTTACAAGCATGAATACTTTTATAAAGGTTATGAATGTTTTGCATGAAATGCATGTTACTTAGCAAATGAAACAATGTTCCATGTTTTCTTAAACATGATTTATAAAATGTTATGTGCTTGCTATGTGGAGTCGGTTTACACGGTGGGGCCAGGGTACCAGGGGATTTGATAATCCCTTGGGCATATGAAGGTTAGTTTGTGGGTTGGAATTCGTTTCCTCCTACATGAAGAAACATGGTGTCCGTTAGGCCCCGATCGAAGTAGCTTATGCGATCCCTGGGCCCTGTGTTTAACCTTGTATGAAGAGAATGTGAAGTTTGCAAACTTTTCAAGGAAATGATTTTATTATGTGTTAAATGTTTTATGGAGGGAATTCACTAGACTTTTTGGTCTAACCCTCGCTTTTCAAAAACTAAACCATTTTCAGGTAAGCGTACCATGGGTTCTTCTAGCAAGAACTAGAAGGAGGCAAGGAGGACTTGGAGCTTAGAGCGACTCCAAGATTTATGATTATTGACTTTAGATAGAGCTCGGCTGTGGATTTAGAGACTTCCGCTGTCATATTTTTGTCTAGTATAGTTATGGATGTTTAAAGACAAGTTATGTTATGTAATTCAAACGCTCATTTTATGTTTTAATGCATGTTATGTTTTGGGACGTTACAAATGGTATCAGAGCATTAGTTTAAGGGATTTAGGTGACCTTTAGGGCCTAAATTTAAACTGTAAGATGAGGAATACAGCCGAGACATAGGATGGCCTCTAGGAACGATCACTATAAATGCGCTTAGGAATAAGGTGCCAAGGACAAACGTGTAAGGTAAGTTTGCGATTACACCTGGCCAGTGTAATTACGAACTTACAGGTACATGTGCGTGCTTACAATACCTTACTTATAACAAATTTGTGTGTCATGTCGAGTAAAGGTTAATTGGTGTGTCCTTTCAGTTAAGTGCTATGGCTGGGAGGACTTTGAGGAGTAGGTCAGCACCTGCTGTGCCAAGGAACCAAGATGAAGAGGTTCTAGTCGATGAACCGTTGGAGCATGCGAGGGCGACGGTTAACCGTGGAAGAGGTAGAGGTAGGGGTCGTGGTAGGGGTCGGGGAAGAACGCCCCACCGAGCCGCCACTTAAGTGGCCGGGAACGGGGAGAATCCGACTCGAAGGACGACTCATGTAACTCGAAGGACAAGGAGTGTGGAAATTCTCGTCCACCAAGAAGACTCTATTCAAGAAAGTTCAGCCTCTGCTAGAAGGGTAACTCAGCCGAGGGGACGTGGTCGAGGTCACGGATCTACTTTTGTTACCCGAGAGAATTTGGCTGCTGAACTGGGTAAGATTCAGGAAGCTCTGCAAGCTCTCCTGACTAAACAGAACGAGTCTGCCTCGGGAAGTAAGGAGGCGAGTGGGAACAAGGAAAGTGTGGAACTGTCAAGCCCGGTAGAGACTGGTATTGGGAGTCAATCGAAAGCAATATCTCTGGTGGTGAATGAGTCAGCAACTAAGGGTTGTAACTTCAAGGCCTTTGCCTCATGCAAGCCTCCTACGTTCAAGGGCGAGTGTGACCCTGTCTTAGCAATGAAATAGGTGAAGGAGATGGAACTGGTATTCGATACGTGTAAGTGTGCGGATGGAGACAGGGTGATGTTTGCCTTGTCCATGCTGAAATCTGATGCAGTGTACTGGTGGGAGGCCGAAACTGGGGGAAAGGGTTCGGCGATGGCTAAGGGGATGTTGTGGGAAACGTTTGTGGGAAGGTTTAAAGAGCAGTTTTGCCCTCTCGCGGCAGTGAAAAAGTTGGAAGAAGAATTTTTGGGTTTGGAACAGGGAGGAATGTCAGTACGGGAGTATACTTCTAATTTCTAAATTTATTGAGAAGTCTCGTTTTGCTGATTTGTATGTGCCAATTGAGGAACGACGAGTGGAACGATTCATCTATGGGCTGAAAAGTAGCATCCGAGAATTGGTTATGACAAGGAGAAGAATCGTCAGACTTCTGAGAAAGGCGGAGAGAAGCGTAAGTGGGATGGACCGGGGAGTGACTCAAGGAAAGGGAAAGTATTCCGACCAGAGAACCGTGTTAACAAGGATACCGCAGGGAAACCGTGTACGAAGTGTAACAAGGTGCATCGGGGAGAGTGCATGGCAGGTTCAAACTCATGCTACCGGTGTGGCTTGCCCGGTCACTTGTCAAGGGATTGTCAGAGTGGGGGGAAATCTTGTTACCAATGTGGGGCCACTGGCCACATGCGGAATGATTGTTCGCAGTTGAAGAAAGGTGGGTCGGCTCAGTATGGAGAACGTCAGGGAGGAAAAGGCAGTGATAAGGGGGCAAAACCGGTGCGTCCGAAGGGACGTGCATTCCGCATGACTGCGGAAGAGGCGGAGGAAGTTCCTGATGTGGTGGCAGGTACGTTTCTAGTGAACTCTCTATGTGCCAAGGTGTTGTTTGATTCAGGAGCAAATCGCTCTTTCGTATCGCATGCTTTTATGAAATGTTTGGGGGTGAGACCTAGACGTTTGGAGAGAGCACTAGAGGTGGAAACTGCCAATGATAATTGGGTGTATGTTAAGGAGGTAGTAGAAGGTTGTGTCATAGATATAGAAGGGAGGTTGGTGCCTATGAAAGTATATCCCATGGCAATGGGAGAGTTTGACGTAGTGTTGGGTATGGACTGGTTGGCCGTGAATGATGCGAATATCGTTTGCAACAAAAAGTTGATCAGGATTCAGTCACCCGATGGGGACCCCATAGTGATTTATGGGGACCGCCGTGATAGAAAGAATAGCCTTATCTCTATGATTAGGGCTACTAAGTGCCTGAGGAAGGGGTGTCTTGGATTCTTGGCATATGTGTTAGACGCCAAGAGGGAGAAGCGTGGGGTGGGTGATGTGCGAATAGTAAAGGAGTATCCGGAAGTATTTTCGGATGACTTGACAAGCCTATCTCCGGATCGTCAGATCGAGTTCAGAATTGATCTGATGCCTGGAGCGGCACTAATTGCCCGCACACCATATAGATTGGCGTCATCCGAAATGAAGGAAATTATGACTCAGTTTCAGGAGTTGTTAGACAAAGGGTTCGTTAGACCGAGTACGTCTCCGTGGGGAGCACATGTGCTCTTCGTGAAGAAGAAGGACGGTACTATGCGAATGTGCATAGACTACCGAGAACTCAACAAGGTCACGATCAAGAATAAGTACCCTATACCGAGAATTGACGACCTGTTCGATCAGTTACAAGGAGCCAATTAGTTCTCCAAGATAGACTTGAGGTCAGGTTATCACCAACTCAAGGTAAGGGGGAGGATGTGCCGAAAACCGCTTTCAGAACCAGGTATGGACACTACGAATTTTTGGTGATGCCGTTCGGGCTAACCAACGCCCCGACAGCATTCATGGACTTAATGAATAGGGTATGCCAACCTTATTTAGACCAGTTCGTGATAGTGTTCATTGACGATATCCTAATATTTTCGAGATCGGAAGCGGAGCATGAAAGTCACCTACGGACGATTCTCGAACTGTTAAAGCAAGAGAAACTGTACGCGAAGTTTTCCAAAATGCGAATTTTGGTTGAGAGAGGTGCAATTTCTCGGACACGTGGTGTCTGAGAAGGGAATCATGGTTGATCCGGCTAAGATTGAAGCCATCCGAGATTGGGAGCAGCCTAAGAACCCGTCAGAAGTGCGAAGTTTCCTTGGTCTGGCCGGCTACTACCCAAAGTTCATCAAAGACTTTTCGCGTATCGCCACGCCACTAACGTCTTTAACCAAGAAGAATTTCAAGTTCGTCTGGTTAGAGAAGCAAGAGGAAGCCTTTCATAAGCTGAAGAATATGCTGAGCAGCGCTCCAGTTTTGTCGTTACCGGATGGGTCTGATGACTTCGTGGTTTTCAGTGACGCGTCAAAGCTTGGATTAGGTTGTGTACTCATGCAAAGAGGAAAGGTGATCGCATATGCCTCACGGCAGTTAAAGGATCACGAAGTTCGATACCCCACCCATGATTTAGAATTGGCAGCCGTGGTTTTCGCTATGAAGATTTGGCGGCATTACCTTTATGGGACGAAGTGCCAGATCTTCACGGACCACAAGAGCTTATGCCATCTCTTTGATCAAAAGGAATTGAATATGAGCCAAAGGATATGGATTGAACTGTTGACCGACTACGACTGTAAGATCGAGTATCATCCTGGTAAGGCGAACGTAGTGGCGGACGCTTTGAGTCGTAAAGAAAGAAGCGAGATCCCCAGCATTGTGGCTATGAGAGCCGAGGTAACGTTCAATCTGTTAGCCGAAATAAAGAAATGCCAAGCCGAGGCACTCGGAACTGACAACCTCAAGAAAGAAAGGTTGGTCGGGCAAGTGTCCTCGTTAGTGGAATATAGCCGAGGAGTGAAGTGTTTCTGTGGGAGAATCTAGGTCCCGAAGTTCGGGGAGCTCAGGAGAATGATTTTAAAAGAGGCTCACAAGTCAAAGTACATGATTCACCCTGGAACTAACAAGATGTATGGAGATCTACGATGCGACTATTGGTGGCCTGGAATGAAAAAGGATGTGGCTCATTTTGTTGATACCTGTATAACGTGTTCGCATGTGAAGATCGAACATCAACGACCATACGGGAAGCTCCATACTCTGGAGATACCAGTGTGGAAGTGGGATCAGATTACGATAGATTTCGTGACTCATTTGCCTTGAACTCCAAAGGGTTATGACGCCATTTGGGTGATCGTGGATCGACTCACAAAATCAGCACATTTTGTACCCATACAAGAGTCTTACTCCTTGGAGCGGTTAGCAAAGTTGTACATCGACGAGATCGTAACCCTCCATGGCGTGCCTTCGTCGATAGTATCTGACCGAGATAGCAGGTTTACCTCCAAGTTTTGGAGGAGTTTCCAAAGAGAAATGGGATCGCAGATCAAGATGAGCACCGCTTATCATCCTCAGACCGACGGTTAGAGTGAGCGAACTATCCAAACGATGGAAGATATGTTAAGGGCATGTGCTTTAGATTTCCAAGGCTCTTGGGAGAAGCGTCTACCGCTAATCGAATTCGCTTACAATAACAACTATCACTCGAGTATCAAGGCAGCGCCGTTTGAGGCACTTTACGGAAGGAAATGTCGGACGCCGTTGTGTTAGAGCGAAGTCGGAGAGAGACAGTTAACTGGGCCAGAAATAGTACAACTGACTTCGGACAAGATAGTCCAAGTGCGCGAAAGGTTGAAGGTCGCTCGCGACCGACAAAAGAGTTATGCGGATAAAAGGCGAAAAGATATAGAATTTAAGGTAGGGGATTTTGTTTTGTTAAAGGTATCCCTGTGGAAAGGAGTGGTACGATTTGGGAAACGTGGGAAGCTAAGTCCACGTTACATCGGACCGTTTGAAATTACCGAACGAATTGGGGAAGTGGAGTATAGGTTGGATCTACCGGATGAGTTGAAAGGCATTCACAATGCGTTTCACGTGTCTAATCTAAGAAAGTGTTTAGCCGATGTGACCAAAGCAGTGCCGTTAAATGACATAAGGGTAGATGAGAAATTAAATTTCGTAGAGGAACCCGAAGCCATCGCGGGTTTTAAAGTGAGGAAGTCACGGAACAAAGAGACTAAGCTGGTGAAGGTACAATGGCGGCATCATAAGGGTCCGGAGGCTACGTGGGAGCTGGAATCGGAAATGAGGATGAAGTACCCACAACTCTTTCAATAAGGAATTCCGGGGACGGAATCCTTTTAAGGGGGGGGGGTGTTGTTGTTGGATATAGTGTCCAGAGTCATTAACTATTGGTAATATTTCTAATAATAGCAGGGTCCTTTTGGGTTGCCCTTAAGACCCAAATAAACAATCAGAAGAATGAAAGGGAATTAATGTAGTTAGATTATTAATTTGTCATTTGATGATAAATTATTTACAAGCTACAATATAATTAATTAGATTAATTATAGGGACTAAATGATAATTTGTTAAAATAGTTTTTATCAAGCTTATCTGTTCAAGGGGGCTACTTGTAAATAGAGAGGTTATAAATAAGATGCTAGGGATCAAACCCTAAGAGGATTTTTTTTGGTGTGATCTCTCTCTCTCTCTCACAAGGCCGTAGCCTCACTTCTCCTCCCTCCCAAAATCGTAAACCCTTCCAAGGGTTTAGTGTTAAAGCTTCAATCTTGATTGTTGGTTTGGTGTTCTTAAGTGTGAGCCACTAGAGGGATTCACACTATTGATCCTTGACATCCAAGAAGCAAGAACAAGGTTTAATTCATCTTTGTGTTTTCGACAATCACAAGAAACAAGTAAGTGTTCTTGATTCTTTCTATTGTAGTTAATCATCTAGAACGTATGCATCTTTATAAGTTGTTTGTTAGTATTGCCATGGATGATTCAATTGTAAAAATATGTTTCCGTTGCCTATATCATGTGGTAGTAAGGTTTAACAAAACCTTTCAGTGGTATCAGAGCTAAAGTTCTTAGATTTTAGCTCAATAGCATAAAATTCGTATTGAATTTTCTGGAAAACGCAACGAGCCGTTTTATCTATTCCCGGAGTTTGGACCGTCGGATCGTCGCGTTTTTTGGACAGTAGTTTCACGACATTCTGTTTTACCTTCTGGACGGTTGGATTAATCGTTTGAGATTCAGAAGGCACCTGTTTTATTTTCGACATAGTGCAGTAAGTTTGTAGCCATTGAATTGCTAAATCCCTAAATTAGGGTTTCATGGTCTTAACCTCAAAGGCTGTTTTTTGGAAACTAAATTTTTTTTTGCTTGCATGAAAAGTTTCTATTTTTAGCGATTAAATTTTTATTGGTATCCCTAAAGGGTATAGGGTAGTAGTCGTTTTTTTATGCATGTTATACCATAATTGTGTATGGCGTAGTAGTCGTTTTATTTTTGCATGTTATACCATAATTATGTATGGCTAGTTTCCTAACTTGCCTAAAGAAAAACACATCAATAATAAGCTTTGGAAAATATTGAATGGATAATCTTAAATTGAATAGATAATCCTAATTATGTATGGCTAGTTTCCTAACTTGCCTAAGAAAACACATCAATAATAAGCTATGGCAAATATCGAATGGATAATCTTGAATTGAATAAGATAATCTTAAATACCTTCTTACAATAAGCAAATATATTCAAGTTTGAATGAATATTGTAAGATAAACATTGACATTATTTATATAGTGAATATAATTTATATGTCAAATATTCACATTAATTATTAGCATGTGTCCTCACATGTTTAATTGGAATCAAATATGGAAACAATTATATTAATTGTTAAATATGTGCTCACATGGTTAATTAGAATTAATCAAGATAATCATAATTTTAAATTGTTTAAAATTTCATTCAATTTATATATATATATATTAGACCTCAATTATATATATATAATTAAATAATACATTGATAGTCAAACCGAGACTAGGCGTACTCACTATAAACACTCTAAAGGGGTTTAAGGAGGTTACCTATAAAATGGTTGCCAAATGAGTCAAGGGTTTTTAAAACGCCATGCGTTACCAAACTCACCGTCTCTTGTGTAGACTAGTGGAATTACCAAAAAGGTTTGATAGGTCAATGTGACAAGTTAAAAGTATTAACTATGAACTATAAAACGAAAATCCCGTTTAGATATACTAAGAAATGTGAAAGTCGTATGCTACCCATGATGAAGAACACACATAATCTTATAGTTTGTTAACGGAGCGTGTGCGGTTTGCCGGCACGTTAATGTGAAACTATAGTTGAAAATGATGTGGCGCTCGTGATTCTCAAGCGTACTTGAGCCGAGGGGTCCATGTGTTTTTCCATGGTCGATTCACTATCTTGTTTGTGATCCTCGGCATCCCAGTCACAAAAGGAAGATAAGCATAATCGAGATTAACATGCCATTGACATAAGTCAATGAATCTCAAAAGACCTAGGAGTTTCATAGTGAATGAAATTAACAAATAGCATTTGTTTACCTAAAATAACCTTGTGATGTGATTACGGCATCCCTTTTCACATCATAAGATAAAATATGGATCCTAGCCTAGTTAAATATTTTTGGAAAATTATTTTAAGGGTTAAATATCAAACTAACGAAAAATCTATATCTACAGATGGCTGAAAATAATCCTCCTCCTCCTCCTTCTCACTCAACATCCAACCTTACGTTACTCTATATCCTAAGTAAAGATAAGCTAACTGGGCCAAACTACTTGGATTGGATTCGTGCCTTGAGAATTGCCTTGAGGTACGAAGACAAAGAGTATTTGCTCGACGAGGATCTTCCTATACTTAATGATGATGCAAGCCCTGAAGCAGTAATTGAATACAATAAGCAATTCGTGGAATCCACAAAAGTCGCGTGTCTCATGTTGGCGTCCATGTCCCCGGAACTTCAAAAGAGTTTCGAGAACATGGGGGCGTTTGAACTAAATGAGCAGCTTCGTGAAATGTTTCAGGAGCAAGCGAGGCAAGAAAGATTCCAAGTCGTAAAATCTCTTATGGAATGTAAGCAACAGGACGGTGCCCCTGTATGTGCGCATGTGCAAAAGATGAAAGCGTACATTGACAGTTAGGCAATCTAGGTGTTAATTTCCCAAGAGAACTTGCCATTGACATGGTGCTAAACTCTCTTAGTGGGGCATATAAACAGTTCATAGTGAACTTCAATATGAATAATATGGACAAGACCTTGATGGAGCTCCATGGCATGTTGAGATCTACTGAAGCAAGTATAGGTAAGACCCAAAGTGGTCACTCAGCTGCTCCCATCCTGGCCATTAGGGAAGGTGGCTATAAGAAGAAGAAAGTTTCTCATCCCAAAGGGAAGGGAAAGGGTAAAGTTGTTCCACGCAACCAAGGCCTTAAGAGAAAAGCTGATTCTTCTGACATACCACCCATAAGTGACCCTAAAGAGGCCATATGCTTTTACTGTCAAGGAAAGGGCCATTGGAAGAGAAGTTGCCCAAAATATCTGGAGGACTTGAAAATGAACAAGGTCAAAGGGTGTGGCACCTCAGGTATTTTTACAATTGAACTTCATAGTACTTCGATTTCTAACTCTTGGGTCCTTGATACGGGATATGGTACTCACATTTGCTCTAATTTCCAGGGACTAAAGGGAAGTAGAACGTTGAAGCATGGGGAGCTGAATCTGATCATGGAAAACAGGATGACTGCCGCTGTTACCAAGATTGGAGATTTTGAGCTCATGCTTAGTAGTGTTTTTTCAATAAAGTTATTAGATTGTTGCTACTCGCCAGAAATGGCTCGAAACATTATTTCTTTTCATGCATTGTACAAGGATGGTTTTGAATTTCAATTTGATAATAATGATGGTTGCATTTTGGTTTATAAACATGGTTGTTTTTATTTTAAAGCCTCTCCTTGTAATGGTGTGTATGAAAGCGTGATTTGTGTTGGTAGAAATAATAATAACTTAACTCTAAATGTTGGTTCCTCCAATAGTGAATTGGATAAATCATCGTTATGGCATCATCGTCTTGGCCACATAAACAAGAAACGCATCGCCAAGCTCCAATCGGACGGGGTCTTGGAACCATTTGACTTAAAGTGTGACGAAGAATGCGAGTCTTGTTTACTTGGCAAGATGACGAAAGCACCTTTCAAAGGAAAAATGGAAAGGGGTAAGGATCTGTTGGACTTAATCCACACAGATGTATTTGGACCATTCAGATCTGCCACAAGAAACGGTGAAAGATACTTTGTTACCTTTCCTGACGATTTCAGTAGATATGGATTTATCTATCTGATGAAAAACAAATCGGACACCTTTGAAGTGTTCAAAGGATTCAAAAATGAAGTAGAAAACCAACTGGGCAAGAAGATCAAGATGCTCCGATCCGACAGGGGTGGAGAATACTTGAGTCATGAATTCTACGACTATCTAAGGGATTGTGGAATGGTTTCGCAATTATCTCCTCCCAGAACACCACAACTCAATGGTGTTGCTGAGAGAAGAAATCGAACGCTACTTGATATGGTTCGGTCCATGATGAGTCGTGCTACACTTCCAATATCGTTCTGGAGCTATGCCTTAGAAACTGCAGCTCATATCTTAAACCTCGTTCCAACTAAGAAGGTTGCAAAGACACCCTCTGAAATGTGGACTGGGACTCGTCCCTCGTTGGCACATATAAAGGTCTAGGGTTGTGAAGTCTTCGTTCGGCGCGAAACTAACGACAAGCTAGAACCTAGAGCAGAGAAGTGTCGGTTCATTGGTTATCCCTACAAATCCTTTGGATATATATTTTACAAACCTTCAGAGAATAAAGTGTTTGTAGCTAGAAGGGGAGTCTTCCAAGAAAGGGAGCTCATTTCCAAAAGGGATAGTGGGAACAACATTGATCTTGAAGAAATTCAAGAAACAACCAATGATGAACCTATAGTTGACACTAGCCCTCAACATGAGGTTGAACCACCTGTTGAGGAAACTAACATACCTCCACCACCTCTTCGCAGAACTAGTAGAGTAAGTCAACCTCCTGAGTTTTATTATGGTTTTCCTATTACAAAGGAAGGAGACACACTAGTCAATGATAAAACATTTGATAGTGCGGATGAGCCATCCAACTACGAGGAAGCGATGGCAGGCCTTGAGGCTGCCAAATGGAAAGAGGCCATGGAAAGCGAGATTCAATCTATGTACGATAACCAAGTTTGGAAATTGGTTGATCACACACCAGGTCGCAAGACAGTTGGGTGTAAGTGGATCTTCAAAAAGAAGACCGACATGGATGGGAATGTGCACACATTCAAGGCTAGACTGGTTGCAAAAGGTTACACTCAAACTCAAGGAATTGATTATGATGAAACCTTCTCACCAGTGGCAAAGATTAAGTCTATCAGGATATTGCTTGCCATAGCTGCATTTCATGACTATGAAATATGGCAAATGGATGTAAAAACCGCTTTCCTCAATGGGAAACTTGATGAGGATGTGTATATGGCACAACCTGAAGGTTTTGTACATACCGAGTATCCAGATAAAGTGTGTAAGCTTGAAAGATCCATTTATGTACTTAAACAAGCGTCTCGTAGCTGGAATCTTTGTTTTCATGAAAAGGTCAAGGAATTTGGATTTTCTCGAAGCGAAGATGAGTCCTGCGTATATGTTAAGGCTAGTGGGAGTAATGTTGTATTTCTAGTCTTGTATGTTGATGACATACTACTCATAGGAAACAATATTCCGATGTTGCAAGATGTAAAGGTCTGGCTCGGGAAATGTTTCGCTATGAAAGATTTGGGAAATGCAGCATACATACTTGGAATAAGAATTTATCGAGATAGAACCAAGCATTTAATTGGACTTAGCCAAAGTACATACCTGGATAAGATATTGAAGAAATTCTATATGAGTGAATCCAAGAAAGGGTATTTGCCCATGAAACATGGCATAAGATTGAGTAAAGATCAATGTCCTAGCACTAGTAAAGAACTGGACAGAATGAGTCGAATTCCATATGCATCTGCTATAGGATCGATCATGTATGCCATGACATGTACTAGACCTGATGTCTCATTTGCTTTAAGCATGGTGAGTAGATATCAAGGGAACCCAGGCGAAAGTCATTGGACGGCTGTAAAGAACATTCTTAAGTATCTTCGGAGGACTAAAGATATGTTCTTAGTCTATGGTGGAAAAGATGAATTACGAGTAACATGTTATACTGATGCGAGTTTCCAGACAGATCGGGATGATTCCCGCTCGCAGTCAGGATGGGTGTTCTTGTTGAATGGTGGGGCCGTGACTTGGAAAAGTTCCAAACAGGACACGGACTGAAGCCATAGGTGTTAGAATTATCAATATATCTTGAATGTTTTAGTTGTTAGTTTGATGTATTAAAAACGTAATAAATTGTATTTGATTTGGAGATTATTATATGGAGATTATAATATATGCTGGATTGCGTCCATTTACATTTAATTTATTATTGTTTCGTTTTGCATGTTTAGAACCAACTTCCTGAGTATTAATTTACTTAAACCTCCACAGTCAGTCATACTCCTGGAAGTAAGTAGCGATTCAAGACTGTCATGGAGTGTTAGAAGCATAGAGAATGCAACTAACGCTCATGAGTACCTAATGGTGATTTGGGTATTGGAAAGAACCGCACTCAAAAGTTTACTTCATGGATTAAGTCAGAGTAATTTTGAGATGATAATATTTTATGTTCTTCAAACAGATATGCATAGAGTTTTGCTCTAGGATTCTGTTATGCTTTGGTGTGCTCCAACGCTGACCGTGACTGGAAGTTATACAGGGTATGTCCATGTATAATATGATGAATAGAAATGAACTGTGTAGTCAAAGTTTATTTGTTCCTTCTGCCTAAACAGGAGAAGCGATATCCATGGGCCCCTCGATGATTTTGTGTTGACACTAAGTGTTTGGCCAAACCCTGACTAGAATTGATGTGTTCAACTGAGTAGCCTGATGAATTCAACACATATCGGAAATCGGGAAACATAACCTTGATCCACGAGATAGACGTTTATCCATGTCTCAGGATCATATGATATCTTGTAGAACAAAGGAGCATTAAATCACTTATCTTAGGACCGAATCTTTATCAGAGTTCGGCAGCTGCATTGGATGGCTTGCTCTCTGCTGATTATTTGAAAGCGTTAAACCAAATAGAGTTAATAACTTGTCCAAGTGGGAGACTGTTGGATATAGTGTCCAGAGTCATTAACTATTGGTAATATTTCTAATAATAGCAGGGTCCTTTTGGGTTGCCCTTAAGACCCAAATAAACAATCAGAAGAATGAAAGGGAATTAATGTAGTTAGATTATTAATTTGTCATTTGATGATAAATTAATTACAAGCTACAATATAATTAATTAGATTAATTATAGGGACTAAATGATAACTTGTTAAAATAGTTTTTATCAAGCTTATCTGTTCAAGGGGGCTACTTGTAAATAGAGAGGTTATAAATAATATGCTAGGGATCAAACCCTAAGAGGATTTTTTTTGGTGTGATCTTTCTCTCTCTCTCACAAGGCCGTAGCCTCACTTCTCCTCCCTCCCAAAATCGTAAACCCTTCCAAGGGTTTAGGGTTAAAGATTCAATCTTGATTGTTGGTTTGGTGTTCTTAAGTGTGAGCCACTAGAGGGATTCACACTATTGATCCTTGACATCCAAGAAGCAAGAACAAGGTTTAATTCATCTTTGTGTTTTCGACAATCACAAGAAACAAGTAAGTGTTCTTGATTCTTTCTATTGTAGTTAATCATCTAGAACGTATGCATCTTTATAAGTTGTTTGTTAGTATTGCCATGGATGATTCAATTGTAAAAATATGCTTCCGTTGCCTATATCATGTGGTAGTACGGTTTAACAAAACCTTTCAGTTGTAACAACCCATATTTGGTTTGTTTGAAGTCTCGTGGTTAAAATGGGAGAAATGAAAGTTTTGTAAGGGACTTAAGTGCAATTAGTGAATGATATAAATAGGGACCATTCCCCTAGGTTTTCATTCATTTGAGAACTCTGTGTGCATTGTTGGCGGCTGAAGAAGAAATCGACTCTCAATCGTAAAGAGGAGCTCTCGTGATTTTGGTAAGATAACCCTCTTTTAATGTCGATTCTTGCATAGTATTTAGCTAGATAAATCAGATTTCTAGTTGTTCTTCATGCTCTAATTGAGTTAATGTTTAGGAGCATTATGTTGGATTTTAAATCTAGTAATCAGACTGTTAATCAAGTGAAATCAAATTGAGTATAAGATGCGGGTTTGTTAAAGAGTGTTATGAAGCGATTATTGTGTGTAAGAATGTATTGTATTACCTCGCTAATCGATTTGTGGTTAGAGAGAAATCGGTGTGGCGCAGAGTGCACCAGGATTTGGCGCAAACCAAGCTTGGCGCAAACCAAGCTTGGCGCAAACCAAGCTTGGCGCAAACCAAGCTTGGCGCAAACCAAGCTTGGCGCAAACCAAGCTTGGCGCAAACCAAGCTTGGCGCAAACCAAGCTTGGCGCAAACCAAGCTTGGCGCAAACCAAGCTTGGCGCAAACCAAGCTTGGCGCAAACCAAGCTTGGCGAAAGTCTGATCTGGTGCAAGCCATACTGGGACTAAGGAGATTGGGCCGTAGGTTGTTGGGCTGAGGCTTGTTAAGGTGTAGCTTGGGCTTAACGTTTATTTTAAGGCCTAGTTTACCAATCTTGAACTCTTGTGATGTTAAGGAACCAAATTAATTACCTTAAGACTGGATTAAACGGAGAGCTTAGGATTAGAAATTTAGTTGCATCTATTAATCGATAAATTAATTATTAGGTGTACGAGCGGAGCGAGGCACGAGGTTAGGAGGAAAGTTACAGTCAAGTGAGTTCTCTCAACCCTTTTTATTTTATGACGTACTTTATTTACTGAAATGGTTTCTTTACAAGCATGAATACTTTTATAAAGGTTATGAATGTTTTGCATGAAATGCATGTTACTTAGCAAATGAAACAATGTTCCATGTTTTCTTAAACATGATTTATAAAATGTTATGTGCTTGCTATGTGGAGTCGGTTTACACGGTGGGGCCAGGGTACCAGGGGATTTGATAATCCCTTGGGCATATGAAGGTTAGCTTGTGGGTTGGAATTCGTTTCCTCCTACATGAAGGAACAGGGGGTCCACTTGGACTCCGATGTAGTCGAGAGGGTGTCCGTTAGGCCCCGATCGAAGTAGCTTATGTGATCCATGGGCCCTGTGTTTAACCTTGTATGAAGAGAATGTGAAGTTTGCGAACTTTTCAAGGAAATGATTTTATTATGTGTTAAATGTTTTATGGAGGGAATTCACTAGACCTTTTGGTCTAACCCTCGCTTTTCAAAAACTAACCCATTTTCAGGTAAGCGTACCATGGGTTCTTATAGCAAGAACTAGGAGGAGGCAAGGAGGACTTGGAGTTTAGAGCGACTCCAAGATTTATGATTATTGACTTTAGATAGAGCTTGGCTGTGGATTTAGAGACTTCCATTGTCATATTTTTGTCTGGTATAGTTATGGATGTTTAAAGACAAGTTATGTTATGTAATTCAAACGCTCATTTTATGTTTTAATGCATGTTATGTTTTGGGACGTTACAAATATCATGATATCAATGTCATTAGTCCAAAATGAAATATGCATACATTAATTATTTGGTATATTTAAAGCGTATAAATATAATCTTTTGGAAAAGTATGGGGAAATGATTCCCATGCCATTTGTGTATTTGGTGCCTTTTTCCACTTTTCTTTTTAGTTGCATGATATAATTTGTGCAAGATATTGAGGGATTCTTGTCTCAATTAACATCCCACAACCTTTTCATTCAAATAGACAAAAAAGAATGCTCCTTATATTTTTTATTTTTTTATATTTATATTTTTCTATTAAAAAAATTATTAGTTATGAATTTCTTATTATATTTTTTAAAACAAATTAACTGCTTAAGACAAGTAAAACGACAATCTAATATAGAGAATACTGAGGGCGAAGAGAGGGCACTCGCTCAGAGCCAAAAAAGATTCAGGGTCAAAGCTCAATTTAGACTCGATTAATTTGAGTTTGCGTCTAGGAATACCTGAATAAATTGTTTTTATATGAATTATTACCATTTTTTTGTTTTAATTTTGTTTTTTTAGAAAAAAAAATCATTTTTTTTACTTATCATGCGTCCTTTTTTTTAAAAACGTCTCGAGCCGATAACATGTCAGGAACGAGCCTGAAAATATGACTATCAACCAATATTGACGATTTATGATGTACGGTTACTCTTGGTTTCAAGTTGGGATAGGATATGTCGATATAGTAATAAATTAGAGAAAAAAAACTAGATTTGTTAGAAATTAAGCTAATAATGTTGAATTAAAGCCATAAGGTAAAGCAACAAAGGAATGAAAATTCAAAAGTAGCTAAATTTTAAGCCTTGGATAAAGACACAAGCTTTTTCGGAAAAAGTTGAAGTTGAATCCGTCTGGTCCCAAACTTCTTTGATCACATTCTTCATTTCCCCCTGAAAAATGCTTCAATTTACATGGTTCGTGTTTGCAAAGTTGAACTCGAGAGTCAAATTAGCTCACAAAATAACGCATATTATACTTTATAACACTATTCTTTTAACCGTTTTATCTCAAATTGTTCATCTTTTCAAAACACAATTATATGTATTTTCTTTCATAGCAATCATGATTTGTTTAAGAAAGAAAAATCAATCAAAATCAAAATCAAAATCACATATTTCTTTGGACAAAATAAAGAAATCTTATCCTTTTATGTATAGGGATGAACACAAGAATCCATATTTTCTTGAAAAGAATCTTGAGCAGCATTCATTAATGTTATGAAAACAACGTAAGGAAATACCACCAAACCCACCTCACAAAATTAAATATTAATATTATCTTTTAATATTTTATTTTGTACCCCTTTTTGGTTTATACTTTATTGAATGAGCTCAAACAAGGGGAAATTGACTCAAATAGCTAAAGCCAAAAACCATCTTCACAAAATAGCCAAAAACTCTTCCGGTTTACAAAATAGCCAAAGGGTCCGCACTCTGACCTGACCCGATGAGTGCGGACCGCAATGGGATCACTACGAGACAAAAAAAGACACTGAAACGGGTTGGTCCGCACTCGATCCGACCTGACCCGGTGCGGACCGCACTTGATTAACTGCTTCTGGGATATATGTGTCAACCTTTCATCCGACCGCTTCGCATCCGCAATTGCGAGTGAGGACCATTTGGCTATTTTTGTAAACCGGGAGAGTTTTTGGCTATTTTGTGAAGATGGTTTTTGGCTTTGGCTATTTGAGTCAATTTCCCTCAAACAAGCCTATAAACATTGACCCTTTTAAGTTGACAAAGTATTATTATGGATGGTGATGTTTCTCAAAGGCTGTTGAGGACCATGACTTCACCATAGAGAGCTTCTTTTTGGAGTTTGAACAAGTCCAATTTCTTTATCTAGTACTTATAATAATAAAAGAAATTTAATCTTAATTATTTTGAAAGAACAATTTGACATAAATGTATGGATATGTGATTTTGATTCTACTTGATGACATGTAGCAAAATATATGTTTCTTTTTGTATGTTTGGGATTCTTTAAATATTTAATAAATGTGGTTTAAATAATTTTGAGAAATGTATAAAATATGCTGTCAAAGAAATACAAAAGGTATGGCAAGTTTATATTTAAGTAGCAAAGTTAGTGGCTATCTAGTGTCCATTAAGTTTTATATGGATAAAATTGTTTGTATAAGTTTAAATTGTTTTGTTTGGGAGTTTTTTATAAATAAAATGAATGTGTTTTTTAATTGGAATAGACAATTTTGGAAAAACTTGGTTTTCTGTATAAAGCTCCCCTTAGAACTTATTGAATAAGGCACTATATATCTCATTAAGTTCACTACCAAACAATCATATATAGCTATCGAATAAGTTATGAGTCTCATTAAGTTGCTAACAAACAAACACTTGGTATCCTCGAAAAATAGTACTTCATTTGGTTCTATGGGCTCAAAAGTTGTTTTCTTTTATGGTTGATGTTTGTGAGATTAGTTTTTGTAACGATCTCAATGACATAATATTTTTTTCGTCGATAAAGTTTCAATAATGTAAGTAAGAATCTTCGATATTAACCTTAGTAAGCAAAATCAATACCCTTAAGATGTGTTCAAACCACTGTTCTAAAAGGCTCGTCGAGACAGCCGTCATGGCGCGTCATGGCTTAAGGCCTGTGTCTCACGTCACGCTATGTTTGTGGCACGCCATGGCTTAATGTGCGATCTTATATAACACGATATTTGATTTTTATTTACATTTTTAATATCTTATTTGCTAGTTTTTAACATATAACCTAATTTAACTTGTTCATTGTCATTGACGCATCGATTAATAGTACAAAACATATGTTTTTATATATAATATTAAATAAAATATAGAGATTTCCCGCCATAAGTCACGCCTTGATAAACGCTATGGCCTCGCCATGACTCATAAGACTTGAGGCTTAGCCTCATCGTCACGCCACGCCTCACGCCACTTAGAACCTTGGACTTCAAACTATGAGTAAACATATTTTAACTTGAAACTTTGTTGAAAGACGTTATACTCCATACAAGTTATTAAATTATAGGATGTATTGTCATATTTGAAACATTTCCCTTTTTTAGAAACCTTAAGATTTAAAATTTAGTATTTGACTATTTGATCACTATCACTATCACTATCACAAATGAATTGATGACATCGATTTATGGGTGTTTGGGATTGCGTCCGTAAATAGCTTGTTAACTTATTTCGGTGTGATATCAGTAATAAGAAGTTTTTTAATGTTTGAATGAAAAAAAAATGTTTATATCGGTTGGACACCGGTAATAAAGAGTTTTTGATATATTTCGGTGTGGTAGCATCATAAGTCACTCTCTTCTAACTTATTTACTTATTTGTCAAACACTAAAAAGCATCAACTTATTAAAATTTGGTACCACTATAAGTCAATCCAAACTTTTTATAAATCTCCGATTTAGCACTGCATAAACTGATAAGCACTTTTACATTTTTTTTACCATGCTCTCAAATGTCACAGATTACGTTCCATTATAGCTTGCGCTTTCATTTAAGATGTAAAAGTAGAATCCCGAGTATGTTTGAGCATCTTCAATAGATTCTTCAACCGCATAATTAAAAGTTGGGTCCATGTCCATTTCCAACAACTTCTCCATTTTGGAGGTTATAACGATATTTATATTATTAGAATATTCAATACAATTTATAATATAATCAATCTTTCTCTTAAACATTTAATTTCAAGAATTGAATCAACAATTATTGTATTTTTTTTAATTGTGGGTGTCTGAGTCTATTTGTGGACATCTCAACTAATCCCAGGAAGTCTGGAGAAGAGCTAAAAGAAAATGAGTTGCCTTCTAAGGCTCGAACTACTGACGTTTGAAAAGGATCCCCAAAACCCAAGCTTATTGCCAGTTGAGTTACTACAAAATTAATCGTATATTTGTATTACACTGTATTAAACAGGTAAGACCTTTATAACCTAATTTTATTGATGTTTATTAAGGCCATCCTATCCTCAGCGCATAACTAAAAGCCCTCAACGCCACATCAGCTAAGCCCTCAAGCCCTAAAGACCCCCAGCGCATAACTAAAAGCCCTCTTGCCACCTCATTTTTTTAATTCTTTTATTTATACATTTAATTATTTAACAAAATAAAAATATTTATATATTTTTTAATAAGATAAATATTAAAAATAAAAATTACAAAATACAAAACACTACCAATTATGAAATTTTTTAATTTGCTCTTTTCTCTTTAAAGTAACCCTCAAAACGTCTCCCGTAAGGTGATCATGCGAGGTCATGAAAAACTCGAAGTCTTTCTCAAATCGTTTTGAGCGTTCGATTTCGAGTTCTTGTTCCAACCTATCTCGTTCGAGTTTTGAGCGTTCGATTTCGAGATCGAGTTTTTTCATTTTGTATTCCATTGTATCATCAATCTTGTCGTTGAACGTCGTCAACAACTGAGTAACACTTTCGTTCGTATTCGACCCGGACGTATTACTCGTTGATGTTTTTTTTGCCTTGTTTATCCCGATGGGTCGTTGAAGTTGCTCGATGAAGTTGTCGTCATCGTCATCATCGGAAGGTTTGGTACGTTTTGAACCCCGCGATGAAGTTGTCGTCATCGTTGGAACGGCTCCCCATTTTGGACATTTTTTAGGACTTCCCAAGCTTGTTCTTTAGAGAAAGCAAACCCTTGTTGTGCTTGGTACCGTTCGTGTGCCACTCGTGAAATGTCGGCATCACTCATTCCGCTTGATCTATTATTGACCAAGTTGTTGTAGATGCCGCCAAAAAGAGCAATTTTTTTATTGCGGTCGTTGAACTTGGTGTTGAGTTGATGAGTTGTTCTATAATTTTCGCGACCCATCGAACTAAAGAACACTTCCCCGATTCGGGTCCAAAAACTATCTACATTTATGTAAATTCAAGTATAAGAATATTAACAAGAATAATAATAATAATAATAATATTAATAATAATAATAATAATAATAATAAAAATAAAAATATTACCATGGGTTTGTGCGTTACCGATAACGGGGTCCTCCGAAACGTCAACCCACGCCGACACTAACGCGAGTTCATCATCTTTAGTCCACATCTGTTTGGGGGCTCTATTTTCATATTGTTTGTTTTTTCCTTTTCTCGATGGTTGAGGGTTTGATGGTTGTGTGTAGATGGATTGTGGTGTGTGCGGGCTAGAATGTTGGGTTTCCGGAACAATGTCGTCGGCGAGATTGATGAAGGGTGAAGGAGGATTGAAGTTGGTCGGAGTAAAACCTTGTACAATCATACCGGAACGTGTAAGTTGGTAAGGAATTTGTTGCGGATGGCCTAATGAGTTGTAAAAATATTGTGGCGGATTTTGTTGCGACCATTGTGGCGAAATTTGTTGCGAAATTTGTGGCGGAATTTGTTGCGAAAATTGCGGACGATAACCTGGTTGTGTAAACGCTTGGAAACCAAGCTCCGGGTCTTCTTGCGGTTGCGGTGTATCTGGTCGGTTACGACGGGATCTAGGTGTTTTGTTTGGATTCATGATGAAATTTGAGAGAATTTGAGAGAGTTTGAGAGATTGTTGGTGTGAAAAAATAAGAGGTTGAGGGTTAATATATATAGTGTGATTAAATTGAAAAAATAATAATTTTTTTTTATAAAAGTAGCCGTTTGGGAGAATTTATTTTGAAGATTTAAAAAAAAAAAATAGCCGTTGGAGATGCTCGGGTTACTCGGGTTTGAAAGCCCGGAGGCCGAGCCCGCAGCCGAAGCCCGAGCCACCCCCACCACTACCCGAGGGAGCCCGCAGCGAGCCCGTGGCCGAGCCCGCGGGCGCTACGGATGGCCTAATAAGTTATAGCCACAAATCTTTTCAACATTTTGCTTCTAAATTTGTGAAAGACTTCAAATAAAGTTTTCATAAATAGATAGAGAATTCTATGTTGATGAAACTCCATTTAGGACCTTAATGATGAGTTTTATAATTTTTCAAATCATAATTTTATTCTTTCTTCCTTTATAAATGCGACATCGTTTGATAGTCTATTCTAACCTCCAACGGCCCTAAAGAAACTTGACCCGGTGACCATCGTCACCGATACGTAAACCATTAACGATGGGTGTTTGACTAACTTGCACGTATCTCAACTAATCATTTTATAGGTCCCTGAAGAATAACCAAAGAAATCCTTATGATAGTGTATGGTATGCAGACAAGACTAGACATGAAAAATTGTGTATGTTGTTTAGTATGACTAGGACCAGATAAGACAGGGAAAACAAGTTGCCCCTAAATTTTGTTTGAATATTTTATATACGTCATGTAATAGTTATAAATGACACAAATTAAGAAAATATATAGAGGATCTAATTTATAAACATTTCCACACAATTTTCATATACATAAATACGTACATATATGATAGAAACAAACTTGGTGAAATTTTTGATATAGTTGATGGTAGTTTGAAAAAGTCTAGTTTAAACAGAAAAAATGTTTTATATGGTTTGGAAAATCTTTATGAATCGGCCAAGGCAAGATGAAGGTTGTTGCAACGACAATGGTGGATGAGTAATAGGTGGTGGTAGTTTTTAGACCATGGTGACTATGGAGAACGTGAAGATGGTGGACAGTGGTGGAGGAGTAATAGGTGGTGGTAGTTGGTAGACCATGGTGACTATGGAGAACGTGAAGATGGTGGACAGTGGTGGAGGAGGTAGTTGCCGATGGTGGTAGTGGTGGTGTGTAACAACCCAAACAATTCAAAGCATGCAATTCATATAAAAATAAAACATCCCAAAACGGGTACCCAAAATCTCTTACATAATCAAAATCAGGTTGGCGGAAACAACCTATACAACTGAGAATAAATTCTATAATCTAAAGTGATGCATTAATCTAGCATCTTCTAAACTCCTGATCTGCTATATTCACTTATTAGAGCCTCCTACCGCTTGCTTACCTGAAAAAATGTTTAGTTTGGAAAATGCGAGGGTTAGACCATGAGGTCTAGTGAGTCCCTCCTGACAGTTCTCAAAAGCATTTAAAAACAGTTTATAACTTTCAGATATAAAACTTTCACATAGCCTTTCATAAAAACCAACGCGGATGAATCCGCACTCGTAAACGGCACCCTGAAGTCACCCGAAGGTGCCAACGAGTCAGTCTCACGCTGCCTTACTGGATACTCCCTTCCATGGCATAAATGGGTCACCTTCCCGGCATGAGCACTGGCGGGTCTACCTCCCGTCTTAGCCAGTCTACGTCTAACACAATGTATGCATACACTTAACATAAATCTTTAAACAATCTTTCATGCAATTAAAAGAATATAAATAAAGCATGACATTTCTCATCATGTACTTACTTTAGAAAACACGTTAAAAGGTCAAGTATTTTAGTTAGAAAACTCACTTGGTGCTCTTACTTCTCTTTTCTAATCTGATCCAGACTTCCAATCGATTTCCCTGAAGGAATGGACAAAACGTAAGCTGACCACCCAACTTTCCGGACAACACCTCTTTCCGGACAACAATACTTTCCGGATGACACTACTTTCCGGATGACTCTACTTTCCGGACACTTGACTTACCGGATACTAGACTTACCGAAAAATATTCCGGAAACCCTCAACTTTGAGACTTACCGGATTCTCTTCCGGAAACTCTCAACATTGAGACTTTCCGGACGCTACGCTGTGACGAACAACAGGGGCAAAAATCCACTCAAATCCCTTTAAACGATTCGATAAAGCGGTAAATAACTACATAATTGATCTATAACCATTTCCCGCAATACTTTGCTAACTAAACACGATTTAAGGCATGCAAATCTTCCCTTTAGAGCCTCAAATACTTTAACTAGAAGGAACCCTCAAATATCCCAACAATCATCAAACAATCCTTAATAAAGTTATGGATTAGGAATTACCTGCTAGGTTTCTTGCAGGAAAACGAATTCTAACACCACTCCTTCTTCTGATTTCAAATATTGATGGTTCTCTTCTCCAATTGCTCAAGAACTCCCAAAACCCCTTTTTCTCCTTTCTCTCAAATGTTCAGCCGCCAACTCCCAAGAAATGTTTTCCCCTAGGGTTTTGTGCCAATAATTTGGTCATTAAACCTTATCCCTTAATAACAGAATAGCCCCTCAACTTTCAGCATTATTAAATTCTTCCCCAAGACTTGAAACTTTAACAATTTAGTCTCGGTTATTACATGGTGACTGGCGACGATGAGTGATGGTGGTCGATAGCTGACGGTGGTAGTGGAGGAGGTTATTATAGTGTGAAGGTGACCGACAGTGGCTACCAGTGGCAGTGGCGGTGACGACCATTAAAACAAATACCATATTATGGTTAAGGTCAGGTTCATGGGAAAACATAAAAAACAAAAAACTGAGGAACACCCTAGTAGCCTTTCATCTTGACATTATGCACGTATGCATACAACAAATTAAATACACATGTGCATAAAAACCAAAAAAAAAATACTTAATTTACTTGTATGCATAAGTGCATATCTAAAATATGAAAGACTATCGAGGTGTTCTTCAGCTTTTCATTTTTTTAGACTTTCCCCTTAACCTTATATCAAATGAAGATAGGTTAGTAGTTTTTTTAGTTTGTGTGATCTTACTCCACCTATTTTAGTGTTACAAAAAAGAGCTTTTTCCCCATCATATCCCACCCCGTCCCGTGTCACGCCAAACGTTGGACAATGAGTTTTGTGAGTTATTCATGTCTTGTTCGATTTCATGTGCCAAACGCAGCCAAGTGGCCTTGGAAGGGACTCGGATTGATGACCTAAGAGAAAAGCCCCAAATGCCCAAGCTTTATTACCACTTGAACCAAGTAACTAATCACCACCTTTCCAGTTGAGCAACCCGTTAAATTATCATATTTTTTTGTCAATTCATGGTAATAAAATTGACTTAAGCATTAGAAAGATGATTTACGTAAAACTGATTTGTGCATCGGAAAACAATTTACGCTACGTGTTCATGGGTACAATCAACTCCAAATGCATAAATACGTTCATCGTAGATTAAAACATCACTACAAACACGTAGCGATAAATCATAGCTTAATGGATCTTTAGAGGCATATATACCACCCACGAAAGGTTTAAAACTACCTTCCAACGCTTTCTCTTATTGCGTATAAAGAATATAAGTATTATGCACGCTGTGTATACAACTTGTATCTTTCGTATTCTTCACTATATCCTCTTTGTTCTGTTCAAGAACTGAACTTGACCGTATTTTTCCTGTTTCATAACGATGGCAGAACAAGATCATCATGAGCATATGAAGATTTATGAAGTACAACTTTCTCACAAGGTACATGCTTATAAGTATGATGACAAGAGTTATAAATATTTTGAGAATCGTGAGAACCAACTATTCACGAATTATTCATGATGAATATACATAAATATTCATATATCATGCATTTTAATTATTCATGATATTCATTATGAATATCTATCACATGAATAATACATGAATAGTTGGTTCTCACGGTTCTCAAATGAACCTACCCCTAATCTGAGTAAGTAAAATAGTTAGACATGAAACAGCAAGACGAGTAGATAACTCATTCACATGTGAATAAATTGCCCATGAAACAATGGATATGTAAAGAGTCAAAATATGCATAAACTACCATAACAACAGTTGCTTCTCAAGTGACTGAATTTTATTTTCAGAAAGCTTAAGAAGATAATGCGAAACAAAACAAGGGATGAAGCCAAGGGAAGTTTTGTACTGAAAATAAGACTTTATCCGGGTACAAGAATGCAGTTGACGTAAATACCTGGTCAGCCTTCTTGGTTGTTTGTCTGACCCCAAGGAACCATCATCTGAGTCTAAAGTGTCGGCAATTTCCTTCACGCCCTAGAAAATAATGATATCACATATATGTCATATGAAGGATGCAGAATCTTAGTATCGAGAATTAGCAATATACCATGAAAGGAGTAATTTGCACAAAGTAAAAACCGAAAAAGCTGCACCAACGGCTTTAAGATGCTTAAAAAGTCCTAACCTGTATCCCTAACATTCGTTTATGGAAAATATTTTCATTTGTGTTTAGTTAATTGAATGTGAAAACTTGCAAAATGACGTGCATGAAATAAGCAGATAAAAGAGTTATGAATCCCCGAGAAAATTGTCACGAGTGTGCTCATGCAAAACTAAACGACGATTTAAGAAATGGCAACATATGCAATAAGTGATATACTCCCCATCTCTAAGGCATATACACACACACACACACACACACGAATGGGATCATGTGAGAACTGCCATTTTTGGTGAGAAGTGTGAGAAGTACTTTTAAACCATTGATCACTTTTAATCAAATACCCTCCCATGAATTGCGGCTTAAAAGGGAATTGATCTGGTGCATCTCGGTGCATCTTATCTTGGTGCATCTCATCCTAATGTTTGTCCACCAAATTTGGCACTTCTCACCAGAACCCAACCCTATATATAGAGAATTAAATAGCTTACGAGAGAAACTAACCTCAAGATTTAGCATTCCCCCAGACGTTAGATAACCAGCAAAGGATTTGCCAGCAAGTCGGAATTGTTCCTGTTGCGATTAGTGAGAAGAAATAAGCAATCTTAATCAGAGTACATGAGATATTCAAGAGGTGGGAAATATTCTGTTAAGGTACATATGATCCAAGTATCCGACACAGTTATTTACAAAACATCATAGGCCATTTACAGTTCAATGATAGCAGATGTAGTTACGAGAAGCCATAAAGTAAATCCGATGCCAGTACGTAGGTTTTAATCAAAATTCACCAAATCGAGAATGGTTTTGATTGAATATCAATATAAAACTAGAACCTGCGCAATGTAGCACATTACATCTCTATTTCGTTTTTCTCGATTTCATTTTAGGGATTTGTGTGGTTTTGAGAGAGCGAGAGTCTTCTGTCTATCAGTTGGTTATGAGTTAGTTTTATAAGGTTCGAATGTATTAATAAGTTGTACATATGTAATAATAAGTAAATGTTGTACAATATAGTAAAAATATTGTATGAATATAACCCTGATTGAAAATTTGAAAACCGAGTTAAAGAAACTGAAGAAAATATATATATATATATATATATATATAGGGTGAGGTTCAAAAGAGAAGTGCAAATTTTTTGAGAAATAGAGAAGTGATCTTGGCCATGCATTCGGTCAACATCGGCAGCTTTGACCGAGAAGCAGAAGATAATTCCTCGCGTGGTCTGCACAAGATAGAGGGGTAGTTTCGTAAAAAATACGCGGGACATGTTCATATATGAATTTGTGTGATTCATATATGAATCAGTTAATTTGTTCATATGAGAATTAGTTAAAAAAAAATCATATATAAATCAAAAGGTTCATATATGAACACAAAGGTTCATATATGAATTAGTTAAAAAAAGTTTATATGTAAATTACAAAGGTTCATATATGAACAGAAAGATTCATATATGAATCATTTAATTGGTTCAACTGATTCATATATGAACCTACAGTTAATTAGTTTCATATATGAAACACAAAGGTTCATATATGAATCACAAGATTCATATATGAATTAGTTATAAAGAGTTCATATGTGAATTACAAAGGTTCATATATGAACGTATAGTTCATATATGAACGTATAGTTCATATGTGAATCACACAGATTCATATATGAACTCAGCCCGTGTTTTTTGTAAAAGTTACGAAATTGCCCTTCTATTTTTGGAACAGCCGCAACTTTTAACCAGTCAAAGCCGCAACTTTTGACCAATTATAACCGATCTTGACCGAATGAATGGCCAAGATCACTTCTCTATTTCTCAAAATATTTGCACTTCTCTTTTGAACCTATGGCTATATATATATATATATCAATATGGGGTTCAAATTAAAGAGAATCAAATACCCATTTCTATGATAATTTATTAATTAAAAATTTAACTATATTTAAGATGATTTAGATTTTTTTTATATTGAGATAAACTTGTGGGTTTCCAAAACTTGATCTGTTCATATGGAGAGGGTAATATGAGTTTCCAAAAACCCTTCAAGCTTCCATTCTTATTGTTTACAAACAGGATAAAATAAGAATATTATAATTTTGTAAGCATTATTGATTTGTACATGATGCTTTAACACTTGTATTCTTGAAAAATTAAGAGTTTTATAGACGTAAAACCTAAATGCTTTATAATATAGTATAGATATTGCAACTTCAGTTGATGCAGGTAGACGATGATACAAACCGACTGAATAGTGCTAGAAGAGAAGAAACAATTAAAATGAATCGCCATTAATGATAAATTGATTGATTATGTGAATTCGATGTCCACTCCATGGTGCATAACATAACATTTACATCATATATTTTTATGATAAATAAATAAGCCATGCGTCAACTTTCATCATGTTGGCATGTAGCACGATCATAAATATATATGAGATCTATCTAGTTTTATGTATAACAATTTCATTCTCACTGAAGTAGAAACAAACAGGCTGGTGAGTTCCTTTTTATGATGAGTAAAACAGGTTCAGTGTGAGTATGGGTATAGTGAACCGATATGAATAACATGGCCAAAACAATCCAACATTTCAACTTCTAGCACTAGGGCGCCACTAGAATTGTGCTCTTTTAATGTTCCTTTTTTTTGTTCTGGTTTAGTGATGCAATTCTGTAGTTGTATGACTTGTATCGCGTTCTTGTAATCTTGACCATAAATATGAACTAAAAGCAGCAGAAAAGAACAGTGGTATCACCTGTGCCTTGCCAGAGATCTTATTTCCATCAGCCTTGTTGCAGAGGTACCACACTCCAAGGTTTGTTAGATCCTATTTACAGAAGAAGAAAAAACATAAGTATGCCGACAATACTTATCTTTTTTCAGATCATAGAAAGATATGATAGTTTTTTACCTGCTTTTCTTCCAATGTCATTATCTTGCCATTCTGCAGGGAAATGACAAGTATGTTAAAAGAAATGAAATAAAACTTGGAGTTACCAGGTTTATAAAGCTGACATATGCAGATAAGTTCATAGTAGGCAACAAAGAAAAAGGTATAATGTTTTCAGTTAACAATTGAAGTAACTTTCTAAGAAAAATAAAGGTAAGTCATCAATATAATATATCCTTCAGGGACACATATATCAAATGAGGCAGTGTCTGCCATAAAGTGCCACTGGAATGCCCTGTCATAAAAGCTAAACAGTTCCACTGAAACAGCAGCACTAATCCAATAACCAATTCAATATATAAAAAGTACATTTAAATTAATGGTGTATATGGGTTACATTGCATGAAAGAACACTCACCAAACCAGAAACCATTCTATTTAGTGAATCCAAGTCGTAGCCTATTTGGGAAAGATCATCACGGACATCAGTCACCTGTTTCACAAGTTCAACAAGTCAATTATACCATGCTTAAGCCAATCCTAAAATAATCTATTACATTGGTCTAATCATTCAGCCTCATAAATGTACCTCGCTTTTAATCAACTTTGATATTTCCACTTGCTGATCCAGTTTTCCATCCAAGTTCTCGATCCTCTGTGTCAAGTGTTTCTTGGCTGCCTGATTATAAAAAAACACTTAAAGATGTAAAGAAAACATCGATTTAGATGTAACATGGAACAACAACCAAGAAACAGAAGTTAAGAATCAAAGTCTATAAAGAAAAAAATCGTCAGTTTAGGGAATAAGATGCCACAGCCTTTGCAGACTGAATCATGTTCATGTTCATGTTCAATGATAATAGCAATATGCACTTCCTACTACCTAAAACAATACAATTTCCCATTTCGTGGAGAAATGCCTAAAAGAATAAAACAATTTCATGGTTGGTAAGGTTACATTGAAAAAAAAATCGATTTTATTATAATATCTTAGGAAAGGGCAGATAAATAAAAGAAAAGAAATCTATTGGTTAACAGTCATCCAACTGGAAGCCATAGTTCATAATGTTGAATTGAATTTTCAAACACATTACTGAACACCTTGTATTAATTGCTTAGGAAATTTTCGAAGTAAAGCCCTATCCACAGAGCATGGCTAGCTTTCATTATAAACTGCATACAAGTCAAAAATACTACATTTTGCTCAAAAGACTAAAGAAAAATTAAGAATTTTAGGCATCAGATGTATGGTGGGTAATTGAATTACAATTGCTTAAGAAGGACTTCTCAGGATGGAGCATGTTGAACATGATTAAAAAGATATGAATTAAAGTAATCTTATAAAACCTCCCTGAACATCTACATCTTAGAAGTATCTTGGACACTGAAAATTGGGGTCAATAATACTTTTAAATTTTAAATGATAAACCAGATTGAAAACAACTAACACAGTTAAAAATTGTCCAAAATCTTCTTATCTAGTTATATCAAGATCCTTCATTACCTACCGGCGATTTTACATCTGGTTTTGTCTTGTTTCATAGCCTCAGGGCCACTCCCCCTAAATTCTCTAGTCTCTCCTTTCATTTAGGGTTTCTTTATTTGGTTGCCATACTGACCATTCTTTTCCTGATCTCTCTTTATTTGATATGCATGGTAATGAAAAATACTATTAATATTAAAAAGAGTACCCAAAAATCTCTCTAATAGAAACTTACAGCAAGGGCATCTGACACTTGTTCCAGATGCTTTGTCAAGTTTGTGACAGCAGTTGCCATATTTTGCTTTGTCACATACATGAGATCTGAGAACGAATATCCCTGAATAAACATTAACAGAAAGATAGAGTCAAGTTCTACACACTCTACAGTAATCCAAAATTACACATTTAAGCCAGTGTGCAAAATTTGGAGAACAAGAAAACATAATCAAACCTTCCACCACATGTATCCATAACCCACAGCTCCCAAAGTAGCAACTGGTACCACTAAAGATGTTACATTACCTGCAGCATCATTAAGTTTGCGATTAAAGAAACTCGAACTGAGTTGTATCAACAAGCAATCGATACTTGAAATGCATTAAATAGCGTGCAGTGACTCGGGGGACATACCACTAGAACCACCATTCAGAACAGTAATCTGCCTTGACGAAGCCATCTGCCTAACTTCCATTGCTAATCGACGAACCTGCAAATTTTGTTAGTGTGAAAGATGATAAAGATATACTTGTGAATAAACACAATTAGTTTAACTTGGCAGTGTTGAAGTCTCAATACTTCTCCGTACAAAGACAGGCATTGGGACATGAATTTCGAGATTTCAACTATAACCTCCAGCCCAAACGATCAAGCATCTAACTATATCAAATAACGGCTGAACCAATCAGTGTCAAACTTTGGGCAAAAGCCTTGCTAAGGATACCAAGACACTTTGGTTTTGCAAAATTCACAAAACAATGTAGCCTCATTTAAGAGCTTTGTGGAACGTATAAAAAGAGCTAAGAGAAGGAATGTTCCAACATATATCGAAGAAAAGGGGTCCAAGTCCGGCCGGACTCTAACATAAACAACTTATTACCAGAGATGAGATTAGTACCTGGGCAGCAATTGCATCCGAATGATCAATTTCAGCTCCACCCCCTTGCTTTTCTTCGTATCCTTTCACCAAAGCCTGCCCAATTTTAAAAATCAAAACTCTTTTCCAAGCATTAACTTCTATAATTAACTAAAATTGGACTATTAACCTCACATGTACATCAGTTCTTATTAAAACTATTCAAATCTAGGTCACTGAATGTGCTTCAATGTTTTAGGGAGAATAATAATAGTATGATTTTACCTGAAGTTCTCCCAGTACATCAGAAAGTTTGCCATTTTTCAGCATCAACGTACCAGTGTACCCTACAAACACAACACGCCCATATTTACATCAATTCAATCTCTCTCTCTCTCTCTCTCTCTCTCTCTCTCTCTCTCTCTTGTAAACGCAAACATATTGGGGATTGAAATCTTAAAAGATCTGAAATATACGGATCAAGTATATATACATGTATGTACAGAATTAATATGCATATATGTATGCAATCAAAACGGGTATACGTCTATAGGAGTAAAAAAGAAACCTGCTCCGACTAAGATGATGATCTTAGAAAACCCCATTCCAGCTTGCATCGCCATGGCTGCGGTTGAAATCTGCAGAAACGAATAAATCAAAGCCTTCGTTTTGGTCTGAAGACAGAGAGAGATTTGTTCCAAAAGCGATTACAATAATCCGTAGGTGTCAAACGCCGCCGTTTCACCCCTCGAAGGAAAAGCGAACACGACATCAAACCTAGGTTTTAATCATCTTCAAGACTTCAACATCTATAATAAAGTTTTTCTAAGGCCTTCCGCAACGCAAGCCCTCAAGCCCTCAACGCCACGTCAGCGCCACATCAGCTAAGCCCTCAAGCACTAAACACCTCCAGCGCATAACTAAAAGCCCTCAAGCTCTCAATGTCACATCAGCGCCACGTTATTTTTTAATTCTTTTATTTATACATTTAATTATTTAACAAAATAAAAATATTTATATATTTTTGAATAAATAAAAATAAGATAAATAATAAAAATAAAAATTCATATCATTCATTAAAAATAAAAATTACAAAATACAAAACACTACCAATTATGAAATTTTTTAATTTGCTCTTTTCTCTTTAAAGTAACCCTCAAAACGTCTTCCGTAAGGTGATCATGCGAGGTCATGAAAAACTCGAAGTCTTTCTCAAATCGTTTTGAGCGTTCGATTTCGAGTTCTTGTTCCAACCTATCTCGTTCGAGTTTTGAGCGTTCGATTTCGAGATCGAGTTTTTTCATTTTGTATTCCATTGTATCATCAATCTTGTCGTTGAACGTCGTCAACAACTGAGTAACACTTTCGTTCGTATTCGACCCGGACGTATTACTCGTTGATGTTTTTTTGCCTTGTTTCTCCCGATGGGTCGTTGAAGTTGCTCGATGGAGTTGTCGTCATCGTCATCATTGGAAGGGTTGGTACGTTTTGAACCTCGCGATGAAGTTGTCGTCATCGTTGGAACGGCTCCCCATTTTGGACATTTTTTTAGGACTTCCCAAGTTTGTTCTTTAGAGAAAGCAAACCCTTGTTGTGCTTGGTACCGTTCGTGTGCCACTCGTGAAATGCCGGCATCACTCATTCCGCTTGATCTATTATTGACCAAGTTGTTGTAGATGCCGCCAAAAAGAGCACTTTTTTATTCAGGTCGTTGAACTTGGTGTTGAGTTGATGAGTTGTTCTATAATTGGCGCGACCCATCAAACTATAGAACACTTCCCCGATTCGGGTCCAAAAACCTTCTACATTTATGTAAATTCAAGTATAAGAATATTAACAAGAATAATAATAATAATATTATTATTAATAATAACAATAATAATAATAATAATAACAATAAAAATATTATCATGGGTTTGTGCGTTACCGATAACGGGGTCCTCCGAAACGTCAACCCACGCCGACACTAACGCGAGTTCCTCCTCGTTAGTCCACATCTGTTTGGGGGCTCTATTTTCATATTGTTTGCTTTTTCCTTTTCTCGATGGTCTTGGGTTTGATGGTTGTGTGTAGATGGATTGTGGTGTGTGCGGGCTAGTATGTTGGGTTTCCGGAACAATGTCGTCGGCGAGATTGATTGCGGGTGAAGGAATATTGTAATTGGCCGGAGTAAAACCTTGTTCAATCAAACCGGGACGTGTAAATTGGTAAGAAAATTGTTGGTGAAATTGTTGGGGAAATTGTTGCGGATATTGTGGCGGAATTTGTTGCGACCATTGTGGCGGAATTTGTTGCGACCATTGCGGACGATAACCTTGTTGTGTAAACGCTTGGAAACCAAGCTCCGGGTCTTCTTGCGGTTGTGGTGTATCCGGTCGGTTACGACGGGATGTAAGTGTTTTGTTTGGATTCATGATGAAATTTGAGAGAGTTTGAGAGAATTTGAGAGAATTTGAGAGAGTTTGAGAGATTGTTGGTGTGAAAAAATAAGAGGTTGAGGGTTGATATATATAGTGTGATTAAATTGAAAAAAAAAACAAATCATCAACGGGTTCCTCGGGTTTTCAAACCCGCACCCCGAGCCCTCGTCCCAAGCCCGCAGCCCCCTTACCGCAGCCCGCACGAGCCCGCACCGAGCCCGTGGCCGAGCCCATAAACATATTGTAAACGCAATTCAATCTCTCTCTCTCTCTCTCTCTCTCTCTCTCTCTCTCTCTCTCTCTCTCTCTCTCTTGTAAACGCAAACATATTGGGGATTGAAATCTTAAAAGATCTGAAATATACGGATCAAGTATATATACATGTATGTACAGAATTAATATGCATATATGTATGCAATCAAAACGGGTATACGTCTATAAGAGTAAAAAAGAAACCTGCTCCGACTAAGATGATGATCTTAGAAAACCCCATTCCAGCTTGCATCGCCATGGCTGCGGTTGAAATCTGCAGAAACGAATAAATCAAAGCCTTCGTTTTGGTCTGAAGACAGAGAGAGATTTGTTCCAAAAGCGATTACAATAATCTGTAGGTGTCAAACGCCGCCGTTTCACCCCTCGAAGGAAAAGCGAACACGACATCAAACCTAGGTTTTAATCATCTTCAAGACTTCAACATCTATAATAAAGTTTTTCTAAATAGAGTAAAATTTCTTAAAATCTCAAAAAAAAATTACATCCAACTTTAAAATCAATGTTATTTCAGTAACGCTAGTATTAGTTATATTATTAAAATATTTAATACAGTAAATTGCAATTTTAGTCTCTGTGGTTTGTTGTTTTTCTCACTTTTGGTCTCTACAAAATTTTTATTGCAAGAAAAACTCGGTAGTATACAAAAGTGCTCGGTTTTGGTCCCTGAGCACTAACACCATTAGGTTGCCTCCGTTAGAGCCCCTCATGTGACTTGCATGTAATTTTATTTTTGGAAAACCACTAGGAAGATGTAACAAGTTTGCATGCATATTCCAATTTGAGATTTATTCACGATAGTTTAGTCGATATCTTCGAATGATGAAAACGTATTGATTCTCGTCTTTAAACTTGGAACTGACGCAAATCATTTTATATTTTAACCAAAGGGTGTTTATGGATCGTTTCACTGTTCTTGTGGAATAAACTGTCGCGTGCAAACTTTTTTGGTAAATTTAGTTCCATGTCGTTTTATGATTAAAAAAGAATTTTTGGAGTCGGATGTCGTTTAAACTTCTTTTGAAGTACGTACAAACCTTTTGATGCACACTATTTAAAGTAGAAATTACTTTACGTGCATGACATAAGTAAATCCATGCTAGGACCGTAGAGGTTCGTTTCAAAAAGTTGTTTAGTATGCTTTTGCGTTTTGTTAATAACTTAAATTGTGATGAAATAGTTTTCAATATGATTTTCATATGTGGGACGAGTGTGTCCATTTTTGCACAACTACCGAGTAGATAGTAGCAGATTTTGTGCGTACAATTAAATTGATATGAAATCCGTTGTGTTGAAAATTCCTATAAAAGTTTCGATTGACATATTTGTTAAGTATTTCACTTGAAAACTTTGAACTCATTAGAACCTTGGAGAGGTTAAGTAACCCCGATTGGGAGTAAATGTGTATAGAACTTCGACAGTGGAAGGTTGGGTATTCTAACGCGTGATGGTACTGTAGGCCAAGTAGTGTCGTTTGCAGAGTCGGCGTATTTTGTAACTGGAAGGTTAGACTCGCGGTATCTTCTGTTAATGTTGGTGGTAACTGTTCTTATCGACAACCATGTTTTGGGTCTTGGTCAATTCCGCATAAAGGACGTGTAGGACCCTTTAGTCACCACATTAATAACCTTGGTTTTGTGAGGGATGTTCGACGAATAGAACTCGTGTGTGGAGTACTGCAGTGGTTTAAATCTTGGTGGTATAGTTAGGTGTCAACTTTGGATTTTGAGACCATGAACCGTCAGTGTATTGGGAGTGTTGTAGTCCAGTCTTAAGGGACAATCGTATCGCTTGTAGTGATTTTAAGAAGTTCGAATTGTGATAAGTGAATTAGTAGGACGACTTTCCTTTAATGGTAAAAGAATTTGCAGATTAGGTGATCGGTAATGGGATGTATTCTTGGAGTTGCATAAATCGTTGGGTCAGGGACGACCACATGTTTTGGGTCTATTAGTGCTCGTTAGGGTCAAATGTCAATTCAGCATCGGGACGGTTGGATTTGAAGATTTTGTTGGTTTCAGTGGCAATCAAACCTCGGGTTGGTTGGGGAAGAAACTTTAAAGCGTGTAGACCTGGGCTGATTGAAAGTCGAGATCGGACGATGAGGAAGTACGGATCACCTAAGGTTGGGAGACGACCGGACTCATCCAGTTAGAGGCTACCTTCGTAAATTAAGCGTTCACTCGAGCATAAGTGTAGTAAGTCTAATTGGACATTGATGGTGAGTATCGACATGAAGTTGTTATAGCAGTTATGGCAAGAAGGGATTCGGAATTCAGTTGGAAACTGAGGCAACATGAAAAGTGTTGAGTTCGATAACCCTTGGGTGTTTGGGAGCTAGATTTCGAGGATGAAATCATCCTAATGTTAGAATGATTGTAATACCCGTAATTTTCGGATAAGTACAAATTCGAATCAGTGTAGAATCGACCTTCTAAGATAAATATGGAAAATAGGATTTTGGATTAAATCCTAGACTTTATGGTCTTGTTGGATGGGGAATTCGAATACGAGTCCAACGGTTCTTTCCAGAGCGAAAACAGAGCTAAAACGAAAAAGTTACGACCGAAACAGTATCCGACCCAAGATGGGGCCGCGCGGCCTGGTGCGCGACCTTGGGCCGTGGCCCAAACCGCGTAACTCACTGAGTCCGCATCTGAAACAGTAAGTCGCGATTTTCAGCCTCATTCTCCATTCCTTCATAACTTTTGCATCCCAACTCCGATTTTGATGATTCAAGTTGCTATGGTTTTGTTTTTGGGAGCTCTTCAAGGATATAGAAATACTTTTGAAGTATTTTGGATGATCCAAGAGTATTTGGTGGTGGTTGAGGTAAGCTTCTCACTTTTCTCCATCTAAGAAGTAGAGTTTTGGTGTTTTTGGTGGTTTTGGATGATTTATGTTGGGGGAAACGTATGTAAGTGTTTGAGGATGATTATTTATGGTTGGAAACTTATGGATCTAGGTTTTGTGGAAGTTTTTACTTGAAGATCCAAGTTTCTTCAAAGGAGCACAAGTTGGGGGAATCTAGATTTAGCCTAAATTTAGCAAGGTGAGTTCAAGTTGATTTGTGAAAACGTTATACATGCCAAAATGTTCATTTTAAAGTGTTTATATGTTTTACATGAAAATATCCATTGTTGAGTTATTGGGTGGATTTTGATTACTTAAAGTATTCAACTTCATTAATCTTGTAAAACAGCCACTTTTGGGAGTTTTGGGTAACTTGATAAATAACGTGTAAATAGAAGTGTTTTGATAATTTATTGCATAATTGGAGGTTATTTAGTAAGAATACACTTTTAGTGTTTTGTTGGAAATATGCATAATTCATATAGTGGTCTGTTTTGAAAATACGAACATGTGGATCATTGAATTTTGGCCATTCCCGACATTATGAACATTTTAGAAGTTGTAAACCTTTTGGTTTTGGAAAAGATCGTATTTTGGGTATTTTGATGGATAAATCTTAAGTATTGTTACTTTAAATGATTTATCTTACGATTGTAAACCTTTTGGTATAAATGCACTTTGATGTATACTTCGGAAAATAACGTGACTTAAATTAAGGGTTGTGTTGAGTAATTCGTGTCTATGGAGCATGTTTCGCATAAACGTGGGTTACATGCGTTTTAATTCATTATTTGACTTTTATGAGCGGTTAGTTGGTTTGGTTGAGCTTATGGCTCGGTTTATGACTTTATTGAGTCTTGAGGACATCTGTCCGGGTTTTAAACAATTAAATGTGGAGCTTTGGTCGTCGGTTGCATTTATTGCATTTTATTTGGAGAGTACATGTTTTGAGTGCGTGTGTCATTCAAGTGGAGTCATGTACTATTAGACTGTAATGCATTGGATCCAAAGGCATATGCGTCGGTCATATTTGTATAGTGGGGAGTCTTGGTATTCTCACTTTGGAAAGTATGCCATTTTGGCATTTTGTGTCCCGACGTTGGGGAGAGGAACCGTATTGGGTTGTACTCCGGTATTTTGGGTTTATGGTTTGATGTGCTAACACTTGTGCACGAAGGTTGAACATCTTGAGTTATCAAGTAAGGAGTCGAGGCTCCAACTCTTGAATGCTAGTAAGTAGGCAATGTGGGCCCTTTGGGGACCTTGAGGTGTAACTTACTAGAGGCTGAACAGGCAATGGGATCGTGTATCCTTGAGGTGTAGCTGGGCACAGCAAGCAATGGGGGATACGGTGGTGCCATCCGTATATGGGGTGGTAGACTTGAGGTGTAGCTTAGCTAGCAGGCACTAAAGTCCGGCTCGAGTTGAAGCTTATCAAAGCAGACAATAGAGTCACGATCTGAGGTGTAGTTCAATAACATGGTTATGTGGCTTAACTTTGTGTTCCGCCATATACCATGGAATCGGGTCTCCCCCGTCACCGAAAGGTGTTGTTTGGATATTTGTTTTATCCATGTTTTCGGTGACGTATTATATTTATATGGATTGTTTTCCATATTTTATGGGCCGTGTATTATGCCTTATTCGTATTTGGGATGTTTTAATAGAGATTTATTCATGTTTTTTATAATTTTGGAAATCAAATACTGGTTCACTTTTCAAGTGAGTTTGGGTTGAGTCCATTTTGAGAATCGGTCTATATTGGAGCTTTCGTCACGGGATTTGTGTGCGTTGTAAAATGGGTGGTTTGCATTTAAAGAAACCCTTTTTGGGACTCATGACTTAAATTGCACATTTCTCGTCTTACGAACTATTTAACCGTGAAAAAAACTATTGAATTCACTAGGCGTTAGCCTAACCTTTTTATTTGTCGGCATGTGCAACAGGTTCCGGTTGGGTTGTAGTTCTAGTGATGACGCGAAGAGTGGAGAGCTAGTTGTGTGCTCAAGAAGTAAATAGCTTGGTGAAGTCTTCCGCCTTTGGGGAATAGCAACTTGATTTTGGGGTTGAGTAACACCCGGCCTTTTGTAGTCTTGGCTAATGACTTAGGTTTTGATTGTTGAAATTATAATGTTTTCTTGAGGTAATTACAAGATTGGTTTGTAGAAGGAATTTTATCCTTAAGTGATTATTTTATTGAAAATTTTATTTAGTTGTTTTTTTCCAATTTTGAGGGTGTTACAGCGCTGAAGTCAGAAATCTGAATTAGAAAGACTGTTTGTTTTTGTAAGCTGAAATATGAAAACATCTGAATACGTACTATTGTCCATTTTATATCTGAAAATATGATACTATTGAATTAAATTAAATTATACTACTAAAATCAATCTTCATAACAACTGAAATACGTTAATTGGTTCAAATACAACAGAAAACATGAACAAAGTCTCATAACAACTGAAATCAATCTCAGTTTTGCATCAATTGTGTCACAATTTCTTCTCTTAAAGTAGCCATATATATTTGGTCAGCGGTACTCCCGTGCAAGTGAACCTCTTCGGCCTTATCACCACCATCATCCCTTTGGTCATGGGTTTGATCATATTTAGCGGTACTCCTTGCCACATTTACCCACGATTCTTTTCGAACACTACCCCCATTTCGACCCACTTTGTTGATCTTTTCAAACATTTGATGGCTTCATTTGTCCATCTTACACGTTGAACACTCTCGTCCATCTCTACAAATAAAAAAAAGAGTAGCTACTTTATATACATATTCTCATATAATCGTTACCCAATGAACCAAGATTAACCAAATACACTTGCTGGAATTTTGTGACAGAAAAATCTTTTGTTAAACATCAAACTAATCTTTTGTTAGAAAACACAAATTTAATTCGTAGTGGTTGAAGCATCATTACAAAAAGCTCTCTTTTATTCTAAATGAGAAGTGAGCTTAAGGGATCTATTTGGAATTACATATTTACATTACCATTTGTTCTACTGCAAGCATAACAAAGATTCAACAACAATCACCATTTATACCAACAATTTATACCAACAAAATTAATGTAAACAATCGAGGAGCCACCAAACAAATTAATGTAAACAATCCAACCAACAATTACCATTTACCATTTGTTCTACCAAGAAATTTTATTCAACCACCAAACAAATAGACCAACCAAACAATCCAGTAGCCACCCAACAAAACAGAACCATGAAACTGAAAAACAAAACAGACAGAAGGCAGCATAGCAACAACTAAGAAGAGAAAAGGAAAAACATATATGCTAATAGTTTTCATAAATAATCAATTGAGCATTAATAAATCGATTTCCATACACAGAGTATAAAATTCTATTTATCTCTATATAATATATATATATATATATACACACACACAAATTTCTTGATAAAACATACAGAAGCAAATTCGAGAATAGGAAAGAAAAAAATCACAGATCGACATATAGGACATGTAGAAGTAAAATCGAGAATAGGAAAGCAAAATCGAGTCAAAACAAATTTCTTGATAGCAAAATCGACATAGGAAAGCAAAAAACATCACAAATCGAAGCTGGGTATGTTTATGGACAACAAAAATCGACAAAGGAAAGCAAAAAAAATCACAGACCGACAATAGAGAAGCAAAATCGAATAAAAATCACATACCGATCTAGAGATGGAGATGTCTGGCAGATGAAGATGAGTCGCACGATTTGATTTTGGGGAGAGAGGGTAGATGGAGGCGGAGAAATAAGTAAAAAAAGTGATTAGCATCTCACTTTTTCGATCAGACCCATATAAGTGATAAGTGTGTCTGATTTAATGAAAAAAACAAACAGACTTAATTGTCTAACCTTTGACCGAAAAAATGATAAAGAGGCAATTAAGTCCTTATTTTGTAAAAACAAACAACCCCTTAGTGTATTGAATAATACGTAGAACAAGCTAAACTGATGTAAAATAATAAAACAAAAAAAACAAAAACCATTAATACCAAATATATAGAGCTTACAGAAAATGATATCAAGAATGCAAAATCAGGAATAAATTTCTTGAATCTTTACTCACTACTTTATTCAATTCTAAAATAAATTACGTTCGACTATTCGTGTACGAGAATGAGAGTAAGTATTTACCACTTTAAGGTTTTTAGTTTTTAAGTTTTATTTTTATGTGTATTTAAGTCTCGGATTACGTAAATAATTATCATTTATTTTTTAAGTAATATACTAAAAATAATTGTACACCTTACAAAATATTACGTCGTAACGCGTCACAACACGCTATAACAAGTTACAATACAAGTCAAGGCCATAACTTGTTATTTAACAACATGATATAAACAAATGTATTCTATGTAATCAAGCCAAAAGATGAAATATTTTATATATATTATAAAGTCAACCAAACATTAAAACCAATAGAAAGTTCCAAATGATTCCAAGTCAAAAGGGGGATTACGAAACACGAAAAGCAAAGAAAGTCAATTCCCGAACCATTATCCTTGCTGCTGACTGCTGAGTCCCCAAAACCCTAATTAAAAGGTCATCCAAGGAACTTATCTGGTGCGCTCTTGACTACCCCTGTTACCATGCACCTTCTCCCCCACCACCTTCCATTGATTGATGTTGCAGACCTCTTTCTACCTACCAACCACCTCTCTTCATTACACTCTGACTCTTCAGAAAACACCATAATGTCATGTAACTTGACATTTTTACCCTTTCAAACCCTACCCTACTTCAATACACAAAAATCACACTCCTTTCACATCCATAGGTTTTTTTTTAGACTAAAAATATAAGAAGAAAAGGGAAAGCATAATACTATAATAATCTGTTTTTTGGTTGATTAATAGTAGTTTAATTAACCTTTGAAGTTGGGCTAGAATCGACTTTCTTGGGTGGTCTAGTAGTTGGTGGTTCATCAAACCCACCACCATTGTCGCCATCATCACCACCACCACCACCAGTGCCGTTATTACCGGCAACCCCACCAAGGGCGGCGATGATTTGATGCACTGTACTTTGTATATGGTTGTTAACAGTGTTGGCACTCGAGAGGTTGAGTTTTGCGGTGGGTAAAGCGTTGGCCAGCACTTGCAGTCCCACAGTCAGTAAGCAGCCTCCTCCGGATTCAGTTGAGTTCCCGGCGGCGGCGGCAGCAGGGTTTTGTCCCGCCGGAACAATAACAAACCCTAGGGGGAGAAGAGGGATGCACGATGGATCTTCACCGTTCATTGTAAGTTTGATGGCATCTACATCCACAATGGAGTAGGCCACAAGACTACCAGAATCATCGGTGCAGCTCTCCTGCAACACCAGCTCAACATTCTGCGACGAATTGCTAGCCACCTGTTCCAAGATATATATTAGAAAGTGTTGTAAATTATCATAATCTATACTTATATTATATTATAAAGTATTCGATAAAAACTCTTAAAAACAAAATTTTATTTTATGCTATTTATTGATGCATGTTACTTAAAATTTAAGATTACAAATACTGATACATTAATACAACTTTTTAAAGCTGCATGTGTGAATTCGTAACTAACTAATAAACATAATTCTTAACTATTTTTTATAATTTTATTTATTTATTAAATCTACAATAAATTGCATTATTATTAAACCTAAATTAAATTAAATTACACAAATTTATAAAAAGACACTATCGTTTTCTCAAAACCACACAAAACCGTATTATAAAATCGACAAAGAAAAAAATTAAACATTAAAATTGAGATGTATCGCACTATTGCGCACAAGTACATTTAGGGGTGAGCAAAACTGGGTACCTGACTATATTTTATGGAACTGGAACCGGTGGTTCCTAGAATGACGAAATCGAACCGGAACCGCTTTACATCGGTTCTCTATATTTTGGAACCGGTTCCGGAACCGGCGGTTCCGGGTACCCGGTGTCAATTTTTTTTTTAAATTTTAACATTTTATATAATAAAAATGTAATTTTAAGTTTATTTCAAATCAATAACAAACATATTAGAACTTTTTACTTAAAATTTTCGTTGTATGTAAAAGATATATGAATCGGTAAATCTATTAATTCCATTTTAGTTTTATTAAAAATTTACATCTAAAAAATTTATAAATATTTTTTATTAAAAATAACGGGTACCCGTCGGTTCCGGTTTTGGGTACCAGCGGGACCGGGTACCCGGTCCCGGAACTGGTCCCGACGGTACCCAGCGGGTAACGGTTCCAGAAAATGAGAACCTGAACCGGAACAGTCTTAATCGGCTCCGTATTTTAGTAACCGGAACCGGAACCAATCACATCTGTTCCGATTCCGGAACCGGCAGTTCCGCATTGGTTTTGGTTCCAAAGGCGGATATCCCGTTCCGATGCTCACCTCTAAGTACATTCCTAGTATTTATCAAAATAAATCTACTAAATTAATTTTCATAAATTAATAAACTTACATTAACACGAAGAAGAGAGATACAGTTTCCAGGATGAGAGCCATTTGCGATGTGAGCCACTTCTTGCAATGGATTCCCATTTGAGAGCACATCGAGCTGCAGTTAATTATCATTAGAACAAAATTGAAAAATATATATGATTGAAAAACATGATGTATTTATGACGAACCTGAGATCTGCGGCGTTCATCTCTCAGAAGATCGAAGACTTGGTAGTGAGGATGAGGAAGCCAGGTTGTGGATACAGCGGTCAGAATCAAGCCATGGGGCTGGCCTGGTTCAGTGACTTTCCTAGTCGTGATTCGCACCGTGTCCTCCACTGAGTCGGAAAGGGCGGTCCAAGATTGGCCACACGAGCCGGTGATGTTAACACAGAGCATCCTTACCATCCTCTGAGCCAAATTCATCAAATTCTTTCTTGCTTCTGGTGATGGAATGGCTGTAAACATAGGATTAATTAGTTAAACAAGATTAAAAAAATGTAACCTTAGATTATTAGATGATGAATTTAATAGCATATATTAATTTTTATATGCATCAAAGTTTAGTAAAGAGTACCTCCAATATCAGATATATTTCGGGCCATAAGGCTTGCGAGTCTCTCACATTGGCGTTGTAAAACAGCTAGCCATCGTCGCGCTCCAAATGCCATCCCACTGCTGACATAATCAGCAAAGATCCCATGAACCGGCTCATCTTCAGCCTCCGCGTGTTCAACCCAAGTAACCTGAATCCAAAAAAAGGATCAATATATAAAAACCAAACCAAACCAAACAAACCAAGTATATCCCATAGAGCCATTGTTTATGGAAAAACCCTAATGTGGGTTAACAACTATATATATATTATATAACAAGATGAATGATGAAAAGGGTAGTAGATTTTCTGACCCTTGAATAGCCATTAGGCATGTCTTGTATAATGCAGCCTGAGGGGCGACGCCTGTATCTAGTAAGCGAGGGCTGATAAGTCTCGTGAAAGCTGTCTAACGGGAAATCAATGATTGCCCAAGTTCCATCATCGCCATTTTGTGCACAATAACGAAGGAAATGAATTTCTCTCGTTGGCACGAGTGGTGATAGCATTTGAAGTTCAGCATACATCTGTTTGTAACAAAAAATGTTACAAGAAATCATACAATTCGCTCAAACTCATGACACAATTCACTATTTTAATCGATTTTCAGAAATTTGATGCAAATTAAACACGTATACGCACCAGGTGGAGCGAACCATTTGCGTTCCCATTAACACCAGAAGTGATAACTTGAAGCGTCTTTGCACGTGAGATGATCGAGGGAAACAACTCCATCCATTTATCCTAAAATACCCGAATCATGGGGAAGATTAAAACCAAGAAATTAATTAGTGAACAAAATATTCAAATTATTATGAACAAGAAAAACATAAATATAACATAAACAAGTGGCATACTGCATCAAGAAAAGCATCAACCAGGGTGATACTGTTAATGATCACAACCGAGCTACTGCGAGAGGCTTCATATCTCAACTCATTCAAATCCGTTTTCCGGTTAATCAGACATGGAAACATCTTGGCATGTTCATCAAGATTAAGCACTTCTTTGCCAGCATCATTAACCCTGGTCCAAAGTGGTTCACCAAACCTGCACATCTTAACAACTTCATCCATGAATGATAGCGCGAACTGGATTGCAAGAGGTTTTTCGTCATCCATGATGAATAATCCATTAGCAGCAGCAAAATTGGGACCTTCAGGTGCCATTAAAGGATTCATCTGCATCATTTCACTGCAGTTTGGCATACCCTCTTGATCATTTGGTCTGGGATACATATTCATATCCAAATCCAGCTGATTAGAGGTCATCAATGTAGGGAGAGGACCTTGTCCTTGTGTTTGCAAAGGATCACTCCCACAGAATTGACTAGCAATAAGGCAGACACGATCCAACTGCGAAAAACACAAATAATTCCGGTTAATTTGTTGAATGCACAACTTAACATTTAGTTGCTAAGAGCATCTCCAATGGTGGGTTCTTAAACCCCACCACGTGGACATGTAATGGTTTGGTTTTTTTTTCACCTTTGGAACCAATGACTTTTTTGCCACATAGGATGGAGCGGTTCATGCAGAAGAACCGATTCCTCCTCTACAAGTGATGGGCCCAACATAATAAAATAATTTGAATGTAGGTTTTATTTAATTTCTTTTTTAATTATTAAATTAAATTTGTACTTATCAAATTAATTAGTTTAATTTATTAAAAGAAGTAGAGAAATTATTACAATTTCAAATTTTATTTATATTTGTAAATTTCAATAATTGTAATTTTTGTTATTGTAATTTTTTATTATAATGATTTTTATTAGTGAGTTTTAATTGTAATAAGTAATTCTTTATTATCATAATTTTTAGTTAATGTCTTGTAAAAACAATATGTAACTTTTAATTATAATTCTATTATTTTTAATTATTGTCTTTTAATTATAATTAAAGTTTAGTTATTGTTTTTATTAAATTAACCATGAACCGGTCCATGATTGGGAGTGAGAGGTTTACAAAATGAGTAGGAAAGAGAAAACTGATGTGGCAGAGAGAAAAAAATGAAAGAGAAAGCTGATGTGACAGAGTCATGAAAAGGTTCATGACTGAGGATGCTCTAAGAGCATCTCCAACAGGTTCTCTAAAATAGAAAAAAATAGAGAATTTGTTCTCCGGTTTGCTCCAATGGATATGCTAAAGTGTTATCTTAATATATAGAAAAACAAAGAATAATTTCCATGTTTAAAGAATTTTCTAAAACTTGATGGGAGGCCGGTGAAGTTATTTTTTTAGTTTATTTCCACTAATGAGATTAAACTATTATTATTTGATATAAAGGTTTTTTTTTCTTTTCAAAAATGCATTTGGATGATAAAACTATATAATATTTTAATAATATAATTAATGCTAAAATATGTAAAATATATAATCTGTCGGAAAGAAATATTATTTTAACTTAGAGATTTTCATTTTTGATTTTCTATATTTTAAAAATATTATAAAGAATCTGCTGGAGATGCTCTAATAAAATGGGGAAATTCAACTCCTGGGCATTTTCAAAAGACTGAAAATGATTAGGTACCTCCTCTTTGAGCCGGGCGTTTTCCATTCGAAGTTGTTGCTCATCAAAAGACATCGCAGACCCTCCACAGTTGGAGCAAACAAGCGCGTGCAACGCATTCTGTAGCCGACTGTTCTCAATTCTTAAATTCTCATTATCGTTCCTAAGGACAGTGTTATCCGCCCGGTCTTGTTGTGCCTACATAACATAATTATTTTAACTGTAACATGTTAGATACCTATACAAAACATAATTCCAAGAGGTATCTCAACCGGTAAGAACTTGACTTTATTAATTCCCAAATGTTACAAGTCCTCTGGGAAGTAACTTCAGGGCCTACGGGTTACATACAAGCTGGTTCAGACACCCACAGACATCAGATACAAAAATAAATGTAACCCGACCATGTCTATTCGACAACTCCATGTAAAAGTAATAATGCACAATGTACAAGCAATAAATGCACTAGGGCAGGTGACACATGTACACACACAAAATCAATAATACCACACAGCAATGGAGCCCATGGAGTGATGAATCACAAATATTAGTATAGTAACAAGTAGTGAGTGAAGGAAGCTGATAATAACCCTAACCCTAAAAGGATATATATTTAAAGAGTGTGCTCCCCTTGAGAGGCTCATGTTGCAGGAGGTCTAGGGGTTGACCGTGCACCCCACCAGCGTATATTAATGGAATGCAGGTTGAAAACAACCAAATTCAGTAAATGCATCTCTACACTCACCCAAGCGCATGGTTGTGGTTAACGTGCGCTTTCAGCCAACCATGCCCAACCCCCTAGCTCCCAATCAAGTTTCACCATATTTCAAGTGCTAAAAACAAGGTTTTACTGTTACATTTATTATATAAATACAAATCTATATTGTAAACAAAATGAAAAATTAGATGAATATTAGTGTTTGGTAGTTATTTATGTTTTAAAATTGCAAAATCAGCTTATAATAATTTTTAAAAAAAAGCAAAAAACTTGATTTGGGGATTTTTATGATTTAAAAAGTGTTCCAATTTATTTTAGATTTTAAATCAGGTAAAATACATGTGTTTTGCCTTTAATGAAATTAAGTTTTAAAATCCAAAAAAAGAACACAATAAATGTTTGCCTTAAATGATTTTGGACTTTCAAATGTATAAAAGAAAAATCCTTATTATATAGACACATGCAACAAATTAAATACTCATCTACATACAATTTTTATATGTTAAATGTTTGAGTTTGATATATTTTAGTTATCGTCTTATAAACTCAAACGTGATTAATTAAGGTGTGTGCAAGTTATCTGACATCCACGGTTTTACCAAAACAAAACTACTAATATTTTAAAAGATCAAAATTAATTCAAAAATAAATTAAAAGCTTGATACTAAAACTTTTTATAAATTAATTAAAACAAGTGATAATTATTTGTCTTTAATAAAAACTCGTCTTATTATTTTTATCAAACAATTAAAGACATACAATCTTGTTTTGTCATCAAATAAAAAAATAAAAAAACTTTTACATGTCAAAAACAAAATGCATTTTTTTAAAAGAGCAAGGGACCATCTGTCCAAAGCTTATCCCATAAGTGTTTATCTAAAATTGTCAATATTTTTACTTAATCTACTAGTAAAACTTTATTTCTTTAAAGCAGCATCATATGCAAATTTTTTATTTGGTAAATGCTTATTACCAAGTAAAAGTCTCACTCACTTACCGGATAAGACTTTCTGGTATCAATATACCGTAGATTTTCAATACTTATAATTTTTATCTGATATGACAAAGTGAACCGGTGAGCTAGTCCAACAAAAACAATTGTCATTTTATATAAAATATGCAATCCTTACTTGTACGGTACAAACACATCATACAAAGAATCAAAACACGTCTTCTTGAAATCTGTGCTGGTTTATGTACGTTTCACAGTTGGCATTAAATTTTAGGTTTAGCAGGCAAGCCAAGCCGAGCAAGCAAACAAGATAGGAAGAATGATGCTACCTTCATTTGGGTTCGGCGATTTTGGAACCAGAATTTGACTTGGCGTGGCTTAAGCCCAAGTTCTTGGCTTAATCTCATCCTTCTCTTATCATCTGGATGTGGGCATTCCTTAAACAACCTATATATCCAAAAAAAGTCAAACCTCTAATTAAATATGAATGATGGAAAGAATGGAAGATATATAGACGCATACGATTCCATTTCTTGGATCTGGTGAGCGGTGTGTCTGTGATAACGCTTCTTCTTTGCAGGGGGTTGCTGTAACTGATCAGCGTCTTGATCGTTTCCAGATAATCCTCCTTCGATTTGATCGCTTCCCGACCCCCCACTCTCCATCTCCTCTTTTCCCGATGATCTCACCATGCTCTCCATCTCCTCTTTCTGCAAATAATCACCAACATTTAGTTTCACACACACACACACATATATGTATATATATATATATAGAGAGAGAGAGAGAGAGAGAGGAAGAGAGAGATTACTGGGATGATGGAAGAGAAATCGGTGAAAGGCATGAAGTTGAAGTTAGGAAAAATGGATTCAGATGAAATCCCACTTCCACCACCCATGCTTGACATCACTTGACAATCTCCGAACATCTTTTCTTTTTTTTCTACAGAAAAATAAAAATATATAGAAATAAAGAAAATCGGAAAGATCGATCGAGACCAGATGGAAAGGACTTAGCGGAAAATCATTATCCGGCTACATGCAGATAAAAGACGATTTAATTTTCATACACAAAAAATGATGAAATTTTTTGGAGTCTACACTATGAAACAAATACGCAGATTTTAAGTTTTTTTTTAACCATTTAAAGAAGAAAACAGTCAAGGTCTTGTTCCAAGCCATTAAAGTTGAAACATTATATATATATGTATATATATATATATAAAAGAGAGAGAGAGAGAGAGAGAGAGAGAGATGAAGTTACCGGTGTCGGTGTAATTTGTGATATGAAGCTGGTTGTGTTGAGAAATGAAATGGTATAATTTTGGTTTTAGCTGTGGGGGTTGGGTTGCTGGTAAATGAGACCTTAAATACAGTGGGGGTGGGAGAAGAGGAAACCGATTGACTCCTCTTTGACCTACTTGGCTGTTTCATACACGTGGCATTCATTCATTCGATTAAACATGCGTTTCTTATATCAAAGTCAGCTTCAAATTTCAACATACTATATAATATATATATTGTATATGTATAATATTATAATAATATAAAATAATAGTCTGATAAAAAAGTCAAAATAATATCTTAATCTTAACGGAAATTAATTAAAATACCCTAAGTCCAACTTCGTGTTACCAAAATACCCAAAATCTCTCTCAGTTTACAAAAGTACCAAAAAAATCCGCGATGGGCCCCGCGATCGCGGGCCCAGGCCCACGTGGCAAACTGTTTCGGCCAAAAGCCCCGCGAAGCCCCCCAACTTTGCCCGCGTTGGCAAGTTTCGTCCCTGCCCGCGATCGCAGCCGACGATGGGCCAAAATTTTTTTACATTTTTGGTCCATGTTTTTTGTGTCTTTGTTCAGTTAAAAAAAAATACAAACTGTTAAAAAGAAATTTTAGCAAAACCGAGCTGCGTGAGCACGAGATTTTGGAGCTGATTTTGGCAGGGGGGGTGCCGATTGACGATTTCGCAAGCTAAAATCGTCGAACTTGTGTGCGAGCGCGACTTGCGGACACGAATGCAGCTCCAAAATCTCGTGCTCACGCTGCTCGGTTTTGCTAAAATTTCTTTTTAACAGTTTGTATTTTTTTTTAACTGAACAAAGACACAAAAAACAGGGACCAAAAATGTAAATTTTTTTTGGCCTATCGCGGGCTGCGATCGCGGGCAGGGACGAAACTTGCCAACGCGGGCAAAGTTGGGGGGCTTCGCGTGGCTTTTGGCCGAAACAGTTTGCCACGTGGGCCTGGGCCCGCGATCGCGGGGCCCATCGTGGATTTTTTGGGTACTTTTGTAAACTGAGAGAGATTTTGGGTATTTTGGTAACACGAAGTTGGACTTAGGGTATTTTAATTAATTTCCCTAATCTTAATTGTGTTTATTAATGGGAAATTAATTAAAATGCCAAAAGTTTGACCAACACTTATCAAAATGCCACAAAAATTTCGCGGTTTACCAAAATGCCCTAATGGCCCGCGATGGAGCCCGCGATCGCGGGATAGGGCTGACGTGGCACGACCTTTGGCCAAAAGTGTCCCGCGGAGCCTCTCAACTTTTGCCGCGGTGCACATTTGGCCCCTGCCCGTGATCGCAGCCCGCGATGGACCAAAATTTTACAGTTTTGGTCCCTGAAAATTTACACTTTTGGTCCCTGAAAATTTACACTTTCAGCCCCTGTACTTAGACGAATCTTGCATGCTTTTACTATTTTTTCCACAATTATTGTACTTTGAAGACCGATTTGTGGTTGAAATTCATTTGCATGTTTTCATCAATGTTTTTGGAATACCAGTTTGTGGATGAAATGAGAGATTGGTTGTCATCAATGTTGGTTGTTTCATTGATAAATAGATGTAAAATGCAATCCATAATCCACACACCGATTTCATACTTCTTTCTTGATTTCTTTCTGCAATATTTTGTGTTTGAGATACTACTGAAAAATGAGTTCATCTATTGCAAAAGCTAAGCTATATTTATGTTTTGATGGTGAATGAGAGCAAGATAACAATGAGTGGAATTTTGCTTATAAATCTAAGCATGGTGTAAAAGTGGCAGTAAACTATACTTATCAGAAATTTCTTGCATACGCCATGCAAAAATGTGGAATCAACCCTTCTACTGTTTGCAAGTTAGTGTTTAAAAATGGCGATAGGTCATTTGTGGATTTATCCAACGATGGGGATATCTCTAATTTTCTGCACTTTGCAGTCGATTCAGAAAGGCCCCCATTACTTTTTGTGTATCCCGACGAAAACGACGACAACGGTGACGACGACGGTGACGACGAAGACCTCCAAATAGAGCAGTCAGATTCTCAATTTCAGGCGTCCGACGCCCCAACGGTTCATTTAGATCATTCATATGGTCTTAACGACTGTATTCCGGAGACGCAACAACAACAACCACCACAACCACACGGAGGGCGTACTGCTGGAGTTGCTGATGACGAAATCCACGTTTTCAGAACGGGTAATTCTGAAATAGACAGATCAAACACCGATAGTGATGATCACGAAGAATATACCCCTAGTAGAAAATCATGTAGTCAGATAAATGACTTTTTTGATATGCCCCCTATTCTTCCAGACTCCCATACCCAGACACAAACCTATGAACCTACACCTTATATTCGCAGTGAAATGTTACATGTAGGTCAGATATTCGAGTCGAAGGATCTCTTGGCAAGTCAGGTCGGACTTAAGTTCTTGGAAGAGGGTTTCAAAAGGCGCACGTCGAAATCTGACAAAACTAGATACATAGTTGAATGTGCCAGAAAAAACTGTGACTGGAGGATGTACGCGATTGACATGGGTGGCAAAGAAGGGGCGTTCATGATTAGAAAGTTGCACGACGTACACACTTGTACGAGGACGCAACTGAATCCCCACCACAAACAAGCCGGCAAAAAGACTTTGGGTGCGATACTGAAAAACAAATTTCTTGATGTTAGTAGGTCATTGCGTCCAAAGGACATCGTCCACGATGTTCACCAGCAGTTCGGCGTCACGATTGATTACCACCAAGCTTGGCGTGCGCGATGCCATGCACTGTTTATGGTGAGAGGCACGTTCGAGGAGTCGTATGAACGACTCCCGACATATTTATATAATTTGCAGCTGCAGAACCCTTGTACTGTCACGCAGCTACGGACCGATTCACGTCGACGGTTTGAGAAGTGCTTCGTGGCCCTTGGACCCGCGGTACGTATTTTAACACGTCATATGTTTACACATTATAAACTATAACATTTACAAAGGAAACCCACCTATGTTTTTGCAGATCCGCACATTTGTGGCAAATCTACGTCGTGTCCTGATAATAGACGCAACTCATTTAAAGGGCCGTTACTTGGGTATGATGTTCCTGGCGGTTGCCATGGACGGGGATAACTCCATCGTTCCAGTAGCTTTCGGCGTAGGCAAGTCCGAAACCGGGGACGAGTGGACTTGGTTTATGTTCATGTTGAGACAAGCTATCGGAGACCCGCAAGGGTTGGTGTTTATGTCTGACAGGGCTCCTTCCATAAGCGCCGCAATCTCTGCCATCTACCCAAACGCCCCTCACGCCATATGCTGTCGACATTTGGAGATGAACGCCAAATCCAAGGACAAACGTATTACGACCAACAAGGATGTCTATTGGGCGGCATGCAGAGCATATACGGATCGGGAGTTTAACAAGTACATGAATATGCTACGATATAGTGTCGACGAAGCAGCCAAAGTCTTTGACGAAGCTGGACCGGAGAGGTGGTCCGCGTCCCATTTTCCTGGACAACGGTATGACATTATGACCTCGAATAGTGCAGAGTCTGTGAATGCACTCTCCCGTTTTGCGCGTAGATGTCCGATTGTTAATCTTATGGACTACTTTCGGGCCTTTCAACAAGAGTGGTACCAAATTCGACGTCTAAAAGGAGCTGAGATGCAAAATGCACTCACACCAACGGCGGAGAAGATCGTTCAGTACAGGGCGCGTCGTGCGGCGACATGGCCGGTAAGAGCAATCGGGTATGGGAAGTACGAGGTGCATGATGACTATCTTCACGCGATTGTGAATATGGAAGACCACCTTTGTTCGTGTTGCGAATGGCAAAAATCTGGGTTACCGTGCGGCCATACCATCGCTGCGGCAACACATATGGGTCGTAGAGATTGCAGCGACTTGGCTGTACCTTTCTTCATGTCCGAATATTACCGGAGAACATACGTGGAGGTAATAAACCCAGCTGGACCCCCTGCAGCATGGGTGTATCCACCCGACCCGCTTCCGCCATGCTATCCACCTTTAATGGATAAGAACAGAGCCGGGAGACCGAGAAAGAACGACCGACGTCCATCACGTGGTGAAAGTTCGATACAACGAAGATTTACTCGGTGCCAATGCGTAGGACACACTCGTGGAGAGTGTCCAAATCCCGCCCCTTCAACCGTGCCAAGGAGACATTCAGTCAGTCACACCCCGGGCCCGTCACAGCTTGAACCATATGGAACAAACACATATGATACTGTTGATCTAAACGCTGATTTGTAATATATATATATATATATTCATATTATATATACACACATATGAGAATCATGAGGTTAATGTGAGAATCATGAGAAGTGGATATCAACCGTTTGATAAGAAGTGGACGTACATTAAGATGAGATGCACCAAGATGAATCAGATCAATTTTCTTCTAGGACACAATTTATAGGAGTGCATTTGATTCAAAGTGATCAATAGTTCATATCAACTTCTCCCATTTCTCATAATAACCTCAAGTTTTCATAGGATCTTTTAGTCTAGTAGACTATCTCTATATTTACTGAAGTTTAGACAAGTTTACAGTTTTGTGTAAACAACAATACAGCATGGACCAAAATTGTAGTTAACCTTTTTTTATAAAATATTATTATAGTTTTTATAATTATTTTATTATATATAGATTCATATTATATATACACACATACATATGCTTTTAAATGAACATTGATAACACAACTAGTTTGTATTCCATCCAACATGCTCTTCATCTTCAATCTTTCTGACCCTTCTTCAACGGCTTCTGCTTTTGCAACCACGTATGGCCATTGTGTACCACAACCCGGACACACTTTAGCAAATGAGTTGAGGTAACCTCTGACTTGACCTTACATGATGTAAAAAAGCAACAAAAAAATACAAACAACAACACAGTAAAAAAAATACAAAACAACACAGTAAAAAAATACAAAACAACTAAAACAACCACCACCTACTTAAAAATTGATTTAGTTTCATCAATCCAAGCTTGCTTCTCGTTTACCTTCGCTTGAATAATTGCGAAGTCTTGCAGAATATGGTGAATTGCTTCTTGTTCTCGACGAACACGAGCCTCCCGAGCTTTTATATCCCCTTTCATCCTTTTGATCTCCCTGTCTTCCTCTTCGATCTTTCTCAAATGGACTGCCTTCCTGTCCATCATTTTTTTCCACTCTTCTGTTAGTTCATCTATCTCCTTTTCCTTTTTTGCTATGGCGACCTCGATTTGAGGTGGCATTTTTTCAGGAGTAGACTTAGGGTTTGATGACGATGCCATTTGTGGATGAAATGAGAGAAGAGAAATCAAGAGAGAAAGCAATTCAAAGAAAGAAAGCAAGAGAGAAATCAAGAAAGAAAGCAAGAACAAGTGTGAATTGTGAATTGCATATTACTGATATTTATGGATGAAATCTCAAACATGCCAGTGAATTTGAACCACAAATCGGTCTTCAAAGTACAATAATTGTGGAAAAAACAGTAAAAGCATGCAAGATTCGTCTAAGTACAGGGGTTGAAGGTGTAAATTTTCAGGGACCAAAAGTGTAAATTTTCAGGGACCAAAATTGTGTAACACCCCGCTTACCACGACACAATATTGTCCGCTTTGCCCCACTGGCTCACGGCTTTGTTCTTGGCGACCTGGCGAGGACTTCCCAGGGGGTCACCCATCCTGGTACTACTCCCACCCAAGCACGCTTAACCACAGAGTTCCCAAGGAACTCGCATGCTTGTGGCCCCAAAACGGGTTGTGTCTGGTAAGGCCAAGGTTTACTAATATACCCAGCATCTCTCCTGTCCACGGCCGATGTGGGATATGCCTAAGGTGTTACACAGCCCCCCCTTAGGGACTCATCGTCCTCGATGAGGTTTGCCCCACCATCCCGAACGGCACATGAGTGGCTCTGATACCATTTGTAACACCCCGCTTACCACGACACAATATTGTCCGCTTTGCCCCACTGGCTCGCGGCTTTGTTCTTGGCGACCTGGCGAGGACTTCCTAGGGGGTCACCCATCCTGGTACTACTCCCACCCAAGCACGCTTAACCACAGAGTTCCCAAGGAACCCGCATGCTTGTGGCCCCAAAACGCGTTGTGTCTGATAAGGCCAAGGTTTACTAATATACCCAGCATCTCTCCTGTCCACGGCCGATGTGGGATATGCCTAAGGTGTTACACAACTGTAAAATTTTGGTCCATCGCGGGCTGCGATCGCGGGCAAGGGCCAAATGTGCACCGCGGCCAAAGTTGAGGGGCTCCGCGGGACACTTTTGGCCAAAGGTCGTGCCACGTCAGCCCTATCCCGCGATCGCGGGCTCCATCGCGGGCCATTAGGGCATTTTGGTAAACCGCGAAATTTTTGTGGCATTTTGGTAAGTTGATGTTTGACTTTTGGCATTTTAATTAATTTCCCTTTATTAATGACTAGAAGTCTTCTCGTGCAATGCAGTGCAATATATCTCGATTTTAATGTATGGTTTTGAGAAAACGGTCATATTTTTTTTATAAATTTGTTTAAACAATGGCGTTTTTTAAAGAGTTCATTATTTGAGAATTTGAAAGTAGTTAAAGATAAAGATTAATTAATAAGAGTCCACGATTTAAGAATTTGAAGATTGTTAGAAATACGTATTATCAAGTAATTAACATTAAAAACGATACATAAAACTTCATTAGTTGTTTTTAAAAGATTTTAAGTAATTAGGTACATAAAGCTTTAGGGGATGTTTTTAAAAGTTTTTCATAAATGTCTTATAATATAATATAGATAATAAATAGATGTCTACTAATAGTCCAATACTAAAGATTTAGTTTCCATGGAAAGCAAATTGGGTGCATTAATTTGATCAAACCAATATATTCTGAGGAATAATTCTAACTATTTGCACCATTATTTACCTACAAATAATAACGTAGGCATTGTTTGGCAAAAAAAGCTAGCTTATCAAAACGCTAGTCATGGTAGCGTTTAGGAGCTTATTTTGCTTTGATTTTTGTTTTTTCCAAAAATACCCCCATTTTGTTTTAATTATTATTTATTTACTATTTTTTTAATATGTCATTTTTAGTCATTTTACACACTTATAAGCTAGTTTTGCCAAACGTGACTTTTTCATCAGCTAGCTTATAAGTCATAAGCTAGCTTATCAGCTAGTTTGCGAAACATAGCCGTAGTGTAAACAATCGTTCTTCTCCTACTAATTATGTTATTTAATAGTATAAAATAATAGCCTGAAAACAAATTGGTCGCATTTGGTCAAACCAACATTCCAAATATATTTTCCAATCGTTTACACAAATTTTTGCAAGAAAAAAAAATTATATAGTCTAAAGTTATGTTTGGCAAACTAGCTGATAAGCTAGTTGTTGACTGATAAGTTAACTGATGAAGAAGTCATGTTTGACAAAACTAGCTTATAAACATGTAAAATGACCAAAAAGGGTATTTTCAATAAATTATCAATTACAATATTTAATTATATAATTAATACAATCAATGTAGTAAAAAATTAAATAACATAACATAACATGTTAATTAAAAGAATTTAAAATTTATTACTACATATACTATAAATTTTGAATTTGTTAAAACAAGTTTTAGAAAAAAATATATTAATTTATGATTTTAAATAACTGTTGCATACAATATGAAAAAAATAATCAAATAATAATTAAAAAGATAAATAGTAATTGATAATTAAAATATGTTGATTGATATTAAAAAATAAATAAAAATAATTTATATGATTAACAATAAGGGAAATTAATTAAAATACCCCAAGTTTGACTCCATCTTACCAAAATACCCTAAATCTCTCTCGATTTACCAAAATACCATAAATTTCCGCGGTGGGCCCCGCGATCGCGGGCCCACACCCACGTGTCACAAACTTTGGACACATTTAAATATATGGTTTTTACTAAAGGTATGGTTTTTACTAAACTTTAAATATATAGTAACGGTATGGTTTTTACTAAACTTTAAATATATAGTAAAGGTATGGTTTTTACTAAACTTTGGACACATTTAAATATATATATATATATATATATATATATATATATATATATATATATGGTATATATAATTAACTCTTAGTGGGTTTATGTTCTCCTATATGAGAGCTTCGAAACGATATATAATGCGTCCAAAACGGAGTATGTGTGAATGAGATATCGATGCTCAAAGTTGAGTAATTGGATGAAATTAGCAAAACCAAGTTGGGTGTGGGAAGGTGTCCCACATAGGAAGAGAGAGTAAAAATTCAATGGTTTATAACCAAAGAAGTGAGAGGGGAACCACCGCGAGACATGGACCAAACTTGTCACCGCGGCCATAGTTGGGGGGCTCCGCGGGACTTTTGGCCGAAACTTTGTGACACGTGGGTGTGGGCCCGCGATCGCGGGGCCCACCACGGAAATTTATGGCATTTTGGTAAACCGAGAGAGATTTAGGGTATTTTGGTAAGATGAAGTCAAACTTGGGGTATTTTAATTAATTTCCCTAACAATAACTCTATATAAATAAAACTTAATATTAATATATAATTAAAATTTAATTTAATAATTTACAGATAATATGAATTAATATTTATTAATTAATAATAATTAAATTTAAAAAATTAATATTTATTTATAATAATAGTTAATAAATAATAAATGATATTAATAAGAGTAATATTGAAATATTCACAAAAAACTATTCCAAGTAGCGTTTCAAAAAAATAACTTATAGTCATTCAAACATGTATCCAGAAAAAAACTAGGTTATAAGCTAGCTTTTTTTTGCCAAACAATAATTATTATACGAATTTGAACATGAGATAGAATAGTCTAAATATATTCTCTATTCCTATTTTTTTTGGATTTTTAAACATAGCTTTATATTTATTAGTTGTTTTATAAATTTTCTCTATAAACTTTTATGGTAATTATAATAACTTCACAAATTATATATATTATTATATAATTGTAACCAAATAAATCTATACATATAATAAATAAGTAACTAGCATGTCACGTGTCGTCTTCTGGTGAGCCAATTTCAGTATTTTCCCGTCTAAACATGTATTTGAACGCAATTTACATTATAAGTTCAATTAGCACACCCACATTCACTCCTCTTTAAATCTCTCCTTAATTCAATTTTTTGAATTTATACGTTACATTTACTACCCTTATAACTAGATGTGTAGTTTACTTTTAATCCCTTACTTTTTTATTTTTCATTTTAGACTTTTATCATATTAACATAAATAATGTATATGAACTAAAATGCATTAAAAAAATATATTTCTATTTTTTATAAATTATACCATTGTAATCGCTTCGTTAATACCTTCGAAATGAGCCTAATATTGAATATTTTTGGATTTAATTATATTATTAAATATCACAAATATATACGAATTAATGTGTCATTATTAGTATGAGATTTTTTGAAATTAATATGGGATTTGATATAAATAATCACTAAATTGTCGTGATTTTCTTTTTGCAATTTCATATCAATTTTTACTTCAAAGTCGAATTCCTTCGACGAATTACAATTCTATGATTTTATCAAATTCCATTCTGTCAACGAAACACCCTTAGAATCATCATAAGAGATTTAATTACTTGGAAAAAATATCACTTATCAACTAACATTTGGATTATGAGTTCGAACCTTTTTCAAAAATATAAATATGCAAATATTTTAGTATAGTATATTTAATTATTTATCATTTCTTAATCATGATTATATTATTTCCTCTAATTTTAATTGAACTACATAATATCAGTTATCAACAAATGGTTAGTTAATGATATTTTCAAAGTCAAATTGTTACACTTTCCGTCAATTCACTTTAAATTAATCTTTCATAATAGTTGATAAGTTTTCTGGCATGATTTAATTTTTTTAAATTATCCCGTGTAATACACGGTTCGAACCTAGATATTTATACATAATTATATGCAATTTATATTGAGTATGAAATTGTTGAAACAAACTATTCTCATCTACTACCTACTTTTACACTGAAATTTATTATAGAGTAAATTACATTTTTCGTCCTTGTGATTTGTTGAAAATTTCTTTTTTCGTCCCTGATCTTCATTTATTACATTTATAGTCACTGTGGTTTGCAATTTGTTTCTTTTTTCGTCCCTCAAACAAAGAACAGTTAAAAATATCTATTAAATGAGGGATTTTTTTTTTGTCATTTTACCTTTTTTTCTTTAACTTTTTTATATATTTATTTATTTTTACATATCAATAATCTCTCTACCCACTATCAAGTTCCTCACCACACCATCAAACCATCTTATTCTTCTTCGATAAACACCTCCGGCCTCCCCTATCTCCTCTTGCTAGGTTTATATCTAAAACAAAACTAAACACGTAATGACATGTCAGTTGATTAGCAATTAAAATGATGATGATATGTTATTTATTTATTCATTTTACTATTATTGTTTGTATTTCTTTTTCATAAGGAATCTTTTGGCTTTTACATCAAATTGGCTCCTTCCCCGTTCTTTTTTCTCCGACCACTGCATCGTTTCTTAAACCCCAACTCCCTTCATGGCTTCGTTGTATTTTTTCATTTCTTCACCATCGCCGACCGCCACCATGAGGAGTTCAACCACCGACCACCACCGGGAGTTGGTTAACTTCATCGATTACCTCCTGTTTGTTGACTCGTCAAATTTATCTAGATCGATTTATTTGCATATTCTTATCCTAGTTCCTATGTCAATGTTGATTTGAACACTGGGTTGAGACGAGAGCTTTTGGGTTGCGTCTTGTGTTTCAACTTGAAGAAGGACCATCGATTTCGTCTCATGAAAACCGTGAAGAACATTTGATTCCCGTAGGGGCTATGAAGAACACTGTGACCATGGCAGTGGGAACTATTAATGTTATAGTTAGAGGAGTTTTGGGTTCACCGGTCGTCTTCTCCGGTAAGTCATACAAGGACCAAAAAAATTTGATGGCTAAGGACCAAAAACAAGAAAAAAAAACTCAGATCCGGTCATCTTCTTTGCATATAAACATGAAGTTTCTAACTCCTATTTATATAATCTCCTAGTACGTAATGGGGGCACAAGAAGTAGATTGCCAATGGATGATGAACATGGGTGCATAAATGGAAGATTTATTGTCAAAAAAATGTAAAGGGGGTTTGCTGAAACATGTCTTTATGCTGTGATTTGCTTCACCATTGACATAGACGAAATGTGGATCTAACGGTGAGCGGAGGTAGCTGAGATCGGGGATTTTGTTCTTTGCTAATGGAAGATATATGATGGTATTCACACATACACGAAGACTATTGTGATATTCCTGCATCCAGTCACCGAAGAAGATGAGTGGAAAGGGATAAATCGACGGTGAATTGGGTTGCGGTCGAAATAGCCGGAGGTGTGTATATATATATATATATGCATACTTGATATAAATAATATTTATTATTAACATTTAAAAAAATTAAAGAAATTGACCTAAATACCCTTATGTAATAGATATTTTTAAATGGTTGGTAGTTCCAAGGACCAAAAAGGAAACAAATTGCAAACCACAGTGACTATGAATGTAATAAATAAAGACCAGGGACGAAAAAAAGAAATTTTCAGCAAACCCCAGGGACGAAAATCGTAATTTACTCTTTATTATATTATATAGCCATATATATTATTATATATATGTTTTATAACATAATATAAATAAATAATAGAGTAAATTACATAAATCGTCCCTGATGTTTGGTCCCTTTTTGGATATGGTCCCTATTTCGAAAAAATTACACGGATCGTCCCTGTGGTTCGACAAACCGCACGGAATTGGTCCCTCCCTCTAACGGAATCTGTTAACCCAGTTAAGTGTAGGGGTATTTTGGTCTTTTTACATTTATTTTTGTCTTTATTCTAAAAGAAAAGTAAAAACAAATAATTAAATTAAATTAACCCCCCCTGCACCCACTACCCCCCTCCTTCTTCTTCCTCACGACCCCCCACCTCCACCCACCACCTTCGGCCACCACATACAACCGCCCCTTCCTCACTCTATACATGTAAACCCCATGTATATATACCTGTATATATACATGTATATATACCTGTATATATACCTTTCTTCTTCCTCACCGCTCTTCATCTCCTTCATGAAAAAACCGCATGCCTAGCTGCCACTCCTAGTCGTCGTCATTTTTCAATGTTATGGTTTTTTCATGAAGGAGATGAAGAGCGGGCGGCCACCGGTCATAACTCCGACGGTTGAAGTGGTGAAAAGGAAGAGAGGGCAGCCGTTTAAAGACCGTGGTCGTGTGGATACCGAAACCGAAGATGATTGTGTTGAGGTGGTGCAGAAAATACCATCAAATTCGCCTCGTCAGAAATCTCTTCCGACGACTGTCGAGAGGAAGAGAGGGCAGCCAGTGGAAGAGATTCCGGTGACTGTCGAGAGGAAGAGAGAGCTGCCATCATGGTCTATGTTACCCGTCTGCTCTTGTATGGCTTCGCTTCCGCCATCGAACGTATCGTTTCTGATGCACATCTTGATTCCATTTATGCAATGATTGCCCACTTGGCAAGGATCGTTTCTTTGTGCATTTTGGTGGGATCTTTGGCATCCTTGTTTTATTTTGACACTTGATGTACCTTCTTTTGAAACTTGATACAATAAAAACCCTGTTTATAGTTGCATATAATTGCATAATTAAGTTCTACCTTTAGGTGCTAATGCTAGAACGACGTTAAAACTCTAATGTCTTCTTAAAAACATTCTGTTTTTTTGCACTTGGGTATTTTATTGATGATCTTAATTTAGTTGTTTTGGAGCTTAATTGGACTTATTTTGGTCCAGGGAGTTATGGAAACATTTATTGCCATGTGTATCGCCGGAAAAAAATGGTGTTGCCGGAAAATGGGGAAGAAAGGGAGGAAGGTCGGAGGATGTCGTGAGGAAGAAGAAGGAGGATGGGGGTGGGGGGAAGGGGGTAGGGGGTCCACTTTTTTTATTAACTTTTCTATTTTTATTATTTTCTTATTAGGAAAAGGACAAAATATGATGTAAAAAGACCAAAATACCCCTAGACTTAACTGGGTTAACAGATTCCGTTAGAGGGAGGGACCAATTCCGTGCGGTTTGTCGAACCACAAGGACGCTTAGTGTAATTTTTTCGAAATAGGGACCATATCCAAAAAGGGACCAAACATCAGGGACGATTTATGTAATTTACTCTAAATAATATAGTAAAAAAAGTTCTAACACCAATTTGGTTCAAAGAAACGGTAGAGCACTAAATTTGATGTTACACTTTTAATCAACACCAAAAGAATATAAAAAATTGGATTGATATGGTATTAGATTGAAGATGTTCTAATTTATTATCTATACTACTATATAGAAAGAATATAACGGTTATTTTCTAATATCTGGTTATTTTCAACTTTCTAAAAAATGGTTATTTTCAACTTACAATAAAAGAAGCATGTTGTACAACGTTAAAAGCTCACCTATCGCACGTCTCTCTGAAAAATCAAACAATTTTTAATTTCTAAGTTACACTTTATACCCTTAGAATTAGTTATTTAATTTATTTTTAATCCCTTACTTTTTTATTTTTTATTTTACACTCTTATCGTATTAACATGAATAATCGTATATGAACTAGAATGCATTAAAAAATACATTTCTTTTTTACAAATATACCATTGTAATCGTCTCGTCAATACCTTCGAAATGAGCTTAATATTGAATATTTTTGGATTTAATCATGTTATTAAATATCATGAACATGTATAAATTAATTTGTTTTATATCCCTTACATTATTAATTTTCATTTTACACCCTTATAATATTAAAAATACATAATCTATACTATCTATACTACTATATTAAGACACTACTAAACAAAACCGGATTTTCGGCGGATTTTTCCGACGGATTTCCGGCGGAAATTAAAAAAGTCAAAATCCGCTGACTTCCGCCGAAAATTCCAAAAAAATGATTTTTTTTTAAAATCTCGACATTTTTTCGGCGGAATATAATTAATTATTTTTTAATTATGATCCGTCGGAAATCCACCGGAACTTTTTTAATTAGTTAAAAATTAATTAAGAAATAGAAAATTATTTTAAAATCCGCCGAAAATATGTTTTTAAAAAATTAAAAAATTAATTTTTAAAATCCGCCAAAAATCCGCCGGAAAATTAAATCAAATAAATTTTAATGAAAAGTAATTATTTTAAAATCCGCCGAAAATCCGCCGAAAACATGTTTTTAAAAAATTAAAAAATTAATTTTTAAAATCCGTCGGAAAACTAAATCAAATAAATTTTAATGAAAATTAATTATTTTAAAATCCGCCGAAAATATGTTTTTAAAAAATTAAAAAATTAACTTTTAAAATCCGTCGGAAAATTAAATCAAATAAATTTTAATGAAAATTAATTATTTTAAAATCCGCCGAAAATATGTTTTTAAAAAATTAAATTCTAAAATCCGCCGAAAATCCGTCGGAAAATTAAATCAAATAAATTTTAATGAAAATTAATTATTTTAAAATCCGCCGAAAATATGTTTTTAAAAAGTTAAAAAATTAATTTTTAAAATCCGCCGAAAATTCGTCGGAAATTTAAATCACATAAATTTAGGCGGAAAAATATATTTTTTAATCATGTTGTTAATTAAAATTTGGTTAATTGTGCCTATTTTTTCCGACGGATTTTCGGCGGTCAAATCTGCCGAAAATTCCGCCGAAAATTGTCCATCTCGGCGCCCGTTTATCCGACGCCCGTATCCTCCGAAAAATCCGCCGAAATCCCCTATTTTCGGCGGATTTCCGACGGATTTTTCTGTCTAAAACCTGCCTCTGTTTTGTAGTGAGAGTCTCTTTCAATTTTTTCAAGATTTCAAGATTACTCTTATTTAAGCTTAATGTACAAGTTCTAAAGCGTATACCCTCATTTGTGCTTCCAAAGATGTTTTTATGAGTTATCTTTGTAACGATAGTTGGGTCTTTAACCCCATTTTCGATTTTAGAGTTAGGCCCTTATTCTCGGTCGTCATTTTGTTAGCAGAGAATGCCCTTCTTTAGAGTTGTAGTCATTTATTATTGAATAAAGTTTTTCATGAGATTTTGTCCCCTTTTCAAAAAAAGGATCATCTTTTTGTACATTTTATTTTTCTTAATGGAATGTACAGATATGCTCAAAAGTCCGTTGATATTCTTATCGTCACTATTTCCTTTTTATAATTGTTTTGGAATGTGGGGTTAAGACAAGAGTGGGATCCTTTGCTTGAGAGGCCTCGGCGTAAAATTCACGCACTAACGAGGCATTCGCGCGTCGATTGGCTTCGGCCAAAATCGACCAGTCTTGCGCTACAATCCTATTCTTAACAAATGGGTTGGCCTCAACAAACTCAGGGTCGAAACCCCTCTCTAACTTCAGTTTCTGTGTAGCAATGCACTCATAGTGGGCAGCCACCTCCGGAGTGGTGAACTGCCTGGGCACCCCACTGGGGGCATGCGCAGTGCCCACTGTGGATTGATGTGGGTTTCGGGTTTGAACTTGGTCATCCCCAACATCAATCTCAACAGAGGATGAACTTAAAGAGGGCTGAAGATTTGTACCTTTCTTTGACGGTTGTTTTGCCGGCCTTTTTTGTCGGTTTTTTCAGAGCTTTGGTCACCGCAGACCTGGTGACCACGCCTTTCCTTCTTGTGGCCCGCAGAATTAGGTTCTCCCCACTGTGGGCAGTCATCCTCACTGTCTCTCTTTCAACACTATCCCCAAGCTTGCGGTATTGTTCCTGATAGTCATCATCAACCTTCCTCTGAAACTCCACTTCTTCAGCAAAAATCTCTGCCTCAGCCCTTTTCCTTTCTTCCTCAAAAATCCTTTCCTTCTCAGCCTTCAGCCTTTCTTCTTCCATTCGCTTTTCCTCTTCTTCCTTTCTGATTCTTTCTTCTTCCTCTCGACGCCTCCTCTCGACCTCTTCCTTTCTTTTTCTAATGGCTTCCATTTTCTGTTTGAACTCCTCTGCTAACCGCCTCTCTTCTTCTTCGGCTAGAAGTGTCTCGGTCTCGAAATGGGTGATACTGTTGTCTGAGACTTGCGAGGATGAAGTAGCCTTTGGGCTTTCGTGCTTTGAAGAACCCTCGTCGGCCGCACCGGAGATGATCGGGTTTTCGCCGGAGACCGGCGGCGGTTCGTTCAGGTCACCGGTGACGGGTTCCGGTGGTTGTTCCTCGGCGGTCCTGCGGCGGACGGCCGCACGTGTGAGTGCATCGGGGTTGGTGTTTATTCTCTTGGTTCTTGCCATTTTTAGGGTTTTAGGAAGGTTTCAGATTTGGTGGGTTTTTTTGGAGAGAAAAAGAGAAGAAAGAGTGTTTTTGAATATTTTGGAAGTGAAAGTGGTTTTTGAGAGGTTAAGGTGGTTTTTGGAATTTTGGAAAAAGGTTTAGGATGGAACCGTTGGTTTCTAGGAGAGAGAGAGAGAGAAACTATGATGGTTTTCCTTGGAACAAAGCAAAAGGGACAAATGGCAGCCAAGGGTGACCTTTTGTGTAAGAAAAAGGTGATGTGTGTCAGCCTTGGGCCACCCAAAATTGTCCTTTCATCCGTCAGACGGGGAGTGGGGAGCGCAGGGACTTGAGCCTTCCCCACTGCGAAGCATTTTCTTCCAAAAACGACAATTTCGCCTACACACATAAAAACAAACTACCATGCAGAATTAAAAGGACCAAAAATAATAAAAAGACAGCAAATAACTGAAATAAAATATTTACAAGTGATCCCGATGTTTCTTAATCAAGGTGGGGTGAGGAGTGGGATGGAATGTGGGCACTCTCGTTCAGAAAATGCTTCACCCTTTGCCCATTGACTTTGAACGTTTGACCAGATTGTGGGGACTTCAGCTCCACTGTTCCAAAGGGACTTACCTTGACAATGGTATATGGTCCCGTCCAACGAGATTTTAGCTTACCCGGAAAGAGTTTGAGACGGGAGTTGAACAATAATACCTGTTGTCCTTCCATGAATTCCCTATGGTTAATTCGACGATCATGCCACATCTTGGTCTTCTCCTTATACAACTTTGCGTTTTCATAAGAGTGGTAACGCAACTCTTCTAACTCATGCAACTGTAGAGTCCTTTTGATTCCCGCAGCACCCTCACTCATGTTAAGCTCTTTAAGGGCCCAAAATGCCTTGTGCTCCAATTCAATCGGTAGATGGCAAGCTTTGCCAAAAACTAACTTAAATGGAGACATTCCCAAAGGAGTTTTATAGGCCGTTCGGTAGGCCCAAAGAGCATCATCGAGTTTGGTTGACCAATCTTTTCGGTGCGGTTTAACAACTTTTTCTAAAATTCCTTTGATCTCACGGTTTGAAAGTTCGGCCAAACCGTTGGTTTGCGGGTGGTATGCGGTGGCCACTCTATGATGTATGTCATATTTAGCAAGAACCGAGGCCATGACTTTGTTTATAAAATGGGTGCCTTCGTCACTAATCAATGCCCGTGGTGTTCCAAATCGAGTGAAAATATTTTTATGTAAAAATTTCACCACGGTGTTGGCATCATTAGAGTGACATGCGACGGCTTCCACCCATTTCGAAACATAGTCTACCGCAACCAAGATATAAAAATTGTTGTTGGAATTTGGAAAAGGTCCCATGAAATCGATTCCCCAAACATCAAAAAGTTCAACCTCTAAAATGTTGTTAAGAGGCATTTCATTTCTTTGCGAAATATTCCCGGTGCGTTGACATTGCTCACAATTTTTCACAAATTCATACGAGTCTTTAAAAACAGTGGGCCAAAAGAATCCACTTTGCAAGATTTTTGCAGCGGTACGGTTTCCACCGAAGTGGCCACCGTAGTGGGATGTGTGACAACCATGGAGTATTTGATGTTGCTCACTCCCATGGACACAACGCCTCAATATTTGGTCCGCCCCTATCTTGTACAAGAAAGGATCGTCCCAAACGTATTGTCGTGTGTCGTGTAAAAACTTCTTAAATGGTTGTCCACTCATCCCGTGGGGCTTAAGTCCACTTGCTAAAAAGTTCGCAATATCAGCATACCAAGGAATATTATTTTCATGATGTTGAGCGGATAACAATTGCTCATCGGGAAAATTTTCTCTTACCGGAGTGGGATCAACAGTGCCCACTATCTTCTCGAGCCTGGATAAATGGTCGGCTACTTGATTGCTTGTTCCTTTCCTGTCGACGATTTCAAGGTCAAATTCTTGTAGCAATAAAACCCATCTAATTAACCGAGGCTTAGAATCAGCTTTGGTAATTAAGTATTTTATTGCTGCATGATCAGTGTGCACTATGACCTTCGTCCCTATTAAGTATGACCTGAAACGATCAAAAGCAAACACCACCGCAAGTAATTCTTTTTCAGTAACAGTGTAATTAATCTGAGCTTCAATCAGTGTTTTACTTGCATAATAAATGGGGTGAAAAACTTTGTTCTTTTTCTGTCCGAGAACAGCCCCCACAACCCAATCGCTGGCATCACACATCACTTCGAATGGAAGTGACCAGTCAGGAGTGGTCACTATGGGTGCTGTGACTAAAGCTTCCTTGATTTTTTCAAAAGCATCTCGGCATTCTTTTGTAAAAATGAAGTCTTTTTCATGCTGCAACAGGGTACATAGGGGTTTTGTTATTTTTGAAAAATCCTTGATGTACCTCCTATAAAAACCCGCGTGACCCAAAAAACTTCGAATACCTTTCACCGTTGTAGGTTCGGGAAGTTGTGCCATGATAACGCCACTTTTTGGCGTTATTTTCAGTTCTCAAACCAACGAGATTGGCTTGTACTCAAGTAAAAAGGCGGGTATTTTACGGTTTATTGAGTGATTTACGCAGGTTATATAAAAGGCGGCATTCCTCGGAATTAGAAGCTAAAAAGAACCCAAAACGAGTCAAAACGAAGCTTAACGGGAGCCCAAAAGCCAAGCCCAAGACCCGCGACCGAACCAGGACCCGACCCGCGAACCAGAAACAACCCAGAGCAGCATCTGAAACCCGCGCGACTTTCCACGCGACTTGCAAGTCGCGTGGAAGGTCGCGTATCCCTCTGTTTGTGGAAAATCAGTTTTATAAGTCGGGATTTAGGTCACTTTTTCGGTATCGAACTTACGGCAGACGATTGGGAGCAGTTCGGGGGCGATTTTCAGAGCCACGTGACACCATTTGGAGCGAAGATCGAGAATCAATCGAAGGATCGTTCAAGTCGTAAAGGAGATTTCAACACGGGGAAAGGGAGTTCATCAACTCATCTTACACATTCACCACGATCACGTTACCATGTTCACTTTCACTTTTGTTTCTCTTTCTTTTGTGTATGAATCCCCCAACATCATGAACTAACTTTAAGATGTTGGGGGTTGGATTGAATTAGGATTGAACATATGATGGATGACGAATGATTTTTATCAGTTTTCCGATTTAATGAATGCATGTGATTTTGTTCTTAATGCCTTTGTGAGCGTAGCTAACTTGCAATTGTTTTATTGTTGTCAATTATGTTCGAGAGAATCAATTGAGATCTAGAATTAGGAATTACATGTCTAAAGTAAGAAAGGATAGAGATATACCGAGTAAACTTTAGTCTCATAATAATCTACGCTTAATGTGTTTTGAACTATATAAGGTGAGATCGAGAGTTTAATCTTGTATTTGTTTTCGAAATAAACTTCATGGTAGCTTGAAAAAGCATCATGTTGTTACACATATAACTGTTGTTACTTGAGAGAGAGCAATGGTTAGATCAAGGTTGAGTAGTCATTAACGAAATTAACTGGTATTTGTCATTAGTCTGATATTCATATGTGAAACCTAAGGATATCCAACCCTCAACTGTTTCTCCATCTGAATTCCAAAACTGCTTACTAGTTGTCTGGTGTTTGTTTGATTTTAATTTCTGCAAGTAATTAGTTATAACACCAAATCTCCAAATTTGACAGTCCAATTAATAGTTCTTGTAGTAATTGTGATATTTAGTTCCTAGTTCCCGTGGATTCGATACTCGTACTTCTGTACACTATTACTTGATTCGACCCGTACACTTGCGGTAAGATCCGCGGGGTGTCAAAACCCCGTGTCATGCCACTACCTCAAGCTTGGCTTTGTCAACTTCCAACCCTCTTTTTGAGACAAGGTGTCCTAAAACAATACCCTCTTCGACCATAAAATGACATTTTTCCCAATTTAAGACTAGGTCGTGGGTCTTACATCTCACTAGGCTTTTCTCTAGATTTCCCAAACAATTGTCAAATGATGTCCCTATCACAGAAAAATCGTCCATAAAAACTTCTATGGTATCTTCTATCATGTCGGTAAAAATGGCCATCATACAACGTTGAAAAGTGGCGGGGGCATTACACAATCCAAATGGCATTCTCCGGAATGCGAAAGTGCCGTAGGGACAAGTAAAGGTGGTCTTTTTTTGGTCCTCGGGTGCAATATGGATTTGGTTGTATCCGGAGTATCCATCTAGAAAACAATAAAATTCCTTTCCCGCTAACCTATCAAGCATTTGATCGATGAAAGGTAAGGGAAATTGGTCTTTCTTAGTGGCCAAGTTGAGTTGCCTATAGTCCATGCATATCCTCCATCCCGTGACAGTCCTAGTGGGACTGAGCTCGTTCTTTTCGTTCTTTACTACAGTCGTCCCTCCCTTTTTAGGGACACATTAGACGGGGCTCACCCAACTACTACTAGCAATGGGATAGATAATACCGGCATCTAACCACTTCAAGATTTCTTTCTTAACTACCTCCTTCATGATGGGGTTCAACCTTCTTTGAGGTTGGACTTTCCCCGGGTGGTCACTCTCCAAGTTAATCTTATGTTGACATAAAGAGGGGTTAATTCCTCTAATATCTGCTATGGTCCAACCAATTACTCCCTTATGCTTCATCAACAAATCGATGAGAAGTTGTTCTTGTTTCTCACTAAGTTTGGAAGAGATAATAACGGGAAGTTTATTATCTTTAGCGAGATAAGCATACTTTAAATGGGAAGGCAATGGTTTAAGCTCTAACTCGGGAGGTTGTTCTATTGAAGGGGGTTGAACATTTCTATCCTTAAAGTCCAGAGGTTCAAAAGCTACAACCATTTCGTTACACTCATCCTCAAAAGTGTCATCACTCTCTGATTCAGAGTGCTCACTGTCATTCCCCACTGTGGGAACTATATTCCCCACTGTGGACAGTGTGTCAAAACTGTGGGTTCCATAAATCGAACTCAAGGCAAAACAATCTTCGGTATCTATATATTTAAGAGACTTAAAAACATTGAATGTCACCTCTTGGTCATTAACTCTCATCGTGAGTTCCCCTTTATGCACATCAATCAAAGTACGTCCGGTTGCAAGAAACGGACGCCCTAAGATGATTGGGATTTCTTTATCGGCCTCATAATCTAGAACTAGAAAATCGGCGGGGAAGATAAATTTATCCACTTGGACCAAAACATCTTCTATTTTTCCCTTGGGATAGGCAATGGACCGGTCGGCTAGTTGTAATGTCACGGTTGTGGGTCTAGCCTCTCCAATACCTAACTTGTTAAAAATGGACAGCGGCATCAAGTTGACACTAGCTCCTAGATCACAGAGTGCTTGACCTACTTCTTGTCCTCCTATTGTGCATGGAATGGTAAAACTACCTGGGTCTTTCAACTTAGGTGGAATCTTGCTGGTGAGGAGGGCGCTACATTCCTCGGTCAAAGCCACAGTTTCAAATTCACCCAATTTTCTCTTTTTGTTCAAAATATCCTTTAAAAATTTAACATAGGGTGGCATTTGCTCGAGAGCTTCTACCAAAGGTATGTTAATGTGAAGTTGTTTAAAAATGTCTAAGAATTTTTTAAATTGAACATCGACATTTTTCGGCTTCATTCTTTCAGGAAAAGGAATATTTCGTGGGTCGATTTGAGTTTGCTGTGGTATTGGCTTTAGAACAGTAGGCTTTGGGACAGGTCCAAGAGTGAGAAGGTCAGGGATGTCGGTCCCCACTGTGGGGATCACAGTGACTTGAGGAGTGCCCACTGTGGTGCTCACAGTGGGTTTTTGAGGCGAATCATTAGATTCAAAAATGATATCTTTCAGATCCTTTCCACTCCTCAGAGTTATGGACTTGACATGTTCTGGTCCTTTTCCTATCACCCTAGCTTGCTCGGTATCACTAGGTAACGTTCCTGGTGGTCTATTCTTAACTTCAACGGCTAGTTGTCCTACTTGGGTCTCTATATTCCTAATGGCTACTTGAGTTTGATTCATAAAACCCTTGAGAATTGATTCAATTGATTGTTGAACCTCAGCTGGTTGGTTGGATCGTGGTTGGTATGGTTGTGAGGACTGCCCTTGGTGAAAGTTCTGTGGGTGCTGCCCACTGTGATGTGATTGGAATCCAGGGGGTTGTGTGGTCTTTGCTGGATATGACTCGACCCTTGGGGTTGGAGTCCTTGATTACCAGACCAAGAGAAATTCGGATGATTTCTCCAACCTGGATTATAAGTCTGCGAATAAGGGTTGTTCCTCGGGTTGGTTCCTATGACATTAACAGATTCGGGATTTGCTGGACAAAAATCAAAAACATGCTCCTCTCCACAAAGGGAGCAGTTTTCAGGGAGATGCGTTGCGGAATTGACTTGGCCTCTATTTTGATTTAAAACGATTTTGGTCAAGGCCACTAATTGCGCATTCATGGTTTTAAGTGCTTCGGAATCGATGGTGTTGGTCTTTGACATGGATGCTCTCGGATTTGACCATTCGGTGTTGTTGTTGGACACTTTTTCTAAGATTTGATATCCTTCGTTGTAAGTCATACTCGTAAATGTTCCACCGGCTGTTGCATCTAAGATGATTTTGGCTGTATTGGAAAGACCATTGTAAAAGGTCTCCAATTGGATGCAATGTGGGATGCCATGATGTGGGCATTTTCGAAGTAAATCTTTAAATCGTTCCCATGCATCCGAAACAGCCTCATCTTCCTCTTGCCTAAACAAAATTATATCATTTCGAAACCTTACATTCCTTGTTGGAGGAAAGTATTTTTGCAAAAATTTATCGGCAAGCTCTTGGCAAGTGGTTATCGAGTGAGGTGCATGTGCGTTCAGCCAAGACTTCGCCTTGTCCCTTAATGAAAAAGGGAAAAGCCTTAGTCTTAATGCCTCATCACTAACACCTTGCAACTGAAAGGAATCAGTCATTTCTAAAAAAGATTTTAAGTGCGAGTGCGGATCCTCAGATGGCGATCCTCCAAATTGACCCATGGCTTGGATCATTTGAAACATCACCGGTTTGAGTTCAAAATGCGTTGTTTCAAGGACGGGCCTTTGAATCCCGGAGCCTAAATCACCAACTCCGGAAGTAGCATAGTCCCGTATTTTTCGATCTTTGCTATCGGCAATCGTGATTGTGGTCTCCACTACAGGTGGCGGTATTGCAGCCATGTTCACAGTGGGGATCACAGGGGGTTGTCGATTTCTGTTTCTGCGTCTTCTTCGAAAAGTTTTATCTATTTCAAGATCGATTGGTAACAAAGGTTCGTGTTGTTGCCTTGGCATGCAACACGAAAAGCTTAGAAAAACGAGTTACTCGGGCTCGAACAAAAACTAATGTCTTGAGATTTAAAATCACGCCAGTCCCCGGCAACGGCGCCAAAAACTTGTCACGTGCGAAATATGTGTTTTAATCGCAGTGGGTTGCAAACTGTCCACAGTGGGAAGTGCAAGTGTACACTGTCCACTATGATCGTCACAGCAAGTAATAGTTGGTAAAATACCAGAATCGAATCCACAGGGACTGGGCAATCAAGACAATATGGTTCTCATAAGCTCCTTTTACAAGTTTCAATTAGAGAAGAAAATAATACTTTGGTTTGGTGAAATAGCTACTTTAACGATTTTACTAGGGTTTTAAAAAGGAGGAATGTAGGTTGGATTTTCCCTAGATTTTATCTCAAATACTCGGTCCTTAGAAGTGATCCTCGTATTCGTGGTGGACATTTTCGCTAGAAAAGCCCGGTTACAAAATACTCACACCGTTAGATAAAAATCCCATACTCTTAGTACTTGTTGTTTTGCCAATGGTAATCTCTAAATGGACCTTTTCAGGCCTCGATGGAATGTGTAGAGACAAATACTCTAAGTGTTTTTAATACACAAATTAGCTTGCCTACTACTCCAGTAGGCAGAGATTAGCTCACTATGCCGACCTCACTCTCGTAAGTGTCATAAGAATTCTTTCGAATCCCCTAGCATCATTCAAGCTCGTGTCACTGCGTTCTACTCATTTCTAAGTTAAGAACTAGACTTTAGATCCTTGCAAGTGATCGGCTTGTTCGCATCTTTGGGTAAATATCGAGAATGAATGACCAAAATAACAAATATTCTAAGTATAAAGATTACTCAAGCATTTTTAATAAAATCCAGGTACTTCTCCTTCCTACATCCCAAAGGATGTTTAGCCTAACATTTCTGAGGTAAAGAAAACAAAAGATGAAGACTTGCACATAATAAAACTGAAAGTGGATTGAATAGACTGCTCACAGTGGGGAACGAGAAGTCGTCCCTACACTGTGTAGTTCGAATTACAATTAAACTAAGAGAGTAAATTACTGAAAATTAAAACTAGTTACTGCAGTAAATAAAAGACTAAAGCTAATGTGGTAGTTGAGAGGATTTAAAGCTAAGCAAAAACTCAAGGATGATATCCAAGCATGCATTTAATGGCACCCAAGTGCTCCTTTATATACTAGGAGAAGGAATTGGGTATTACACAAAAGAGGTGGGTCTTCCAATGGGTAAAGACTGCTGTGTTGTGGCAGAATTCAGCTCTTATGGGTAATCCTTTTACCCAATGGTCTATTTTCCAAGTCAATCTCCAAGTACAAGGAGGTGTACTTGATGCTATCTCCAATGAAAACTACTTTGTACTTCTCCAGCCATTTCTCTGCCATATGAACCTTCCTCCTCCAGAAAATTAGATCTCAACTAATAGTTTCTTTTTCTCTACTTTTTGATCTGCTCGAAGAGTGGGGACCCGGAGTGGGCACAACAGTGGTCACTGCAGGATAAAACGTGAAAAACACCCAAATTCTACCAAATAATTTATTAAAGACCATGGTTCACTCATTTTGCTCGTTTTCGTGAAATATACCAAGAATGGGGGTTATAAGAAGTGAAATGGCTAAAATTGACAAAATAAAGTGGAAAATAAATGAAAATAATAACTCTAAAAATAGAGTTATCAATAATATAATTCCTTTTTAAAAATAAAATAACAATAATAGAGGAATGATAGATAAGGAAATACCCATTTGAATTTTTTTTAATTCATGAGATCCATTATAGTTCATAAATTATAGAGTAAATTACATGATTGGTCCATGTGGTTTACACAAAATTGCACTGTTGGTCCCTAATTTAAAATAATTATGGAAAGCGTCCCCGTGATTTACATTTTCTCACGCCTTTGGTCCTTATGACTTAACGCCGTTAAAAGTTTATGTTATATAGATAAACTAGGAGGGTAATTTAGTCATTCATATAATCTTATTGTTTTCTATTAAAATTACAGGGACCAAAGATGTAACAGGTCCACCATTCTCTGTTTTCAAACCCACAACTGCCATTCACCTCATCACCATCTCCATCTCCTTCCCCTTCACCTCTCTCGTCACCGCCGTCCATACCACCATAACCACCACCTGCACCGCAATCCCTCCCCAACAATCGCCTGAAATACTTTGCTTCCGTTGGGAAACGGTTCAACCGACGTTTTCTCCGACGTAATCACCTTCACCACCGACGACGGAGATTAGGGTTTTCATTATGTTTCGTGGCTCCACGCTGAGGAGAACAAACGCAGAACCCTACAGAAGAACGATATCGCCGCTGCCGCCGGTGTCACGATGGGACGGCTGGCGATGGACCCCACCGGGATGTATGGGGCGCCGTCGCAAGCGTGGCAGTCGGTGTGGCAGACCGGTGATGATGGGTCGTATGGGAGTGGAGGTAGCGCCGGACCAGTGATAATTTGTGTTCTTGAATGTTTGGATATCATTGTTATTCTTACAAAATCTTTGGTGTTTCTCTTTTGGGGCTGTTCTAAATCTTCATCTTTTTAACAAAGTACTAAAAATTTTGTTCTTATAAAATCTTGAATTTGACTGTGTGATTGCTCTAAATGTGAAATTTTGTTCTAAGATTCTTGATTTTCTTCATAGGGTTGTTCTAAATCTTCATCTTTTTAACAAAATACTTCAAGTTGTGTTCTTATAAAATCTTGAATTTCTTTGTGTGATTGTTCTGAATGTGTTTTCTTCCTGAGGTTGTTCTAAATCTTCATATTTTTAACAAGATACTCAAATTTGTGCTTTTACAGAATCTTGAATTTAATTGTGATTGTTCTAATATTCTTAACTTTCTTCATGGGGTTGTTCTAAATCTTCATCTTTTTAACAAAATACTCAAAATTGTGTTCTTGCAAAATCTTGGATTTAATTGTGTGATTGTTCTAAATGTGAAATTATGTTCTAATATTCTTGATTTTCTTCATGGGGCTGTTCTAAATCTTCATCTTTTTAACAAAATAATCAAAATTGTGTTCTTACAAAATCTTGAATTTAATTGTGTGATAAAAAAATTACTTTGTATATTATATGAATAATATTATTCATATAATATACAAAGTAATTTTTTTTATCAAAAATAGGAAATATACAAAATGATCAAAAGGCCCTTAAAGCAAACTTTACTTAACAGAATATTTTAACAGTGTTAGGACACAGGGACCAAACACGTAATTATTTGATTTTAGGGACCAACAGTACAATTTTATGTAAACCATAGGGACCAATCGTGTAATTTACTCTAAATTATATTTAATTAAGGGTTAATATGAAAACACTATAATTATAGTAACTTTGTGTAGGAATTAAAAATAATGGAATTGTAGGTAATTTGTAATTCTATCTCTTTCCACTCTCCTATATTATTTATTTTATTTTCTATTTCTATTCTTTTCGCTGAAAAAATAAATTAATATTATAGAACCTACATAGGGGGTGTTTGGAATTGCGTTTCTCCATCTCGCGTTTCTCCATCTCCGGTGGAAAAAAGCAGCAATCGATCTGCTTCTCAAATTTCTCCGTTTCTCCGGTGTAGAAACGCAAACGCTATTTTTTTTCCTCAAATCCAAACACTTCTCTACGGTGTAGAACCGCAATAAGCAGAAACGCGGCTTTCCACCGCAATCCCAAACACCCCCATAATAACCGGGTATAATGTATGCAGAACAGATTATTGCACTTATATGGATATTGTGACAGACTTTTGTATTTTGAATTATTAATTTTTTAAACTTTTGTTTTTAAAAATAAATCACTGCGTTCATTGTAACGGACCAAATTGACCATCTTGGCTTATAAATACTAGTTAATGTGGTAAATTATGGGGAAAAAAAACTTTCATATTTTTAGCAATAAAGTCATTGACTTTTTTGAAAGAATAAATTGTTACACGAATAAAATGAAATAAGTATACGAGTTATCTCTAGTTGTATTTACATATCAACAAGAAGTATAATGAATCAATGAAAAAAATATACAATTTCTATTAGTCATTACAAAGCTAATTTATAAATAGATAAATACAAACATTGTGAGTAAATTATACAAAAAATAAACCTTTTATTCTTTTTAATTTGCGACCATGCCAGTATTTTTTTATAGATATTTTAAATCATATTTATAAAGAAAATAAATATTAAGTTTCTTATATAATTTGTTTGATTAATTTCATAACATTTATATTATATTTATATTTATAATGAAAATAAAAATTAAATTACAATGAACAAACAATAATGTAACTAAAAATAACATTATATAAAATAAAATAACAAAAATTCGAATTATATTACAATCATACAAGTAATATTATGTTAAGAACTCTGTAATTTTCGAGATGCTATTGTGATTGGATATCTTAAGAATCATGTCGGATTCGAATTAGAATTACAATCGTACAAGTAATGCTTTCGTTGTGGTATTTCTTAATGCATCATATATCTCAGTTGTGTCCCTCACTCTACAGTTTAAGTTTAGGCCCATCGGTCACCTAAATTCCTTAAACTACGACTCTGATATCACTTGTAACGTATTAATACCAAAAATCATAATTCGCACAACAAAGCCCAAAAAGGGTCCCAACAATCTCAAGTCAAAGCATAATAACATGCTCAAAATAAAGCAGCGGATACACACATCCACAACTGAGATGTCAGTCTAATAAAAGGAACTACCGTGAACTATCTCTATAACCACCGTCTCTAAGTCTTCAAGCCTTATCCTTCCCTTTTGAAGAAACTCCACGAACTTTCTTACCTGAAACTGGTTTTAGTTTTTGAAAATTTATGGTTAGACCATGAGGTCTAGTGAATTCTCTCTCGAAAACAGTTTAACAATTCACATAGAGTGACAAGCAATCCGCCATAAAGGCCCATCAATAACCAAATTAACAGATCGACTCCACACATGGGTATTTGCACAGTGTTCATAGTACCCTCACTTTACAGTGATAACCACGATCGAGGGCCCAAACAAACTCCTATTTCGCCTATGGGCCAAGCAGACTCCCCATGGCTTCATACGGGTGCCATTCTTGCGAGTACAGGAAACGGATTCCATGCATAGGGTATGTATAAGTAAAATCCCAACGGACATTCATAATCCTAAGGTACACTAATCCAACTGTGCAACCAGACTTCAATCTATCATATACCAATTCATGAAAACACGTAGATAATGCATGTGCATTAGTAAACAGTTTACTTCATACGTGATCAAATCTCCATAGATGTTAATCATGTCATAATGCTCAAAACCATTTAGTAGTTTAAAACATTTCAATTCATAACATATGCAAAGATAGGCTTAAGGGAACTCACTTGAGCTTTAGCAAATCATTACATGCCCTGAAAGTCACTTTTGTTCACACCTGAATTGAACGTCATAAGAATGGTGTTAAGCCATCTAATTACATTCTAAAACCATCCCTAATAATTTCTAAGACAAACCTCAATCGACGTCTCGATCCTAGACACATACGAAAAACAAAGCAAACCGAATAAGACGCCTCAACAACGACTTGGACAGCTTTCCCCCGACTTCGGGTAGCGTGGGATCCTGCGCAGGTCGCTGGAAATGACTTCCAACCTGCACGAAAGTTTCAGCAAAAACCCTCAAAAATTTACACACCCAACCTTCCCAAATGGGTTTTAAGCCCCAAAAACGATATAATCGAAGTTCTCAATCATTATAATCAATATCCTAACTCCAAAACACCAATTTACGCAATCAAAATCCATCTCTTTAATCCTTATTTAAACCAAAAGCTTAAACCCTTGAATCCATGGAAGCAACATTGGAGAAATGATGTTTAAGCTTAAGAGACAACAAGAATACCACCATAACTTAATCCTAAAACGTTTTTCCCTATTCATTTAGAATCAAGACACCAAATGGGTAGAAAATTTCCAAACCAAAACCATGAACCCATTACTTGAGACTTAAATATGAAAAGAAGATGATTACCGCTGCAAATGGAGAACTCTAACCCTTGCACAATGCTTTCTTCTTCAATCTTCCCGAAGAAAATCACTAAATAACCAGCCTCTTTTCCCTCTATTCCTTTCTCAAGTCGTATGCACCAGCATGAAATGGAGATGAGGGGTTTTCCCTTCTCTTAAACCCCTAATTTAGCATCAAGAGCCTGGATTCACAATATTTGCATTTAATTCCACTCCATAAGAAAGAAGGAAGTGATTGCGCCTTTAGGAACTCCCTATACTTTTATAGAATTCAGAATTTATGGACCAAAGTTATTACAAATTGTAACATCTCGATTTTTATAAAAGATGATGTTGGGTTTATTAAATAAATTGAGTATATTTATTTAATTAGTTGAGATCGATTAAATGATAGATTAATTTTAGAGTTTAACTCTGAATAAGGTAAGTTACGTGTTTTATTGGATTAATAAGTAAGGGGTAAACTTTAATTTTAATTTATAAGTTGGAGGGTAAATATTGTCATTTGATGATAGATAAGGGACTAAATTGGTAAAGGTGATTAAAGATATCACCACATCACCACCATACGTGTTTAAGAAAGAAGACATGTCTCATTTTGGTTACACTTTTGTGCATAAAGTGTGTATGTGTGTGTACGGGATTAAAAAAAAAAGATGAGGTGTCTTCACCTCTTTAGTTTTGGTATCTTTATTTGTTTTTTTTTGTTTGTGGTACGGCAAAGAGAAAACGAGTGAAAGAGAGAGAGAACGAAAGAAAGAAAAGGTAGAAGAAGAAGGGAAACTGGATAATTCTTAAGCTGGAAGATTATCAAACAATTTGTGGAACAAAGGTATGTATTTTACTTTAGATTCTTCATCTCTTAGCTAAAAGTTTTATATAAATATAGAACTGGGTTTTGATGATTGTTGGATGATTTGAGAAAACTGAGTATATGATTATGGTCTATTAATGATATTGAACATATCTGTAAATTTACAGTAACATGCATAGAGTAAAACTGCAAATCTGGGTTTAAGTAAGAAATTAGTAGACTGAGACTTGGTTGAATAGCATCGAAGTCGCAACCTTGGGTTGCGACATTCATGATTGTCGCAATGGGCAATTGCGACTTGGTAGTGGAGTCGCAGTAGACCGTTGCGACTTGGAGTTGGAGTCGCAACCGTTGATTGCGACTTGGTACTGTAGTCGCAACAGTTGGTTGCGACTTGGGTCGAAATCGCAGTGGTGGATTGCGACTTGGTACTGTAGTCGCAACAGTTGGTTGCGACTTGGAATTGGAATCGCAATAAGTGATTGCGACTTCAGTTGGTTGCGACTTGAGATGTATTTTTTTAAGAGATTAAGGATTTTTAGCTGAGAAAGGTTCTGTGTCATAAATTAATATTAGTTTATGTAAATTGGATATTACAGTAATCTGTGGTAGTAAAGAAAGGAGCCCCTACAAGTTTTAAAAAGGATTAAAAGGAAGGGTGATTTCATATCAGGTGAGTTTATTCAACTCTCTGTAAAATTCAGTAATTAGTATTGATATAGATGTTTTATATGTATGCATGAATATGTTTGTATGGACTTGATTAAGTCAGAGATAAGCCAAGAGGGCGACTAAAGGTTATGCTATGTTGATCCCATGCTAAAACTTCTAAGATGAGCTAGCTATGAAGTTGATGAACTAGTATTTATCATTATTCTTGTATACTAAGTATGATTACCTGCTATATGCAATATGTGATACGATTATGAATTCTGCATATGATTCGAAGTTTTATTGAGATAAATTATTAAGATCTACTTATGAGTCCAAAATGTAGATTAATAAATTGAGATATTTCCTTCCATGCTAAGGTGCAAAAGAAGGGATAGTATAAAGTTTGAGATGAGGAGTTATTAATATTCTTTATTTTTGTATATATATGAAATATGTTCGGAGAAATGATATACTGTATGCCGGATGCATATAGTAGTATCGATTATATATATATATAAATTGTGTTATGTGCTTTTACTAAAATAGGCACCCGGTCTTCGGGGGCACTTGGGTACGGTATAATGGGAACCGATTACTCGCCATAGACCAAAGGGGTGTAATTTTAGTAATTGGGTGAACCTCGAACCATCGTGAGTCCCGGTTGAGTATCGCGATATTATAATCCCATTGGGATCATTGATGCTGAGGTGGAATGTGGAATAGGCAGATTTTGATTTGTAATTCCCATTTCGATTTATGGAAGATCGGAGATTTCCATTATTATCGGGAAGATCGGAGATTTCCCAGTGTTGAGAGGAAGATTAGAGATAGGCATAAAGTAATTTGTAATCTCTCCTTCCTGGTTAAGAAATAGGCAGGTTTTGACTTGTAATTTCTTGTATGAAGAGTATTAAATGTGAATCTGAAATGATTCATAATAACTCTTAAATTTTGTTGTTATGATTAAACGAGTTAGTCATATATATGGGAGTAGGGTAGATACTCGATTTGGAAAAAGAGTTGTCGTACGGTAAGATGGGTGAGAACAGGTTTGAGCTATCTGTTCATGTTTTAATTATTAAATTTTATTTTGATTTGAGTATTCTCACTAGGCGAAAGCCTAATGTTTCAAGTTGAATCTTCTTACCAGGTACAAGCTCCGGGAAGTAAGTGGGAATGAGAGAAGAGCACTTTTGGATATATTCAGACTTAAAGATAACGGAGGATCTAGTTTCTTTCTTTGAAGCTTTTGGGACAGTTGATTAGATAACTTGATTAATCTGATTGTCTTGATGTGATTAGATTAATAGGTTATTTAAGATTGAGTTGAATGTACATAGAAATCCTACGTTTGATCCTCAGGTTATATAAGTTTGAAGTTTTGATCATAACTTGTAGTAATTTTAAAGTTTTAAATTGACCCTGTTTTTAGGGTGTTTCACAAATACACATTCAAAATATTCAAGAATCACACTATTCTAAGAACTGAACATGTTTATTAAAAAGGTGACATTTTCAATTGACGTTTTAAAATATAGGCTTAAGGATTTTGTTTATGCTTCACACCTCGGAATCTAGACCCTCACGATTTTCGTGTTTTGCGTTTTTGCAAATTTGGGGTGCATAGGGGCCAAAACTGGCGTTGAAATTGAAAGAATGGTGATGGACGGAATTAAGAGGAGTTGAGAGATAGGCTTACCACTTTTTTTGTCCAGACCATATTAGGTGATAAGAATTAAGAGACTCTGAAAAAATAATGAAAAAACAAACGGTCCGAGTTATAAAACATCTGACCGAATCATACATAAGTGGTGATTAAGAGCTGACCATGGAAAGCAAACAAGGCCTTCCTATGAAAAAGAGAAAAATAAGTGGTTAGTCTATCACTTTTTCTTTCAAATGATTTTAAGTGTTTAGTGGGTCTAAAAAGTTAAAACAAAATCTGAATTTAAAAATGACTAATTAAATAAGTGATAAATGGTCATTAAGAACTAAAATTGAAAAACTAACAATTGTTAGTGTTTTTAGTGTTGTTTCTAGTATTTGGGTCGACGATAGGGGTGTGCAAATTCGACCGACCCGAAACCCGAGAAGGCCGAGAAAGTGTCACGCTATTACCCGAAACCCGATTCACCCGAACATGTTTAAAAATCTCGGGTATTTCGGATCGGTGTGGGTTTCCATTACCCACACCCAAACCCGTCCGAAACCCAAACTTATTTAAAAAATTTAAATTGCTAAAAAATATATATATAGGTTTCCAGTTTCCTTTCTTATTTCTCCAAAAAAACAAATCGATTTCACGGCTTTGGGTTTGGAACTGGCGATTTCACGGCGATTGGGACGACGAAGACGAGTGAGTGTGACCGTGTGAGGACGATGCCATGAACGAACGTCCGACAGCCCGACCTCCGTCCTCCGGTGTTCCTCTTTCTCTCCCTCCGATTGGTACCTCCTATTCTCCTTAGCTTGACGATTGTTCGACGATTTGTTTTTGTAGGTTACTATATGCCCACGACACATGTCACACAGAAATGCTACAAATGAGTATGTAAACCTAAAGGGTCGCACGCAAAGAACACGTTTGCTTTCATTAGAAAGAAACCCGTTAAAGTCATGTTTGACAGTTAAATAATTATTCTTGATAGAATAATTAAATAATATGTGTAAAACGTAATTATGATAATTACAAAGTTTTATCTGTAAATATGAATAATTATTATTTAAGATAAATATAATTATTCACATGATTATTTCAGATAATTATTCGAATTCAAATGATTTGAATTCAAATAATTACAGATAAACATAAATCCTATTACTGTCTATATAAATAGGATGTCAGGTCAGTTATTTTCAGGACTGATTGAATTCTCTGGATCTGACATATACACACATATTAGAATAGGGTTTATTTTGGGCTAGCACTCGGTGGAATTAATATGTTCGTCTGTGGATACCTCTAGAGAAACATGCGTTGGTTTCTTAGTGCTCCGATCGTTCAACCACAACATCCAAAAAGGTACAATTCTAAACACCTTATGGTGTGTTATTAATTTAATTAAATGCTTCATTGGATCCGATTGGGTTTTGTGATAGAAAAGTTTTCTATATTTTGTAACCAAAATTAATTTCCGCTGCATTTAACGGTTACGAATCGCAGTAAAACTCAACAGTGGTATCAGAGCTACTTTGATGACATTTAATTAAAAGGGAACAAAAAAATTGATATGGAGATTAAACTCTAAATCCGGAAAATCTCAAAGAAAAATATATGTTTATATTTATGAAATTATGTTGGATGAAATTATTTTGTAAACCCTAATTTTAAAATTTTGGGTTAAATTTTAGTCTTGCTTTCATGTTAAAAGCCTGGTCCTTAAAAGATTTTCATTGGCCCTTCTCTGTCTCAAAAGTCGGCTGATTAAAACAAATGGGGGTTTGTTAACCCTATCATGGTGGTTTTCTTCTCCATACAAAAGTTTTCCTTTTGAATCTCTCGCCGACCACTGATGCTTAGCTGTCGCCAGCAATCGTTTGTTTTTCCGGCTGCTCTCTCAGGCCATCTCATGGCCTAGGCCATGAAAGGTTTCCCCAAAGAGTTTTGGTCCATGGCGGGCTTAATTGTTGCGTGCGGCTATTGTTGTGTCACCGCAAAAGCGGACGGCGCTGGTTCTGTCTCTCCGACGGCTTTCTGCTGTCGACGATCACCACCGGCCAACGCAGTTGGCTTCTCTCTGTCGATTTTGTAATCACCGACTAATGCCGGAAAGAACCTTGGTTGTTACGGTTCTTAGTAGATGTTCTCTCTGTGCTTTTCTTTGCTTCAAGTCGATGGCCGTTAAAAGGGTTTCAAACCCTAGTCTGTAGATTGGTCCTTTTTCCTCCCATGGCAACAACCATTGTACTTTTTTCCGGCTGTAGCTGCTGCTTGCTTTTGTCGTCGGCGTTTTGAGCTCTGTTTGGTGTCACCATCGCTGGTCATCATGCCAAGCGATTGGTTTTGTTGATCGCCTCTGATAAGAGTTTTTTTCAACGGCTGTTGGGACTTGGGAATGCCCCGCCGCCCTAGCTGTTTGGTCATGGACCTAGCCACAAAAGTCCAAAGTTTGTTTTTCCGATTTAGATATAAGTCGTGTTGGGGAGTAAGCTTTGTCCCGTTTTCAAAAGGAAGATTTGGGCATTTGGACCTTGTTTTCAAAAAAAAATTAAGTTTTGAATCGTTTCTTAGGTCGTTTTGGTTTTGGATCTTGAATCGGTCGTGGTTCAATCTTTAGTCCAGTAACCATTGGCTTGAAGCTACTCTTGGACTGCTACTCTATTCTTTTGGGTTTTGTTTAAGATTGTTCTTTTGGGCAATAAATCGATGTCAATCTAGTTTGATGATGTTTTAAACGATTGATGTTTCAACCAAATTTGTTGCCATTTTTATTCTGACGGAGTCCAATCGTAATCTAATTGGTGAGTCGGGCACCATGATGGTGTTTTGACCGTTGGGCTTGTCACCGAAGCGGTGTTCGTTGTTTTGGGCCAAACCCTATTCTAGGAGTTGGGTTGGGCTAGTAGGCCCAAGTTCAGTTTTTGATTCAAAAATTTTATCGTTTTAAAATTCTCGTAATGAAAATTCTTTTCGGATTTTTCTAATTTAATTGCCTTTTATATATGTTTATATAATTAGCCAATAACGTTAATTTTATGTTTAAAATTATCGTACGGGTTAGTAACCCACATTTAAAAGGGATAGGGTCGATTTTAAGTTTTAATTTGCCATATAATAATTTGTTCACGTTAATTGGCTATTTTAATTATGTTAATTAAATATTGGTCAACTTGCTTTTATTTTATGTTTAAAATAATATTAGATAGTATACGGTTTGCCCCGAAAGACCCGTGGTTGATTTTATTTTTGTTTGAAAAATTAAAATGTATAAATTGCATGAGATGTAATTTTGTTTTAAATTTCCTAGCTAGGTTCAATTGTAAAATAGAATAGGACATGTTGTATTTCTATTTTAAATTGTAAATCAAACCCGAAGACGGAGATTCAAGAAGTCGAGACGGAGTTCCAGGTGTTCACCAAGATGGCGATGCCAGTGGGAGCTTAAAGACGTCCTTAGAAAGACTGTGGTTGTTGTGTTGGCTCACAACACCACATTAGGGGCAAAACCGTATATTATATGTTTGTCGTGATTGTTTATTTTGTGTTTGCGATTTATTTATTTATTGCTTTATTATTGTTATAATAGTTGCAAGCGTTTTTAAAAGAAAATCAAACGCAAAATAAGTTTTAAATCGGTAAATAAAATATGATATTTTAAAATTGATATGTTTATCAAAATCAAATCGATTTAATTGGATAAACTTTTAAAACGAGATTTTAAGAACGAGGTTTTAATATCAAAACGTTTTAAAAGGGAATTAGAATGTTTTCTAAAATTAAACCTTTTTGCAAAATGTAAACTAAACGCCGCCCATTTAAGGTACTTGTCGAGCTTACAGGATTTCGGTGTGGTCAGTGCTTAGCCAATCATGCCGGGTGATTGTAGTGTAAGACAAGGTGCCGAAATAACTAGATTTAAGTGGACAGTGCTTGGCCATTCACTTAAATAGTCGTATTTTGGACGACTGATCCTAGTAAATCATAAGTTTAAGACTTTAGGTTGGATCACGATACTTTAGTATGGTTAGTTTACTTGGAAATATCATAGACAGTGCCTAGCCATCTATGAGTATTTTCAAGGCGTTGAAGTAGGATTAAACGTGCCAAATTCAATATATGATATATTGAATAGTATCCCACACCATCTAAGAGTTATATTGAACATAATTGGATGATGCCTACCTAAGTAGCTTAATTCCATAGACAGTGCATTGGCCATTTATGGAAGTAGGTGAAATATGGATCTTAGCTCAAATCAAATGATTTTGAAAGGTTAATTCATTTATTTGAGATATTAAAGTTACTAAAATTAAAATTATTTTGTAGATGTCTGCTAACACCTCCAACCAAATTACAAACACAAACGATTTAACTCAATTTACGTTACGGTCAATCCTTTATAAGGATAAACTGAACGGTACGAACTTCATCGATTGGTTCGTTTCTTGAGGATTGTCCTTAAACACGAAAAGAAGTTGTACGTTCTAGAAAAACCCCTTCCAAACGCTCCTGCCATAAATGCTTCAGCTGAGGATGGAGCTGCTTATGATAAGCATCTCAACGACTCACTGGATGTTATCTGTTTGATGCTTGCATCCATGACTCCCAAGCTTCTAAGGGAACATGAAGACATGCCTGTATGGGATATGATATCCTCTTTGAAAACTATGTTTCACTTACAGGCAAAGCAAGAGAGGTTTGATACTGTCAGGGCATTGCATGCCTGTATGATGACTGAGGGTTCATCTGTAAGTACCCACGTTTTGAAAATGAAAGGGTACATTGATCGATTAACCCGTCTTGGATACCCACTAGATCAAGAATTAAGAATCGATATGGTTCTTAATTCTTTATCAAATTCATATGAACAATTCGTTCTGAACTATAATATGAATGGTTTGGAGAAAACTCTCACATAGCTTCACGACAAGCTTAAAACTGCTGGGAGAAATGTGAAAACCAAGTTGAATTCATCCAAACCAGAACATGTCTTGATGATCAAGCCTAAAAATGGGATAATCAAGAAGAATGGAGGAGTAACCAATGGTAAAATAAATGTTGGAAGCTCTAACAAGAAAGAGGGCAAAGGAAAGATTCTTGTAGATGCAGTTTGCTTCAATTGCAACCAGAAGGGACACTGGAAGAGAAACTGTCCTGCCCTATTGGCAGAAATGAGGAAGAAGAAGGCTAATGAAGCCGGAACTTCAGGTATGTTTACCATTGATTTGTTTACTTCTGACTAGGTATTAAGTATTGAGTATGATACTCATATTAATACTACTTTTCAGAAAGTAAGAAGTGAAGAGAAGATGAAACCAGACCGGGTGGAGCTAAGTTAGCTAAGGTTGCTCGAAAGGACATATGATATGAACTTTTAATGGTCTTACATTAACACTTAGCAAGTGCATTGATGTACCTAATATTACTAGGATTTTAGTTTCATTTTCTCAAATTACAACAAACCGAATCTGTATTTATGTTTTCAAGAAATAGATTTCTTTTATCTCAATAAATGTTTTATTAGATTGACAGTTGTAATGATAAATCAAAATAATGAATTAAGCGGGGCTTAACTCAGACCTATCTGTGACACTTAAAACCAAACTCCAGACAGACGGATGGTTCGAATCATGTGATGATTCACGTGATAAATGTGTATATTGTTGGTCAAGATGACAAAATGATATTTTCCCTCAGGGGTCACAAGAACTAATAGGAGTGATCCATACTGATGTATGTGAGCCTTAAATTTCAGTCACAAGACGCGGTCATCACTACTTCATGACATTCTACTAAGCCTAGTAGGTATGGGTATGTTTACCAAAAGAGAGGAAATGTGAGAGCCTTTGATTTTTCAAAGAGTTTCAAAAGAAGTAGTGAATATACTTGGCAAAGATAAAGATGCCTCAGTCAGATTGAGGTTATGAGTATCTAAGCCAATAGATCATCCTAGAGAATGGGATTGTATCCCAAATGACTTCTCCCGGAACACCGCACCTTAATGGTGTGTCAAAAGGAGAAATAGAATCTTGTTGAACATGATTCACTCTATGATGGGTCTCACGAATCTGCCTAAAAGAGTTTTCTGAGGATGTTTCCTAGAAACAACTATCCAATACTAAATTATGCATCAACCAACAAGGACCAATAAAACCTATTCTCAAAATATGGATTGGGAAGATCCCAAAGTTGTCATATATGAGAATATGGGGTAGTAATGCTTAAAATAAGCATGAAGCTTCTGGGAAGCTTGAGAAAAAGGTCTGAAATGTACATCTTTATAAAATATCCAATCAGATATTATTTATACAAGATCCAAGCGATAACAAAAGTTTTGTTGCGCACCATAATGAGTTCTTAGAAAATGATTTTCTAACAAGAATCAAAATGAGGAGACACAGTTGATCTTGAAGAAATTCAAGAACCACAAAGATGGTACAATGGTTGACACTGACAATCAACAAGTTGTTGAAAATAATGAACAAAATGCAAAACAATCCGAAGATCGGATTATTTATGATTACTGATGTTAGAGCCACATTCCTCAAAAGGGAATTTTAGCGAGGACGTGTACAAGGCTTTATAACATCAAACCTAAAATTGCAAGTTGCAAAAGGTCCATTTATGGATTAGGACAATCATCTCGTAATAAAAATCTTGTATATACAAGAAGGTCAGTGGGAGCATAATAGTATTCTAGATCATCAGAAATGACATCCTAGTGCTTGAAGGTGTAAAAACCTAACTAAGGATGTATTTCATGATAAAGGATCTAAGAGACAATTCCTTGGTGTAAAGATCTATTGTTATAGATCAAAGTGCTTAATTAGATTAAGCGAAAAGTGCATACATTGACAAAATCTTAGAACACTTCAAGATGAAAGGGTTATAAGAAAGGAGGTTTGTCAATAGTACATGAACCGAACAAAGGGTGTTCCCATTCTTCGTCCATTGGTTCAAACATGTACACCATGTTTATGTACTAAGAGACCGGGCATCTCGTATGCCTTAAAGCATGACGGGTAGATTTTAGTCAGACTCAAGTGATGCTCACTTTATAGCAGTAAAGAACAATCTGAAATATCTGAGAAGAACTAAAGATGTGTTCTTACTGCACAATGGTTAGGAAAGAGATCCGTGTGTCTTGGGATACACAGATGCTAGTTTCCAAACTAACTATGATGACTAAAATTGTAGTAAGAGATATATATAGAATGGAGGTGATATAAGTTGTGAGAGCTTAAATGCACATTTACTTATAAATCCTATGTGTTAGAACAATCCTATGTGAGAGCTTAAATGCACAAGGGTTGTGGCGTACTGGTTAAAGCCCTGGGGGATGTGGTGGAATATCCCATCTGCCCAGGGTTCTAATCCAGGCGTACACAACAATTGTGGCCACTGAGGTTTAATCAGGGTTGATGTCTTATAGTCATAATTTGCCAAGGGATTAGTCTAGGCATAGCCTAGGACACCCTTAAAAAAAAACAATCATGATGTTCATGGTAGTTTCATAGGTTTAAATTCTTTCTAAATAAGAATTTTAGTAAACTTTAAATTTTGGAACATTAAACAGTTATGTATTACAATGTGATATGGCATACTGGGTATGAGTATATACATTAAATATTATTGTGTTCTTTATTAGCATGTTTAAGTATCCATAAACAAATATGATGTTCATATTGTTTAGAACCGTCCTTGATCGATTATTACCAGGGGACTGGTAATAAATCAAGATCATTGTGAAATCTGGTCATAGTCCAAGTTGGAAGTGCAGTGGGTGCAACCAGAGTCACATGCGTTTGTCGGTGCACAAAGCGTTGGACAAGACCCACAGTCAGGATCACCTCATAGATTAGCGTCATAAGGTGAGTCCTGAGATAGTAAAACACTCTTTTATCCTCAGACCTGAGATGTGCATTGGGACCTAATGCACAACGAGTGTTATGCTTTGATATAGTCTAACGTTACCTTTAATCGGGTAGCCATAAGGGCTATGTTGGGTATAACACGAATTGTGTAGTTAGTCGTGTACATGCAACATGGGATTTGCTCCTCTCAATATGAGAGAGATATTTATGGGCCCCTCGATGACATAGTTTGATTTACATGCATGAACAAGTGGATTAGTTGGACTAATGGCACTTGTATAATCAAATATGTTGGGATCGAGAAACATAATCTTTGAACTATAAAGGATGAGATAGATTTATGCCTTAAGTTCAAAACAAATATCGTGAGGCAAAAGGATAATGAATGATTCTACTATGTGATTGATTAAATCAATCCAAATTGCTCGAAGACAAAAGCACATTTACATAGCCTTGGGGGCGGTGACGTGTTGCTAGACGCTTACCACCTTCTGTGTTACTGTGTATCGTGTGCAAGTGGGAGATTGTAGGTTACTATATGCCCACGACACGTGTCACACATAAATGCTACCAATGAGTATGTAAACCTAAAGGGTCGCACACAAATAACACGTTTTCTTCCATTAGAAAGAAACCCGTTAAAGTCATGTTTGACAGTTAAATAATTATTCTTGATAAAATAATTAAATAATATGTGTAAAACGTAATTATGATAATTACAAGGTTTTATCTGTAAATATGAATAATTATTATTTAAGATAAATATAATTATTCAGATAATTATTCACATGATTATTTCAGATAATTATTCGAATTCAAATGATTTGAATTCAAATAATTACAAATAAACATAAATCATATTTACTGTCTATATAAATAGGATGTCAAGTCAGTTATTTTCAGTTGACTGATTGAATCATCTGGGTCTGACATATACACACATATTATAATAGGGTTTATTTTGGGCTAGCACTCGGTGGAATTCACGTGTTCGTGTGTGGATACCTCTAGAGAAACCTGCGTTGATTTCTTAGTGCTCTGATCGTTCAACCAAAACATCCCAAAAGGTACAATTCTAAACACCCTATGGTGTGTTATTAATTTAATTAAATGCTTCATTGGATCCGATTGGGGTTTGTGATAGAAAAGTTTTCTATATTTTGTAACCAAAATGATTTAAATTCCGTTGCGTTTAACAGTTACGAATCGCAGTAAAACCCAACAGTGATTTTCATATCGTTGAAGGCTTTAAGCCTAATTTGGGTTTGTTTCTATACCCACATTTGACCCGGATGGTTTGCTTTTAAATTTCGTGATATCGACATCTACGAGCTTCGATTGAATGTTTGAGCACTGATTTGGGTCTGTTTCTTCTTGTGGCTTCTCTTGTATTTTTCATCTAGAGTCAAATTCAAGTTTGTATACTTGAATTTTATATAATTTGACTACTTATTTGTTGTCATTTTTAAGTTTTTAGTGAAGCAATTTCATGAACATTCTTTGGGAACTCGACATCTATATTCTATAGTGCCCAACCCGAACAAACCCAATATAACCACCCGAAACGCAGTCGGGTTATAGGTTGTGGGCCCCGATCCGACGTGACCCGACTGTTGCACATCCTAGTCGACAATTCCCCAAAAACAAATGATTTTGATAAAACCACGTGTTTCTTTAACAAAATATAAAATTGAGCAAATTACACTTTTGGTCCCTCTGGTTGCCACTCACTATCAATTATAGTCCCTCTTTTAAACTAATTACACTTTTGGTCATTGTGGTTGTCATTTTATTTCAATTTTGGTCCCTCAAGCTAACTTATGTTAAATAAGTCCGTTACGACAGGGGCTTTTTGGTTATATTTATTGTTTTGCCTTTTCTATTACTAAATTTCATTTATCAAACCCACCACCTACCACCCCACCCCTAACCATTTCTTCTTCCTTCACCACCGACAACAGCGCATCCCGGTTCCTCCGACAAGAAGAAAAACAAAAACGAAATCCAAAAGTCAAATCCAACGAACAAAACTGAACCTAAACCTATCTCCAAATCCCATAAAACAAACCCAAAAACTAAACCCAACTCTAGATCCCCTGAGTGGTGAGGTTACGGAGATGAGAGAGAGTCACGCAAAGACGGAGACGATCGATGAGAGTGTGCGTGTGTTTAGTTTAAAACCCAACTACAAAACTGGAACAGGTGAAGATGCAAATACAAACGAACAGATGATTGACGCAGGCCCAACTACGATATCTGGAACAGACGGAGGTGATCGATAGAAATCATCGAAGCTCCCTCGAGTGCAACACCTTCTTCTTTTTCATTAAAATCTGCAATTTAGGGTTCAAACCCATAGATGATAGAACAACGACGTGTAAGGTTGCAGTTCTCACCGATCTGTAATGAACTAATGAAAAGCTTAAAATGAATGTTATAAATCGATATCGTCTTGATTAGTGGAACGAAAAAACCCATCAGAGAAAGAGCCTAGATCTTTGAACTAATATGTTGACGAACGAATAACCCATATCCAGATCCAGATCAAAGATGGAGGTGCAGGTCGGTTGTGGCAGATCGATCTGTGACCTCTGAACAACCACAACGTCGAAATCGAACTTTGTGAGTGGTGAGGACGAGATTTATGTCAGAATCGAAAGAGAATGGTGTAAAGACAGTGGGGGTGTTACCGGAGTTCTATCAGAAAGGGACATGGGCGTCGTAAAAAGGGGAGGGGTCCAGGAGTCGCAGGGAAAGGTGGAGTTACCGTGGGAATGTTCTCGGTCGGTCTGCTAGAGGTGATGAGGGTCTCCGGCGAAGACGATTCACGATTGTAGCTTCAATTGAAGATGGTCGAACTCTCCGGCAGCTTGATGTACTCCGTTTATTAATATTTATATATTTTTTAAATTTAAATAAATTAAATAGTGTAAAAAGACCAATATACCCCCTGAGTTAACATTTGTATTTAACAACATTTAGTGAGTTGGACCAAAATCAAAATCAAATGGAAACCACAATGACCAAAAGTGAAAGAAAATGGCAACCATAATAACCAGAACTGTAATTAGTTTAAAATAGGCACTATAGTTGATAGTGAGTGGCAACCCTAAGGACCAAAAATGTAATTTACTCTATAAAATTACATATTTCAAAAAACAAAATATATAAAAGAGTAAATTACATGATTGGTCCCTGTGGTTTACACAAAATTGCACTGTGCGTCCCTATTTTGAAATAATTATGGAAAACGTCCTCGTGGTTTACATTTTCTCACGTCTTTGGTCCCTATGCCCTAATACCGTTAAAATATTCTGTTAAGTAAAACTTACTTCAAGGACATTTTTGTTATTTTATATATTTTCCTATTTATATAAAAACTAATTTAAATATTATATTAATAACATTAATATATATATATATATATACATATATACGCATCTATATTTTATCACCGCCACCACGCCATGAACATGAACTCCTCATCGCTGGCCAGAGTACGGCTCTCGACCCTAGTCCCTTATGATGGAGCCCCTTCGAGTTGTTATGTGAGGGCGGTTGAGGTCTTATCAGACTCACTTACGAGGCACAACGCAGTGGTGATCAAGTTGGGAGGTGAAGATGAAGCGTTGATTTCTCAGGTGAAGATGAAGCGTTGATTTCTCAGATGAAGAAATAAAATTTTTGGAGAAATGAGGAAGACTATGGGGCGGTAACTTTTGGCCGGAGAAATGAGGAAGATGAATAACCTGTGGTCTTCACCGTTCACTTGACAAAAAAAGATGAATATGAAAGATTACTTGGTGCCTTGGTGGGGCCTCCATGAATTAGCATTAATAAAAATATTAAATGTTTTTATTTTTAGTGGAAAAAATAAGGAATTTGAATAAAATGACTAACATGCCCCTCTCAGTTAACTTATTTAACATGTAAACCACGAGGACGTTTTTCATAATTATTTCAAAATAGGAACAGTTCAATTTTATGTAAACCAAGTGGACCAATCATGTAATATACTCTATATAAAATTACAAAATCGGAAACCCACCTACCAAAATAACCAGAAACATTAATGGCTCTCCTCTTCTCCTCCCACAACCCATCCCTCCTCTTCGACAAGTCATCCACCACCACAACCACCACCACAACCACCACCCTCCTCCGCCACTCTTCCTCTATTTCCCCTTCTTTCTCTCTCCGTCCCAGAACAATCAAATCCACATCCATTCGCTTCTCCTCAAACAAACCCCCACCCAACTCCCAATGGAACCCCGTCGACCAAACCCTCAACGACGACGAAGAATCCCACGGCTCGCAGTCTCCCAAGGTGACAGACGAATGGGGGGAGAAATCTGAACGAGAAAATGAACCATTGACCAAATTGTCAACGTCCGATCCTCCCAAAGATGAAGACGAGTGGGGAACAGATTCGACGGAGTTTTCTGTTAGCGGTAATAATGGCAGTCCTGTCGTTGAAGCTACGGAGGTTGAGGATAATAGTAAAATCGAAGAGTTGAAAAGGTGTTTGGTGGACAGTGTTTATGGGACTGGTCTCGGATTCCGTGCATCGTCAGAAGAACGGGCGGAGGTTATGGAGTTGGTGACTCAGTTAGAAGCGGCTAATCCGACGCCGGCGCCTACGGATGCGGTGGATCTTCTCGATGGCAATTGGGTTTTGCTGTAAGTAAATTTGATATTAGCTCTTTGATATTGCGTTTTCTTACATAAAATATTTTGCAAAATGCTGACGTTTTTTCGAATTAGAATTCACCAGTTAGGTTTTATTGATCTCTTTCAATCGATCACTTATCAATTACTCCACCTTATACTTTCCAAATTCAAATTCAAATTCAAATTCAAAATAGGTGCAATTAATGTAAAAGGGGGTATGATTTAGGGGTTTGTTTAGCATTCAAAGGGTTTAACCTCACCCCTAAAAATGTGTAATGTTTGATTTAAATGAAAAACTTTGACCTAACATTGTGACAATTCTCACTTGGCAGAGTTCTAAATATAGAATAGAAATGTTATGCAAACTGGGTTTGTGGAACTTAAAGTGCAATATATACGATATTTGAATCCATTTGTATGATGGGTTGTGTTCCGGCCAAATTTGGTGAGAAGCGTGAGATGTGTTTATCAACCGTTGGACGAGAAATGGACCAACATTAGCATGGGATACACCGAATCCCTTTTAACCGCAATTCATGGGAGGGTTAAGGGTATTTGATTAAAAGTGATCAACATTTTAAAAGTACTTCTCACACTTCTCACCAAAAATGACACTTCTCACATTGTATGATTGCCATTACCACATATGATGAAGGGGGCAACTATGATCAAGTACCTTGATTTTGGGGCCGTATACCTAATCACTTATCCGGTAAGTGCTTCCCGGTAAAATTCAACACTATTACATGCTCACCGAATAAGATTTTAGTCTACCAAAATGACATCGTATACAACAATTTACCCGGTAAGATCTAACCATGGTAAGAGTCGTCGCAATCACTCACCGGGAATGACTCTCGGTGCTTGACTTCACTCTTACCAGGTAAGATTCGTGGTCCTTGCTATATTCACCCGGTAAGGTACTTACCCGGGTAAGCGTTTGGGATTTGAGGAGTGCAAACATTTTAAACTTTAAAGTATGCATAGAAGCAAACAAGAAAGCGGATGCCTTCTCAATATTACTGTCAGAGTCCCGCATCAGCTAGACTTGGACCATTTATTCTCTATATATGTTTTGGAACCTCCCTTCTCTCCTCAAGGGCTCTTTTGGAGATTAATCTGAGGTTCCACATATTCTCACATGGTATCAGAGCCAAAGTCTACTACTCTAGGGACTTGACGCTCGGGGTTAATATGAGGATCCACATATCTATAAATAGAAGATGTATGTAGGTGTTTGTTTTTCCACAAAATCTCAAGAACACTTTCAAATCTTTAGATTACTCTAATATTTTTCATGTTCATATTTATGTCTTTAGAAGTCTTGGCTGCATTCTGAACCATGGTGGCTTTACTTCACTCATTTGTCTTTGTGTTGTCAGTAGAATTTAATCCATTCGAAATATATGTAGCTTTTGATATTTTTCATGTGACCGATTGTGATATTATGTTTCTAGAAGTAGAAGTAATAGGAACTAGTTCACGAGCTCTTAATTTATTCGTTATATCATAGTAATCAAACACTTCTCCTCAAGCAGCAACACCTTTTGTTATACCAACAATTATCAACACTTCTCATAAATCGTTTTAACCTCAGCTAAGCATATGATCCCTTGCAGTTCCACCACTTTTACATGCCAAATGAAACCCTGTTTAAATTTCTTTATTTTTTTTCAATCTTCTTTTAAAATTCTCTAAATTTCCCATTCTGCACCTGCTGTTATGCATACCATGCTTGTGTGCTAACCGTTATCAACCATGATTTCGCTGTCTGAATCTATCAGGTACACTGCATTTTCTGAGCTATTACCTCTTTTAGCCGCGGGCTCAACCCCATTGTTAAAGGTTGACAAGATTTGTCAAGAAATTTATACCAGCAGCCTTACGGTAGATAATTCCATTACCTTTTCTACCCCTTTTGCTACTTTCACATCGACTGCATCCGCAACCTTCGAAGTGCGAAGTCCGTCAAGAATACAGGTACCCTTTTTCTTTTTTTCACTAGCCGGGGTTTTCACGGAAACAACTGCTAGCAAACACTTGTTAGATTATGGTTGGCTATTTTTGTAGACTAATTACAATTTATCATGGATTCGACTTAAAATATGTTGCGAGTTTTTCAGGTACAATTTAAGGAAGGGAGTTTTGAGCCACCAAAGATAAAGTCAAATGTAAGCCTTCCACAGAATGTGGATATTTTTGGCCAAAACATCAATTTGTCGGCTGTCCAGCAGCCTCTCGATGCTTTGCAAGGGGTTGTGGCGAATTTAGTGGGTGTTATTTCGGGTCAACCTTCTCTTAAGATTCCCATTCCGGGTGAACGGTCAAAGTCTTGGCTTCTAACTACATTCCTGGATAAGGATTTGAGGATATCGAGAGGGGATGGTGGCCTCTTTGTTCTTGCTAAAGAAGGAAGTCCTCTTTTGTATTAATGAGCAGGTATTGTATATATAAAATAAAGTATATAATATTTATATACGACAAATACTCCCATTGTCTCAAAATTTCTTTGTTGTGAGCAGATGTAAAGTGTTGCCGATCCAGACTTTGAAGTTGGATGAATCTGGGAGTTTCGAAGCTCACAAGATTTGTATATTTGTTGGATAGAGATGAAGGCAGGTATGCAGAAAAAGCGATGTTGATCTCATTGAAAGATCATATAGATTTAAGAACTTTTATGTGTAAATTCTGTTGTATATTTACTATTCATGATGCATATAAGCTCTTCTGCCATATGCAAACTTTTGTGATGGAACATGTATGTGTATTTGCACGTGCATATATGGATATAGGGTCATAGGGTTAGGTTCAGGGGAAAACCTAAAAAAACGGAAAACTAAGGAACACTTTGGTAGCCCTCCATCTGGACGGTATGGACGTGTGCATACATGTAATTTGTAACATGCACATGTGCATATATGCACAAATGCATGATGCACTTGTGCATAAAACCAAAAAAACAACTTAACTTACTTGTATGCACAAGTGCATACCGTGTAGATGAAGGGCTATTAGGGTGTTCTTCAGTTTTTCATTTTTTTGAAGTTTTCCCTTGAACCTCCCACTAGGGTCATAATCAAATGAGAATCACAAAAAGGTTGAGAACTGTGAGAATCATTGATTATATAAGGTTTCACGGAACAATGCATGTGAATGTATAATGAACGTGAAACTAAAAAAAAAAGACTTAAAAGCAATCACACTGTAAAACAACATTGAATTTTCAAATGAAAACTAGTTCTCACGATTTCTCACCTTTTTTCTGGTTAGTCTCCTGTAGATATATGTATTCATGTGTGTGTATTTGCATGTGTATGGATAATGGATGGATATACATATAAACACATGTCTCTAGATAACAAATCAAAGAACTGAAAAATATGAGTACTAGTTTTACATGTTTATTTGAAACACAAAATTGTTTCACATGTAAAACAAAACATTATTCATCCGTTTTATGTATGAAAAACAAACACATTTACATTCATGAGCAATAATGCCAACATGAATCTAATTGAAACTGTCTGAATGGTTGAGAACTTTATATTAGTTCTTATGATTCTTTATATTTTTTTTCCATGTGTGTATATGTATATATCAGTATAGGGAGAGATTCATTTGAGAAGTGCTAAATATATGAGAAATAAATAAGTGATCTTAGTAATTCATTCGGTCAAGATCGGCGGCTTTGACCGAGAAGCAACGGATAATTTCTCGTGTGGTCTGCACAAGATAGAGGGTAGTTTCGTAAAAATACGCGGGACGAGTTCATATATGAACCTTTGTAATTCACATATGAACTTTTGTGATTCATATATGAATCAGTTAATTAGTTCATATGAGAATTAGTTAAAAAAAAGTTCATATATGAATCAGTTAATTGGTTTCACTGATTCATAATTGAATCTACAGTTAATTAGTTTCATATATGAATCACAAAAGTTCATATATGAATTAGTTAAAAAGAGTTTATATGTGAATTACAAAGGTTCATATATGAACGTAAGGTTCATATATGAACGTATAGTTCATATGTGAATCACACATATTTATATATGAACTCGTCCCGTGTATTTGTAAAAGTTACGAAACTGTCCTTCTATTTTTGGAATAGCCGCAACTTTTGACCAATTAAAGCCGATCTTGACCGAATAAATGGCTAAAATTACTTCTCTATTTCTCATATATTTAGCACTTCTCAAATGAACCTAAGGCTATCAGTATATATATATACACACACTAGGTTTGAACCGTGTGTTACACGGGGTAATTTAAAAAAAATTAAATCATGCCAGAAAAGTTATCAACTATTACGAAAGATTAATTTAAAGTGAATTGATGGGAAACATAACAATTTGACTTTGAAAATATAATTAACTAACTATCTGTTGACAACTGATATTATGTAGTTCAATTAAAATGAGAGGAAATAATATAATCATGATTAAGAAAGTATAAATAATTAAAGAGTAAATTGCATTTTTGGTACCTGTGGTTATGCGATTTCTTTGAAAAGAGTACCTGAACTTCAATAACTCAAATAGTGGTCCCTGAGTTATGCGATTTTGTTCCAAATCCAGTCCCTGGTCACTAACCCCGTTAAAAAGGCCAGTTAGTGCCAGGGGTAGTTTCGTCCATACCCCTTTCAGGTACTCCTTTTAAAGGAAATCATATAACCACAGGTACCAAAAATGCAATTTACTATTTGTTATATTTTGATTTCAAAGTTACATTTCATACCCCTGTAGTTATTTACTTAGTTTACTTTATACCTTTTACTTTTCTAATTTTAATTTTACACCTTCATCATATTAACACGTATAATCGTATATTAACTAAAATACGTTAAAAACACGTTTTAATTTTAACAAATTACACCATTATAATCGTCTCATTGATACCTTCGAAATGAGCCCAATATTGAATGTTTTTGGATTTAATTATGTTAAAAAGTACGTTTTAACATATCATATTAACATACATAATTACGTTAAAATATGTTAAGGAGTTCGATATATATATATATATATATATATATATATATATATATATATATATGAGAGGTTTCTTTTGCAAACCATTGCATTTGTAGAAACTATAGAAACCACTTCATAGTCAATCATTTTGAATATTTTCATATTTTTTAAAATTTAATGTTTTATTAGACGGAAGGGCTTTAATGTCATTTTGTCATTTGGTTTTTCATTATCGTATATTATTAATAAATTTAATTATAGAGCATTCCGTTTATGTAGGGATTCCGTCGTGAATTGATTATGCTAAAACCATTCCAGATTTTGTAGAAATCTGTATTCTATCTTGAATCACAATTCTTGATTCATGATACCATGACCTAATATTCATCAACCATACACTCATATTTAATTCATGATTCTTTATTCATGAACATAAATTGTTTTCTTGCATCAAAAATTGAATCGATTCACCATGAATTTGCTATTATCCATGCATCTGGCTTCACGAAATCCATCCAAATGAAGTCGTCGAAAACCCATCTTCATGAAACCGAAAACCCAGAAACGTGAAACCCATCTTCATGAAGCCAGAAACATGAAACCATTTGGGGATCTGGATTCGGATTCAAATTCATCGCCCCATTTTCGCGCATCTCTTGAAAGCATCATCAAACACATAGCAAGAATCATGAATCCATATTTATGGTTATCTAGCGGTGGTGCCTGTGGTGGACGGCGGCGGCGGTGGTGGTGCCTGTGGTGGACAACAGCGGTGGTGGTGGTGCGTTTGATACTGGTGGCGGCGGTGCTGAATCTAGCGGTGGTGGTGGTGCCTGTGGTGGACATCATCTGGTTGAAGAACATCATCTGCCGGAGAACATCATCTGCGAAAGGAGGTTTGGTAGAGAAGAGAGAGAAAGGGCCGTGATTTATGGGGTGAATGAGAAATGAAAGTGGTTTGACCAATATACCCTTGTATACAGGTGTTTGTTTTGAAATTAATTCATCAATGACCATTTATTACCATAATTGTCACTGGATTAATGTAGACCCTTGATCAAATTAATGGATGGTGATTAAGGTGGTTCTATAGTTTCTAACAATGGGGTGGTTTGTAAAAAATACCACCCCTATATATATATATATATATATATATATATATATATATATAATAGTTATTTACCCGCTGTAATGCAGCGAGACGTATAATCCAAATAATTTGACGATTTAATCAATTAAATCAAAAAATATTCTATATTGGCCTCATTTTAAAGGTATCGACGATACGATTATAATGATGTAACTTGTTAAAATTAAAAAGTATTTTTAACATATTTTAGTTAATATACGATTATATTAACACATGTATGTTAATAATATATGTTAAAACGTATTTTTTAACATAATTAAATCCAAAAACATTCAATATTGGGCTTATTTAGAAGGTATCGATGAGACGATTATAATGGTGTAACTTGTTAAAATTAAAACGTGTTTTTTTAACGTATTTTAGTGTAATAACCCAAAATAAGTAATGTGTTTCAAATGGAAGTTAAGGGTTGTATTTATTTATTATGAAAAAGTATGAGGGTAGAATATGAAAAATGGGAAATTAATTCCCTTGTTTTATGCGCCACTTTTGGGAATAGATTTAGAATTCATTTTAGGGTTGTGAGTGTGGGTGGTTGCGGCTGGTCTTCGAGAGAAAAGGCAAAGCAGTAAGAAAGAAATAAAAAAAAGCCAAGTGTGCTGTGAGACCTTCTGTGCTTCGAGAGAGAAGGGAAGAAAGTAAAAAAAAATGAGAGCTATGTGTGTGTTACATGCTAGATATCGAGAGAAGAGAGAAGAAAGAAACATATAGTCCTGGTGTGTGTTTGCTGCTGTTCACCGAGAGAGATAGAGGCCGCGAGAGAGATAAACGACGAGAGAGAAGGGGCAGCGGGAGAGAGAGGCGACGGGGAGAAGAAGATGGTGGTCGCCGGCGGTTGGCTGTCGGTGGTGGTCACCGACGGTGGCGAGGTTTGACAGCAGTTTTTCCGTTTCGTGAGGTTTTATTTTGGTAAGAAACCATTCCCTTATGTATTCTCTTATGCATATAGTGGTAGATTTGTTAGTGTTTTCACAACAGATTCTAAGTCCTCATCATGTTTGTTATGTAGTTTGCTTCCGATTGAAATGTGAATTTATTAGCAATCCAATAAAGGTATTGATAGGGTTTTGATGCTAGTTCATATTGTCAAAGTTAAAATCAAGTGTGTTGTGAGTTTCTTGGTTAGGGAATAATTTGTATCAGTTAATAAAATTGGAATTTGCGTCGAAATTGTGTAGAATTAGAATAATGGCGAAGAATGTGGGTGTGTTCGTAATCATCGGTCTTTCGGAACCGTGTGTACCGGAAGTTGACCCGTAACTCAAATTGGGCCGCTTTGAGTGTTGGGCCGAATGAATTATTAAGTCCTTTTGGGCTTAGTTATTAAAGTTGGGCTTAGTTATTAATAAAGTCTATAATTATATTAAGGGCCTGGTATGTAATTGGTGGTCTAATTATTTATTTAATTTAGGTCACATTATTAGTAACATGATTCCCGTTTTGATATTTAGGATCCGGGGTAATTTTATTATGTTGAGAATCTAGGGTTGGATAAATAAATGGATCCGGTATAGTATTTCACTTCGACGGGCAGGCAAAGACCAGTAATTATGATTTTGAACTAGAAGCGTAATTTACCAACTTAGATAAGTTTGGGTTAAGTTCGGGATTTAACTCGAGTAATAAATGAACGACTTATGACGTACGTTATTAATATAATAGGTGTTCCGCCTAGAGATCGGAAGTGTAAGTGAGGAGCTTTGGAGCGAGCAAGTCAGGTGAGTTTTTCTAATTAAAATACGTGATTGTGCGTGTTTTTCCAAGGAAAGTTGTTATGTGGAAATACCCTGCTATTTTACATGATTCTTACGTAAATGAACGTTTATTATTTCACAGATCAGGGTATGTTTATGAATATGATTTATTTACCAGTATTACAAATGCTTTCCCATGAAAATTATGCTCTACTAAAAAGATTATTCAGCAATGAAACGAATTGTAAAGTGTATTATAAATCTCATGTTTTATGACTATGATGGTTTATGTGAATGCTATGTGGAGTCGGTCTACACTGTGGGATCAGAGATAGATCCTCGGGTTCTGATGATCCCTTGGATAGGTATGACAGACTGGTAGGTTGGAATTCGTTTTCTCCTATTTCGAGTAGAGGGGAGTCTGCGTAGGCTCCGGGAAGGGGAGTTTGCGTAGGCTCCGGAAGAGGCGAGAGGGGAGTCTGATGGGGCCCCGATCGCGGAATGTTTATGTGATCCATACACAGTGCAGTACCATGATTGATGTTTATGTGACGAATGTGAAAAGTTTTATAAATGATTTTTATAATGTTGATGTACGCTGTTTTTGGAGGGAACTCACTAGACCTCATGGTCTAACCCTCGCTTTTCAAAACTAAAACCTTTTCATGTAGGCAAATGGTCGAAGGCTCTGGTAAGTGAGCAAGAGCAAGATAGGGAACATATGCCGCTAGAGACAGTGCATGTGCCACCTGTAGCTGTTAGATTGTTCTCAGTTGTGTATAGGTTGTTTCCGCCAACCTAAGTGTAGATGGATGTAATGAGAAATTTTGGGACCCAGTTTTGTAAATATTATGACTTAATGGTATTCGTGTCCTACTGTATTTTTGGGATGTTACAAATGGTATCAGAGCCATAGTTTAAGGGATTTAGGTGACCGGACGGGCCTAGACTTAAACTTAGGACTAGAAATCACAACTGAGAATCAGGAAATGCGTTAAGAGGGCACTAATGTCGATACAGGAAATGCGTTAGGAGGACACTATAGTGAAAATAGGACTAATGGGGTACTGAGGACTATCATGTAAGGTAAGTTTGAAATTCCACCTGGCCAGTGTAATTACGAACTTACAGGTACATGTATGTGCTTAATCTGCCTTATTATTCCGAAGTGATAGTCAGAAGCTAATGTTTATGTCAGGTTTCTGTAACCTGGAAGGTCAGCAAGACCCTGATGGGGAAGCATCGTAAGAGATCATTTAAGATGTGATGTATGTATACATCGTAAAGAAGAAATGTTGTATAGAATGTTATGAATTATCTAGAAGTAGCTTTTCGTAGATTCGGAGAGGATAAATGATTGATTTTGAGTAAGACTCCTGTTTCTGGAAAATCTCTGTCCTAGAACTCGTGTGATAAGACCAGCTAGTTGGTAAGGATTATCAGTGTTGAAATCTTGAATGTATCAATAGAACCCTGACTTCTTAGTCGAGCTTTTCAAAGGCAGGGTAAATGAAATAAGATACCTATAGTGAAATGAAAGCATATAGAAGTAGAAAATGAGATAGTGATTAAAACGAAATAGTATGAAAGGGTTGAGTAAGTGAGATGTGGAAAGTGTGTTCGGTAAGTTGTTGCATGACCGAGAGGGCGACCACTGGTCGTAGGTAAAGTGTCAAGAGTAAACTGTGGAAGTAAAGAGATTGACCTTAGTTGAGAGAGTAGCCTTCAATTGCAAGTAGAGTCTCATGCATGGTGTTCTTTATTGTAACCCAGAATTTTCACGAGATAAGTTAAATGGGTAAATATAAATTTTAATCGAAAACGAGTCAGAAAGTGCACTCGTATGTTTAAAGAAAAGGTGGTTTCATCCACGTTGCACATTGAAGTTTTGAGTCTAACGATTTGCAAAGTATTCCACATTTTTTTTATAATAAGTTAAATTGTTACAAAAAGGTCGGGAAAACGTTTGCCAGCCAAAACTTTTACAATCGAATACCTATTGATTTATTGATATCATACAAATGAGTGTGAGAACCGAATGATTTACTTTGTGTCGGTAATTCTTTCAGAATTGTGTCAAATGAAAAGATTTTCGTGCAAATATATTACTGTCATAATAACATCGTTCGGACGGAGCAAGATTGATTCTTACGGATAGATGCATGTACACGATTCTTGAAATCGTTGTGCAGGCCATTGAGGTTATGAGGATGATGGGGTCGTGGGTACCCAAGCTAGTTGCGAAGGTGGTTTAATAAAATGATAAAGTGTGCGAAATGATCTATTTAATGCGTTGTCATGCATGAAGGCTACTAACTCACTAGGTTGGGAGAAATATTATATTCTAAGATAAAGTAAGATTCCAAGAGTGGAAAGGTGTTGGACAAATCAGGGGAGGACGTATGTAGTTTTAGTACACGTGTTCGAGAGGAAAGGGGGACAGTGAAAGAGTCAGAAGTGAATCATAGTGTCGACTGTATGAGGGTCTGTACCCTTGTTCGGTATCTGTAGGTACGGTTGTCGAGGGACGGTTGGGTCCAGGGGAAGGACTAGACATCATCAAGATGTTGATTTTAGCAACTCGTAAAGAGTAGTGTTGAAAGACAAAAGCGAAACGTCCACGGTGGTGGGTATGAGTTTCGAGGTGAGCTTGTATTAGTGTTATTGCAGGAGTAAGTACATAATGGAGGGAGACGTATTATGGAAGTGATAGGGATATGTTGGAAGGATTAGGTTCCGTAAGGAACCCTTGTAAAAGAATAAGTTAAGAAAGTAGTTACAGATTGTCTGTTGTTGTAGAAGTCGATAGCTGTGTAAGATGACCGAGGCAGAAGGCGCAAACCAAAAGGTTGTAATTCGATAGAGCACCTTGTGGGAGTGTTAAGAGGATGGGAAGTGACCTTTGTGAATGAGCATTCTATTTACGAGGTATGGAGGGATACGTATGATGATGAGGCATGTAGCACAAACGAAGCAAGTGTGTAGATTTTATCAGTCGGTAAGAGATGTGTTGTGTTTGTAAGGGCTCAGATCGTGAAGAGCTAACTAGAATGGTTGCGTGTGAGTTAATTTGAGAACTCGTGGGATATAGTTCAACAAGTTGGAAAGGACTACGTAGTGAGATAGACTCGACTGTAGTATGCGAGAGAATGTAAAGGCAAGTATGAGTTGTGTAAGAATGGCCATGAGAGATTTGGTCTGCAGTGTGATGTTATGAGTGAGGAATGTACAGTTATGTAATGGCATTAATTTCCAAGTTAATTGTATCAGCTAGTATCGTAGTGAGGTGATGTTAGAGAGAAAGAAAGCATCAGATAGGAGCTTTTGGGGTTTTCGGATGAGATGTACGACCTATTAATCAGATTGTTGGAGCACATAGAGGGTAAGTTGACTTTCTGGTGCGATTATGATCGGGATGGAAGGACGGAGTAGTGGTGGTAGATTACCCAAAGGAGAAACCAAGTGTTTTTGGTTGTAATAGTCGCTAAGTAGGTATATGTTGAGATCATTAGAAGTTTAAAGAGGATGAAGAGTGTGTTAGCCATGTTGTGTTATAGTAAATGCTAAACCTCTAAAAGAGCATGAATTGTTTCTCATGTGTGAGGGAATGATCCTAGAAGGAATCAGTTGGAAGTTTGGTTAGGTTTAAAGAATGACATGATGTTGACTATGTGTCGGAGTGATAGTATGATGGAATGAGTAATTCTCAAATTATTTTGAAAACTTGGAATTGTTGAGTTGCTCAGTGGGAGTTGTTAGTTACGAAATCAGTTTTGACTGATGAATTTTGTGAACACCAGTCTAGCGAGATGTTGATGCTAAGTTATGAGATAGGACATTTTTGGTGGCTAGAAAAGAATGAATTGCACCTCATTTGGAGTTTATCGTTTGAAACAAGTTGATAAATACAATTGAAATGAGTTAGTAAAGTTAATGTTGCTAGTGTTAAAGAGAAGGAATTGTCTTGTTTCTGCACTAGTCGAGCAAGGCAGTTGAGTTCTGAAACTGTTATAGTGGTCGTGAATCAGATAAGGATAATTAGAGAGTGGTAAGCCTTGAGATGCTTATAACCTGTGCTCACATGTTATGATCTACAAGATGGATTACGAGAGTTCGTGGGAAAGTGTCACTGAGATTAAAACACTGATCGTTAAGGAATTGTTTAAAGTAATCTAAGTAAGGAAGCCGGGATGACTTTAGTTATGTCTATTTCATTTTAGGGTCGTCGTGGTTTAACGAAAGAATCATAGAACTTAAGTTTCGTGTGGTTCCTGAAGTAACGGATCCGACTGGAAGATGAGAATTTAGATGATAGCATGTATTAGGTATAATCAGAGATTGTGAGTTTAATCAGAGTTGCGCAACCAAGGCGTGAAAGTATGTTGTTATTGATTTGTTTTAGAAAGATTTATTCCGAGAGGCGAGATTCAAGCTCTGATAATCAATTTTTTTTCTTCGCCGGTTATCTTTGGAATGAATTCCGGGACGGAATTCTAATAAGGAGGGGAGATTGTAATAACCCAAAATAAGTAATGTGTTTCAAATGGAAGTTAAGGGTTGTATTTATTTATTATGAAAAAGTATGAGGGTAGAATATGAAAAATGGGAAATTAATTCCCTTGTTTTATGCGCCACTTTTGGGAATAGATTTAGAATTCATTTTAGGGTTGTGAGTGTGGGTGGTTGCGGCTGGTCTTCGAGAGAAAAGGCAAAGCAGTAAGAAAGAAATAAAAAAAAGCCATGTGTGCTGTGAGACCTTCTGTGCTTCGAGAGAGAAGGGAAGAAAGTAAAAAAAAAATGAGAGCTATGTGTGTGTTTCATGCTACATATCGAGAGAAGAGAGAAGAAAGAAACATATAGTCCTGGTGTGTGTTTGCTGCTGTTCACCGAGAGAGATAGAGGCCGCGCGAGAGAGATAAACGACGAGAGAGAAGGGGCAGCGGGAGAGAGAGGCGACGGGGAGAAGAAGATGGTGGTCGCCGGCGGTTGACTGCTGGTGGTGGTCGCCGGCGGTTGGCTGCTGGTGGTGGTCGCCGGCGGTGGCGAGGTTTGACAACAGTTTTTCCGTTTCGTGAGGTTTTATTTTGGTAAGAAACCATTCCCTTATGTATTCTCTTATGCATATAGTGGTAGATTTGTTAGTGTTTTCACAACAGATTCTAAGTCCTCATCATGTTTGTTATGTAGTTTGCTTCCGATTGAAATGTGAATTTATTAGCAATCCAATAAAGGTATTGATAGGGTTTTGATGCTAGTTCATATTGTCAAAGTTAAAATCAAGTGTGTTGTGAGTTTCTTGGTTAGGGAATAATTTGTATCAGTTAATAAAATTGGAATTTGCGTCGAAATTGTGTAGAATTAGAATAATGGCGAAGAATGTGGGTGTGTTCGTAATCATCGGTCTTTCGGAACCGTGTGTACCGGAAGTTGACCCGTAACTCAAATTGGGCCGCTTTGAGTGTTGGGCCGAATGAATTATTAAGTCCTTTTGGGCTTAGTTATTAAAGTTGGGCTTAGTTATTAATAAAGTCTATAATTATATTAAGGGCCTGGTATGTAATTGGTGGTCTAATTATTTATTTAATTTGGGTCACATTATTAGTAACATGATTCCCGTTTTGATATTTAGGATCTGGGGTAATTTTATTATGTTGAGAATCTAGGGTTGGATAAATAAATGGATCCGGTATAGTATTTCACTTGGATGGGCAGGCAAAGACCAGTAATTATGATTTTGAACTAGAAGCGTAATTTACCAACTTAGATAAGTTTGGGTTAAGTTCGGGATTTAACTCGAGTAATAAATGAACGACTTATGACGTACGTTATTAATATAATAGGTGTTCCGCCTAGAGATCGGAAGTGTAAGTGAGGAGCTTTGGAGCGAGCAAGCCAGGTGAGTTTTTCTAATTAAAATACGTGATTGTGCATGTTTTTCCAAGGAAAGTTGTTATGTGGAAATACCCTGCTATTTTACATGATTCTTACGTAAATGAACGTTTATTATTTCACAGATCAGGGTATGTTTATGAATATGATTTATTTACCAGTATTACGAATGCTTTCCCATGAAAATTATGCTCTACTAAAAAGATTATTCAGCAATGAAACGAATTGTAAAGTGTATTATAAATCTCATGTTTTATGACTATGATGGTTTATGTGAATGCTATGTGGAGTCGGTCTACACTGTGGGATCAGAGATAGATCCTCGGGTTCTGATGATCCCTTGGATAGGTATGACAGACTGGTAGGTTGGAATTCGTTTTCTCCTATTTCGAGTAGAGGGGAGTCTGCGTAGGCTCCAGGAAGGGGAGTCTGCGTAGGCTCCGGAAGAGGCGAGAGGGGAGTCTGCTGGGGGCCCGATCGCGGAATGTTTATGTGATCCATACACAGTGCAGTACCATGATTGATGTTTATGTGACGAATGTGAAAATTTTTATAAATGATTTTTATAATGTTGATGTACGTTGTTTTTGGAGGGAACTCACTAGACCTCATGGTCTAACCCTCGCTTTTCAAAACTAAAACCTTTTCAGGTAGGCAAATGGTCGAAGGCTCTGGTAAGTGAGCAAGAGCAAGATAGGGAACATATGCCGCTAGAGACAGTGCATGTGCCACCTGTAGCTGTTAGATTGTTCTCAGTTGTGTATAGGTTGTTTCCGCCAACCTAAGTGTAGATGGATGTAATGAGAAATTTTGGGACCCAGTTTTGTAAATATTATGACTTAATGGTATTCGTGTCCTACTGTATTTTTGGGATGTTACATTTAGTTAATATACGATTATATATGTTAATATGATGAAGGTGTAAAATTAAAATTAGAAAAGTAAAAGGTATAAAGTAAACTAAGTAAATAATTACAGGGGTATGAAATGTAACTTTGAAATCAAAATATAACAAATAGTAAATTGCATTTTTGGTACCTGTGGTTATATGATTTCTTTAAAAGGAGTACCTGAAAGGGGTATGGACGAAACTACCCCTGGCACTAACTGGCCTTTTTAACGGGGTTAGTGACCAGGGACTGGATTTGGAACAAAATCGCATAACTCAGGGACCACTATTTGAGTTATTGAAGTTCAGGTACTCTTTTCAAAGAAATCGCATAACCACAGGTACCAAAAATGCAATTTACTCATAATTAAATATGCTATACTAAAATATTTGCATATTTATATTTTTGAAAAATGTTCGAACTCATAATCTAAAAGTCAGTTGATAAGTATATTTTTTTTCCAAGTTATTAAATCTTTTATGATAATTCTAAGGGTGTTTCATTGACAGAATAGAATTTGATAGAATTGTAATTCGTCGAAGGAATTCGACTTTGAAGTAAAAATTGATATGAAATTGCAAAAAGAAAATCACGACAATTTAGTGATTATTTGTATTAAATCCCATACTAATTTCAACAAATCACATACTAATCACGACACATTAATTCGTATATATTTATGATATTTAATAATATATATAAATCCAAAAATATTCAATATTAGATTCATTTCGAAGGTATTGACGAAGCGATTACAATGGTATAATTTGTAAAAAATAAAAATGTTTTTTAATGCATTTTAATTCATATACATTATTTATGTTAATATGATAAGAGTCTAAAATAAAAAATAAAAAAGTAAGGGATTAAAAGTAAACTACATACATAATTATAAGGGTAGTAAATGTAACGTATATATTAAAAAAGTTGAATTAAGAAGAGATTTAAGGAGGGGTGAATGTGGTGTGCTAAATGAACTTATAATGTAAACTGCGTCCAGATACATGTTTAGGCGGGAAAATACTGAAGTCGGCTCATCAGAAGACGACACGACACGTGGCATGCTAGTTACTTATTTATTATATATATATATATATATAGAGAGAGAGAGAGAGAGAGAGAGGAAAGTTCATCTAAAAACCAAATTTCAGTTGTAAACGTGAGGACAGATCTCATCCACTGATTCGAGCCATATTTGAGCCGCCCCTGAAATTCGGCTCTAGGGGTATTTTCATCAGTTTTTAATTTTTCTGTTTTCTATTTCATATCCTTTCCATATTTCTCGTTATTACTCTGTATCTTCTCCTAATTTCTCTCATCACGATCGCTCTTTAAATATCTTTGATTTCTCATCACGATCGATTCATTCCTTCCTGATTCGATTTCTTCTAATTAGGTTATTACTCTGTATCTTCTCCTAATTTCTCTCATCACGATCGCTCTTTAAATATCTTTGATTTCTTCTAATTAGGTTATTACTTTGTTTCTATGGATTCGGTTGCGATTGAGAATTCTACACTTTTTATTGATGACGCATTCAATTTTGTTGAAGAAGATGATCGTCTTGATTCAAGAATCGATCAAAATGATTCCTTTTCTGTTTTTTCCAGTTTATCGAATGTGGATGAATCATTAATATGTAAGTTTTGTCTTGTTTAATTGATATTTTGCTTAATTGATATTTGTTTCTGTAATACTAATTCATTCAATGTTTTAAATCTATTTTTTATTATTTGTTTATCTGTTAAATTTGTTTAATCGTTATTATCTCTTTTTTATGAGTATTAGACATTCTTAATTAATGATTGTGTTATATTCAGACTGAATAATATGTGATTAAAAGGTCATATTGATTATTGTTGTTAAGATGTTTGGGAGCAGAGATATTCATACTGAATATGTACCTTTATTCAGTTTGAATAAAAAGTAAATATTCAGTATTAATATAACTTCAACTTCATAATATATTCATGTTATTCAGACTGAATAATATGTGATTAAAAGGTCATATTGATTATTGTTGTTAAGATGTTTGGGAGCAGAGATATTCATACTGAATATGTACCTTTATTCAGTTTGAATAAAAGGTAAATATTCAGTCTGAATATCACTTCAACTTCATAATAAGCTTATATATTCAGTCTGAATAAGCTTATATATTCATTCCGAATAACCTTATATATTCAGCTTGAATAAACGCATATATTTGGAAGGAATAAATGTTTACGTTTTATTCTTTTTTCATATTTACCTTTATTCAGTCTGAATAAGTCTATATATTCAGTCTGTATAAATGTAGATTTGAAAAAAGAATTATTTATTTGTTTATGTGATACAAATTTATTTAATGTTTTAAATCTGTTTTTTCACACAATATTTTCCAGTATGCAGTCTGAATAAGTTTATATATTCAGTTTGAATAAATGTAGATATGAAAAAAGAATCATTTATTCAGTTTGAATATTTAAACTGTTTATGTTGAATGTTTTATTTATATTGTATACATTTTGAATATTAATTTTAATATACTTTATAGATCAAATTCATAATGGAAATGAAGATGTGCCTTCTGTTACTGAAGTTGATTGTGATGGAATGAAGTTTTGGATTCCTGATGTAGAAGAAGATTTGAAACCTGTTGTTGGTACAGTTTTTGAGTCATTGGACAAAGGTATCGAAATGTATAAGAAGTATGCTGCAAAAGCTGGATTTGATGTCAGACTATCTTCTTTGAAAAAAAATGCATATTCTATGGTTGTTTTAAGGTATGTTGTGTGCAATAGGGCTGGTTTTCCAGAATCTGTCAAGGTCGATACATTGGATTCGAAAAAGAAAAGAAACAGTAACATTCAAAGAACTGGTTATGATGCATCTGTGAAGTTCAAAGTTGTTCCTGGTGGAATTTCATTTATATTATATGCATTTGAAGAGAAGCATAACCATTGTTTGTTTGATGATGATTCGAAGCACTTGTTGAAAAGTAGTCGGAAATTAGACTATTCTCAGAAAAGGTGGATTCTTAAGATGTCAAATGCAAATATTGGTGCTACACAAGCACACAATATTCTTTGTCAATTGAAGGGTGGTTATGAAATGGTTGGTGGAACGAAGGTCGAGTATAAGAATTTTCAACGGGATCGTAATTGTTTCATTGGAGATAGCGATGCAAATTTATTTGTTAGGAAAATGAATAATAGAAAATTGTATGTTCCAAATTATTCGTTTGAATATAAATGCGATGAAGGTCTCTTGAATTATGTTTTTTGAGCCGACCAAACAGCTAAACGCAACTTTGAAGAGTTTGGTGACATTGTTTCATTTGATGCAACCTTCCGGACAAATAAGTAAGTATTTTGCTTTTTTTATTTTATACATTATTTTAGTTTGTGTTTTTGTATAACTTATATTATTTATATTTGTTTTAGGTACTGTATGGTATTCGTCCCATTCACCGGAATTGACAATCACAAGAATTGTGTAACTCTTGGTGCTGGCCTTCTTGATGGTGAAAATATTGAAGCTTATAAATGGTTGCTTCGTTCTTTCTTGAAATCTTTTGGAAAAGCACCAAAGTTGGTTGTTACAGATCAGTGTCCTGCTATTAAGCAAGCTGTTTCTGAAGTCTTTCCAGATTCAAGGCACCGGTTTTGTATGTGGCATATTAGTACTAAATTGCCTTTGAAGGTATTTCTTTATTCATACTGAATAGTTAAGGTATTTATTCTGAATATTGAAGTATTCAGACTGAATAGTATAAGTATTCAGACTGAAGAGTATAAGTATTCAGACTGAATAGTATAAGTATTCATGTTGATTGCATTTTATCTTTTTTGTTGTCAGATTTCTTCCAATATTATTTCAAATACTGATTTCAAGAAAAGGTTTCATGCTCTTATATGGGATGAACAAATTGATGCTACTCAATTTGAAGAGAGATGGAAATCTTTAATTGGTGGCTTTAATCTTGTTGGGCACAAGTGGATTCCATCATTTTATAGAGATATTCCTATGGCTCGGCTAATGAGAACGACTTCAAGATCTGAGAGTGAAAAATCATTCTTTTCACTATTTTTTCATCACGGTGCAAACCTTATGGCTTTCATTGACTCTTTTGATTCTGCTATGGACAAACAACGGAATAATCATAGGTTGCTCAATCATAAGACAAAAACAACTGTACCAAAGTTTAGTACACCACTTCCAATTGAGGTTCATGCTTCTAAGATATATACTCGTGTTGTATTCAGAGATGTTCAGAATGAGATAAATGAATCGGTTTGGTCGTGTTTCCAATCATCTATCAGTGTCGTAGATGGTTCTGATGTTGTTGTTGTTGTTGAGAAGAAGAAGGTTAAAGCTAAAAAGAAAGATGGTGCATCCAGTTCAAATCTTGAATCATATGTAAAAGAGTCTGATCACAAGGTTAGTTGTATTTCATTTAGTTATTCATAATAATAATCATTAAATTTTTGTTTTGTATTATTCAGTCTGAATAATAGGTATACATTAAAATGTCAAGTTATATTCAGTCTGAATATCTACCTTGTATTCAGACTGAATAAAGTTGTTTTTGGTTGTATGTTAATTATAACTTAGTATTCATTGTGAATAATGAAGTTATTTGATTTTTTTTCAGGTTGTGCATAATAAGACCACGGGTTCTTTTGACTGTAGTTGCTTGTTTTACCATCATTATGGTTTGCTATGTCGTCACATTTTTTGTGTATTAAAGAATATGTGCATTGAAGAGATACCTTTGCAATATATAGTGAAGCGTTGGAGAAAAGACCTCATTTCTTCTGAATTGTTGAAGAAACGTCATTGGGTTGGAGAAAGAAACGAGCGTCGTGAGAAACTAGAAAATGATGCTCAAGCTGCCTTTGATTACTGCATTGGTCTGGTAGTTGATGATATTGACAAGCTTGAAGACTTTGTGTTGAAAATTCAAGAATTGAAGAGTAATTTGGAGGCTAGTGGATGTAGTGCTCCTCATCGCAATACCGAAGAGGTGATGGAGTCGTTGCTTGGCGTGTTAAAACCAGAAGTTGTTGATATTCACAATCCCAAACCGATAAGAAACAAAGGTTGTGGTACGGGCAAGAGGTTGAAGAGTAGTAAAGAAAAAGCAATTGAAAAGAGTAAAAAGGGAATGAGATTGTGTAGGTTGTGTAAAAACTTCTCTACCCATGACTCACGCAATTGCCCATCGAGAAATGATGTTAGTAAGTAGGGGCTTTTTAGTTAATAGTGATAGTTTTGATTTTTTATTCATTTTGAATATTGTTAAAAAAAACAATTTCATAAGCTGATTTCTTTGAATTTCATTTTTATATTCATTATGTATGAAATATATTTATAAACCATTTATAAAATGCAATATGCAGAACAAATTATATTCAGTTTGGATATTAAACTTTTATTCAGAGTAATATAAAATTACATGATTTGACATAATGCAATATTCAGACTGAATAAAGTGAAAATATGTATATATTCAGTATGAATATCACCCCTTACAAACATCTTAACAATGTTTTAGTTATAATAATCATTTACAGTTTTTACTTTTTTTAGTATTCAGTCTGAATATAACTAAAATGTTTTAGTTATATTCAGTCTGAATATAACTAAAATGTTTTAGTATTCAGTCTGAATATAACTAAAACATTTTAGTTATATTCATTCAGTCTGAATATAACTAAAATGTTTTAGCTAAAACGTTTTATTCAGACTAAATAAAATATAACTAAAATGTTTTAGTTATATTCATTCAGTCTGAATATAACTAAAATGTTTTAGCTAAAACATTTTATTCATACTGAATAAAATATTAATTAATAATATTACATTTTTTTTCACTGTTACAGTAACAATATATTCACCATGAATAAAATCCAATATATTGTTAATTTGTACAAGCCATCAAAACAACATTTTTTTAATATCTTCCAATTCAATTAAAAAACCATTAAACCAACCAAAAACTAAATGTATTGTTCAACAAAACAAAAAAAACCCTACATAAGTGTTTTTTACATCATCATTCACTAACAAAACCTTATACCCATTATCACACTTATATATACCAAAAAAACCATCTAATTGTTTCAAAAGCAACTAAAAACAAACCCACTGAATAATTGTTTTAAAGATCACCCACCAACTGAATAATTGTTTCAAACAACCAAACACCCAAATGAATTTGTTCAACACAAACTTACCATTCTTCATTCACCTTTTTAACGCCTAGAAAATGTCTCTTAGGCGTTCATCCTTCACTTTTTATGCATTGTCTGCAATTTCCCTCTTCCTGTCTTCTGGCAATTGCGCAAATGCATTAACTTCATTGATCACCCATTCCTTTTTCTCATTCATATCTGACAGAAGCATCTTTGTCACGTATTTGTATCGCAGTTTTCTTAACTGCGATTTTTGACCTGCAGACTCATCCTGCAGCCCACAGTCCCAATTCTTCACATTTCCTCCCATGAACGTCTCCATATGTCTCATCATGAATATTGCACAGTCTTTAGAATTTTCCTTAGTTCTCCATCTCATCACTTCCCTTTTCGGCACTATTCGATTGAGTTTGTTTGATCTTGCATCACCCAGCTTTTCCAAAAACTTCATAAATAGTTTTTGCTGCATTATATACATATTATATTTATTATTCATAATACTAAATAAAATAATTATTATTAATGTATATTAGATAATACAATATTCTACTTACAACAATCTTTGGTACATTCCCATATTTAGCTGAATCTGGAACATCAGTTGCACTGTTGTCCAGGATATGTGATGCACCATTTTTAAGATCAAAACACAAGAGATAATAATGGGAACTCCTGATGATGGGGAAGAACACCTGCATGAATTTTTTATGTAATGAATTATATGTTATACGAAATAAAATTAATTCAAATAATATTTTTAATCTAATTATCTAGTACCAAATCAACTTTCTTCAAATTCTCCAACTCTGAACTCCCCTTCATGTTCTCTGTAAAGTTTTTGGTGAACATCTTCAAATACTTATCAAGAATGAACCTTCCTTCAAACATTACCTGAGATTGTTTAAATGAAGAATATTTTAATTTAATATTAATACTTATTTTTAATTTGGTTTAAAACTATAGTAAACTTACCAATACTTCGGTGCTGCAGAATAATCTACTTGGAGAATCTTTGCTACGTAATTTCTCCTCTTCATTTAATATCACTGACCATATGTCAATGATATTTGAAAACGGTTCTGAATCTGTGATCATGCTTTCGAACATCACTCTGAAACTCGACTGTCCATTATTTGTAGCAAAGACAACATCCCTGTTTAAAATTTAATTAAATATTAAAAATTTTTGTCCAATATAAGTAGATCATGAATTCATAATATATGAATTTTCAATTTTAAGTTATATTCAGACTTAATATATAAGGTATATTCACTTTGAATATAAAGCGATATTCACTTGTAATATTTACTATATATTGACTTTGGATGTATAGTTTTATTCAGACTGAATACAAAGTATATTCAAAGTGAATATCAAGTGATATTCACTTTGAAATATCTACTATATATTCATTTTGGATGTATAGTTTTATTCAGACTGAATATAAAGTATATTCAAAGTGAATATCAAGTGATATTCACTTTGAAATATCTACTATATATTCATTTTGGATGTATAGTTTTATTCAGACTGAATATAAAGTATATTCAAAGTGAATATCAAGTAAATATTACTGAATGAAATAAAAGTTAACAATTCAAAATATGTACTAATTTTAAACCTTACAATTTGTCTCCCTGTAAAGCAAATATCCAGCTGCCAACATTGTTTTCGGATGTTGATGTATTCTTCGTCACATCCACTTTCCTTTGAACATAAGGTGATTTCAGTTGTTCACCTATTTTCTCTGTTCTTTTTAGCTTTATGACAAGTTGGGCTTTTTTGCTAATAACCTCTTCCTCATCTTCAACAACTTTTCTTTTTTGTTTTTCTGGTGTGTGTAGCTGTGACATACCCAAACTATAGTTTGGATCCGAACATTCAGTCTCCTTCTTTTCTGTTTTCTCCTTCTCTGCTTTCTTCTCTTCTTTTTCCTTCTTTTCTTCTTTCTTCTTCTCTTCTTCCTTTTCTTTTTCATTTGTTTCCTCTACACCCTTGCCTTCTTCTTTCTTCTCCTCTATTTTATTCTCATCTCCTTCATCATTCTTTTCCTGAATTGCTTCTGTTGCCAACATATACAATGTATTCTGAATTGCTTCTTCTGCAGACTTGAATGCATCATTAATATCGGTTGTTTTTTCTAGCTCATCCCAATATTGTGTACCATCAGGCCATATCACCTTTGTTGCTGTTTCCCCACTAACCACATCACTTGTTTTCTCTCTTTCTTCACAAACATTTTCAGTTGTTACCTGCATTTCATCCGTCTTCTCTCCTTCATCTTCCTTCATCTTCTCAATCTCCTCTTCTTTATTCTCTCCCCTCTTCTCTATCTCCTCTTTTTTTGTCTTCCTTCATCTTCTCTATATTCTCTTCTTTGTTTTCCTCCCTCTTCTCTAACTCCTCTTCTTTGTTTTCCACCCTATTCTCTATCTTCTCTTCTTCTATCTTCTCTATTTTCTCTTCTTCTATCTTCTCTTCCTTATCTTCTTCCATCATCTCTATCTCATCTTCTTTTTCTTCTCCCATTTTCTCTTTCTCCTCTTCTCCTCTGATCTCTACAAACTCTTCTTTCTTTCCTGAAGTCTCAGCATTATCTTTCAGACAAATTATTTCTGATCTTGTTGGAAATGACCTCTCATAACTGGTTTTCCAATCAATGATATTTTTGTCATCTGGGTACTGAATCATTGCTTGTTTTAAGTTGTATTCAATCTCTGCTTTGCTTGCAAAGAGTTCTTCTAAGCTTTGATCCAGTATGTTCAGAAATTCCTGTTTAATATTTGACAGAGATTTGAGTTATAAAACCAATTAAGTTAGTTGAAATGTATAAATATGTTTAATACCTTTGCTGTCTTTTTTTCCTTGGAGTTTTCATCTCTGTCTTCTCTTTCTTCATACTCTTCTGCAAATTCACATCTTCCAAAACCTCCATTCGATATCTCTATCTTCTCTCTTGTTTTCATTTTCTATGTATTCCATTCTTTTATTGCAGGCCTCACTCTTTTATGCAACAACCCTTTGCATTTTGTTGAATCAAGATATAATAGCTTCATTTTTGAAAAATGAAAATATTAAAAATGAATAAAGGTATATATTCATTATGAATATCAACCCTCACAAACATTTTAACAATGTTTTATTAATAATAATAATTTACAGTTTTTATTTTTTTAGTATTCAGTCTGAATATAACTAAACATTTTAGTTATATTCAGACTGAATATAACTAAAATGTTTTAGTTATATTCAGACTGAATATAACTAAAATGTTTTAGCTAAAACGTTTTAGTTTTAGCTAAATGCAATATTCAGACTGAATATAATTAATAAAAGGTATATATTCAGTATGAATATCACACCTCACAAACATCTTAACAATGTTTTATTAATAATAATCATTTACAATTTAAAGTTGATTACATACCGTGAGAAATGTTATCGGCCCTGTATAAAAGTTTGAATCAGATTCCACATTCCATCCATACTTGCTTTCTTCAGCGCAGTCTATAATGTATTTACACCAATTTACATTCTTGAAATTCAAACCTTTGCCAAGATGGGACAGAATATCAAGGTTGCATGTCCCCATCTTCATTCCAGCACACATTGTGTTAATGAACAGAACAACAAAATTCAGCTTGAAATTCCAGTCTGCAGTATTCGACTCTGATATCTTTTTCACAATGTGTTTTGGTCTGATCAGTGGTTTGTTAAACTGAGCTTTCCAATCTCTGATGATCTCATCCCATTCACTGTCCGTCTCAAGTTCTGTGATATCAATGCCTTCGTTTTTTAATCCTAGAATATGATTCACAGAAGCTGCTGTAACTTTGATTGGACCATTTCTTGTCCTGATGACCATGTGTGTTGTATCAAAGTTGTAGACTATGCTGTATGCAAGTCTAGCAGGGATTGAATCAATATTCATATTGAACAAACTTTCAAATCCCATGTCTTTAATGCAGTTTATTTGTGGCAACCTCATCTTGCCAGTAACTAACATTAGATTCTTTGGAGTTGTTCTTATTGAGAGAGATCTGTATTGCACATTTTTTGGTGCCTTCTATTTAGTTTCTTCTTTCTTCTTCTTGCTTGAACTCTCATCTCTTTTCTTCTTTATTGGAGAGTCGTCGTTTTTCTTCTTTTTTAAACTTTTCTTCTTCTCTTTATCTATAAACATTTTTTATATTCAAAACAAAAATGATTAGTATATGTATTCATTTAGTTTCTATGAATATATGAAAAATGAATCATAATAATACCTTTCGTCTCCTTTTTTGCTTTTTTGGTTGATGAAGAAACTTCATCCTGTTGTTTTCTCTTCTTTTCTATTATAATTAAAACAATTAACAAATATATAGTCTATTCAGTCTGAATAACATGAATATATTATGAAGTTGAAGTGATATTCAGACTGAATATATACCTTTTATTCAAATTGAATAAAGGTACATATTCAGTATGAATATCTCTGCTCCCAAACATCTTAACAACAATAATCAATATGACCTTTTAATCACATATTATTCAGTCTGAATAACATGAATATATTATGAAGTTGAAGTTATATTAATACTGAATATTTACCTTTTATTCAAACTGAATAAAGGTACATATTCAGTATGAATATCTCTGCTCCCAAACATCTTAACAACAATAATCAATATGACCTTTTAATCACATATTATATTCAGTCTGAATAACATGAATATATTATGAAGTTGAAGTGATATTCAGACTGAATATGTACCTTTTATTCAAACTGAATAAAGGTACATATTCAGTATGAATATTTCTGCTCCCAAACATCTTAACAACAATAATCAATATGACATTTTAATCACATATTATTCAGTCTGAATATATCCATATTTAGTCTGAATAATATTAGATATTCAGACTGAAATTAAAAATACTCAAACATCTTAAGATTATCCAGTACGAATATAAATACTAACAACAATTAATATAAAATCTAACAATAATCTTAGTTTTAATCTTCATTTGAATCATTTATTCACACAGAATACTCTGTGTTCTTTCATTTTTTCCGTATTAGGGTTTTCGAATCACATTTTTGTTAGCTAATCTGTTAGAGTTAACTAAAAACCCTAACTATTCAGTACGAATATAACTAATAACAACAATAATATAAAATCTAACAATAATCTTAGTTTTAATCTTCATTTGAATCATTTATTCACACCGAATACTCTGTATTCTTTCATTTTTTCCGTATTAGGGTTTTCGAATCACATTTTTGTTACCTAATCTGTTAGAGTTAACTAAAAACCCTAACTATTCAGTATGAATATAACTAATAACAACAATAATATAAAATTTAACAATAATCTTAGTTTTAATCTTCATTTAAATCATTTATTCACACCGAATACTCTGTATTCTTTCATTTTTTCCGTATTAGGGTTTTCGAATCACATTTTTGTTATCTAATCTGTTAGAGTTAACTAAAAACCCTAACTATTCAGAATCGGCGATTTTAAAACATTTAAACTTACGATTTCTCTGAATCTCGGCTAATGTAAGCTTATCTCTGGAATCTTCAGGTGTATGATCCATTCTTGTTGATGATTTTATCGCTCAGTATTCAGTTTCGTCTTCTTCTTTCTTCAGTTTTCACAAATGGCGATTGTAGTGAGATAGAAAATCGGCGAAAATGATGATTATGTCGTCTGGATTATGATTATGGCTATATGTCAGATTTTAAACCGTCGTTTCGTTTTTCCAATATTACCCCTACGCGCGAATTATTCAGTAAGCCACGGACATTGTTTTCAAGTTATTTACAATAATGCCACCGCGTTTTTTATTCATTGATCTTATCTCCGATTTTTTAATCAATGGCTGTGGTTTATCCTCACGTTTACAACTGGAATTTGGTTTTTATTTGAACCCACACCTCTCTCTCTCTCTCTCTCTCTCTCTCTCTATATATATATATATATATATATATATATATATATAGGGTCATGTTCAAGGGAAAACCCTAAATAACTGAAAAACCGGAAAACCACGCAAATACGGAAGAAAAAGTATACCAATATGGATGTCAAATTAACGAGAAAAATATGATCGTTTATTTTGTGTAATTTATTTCGTTCGAATTTTGTTTATTTTTCGTATTTTTTCGAATAAAAAATAGGGGGGTAAAGTTTTTTAATTTAATTAATATTGTTGTAACCGCCCGTCTAATCACATCCATCAGATCATCTAATTTAACGGTTGATAAAGTGTTTTTTAGTTTTTCATTTATTTGAGGTTTTCTCCTGAACCTCCCTCTATATATATATATATATATATATATATATGAATTCATATACAGAGAAAGGTTCAAGATAGAACTCGGGAAAAAATCGGAGTGCAAAGGGAACGTCATCAACCATAGAATTTGAGAAAATGATGATCTAGATTTAAATACATCTGTTCTTAACGTCCTTTATTATTCACAACCTTTGAATTAAGACCCATCAATAATTGATTGAAGGTTCTCTTGTTTTGCAGGACCGTTACACATGAATACATACAAACATATTTAAACCCACAATAAACTAATTTGCTTGCAAAAGATACTTAATGGTAATATCTTTGGCGTAAATAAAGAAGTTGATCCATATTATTTTTTTGAACGGCAGTAGAACACACCCACACGTTCCCGGGGTATCGGGCTTCCACTTAAGGCGCCACCCACTAATCCCCGTCGACTCGGCCCAGGCTATGCCTGGCCCAAGACCCGGCCCAAAGGCCGTCTTGAAGTCTGCATATCGCAGAGTGCACACCACGGGGCTCGAACCCTGGTAGTCAGGCCTTCCAGCACTGACCCCCCAGGGATGTTACCTTGCCACTGGGCTGCGTCCTCTTTGATAGAAGTTGATCCATATTATCAAGTTATCATGACTTGGTTCTGCTTCTTTTATTACCGAGTCAGGTTCTTCTCATATCCATATTGAATAGAATAAGTTGAGCCAAATTTTTGATTTAGATCAAAAAAATCGTGTGGCTTCAAAAAGCCATGTGCTACAGCCCGAATCCGTAGTCAATTCTTTTCTTGTATATAGACAATTAATAACTGAATCCGATTTTTGCTATTATTTTCATATCCGTAATGGTACAAATACCAATTGGTCAAAGATGATACAAATACCAATTGGTCAAAGATGATACTAACCACGAGGTTAGTAAATAAAGCAAGTTGACGGTCGAATGGCAATGCATCCGATTGTTTGCTAATAGACGACAACTTCTTCTTTGGATCAACCACTATGTGGACCCAAAGTCTTTCTATTACGAGGACGGCAACTACATTTTGACACGATTCCTAGTTTAATTATTATGCGGTGGTTCCCTATAGGCTTACCATACTCCCTATGACCTTTTCAAGTCAAACGCATATTTGTTAATCCAAAATTAGAGCACCAAAGCTCGAGTTTTTTTTAATTATTTTAATTCCAAACCATTACTCAGACAGGCCTTCCTTATCTATATTTGTTCATCGTTTTTGGACTCCAATGATTTTTTATTTTGTTTTTTTAATTATAAATACCAATGAATAATTTTGACTTATAAAGTCAAAGGTAGATTGGTGGGCATCATGTCACTGGTAAAGGGAGGTGGAAGGCGATGTACAGGATCGGAACCCGAGGGCAGCAGTTGTGGAATTCAGTTTTAAAAAGCGGTTGACGGGGTGCAGCTGGAAAAGCCGAAAAGACGTGCGCCTCCTTTGTCTTTAGTATCCTTTTTTTCTAAACCATATCACCAATCTAATTTAAAAAAATTATATATCAATTAATAAATATATTTTAAAATATGGAAAAATTAATGTATGAAATTAGCATTGTTAGACGTTAGTAGAGCATTTAATATTTTTATTTTTATTTATTTCAAGATTTATGTATATTTTAAAAAATAAAGGGCTGCTTTTTTACCTCTTAATGCAACCTCTGAATCGCTAAGAGGTAAATTTTGTTTGGCAAATAAATGTCTGCCCCTTAATGGTTCTAAAACCCTCTGAATGATTTAGCATCATGGGTCTCTCTTAACCATTCAACAACTTGATTTCATTATAAACAATTACCAAACAGCCATATTTCATTTTGCACTATATCATAAAAGTCACTTAATCATTCTGACCACTAAACCATTCATCAACTGTCAAACATCCCCTAAGTGTCTTGTTTTTATTTTGATTATGAGATGGAGTAAATTTATCTTTACTATTAAGGGTAAAATATCAAAAATGTTATAATTACAAATTCTTAAAATCCTGTGTCAATTTTATTATGAACATTTATTTTGGGATAAAGATGGTATTCAAGATCCGAAATCTTTAATAGAAATTAAATTCAATTTCAATGGTCCTCAGTTTTTAGAGATTATACCATTGGTTATATTTTAGAGCATATCAAATAGTTTTGAGGTCTTTTTTTTTCCAACCAGTTTATTTAAAATCTTCTTCAAAATAAACAAAGTGTGAAATGAAATGTGAAAATATTATTTGGAGAATTCAAAAAAATTATTGTTTAGGCTGAAAAATGATATTTTATTATTCTTATCAATAAGAGTCTAAAAAATCAAATAAAAAATAGTATTTTATTAAATATATTAATAATATAATTAATGTTATAATAAAAAAATTTGTTAACGTATGTAAGAGGGCCGTTTACCTGATCACTTATCAGGGTAAGTGCTTACCGGTAAAATTCAACACTATCACTTACTTTTCGGGTAAGATTTTAGTCCACTAAATGACATCGTATGCAACAATTTAGCCGCTAAACGCTAACCGTGGTAAGAGCTATCACACTCACTCACCGGGTAAGATTCTCGGTCCTTGCTTTCGACTCTCGGTCCTTTTCCACTCTTACCAGGTAAGATTCTTAGTCTTTGCCATATTCATCTGGTAAGCTAATGTGACTTGATAAACACTTACACGAATAAGCATTTTGTAAATGACCCCTAAGTTTTTTTCAACTATCTTGATTTTCACACCCCATTTTAAAACAATTTTAAAGAATCTATCACACATTGAATACTCATATAAATTTAATAAAATATTATATTTTTACTCAACTAAACCTTTAATTTCTAAATTTATTATTTGTAGAAATATAATAAAACAATTTTGTTTTCTTAATCATTTATTAAAAGTTCTTCAAATTTAAAAAAAAATCACTTTTTCTTACTTTTACCATTTTATAGATAAGATTAGAGAATCAGAGTAATATACTTGTGAAAAATACCTAAAATCTTCGTTTTGGAAGAATAATTTAACAGATAATTACGACATGATATACAAATAAAAGGTGGATTGTCAATTACTTATAGCTCGGTTGGTAATGGATGAGGTATCTCTGTATTAAAAGCAGAAGGTCTCGAGTTCGAACCCAAAATCATAGGCGGACCCAAGAATTTTTTCTTACGGTGACAACTGACACCTTTGACGAACCTAAAAAATTTCCACATTGCCCGATTGCTTTGAAAAAAAAATTTAATTTTTTTCTCGATTTCGAGGAAACTTTTAAAAAAAATCAATTTCGAGAGAACTTTTCGGAGATTTTTTTGGTTATTTTAAGTTTTTTTGGAATTTTTGGTTGATTTTAAGAGTTTTTTTGATACGGTTGCACCATTTAAAACGATACGGTTGCACCCTCCAAAATAATACGGTTGCACTCTTCATACCGTTACAAAATTTTACCCTTCGCCGGACAAACGATACGGTGGCACGTGCCACCGTATGTGCAACACTGGGTCCGCCCATGTCCAAGACACCCCATAGCCACAACCGCTGAGTGAGTTAGGTATGTCCTCATATTATGGATAGGCAACCGGTTGGAGTTGCCGGTATCAATCTTTTTTATAAAAATAAAAATAAAAGATGGATTAATTATAATAATAAATATTACTATAAATTTGTTTAATAAAATCCGTCAACGGTCCTCTCCACACTTCCATCGATCCATTAAATGTGGAGAGGGTTAACTACCAATTCCATAATCTGATACAGATTCAGATACAGACTTATCTCATCACACCACGGAAGAGACACAATTAATTGCTTTCGGGAATGTTTGTTGGATTGATTCACGGATTTTCAATTCATTGTTGAAATCCCCATCTTCATCATCCGTTTCTCATGAATTTTTAAAACCACAGATTGATTTCTGAGACAGAGAGATGAGCGGTGACCAGGTTACGGTGAAACTCGACGACGAACAGCTGTCAGAGCTCCGGGAAATATTCCGATCATTTGACCGGAACAACGACGGCAGCCTAACCCAACTGGAATTGGGTTCATTGTTACGATCTTTGGGTCTTACACCTAGCCCTGATCAGCTCGATTCGTTGATACAGAAAGCGGATACGAATAGCAACGGGTTGGTGGAGTTCTCGGAGTTTGTGGCACTGGTGGCGCCGGAGCTGCTTCCGGCGAAGTCTCCCTACACCGATGATCAACTGAAGCAGCTGTTTAAGATGTTTGATAGGGATGGGAACGGGTACATCACGGCGGCAGAGCTGGCTCATTCTATGGCGAAGCTGGGACATGCGTTGACGGCGGAGGAGTTGACGGGAATGATCAAGGAGGCGGATACTGACGGTGATGGACGGATTAACTTTCAGGAGTTCTCTCGGGCGATCACTTCCGCTGCTTTTGATAATTCTTTTAACTGAAACATCACTTTTTCCGGTCATCCGTTTCCGTATTTTCTCTTTTCAGGTATCATCTCCACTCCTTTTGGTGTTTATTCACTTTTGATCTTCAACTTGTATACATCTTATTCTTTGAATTGAACCCACTTTCGGGTGGGATATTCTGGGTTTGTTTGTATTGGTTTGGTTACAATTACTTGCGGCTCATCGACTTATTATCTAGACCATGAGTCTTTACTGGTTTATTAGCTAACAACTAGAGTATATCAACCGGTTGTTTGTATTTGAATCCTACGACAACAAAATTGGGTTTTGTAGAACGCAAAAGATGTCTATGCATCTTAGTAGACTGCTTTATAGGATCAAACAATAAAGTTTCTTATCTAAAGGTGTTGTAAGAAGTTTATAGAACGTTTTAGGCGTCATAACAAGTTTTTTAAAACATTTTTATATAAAAAGAGTTGTATAGTTTATAGCATACTATTTGGTCTTATAAGAACAATTGTTCGATACAAAGTTGTCTTATAAAAGAGCTAATATGATGTTTTGTAAAAGAAGTGTTATAAAAATACTCAAAAGTGTCTTATAAACTCATTACAACATCTTTAGATATGATGCTTTATCGTTTGATTTCTACAAACTTGAATTCTAGAAAGTAGTCTATTGGGATACCTAAAAATTGTTGGCATCTTATAAATCCGATTTTGTTATAGTGTTCTAAAGTGGGTTTGTTCTTTTATGTAATAAACAATACTGAATGGTTTTCTTGGTTCTCAGATGATCTTTGTAGGTGGTCGAGAAACGGGGTTGAATCTTCCGTATATGTGACTGAAGGATCGTTCGACTTTTATACATAAACCATTGCGAAAAGGTTGTTTGTTTCATTAGTAAGCCACTTGTCGTGGGTAAACTTGTGTAGACATGATGATAGACAGGATGTGGTTCAAATAGTTTGTGTTTTGGCTCAATTTCATTGCTTGCATTGTTGCTATAGGCATCATAGCCACTTTTCGAACCAAATGTTTTGACACGCGAACTCCCATTTCATGGTCATGATTTTGGCCCCGGTCTGTTTTGAGATGGAAAACCGATCAACTTATCTGCATCGTTTATTCTTATCCAATTCAATTATCTTCAATTCTTCACCAATTGTCCTTAGACCATGAGTATCGCCTACTCACGAACCCACTGAACCCGAATGCCACCTCAGCTTTTCTCTTTCCTACCCTCCTTACCCTAAAGTGGAGTACCGCTTACCCACCGAACCCGCTACCCACTACCCACTCCTTAAAACCCCCCTATCCGAGAGAGATATCATCGGCTTCGTGAACCCACTCGTACCCGCACCTCCTTACCCGATGTGAAGCCGCACCCACCGTACCGCCTACCCTCACTACCCGCATGAACCCGAAATGGAACCGGGCCGTGGTACCCGAGAGCGGTACGCACGGCCTTAGGGGTGGATATTTGGTTTGACCGAATGTGAATGAATTTGAAGTCCTGTGCGCTTGAATTGAATTCAATTCCTCATAGATAAATTATATAATTAAATTACTTTTTATTATTTAGCTATTACAAAATCAATGTTTTAATATATTTGTAAACATTATTACAAACAAATTCTATGAAATTATGTAAAATGGCAACTCAATCTATAAGATTTATAAATCCAATATTTATGAGATTTCAATTTCAAAATTTCTTTTAAACCAAACAAACGTTTTTAATATCCAAAGATGTTGTAGCCCACTGGTTAAGGCCGGGGGGAAAAGTGGTGGAAGCCCTTTCTACCCCGGGTTCGAATCCATGGGTGAGCACGCTAGGATATCAGGGTCGAGGGCTGTATCGTGGTCGGGTCGAAGGGGGGTTAGTCTGGACTAAGTCCAGGATACCCCCGAAATGCAATTGCCTTTAAAAAAAACGTTTTTAATGTCTAGTCACTTGTGTCTATGACGGGATAGCCTTGATTACATTTAGTTTGAACCAATATACATAGACTTTTCCTCTATCTTAAAAGCTGGAGATACTTCTTTTGAGAAGGCTTGTGTTGTGGCTTCCGATAAAGATTAAAAAACGTAGGTGTTGTTCGGTTCATTTTCTATTAAAACCTGTATGGATATAGATGTCTGAGTGAATATGATTGTCTAGATGTTAACAGATAAGTTGTTGTTTGAATATTGTGTTGAATAAACGGTCTGAATGTTATAAATGACAATTTTACCCCTTAGTTTTTATTTTTGTTCCATTTTTTCTTTGGTTTATATTTACCTCATAAATTAAATCACTATCAAGTAACAAATTAATTGAATAAAAAGTTACCCAGAAGTTGATATAAGTTAATTAAACTTGAGATTTATCCTCATGAGTTAAATCACTATAAATTTGAGATGGAAAAATTCTAATAAATATTCATCAGACTTGTAATAAATATTCATCAAAAAAATATAAATTAATTAAGCTTGAGACTTATCCTCATGATATGGGGGTTTTCAAACTCTATAAAATATTCACTAGATTTCTTAAAACAAATAGAGATTCATTCAAAAATTGAAGTTTCTTTCTTGATAGTTTGCAACAATGGCGATTGGCGACTGTTTCAAGAAGAAACCCATCCCCAACATTGTAAGCCAAGATTTACAAAAAAAGAACCAAAATCTAGGGTTCTCATACATTTGTGATCAGGTTCTGATTTTGAAACCCAATAACCGAACGTGACCGAGAACGGCTGGAAGGAAGAAGGAAGAAGAAGGCGACCAAGAACAACAGGAAGAAATGGTAAGGAATAAAAGAAGGGTAATTTCGGAATAAATGACCTAATCAATGGTTGAGTCTATATGACTCTATTTTTTGGGGCTGACCGAATAAGCCCATACCGAACACCCAAATATGGCTGTGCGAATCAGACATATCCCTTATTCAGCCCATTAAGCTGCAACCGAACACCCCCTTAGCCAGAATTACAAGGGCGGACCTACATAGACCAATAGGGTGGCATAAACCACTACTCCATTGTTCCATCATAAGGGGAAAAATTACGTTTCTAAAAGGTGTCATCATATTGTTTTGTTGGATGTCACCATATAGTTTCGAAAATGAAGCTTTGGCACAAGTCTTTAATGTCAGAGTTGATAAAGGTTGCTCACTTTGTATGAAAACCCCGAGCTCAAGTCCCACCTTTGTCAAAAAAAATTAGTTTTCATCTTAAATTTTGGTGTTTTTTATATGTTTTTGAAAAAAAAAATTACAACAACTCAAACATGGACCCTTTATGTGCAAGGACAAGTAATCAACCAACCAATCTTTATTAATCAATATATATATATATATATATATATATATATATATATATATATATATTAAAAGAGAAAACCAAAGATGATGAGGTGGCATCTTCTAAGCATGATAAGACCATTTTTCTTTTTTTCTAAGATTTTTGATTTTTTATATATTTGATTTGATAAAGACTTTTCCGTCCCTATACTACAAAGATGAAGTTCATTGAGTTAGGGTTGTTTTGGTAATTTTTAAAACTTTAACCTCCTAATCTTTTCATCTTCATTTCAAAAGTGAAACCTCCAAATCTTTTCAACTTCACTCTTGAATTTGAAAAACTCAAAAAGCCTTCCATTTTGTATCATGATTTGTTCATCACTATAGATCTTCATCTTCCTCTCCATATCACTTTATGTATGATTCATATCACCAATCATGCAGTGTTCTTCAACAAGATCATTTTTCAGGTAAACACTTTTTCTCCCTCTCTGACACTTGATTTTTTTCTATCATTTCATAAACTATTATTGTTCAACAAAATTGTATTTCAGGTTTACTTTGAGAATATTAATCCAGGTTCTATTTCTTATTGATCCAAATCCTTTCAACTTCACTCTTGAATTTGAAAAACTCAAAAACCCTTCCATTTTGTATCATGATTTGTTCATCACTATAGATCTTCATCTTCCTCTCCATATCACTTTATGTATGATTCATATCACCAATCATGCATTGTTCTTCAACAAGATCATTTTTCAGGTAAACACTTTTCTCCCTCTCCGTCACTTGATTTTTTTCTATCATTTCATAAACTATTATTGTTCAACAAAATTGTATTTCAGGTTTACTTTGAGAATATTAATCCAGGTTCTATTTCTTATTGACTTTTGTTGTGATTTTAGGTTCATTTTTACATTTATCTTCTTATTTTTTCTTAATTTTTTTCAATGGAAACAGAGGTTTGTTTATGGCAATGGTTTTGAAGTTTTGATGCCAACGATGGTTCAATAATCAAATCATGCATGTATGTATTACAATCTATGACACAACCACAACAAACTTCAATATGTTATTTTTAATGGTTATTTTTATTTTTTCAGGTTTATTTCGAGAAGACTAATCTGAGTATACATTTTTTTGACTTTTGTTGGGATTTTAGAGTTTTTTTTCGTTTACTAATCATTTTAACTATGATTAAAATTAATATTTTTTTATTTACACACTTAAATATAATAATATGTATATCTTTATTTATATAACAATAGAATAAAATAAGAAATTGATTATATAATGTATATAAATAAAAATAAGATGAACATAATCACTAATCATGTGAATGTAACAACTTTTAATGTATACATACAAAAATCTTTATTGCCATCAATATACATAAATGAAATACATATAATAACTTACTAGAATATAACTTATCACTTATTATTATTTACATAATACTTCTATCTATGTATCTATATAAAGGACAATAATCCAAAGAAAATGTGATATTATGAGAGAGCTTGAAACATTAGTTATTATTTTCTCTAAAATTTTGAGTTTTTTTAAAACAAAAATATATCATTAAATAAATGAACATTTCATTTACTTTTTACAAGTTATATGTGAAATCTTATTATATACATATATAGATTAATCAATATATAGGCTGATTTATATAACAAGTCTATATCTACATCTATATAAAGGAAAATCATCACGAGATGATGTGACACATCCTAATACTTAGAATGGTTTCTCCATTTTTTTAGTGTGAAAAACAAACCGGTTTCCCATAAAGCATTGTCATCATGAACCTCCTTATTGGGATATTCCACACAATATTCATTTAAAAGTATAATGTATAATTTAATAGAAATAATATTTTTCTTTGTTTTTATTAATTCTTTTAAGTGATGTCGATTCCGGTAAATAATAAATCTTATTACCTCTAAAACACAAGTTGTGATAGCGGCAAGTAGGGTTGTATTGTCATTGACGCAGTGTCAATTGTGAGTCCAAGACGTAATTACGTGCAAATTCGTTGGAAACGTTAAAAAATGGGAGGGGGTGGTTGGAAGTTGTTGATTTATCTAAGTATAAAAATAGATTAATGCTTTAAATAGAGAACAAACCGGTGATCTTTCTCAAAACCAAAAATGAAGAACACATATAAAAAGATTAAATTAGAACAACCAAACATATAAAATTAGAAATGATAACTTACTACAAACATTGATATATAAATTCTTTCGGTTTCATTTTTTAATTTAAGTTGAAATCAAACAAAGTTTTTTTTGCAAAAAAAAGTTTATTAATGTGAGCCAACACTATGACTTGCCACAAAAGAATGATCTCCTCATTTCATTTACACATTTCATTCTTTCAAACTTCTCCTTCTAACTAATGTGAGATAGCCAAATCAGATCACAGTTCAAGATTTGATTAATACTCAAATCACAATATGTCACTTCATTATCTTTTGGGTATTCCTTTAATATATATATTGAAGGTGTTTTAATCCTTCCATAAAAAATGAGAGGTATTATATCGGATTATAATTCATTTTTATATATAGTTATATAATAAATTGGTAAATCAACGTCTTTGTGGTAACTAAATCTATATACATCAAATTTGGTTAAGAGAACAACCAAGAATTATCGTATAAAATACAACCAATAATGATGACTTGACATTATATAAAAATTATTACTGATACATATGAAACTATTCGTAACACATTGTTATCAATATATGAAAATGAAGCACTTATCGAAATACATTCTTCATTTTAAAGTGTATCTTATTAATAATCAAATAAAGAATTACGTTTTATGCTAACTACGACAATTGTTTCTTTAAAAAACTTATTAGTATCGTGCAATGCACGAGACCCATACTAGTATTGTGAAATATTTCAACAAGTTTGTTTCATAGTCAAACAGTGCCACCACCCACAATTTTACAAATAATAAAAAGACAAATTCAAGCTGACACCGAAAAAAACGGATATTTTTTGAAATCAATAATAGAAAACCAAAGTAACGACCATACGGGACACTCCAGAGATTTACAATAATCGGATAAAAACATCCAGGTCAACCCATCATGTCAATTTAGTAGTTCATGAGCTGTTTAACTCTTTCAGAACCATAAGTTGGTAGACAAACAACACGGATACGAGAATAATCAATCTTTATAGCATATAACGCTATTCGTTATCAAATAGTTAGAAATAGAGGGCAAGATTGAACAGAAAAAAAAAGAGCCTAAGATACCTCGAATTCATAGCATTACACTTTCTTCTTCTTGGATTTGAGCATCACATATCCAATAAACACAGACAAGAAGCATATCAGAGAGACACCCGCATAAACAGGTAGCAGGATTGCGTATTCTTGGGGTAAGAAGTAATTGTGTACAAAGTGATCCTTGTCAACAAACGGCTGAAATCAAAGACCCATAAAAACTTTAGTCATCGACAGTCCAAGAAACTTGGAGTTTAAAATGAAATTAACGAATGAGCATAACTAACCAATATAATGACCCAAAAGGTATAATAGGTGAAAATGGTCACGCTGATACTTGCTAAAACGAACCCAATCGCTCTGTCCGCCAATTCCATTGCTATTGTTCCTGTCCCACAATTCGAAAACCATTTTCTTATATGTTCACTTATCTCCAACAATGCGTTTCAGATATAAAGCACATTGCTCAAGCATAAAATAAGGTGGCTATAGAATTTGTAGAAAGAAAATATCGAAAAGTTTAACAATGGCAAAATTGTCCATCAAGAACCTAAAACAAGAAAGTTGGTGTAACATATCACTGATAGCAGCATATCCTGACTCTATAGGGGCGCTAGCGCTTTACTAATAAAATCTCAAAGGGGCTTGACCTAATAAAAGAGATATATGCCAGCTCGAGTGCAAGCATCAATGATTATGTTAATTATAAGTTTAAAGCATACATAAAAGACATACAAGAATTTCCCAATCGCAAGATCCTAAAAAAAAGATCCTTTCTTTAGAACCTAAAAGAAGATTGTTGGCTTGAAAGTTGAAACACATAATTTCTTATAATCAATTCATTAGTCATCTTAATTTTATTCTTCTCCTCATTGAAGAACCATTAAAATGAGTTTTTTTACTTAGAAAAAACACATAGCCACTAAGGGCCTGTTTGTTAGCAGCTTAATGGGATTCACAGCTTGTATACATGACTGTTTGGTAGTGGCTTAATTATATATAAAGTGGCTTATTCAGTAAGCATCAAGGGGGAGCTTTATGCAGAAAGCCAAATTCTTTTTAAACCTGCACCTGTGCTTTAAAAGACACGCTCTTTCCATCTATGAAAAAACCCTCCCGAACGAAAAATTTATCGATCTATACGGGAGGATTAATTCACAAAGACAGCTTTATCCATGGAAGACTTAATGAAAAACCAACCAAACAACCCCTAACATATATAGTTCATCACCCATAGATCGTAAAACCAAATTTGTTGCTTTCAAACCTATATATATTACAACAGTGGAATCATAGCAGAAGGTTCCCACAAGCAATGTTCAAGCAATCAGTGGTAACAACAGCGAAATTAGTGAAATCATGTGAACTAGGGTTCAAGCAATCAATAGTCACAACAGAACTCTCCCACAAGCGATGTTCAAACAAGAGCCAAAATCGTTTTTCCAAACCAAAATCGTTTTTCAAACTAAAATCAATTTTCGAAACCAAAACCGTTTTCATAAGCAAACAAAAAACTCGAAGTCGTTCATCAAAAGTAAAATCGATTTCAAATTCAAAATTGATTTCGAAACAGGTAAGAATGAAGAAGAATCATACCAGGTAGGGTGAGCCGAATCGATTGACAGTCCTGAGCAAGATCGTGAATCTTGAGCGAGATCGATTGACAGACCGGAAGAAATCGTCTTTTGAGTTTGAGCAATCGTGAACGAAGGAGTCGGATGTTTCAATTAGAAACTTTGGGTTTATGGAGGGTAGTTTTGTCATTTAATTAAGATTGATCGGAATGAAATTTAATTCTTTATAAAATTCATATTTTTTTAAAGTATATAATATTTATATACGTCAAATAAAACAAATAAACTCACACATTCTCCTCATTTTTTGTGAGGTTTGAACCCATGACCTTCTGCAAGGCCAAGGGGTCCGATATCGTTAGGCTAAAAGGCCATTTAGCTATAAAATTCATGGTCGATACTTGATTTGATGTATGGAATAAAATTCAAATCTATAAAAAGATAAATCAAATGATTGAATTGAATTTGGTTAAAACGATACGTTTTTGTTACATCGATTAAATTTTTATATAATTAAGGGGTCATTTATCAAAACGTCTATAGGGTAAATGCTTAGTTGTAAATGTCGTCACTACCACTTACCAATTGCGACTCTCGTTCGTTGTCTTACCTTTTATCAGTATTATTATCGGCCCAAAACATATTAATTTGGTAAGGTAAGTGACCTTATAAATAGGGGAGAGCATTGGACGGGTTCCGGCGGATCGGGGCCCAAAACCCAATTCCCGATCGGGTTTCGGATGGGATCCTACAAAACCGAAACCCGTCCAAATAAACATCGGATATTCGGATTTCAGGCCTGTTCGGGTTCGGATATCCACGGGTCGGGTTTCTCGGGTTAGGCCTGGACTCAACCCACTTCCAGGCCTGTTTTCAGCCCAAGTTTACCCACTTTTCGGTCCTGTTTTTCGGAAACTACAATATATAAAAATTAAACAACAATAATTTAAATACAAGGTAAAGTACCAAACATCCAAATTACAAATAAGTAAATATGTTAGTTATATGTCAAATTACAAAACCGAATAAGTTAATAACTATTAACTAATAATTGAATAACCAAAATACCAAATGTTCAAATCACCAAAATAAAGAAACCGAATGAAATTGTTTTTGTAAATGTTATTTACTTTTTTTAAATTTATAAAAAAATATTTTTTAAAAAAGATCGGGTATTCGGACGGGTCGGGTGGGGTAAACCCCAAACCCAACCCGGTCCTACTTACCCGTATAAAAAACCGGGGATCGGGGCAATCGGGGATCGGGTTTTCGGGTTACGGCTTTTTGACCATTTTTCGGGTCGGGGCGGATCGGGGCAGTCGGTATCTCGGGTTTTGCTCACCCCTACTTATAAACACATAATCGATAAACCTTTGGTAAGCGGTCACTAAAGGGGTGTTTGGGATTGTTTATTTAAAACAACTTATGTTTTGTTGTAAAAATGTGTATTAACTTATGTAGTGTCAAATCATAGTTTGTTTGTATTAACTTTTGAAGGTGTCAAAAAGTAATAAGTTGTTTTTAATGGGTATTTGAAATTGCTTATACATATAAAAGGATCAAAAAACCTTATTTTAAATAAGTTAATAAGTTGGAAAAGATGGACTTATAAAAAATCCTTATTACCGATGTCAAACCGGTATAAACATTTACTTTTTCTTCATCTGTAACATCCTAAAGTTTGGGTTTTGGCATTTTAATATAGTGGATCTATTTTAGTATTAAGCTTGATTTTTTTTATGTTGCTAAGCATTTTAGAAGTTGAGAGAAATTGTGATGAATAAAAATAAATATATTATGTATATTTATTTGTGAAGGGTGTAGATGAGGTGGGGTATCGTCCAAAGATTTAAAGTATAAAGCATATGTTGCTAAGGGGTCTACTTGTAAGTTTTTAAAGGATTTGATTTGTTAAGTTTTAGAGATAATCTTGTTTTATTGAGGATAGAGGTTAATCCCTCAAATTATCTTTTCTAAAATATAATAAAGTAAATAAATAAATTTATATGATCTCTATATATATGTATATGTATATGTGAGTTTATGTGAAGGAAGATATATATATATATATATATATAGAGAGAGAGAGAGAGAGAGAGGGGGATAATAAATTGTAAAGCTCTAAATGTGTGTAAACCTTGGATTTCATAGGTTTTCTTGATGAAATTGTTTCATGAAATTGTTTATTTTGATGAAAGTGTTTCATATCATTCGTTTCATGATGAAATTGTTTCATATATTTGTGTTTTTTTATGTAAAACGACAAAGTTTCATCAAACTGAGAAAATATATGAAACAGTTTCATAGTAATGGAAAAAAATATATGAAACTACATAAAAGACACAAATATATGAAACAATTTCATCAAAACATGAATGATATGAAACAATTTCATCAAAATAAACAATTTCATCAAAAAAAACCTATGAAATCCAAAGTTTACACGAAAAAAAGTTTACAAAATAGTGGGTCTCTCTCTATATATATATATTATATAAGTAGATGATGAATAAATTTGATAAATCGTGGGTTAGTAGTTAAGATTTGGTCAAGGGACTAGAATGTATGGTGGCTGAATTTTGAAGGACCTATAGTAAAGTTAATTTCAAAATTTGAAGTTTAGGATTGGGATGAATCCCTTCTTTTTGGGAGGTTGGGTGGAGTCCCGCAACCATAAATACCGATGGTGATCACATTAGTGGGTTCATTCATCAAGAAATTCCATAAGTTTGGTGAAAAAAACAATCGAAAGGCGGCGAAGAAATCAGTCTCGAAGAGAAGCTAGAGCTTTCGAGTTTTCGATTGGTTTTAAGTAGTTTTTTGATCCACACTCGTAGTTAAGTTATTTTACACGATGTATTTACGTACGGAAAGTTGTTGTCGTAGAAATCAAGTCGTGTAAATCGCTTGAAAATTTAAGTTTTGGTTTCGGCTAAAATCGACGGTTCGATATAAACCCAACGTAAAATTTTAAAGTTCTAGTTGTATATCTGATTTAGATGTAAACTTTTACGTCGATCAACACTATTAAATGTTATTAATGAGTTATTGCTACCGATTTTGAGACTATTAATCTTTAAATATATATATATATATATAGGGTTGGGTTCACGTGAGACCAACCTGTTTTCGTGAGACCGTGAGACCACAAAATTAACACTAAACCTTCACAGTGATTCATTGTGAAGGTAAGAAAAAAGCGAACCTTCACAGCAAAAACACTGTGAAGGTTTACCATCACAATACCTTCACAGTCTTTTGCTGTGAAGGTTTAGTGTTAACTTTTTGGTCTCACGGTCTCACGGAAATAGCTTGGTCTCACATGATCTCAAGTCTATATATATATATATATATATATATTTAATTGGGTGAGCCGTCGATAGAACCGGATGTTTAGTCAATTAAGCCGACTTAGGGATTTAACCTAAGTTTTAAGTAGTTAGCCATAGATTTTGTTGGTTCATAGATTGACCAACACCTGAATGAGATACTTAGAATTATGTTATGAATTGTGTAGGTAGGATTGTCGGCGAGTCAGGAACGCTTGCACATCAAGGTGAGTTTCATGTGATTTTAAAGTTGGGATACATGCTTATATGAAAGATATTTTACAAATGATTTATTTGTTTACGACGTTTTATGAAAGTGCATGATCGATGTGTTATTTAAGCATGAATGAAGTATTTGAAATGCATGAAAAGTTTTTATGATGTTTTTGGGCCGGTAGAGATGGTGGGAAACCACAACGATGTTTTGACCGGTATATGTTGCGAAGTACCTCTGTACCGTGTCGATAAATTTTATCCGGTACATGTATCACGAGTTATACCTCTGTACTTGGAGATTCGACGTTATTGACGATGTTTCGATCGGTACATGTTGCGAAGTACCTTTGTACCGATTCGATGGATTAGATGTAGTACATGTATCGTGAGGTATACCTCTGTACTTAGAGATTTGATGTTATCGACGATGTTGACCCACATAGTATTCGATGTGTGATTCTGTCAAGATGATTTATTAGCATGCATGATTTTTGATGATGATGTTTTCTCAATGCTTACTGTTGATGCTAGGTGTGTACCTGAAAATATCACAAATAAACCATGACGCAAGTATACATCTTAGTCTATTATCGCCTTTAACAAGTAATAATGGAACAAAGTACCGAGTATCGATCCCACAGGGAAGCGTGGAAAAGTTCTTCTTTTATAAGTCGAATAAATAAAAACATGTCTCAGATGGTGAATGCGAAGGTAATCTTTTTGTTGGGTGTTTGGTTATCAACTAATGGTAATTTAATTCTAAGGAAGCACAGGGTATAAAGATTCATTGGGACATTCAGTCAGATAATTAGATTAGAGATGAGACGATATTCCTTATTATCTCAGAGTCGATATTTTATGTGACTTAACAGTCCTTCATATAATTAATCAGTTGTCAGTTGACCAATTATAATCATCCTAAAAATATAACTTTGATTTAAATAATTCGGACAATCATACCATACGATACACATTTTCGTCTTTTTATCGGGCCCGGTCCCAACTTCACTTTATACCCCATCATAGATTTACGTGCACTAAAAACTACAACGACGGTTATGAAAACAAATAATGGAGATGGACAAGTCATCACACAAAACTTGGAATTTCAAAATCGAGTTTTTACGTGGGTCAAGAGTTGGTGTTCGAAATTAACAAAAACCGAGGGTTAAACTATTGAGAATTATAAAACTTGGTTACGAGAAAAATTGGCTAAACCGATGGTTTCGAGAATGATTTTAGAACCGTGACAACGAACTACTTGATTTAATACCGTAAGAAGATGAAAACAGCAGAATTTAAGCAAGATCTTTGCAGTTAATAAAAACACGAGATTAATAAAATAAACTTATATTAGACGAGAAATCAAACCCAAGTGTTAAACGGAGTCATCGGGGTGTGAAATGTGAACCAACCCAATTGGATTATGGACTTGGTTCACCTACAATGCTTGATCGAAGCTTACAGAATGAAAACAAAGAGAAAGAAATCTCGGCTCTCTCTCTCCTGCTACCAACTAACCACCAATAATTGCATTCTACTACAATAATATCTAATGTAGAGAAAATAGAAACTGATGGATGCTTACTACACTACTTAACATACATATATATAGCCATTTGAAGGTCTTGGGGCCTAAGAATAATTCTTGGGGGCCCAGGCTGGAAAACGAGATCAGTCCAACAACAAACCAAATTGAGTCCAAAGTTGAGTAGCAACAAGCCCAAAAATCTATGCTCCAAAAATTGGCCCAAGCTGCAGAATTTGTAGTTTGCATTCGCGGCCCATGTAGACAAAAGCGTTGCCGTGTCCAAAATATGAAGTCTTTCGTTTCCATTCCGTTACGTGCAATCCAACGTAATTCCCATAAATAAGTAGACTTCAAAACGACACTTTCTTTCTTCCTACAATTAAGAGATTTTCAATAAGCAATTGGCTATAATTATATAAAAATATGCTATTTTGACGTTTTAAGGTACAAAGCATTTATTAGCTAAATTAGACACTAAACCCAACTAAAAAGACTCAATGGGGAATAAAAAACTAGCTCAAAATTATAATAAAAGGCTATAAATAGGGTTATAAAAATAACCCTATCACAACCGCAAATTCGAACTGTTGCTTGTACTCAAGCAACTTTTTTACAAAAAAATTGAGCTAAAAACTTTGCTTATTCCAAAAACCGTGATTCCAATCCAATTGTCAACTCCACACGCACAAAATGTCTCAACCTCATTCACTCATGCCTACGAATAACCATTCATAAAATGAAATTCTTTCAACTTAAACATCCGAACAATCAACCATAAGCTAGCCACATAATTCCTGTTCAACTAGAATCACATATGTGCAACCAAGAAATGTTCATGCATGTGGCTTTTTCAATCTTTTGCATGCATGGCCTTTTTCCAACACTGTAATGCGTTTCTGTTTATGGCACAATTTTACTGCCATCTTCTCTTTGAGGAATTGAATTTTAGACACATTGGTCTCTTTGGTGTCTTTGACACTTTTTGTAATGCACGAAAAATTTAGAATTGAGCTTTGTTCTCTTGTGTATGTCTATTTTTCTTTTTGTTCAAAATTTTTAAAATTTGACGCACTTTTTGCAAAGAGGTGTGTGTATGGGATGATATGGGTATGAATAAGAAATGTGTTACCATATCATCCTCCCAACCGCAAATTCGGATGGTTCAATGTCCTCATTGAACATTGTGAGCACATTAACTTGTGTTTGCATGGAAAAAAGGTGATGGTGTGTTTGTTGTTGCATGATTCTAACGAAGGACTCAAAAGGCTAGTTCTAGTGACGAACAATGCAAGCCTCAAGAACAAATATCTTACTCAAGTTATCATAACATGAATTGAACTCGTATCAACAAATCGTAACTTGTGTGCATGTGTGCATGGATGAAATAACAATCTTTAGACATCACAAAAACAATCCGAGACTCCGCTATTCTAAAACATGTATAAATTTAAAACAGTTATTCAAAAGCAAGTAAAAGGGGTAAGGGTGGTGAACCTGTCCTACTCATGGTGAGTAGGATGCTGCTCCGGTGTCATCCATAGAAGATCTAGTGGGAACGGGGGTAACTGCCTCAACAACTCCGGGTGTTCTTTGGTCTAAATAGCTCTAATCAAATCATCCCGAGATTTCTCATACCTCAACCAGCGCACATTGTCATCATGGGTTCTCCTCAGATATGTGATGATGATATCCATCTTGGCACTCAAGTCTTCACTCAATCTAGTTATCTGTTTATTAATAAACAGTCTTTGCTTTCTTAGCTTTGAATTGAGGTCTTTTCGGAGAGAACAAAAGTTAGTTTCCAAAGAAACTAACACATCATTGTCTCGCTTGGGATGGAAATACGTGTTGTTTCTCAAAAGTCTCTCGACATTCATTTTATCCATGACCATTTTATCCGTAGAAAAATGGTCAGTGGGTAAAATGGGTGCGTTTGCTCTTTCCATTAAAGAATGTATAATGGATTGGTGTGGCATGCGTGCATTGGCTCTTTCAGCTCCACCAAAAATATTGTTGGAGATTAGTCGGCCCACATTAAATTTGTGCCCTTCCATTATACAATATAAAATAAACACACGCACCATGTAGAGACTTGTGTCGTGTGATGTGGGATACAAAGTGTGTCTCAAAAAGAAGAACCACACGTTTGCTTCCGGCAGTAGACAATGCGTACTTAAAAGTCGAGTTAGTCCTTTAAATGACCATTCTGACCCGTCATGAGCTATTCTTTTGAGAATAGCCTGGAAGTCAGCTTCCGTAGCACTGTCTGTTAGTCTTTTTAACTCAGATTCATTTGAATCAAATTCCAGTCCCAACACATCATTTATCATTTCAGCTGAGAAACAAACTGTGGTTTGTCGTACTTTGACTTCAATGCCGATAGTTACCGACAATTCTGTGTAGAAGTCCCGTACCCAATCAACATTATACGGTTTCGGGACTTCACACAATGATTTCCATCCTGACTTTTCTATTTGATGCACAAACTGCGGATATCGCCGATGATGGTCGAACTGCGGATTTCACCACGTACAGGTGAAATCCGCAGTTGGTACGAGATATCGCCGATGATGGTCCGATGATGGTTGTGTGTGCCCTGAGTTGCATCGTCGGCGCAGGTGGGGAGTTTAGGGTTTCGGCGATTTGTGCGAGTGTGAGGAGAGGGGTGTGTTGCGGATGCGTAGCCGTAGAAGACGAAGCTCCGACGTGTCTTGAGGGTGTAGAGTGAGAGGGGTCTGTCATTGGGTGTTTTTCCGATAGGGGTTTGGGGATGGTTGAGAAAGTGAACGGCGAGGGTTTTGGGGTTCATGGTGATCGAATGGTTGGTTTTAAAATGGAGAAGACGAAGGTAATCTTTTTGTTGGGTGTTTGGTTATCAACTAATGGTAATTTAATTCTAAGAAAGCACGGGGTATAAAGATTCATTGGGACATTCAGTCAGATAATTAGATTAGAGATGAGACGGTATTCCTTATTATCTCAGAGTCGATATTTTATGTGACTTAACAGTCTTTCATATAATTAATCAGTTGTCAGTTGACCAATTATAATCATCCTAAAAATATAACTTTGATTTAAATAATTCGGACAATCATACCATACGATACATTTTTTCGTCTTTTTATCGGGCCCGGTCCCAACTTCACTTTATACCCCAAGCTAAGGCAATTAGCCCATCATAGCTTTACGTGCACTAAAAACTACAACGACGGTTATGAAAACAAATAATGGAGATGGACAAGTCATCACACAAAACTTGGAATTTCAAAATCGAGCTTTTACGAAAATTAATTATAAACTAAAGAGATGGAAAATCTTGTTTTAAATGTGACAAAACACAAAGCTAACCTTGGAATTCTAACGTCGATTAAAGATCTAAAATTAAGCTAACGAGATGTTGCAAAGATTTTAACACTAAAAACAAAAGATAACACTTGCAACCTCTATAATTTCACCATCACTACAATTCGTGAACCAAACTAGCTGGGGATCCGAAGAGATTAATTCAGACTTCCAAATTGTAGTAGCAATTAAGTGGGTCAAGAGTTGTTGTTCGAAATTAACAAAAACCGAGGGTTAAACTATTGAGAATTATAAAACTTGGTTACGAGAAAAATTGGCTAAACCGATGGTTTCGAGAATGATTTTAGAACCGTGACAACGAACTACTTGATTTAATACCGTAAGAAGATGAAAACAACAGAATTTAAGCAAGATCTTTGCAGTTAATAAAAACACGAGATTAATAAAAACAAACTTATATTAGACGAGAAATCAAACCCAAGTGTTAAACGGAGTCACCGGGGTGTGAAATGTGAACCAACCCAATTGGATTATGGACTTGGTTCACCTACTATGCTTGATCGAAGCTTACAGAATGAAAACAAAGAGAAAGAAATCTCGGCTCTCTCTCTCCTGCTACCAATTAACCATCAATAATTGCATTCTACTACAATAATATCTAGTGTAGAGAAAATAGAAACTGATGGATGCTTACTACACTACTTAACATACATATATATAGCCATTTGAAGGTCTTGGGGCCCAAGAATAATTCTTGGGGGCCCAGGCTGGAAAACGAGATCAGTCCAACAACAAACCAAATTGAGTCCAAAGTTGAGTAGCAACAAGCCCAAAAATCTTCGCTCCAAAAATCGGCCCAAGCTGCAGAATTTGTAGTTTGCATTCGCGGCCCATGTAGACAAAAGCGTTGCCGTGTCCAAAATATGAAGTCTTTCGTTTCCATTCCGTTACGTGCAATCCAACGTAATTCCCATAAATAAGTAGACTTCAAAACGACACTTTCTTTCTTCCTACAATTAAGAGATTTTCAATAAGCAATTGGCTATAATTATATAAAAATATGCTATTTTGACGTTTTAAGGTACAAAGCATTTATTAGCTAAATTAGACACTAAACTCAACTAAAAAGACTCAATGGGGAATAAAAAACTAGCTCAAAATTATAATAAAAGGCTATAAATAGGGTTACAAAAATAACCCTATCACTTACATATCTGAAACGTTTTATATAATTGAAGTGTTTTTATGTAAACCATGAACTCACTAAGCGTAAAGCTGACCCAAACATGTATCTCAGGGTTCGATAAGGCTGAGAGCTCGAAGAGAAAGGAGAAGATTTAGCCGACGTTTAGTTTTATTCTTCTTATATTAAGCTTCTTTAGACGATGTCATTTATTTTAGTACTTTTGATATTGATGTAAAGACTTCCGCTGCTAGATTTCCGATTTTAAGTTACTTTTCGATTGAGGTATATTATGATTGTTAAGCCGTCACAGTCCCTGGATTTTGGGGTGTGACATCATCCAAACATTAAAAACACCTTATTATCGGTACTACATCGGAATAAAAATAATTCCAAAAAAGGTAATGATTTAATAAACACTTTAAATAAGTAATTCCAAACACCCCTCAAATACCTAAAATGTATAAAAGTAATTCTAAAACTCATAGTGAAGTTCACTACAACTTTCAAGGGGTGTTCTTGTAAAAGAATTTGGTTTTAAGGCAAAAAAAATGTGTCGTTTATGAAACCAGAAGGTGGTGAAAACAAAATAATCCACCATATAATGGTCACCGTACATCTGTGACCACTTGAGGATGTAAAAAAGAATATAAAATGGGAAAATCGACAGAAAGAAATAGCAAGTCTTTCGTTTCAATTTATTTTATAGTTATTAGCTGGATTTTATAGTTTCAATTTTTTTTAAATTAAAAAAATGTGGCTTGCGTTTTTAAATTATAATCAGTCTTATCAATATATTTAAAATAAAGAGTTAAATTTAAATTTGGTCCTTGTGGTTTACATGAATTAACAAGTAAGGTCCCTGAACTTTTCTTTTAACGAAGAACGCCCCTATAGTTTCATATTTTATAACGGATAAGGTCCCTCCATCTAACGTCGTCAATTAATTTCCGTTAGTCACCCTCCCCTCCCTCAACTTTCATTTTTATTAACAGGTTTAGTCCGTCCAACTACTTTGACAGATTTGGTCCCTCATAGTACTTTTCATTTTTATAAAAGATTTTGTCCTCCCTCAACTTTCATTTTTAGGATATGGTCCCTCAATTATATCAATAAGTTTTTTGGTACAAACATATATCTTCTTAATATAATGAGAAAATTAATTAAATAAAACTTGAATCTTAAATTTTACTATTAAAGTATTTATCTTTTCTGGAATTTTATTTTTATAAAATCATTAGTTAAAATAAAATATAATCTCGATAAATATTTTGTTTTGGTTAGTTGAAAAAAAATGCTAAAATTAGATATATGAGAATATGTTAGATACTAAGATATAAACCTAGATGTCAAATTAAGTAATTTACTATAACTAATTAATATATAAAAACTATTATGGTTAAATATGATATAAAAATATAAATTGAACTAATTTGTTTAAACTATTTGATATATACTAAAAATGGGACTGTAAAATGATAAATTAATAAATATATATAATAAAGAAATCCGGTGAATTACATTGAAAATGTGACTATAAAGTGAATTAAATACGATCCCATTTTGTCAATTCCCCTCGAATAATGATTAAATTATCAACATTGTCACGTGGGTTTGTGAAAACTTTAATTTTGTCCCTAACTTTTGAAAATTACAAGGATCATCATGCAAGTTTGTATTTCATTACTGTTCTTGTTACTGATTGTTATGCTAATAAGCTTTAGCTATTAAGTTCCCAACATGCAAATCATATGAGGGTAATTGGGTGAGTTTGTATCTTTTTTTAAGTTCTTATAACATATGTATAAGTTGTTATAATTTTTAAAAAAAAACTAACCTAATCCCAATATCACATCCCTTCTTATTCAACACAATTTGGGCTTCCATATTTTTCTAAGACGATTATCAGTCTTCTCCAAGACTCCAACGACACTCTCTCTCATGCCTAGGGCTGTAAACAAACCGAACGTTCAGCGAACCGTCCGTGAACCGTTCGACGAAAAGTTCGTTTATGTTCGTTTATTTAATAAATGAACGAACATGAACACGTTTTTTTGTTCGTTTAGTTAAATGAACGAACATGAACAATGGTCTCGTTCGTTCATTTATGTTCGTTCGCTTACGTTCGTTTATGTTCGTTTACGTTCGTTTATGTTCATTTATGTTCGTTTATGCATGTTTATATGTATAAACATATTTATATAATATGAAACTAATGTGTAAAATCATCAAGTAAATTGATCTTTTAGAATTTATTTTTTATACCTCCTAAGTTAACCCAGTTTTTCATTTTGTTAATATATTTTTTACGAACGAAATGATGAGTACGGTGGTTGGCTTTTGTTCATTTGGGTTCGTTCGTTTATGTTCATTTAAGTCCGTTCGTTTATGTTCATTTAAATTCGTTCGTTTACGTTCGTTTATGTTCATTTAAGTTCGTTCGTTTACGTTCGTTTAACTCTTAATGAACGAACATAAACGAACACGAACAAACAAAAATTCTTAACAAACGAACATGAACACAAAAAATCTTGTTCGTTTACCATTCGTGTTCGTTCGTTTGTTCGGTTAAGTTAAACGAACGAACATGAACAAGCCTCCGTTCGTGTTCGTTCGGTTCGTTTACAGCCCTACTCATGCCAACCTTGATGAGACAACCCACCTCATGGTTTTAGCCTCAGACGCCTTCAACCTATAATCAACAGCAGTGAGGGAACGATGATGTAGATATGACTATATGAGAACACGACGAGAGTAAGAAGAGGAACAATGGTGGAGGAGGGCCGACGGTGGCTAAAGGTTGCAATGGTGAAGGAAGTTCGATTGTAGGAAGAAGTTGCGACGGTGGTTGAAGGCTGCAATGGTGGAGGAGGTTTGGTGGTGGGAAGGAGTTGCAAAAATGAAGAGCATTATAGACTATAGAGAAGGAGGGAGTGATAGTCAGGAGGGTATGAGAAGAGTAGCATATGTGATGAGATTACCGAAGAAGGAGCGATGATGAGGTTGCTAGAGAAGCAAGATCGTCGATGGTTGAGAGGTCAAAATAGGTTTTAATGTTTTAAACATTTGTACTTAAAAAATTAGAGTAAACTACAATTTTTGTCCCTGTGGTTTAGTGCTTATAACAATTTTCGTCCCTGTGGTTTAAAAATTGCTTTTTTCGTCCTTGTGGTTTGCAATTGGTTTCCCTTTTCGTCCCTCACACTAACTCTGTTAAAAAAGCCTGTTAACTGAGGGACATTTCAGTCATTTCATTTTTATTTTTATATTAAAAAGTATATATAACAATTCATATAACCCACAACACCATCTCGTTGAAAACCTAGATCGGTAAATCCCCTCCCGTCCCTTTCTCGGCCATCATTCCACCAATCTTCTTCGCCGGACAAATCGGATCTGAAGAGCGGTGGCGTCACCGGTGTTAACGTTGACTTTAGACCGAACTCCGACGCCTCATAGAAAAGACGGATCTGCCTAAAAAAAGATGTTTGGAGGCGATAGAGTTGGTCGATAATATCATCAGTAACAGCCTTAAGAGGCGCGAGGTCAATCGGTGCTCAGGTTGCAAGAGGAAGGTTGGACTTATGGGATTTAGTTGTCGTTGTGGCGAGATGTTCTGCACCGAGCACCGTTACTCCGATTGACATTTCTATAGCTACGAATACAAGGCCACCGGACGTGAGGCTATCGCTCGTGAAAATCCCGTTGTTAGAGCGGCGAAGATTCTCAAATTATAAAGCACGGTCGGAGAGATACGAAACGAAACGACGTCATATGATCCATCAATCATCGCGTTTTCGCATCTCCAAGCTAAGCAACAGAGAAAAGAAGCTGAAGGTAGGGTGCTTACTGATAATGCCGTTTTACGACATTATTGGTCTGTTATTGCAAGTTTCCAAGTAGAATAGTGACTTTTTACTGATGAGTTTACCGAGATATGCGGTTAATCGAATTGAAAGAGGAATGAAGAAAATCGCGTGTATTCTCCAAAGAAAGAGCTCGAAATCTGGAAGAAGACGAAGTTGGAAGCAATCAGAAGCTGGCGCGACCTTTGGCGCGACCCAGCTAGCACCGTGATGCGCGCGGAAAATGAAGAGAGGATTCCAGAGAGTGGCGCGCCTTGTGGCGCGACCCAAGTAGCGACGGAACTAGCGCCAAACTATCAGTTACGTTTTAAAGCCCTATTTCCTCATTTTTTTAGGGTTATCAATCTATCACGGCTTGGGACTCTTTCTGGGCGATTTTGGGAGCTAAGGAACGAATTTTGAAGGCGAATAGAAGGCGAGAAACATCCATTAACAAGGATCGAAGGGAGAATCGAGTACGTTCATCGGCGGCTTAGGCTTTTTCAGGGAGTTCTTAGATTTCATTTCTTAGTACAAAACATGTTTACTTTCATTTCTATCTTTACATTTCAGAGTTTTGAAACCCCCAATATGAACTAATCCGTTCATGTTGGGGGGTTGGTTTGAATCATGGTTGGATAATCGTTTAGCTTTACAGTAGGTATGATTGATATGATATATATGGATGGCACATGTAAGATTGTTCTTAATGCTTGTAGTAGTCCGATCAACTGTTATTTGATTTTATGAATCTTTAATCTTTGAGAAAAGTTTTTAGGTTTGATAAATCTTTCATGTCTTGGTTGAATTTGAGATAGTGATATAATAATCCATTCCTTGTGGCTTTTAATTACTGATTGTTCAATTACTTTTGTTAAGATCGAATGATGATACAAAGTGTTGAATGATATTTACTATAGCTTGATAGAGTATAGTGATGGAATGTGATTATGCCTGTCATTGTGAAGTTATGTCAATCGTGTCAAATCTGTGAGTTAAGTGATTGTTTACCTGAGGAATCCAACCCTCCAACTCTTTCTCCTATCTGAATTAATTAAGTTTTAATTCGTATTGTAATACACAACAAACCAAACCAATTTGCATTTGTAACGTCCCAAAAATTACAAGGAATTTAAAACTTTTAAAGTAACCTTTCATTAATAAAAACTCATTTAATAATTCAATCGTTTCATTTGCAAACCACCAAATAAAATTATTACGAACAATAAACAGCGGAACAATTGTTTTAAAATTAGAATCATAAAATAATCAGCTCTTCCCGCGCGCCAGTGTGTGCCCGTCACGCCTTAGAGCCACTCGTACCTGAAACCACAATTTATTGGGAAGGGGTAAGCACGAAGCTTAGTGAATTCAAACACCATAAATAACACAGTTATTCCACACTACCCCTAAAACAGATAGTGACACATAAACGATCATACAGGTCTACGAACAAATCATAAACATGTATATCCACACCCACCCACCTAAAAGGCACAAGTCGGTCCCACCGACCACATGATAACATCTCCGGCCCCGCCGAATCCCCGGTCCCACCGAGTCTCTACGCCACCCGCGTATAAAACCTCCGGCCCCGCCGGATCCTCGGTCCCACCGAGTTAACATGACAACATAGTATCAACTAGACACCCCACTATCTAGTTCCACAACACAATCACATAAAGCTACCACACACGTACTACAGCAATGATAAAACAACCGTTATTAGATATAGTGAGAGAACTCACCTCGAATGCGCGTCTAGCTTAACAACACAATTCAAGCTTCACAATTACGGTCACTTCCCAGCACCTAAACGCATGTTAAAACGTGTCAATACGAGACCCGGACCCTATGACACGACACACGCTTAAACCGTCACTAAAACTATTTTCCGTTCTCGCCAAACAGGTCTGTTCGGGACCTGTTTCGACCCCTTTAAACCCAGAAAATTCCCAATATTATTTCATGATTAGAAAGTACTCTGAGATAGGGTTTCAAGTACATATTATACGCCTCCTAACGATTTTTCTACAATTTGTTATGAATTAAATACGAACGACCACAAAAACTGTCCGTTTTCGGACCAGCCGCGCAAACAGCCCGAAACAGCCTAGCTACGGGCTTAATCAGACTTTCGGCAAAACACGAAAAACCTCTCCAACTCAAATTGGGAACTTTGGGCACCAATTTCACGTCAAAACGAGTTACGAGTAAAAAGTTAAGGCTTTCGCAAGATCAAGGCAGATTCCAGAAATTTTTACATGAAATGACGAATCACCGAACTTGCGACCACTTTTTCGCCCAGCTAGAGACCGAACCAGTTTTCCGCTAAAACACGGAAAACGTGCCCGACCCCGAACTTGAACCGTGGACGCCAGTTTCGGCTTAAACGGAGTTACGACGGAAAAGTTATGATCAAACGAAAACTGGACAGCACGCTTAGAGTTTACATAAAATCACGATTTATAGAAACGGTTCAAGGCTTATTCGATTCGGGTTTACGCGACCAGGTCACGGGTTATAGTTCACAAAGGCTGGGCTCAACCGCGCACCACCCACTGCCACCTCCGGCAGTGGTGGTCGCCGGCGGCGATGGCGGCAGTTTACGAAAATCCGACGAGACAAAACGGACCCTTAAACTATCCCGACTTTCCTACACTCTCGCCCACCCTCGCAACTCTGACCACGCACGACCCACCCCTAGATCTGGTGGTGCACGCCGGTGGCCACTCCGCCGGCAGCCAAGGCTGTCGGCGGCGGCGGTGGTGGTTTCGATCACGGCTGATCGACGTCGACGCGAACGAAAGAAACGAAAAGACGATGCTTACCTTTCAACAACGATGACGACTAAACGACCACAGCCCGAACTCCGGCCTCCTATCTCGATGCCCTCTCTCACGCCGGCGACGGCGCTCCGGCGGCGGTGATGTGGTTCTCGGCGGTAGCAGCGGCGGGGGAAAAAGGAAAGAGGGGAGTAGGGTTGGTTGCTTGCCGAGGAATTAAACGAGAATGAGAGAGAGGTCGGTCGTTTTTTTTTTGTGTGCATAGCAAGAAGTAAACAACAAACAAAGAAAAGTCTCGGTCCCCTTTGCATGGGCCGAAACCCATGTGGGTTTTTGAGCCTATGACACAATTAGTCCCTCCACTTATAACTCTCTTGCAACTAACCAAAAATCCGACACTTTAACGATTTGACCCAACTCGACTAACCCCGTTAACGGAAACCTCAAAAACTCAAACTTAAAAGAAAAAGGATTAATACCAATAAATTACCTACCGGGATACGGGCTTTACAGCATTAGTCTAGTTAATAATCTATACAGTTATTATGGTACTTGACACCTGGTTCCTTTGGTTCGATACTCGTACTTTATAAGTACTATTACTTGATTCGACCCGTACACTTGCGGTAGATTTAGGGGGTGTAAACCCGCTTATCAAGTTTTTGGCGCCGTTGCCGGGGAACCTGTTTTGTGTGAATATCACTACCAGCCGTTGCCGGTAGATTTAGGGGGGTGTAAACCCGCTCTGGATAGTTTTACCACACCACAACCTCGGGTTCCCAAGTCCACTCGGAGCCCTTTCTGTGTTGCCACTGGACTTTCTTCAACTAGGATCTAAATTTCTCACCCCGACAAGAATTTCTCGAATACTTTTCTTACTACCAAAACTCCTTCAAGACACTGAAATTACGATCAGAAGAACACTCCAACAACTGGAATCATTCCTAGCCAAGCGGCTTCGGTTGTTCCCCAACCTTAGACATTCCATGTATCCCGAGTCAAATTTCAAGCTCTAACCATTCTAAAGCTGCTCACAGTATACCCTACAGGATACTCGACTACGATCATTCCTACCCTTAACTGTCGATTAACTTCCACGAATTCTAATAGACTCCAAAGATTTTCAATAAATTATATTAACAAAACATCGACCCCCTGCCGAACATCGGTCCAACCGATTACAATAACAAACATCGACCACCCGCCGAACATCGGTCCAACCGATTACAATAACAAACATCGGCCACCCGCCGAACATCGCTCCAACCGAATACAATAGCAAACATCGGCCACCCGCCGAACATCGGTCCAACCGATTACAATAACTCACATAAGCGTGGTATTATCCTGGACACTAACACAAATAGATATCCCCCACAACCAAATCAACTAACACACACGTAGGTCATTCCACCATAACCATCCATCACAAGTGATCATTTCAGGGTTACTACTACCGTCACCATGATTATCTTAAAATCGGCTACAACTCTCCGATTATACTAAAGGTGTTTGGCCTCACGCCCAAAAGTCGACACCTAAATATACCACCTACCTCAAAATGGTTGATGCGCATTTATTCTCTTAATAACAAAGGGCATCAATCCCTTAACCGATACTATTCGGCCTACAGTACTAACGCGCGTGGAATATCTACCTTCCACCGTCGACGTATCATCCACACTTGCTCTACGAAGCCAAGTCACACCGTATCAAGATACACCTTAACGTCTACCTCCCAGGTACGTCTCAAGGCCCGACATATCAGGACTACCTCTCAGGTAAGTGCCCAAGACTATATCCTCCTAGTACCTACTGGAAAGTCTAGGTTAAAACACATGAATACCGGGGTCCCACCCCGAGATACCCAACCGACCATTACCAACGACTGACTAACGTGTCTAAGGATCCAAAGCAAACAGCCTACCAACAACATGCCTATTCCGGATTGACTCACTCACCCAAACATGTAAACACTCAACGTGCAAAGAATGCCAAACGGTGCGACAAAAACAACTCATCAACTAGACTCTACATCGAGCCATTAAAACCGGGCAATTGGCCCATGACTAACTCCAAGTCAAAACCGAGCAAAATGCTCCACGCTTGCTAGACCCATAGGTCGGAAAACGCGTTTAAACAAGGTTTAAGCAAGCAATACTCTGAAATCAACCTTAGTCTCAGACTCAACACGGGTTAAACAAAAGAGTTTTCCAAAAGGACTCACACCCTAAAAATTCTCGAAATGACACATGACACTTAAAAGCACATTTCCCCAAATGGTTTACAAAATCATTTACAAAATATTTTCAACATCTGTATTTTCATCTCAAAAGATCGTATGTAATAAAACTACTATTACCTGATCGATAGTTACGCAAAACTGGACACGCTCGTCCCACATAGGAAAATCATGTTGAAAATCGTTCCATTGCAGTTCAGTTTACTCACACAAAAGCAAGCGTAATAAATAATTTCTTTAAAATGAACCGCCTCGATTCCAGTATGGATTGACTCATGACGTGCACTTAAAGTAACCGCTTGACCTTTAAAAGGGTGCGACAAAGGTGTGCACATAATTCAAAATAAGTTTCACGACATTTGATTCAAAAATTCTTCTTTTTAATCATAAAAATGACGTGGCACAGGGTTCGCCACAAATTTTTCGCGCGTCAGCTAATCACACAAAACGATGACACGGTTTACAAATATATTTTTGTTAAAACACAACTGTCTCGTGTAAGTTTCAAACTTGAAGACAGAAACCAGTCCGCTTCTATTAATTGGAAATATCGACTAAAACCTCATAAAATCTCAAACTGGGGGCAGGCATGCAAGCTTGTAACACTTCCTCAAGTTTCGTACTTGGGACATATAACGTCAAAACATTATAGTTTAAAAATGTATTTATCGAAAATGCTCAAAGTACTCGTTTCCTCCAAAGAAAAAGTTTTTAATTTCCCAAAAAAAATGATCGGTAATTCTAAATTAACCGAATGTCAAAAATCTACGCATTTATATTCCCAAAATATAACACATTTTAATCGTAGGCATGATGTTCACAACATTAAAACACTCCTTGGATCAAATGGTCTTTCATTTCGACAAAAAGGAACTAAAGCATTTTCATGCACGACTCGTTCATCAAATGTCGAGAACAAAGGTTACCCCAGTATGCATACCCCTAAGTCGATAAATCGCATTTTCATGGAAATGTCAATAAAACCTTTAGCTGACTAAAAAGCGCACTAAACAACTCCTTATGAAATGTTACCAAAATTCCTCCATGCATCACTTATGTCACGCATGAATCAATCCACACACTGAACTATTTGCAATAAAACACTTAGTAATACAACTCTCGAACGAAAAGTTAAGCGACACTGGAATTCCAAACTCATTTTAAACCAATCACCAAAATAGCCTTTATACAGACATCGTGGAATGTAACTTTTCGTCTCAACTCTAACACATGTGGAGGAGTTCCAATGTTCGAGTCTCAATCCGTAGTCACTTACCCAACATCTTAACCACCACCAAAACACGGATAACATCGTACCCGAAAGAACCGTTGGAAAAATAACGAAAATGAGACAAATTCTAACAAAGTTTGCACTCCCGTGATAAAACGATTTCATACACTTTCAAAACCATATTTCAAAATCTTGTGCGTGTGCTGAGCAGTTCCCAAAATTCCAAAACACCGTCCATACAAAGATTTGAAACACAAGAATTTGTTAATGCAATCTTATTTTCAAAATAACTTCGTGCATGACTCATTCGGCATTCAACGTCTCGACCCCTACTACTCCGAAACTCTCCGGTCTACTATTGTCATCCAGACATTTAAACCTCTTAAGGCAAGTTGGGAAATCACATCAAATCATCTTACGGGTTTTCCTCAAATCAAAGTCGGCTCTATGAGCCTATGACTCTAGCACAATCTTCCATCTTGGCCCGAAATGATCTGCTTACAACAAATATCATCCTTATCGTCACTCCAAGTGACTAATATTAGAATCGTCTTTCTATTCCAACGACTACTAGTTTAGGACCTTCATCACTACCCCCAACGATCATCACCTCAAAACACTTCGAGTACACGCCTGTACTAGTAGGTCTACTATAGTTGTTCCTCCTTGTGATGGCTATTCTGGGTAGACAATACAACGCGTTATTAGCACATAATAACTCATACTAACAACACTCACGCTCAACTCCTTGGATTCCTCGTGACTTCCCCGGCTCGAGCATTGATCATGTGCTTCCGGTAGTAGGAGCTCTACTACTACCATCCACACCTATCATCGCCCGTTCCGAGTTCCATCCCAAGGGGTCCAAGTAGTTTCTCGCCGAAACTATACACATATGCCCGCACCGGCATATGTACACACTCTTCCTAGCTCCCTAGGAATTCCATCCAAACCACTACCCTTGCTACTGCCAAATCCCTAATAGCAAGCAGCAGACATGCAATACAGTGTAATAAGCACCAAGCAATTTAGCATACATACTCCTATGTTCTAGAAAGCAATCTAGCACACGTACTCATACATAAACACCCTTCCCAGCTCTCTAGGAACTTCCTCTTATCCCACTACCCTTGCTACTACCGAATCCCTACTAATTATAACGGGTGACCTCGCGAATACCCGATTATATACAGTGCGAAACAAATAGACAGTCGAATACAAGACTCTATCCTAGAACGGTTGGACTCAAACAAGAGCTGCGCAATAGAACTAAATCGAATATTCTAAGGCTATAAATCTCTTACTGCATACAACCTAGAGGGCATCCACTTAGTAACCTATCATAATTAGCATAAATTCCTAATAGCAAGTAGTTCAACATACATCATAGTGTCCACAACAGGCAATCTAGCATGCATACTCTATGATCTAGAAAGCAATAAAACACCTGTACCTTTTCCCCTGGCTCCGGCTGACTGTACACACTGCGCCTTCGATCACCGTTCCTCGAACGGGTTTGTTGGTGCAAGTGTACCACATCTCTATATATTTATATATATTTATTTTGATGATTACAAACACACCGTATTATTGTTTATCTAACAATTTAATCCAAGTGTGTAGTTGTTGAAGAACACGAAGACTTTATCTGAAGAGTTCAAGACGGAAGATTTACGTCGTCATCATTGTTTATAACTAATAATGATAAACACCCTAAAATAATATACCACTTGGATATTTCTAAAAACCTTTTAAATAATATTTTAAATAAGAAATTTTGGTTCTAGAAGTATCTGCCATGCGTACTGTTTCTGCAACCACTTTCTGACGCAGGTATACCGCGAAGGTAGAGCCGGTATTCCGCGGTGGTACGGCCGGTATACCGCGGGTGTTCAGCCGGTATACCGCGGCAGGCGTGGTGTTTGTTTCTGATTGGTTGGAAGTACTTTTTCTGACGGCGGTATACCGCGAGTCCTAGCCGATATACCGCGGGTACGTATTCCAGAAGTCAACTTTGCATGAGAGCCGTTGAAGTGTCAGCGTACTTTGTACTGCACGGTATACCGCGTGCATTTGGCGGTATACCGCGGATTGCTTGTTTCCGTTGGAGATGCTGATATATAAAGAAGCATGCTGGTGATGAAGAAAATAGACCAAAACAAACAGACAACACAACAAGCAGCAACCAAACTCTCAGCTCTCTCATCTAATTAATATATATATTTTATAAAACCTTTTTTATAAAATATCCAAGTGAGATATTATACAAGAGTGATTACCCATTGTTAGTTATACTCCTCTTGTAAGTATTTGAATAACGGGTGTGTGATCCTGTTTATCTCATAGCAGAGGCTTGAGAAACTATTACAAAATTCCTTTGTATTTGGTTTGTTTTCTACCGTAAAGAATACATTTATTGGATCGTGTCGAGAAGTGTCTCGGCTGCTGGTTTATCACAGTTGGTGGTAAATCAGTAAATCTCCGTGTCAAGTATCTCTTACCTTTATCTCTTTATTTATTCCGCTGTGCTTTATTATATTTGTTTATATAAACTGCTTTGCATTTATATTTATTTATATAATCTCTGTGTATTTGTTTATATTTACACTCTTCTTTATTATTTGTATACTCTGATTTATTTTTACTGTTTCAGTACTGTATTTATTTATAAAAGAATTTTTGAAAGTAAAAGATTTTAAATACAACCTTACCCCCCCCTAGGTTGTCTAACATTTTACCTGCCGAGGTTATAATACGTGGTTTCCTGACGAGGATATAATACGTGTTTCCTGACGAGGTTATAATACGTGGTTACCTGCCGAGGTTATAATACGTGGTTTCCTGACGAGGATATAATACGTGTTTCCTGACGAGGTTATAATACGTGGTTTCCTGGCGAGGTTATAATACGTGGTTTCCTGGCGAGGATATAATACGTGGTTACCTGCCGAGGTTATAATACGTGGTTACCTGCCGAGGTTATAATACGTGGTTACCTGCCGAGGTTATAATACGTGGTGATTTTTTTTATCACATAAAATTAACCGAAAATCGAAGCCTTAAGATCCGTTTTGGTGCAAGTGTTTCTTTTTGGTTATTTTGTTTCATGTCATTTATTATGCTTATTTTATCCCTCAAATTTTATAAAATCAAATTGATATCGTTATTAATTTGAGGGGGAGCGTTTTAGCTCTTTTACCCATGAGTTTATGCTACCTCAAATATATGCATATTTTGAGGGGGAGCATACCGTCTTTCTTAACCCTTTTTGCTTCGACAAACGGGGGAGAGAAACCGCATATGCTCATGTTTAGCGGTTGTGTTTGTCATCATCAAAAAGGGGGAGATTGTTGGTGCAAGTGCACCACATCTCTATATATTTATATATATTTATTTTGATGATTACAAACACACCGTATTATTGTTTATCTAACAATTTAATCCAAGTGTGTAGTTGTTGAAGAACACGAAGACTTTATCTGAAGAGTTCAAGACGGAAGATTTACGTCGTCATCATTGTTTATAACTAATAATGATAAACACCCTAAAATAATATACCACTTGGATATTTCTAAAAACCTTTTAAATAATATTTTAAATAAGAAATTTTGGTTCTAGAAGTATCTGCCATGCGTACTGTTTCTGCAACCACTTTCTGACGCAGGTATACCGCGAAGGTAGAGCCGGTATTCCGCGGTGGTACGGCCGGTATACCGCGGGTGTTCAGCCGGTATACCGCGGCAGGCGTGGTGTTTGTTTCTGATTGGTTGGAAGTACTTTTTCTGACGGCGGTATACCGCGAGTCCTAGCCGGTATACCGCGGGTACGTATTCCAGAAGTCAACTTTGCATGAGAGCCGTTGAAGTGTCAGCGTACTTTGTACTGCACGGTATACCGCGTGCATTTGGCGGTATACCGCGGATTGCTTGTTTCCGTTGGAGATGCTGATATATAAAGAAGCATGCTGGTGATGAAGAAAATAGACCAAAACAAACAGACAACACAACAAGCAGCAACCAAACTCTCAGCTCTCTCATCTAATTAATATATATATTTTATAAAACCTTTTTTATAAAATATCCAAGTGAGATATTATACAAGAGTGATTACCCATTGTTAGTTATACTCCTCTTGTAAATATTTGAATAACGGGTGTGTGATCCTGTTTATCTCATAGCAGAGGCTTGAGAAACTATTACAAAATTCCTTTGTATTTGGTTTGTGTTCTACCGTAAAGAATACATTTATTGGATCGTGTCGAGAAGTGTCTCGGCTGCTGGTTTATCACAGTTGGTGGTAAATCAGTAAATCTCCGTGTCAAGTATCTCTTACCTTTATCTCTTTATTTATTCCGCTGTGCTTTATTATATTTGTTTATATAAACTGCTTTGCATTTATATTTATTTATATAATCTCTGTGTATTTGTTTATATTTACACTCTTCTTTATTATTTGTATACTCTGATTTATTTTTACTGTTTCAGTACTGTATTTATTTATAAAAGAATTTTTGAAAGTAAAAGATTTTAAATACAACCTTACCCCCCCTAGGTTGTCTAACATTTTACCTGCCGAGGTTATAATACGTGGTTTCCTGACGAGGATATAATACGTGTTTCCTGACGAGGTTATAATACGTGGTTACCTGCCGAGGTTATAATACGTGGTTTCCTGACGAGGATATAATACGTGTTTCCTGACGAGGTTATAATACGTGGTTTCCTGGCGAGGTTATAATACGTGGTTTCCTGGCGAGGATATAATACGTGGTTACCTGCCGAGGTTATAATACGTGGTTACCTGCCGAGGTTATAATACGTGGTTACCTGCCGAGGTTATAATACGTGGTGATTTTTTTTATCACATAAAATTAACCGAAAATCGAAGCCTTAAGATCCGTTTTGGTGCAAGTGTTTCTTTTTGGTTATTTTGTTTCATGTCATTTATTATGCTTATTTTATCCCTCAAATTTTATAAAATCAAATTGATATCGTTATTAATTTGAGGGGGAGCGTTTTAGCTCTTTTACCCATGAGTTTATGCTACCTCAAATATATGCATATTTTGAGGGGGAGCATACCGTCTTTCTTAACCCTTTTTGCTTCGACAAACGGGGGAGAGAAACCGCATATGCTCATGCTTAGCGGTAAACAAATCATAAACATGTATATCCACACCCACCCACCTAAAAGGCACAAGTCGGTCCCACCGACCACATGATAACATCTCCGGCCCCGCCGAATCCCCGGTCCCACCGAGTCTCTACGCCACCCGCGTATAAAACCTCCGGCCCCGCCGGATCCTCGGTCCCACCGAGTTAACATGACAACATAGTATCAACTAGACACCCCACTATCTAGTTCCACAACACAATCACATAAAGCTACCACACACGTACTACAGCAATGATAAAACAACCGTTATTAGATATAGTGAGAGAACTCACCTCGAATGCGCGCCTAGCTTAACAACACAATTCAAGCTTCACAATTACGGTCACTTCCCAGCACCTAAACGCATGTTAAAACGTGTCAATACGAGACCCGAACCCTATGACACGACACACGCTTAAACCGTCACTAAAACTATTTTCCGTTCTCGCCAAACAGGTCTGTTCGGGACCTGTTTCGACCCCTTTAAACCCAGAAAATTCCCAATATTATTTCATGATTAGAAAGTACTCTGATATAGGGTTTCAAGTACATATTATACGCCTCCTGACGATTTTTCTACAATTTGTTATGAATTAAATACGAACGACCACAAAAACTGTCCGTTTTCGGACCAGCCGCGCAAACAGCCTGAAACAGCCTAGCTACGGGCTTAATCAGACTTTCGGCAAAACTTGAAAAACCTCTCCAACTCAAATTGGGAACTTTGGGCACCAATTTCACGTCAAAACGAGTTACGAGTAAAACGTTAAGGCTTTCGCAAGATCAAGGCAGATTCCAGAAATTTTTACATGAAAATGACGAATCACCGAACTTGCGACCACTTTTTATCCCAGCTAGAGACCGAACCAGTTTTCCGCTAAAACACGGAAAACGTGCCCGGCCCCGAACTTGAACCGTGGGCGCCAGTTTCGGCTCAAACGGAGTTACGACAGAAAAGTTATGATCAAACGAAAACTGGACAGCACGCTTAGAGTTTACATAAAATCACGATTTATAGAAACGGTTCAAGGCTTATTCGATTCGGGTTTACGCGACCAGGTCACGGGTTATAGTTCACAAAGGCTGGGCTCAACCGCGCACCACCCACTGCCACCTCCGGCAGTGGTGGTCGCCGGCGGCGACGGCGGTAGTTTACGAAAATCCGACGAGACAAAACGGACCCTTAAACTATCCCGACTTTCCTACACTCTCGCCCACCCTCGCAACTCTGACCACGCACGACCCACCCCTAGATCTGGTGGTGCACGCCGGTGGCCACTCCGCCGGCAGCCAAGGCTGTCGGCGGCGGCGGTGGTGGTTTCGATCACGGCTGATCGACGTCGACGCGAACGAAAGAAACGAAAAGACGATGCTTACCTTTCAACAACGATGACGACTAAACGACCACAGCCCGAACTCCGGCCTCCTATCTCGATGCCCTCTCTCACGCCGGCGACGGCGCTCCGGCGGCGGTGATGTGGTTCTCGGCGGTAGCAGCGGCGGGGGAAAAAGGAAAGAGGGGAGTAGGGTTGGTTGCTTGCCGAGGAATTAAACGAGAATGAGAGAGAGGTCGGTCGTTTTTTTTTTGTGTGCATAGCAAGAAGTAAACAACAAACAAAGAAAAGTCTCGGTCCCCTTTGCATGGGCCGAAACCCATGTGGGTTTTTGAGCCTATGACACAATTAGTCCCTCCACTTATAACTCTCTTGCAACTAACCAAAAATCCGACACTTTAACGATTTGACCCAACTCGACTAACCCCGTTAACGGAAACCTCAAAAACTCAAACTTAAAAGAAAAAGGATTAATACCAATAAATTACCTACCGGGATACGGGCTTTACAGCATTAGTCTAGTTAATAATCTATACAGTTGTTGTGGTACTTGACACCTGGTTCCTTTGGTTCGATACTCGTACTTTATAAGTACTATTACTTGATTCGACCCGTACACTTGCGGTAGATTTAAGGGGGTGTAAACCCGCTTATCAAGTTTTTGGCGCCGTTGCCGGGGAACCTGTTTTGTGTGAATATCACTACCAGCTGTAGAAGTTATTACATTAGACACCCTGTTTTTATTTTATTATAATCTGCGTTGAAAGTTCATATATTTTTGGGTTTTGAGATTCTATATTCTCTGTTTCAGGTTACCTCTTGGTTTATGCCAAGAAGGAGACTATTTCGGGAATTAGTACCGATTGACCCGGAGATAGAACGAACTGCCAGAGACCTGAGACGACAAGCACGAAACAAAATGGCCGACGTCAACAACCATGTGGGCGATGATTGGGAAGAGGGGATGCCCATGGGTAATGGTCAACCAATACCAAATATAAACGTGAACAATCAGAACCACAATAACGCCAATCATGGTCTCAATAACAATGTCAACCACGGTGTTGACAACAACAACAATGTGAATCATGGCGTCAATAACAATGTCAACAATGGGATCAATCAAAATCTCAATCACAATGCCAATCAATGGATCCATCACAATGTCAATCAACCACCGCCGCCACCACAAAGGGTACCAATGAGGAATTTCGCCAACCCAAACATGGGAGTTGCACAACGAGGACCTTGTGCACCTCCGTTAGCTGCGAATAATTTTGAAATCAAGCTTGGTACCATCCAATTGGTGCAATCAAACATGTTTGGAGGTGCAGCAACTGAAGACCCCCGTGCACACCTGCGCGCTTTCGAAAAAATATGCAATACTTTTAAGGTGAATGGGGCTGATCAAGATCCGGTTGTTCCCATTTTCATTGAGGGATCGAGCCACTACTTGTGAAGAGAATATACCATCGGGGTCAATTCAAACTTGGAACGACATGGTTACAGCCTTTCTCAACAAGTTCTTCCCACCGGGCCGAACGGCTCAACTGTTATCCGACATCACGCATTTCTCACAGTGGGATCAAGAGTCTTTGTACGAGGCATGGGAAAGATATAAAACGATGCTCAATAAGTGTCCACATCATGGGTTACAAGAGTGGATGATTATCCAAACATTCTATGTGGGATTGAATCCTCAGTTTAAGAACGACCTCACAGCTGCTGCAGGTGGAGCCTTAATGAACAAGTCCTATGAGGAAGCGGTCGAATTGATAGAGAATTTAGCGGAACACAGCTATTCCACTCCAAGATCCACTGTTAGAAAATTTGCAAGCGTGCAAGAAACAGAAGAGTTGAAGGCTATAAAGGCACAACTGAATGCATTGACTAATCAAATGAGAGGAGCTGCCATTCAACCGAATGTTCAGAACGATATGGGTGGTCAAGACCAATTCATGAATCCTCAAGATTATCAATCGCCGGAACAAGTTCAGTTTATTCAAAACCGGAATAATCGGCCGAGGAATGACCCATTCTCTAACACCTATAATGAGGGATGGAAGCGACATCCTAATTTTTCTTGGAGTCAACCTCAACAAGGCTCGGACAAGGAAACGATGGGGCAGCAACAACAGCAGCAACAACAGTATGGTAACAATTCTAACTCTTTAAATTCTTTTCAGTCTAACAATGTTTATCGTCCCCCAGGTTACAATCAGAGGAAACATGATGAGGGGCAATCATAAGAAAAGAAGCCGGGTTTGGAAGACATGATGATGAAATTCATGTCAAAGATGGAAGGTGCGGTGGAAGGATTACCGGGTACGGTGAACACCGTGAAATCCACCACGGATCAGAATACCGCTTCAATCCGAATGCTAGAAAGACAAGTGGGCCAGATTTCTGAGGCCCTACAAAATCGACCTCCCGGTCAATTTCCAAGTCAACCCGAGAAGAAGGGTAGAGAAGAATGTAAAGCCATCAGCTTGAGGAGTGGTAAACAACTCACTATAGACCCCGCGAGAGATCCTTTGCCGAAAGGAGACAACACCAAGGTGAGTGATGTTGAACCGGAGGATGAACCGGAAGAAAAAGTGGATGAAGAAATGGAGATGGAGAAGACGGAAAGCGAGAGAAGAAAGGAGAATGCGACTGTTCCAAAGAAACCGCCTACTAAGCCCGTCACACCATCGGTACCATATCCCAGTAGGGTAAAAGCCTACAAGGATGATGCAAACTTTTCTAAATTTTTAGAGGTGTTTAAAAAATTGCATATTAACATTCCTTTTGCAGATGCTTTAGCACACATGCCATCCTATGTGAAATTCCTGAAGGATATCCTCTCCAACAAGAGAAAGATCGAGGAGCATGCCACGGTTGCACTTACTGAAGAGTGCAGTGCTATCATTCAGCACAAGCTTCCCCCGAAGCTTAAGGATCCAGGGAGTTTTACTATCCCTGTTCAAATAGGAAATTCTGAATTTAGTAAGGCCTTGTGTGATCTTGGAGCGAGTATCAATCTAATGCCATTGTCTATTTTCAGGAGACTCGGACTTGGAGAGGTGCAACCGACCAGAGTGACACTGCAGCTTGCTGATAGATCAATCAAATACCCATACGGTGTAATTGAAGATGTGCTAGTCAAGGTGGACAAATTTTATCTCCCAGTCGACTTCGTGATCCTCGACATGGATGAGGATAAAGAGATACCATTAATCATGGGTCGACCGTTTTTAGCCACGGGAGGGGCGTTGATTGATGTGAAAGGAGGAAAGCTCACGTTGAGGGTAGGAGAAGAAGAAGCTGTTTTTGACGTATTCCGAGCAGCAAAGCAGACAATGCAGTACAGTGAATGTTACAGGGTTGATGTCTTGGAATCTTCGATTAGAGAATCATGTGAATTGCAGTTTGGTCAAGATCAATTGGAAAGTGTGAGCATGGGTACGATAGATGGTTCGGAAGTTGAAAGTGTGATGCAACTGAATGCATTACCAAGTCATAGAGGCCCAAGAAGACCGACTGTTGAGGATTTGGGTGAACCAATACCCAAGTCTCAACCATCATCTCACACTCCGCCTAAGCTCGAGCTGAAACAGTTACCATCTCATCTTGAATATGCATTCTTGGGGGAAAAGGAGACACTCCCGGTTATCATCTCATCCAAGTTGAAAACCGAAGACAAAGAGAAGTTGCTAAGAGTCCTACGTGAGCACCAAACTGCAATTGGTTGGACGATAGCCGATTTAAAAGGTTTAAGTCCAACTTTCTGCACGCACCGCATAAACCTTGAAGAAGAACATAAACCAGTAGTCCAACCTCAGCGCCGACTCAATCCCAACATGAAGGAAGTGGTTCGGAAAGAGATCCTAAAGTTATTGGATGCTGGAATCATCTATCCAGTACCCGATAGCCCATGGGTCAGTCCAGTCCAAGTAGTGCCAAAGAAAGGAGGTGTCACAGTCGTTCGAAATAACAACAATGAACTCATCCTCTCTCGGACAGTCACGGGGTGGAGAGTTTGCATTGATTATAGAAGGTTGAATGATGCCACACGGAAAGACCATTTTCCATTGCCATTCATTGATCAGATGATAGAGAGACTGGCGGGACATGAGTATTATTGCTTCTTGGACGGGTACTCCGGATACAATCAAATACCGATTGCTCCCGAGGATCAAGACAATACCACTTTTACATGTCCATATGGAACATTCACTTATAGGAGGATGCCGTTTGTGTTATGTAATGCTCCCGCAACATTTCAGAGATGTATGATGGCGATCTTTTCGGATATGGTAGAGCGCACCATGGAAATCTTTATGGACGATTTTTCAGTGTTTGGTCCATCATTCGACTCTTGTTTGTCTCATCTGGAGGCTGTTTTAAAGAGATGCAAGGAAACGAGCTTGGTTTTGAATTGGGAGAAGTGTCACTTTATGGTGACGGAAGGAATAGTGCTTGGACACAAGGTGTCAAAAGAGGGGATAGAAGTGGACAAGGCCAAGGTTGCAGTGATAGAGAACTTACCGTATCCGAATTCCGTCAAAGGGATTCGAAGCTTTTTGGGACATGCCGGTTTTTACCGGCGGTTTATAAAAGACTTTTTTAAAATCACTAAACCCTTATGTTCTTTACTCCTAAAAGATGCCAAGTTTGATTTTACTGATGATTGTGTTTTGGCATTTGACAGGTTGAAGAAAGATTTGATCTCAGCGCCTATTCTTACAGCACCTGACTGGAGTCTTCAATTCATAGTGATGTGCGATGCAAGCGACATAGCAGTCGGGGCGATCTTGGGGCAAAAGAAGGATAAGAGAATGCACGCGATCTATTATGCCAGCAAAACCTTAGATGAAGCTCACGTTAACTATGCCACAACCGAGAAGGAGTTATTAGCGGTGGTCTATGCGTGTGAAAAGTTCAGATCGTATCTGGTGGGAGCAAAAGTAATCGTATACACGGATCATTCAGCGTTGAAGTATCTGATGGCAAAGAAAGATGCAAAGCCAAGGCTCATCAGATGGGTATTATTGCTCCAAGAATTTGACTTGGAGATCTTGGACAAAAATGGGACAGAAAACACGGTTGCAGATCACCTGTCGAGGCTCGAGGGTAATAAGGAAGAGGAGAAAGATAAAACATCCATCAATGACACATTCCCAGATGAGCAATTATTTAAGGTTAGTCATTCCGAACCGTGGTATGCAGATTTGGTTAACTTCTTGGTAGGAGGAGTGGTGCCCTACAACATGAACTCGCATCAAAAGAAAATATTTCTTTTTGAAGCCAAGAGGTATTATTGGGATGAGCTGCACTTGTACAAGATGTGTGCGGATGGGATGATTCGGAAGTGTGTACCGGATGAAGAGAAGACCGACATTCTTACTCATTGTCATACATTAGAATGTGGAGGTCACTTCAGTACTGATAGAACGGTGGCCAAGGTTCTACAATCCGGATTTTTCTGGCCATCAATGTTCAAAGAGACAAGGGAATTGATCTCCAAATGTGACCGGTGTCAAAGGACAGGCAACATAACGAAGAAGGATGAAATGCCAATGAAGATCTTTATGGAGGTGGAGTTATTTGATGTATGGGGAATAGACTTCATGGGACCGTTCCCAAACTCATACGGGAACGAGTACATTTTAGTTGCGGTCGATTATGTCTCGAGATGGGTTGAAGCAATCGCAACGCCATCGAATGATTCCAAAGTTGTGATCAAATTTCTAAAGAAGCATATCTTTTCACGCTTTGGAGTTCCGCGAGCCTTGATCAGTGATGGGGGTAGCCATTTTTGCAACCGGTATCTTGATGCTGTTCTCAAGAAGTACTCGATCAAACATAAAGTAACCACACCGTATCACCCGCAAACGAACGGATTGGCAGAAGTTTCGAACAGATAGCTGAAACACATTTTAGAGAAAACGGTAAATTCTTCACGCAAGGATTGGTCGTTGAAGCTTGATGACGCTCTTTGGGCATACCGGACTGCATATAAGACACCTTTGGGGACTACACCATATCGACTAGTATATGGGAAGTCATGCCACTTGCCCGTGGAATTGGAGTGTCGAGCATTCTAGGCAATTAAGCAATTAAACATGGAGCTAGACGCAACCGGCAAGAAGAGACTATTACAAATGGTTGAGCTAGAGGAACTCAGACTCGATGCATTCGAGAATGCATTGATCTACAAAGAGAGGACAAAGAAATTCCACGACCGGAATATTCGCGAGAAGGTAATTACTCCAGGTATGAATGTGTTATTATTTAACTCACGATTACGTTTGTTTCCAGGCAAATTGAAGTCTTCAAAGTGGTCGAAGTGTTTCCATACGGAGCAGTGGAGTTAGAAGGAGCTGATGGGCAACGATTCAAGGTGAATGGACAACGAGTCAAACCGTACCTAGGAGGTGAGATCCCGAGCATTGCAAGTATCTATCTAGACGAACCGGGAGAGTAAGTGATTAAAGAAGTCGAGTCACGACAGTAAATACGGCGCTTGGTGGGAGGCAACCCACCGTAGGTTAGTTTTCATTTTTAATTTTTTTTAGTGAGTTTTGTTTATTTTAATTCGTGTGTCTTTGTGTGTTTGCCCCTGAAAAATAAACCTTTAAGATTGAGCATCGTCGGAAGAAGCGAGAACGGAACGAAAAAGCCAAAAGAGAAAACAAATAGTGGGTGGCGCGCTTTCTGGCGCCACTTCACTAGCGCGGGTCACTGGAGAGGGAAATGGCGCGCATCATGGCGTGGGTTCACTAGCGCGGAGAAGAGCGCCGTTTGAAAAGTCTTAAAACGAACAGAGGGCCGCGCGCCATCTGGCGCCACTTCACTAGCGCGAAACTCGCGCGGGAGCCCTGACAGGTATAAAAAACCCATTTTCGCAATTCTCAGCCATTTTTCACATACCCTATTTCTTCCATCGCCGTTTTGCTCCTCTCCTTGACCATTTTCGACCTCAAGTTCACGAATCTCTCAAGTCTTTCTAATTTCCTCGTCCATAAAGCATCAAAGGTACATCTCTTACCCTAATCTCTCTGATGGTGGAAAAATCTCGAACAAAACCGAAGGTATGATTCCCTTTCTCCCTTGGTTCCCCATTTTTCCGGTAAGTATGCAAGATTTTTAGTAATGAGTCGTGCCATGAGTTGTTTTGCCATGATTTTCTTAGTGTCTCTTCACTTAGGGTTCATGCTTTTTGGGAATTTCATGGAAATCCAACCTATGTCTAACATAGGTGGTAATTTTAGTTAACTTGATGTTTATGGGGGGGATAGTGTTGCGTTCAATTGTGAATGTGTTGGATTGTTGGTTCCTAAGATGAACACCCATAGTAATTTTTGTTAACTTGTTGAATTGTATGAATTTACTTGGGAATGGTCACTTAGGGACTGAATCGTGGGTGAATTTACATGCTAGTTCAAGGTGTAGCCTCCATCGTCAGGAAACTCTAAAGTGTACTTATTTGGAATGCATGCTCTTATTTTTTAAGTAGGTTGGTTTGAGTTACTCAATAACCATGAGGTTTACTGCGTGAATGTGCTGAAGTGAAATAGATATTTTTGATGATAGAACTTAATAGTTGTGCTGAATGATTAAGCTGTTGAATGTGTGTGGTTTATGTGCTTATGTGTGATGATGAGTTGTGTTTCACTAGACAACAAGGCCAAACAAACCTAAGTTTCACTTAGGTTTGGGGTGGCTACTTTCGGTGTTATTCTCACACACATCACCCCATTGCAAACCTCGGTTTTACCAAGGTTTGGGGTGTCCTTTACTGTTCTAGTACGTGTAGACTATTTATGCAACAAACCTAATCCAAGGATTAGGTTTGGGGTGGTAGTGATAACTAGCAAGATACTAATAGCTACATTCTTTTGCAGAAAATGGTGCATACTGATCCCAACGCTGCAGGGCGATTTTTCCACTATTACAACCTCAGCCAACAAGAGAGAATAGGATGGAGTCAAAGGCGAAACCCATCCTATGAATCTCGTTTCCGAAGCTTCTCACCTCAGCCGATTTTAGTGGAAAGATGGATGGATTTATCCAGGGTTGATAATGCTCGTGTTGTACAAATTGCTGAGGAAAGGGGTTGGCAGACCTACATTCGGAACCCAGAATCTTATGATCCGTCATTAGTGCTGGAATTCTACGCAGCAATGGTTCTGCCGTCATTCGAAGAATTTTCCACAATGATCGTTCAAGGCCAACCCATTCGGATGACAAATGATGATATCTGCAATTTTTATGGAGTACCGAGGCACCAAGATCTTGATGCTACGTTTGGGATTCCACCCATTCCTGGGGTAGAACAGGACGAGACACACAGTCCAATCATTGCTTCGTCTCTCCGCCGAAGTAATCGAGAACACTGGGAGGTGCGCAAGGCGGAAATCAAGAAGAGTGAGATAGCACCGGAGTTGGGCTTGTGGTTGTTATTCGTAAATGGGAGTTTGGCGCCTTCATCACATTACACGACGCTCAATCCATACGTGGTGCGCATTATGTATTGCATTTAGCACAACCTACCACTAGATATCGGACACATCATCCGACTTCACATGATCGATGCGGCTAAGGAAAACGGCACAGTTGTACTCCCTTTTCCTTGTTTGATAACGCAATTTTGCAGGGATGCGGGGATCGCTACTGAAAGAACGATTCCACCATTTGCGCCATATGACCGAACTGCATACCGCGCGTAAGAGACAGCTATACGGAAGTTGGAGAGGCAAGAGGCAGTCGGGAACGAGCGGATGAACATCCCCCAAGGGGTTGATGATATAGACGCAGATGACGTGGACTATGATCCCACAGCGGATGAGGGCCACCAACCAACTGGTTTTGACCCACGTTTACATACACGCATGGATAGGATGGAACGGGAGATGCGGTCAGGATTCGCAAGATTGGACAGGGGGTTCAGAGCCATGGGAGTAAATACCGATGAGGAAAACCAGGATGGAGCAGGACCATCAAATCCCCCACTGGCGCAACGAGCACGGAGACGACAACCGAGGGCGAGCTCATCGTCAAGGAGACGGAACCGCGATTAGGGAAGGCAGTTTGTTTTCATCTTCCTCTTGATCTATTTTGATTGAATTCTATTTGGGATGACTATACTAAAATTTCATAATTTGGGATGACTGTACTCTAATTCGCACAATTATTTTGGATGACTGTTATTATCACACATTGGGGACAATGTGAATTTTGGTTTGGGGTGGAAATGAGTCGATACTGTCACTTTGATCTTTGCTATATCTTAGGCAAGTAACGGAATTATGGTCATTATGATGGATTTCTTTTTCTGATTCACCGTTAATAGTAAGTAGAACACTTCTTTTTGAGGAATGAACTGTGAAGGATGTAGCATCGAGTGAGGCCTGACAGAGTGCATGTGTTAGGGACATTAGTGGAGACCACCTGATTGTGAGTTTCGAGCCTAACATGACGTACTTTCATTGCGAGGGAATTAAGCATAAAATCTGATACACTTTTTCAATTTCCTTGTCGTGAGTATAGATTGATCTCGCTGTACTTTTGCATTGAGTAGCAAAGATGACCGTAGGGATACGAGGTAAAGGTAGAGTAAACCATATCGTGTGGACTATAAGAAATGAATTCAGGCGTTATGTGTGTGCAAACCAGTTTTTAGCTATCATCCCTTTCTAACCCATTATGTGTGTAACCAAAGCCATTTTTGCAGCCAAACACTCACCAAAGTTTTCAGTTCAAAAACCCACCATCAAACCTTAGCCAAAAGCCTTAGCCAACCCTGATCCGAAGGTGTGTCAATCGTAAGCAGTAATGAACAGCCAAGGAAAGAGCAGAAAAGAGAAATAAAGGCCAGTCATAAAAGATAGAAAAGAAGGGCCAATGATGCCCCACAAAAAAAATTAATAATAATAAAAGTTATTGGCTAGATAGAGTAGATACAAATAAATAGGGTGATGAAGCAACCATAGCGATGACAAAGGGCTGAGTGACGGAAGAAAAGTCAGAAATTTCAGAACGGCTCTAGGATTGACACATTCAGGATTTTTGATCCGTTATACCCTTCATTCCCCAACCATAACCCTAGCCCCGTTTCAACCCATATTGAAGACCTGAATGATCTTGTAGAAGATGTGATTAAAGTTTATGACCACCTTTACCGATAGTCCCTATCTTGCTAGTCGATTCTTTCTGAGATCACCTTCTTGTGCATGTGTGCATCTTTCATGTTAGTTGTTCATGCATTTATCTCGTGAATTTTTGTACATAAACTCCAACGCATGAACAACATGTGCGAAAGCCTAGGATCGAGCGAATTGAGAGCATCCCGTAAGGTAGGGTCGAGGCGAAATCCTCCCTAACCATGCATGACCTCGGGTGGAATTTGATGCAGTGTAGTCCCGACCAGTTCTATTCTCAACGAGTTAGTGTTTGACCTTTGCATACTGGGGTGTTTTGGAAAAGGGTTCTGATTAATCGGTTAATCCCGTTAGTTGAATAAGATGTGTAAAGATCCATGATGACACCACCGACTCCCCATTTGTGCAAATTCCGTTATAACTCTAGTTTTTTTTATTTCTTATCGCTATTTTGCTTGGGGACAAGCAACGCTCGGTTTGGGGTTGTTGATAATGCCGTTTTACGACATTATTTTGATCCCGAAATCGGTTTGTTATTGCAAGTTTCCAAGTAGAATAGTGACTTTTTACTGATGAGTTTACTGACATATGCAGTTAATCGAATTGAAAGAGGAATGAAGAAAATCGCGTGTATTCTCCAAAGAAAGAGCTCGAAATCTGGAAGAAGACGAAGTTGGAAGCAATCAGAAGCTGGCGCGACCTTTGGCGCGACCCAGCTAGCGTCGTGATGCGCGCGGAAAATGAAGAGAGGATTCCAGAGAGTGGTGCGCCTTGTGGCGCGACCCAAGTAGCGTCGGAACTAGCGCCAAACTATCAGTTACGTTTTAAAGCCCTATTTCCTCATTTTTTTAGGGTTATCAATCTATCACGGCTTGGGACTCTTTCTGGGCGATTTTGGGAGCTAAGGAACGAATTTTGAAGGCGAATAGAAGGCGAGAAACATCCATTAACAAGGATCGAAGGGAGAATCGAGTACGTTCATCGGCGGCTTAGGCTTTTTCAGGGAGTTCTTAGATTTCATTTCTTAGTACAAAACACGTTTACTTTCATTTCTATCTTTACATTTCAGAGTTTTGAAACCCCCAATATGAACTAATCCGTTCATGTTGGGGGGTTGGTTTGAATCATGGTTGGATAATCGTTTAGCTTTACAGTAGGTATGATTGATATGATATAGATGGATGGCACATGTAAGATTGTTCTTAATGCTTGTAGTAGTCCGATCAACTGTTATTTGATTTTATGAATCTTTAATCTTTGAGAAAAGTTTTTAGGTTTGATAAATCTTTCATGTCTTGGTTGAATTTGAGATAGTGATATAATAATCCATTCCTTGTGGCTTTTAATTACTGATTGTTCAATTACTTTTGTTAAGATCGAATGATGATACAAAGTGTTGAATGATATTTACTATAGCTTGATAGAGTATAGTGATGGAATGTGATTATGCCTGTCATCGTGAAGTTATGTCAATCGTGTCAAATCTGTGAGTTAAGTGATTGTTTACCTGAGGAATCCAACCCTCCAACTCTTTCTCCTATCTGAATTAATTAAGTTTTAATTCGTATTGTAATACACAACAAACCAAACCAATTTGCATTAGTCTAGTTAATAATATATACAGTTATTGTGGTACTTGACACTTGGTTCCTTTGGTTCGATACTCGTACTTTATAAGTACTATTACTTGATTCGACCCGTACACTTGCGGTAGATTTAGGGGGGGTGTAAACCCGCTTATCACTTACCTCACGTTTTCCAGGTTAGGTTTGGTTTATTTCTGGTTAATCTCATATGAAGATTGAAGAGATTGGATGAAACTGGTGAGGGTGCTCTTGAGATGTTTAAAAGGATGAAACTTGATGGATGGGAGCCTAACCATGTGACTTAGACTTCTTTGTTGTCTAGTCATTCTAGATGCGATCGCGCGTTGCCCGTTTGGAAACATTGAGATTATACAATGTCATGAGAAGTGAAAGTATCTGGCCTACGGCCGAATCGCTTGCCGTAGTTATATCTATTTGTAACAATTCTGATGTGTTTAATAAAGGCAGGGAGCTTCATGGATCTGTTGTAACTGTTGGTTTTGAAAACTATTCATTTTCTAAAAACTCTCTTTTAAAACAAGATGTAATCTGGGCCCGGTGGAATGATGGCCGAGAAAGGGAGGGGGAGGGGGTTTTCTTATTTAGGTTGTCAACTAGATGGTGTTGTGGGTTATATGAATTGTTATATATAATTTTTATATACAATAAAAATGCAAAATGACTGAAATGTCCCTCAGTTAACAGACTTTTTTAACAGAGTTAGTGTGAGGGATGAAAAGGGAAACCAATTGCAAGCCACAAGGACGGAAAAAGCAATTTTTTAACCACAAGGACGAAAATCGTTATAAGTACCAAACCACAAGGACGAAAATCGTAGTTTACTCAAAAAATTATAAATATAATGAAAATTACCAAAAAAAAGTCTAACACGACTTGCACGTATGATACTTAACGAACCCAACAACCAGAGATGAAAACCGTTACGAAATACATACTTGAATGATTGTTCTTGTAATTTTCAAAAGTTAGGGACGAAAATAAGAATTTTCACAAAAAGATGGACGATTTTTGTAATCTAGTCTTATATAAATGAGGGCTCTGGACCCAGCGACATATAAAATAATAAAACCCAGCTTTTCTCCAACTTCCTTTTCTCTCTCTAATCGAGGATGCACCGACAATCTCTCAGCTCACCGGCTTCAAAGCATGGAATCGTCGTCGGTGCCGGAGTCATTAAAGACGACAATATCAACAAGCTCGATCCGGAGGACCTGCAGAACCACAGGAAGGAAAAACTAGCCTCCTCCGCAGCTGTTGACGAAGAACATCAGTCAGAGAAGCCTCATCAACCAAAGTCAATGTTATTTTCTTCTTTGAGACTCATCCACCTGATTCCACTCCTCACTCTGTTTTGTTACATCATCCTCTATCTCTCCTCTCACGATCCTTCCGTAAAAGGTCCAATTCGTTATAAGTTGATTAACATTGCTAATTTCTGATTGAATTTTTTTTAATTCTAGACTTTACATGTTAATTTTCGTTATCATTTAACCGCTTCAGATTTAGCTCAGTTTGATGGATTCACAACGCTCTCATCGAAGAAGAATGACATAGGTACAATAGAAAATGCATATTACAGGATGTTGACAATTAACAAATTGCAGTTACATATCGAGTTCAGCTATTAATCAGAAACATTTTCTCATTATTCGATTTGCTTTCCGCGTTTCTATGATAATCTGTAGATTCAAGTGCTTTGCTTATCGAGAAGAACGATGTCTTGGGAATTGGGGGAACAAGGAGCTTGCAGCAACAAGAAATCGATAAACGTCGCCGATTCATTAATAGGAGATCTGGAAATTAACTTTTCCTTGAATCCGCGAAATCTGTGATTCGATTTCTCACCTTCGCCTCTCTCTCTCTCTCTCTCTCTCTCTCTCTCTCTCGGTGTAGAGATTCACAAATTCTTAAGTGGTAATTCGATTATCTTCAATATTATACAAGTTTTTATTTGAAATTAGAATGGTTCAATCACTAGTTATTTAATTTTATAAACTTGCTATAAGATCTGTAAAAATATCATCATTTGAAGCAGATACAGAATTGCGAGTACATGGTAGTTATGGTAGTTCTATATCAGCATCTCCAATAGCATTTCTAAAATAGAAAAAATGGGTTTTTGTTTGCTATTCTTCTCCAACAGCATTGTTATCTTGTTTGCTAAAATAGAGATTAATAGAAAAATCTCTAAGAGCATCTCCAACATGTTTACTATAATTTTTCTAAAATAAATAATCAATAGTTAAAATTTCTAAAATGAGTTAAATTCATCTCCAACAGATTTTATATTTTAGAAATTTTAACTCAAGTTATATTAATATAATATTGTCTAATTTATGTTCTCAATACACTTTTTTTAAACTTAATATAAAATAATAAAAATTTAATGTATTTGGTGGAATTGAATAAAATAATTATTTATCTCGCCTATGATCAAGTTTCAGAGAAATCTCTAAACTTAAAAAAATTTCAAGTTTTTTGTATTATAGCAAACAAGATAGAAAAGCTGTTGGAGAGGTTTAGAAAACAAAAACTTGATTTTTTCTATTTTAGCAAAGCTGTTGGAGATGCTCTAAACATAGAACTCTCTATAATTCTCTAAATAGGAGAGAGAAATAATTATTATATTCAACCCACTAATAACATAAATCTTTTATCATTTTATATTAAAAAAAAATTAAAGTGTATTGAGAATATAAATTAGAGAATATTATATTTAATATAATATGTGTTAAAATTTCTAAAATAGCAAAGCTGTTGAAGATGAATGTAACTATTTTTTAGAGATTTTAACTTTTGATTTTTTATTTTAAAAAAAAAATTATAACAAAACTATTGAAGATGCTCTAAGCCAATTTACTGTTTATTTGTAAGATTTTTTCATAGTCAAGCACGTATAAACTGGCTCAAACATTTAATTTAAAAAAAAAGATATTTTTTTAAATGGAGTACAGCTGGAAAGCAAGGGGACATTAAAGTTGAACTTAGATATTTGCAGCCGGAGAGCGGGGAAATTTTTTAATAGGGCATTGCAAAATGCATTACCAATCCAAGGTTGGATAATTAGAGCATAAAAGTCAAATAATTTCTAAAAAAAATTCTTTATTTTGAAGAAAAAACAATAATTACAATATTAAAATATTGTATTTAACTATTAAAATATTATTTTTTAAAGATTTTCTATTGGTGCTCTCATTAGGTAATCATTTTTTGGGTTAACCTCATATTTGAAGAAAAAATTCTTCTCTCTCCTACTTTCTCCATTTTGAAGATAGTTTTGATAAGCTGTTAGAGCAAAAAAACAACTCAAAATCCTCATATTCTTCATTTTCTCCAAAATGAAGAAGCTGTTGGAGATGCTCTAACCCGGGTTAAATACATATACAAATCAACGATTACCAAATCCAACTCCAAAATAGTAACGTCATAATAATTTGTACGGCAAGCACTTAAATTTTGTGTCCCTCGCGCATTCTTTAGGCAAACTAGAAGAAGTATGAACAAGTAGAGGTGGGTTCAAGATTAGCCCCAAATTAACAAATTAATCTTAAAGTCTATAAATTAACCCTAAATTAACCCTAAAGTCTAAAGAGTTAAAACCTAAATATATACAAAGCGACCTTAAGTAGTTTGTTAACATCAAACATTAGTGTAAACATATTAACCCTACACAAATAAATCATAATAAGAAATTTGCATTCAAGGTAAATTTTGTTTAGAAAACACTAGAATGTTCAATAAGATTATAAGGCCATCAGTACCCGGCTCGGGATGGGGCTCGGGATGGACTACGGGATGGCGGGGATGGGCTACGGCTCAAGCGGGTTCGGCGGGAAGGGATGGAATCCGGGTTCCCCATCCCGTTTCATCCCGAAGGGTTTTAAAAAAAAAATATTTAATTTAATTTTTAAAATCATGCCGTTGAACGGCTCTTTGTAAAAAAAAATCTCAATTTAATCCCATTATATATTTAACTTTCAACCTCTTATTTCTCACACCTCTCAAACTCTCTAAAATTCTCTCAACCTCTTATTTTTCACATCTCTCAAACTCTCTCAAATTCTCTCAACCTCTTATTTTTCACACCTCTCAAACTCTCTCAAATTCTCTCAACCTCTTATTTTTCACACCTCTCTCATCATGAATCCAAACAGAACACCTACATCCCGTCGTAACCGACCGAATACACCACAATCGTAAGAAGATCAAGAGTTTGGTTTCCAAGCGTTTACACAACAAGGTTATCGTCCGCAATGGTTGCAACAAATTCCGCCACAATGGTCGCAACAAAATCCGCCACAATATCCGCAACAATTTCCCCAACAATTTCCTTACCAATTTACACGTCCCGGTTTGATTGAACAAGGTTTTACTCCGGCCAACTACAATCTTCCTTCACCCGCAATCAATCTCGACGACGACATTGTTCCGGAAACCCAACCTTCTACCCCGAACACACCACAATCTATCCCGACACAACAATCTAACCCGGAACCATCAAATCCGAGACCAACGAAAGCCGCCAAACAAACGTGGAGTAAAGCCGAGGAACTCGCGTTAGTGTCGGCGTGGGTTGACGTTTCGGAGGACCCCGTTATCGGTAACGCACAAAGCGGTGGTAATTATTTTTATTGTTATTATTATTATTATTATTATTATTATTATTATTCTTATACTTAATTTTACATAAATGTAGGAAGTTTTTGGGCCCGAATCGGGCATGTGTTATTTACTCGCTTGGGTCGTGAACCAGGTTATAGATCAACCCATCAACTCAATAGCAAGTTCAACGACCTCAATAAAAGAACTAATTGGTTTGGCGGCATCTACAACAACTTGCTCAATAATAGATCAAGCGGGATGAGTGAGGCCGATATATCCCGAACGGCACACGAACGTTATCTAGCACGCCATAAAGTTGCTTTCACTCACGAACAAGCTTGGGACGTCCTAAAAAATGTCCAAAATGGGGAGTCGTTCCAACGATGACGACAACTTCATCGCGGGGTTCAAAACGTACCCAACCTTCCGATGATGACGATGACGGGCAAATTCAACGACCCATCGGGAGAAACAAGGCAAAAAAAACATCAACGAGTAATACGTCCGGGACGAAAGTGTTACTCAGTTGTTGACGACGTTCAACGACAAGATTGATGATACAATGGAATACAAAATGAAAAAACTCGATCTCGAAATCGAACGCTCAAAACTCGAACGACATAGGTTGGAACAAGAACTCGAAACCGAACGCTCAAACCGATTTGAGAAAGACTTCGAGTTTTTCATGACCCCGCATGATCACCTTACGGGAAACGCTTTGAGGGTTACTTTAGGGAGAAAAGAGCAAATTCAAAAATTTCATAATTGGTAGTGTTTTGTATTTTGTAATTTTTATTTTTAATGAATGGTATGAATTTTTATTTTTATTATTTATCTTATTTTTATTTATTAAAAAATATATAAATATTTTTATTTTGTTAAATAATTAAATGTATAAATAAAAGAATTAAAATAAATGAGGTGGCAAAAGGGTTTGAAGGAATGGGGTAATGGTGTTTAGGGATTAAGTGAGGGATTGAGAAAAGCTGATGTGGCGCTGTGTGGAGCTGGAATCTTTGAAAGATAGAGGGATGGGGTACTGATGGCCTAAGAACGACCGAGGCAAATGTGTATTTAATAAATGTTAAAGATTTCATTGCCACAAATGCATGTCGTTAATGTAAAAACTATGTTATTTTATATATTTAATTTAATACTAAAAATATAATTAAGACGTTGGGCTCATTTTAAATGTATGTTTTTTTAACATTGTTATTTGTTGAAAAAAAACATATATTTTTTTAGTTTATATTGTAATAAAAATGCTAAGGATGTAATAAAAAAAATGAAAAAGTAGCCACTATAAATGAAAAAATGTTAAACATATATTTGAGGTAAAAAAAATATCATACTCGAGCTTGAATAACTCTTTTAAAGTGGGACTTGAGTTCGAACTCGAATATTTTTTCAATGTTTGAGCTCAATCCTCTTTTGAGCTTGAACATGATATCGAACTTGTTTAGTTGCTTAAGCTTGAGAATTTTTATATTTTCATTATATAATTTATAACCATATAGATATATTTGGCTCAAAAAAATTTATGCTTAAATGACTTGGCTCGAATTTTATTTTGTGTGCGAGATCAGACTTGAACTCGGGAACTATTACGCTTGAGCTCAAGATAAACGGGCTTAAGCTTGAGAAACTCATTAAAAGCTCGAATCATTTACATCCCTAGTTTAACTTTCTCCCCATAAAATTATAGTTTCATGTCTAAGAACCCAAAATAGTTATAGTTGGCTCCTAATTTTTTATGATTTCATATGCAACCACACCACTCAAGATAGGTTCGCGTGAGAGTGTTTGTATGTATTTGTACAAAATGGATGCGTATGTATGTTTAAATTGACATTCCTATTTTGTTTTGTTTATTAATCAAATGTTTTTTTTAAGGGTTTCCGAGGCAATTGCCCCGACTAATCCCTGGCAAACCGAACAGACTGCTAAGCGTGCATCCCTGAGTTTTATCACCCAATGGCCAAAGGGTGTTTACGCCTGGATTCGAGCCCGAACGACTAATCAAATGCTTTTTGATTTTACAAGATCAAACAAATAATTGGCTTAATAATTAATAGTGTAACTAGGAAAGAAATATTGCAGTGATGAATTCCAATAAAATTAACATACACTAGGAATGAAAAATGTCATCCACTATATATTTTATAGCATATTTAGAAAACAAATCAATGATTTTCGTAGAAGATTGTAGTTTACTCTAAAATAATACTGGTTATGGGCTTAGACCATGAGTACCGCTACCCAATGAACCCATTGAACCCAATTGTCACATCAGCGCCACATCAGCTTTTCTTTTTCTTACCCTACTTATCCTAAAGTGGAGTACCGCCTACCCACCCTACCCGCTAAATACATTCAGTTTCAATTAAAAAAAATCTTCATCGGGTTCATGAACCCGCTCCCTACCCCCCCCCCCCCCCCGGTACCCCCTTACCCGCTAACCCGATTGCCACCTCGGTCGAACCCGCCTGCGTACCCGAGGGCGCTACGGGTGGCCTTTTGGGTTTGTCTCCTTCAAAGAAACCGGTTAACCGATTAGGGTTAGGACCGTTTATGAAGTGAATTGAATCATCTAGAAGAAGAAATAGACAAATTAATAAAATAGATGATTGAAACATTAGTTAAAAAGCAAAAGTTAATTTTACTTTATACATAAAATAAGAAACTCTACGACCAAACTTACCGTGATTAAAGGGATAAAGGTGCGAAGCGGATTGCTTCATCGGTTATACCCATAAATTTAGGCATGAAAATGGGAATGGGACGGGTTGGGGCGGGAACCTCAATCCCCATCCTCGTCCCTGATCCTCATCTTCATCCCCATCCCCGTCCCCGTTGGGAAATAGGATCATATTCCCATCCCACCGGGGAACGGGAATCCTCAACGAGAAAACGGGAATTTTTTCCCCGATCGAAAAAAATTAATTTTAATACATAAAAATTACAACATCTTATAGTAATTAATAACTGAAAAACAAAAGAAATTCAACCTAATCCAAAAAAAATTAACGTCACACGTACCAAAACATTATCGAGTAATATCCAAAATCATATCGAGTAATTATATATTGACTTGATGTTCAAAATACATACTAACAACCGAAAAATAACATTTTATATTCTAAACATAGTTAGGAAATATGAAATTATGAATTATCGATAATATATATTTAACTTATTAATTTAATATATAACGGGGACGGGGCGGGGCGGGGAGTGCCATACTCGTCCCCGTCCCCGGTTTAGCGGGGAGGGTGGACCGGGTTCGCCGACGGGTCGGGGCCCATTCCCATGCCTACATAAGTTTGTTTTTTTCTTCTTAAAACCAATCTTGGGATTATTTATTGAAAAGGCATCTACAATGTTTTCCATATGAATATGTTGATAATTGAATTTAATTGTATCAAAACCAATCAATTACAAGTTAAAACCCTGCAAACCATGTGAACGTAGTTGAAATATTTCAGAAGTATCATGTAACCATAAACCATCTCATCTCACGGTACAATCGTCTATAGGTATCGAATTCAAGTTTGGCCAAATATAAATATATCTGATCGATCGTTATTATGAACCATTTGAATGCAACATTCGTATCTAAGTATCTAAATATCCAGTTCCATATGCAAATCCACATGACTATTGTCAAAGCATTAAGGTCGTGTTTGTCTTGATAAAATAGTTTTGAGGGATTTGGGTTTCATAAAAGAATTTAAAATAAGAGGAATTTGGATTTAAAAGGATTTTGAATTCTTGGTGTATGAGATTTGAATTTCATTTTTCATAAATAATCTATATAAAAACAATTAAATTGCCTTTTTATTAATTGATTATAACAAAATAAGTGTTTTTAACATATTTTAAAATTTTACTACACACAAATCCTAGGAAATTCCGCGAAATACCAACCACCCCTGTGGGATTTTCAAATCCTCTGTTTGTGTGATTTCAACGAAATCCCCGGATTTTAAATCCCGGAAATCCTTCCAACTAGACATGGGACTGGAATGGAATTCAATTCTAAATCCCTCTAAATCTCATCCAATCCTGCAAACCAAACGAGACCCAAAGATTCATTTTGTGAGCCTAACAATACAAAAATTGGTTGTCTCATGAGAGTGACATAGCCGAGTGAGTTAAAAATGCATTTTTTCTCCTACCGTCAAAATAGATGAAACAAATATCAAGAAGATAGAAAGACTCGTAAATTACTAAACCACCCATATCAAATTAAAACCCTAAAAATTATCAATCCTTTTGGATACAAGTCAAAGCATATGAACTATAATTCCAAAAGGATCATGAACACCACTTGATGAATTGGAAGCATATAAAATTAATAGTTGTACATTACCCAACCAAATTCATGACAATTTAAATGGAAAAATCAAGTCTTAATGATATAAAAAGTTCCACTTAATCCAAATAAATAATGTATAGATAGATTTGGTTGGTGTGCTAGAGAACCAAACCTGTGACTGGTGCGGGTTTGGAAGGGCGCTGTTGATCAGTCGAATCCGGAGCCGTGGGAGACTCCGACAAATGAACGTGAGCGTAATCGTCCACCATCTTCCGTCTTTTTTCATCTTCGACCTTATCGACTTTCTCCTTCGTTTGTTGCCCAACTTCCCCTGCTGCTTTCGCCACTTTATTAAAAGCACCCGTTACCCATGAAGCGCTGGTAAACACGTACCTGTTCTTCATTATGGCGGACCCCGCACTAGTTACGGTATTCTCGGCAACCGTGAAGGCTGATTTGGCTTTCTCGGAAACCTGAAGTTTCTGGTCAACTTCTTTGACTTTATCGGTCACGATGGAAGTACCCACACTCACTTTTTCGGTGAATCCAATTTTCTTGTCTAGAGAAGCAACTTTAGCAGATGCTGTGGAAGTTAAACCATGTTTTTCATCAAAGGTTTTTGCTTTACTCACAGCATCTTTACCCAACACAAAACCCTTTGCAAACATGCTGGTGACAACATCCTCAGCCTTACGCAGAGCGGATTCACCTCCGGCAGGCGGAGCGTTGCTTCCAAATGGCTAAAAAGAAATTTAAGGGCGAAATAGTTTGATATAGTAGGGTTGGGTTCCGGTGAGAAGTTGAGGTTAAAGTGAGAAGCGTGAGAAGTGATTATCAACCGTTGGATGAGAAATGGACGCACATTAGGATGAGATGCACGGGATCAATTCCCTTCTAAGGCGCAATTCATGGGAGGGCATTTGATTAAAAGTGATCAAACGGTTCAGATCCACTTCTCACGTTAACCTCAACTTCTCACATATCCTTTGCCTAATATAGTATAGAAAAGGTTTGTGAAATTGTCTTACGGGAGAAGCAGCTGTAGCAGCTGGTGGAAGCTGGTATTCGGGGTCTAGGGTTACAGTGACAGTCGTATCGACTATTGTTGCACCCTGATATAACATGAATGTAGGAAACTAAATCAGGTGATGTTCAATTAAGAACGGAAGTTAAAATGAAATGAATTTAGGATTCTAAGAGTGTGGTGTCACTTAATGCTAAAGTAGCATGCATCATAAGCTCAAATCATACACTAGAACTGTAGATGACAACAAAATGAATAAAACATAGTATGTTGCAAACATTTAAAAAATGAATTCCTAACAACAATACACACACACACACACACACACTTCCTTTCATGCCAATCGGAGGACAGTTTTGTTAAAATTAGATTGAGCTGGCAGATGATTGAAATTTGAGCATAAGGAACTAATGTTTAATTTTATGGTGTAGTTTTGTCACCAAATCCAAAGAACTAAAATTGCGTCAAGAGACATCTTAAAGTTGACCTATGTTCATCTTTGATAAATGCATTAGACAAACATTTCAAGAAAAAGCCCAGGCAAAATAAATAGACTAATCAATGAACTTTCATAGTTTTTCCACTTGCATACGTCAACAAAAGATGTATCACATACTTAAATTCTCAAAATCATATCAACTGTATCCTTCGAGTCCAATTGAGGTGAGAGTGTTTAGTAGTTGATGCCCTATGTTCTAATTCACAAGAAAATGACATTCCCCTTTATTGACTAACTAAAACCTCTCAAATTTGGTTTTTAATTTTCCAATTTGAATGAAACTAATCGTGGATGATGTAATTGGCATACTTTAAATCTAAGTGTGTGATTGATTAATTTCTTTGTTGATATATACATGTAGAAAAGCATGAACATTCTGGGAAATATTACATTTTGGTCGTGTCTTATAAAAGCCAATAATGTGAAGCCAGAAAGCATCTTCAAGAAATTAAAAGCATACCTCCGATATAAGTTAAAAATAACTATTTAAGCTAAAAGCACTTGTGTTGGTTTACTTTTGAATAAATACATGATAGCATGAGTAGTACTAGCACTACCCTCCCCTGTATTTTAGAAATTCACCAAAAGCACATGGTGTCACATGACACATGTGCCTAATAGTCGGTCCACCGTCCACCCTTGATTATATCTATAGCGAAAGTGAATTACCGAGAGAAGAACAGCAGTCTCTGCTCCTTGAGTATCTGTGAACGTGACAAACGCAATTTGGGTACGCTCATTATGACTGCAACCAGAGCATTACATTGGTGTTATATATAATCAACAGAAATCCAAATGGCTAAAGTTATCTAGTACAATTAGTCAATTACCCCTGTGTCTCAACGTATACAACATCTCCAGAAAAAGAAAAGAACTCCCTTACATCTCGCTCAGAAGCCCCTAATGAAAGATTGCTAACTTTAACAGTTTTAACCTGCAAGAAGAGCAGATAAAATGTTTATATGAAAGAGAGATATTACATCTCTACGAACTACACACACATACAAGTAAAATAACCAACATTTTCAGGCACAAATCCAGTAAACTATGTGACTCAATTGTTCCAATATGCCAATCTATTATGTTTTTCTAGATCAGATGTCAAAAACTTCCATCCATGTAATCAAATAATCAATCTCTAGATCAAACTAGTATCATTTAAACGGTGTTTAATCAGACATGCCACTATTTCCAATAAAACTTCTCAATCACAGCATGTAAGATGTCTATATTCTTATGATAAAAGTTAAATTAGATCCATGAGACTAAATATATCAATCGTGATTTGGAGTAATTTCCACATCAAATCAATGAAGACTTCCTTAGTTATTTCTTTTGACGAAAGAAACGCTCGGTTGTTTACAGACAGCGTCTAATACACGATTAAACCATAGGAGATTCAAAGAAAACTGAAAGATGCTTTGTTTATCCTCTATCCTCACAAGAATTGGATCAATCGAATCATCCAAAACTCGAATTGCAGCTCTCAACTATCTTGACTTACATTTGACTGATCCACAGGGTTTCAAATGCTAAAAAGAAATCAACTTCACTAAAGCAGATCTACGCCGATTTAAGAAAAATAGCGAATTAAACTCTCATTAGTAAGCCAGTAACATCAACGATAATAACAATAAAAACAAATAAATAACATTTCGATACAATTGATACTTACCGACATTGTAAATGCTCTATATAAGATCAGAGATCAGATAGAAGAAAACCGGTGGCTTATCCTCGAAAACGAAAATACTCGCCGGAGAAATGGCGACAAGCACGAGCGGACACCGGAAACGTCGATATATGGAGAGAGAGAGAGAGAGAGTTTTGAAAATATGTTGAATTCAGAGGGGGTTTGCGTTGACGGGTTTGTGATTGAATTTTCTCAAATCGAGGGTATATATACGAAGAAAACGTACAACTTTTGATATACAAGGTACAAGTTACGATGCATGGGTACGCTTTGACGTATTTGTACGTGGTGGGCGTAGAAAGTCGTGGAGGCAACTTCTCACGTGTTCTTTCAGCACGACGTGTGATTTGTACCATACAAATATAATTGAGTAAATTACGGATTTGGTTCTTTTTTATGTGAATTTTTACGAAAATGGTCCATAAATTTTATTTATTGTTGATTTGATTCATGTGGTATGCACTTTATGTTGGATCTGGTCCGGAGGCCAAACGGCCATCCATTTTCTCCGTCAACTTTAAAGGTATTTTTGTCTTTTTAACATTTCTCCCTATTTGTATGCTTATTAGTTTTGTCCTTTTTGTATCGCTTTGTTTTTCCCCTTTTTTAACCTCCAATTAGATTAGGGAAATTGACTCAAATAGCCAAAGGAATAATGAAAATTGACCTCCTCTCCGAATGTTGTACATATAGCCAATAGGTTCGCACTCAGCACTCCTAGGTCCGCACTCGCACTCCTAGGACATGCTCTGATCTGACAGTTTTTCTTTAAAAAATATGTTTATAGTGCGGACCTGGATCAAAATTTATTTATTTTTAAAGGAAAATCGACTTTCTAGGATAATAAAGAATTGACACGTGTTTGATTGCGGTCTGCACTCTTTGGGTCGGGTCAAAGTGCGGATCGTTGGCTATTTTGGTAAACCGAGATAGTGTATGGCTAGGAGGTTAATCTTTCAGTTGGATTTGGCTATTTGAGTCAATTTCCCAATTAGATTATGACAGGTGGTAAGGAATTAAAAAAACACCACTTCTTCTTGTTGGTTGTAATAACCCCAAATTAAGTCATGTGCTTTTAATAAAAACATAAAAGAAAACTAAGGTGTAAAGTTGGTTGCTGAGAAAAGTATGAGGGTAAAATGTGAGGATTGGAAAATTAATTCCCTTTTCTCTTTTTGGGCGCCGTTTTTTGCTGAAGTTTGGGAAACACATTTTGTTATTAGGGTTTTAGTGTATGTATGGGTAACCTGCTACACATCGAGAAAGAGAAGAGAAGAGAAAGAAAATGTCATGGGAGGCCTGTGTATTTTCGGGAGGAGAAATCAGAGGGAGATAGAAACAATGGTATTGTGGGTGTGTATCCTATGTGTGCGCCGAGAGAGAGAGAGAGCAGCGGGGAGAGAGAAAGCTGCGAGAAAGAGAGAGAGCGCTCTACGATATAGAGGCTGCGAGAGAGAGATAGACGACGAGAGAGAAGGGACAGCGAGAGAGAGAAACGATGGGGAGAAGGAGATGGTGGTCGACGGCGGTTGGCTGGCGGTGGTGGTCGCCGGCGGTTGGCTGTCGGTGGTGGTCGCCGACGGTGGCGAGGTTTGGCAGCAGCTTTCCGTTTCGTGAGGTTTTATTCTGGTAAGAAACCATCCCCTTGCGTTTCTCTTTTGCAAGTAATGCTAGATTTGTAGGTTTCTAGTTGTTCTTGGTTTTGTAAGTGAGAAATCCAATAAGGATGTTAATAGGGTTTTGATTCAAATTCTTTTTATCAAAGATAAATCAAATGTTTAAAATGGGTAAGTTTGATCAAGAAATCGACTAAGAGGTTTAAATTGTAGCGAGAACCTTGGTAATCACTCTTAAGGTTTGTTCTTCGCTTAAGCTAGCGAATTAGAGTTTTAAATCATGAAATCGAGACTGAGCAAATTAGTGTCTGGCGCAATTGAGTGTTGGCGCAAAACAGTGTTTGGCGCAAAGCAGTTTGGCGCAAACACTGTTGGCGCAAAGCAGTTGGCGCAAACGCTGTTTGGCGCAAACCAGACCAAGTTCTGGACCGAATGGTTTGGGGGCTGAAAGTTAAGTTGGGCCGAGAGATTCTAAATTCTCTTTGGACTTAGAGTTACAGTGGGCTTAGTTATTAAATTCGGGCCATATTATTAGTAACATGATCCAGTATTGATTTTAGGATCCGGTGTAATTCTATTATGTTGAGAATCTAGAGTTGGGTAAATTTATGGATCCGGTATAGTATTTCACTTGGATGGATAAGCAAAGGCCATTAATTATGATTTTTGAACTAGAAGCGTAATTTACCAACTTAGATAAGTTTGGGTTGAGTTCGGGATTTAACTCGGGTAATAAATGAACGAATTATGACGTACGTTATTAATATAATAGGTGTTCCACCTAGAGATCGGAAGTGTAAGTGAGGAGCTTTGGAGCGAGCAAGCCAGGTGAGTTTTTCTAACTAAAATACGTGATCTTACGCATTTTACAAAGAAAGCGATTACGTGGAAATGCCCTGTTATTTCACATGAATTTTATGTAAATGAAAGCTTTATATTTTACTATCAGGGTATGCTTTATGAGCATGATTTATTTGCAAGCTTTTACGAACATTTTCTCATGATAAGTATGCTCTACTGAAAAGATTATTCGGCAATGAAACGAATTGTAAAGTGTATTATAATTCTCATGTTTTATGACTATGATGGTTTATGTGAATGCTATGTGGAGTCGGTTGCACAGTGGGATCCGGGTACCAAGGGATTTCTAATCCCTTGGGCATATGGAGGTTAGCTTGTAGGATGGAATTCGTTTCCTCCTACATGAAGGAACGAGGAGTCCACTTGGATTTCGGCGTAGACGAGAGGGTGTCCGTTAGGCCCCGATCGGAGTAGCTTATGCGACCCTGAACCCTGTGTTTAACCTTGGATGATGTTTATGAGAAAGATGTGAAAGTATGTTTTCTATGAAATGATTTTATACTGTGTTGAATGTTTTATGGAGGGAATTCACTAGACCTTTTGGTCTAACCCTCGCTTTTCAAAACTAAAACCCTTTCAGGTAAGCTTATAGTAGAATGCTCCGAGCAAGCGCAGGATAGAGTACAGAAGCAGTTGAGACAGTGCTGATGCCACTTGTAGTAGTAGTTGTTCTTAGTTGTGTATAGGTTGTTTCCGCCAACCTTAGTTTGTGAATGATGTAACGAAGTATTCGGGACCAAATTTTATTTTAAAGAGTATAATTTAATGCTATGTTTGTCCTATGGATTTTGGGTTGTTACATGGTGATTTTAGTGAAATCATCATGTTCATTTTGTGTAGTTGGATTCACAAAGGTAATAATGGGGTTGTTAGCTAAGCTATAACATTAGTTAGGAGGTGTGGAGTACACATTCGTGTAAGCTAACTAGAACCCGGGATTGTTGGACGGTTAAAATCGACAAGTTACAAAGTGGTTTCATGAGCTGGGAGTCGGGGCCAGTGCTGGCGCTAAGACTGGCGCCAAGCACTGGAATGTTGCCTGCGCCGATTGTGGCGCCAAGACTGGCGCCAAGCTCTGGAATGTTTGCCCGCGCCGATTGTGGCGCCAGTTGACTGGCGCGGAGACTGGCGCCAACGTCTGGACTGGTTTTTCACGTTTGTAATTGCCGTCTTTAATTCCGCAATCAATCTCATTAAATGAGATATTATTTCCTGAATCAATATGGTGAAGGTTACGATTCCTAAAGTGTATAAGTATGAATCGATTTCTGCCTTAATCGATACATCGAAACATATAGATTATCCTCGAGAGAATTTCGTGATACCCGGACAGAATAGGGTCAAAATATCTCTTACGGAAAGCGAGCACTCACGCGATCTCTGTCATTTATCCAAGTTATTATAATCATCACTCAGCTTCTCTCTCTCGATATTGTAACGAATTCCCCCAACAATCGTAAGAGATATTTGTCTTCGTGAAGAGAGATGGCGAGTGATCAGTCCGTGAGAGACATGACTTCCAAGTTCACAAAACTTGAGAAGTTTGAAGGCGTTGATTTCCGTAGATGGCAGAAGAAGATGCATTTCTTGCTGACGACACTGAAGGTCGTGTACGTGCTAAGCACTCCAATGTCGGAGGTAATGGAGAACGAGACATTGGAGGTGACCCGACGTCGCGGCAAGTGGGAGAACGACGACTACATCTGTCGTGGCCACGTCTTAAACGGTATGTGTGACTCCCACTTTGATATCTATCAAAACGTTTAATCCGCCAAAGAGCTATGGGACTCTCTCGAGTCCAAATACATGGCGGAGGATGCTTCTAGTAAGAAGTTCCTGGTTAGTAATTTCAATAATTACAAGATGGTGGACTCAAGGCCGGTGATGGAGCAATATAACGAGCTCCTTCGCATTCTCGGCCAATATGCTCAACATGATATGAAGATGGACGAATCCATCTCCGTATCGAGTATTATTGATAAACTGCCCCCCTCTTGGAAAGACTTTAAACATATGTTGAAACACAAGAAGGAAGAGTTGTCACTTGTGCAACTCGGTAGTCACTTGCGCATAGAGGAATCTCTTCGGGCGCAAGAGGCTGAGAAACCTAAAGTAAAATAGGTTTATGCACCTTCGGTGAACATGGTGGAAGAGGGTAAGTCTTACAAGTTCAAGGGAAAACGGAAGTTCAACGAAGCCAAGAAAGGGCCCAATAAGAAGGTTAAATTAACCTGTGGGATGACCGGACATCTCAGCGGGATTGTCGGGTTGTCAAGAGTAAGAATGGAGCAAGCACAAGTGGTGGTGAGCAAGGATCCAAGGATCAAAACCCACGGCAAGGTCAGAATTTTGACTTTGGTTTTAATTCTAATTTGAATTATGTACCACTAATATCCGAATCTTTTTACGTGCAGGATGATGATGTAGCTTGGTGGATCGACTCGGGTGCTACAAGTCATGTGTGCAAAGATCGCCGTTGGTTCACCTCCTTGGAACCGGTTGAAGACGGATCAATGCTACGCATGGGAAACGAGTCGGTTGCTCCCATTCTTGGTCGTGGCTTAGTTAGGCTAGAATTTAGTTCTGACAAAGTAGTTGAACTTTTTGATGTTTTGTATGTACCACGAATTCGAAAGAATTTGGTTTCCGGTAGCATCTTGAATAAGTTAAGATATAGGCAAGTTTATGAGCCGGACAAGTTTATCTTGTCAAAAGGTGGCTCTTTTGTTGGATTTGGTTATTTGCTTAATAATATGTTTATGTTGAATTTGAATAAAATGAATGTTGTTTCTAATTCTGTTTTTATTGCAAATAGCGTTTGTGTTGATTCTAATTTATGGCATGCAAGACTTGGTCGTGTTAATTTTAAACGTATGGTTGAAATGTCAAAAGACGGTCTTATTCCGGCTTTTGATATTAAGACCGAGAAATGTAAAACTTGCATGTTAACAAAGATCACTAGGCAACTTTTTCCTAACGTGAAAAGGGACTCGTCGGTGCTTGAATTAATTCATAGTGATCTTTGTGATTTGCATTCAAATCCGTCTTTTGGTAATAAAAAGTATGTTGTCACTTTTATTGACGACGCTTCACGATTTTGTTATGTATATTTGTTACATTCAAAAGATGAAGCGTTGGTTAAATTTAAAGTTTATAAAACGGAGGTTGAATTACAAATGAATTGCTTTATAAAGTGTTTACGCACTGATCGTGGTGGGGAGTATTACGGCCCCATGTTTTTCCAATCCGTATGAATCATTCATGAGACTACGGCGCCTTATACACCACAGCAAAATGGTGTGGCGGAACGGAAAAATAGAGTTCTCAAAGAAATGGTGAACTCTATGTTATCCTACTCGGGATTGAGTGATGGATTTTGGGGTGAAGCCATGCTAACGGCTTGCTATTTGCTGAATCGAGTTCCCAATAAAAGGAACAAGATTACCCCATATGAACTTTGGTTCAAGAAAAGGCCGAACTTGAGTTATATTCGAGTTTGGGGCTGTCGAGCGGTGGTTCGACTACCCGAACCCAAAAGGAAGACTTTGGGTGAGAAAGGCATTGACTGCATCTTTGTTGGATATGCCGAGCATTCTAAAGCTTATAGGTTCTATGTTATTAAACCTAATGATTCTATAGCGATTCACACCGTTATAGAATCGAGAGATGTAATTTTTGATGAGACTAGATTCTCTTCAATGCCGAGGCCAAAGGACATAGTTCCAAGCACTAGTGAAACTAGTGAGGTTGAAGAACAAGCAATTGTTCCAACCGAATCTCCGATGCTTCGAAGGAGCAAAAGAGGAAGGATTGAAAAATCATTTGGTCCCGATTTCCAAGTATACTTGGTAGAGGGATCAAGAGATGAGATTGGATCCCAATTCCTTTACTGTTATAGTGTTGAGGAGGATCCAAAATCATTTGATGAGGCTCTGAAGTCTCAAGATGTTTCTTTCTGGAAAGAAGCAATACATGATGAGATGGACTCCATCATGGGGAATAATACTTGGGTATTATCGGACTTGCCACCGGGTTGCAAACCTTTGGGTTGCAAGTGGATCTTCAAAAGGAAGATGAAAGCGGATGGGTCAATCGACAAGTTCAAAGCTCGATTAGTGATCCAAGGCTTTAGGCAACGGGAAGGCATCGATTATTTCGATACTTATGCCCCGGTTGCAAGGATCTCCACGATTAGATTGTTGATAGCCTTAATAGCTATCCACAATCTAGTGATTCACCAAATGGATGTCAAAACGGCATTCTTGAATGGTGATTTGGAGGAGGAAGTTTACATGAAACAACCGGAAGGTTTTGTTATGCCCGGAATGGAGCATAAGGTGTGTAAACTTGTAAAATCATTGTATGGGCTGAAACAAGCACCCAAACAATGGCATCAGAAATTTGATGAGGTTATCTTGTCCAACGGTTTTATGATAAACCAAGCGGACAAGTGTGTATATAGCAAATTTGACTCATCCGACAACTGTGAAATCATTTGCTTATATGTTGACGAAATGTTAATCTTTGGCACCGACCAAAATCAAGTTGGGAAAACCAAAGAGTTTTTGTCGTTGAGTTTCTCCATGAAAGATATGGGAGAGGCGGAGGTGATCCTTGGTATAAGGATCAAGCGCGAGAACAAATGGATTGCAATTACGCAATCTCATTACATTGACAAAGTATTAAAGAAATTTAATTGCTTTGATTGTTCTCCGGTGAGTACTCCATGGGATCCGAGTGTGAAACTTATGCCCAACTCGGGTGAAGCGGTGTCACAACTCGAGTAGTCAAAGGCTATTGGATGCTTGATGTATGCCATGACAAGCACTAGGCCGGATATCGCTTTTGCCATAGGAAAGTTTAGTAGGTATACTAGTAATCCTAGTATTCATCATTGGTAAGCGATAAAACGAGTATTCAAATACTTGAAGAAAACCATTGATTATGGTTTGTCATATGTCGGGTTTCCTTCGATTTTGGAGGGATATTCGGATGCAAGTTGGATTACCAATTTGGAAGATCACTCTTCTACGAGTGGTTGGGTATACTTGCTTGGGGGAGGTGCCATCTCATGGGCTTCCAAGAAGCAAACTTGCATCATGAGTTCGACTATGGAGTCGGAATTTGTGGCATTAGCCGCTGCCGGTAAAGAGGCGGAATGGCTAAGGAATTTGGTCCATGAAATTCCATTATGGCCGAAATCAATATCACCCATTTCTATCTGTTGTGATAGTGAGGCTACTTTGGCTAAAGCTTATAGTCAAGTGTATAATGGCAAGTCTAGACACTTAGGTGTTAGACATAGCATGATTTGTGAGCTAATCACGAATGGGGTGATTTCGGTTGAATTTGTTCGGTCGCAACAAAATCTAGCGGACCACTTGACGAAGAGGTTAGCTAGGGACTTGGTTCACAAGTCGGTGATAGGGATGGGATTAAAGTCCATCTAAATCTCTAACGGTGAGATACCCAATTCCCTTCTAATACAACGTTAGGAGTTGAATTCAATGGGAAAGCTCACTCTAAGAGATTGGAGCACAAGATGATCATCCCAAGGTGTGTGCTCGGTACTGCAAGTGAAGGAGGTAATTGTTCTTTTGTAAAAATGCATGTGCAGGTGCATGAAGAAAAGAACTACCTATATGAGTGTGAAGTGTGGCCGCTTCAAGAAGCTTGGACTTGGCTTTGATGCACTCACGAATGGATAAGGACACATGGCCTGTATAGTGTCAAGTTTATGCTTTAGAAAATCATTTAAATTCACGTGTATGTTATTTTCTGGTACTCAAATGGGTTGACGGGTTCAATCCATAGAACACCCGGATTCTCGAGTATTTGAAATGTGTAATGTACTAAGATGGAAATTCAATCTTTTAGATATTTTCATTTATGCATGAGTTTGTTTACCTGTATTGAATTTTATTTTGTGAATCAAGGATTGCACTAAAATGGGGGAGGAATGTTGGTGATTTTAGTGAAATCATCATGTTCATTTTGTGTAGTTGGATTCACAAAGGTAATAATGGGGTTGTTAGCTAAGCTATAACATGAGTTAGGAGGTGTGGAGTGCACACTCGTGTAAGCTAACTAGAACCCAGAATTGTTGGACGGTTAAAATCGACAAGTTACAAAGTGGTTTCATGAGCTGGGAGTCGGGGCCAGTGCTGGCACCAAGCACTGGAATGTTGCCCGCGCCGATTGTGGCGCCAAGACTGGCGCCAAGCTCTGGAATGTTTGCCCGCGCCGATTGTGGCGCCAGTTGACTGGTGCGGAGACTGGCGCCAGCGTCTGGACTGGTTTTTCACGTTTGTAACTGCCGTCTTTAATTCCGCAATCAATCTCATTAAATGAGATATTATTTCCTGAATCAATAGGGTGAAGGTTACGATTCCTAAAGTGTATAAGTATGAATCGATTTCTGCCTTAATCGATACACCGAAACGTAGAGATTATCCTCGAGAGAATTTCGTGATACCCGGGCAGAATAGGGTCGAAATATCTCTTACGGAAAGCGAGCTCTCACGCGATCTCTGTCATTTATCCAAGTTATTATAATCATCACTCAGTTTCTCTCTCTCGATATTGTAATGAATTCCCCCAACACTTTTTTCATTTTCTCGTGGGCGTGACCACAAAATTGTCGACCGACATCCGTAACCACACTCCCCTTCTCAGTGAACCACCATAGTCCCTGCACGCCACCACCACCGTCTACCAACAAAGACTCAAATCTAGAGTTTACTCTGGTGACCCACCACTTTTTGCACCCCTTGTTGTTTTCCTCCTGGCGAAACACCATTTTCGAAGACCACCACCACTGCAGGGTTGGTCCTTATGATGACCCTTCCCCAACCGTCTCTAACCCTCTTCACGACTACCAACACCACACTCTCTACTCCGATCGAAAACCCACAACACTATACATATATGTTTGTGAATAGGTAAGTCATGGTGGTGGTGTTTGTTGACATGGTGTGTGTGTGTGTGTGTGTTTTAGAGAAAAGTGTGTGTGTGTGTGTGTTTGTTACTCTATAAGAGATGACCTGAGTGAACTTTAGTTTGATTATTGTGGGTGAACAATGTGTGCGTGTGTGTGTGTGTTCAAAGAAGTGTGCGTGGGTGTGTTACAGAGCGATGGTTGCAGTTTGTGTGTTACTCCGGAGAATATGAAAACGTTCGCCTTGACACGGGCGATGCTCTTGCCTATTGAACTACAATCCCAGGGGAATCATACCGAAGTAAGCTCTGGTTTGATGGGGTGTGACCCCGTGTGTGCTGTGATTGTGACAATGAGATGGGTAGGTTCACGGTGGTGTGAGGGGCGAGGAAGAACGTGGCCGGTGGTGTGAGGGTGAGGGTGATGGGGAATGTAGTCGGCCGATGGTATGAGTTGGGTTGACTTGGCCTACTTCCACACCGGATATATCGTATAACCCATTTAGTGTGTTGATGGAACATGATAAAACATTCATATTGGAAATTTCTGAAGAATATTAAAACGAGTGGCAAAAAATGACATAAATTGGCTAATTATCATTATAAGAGACCAATTTTTTTGGTCATTAAGGTTGACATAAGATCTAATTGTACAAATAATCAAAAGTGACAGAAAATCTGCCCCTTTTTCTATATTCCTGATTATTGATCAAGAAGCCTCTATCAACAAGATAAAAGATGAAATTCTTATAATGATTCCAAACACACTCACAATAATTTTTATTTCCAAGTAATGTAAGTGGTATCTTCAATCAATATGGATTTTTCGTTGCCTCTGAGAAGGGGCGGGAGAAAGCTTGAACCCAATTCCTACAGTGATGAATAAAAGCGCAATTGAAATTCTTGGGGAGTTATACATTTGTGGACCTTAGATAAAATAAACCCACTTTTTATTGGGATATGAAATCCAACCCTAGAAATAGAAGATCCCAACTTTTTTTTACCACCCCGAGCTTCGATACATTTCGAAATCGAGCGTCCCCGTCGTCGTGTCGTGTATATATATGTGTGTGTATATATCTCAATATGTATATGTATAATATCTAAGTTTAATGTTTTGGCCCTCCAATGTTTTAATATATTCATTTTACCTTTGATTTCAAAACGTTAATTAAAAATGTTTTAAAAAATGGAAAATGGTAAAAGGCTCCTATGCCTTTGATTTTAACGGGCCTGGTAGATGGTTATTAAGCCTAAGGCCATCAGTACCCAATCCCTTCTATCTTTCAAAGATTCCACTCCACATCAGCGCCACATCAGCTTTTCTTCCATCCCTCACTCCATCCCTCACGATCCCTAAACACCCGTACCTCATTCCCTTAAACCCTTTTGCCACCTCATTTATTTTAATTCTTTTATTTATACATTTAATTATTTAACAAAATAAAAATATTTATATATTTTTTAATAAATAAAAATAAGATAAATAATAAAAATTAAAATTCATATCATTCATTAAAAATAAAAATTACAAAATACAAAACACTACCAATTATGAAATTTTTGGAGTTGCTCTTTTCTCGCTAAAGTAGCCCTCAAAGCGTTTCCCGTAAGGTGATCATGCGGGGTTATGAAATACTCGAAGTCTTTCTCAAATCGGTTTGAGCGTTCGATTTCGATTTCGATATCGAGTTTTTTCATTTTGTATTCCATTGTATCATCAATCTTGTTGTTGAACGTCGTCAACAACTGAGTAACAATTTCGTCCGTATTCGCCCCGGACGTATTACTCGTTGATGATTTTTTTGCCTTGTTTCTCCCGATGGGTCGTTGAATTTGCTCGTCATCGTCATCATCGGAAGGTTGGGTACGTTTTGAACCCCGCGATGAAGTTGTCGTCATCGTTGGAACGGCTCCCCATTTTGGACATTTTTTAGGACGTCCCAAGCTTGTTCGTGAGTGAAAGCAACTTTATGGCGTGCTACATACCGTTCGTGTGCCGTTCGGGATATATCGGCCTCACTCATCCCGCTTGATCTATTATTGAGCAAATTGTTGTAGATGCCGCCAAACGAATTAACTCTTTTATTGAGGTCGTTGAACTTGCTATTGAGTTGATGGGTTGATCTATAACCTGGTTCACGACCCATGCGAGTAAAGAACACATGCCCGATTCGGCCCCAAAAATTTCCTACATTTATGTAAAATTAAGTATAAGAATAATAATAATAATAATAATAATAATTATTATAATAATAACAATAAAAATAATTACCACCGCTTTGTGCGTTACCGACCACGGGGTCCTCCGAAACGTCAACCCACGCCGACACTAACGCGAGTTCCTCGTCTCTTGTCCACGTTTGTTTGGCGGCTTTCTTTGGTCTCGGATTTGATGGTTCCGGGTTAGATTGTTGTGTCGGGATAGATTGTGGTGTGTTCGGGGTAGAAGGTTGGGTTTCCGGAACAATGTCGTCGTCGAGATTGAAGTTGGCCGGAGTAAAACCTTGTTCAATCAACCCGAGACGTGTAAATTGGTAAGGAATTTGTTGGTGAAATTGTTGGTGAAATTGTTGGGGAAATTGTTGCGGATATTGTGGCGGATTTTGTTGCGACCATTGTGGCGGAATTTGTTGCGAAAATTGCGGATGATAACCTTGTTGTGTAAACGCTTGGAAACCAAGCTCTTGATCTTCTTGCGATTGTGGTGTATTCGGTCGGTTACGACGGGATGTAGGTGTTCTGTTTGGATTCATGATGAGAGAGGTGTGAAAAATAAGAGGTTGAAAGAATTTGAGAGAGTTTGAGAGGTGTGAGATTGAGAGAATTTGAGAGTGTGAAAAATAAGAGGTTGAGAGGTGTGAGAAATAAGAGGTGTGAGAAATAAGAGGTTGAGAGGTAAATATATAGTGGGATTAAATTGAGAAAAATAATTTTTTTTTATTTAGAAAGAGTCGTTCAACGGTTATATTTTTAAAAATTTAATTAAATTTTTTTTTTAAAAAACCTTCGGGATGATCCGGGATCCCATCCCCGGATTCATCCCCGCCCCGCTGAGCCCGTAGCCCAACCCCGCTGACCCCGAAGCCATCCCCGAGTCCATCCCGAGCCGGGTACGGACGGCCTAAGGACCAAGTCTAGTAGAAAGTGTATACTACAAGCACCAAATTCATAATAAATGAGGCCTAGATATCATTTTCGTAAGAAGCAGCAAACAATGGGGACCAAATATGTAAATAATATTATAAAATTTATTTTTATAAATTATGTTTTTATTTTTGTGAAAAAACAAATAAGGCATTTCAATTTATACTATAGGAGGAGAAAACAAAATTTCAAACAATTCAAAAAAATTGATAAGTGAAAATAAGCATAAATTCGAGATTCTCGAATTAGTTAACCTTTCAAAATGTTATTGAATTTATGGGCAGATAAGAAAGAACTTGACAAACTAAAACATGAGCATCTTTAACAAATTCTCCAAAATGGAGAAAATTGAACTTTTGAAGAATTATTTTTGCTTCAAAATAAAGAAAATTTTGATTATTAATACGATATATAAGAACGGCTACAACACCAAGAAAATATTGCACATTTGATCGTAAAATATCAATTGCTCGTTGAAACATGTAAATTATGTAAAAGTAAAGAACTTCATATTATTCTTATACTGTTATATACGTGTAACACCTCGAATTTTCCATAATATTATTTTAATGTGAATAGGGGTTTATTTGTATTTTGGTTTAAACTTTGGATTATTTTGTAATTATATAATTCAATGGTGTTAAAAATTCAAGTGACCAAAGTTTGTTGCTATTTTTGGAAGTTTGGAACTTGAAGGGGGTAATTAGGAATTGTAGAAATGAGGTGTAAGATAAAGAAGGAACCTGATTGAGAAAATATCTCAATCGTATTGCTGGAGTCGGTCAAAAAGAGAGAGAGAGATAGTAGAGAGAAAGAAGAGAGAAAGAAGAGGAAAGGAAGAGAGAAAGAAGAAGAAATCAAGCTGAAATCTTGGTAAGAATACAAAGGATTTTGTAAATTTGATTTCCAGAAGCAAGATGATATCCATAACATAAGCTGATTTCGTCTAGGTACTGTTTTGATTTGGAGTTTAATTGTGCAGAGAAGTGGGTCTTATAAACAAAGGTGAGTTCATTCACTTTTTGCTTAAATCCATGTTTTCTGTCAAATTAAATGTTAAGACGCTTGTATAAACTGTTTTGGGACTGTATGGTTATGTTTAAAATAAGCTGAATGGAACAAACATGGTTTTGGATTGAATTTCTAAGTTGTAGGCCGAAGTTTCCGGGTAAAAAGATAGTATCCGGAAACCTCTGTATGAAGGTTTCCGGACATGGCAAAGTTATCCAGTAAGTTGTTATTTTTGTAGTTTCCGGACGGTATCCGGATTATTTAGTTTCCGGATGTCATCCGGATTAAATATGTATTCGGTAAGAATTGTATTCGGAAAGTTGTATATCCGAAAAGCTTAGGTATCCGGTAAGTTGTGGGTATCCGGAAAGTTGTGTTATTTGGATAGGTTGAGGTGTCCGGAAACTATTATTGTCCGGTCACTTTTGAGTACTCAGTAACTTTAGGTTTTGCTAACTTCTGGAAAGGTACGATTTAGGAACTAAAATACAATCCTAGTAGCTTGAACATTCTTACAGTTGAATGGTAGTGTGTTAGACTTAAAGATTGTTTTAGTTTGATACTATGCAAGTGTGTAGTAAGTGTATTGGATCCATAGGCACTAGTTGTTATGAACACATGGAATATGCATGTGGACTAATCGTTATTCAGTGTGTGTGAGAAATCATGGAATAGGCGTGTGGATTAATCGTTATTCCCGATTTCTAAGGAAGAGGAGAGATTGACATGTGTAATTGTAATCTCTATTTCCTTTCCAAGAAATGGGCATGTGTAATTGCGATTTCTTGGATGCGAGCATTAATCTAGAATCCATGGAGATTCGTAGTGTGGGCTCAGGAATATGATACCATGACTGACATGGTGTCAGTTATAATCATGGAATCGGGTATAACCCCGTCATTGAAAGTTGGTTACGCGTGTGGTAAGAAAAAGGATAAACCAGGTTTGTTATGCCTTGTTTATATTGATTTTAAAAGTATTATTTGAAACAGAATGTTCTCATTAGGCATTAGCCTAATCGTTTCAAATTCTATTTTCTTACCAGGTACTAGCTCGGGAAAGTAGAGGGATGTGGAATGAGCGTTTTGAGATAGCGGAGAAGTCAATTAACGAAAGGAATTTTTGATGGATTGCTTAGATAACCTAGTTAATCTGATTATAGTGATATGATTAGATTAATAGGTTATTTGAAGAATTCAATATTTGTAAATATGACTCCTTATGGTTAATTTCCTTCTTATACAAAAGTTGAATGTTATTTTATCATAACTTGTTATAAATTGAGGTTCAAATTAGCCCTGATTTTTAGGGTGTTACAATACGTTTCCATTATGAAAAAAAATACAATTCATTACAAAAATAAAAAATATATATTTAAAAAATAATCGGATAAACATTTACCAAATAAGTATTTAGAGTGGTTTTAACATTCTGAGTCCCTAAAATGAAATATTTATGGATTGCATTCTCGTGGTTTAAACTTTATATCGTGTTGAGTCACTAAAAGTAACTCCGTCCAATTCTGCTCCGTTAAAGCACCCATGTGCACGACACATGATGGGTAAATTTGTCATTTCACTTCTTCTTTTAATTTTTTACCTTTTAAACGAACACTCACCCCATCCGTATCCTTTGTCTTTTTCTTTAGACCTTTAGCACACCCACCGCTGGAAACCACCTACCGCCGGAGCAACCCTTCTTCAGTCGTTCCATGCCCAACGCCACCACCATCTCCTCTTCAAATCTGTGAAGTTAGCAAACTATAAAACCGAGAAAACCAAAACATGTTGGTAAAAACAACAAATATGTGAAGTTAGCAATCAGACTACTCCATTTCCACACCACCACCTTTCACTTCCATACAACTTTAATTTTTCAGGTAGGTCTATGGATTTGTTGTGAAGTTAGCAGTCAGTAAAGAGAAAACACCCACCATCATCCTCCACTTAAACTAGGGTTTTTTCTACTTTTTCCCATTTTTCATTCCAATTGGACTACTCCAGTTGCAGACCACCACCTTTCACTTCCATACTCCTGAACCCACCATTTTTCTGTCTTTTTTAACGTATTAAAACTAAAAAAAGTGAGTTCCGAATCTGTAACCTGTTCAATCTCCTCATAATTAAAATCAATCAAGAGAAAAAGAAAAAAAGAAGCAAAATCGGTGGGATTTTTAGTTCTTTGCATCTTTAGCTTCTTTTATGTCATGTGGAAAACAAAGGAGATGGATTTACCAGTGGAGAAGAAGAAGAAGAAAGGCGGTTGGGATTCCTCAACTCGAGAAACGATTCTTTATTAAACCACTTGTCGATTTCAATCTAGAGATGACCACTGCGTGCCTCTAACTTCTGTCACCATGCTCACCTTCACTGCAACACAAAGCTTACCATCTTCATGTCAATTTTTCCTCTGAATCTGGTGTGGGTTTTTTTATTTTTTTTCTGGTGTGGTTTTTTTTTCTATAGTGAAGCGATTCGACAAAAACGACGGAGACGACCCACCACTGGAGAAGAAATCTTACTGGAGGAGCATATGAGATCTTGAAGGAAATATCTGGAGAAGAAATCGACCTGAAGATTTTGATATGAGGAGCATATTGTGTTCGCCGGAAGGGATAATCGATCTGGGGACATATTCATCGGATAAGGGGTTGAAGGTGGGCGGTGGTGCAGGTGGCGATGTAAAGGGAGAGGGATGATGGCGTTGGGGGAGAGGTAGAGAAGATGAGGAAGATAGGGGAGGCGTTAGGGGGGATGGTGGTGCACTAATGCAGGTGGAGATGGTGATGTAGACGTGGAGGGATGGTGTTTGTTTTAATTGTTTTTATTTTTTAATATAAAAATGAGGAAAATAAATGAAATGACCAAACTACCCATCATGTGCCTTGCACATGATCACTTTAACGGAGAGATTTCAAACAGAGTTAGATTTAGGGATCGAAGACGTTATAACATGTAAATCACAAGGATGCAATTCATAGATATTTTATTTTAGTGACTCAGAGCGTTAAAACCACTATAACACAGGGACCAAACATGTAATTTACTCAAGTATTTAATAGTCGACCGATTAGTTGATAACTTGATATGATACGATTTTTTTTCCTTAGGCCACCCGTACCGGGATCGGGTAAGGCAAACGTGGCAAACGGGTTTCATCGGGCAGCGGTAAGGGGGTGGCCGGGTAGCAATCGGGTTCGGCTACCGGGTTCACCAACCCGATCAACCCGTTGCATATTTAAATTTTTTAAATTTTTTTTTAAATTTTTTTAAACAATACCGTTGGTAAACGGCTATATTACAAAAAAAAATTATTATTTTTTCTTCAAATTATACACACTATATATATTAACCTATTCCATCTTATTTTTTCACACCAAACAACTCTATACTTTCTTCCATTTATTTCTTCAATTTTAGACAATATGGATTCGCCACAACCCGCTTCATCGACCGCATCATCATCATCCATAGACACCGACGAGTACTTGCATCATCAAAGGGAAATTTTTGTAGGGTTGGTTCGAGAAGCTGCAAAATTAATTTATGGTAGCACCGCCTCATCGTCAAGAAGAGAACCGAGGGCCGGGAACATAGAAAGAGGTCGGGTAGCTGCAAACGAGCGGCTTTTGCGGGACTACTTTGGCAACAACCCGGTTTATACACCGGATATGTTTAGACGGCGGTTCAGGATGAGCAGACAACTATTCGAACGAATAGTTGAAGATTTAGAAGGAGAGTATCCGTATTTTACACTCCGGGTGGACGCCGGAAACAAACAAGGTTTTTCTCCGATACAAAAGTGTACTTCCGCTATTCGGCAATTGGCGTATGGAGTAGCTGCCGACTCACTTGACGAGTACTTGAGGATGGGAGACAAAACGTCACGAGATTGTCTGTACAAATTCTGCACAGGTATTATTGAACTCTATGGTAAAAAATATTTACGCAAGCCTACTTATCTTGATATTCAGAAGTTGTACACCGCGCATGAAGCTAAACACGGATTTCCCGGCATGCTCGGCAGCATAGACTGTACTCATTGGGCGTGGGCAAATTGTCCGGTAGCATGACGAGGTCAATTCATGAGAGGTGATCATGAGCACCCGACAATCATGCTAGAAGCAGTGGCCTCCCATGATCTATGGATCTGGCACGCATACTTTGGTGTTGCCGGTTCCAACAACGACATCAATGCTCTCAATCAGTCGCCCATCTTCAACGATCTATATGATGGAAAAGCACCAGAGTGCCCTTTTGAGGTGAATGAAGTCACCTACAACCACATATATTATCTAGCGGATGAGATATATCCGGAATGGGCTACTTTCGTAAAATCATTTACGTGCCCACATGACCCTAAACGACAAAAGTTCAAGTCCGCGCAAGAATCGGCACGTAAAGATGTTGAACGAGCTTTTGGCGTGCTTAAACAACGTTGGCATATACTTCATAACCCGACACACGGATGGCATCCGACAAGATTGGGAAACATTATGTACGCTTGTGTCATATTACACAATATGATACTCGAAGACGAAGACCATGCCATTTGTGGTGGCAATGAAAACGACCTTTTTCACGGATGATATCGAAACACAAATCAGTGAGGAACAACGCGCGACAAATGTTCGAGAAGTCAAAAACCGGGACACTCATAATAACCTTCGGTCGGATTTGGTCGAACATATTTGGCGTATCCAAGTTCCCAACAACGACGACGAGTAGATTTTTAATATTTTGTAATTTTTAAATTTATTTTGTAATTTTTAATTTTTTAACGAATGATATGAATTTTTATTTTTATTATTTATCTTATTTTTATTTATTAAAAAATATATAAATATTTTTATTTTGTTAAATAATTAAATGTATAAATAAAAGAATTAAAAAAGATGAGGTGACAAGTGAGTTCATCGGGTAGTGGTACTCCACTTTTGGGTAAGGATCGGGTAAGAAGGGTAGGAAAGAGAAAAACTGATGTGGCGCTGAGATGGCAATTGGGTTCATTGGGTTCGGGTACTCATTGTGGATACAAAATTACAAAATCACCCCTTGGAGTCTCCGAAGTGCAAAAATATATAAAGTAGAGAGCCACGTCTCCCGTCTCCACGTGTCACGTTTATTTTGCTTTCGAATCGCCGGCAATACAATACCTGCTCTCCCATCACCACATCCTTCCCCTGTAAATCATTATGTCCCTTTCAATTCTCTCACCTCACTCGTCGCCCTAATTTTCGCATATCGGATTCATACAAACTCCGATCACCGTTGCAGGAGAAGCTCTCCGTAATTCCACTTTTTTTATCGAGACCCTGCTCCGATCGGTAGAGTTTCATCTCAATCGGAATTCTTCTTTATTTTAGGTTTCCTAAACTTTTTTATGTATATATATATATATATTAATCTGAGGGTTATCGTAGAGAGATTGTAGATAAAAACAATGAGTTTTCAAGATATTGAAGCTGGTCGCCCACTCAATTCGAGACGTGGGGGATTGAACAATGGCATGAGGAAACAGGATCCGACACAGGCTGTTGCTTCTGGAATCTTCCAGATCAATACTGCAGTCTCTACGTTTCAGAGGCTAGTAAATACCCTTGGCACTCCTAAAGACACCCCTGAGCTTCGCGAAAAACTGTACGTCTCATTCGTTTTTTAGGTTTACTTTGATTCATTTATTATGAGATTTAGGGTTAGAAATTGAAAAGCAAGACGTTTTAGTTTTGGATATCTGTGATATTGATTACCTGTTGTAAACATGATCGCTAGTATGTTCTTGAATTCAAGGTATTGGAGGATGATCTATGTAGCTAATACATAAATGAATTTTGTAGTGAGTGTAAATATAGACAGATAATGTACTCATTGAGTAGCTCTAATTTGAATAACAGATGATATTGAAAAAGTGAAGTTTCAAGTTCTATGTTATTAATAACTAACCTCAGTCCACAATAAGCTTTTGGTGGAACTAAATTATAAGGTTTTAGAAGATTTCTGCAGAAATGAATACTAATTGGTCTTATCAAGGATTTTCCTAGAAATAGGATGGAAATTTGCTACAATTTTTTAGTAGGACTGAGTGCATAAGTAGTTAGAATCATCTGCACTTCGAAATACCTGTGATATCTTGGTGTCTTTATATCTATACTGTAGTTATTGAGCTTATGTAATGAATAAGAGACTCAATCAGAATTCAACTCCAATCTTGATGTACATGGCCCAAAATTTGACATTTCTATAATGTAATGCTTTACCACATTAACAAGACAAGATAAAAAAAAATTATCGTTTCTGTGATGCATTGTACTACTGTAGTCCTTAAAGTTTAGGATTTATAAAGAACTCTATGTCGTTCTAAAATTTTCGTTACTTTTTATTATTCCCATCAGTGTTACTAGTTAATGAAATATAAAACCTTTTAAAGTGCAATTGTATTATTAGTTCTTTTTACACAAAGGACTATGGAACAAGAATGTATTTCATGAGTTTACTATTATCAGTTTGACTTGTTTGTATGACTATTTTAGCCAATGATGGCAATGGAGTTAGTTTCTTATCAACTATTACACTATTGTCCTTTGGTGGTTTTCACAAGGAGGTTACTCAAATGACAGGCACAAGACTAGGCTACATATTGGGCAATTGGTGAAGGATACTTCAGATAAACTCAAGCAAGCAAGTGAAACAGATCATCATGCAGATGTTAGTGTAAGTTAACCCCCCCCCCCCTCTCTTACACGTCATATTGTTGGAGTTGTCTGCCCAGATTCGTACCATAAAACACATCTCGTGCAGGCCAGCAAAAAGATCACAGATGCTAAACTTGCAAAAGATTTTCAAGCGGTTCTAAAAGAATTTCAAAAGGCACAGCGGCTTTCAGCTGAAAGAGAGACAGCTTACACACCTTTTGTTCCTCAAGCTGCTTTTCCTTCAAAGTAAGTTACAAGTGAGAACTATTAATTGCAAAGCTAGGTTTGGAAGCTCATTTCAATGTGAATTTATAGTTTTGTACCCAATTGTACTTTAAAAAATATCTGTGTGAATGTACAATTCAAGTTCATATTTGCAAACTATGTCTAGCTAGTTTTTGTTTTACTTTATGTCAGTGATCCAGCCAGTGAAATGGATGCAAGCTCAGGAAAAAGTCAAGAACAGCGTGCTCTTCTTGTGGACTCTAAAAGGCAAGTTCTTCACTTTATGCTTTTCATTTCAAGGCAAAGTTGCAGAATTGCACATCATTCTGTAAGTTGTGCTTGAATGTTCTTTAATATTTTTGCCATTACTTGCTTATAGAAACCGAGGATAGCAGAGAATCTTTCATTTGTGTTCATAAATTTATCAGTGCTCATGTACGATTCAACAATCCTGGATTCCTGGTGGTAAATTGATGAAGAGATTTTACGGTTTACCTTCTATGCTCCTAGCAGTTAGCATCACTATAAGCTATTTAACTCTGGGGTTCGGGGTGCTGAATGGTTAAGGGAGGCCCAAGATACAAAATCATTCAGAGGGTTTTAGAACCATTAAGAGGCAGACTTTTTTTTGCCAAGCGAGATTTACCTCTTAGCGATTCAGAGGTTTCCTCTTAATGGAACTATTAAGAGGTAAACAAACTATCATGTATTGTTGCGTTACAATCTCAAGATGTTTCTGCAGGCAGGAGGTTTTGCTGTTGGACAATGAGATTGCATTTAATGAAGCTATTATCGAGGAAAGAGATCAGGGAATACAAGAAATCCAGAACCAAATCGGTGAGGTAAACGAAATATTCAAAGATCTTGCTGTTTTGGTTCACGAGCAAGGAACTATGATCGGTAAGAATGTTCTCTCATTTTACTTCTTATTTTTCATCTCTTTCTATGTTCATGGTGCATTACGCCTCCACAACTTCTTTTTTTCAGACGATATTGGGTCCAACATTGAGAATTCTCATGCTGCGACCGCACAGGCAAAATCCCACCTCGCAAAAGCATCAAAGACTCAAAGATCAAACTCTTCCATGGTAAAGTTTTGTGTTTCACCGTTTTGTTTTGGTTAGAAATGGTATGAGATGGTTTGACAAATTTGGGTTATAAACCTCTTCTAATATCTTAAAATCTTTTATGAATGCATGATGTATTATTTAAATCACTCTATTTAAAAGGGCGTAATTCAATCTGAGATTGGAAATGAGGCAAATATAAGGCAGGGGACCATCCCCCAATATCTGCTTCGCACCCTATATCCACCGCCCCAATATTTGCCTCAAATTTTACAAAAATGAAGCTTAAAAAATGCAAATAAAGTTTAAGTAAGAAAATTTGAAACTTTGTTGCATTGATCGAGGAAAAAAGATATTTTCTACACTAGATAGGAACTAAGGCAAACTTAAATCTCCATAAGATTAAAATTGCATCAGGTAGTGCTCATCATTTTCCATTCTCTTGTGCAGACTTGCTTGCTTTTGGTGATACTGGGAATTGTGCTTCTTATTGTGATCATAGTTCTTGCAGTTTGAACCCCTCAACTTAAAGCCCATATAGGTAAATCAAAGCTTGATTCAAGATGCTGACCAGTTTGAGCATCTGTGTCTGTTTCTATAAGACGCGGTGGCTGATTTGAGTGGTCATGCCTGCGTAGTCTGTTTCTCCGTGTGATGAATTGTGTTTGTTTGCAGGGCGATTTTTTTACAATAAATCGATTATCTGTGTCGTTTGTTAATATTTGTGTTTTTACAAACGAAAGTTTGATCATCTTTCCTAGTAGGTCTGCACCTTTGGAAAGATGGAGGTTATTTCAATCCGGCCGCTAAGGTTTGGGTTAATCTCAATATCGTGTTTATTTGTGACGAATATGTCAAAGGGATATCCAGGAAATGCACATTGTGAATGTTCGACTATTATTCAATACCGTGGGGAAATAGAATTCGCACGAAATCCAGGTCGTGATGCCAATGCTGCATTTATGCCTAGCATTGTTGAAATATGAGCTAAACCCTCGCTAAGATAAGTGGAACCTTAAGGGTGTGTTTTGGTATGCAGACAAGATAGAACAAAAAAGAATAACTGTTCATAGTTTGGTAAGACAAAACCGAACAGAATAGAACAAATAACATAACCAATTTACCCCTAATAAGTTGTTTATACATTTTATATATTTTAATTAATTATGTAATCTATTAAATTATAATGAAATAAATATTTTTATAACAAAATATATTATTAGAAAGACTTCATCGAAACAGTTTGTATGTTTCTTTATGTTCTTTTATAAGAGTAAATTACATTTTTGTTCCATATGGTTGCCACTCTCTTATCTTTAAACTAATTTCAATTCTGTGGTTGTCGATCTCCTTTTACAATTTCGGTCACTGTGGTCCATCTCTTTCACTTTTGGTCCCTTTGACCAACTTAATTTCGTCCCCGTGGTTTGTCGAAAATAACACGTTTCGTTTCTCCAGTTTTGAAATACAAAATGGCCATCGTGTCTAGATTTGGTCTATCCTAACGGCCCTTCAAATCTCCGTTATATGAGAGGCAACTTTAATATTACATATTATATAACACAATACTCTATATATAACCCAACACAACATCTGACGGCAGGGATAGATACAAACGATTAAGGGCCTTTTTGTTACCAGCTTAATAGGACTGATAGCTTAGCTATACATGAATGTTTGGTAGTGAGCTATACATGAATGTTTGGTAGTGACTTAATGATATAGAAAGTGACTTATTTATTAAGCTTTTAGGAGGGAGCTTTATGCAGAAAGCCAAGTTTTGTCCAAACTAGTCTCTCCCAATTAAAAAACATGGTTCTTCCATCTATGAAAACACCCTCCCACACAAAAACCTTTCCAATCTATATAGACAGATTAATCCACACAAACAACTTTATTCATACAGGACTTAATGGAAAACAACCAAACAGCCCGTAAAAGTCCAATTACTTAATCAGCTTGACCATCTCTAAATTTCTCATTGCGAAATGGAACTTTTAGTCCTAAAACTTGTCACATTTGGATGATTAACCTTGTGGAAAGTGGAAACCCTCTAATCTCTTGCATGCATGCTACAATCGGATCGAGTTGAGACCATAAGACTCCGATATTGATGTTCAAACACATGGCTCGAGGAGGCGTTAAGGCTCGGCCCGAGTACCACACTAGAGCGGGGGTGCAGATGAATTCATTGGAAGGTTTTTGTTACAACAAATAACACAATTAAGACATCATATTCATATAGCAAGTTTCTACATGCTTTTAATTCTTGAATTTCTTAGCTTTTCAAAAATTGGTACCTAGATTCTGTGTAATTTTCCGCATCCCACAAAAATGATCCAAAAGCGACCGCCTCAAGCACCAGCATCGTTAACCCAGAAAACGTAACGGAAACCATTTCGTCATTGGACGCACCTAACGAACCATCATCGGATATCTTGATATCCGGCCTTCCAAACAGAGCCTGTGTCTGCTTTTCTATCAAAGAGATAGATTCCTTTGATCTTATCGTTGCATATCTCTGAAGTGTCTCCGCGTCCAAATACATCACGTACGATCTTAATCTATATGATTTACCATCTTCCCCAGAACCACCCGTGAAGCTCCCCTCCTCATCATCGTCATAATCTGGTTGGATCCGTATTAATGATTCCGGATCCCAAAACGGGCTTTGTGGGACCGGTGGTTCCGAATAGCTTGATTGCTGTTCTTTAAAACCTTCAGGAAGTGTGTTCATGGATCTCTCAAGTTGAAATCTTTCATCAACCCTTTTTAAGAAGTATCCATACATGATGGAAGCAGCATACAGTTTTCCAAGTTTGATCTTGCTGATCTGGACGGTGGACTCTAAGGGGCCCACAAGGCGGTCCCCGAGGACGAGAGCTACATGGTTCTGGATCATCTCGAGTGCTTCGGCAGAGTGGACAGATTCTAGCTTCATTTCTTGGTTAGGCCAATAATCGATCCTACCAGTGGGATCAGAGGTTGTTGACACTTTTGGGATCATTGAGATTTCTTTGTCAACAAATTTCTGAACAATCCAGCAATACATGATTTCTTCCAATACCTTCTGCCTATCCTTTTCTTTCACTTCAGCTATTCTCCTGAAATGTGATGACTGCTACATATTATATTTCATATGAAAAGGACTAAACTGGAAAGGGAAGATATTGTACAAGATTAGAAAATTTGCATCAGATACAATTCAAAAACCATAAGCTAGCTTACTTTTTGAGTTTATTGAAAAAGCCCCCTTTCGTTAGCCATAAGCCGGCTCTTTGAAAAACTACCTCAAGTAGCATTTAATTTCAATAAGCTACAGGGGTTTTTTCCATTTCTTTTTTCAAATACGCCCCTTTATATTTTTTCAACAAGACAGTTTAGGTCATTTTATATTGTAATCTAGCTTATCAGCTAGTTTGTACCAACATGACTAGTTTATCAATAAACAACTACCTTTTTAGCCAACAACTAGTTTTTACCAAACATGACTAGTTTATTAGTCAACAACTAGCTTTTTAGCCGACAGCTACTTAATCAACTAGTTTGCCAAACATAGTCCAAGGGTATGCACACATAAAATCACTACCGGAAGGGGGGAATGTGTTACACATACAGATAACAGGGGTGATAGTGGGCTGGTCAATTAGTCAATTGTGGGGGCTGGTCAATTAGTCGATAAATGAGGTAAGTTGGTTGTTAGGAGAAGTATATATAGGAGGGTGGAAAAGATTAGGTATCTGTTTTGTAATCAACTGGGTGTAACCATTTGGTTATGAGAGAATAATCAAAACTTGCCCTAGTTTTCTTGATAATCAGTAGCAATTTGTAACAGAATGGGAGTCTGTGGATGGTAGAAAGTGTGGATTTCAAGCACAAGTCGAGAAGTCCATTTATGTGATTGTTGTACTGCCAAATGAACTATCATCAACTCATCCACAAACCCATAACTCGACCGAAAGCAATAATCTAAAAAATTGTAAATGGCTCGACTTAGTCAAGTGACTTACTTGAGGATGTTTATCAGTGAAAGCAAGGACAAGGACAACATATCATCTATAACTATCTAATCATGCCCCTAATGCCATCAATGCCATGTTAGACCAAATGGACTTCCCTTTTCCCTTCAAATCTCTACAACTTGATATAACACTTTTGTGTTAAATCAAATAAAACAATCGAAGTTTTACGAACTCTGTATCATAGGGAGCTCCCATAAACTACACCAATTATGCTTAACCATTATGGTTAAATGATCCACATTTGATATCCTTGGGAAAAGTAGAGAACAATAAGTTTAGATCATGCTACTACTATATGAAAATTCATTACAATTTTGCTTACTTGGAAAGGCTCAGATCCATAGATGAAGGAGCAGATTCTTCTTTTTGAGCATCTCTCTCATTTTGAAGGTTCTCAAGTTGTTGATCAATGGCTGCAGGGAGCAGATGTGGATGGGTTTGCAAAATTTGTTCCAGGAGCTGGCCAACTGGAGACTCAAGCTGAAGTGGTGCTACTGAAACCAAACCATCACCTGAACCACCCGAAGCTTTTGCTACACAACTCCTTGCTCGGTACGATTCACCTCCAACTCTCGACATAGGGAACGGAAAGCTCTATAATTCATAAGAATCATGAAGATAATTGAGTGCATTTGAGGAAATTGGAAAAAAATCATAAACAATGGGACCTTCACTTTAAAGCTTAAACCACACATTAATCTAAGATTGGACATGTGGCAAAATGATGAACCATTGTCTGCAGAAAGTCCATGCTATTACGAGAGTTTACACCGTGCATGGGAAATAACAGATTTTCTATTATTGATTGGATAGCCACATGCTAATATCGACCACAATCACATTATATGGGAAAGTGTCACTTCAAGTATATGTGTGACCATTAATATGAATACCCTTGCATTGAAATTTACAAACCAAGTACAGCATACGAGAGTTGGGGATGCCCTTTTGGTATCCTCACAGTTAAAAAACAAAGAGGATTTCGACTAGACGTAGAAGAAAGCACAGATTCATTGAACCACAAAGATAACAGAGAAAAAGAGTTGAAAGGGAGAAAAGGTAAGAAAATATATGACATCTACAGCAGAAAGAACACATATGTAGTAAACCACCATTTTCATTGGTTCCTATATTCTTATTTCTTATATTCTTATTTCTTAACATAATTAGAACACTTGATTCTGTTACATTTGTATTTTTTGAGAGGGGTTAGGGTACTTCTTTTAGGGACCGGTACCCCATGAAAGAAATCGTCTCTAAGATTGGTATTTCAATGTAAAAGAGATAGACCATATTCTAATCAACAGATAGCGAAGCCAACATGCCATAAATTACTACTACATGCTCCAGCCATGAAAATTTAATTAAGCAATCACCAATAATTTTCTAACTAATTAAATATATGATGCCCATTACTAAGACAACTAAGCTGCTATTAAGCCAGAGCAATTTTGCAACAGTAAAATATTTGCATTCATCAAGATCACTTCCTGCTAGGTCTACAAAACTCCATGTCTTATTTCATGTGAATATTCATCTTGATACAAGAAATTTAAATCATCTAGATTATGATGAACTAGTCTCTGTACTAAATTCACATAAGAAAACCATCAACTTAAAGTAACTAGATAAAGTATAGCATCCCACAACTGATATTACTATTTGCACACAAGAAATTATCATGGTATTAGAGATATTGGATGTTTAAGTGTTTATTCCTTAGGTTTCATATTTCGGGCCACTTGTCCATATATACTACATATATATTTGTTTTGTTAATGATATGACTAAGCATTTTTGAAATCTTTTTCTGCTCATCTACTATCATCCTTCCCTAATCATTCTCATCCTCACAACAGCCATCTCAACTAGGCCATCACCAAGAATCCACCATCTCTCGCTGTCTCATTTTTACCCTTCCTCGTCAGCTAGTTGTCAATCCCTAGTTCATGGATAGTTGGTTCGTTTTCCAAGTCCTTTGATCACACGCATCTGTTTCTTCATCATTAGCATTATAAGGATGATGTCAATTGCTATTTCGACAGACTCAATAGACAGTCTCCATCCCTCATGCACTTATTATTCTTCCTGTGGTGTATACTGTTACTGCCTTCCTGAACTTCTAAGGTCGTCAGAGTAGTCCAAGCTTTTGTGAACAATTCTAATTTCAATAACCACGAAATCCGCAACTAGGAGTCTAGGAGCACTGGTTATACCGACTACAGCTCTCTCTCATATAATTAAAACTTGCATCAAATTTCAGTTCAATATCATGACATTTGACCACAAAATAAGAGACTACAGCTTCGCAACTAATTTACAGAATCTTTGCAGTTTAGATTCGGAATTCGAACAAAGTTCAAATTTGAAATTAACGAGCTTCGATTTAGTTAATCGAATTTCACGCTCCCAAGCACTTAATTCCCAAACTATTCACCAGCGTACCTAACAAACACTTCACTTATACGAATTTCAAACAGTTGAAAACGTCACGCATATGAACTAGAAAATGCAAGGATTAACACAACTTACTTTAAGAAAGCCGATAGAGGGAAGGAACTTAGAGTCAGAAAAAGCATGGACATGTCGGAACTCAGTCGACCTAGCACAGCAAGGAGGTGTCGGAGACGGATAGAAGACGGCGGTTACGTCGGTAAATACGCCGCCGGAGACTTGCATAGTGGTGGTTTCCGGTGACTGGTAGTCTGAAAAGAAGAGCGTTGCAGGCGGGCACAGATATTTTGTTAAATGAACCCTCGGTAACCAGGATGAAAATCCACTGTCCTCCAACACCCAATTTTTGTACATATTTATCTTTTCAAAATTTCCCCAAATAAACTTTTGAAGAAATTACAGGTTTAGTCCCTATGGTATAAAACGTTTTTTGGTTTTTGGTCCATACGGTATATAAACTACACAAAAAACCCTTAAGATACCATTTTTATTTTGGTTTTTGTCTATATTGTTAACTCCGTGTATATATTTTTTGTTAGGTATAGAACTGTGTTTCACATGAGGGTATTTTGGTTATTTTATTTCTTTATTATGATGTGGCACCTTTAAAAAAAACAAATCATTCAACATCTTGACTAGGGATGGACTGAGTTGGTGGGGCTGAAATTATTTGAACACTCAATTCAATATTTGTTATTTGAAAAACCTCAAACTAACTCAACTCAATCAAGGTTATAACCCAGTTCAAACTGAATTGTAGGTTGAGTTGGTCGGGTTGATAGTGTGTTTGGAAGAAGTAAAGTAAAAATGAGAACAAACCAAAAAGGCTAACAAGCTCAAAAAAAGTTGAAGGTTCATGTGAATAAGAAAATAAAATTACAGTTGAAATTGTCATAATGTTTTCAATATACCTAACTACGGGTTGGTCTAATGTCTAAGAGCATCTCCAATGGTTGCTTAAAGAAGGCTTGATGAAGCTTGACCATTGGAGACAATGACTTGAACAAAGCTTTACTTTTTTTTGGGTAGGGTTCCTGGGCCTTCGGCCCAGTACATCCCTGCCAAACACACCGACCGCGAAGTAATGCAGCCCTGAGATAATCCCCAGTGGCCACAAGTGCTGCGTGTGGGACTCGAACCCGGGCAAGCGCTATAAACTCCCCAGGCCCTTACCACCACGCCACAACCCTTGTGGTTAACAAAGCTTTACTTATCAACCACTTGAGGTTTAAATTATTGTGAGAGGCAAAGAAATAGAAAGGAACAATATGGTGGGACCAAGTTTTTTTTTAATATATTTTTATTTTGTTCAAGTCTTTCACATGGGTTAACCATTATGGATGCCCTAATGTATATATATTAATCTACAATTTAACAATCATTGTAAATCCATGGTATATAAAGACATTGGGTTCATCGGATTGGGTTCAAATTACTCTAACCCAATCCAATCCAATAGATGTGGTTTGTCATAATTTTGTATCAACTATGCGTCAAGTTAACATAGTTTGAGTGTATCAACTATGCGTCAAGTTAACATGGTTTGGTAAAGTAAGCAAGGGACTAGCCATCAGACCAACATTGATTTTGTGAAAAAATCTCTATATTTGTTTTTATAGTTAAATGGTGCCACCATTTGAAAAAAATTATGGGTCCATAAAAACAAATGGTGGTTAGAACGATATACTGCAAAATAAAATATACTTGTTTGATAATTGTTGAAAATGAAATTAGGGCTCTGAATGGTTAAGGGAGACCCAAGATACGTTTTAGAACCATTAAGAACAGACTTTCCTTTTTTTGCCAAACAAGATCACCTCTTAACGATTCGATTCAGAGGTTGCCTCTTAATGAAACTATTAAGAGGAAAACAAACAACCCCATAATCCTACTTTATCAGGTAATTCGTTTCCGATGTCTCAAAAGTCCGGATCGATTTTCTCTTCGTCTTGTTCTTCGATAGATGCATTCAGCGATCGTTGTGGCCTTGATCCACAATGATTTTCAATACTTTTCCTCAAATAGGTGATGTGAAAAACGAAAGCAAAATTTAACACTAATTCATATACAAAAACACAATCTAGACTAGAAATTACATGAATTCATATAATTCACAAAATTGATTGTAAATTTATACATATGTAAACGATATACAGTCTTACAGAAATCAAAACAACATTTCAAAAATAAAAAAACAAATGATCATCCATCAAAAACGATGAAATCAAAACCCTAGTATTGAACAATAAGGCGTCGGGAACAGAGAGTACAGTAGTACTTGCGTTTGGTCTTGTAATACAGAGGAAGGAAACACAGTCTCCACTGACTTTCGACGTCCATCGACTGTATCAACCCGCCGCAGTAAGGACATGATCCCGGCGCCGGTTTTTGTCCGACGATCCTTTCATCTTCATCGCATACGAACACCAAACACATTTCTGTTCCGATCCTCCTTTTAATTTCCTTTTGAATGATTTCGTTTGTTTTAGAATTTGATGATCATAAGCTGTGAATAGCTTCGCAAAACCATGAATGATGGTGGTTTAGTTGATATTTATAAATAGAGATATTTGATTGAGAAGAGACGGGAATGTTCTGGGAAATTGCTGGAATAGGCACACAGGTGGAGAATTCTCCTTTTGAAAATCTAGAATATTCTAGATGTTAATGGAAGAAAGTAATGTACGTAATGCAGTTGTAGTTGTACCGTTGTACGTTGCCATGGCTACTGCCTACTGCGTGTCAATAAGGCATAAATGTATTCCGTTGTATATACCTCGCGAATAGCCTACGGTTGACACGTCATTTTATTTTTGTTAGAGTAAATTGCATTTTTGGTCTATGTGGTTATCTGATTTCTATGAAAGGAGTACCTGAACTTCAATAACTTAAATAGTGGTCCTTGAGTTATGCGATTTTGTTCCAAATCCAGTCCCTGTTCACTAATCCCGTTAAAAAGTCCAGTTAGTGCCAGGGGTAGTTTCGTCCATTCATGTTTTGTCCATCATTTTGTAATTTTTTTGTCTGTTTTAGTTTTTGTAAAAAACATGAAATTATAGGGGCCTATATGTAATTAACTTATATATATATATATACACACACACACACACACACAGGGACAACCCCTGCCTTCAAACTCTCGACATGGACCACCGGCGTCCCTGCCCCCTCCTGTCTCCGGTATCCTCAGGCCAAAAAAACACATACAAAGGTACGATATATCATAGGGACGTCAATGAACCTAACTACCTAAGCAAACAAATGGCGTTCATGTGAACCAGTGGGCAGTGGCGACGACGAGGATTTGGTCCCTGTAAATTTTTTGAGTGTTGCTGCTGTGAGGAGTACTCCTGGATGGCTAAAACCGAAAGACAGGAGACTTATCCATTTCCTTAGGTTTCTCTTCCTCTCCAGTATTCTTCTCAGCAATAATATCATCCAACAATGGTGAACGCTCTGCAAATGGCTTTATTTTAATCATCTGTCTGGCACCATTGCCTTGTGAACTATATGTTACCTGCTAAGACTGAGATTATTCTTTGATTTATACAGATGATTCTAGATCAAGATAATAATATTCAAGATAAAAGGTAATATACTATATCTATCCCGACGTTTTTTTACATATGCCAAACTTCAGTTTTTGTTTTTTCTTGACATGTTAACAAACGGAAAATGCAGAGTAACATAAACAAAATATCTCTTGTGCAAAACTGTTCATGAGCAGGCTAAGTTGCAGTTAATGCATGAGTCTTATTAAGTCCATGTATATCCTATGCAATATATGAGTCTTTTTAACTGCGCATTGCAGGTTTGTTGTGAGAAGAAAACCTCATGTGAACTGCAAGTAAAATACACCTTAAAACAGATTTTCTTCAAGTGCAGAGGATCATGCAGATTTTTTTACTAAAAATATGAGAAATGAACAACTGTGGTAATAGTGAATAAACATTAAGAAACCCCACAACAATTCATCAGATGAATTAGATGTTTGTTGGTAGAGGTCTACTGATACTATTACAATTATGACTGGAAGATTGTGTTGTCATTTTGCGAAACCAACGTTTGTCCGGGCTTACATTCGTTTGTTGGCAATGATGAGAATTTCATGTGCAGCCCAGATCGTTTCTTGGAAGGTAGGGTAAAGGGTTACCATTCATTTAGCTTAATGGAGTCATTTCATGATAAACATTTTGACCACATTGGCTACCCTTTGCTGCTTCATGAGTCAAGCAAGAATGAATGAATGGAGCATAGAAGTAGGTTCACGTTGGTATTGTGTTTTTGTGCAGAGAAATATAACGACAAATGTATAAAATATGTGTGGGTTTAGTGAAAAAGGTCATGTATAGTGGGTATATATATATGAGTTAAAGAGATTCTCTTCAAAAAAAAAGAAAAAAAAAGAGTTAAAGAGATGATAGAAAGTAAATGATGGGTATATATACTCTTATGTGTGTGTGTATATATATATATATATACTAGTCTTTGGCTCGCCCGTTGCGCGACGATCAAATTTGTGTTTTAAGTTAATTATTTGATGTTTAATAGTCGTTGAATAATTAATTTTGTGACACATAAAATAATTGATAAAAAGAAAACAAAAATTCCACAAATAGGGAATATTATCTTGAAGATAAAAATGTGTCTATTAAGTTTGATACCTATTATAAATGTCGTTACTAAATGAATTTATCAAACGAATACACAATAATTGCATATTTATATTTTTGAAAAAGGTTCGAACTCATAATCCAAAAGTAAGTTGATAAGTGATATTTTTTTCCAAGTAATTAAATGTTTCGTTGACAGGATGAAATTTGATAGAATTGTAATTCGTCGAAGAAATTCGAGTTTGAAGTAAAAATTGATATGAAATTGCAAAAAGAAAATCACGACAATTTAGTAATTATTTGTATCAAATCTCATACTAATTTCAACAAATCTCATACTAATCACGATACATTAATTCGTAATATTTATAATATTTAATAATATAATTAAATCCAAAAATATTCAATATTAAGCTCATTTCGAAGGTATTGACGAAGCGATTACAATGATATAATTTGTAAAAAATAGAAATGTTTTTAATGCATTTTAGTTCATATACATTATTTATGTTTATATGATAAGTGTCTAAAATGATAAATAAAAAAGTAAGAGATTACAAGTAAACAACATACATAATTATAAGGGTAGTAAATGTAACGTATAAACTAAAAAAATTGAATTAAGAAGAGATTTAAGGAGGAGTGAATATGGGTGTGATAATTGAACTTATAATGTAAAATGCGTCCAGATACATGTTTAAGCGAGAAAATACTGAAGTCGGCTCACCAGAAGACGACATGTGGCATGCTAGTTACTCATTTATTATATGTATAGATTATGCGTAAAATAAGTTTAATGTTAGGATATATACGATTAAAATAAGTTCAATATATAATTAAAATTTAAGTTAATAATTTTCAATTAATATTAATTAACATTGATTAATTAATAATAATTAAATTTAAAAAATTAATATTTAGTTATAATAATCCATACATATTTGTTTTTGAATTTATTATAAGTATGGATATGCACGTATGTATTTAAAGATATACGCTTATTATGAGTAAAATAAGTTTATTTTTGGGATAAAATAAAGGTAAAGTTTTTTGAATTAGAAATGAAACTATATCATTAATTAGTCAAAATGAAGTTAAATCTAGAATAAAATTGAATTTAAAAATGAAACTATATCAATAATTAGAATTTAAACTTAGAAGTTTATACCGTATTTTTTGGATTACTATACACGATGGAGATTTTTTTGAATTTATTATAAGTATGGATATGTACGTATGTATCAAAAAATATTCAATATTGAGCTTATTTCGAAGGTATTGACGAAACGATTACAATGGTATAATTTGTAAAAAATAGAAATGTTTTTAATGCATTTCAGTTCATATAGAAATGAATAATTAACATTAATTAGTCAAAATGAAGTTAACTCTATAATAAAATTGAATTTAAAAAAAATGAAACTATATCAATAATTTGAATTTAAACTTAGAAGTAAATCCCGTATTTTTTGGATTACGGATTTTTTTTAAATTTATTATAAGTATGGATATGCACGTATGTATCTAATGATATACATTTATTATGGGTAAAATAAGTTTATTTTTAGGATAAAATAAGGGTAAATTTTTTGGAATTAGAAATGAATAATTAACATTAATTAGATTACTATACACGGTGGAGATTTTTTTAACATTAACTTTAACTTTAGTTTGAAATAAAGTTTGGAAGTTTTTTGATATACCGTATTTTTGGGATTACTATACACGATGGAGATTTTTTTTGAATTTATTATAAGTATGGATATGTACGTATGTATCAAAAAATATTCAATATTGGGCTTTTTTCGAAGATATTGACGAAACGATTACAATGGTATAATTTGTAAAAAATAGAAATGTTTTTTTAATGCATATACATTATTTATGTTTATACGATAAAAGTCTAAAATGAAAAATAAAAAAAGTAAGGGATTAAAAGTAAACTACATAGGTAATTATAAGGGTAGTAAATGTAAGGTGTAAATATTAAAATTTTAATTAATGAGAGATTTAAGGAGAAGTGAATGTGGGTGTGTTAATTGAACCTATAATGTAAAGGCGTCCAGATACATGTTTAGGCGGGAAAACAACAAAGTCGGCTCACCAGACGACGACACGTGGCAATGTAGTTACTTATTTATTATATGTATGGATAGTGTGCAGTGAGTATATGTATATAAAAGAGAAAGAGATGATAGAGAGAAAGAGCCAAAGAGGTGGGGACATGTCTTATTTCATTTCTGGTCCTGTAGAGAATTTTAACCAGATGAGCTTCCATGGTTTGGAGCTTTTTAGAGAATTTACAAAACTGGTCCCTACAATGTTATGGGTTTTACAAACATAAATAAAAGCAAGAAAATTTATAAAAAAGGACAAAACATGGATGGACGAAACTACCCCTAGCACTAACTAGACTTTTTAACGGGGTTAATGACCATGGACTGGATTTGGAACAAAATCGCATAACTCATGGACCACTATTTGAGTTATTGAAGTTCAGGTACTACTTTCAAAGAAATCAGATAACCACAGGGACCAAAAATGCAATTTACTCTTTTTGTTATTATCATCTCTAAGAGCATCCGAAACAATGAAATTTCATTCCAATTGCAAATGGATCACATCAGTGCCACATCAGCTTTGCAATTATCTTGAAATTATTCCCCACAACAATGAAATTTCACCCACTTTCTAAAGTGACACCTCATCATAAAAAACTATATTTTAATCAAATAACAACAAAACTACAATTAAATACTCTTTACTATAATTTAATATGAAATATTTTATTAATTAAATAACTATAATTAAATACTCTCTACAAAACATCACAAAACATGATTTGACATAAAGCAATTTCTAATTTAGAAATTATTCCCTACAATTTCTTATACTATTCACTACCACATCAGCAAAAAGTACTGATTTGACATTTGTAAATTACCAAAACCAATTTCTAATTTAGCAATCATACTCACAACCACTACAATTTCTAATTTAGCAATCATACATGGCACTTTTGCAATCCTAATGAAATCCTTGTTGTGGATGCTCTAAGGGCATCCACAATGATAAAGCTTTTAAGAAAGACTTCAAAAAAATAAAAATATATAAAAAATAGGTTGGTCCTACCAACATATATTTTCTCTCTCTTTTGGCTCTCACATTCATTTCTTCAAAGGCTTGAGGAACATCAAGTCTTTGATAAGTAAAGTCATGTTCAAGTCTTTGTCTCCAATGGTCAAGTCTTCTTCAAGTTATTTTCAAGCTATCTTTAAATACCATTGGAGATGCTCTAAGAGCATCCACAGTCATGAACCTCTTCAGAGCTTTATGATTCTGCCACATTAGTTTTCTCTCTCTACCACATCAGTTTCTCTTTCCTACTCATTTTATGAACTTTTCACTCCCGATCATGAACCGGTTCATGATTTATATAATAAAAAATATAAAAAATTACTATTATAATTAAAACAAATAATTAAAATATACTTATAATAATTAAAAGACACTAATTAAAAATTACAATAATAAGTCATAATTAAAAGTTACAATAACTAAAAACAATTTTAATAAATCTACATCAATCATCCGTAAACCGTTCCCAAATATGTTCGACCAGATCTGCTCGAAGTTGATGATGTACTGAACGGTCACGTATTTCAGCATTCATTTGAAGGTATTGTTGAAATTGTTGAACAGTTCCTTGAGATACGGGTATTGGAGGGTCTACGTTGTCGTCAGACCAACTAGTTGCTGAAATCCCTTCGTTTTCTATAATCATATTATGTAATATGATGCATGTATAAATGATGTCACTCATTATTTTGACTTGCCAAAATCTTGTTGGTCCTCTTATAATTACCCAACGAGATTGTAGAACACCAAATGCTCGTTCTACATCTTTTCTAGCCGCCTCTTGCATTTCTTTGAACTTTTTTCTTTTAGGGTCTGATGGATGTGAAAAACTTTTCACGACCGTAGCCCACTCCGGATAGATGCCGCCACCAAGATAATATCCCTTATTATATTATGTTCCATTACTTGATCATCGAACCACCCACTATGATGCTCATTTTTTAATCGAATAAAACTTTGATTGAACTAATTTATTTGAGGATTTATCCTATAGTAATGAGATTTCAAAACATTTGTTTTTCTTTCGATGAAAGAAGCGCGATGAGTATTATAGTACTCTGCAATTCTTTTCCAAAAATCTTTATTTTGTTGATTGGTGCCAACCACGCTATCGGTGGAAATAACGAGCCAAGCACTTATCATTAACTCATCTTCCTTGTGGCTCCATTTTTCTTTACTTAATGCTTTCGAGTGATTATTTTTGTCAAGATCTTTATTTTCTACACTTTCTTGGGTAGAAAATGGTGAAATTTCAGAAAAGTCATTCGGTGCATTCAGTGTGGGTTGTGATGAAAATGTAGGCATATGTGGATTTGGTGTGAACATATAATATTGAGTGTTTGGTGGAAATAAAAAACGACTAACATTCGACGTACCGTGAGAAAAATCTTGAGTGTGTGCATAAAGCGGTGGAAATGGATATGGTAGAAAACTCGGTTGAACTTGTCTAGTTGTTGTATTTGGTGAACTTGTATCAGTAGCGGGTGAGTTCAACAAACTCGTAAAATAGTTTGTATGGTTATGATCCATATTGAAAGAGAGTAAAAAACTAAAGGGGTTGAAGATTGAAAGATATAAATTCAAATGATGTAGGTAAGATTTTTTATAGGTAAAAATTGGTAATTAATTTGTGTAGTTGGAAGTTAGTAATTAATTGTATAATTAATTTGGGTAGATAAAAGTTGTAATTAATTTATGTAGATAAAAAGTTAATAATTATTTATTTTATTAAATTATTTTTTAATTGATTATTAAATTAAAAAATAAGTTACTTCTATTAAATTACACCATATGGTTTGATTGGCTCATTAATTGGTATTAACTATTTAAAATGAGAATTGAATTGCAATAAAGTTGAAATAAGAATTGAATTTGAGAATTGAATTGCAATAAAGTTGAATGAATTGAATATAAAATGAAATGAAAAAGTAGGCATGGACCGCTCCATCTGCATGGAGCGGTTTGCCGCTTAGATGACCACCCAATGGTAGCCACAATTTGATGGACCGGTTTATTGCGCCACATGTAAACAAAGAACCCCCATTGGGGGTGCTCTAACCCACCTCTAAAAACATTAAAACGAAGGTGTTTTCATATTCAACTTATGTAACAACCCCAAAAAAAATAGAACAAACGTGACATTTAAGCATAAATTTACAAAACTGGGTCCCAAAAATTTCGTTACATCATACATAAACTAAGGTTGGCGGAAACAACCTATACACAACTGAGAACAACTATAACTACAAGTGGCACCGGCTCTGACGCTAACTGCATCAGTACTCTATCATGCGCTTGCTCACTCACCTGAGCCTCCTACTAAAAGCTTACCTGAAAAGGTTTTAGTTTGAAAAGCGAGGGTTAGACCATGAGGTCTAGTGAGCTCCCTCCGTAAACCGTGTACATCAACATTATAAAATCATCTTTATAAAACAGTTCACATTTTTTTCATATAAACATCATTCATGGTACTGCACTGTGCAAGGGATCACATAACATTTCGCGATCGGGGCCCAAGAAGACTCCCCTTTCGCCTCGATCGGGGCCCAAGCAGACTCCCCTCTCGCCTCGTATCGGGGCCCAAGCAGACTCCCCGATACCCGCCTAGGAAGGAAACGAATTCCAACCTACCAGTCTGTCATACCTATCCAAGGGATCATCAGAGCCCGAGGATCTATCTCTAATCCCACAGTGCAGACCGACCCCACATAGCATTCACATAAACCATCATAGTCATAAAACATGAGATTCATAATACACTTTACAATTCGTTTCATTGCTGAATAATCTTTTCAGTAGAGCATACTTTTCATGGGAAAAATATTCGTAAAAGCTTGTAAATAGATCATGCTCATAAACATACCCTGATCAGTAAAATATTAAGCTTTTATTTACGTAAAAGTCATGTACAATAACAGAGCATTTTTATATAATCACTTTCCTTGAAAAACACGTAAGAGCACGTATTTTAGTTTGAAAAAACTCACCTGGCTAGCTTGCTCCAAAGTTCCTCACTTACACTTCCGATCTCTAGGCGGAACACCTATTATATATTAATAGCGTTCGTCATAATCCGTTCAATTATTACTCGAGTTAAATCCCGAACTCAACCCTAACTTATCTAAATTGGTAGATTACACTTCTAGTCCAAAAACCATAATTAATGGTCTTTGCTTACCCATCCAATTGACATACTATACCGGTTCCATTAATTTACCCGACTCTAGGTTCTCAACATAAAATTATAACACTTGATTCTAAATGACAAAACCGGATCGCGTTAATAATATGGCCCAAATTAATAACTAGCCTATCACCCCCTTATTATATAATTATAGACTTTAATAATTAACTAAGCCCAAAAGGACTTAATAATTCTCTCGGCCCAACACTCAATTCGGTCCAATACCCAAAAGAAAGAATTAATCTTGAACATTTCTTAACTTTGTAGTTCCATTAAACTCAACCTCAAACATTCCATTTCATTATTTAAATTACGGCCCACTTAAAGATTCACGTTCGGCCCAACAAACCATACCGGTGAAATCTTGCTAGTACCGGTAAACCAAATCCCGGCGTATTGCGATTTCGAACATAACCTTATTATTTCAATTTAATCGGCCTAACGATAAAATGATTTTTCTAACAATCTCTTACCAGAATTAGCATGCGATGACCTCGACCCCATACTTTGCAATTTAAATCCAAATCAGCTTTTTAAGGCATCCGAATAGTGTTATCCCCATTTATACTCTTAACCCGTTTCCACATTCAACATTCGAGTTAATTTTAACCATATCATATAAAGATTAGAATTGAACTCTAAATTAATACTTTTATCTGTTTTTCTCAACTTACAAAACTGATATCAAATAGAACCCAACAATTCTCACGTTTCATGGATAAAGAAAGAACACGAGGAGATGGTTTCTTACCCGAAAGAACCCTCACGAACCGGGAAAACCGCTGCCAAAAACTCCGGCGACCACCACCAACTGCCACCACCGCCGGCGACCACCAGCAGCAGCCACCGCCGCCGGTGACCACCAGTAGCAGCCGACTGCAGGCGCTCCCAGTCGCCCCTCCGGCCATCTTCTCCGGCGCCGGCGAACCCCGCCACCTTCTCTCTCTCATCGTCTATCTCTCTCTCTCGCAACCTTCATCTTCCTCACACAGTTCCATCTCTCTCTCGATGCTCTCTCTCTCACACGACTCTCTCTCCCTCTCGCTGCTCTCTCTCTCTCTCTCTCGCAGCCTCTATCTCTGCCGTTGCTCTCTCTCTCTCTCTCTCTCGTAGCTCCCTCTCTCTCGATGATACTGCTCGGCGCCCCGCAGGACACACACACACAGCCATGGTAGCTTCTTTCTCTCTGTTTCTCCTCACGAAAAATACCCAGGGGGCTTCCATGGCATCATCTTTCTCTCCTTCTTCTCTATCTCTCTCTCTCGATGTGTACCAGTTTACACTCATAACCCACCAAACCCTAAAACAAAAGAAATGTTTCCTCCTAATCATCAGTGTGCGGCGCATTCCAAAAGAGAAGGGAATTTAATTTCCCCAATTTACACATCTTACCCTCATACTTTTCGTAATAACCAAAAACAGCCCCAAACTTTTATCTTTTGAACACTTTAGATAAATTTGGGTTATTACAATCTCTCATCCTTAAAAGAATTCCGTCCCGGAATTCAATCCAACGATAACCGGCGAAAAATTTTGATCATCAAGACTTAAATCCCGACTCTCGGAATAAATCATTCTAAAACAAATCAATAACAACATACTTTCACGCCCTGGTTGCGCAATTCTGATTAAACCCACCATCTTTGCTTATAACAGAAAATCCAATCATCATATATTTATCTCCCAAACAAATCTACCCATCCCGGGGCCTTACGAACCTCGGTTCCAACATTCTTCCTATTAACAACAATGACTATCAAAATCAGATAGCTATAAACGTAGAGCCATCCTGTACTTCTTACTTAGATTTATCTTAAATGACTCATTAACGATCAGTGTGCTAATCTCAATAACACTTTCCCACGAATTCTCGTAATCCATTTTATAAATCATAACATGTGAACAAAAGTTATAAGCATCTCAATACTTACCACTCCCTAATTATCCTTATCTGCCTCATGACCACATTAATAATTTCCGAACCCAACTGCCCTTTTCGGCTAGTGCAAATAACCACTGATCCTTACCGCACAAAACAATACAATTTCCTTCTCTTTATCACAAACAACTTTAACTCGACCCGCTCAATACAGTTTTAATTATCAACTTGTTTCAAAAGACACACCCCAAAATGCGATGCAATTCATATCTTTTTATCCACCATAAATTATCATTTATAATAACTTAGCATCAACCTCTCGTTAGGCTGGCATTCACAAAATCCATCAGTCGAAACTGATTTCTTAACTAACAACTCCCACTGAGTAACTCAAAAATCCCAAATTTTCAAAATAATTTGAGAATTACTTATTCCTTCTTATCATCAGCAACTTCTCACTTTAACATATCAATTCTCCCTTATCCGTACTTAGTAAGAATCTCGATGGAATTATAACACATCCTGAGATAACAATTAAATGTCATTACTTAACAAACCCAAAAGTTAAATCAACCAATCAAAGGCTCATACATCTATCATGACGTTCAAATCAGCTAATGATCATACTACTACTCCGACTCATATTCATCATCATGTCAATCATTGGTCATAACCTACTTTCTAACCATTTCCTTCTAGGATCATTCCCTCCCACATAAGAAACGATTCATGCTCTTTCGAGACTTAGCCTTTACTATAACACAATTTGACTAACACACTTTTCATCCTCCTTAAACTTCCAATGATCCCAACATATACCTGCTTAGCAACTCTTACAACCAAAACACTTGGTTTCTCTTTTGGGGTAATCTCCCACCATAAGGTCAACTTACACTCTATGCGCCCTAATAATCTAGTCAATAGATCGTACATCTCATCTGTAAACTCCCAAAAACCTCTATCTGATTCTTTCTTTCTCCCTCTAACATCCCCTCCCTACGATACTAGATGATACATTAACTTGGCAATGAATGCCTTCACATAACCGTACATTCCTCACTCACACTGCAAACAAAATCCCTCATGGTCATTCTTACACAACTGCCGACTTCTACATCAACTGATAACCTGTACTGCTTTCGTAACTTATTCTTTGACAAGGGTTCCTTACGGAACCCAATACTCTCAGCTTAACACAATCAACTTCATGATCCGTCTTCCTCCTTTCGTAACCTACCCCTGTACATTAACGTTACATGCTCACCTCAAGTCTCACATTTCCACGTCACGGGCATTTCATTCTTCCTTACCACACTACTCTTTAACGAGTCGCTAAAAACATCACATTGGCAACCGTACTTCCAGTTACTGTACAAGGATGCAACCCTCATTCGACCGATACTATAATCCACTACTAACTCTATCACTGTCCACCCTTCCTCTTGGGCACTCTTACTAAAGTTATATCATCCTTCCCTGATTTGACCATCAACTCTCCACTCTCAAAGTTCTTTCTTAGTTTTTAAAATGCAACATCCTACTACCTAGTGAGTTCATAGCCTTCATGCATGACATACGTAAAAGAATAAATCATTTCGCGCCTTTTTATTATTTTAATTAAACAACTCCTGAAAACATATTGGGTACACATGCCCCCATTACTCTTATAAATTTAACGCCCTGCACACGATCTAGAGAATCGTTCGCATGCAACTTTCCATAAACTTAATCTTACTCCTACCGAACGATGTCAATACGACAGTGATATATTGCATGAAAATCTTTTTATTTGGCACAATTTTGAAAGAATTACCGTCGCCAGGTAAATCAGTTGGTTTTCGTACTCATAAATAACTCCAACATGTCATTACTCACTTTGGTTATAAAAGTTTTGCATTTAATCGTTTTCTTGACCTTTGCAATAATTTAGCTCATCATGAAAAGAGCAAAATGCTTTACAAATCATAAAACTCGAAACTTCATGGTGCCATGTGAATGAAATCACCTTTTTCTTTAAACATACGCGTGCACATTCTGACTCATTTTTTTTTATCACAATTTATCTTTACGTATTTAACTTAAATCGTGAAAATTTCATGTTACATAAAAAGAACACCATGCATGAGGCTCTACTTGCATTTGAAGGATACTCACTCAAACAAGGTCAACTGCTTTACTCGCTTAGCTTATCCTTGACATTCTACCTACGACCAACGGTCGCCCTTTCGGTCACGCAACAACTTGCTGAACACACTTTCCACATCTCACTTACTCTACCCCCTTCATGCTATTTCGTTTTAATCACTATCTCATTTTCTACTTCTACATGCTTTCATTTCACAATAGGTATCTTATTCCATTTACACTGCCTTTGAAAAGCTCGACTAAGAAGTCGGGGTTCTATTGATACGTTCAAAATTTCAACACTGTTATTCCTTATCATTCTAACTGATCTCATCCCACTATTTCTAGAACTAGGACTTTCTAGAAACACGAGTCTTACTCAAAATCAATCATTTTATCTCTTCGAACCCACGAAGATCTATCTCTATACGATTCAATAACATTCTAGACAACATTTCGCCTCTACGATGTATACATTATTCACTTCATAAAGATTTCTCATGAAACTTTCCCAACGAGGGGTCTCAGTCTACACCTCAAAGATCTCGGTGACATTCTAACGTACTGAAACACGGCATAAGCACTGGGTAGGTTAATAAGGTAGGTTAAGCACATACATGTACCTGTAAGTTTGCAATTACAATGGCCAGGTGGAATCTCAAACTTACCTTACATGACAGTCCTCAGTACCCCATTAATCCTATCTCTATAATAGTGTCATCCTAACGCATTTCCTGATTCTCAGTTGTGGTTTCTACTCCCAAGTTTAAGTTTAGGCCCGTCCGGTCACCTAAATCCCTTAAACTATGGCTCTGATACCATTTGTAACAACCCAAAAAAATAAAATAGAACAAACGTGACATTTAAGCATAAATTTACAAAACTGGGTCCCAAAAATTTCGTTACATCATACATAAACTAAGGTTGGCGGAAACAACCTATACACAACTGAGAACAACTATAACTACAAGTGGCACCGGCTCTGACGCTAACTGCATCAGTACTCTATCATGCGCTTGCTCACTCACCTGAGCCTCCTACTAAAAGCTTACCTGAAAAGGTTTTAGTTTGAAAAGCGAGGGTTAGACCATGAGGTCTAGTGAGCTCCCTCCGTAAACCGTGTACATCAACATTATAAAATCATCTTTATAAAACAGTTCACATTTTTTTCATATAAACATCATTCATGGTACTGCACTGTGCAAGGGATCACATAACATTTCGCGATCGGGGCCCAAGCAAACTCCCCTTTCGCCTCGATCGAGGCCCAAGCAGACTCCCCTCTCGCCTCGTATCGGGGACCAAGCAGACTCCCCGATACCCGCCTAGGAAGGAAACGAATTCCAACCTACCAGTCTGTCATACCTATCCAAGGGATCATCAGAGCCCGAGGATCTATCTCTAATCCCACAGTGCAGACCGACCCCACATAGCATTCACATAAACCATCATAGTCATAAAACATGAGATTCATAATACACTTTACAATTCGTTTCATTGCTGAATAATCTTTTCAGTAGAGCATACTTTTCATGGGAAAAATATTCGTAAAAGCTTGTAAATAGATCATGCTCATAAACATACCCTGATCAGTAAAATATTAAGCTTTTATTTACGTAAAAGTCATGTACAATAACAGAGCATTTTTATATAATCACTTTCCTTGTAAAACACGTAAGAGCACGTATTTTAGTTTGAAAAAACTCACCTGGCTAGCTTGCTCCAAAGCTCCTCACTTACACTTCCGATCTCTAGGCGGAACACCTATTATATATTAATAGCGTTCGTCATAATCCGTTCAATTATTACTCGAGTTAAATCCCGAACTCAACTCTAACTTATCTAAATTGGTAGATTACACTTCTAGTCCAAAAACCATAATTAATGGTCTTTGCTTACCCATCCAATTGACATACTATACCGGTTCCATTAATTTACCCGACTCTAGGTTCTCAACATAAAATTATAACACTTGATTCTAAATGACAAAACCGGATCGCGTTAATAATATGGCCCAAATTAATAACTAGCCTATCACCCCCTTATTATATAATTATATTTATAATTCTCTCGGCCCAACACTCAATTCGGCCCAATACCCAAAAGAAAGAATTAATCTTGAACATTTCTTAACTTTGTATTTCCATTAAACTCAACCTCAAACATTCCATTTCATTATTTAAATTACGGCCCACTTAAAGATTCACGTTCGGCCCAACAAACCATACCGGTGAAATCTTGCAAGTACCGGTAAACCAAATCCCGGCGTATTGCGATTTCGAACATAACCTTATTATTTCAATTTAATCGGCCTAACGATAAAATGACTTTTCTAACAATCTCTTACCAGAATTAGCATGCGATGACCTCGACCCCATACTTTGCAATTTAAATCCAAATCAGCTTTTTAAGGCATCCGAATAGTGTTATCCCCATTTATACTCTTAACCCGTTTCCACATTCAACATTCGAGTTAATTTTAACCATATCATATAAAGATTAGAATTGAACTCTAAATTAATACTTTTATCTGTTTTTCTCAACTTACAAAACTGATATCAAATAGAACCCAAAAATTCTCACGTTTCATGGATAAAGAAAGAACACGAAGAGATGGTTTCTTACCCGAAAGAACCCTCACGAACCGGGAAAACCGCTGCCAAAAACTCCGACGACCACCACCAGCTGCCACCACCGCCGGCGACCACCAGCAGCAGCCACCGCCGCCGGTGACCACCAGTAGCAGCCGACTGCCGGCGCTCCCAGCCGCCCCTCCGGCCATCTTCTCCGGCGCCAGCGAACCCGGCCACCTTCTCTCTCTCATCGTCTATCTCTCTCTCTCGCAACCTTCATCTTCCTCACACAGTTCCATCTCTCTCTCGATGCTCTCTCTCTCACACGACTCTCTCTCCCTCTCGCTGCTCTCTCTCTCTCTCTCTCTCTCGCAGCCTCTATCTCTGCCGCTGCTCTCTCTCGATGATACTGCTCGGCGCCCCGCAGGACACACACACACACAGCCATGGTAGCTTCTTTCTCTCTGTTTCTCCTCACGAAAAATACCCAGGGGGGCTTCCATGGCATCATCTTTCTCTCCTTCTTCTCTATCTCTCTCTCTCTCTCGATGTGTACCAGTTTACACTCATAACCCACCAAACCCTAAAACAAAAGAAATGTTTCCTCCTAATCATCAGTGTGCGGCGCATTCCAAAAGAGAAGGGAATTTAATTTCCCCAATTTACACATCTTACCCTCATACTTTTCGTAATAACCAAAAACAGCCCCAAACTTTTATCTTTTGAACACTTTAGATAAATTTGGGTTATTACAACTTAGGGGGTGTTTACTTATGACTTATTGAGCTTAATGGGTTGAACGACTTATTCGCGCATCCAAAATGGGATGTTTACTTGTGGCTTATTGGGACAGATGATGACTTATTCGCACAGATGAAAATGTTATGTTGTCCACATTCAGCTTAAAAAAGACAAGCCTACCCCTTTCTCCTCCACTTTACCGGTTCAACCATAGATTTCTTCTCCATTGACGCTCCCTGGTTCGATTTCTTCTCCATGGACGCTCAACCCATCTCGTTTTCTTCTCCATGGACGCTGTTGGTTCGATTTCTTTTCCATAGACGTTGTTGGTTCAATTTCTTCTCCATGGACGCTCGACCCCTCTGCTGGTTCATCTCCTTGGTTCAATTTATTCTTCATAGCACGTCGATATCATCTATTTTTTTATTTCTTCTATTGGTTCGAACATTGAACCCTAGATTTTTACTCCATAGACGCTTCCTGGTTCCGTTTTTTTATTCCTTCTACAGTAGTCGCTCGATTTTTTTAACTTTGTATTTTATATGTTGTTCGATTTACATATTTTAACTTGTTTTTTTTAGGATTTGATACATATGGATTAAGAGTCAGATTTCAATTTCACTGGTTTGTCTCATCTTTTCTTTGTCTAAGCATTTCAATTTCACTGACATGCTATACTTTCTTGCCGATTCATTGTTGTTCGCTTTAAGTAAGATTATGGACTGTGCTCGTTGTAATTCATGTATCCGAAGCTGGATTGTTGTTGTACTTTGATGATTATAGTTTGCAGGTTGATAATTTGTTAACGTTGGGAAGAGGAATTTTCTAAAAAATGAGTTTTTGGTGTCGGAGTCAGATTTCATTGTTCATGAAGAGGTTTTTAGGGTTTTATACTTAAGGGTAAAATAGTCATTTCTATCATTCAGATTTATGATTCAGGAAAAAAAAGTAAACAACAACACATTATTATTCGGGCAGACAAGTTTATCCAGACAGATATATTTATCCATACAGGGCTTAATTGAAAATTTGGTAAACAGCCCCTTAGAGCATCCACACACGTCTTGTACAAGACTTTGCAAGATAATATGGCATGCCATGTGGCTTGCAAGGTCTTCGAAGTATAGCAACTTCTTTCATAATTAGAAAGACCTTTCACAAACCAATATATATTAAACAAATCCATTTTTGTTTAATTTAATTAATTAACTATTAATATGTTTATTAAATTTAATTCATTTATTAGTTTATTTGAACATTATTTTTTTATTATTTTTATTAAAACTTCTTACCCATGCTTTATTTAAAAAATGATATTTATGCAATATTTTTTATTTGTTAATTAAATTATATTTACACAAAATATAGTAAAAGAAAATAAAAGTAAAATTTTAGTTATATTATATTTTATATTTAATTTATTAGTTATATTATAATTATCTATATTATTTATATTATAATTTGTTACTTTAGAAAGGAGTTTGGTCTTGCATGAGTGTGAAAGTTGTTATTGCAAAGCTAACGTGGCACTTTAGAAATGAGTTTGGTCTTGCAGGGGTGCGGATGGTCTTACCATTAAAACACAAAAAAACATACAATATGAATAAAGTTGGTTTCTATATTTGAACGTCAGTAAAGTAGACCGTTAAAAATATACAACTTTTATAAATTCAAGTATATATTATAACTATTCTGTTTTAATAAAATAGTATAATAATCAGTACATATATTATTTTATTATTACAGATGTTTTTAATGTTGGGTTGGAGTTGAATTTTTTTAGTATTTGAAGGTCCCACTATTTTTAATGTTTGGGCCGGAGATGACCTTAGAGATTATTACACTTTTGGTTTTTAATGTTTATTGATTTCTTTGAAAGTGAAACTTGTATTTTTATAGTTCAAGTTTTCGTCCTTGTTGATTTTGTTTTGAAGGTGGAACATGATTACCAACCGCACTAAAAAGCTATGTTACATATAGAAGTATTTTCTTCCAACCACATATTGTCCCTTATTTTGTTTTGTCTTATTTTTATAAAAACAATCAAAGTCTAAAGGGGCTAGTGGTGTGCAGACGACTTCCTGCAATCTAGATCGCGCCAAACGTTGCTCGCGTCTTCGATTTAGTATCACATGTTTATCATATGTGATACCTATAGTATCACATGTGATTGACTATAGTAAAAGAGTGTTCTCATATTCTTGTAAAATAAATGTGTTATCGTTTGAACTCTTCCCTACATTAGGTAATTTGAGTTGAGGTAAAAAGTGGCAGTTTGTTTAGTTTTTAATAATTTCATTAAGAAGCAATCCGTGAATTGCTAAGAGGTGAATCTTGTTTGGTAAAAACAAAGTTTGTCTCTTAATGATTCCAAAACCATTTAAATGATTTTATATCTTCGTTTTCCTTAACCATTCAATGCCTAATTTTATTCTAAGAGCATCTCCAACAACTTCTTTATAATTTTTTTAAAATAGAGACTCAAAAGTGAAAATCACTAAAAAAAATTACATTTAGCTCCAACAGATTCTCTATTTTAGAGATTTCAACATCTATTATATTATTAAAATATTACTTATATTTATCATCCCAATACATCTTTTAAAAATTAATAGTAAAAAATAATAATAACTCAACTCTATTGGTGAGAATGAATAAAAAAATAATTTATCTCTCCATGTACCAAGTTTTAGAGAATTCTCTAAACTTGGAGTTTTCCCTAATTTTCTCTATTTTAGAGAAAACATTATAGAGAAGCTGTTGGAACAATTTAGAGAACAAAATATCAATTTTTTCTATTTTAGAGAAGCTGTTGGAGATGCTCTAAGCAATTGCCAAATAATGATATTTTATTTTACATTATATCATAATAACCTCTTAGAGCATCTCCAACAACTTCTCTAAAATAGAGAATAATGCAATTTTGTTCTCTATATTGCTCCAACAGCTTCTCTATATTGTTCTCTAAAACAGAGAAAAGTAGAGAAAACTCTAAGTTTAGATAATTCTCTAAAACTTGTTAAATTGAAAGAAAAAATATTTTTTATTCATTCCCACCAATAGGATTGAGTTATCATTATTTTATGTAAATTATTTTTTAAAAATGTATCGGAATGAAAAATAAATAATATTTTAATAATACAATGGATGTTGAGTTCTCTAAAATAGAGAATCTGTTGAAGCTAAATGTAATTCATATTTTAAAAAAAATTATAGAAAATCTGTTGGAAATGCTAATCATTGCTTAATCATTCTAATCAAAGTACCCCAACAAATAAAAAACTAAGAGCATCTCTAACAGCTTTTCCAAAATTTCTTCAAAATGGAGAACCAAATGTTAAAATTTGTAACATCTCGATTTTTGTATAAAATATTGAGATGGGTTTTATTGATAAACTTATGATTTATTATATGATAGATTAATTTTAGAGTTTAACCCCAAATAAGTTACGTTATTTGTTTTATGAAAAGTTATAAGTTAAGGGGCAAACTTTAATTTTAATTTATAAGTTAAAGGGTATAAATTGCCAAGTATTGATAGTTGAGGGGGCTGATTGGTTAAGGTGATGGAAGATAATCACTTCCACCACCTCAATTGTGTAAAAGAGGCAAAAAGAAGATATTATCTTCTTTTGTAGTTTATGTGGGTGTGTTTTCGGTGAAACAAAGAAAGAGAGAGAGAGAACCAAAAAGAAAGAAAAGAAGAAGAAGAAGGCTGAATTATTTAGCTGGAAATCTAAAGGGAAATCTGTGAAAAACAAAAGTATGTTTCTAATCACAACCTTGTTATGTTTATGTGTTTATAGAGATGAGTTTTAGTGGGTTAAAATTTGGGGTATAGTGTTTTGAAAGATATGAGGAATCTGAACTGATAAATATGTTCTACTGGTAACCTTAAGCATATCTGCAAGTTTGTGAAATTTATTATGGCTTAAAAGTGTTAGTTTTGGCTTAAATACGCTTTTTAGTTGGTTGAGACAGTTATGAATATCGCTGCAGTTAGTTGCGATAGTTATGAGGAGTTGCGATAGTTATGAATGTCGCAACCTTGGGTTGCGACAAGTAAGTTGTATCGCAATAGTTGGTTGTGATGAGATGTGTATCGCAACAGTTGGTTGCGATAAGATGCTTGTCGCAACAGTTGGTTGCGATAAGAAGAAGATGTCGCAATAGTGGGTTGCGACAAGTACTGTGTGTTGCGACAAGGGTTATCGCAGCTAGTGTGTTACGATAAGAGTCGAGAATTTAGGATTCTTAATCTTTAAGGATCGTGTACAGTAGATTAATACCAGTACATTATGTATTTGGGTATTTCAGATCTTTGTGAAGTTGGTGACAGAAATTCTTACGACCTTAAGAAAGTAAAGTAAGAGTGACGCGACTACTATCAGGTGAGTTCATTCTTACCTTACCTTTTTATAACGTATTTAAATTACGGTAAGGTACATTTTTATAAAGAGATATTTCCTGAAGGAATTTGGATAGACGATTGTATGAGTTTTAATTAATTGTTCTAACAGACAATTGTGTATATATATATATTTATATCAAGGACATGTGAGTGGTGATATTAAATATGATTTGCTCATACTAAATGCTATGAGGAATCTATGTGAGTGGTGATATTAAATATGATTTGCTCATACTGAATGCTATGAGGAATCTATGTGATTTTAAATGTGATTTGCTCATACTGAATGCTATGAGGAATCTATGTGGTGTAAATGTGATTTGCTCATATTAAATGCTATGAGAAATCCATATTAAGCAATAACCTGCACGAGTACAAATAAGTGTAATGGATCCATAGGCACTAGTTGTTATGAACACATGGAATAGGCGTGGATTAATCGTCATTCCAGTGTGTATGATAAATGTGGAATAGGCCGGACTCTAAAGGTAATTCCCATTTTGTGTTATGATGAACGTGGATTAGACCGGGCGCTTAATGGTAAATCCCATTTCGTTTTATATTGTGAAATCGTGGAATAGGCGGTGCGCTAATCGTAATTCCCGATTTCTAAGAAAGAGAAGGGATTGGCATGTGTAATTGTAATCTCTACTTCCTTTCTAAGAAATGGGCATGTGTAATTGCGATTTCTTGGATATGATCATTAATCTAGAATCCGTGGAGATTCGTAGTGTGCCTCTGGAATATGATATGAGCATTAATCTAGAATCCGTGGAGATTCGTAGTGCGGCTCTGAAATATGATATGAGCATTAATCTAGAATTCGTGGAGATTCGTAGTGCGGCTATGGAATATGATATGAGCATTAATCTAGAATCCGTGGAGATTCGTAGTGCGGCTCTGGAATATGATATGAGCATTAATCTAGAATCCGTGGAGATTCGTAGTGCGGCTCTGGAATATGATATGAGCATTAATCTAGAATCCGTGGAGATTCGTAGTGCGGCTCTGGAACATGATATCATGACTGACTTAGTGTTAGTCATATTTCCATTAACTAGGAATGAAATGAATAGGCAAAGTAGAATTGCTATTCATGGTGAATGATTGGATAGGCAAAGTAGAATTACTATTCATATGGAATGATTGAATAGGTAATATAGAATTACTATTCATATAGGAACGGTTGAATAGGCAAAAGCATAACTGCTATTCAGGTTGGTTGATTGAATAGACAAGGTATAGTAGTTATTCGTATTTGAGATGTGGAAATATGAATTAGACAAAGTGTAAGTGTTGTTTTCCTGTGTTTTCGACGGATTAGAAATAGGCAATATATAAATGTTATTTCTGCTTCCATTCTAAGGAGAAGGTAAGACGATTGAATATAAGTCTTTAGACTTGATCGATAAACTAGAATTCGTGATGATTCGTAGTAGGTTTTTTGAATATGGTGTTATGACTTTTCGGATGATAGTCATACTCATGGGATTGAGTATGATTCTGTTATTATGAGATGAGTACGAGTATGGTAAGAACGAGTGTAAGTCAAGATGATAAACCTTGTTTACATTGATTTAAAAGTATTACTTTGAAACTGAATGTTCTCACTAGGCGTTAGCCTAATCGTTTCAAATTATATTTTCTTACCAGGTACGAGCTCAGGGAAGTAATGGGATGAGTGAATAGTTTACGGTGACGACAAGTTGATGTAAAATTAACTCATGTCATTATTTTCACTAGTTACGAACGTTTATGTTATGGATATTAGTTATGTAAACCCGTTTAATTTAGGTTTAAATTTGCCCTGATTTTTAGGGTGTTACAATATGGTATCAGAGCTGTAGTTTAAGTGAACTAGGTATGATAATGATATACCTAGACTTAAGTTGAGAGGAATTAAGATATGATTTGTGAGATATGGGTAGAGGCACTGAGACTAGATGGTCTTACGAATTGACGGAAATGCGAGAATTAAGAATTGTGATGATGGTAACAAAGATTCTTATGTATAGCATGTTCATAATTTCAACTAGCTATTGTTATTATGAATATATTGTTATGCAAGCATACTTGTTTCTAATTATTTTGGCAATTGGAGGTGATTTCATTTGACGATGCTGTAGCACATGAAAGAGTTTCAAGTACCACACGATTAGTTATGCTATTTAGTTAGCTCGTCGAGCCCTTCAAATGAGAATCGTTAGGACGGTGTGTGTATGCTTGACGATGAACCAGTAACAAGTAGTAGATAAAGTGGACAATCAGATCCAATATTGATTTACTAGTCTTCAGTAGAGGTTGTGATCTAATCCGATTATGGACTAGCTTGTCTCCTGGTAACCGTGTTTTAAAAAGATAAGCTTACTGGTGAATTTCAATTTTTTAAATTCCGATCAAGGAATAGATACTGATCAAATAGAGTTTTGATTAATAACTAAAGGAGGTTAATAGAATTTTATGTTGTTTCCAAGTTGGGGAGCAGGTAATGGTGAAAGTTATAAGATTGAGAAAACGTGGAAAGTTGAGTCCTTGTTCTTCTTGGATTTTTAACTGTGATTGTGTATGTAAGACTAGAAATTGAAAGGGATATATGACATATTTCATGTTGGTATGATGTGATTCCATTTACTGAAATAAGAATGGATGAAAAGAGTCGTTGTGTGGAGGAACTGGAAGCGATTCTAGAGAGATCGGTTAAGAAATTACGATCTAAGAATGCGGTTAGGTTAAAGGTATAATAGAAACATCATCGAGGTGCTAATGTGTCGTTAGAATCAGAAGAGAATATGAAGATTTGATATCCTCATTGATTTATCTAGCTTAGATTTCGAGGACGAAATCATTTTCAAGTTGAGGAGTATTGTAACATCTCGATTTTTGTATAAAATATTGAGATGGGTTTTATTGATAAACTTATGATTTATTATATGATAGATTAATTTTAGAGTTTAACCCCGAATAAGTTACGTTATTTGTTTCATGAAGTTATAAGTTAAGGGGCAAACTTTAATTTTAATTTTAAAAATCAAAGGGGGTTAGCTCAGTTGGATAGGTAACATCCTAGGGGGTGCGGGGTGAAAGCCGCACTACCCGGGTTCGATTCCAGCGGGCAACACTTTCATGAGATATCCAGACTCTGGGTCGGGTCCTTCGGGACCGGGTCCGGGGCCGGTACGGGTGGGTCCAGTCTATGGGACCCTCTACCCTGCCGGTCGGGTTCAGCCAAAGGTTGGGCCGGGTCGCAGCGGATTAGTGGGATTGCCGGTAATGGAGGCCCGATACCGCTGGAACGTGTGTGTGCGTTAACTTGCCGTTCAAAAAAAAACTTTAATTTTAATTTATAAGTTAAAGGGTATAAATTGCCAAGTGTTGGTAGTTGAGGGGGCTGATTGGTTAAGGTGATGGAAGATAATCACTTCCACCGCCTCAATTGTGTAAAATAGGCAAAAAGAAGATATTATCTTCTTTTGTAGTTTATGTGTGTGTGTGTGTGTTTTTGGTGAAACAAAGAAAGAGAGAGAGAATCAAAAAGAAAGAAAAGAAGAAGAAGGCTGAATTATTTAGCTGGAAATCTAAAGGAAAATCTGTGAAAGACAAAGGTATGTTTCTAATCACAACCTTGTTATGTTTATGTGTTTATAGAGATGAGTTTTAGTGGGTTAAAATTTGGGGTATAGTGTTTTGAAAGATATGAGGAATCTGAACTGATAAATATGTTCTACTGGTAACCTTAAGCATATCTGCAAGTTTGTGAAATTTATTATGGCTTAAAAGTGTTAGTTTTGGCTTAAATACGCTTTTTAGTTGGTTGAGAAAGTTATGAATATCGCTGCAGTTACTTGCGATAGTTATGAGGAGTTGCGATAGTTATGAATGTCGCAACCTTGGGTTGCGACAAGTAGGTTGTATCGCAACAGTTGGTTGCGATGAGATGTGTATCGCAACAGTTGGTTGCGATAAGATGCTTGTCGCAACAGTTGGTTGTAACAACCCACTCTAAATAAAGTATACATAGCACTAATATTAAATAATTACAAAACTGGGTCCATAAAATTTTATTACATCTGTCTACATAACTTAGGTTGGCGGAAACAACCTATACACAACTGAGTATAACTACCACTAAAAGTATGAGTGACACTGTCTCTATCTGCATCTGTCCTCTATCATGCTCTTGCTCACTTACCTGAGCCTCCCACAATCTGCTTACCTGAAAAGGTTTAGTTTGGAAAATGCGAGGGTTAGACCATGAGGTATAGTGAGTCCCTCCTGACAGTTCTCAAAATCATTTTAAAAAAACATTTCACAACTTTCAGATATATAAACTTTCAATGTAAATCATTCATAAAAATATGATGATAAAAATCATCCACGGATAAAGGCCCGCCCCTCGTAATCTGACACCCTGAAGCCACCCTAAGGTGACAACGAGTCAGTCTCATGCTGCCTTATATCGGGGCCACACTACCCCTGGCATAAAGGGTCTACTCTCCCGCACGAGCATTGGCGGGTCTACTCTCCCGTCTTGGCCAGTTTACGTCTAACACAATGTATGCATACATCTCATATAAAACTTTAAACATCTTTCATGCAATTAAAAGCATAATAACAATCTTGGCATTTCTCATCATGAAATCACTTTAAAAGCACTTTAAAAAGGGCACGTATTTTAGTTAGAAAACTCACCTGGCTTGCTTGCTCCAAAGCTCCTCACTTACACTTCCGATCTCTAGGTGAAACACCTATTATATTAATAACGTATGTCATAATCCGTTCATTTATTACTCGAGTTAAATCCCGAACTCAACCCAAACTTATCTAAGTTGGTAGATTACACTTCTAGTCCGAAAATCATAATTAGTGGTCTTTGCTTACTCATCCATTTGAAAATGCTACCGGATCCAATAATTTACCCGACTCTAGGTTCCCAACAAAAATTATAACATTGGATCCTAAATATCGAAACTGGATCATGTTACCAATAATATGACCCAAATTAAATAAATAGACTATCAATTACGTACTAGGCCCCTTTAAAAATAATTATAGACTTTAATCATAAACTAAGCCCAATTAAACTTTCGACCCACAAACTAAATCGGCCCAACACATAGACTTCCAGATCTTAAATAAGTACCGGGTCTCGTACTACATTAAATATCGAACTTTGGTCCAATATAAAAGGAAATATGGATCACTAAAACCATTAAACTCTAATTAAAATTATAGGTACCGGCCCATAATAAAAATGGAGTTCGGTCCATGAAACATTTCTTTCTAAGACATCTCGGCCCACAACTAACCGATCTTCCGGTCAATTGACTAGCCCTCGCGGTTCCGGATCGACTACAAATCTCACGGCCCAAATACACATTTTGGTTTACTTTATTAATAACGATACCGGGTCCTTAAATACGACACACCGGTTCCTATTTTATTGAAACACAAATTGCGGAATTCTCCTAAAACATGACGAGATTCTGATAAATAATAATACCCCATCTTAAACCATTCCTAGTCATTTTCTTAGCCTCATACCAACAGATAACATAATTCAGCCCAACCAAGAACCCTTATAAACATTAAATTTAACATCGATGATAAGAAATTGAATCAAACTCGATTTATATCCTTATTTGATTCTCAACTTTCATAACGGAGAACAACTAGCAACCTACAACTCTACCATTTCTTGCAGAAGAGAAAACGCAAGGGAATTGTTTCTTACCCGAAATAAACCTCACGAAACGGAGAGCTGCTGTCCAGCCTCACCGCCGTCGACGACCACCACCGGCAGCCGACTGCCGGCGCTCATCAGCCGCCCCTCCGGTCATCTCCTCTATCGCCGGCGAACCCAGCCACCATCTCCATCTCTCGTCGTCTTTCTCTCTCTCCGATATCTCCATCTCTCGCTACCTCTTTCCCCTTCGTCTTTCTCTCTCTCGCTGCCTCATTTCTCTCGCCATCACTCTCTCTCAGTCGCAGCTCTCAACAAGCACACACACACACACACACAATCTTTAATTGATTTCTTTCCCTCCTCTTCTCTCTCTCTCGAAGTCAGCTCACATACACAAGACCACAAAAAATGTTTTCCCTGCTACACTTCACGGTATGCAGCACACACTCACATAACCCTAAAATTAAAAGAATGCTTTCTTTCTCAATTGCAGTCAAAAGCGGCGCTTCATGTTAAGAAAGGGAATTAATTTCCCAAGTTAACATATTTTACCCTCCTACTTTTCGTAATAAGCAAATATCACCCTTAACTTCCATTTAGATCACTTAACTTATTTTGGGTTATTACAATCTCCCCTCCTTAATGGAATTCCGTCCCGGAATTCACTCCGAAGATAACCGGCGAAAATTGATTATCAAAACTTAAATCTCAACTCTAGGAATAAATCTTTCTAATAACAAAACAATTTCTTTTCTTTAACACTGGCAACTTTCATTCGACCAACTCATTTAAGTTATAATTATCAACTTATTTCGAAAGGTAAACTCCAATTGAGATGCAATTCATTTCTTTCTATCCACCATAAATTATCATAAATAAAACTTAACATCATCATCTCGTTATGCTAGTATTCACAAAATTCATCAGTCAAAACTAATTTCTTAACTAACAAATCCACTGAGTGACCCAAAAATTTACAATTTTCAACAATATTTGAGAATTTCTTATTCCAACATACTATCATCAACTTCTCACTTTAACATATCGATTCTCCCTTGTCAATTCTTAGTAAGAATCTCGGTAGGATTGTAACACATTGAAACACCCTAAAAACGGAGTCAATTTAAACCTTGAAATTTCCATCAATTATGATCAAAACTTTCAAACTTATATAACCTGAGGATCAAATGTAAGGTTTTTATATACAACTGACATTACTTAAATAACTTATTAATCTAATCACCTCATAACAATCAGATTGATCGAATTATCTAAACAACTGTCCCAAAAACTTCAAAGAATAACTAGATCCTTTGTTATCTCTAAGTCTGAATCTCTTCAAAAGTTATCTTCTCTCGTTCCCGCTACTTCCCGGAGCTTGTACCTGGTAAGAAGATTCAACTTGAAACATTAGGCTTTCGCCTAGTGAGGTTAATCAATTCAAATTTAAAACTCAACAACTAAAACATCAGGTGTCTCAAACCTGCATCTTTCATCTTACCAAATCAAATTCCAACCACTATGACTATTTCACCTAGTCATTAAATAGAATAACAACATCAACTACTTATAATCCCACCAGATTTATAAGAAATTAAACTCAACAACCCATGAAATGCAAATTACAACTCGATGTAATTTTCTCACACTTCATTATTTAATAAACACCAGAAATGCGAATTACACCTTAATGTAATTCTCTCACACTTCCTATCGCCTGAAATGCAAATTACAACTCGATGTAATTTTCTCACACTTCATTATTTAATAAACACCGGAAATGCGAATTACACCTTAATGTAATTCTCTCACACTTCCTATCGCCTGAAATGCAAATTACAACTCGATGTAATTTTCTCACACTTCATTATTTAATAAACACCGGAAATGCGAATTACACCTTAATGTAATTCTCTCACACTTCCTATCGCCTGAAATGCAAATTACAACTCGATGTAATTTTCTCACACTTCATTATTTAATAAACACCGGAAATGCGAATTACACCTTAATGTAATTCTCTCACACTTCCTATCGCCTGAAATGCGAATTACACCTCAATGTAATTCTCTCACATTTCAATACCTCACCACCCTGAATCACTCCACCACTAGAATTACCTTATAGGTCCCAGCTAGTATGCGGTTCCCATTAGACCGTACTAAGTTGCCCACTAGACCAAATGTAAACTCTAGCCATCGCAACACAATAAATATGTATCATCACTCTTTCTATTACATCCATAGTGCCAATAATATCAGATAAATCTCTATATTTAATAACTGATATAAACTCTTCATATGATAATATTTCATGCATAATCTTTATCATTAAATCATGTCAAGAGCATATAAATAATAACATGAAAACTTCACATAAAATCATCATGCATTTTTATCTCAAAAAGCATCAAAGTTCGCAGGCTACTGATTGCGAGTTTCATATAATTCGCAAGCCAAAGCTGCGAATTTCAGAAGTTCGCAGGCTATGGTTGCGAGTTTCACAAAACTCGCAAGCTACACTTGCGAAATTCTTATTTTCGCAACCAACGGTTGCGAACTTTATCTGATTCTCGCAAGCCAAGGCTGCGAGATTCATTCACTGTTCATCATCATCTACCTCTCATTAAGCTGTTTCTTACCAGATTAAACATTAAGCACATAAAATAATATTTAAGCTCAATAAACACATACACATATGTTTACATGTTAAGTTTTAAGCAAGAATCAATTAAACTCACCTCAAAAGTCGATTTATACACTGATTCACGTAAGAGCTTAACGAACAGCTTAATGGCAGCTTTATCAACAATCTGGAAATAAACAGACTTTTAAAAACTATACATCCTAGCCACAAACAGTTAAGAAAACAAGTTCTTACCTCTAATTTCACCACTGATTTCTTTTTTTTCTTTTCCTTCCTTCGTCCTTTCTCTTTTTCTCTCGATCTCTCTGTCTCCCTCTCGGTTTCTCTTCTCAAAACCGAACACACACACACCTTTTAGCTAACATGCTAACTTAATGACACCTCACTAAAAACACATGAGTCATTAACCATATTACCAAACAAACCTCCAACTTTAAAGAAATAACAATACAACCCTCAAATTGGAAATCTTCTTCAATCAACACTTGTAAACAATTACAACTTAACCCTCAAGTTAATTTGTAATTCACAAAATAATATAACTGAAAAATTTGGGATGTTACAATACTCCCCAACTTGAAAATGATTTCGTCCCCGAAATCAAAGTCAGGTAAACAAATGATGCTACCTACTTCTCATACTCTCTTCGGACTCTAGAGTTACATTAGTACCTCTATGGTGTTTCCACTGTACTTTCAACATAGCTGTTTCATTACCACTACGTAGCTTTCTAACTGATCTTTCCAAAATTACCTCTGATTCTTCCACACCGCAACTCTTTTCATTAACTCTCACATCAGTGAGTTCAATCACATCTTTCCTCTTTAGCCAAAAATATTTCCGAAGATAACATACTTGGAAGGTATTATGAACCTCTTCCAGTTCTGGCGGAAGATCCAAATGATATACTTATAACCAATCTTCTTAGAGTAATTGTTATCATTTCTCTCTTGTTTACACGAAATATCCACCATACAGTTACATTCCAAAAGAACAGTTTTTCTAAAACGTCAGTTAAGATCTCTAGCCAAAACCTCGCAATACCGAGAATTGCATTCGATGTATTTCTTTTACATCTACTGAATACTTCAACACTATAGCTTAACGGTTACAGTATTCTCTTCACCTAAAACCAATGGGATTGAGAAGAACAAGAGTCTTCCTTTCACCGCATCATCATCACAACTCACTCTCCAGGCCTCAAAATAACCTTAACATGTACTACCTGAATACGTACACTATAAATTAAGCATACATGTTACTATTAAATACTTCAACAACTACGGCAGTCCATTATTACTTCCATGACTTACACATTTCTTCAATATAGAATGCTCTTACTTCCTTACATCACTTATCTCATCGTACAACCCTAATACAACCACACACCAAAGTATTCTCTCCTTACAAAACATAATTAAACAGTTTCACCAAGATCTCTAACTTCAAATATTCAACCAAGTTATTTTGAAATGACATTACCGATCGAAGTTATTACCATTCTTAGATCTTTAACTAAAAATTTCTCTTACAATTCTTTCACACATAAGGGAGCAATTTATATTCCTTAACAATCTTGCCTTCGCTACACCCTATTGACCTACATACTCATCATCTTTATTAAACTTCCAGTGATTCAAATTACAACTTAACTGGCAACTCATACCATCAAACTTCTTTGGATAAACACTCACCACTGCTCCGACATTCTATTTCAATATAAGCCATATTACCCAGTTATCTCAACAAACCACATGTTTTATCAACTTTTATTAATAATTAATACTTTCCAACCGGAATTCCCAAAACTTCCATTCGGATACTTCCTCTTTCTAATATCACGTCTCATACTAGATGACACATGTATCTTGGCAATTAATGCCACTACTCGTTCATACATTCTCCACCCATAACATTTACCACAGACCATGTCTCTCATAGTCATTCGTACATATTTAATTTTACAATCCCATTTTCTCGTCTAAATACACAGGTCTATATCACTAAATATCTCCTCCCCAACTTTAGTTGAACTACTACTCACGACTTTCTAATTAACCTTGAACTTATTCGTTCTTACTAGCTCTTTGTGATTCCAATATGTTGTATAGACAGGGTATAATTCCTCACAGATCAACACAATCTATACACTCCCTTTGTTTATCTCCAGTATTTCATCTTTTATAAATCTTCCACATCGTAAGTAAACACTTATCTAAAAGCAACAGTCCTTCACTGTTCTAACAATCCCAACAAGGTGATCCTTCAACTTTTAAGCTTCTAATTTAAACTTAACATTCATACACGATCCCAAAAAGGGTAGCCAATGCATTCACGTTATATAAACTTAATTTTCAATACCGATTATGCAAGTTCAACCCCAAGCCTACGCCAAGCTTATCAAATTGGTTCAAAGTTCTTAAGACTTAACTAAATCCAAAACCGAGTCATCTACTCAAAGGATTTAAAGATTATTTATCAATACCAACTCATGCAAATAAATACATCTATCTCACATTATGCAACATACGCTCCGAGATGTGATAATCTTACGACCCCTTCATTGCTACTTTCCCAATGAAGTCAAATCATTTGCAAGTACATGCAACTCTTTTCATACTCCACAATGTATATAATCTGCCCAGGTTCATTAGTTCCATAGATACTAAGTAAAATATCAAACAGTCTTTACACCTAAGACCAACACTTAAACTGTCACCGGTTCAAATACAATGCAGTTAAGTATACAACACATTCAATACTCCATCTCGAATCATTAAACTGACAAATATTCAAAAGACTCATTTGTATATTAATCAGGCCTTTAAGGTCAAAACAAACGTTTGATTAAACACATGTCACTCACACGGTTACGTAAACCAAAATTTCTCTTTACTCAGGATCTTAACCTTATTAATCCTTTAATTGGCCATTGATTTCAAAATAATAGTTTATCACTCTCAAAACCTTCACATTTTCAAAATGTAACACGACAAAATTATTATACATCCACAAAATACCAAAAACATGAATCGACCACATAACTTTCACTTAGGTTATAATTAATCAAACTCAAAATTTCCCAATTGTGTCGCACCCACTAATACCCACTGTGCGCATACCTTCTGCATAACAGCATACCGGTATCGCTCACGGTTTTGCTACTACCCGCATGGGCATACACGGAACGCATCCAGACCGCACCCAGTGATAGACAAAAGGCCTCGTACACCTTACACAACTCTCGCCTTTAAAGTCAAAACTCATCATCTCAATACTTCCTTAACCCTGAACCTAATTTTTTTTTTCATCCAGACACGGCCGACCCTCGGCAACTGTATTACTAATCACCGAACAAGGGTACAGACCCTCGTTTTATTGATACTAAAGTCCACTTTCGACTTTCTCACTGTTCATCTCTCATTTGAATACGATTACCAAAACCACAAACTTTCTCCCAAGGTTTATCCAACACCTCTCCTCTCTTGGAGTTCTTTCTTAGTTTATAGCGTAATACTCTACGATCTAGCGAGTTCATAGCCTTCATGCATGACAATATAATAAATAACTCAATCCACACTTTTCTCATTTAAATAAATAACATTCAAAACAACGTGAGCACACACGCCCCAATCATTTTCATAATTCCCATGTACTACACAACAATCTCAAAACCGTTTGTCTATAAATTTACGTAAAACTCAATCTTTCTAAATCAAAAATGTTGTTATAACAGTAATACCTTAAATGAAAATCTTTTCATACGACAAAAGTTTAAAATTTACTGACATAGAGTAAACTAGTCGTTTCTCACACTCTTTTATATGATATCATCAAATCAATACCTTTGTTGTTTATAATAAGTTTACTGATCAACACTTTCTTGACCTATTTGCTATCATACAACTTTTTATGTAAAGTATGAAGTATTTTGCAAGTTGCTAAGCCCCAAAATTTCGTTAGGCAGCGTAATTGAAATTGTCCTTTTTCTTTAAATACATACTTGCATATACTAACTCATCCTTGAATAAAACTGTTATTTATGCATTTGATTTGAAATCAAGAAACTCATGTAACACACACTAAAACATCATGCACAAAAATTCACTCGCAATGAAGGCTATTTACTCAAACAAGGTCAATCGTTTTACTTACATAACTTATCATTGACACTTTACTTTCGACTCGAAATCGCCCTCTCGGCCTTATAATAATTGCTACATCTGCATTCCATGGCTCCCATACTCAACCATGTCATAGTAATTCTGTATTAACCAATCATCTCATACTCTATCTCTGCACCTATCAAATCACCTATTAAAGATTGCTTTGGCAGACTTTCATGAGTCCCACCAATTTCTAGGTTGTCCTTCAAAACCCCAATCATATACTGCTCTGTCCTTTAAAGGACCTTGGTGATAAATTCACCATCACTTTACTATAACTTATAGAGATAACCATGCGAAATGATTATGCACTTACATACATACAACAACGTACTTTACCGATCGTTAGTCACTGTAACAATTCAGAAATAGACATGCTCGTGTAACAATGTATTCATAATAACAGTAGCTAATTGTAATTGTGAACATATCATACAGGAGAATCCCCATTATCATTGTCATAGCACTAATTTCACGTATTTCCGTTAACTCTAAGACTATCCCGTCTTAACACTTCTACCCATATCTCACATATCATAACCTACTACGTCTCAGCTTAAGTCTAAGTATCTCATCAGCATACTTAGTTCACTTAAACTAGTGCTCTGATACCATACTGAAACACCCTAAAAACGGAGTCAATTTAAACCTTGAAATTTCCATCAGTTATGATCAAAACTTTTAAACTTATATAACCTGAGGATCAAATGTAAGGTTTTTATATACAACTGACATTACTTAAATAACTTATTAATCTAATCACCTCATAACAATCAGATTGATCGAATTATCTAAACAACTGTCCCAAAAACTTCAAAGAATAACTAGATCCTTTGTTATCTCTAAGTTTGAATCTCTCCAAAAGTTCTCTTCTCTCGTTCCCGCTACTTCCCGGAGCTTGTACCTGGTAAGAAGATTCAACTTGAAACATTAGGCTTTCGCCTAGTGAGGTTAATCAATTCAAATTTAAAACTCAACAACTAAAACATCAGGTGTCTCAAACCTGCATCTTTCATCTTACCAAATCAAATTCCAACCACTATGACTATTTCACCTAGTCATTAAATAGAATAACAACATCAACTACTTATAATCCCACCAGATTTATAAGAAATTAAACTCAACAACCCATGAAATGCAAATTACAACTCGATGTAATTTTCTCACACTTCATTATTTAATAAACACCGAAAATGCGAATTACACCTTAATGTAATTCTCTCACACTTCCTATCGCCTGAAATGCAAATTACAACTCGATGTAATTTTCTCACACTTCATTATTTAATAAACACCGGAAATGCGAATTACACCTTAATGTAATTCTCTCACACTTCCTATCGCCTGAAATGCAAATTACAACTCGATGTAATTTTCTCACACTTCATTATTTAATAAACACCGGAAATGCGAATTACACCTTAATGTAATTCTCTCACACTTCCTATCGCCTGAAATGCAAATTACAACTCGATGTAATTTTCTCACACTTCATTATTTAATAAACACCGGAAATGCGAATTACACCTTAATGTAATTCTCTCACACTTCCTATCGCCTGAAATGCGAATTACACCTCAATGTAATTCTCTCACATTTCAATACCTCACCACCCTGAATCACTCCACCACTAGAATTACCTTATAGGTCCCAGCTAGTATGCGGTTCCCATTAGACCGTACTAAGTTGCCCACTAGACCAAATGTAAACTCTAGCCATCGCAACACAATAAATATGTATCATCACTCTTTCTATTACATCCATAGTGCCAATAATATCAGATAAATCTCTATATTTAATAACTGATATAAACTCTTCATATGATAATATTTCATGCATAATCTTTATCATTAAATCATGTCAAGAGCATATAAATAATAACATGAAAACTTCACATAAAATCATCATGCATTTTTATCTCAAAAAGCATCAAAGTTCGCAGGCTACTATGATAATATTTCATGCATATGCTGTTTTTCGGAGGGAATTCACTAGACCTTTTGGTCTAACCCTCGCTTTCAAAACTAAACCATTTTCAGGTAAGCAAGTAGTAAGAGGCTCAAGTAAGTGAGCAAGAGCAAGATAGAGTACAGGCGCAGCTAGAGACAGTGCAAGTGCCAACCATAGAAGTTAGAATATTCTCAGTTGTGTATAGGTTGTTTCCGCCAACCTTAGTTTATGAATGATGTAACGAAATGTTGGGACCCAGTTTTATTGAAAAGAGTTTGATTTTTATGCTATGTGTGTCCTATGGTGTTTTTGGGCTGTTACAGTCATTCCAAGAGTCCCACACCTTCGAATTCTTTATTTTTTGTTTTCCAAATATGTTTTCAAACGTTAAAAATCCACAACAGATTGGAATAGAACAAAATTAGGTTTATAGGACGTCAAAAAAAGTCTAAAAGTGAACTTAAGTTTATAGAACCAAACAATCATTTTAAACCCTAACACACCTTACACAATATGGTGGCCGACAACTTGCTAACAGGTAAAAATAGTCTTTAGTTGTCATAGTCAATAGTTATAGTCTTGTACATGGGTCTAAAGGTTAATGTGAGACATGTGAGAGTAACGACCTCCTCCAGTGTCAAGCCTTCTTCAATTTGGCACACCGACCATCTAACATGTTGCCTGAGTACGCTCTTAATCAATTTAGTATATCTCTTCTTAACGGATTTAGCATTGTGTTCAATTCAAGACCGATTAATATTGTTGCTACTTAAGAAATTGCACATGTACGAACTTTTCCATGTTCTTCAAGGATCGTAAACCAAGGGTGGAGACCGACCTCTCAATAAATTAATAATTCAAATCTCATCAAAGGTAAGAAAAATACACAATTTGGTTTATTGAAATCTAATGTAATCTGAAGGAATTTGAATGGTCAATTTCATTGACTAAATTTTGTTCGTGTGTTTGGTTCATTCCTTGGGTTTTGGCAACGAGTTCGAATTCCGCATATAATAGATTGTAAATTCCTTGGTTCTAGTAAGGAATTTCAATTATTTCATCCCACACCATGATGATTTGTCACCACCATCGTCGCTACCACTGTCGCCTTCACCTCCGACACCACCGACGCCTTCACCCCCACCAACACTGTCACACCCGCCACCACTGTCACCACAGTCATTGCCACCACTACCGCCTTCACCCCACCACCACTATTATATTCAACGAACCTAACAGACATATTTCAACTAAACGCATGATCAAACCAGATTAAATTTCATTCCATTTCCTTTCACATATTCCAATTCCGGCATATTCCATTATGTGAACCACTTGTCACTTAAATTTCTTTAATTTAACAATTAGGGGTCGATTTGAATAAGAAAACTAAATATCGCGAGAAAGGAAGAATAAAAAGTTCATATGTTAAATCATTAAAAAAATCCAAAAAAATCTATCTGAAGAACCATAGATGAACCGAGGCTACAAATTATTCATATGGATTCATATATAAATCTTCTAATAAAAAATTTCTATTGTTCACATATAACCACTTTTTTAACCTTTTATTATGACCTTCTCATTTGGGCAAAAAGTTGATTACCGGCAACCCTAATCGGCCTCACACGGAACCTGCCTCCAAGGACACCAATGTGAGGGAGCATTTTTTGGCTCACTCAGCGGCTAAGGCTAGTGGAGGGCCTAGGATTGAACCCAAGACCTATTATGTATTTTGGCAAAGTCACCCCACTCTTTTACTAGCTGAGCTACACACGCCAGAGGCTATGACCTTCTCATGATATTTAGGCTTTGTTATTTAAAGCTCTCCCTTACTAATTATTAATTTAAATCTTGTACCAACACAATTACAACTTTACAAGTAATTTTGAATCTGAAAGTCAAATATTGTTAGATGTCCACTAATAGAATGAGGTGGTATTTGCAACGCATGGGTTAGTCAAGTCTCTGGTATTTATGGACCACCTAAAGTCAAGTCTATAGTATTGGGTAAATACTAAATATTAGAGGTGTAAATGTGTCGTGTCGGGTAAGGGAGTAGTTTATTTGAGCTCGGTTTGAAGAATTATACTAGACTCGAACTCGAATATTTTTTGAATTCGTGATCGGTTATCTTGTTTATTGGCTTGAGCTCAATAATTTTTATATTTTTATTGCATATGATTTATGAATATATGATAATGTTTGGCTCGAAAAACTGTATGCTCGAATAACTCGTCTCGACTCGAATATTTTTATCAAATTCTCGAACGAGCCGAGTTGAACATTGATGTTACGAGACTCGGTTTGTTAAGTTAAACGAGCTTTTTTTGTGTTCGAGATGTTAAAAGTAAATTAGCCCAATCCAAACTAGGGGTGTTAATGAGTCGAGCTTTTAACGAGCTACTCAAGTTTGTTTATCTTGAGATCGAGCTTAATAATTTTCGAGCTCGAGTCGATCTCGAACACACTAAAACTCGTTTAACTTAACGAGTCGAGCTCTATAACACAAATGTTCGACTTGACTCGTTTGAGAACTCGATTTTAAATTTTCCGAGTCAAGCCGAGCCGAACACACGCTTTTCGAGTCAAACATGTTCATATGTTCATAAATCATATAATTAAAGTTTAGAGTAAACTTCACTTTTGGTCCCTGTGGTTTATTGTTTATAACACATTTGGTCCCTACAATTTAAAAAATACACTTTAGCCACTGCAATTAGCCATTTGGTCCGGATTTGGTCCCTCTGACCAACGTCCGTCCATTGAGTGTCGTTAGGGGCAACCATGTGACTTCCACACGAGGGCAAAAAAGTCATTTTATCTTTAAACCCCTTTTCGTCCCTATCGTTTACCCACCCGTGTCAGTACACCTCTCTCACCATCTTCAAGCTTTGTCATCTCCTTTGAATGCAACCTGCAATGTGGACGATTAGGACAGTCCATGAAGATTTTGATCTTGCCTACGTATATGAAGATTCACAGATGGAAGGAGCGTGTTTTTTAATCGGGAGAGGCAGGCTTGGAAAAAAAACCTTGGCTTTTATGCATAAAGCTCACCCCTAGAAGCTTATTGAATAAGCCACTTTTTATATCATTAAGCTGCTAACAAACATGCCCTTAGGTATCTTACTGGTAGAAAACTGTCTTATAGTCGGTAAAAAGTCAAATGTCGTACTGAACATAGTAAAAATAACGCCCATGAGGGTGGACTAAATATTATTTGTAAAGATTCCCCATTTTGGAGAAAAAACAATGATTATAATATTAAAATATTGTATTCATCTATTAAAATATTATTTATCTTTTTAAATATTATTTTTCAAATATTTCTATTAGTGCTCTCACTTAGTAATCATTTTTGGGATTAACTTCATATTTGGAGAAAAACTTCTTACTCTTCTACTTTCTTCATTTTAGGGATAGTTTTGAGGAAGCAGAGCAAAAAACAACCCAAAATCTCCATATACTTCGATTCTCCAAAATGGAGAAGCTGTTAGGAGATGCTCTAACGGGACTGAATATGGATGGAGTCAGAGTGTCTGGCTTTTCTTTGTAGTATCGTTATCTCTTAACGAGCCGTAATCCAGTGTGGACGGAGCCACAGGGTCCAAAGCCATGGCCGTTGTGCACTCACCACGTTGCATTCCTCACTTTACTTCTTTTAAAACACACTCAACGGCGTCGTACAAGAGCAAACTTCCCCCTTCATTCCTCCATCCCCATATTTGCCGCCACTCGTCTCCAATGGCCTCCTCTTCCGAGGCGGCAGAGGTTCCGGCCGCCGGAAACTCAGAAACAGCATCCGACGTGCTAGTGCAGTACGTGGTGCTGCGGCGAGATCTGATAGACACGTGGCCACTAGGGAGCGTCGTAACACAGGGTTGCCATGCCTCCGTCGCGGCTATTTGGTCACATAAGGATGATCCTCACACTATTGACTACTGTAGCCCCAACAATCTCGATTCAATGCATAAGGCAAATACTCTGCTTCTTAAATCAATTTCGGCAATATGTTGTTTGATTTCGCTGGTTTTTGATTTACTTCTTTATATGTTAGGGCTCAAAATTATACACTGCTAAATTAAATTTGAATATGTACTTCCCAATTGATATCAGTTTTAATCTTTTTCGTCAATATACCCTTAGTCTGTTCTTAACATATTAACATTATGTCTTAGTTGATTAACTTATGAGTTATGATAGTGAACAACATTACGCTTGGTTTATGCCTAATCTAGTTGTGTTGGATTTGAGAAGGAAGGAAATCTCAGATGCATCTCTACGAGTTCCCTAAGGAGATATGTGATAGCTATAGAAGGACAAAACTGCTTCTTGTTTAAACACTATTAGTCCTTTGTAGCTTCAAAGTTGATAGAATTTATTTGTTTTATTATTATGAATGAGAGGGTTGAATTTCAAGCTGCCTCTCTTGGCAGCTATGCTTTATTGTTAGCGGAATGTAGGTCAAAAATTCAGAATTTTGTGTAATTTGATGCCCTTGATTAAACGTTCTGTATGGACATGTATGGGTAAGAGATGTGGGGGAGTCTAAGAATAATATGAAGCATGATATTCATCAAGTTTAAGACTACATGGAAATTATTTCTGGAGGTAAAGCTTTATATGGGAAACGTTGAAGGTGTTGAGGGTTTTTGAGATATTGCATTTGTCCCTCCATCTTTATCACTTATAGTCTGTCCGTCCCAAGATAACTACAATTGTTTTCCTTTAAGGATGGCTGGGAATAGACACAACATTATTATGGCAATGATAGTTAGACTCTAAGTACAGGAACCACCTTTCATTTGGGGTGGCATGGAGTCATGAATTTGTGTTCCACATTGCTCCATATTGTTTTATGGAAACCTATTTTCAACAATGAACAGATGTGGTAGTGTGTGCAAGCAAACACTGATCTAGTCTTGATGCTATTAACATAGTACCATAAGTATTTGATGTACAACAGTACAAGCTTCTACTAAATACTAATTTTTAATTATATTTAAAAAATGGAACTAATTTAGGGGGCATTTGGCTGTGCTTTAATTAAGTCCTGTATGAATAGAGTTGTTTGTGGGGATTAATCTGTGTATATAGATTGAAGAGATTTTTGTTTGCTAGGGTTTTTTCCCAGATGGAAGGAGCGTGTTTTTTAATTGGGAGAGGCAGGCTTGGAAAAAAAACCTTGGCTTTTATGCATAAAGCTCACCCCTAGAAGTTTATTGAATAAGCCACTTTTTATATCATTAAGCTGCTAACAAACATGCCCTTAGATATCTTACTGGTAGAAAACTGTCTTATAGTCGGTAAAAAGTCAAATGTCTTGCTGAACATAGTAAAAATAACGCCCATGAGGGTGGACTAAATATTATTTGTAAAGATATGGTAATTGAATTACTAAAAAATATTTGGTTTTGGATGGTGTAGGTAACTCTTGAGGTGAAAGGAGAAGTGCAGTTAAAGAACTTGTCAGAGAAGCTTACAAGCAATGACATTGCTCATAAGCTATGGATTGAACAACCAGAAAACACTCCTACATGTCTTGCCTCCAAACCCTACCCGAAATCTGTTGTGTCAATGTTCTTTAAGAAGCTGAAACTCTGTAAGTGATAGGATTTCATGGTGCCAAACTGCTAATGATGAATATTGTTATCATCCCTCTTCATTGAGATAATTATACAAGTGGCATATAAATTGTTTTATATGCATGGATTACACTTGCTGATGGACTAATGGTCATAGGAGTTTAGGTTGCCCAATCTATCATTATATCCCAACTGCAATGCTCCTTTTTAGGCATAGAATGCTGCTTTTCTTTTGGGTAGAGGAAATTTAATAATGATGCTGCCTGCCTGTTCCATTAATGTGTTTGATCTCAAAGGTTGGGTTCCGGTGAGAAGCCTAAGAAGTGATTATCAACCGTTGCATGTGAAATGAATGCACATTAGGATGAGATGCACAGAGATAAGATGCACCGGATAAATTCCCTTCTAAGCTGCAATTCATGGGAAGGTATTTGCTTAAAAGTGAACGGTTCGGATCCACTTCTCACGCTTCTCACGTTAACCTCAACTTCTCACACGATCCTTCGCCTTGATCTCAATCTGTCTTCTACTCTTCTTTACATAATTACATATAATAGAGTTGAAATCCTGAACCTATCTCGCAAGCGAAACCCTTGAATTCTTCCCTATTTCAATACCAAAATGGCCTCTCTTTCCTTTCATTTCAAAAAGCAGTTGTTATTTTCCTCTCTCTTTCCCCTTGGACTCGTTTAACTATTTGGCGGAGTGTCATTATGTTCTTTCTCTATTACTCTCTCCGTCCCAAAATATATGTCCACAATGAAAAAATTGCAACAATTTTAGGAATAAGTAATTATTACACTTTTTAATATATAAAACAACAATTTTACCCCTAATTATATAAAGATAATTTCTTCATCTCATAATTAAGGGTAGAATGTGAAAGTAAACTTTTACTTTTGAAAGTTGACACCTATTTTGGGACCAACTAAATAGTAATGTAGACACTTCTTTTGGGACGGATGAAGTAAATGTTTTGTTGTTTTCTTATTTATCAAAGTACATACGAAGTACCTTAATAACCTAGACCTTCTCATACGAGTTACTGGATCCGTCGCCCGATCTCTCGCTTGTGTATAGTTTAATCTAAGCACAAGTGGAGGGATTCCAAGTGTTTCAAAAAGCCATACCAAACCAAACGTATCCCACTGTCTGGGAGAGGTAAGATGTAACAAGACATCTCATTTATCCCAAAGTGTAGAGCGGTTGTTTTCGTGAACACCTCTGACTTGTGAAAACGTAAAGACGAACAAAGACTAGTAAAATAGTAAGCAACAAAAAAGGAAAAATGAGTTCAGGGACATTTGAAACATAGGAAAAGTAAGGAAACACACACACACACATCCATCCCCCTCTCCCATTCTCAACCTAAGGTTTCTACACATAGTCTGCTACGCTATTAATGCCTCCAAGAACTCCTATCATAAGTTATATCCTCGGAAATGTCTATCTCATCCCACGTCCTCCTTGGCCTGCTCCACTTTCTATTCTTCTCACTGGTGCCGCCATCAGTCTCATCTCAGGTGATTGTGTCAAGACCACCTCTTTGTGAATGACTTCACTTGAACCAAGGGTTCTAGTATGGTGTTGAGAATGTGTCCTGTACATAAAACAATTATATAACCGACTTTATTGTTAGAATTATTTCATTAGTTTTTCGTTACAAATTTATTGTTATATTTGTAAAGACATAAATCATACATTATGGCTTTGGGGCTGTCGGCAGGGATAAAATACTCCTGTCCCAAATTATCACGTTCCATTTATATCCGCCAATCACATGAATACACATCATTTGAGAAAGTATATGTACTTGAATTAAATAAAATCAAAATTATATAACATCTGAAGTCTCTTAATTTTATTGGTGGGACAGAAACGAGACATGAAAATTTAGGACATAGATTGGCCATTTGTTTTTGGTGAACGACCACATCCTAAAATCCAACGGTCGTCGCTAATTTCTCTCCGTTGTTTTAGGATCAGTGGGTATTTTTATTGATTTAAAAAGTGGTTTTAGTGTATAACATGATGGCAATCCAGAACGTATTTGAAACGTTGGCCGAGTCAATTTGGCAATCTTTATTTCTAGATATTTCTCTTATTTTTTTTGAACGGCAGAATTATATTAAAGAACAACTAGCAAGAAGCTAGAAAGAACAATTACAAGTAAGAGATAGACAGAAGAGGGTTTTGTAGCCAACCCACCCAATTAATATTACATTTTCTACTCCTATTTGTAACCCAAAAGAACGACTGAGTTACGATGTTATCCCACAACGCCACTTTCTTAGGCTTAGAAAGCCTAAAGAGTGTCCCATTTCGAAAAGACCAAATAGCCCATAACGCCGTCAGAACAACCGCCTCAAAACAGGTCGACTCCGTTTTATTCAAACGCAAAGATAATAACCAGCCAATCCACTCTGAAATTGACCTAAACTCCGGAATATCCTAACTCCACCATCGACCAATTTGCTTCCAAACATCCCGAGCCATTTGACAAAAGAAAAACAAATGACCCACCGACTCAATCTCCATATCGCAAACCGGGCATAAGAGGGAATGCACATCAATTCCTCTTTTATCAAGGTTCTCTCGAGTTGAATCTTGTTCAAACTCGACCGCCAGGCGAAAACATTAATTTTGATAGGAACAAACCGATTCCATCTAGTAGGAGGAGATTCTACCACCAAAATTTTAGAGTCAATGTAATTACGAGCGGAAGCCACCGAAAACTCACCCGACCCGTCAAGAGACCAAAACCATCTATCCCTTTGGTCAGAAAGACAGACAATATCTAGAATCTCCCGTAAAGCTGACATCTGCGACTCCTCTACACCCCCTCTCGGCTCTCTACGCAACACTGATCCCCAATCCCCCAAGTTCAAACGATCTTGTACCAATGCCAATTTGTCCCGCTCCAGCGCAAAAACCCTCGGAAATTGCACTTTAAGAGAGGAATCTCCCAACCAAACCTCATCCCAAAACAAAGTAGAATTTCCATTACCAACTTTTTTCTTGCAAAAAGAAGAGAGGTTAATGTCATTATTCTCCATTTGTTGAATCGCTTTCAGAATACAAATCCAAGGAGAATTGGACATCTTAATGGGTATTTGCGTTCCAATTAGCCCACTCGCACCGTAAATCGATTTGACCCCTTTGACCCAAAGTGCATTTTGATCCGTCTGAAACCTCCAAATCCAATTAAAAAGGAGAGCTCTATTGAAAGCAAACAAGCTTCCAATACCAAGTCCCCCATCCTTTTTACTAGCCAAACACTTTTTCCATTTCACCCAACTCATTTTCTTTTCATCGATTTCACCTCCAACAAAGAAACGATTCCGCAACGACTCCAAGACTTGATCAATCGAACTCGGAAGTTTGAAAAGGGACAAATAATAAGTAGGAAGGCTACCTAAAACTGATTTAAGCAGCGTAACCCGCCCCCCCAGCCGAGAGAGTTCGAACTTTCCAATTAGAAAGCTTAGAAATAAATTTGTCGACCACCCCTTTCCAACCATCGCGTTTTGCCATACTACAACCAATAGGCAGACCTAGGTAATTGAAAGGCATGTTCGCAACACCACATCCCACCACTCTAGCCATATTCTCGAGTTCCACATTATCAACCCCAACACCAAACATTTTACTTTTATGGATATTTATTTTAAGCCCAGAGATCAAATAGAAACATCGGAGAATACACACTATATTTCTAGCATTAGAAAGAGACCATTCCCCCAGAAAAACTGCGTCATCTGCGTAAAAAAGATGAGATAAAGATATTTTACCTTTTCCAATTGTTGCTCCATAAAAAAGTCTCTTTTCTTCCGCTTTTCGAGTAACCGCATGCAAACCTTCCATAGCCAAAATAAAAAGGAATGGAGATAGGGGATCTCCCTGACGAGGACCACGAAAAGTCTTGAATTCCCTAGTTGGAGACCCATTGACTAGCACCGAGGCCGTAGAGTTTTCGAGACACCCTGTAATCCAACCTCTCCATTTACTCAAAAACCCCATCTTTTCAAGTACCAAGTCAATAAAATCCCATCTTAGTGAGTCGTAAGCTTTTTCAAAATCCACTTTTAAAACTAAAAGTTTCTTCTTCCGATTCTTGTACCAATCCAACACCTCATCCAAAATTAGCGGACCATCCAAGATTTGCCTCCCCTTAATAAAAGCAGATTGCTCCAAGCTCACACAGTCCCCAATGACCAAGCTTAAACGATTAGCTAATAACTTGCCAACAATTTTATATTGACAACCTATTAAACTAATTGGTCGATAGTCTTTAACGAATTTTGGGTCTTGAACTTTCGGAATTAGAGCAATAAAGGAAGGGTTACACCCTTTGGGAATATAACTATACTCAAAAAAATCGGAGACTAACCTTATCACGTCTTCTTCCATAATGCTCCAAAAACTTTTAATGAATTCAAAAGTAAACCCGTCTGGTCCCGGGGCCCTTTCAACACCACAGTCCCACACTGCCCGCTTAATTTCCTCCCGGGAGAAAGGGGTTTCAAGAAACATTGATTGTTCCACCGAAAGAAGATTTGGAAACACCAAATCAAGAGAAGGCCGAGTATGCCTCACTTGGCCAAAGCGTGCACTAAAATGATCATAAAACTCCTTTTTAACCTGTTCCGGCTCCTCAATCCAATTGCCATCACTCATAATACCCCGAATAGCAAGTTGTCTCCTTTTCTGCTTAAGAACACCATGGAAGAATTTGGTGTTTTCGTCCCCTTCAATGCCCCACCGTATTTTTACTTTTTGAGCTAAATCCATGGCTTCAACCCGATCTAAATCTCCCAGCTGTTTCAAGTATCTAAATCGCGACTCCATATCTTCATTAGATATTTCTCTTATTGATTGATTCAATGTGCCAAATGGATTTTAGCCCTAACAGGGTGCACCCTCCATATCATATGTATACACTGTTCTAAAAGGCTCGCCACGACAGCCGTCATAGCGCGCCGTGGCTTAAGGCTTGTGTCTCACGCGGCGTTATGCCTGTGGCACACCATGGCCTAATCTGCGGTCTTTTATAACGCAATATTTGATTTTTTATTTACGTTTTTAATGTCTTAGTTGCTAGTTTTTAACATATAACCTAATTTAATGTCTTATAACGCAAACTTGGAGTTAAGAGTGTAATTTTTTTTAGAGATTTTGTCTTTTGATTTTATTTTTTAGAGAAATTATAGAGAATCTATTGGAGCCTCTTCAAGTTGGTTTTTATTCGTTTTAGTTACACATTTTCAAAAAGTATCTTATGGAATAACTAATAGGATGATTACTTGTTGTTTTGAATTAGTTGTCTAACCCCGTTATAAATTTTGTTATTTCATAGAAAACAGAACTTATAAGGTTGATCAACTTTGTCTTGACAATTTATTGTAATACGTTGTATAAGATTTACAATTGTTGACTTTGTAAGCATTGAATGTCTATTGAATACTTTATTAGAACGATTTTCAATTTGGTCTCTGAAAAACAAAACTGTTCTTACGTATGTCGGTTTTCAGTTCCATGTTATATACTCCATTCAACCCAAAATAAGTGTCAACATTACATTTTTAGTTTATTCCAAAATAAGTGTCTACATTATAATTTGTGTTCGGCCTAATATAATTCAAAAGTAAATAAATTCCACTTTCAAAATCTCTCTCTACGCAATTAGGGTTAAAAATAATATTTGTGTTAATTTAAAATGTATATTAATTATACATTTTTGTCGTACTTTTAAAGAGGATCAAATGCCTGTAAAAGTCACAGTTTGATTATGTGAAAAGTCAATATGGTTTCACCTGAAGAAAGTCAATTGTGTCAATCCGGGAAACAAAAATTCATTTTTCCAAAAGAAATCAACTTTTAGGCGTAAGCCCAATATGTTTTTAGCCAAATTTCGTTGTTTCGAGGATTTTGTACGTTTTTTTGTTTGGTTTGAAGGGGTTTTTACTTTTTAGTAACTTTTGTTGATTTCGAACAAGTTTGTTTCGATTTTTTAGTTTATTTGAGAACTTTTCTATTTTTAAGTTAATATCTCTTTTATTTTCTAATACCACAAAACACCTCTAAATATCCTTCATAGGTATGCTGCTGTTGGAGGGGTAGGTTGCTGAAGTAATGTAACACCCTTCATTATTTACATCATGCTTATCTTATGGATATTCATATCATACAATAATAACATCATAACTTAAATAATATGCAACATAAACATTGTATAACTGAAAAATGAATATTGGAATAACATCTTAATACATTAATCAATGAAAATTTGCAACAAGAAGGACCATGTCTGAATGTGTTTTATTATTACTGTTCGATTGGTTGTCTTCTTTAGATCTAGTCTTGGAGTGCAACGAGAGGTCCTCAATTGAGGATCGGAGACGAGGATGAAGATGGAGAGTAAATAAGACGGAACTATTTTGAGAAATAAGGCGAGGGAATTTTTTTTAAGGAGGGTGGTGGTAATAATTTAAATTAACTTATGCATCTCAATTTCAACCTTCTATTTTAATTTTTGTTTTTGTCGATTTTACATAGAGTTTTGTGTGGTTTTGAGAAAGTGATAATATTTTTATTTTATTTTATAAATTCATTTAATTTATTTTTTATTTTAATTTATGTTTAATATTGATGTAATTTATTTTAGGTTTAATAATATAATTTTTTATGAAAAATAATTAAGTATTCTTTTAAAATTCAATGACGGTCCTAATTATATATTTTAGATTATTTATATTTAAAATGAGATGCTTGTTCTGTATTTGATTATGTTTACCAGTTAGTTATGAATTCAAACATTCAGCTTTAAAAAGTTGTATCTGTACAAATCTTGAATTTATGTAATATGCATCAATAAACAGTATTTCATGTATAAAAATTTGTTTTTAAAAGTTTTTCTTAAATACTTTATAATATAGTATAATAAAGATCGAAGTGGTTGGTGGGTAGTAATGAGAGAAGAAAAATTTGAAGCGAAAAATAGTGTTTTTTGTAATTTCTTTATAAAAAGGTTAGTTATAAATACATACAACGGGTGTATATATGTGAATGAGATATGTATGATTTCAAGTTTTCAAATTGAAATTGAAAACTTGAAATCATACACATCTCATCAATTAAACTTTCTTTATAGTCCAATCCAATCCAATCATCTTTTGTTTCCAATTGTACAATATATATGAAAATTGATCAAGTTCCCTTTTTTTACTTGTGCCTATTAACCAATTAGATTCAAAATATTATTAATTGTTTAGGTGTGAATCAACCAACTATTTAGCCAATTAGATTGTTAATTGTGTAGATTGGAATTAATTTGTTATAAAATTATAGTTTTGTTAAAGGTGTAATTGAGCCTTTAAAAAGATTTAAAGACACTTATGTGACATCGCTTGGCATGACGTCGTACACTTTTAAGCTTGTGGATGAGAAATGGAATTATAGAGATGCCATTGCATATGCTCTTAGAAAAATATATTTTCTCATTTCTTTTTAGAAAAAAATTGTTCTTATCATGCAATGTTTACTATATTTCATTGTTTTAATAAGTTCATCGCACAGCCACATGGTGCGTCATGACATAAGGCTTGTATCTCACGCCACGTTAAACTTGTGGCACACCATGGCCTAATATGCAGTTTTCGTAACATGATAATTGATTTTTCTTTACGTTTTTAATGTCTTATTTGCAAGTTGTTAATATATAATCTAATTTAACTTTCTTATTGAGTAACACTACAAAACATAGATTATATAATATTATTATGTTATATATGAATTAAAAATTTGACGCTAAAAGTCATGCTTTGAAAACGCTATGACTTCTAAGACTTGAGATTTGCATTGCCACCAGGTCACACATCACGCCATTTAGAACCTTGCTATATTAATACATTGTTTTTATTTATAAAACTTATTTAATCATAAAATTAAAATATGTTATAATTTATTATTAAAACAAACAAACTGTTACCTGAATAAAGTTCATAAAAATAATCATCAATCTTTTCCAAAATTAAAAAACATCAAGAACATTACCAAGACAGGAAAAAAAATCAATCTGGAGAAGGCTAACTGAAACGATCTATTGTAAATTGGGTATGTTTTCAGATTCTGAGACTTGTCACAAATGGGTTTGGAAAAGACCGATCCTTTATAAATATTAAGAGCATCTTCAACTGTTATGCTATATTTTTTCTAAAATAGAGTATTCAATGTAAAAAATGTTGGAATAATCATGATTTGTATTTGATAGATAATAAGATGACAAGAAAACATACTCGATGATCCTGAGGATCCAGTGAAAGCATTAAACATGTTTGCCATCGATTAACGGGTTCCCAGAACGAGGTGATCGTATTATGATGGGATGACGATCGATCTTGAGAGAGTCGATCGTGGGGAGGCACACGGCTGTTGTCACTTCTTCTATAAGTTAATTTGTAGTCTTTGGTCCCTTGCAGATATCGTAGAACCTTTTTAGCCGCTTTCCAGTGTGCTATTCCGGGATTAGATAAGTAACGTCCCAGCATACCAGCGATATAAGCGATATCCGGACGAGTACAAACCTGAGCATACATAATGCTCCCTACTACAGACGAATAAGGTATCATCCTCATTTCTTCCTTTTCAATCTCAGTGCTCGGAGCTTGGAAAGAACCAAACACGTCCCCTTTAACTACTGGAGCTACAGTGGGTGTACAGTGCTGCATGTTATAGCGTTTTAAGATACGCTCAATATATGCGTTTTGAGAAAGTCCCAAAACACCATAATGCCTATCTCGATGTATTTCGATACCAATGACATAAGAGGCATCACCGAGATCTTTCATGTCGAAATTTTGCGAAAGCATCCGCTTCGACTCATGCAGCATATCCAAGTTGTTACTTGCTAGTAGGATGTCATCTACGTACAAGACAAGGATTATAAAGTTACTCCCACTGATCTTGAGATAGGTGCATTGATCCACTTGATTCTTTAGAAAACCTTGCCCTTTTACGATTTTATGGAACTTGAGGTACCATTATCGTGATGCCTGCTTCAACCCATAAATGGATTTCTTCAACTTGCAGACCATATGCTCTTTACCTTCTGGAATGAATCCTTCAGGTTGTCGCATGTATACGTCTTCTTGCAAGTCTCCATTTAAGAATGCGGTCTTGACATCCATCTGATGTAACTCTAAATCATAATGAGCTACAAGTGCCATAACAATCCTTAAAGAATCTTTACGAGAGACAGGAGAGAAGGTCTCTTGATAATCGATTCCTTCCTTTTGAGTAAAGCCTTTTGCAACCAGTCTGGCCTTATAGCGTTCGATGTTTCCTTTCGGGTCTAATTTGGTTTTGAAGACCCATTTACAACCGATAGTTTTGGATCCTTCAGGAAGTTCAACCAAGTCCCAAACATCATTGTGTTGCATGGAATTAAGCTCTTCAATCATGGCTTCATTCCACTGAGTGGCCTGATCACTATTAATGGCTTCTCGATAAGAGGTAGGATCAGTAAGCTTTCCAATGTCCTCAACTTCAGATAAAAAGGTTACGAAATCATCAAAATTTGTGGCCCTGCGTGCCCTAGATGATCTCCTGAGTTGATTTTCTGGTTCAGTAACAGAAGGAGTGGAATCAGTGATATTAGGTTCAGCGTTCGGAAGCGATGATGATGTTCCCTCGATATTTTGGTTAGGAGGAGCAGGATCAGTGATATTAGGAGCAGCGGTGGGTACAAGAGGAATTATCGGAGGAATAAGTATACCGGAAGAATGGTTTCCCCCCGCTTCTTGTACTTCTTGCAAATCTGAGTCATGATTTGTCGTGCTCCCACTGATCTTTGAGTTCTCAAGAAATGTGGCATGCTGCGTGTCAATGATGCTCGTAGTGTGGGAAGGACAGTAAAACCGATAACCTTTTGAGTTATCAGGATAACCGATAAAGAAACATGTAAGGGTTTTAGGATCCAGTTTCTTTAAGTTAGGGTTATAGACTTTTGCTTCGGCAGGACAGCCCCATACTTTCATATATTTTAGACTCGGTTTCCTACCTGTCCAGATTTCATAAGGAGTTTTAGGGACAGATTTTGATGGAACCCTATTGAGTATATGAACGGCTATTTTTAATGCCTCAGTCCATAGGAAAGTAGGTAAGTTAGTGTTAGCAAGCATACTTCTCACCATGTCCATTAAGGTTCTGTTTCTCCTTTCAGCAACACCATTTTGTTGAGGAGAACCAGGCATGGTGTATTGGTTAATTATGCCATGTTCCTTGCAAAAGTTATAGAAAGGACCAGGAGCTTGACCAATATCAGTATGTCTACCATAATACTCACCTCCTCTATCTGATCTCACAACTTTTATTTTATGATCAAGTTGGTTTTCAACCAAAGTTTTAAAATCAATAAAAGTTTGTAAGGATTCAGATTTTTCCTTAATCAGATATAGGTGCATATAACGCGAATAATCGTCAATAAATGTAATAAATGATGTATGTCCTGTGATTGATGCGGGATAAGGACCACTAATATCAGTGTGAATTATTTCCAACAAGTTGGAACTTCTAGTAGCTCCTTTCTTATTCCCTTTTGCCATTTTTCCTTTGAGGCACTTAATACATGTTTCAAAATCACTAAAATCAAGAGAATGTAAGATTCCATCCTTTACGAGTCGAATCATTCGATCTCGTGAGATGTGGCCGAGACGTTTATGCCACAACATGGAGGAATTCTCTAATTGTTTAGGTGATTTTGTTATTTTAGTTACGTCATCAATATTAAGTGACAACAAAGACTGTGAGAAATTATGATCTAGTTCCAATTTATACAGTAATCCATCCAAGAAACCTCGACCAAGTAATTCATTATTATGAGTAATAGCAATCTTGCCGCAACCATGAATTATTACATAACCTTCAAGGTCTAGTATAGATATGGATACAAGGTTCCGAGTAATTCTCGGTACATATAAGGTATCCACTAGTCTAATACACTTTCCGGTACTCATATGTAAATTTAAAGTTCCCATGGCTTCGACATCTAAGAGATCACCACTTCCAACTCTAAGTTTTCTTTGGCCCTTTGGTAGCTTCTGGATTGTAAGGAATCCCTGCATTGAGTTTGTCACATGGACCATAGAACCAGAGTCACCCCACCATGTATTAATAGGGACATCAGTAGTAAAGGAATCAAATATTACATAAAGAATGTTACCTTTCTTAGCTAGCCATTCCTTGAACTTAGGGCAATCTTTCTGTCCGTGCCCTTTGGCACGACAGAATTTGCAGCTAGGTTTGTTAGACAAGGATTTAGAGCCAGAGGCAACGGCACCATGATTATTATCCTTTTGGACTTTATTTCCAGTCTGATTACCGTGATTACCCTTCCTTTTCTTAGAATTAGTAGTGGTTGTCAGGTGAACAGCTTCAGGTTGTACCAGCTTTATGCGATCCTCCTCTTGCACACACATTGCAATCAGTTCACTTATCGACCATTTATCCTTCATAGCGTTGTAGTTAACTTTGAAGGTGTCGAACCGAGCAGGCAAAGAGGTCATTATGAAATGCACAAGAAAATTATCAGAGACTTCCATCTCAAGACTCTTAAGCTTATGAGCCATATCAATCATTTTCATAATGTGTTCACGGACACTGCTATTTCCTTCATATTTCAGAGTGAGCATCTGTAGCATTAAGCTACTTGCATGAGCCTTAGACGATCCCTTGAAGTGATCCTCAACAGATTTGAGGTAAGTTTTGACTTTATCAGAGTCAGGGATAGCTCCTCGGATACTGAGGTTAATGGAGTTCTTGACCATCATTAGTGACAAGCGATTTGCCCTTTCCCACTTTTCAAAATCCGCTTTCTGAGCTGCAGTGGACGCAGCAGTAATAGCAGTGGGTTCATCATGGCGAATAGCATGGTCAAGGTCTAGCATCCCCAGAGTAAGAAGTAATTGATCCTTCCATGACGCAAAGTTCGCACCAGTAAGTGGCTCAATGCCAAAGTTAGGTACTGATTAGGAAAGGAGGAGGATATAAGTTATAGAAGACTATCATAGTGACGTAGTTAGCTATAAAAGGCGGACAAAGTAATGTTTCTTAAAGTAATGGAATCAAAGTAATGTTAAAGTAAGCAGGCCTAACAGTAATATTCCTTAGAGTAATGAAACTATGACCATTTTAGTGATGAAGCTAGTGATGAGTATACCTATTGTAAACACCAAAACAATAAGTCAAAGTAAGGCTCTACTTAGATGTTACATCACCTTTGGGCAGAAATAACTAATATCTAAGCAAACATGAGCGTTAGGGTTATGCAACGCAATGCTTATCTTTTGACCTTTGGGCACAAAATAGAGCATCGTGTGAATTATGCATGTAGAGAGTCCTTTTGACACACAGTTATATTAAATCACCTTTGGGCAGAATTAGTATACTCAGTGTTCATTATGCAAAAGGAAAAATGCAATATGAGAATCATATTTGACCTTTGGGCACAAATAATGAGACCATATATATTAGTGCAAGGGTTTTCGGTATGGCAGTAATAGGAATGATCCATACCGAAAAAATTGAGGAATTCGGTATGTACAGTATCGAAAAGAAAAGTATTCGGTATCCAAAGTACCGAAAAGTAAGGTTTTCGCTATGTACAGTACCGAAAAGTAAGGTTTTCGCTATGTACAGTACCGAAAAGTAAGGTTTTCGCTATGTACAGTAGCGAAAAGTAAGGTTTTCGCTATGTACAGTAGCGAAAAGTAAGGTTTTCGCTATGTACAGTACCGAAAAGTAAGGTTTTCGCTATGTACAGTAGCGAAAAGTAAGGTTCAACCGAAAAAAAAATTCTATACATTGATCAATTCGGGATGAATAACATTGATCAATTAACATGGCATAATTAGGGTTTAATACGATGGAAAAAATAGCATTATAATCGCAGATGATAAAATTGCAATTCAATGCAGTTTTGATGTTTGCGGCGGCATACATAAACACGAAGTAAACCGATAAATTAAAGCCATCAAAACTAATACAAATCATGAATCAATTTTGAACCTGGGGCTCTGATACCACATGTTGGAATAATCATGATTTGTATTTGATAGATAATAAGATGACAAGAAAACATACCCGATGATCCTGAGGATCCAGTGAAAGCATTAAACATGTTTGCCATCGATTAACGGGTTCCCAGAACGAGGTGATCGTATTATGATGGGATGACGATCGATCTTGAGAGAGTCGATCGTGGGGAGGCACACGACTGTTTATGAGTAATATGTCATTAGGGTTAAATGTATGATTAGGGTACTCTATTTATAATAAGAGTATTTACACTTTTAACCCTTGGTGTTTATTATGTGCCATATAATTCCCCATAGTTCCAATCACCTAATGGGAAACCCTATAGTATGTCAATAATAGTAAATACGCCCATCATATATTTACCAGACATAGGGATTTCAGTTATTGTCAATTATCATATCAGGAATGATAAACGATCAGTGACGGTCACTTTTAAGGTGGTTCCAACAAAAAATCTCTAAAAAACTTGCTTCCAACTCCAACAGTTATTCTATTTTATAGATTGTAGTATTAATTAAAATATTAAAATAATCAATACATTAATAAAATATTATTTCTCTATTGGTGGAAAAAATAAAATATTATTTCTATTTCCTCTTTTCTCTAATTTTAGCATACAAGAAAATTTCTCCAAATTTGGAGATTTTTACCTTCTCTCTCGTCTTTTTTCTAGTTTAGCATACAAGATAGCATAGCTGTTGAAACAAAAATTGCTAAAATCCCCTTTTTCCATTTTAGCATAGTTGTTGGAAATGCTCTAAGAGCATCTCCAACAACTTCTCTAAAATAGAGAAAAACAACTTTTTTTTCCTCTAAAATGCTCCAACAGCTTCTCTATCTTATTATCTAAAATAGAGAACAATGGGAAAAACTCTCAATATAGAGAATTCTCTGTATCTCTAAAAGGATGAGAGAGAAATATTATTTTAATGATTTCCCACCAAAAAAAGAGTGAGAAATAGTATTTTAATGATTTCCTACTAAAAAGAGGAGAGAGAAATATTATTTTAATGATGAAAGAGAAATATATTGAATATTTTAATAATATAAGTTATAATTAGTTCTCTAAAATAGAGAAGCTATTGGAGTTGAAATAAATCATTTTTAGAGATTTTTAGTTTTCATTCTTTATTTTAAAGAAATTATAGAGAAACTGTTGAAAATGCTCTAACTAGTTGAGATTGATGTTTATACAACTTTAGAGTATTAACGTTTGCTTCGACTTTTTTAATATGATTTTTTCAAATAATTTACTCTTCTATTGAAAAAGGGGGTTGATAAGCCTACCCCCGCAGGTTGTCGGCCCCTTTTTCCTCTCACAAACCAAAACTTAATTAAATATTTACAATTTATTCCCCTATACTTATTTATTTAATTTACTTTATAACTTTTACTTTTTTAATTTTTATTTTACATCTTCATCATATTAACACGTATAATCGTATATTAGCTAAAATACGTTAAAAAAATATGTTTTAATTTTAACAAATTACACAATTATAATCGTCTCTTCGATACGTTCGAAATGAGCCCAAGATTGAATTTTTTTGATTGAATTATTTTATTATATATCATATATATTACATAAAAATATTTTTTATATTTAAAATTCATACTTTTATAGTTAAATATTTAATTTATGGTACATCTCTAACTTTTTCAATTTTCGTTTTACACTCTTATTACATTAAACATAATAATCGTATGTTAACTCAAATATCTTAAAAAATACGTTTTAACATATCACATTAAAGGGTATTTGGGATTGCTTATTTAAAACAACTTATGCTTATTTTTAAAAATGTTTATCAACTTATGTCGTGCTAATAACGAGTTGGGCGTAAAAATATGTTTTATCTTGTGAAGTATTTTCTCTCTAAAAAAATACGTTTTAACATATCTCATTAACATACATAATTACGTTAAGGCCCGGCCCGGGACTAACTATATTTTTTATTTACAAATTTATTTTTAAATGTATTTTAAATTTATTTGATTGAAGAGGGATGAAGTATTTGATTGAAGATGGATCTTGGGGCATTTTTGCAAACCAGGAGAGGGATGAGGTATTTGTGCAAGTGAAAAATGAACTTGTGGCATTTAATTTAATTTTTGCAAAACTGTTGTAGATGTTGTGAGGACATAATGTGAGTGGTATGTATATGTGTACAAAATAAGAAGGTATCGAAGAATAACAAGATAAAAAAAATAACGTAAACGTATGACGTATAATAATATAATTAGTATATTAACACATAGAATCGTATATTAGTTAAAATACGTTAAAAAAATATGTTTTAATTTTAACAAGTTACACCATTATAATCGTCTCTTCGATACGTTCGAAATAAGCATAATATTGACGAGAATATTGTAATAATATAATTTGTAAAAAAATGCATTTATTAATATGTTTTTGTTAAACTATGATTATTATTTTTAATATTATAAGGGTGTAAAATGAAAATGAAATAATGTAAGAGATATAAAAAAAATTAATTCGTACATGTTCATGATATTTAATAATAGGATTAAATCCAAAAGGCCACTAATGTTTAATCAGGGCTGATGTGTTACGGTCACAATTTGTCAATGGATTAAGACACCCTTTTAAAAAAAGAATTAAATCCAAAAATATTCAATATTGGACTCATTTCGAATGTATTGACGAGACGATTACAATGGTGTAATTTATAAAAAAAGAAATGTATATATGATATATAATTATATAATTAAATCAAAAAATATTCAATGTTGGACTCATTTCGAAGGTATCGACGAGACGAATATAATGGTGTAACTTGTTAAAATTAAAAAGTATTTTTTGAACGTATTTTAGTTAGTATACGATTATATGTGTTAATATAATGAAAGTGTAAAATGAAAAATAAAAAACTAAAAGGTAAAAAGTAAAATAAATAAACAAGTCTAAGGGTATAAAGTGTAACATTAAATTAAAAAAATTAAAAATTATGAGATGTGAGAGGGAGAGGGCATACAAAATTGGCAGGGGTGGGGATAGAAAAGCCCTTAAAAAATGATATAATAACTTAAATATATACATGTTAGTCAACAAAATATGTTCTTTAATTTTCTTGGGACTTTTCTAATGTAATATTCCACAATGACTACTAGTTCTAATTATTATATGTCCTCCCATTGAAAATCAAGATATTAACTTTAGTCTCTCACACTACAGAAAAACTTTCAATATTTTAATATTTACATATTAGAGCAGCTTCAAAAGTATGCTAAAATAGAAAAAAAATGAGATTTTGTTTGCTATTATTTTTAACAGCATTGCTATCTTGTTTGTTAAAATGGAGATTCATGAAAAAATCTTTAAATATAAAGAACTCTCTATAACTAGTGTTATACCCGTCCGGTGGCCGGGTATACAACATGACGTAAAATTCTAGTAAATGTAAAAACAAAGTTAGGTGATATCTCTCATGAAACTTTGAACTATTAACCTAGTAGGCATCTCCAGAAACCAAAAGACAAGGAAACATCATAGATTGGTCAATTATTTCAACATTCGCGAATGCTGTTTTTAAATCCAACATAAGAACAATGGCAAACAAAAGTCCAAACAGGGTTGAACAAAAAATAGAAATCAAAGTTTGTAACAACCGGGAAACAAAAGTCTAACTCTGATCCAAAAGACTACGAAAGCACAAAAAATTGGAGTAGAAACCATAGATCAATCAAAATAAGAAGTCTGGAACAAAAAGCCCAATCATAACAGTAGTCCCACCACTCGAACGTAGGACTATAGGGCTCAATGTTAATATATTCTATCATCCATTAATATTTGTATTAATTCCACCATAAATAAATAATATTGTAAATGTACTAAAATAATGGGTCGGTCACGAGAAAGGTAAGAAGTGACATCCGCCCTTGGATCAATTTTATTTAAAGAGAACCACTATATCAAGTTCCTTCTAAAACGCAATTCATGGGTCGTTTTCATGTTAAAAATGGTCAATGATTCAAAACCTTTTTTACATTTCTCACCCTTAACTCCTATTATCACACAAATCACTGATTCGTCCTACAATAATATATCAGACCAAGGACCAATTAATAAAAATAAACATGTTATCGCTTTCGAGTTATCAACTACAAACTGTTATATCATATAAGCAAGACGATAAAAGAAAAAGAATACTAATAACATATACTTAACATTAAAACAATAATTTTGTAAACAGTTAAAGAACAACATTATCAAACATGCGAATAGATCTGCTCACAAGCAATCTAAATAGTTGTAACAAAAAATTTCAAACAACCTACCAACGGGCAACTATATGTTGCTCACGAAACCCAATATTTTTTTTCCGACATAAAACGCCATCATAACTTGTAAATCTTTATAATCAATCCAAGAATCTCGACTCCACAGCTAGCCTTCGATCGATAAACTTTAAGATTCAACAATGTTCCAAATAACATTCACAGGTAAATGGAATAACCATAATCCCTATAGACCAAATAACAAAAATTAACCACATGAGCATAGTGTGCAAATCTTGCTCTAAGGCCTGCCAGTGCCAAACATGATCACCATGCCAAGTCTTTGCAGCTCCAATACTGAACAATCCATCTTCAAATCACCAAACCTGATGTCTTCAAAACTTACAACAATGGCTTCAAAATTGTCAAGAAATATCAACATTTTTAATTAGCACCACATACAAGTTCAAAGATCAACAAATAGTTGGGGAAAGCTAACAATGACGAAAAAACTTAAAAGCTCATAAACCGACAGTTCAGTGATGGGAACTATACAAAATCGTTGCAAGATAAGTCACTACAATTAAAATGGTGGGCAATTTTCGTAGCACGTACTCTATCATACATACATATTAAAAAGAAACTGTCATAAAGGCCTACTTTAAGATATCACATTGATAAAGTCGTCTCTTTGATACAGTCACCATTCCTGAAGACATCTAGCATAAAAAACTAATAATCAAGGGAAATCACTTACACCTTTTGATTACTTTCAGATCGATCATATCTACATCCAGAAATCCTTGTGGATAGTGACATGTTATTTAGAAAACTGCATCAATTAAGTATTCCACAATCAACTCTACAAGACTAAACACAATTAAGTATTCCACAAAATCATCAATTAAATATGACCCCACAACTTCAACATTGTAAAATGAAATAATATATTTGTAGATTAAGGGGTCATTTACCAAACACACTTACCTTATTGGGTAACATTCTTGGCCATCAAAATTGATTGATGGCAAGCGTTTATCACCCGGTAAGAGTCACCACCATCACTTACCAGGTAAGACTCTCAATCGTTACCTTTCCTTTTACTCTCAAACATGCCTAACCTTTTTAACTCTTTAACATTTACAACAAAATCCCACAATATATAAAAAAAGCAAAAACGAAACAGATGATGAAACCTACATAGAAGCGGATTGAAGAACTCAAAGTCAGAAAAATCGATCCTTGAACATATCTATATGAAAAAAACCCATGGAAGAATAAAAACCATGAAAAAAGTATGGATTTAATTAGGTTACAAAATAAACAATATTCATGGAAAAGTATGGATTTAATTGTTTGTAAACATCTTTTACCCACTAAATGCTTATCGGGTAAAAGTTTTTCGCGCACTTACCGGGTAAGATTCTCGATCCTTGTTATACCGCTTAATGGGTAAGATTATCGGTCCTTATGCCTCTTAGTGGGTAATATTCTCGGTCCTCAACTCCTCGCCATGCTCACTTGGTAAGGTAAGCGACACACGGTAAGCATTGGTAAACAACCCCTAGATGTAATACTTGGGTTAGAAACGATAAAAAAATAATACAAACATAAATGCATCTCCTTATTAAATTATGATAAAACAATATTTATGTACTAAAAATGGTCTGTATTACCTTCTCACACTTGTTACATTGTTCTGCATTCTTCAAATCGTCACATTCTGCTTTCACCTTGCTTCTAGCAGTCGCACATATTTTACCCAATGTAAAATTATGGAATAGAAGATATGGTCCTGGAGAGTGATAGTCATTTAGTACACATTTTCTTTTTTTTCTTTTTCTTTTTTGTCGAAAATGTAAGTTCAAGATTCAGAGTTGAAAATGGAAGCAGTATAAACCATCGTGTGAGATATATAAGATTACCTTGCCATGAGCGTGTGTGAAAAAAGCAATATTAGCAACCACTTCAGCACGGTCCATCACGAAAGTGGGTATTTTTTCCAATTCAGAGATTCTTGCTGCAACAATAACACAAGCAGAAAGTAAAAGTTACAAAATAAGAAAATCAACTGAGGCCCTAAGCTGTTCAGTTTCCTCAGCAATATACTCTGCCAATGTAAACATTGTATGCAAACCATCAAATCCAATTTCCAAAAAAAAAACATGAATAATAATATAAGACTCCTTTTACCTTTTAGATTTTGAGAATGAAGAGGCTAAATGAACTGATGTTCAGGTTGTTGATGGGGCGTATGATGGAATGAAGCTCAAATGCATCGACCAAGTGATTCTGTCAGACAGCGGGATCGACAAGAGCATATGTGTTAAAGACTGTTCATCAACCCTCTTATTGGTTTTCTGTATAAATTTTAACTTTATTACACCTCAATATATATATATATATATATATAAGTTATCAAACATTTATTTTGGTTGTATTTTAGCTTCATCTCTAAGCGGTAAGGCCTTCAAACAGAACCAAACGCAAAATAGAAAAAATACACCCTTCTGTTCAGAAACAAACGAAGAGCTTAACCCAACAGCTCATGTTATATATCTGTTGTCCAAGAAATCCCAAAAGATTTATAATTCTAGCTTTTCCTACTGCAGCAGGCTATGCATAAATCACTAATACAAACTCACATCATTTTTTAACATTTCTCGATGACAACCACATAAACCTTACAAACCCATCAATTAGACCATTATGTTAAATATAAAAGTTAGATAAGAAATAAAACAAATGAAAACATTAAGTATTAATACAAAATTCGACTGATTCATAAAATAACTATGTATGTATGTAGTATTTAATATATAATACATAATTTGTAGTAATATTCAATAAAACATAAAGTTTCAATATCAATAAAGTTTCCATGATAAAGTCTAAAAAACAGAGTGTCATGTATCAGGTCACACAAAAACAAACCAAATCACGTCAAATTGCGTTGCGAATAGCAGCACCACGATTTTGTACCATGATAATGAAAGTTTGTAGCATTCAAGGACCATTAACCGCTATTGCTGCCTACCCCTTAAGGCCTCGCCAATCCACTCTAGAGGCAGTATATAAAGTGAGTTGAAACTTTTTGTGCCTCCAGTTTAGCACTATGACTTAATTGAACTAAGGGAATACAACTAACCTATTGATGATCGAGATAAGGACAAACACTCACATAAAAACTCGGCCATCATCCTCAACAACAGCATTATAAGGAAACATCCAATGATACAAGTAAGAGTTCCCGATTACCATTACCAACCTATTGCACTCTGCCATGAGGCCCATCAAAATAAGAGCTTACCCATCGCGTTGTGCCCCTCAAGTTGAGAGATGACCCAAATTTGGAGTCAAACATAGTGTACATGTTTAACGATTACAGATTTGTAATCCACAATCAAATAACATATAGAATGGGAATAACCCCAACGAACCACATACTACCATAAGTATGCTTATTAAGGATCCGATTTGGGTGGTTTAATTTGCTATGTTGCGGATTGTTATTAACATAGATAAACAAAAGGAAACACGCTAGTCAAACTATGCAGGTAACACAGAATGTCTAAATTGTAAGATGTACTGCTCCTTTAACTGAAAAAACAAATTGATATGGTATATCTTTTTGAGTTTTCCCCAAACTAATTGAAACCCAGATGAAAACAGATCACAAATTTGAGTTTTCCCCCAAACTAATTGAAACCCAGATGAAAAAAATTCACAAATTTGAGTTTTCCCCCAAACTAATTGAAACCCAGATGAAAACAGATCACAAATTTGAGTTTTCCCCCAAACTAATTGAAACCCAGATGAAAAAAATTCACAAATTTGAGTTTTCCCCCAAACTAATTGAAACCCAGATGAAAAAGAAGAGTATTTGGATCAAACCTGCATATGCAGACCATCAAATCAAATTTCCAAAAACAAAAACGTCATTCCAGTCATACGTCCCTTACCTGAGGTGAGATGTCGTTAAATTAACTATCTCTGAAAATGCAGCAGCTGCAAATCTTTCACCGATCGATGAACTAAAAAAAACCAAGATTTACTTGTAATTAAACAGTTTAATTAATTTCCTATGTAAAGAAACAGAAAGGGTTTCATATGAAAAGCAAGTTTGCAAAGAAACAGGTGGGTTAAAGAATCAGGAGCCAAATCGATTACTGAAACATACCTGTGGTAGAAGAAGAAGCTGCTGCCAAATCGAAAATCGCAGAATCTGTAGACCTCCATATGTATTTATAGGCTTTAAGGTGACGTCGTGGAATGGAGAGAAACCGGAAATCGTGTCTCTGTGTGGAGGTTGAACTGAAATCGTGGCTGGAAGTTGAAGGCGAAGAAGAAGGATTGTGTGTTGAAGGCGAATCGTGGGATGCGAAGAAGAAGGATTGTGTGTTGAAAATCAGGGCGTGGGGCGGAACCGCAGTGGAGAGGGAGGAGGGTTTGAGGGAGTAGCTAGTAACCGTGATTGAACCGTGGCTTAATAGTGGCTTAATAGTGGCTTAATGATTTTAAACGGCCCAGATCAAAAGTTGGATTTAGTTTAAAGGGCTCAGATCAACCCAAAGTTGGTTAGACTCAATGGTGTCATTAGTATAGGTAATTCTCTAAATATGAGAGAGAAATAATCATTTTATTCAACCAACCAATAACATAAATATTTTATTATTTTATATTAAGTTTTTCTTTTAAAGTGTATTGGGAATATAAATTAGAGAATATTATAATAATATAATTTGTGTTAAAATCTCTAAAATAGCAAAAGCTGTTGGAGATGAATGTAACTCATTTTAGAGATTTTAACATTTGATTCTCTACTTTAGAAAAATTATAGAATACTTGTTGGAGATGCTCTTAGTCAGCAAAATTTGCTTTTAATGTCATGTTTTCGTAGCATCAAGTTCGATAAATTTTACCATGCATTTAAATGATTATTATGTTATATCCAATAATAATATATAAAATTCAATAAGTAAATCAGCAGTATCATACAGTACTTAAACCTTAATTACGTAATATAGGATAAAGTAATAACTTCGATTATAACAACTAATCCTGATTCTTGACCTAGGCCATGGTACTAAGAGGGCATTTTATTCACATAATGAAATTTGGTGAAATTAAAATACATCAAAGAAATTTGGTGAAATTGAAATTGTAGAAATTTGACTTCGAAATATAGTCGAATGAAATTTGACAATACGTTTATTTGTTAGGAATTGGATTGGAATTTGGCAAAAGAACCGCAATCTACATGTGTTGGGGGTGGGATGGTTGTGATGACAACAATAGTAGCGTGGTTGTGTCGGGGTTGGAAGGTGGAGTGAGAACATCAACGGTGGTGCTGGTGGTGACGATGGGGGCAGAGATGTTGGTGCGTGATGAGAGCGACGCAGTGACGGTGGTGATGGTGACGCGCCGACGACAGAGGCACATATGTTGCACGGTGGCAGGATGGTTAGCGCACCCCAAAAACGGGAAGAGCGGGCGGATTCCTCCTTTTGCTCCTCAGCCTACAGGGTATTAGCAGTCGTTTCCAGCTGTTGTTCCCCTCCCCGCGGCTGCTGGCACAGAGTTAGCCGATGCTTATTCCCCAGATACCGTCATTGCTTCTTCTCCAGGAAAAGAAGTTCATAGAACTGAGAGAGATATTGAGAGAGATCAATAACTATTTCTTAGATTCCCGAACCCAATTCAATTCAGTGGGATCTTTCTGATGATGTTGGTTAAATTGAATGCGAAAGTTAGTTTTGTTATTTTCAAACATCAATGTTTTATAAAGTTATTTGAGTTGAACATTTGAGTAAAAAAATTGATTAAGTGAAAAAAATGATTAAGTTTGAGTATGAATACAAAAATGAGTTCAAAATATATTACGAGTCCAATTCGAGAACTAGAATTAAATTCTTATCTAGTTTTGAATGGATGAGATCAAAAGTTTGAGTTGTACTGTAAATCAATCATATGGGCGGCTTTTTTTCTATTTTATTTTTCTTTCTAACAAATGACAACATTAATTAGCTTCATTAAGGGGGCCGTTTACAAAACGTTTACCCGGTTAAATGCTTATCAAGTCACATTAGGTTACCGGATGAATATGACAAGGACTAAGAATCTTACCCGATAAGAGCGGAAGCAAGGACCGAGAGTCTTACCCGGTAAGTGAGTGCAATGGCTCTTACCACGGTTAGCGCTTACCGGCTAAATTATTGCATACGATATCATTTTTTCAATAAGCTTTTTGGCACAAACATATATTTTCATTTTTGGCCCAAAAAATCTCGCATTTGTATAAATTATTTACTTGTCTTTCCTCACGTTTCATTTACTCATATTCAATAAAGTATTAAATGTTAATTTTAATAATAAGCAGTCTTAAAAATATTATATTTATCCAAGTTACAGATTAAAATTAGGGTGCCTTGAAGTTTATGACGAATATGATTACAAACATTCTTTTTTATGTTTGTTTTGATCTCAAAATAATCCTATAAATTAAAAAATTAAAAATTAAAAACATAGAAATCTTGATTCTTATTTATGAGTTAAAATTATGGCATTTTGAAGTTTACTATGAAACTAATTGTAAAATTGATTACAAACCGGTGAAAAGTATGAACCACTTGGGTTGTGGTGTACAGGTAAAACGTTTGAGGGATGTAGTGGAAGCTCATCTACCCAGGTTCAAATCCAGGCATTGTCAAATCCCTTGTGATCATGGAGGTTCACCTGCGATGACTCCAGGCCATTGGTGGTCGCCCGGGGATTAGTCGGTGCGCGTAAGCTGACCTGAAAACCCACGGTTGCAAAAAAAATGATTCCATATGGATCTTAATTTTGTAGCATTTAGATCTTAAAAAATAAACAACTTAAAATATCATCTCAATTTGAGTTACGAGTTCAAAGTTGAAGCCTCCTGAAATTTTATTATGAATATTATTACAAACATCTATATTCTTAAATTATACCATCATGTTGATCTTGGGAAAAAATATAAACAACTAAAAAAATCATATCAAATTAAGGGGCTGTTTGGCAGTTGCTGAATGGTTTGGTGCAGATTGATTAAGTGGTCAGAATGATTAAAAGGCTTTTATGATATAGTGCACATTGAAATATGGTTGTTTGGTACTTGTTTAGAATGAAATCAGGGTGCTGAATGGTTAAGAGAGATCCAGGATGCTAAATCATTCAGAGGGTTTTAGAACCATTAAGAGGCATACATTTTTTTTGCCAAACAAGATTTACCTCTTAACGAATCAGAGGTTGCCTCTTAATGGAACTATTAAGAGGTAAACAAACAGCCCCTAAGTCACGAGTAAAAGTTTATAGCCTCCCGAAATTTTGCTACAAATATGTTTAGGACATTGTTTTTTGACTCGTAATCATATTCCTAGTAACCGCTGATCGTTATAATTTCTTGAGTTAACTACGGATTTGGTCCTTGTGGTTTATAAAAATGGTTCCTAAACTTCGTTTATTAGAGATTATAACTCGTGGTATGTTGTTTTATTACGAATTGGTTTGTCACTCTAACGATCATTCAATTCCTCCGTTAACCTTGAGGTCATTTTCTTTATCTAAAAAGTAAAACGACGGTTTTTTTTCAGAGATAAAGTTTAAAAAAGATAAAATTTACGAAGATATGTTCTTTATGTAAAAGGTGAAACGAGGATTTGCACTTTATGCAACAACAAAAAAATCGCAAGTTCGTCGTCAGCTAAGAGCATCTTCAACAATTTCTTAAAAATGCGATTTTGGACAATTTTTTATTTCAATAAATTCTGCAAAATCTCAATAAATTCTTAAAATTTTGTCAAAGTTTTGTATGTTGTCTATTGGAGATACTCTTAACATTTTTCCACATAAATGGAAAGAAAAGTGAACCAAAATTTCTTCCATAAAACAAGAAGGAAAACAACATCGAAGGCGACCCTTTCAATACGATCCCAAAAATTCCACCATCTCAACCCCTATATAAACCACCCTTGTTCTCAACTTCAACTCCACCCACAACCACAACAACAACAATGGCTCCATCCTCCACCCTTTCCACTTTTCTCCTTTTGCTTCTTCTTTTTCACTTCTCCAATGCCGCCACTTTCGACATCCGAAACAACTGTCCGTACACCGTCTGGGCCGGTGCAGTGCCCGGTGGTGGCCGCCAACTTAACTCCGGCCAATCCTGGTCCTTAAATGTCGCAGCCGGTACCCAAGGGGCCCGTATATGGCCTCGTACCGGCTGCAACTTTGACGGGTCAGGTAGTGGCCGGTGTCAGACTGGTGACTGTAACGGCCGCCTTGAGTGCCAAAACTATGGTCAACCACCTAACACGTTGGCCGAGTTCGGTCTTAATCAATTCAATAATCTTGATTTTTTCGACATTTCACTTGTTGATGGATTCAATGTGCCGATGGAATTTAGCCCCACTTCTGGTGGGTGCACCCGTGGCATCAGATGTACCGCGGACATTAATGGTCAGTGCCCTAATGAGTTACGCGCACCTGGAGGGTGCAATAACCCTTGCACCGTGTATAAGACTGATAATTATTGTTGTAACTCTGGAAGTTGTTCGCCAACTGATTTTTCAAGATTTTTCAAGACTCGGTGTCCTGATGCGTACAGCTACCCCAAGGATGACCCATCCAGCACGTTTACGTGTCCCGGTGGAACCAACTATCGGGTTGTTTTTTGCCCGTGAAGGTGAAGACATTTGATTATGGATCAAACGGTTCGGAAATATAATAAGTGAAATAAATGCATTGAAATGTTAAGGTATAATAAACAAGTTGGAAATATAGTCTCATTATAAGGCTTCGATCTTCCTTAATAATTTTCAAATGTTAGTCCTAATAAATATTATAAAACTTGTGTTATTATGTTGGCTTGATGTGTTTTTTCAGTTTCCATTTTAATTAATTTATAAATCTACTAATCCGTTAAACAACCACGAATTGCTTGGAGTACTCGCAGGTGAATTTCCATGACTGTTCCCTTATTTAACTTTAACAATTTTTCGGGAAAAAGTTTAATTCGATTTTTGCCTATTTTAAAAACTCATACGTGATGATCTATGGATACGGGGTGCAACCAATTACAATCGAGAATGTTTAAACGAAATAGAGGGACAAAATAGTACTTTTCGTTCTTTACTTTTTATCGAATAAGAATAAATAAGAATACCTACAATACATGTGTCGAAATTTGATTGAAACAACGAAAAGAAAAACACAAAGAATGGAAATGGAAGGAAAGTAGGGGGAATCTTATGTTCTCGAGTTTTTAAGAAGGGAAAGAAAGGAAAACGGAGGACCAAACTTGGGAGGAAAAAGAAGGAAAAAAAGAAAGAATTTGTAACAATCATAAATATTTATAAAATTACATATCTAGGGACATCTTCAAACGAGAAGTTAAACCTTATGTGAGAAACGAGAAGTGTGATATCATATATGATACACAAGCTTAATTAATCATATATGATTAAACAAATGTTACATTGGTAATACATAGACGTTTAATCATAAATAAAATAGTTAAAAAAAATTCTTCCTTGCATATCCTTGAAACTCAATAATAATTTAAATTTGACTCGTCAACAAAATATGCTATTTAGAATATGCTTTATATATGAAGAGAGAGTCTCATTTAACACATTTGTTTGTATGTAAAAACCATAGTCTTATTATTTCTATCTTTTAAATACTATCTTCGTTTGTGAGCTCGTGGGGAAGATCAGTCTGTTATCCCTAGAGTAACTTTTATCCGTTGAGCGACGGCCCTTCCACTCGGCACCGTTGGACCCCAGCCAATCTCCCATTGGGTCAAGGCCCGTCATGAGTTTGATAATTTCTACCTACATATCGATATTTTTTTAAGTTATCTTTAAATGAGTATCTACTTTCAAAAATAGATATGTATTTCCTATTCTATCCTTAATTATGTGATAAAAAAATTATCTCTCTATAATAAACGATAAAGTTGTCTTTTGGTCAATTAAAAATATATAATTGTATATTTCTAAAATTATGTATACTTTCTATTGTGGACATGTATTATAAGACGAATTTAGGTATATGTTATGTGTCAAAACGTATAATCCACAATTTATTTTATGTATGTATACGTGAATTTGATAGTAGTGAAAATAAAAATAAAAAAGGTTCGTCATTGTAACAACCCTGTTTTAGTAGGTTTAAAAGTTTAGTGTTTAAAATGAAAAGAATGCAAGTGTGGTTAAAGGGCTTGTTTGCAAATTGTGGAAAATATAAATGGGGATCAGATCCCTAGGGTTTGTCACTGTATTGTTAGTCTTGGCGGCTGAGAAAGAAATCAAGAGAAAGAAATCAAGAGAAAGAGCTAATAGGATTCTGGCATCGAATTCTTTGGTGGAGAAACACGGAATTTGGTGAGTAATAATCTCTCTTAAGTTTTCTTCTGCATTGAGGTTCCCTAGTAATCAAAGTGTTGTTCATATTCTATGTTATAAACTGTGATCGCATGTTAAGAAAGTAAGTGGGATTAACCCTAAAATTGATCGAGTAATGGATTAGTGTTAGTCTAGTACGTGGTTTAGTAATGATGAGAAAATTACCATTTAATCTTAAAACAAGAATAGACAGATAGAGAAACCCCAAGTGTAGATGTTAATCGCGGTGGTCGAGTTCTGCTGAAATCGCGAGTCACCGGGACTAGGTGATACCGGGAGTAAGGGGCACCGGGACTAGGTGGTATCGGGAGTAAGGGGCACCGGGACTAGGTGGCACCGGGAGTAGGGGCACCGGGACTTGAGTCCCGTAAGAGTCCCGTAAGGTGCGCGTACCGGGAGAAAGAAAGAGCATACCGGGACTTGGGGCTAAGTCCCGCACTTGTTGAAGATTGGGCTGAGATGTCTTCGGGTCGTAGTCAGAGGCTGGACCGCAGGCTGTTTGGGCCGAAGCTAAAGCAGCTTGGTCTTGGGCCGATAGGTTTGTTGGGCCGAGAGTCTACTTAAGTCCTGTTGGGCTTAGAGTTATATTTGTGGGCTTAATGTATTTAAGGTCTAAACTAGATAACGAGGGCCCAGTTCGTAAGTGATAGTATAATTAATTATTTAAGGTTGGAACGAGGGAAAACCTAAGAAGCTTAAGTCGGTAGACGCTGATTTTAAATTTGCACGTTATGCTTTAGGTTTAAGAGCAAGTCGGAACGAGGCTCAAGCTAAGAAGGAGCTTGCTATCAGGTGAGTTCTCTAAACCCTTTTACAACGCAAAGTGATAAATGTTTTAACTGATTATGGCTCTTATTGAGCATGAAACGTTTACGAACTGATTTACATGTTTTCCATGAATGCACTTATTGTATTAAAAGGAATGTTTAGCATGATTTATGAAAAAACATTTTACATGTTTGCATGAACGTAAGTGTACACTATGTGGAGTCGGTCTGCACTGTGGGATCAGAGAGAGGTTCTCGGGGTCTTAGGACTCTTGGTTATGAATGATAGACCGGTGGGTTGGAATCCGTTTCCTTCCTATTCGGTAGAGGGGAGTCCGTGGGGATTCCAAAGCGGCGAGAAGGGAGTCTGCTGGGGCCCTTCGCAATATGTTTATGTGATCCACTACATAGTGCAGTACCATGTTTGAAGATATTTATGGGTCATTGATAAATGTTTTCCAAATGTTTTTATATGCTGTTTTTCGGAGGGAATTCACTAGACCTTTTGGTCTAACCCTCGCTTTCAAAACTAAACCATTTTCAGGTAAGCAAGTAGTAAGAGGCTCAAGTAAGTGAGCAAGAGCAAGATAGAGTACAGGCGCAGCTAGAGACAGTGCAAGTGCCAACCATAGAAGTTAGAATATTCTCAGTTGTGTATAGGTTGTTTCCGCCAACCTTAGTTTATGAATGATGTAACGAAATGTTGGGACCCAGTTTTATTGAAAAGAGTTTGATTTTTATGCTATGTGTGTCCTATGGTGTTTTTGGGCTGTTACAGTCATTCCAAGAGTCCCACACCTTCGAATTCTTTATTTTTTGTTTTCCAAATATGTTTTCAAACGTTAAAAATCCACAACAGATTGGAATAGAACAAAATTAGGTTTATAGGACGTCAAAAAAAGTCTAAAAGTGAGCTTAAGTTTATAGAACCAAACAATCATTTTAAACCCTAACACACCTTACACAATATGGTGGCCGACAACTTGCTAACAGGTAAAAATAGTCTTTAGTTGTCATAGTCAATAGTTATAGTCTTGTACATGGGTCTAAAGGTTAATGTGAGACATGTGAGAGTAACGACCTCCTCCAGTGTCAAGCCTTCTTCAATTTGGCACACCGACCATCTAACATGTTGCCTGAGTACGCTCTTAATCAATTTAGTATATCTCTTCTTAACGGATTTAGCATTGTGTTCAATTCAAGACCGATTAATATTGTTGCTACTTAAGAAATTGCACATGTACGAACTTTTCCATGTTCTTCAAGGATCGTAAACCAAGGGTGGAGACCGACCTCTCAATAAATTAATAATTCAAATCTCATCAAAGGTAAGAAAAATACACAATTTGGTTTATTGAAATCTAATGTAATCTGAAGGAATTTGAATGGTCAATTTCATTGACTAAATTTTGTTCGTGTGTTTGGTTCATTCCTTGGGTTTTGGCAACGAGTTCGAATTCCGCATATAATAGATTGTAAATTCCTTGGTTCTAGTAAGGAATTTCAATTATTTCATCCCACACCATGATGATTTGTCACCACCATCGTCGCTACCACTGTCGCCTTCACCTCCGACACCACCGACGCCTTCACCCCCACCAACACTGTCACACCCGCCACCACTGTCACCACAGTCATTGCCACCACTACCGCCTTCACCCCACCACCACTATTATATTCAACGAACCTAACAGACATATTTCAACTAAACGCATGATCAAACCAGATTAAATTTCATTCCATTTCCTTTCACATATTCCAATTCCGGCATATTCCATTATGTGAACCACTTGTCACTTAAATTTCTTTAATTTAACAATTAGGGGTCGATTTGAATAAGAAAACTAAATATCGCGAGAAAGGAAGAATAAAAAGTTCATATGTTAAATCATTAAAAAAATCCAAAAAAATCTATCTGAAGAACCATAGATGAACCGAGGCTACAAATTATTCATATGGATTCATATATAAATCTTCTAATAAAAAATTTCTATTGTTCACATATAACCACTTTTTTAACCTTTTATTATGACCTTCTCATTTGGGCAAAAAGTTGATTACCGGCAACCCTAATCGGCCTCACACGGAACCTGCCTCCAAGGACACCAATGTGAGGGAGCATTTTTTGGCTCACTCAGCGGCTAAGGCTAGTGGAGGGCCTAGGATTGAACCCAAGACCTATTATGTATTTTGGCAAAGTCACCCCACTCTTTTACTAGCTGAGCTACACACGCCAGAGGCTATGACCTTCTCATGATATTTAGGCTTTGTTATTTAAAGCTCTCCCTTACTAATTATTAATTTAAATCTTGTACCAACACAATTACAACTTTACAAGTAATTTTGAATCTGAAAGTCAAATATTGTTAGATGTCCACTAATAGAATGAGGTGGTATTTGCAACGCATGGGTTAGTCAAGTCTCTGGTATTTATGGACCACCTAAAGTCAAGTCTATAGTATTGGGTAAATACTAAATATTAGAGGTGTAAATGTGTCGTGTCGGGTAAGGGAGTAGTTTATTTGAGCTCGGTTTGAAGAATTATACTAGACTCGAACTCGAATATTTTTTGAATTCGTGATCGGTTATCTTGTTTATTGGCTTGAGCTCAATAATTTTTATATTTTTATTGCATATGATTTATGAATATATGATAATGTTTGGCTCGAAAAACTGTATGCTCGAATAACTCGTCTCGACTCGAATATTTTTATCAAATTCTCGAACGAGCCGAGTTGAACATTGATGTTACGAGACTCGGTTTGTTAAGTTAAACGAGCTTTTTTTGTGTTCGAGATGTTAAAAGTAAATTAGCCCAATCCAAACTAGGGGTGTTAATGAGTCGAGCTTTTAACGAGCTACTCAAGTTTGTTTATCTTGAGATCGAGCTTAATAATTTTCGAGCTCGAGTCGATCTCGAACACACTAAAACTCGTTTAACTTAACGAGTCGAGCTCTATAACACAAATGTTCGACTTGACTCGTTTGAGAACTCGATTTTAAATTTTCCGAGTCAAGCCGAGCCGAACACACGCTTTTCGAGTCAAACATGTTCATATGTTCATAAATCATATAATTAAAGTTTAGAGTAAACTTCACTTTTGGTCCCTGTGGTTTATTGTTTATAACACATTTGGTCCCTACAATTTAAAAAATACACTTTAGCCACTGCAATTAGCCATTTGGTCCGGATTTGGTCCCTCTGACCAACGTCCGTCCATTGAGTGTCGTTAGGGGCAACCATGTGACTTCCACACGAGGGCAAAAAAGTCATTTTATCTTTAAACCCCTTTTCGTCCCTATCGTTTACCCACCCGTGTCAGTACACCTCTCTCACCATCTTCAAGCTTTGTCATCTCCTTTGAATGCAACCTGCAATGTGGACGATTAGGACAGTCCATGAAGATTTTGATCTTGCCTACGTATATGAAGATTCACAGATGGAAGGAGCGTGTTTTTTAATCGGGAGAGGCAGGCTTGGAAAAAAAACCTTGGCTTTTATGCATAAAGCTCACCCCTAGAAGCTTATTGAATAAGCCACTTTTTATATCATTAAGCTGCTAACAAACATGCCCTTAGGTATCTTACTGGTAGAAAACTGTCTTATAGTCGGTAAAAAGTCAAATGTCGTACTGAACATAGTAAAAATAACGCCCATGAGGGTGGACTAAATATTATTTGTAAAGATTCCCCATTTTGGAGAAAAAACAATGATTATAATATTAAAATATTGTATTCATCTATTAAAATATTATTTATCTTTTTAAATATTATTTTTTAAATATTTCTATTAGTGCTCTCACTTAGTAATCATTTTTGGGATTAACTTCATATTTGGAGAAAAACTTCTTACTCTTCTACTTTCTTCATTTTAGGGATAGTTTTGAAGAAGCAGAGCAAAAAACAACCCAAAATCTCCATATACTTCGATTCTCCAAAATGGAGAAGCTGTTAGGAGATGCTCTAACGGGACTGAATATGGATGGAGTCAGAGTGTCTGGCTTTTCTTTGTAGTATCGTTATCTCTTAACGAGCCGTAATCCAGTGTGGACGGAGCCACAGGGTCCAAAGCCATGGCCGTTGTGCACTCACCACGTTGCATTCCTCACTTTACTTCTTTTAAAACACACTCAACGGCGTCGTACAAGAGCAAACTTCCCCCTTCATTCCTCCATCCCCATATTTGCCGCCACTCGTCTCCAATGGCCTCCTCTTCCGAGGCGGCAGAGGTTCCGGCCGCCGGAAACTCAGAAACAGCATCCGACGTGCTAGTGCAGTACGTGGTGCTGCGGCGAGATCTGATAGACACGTGGCCACTAGGGAGCGTCGTAACACAGGGTTGCCATGCCTCCGTCGCGGCTATTTGGTCACATAAGGATGATCCTCACACTATTGACTACTGTAGCCCCAACAATCTCGATTCAATGCATAAGGCAAATACTCTGCTTCTTAAATCAATTTCGGCAATATGTTGTTTGATTTCGCTGGTTTTTGATTTACTTCTTTATATGTTAGGGCTCAAAATTATACACTGCTAAATTAAATTTGAATATGTACTTCCCAATTGATATCAGTTTTAATCTTTTTCGTCAATATACCCTTAGTCTGTTCTTAACATATTAACATTATGTCTTAGTTGATTAACTTATGAGTTATGATAGTGAACAACATTACGCTTGGTTTATGCCTAATCTAGTTGTGTTGGATTTGAGAAGGAAGGAAATCTCAGATGCATCTCTACGAGTTCCCTAAGGAGATATGTGATAGCTATAGAAGGACAAAACTGCTTCTTGTTTAAACACTATTAGTCCTTTGTAGCTTCAAAGTTGATAGAATTTATTTGTTTTATTATTATGAATGAGAGGGTTGAATTTCAAGCTGCCTCTCTTGGCAGCTATGCTTTATTGTTAGCGGAATGTAGGTCAAAAATTCAGAATTTTGTGTAATTTGATGCCCTTGATTAAACGTTCTGTATGGACATGTATGGGTAAGAGATGTGGGGGAGTCTAAGAATAATATGAAGCATGATATTCATCAAGTTTAAGACTACATGGAAATTATTTCTGGAGGTAAAGCTTTATATGGGAAACGTTGAAGGTGTTGAGGGTTTTTGAGATATTGCATTTGTCCCTCCATCTTTATCACTTATAGTCTGTCCGTCCCAAGATAACTACAATTGTTTTCCTTTAAGGATGGCTGGGAATAGACACAACATTATTATGGCAATGATAGTTAGACTCTAAGTACAGGAACCACCTTTCATTTGGGGTGGCATGGAGTCATGAATTTGTGTTCCACATTGCTCCATATTGTTTTATGGAAACCTATTTTCAACAATGAACAGATGTGGTAGTGTGTGCAAGCAAACACTGATCTAGTCTTGATGCTATTAACATAGTACCATAAGTATTTGATGTACAACAGTACAAGCTTCTACTAAATACTAATTTTTAATTATATTTAAAAAATGGAACTAATTTAGGGGGCATTTGGCTGTGCTTTAATTAAGTCCTGTATGAATAGAGTTGTTTGTGGGGATTAATCTGTGTATATAGATTGAAGAGATTTTTGTTTGCTAGGGTTTTTTCCCAGATGGAAGGAGCGTGTTTTTTAATTGGGAGAGGCAGGCTTGGAAAAAAAACCTTGGCTTTTATGCATAAAGCTCACCCCTAGAAGTTTATTGAATAAGCCACTTTTTATATCATTAAGCTGCTAACAAACATGCCCTTAGATATCTTACTGGTAGAAAACTGTCTTATAGTCGGTAAAAAGTCAAATGTCTTGCTGAACATAGTAAAAATAACGCCCATGAGGGTGGACTAAATATTATTTGTAAAGATATGGTAATTGAATTACTAAAAAATATTTGGTTTTGGATGGTGTAGGTAACTCTTGAGGTGAAAGGAGAAGTGCAGTTAAAGAACTTGTCAGAGAAGCTTACAAGCAATGACATTGCTCATAAGCTATGGATTGAACAACCAGAAAACACTCCTACATGTCTTGCCTCCAAACCCTACCCGAAATCTGTTGTGTCAATGTTCTTCAAGAAGCTGAAACTCTGTAAGTGATAGGATTTCATGGTGCCAAACTGCTAATGATGAATATTGTTATCATCCCTCTTCATTGAGATAATTATACAAGCGGCATATAAATTGTTTTATATGCATGGATTACACTTGCTGATGGACTAATGGTCATAGGAGTTTAGGTTGCCCAATCTATCATTATATCCCAACTGCAATGCTCCTTTTTAGGCATAGAATGCTGCTTTTCTTTTGGGTAGAGGAAATTTAATAATGATGCTGCCTGCCTGTTCCATTAATGTGTTTGATCTCAAAGGTTGGGTTCCGGTGAGAAGCCTAAGAAGTGATTATCAACCGTTGCATGTGAAATGAATGCACATTAGGATGAGATGCACAGAGATAAGATGCACCGGATAAATTCCCTTCTAAGCTGCAATTCATGGGAAGGTATTTGCTTAAAAGTGAACGGTTCGGATCCACTTCTCACGCTTCTCACGTTAACCTCAACTTCTCACACGATCCTTCGCCTTGATCTCAATCTGTCTTCTACTCTTCTTTACATAATTACATATAATAGAGTTGAAATCCTGAACCTATCTCGCAAGCGAAACCCTTGAATTCTTCCCTATTTCAATACCAAAATGGCCTCTCTTTCCTTTCATTTCAAAAAGCAGTTGTTATTTTCCTCTCTCTTTCCCCTTGGACTCGTTTAACTATTTGGCGGAGTGTCATTATGTTCTTTCTCTATTACTCTCTCCGTCCCAAAATATATGTCCACAATGAAAAAATTGCAACAATTTTAGGAATAAGTAATTATTACACTTTTTAATATATAAAACAACAATTTTACCCCTAATTATATAAAGATAATTTCTTCATCTCATAATTAAGGGTAGAATGTGAAAGTAAACTTTTACTTTTGAAAGTTGACACCTATTTTGGGACCAACTAAATAGTAATGTAGACACTTCTTTTGGGACGGATGAAGTAAATGTTTTGTTGTTTTCTTATTTATCAAAGTACATACGAAGTACCTTAATAACCTAGACCTTCTCATACGAGTTACTGGATCCGTCGCCCGATCTCTCGCTTGTGTATAGTTTAATCTAAGCACAAGTGGAGGGATTCCAAGTGTTTCAAAAAGCCATACCAAACCAAACGTATCCCACTGTCTGGGAGAGGTAAGATGTAACAAGACATCTCATTTATCCCAAAGTGTAGAGCGGTTGTTTTCGTGAACACCTCTGACTTGTGAAAACGTAAAGACGAACAAAGACTAGTAAAATAGTAAGCAACAAAAAAGGAAAAATGAGTTCAGGGACATTTGAAACATAGGAAAAGTAAGGAAACACACACACACACATCCATCCCCCTCTCCCATTCTCAACCTAAGGTTTCTACACATAGTCTGCTACGCTATTAATGCCTCCAAGAACTCCTATCATAAGTTATATCCTCGGAAATGTCTATCTCATCCCACGTCCTCCTTGGCCTGCTCCACTTTCTATTCTTCTCACTGGTGCCGCCATCAGTCTCATCTCAGGTGATTGTGTCAAGACCACCTCTTTGTGAATGACTTCACTTGAACCAAGGGTTCTAGTATGGTGTTGAGAATGTGTCCTGTACATAAAACAATTATATAACCGACTTTATTGTTAGAATTATTTCATTAGTTTTTCGTTACAAATTTATTGTTATATTTGTAAAGACATAAATCATACATTATGGCTTTGGGGCTGTCGGCGGGGATAAAATACTCCTGTCCCAAATTATCACGTTCCATTTATATCCGCCAATCACATGAATACACATCATTTGAGAAAGTATATGTACTTGAATTAAATAAAATCAAAATTATATAACATCTGAAGTCTCTTAATTTTATTGGTGGGACAGAAACGAGACATGAAAATTTAGGACATAGATTGGCCATTTGTTTTTGGTGAACGACCACATCCTAAAATCCAACGGTCGTCGCTAATTTCTCTCCGTTGTTTTAGGATCAGTGGGTATTTTTATTGATTTAAAAAGTGGTTTTAGTGTATAACATGATGGCAATCCAGAACGTATTTGAAACGTTGGCCGAGTTAGCGCTTAGTCAATTTGGCAATCTTTATTTCTAGATATTTCTCTTATTTTTTTTGAACGGCAGAATTATATTAAAGAACAACTAGCAAGAAGCTAGAAAGAACAATTACAAGTAAGAGATAGACAGAAGAGGGTTTTGTAGCCAACCCACCCAATTAATATTACATTTTCTACTCCTATTTGTAACCCAAAAGAACGACTGAGTTACGATGTTATCCCACAACGCCACTTTCTTAGGCTTAGAAAGCCTAAAGAGTGTCCCATTTCGAAAAGACCAAATAGCCCATAACGCCGTCAGAACAACCGCCTCAAAACAGGTCGACTCCGTTTTATTCAAACGCAAAGATAATAACCAGCCAATCCACTCTGAAATTGACCTAAACTCCGGAATATCCAAACTCCACCATCGACCAATTTGCTTCCAAACATCCCGAGCCATTTGACAAGAGAAAAACAAATGACCCACCGACTCAATCTCCATATCGCAAACCGGACATAAGAGGGAATGCACATCAATTCCTCTTTTATCAAGGTTCTCTCGAGTTGGAATCTTGTTCAAACTCAACCGCCAGGCGAAAACATTAATTTTGATAGGAACAAACCGATTCCATCTAGTAGGAGGAGATTCTACCACGAAAATTTTAGAGTCAATGTAATTACGAGCGAAAGCCACCGAAAACTCACCCGACCCGTCAAGAGACCAAAACCATCTATCCCTTTGGTCAGAAAGACAGACAGTATCTAGAATCTCCCGTAAAGCTGACATCTGCGACTCCTCTACACCCCTCTCGGCTCTCTACGCAACACTGATCCCCAATCCCCCAAGTTCAAACGATCTTGTACCAATGCCAATTTGTCCCGCTCCAGCGCAAAAACCCTCGGAAATTGCACTTTAAGAGAGGAATCTCCCAACCAAACCTCATCCCAAAACAAAGTAGAATTTCCATTACCAACTTTTTTCTTGCAAAAAGAAGAGAGGTTAATGTCATTATTCTCCATTTGTTGAATCGCTTTCAGAATACAAATCCAAGGAGAATTGGACATCTTAATGGGTATTTGCGTTCCAATTAGCCCACTCGCACCGTAAATCGATTTGACCCCTTTGACCCAAAGTGCATTTTGATCCGTCTGAAACCTCCAAATCCAATTAAAAAGGAGAGCTCTATTGAAAGCAAACAAGCTTCCAATACCAAGTCCCCCATCCTTTTTACTAGCCAAACACTTTTTCCATTTCACCCAACTCATTTTCTTTTCATCGATTTCACCTCCAACAAAGAAACGATTCCGCAACGACTCCAAGACTTGATCAATCGAACTCGGAAGTTTGAAAAGGGACAAATAATAAGTAGGAAGGCTACCTAAAACTGATTTAAGCAGCGTAACCCGCCCCCCCAGCCGAGAGAGTTCGAACTTTCCAATTAGAAAGCTTAGAAATAAATTTGTCGACCACCCCTTTCCAACCATCGCGTTTTGCCATACTACAACCAATAGGCAGACCTAGGTAATTGAAAGGCATGTTCGCAACACCACATCCCACCACTCTAGCCATATTCTCGAGTTCCACATTATCAACCCCAACACCAAACATTTTACTTTTATGGATATTTATTTTAAGCCCAGAGATCAAATAGAAACATCGGAGAATACACACTATATTTCTAGCATTAGAAAGAGACCATTCCCCCAGAAAAACTGCGTCATCTGCGTAAAAAAGATGAGATAAAGATATTTTACCTTTTCCAATTGTTGCTCCATAAAAAAGTCTCTTTTCTTCCGCTTTTCGAGTAACCGCATGCAAACCTTCCATAGCCAAAATAAAAAGGAATGGAGATAGGGGATCTCCCTGACGAGGACCACGAAAAGTCTTGAATTCCCTAGTTGGAGACCCATTGACTAGCACCGAGGCCGTAGAGTTTTCGAGACACCCTGTAATCCAACCTCTCCATTTACTAAAAAACCCCATCTTTTCAAGTACCAAGTCAATAAAATCCCATCTTAGTGAGTCGTAAGCTTTTTCAAAATCCACTTTTAAAACTAAAAGTTTCTTCTTCCGATTCTTGTACCAATCCAACACCTCATCCAAAATTAGCAGACCATCCAAGATTTGCCTCCCCTTAATAAAAGCAGATTGCTCCAAGCTCACACAGTCCCCAATGACCAAGCTTAAACGATTAGCTAATAATTTGCCAACAATTTTATATTGACAACCTATTAAACTAATTGGTCGATAGTCTTTAACGAATTTTGGGTCTTGAACTTTCGGAATTAGAGCAATAAAGGAAGGGTTACACCCTTTGGGAATATAACTATACTCAAAAAAATCGGAGACTAACCTTATCACGTCTTCTTCCATAATGCTCCAAAAACTTTTAATGAATTCAAAAGTAAACCCGTCTGGTCCCGGGGCCCTTTCAACACCACAGTCCCACACTGCCCGCTTAATTTCCTCCCGGGAGAAAGGGGTTTCAAGAAACATTGATTGTTCCACCGAAAGAAGATTTGGAAACACCAAATCAAGAGAAGGCCGAGTATGCCTCACTTGGCCAAAGCGTGCACTAAAATGATCATAAAACTCCTTTTTAACCTGTTCCGGCTCCTCAATCCAATTGCCATCACTCATAATACCCCGAATAGCAAGTTGTCTCCTTTTCTGCTTAAGAACACCATGGAAGAATTTGGTGTTTTCGTCCCCTTCAATGCCCCACCGTATTTTTACTTTTTGAGCTAAATCCATGGCTTCAACCCGATCTAAATCTCCCAGCTGTTTCAAGTATCTAAATCGCGACTCCATATCTTCATTAGATATTTCTCTTATTGATTGATTCAATGTGCCAAATGGATTTTAGCCCTAACAGGGTGCACCCTCCATATCATATGTATACACTGTTCTAAAAGGCTCGCCACGACAGCCGCCATAGCGCGCCGTGGCTTAAGGCTTGTGTCTCACGCGGCGTTATGCCTGTGGCACACCATGGCCTAATCTGCGGTCTTTTATAACGCAATATTTGATTTTTTATTTACGTTTTTAATGTCTTAGTTGCTAGTTTTTAACATGTAACCTAATTTAATGTCTTATAACGCAAACTTGGAGTTAGAGTGTAATTTTTTCTAGAGATTTTGTCTTTTGATTTTATTTTTTAGAGAAATTATAGAGAATCTATTGGAGCCTCTTCAAGTTGGTTTTTATTCGTTTTAGTTACACATTTTCAAAAAGTATCTTATGGAATAACTAATAGGATGATTACTTGTTGTTTTGAATTAGTTGTCTAACCCCGTTATAAATTTTGTTATTTCATAGAAAACAGAACTTATAAGGTTGATCAACTTTGTCTTGACAATTTATTGTAATACGTTGTATAAGATTTACAATTGTTGACTTTGTAAGCATTGAATGTCTATTGAATACTTTATTAGAACGATTTTCAATTTGGTCTCTGAAAAACAAAACTGTTCTTACGTATGTCGGTTTTCAGTTCCATGTTATATACTCCATTCAGCCCAAAATAAGTGTCAACATTACATTTTTAGTTTATTCCAAAATAAGTGTCTACATTATAATTTGTGTTCGGCCTAATATAATTCAAAAGTAAATAAATTCCACTTTCAAAATCTCTCTCTACGCAATTAGGGTTAAAAATAATATTTGTGTTAATTTAAAATGTATATTAATTATACATTTTTGTCGTACTTTTAAAGAGGATCAAATGCCTGTAAAAGTCACAGTTTGATTATGTGAAAAGTCGATATGGTTTCACCTGAAGAAAGTCAATTGTGTCAATCCGGGAAACAAAAATTCATTTTTCCAAAAGAAATCAACTTTTAGGCGTAAGCCCAATATGTTTTTAGCCAAATTTCGTTGTTTCGAGGATTTTGTACGTTTTTTTGTTTGGTTTGAAGGGGTTTTTACTTTTTAGTAACTTTTGTTGATTTCGAACAAGTTTGTTTCGATTTTTTAGTTTATTTGAGAACTTTTCTATTTTTAAGTTAATATCTCTTTTATTTTCTAATATCACAAAACACCTCTAAATATCCTTCATAGGTATGCTGCTGTTGGAGGGGTAGGTTGCTGAAGTAATGTAACACCCTTCATTATTTACATCATGCTTATCTTATGGATATTCATATCATACAATAATAACATCATAACTTAAATAATATGCAACATAAACATTGTATAACTGAAAAATGAATATTGGAATAACATCTTAATACATTAATCAATGAAAATTTGCAACAAGAAGGACCATGTCTGAATGTGTTTTATTATTACTGTTCGATTGGTTGTCTTCTTTAGATCTAGTCTTGGAGTGCAACGAGAGGTCCTCAATTGAGGATCGGAGACGAGGATGAAGATGGAGAGTAAATAAGACGGAACTATTTTGAGAAATAAGGCGAGGGAATTTTTTTTAAGGAGGGTGGTGGTAATAATTTAAATTAACTTATGCATCTCAATTTCAACCTTCTATTTTAATTTTTGTTTTTGTCGATTTTACATAGAGTTTTGTGTGGTTTTGAGAAAGTGATAATATTTTTATTTTATTTTATAAATTCATTTAATTTATTTTTTATTTTAATTTATGTTTAATATTGATGTAATTTATTTTAGGTTTAATAATATAATTTTTTATGAAAAATAATTAAGTATTCTTTTAAAATTCAATGACGGTCCTAATTATATATTTTAGATTATTTATATTTAAAATGAGATGCTTGTTCTGTATTTGATTATGTTTACCAGTTAGTTATGAATTCAAACATTCAGCTTTAAAAAGTTGTATCTGTACAAATCTTGAATTTATGTAATATGCATCAATAAACAGTATTTCATGTATAAAAATTTGTTTTTAAAAGTTTTTCTTAAATACTTTATAATATAGTATAATAAAGATCGAAGTGGTTGGTGGGTAGTAATGAGAGAAGAAAAATTTGAAGCGAAAAATAGTGTTTTTTGTAATTTCTTTATAAAAAGGTTAGTTATAAATACATACAACGGGTGTATATATGTGAATGAGATATGTATGATTTCAAGTTTTCAAATTGAAATTGAAAACTTGAAATCATACACATCTCATCAATTAAACTTTCTTTATAGTCCAATCCAATCCAATCATCTTTTGTTTCCAATTGTACAATATATATGAAAATTGATCAAGTTCCCTTTTTTTACTTGTGCCTATTAACCAATTAGATTCAAAATATTATTAATTGTTTAGGTGTGAATCAACCAACTATTTAGCCAATTAGATTGTTAATTGTGTAGATTGGAATTAATTTGTTATAAAATTATAGTTTTGTTAAAGGTGTAATTGAGCCTTTAAAAAGATTTAAAGACACTTATGTGACATCGCTTGGCATGACGTCGTACACTTTTAAGCTTGTGGATGAGAAATGGAATTATAGAGATGCCATTGCATATGCTCTTAGAAAAATATATTTTCTCATTTCTTTTTAGAAAAAAATTGTTCTTATCATGCAATGTTTACTATATTTCATTGTTTTAATAAGTTCATCGCACAGCCACATGGTGCGTCATGACATAAGGCTTGTATCTCACGCCACGTTAAACTTGTGGCACACCATGGCCTAATATGCAGTTTTCGTAACATGATAATTGATTTTTCTTTACGTTTTTAATGTCTTATTTGCAAGTTGTTAATATATAATCTAATTTAACTTTCTTATTGAGTAACACTACAAAACATAGATTATATAATATTATTATGTTATATATGAATTAAAAATTTGACGCTAAAAGTCATGCTTTGAAAACGCTATGACTTCTAAGACTTGAGATTTGCATTGCCACCAGGTCACACATCACGCCATTTAGAACCTTGCTATATTAATACATTGTTTTTATTTATAAAACTTATTTAATCATAAAATTAAAATATGTTATAATTTATTATTAAAACAAACAAACTGTTACCTGAATAAAGTTCATAAAAATAATCATCAATCTTTTCCAAAATTAAAAAACATCAAGAACATTACCAAGACAGGAAAAAAAATCAATCTGGAGAAGGCTAACTGAAACGATCTATTGTAAATTGGGTATGTTTTCAGATTCTGAGACTTGTCACAAATGGGTTTGGAAAAGACCGATCCTTTATAAATATTAAGAGCATCTTCAACTGTTATGCTATATTTTTTCTAAAATAGAGTATTCAATGTAAAAAATGTTGGAATAATCATGATTTGTATTTGATAGATAATAAGATGACAAGAAAACATACTCGATGATCCTGAGGATCCAGTGAAAGCATTAAACATGTTTGCCATCGATTAACGGGTTCCCAGAACGAGGTGATCGTATTATGATGGGATGACGATCGATCTTGAGAGAGTCGATCGTGGGGAGGCACACGGCTGTTGTCACTTCTTCTATAAGTTAATTTGTAGTCTTTGGTCCCTTGCAGATATCGTAGAACCTTTTTAGCCGCTTTCCAGTGTGCTATTCCGGGATTAGATAAGTAACGTCCCAGCATACCAGCGATATAAGCGATATCCGGACGAGTACAAACCTGAGCATACATAATGCTCCCTACTACAGACGAATAAGGTATCATCCTCATTTCTTCCTTTTCAATCTCAGTGCTCGGAGCTTGGAAAGAACCAAACACGTCCCCTTTAACTACTGGAGCTACAGTGGGTGTACAGTGCTGCATGTTATAGCGTTTTAAGATACGCTCAATATATGCGTTTTGAGAAAGTCCCAAAACACCATAATGCCTATCTCGATGTATTTCGATACCAATGACATAAGAGGCATCACCGAGATCTTTCATGTCGAAATTTTGCGAAAGCATCCGCTTCGACTCATGCAGCATATCCAAGTTGTTACTTGCTAGTAGGATGTCATCTACGTACAAGACAAGGATTATAAAGTTACTCCCACTGATCTTGAGATAGGTGCATTGATCCACTTGATTCTTTAGAAAACCTTGCCCTTTTACGATTTTATGGAACTTGAGGTACCATTGTCGTGATGCCTGCTTCAACCCATAAATGGATTTCTTCAACTTGCAGACCATATGCTCTTTACCTTCTGGAATGAATCCTTCAGGTTGTCGCATGTATACGTCTTCTTGCAAGTCTCCATTTAAGAATGCGGTCTTGACATCCATCTGATGTAACTCTAAATCATAATGAGCTACAAGTGCCATAACAATCCTTAAAGAATCTTTACGAGAGACAGGAGAGAAGGTCTCTTGATAATCGATTCCTTCCTTTTGAGTAAAGCCTTTTGCAACCAGTCTGGCCTTATAGCGTTCGATGTTTCCTTTCGGGTCTAATTTGGTTTTGAAGACCCATTTACAACCGATAGTTTTGGATCCTTCAGGAAGTTCAACCAAGTCCCAAACATCATTGTGTTGCATGGAATTAAGCTCTTCAATCATGGCTTCATTCCACTGAGTGGCCTGATCACTATTAATGGCTTCTCGATAAGAGGTAGGATCAGTAAGCTTTCCAATGTCCTCAACTTCAGATAAAAAGGTTACGAAATCATCAAAATTTGTGGCCCTGCGTGCCCTAGATGATCTCCTGAGTTGATTTTCTGGTTCAGTAACAGAAGGAGTGGAATCAGTGATATTAGGTTCAGCGTTCGGAAGCGATGATGATGTTCCCTCGATATTTTGGTTAGGAGGAGCAGGATCAGTGATATTAGGAGCAGCGGTGGGTACAAGAGGAATTATCGGAGGAATAAGTATACCGGAAGAATGGTTTCCCCCCGCTTCTTGTACTTCTTGCAAATCTGAGTCATGATTTGTCGTGCTCCCACTGATCTTTGAGTTCTCAAGAAATGTGGCATGCTGCGTGTCAATGATGCTCGTAGTGTGGGAAGGACAGTAAAACCGATAACCTTTTGAGTTATCAGGATAACCGATAAAGAAACATGTAAGGGTTTTAGGATCCAGTTTCTTTAAGTTAGGGTTATAGACTTTTGCTTCGGCAGGACAGCCCCATACTTTCATATATTTTAGACTCGGTTTCCTACCTGTCCAGATTTCATAAGGAGTTTTAGGGACAGATTTTGATGGAACCCTATTGAGTATATGAACGGCTATTTTTAATGCCTCAGTCCATAGGAAAGTAGGTAAGTTAGTGTTAGCAAGCATACTTCTCACCATGTCCATTAAGGTTCTGTTTCTCCTTTCAGCAACACCATTTTGTTGAGGAGAACCAGGCATGGTGTATTGGTTAATTATGCCATGTTCCTTGCAAAAGTTATAGAAAGGACCAGGAGCTTGACCAATATCAGTATGTCTACCATAATACTCACCTCCTCTATCTGATCTCACAACTTTTATTTTATGATCAAGTTGGTTTTCAACCAAAGTTTTAAAATCAATAAAAGTTTGTAAGGATTCAGATTTTTCCTTAATCAGATATAGGTGCATATAACGCGAATAATCGTCAATAAATGTAATAAATGATGTATGTCCTGTGATTGATGCGGGATAAGGACCACTAATATCAGTGTGAATTATTTCCAACAAGTTGGAACTTCTAGTAGCTCCTTTCTTATTCCCTTTTGCCATTTTTCCTTTGAGGCACTTAATACATGTTTCAAAATCACTAAAATCAAGAGAATGTAAGATTCCATCCTTTACGAGTCGAGTCATTCGATCTCGTGAGATGTGGCCGAGACGTTTATGCCACAACATGGAGGAATTCTCTAATTGTTTAGGTGATTTTGTTATTTTAGTTACGTCATCAATATTAAGTGACAACAAAGACTGTGAGAAATTATGATCTAGTTCCAATTTATACAGTAATCCATCCAAGAAACCTCGACCAAGTAATTCATTATTATGAGTAATAGCAATCTTGCCGCAACCATGAATTATTACATAACCTTCAAGGTCTAGTCTAGATATGGATACAAGGTTCCGAGTAATTCTCGGTACATATAAGGTATCCACTAGTCTAATACACTTTCCGGTACTCATATGTAAATTTAAAGTTCCCATGGCTTCGACATCTAAGAGATCACCACTTCCAACTCTAAGTTTTCTTTGGCCCTTTGGTAGCTTCTGGATTGTAAGGAATCCCTGCATTGAGTTTGTCACATGGACCATAGAACCAGAGTCACCCCACCATGTATTAATAGGGACATCAGTAGTAAAGGAATCAAATATTACATAAAGAATGTTACCTTTCTTAGCTAGCCATTCCTTGAACTTAGGGCAATCTTTCTGTCCGTGCCCTTTGGCACGACAGAATTTGCAGCTAGGTTTGTTAGACAAGGATTTAGAGCCAGAGGCAACGGCACCATGATTATTATCCTTTTGGACTTTATTTCCAGTCTGATTACCGTGATTACCCTTCCTTTTCTTAGAATTAGTAGTGGTTGTCAGGTGAACAGCTTCAGGTTGTACCAGCTTTAGGCGATCCTCCTCTTGCACACACATTGCAATCAGTTCACTTATCGACCATTTATCCTTCATAGCGTTGTAGTTAACTTTGAAGGTGTCGAACCGAGCAGGCAAAGAGGTCATTATGAAATGCACAAGAAAATTATCAGAGACTTCCATCTCAAGACTCTTAAGCTTATGAGCCATATCAATCATTTTCATAATGTGTTCACGGACACTGCTATTTCCTTCATATTTCAGAGTGAGCATCTGTAGCATTAAGCTACTTGCATGAGCCTTAGACGATCCCTTGAAGTGATCCTCAACAGATTTGAGGTAAGTTTTGACTTTATCAGAGTCAGGGATAGCTCCTCGGATACTGAGGTTAATGGAGTTCTTGACCATCATTAGTGACAAGCGATTTGCCCTTTCCCACTTTTCAAAATCCGCTTTCTGAGCTGCAGTGGACGCAGCAGTAATAGCAGTGGGTTCATCATGGCGAATAGCATGGTCAAGGTCTAGCATCCCCAGAGTAAGAAGTAATTGATCCTTCCATGACGCAAAGTTCGCACCAGTAAGTGGCTCAATGCCAAAGTTAGGTACTGATTAGGAAAGGAGGAGGATATAAGTTATAGAAGACTATCATAGTGACGTAGTTAGCTATAAAAGGCGGACAAAGTAATGTTTCTTAAAGTAATGGAATCAAAGTAATGTTAAAGTAAGCAGGCCTAACAGTAATATTCCTTAGAGTAATGAAACTATGACCATTTTAGTGATGAAGCTAGTGATGAGTATACCTATTGTAAACACCAAAACAATAAGTCAAAGTAAGGCTCTACTTAGATGTTACATCACCTTTGGGCAGAAATAACTAATATCTAAGCAAACATGAGCGTTAGGGTTATGCAACGCAATGCTTATCTTTTGACCTTTGGGCACAAAATAGAGCATCGTGTGAATTATGCATATAGAGAGTCCTTTTGACACACAGTTATATTAAATCACCTTTGGGCAGAATTAGTATACTCGGTGTTCATTATGCAAAAGGAAAAATGCAATATGAGAATCATATTTGACCTTTGGGCACAAATAATGAGACCATATATATTAGTGCAAGGGTTTTCGGTATGGCAGTAATAGGAATGATCCATACCGAAAAAATTGAGGAATTCGGTATGTACAGTATCGAAAAGAAAAGTATTCGGTATCCAAAGTACCGAAAAGTAAGGTTTTCGCTATGTACAGTACCGAAAAGTAAGGTTTTCGCTATGTACAGTAGCGAAAAGTAAGGTTTTCGCTATGTACAGTACCGAAAAGTAAGGTTTTCGCTATGTACAGTAGCGAAAAGTAAGGTTCAACCGAAAAAAAAATTCTATACATTGATCAATTCGGGATGAATAACATTGATCAATTAACATGGCATAATTAGGGTTTAATACGATGGAAAAAATAGCATTATAATCGCAGATGATAAAATTGCAATTCAATGCAGTTTTGATGTTTGCGGCGGCATACATAAACACAAAGTAAACCGATAAATTAAAGCCATCAAAACTAATACAAATCATGAATCAATTTTGAACCTGGGGCTCTGATACCACATGTTGGAATAATCATGATTTGTATTTGATAGATAATAAGATGACAAGAAAACATACCCGATGATCCTGAGGATCCAGTGAAAGCATTAAACATGTTTGCCATCGATTAACGGGTTCCCAGAACGAGGTGATCGTATTATGATGGGATGACGATCGATCTTGAGAGAGTCGATCGTGGGGAGGCACACGACTGTTTATGAGTAATATGTCATTAGGGTTAAATGTATGATTAGGGTACTCTATTTATAATAAGAGTATTTACACTTTTAACCCTTGGTGTTTATTATGTGCCATATAATTCCCCATAGTTCCAATCACCTAATGGGAAACCCTATAGTATGTCAATAATAGTAAATAAGCCCATCATATATTTACCAGACATAGGGATTTCAGTTATTGTCAATTATCATATCAGGAATGATAAACGATCAGTGACGGTCACTTTTAAGGTGGTTCCAACAAAAAATCTCTAAAAAACTTGCTTCCAACTCCAACAGTTATTCTATTTTATAGATTGTAGTATTAATTAAAATATTAAAATAATCAATACATTAATAAAATATTATTTCTCTATTGGTGGAAAAAATAAAATATTATTTCTATTTCCTCTTTTCTCTAATTTTAGCATACAAGAAAATTTCTCCAAATTTGGAGATTTTTACCTTCTCTCTCGTCTTTTTTCTAGTTTAGCATACAAGACAGCAGAGCTGTTGAAACAAAAATTGCTAAAATCCCCTTTTTCCATTTTAGCATAGTTGTTGGAAATGCTCTAAGAGCATCTCCAACAACTTCTCTAAAATAGATAAAAACAACTTTTTTTCCTCTAAAATGCTCCAACAGCTTCTCTATCTTATTATCTAAAATAGAGAACGATGGGAAAAACTCTCAATATAGAGAATTCTTTGTATCTCTAAAAGGATGAGAGAGAAATATTATTTTAATGATTTTCCACCAAAAAAAGAGTGATAAATAGTATTTTAATGATTTCCTACTAAAAAGAGGAGAGAGAAATATTATTTTAATGATGAAAGAGAAATATATTGAATATTTTAATAATATAAGTTATAATTAGTTCTCTAAAATAGAGAAGCTATTGGAGTTGAAATAAATCATTTTTAGAGATTTTTAGTTTTCATTCTTTATTTTAAAGAAATTATAGAGAAACGGTTGGAAATGCTCTAACTAGTTGAGATTGATGTTTATACAACTTTAGAGTATTAACGTTTGCTACGACTTTTTTAATATGATTTTTTCAAATAATTTACTCTTCTATTGAAAAAGGGGGTTGATAAGCCTACCCCCGCAGGTTGTCGGCCCCCTTTTTCCTCTCACAAACCAAAACTTAATTAAATATTTACAATTTATCCCCCTATACTTATTTATTTAATTTACTTTATACCTTTTACTTTTTTAATTTTTATTTTACATCTTCATCATATTAACACGTATAATCGTATATTAGCTAAAATACGTTAAAAAATATGTTTTAATTTTAACAAATTACACAATTATAATCGTCTCTTCGATACGTTCGAAATGAGCCCAAGATTGAATTTTTTTGATTGAATTTTTTTTATTGAATTATTTTATTATATATCATATATATTACATAAAAATATTTTTTATATTTAAAATTCATACTCTTATAGTTAAATATTTAATTTATGGTACATCTCTAACTTTTTCAATTTTCGTTTTACACTCTTATTACATTAAACATAATAATCGTATGTTAACTCAAATATCTTAAAAAATACGTTTTAACATATCACATTAAAGGGTATTTGGGATTGCTTATTTAAAACAACTTATGCTTATTTTTTAAAATGTTTATCAACTTATGTCGTGCTAATAACGAGTTGGGCGTAAAAATATGTTTTATCTTGTGAAGTATTTTCTCTCTAAAAAAATACGTTTTAACATATCTCATTAACATACATAATTACGTTAAGGCCCGGCCCGAGACTGACTATATTTTTTATTTACAAATTTATTTTTAAATGTATTTTAAATTTATTTGATTGAAGAGGGATGAAGTATTTGATTGAAGATGGATCTTGGGGCATTTTTGCAAACCAGGAGAGGGATGAGGTATTTGTGCAAGTGAAAAATGAACTTGTGGCATTTAATTTAATTTTTGCAAAACTGTTGTAGATGTTGTGAGGACATAATGTGAGTGGTATGTATATGTGTACAAAATAAGAAGGTATCGAAGAATAACAATATAAAAAAATAACGTAAACGTATGACGTATAATAATATAATTAGTATATTAACACATAGAATCGTATATTAGTTAAAATACGTTAAAAAAATATGTTTTAATTTTAACAAGTTACACCATTATAATCGTCTCTTCGATACGTTCGAAATAAGCATAATATTGACGAGAATATTGTAATAATATAATTTGTAAAAAAATGCATTTATTAATATGTTTTAATTAAACTATGATTATTATTTTTAATATTATAAGGGTGTAAAATGAAAATGAAATAATGTAAGAGATATAAAAAAAATTAATTCGTACATGTTCATGATATTTAATAATAGGATTAAATCCAAAAGGCCATTAATGTTTAATCAGGGCTGATGTCTTACGGTTACAATTTGTCAATGGATTAAGACACCCTTTTAAAAAAAGAATTAAATCCAAAAATATTCAATATTGGACTCATTTCGAATGTATTGACGAGACGATTACAATGGTGTAATTTATAAAAAAAGAAATGTATATATGATATATAATTATATAATTAAATCAAAAAATATTCAATGTTGGACTCATTTCGAAGGTATCGACGAGACGAATATAATGGTGTAACTTGTTAAAATTAAAAAGTATTTTTTGAACGTATTTTAGTTAGTATACGATTATATGTGTTAATATAATGAAAGTGTAAAATGAAAAATAAAAAACTAAAAGGTAAAAAGTAAAATAAATAAACAAGTCTAAGGGTATAAAGTGTAACATTAAATTAAAAAAATAAAAAATTATGAGATGTGAGAGGGAGAGGGTATACAAAATTGGTAGGGGTGGGGATAGAAAAGCCCTTAAAAAATGATATAATAACTTAAATATATACATGTTAGTCAACAAAATATGTTCTTTAATTTTCTTGGGACTTTTCTAATGTAATATTCCACAATGACTACTAGTTCTAATTATTATATGTCCTCCCATTGAAAATCAAGATATTAACTTTAGTCTCTCACACTACAGAAAAACTTTCAATATTTTAATATTTACATATTAGAGCAGCTCCAAAAGTATGCTAAAATAGAAAAAAAAATGAGATTTTGTTTGCTATTATTTTGTAACAGCATTGCTATCTTATTCGTTAAAATAGAGATTCATGAAAAAATCTTTAAATATAAAGAACTCTCTATAATTCTCTAAATATGAGAGATAAATAATCATTTTATTCAACCAACCAATAACATAAATATTTTATTATTTTATATTAAGTTTTTCTTTTAAAGTGTATTGGGAATATAAATTAGAGAATATTATAATAATATAATTTGTGTTAAAATCTCTAAAATAGCAAAAGCTGTTGGAGATGAATGTAACTCATTTTAGAGATTTTAACATTTGATTCTCTACTTTAGAAAAATTATAGAATACTTGTTGGAGATGCTATTAGTCAGCAAAATTTGCTTTTAATGTCATGTTTTCGTAGCATCAAGTTCGATAAATTTTACCATGCATTTAAATGATTATTATGTTATATCCAATAATAATATATAAAATTCAATAAGTAAATCAGCAGTATCATACAGTACTTAAACCTTAATTACGTAATATAGGATAAAGTAATAACTTCGATTATAACAACTAATTCTGATTCTTGACCTAGGCCATGGTACTAAGAGGGCATTTTATTCACATAATGAAATTTGGTGAAATTAAAATACATCAAAGAAATTTGGTGAAATTGAAATTGTAGAATTTTGACTTTGAAATATAGTCAAATGAAATTTGACAATACGTTTATTTGTTAGGAATTGGATTGGAATTTGGCAAAAGAACCGCAATCTACATGTGTTGGGGGTGGGATGGTTGTGATGACAACAATAGTAGCGTGGTTGTGTCGGGGTTGGAAGGTGGAGTGAGAACATCAACGGTGGTGCTGGTGGTGACGATGGGGGAAGAGATGTTGGTGCGTGATGAGAGCGACGCAGTGACGGTGGTGATGGTGACGCACCGACGACAGAGGCACATATGTTGCACGGTGGCAGGATGGTTAGCGCACCCCAAAAACGGGAAGAGCGGGCGGATTCCTCCTTTTGCTCCTCAGCCTACAGGGTATTAGCAGTCGTTTCCAGCTGTTGTTCCCCTCCCCGCGGCTGCTGGCACAGAGTTAGCCGATGCTTATTCCCCAGATACCGTCATTGCTTCTTCTTCAGGAAAAGAAGTTCATAGAACTGAGAGAGATATTGAGAGAGATCAATAACTATTTCTTAGATTCCCGGACCCAATTCAATTCAGTGGGATCTTTCTGATGATGTTGGTTAAATTGAATGCGAAAGTTAGTTTTGTTATTTTCAAACATCAATGTTTTATAAAGTTATTTGAGTTGAACATTTGAGTAAAAAAATTGATTAAGTGAAAAAAATGATTAAGTTTGAGTATGAATACAAAAATGAGTTCAAAATATATTACGAGTCCAATTCGAGAACTAGAATTAAATTCTTATCTAGTTTTTCAATCCACATGTGTACATATTAATATTGTGACAAAATTCTTTCAACAAATATATATCTTTGCATATGTCTTGGATCCAGTTTGTTTTAACTGAAGATAGGTCTAATAATCTCTTTAAGACATTCGAGTTTTTGGTTTGAGCTTGAATTTTTCTCTTGTCGAGTTCTCGCTTGTATCAAATAGAGTCATAGAGTTTTCTACATACACGAAGGATCTGAACTCTTAATCAATTTTAATCTTGTACACATCCATGAATCGTGTTTGATACGATGATTGATCTGGTGCATCTGTCGTGCATCTCATATGTATAGACGAAAGATCGTGTGAGAAGAAAAGTTAAGGTGAGAAGCGTAAGCAATGATTTGGACCTTGATCACTTTTAAGCTCAACCTCATCCATTAATTACGATGTCAGGGGAATTGATCTCTAAGGGTCCAGATCCCTTCTTACGTTTCTCACCATAACTTCCTATCTCTCTCTCACACACACACACACACACACACACATGAGCAAGGTTTAAGATGACGTGAGGTGTGGCGTGGTGGCAAGGTCATGCCTCATGCCTTACAAATTACGGCAAGTCACGACATCACACACAAACATGCACGCACGCACACACACACGTGTGTGTTAGTGTATTGAATAATAACGTAGAATAAAATAAATGCATGTAAAGTAATAGAAAAGACAATTGGTACTAAATTTACAAGGTTTAGTCACGACATCACACACAAACATGCACGTGCGCGCGCACACACACACACACACACGTGTGTGTTAGTGTATTGAATAATAACGTAGAACAAAATAAATGCATCTAAAGTAATAAAAAAAGACAATTGGTACTAAATTTACAAGGCTTATAGAAAATGATATCAAGAGTGCAAAATCGGGAGTAAATCTCTTGAATCTCTACTGATCACTACTTTATTCAGTTTTCAAACAATACGCGTTCGACTCTTCATGTATGAGAACGAGAATAAGTATTTACCAATTTAGGGTTTTTAGCTTTGAAGTTTCTTTTTTTTATGTGTATTTAAGTTTTAGGTTACATAAACAATTATCATTTATTTATATATCAAAAGTACTTCCACGCCTTACAAAATGATACGTCGTAACGTAATGTAACATGCCATAACAAGATCATAACGAATTATTAGAGCATCCACAACAATGAAATTTCATTCCAATTGCAAATGGACTACATCAGCCCCACATCAGCTTTGCAATTATCTTGAAATTATCCTCCAACAACAATGAAATTTCACATACTTTCTAAAGTGACACCTCATCATAAAAAACTATATTTTAATCAAATAACAACAAAACTACAATTAAATACTCTTTACTATAATTTAATATGAAATATTTTATTAATTAAATAACTATAATAAAATAAAATAAATTATTTAAATAAAATATTTAATTTATAAAACAATAAATTAAAATACAAAGTAAAAATATTACATTAATCGTCATTTTCTTCTTCTCTAAATCTTTGCCAATAGATGCTCTTAGCACCATGCCAGCGAGACAGCAAGGAAAAAACCAGGAAAGTTACAAATTCTCTGAACCATGTCTCAATCTCAATCATTATAATCAAAGACGAAGGCAAAAATATACATGGCCAAGACTAAAACGTTAGAAATCCATAGTCAATATTGCATTTTTGTAGACATAGATCAAGAAATTTTGAATGGATGAGATCAAAAGTTTGAGTTGTACTGTAAATCAATCATATGGGCGGCTTTTTTTCTATTTTATTTTTCTTTCTAACAAATGACAACATTAATTAGCTTCATTAAGGGGCCGTTTACAAAACGTTTACCCGGTTAAATGCTTATCAAGTCACATTAGGTTACCGGATGAATATGACAAGGACTAAGAATCTTACCCGATAAGAGCGGAAGCAAGGACCGAGAGTCTTACCCGGTAAGTGAGTGCAATGGCTCTTACCACGGTTAGCGCTTTTAATAGTTTCATGTTTTATAACGGATAAGATCCCTGCCGTCAATTAATTTCAGTTAGTGACCCTCCCCTTCCTCAACTTTCATTTTTATTAACAGGTTTAGTCCCTAAAACTAGTTTAACAGATTTGGTCCCTAATAGTTTTTATAACAGATTTGGTCCCTAATAGTTTTTATAACAGATTTGGTCCTCCCTCAACTTTCATTTTTAGGATATGATCCCTCAATTTTTTCAATAAGCTTTTTGGCACAAACATATATTTTCATTTTTGGCCCAAAAAATCTCGCATTTGTATAAATTATTTACTTGTCTTTCCTCACGTTTCATTTACTCATATTCAATAAAGTATTAAATGTTAATTTTAATAATAAGCAGCCTTAAAAATATTATATTTATCCAAGTTACAGATTAAAATTAGGGTGCCTTGAAGTTTATGACGAATATGATTACAAACATTCTTTTTTATGTTTGTTTTGATCTCAAAATAATCCTAAAAATTAAAAATTAAAAACATAGAAATCTTGATTCTTATTTATGAGTTAAAATTATGGCATTTTGAAGTTTACTATGAAACTAATTGTAAAATTGATTACAAACCGGTGAAAAGTATGAACCACTTGGGTTGTGGTGTACAGGTAAAACGTTTGAGGGCTGTAGTGGAAGCTCATCTACCCAGGTTCAAATCCAGGCATTGTCAAATCCCTTGTGATCATGGAGGTTCACCTGCGATGACTCCAGGCCATTGGTGGTCGCCCGGGGATTAGTCGGTGCGCGTAAGCTGACCTGAAAACCCACGGTTACAAAAAAAATGATTCCATATGGATCTTAATTTTGTAGCATTTAGATCTTAAAAAAATAAACAACTTAAAATATCATCTCAATTTGAGTTACGAGTTCAAAGTTGAAGCCTCCTGAAATTTTATTATGAATATTATTACCAACATCTATATTCTTAAATTATACCATCATGTTGATCTTGGGAAAAAATATAAACAACTAAAAAAATCATATCAAATTAAGGGGCTGTTTGGCAGTTGCTGAATGGTTTGGTGCAGATTGATTAAGTGGTCAGAATGATTAAAAGGCTTTTATGATATAGTGCACATTGAAATATGGTTGTTTGGTACTTGTTTAGAATGAAATCAGGGTGCTGAATGGTTAAGAGAGATCCAGGATGATAAATCATTCAGAGGGTTTTAGAACCATTAAGAGGCAGACATTTTTTTTGCCAAACAAGATTTACCTCTTAACGAATCAGAGGTTGCCTCTTAATGGAACTATTAAGAGGTAAACAAACAGCCCCTAAGTCACGAGTAAAAGTTTATAGCCTCCCGAAATTTTGCTACAAATATGTTTAGGACATTGCTTTTTGACTCGTAATCATATTCCTAGTAACCGCTGATCGTTATAATTTCTTGATTTAACTACGGATTTGGTCCTTGTGGTTTATAAAAATGGTTCCTAAACTTCGTTTATTAGAGATTATAACTCGTGGTATGTTGTTTTATTACGAATTGGTCTGTCACTCTAACGATCATTCAATTCCTCCGTTAACCTTGAGGTCATTTTCTTTATCTAAAAAGTAAAACGACGATTTTTGTTCAGAGATAAAGTTTAAAAAAGATAAAATTTACGAAGATATGTTCTTTATGTAAAAGGTGAAACGAGGATTTGCACTTTATGCAACAACAAAAAAATCGCAAGTTCGTCGTCAGCTAAGAGCATCTTCAACAAATTCTTAAAAATGCGATTTTGGACAATTTTTTATTTCAATAAATTCTGCAAAATCTCAATAAATTCTTAAAATTTTGTCAAAGTTTTGTATGTTGTCTATTGGAGATACTCTTAACATTTTTCCACATAAATGGAAAGAAAAGTGAACCAAAATTTCTTCCATAAAACAAGAAGGAAAACAACATCGAAGGCGACCCTTTCAATACGATCCCAAAAATTCCACCATCTCAACCCCTATATAAACCACCCTTGTTCTCAACTTCAATTCCACCCACAACCACAACAACAACAATGGCTCCATCCTCCACCCTTTCCACTTTTCTCCTTTTGCTTCTTCTTTTTCACTTCTCCAATGCCGCCACTTTCGACATCCGAAACAACTGTCCGTACACCGTCTGGGCCGGTGCAGTGCCCGGTGGTGGCCGCCAGCTTAACTCCGGCCAGTCCTGGTCCTTAAATGTCGCAGCCGGTACCCAAGGGGCCCGTATATGGCCTCGTACCGGCTGCAACTTTGACGGGTCAGGTAGTGGCCGGTGTCAGACTGGTGACTGTAACGGCCGCCTTGCGTGCCAAAACTTTGGTCAACCACCTAACACGTTGGCCGAGTACGCTCTTAATCAATTCAGTAATCTTGATTTTTTCGACATTTCACTTGTTGATGGATTCAATGTGCCGATGGAATTTAGCCCCACTTCTGGTGGGTGCACCCGTGGCATCAGATGTACCGCGGACATTAATGGTCAGTGCCCTAATGAGTTACGGGCACCTGGAGGGTGCAATAACCCTTGCACCGTGTATAAGACTGATAATTATTGTTGTAACTCTGGAAGTTGTACGCCGACTGATTTTTCAAGATTTTTCAAGACTCGGTGTCCTGATGCGTACAGCTACCCCAAGGATGACCAAACCAGCACGTTTACGTGTCCCGGTGGAACCAACTATCGGGTTGTTTTTTGCCCGTGAAGGTGAAGACATTTGATCATGGATCAAACGGTTCGGAAATATAATAAGTGAAATAAATGCATTGAAATGTTAAGATATAATAAACAAGTTGGAAATATAGTCTCATTATAAGGCTTCGATCTTCCTTAATAATTTTCAAATGTTGGTCCTAATAAATATTATAAAACTTGTGTTATTATGTTGACTTGATGTGTTTTCAGTTTCCATTTTAATTAATTTATAAATCTACTAATCCGTTAAACAACCACGAATTGCGTACTCGCAGGTGAATTTCCATGACTGTTCCCTTATTTAACTTTAACAATTTTTCGGGAAAAAGTTTAATTCGATTTTTGCCTATTTTAAAAACTCATACGTGATGATCTATGGATACGGGGTGCAACCAATTACAATCGAGAATGTTTAAACGAAATAGAGGGACAAAATAGTACTTTTCGTTCTTTACTTTTTATCGAATAAGAATAAATAAGAATACCTACAATACACGTGTCGAAATTTGATTGAAAAAACGAAAAGAAAAACACAAAGAATGGAAATGGAAGGAAAGTAGGGGGAATCTTATGTTCTCGAGTTTTTAAGAAGGGAAAGAAAGGAAAACGGAGGACCAAACATGGGAGGAAAAAGAAGGAAAAAAAAGAAAGAATTTGTAACAATCATAAATATTTATAAAATTACATATCTAGGAACATGTTCAAACGAGAAGTTAAACCTTATGTGAGAAACGAGAAGTGTGATATCATATATGATATACAAGCTTAATTAATCATATATGATTAAACAAATGTTACATTGGTAATACATAGACGTTTAATCATATATGATTAAATACACCCGCATGTCATGTAATCATATATGATATCACACTTCTTGTCTTCTTACATAATATATAAATTCTCACATGATCCATCAATTACATTTTAATATAAAAGAAATAAAAGTGTACTTCAAAACGATATATTTTGTTTTATCTACGTTAAAAATTATTTATTTCTTTTTAATCATAAAAAAAAAATCTTCCTTGCATATCCTTGAAACTCAATAATAATTTAAATTTGACTCGTCAACAAAATATGCTATTTAGAATATGCTTTATATATGAAGAGAGAGTCTCATTTAACACATTTGTTTGTATGTAAAAACCATAGTCTTATTATTTTTATCTTTTAAATACTATCTTCGTTTGTGAGCTCTTGGGGAAGATCAGTCTGTTATCCCTAGAGTAACTTTTATCCGTTGAGCGACGGCCCTTCCACTCGGCACCGTCGGACCCTAGCCAATCTCCCATTGGGTCAAGGCCCGTCATGAATTTGATAATTTCTACCTAAATATCGATATTATTTTTTAAGTTGTCTTTAAATGAGTATCTACTTTCAAAAATAGATATGTATTTCCTATTCTATCCTTAATTATGTGATAAAAAAATTATCTCTCTATAATCAACGATAAAGTTGTCTTTTGGTCAATTAAAAATATATAATTGTATATTTCTAAAATTATGTATACTTTCTATAGTGGACATGTATTATAAGACGAATTGAGGTATATATTATGTGTCAAAACGTATAAAAATAAAAATAAAAAAGGTTCGTCATTCCAAGAGTCCCACACCTTCGAATTCTTTATTTTTTGTTTTCCAAATATGTTTTCAAACGTTAAAAATCCTCAACGGATTGGAATAGAACAAAATTAGGTTTATAGGACGTCAAAAAAAGTCTAAAAGTGAACTTAAGTTTATAGAACCAAACAATCATTTTAAACCCTAACACACCTTACACAATATGGTGACCCGAGGTGGCCGACAACTTGCTAACAGGTAAAAATAGTCTTTAGTTGTCATAGTCATCACATCACAATCTTGTACATGGGTCTAAAGGTTAATGTGGCACACCGACCATCTAACATGTTGCCTGAGTACGCTCTTAATCAATTTAGTAATATTGACACCTTCAGTATATCTCTTCTTAACGGATTTAGCACTGTGTTCAATTCAAGACCGATTAATATTGTTGCTACTTAAGAAATTGCACATGTACGAACTTTTCCATGTTCTTCAAGGATCGTTGTCACGATTCTTACAAACCAAGGGTGGAGACCGACCTCTCAATAAATTAATAATTCAAATCTCATCAAAGGTAAGAAAAATACACAATTTGGTTTATTGAAATCTAATGTATCAGATTATGACTCAACACACCCTAAAAAAGAAGTGCATTGATAATTTTCTAATTTTTATACATGTGAAATGAAACGAAAAATACATACAAGTTAAAAGAAATACATATAAAAGTATCAGATTATGACTCAACACACCCTTTAAATTATAACATCTGAAGAAATAGTTATACGATGGTTCTTGCCCTTTTCAAATGAGGTGCACATTGGCGTAGCAACTAAATGTGTCAAAAAAAAGAAATATAAAGATGCATCTTATTTCTTATATTGGTTTAAAAATTACGTTTATTTTATGATTTTTCATCGGTTATTTTAAAACATAAATTTTTGTTGAAATAAAAAAAGTGTATACTCTAATTTTGATCCCTAAGGTTTACTGAAATATTTGAAAGTGGGACATAAACTTTCATAACTCTAGAAACCGTTCTCGAGGTTCTCATTTTACTCTAAAAGTGGTCTCTAAATGAATATTAGAACTCTTTTTAATAGGAATCGTATATGAATAAATATTTGACAAAAAAACATATCTTTTTTAATCTTGAAACCAGATATGTACATTGACTAGGCATAAGTATTGAATGAGGCCTTGCCCCATAATCGGTTCTTGGACCGGTTTTCCTTAGCAAATGCTGTTCTTTTCTAGTTTAAAATCAGTTAATTAATCATTTTTACATCGTTATTCAAAACTGTAAAAAAAAATACACATTATTTCTAGACCTTTGAAAATTAATTTTCTGCCTCCGCTATGCATAGGCATATATTTTATTTTGGCCACACCTATATGTCAGAATCAAAAGTAATAATACAAGACTAATTAGACAAAACGATTTCGTTTTTAATCATGTTACAACCGAAGTGCATTGATAATTTTTAATTAGTAATTTCTAATCCTAAAAAAGAAGTGCATTGATAATTTTTTTTTGTAAAGTTCAAGTTTGCTTTTAATGAGGAAAAAAAACAAAATGGTCACTTCTTTTTGTTTAAAATCTTCAATTTTAACTGATTTATTTCACAATGTTTTATTATGGTATTATCTATGTGATTTTATTTTAGCAATGATTTTTTTAAATTACTATGTGCTACTCTTTGTTCACTCTCTTGCACAAACTGGCTATCTTCACAGAAATAGCCAATGTACCCCTTGGGTTGTGTACATCCCAACATCCCTCCCTTCCAAGACCCTACTTTGAGGTGGGATTTACTCAAAAGAAAAACAGCATAACTCAGTTAAAAAGGATATTTCAAATAAAACTACACAAGATGTTGCAAATGCCTCCAGCAATAAGTGTCACACATCAAATATTATAATTTTTTATGAGATAAAAGAAAGGACACAATAGCTTTTAACCAATGGAGTATTTGAAAGAGTTGGCACATGGAATGGGGAAGGGTTGGTGTTGTGGGTGAAAAGGGCTTGGAGTTGGTTGGGATCCGATAGGGCATATGCAAGTGCGGTGTGGATGAAATTCAAGTTTTGTGGGTACAGGTTGAGGAGAGGGTTGTAGCTATGAAATATGGGACGTTACAAAAAGTCACAGTTTGATTATGTGAAAAGTCGATATGGTTTCACCTGAAGAAAGTCAATTGTGTCAATCCGGGAAACAAAAATTCATTTTTCCAAAAGAAATCAACTTTTAGGCGTAAGCCCAATATGTTTTTAGCCAAATTTCGTTGTTTCGAGGATTTTGTACGTTTTTTTGTTTGGTTTGAAGGGGTTTTTACTTTTTAGTAACTTTTGTTGATTTCGAACAAGTTTGTTTCGATTTTTTAGTTTATTTGAGAACTTTTCTATTTTTAAGTTAATATCTCTTTTATTTTCTAATATCACAAAACACCTCTAAATATCCTTCATAGGTATGCTGCTGTTGGAGGGGTAGGTTGCTGAAGTAATGTAACACCCTTCATTATTTACATCATGCTTATCTTATGGATATTCATATCATACAATAATAACATCATAACTTAAATAATATGCAACATAAACATTGTATAACTGAAAAATGAATATTGGAATAACATCTTAATACATTAATCAATGAAAATTTGCAACAAGAAGGACCATGTCTGAATGTGTTTTATTATTACTGTTCGATTGGTTGTCTTCTTTAGATCTAGTCTTGGAGTGCAACGAGAGGTCCTCAATTGAGGATCGGAGACGAGGATGAAGATGGAGAGTAAATAAGACGGAACTATTTTGAGAAATAAGGCGAGGGAATTTTTTTTAAGGAGGGTGGTGGTAATAATTTGTTTTTAAAAGTTTTTCTTAAATATTTTATAATATAGTATAATAAAGATCGAAGTGGTTGGTGGGTAGTAATGAGAGAAGAAAAATTTGAAGCGAAAAATAGTGTTTTTTGTAATTTCTTTATAAAAAGGTTAGTTATAAATACATACAACGGGTGTATATATGTGAATGAGATATGTATGATTTCAAGTTTTCAAATTGAAATTGAAAACTTGAAATCATACGCATCTCATCAATTAAACTTTCTTTATAGTCCAATCCAATCATCTTTTGTTTCCAATTGTACAATATATATGAAAATTGATCAAGTTCCCTTTTTTTACTTGTGCCTATTAACCAATTAGATTCAAAATATTATTAATTGTTTAGGTGTGAATCAACCAACTATTTAGCCAATTAGATTGTTAATTGTGTAGATTGGAATTAATTTGTTATAAAATTATAGTTTTGTTAAAGGTGTAATTGAGCCTTTAAAGATACTGGGCTGTTTGTTTGCATCTGAATGATGCTATTCAGATACACATCTGATTCGGTCAGATGGTTCATCTTGTTTGGCAAACTATTTACAGCCTCTGAATCGTTCAATTTGTCTTTAAATCACTCATCTTCTTGAATATCACTATACCATTCAGATGTTACACTATTACAAGATTACCCTTTTGTTGTTTGTAGCTACTTTAATCTGTGTTGCTTCTCCCTCACGATCATTACTCTATGTTGGGCCTCCGCGATCGCGGGCTAACCCGCTACTTTTTGAATTTACAGTTTGGTCCATGAAGTTTGTTGCAAATTTAAAAAAACATTAATGGTCCCTATAGTTTTTAGGTTATCAATTTATGTGGTTTTTAATGTATTGTTTCCTTTCCATTTTAATGTTTTTAATATAGAAATTCACTTAAGTTATTTAACAAGGAAATTAATTAACAACATCATATAAAAATTATTGCAAATCATCTTCCCAACCGAAACGGATACAGTGCATGTAAACAAAGAAATCTATTACTGGAAGGCGTCCTGGAGTCCTGTGATCAAGTTAACCTTTTCCTTGATCACGTCCTCCATTCCTATGTAGTCCGATTCGAGTTCTTCTAGTTCCTCTTCAGCTTCCTTAATCTCTCGTTGCAGCTGCCGAACGTGAGCCCTAGTCATGGCCAGTTCTCGTTTCTTCTCCGCTAGATACTCCATTTTCCCCTGCTGAATCCCCCTGTTATGGTTCCACATACCCTTTACCTTTTTGATATCGGCGTTCGCCTCATCAATCGCTTTTTGCACTGCGGGAGTAATTCGTTGACTTTGTCGAAGACCCGTCGGCATAAAATCATACATTGGTGGGGTTCTCATGCCATTATCGAAGTAGTAATTGTCGGATGCCATCTCCCAGTCTGCTTCCTCCTCAGGCGTGAATGGAAAATCGGCTGCAGTTCGCCCACAGTTTGTCCACTCCTCGTCTGTTTCCGGTACCTTCCAGGTACTCCGGCGAGCTCCGTCGTTCAGTGGTTGGTAGGCTCCCGAACGTGAAGTTCCAGCCACATTCGCCGACCTGTTCCCCTTGATCTTGAACCTCCATCCATTGTGTTAAGAAAAGCGAGAGTGTGTTTGTATAAAAGATAGATAGGAAGTTGTGATTCGTCTGAATAGTTCACTGCAAGATTCGTTTGAAAAGAGCCTGTAAGATTCGACTGAAAAAGTAACTGCAATATTCGTCTGCTCTTGAATAAAGGTCTTTAAGTAGTCAAACATAGCTAATTAATGAGAATTTAGATCAGATTTATATGGTACTGTCAAATGCAAGTTTCTATAATATAGATATTGTTCTACATTACATGATACCAATTTTTGCATCATATGAATCACTTCCAGACAACAAGAACCAATACACCAATAATCAAGAAATAAATGCTTGTTCATCCAATAATCTCTGTATTAGGATTATCGCAAGTTTCATAAACCTACTTACTAGGTGTTGGAAATATGAGTTTTACTAAACTTTGGACGCATTTAAATTTATATATATGTGTTATATATAACTAACTTTTAGTAGGTTTATGTTCTCCTATATGAGAGCTTCGAAATGATATATAATGCGTCCAAAATGGAGTATGTGTGAAAGAGATATCGATACTCAAAGTTGAGTAAATGGATGAAATTAGCAAAAACCAAATGAAGTAAACAGTAACTGTATCACAATACTTTAACAAAATAAGTTAATACTAAAAATAACAATTATTTAATGTTACATAAACAACCTAACGTGGCCCTATTTGACAATGCTCATAAATGGACTCCGCCATATGTATGCGAAAATCTTTGGCAACATCCCCGGCCTCGTCAGGGTGTACCCATACCTCATTGTTATTTATCAACATTTGGGCATTACGGCATACCCAGACACCGCAATCCGCATTTATCCCGGCCTACTGGGGTACATTCTTGGCGAACTTATAGCGAAAGACACCTGTCATATCGCGACGTCTATCATCCTTGACCCGACAAAAGAAGTCAAATAGCACAGCTTTAAACTTTGTCATCTGCTCTTCCAATTGTTGTCTGAAGAGACTGGCACTGTCGCTATCATATATGGTCATGGTCATAGCGTCAAGTTCAAACACTCCAAGCAGCCAATGTTGGGGATTAAGGCATATAGGGATGTACACCTGAAATATTACAATATTAGACAACTTAGTTAGCAACAAAACAAGTTAAATAAAATAAGAGTAAAACGATTTACATACCACATCGAGGAGAGCCCAAGAGGTCCCTTCCAAGCCATTGCATGATCTAACCACGGAGGCGGGACCTAGATGCTCAATCAACAAGTAATGAAAGAACATACTGAACATCATGGTCCACCTCGTGTTTGTTCCACGATGTCTTTGCAACAGCGAGACCCAGCAATCGATGTGCTATACATAAAAAATAGATGGTTAGACATGTAAAATAAATATATTTGATTATATGACTATAATTAAACTTCATACTAACCACATCCAGTAAGTCAGACTCCAAAGGGTCAACGGCCAGCAATACATTGAAAAACGAGGGGGTGATTTCCAAGTTCAAGTGAGGGATGAAGATCAAGGGGGGGAGGCGACCAGTCCGACACATCCTAAATATTTCCGATGCCGGTTGAGGCTCCGGTGAAGACACCTTTCCCTTTTTCTTTCCCCCCGCTTTCTTTGCTTGCTTTTTAGCGGCCGGTGGTGTCGTAGATCCTTGTTGGCCAAACGGGTGACGAAACCATTGTGAAATTTTATGCGACCGATTTTGAGGGAGCGGGGTCACCTGTCGTGGTGGATCTACAACCTCCATCGGGTCATCTTCCGGCTCCGAGAAGTGATCCTGGATAATAGGAGACCCCATCGTCTGAAAATTAAGTTATTAGATGTTTTAAGTACAATTTAGGAAATGTTCACAATTAAACCAAAACAACTAAAATAACTTACAGTATGCATTTCCGGCCTGTAATAGTCTCCGGCCGAACCACCAAAGATGTCCGTGATTGCTGTGGTGGCGAACGGCGGCATCTGCGAGGTGTATGCCCCCGACATCCCGGCCTGCGTGACATTGATCATTAAAATAGTTACAAACTTAGGAACAAACATATAACTATAATGGTTACTCAGTGTCACTTACACTCTCCGGGATAGTAGAATAGGATGTGGTGGCGAACGTCGTTTGGGACATCCCGACCCCCGACATCCCGGCCTGCGTGACATTGATCATTATAAGAGTTACAAACTTAGGAACAAACATATAACTATAATGGTTACTCAGTGTCACTTACACTCTCCGGGATAGTAGAATAGGATGTGGTGGCGAACGTCGTTTGGGATATCCCGGCCCCCGACATCCCGGCCTGCGTGACATTGATCATTATAAGAGTTACAAACTTAGGAACAAACATATAACTATAATGGTTACTCAGTGTCACTTACACTCTCCGGGATAGTAGAATAGGATGTGGTGGCGAACGTCGTTTGGGACATCCCGGCCCCCGACATCCCGGCCTGCGTGACATTGATCATTATAAGAGTTACAAACTTAGGAACAAACATATAACTATAATGGTTACTCAGTGTCACTTACATTTTCAGGGAATGCCGGACATGATGTGGTGGCAAACGTCGCTTGTGCCCCCTGTCCGAACGGAGCGGGGATCGGTGTCGTACTCGACAGCTAAAACAAATTTAGAACGTAATATTAATATACAAACTAAATAAACGTGGCCAACAAATTAAGTTAAACACTAACATGGACAGCGCTAAACTGTCTGTGGACTCCCTCCAGAAACTCTACACGTGACTCTAGCGGCCCGTGGACGTAGTCCCACAGGTACTCATAACAGCCACGCTGTGGCCCGTAGGAAGGGCCCGCCTGATATGGATCGTAAGGGGGCGGCTGGTAGGAGGAGGGAGGGGGCCGCGGATAGGAGGAGGAAGGGGGTTGCTGATATCCACCGGAAGGGGGCATGTCGTCGTCTTCCTCATCTTCGTGAGATGTGGAAGGAAAGGGACGTCGAGCCCTTGCCGCCTCTGCGTCAATAAAGGCCACGCTGTCTCTGTACCAATCCGTATCCATCTCGTCGGTAGTAGGCTCAAGGCGAGCGAAAGGCAAGAGTGGCAGCTAAAAACACACTTTTAACAATTTTTTATAAAAAAACACATTCTTAACATTTTTTTTATAAAAACACACTTTTAAAAATTATTTTTATAAGAACACACTCTCTTAACAATTTTTTTTATAAAAACACATTGTTAACAATTTTTTTTATAAAAAACACATTCTTAACAATTTTTTATAAAAACACACTTTTAAGAAATATTATTTTTATAAAAACACTCTTAACAATTTTTTTATAAAAATACTCCTATAACAACATACACATTATAACATACAAATATCACATTCAAACATAAAACCATACATATCATATATCTTAAAAATGTTAAACATAGAACATATTCAAACATAACAAAAGTTATAAACACTCTAACAACATACAAATCATATATCTTAACTTAAAATAACATACAAAAAATAACAAAAAAACATAAAGAAAACATACCACAGAGGTAATACGAGACATCTTCACAAAACTCGAACGTGTTCCACACGACAAAATTGAGAGAGTGGAGAGAATTGAGAGTGAGTTATTAAAAAATTTGAGATGGTTTAAAATAATGAGAGGTGGCCGAAGTTGGTCCCCCCACCCTTTATATAGTGCGGCTATGAGAATAAAAATTAGGGTTTTTGTCTTCAAAATTTTTTTAGGGTTAACCCTGTGCCGACGCGTGGCGGGTTAGCCCGCGATCGCGGGCAGGGACTAAAACTGCCAACACGGACATTCTTGAGGGGGGAAAGCTGGGCCGCGGGCATTCTTGAGGGACCAACGCGGGCAAAGTGGGCAAACCTGGGTGACACGTGGGCCTGGGGCCCGCGATCGCGGGGGCCACCGCGGCTTTTTGGGGCATTTTGGTAAGATGAGAGAGATTTGTGGCATTTCAGTAACAAGATGTTTGACTTTTGGCATTTTAATTAATTTCCCAAATATATATATATATTATTATTATTATTATTCTTTTTGTTTATATCTATAGGGGTGTCAATTTTGTACCGAGACAAACCAACCAATATTCATACCAACCGCACCAATTTAATTGGTACCAATTTAGTTGGTACCGACCTAATTGGTTGGTATACCGTACCAACTATTTAAATTTGGTTGGTACGTGGTATTAGAAGTCGTGTACCACGGTAATACCGTACCGTACCGACTTATTTTTTTAAATATTTATTAATTAAAGTTTAACAATAATATTGTATATTTTGATTTATAAAATTTTAAATTATCTTGTTTTACGTTTTGTTAAATTGTAATACAAATTGATATATAGAAGTTGGTTGAATTTATTCGTTTATTCTTAATAACTCTGATAACTCGCCTACATCTTCATTCTTCATGGTCCATTCTCGCTCATTAATTGTCGTTCGTAATTTTTGACATACCTTAGGGACCAAAAAAATAATTTACCCGTGTTTTTTTTAAGGAATAGATAGCATCTTGTTTTTTTTCAAGAAAAATACAAACATCCGTGATATATATTGTCCTTTTCCCCTTTATAGGCCCTAGGGCTTTCGACAAAATTGTGATTTTATTTGATATTTACACTTTTAACCCCTATACTTATCTACTTATTTTACTTTATACCTTTTACTTTTATAATTTAAATTTTACATTTAACACATATAATCGTTTATTAACTAAAATACGTTAAAAAATACGTTTTAATTTTAACAAATTACATCATTATAATCGTCTCTTCGATACGTTCGAAATGAGCCCAATATTGAATTTTTTTGATTTATATCATATACGCTATAAATTTCATTTAAAAACAAACTTATGTGATGAAATTATAGTACTAAAGCATGTTTGTTTTTTTGTTGTTATTTTCTAACCATGTGATACTTTAAATCCTAAACCCTAAAATTTAAAATAAAGTATGTGATTGATGGTATGTTTCAATTTTCTCTCCTATTTAGTATGCTTTTTAAATAACTAAAAAAACCTTTAAAATAGAAAATTTAACTTAATACTTGAGATTATATCTCTCATTTTTATATTTTTGCGACTCATATATATGTTCTCCATTTTGGTTCTCTTCCCATTCGGCCTAATTCAAAATCCACGTGCATTACTAAAATGCACATTTTGTAGATTTTAGTGATGAAATCCTTGTCCCTGACGCACCCAGAAACTTTTTTCATACGGTGGCACCATATTTTTTCATACGCTTTTTATCGACATGTATATCTTTTATACCAACGTTCAATATCGACCAATGTGTTTTTAGCCAAAATTCGACATTTCGAGGGATTTTTAAAGTTTTTGTTTTGATTTTAGGGATTTTTAAGTTTTTTGTATTGATTTCGAGAGACTTTTTCGGTATTTTTGGTTGATTTCGGGAGATTTTTTCAGATAATTTTGGTTGATTTCAAGAGTTTTCTGGTATTTTTGGTTGATTACGAGGTACGCTTGCACTTTCAAAAGAATACATGAGCACCTCCTAAAACGATACGGTTATTTATATTTAAAGAACCATTACAAGTGTACAAAAAAAAGCTTAACACGTACAAAAAAAAAGTATTACCAAAAAAAAGTAAAATTTACGAAGATATGTTCTCATTTTCATTCTTTAATCTAAACTAAAGAGCACCTTAATTGTATAGGATCCGTTTGGTTTGATTTATATATAAAATAAAACTATACAATATAGAAAATATAAATACAAGCCCACCTAAAAATATCAAAACAAATATATGCAACAACAAAAAAATCGCAAGTTCGTCGTCAGCTAAGAGCATCTTCAACACATTCTTAAAAATGCGATTTTAGACAATTTTTTATTTCAATAAATTCTGCAAAATCTCAATAAGGGGTTGTTTGTTTACCTCTTAATGGTTCCATTAAGAGGCAACATCTGAATCGCTAAGAGGTGAATTTTGTTTGGCAAAAAAATAGTCTGCCTTATAATGGTTCTAAAACCATCTGAATGATTTTGTATCATCGACCTCCCTTAACCATTAAGCGCCCAGATTTCATTTTGAACAATTACAAAACAACCATATTTCACTTTATACTATATCATAAGAGCCTCTTAATCATGCCTCTTAATCATTCTGCACCAAACCATTTAGCAACTGCCAAACAACCCCTAAGTTTTGAAAAATCTGTCGAAACAAAAATTTGTCAAAATTTCTTATGTTTCTATTGGAGATACTCTAACATTTTTCCACATAAAATGGAAAGAAAAGTGAACCAAAATTTCTTCCATAAAACAAGAAGGAAAACAACATCGAAGGCGACCCTTTCAATACGATCCCAAAAATTCCACCATCTCAACCCCTATATAAACCACCCTTGTTCTCAACTTCAATTCCACCCACAACCACAACAACAACAATGGCTCCATCCTCCACCCTTTCCACTTTTGTCCTTTTGCTTCTTCTTTTTCACTTCTCCAATGCCGCCACTTTCGACATCCGAAACAACTGTCCGTACACCGTCTGGGCCGGTGCAGTGCCCGGTGGTGGCCGCCAGCTTAACTCCGGCCAGTCCTGGTCCTTAAATGTCGCAGCCGGTACCCAAGGGGCCCGTATATGGCCTCGTACCGGCTGCAACTTTGACGGGTCAGGTAGTGGCCGGTGTCAGACTGGTGACTGTAACGGCCGCCTTGAGTGCCAAAACTATGGTCAACCACCTAACACGTTGGCCGAGTTCGGTCTTAATCAATTCGATAATCTTGATTTTTTCGACATTTCACTTGTTGATGGATTCAATGTGCCGATGGAATTTAGCCCCACTTCTGGTGGGTGCACCCGTGGCATGAGATGTACAGCGGACATTAATGGTCAGTGCCCTAATGAGTTACGGGCACCTGGAGGGTGCAATAACCCTTGCACCGTGTATAAGACTGATAATTATTGTTGTAACTCTGGAAGTTGTTCGTCGACTGATTTTTCAAGATTTTTCAAGACTCAGTGTCCTGATGCGTACAGCTACCCCAAGGATGACCCATCCAGCACGTTTACGTGTCCCGGTGGAACCAACTATCGGGTTGTTTTTTGCCCGTGAAGGTGAAGACATTTGATTATGGATCAAACGGTTCGGAAATATAATAAGTGAAATAAATGCATTGAAATGTTAAGATATAATAAACAAGTTGGAAATATAGTCTCATTATAAGGCTTCGATCTTCCTTAATAATTTTCAAATGTTAGTCCTAATAAATATTATAAAACTTGTGTTATTATATTGGCTTGATGTGTTTTTTCAGTTTCCATTTTAATTAATTTATAAATCTACTAATCCGTTGAACAACCACGAATTGCTTGGAGTACTCGCAGGTGAATTTTCATGACTGTTCCCTCATTTAACTTTAACAATTTTTCGGGAAAAAGTTTAATTCGATTTTTGCCTATTTTAAAAACTCATACGTGATGATCTATGGATACGGGGTGCAACCAATTACAATCGAGAATGTTTAAACGAAATAGAGGGACAAAATAGTACTTTTCGTTCTTTACTTTTTATCGAATAAGAATACCTACAATACACATGTCGAAATGTGATTGAAAAAACGAAAAGAAAAACACAAAGAATGGAAATGGAAGGAAAGTAGGGGGAATCTTATGTTCTCGAGTTTTTAAGAAGGGAAAGAAAAGAAAAGGGAGGACCAAACTTGGGAGGAAAAAGAAGGAAAAACAAGAAAGAATTTGTAACAATCATAAATATTTATAAAATTACATATCTAGGGACATGTTCAAACGAGAAGTTAAACCTTATGTGAGAAACGAGAAGTGTGATATCATATATGATACACAAGCTTAATTAATCATATATGATTAAACAAATGTTACGTTGGTAATGCATAGACGTTTAATCATATATGATTAAATACACCCGCATGTCATGTAATCATATATGATATCACACTTCTTGTCTTCTTACATAATATATAAATTCTCACATGATCCGTCCTCTACATATCTATCCATCAATTACATTTTAATATAAAAGAAAGAGTAAATTACATGATTGGTCCCTGTGGTTTACAAAAAATTGCACTGTTGGTCCCTAAAATAAAATAATTATGTGTTTGGTCCTTGTGGATAAAATAATATTAAAATTTATCTATATTATAAAATAATATGATATGTGTATAAACCACAGGGACCAAACACATAATTATTTCATTTTAGGGACCAACAGTGCAATTTTATGTAAACCACAGGGACCAATCGTGTAATTTACTCTAAAAGAAATAAAAGTGTACTTCAAAACGATATATTTTGTTTTATCTTTACGTTAAAAATTATTTCTTTCTTTTTAATCATAAATAAAAAAAAATCTTCCTTGCATATCCTTGAAACTCAATAATAATTTAAATTTGACTCGTCAACAAAATATGCTATTTAGAATATGCTTTATATACGAAGAGAGAGTCTCATTTAACACATTTGTTTGTATGTAAAAACCATAGTCTTATTATTTTTATCTTTTAAATACTATCTTCGTTTGTGAGCTCTTGGGGAAGATCAGTCTGTTATCCCTAGAGTAACTTTTATCCGTTGAACGATGGCCCTTTCACTCGGCACCGTCGGACCCCAGCCAATCTCCCATTGGGTCAAGGCCCGTCATGAGTTTGATAATTTCTACCTAAATATCGATATTATTTTTTAAGTTGTCTTTAAATGAGTATCTACTTTCAAAAATAGATATGTATTTCCTATTCTATCCTTAATTATGTGATAAAAAAATTATCTCTCTATAATCAACGATAAAGTTGTCTTTTGGTCAATTAAAAATATATAATTGTATATTTCTAAAATTATGTATACTTTCTATTGTGGACATGTATTATAAGACGAATTGAGGTATATCTTATGTGTCAAAACGTATAATCCACAATTTATTTTATGTATGTATACATGAATTTGATAGTAGTGAAAATAAAAATAAAAAAGGTTCGTCATTCCAACCACACCTTCGAATTCTTTATTTTTTGTTTTCCAAATATGTTTTCAAACGTTAAAAATCCTCAACGGATTGGAATAGAACAAAATTAGGTTTATAGGACGTCAAAAAAAGTCTAAAAGTGAACTTACGTTTATAGAACCAAACAATCATTTTAAACCCTAACACACCTTACACAATATGGTGACCCGAGGTGGCCGACAACTTGCTAAGGCCATCCGTAGCGCTGCGGGCTCGGGCTCGGGTTCACGCCACATGGCACCCGGGTTCGAGCGGGTTCCACGGCGGGTTCCAGGGTCGGGTTCCAAAACCCGTTCAACCCTAGCAATTTTAATTTTTTTTTTGTTTTTCTTTTTTTTTTAAATTGGAACGTTGGGTAACGGCTATAAAAACAACAAAATAATTTTTTTTAATTTTTTTTTTCTATTTAATCACACTATATATATTAACCCAAACCTCTTATTTTTTCACACCAAATTCTCTCAAACTCTCTCAAATTCTCTCAAACTCTCTCAAATTTCATCATGAATCCAAACAAAACACCTACATCCCGTCGTAACCGACCGGATACACCGCAACCGCAAGAAGACCCGGAGCTTGGTTTCCAAGCGTTTTCACAACAAGATTATCATCCGCAATTTTCGCAACAATTTTCGCAACAATTTCCCCAACAATTTCCGCAACATATTCCTTACCAATTTACACGTCCCGGTTTGATTCAACAAGGTTTTACTCCGGCCAACTACCATCTTCCTTCACCCGCAATCGATCTCGACGACGACATTGTTCCGGAAACCCAACATTCTATCCCGCACACACCACAATCCATCTCCACACAACAATCTATCCCGGAACCATCAAACCCGACACCAACGAGAAAAGGAAAAAACAAAAAATATGAAAATAGAGCCGCCAAACAGATGTGGAGTAAAGACGAGGAACTCGCGTTAGTGTCGGCGTGGGTTGACGTTTCGGAGGACCCCGTTGTCGGTAACGCACAAACCGGTGGTAATATTTTTATTTTTATTGTTATTATTATTATTATTATTATTGTTATTATTATTAATATTATTAATATTATTATTATTCTTGTTAATATTCTTATACTTGAATTTACATAAATGTAGAAAGTTTTTGGACCCGAATCGGGCAAGGGTCGTGGAAATTATCGATCACTTCATCAACTCAACACCAAGTTCAACGACCTCAATAAAAGAATAAATTCTTTTGGCGGCATCTACAACAACTTGGTCACTAATAGATCAAGCGGAATGAGTGAGGCCGACATTTCACGAACGGCACACGAACGGTATCGAGCACAACTTGGGTTTGCTTTCACTCACGAACAAGCTTGGGAAGTCCTCAAAAAATGTCCAAAATGGGGAGCCGTTCCAACGATGACGACAACTTCATCGCGGGGTTCAAAACGTACCAAACCTTCCGATGATGACGATGAAGACGTCAACGAGGTCGAGCAACTTCAACGACCCATCGGGAGAAACAAGGCAAAAAAACATCAACGAGTAATACGAGCGGGTCGAATACGAACGAAAGTGTTACTCAGTTGTTGACGACCATAGGCTCGTTCAACGAGAAGATTGAGGATACAATGGAGTACAAAATGAAAAAACTCGAACTCGAACTCGAACGAGATAAGTTGGAACTCGAACGAGAAAAACGATATCAACAAGACTTCGAGTTATTCATATCCTCGCATGATCACCTTTCGGGAGACGTTTTGAGGGCTACTTTAGCAAGAAAAGAGAAAATTAAAAAATATCATAATTTTGGATAATTTTTATTTTGTAATTTTTATTTTTTTAGTGTTTTGTATTTTGTAATTTTTATTTTTAATGAATGATATGAATTTTTATTTTTATTATTTATCTTATTTTTATTTATTAAAAAATATATAAATATTTTTATTTTGTTTTTTTAATTAAATGTATAAATAAAAGAATTAAAAAAATGAGGTAGCAAGAGGGTTTGAGGGTTCCGCTACGCCACTTTAGGTTAAGGAGAGGGTAAGGAGAAAAGTTGATGTGGCGCTGAGGTGGCTTGAGGGTTCCGCTACGGATGGCCTAACAGGTAAAAATAGTCTTTAGTTGTCATAGTCATCACATCACAATCTTGTACATGGGTCTAAAGGTTAATGTGGCACACCGACCATCTAACATGTTGCCTGAGTACGCTCTTAATCAATTTAGTAATATTGACACCTTCAGTATATCTCTTCTTAACGGATTTAGCACTATGTTCAATTCAAGACCGATTAATATTGTTGCTACTTAAGAAATTGCACATGTACGAACTTTTCCATGTTCTTCAAGGATCGTTGTCATGATTCTTAGCAGCTCTGCTACAAACCAAGGGTGGAGACCGACCTCTCAATAAATTAATAATTCAAATCTCATCAAAGGAAAGAAAAATACACAATTTGGTTTATTGAAATCTAATGTAATCTGAAGGAATTTGAATGGTCAATTTCATTGACTAAATTTTGTTCGTGTGTTTGGTTCATTCCTTGGGTTTTGGCAACGAGTTCGAATTCCGCATATAATAGATTGTAAATTCCTTGGTTCTAGTAAGGAATTTCAATTATTTCACCCCACACCACGATGATTTGTCACCACCATCGTCGCTACCGCTGTCGCCTTCACCTCCGACACCACCGACGCCTTCACCCCCACCAACACTGTCACACCCGCCACCACTGTCACCACAGTCATTGCCACCACTACCGCCTTCACCCCACCACCACTATTATATTCAACGAACCTAACAGACATATTTCAACTAAACGCATGATCAAACCAGATTAAATTTCATTCCATTTCCTTTCACATATTCCAATTCCGGCATATTCCATCCTGTGAACCACTTGTCACTTAAATTTCTTTAATTTAACAATTAGGGTCGATTTGAATAAGAAAACTAAATATCGAGAGAAAGGAAGAATAAAAAGTTCATATGTTAAATCATTAAAAAAATCCAAAAAAATCTATCTGAAGTACCATAGATGAACCGAGGCTACAAATTATTCATACGGATTCATATATAAATCTTCTAATAAAAAATTTCTATTGTACACATATAACCACTTTTTTAACCTTTTATTATGACCTTCTCATTTGGGCAAAAAGTTGATTACCGGCAACCCTAACCGGCCCCACACGGAACCTGCCTCCAAAGACACCAATGTGAGGGAGCATTTTTTGGCTCACTCAGCGGCTGAAGCTAGTGGAGGGCCTAGGATTGAACCCAAGACCTATTATGTATTTTGGCAAAGGCACCCCACTCTTTTACTAGCTGAGCTACACACGCCAGAGGCTATGAACTTCTCATGATATTTAGGCTTTGTTATTTAAAGCTCTCCCTTACTGATTATTAATTTAAATCTTGTACCAACACAATTACAACTTTACAAGTAATTTTGAATCTGAAAGTCAAATTTTGTTAGATGTCCACTAATAGAATGAGGTGGTATTTGCAACGCAAACCACTAGGTCTTTGGCCTAGTGGCCACCTCTGTTCCGTAAACGCTCTGCCCTGGGCGTGACTTTAAGGGTTCGATTCCAGGGGGAGACAGGATCTCTTAACCGGTGCAAGTCTAGGAGGGAGGACTTGTAGGGCCCACATAGTGGGCTCCAGATTTGGGGGTTTCTGCCACAAAACCTTTTTTTTGGTATTTGCAACGCATGGGTTAGTCAAGTCTCTGGTATTTATGGACCACCTAAAGTCAAGTCTATAGTATTGGGTAAATACTAAATATTAGGGGTGTAAATATGCCGTGTCGAGTAAGGGAGTAGTTTATTTGAGCTCGGTTTGAAAAATTATACTAGACTTGAACTCGAATATTTTTTGAATTCGTGATCGATTATCTTGTTTATTGGCTTGAGCTCAATAATTTTTATATTTTTATTGCATATGATTTATGAATATATGATAATGTTTGGCTCGAAAAACTGTATGCTCGAATAACTCGTCTCGACTCGAATATTTTTATCAAATTCTCGAACGAGCCGAGTCGAACATTGATGTTACGAGACTCGGTTTGTTAAGTTAAACGAGCTTTTTTTGTGTTCGAGATGTTAAAAGTAAATTAGCCCAATCCAAACTAGGGGTGTTAATGAGTCGAGCTTTTAACGAGCTACTCAAGTTTGTTTATCTTGAGATCGAGCTTAATAATTTTCGAGCTCGAGTCGATCTCGAACACACTAAAACTCGTTTAACTTAACGAGTTGAGCTCTATAACACAAATGTTCGACTTGACTCGTTTGAGAACTCGATTTTAAATTTTTCGAGTCAAGCCGAGCCGAACACACGCTTTTCGAGTCAAACATGTTCATATGTTCATAAATCATATAATTAAAGTTTAGAGTAAACTTCACTTTTGGTCCCTGTGGTTTATTGTTTATAACACATTTGGTCCCTACAATTTAAAAAATACACTTTAGCCACTGCAATTAGCCATTTGGTCCGGATTTGGTCCCTCTGACCAACGTCCGTCCATTGAGTGCCGTTAGGGGCAACCATGTGACTTCCACACGAGGGCAAAAAAGTCATTTTATCTTTAAACCCCTTTTCGTCCCTATCGTTTACCCACCCGTGTCAGTACACCTCTCTCACCATCTTCAAGCTTTGTCATCTCCTTTGAATGCAACCTGCAATGTGGACGATTAGGACAGTCCATGAAGATTTTGATCTTGCCTACGTATATGGTGAGTATATCTGGACAAAGTTTGTGTATTTTCTAGTGTTTTGTAGATTCCAACTGATGTCCTTATTTTTGGTGTTTGTTTGCAGAGCATTACCCTAACCTCATCACATTGAAGATACATCATGGTGGGCTTTTTACAAAACGACCTGGAAGGAAGTATATTGAAGGTAAGTGTAGTTATGTTGATTTGGTTGATGTTGATGAGCTTAGTGTCCATGAGATCAATGCCATTGTTAAAGAGCTTGGATACACTGGTAACTACCCCATGTGGTACCATTTTCTTATCCCTGAATCTAACCTAGATATTGGACTTAGAGCTTTAGGCAATTTATTTTTTTGAACGACAAAGACTCACACACACGTTCCCGCGGTATCCGGGCATCCAGTTGGGCATTGATCAAGATATACTGAATCTGATCAAGTATAGCTCAAGTAAGAAGATGATTGAGGTATACACAGAACAATTTAGGACAACTGTGGGTACCTACAACAAGTCACCTGGTGGACCAAAAGTTGTAATTGAGGAATTTCCTAATGAAAATCCTCCTCTCATTCCTCAATCAAGAATAAAGTCATGCAAAAGGAGGTTACTGTTGAAGTGGAAGGAACCAGAGGAACCAAGCAATATACACCAGTAGTTGAGAGTTGGTTGGGACAAGCATCTGGGATTGATGTGTCAGTACTTGAAACTGGGTTGGGACAAGACCTCAATCAAGAGTCTTTTGAATTTGATCCTTTCTGGGAAGAACTTGGTATTGAGCAACCATATGTTCAAGAACCATCTATTAAAGAACAAAGTGTTCAAGAACAAACTATCCAAGAACAATCTATCCAAGAAGAAAGTGTTCAAGAACAAAGTGTGCAAGAACAATTTGTGCAAGAAGATGATAGTGAAGACTCAGATTACATGGAGGATGAAATGGCAGAAGTTGGTGTAGACATGAAGAACTTTAGTTCCATCATAGATTGGGATGTTGAATGGTTGGGTAATAAGGAAGAATTAGTTGAGGATCAGAAGTTGGGAGAAGATGATCCACTTGAAGTTGAAGTTGATGCATTTTATAGTACAGATGAGTCAGATGATCCAGACAGGAAGCAAACGCTTAGAAAACTAAGAAAAGAGCATGCAAATGATGGAGGGAATGTAAACTTTTATGTTGGGGAATGTTTTGGCAATAAAAAGGAGATTAAAGAGAGGATTGCCAAACATTCCATTGAAACAAGGAGAGATCTTTCAATACTGAAGAATGACGGTGTAAGGGTAAGGGTTGTGTGCAGGGGTAAGGTTCCAACATGCAATGAAGAAGTGGGTGGGAGTAGCAAAGCAGAGTCAACACAGTCAAAAATTGATGGGCCCACCTGCCCTTGGGTATTGCACATCTCTACCAGTGGTGAAGACAAAACATGGGTCGTAAAAACCTACAATGATGTGCATAAATGTCTTCAATGCTGAAAAGTTAGACAATACACATTATCCTTTCTCTCATCACAAATAGAGGGAACAATCCTCCCTAACCCAACTATTCCTATTGCATCCCTAAAAGACCAACTGCAATCCAAGCTTCAATTGCAACTTTCAAGGCAGAAGGTATTTAGGGCAAAAGGAAAAGCTTAGGATAAAATGCAGGGGACTTACAGTGCACAATACAGTTTGTTGAGAGACTACATCATGGAACTATAGAAGACAAATCCAGGGACAACAGTGAAGTTGGAGGTTGAAAGTGAACCAAACATGGAATACTCAAGCACTAGGCAATTTAAGAGGATTTATGTATGTCTTGGTGCCCTAAAGAAAGGATTCAAAGCCTGTGACATGGAGTTGTTGGGAATAGATGGGGCTTTCATGAAAGGTGCCTTTCCTAGTCAGATCTTAACTGCTGTAGGAGTTGATCCAAACCATGGGACTTATCCACTAGCTTATGCCATTGTAGAGGCTGAAAACACAGATTCCTGGTCTTGGTTTTTGGAATATTTGGGAGATGATCTAGAGTTGGATAGAAACTCTAACTTCACATTCATTAGTGACAGACATAAGGTAAATTGTATTCTGTTTATGTAGTTTATTTGTTCAATCTGTTTTTGTATGCCAATTAACATCTGCTTTTACAGGGTGTTATACCAGCATTAGCAAGGATCTTTCCAAGTGCAGAGCATAGGTTTTGCTTGAGGCACTTACATGAGAACATGAAGAAAATCTGGAAAGGCAAGGAATACAAGGATCTGTTGTGGAAGTGCTGCTACTGCAACTACTGTTAACCAATTTGGGAGATGTATGGAAGACCTGAAAAAAATGAACAAAGCTGCACATGATTACTTGAAAGATATTCCACCACAGAGCTGGAGCAAATCTCATTTTACAGGTACAGAACCTTTAAACTTGAGCTAGTAACACCTTTAAGTTTGTTCTTGTAAATTAATACCCAATTATGGTATGCACAGGTAGAGCTCATTGTGATGTTGTACTGAACAACATGTGTGAGGTCTTTAATAGACAACTCATTGATGGGAGAGACAAGCCTATAATCATGGCCCTAGAGTATATTAGGGAGTACTTGATGAAAATGATTGTCAATGTAAGGAAGCTGATTGACAGGTCAGAAGGATTCCTTACTCCCACAGCAACAAGGCTCATGAATGAAATCAAGACACAAGCTTCACAATACACTGTGCTATGGAGTGGGGGGCAGAAGTATCAGGTTACTGGCCCCTGGATGGAACAATGTGTTATAGATCCTACTAAGAAGGTTTGCACTTGCAGGAAATGGGAACTAACAGGCATACCCTGTAAGCATGTTGTGGCTTTTATATGGTTCATGCAAGCAAATGGGGAGGATGTTGAGATACCAGAGAAGTGGGTGCATCCTAGTTACAACTTCAATACTTGGAAATCTGTTTATGCATTCAACATTGAACCAATAAGTGGTAGAGAGCATTGGCCTAAATCAGATTGCACTCTCACTCTCACTGCACCAAAGCATTATACTCCTATTGGGAGGCCCAAAAAGAAAAGAAGAAAGACTGTAGAAGAGTTGAGTCAGCCCATTGTGAAAGGTGCAAGGCTTGTTAGGAGGGGGAAGACAGTTACATGTAAGAAGTGCTTCAAGAAAGGTCACAATTCCAGGACCTGCAAAGGGCAAGAAGATAGGCATCATGAGGTTGTTTGGTTTAATCAAATAGGATGATTTGGTATCTTTTGTTTTGGTTGATCAAATAGGATGTTTTGGTTTTTAGAACAATTATGGTAACTTATCAATTATGTAGAACAATTATGGTAACTTATCTTTTGTTTTGGTTGATCAAATAGGATGTTTAATTCCACTGTTTTTTATCATCAATTCCACTGTTTTGGGCAAATGTTGGTTATTGATGTTTTTTGATCTTCAATTCCCCTGTTTTGGGAAATGTTGGTTATTGATGTTTTTTGATCTTCAATTCCCATGTTTTAAACATGAGTTTTATGTTGTTGATTATGTACAACTTGCAACAATTTGTCAAAAGTGAAACAATTTCCATTAGCAATTGCAACCATTTCCATTAACATAGATTGGTCCGGTTAAGCCTGGAATAGCCGATCTAGTCCTTTTTCAACCCCAAAGCCCAGGGTTGTCTTTCGTTCACTAAAAACGGGCTAAAATCTTCCAAAATAATATGAAAATGTTAAAATATTATTCAAATATTTTAATTCATGGTAACTAAAAAATTAATTTAAAATTAATAACTAACGTTTTCCCATTACAAAAACCACAAAAACCATTACAAAAGGCATTACAGGTTGCCATTACAAAAACCACAAAACCCACCACAAACAACTAAACTAGAATAAGTACCTAAACAACATCCATGTTCTAACAGAAATAAAGATAGACAAACAAAACCCAACTGATAATCAACAAAAGTTTCCAATTTCTTGCTTCAATTGTCTTCTCATGCAACTGTTGATCAACAATGTTTTTGCTCCTTATCAACCCAGGAACCACTTGCATGGCACGTGGACACATTGGTCTGTCAAGTCATCTTACAAACCCACAATTTGTAGCCTGTCAAACAAAAAAATAGAATTTTTTAGGAAGAATTTAGGGTTTTTGAAAAGGTTTGAGAGCACACCACTTACTGGGTTTGAACAACAATAGAACCTGCGTCCAGGGTTGTTGTTTGTCCACGAGGTTCGCAAGTTAGCAGGGTAGCCACACACGCAGATCACCATTATTGATTGAGAAGAGAGCAGAGGTATTGATTGAGAGAGAGCAAAGGTCGGTTTGGATTTGGTGGGAAAAAACTAGAGTGGGAAAGAACCTTATTAAATAAAGGGGTAAAGGGGTTTAAACATAAAATGACTTTTTTGCCCTCGTGTGGAAGTCACGTGGTTGCCCCTAACGGCACTCAATGGACGGACGTTGGTCAGAGGGACCAAATCCGGACCAAATGGCTAATTGCAGTGGCTAAAGTGTATTTTTAAAATTGTAGCGACCAAATGTGTTATAAACAATAAACCACAGGGACCAAAAGTGAAGTTTACTCTAAAGTTTAAAATTATTGAGGTCAAGCCAATAAGTTAGCTAATCAATCTCGAGTTTGAAAAAATATTCGAGCTCGAGCTTGAGCTTGAGCCCTACTATGAGAAAGTTATCCGAGCTCAAGCCCAGTACTATTTTTTCAAGTCGAGCTCGAATAAATTGCAACTCAACTCGGCTCGTTTACACCCCTAATCCAAACAAAGTTCAAATACCAATAATTTGTTCTAGGGTGGGCTAAATACATTCTTATGTGTTGCTAAATACACATCTATCTACTAATTTCCTTCTCACACACATCAATCTTAATATCTATTTTTTCTTTAATAAAATGATAGATTTTCATAGAGGGTGTTGTTATATACACTTCTATTAATTTCAGTTCAAGTCAAATCATTTAGGGAAAATGTAAATTAGTATGAGAATAGATATTGAGACATGAAGTTAGCTATTTGTGTTCAACAAATTCTACCCATGTCCACCCTATATAAATCATGCTTAGGGGTAGTTTACCAAACGTTTACTCGTGCAAGCGTTTATTAAGTCACGTTACCTTTTCGGATGAGTATGGCAAAGACCAAGAATCTTATCCGATAAGAGCTAAGACAAAGACCGAGAGTTTTACTCGGTAAATGATGGCGAAGACTCTTACCACGGTTAGCGATTACCGGGAAAATTGTTGCATACGAAATCGTTTTGGTGGATAAAAAAATTTACCCGATAAGTAAGTGATAGTGTTAAATTTTACCGATCAACACTTACTCAGATAAGCATTTGGTAGGCGACAACTCAGTCTCACTTGAATCCACCCACAACCACAATGGCATCCTCTGCCAGACTGCCCTCTCTACTTTTCTTCTTTTGGCTCTTCTTTTTCACTTCTCTAATGCAGCCACTTTCGACATCCGAAACAACTGTCCGTATGTTGTCTGGGCTGGTGCGGTGCCAGGTGGTCTTTAAACATGCCATCAGGCACATCCAGTGGCGGATCCAGGATTTTTGCATAGTGAGTTCACTTTTAAGGTAGGTTAAAGGTCCGGAAAGTCGTTCGATGTGTTTTAGCCTAATTCTACGGTTTCAAGAGATTTTTGAAGTTTTTCGGTTGATTTCGAGAGATTTTAAAGTTTTTTTTTGTCGATTTCGAGGGCCTTTTTCGTTTTTTTGGTTGATTTCAAAAGACTTTTTTTGTTTTTTGATTGATTTTGAAGTATTTTCTTTGGTTTTTTAGCTAGTGGGGGACATGCGAAAAATCACTGGGGGAAACCATGTTATAACGCTACAAAATAATTGTTTTTACACTAAAAAAAATCATATATTTTTTATTTAGTGGGGGGATGGGACCCCCCCTTTTTGCAACTGCATCCGCCAATGGGCACATCACAAGCCCGTATATGGCCCTGTACCGACTGCAACTTTGACCAGTTTGGTCGAGGTCGATGTCAGACTGGTGACTGTAATGGTCACCTTCAATTCGGTGCCAAGCCTACGGTGCACCACCTAACTGTCTAACACATTGGCCGAGTACGCCCTTAATCAATAAAAAAGTTTTGATTTCTTCGACATTTCTCTTGTCGATGGATTCAACGTGCCAATGGAATTTAGGCCCAACTCGGGTTAGTGTCGGGGCATCAGATGTACCACGGACATCAATGGTCAGTGCCCTAACCAATTATGGGCTCCTGGAGGGTGCAATAACCCTTGCACCATGTATTAGAGTTAGAGCAATTATTGTTGTTGTAACTCTGGAAGCTGCTCGGCAACTGATTTTTCAAGACTCGATGACCAAACCAGCACATTTACTTGAACCGGTGGAACCAACTATCGGGTTGTATTTTGCCCTAGACTATGAATCAAACATGTTGGAAATGTAATCAACTGTAACCTTGTGTTATTATGTGGGTTTGTATGTGTTTTCTGTTTTGGTTTTATTTACATAAAATCTAGAACTTGGGTATGATTTCCGTTATTTTTATAACGTTCTTATAACGTAAGAAGCGTCGTGTATGATTTCCGTTATTTTTTTGAACAATTTTTCCTCTTTGGAGAAGAAGCAATTCATCGTTGATGGAAGGGATCAAATCCTAACGTTTTTGCAAATCACAATTACCAGCATGTAGTTTCGGAACTGAATGTTGGGGAACTCTCGGTGGTTCCTGAGAGTTCTCAACAAAATTTGCCGGTGGTTTCCTGCCACTATATATTGCAATTTTCAAAATTTATAAATCAAAACATTTCAAGTTTGAAGCTGAATAAAAAAAGACTTGTGCTTTCCTCATTTCCAAAGTATAATTTGCCACCAATCAAAGATCATAACATAACATACAATTTAAAATATACATAGAAACAACTGTAACAACTAAAGAAGGCCTAACAAAGCAAAAAAACACGATTAGTACCGATGCGGAAAATTCCACGGCAACCGGTTTCACCAGTACTTGATCGACCAGGTATGCTCGGCCCAACCCATTCGTCTAAAAGCCTCAGGTTCATAAAATCTGGCCCGAATCTACAAAATTGTGCAAAAAGCCAAAAATGATAGCATTGGATGGCATATTTAGTACATACAATCAATATCCAGACAGCTAAAAGCTCCCCTCTTTTAGTTCCCGAACCTCGAATCAAAAGATGGGTATTTTCGGAACGATGGATAGTTACAATTAATATGCCATTAATTGCCATCTAAGAGTAAAAAGGTAAATTAAATAAAAATAAAAAACAGGTCAGCATCAATGGCTTTTCTACTACTATTACTACTACACAGATATTTTCCTGCCTGTTTGCTGCTAAAGTAATTGGGGGTTCAGTTAGGTTAAGCTCCCTGAAAAATATGCATGGGACATGGTTAACCACTCTGCACAACTTCTGTTTGATGGTTTTCTCTTGCTTCCTCTTGGCTTTCCCCTACTCTCTCCTGCAATTATCACAATTACCAAAATTAGAAAAGTTTACGGATTTTTTAACAATTGAGAACCAACCACCGACCGCCAACCGACCTAAACCTTGGCGGTTTGGCAGTTCAGCAGTATTGGATTCGGGTCATTGGCCAATTTTCAGGTCATTGAAGCATAAACATCAAACTTTCATTCAGTTTCATGCTCAAACCAAGATTTTCAGTTTAATAATGATTTACTTGGGGTTGGGTTTGGTTCGCATAACGTTCTTTGAAATTGGAATGTAAATAATGTTAAACTACTTAGTTACCTTTTAATGATGTTTTTTTGTAATTTCTTGCTTAGTTTATAAAAAGATATTTGAAAATAAATATAAATATAAATACTAGTAAATTTATTCAAATGCCATTATTAATATTTTTTTAAATAATGTTAATAATAAGACACCACCTATTAAGCAAATAGGTTTATCAGGGTATCTTTGTCTTTTAGCAAACTAATGAAAAAAATGGAATTGAATTCTATGGTATATATGAAGGCATACAGACAGAAATTTGCCAATTTAGGCAGAATTAAAATTCCCTCGTTTTGCAAACCAATCAAACCGGCGGAATTGGGTCGTCATTGGAATTTGTCATATCAATTCCGTCGGATTCCATCAAACCAAACCCCACCTTAATTTACCTTTTAATTTTACTTAAGAGATTCTCTTAGCATTTTTATCTTGTTTTACTAATATTAATACCCTTTTTAATATATGTAACAAATAATCAATATCAGCACAAATCGTGTACATAAATGAAGTCTTAAATTCAGCACAAATTGTGTACCTTAAGGGATGCATTTTCAGCAAGAAGCTGGTCATAATCACTCCTAATACGACTCACTTCTGCTCTAAGAGAAGCGTTTTCTTCCTTCAAGGCTTCAGCCCGTTGGGCCAGCTCATCGCATTCCGCCTGACTCCCACGTTAAAGCCAACATAAATGCCATCAATAAATTTATAATTAATACCGAATAAATAGCCAAAGAATCTTGACCAAAAAAAACTGGCTCCTTTGTTTACAGTCTTCAACTTAAAAGGAATTTTTGTTGAGAACTGAAAGGGAATTTTTCATACCTGCTTGCGCAATCTGGATCTGCGAGCAGATTCCCTATTGGATTGCTTCCTTCTTTGCCTTTTTAGCTCCCTTTCATCCTGAAATAGAATTATCAATCAATAACAATGGCAAAACCATCATAACACACAGTTTTATGCCCCTCGCGTCACAAATGATTCGGAATTGTTTGAAAAGCCAACGCAACAATTTACAGTCAGCATAGAGTGGTTGATGAAGGAATACTAGAAATACTGCTAGGTTTAACGGCTTTTTCAGACTATCCAGCTTATTTGTACAAAAAGAAGGACTACTAGAAATACTGCTAGGTTTAACGGCTTTTTTCAGACTATCCAGCTTATTTGTACAAAAAGAATGAATACTAAAGCTTAAGAATATCAAAATTAATAAAAATATACTGAAAAAAATAGTAATTGCAGGCGAACACAAAAGAACTTAAAAGGAACACCTGAAGCCAGAGCTGTGGCTGCATGCTCTCCCTTGACCCAGCAGCGACTATTCCCCCTGCAACTGGAGCAGAAGTTACATGTCCTCGCATTGCAGGAATATTGGATGTATTTGCACCACTCCAGTAGTCCATACCGATATTTAAGTTAGTAGCGGGACCCGCAACACTTCCCGGAGTAGCACCAGCTGATATTATTGTTGGATTGACCATTGAATGAGGCGTATTTGGTCCTCCATTCTGAGAACCATGTACAGTGTTTCCATTTTGAGATGCTTCACCTGTACCCAATAATAACATGGTTATAACAGTTGCATTAATAACAAGAGATTAATGCAGAAGTCCCAACTGGACTCATAAGATGCTCATAGAACAGAACCGAACCTTCCATAGAATCTTGCCTGGATCCTGATTTCATTTGGGAATTCTGCAAAGAAGAAAGATATATCGTTAACAATTCAGAAAAATGATGATTGCCATGTGATATGCTACATACAGCTGGCATACAATATGCACATGATATGTTTAATAAATGCTAAACTTACAAATTGAAAAAACTGAAAGTAGCTGAACCCTGTTGCTTTTATACCAGCTGAATACACGTGTAATTGAAAATATGCAGTCCAATTTCTTTTATGTGAACCTACTTCTTAAGTAAAGGGAAATATCAAGGGTAACTTTTTTAAGAAGTGGCTTAATCAGGTAATTTAAATAAATCTCTTCCAGAAAAACGCATATGGAACAAGTGACTTAATCAAAGGGGTTGGCCCACATATATTCATCCAACAGTTGCATTAAACAAGTACTTTGCGGGAATACCTACATTTTCAGAATTTGCATCACTTCCTTCACTTGATCCTTCACTTCCACTTTCAGCACTGCAAAACCAATATCTGACTTATCAAATAGAACTCACCAAGGGCTTAAGTACAGAATAATTATAAATTTATATACGCATAAACAAGGCTGAATGGTGTCAATTAATTGATAATATCTATTCATCTATACCTTTTGGGATAGGATCCATTAGCCGATGCTCCTGCTTTGCTGGGTTCGTTGTTCTTGCCCGTAATCATATTTAAACTGCCAAGACTGCCCTTCGATCTTTTGATTGGAAGTTTTTCCTTCCCTTCAGGCGACTTACCATTCACTTCCATACTGCCAGTGCCAGGTGTATTGCCCTGCATGAGAGTTGCAAGGTCATTCTTAATATATTAACTTCTATCACAAGGTATCTCACTATAGAAAGTTCACAAACTTATTAGCTCAGTCAACTCACAGAAACCTCAGCAACACCATTTGGAGAAGGCATTGCAAATGGACTAAAAGGATATGATCCCTGGTTAAATTCATAAATAATGTCAGTGGGAATAAAGAAACAACTCTAGTGCAAAAGTACAAAACGGTGACAAGAATACCGGAGGAATAGATGGATGAGCATATATCCCCCCATGGGGATACATAGCAACATATGGATGAGGTGCAGTTCCATAAGGTGGCATAAGATGCTGCAAGTACACATAGATATTAGAAGATGCAAAATAAATCAATGTGGATGAAATAATAGAGTGTTTATGTAAGATGATTAAAATATGTATATTTTCTAGTGATTTCTAACATCGACTATTAAAATTCATAGTTCTCTAATACAAGTTAAACGCAAGAAACACGTAAACAAGATCAAGAATCTGAGAAGCCTAGTACCTGGACCCCCCACATGTAGGGATGAGGTTGAGGGCTTGATGCTAAGTACCCATGTGGAGGCATAGGAGAATAAGCCTGTTCAAGATGTACAAACAAACTGGATTTAGTAAACTAACTCACACCATAATGCTCCAATTTGGCAAAGCTTAAAAGTGTTAATAGATATGAAACCTGAAACCCAGTCCAATCTGGCACTGCTCCCATGGCATTACCTGAGGACTGTTCCTGAGCAAAGATAAAACAACAGATAGAAATATGTTGCTAAAGTCAGTGATAAGTATATATTATATAAGACATGTGGAATGAAAGTGTAAAGGACAAAGAGAAGAATAAATTCACCTGGGAAGTTGGAGTCTCCTTCGCTGAGTCTTTTGCCTCTTTGGCAGGTTTATCCATCTCTCTGCTTCCCATTACGCTAACCAGAACGACTTATAGATAACCTACAACCATCCTACCACTAGATTTCAAGACAGATGTTATGTTAAAAAAGATTAAGATTTAAATATAAACACATTGAGGGATTATAATTCAAATAAGGTGATACTTGTGAGCATGAAAATTGAGATTCACAAATGGACTTTGAAGCCCTAAGTCCCTAACAGCTCAAATCAAAAATCAAAAATCAAACTTTAACCACTTGGGTTGTGGTGTACTGGTAAGCCCTTGGGGATGTATTGGAAGCTCATCTACCCAGGTTCAAATCCAGGCACTGCGAAAGCCCACGTGGCCATGGAGGTTCACCTGCAATGACTCCGGGCCATTCGTGGTCGCCCGGGTGCGCATAAGCTTGCCCGGAAACCCACTGTTACCCAAAAAAAAATCAAACTTTCCTATACACCAATTGAAGTTCCGAAAACCATCAAACCATAAACTTCCAAAAACAGTAATCGACAATTTGCTTGAATTCTAAGCCCTAACCATGTCACAATTACTTATCAAAGTCAAAATTGCATGCCTTCACATAAGGAAAAAAACTCAACTTTTACCTCAAATCAGACAACATTTAACATAAAGCTAAGAAATAAATTAGTAAAAAGCCAAGAAAGATCGCACCCAGGTTCAACATTCGTGTATGCACAATACCATGAGGTTTGATTAGAATAACTTACCGTGAAACCTTGTGAAGCAGTAAATCAAACCGGTGAACGTTTGGCAATCGTAATGATAACCCAGATCAAACTGAAACCCTAGTCAGGGAAAATTAGGGCACAATAAAAAAAGAGGGAGATGGAAAGTTGGAATTGAGAACAAATTGTTGGATGCAAATTGGTGTTATGCAGGAAGGAGGTCTGTAGGTCGCATAACAGAGTCTCCCTCCTCCTCCGACTGGCGAACGAGCTTTGAATTGATTGATGATGATTGTGACGAAAGATGAATTGTGAAGTTTGTTAACGGTAGATTTGCGCTGACGTATCATAAGAAAAGCTTTATAGGATCTGCGGTGGGACCAATGAATGAATGAGGTGGCAAGGGGGCGGGGCCTGGTCAGCCGATGCCCAACAACTTGTTATTGGTATTTCGTTACGGTGTTTCTTCACAAAAAATGAAAAAAGAATATTTTTTATATAATTTGGATACAAACAATAACGTATTTTAAATTTTTATAAAGATTTGATATCGTATTTTGGTGACGTAGGTTACTCTTATAGATGGTCAAAACCAGTGATTAGGTTGATCACTTTAAATTTGCATAGACAGTCTTGGTCTCGCCAAAAATTCTAGGTCTGGTCCTAAGCCCGTAACAGTAACGGTCCGGTCTCATCAAGTCGGTCCTAAATCTGGTCACGACACATCCCGTTTTGTTCTAATTGTTTTCTTGCACAAAAATGCTTATCAATGTTTTTAATAATTAAGGAACTTGGCAAAGTAACCCTGTAACTTTGAAAGAAGGGGTCTAAATAGACAAATTGGTATTTGGTCGGTTCTGACATCCCTATCAGGCTATCATGATCCCTATTTACCAAAAAATATATTTTTGATTTCGGTGAACGAATAATCATTGAATCCTCCTCTCTGCGATAATGATTTCTCTAACATCATGACATTTACCAAATGATGTTGTCCATATATGAAATATGATTTTTGAAATTCCACATTTAAATACACTTTAAATAATACATTTACTTTAAAATTTATATCATAATTAATAAAAAAAACACGTAAATTACAAAAAATGAGTCTTTTAACTAGTATCGGGTCAAGTCTTAAAATTTTGGATCATAACTTGTCTGAAACGATCACAGTGGGTTTGGCCCCAAATTGATCCTCTCTAGCTAGGGATGTGTAACATGGCTAGATCTGGCAAAAATTGACACGGCACGCTAACCCAACACGAATTTGACACGAAATAAACGGGTTTGAGTAATACATTTCAACCCGTTTAAATAAACGGGTTGACACGACACAACACAAAAATTAAACGGGTAAGGTCAGGGTCAAAATTTTCAACTCAAAAATGACCCGAATAACCCGTGTGTGTATGTGTGTATATATATATATATATATATAGAGAGAGAGAGAGAGAGAGAGACTCCGTAAAATTCAAACATTGCATTTGTTGCACCATTACAAACCACAGTCTGCACATATGCAGACTGGTTCTGCATATGAATGTAACAATGCATATATGCAGAACCAATCTGCACATATGTAGATTATGGTTTGTAAGGGATGCAACAAATACATGATTTGTATTTGATTTGTACCATATATATATATATATATAGAGAGAGAGAGAGAGGTTTTTAATTTGAAACCAATGAAACCCACTGCATACCATTGATTAATAATTTAACGGTTGAGATCAACTTGAGACATAACTATAATATATATATATATATATATATATATATATATATATATATATATATATATATATATATTAAGTTCTCTTTTTAATGCTTTGAATTTTTAATGTTTTTGATTTTGTTATAACTTAGAGCATCTTCAACAGCTTTCTCATAATTTCTCCAAAATGGGGAACCAAAAGCCAAAATCCCCAAAAAAATATACATTCATCTCCAACAGCTTCCCCATTTTGGAGAATCCAACATTAATTAAAATATTAAAATATTTTATTTATCTATTAAAATATTATTTTTCTCTCTACATATTTATTTTCAAAGCTTCCTATTGGTCATCTCACTTGGTAATCATTTTGGAGTGATCTCCATATTTGGAGAAAAAAAAATTCTCTCTCCAACTTTCTCCATTTTGGGGATAGTTTTGGGGAAGCTGTTGGAGCTCAATATTAACATAAAATCCTCATTTTCTTCATTTTCCCCATTTTGGGAAAGCTGTTGGAGATGCTCTTATAAGTTTGAACTATAAAATTTAGATTTCTAGTGCTTTCATTTGAATTTTGGATTTGTAATTTTTTGTGAATTTTCGATATTTAATTTTTAGTTTTATAAATGTTAAACGGGTTAGGCGGGTCGGGTTATGGATGGGATTTCTGATCTGCTTATTGGTCGGGTTAGTGTTAGACACTCTCAACCCGTTTAACTTTGAACCTGACACGATACGACACGTTTGCCAGGTCTAAATTCATGGCGGAAGGATAGGAGTTTGGAGTAAATAGAGGATGGGATAGAGAGGTAGCACGATGACAATTTAGGATGCCAATGGGTTGTGTCTAGGGGTGTAAACGAGTCGAGTATCGGGTTATTTGAGCCGAGCTTGAAAAAAAATACCAGGCTCGAGCTCGATTAATTTTTCAAAGTCGGGTTCGAGCTCGAGCTCGAATATTTTTTTCAATGTTTGAGCTCGAGTTTGATGCTCGTTTACAAGATCGATTATCTCGTTTATGCATTCAAGATCGATAATTTTTATACTTTTTTATATAATTTTAAACATATAAATATGCAAGGCTCGAAAAGGTGTATGTTCGAATGGCTCAGCTCGGCTCGACTCGACTCGTAAAGCTTAATCGAGCTTTTGAACGAGTCGAGTCGAACATTGACGTTATGGAGCTCGACTCGTTAACTTATGCGAGCTTTATTTTGTGTCCGAGATCGAATCAAACTCGACAACTATTAGGCTCGAGCTCGAGATAAACGAACTCGAGCTCGAGTAGCTCGTTAAAAGCTCGACTCGGTTAGACCCCTAGTTGTGTCTGACATAAGAGCATCCACACAAGGCCTTGCAAAATGACATGGCATGCCATGTGGCTTGCAAGGTCTTGCAAGTTTAGCAAGGCCTTTCACATACAGATATATATAAAATAAATCAATTTTTGTTTAATTTAATTAATTTATTTGTTTGTTTAAACATTGATTATCAACATGTTTATTAAATTTAATTCATTTATTAGTTTATATGAATATTATTTTTTATTATTTTTATTAAAAAAAATTATCCACGATTTATTTTAAATAAATTATATTTTTATGCAATGTTTTTTATTTAAACTACTAAAATAAAAAGTATATTAATATAAAAAATTACGAAAATACAAATACTAAGACCATGAGTACCGCTACCCAATGAACCCACTGAACCCGAATGCCACCTCAGCACCACATCAGCTTTTCTCTTTCCTACCCTCCTTACCCTAAAGTGGAGTACCGCCTACCCACCGAACCCACCCCTACCCGCTGAACCCAACCCTATGTATATATGTGGATAGAGAGAGAGAGAGATGCTCGGGTAAGGCCGGGTTCGTGAACCCGGATGCTGCTACCCGATGTGAAGCCCGCGCCCCTCGTACCGCCTACCTCCTTACCCTCTTGCTACCCGAATGGAACCCGACCCTGGTACCCGAGAGCGGTACGCAGGGCCTAATAGATAAAAGAAAACAAAAGTATAATTTTAGTTATATTATATTTTATAATTAATTTATTAGTTATATTATAATTATCTATATTATTTATATTATAATTTATTAGTTTAGAAATGAGTTTGGTCTTGCATGAGTGTGAAAGATGTTATTGCAATGCTGATGTGACACTTTAGAAAGAAGTTTGGTTTGTTAGACCATGAGTACCGCCAACCCACGAACCCACTGAACCCGAATGCCACATCAGCGCCACATCAGCTTTTCTCTTTCCTACCCTCCTTACCCTAAAGTGGAGTACCGCCAACCCACGAACCCACTGAACCCGAATGCCACATCAGCTTTTCTCTTTCCTACCCTCCTTACCCTAAAAAACATTAAAAAAAATAATAAAAAAACATTTACGGCGGGTTAGAACGGGTTCCCGAACCCAACCTTACCCGCACACCCCAACCCGATCTGAACCCCCCCCCCCCCCCCCCCGGTACCACCTCGCCGCCCTACCCGCTGCTACCCGACCACGAACCCGGTCGTGGTACCCGATGACGGTACGCACGGCCTTAGGGATATGGATTGTCTAAGGTTTTCTTAGTTATTTCTACATTTAATATCTATTGTTGTTGGTACATGTGTACCATGTTAGGCATACACTATTGTCAACTTTAATACTAGATGCATACCCAGTTTGTTGGGAGCCATTTGGGAGCCACTTTAAAGACATCTCCAACGGGTCACACTATATTTTACACTAGACATCAAAATTAGTGTAAAATTTAGTGTTAATAGTAAATCTTCTTCAATGTGTAACACTATTTTTTACACCAAATCATTTTTATATTAATTTATTAAATTAAACTTTCAAAAATATCCTTATATTTATTAACTTTACAGTTTATATCCATATTTTTTATTTAGATCACAACTTATTATTTTTTATTTTTTATTAATTATGAACTAAATTATTTTAATGCATAAAACAAAACTTTTTATTAAACAATAAAATTATATTAAATATATATATATAAAATAAACCTATTTAAACTTTAACACTTTAAAAGACAAAATTAATAAATCTCAAATTTGAGGGACCAAAAATGTAATTGAAAAAGTAGTGTAAATGAATAGTATTACACCACCAAATATAGTGTAATACTATTCATCACACTAAATTTAGTGTGAAAAATAGTGACCTCATTGGAGATGTGAATAGTGAGTTTTACACCAAATTTAGTGTTTAGTGTAAGATTTAGTGACTCCATTGAAGATGGTCTAAGTTTTCAGAAATTGTTTTTTATATTACAAAAACAATTTTTCATAAGTATATATATTTATTTTTTGACCCCAAAAATTTAGAAATTTGATTTTCAACCTCCATTTCCAAATTTTCTAGATCCACTGGTGTGTTTGCATGTAATCTCACATGTAACTTGCTCATTTTGTTTTTGCTATTTTTTGTTTTACAAGTCAAAGGTCTTTGTTGAACAACATCTTTATCCCTCGGGATAGACGAAACGACTTTGTACATCCTACCCTCCTATGATCTTACACTTGCGTGATATTTACTCGAAAGTATCATATTTCTTCAATTTTTTACTATATCTTTGAAATCACAGTCACTGTAAGGGGTATTGAAAAACCAATCAAATTAAAAATTGAACCAAAAAAACACACTAACCGTGTAATTTGGTTAAGAGTTTTTAGTACTTCAATTTTTTTTTGGTAAAAATTGCATTTATATATACATTCTAAACAATTTCTTGTTAGGCACACATTTTATACTTGAAAACAAATTAACACATTACAAGTTTAGATCACGATTTTGATTTTGTTTTTACTCTCATCCTTTTACGGTGTTGTTGGGGGTGGTGGCACCGAAGAAAGAAAGCGGACGATGGTTGGTGACGGTGGTGAGAAGATGAAGATGATGATGGTAGTATCGTCATCATCAAATAAGAAAGTCTATGATGGTTTTGATTTTATTTATACATTTATGGTTTTTGTATCATTTGTTTTACAGAATTGTATGAAACACATTGGAAAATGTAAAATAAATAAATCATAATAAAAGTGGATAAAATGATTGAAATGTTTTTTTTTTACAAGAGGAGCATATGACCAATTTAATAAAGGTGAAGTTGATTGTATTAATTAGAGGAACTATTGTGAAATATGAAACATGAAATAAACACCAAAGGTGTAATTAATAGATTTTAGGGAGATAACAAAACGCAACTAACACACAATAATCAGGAGCGGATCCACCTTGTAAAAGGTGGGGTCTCATCTCCCAGTGAAATTTTGTTTTCTTTTTATTCTTCTAGGTTAAAAACATTTTTTTAACTTTTTATCATAGTTTTCCCCTATTAATTTTTCAATTGTGTCCCACGAACAAAAAAAGTACATTGTAATCAGCTAAAACATCAAAAAACTCTCAGAATTAACAAGAAAACCCCAAAAACTCTCTCGAAATAGATAAAAAAAAACTTAAAAACCCATCGAAATGAATCAAAAAACTTTAAAAATACATCGAAACGATGAGAATAGGCTCAAAACACATCGGACGACTTTACGGGCATAATTTACCTTAAAGGTGACCGCACTATGTAAAAATCTTGGATCCGCCACTGACAATAACCAATTATGTAATTCACTCTTAATTTTAAAAAATAAAATATTACATTATTATAGAAACAACATTTTCAAGAAAAAAAAAATTAAAGGGTTGTTTGGTTGATTTTAGAGTAAAATACATTTTTAGTCATAGTAATTTATTGAAAATTTCTATTTTCGTTTTTATGGTTTTGAAATTGTGATTTTCATCCCTATGATTTGTAATTAATTACCTTTTTCGTTCTTATGATTTAATTTGTTTTGCTTTTTATTCTTATGGGTTACACTTAATTCAATTTTAATCATGGGAAATTAATTAAAATACCCCAAGTTTGACCGACTGTTACCGAAATACCCTAAAATTTTTCCATTTTGCAAAAATGCCCTAAATACCCGCGATGGATCCCGCGATCGCGGGCTAGGGCTGACGTGGCACGTACTTTGGGTACAAATGCCCCGCGAAGCCCCTCAACTTTGGCCGCGGTGCCCTTTTGGTCCCTGCCCGCGATGGCCCGCGATGGACCAAAATTTACAGTTTTGGTCCCTGAAAATTTACAGTTTTGGTCCCTGAAAATTTACACTTTTGGTCCCTGTACTTAGACGAATCTTGCATGCTTTTACTGTTTTTTTCCACAATTATTGTACTTTGAAGACCGATTTGTGGTTGAAATTCATTTGCATGTTTGAGATTTCATCCATAAATATCAGTAATATGCAATTCACAATTCACACTTGTTCTTGCTTTCTTTCTTGATTTCTTTCTTGCTTTCTTTCTTTGAATTGCTTTCTCTCTTGATTTCTCTTCTCTCATTTCATCCACAAATGGCATCGTCATCAAACCCTAAGTCTACTCCTGAAAAAATGCCACCTCAAATCGAGGTCGCCATAGCAAAAAAGGAAAAGGAGATAGATGAACTAACAGAAGAGTGGAAAAAAATGATGGACAGGAAGGCAGTCCATTTGAGAAAGATCGAAGAGGAAGACAGGGAGATCAAAAGGATGAAAGGGGATATAAAAGCTAGGGAGGCTCGTGTTCGTCGAGAACAAGAAGCAATTCACCATATTCTGCAAGACTTTGCAATTATTCAAGCGAAGGTAAACGAGAAGCAAGCTTGGATTGATGAAACTAAATCAGTTTTTAAGTAGGTGGTGGTTGTTTTAGTTGTTTTGTATTTTTTTTCTTGTTTTGTATTTTTTACTGTGTTGTTGTTTTGTATTTTTTGTTGTTGTTAATTTCTCTGAAAAGTAGTTTTTAAGCCGCTGAACCACGGTTAGGTTGGATACATCATGCAAGGTCAAGTCAGAGGTTACCTCATTCGTGGGCCTACTCCTCTTGTAGAATATATGACAACCCTCAACTCATTTGCTAAAGTGTGGTTGTGGTACACAATGGCCATACGTGGTTGCAAAAGCAGAAGCCGTTGAAGAAGGGTCAGAAAGATTGAAGATGAAGAGCATGTTGGATGAAATACAAACTAGCTGTGTTATCAATGTTTATTTAAAAACATATGTATGTGTGTATATATCTAATATGAATATATTTATCATTTACAAACTAGTTGTGTTATCAATGTTCATTTAGAAGCATATGTATGTGTGTATATATATCATTTACAAATCAGTGTTTAGATCAACAGTATCATATGTGTTTGTTCCAACAAAAATGTCAAGAAATGATCATTTCCAGATCTTACAGATAAAGGTCTCCTTTTTTAAGTCTTCTTCTTCTTCATATATACATATAATATATATATATATATGTTTGTGGTGGGGATTAAGTTGCGTCCTCGTACAAGTGTGTATGTCGTGCAACTTTCTAATCATTATCGCCCCTCCTTTGGGACCCGTGTGAATCGCGTACAACCTCCACTCACACTTTTCTCTAGCACATTCAACTACGTATTTGCTTTTGTCAGATGCCCGCACGCGACTTTGGAAACCCTCTTCCAAGAACTTGAGTCCGATCTGACTTGCTAAGAGATCCTTCGAATCGAATATCTGACCTGCTGTTAAACTTTCACTGCGAATATAAGGTGTAGGTTCGTAGATTTGTGTCTGGGTATGGGAGTCTGGAAGAATAGGGGGCATATCAAAAAAGTCATTTATCTGACTACATGATTTTCTACTAGGGGTATATTCTTCGTGATCATCATTATCGGTGTCTGATCTGTCTATTTCAGAATTACCCGTTCTGAAAACGTGGGTTTCGTCATCAGCAACTCCAGTAGTACGCCATTCGTGTGGTTGTGGTGGTTGTTGTTGTTGAGAATCAGGCTGCTCTATTTGGAGGTCTTCGTCGTCGTCACCCTCCTTGTCACCGTCGTCGTCACCGTCGGATACGTCGGGATACACAAAGAGTAATGGGGGTCTTTCTGAATCGACTGCAAGGTGCAGAAAAGTAGAGATATCCCCATCGTTGGATAAATCCACAAATGACCCATCACCATTTTTAAACACTACCTTGCAAACATCAGAAGAGTTGATTCCACATTTTTGCATGGCGTATGCAACAAACTTCTGATAAGTATAGTTTACTGACACTTTTACACCATGCTTAGATTTATAAGCAAAATTCCACTCATTGTTATCTTGCACCCATTCACCATCAAAACAGAAATATAGCTTAGCTTTTGCAACAGATGAACTCATTTTTTCAGTAGTATCTCAAACACAAAATATTGCAGAAAGAAATATTGCAACAATGAAATCGTTGTGTGGGGATTATGGATTGCATTTTACGTCTATTTATCAATGAAACAACCAACATATCAGAAAACCAATCTCTCATTTCATCCACAAACTGGTATTCCAAAAACATTGATTTAACATTGATTCAAACATGCAAATGAATTTCAACCACAAATCGGTCTTTAAAGTGCAATAATTGTGGAAAAAACAGTAAAAACATGCAAAATTCGTCTAAGTTTAGGGGCTGAAAGTGTAAATTTTCAGGGGCTGAAAGTGTAAATTTCAGGGGCCAAAAGTGTAAAATTTCGGGCCATCGCGGGCTGCGATCGCGGGCAGGGACCAAAAGTGCACCGCGGCCAAAGTTGAGGGGCTTCGCGGGGCATTTGGGGCCAAAATACGTGCCACGTCAGCCCTAGCCCGCGATCGCGGGATCCATCGCGGGTATTTTGGGTATTTTTGCAAAATTGAAAAAAATTAGGGTATTTTGGTAACTCAATGTTTGACTTAGGGTATTTTAATTAATTTCCCTTTAATCATTCATACTTAAAAGTTAAAAGTAGTGTTTTGGCCTTAAGAACGAAAATATAATGAATTACAAACCATAGGGACGAAATCCGAAATTTTAAAACCACAAGAACCGAGATCGAAATCCACAATACAAAAACATAATTTACTCTTGAATTTATGTTAAATTATTTACGGATAAAATTGACTATATAAATTATTAATTGAATAAGCCTTTTTTTTATAAACATTATCAAATAATAAGCAGATTGAATAAGTTAGAGTAGAGTTAAATTGATTAAGGGGGTGTTTGGGATTGCTTATTTTTTTGACTTATTTGTTTATTGTTTTTCCTCACCATAAATAAGCTATTTTGAGTGTTTGGATTGAAAAAAAGAAAACTGTTTGTGACTTTTCCCCACCACAAATAAGTTGTTTTTGATAAGTTACGTCATTTTAACTTATCCTTATTTTTAAAAGTGTTTATCAACTTATGTCATGATAAAAAGGAGTTGGGGGTAAAAATGTAATTTGAGCAAATAAGTTATAGAGTGAATTGTGGATTTGGTCCTCTGGTTTTGTGTTTTTTTTACTATAGTCCTCATTCTATGTTTATTATGGATATGGTCCATATGGTATGCAATATATTGTGGTTAGGGTCACTCAACACTAACACCGTTAAGTTTGAAATGTTTAAACTTTAATTTTGGTCCCTATGGTTTATTGAAATCTTTGAAAGTGGTCCGTGTGGTTTATTACTATTTTTACATTTTTCCTTTAAAAACTAATATAAATATAAATGTTATTAAAATAAAAACTAATATAAAAATAAAAATATATATACTACTTTATAAAGCAAACAACCCCCAAACTCTTAAAAACAATCCTTAAGCTTTGTGTACAACCATTTAAAGCATGATTACTTAAATTTGAGAGAGAGGGAGAGTTAAACTATCCCTCATCCTCCAAGATGACTTTTCAGTTCCCCAAACCTTACCGATTACAATAATACTACTTTATAAAGCAAACAACCCTCGAACTCTCAAAACAATCCTTTAAGCTTTGTGTACAACCATTTAAAGCATGATTACTTAAATTTGAGAGAGAGAGAGAGTTAAACTATCCCTCATCCTCCAAGATGACTTTTCAGTTCCCCAAACCTTACCGATTACAATAAACTTTATGATGCATCCTAAAAACACCCGGACTAAATAATTATCACTTATCAGGCGTGGTTTCTTTCTCTAAGAGGCCGATTCAGATTTTATTTGTTTCTCCAAGAACAGGTTTCCTCCTCCCAAGACGCCTCCAAGACAGAAATATACAGGGCTTTTTATGCTATGCAGGTCCATTCATTCTCGTTCCATGGTTTCTTCAAATCACCACAGTATCTTCTTTTCTCAGGTACGATTTCTCACCATTGATTTATCTGATGTTTGCACAAAGGTTTTACCATCGATTTCTTTGGCCTGTACACTATTGTCAACTTTAGTACTAGATGCATATTACGGATCAATCCATATCTCAAGCAAAAGGAAAGTCAAACCCACATTCAATGTGTATTTTTATATTTAGTTAATTGATTGTAATATTGCACATTTTTAGCCAATTATTTCTCTTTTCCAATTGTTGTATTCTCTGTATAAAAACTCAGCAATTGTTCAATAATATCATAGCTTTCAATCCTGCAAATCCTCTATACCTCTTTATGGCATCAGAGCCTTCAATTTGCTCACACGAGAAATCGATCCTTCCCAACCCTAAAGATGTCAAGCATTGTCGTTCACATCACCGCTACTACTCACTTCCCCATCAAACTCAATGCAAACAATTTCCCCGTATGGAGGAAACAGATCCAGTCACACTTATCGGTTTGGATCTTGACAGCTTTATCGACGGAGAACAACAACCTCCGTCAAAACTTATCTCCGACAAATAATCTGTTGGTCCCGAAGGGCTATACAAGCTTGTAGAAGGGGGGGGGGGGGTTGAATACAAACACACATATTTTACTTTTCTAAATTGTTTATTGATAAATCATTAACAATTTACAGCTTGTTGCGGAACAAGATTAAGAATAAACCTAAATATAAACAAGTTGGAACACTAAGTTTCTTGCACTAAGAAAGAGAAGGAAATTACTAATAATAACCTATCTCAATATAAGAAGGATGAACTTGTCCAGAGTTAGCAAGTTACTTCAAAATGAAGTGAGTTCTTCTTCTTATATACTGCATGCATTTAATGCATGGCAGTTTACACTTTACACGTGACAGCAGCTGATTGGTTGCATGTCATTGACCTTTGTTGACAACCTTAGTAGCTGCATGTTTGAACAGTGTAGTATCAGAGTGGTTGTACGATTTCAGACAATAAGGAGGTTCTTTTCTGACATATCGTACGGAGTCGTGCAAGGGTGGTTAAGACAAAAGTACTTTGTACGGAGGACTTCATGATCAACTTTTCGTTGATTCAGCGCTTCATCATTGTTTATTAGCGAATGATAAAGTTCAGCGATAGCTGAAATCCTGTACTTGATACTTCACGTTGAGTGGACAAATCTGAGTCTTCGCTGATCCGCATCAGTTCATTAGAAGACTTGTCGCTGGTTCTTGAGCTTGATCTTCGACTTCAGCGTAGAACCTATGTTGACGTGAAACTTGTCTTCAGAGATCATAAGTAAACAACTAACTTATCAGCGATCACCATAAGGACTGAACAAACTCAAAGCATTATGGTGAACAGTGTTCGCTGAATGTTTAATCTAAAGAGCGAGAGTTCCTATCAGCGGTACTGTGAGATCTTAGTACTTATCAGCGATAGTGAAACTCTGATACATTGTTTACTTACAATTTTCACTAAGTATATAAGAGGGGGTCATTATCAAATCACTGAGGGTTTGGATCAACAATCTCCCCCTATTTGATTATGACATAGCAACAGAGAAAATTGCTATATAATGAAAACATAAGGATAAGAAGAACTCATAAAATATTTGTCCCTTTTACTATTTTCTGGGATCTTTTCTGTACTGATGGAGTAAAGTACTTTCGCTGAAATCTTTCTTTAAACTTTGAATCAGATTACAAAAGGAAGTGGAAAGATTACAAGTAAAGCGAAATAAATTACAAGTACAAAATAATAACTGATACAATAGAAGAATAAGGCTATCCTATCAGTTTATAAAGGTTCTTCCTTAATGACAAGTTCATCAAGGGTCTTTGATATGGGGATCATCCAGTCAGGGACATTTACTCCTTGATTTCTTTTGTTCAGTGCTTCTTCAAAAATCAAAGGTTTAAGATGCCGTGTCTGAATGTCGTTTTTGAAATCACACCAGTAGATGAGATCTTTCAGCTGTTCGATGGGAGTGATGGGAAGTTCAGAGATACGTTGAAAACGCTTTCGTCCATCCCAGTCAATAAAGAATATCCCGTATGGTTTGCTTAAGACTTTCCCAGGGATGAAAGTCTCATCAGGAGGAAGAGATGTGTCAAGTGCAGAAAGGTCAGGTTCTGGACCAAGGACTTCAGCTAGAGAAAAACCAATACCTGTTTCGTTCCGTATCTGAGGACCATCTTCTGAAGATTTAGACTTTTTCTTTGCAGAGGCCCTTCTTTTCTGACTTTCGAGAGGAGGAGGAGGAGGAATATCCACACAAGAATAGACTAAGTTGATCTGTTTGTTTATCAGCTTTTCAACATGATCCTTGTACTTAGACTGAGACTTCTGGATTGCTAATCTGATCTCCAACCATTCAGAGAGACCGTACTTCGTGATGGCTTCAACATAGAATTTTTTGTACTGTCCATTCTCTCTGAATATCTCGATTTCAGCGATTGAAAATTTGAGGGTTGATCTTCCAGCGATGAGTACCTTGATGATTCTGGAAGTTCGATATCTGAAGTGTACCTTTTCTTTGCACCAGGTTAAAGTAGATTGAGACACAGTCCTCTTTTCTTCAACGATCTTCTTGGCGTCTTCCCATAGCTGACGTTGAACTTCGATTGGAGTTCTTTTCAGCTTGGGGTCTTTCACCGATTGTTGAGTGATCTTGATGGCGAGTTCTCTATCTTTTTCTTCAACTTCCCTTCTTTCAGCGATTAGACGTTCAGCTCTGAGGTGATCCTTGTATTCCTTTTGAGAAAGTCTGAACTTTGGAGAAACAGAAGGAAGTTGATCACGCTTCAGAATGATTCGCTGGTCCTCGAACTTCTTTATTATCTCTTCTCTTCTTTACTGATCCTCTTCACTTAGCTTTTGAGGAACCAAGGAAGGTCTGTTTGTATGAGAGAGCATCTGTTCTTCAGGTTCATCAGTCTTAGAGATCAAATCCAAGACTGGGATTATTTCTTCAGCGTTGGGAGCTGGGATTATTGTTGGTGAAGTCGCAGCTGTAGGAACTTCAGTGATATCCTCAAACAGGGGAGAGGACTAGCTGAAACACAACGATCGTACGAGTAAGAACTTGGGTAGAATAGATAGAGAACGAATGTGGTTGTGTATAGAGGTTATGGAGAGGAGAACTGGATGTGTATAGATAGATAGAGGAGGGATGAGTTAGAGGTGGCAAAAACTGACACGACACGCTAACCCGACACGAACCCGACACGAAATAAACGGGTTTGGGTAATACATTTCAACCCGTTTAAGTAAACGGGTTGACACGACACGACACGAAAATTAAACGGGTAAGGTTAGGGTTAAAAAATTCAACTCGAAATTGACCCGTTTAAATTAAGCCATTCTTTGAACAATTAAATATGGGCTTTGACTATTATCTATTTATGTATGGACAATTAAATATGGGCTTTGACAATCAAATTTTTTGTTTTAAAGTTTCTGCCATGTTATTAGAAAATTCATAGAAAATCAACTGTTGGTCCAAATGAGGTGTACGATATACCGTTAGAAAGATTAGAATGTCCTTAAGAACTGTTATGAAGAGTTAAAGTCCTAATTATGAGTTTAAATGTGTCAAAACACTGAGTTTTCACATTGTACACAAGAACCTGCGCACTATTTTTATAAAGGTTGTAGCGTTCTGATTATAGCTCCGAATTGCATGAATCCAGCTTCGGTGGAATCCTAAGATATGAATGAACAACTTTCATTTAGATGATAGTGTCCAATTTGGCTTCTAAATGGAAGAAATATATCGTAACTTATGGCATATAGGAGCTGTCAATTATGAGTTTTAAAGTTTCTGCCATGTTATTAGAAAATTCATAGAAAATCAACCGTTGGTCCAAATGAGGTGTACGGTATACCGTTGGAAAGCTTAGAATGTACTTAAGAACTGTTATGAAAAATTAAAGTCCTAACTATGAGTTTAAATGTGTCAAAACACTGAGTTTTTGAAACAGGTCACATTGTACACAAGAACCTGCGCACTGTTTTTGTAAAGGTTGTAGCGGTCTAATTATAGCTCCGAATTGCATGAATCTAGTTTCTGTGGAATCCCAAGATATCAATGAACAACTTTCATTTAGATGATAGTGTCCAATTTGGCTTCTAAATGAAAGAAATATATCGTAACTTATGGCATATAGGAGCTGTCAATTTCTGTATGTTTCACAAGGAAGTGAGATTTCCTCCCATCCCACATTGGTGGGAAACAAAAACCTTATGCTCTATTGTAACGCCCCAAAATTCTGGGCTAATTTGAACCTCAAGTTATAACAGGTTATGACAATAAACACTTCAACTTATAAAAACAGACAGTGGATTAACCATCAAGAGTGTATTCACTTTACAAGATCCTTCAGATAATCTATCAATCTAATTATGTCACTACAACCCGATTAATCAAGTTATCTATCAATCCATCAAAATCTCTTCTTTGTTAAATTCATCCACCTCTGCTATATCAAAACGCTCGTTCCACAACCCTTTATTTCCCCGAGCTGGTACCTGATAAGAAAACATCGTATGAAACGATTAGGCTAACGCCTAGTGAGAACATTCGTTTCCATAATAAGATTTGCAAAATCAATGTAAACAAGTTACATCAAACCTGATCACTCCTTTTCTTACCGTACAACAACTCCTTTCACTACTGGGAATCTACCCCACTTCCACAACTATGACTAATTCACCTAGTCATATTATCATATACCAGAGCCTTCTACGAATCAATCCCAGATTCTAGATCAATGCTCTCATCTAATAAATCGCAACCACATATGCCCATTTATTAGAAAGGATGTAGAGATTACAATTACTCATGTCAATCTCTCTTCATCCTAAGAAATCAGGAATTACGATTACTCACATCAATCCCATGATTTCTCAATAATGCAAATAGGAATTACGATTACTCACATCAATTCCTTATTTCACATACACACAGGAATTACGATTACTCACATCAATTCCTTATTTCACATAAATGGGAATTACGATTACTCACATCAATTCCACATTTAACATACACTCGGGAATTATGATTACTCACATCAATTCCTTATTTCACATAAATGGGAATTACGATTACTCACATCAATTCCACATTTAACATACACTCAGGAATTATGATTACTCACATCAATTCCTTATTTCACATACACACAGGAATTATGATTACTCGCATCAATTCCTTATGTTTTTATATCAAACTAGTGCCTATGGATCCATTACACTTAACACATTCCTGCCTAGCATCACACTAGCGCAGTCTATAAACCTAACATACTACTTTTCAAGGGTATGTATGTTCAAGCTATATAATTCCCATCACAATTCATAAATCGCATATTTCCACGATTTACATAAATGCACATTTCAATACATCCGGAAAGATACATAAAAATACAAGGCCTCTAGATACTTAACTTATCAGATCCTTGAGCCATATCAAACTTTGATACCATTTAGATATACTGGTTTCTTTACTCAACTCCCGATATGATGTACCGGGACTCACCTGTACCGGGACTTGCCTCTACCGGGACTTCCACTACCGGGACTTCCACTACCGGGACTTCCAACTACCGGGACTTCCACTACCGGGACATACACTACCGGGACTTCCACTACCGGGACATACACTACCGGGACATTCAACTACCGGGACATTCAACTACCGGGACTTTCAAGGTTTTGCGTACTGTCCGTTCAACAAGTCCTCAAATCGATTTAAACATGAAATCAGTTCAATCTACTCATTCTAACCAATCCTCAGTCAGTTCATACAAATATACCAAGGTTACTATAACTTAAAAACACTGATTTGTACAAAGAATCGAATGAACTCACCTTTTTGATGTAAAACCCACTTTGCTGCACAAATTCAATCCCAATCTGCTGTAAACGATTTGAAAACCTATTCACAATCATAGATTCGTTTACACACATATAATTACAACAGATTTTACCAGAAATCATCACGAATTCCTTACCAATTTGATGAACAAAGCCTCTTCTCCTCCTTTCTCTTCTTTTCTTTCTGCCTTCTCTCTTCTGCCGACTCAAAAACCAAATCTGAGATAATATCTCAGATTTCAACCCCTTATCCCTACACACATTTCCATACTTACTCAATACACCCTCTAGTTCCAACTTTCCAACAATTGACACCAAACCTTAAGCCCTTGTATTTTAACCTTATTGAATTATAAAATACACTTAGATCTCAATTCTCATTAAATTACTATTATTGAAAATTCAGGATGTTACAATACTCCCCAACTTGAAAATGATTTCGTCCTCGAAATCGAGATCAGGTAAACAGATGGGGATACCTATCCTTCATATTATCTTCCGACTCTAAAGTCACATTAGCACCTCGATGGTGTTTCCACTGTACTTTCAACATAGCTACTTCCTTGTCATTTCATAACTTTTTAATTGACTTATCAAAATTTCTTCTGGTTTCACCACACAACAACTCTTCTTATCTACTCTTACTTTAGTAAAAGAAATCACATCCTCCCAACATGAAATATTTTGTACATCTCTTCCTTTTAAGTCTTACATACTTAATTACAATTAAAAGTCCAGAAAACAAGAATCCATCCTTTCATATTTTCTGAACCTTAACTCTTTCATTAGCATCCGCTCCCCAACTTGGATTTGCAAACCTCTTTAGAGTCAATGTTCATCATCAAATCTTTACTCAACTACTTCTTGGTCTAACATACCGACATTAACCGTAATTCGATCTCCGGGTCTCAAAATAACATTACCATCTACTGCTTGAAAATCTATACTCACCTTAAATTGTTCTACTATAACACAAAGAGATAACCATAAGAAATGTTTATACGAGTATAGACATGCAAAACGTACTTTACCGATCATTAGTATTTTCGTCGACTCTAAGACCATCCCGTCTTAGCACTTCTACCCATATCTCACATATCATAACTTAATTCATCTCAGCTTAAGTCTAAGTACCTCCTCAACATACTTAGTTCGCTTAAACTATTGCTCTGATACCATATTGTAACGCCCCAAAGTTCTGGGCTAATTTGAACCTCAAGTTTTAACAGGTTATGACAATAAACACTTCAACTTATAAAAACAGACAGTGGATTAACCATCAAGAGTGTATTCACTTTACAAGATCCTTCAGATAACCTATCAATCTAATTATGTCACTACAACCCGATTAATCAAGTTATCTATCAATCCATCAAAATCTCTTCTTTGTTAAATTCATCCACCTCTGCTATATCAAAACGCTCGTTCCACAACCCTTTATTTCCCCGAGCTGGTACCTGATAAGAAAACATCGTATGAAACGATTAGGCTAACGCCTAGTGAGAACATTCGTTTCCATAATAAGATTTGCAAAATCAATGTAAACAAGTTACATCAAACCTGATCACTCCTTTTCTTACCGTACAACAACTCCTTTCACTACTGGGAATCTACCCCACTTCCACAACTATGACTAATTCACCTAGTCATATTATCATATACCAGAGCCTTCTACGAATCAATCCCAGATTCTAGATCAATGCTCTCATCTAATAAATCACAACCACATATGCCCATTTATTAGAAAGGATGTAGAGATTACAATTACTCATGTCAATCTCTCTTCATCCTAAGAAATCAGGAATTACGATTACTCACATCAATCCCATGATTTCTCAATAATGCAAATAGGAATTACGATTACTCACATCAATTCCTTATTTCACATACACACAGGAATTACGATTACTCACATCAATTCCTTATTTCACATAAATGGGAATTACGATTACTCACATCAATTCCACATTTAACATACACTCGGGAATTATGATTACTCACATCAATTCCTTATTTCACATAAATGGGAATTACGATTACTCACATCAATTCCACATTTAACATACACTCAGGAATTATGATTACTCACATCAATTCCTTATTTCACATACACACAGGAATTATGATTACTCGCATCAATTCCTTATGTTTTTATATCAAACTAGTGCCTATGGATCCATTACACTTAACACATTCCTGCCTAGCATCACACTAGCGCAGTCTATAAACCTAACATACTACTTTTCAAGGGTATGTATGTTCAAGCTATATAATTCCCATCACAATTCATAAATCGCATATTTCCACGATTTACATAAATGCACATTTCAATACATCCGGAAAGATACATAAAAATACAAGGCCTCTAGATACTTAACTTATCAGATCCTTGAGCCATATCAAACTTTGATACCATTTAGATATACTGGTTTCTTTACTCAACTCCCGATATGATGTACCGGGACTCACCTGTACCGGGACTTGCCTCTACCGGGACTTCCACTACCGGGACTTCCACTACCGGGACTTCCAACTACCGGGACTTCCACTACCGGGACATACACTACCGGGACTTCCACTACCGGGACATACACTACCGGGACATTCAACTACCGGGACATTCAACTACCGGGACTTTCAAGGTTTTGCGTACTGTCCGTTCAACAAGTCCTCAAATCGATTTAAACATGAAATCAGTTCAATCTACTCATTCTAACCAATCCTCAGTCAGTTCATACAAATATACCAAGGTTACTATAACTTAAAAACACTGATTTGTACAAAGAATCGAATGAACTCACCTTTTTGATGTAAAACCCACTTTGCTGCACAAATTCAATCCCAATCTGCTGTAAACGATTTGAAAACCTATTCACAATCATAGATTCGTTTACACACATATAATTACAACAGATTTTACCAGAAATCATCACGAATTCCTTACCAATTTGATGAACAAAGCCTCTTCTCCTCCTTTCTCTTCTTTTCTTTCTGCCTTCTCTCTTCTGCCGACTCAAAAACCAAATCTGAGATAATATCTCAGATTTCAACCCCTTATCCCTACACACATTTCCATACTTACTCAATACACCCTTTAGTTCCAACTTTCCAACAATTGACACCAAACCTTAATCCCTTGTATTTTAACCTTATTGAATTATAAAATACACTTAGATCTCAATTCTCATTAAATTACTATTATTAAAAATTCAGGATGTTACATCTATGCCCAGTATAAATATGATCATACCCCTTGTATTTTCATTTGCATCACCCCCTTGACCCTAGTTTGGTGGTTTGAGTCAGTTGGCTTGAACCCTCTAAGTTGGTGCACCATATTATGTTGGAGCACCCTATTTAAAGTTTTATATTTATAAATGTTAAACGGGTTAAATGGGTTAGTGGGTTAAACGGGTTAGCGGGTCGTGTCGGGTTAGACGAGTTAAATCAGGTCGTGTTAAGGTTGAGATTTTCTGACCCGTTTATTAAACGTGTCGTGTTCGGGTTAGGCACTCTCAACCCGTTTAACCCGTGAACCCGACATGAACCCGACACGACACGACCCGTTTTGCCAGGTCTAGGATGAGTGTAAGGAAGATTTAGTGTACCTGACAAACTGGCTTTGGAAGCGAGATCGTCAGATTGTCATTGTCTTCAGCGACACCTTTTCCTTTGCCCTTGTCAGCTTCAGACGCTGAAGGCTTTGATTTGGTCCGCTCCCCTGAAGGTTCGTTTATCACGATCCCTTTAAGAACTGTAGTCCTCTGAGCAGGCTTGACGATAAAGGAGTCATCATGTAACAACCCATTCATAAACAAGACGTAATATTAAATCGCCAAAACTTAGCCCAAGGTTCACACTATCAAAATTCAAAACTTTGGGTTCGCGGAACAACCCTAATTACAACTGAGAGTCTCTAATAACAAAAATGTAAAGGAAGTCCTCTAATGCCACGCCATGCCCGCTCTCACGCCTTCTTTTTACCACTAGAGGAACTGCCCTTAACCTGCTTACCTAAAAAGGGTTTCAGTTTTGAAAATGCGAGGGTTAGACCACAAGGTCTAGTGAGATCCCTCAGTTACAAACACACCACATTTATCATTTAAAACTTTGCGAAACATAAATCAATATGAAGTTTGGCAAATAACATATGGGACACACCCCCCATAACACATCACACTATGACATATGGGACACACCCCCCATAAGCGTCATACCATCATATATGGGTCACACCCCCCATAAGTACCGCATCAGATCGTATGGGACACACCCCCCATATAGCTCACATCATGCATAAGTAACATATATGCACATACATTAAGTAAACACACTCGTACAAGTAAATAAACAAGTACCATCAAGCTTTGGCTAAAAAAACTCACCTGATATGCTTACGTCCTTCTCCTACTCTGACCCGCACTTCCAAACGACCTACCTGGGCGAAAGGACGAAAACGCATAAGCCGACTGCATCACTTATCCAGACAAAACCCCTTTTCCGGACAACACAATACCCAGACAACATCCCATCCAGACAACTCTCCATCCGGACACTCACAAGCTTACCGGACACCTACCCGGACTCCTTCATCTGGACAAGGTGTCCGGACTTCCAGAGGGTTTTCCGGACGTCGGCCTGTTCCCTTTTTGGAGCTGAAATTAACTAGATAGTTCGAAATACTCGAAAATAAGATTAGCAGCAATAACAAAGTCATTAATCCTCAAAAGTTCCTGAAATCCTAGCAGCTCAATCACACTACAGGGCCCAAACTCTCCCATTTAGTCTCATATCCCACTTTCAACACCAAAACCCCAAAATAACTATTCTGATAATCAAACCACAGATTCGAGATTAAAATGAGAGTTTACCTGGTGATTTCTTGCTGCAAATTCGAATCCCAACCACACCCTGGCTTTAGATTTCCAAGCACCAAGCTCCTTCTTCTCCAAAACCCACAAGAGCTCCAAAAACTTTCTCCCTTCTCTTTCTCCCAAAACACAGCCGACACACACACACTAATTCAGCCAAAATGGAATGTTTCTAGGGTTTTGTGCCCATTATATACCTTATCCCATTATTACAAAATACTACCCTCAACTTCCCTTTTATTAAATTTCCACCACAAGACTTTAAACTCTTCCACTTTGGACACGGTTACTACAACACTCCCCCCTCAAAAGAATTATGTCCCCGGAATTCAATCCTAGAAAAGATGCGGGTACCTGTGCATCATATCTGATTCCACTTCCCACGTCGCCTCTCGTCCCTTGTGATATCTCCACTGGACTTTAACCAGTCTGACCTTCCTGTTCCTTGTTTTCCGAACCTTACTGTCCACAATCTCTATTGGTTCTTCTTCGTACCTCAATTTTTCGTCTATACAGACCTCTTCCAACGGAATAGCCACATCAGTCTCAGCCAAACATTTCTTCAAGTTGGACACATGAAACGTCGAGTGAATTCTGCTCAACGCTTCCGGCAATTCCAACATGTACGCCACCTCTCCCACACGCTTGGTGATGGCGAAAGGCCCAACGTATCTAGGCTTTAGCTTCCCCCGTTTTCCAAATCGGACAACTCCCTTCCACGGTGATACCTTGAGCATCACCTTATCCCCTACCGCGAACACGATAGGTTTTCTTCTTTTATTCGCGTACGCTCTTTGACGATCCTGAGCCACCTTCAATCTTTCCCTGATCACACTGATCTTATCGGCAGTTAATTGCACGATTTCCGGTCCTGCTAACTGCTTCTCTCCCACCTCGTTCCAACACAACGGCGTCCTACACTTACGCCCATACAATGCTTCAAGCGGGGCCGCTTGAAGACTGGCGTGATAGCTGTTGTTATACGAGAACTCGATCAACGGTAGATGGGATTCCCACGAACCCTTGAAATCTATCACACAGGCACGCAACATGTCCTCCAAGGTCTGGATTGTCCTCTCACTTTGCCCATCCGTCTGGGGGTGATAGGTGGTGCTCAAACAAAGCCGCGTGCCTAACTCCCTTTGCAGACTCCTCCAAAACGACGACGTGAAGCGACTATCACGATCGAAGATAATGGACGACGGCACTCCATGTCTCGTCACTATCTCATTGACATACAATCTGGCCAACCTCTCCAACGAGTCGCTCTCCCGAATAGGTAGAAAGTGAGCCGACTTGGTGAGACGGTCAACTATCACCCATATAGCATCATGACCCTTCGGGGTCCTTGGTAACTTTGTTACAAAGTCCATGGTAATACAGTCCCACTTCCACACGGGTATCTCTAAGGGCTGCATTTCTCCATACGGCCTTTGGTGCTCAGCCTTGACCTTCAAACAGGTTACACAACGCTCCACAAAGTACGCGACATCTTTCTTCAACCCCGGCCACCAATACAGTTACCTCAGGTCTCGATACATCTTATTAGTACCCGGGTGAACAGAATATCGCGATTTATGCGCTTCTTCTAAGATTCGTTCACGCAGACCTCCCAACTTAGGGACCCATACTCGGTTTTCAAAACACTTCACCCCACTCGCATCACACCCTAAGGATGTCACATAGCCGACAATCCTCTCACTTTTCCACTTCTCCTCTACTAGAGCTTCCTCTTGAAACTTCTTGATCTCGTCCAGCAGGTTAGGAACCACATCTACTCGAAAGACCACCACTTTCGTTGTTTCTCTCCTTTCTTTCCGACTCAAGGCGTCGGCCACGACGTTCGCTTTACCCGGATGGTAAAGGATCTCGCAATCGTAATCACTCAAAAGCTCCACCCAACGCCGCTGTCTCTTATTCAGCTCTTTCTGATCAAACAAATGCTGGAGACTCTTATGGTCAGAATAAATCTGACACATAACCCCATATAGGTAGTGTCTCCAAATCTTTAGCGCGAAAACCACCGCCGCTAACTCCATATCATGCGTAGGATAATTCTTCTCGTGCTCTTTCAACTGACGGGACGCATAGGCAATCATCTTTCCGTCTTGCATCAGAACGCACCCTAGCCCCAACTTAGATGCATCACTGTAGATTACAAATCCTTCGGTTCCATTAGGCAAGGATAGAACCGGAGCACTACTCAACTTGTCTTTCAATTTGCTGAACGCTTCCTCCTGGGCCTTAGTCCACACAAACTTAGAATTCTTTTTGGTTAAAGCAGTCAACGGCGTAGCTATCCGAGAAAAGTCCTGGATGAACTTCCGGTAGTAGCCTGCTAACCCAAGAAAACTTCTCACCTCCGATGGCGATCTCGGGGTCTCCCACCCCTTAATGGCCTCCACTTTAGCCGGGTCTACCATGACACCATCTTCCGACACCACGTGTCCTAAAAATTGGACTTCTTTAAGCCAAAACTCGCACTTAGAGAATTTCGCAAACAACTTCTCTCGTCGCAACAGGCCTAGCACTAAGCGAAGATGCTCTTCATGCTCACTTCCAGATTTGGAATAAATGAGGATGTCGTCGATGAACACAATCACGCACTTGTCTAATAGGGCGCTGCACACTCGATTCATCAGATCCATGAATACCGCCGGAGCATTAGTCAACCCAAAGGGCATGACTAAGAACTCGTAATGCCCGTACCTCGTACGAAAAGCCGTCTTCGGCACATCCTCTTCCCTTACTTTCAACTGATGATAGCCAGATCTCAGGTCTATTTTCGAGAAGAATTTCGCCCCTTGCAACTGGTCAAACAAATCGTCGATCCTCGGAAGCGGATACGTATTCTTGATCGTTACCTTGTTGAGCTCGCGATAATCAATGCACATTCGCATTGATCCGTCTTTCTTCTTGACAAACAGTACAGGCGCTCCCCAGGGTGACGAACTAGGGCGTATGAACCCCTTATCCAACAACTCTTGCAACTGAGTCATCATCTCCTTCATCTCTGCCGGTGCTAACCGATACGGCGCACGCGCTATCGGTGCCGCGCCGGGCATCAAATCAATTCTAAACTCGACCTGTCGATCCGGGGGTAAACCTGTCAGGTCATCCGGAAATACCTCCGGAAACTCACTCACCACCGGGACGTCTTCTAAACTTTTCTTCTCCTTCTTAGCGTCTAACACATATGCTAGAAAACCCTGACACCCCTTTTCTAAACAATGCCTCGCCTTCATCACCGTGATGAGGCAGGACTTACGCTCACGCCTATCCCCATAGATCACTACCTCGGATTTATCCGGTAATGCGATACGAATCATCTTCTTATTGCACACAATGCTAGCATCATTACTAGCCAACCAATCCATCCCCACCACAACATCAAACTCTCCCATACCCATCGGGTATAGGCGCAAGGGAAAAGTATGACCCTCTACTTCCATACTACACCCCTCATACACCTCCTTCACCAAGACGCAACTATCGTCTGCAATTTCAACCTCAATACCACACTCTAACCTTCTAGGCATCACAGACAGACAATGAGCAAAGGTCGGCGATACAAACGAACGGTTTGCACCCGAATCAAACAACACTTTAGCAAGCTTCGAATTAACAAGAAATGTACCTGATACCACGTCAGGCTCATCAACCGCCTCTTCCGCTGACATGTGAAAATCCCTAGCCCTCACTCGGCCTGGTTCCACCTTCTTTTCTCCACCTCTTCCTCCTTGACCCCTTCCCGAACCACCTGAAGATCCCTTCCTCAACTGCGGGCAATCAGGTTTGATATGATCTGGAGAGCCACAGTGATAACACGTTCTCGGGCTAAAACATTCTCGCGCCATGTGCCCCAGTTTTCCACACTTATAACAACCATCAGGTTCAAAGCAGTCTCCACGGTGCACTTTATTACACTTCCCACACGGTCTATCACTGAACCTCGGTCCCCCCTGCAGCTCGGGTCTAGAGGTCTTAGATCTCTTCACATCCCGCACGGGTCCATCCCACTTCCTCTTATCCCCACTCCTCTCCGACATCTGTCGGTTCTTTTCCTTCTCAGTTAACTCTGCCACATCGATCGCCGCTTGAAACGTCGTGGGGCCACGGTTCTGCACTAGCTCCCTTATACTGCTCTTCAGTCCCCACACATACCTTTCAACTCGTCTTTCCTCAGTAGGTACATATACTTCAGCGAAACTTACCTTTTCAATGAACTTAGAAGTGTATTCTTGCACAGACATCGACCCCTGCTCAAGTCCCATAAACTCCTCTTCCAATCTCTTTCTTGCCGCCAATGGGCAAAACTGGGCTAGGAACCTTCCAGTGAAAGTTTCCCACGATGTCTTCTTTGCCACTTCCGAACTTTACCTCCTGTTTCCACATCCCACCAAAAGATAGCATTTGCCTTCAGCATTGACATGGCAAACAACGCCTTATCTCCTTCAGCACACTTACTTGTGTCAAACGCCATCTCCATCTCCCAAACCCACCTCATTGCCAAAACCGGGTCACGTTCCCCACTGAAAGATGGAGGCTTGCAAGACATAAAGGTTTTGAAGGTACAACCCTTTACCGACTTTGACTCTCCTGCCACAAATGGGGTCACCTGGGAGTGGCTCCCCACCTCAGTTGTAGGTAATTTGGATGCTTCAGCCTCAGTTTCTTTCACACTTTCAGTTTTCCCTTCCGATGTCGACCCAGTACGATGCTTCAGCAATGCCTGCAAAGTTTCTTGCAGTTTACCCATTTCAGCAGTAAACTTTTCTTCCGTCACAAAAGCCTGGTTGCGGTCCAGACTCAGACTCTCTTTCTCTGAAGCGGTACTCTCAGATTGGGCCGGCTTGCGTACCTTCGGTGCTCCCGCACTCTTAGCCCGACGGACGGTCGGCGCCTTTTTCTTACCTCTGGTCACCATCCCGTTATCCCCAGTCTGGGTGGCAGCTCGTCGGGGTACTCTTCCCCGACCCCTTCCACGGCCTCCGCCTCTCCCGCGGGTAGCCGATTGTCTCGGTGAACCCACCGATCTATCCTCCAAAATCTCCTCCACGCGGATTTCCCTTGCCGGTACGGTTTCCACAAACGGCACATACTTACTCCTCAAACTTCGTTCTGACATTTTCAACTACTGAAACATTACACAAAATATAGATTAACAACCGCCCCAAAGTAACAAGGCAAGAGTGATCCCCGTCATGTACCTGTAAATTCACAATTACACTGGCCAGGTGTAATTACGAACTTACCTTACATGATAGTTTTCACCACCCTATTATGTACGCATCCCAGTAAGGTCTCCCTATGCCTTCCTATTTTCTCAGTTGTACTCTACAGTTTAAGTTTAGGCCCATCCGGTCACCTAAATCCCTTAAACTACGTCTCTGATACCAATTGTAACAACCCATTCCAAAACAAGACGTAATATTAAATCGCCAAAACTTAGCCCAAGGTTCACACTATCAAAATTCAAAACTTTGGGTTCGCGGAACAACCCTAATTACAACTGAGAGTCTCTAATAACAAAAATGTAAAGGAAGTCCTCTAATGCCACGCCATGCCCGCTCTCACGCCTTCTCTTTACCACTAGAGGAACTGCCCTTAACCTGCTTACCTGAAAAGGGTTTCAGTTTTGAAAATGCGAGGGTTAGACCACAAGGTCTAGTGAGATCCCTCAGTTACAAACACACCACATTTATCATTTAAAACTTTGCGAAACATAAATCAATATGAAGTTTGGCAAATAACATATGGGACACACCCCCCATAACACATCACACTATGACATATGGGACACCCCCCATAAGCGTCATACCATCATATATGGGTCACCCCCCCCATAAGTACCGCATCAGATCGTGTTGGGAACTGAAGATATGCTAAGTATGGTTAGTACTGCTAAGTCTACATTACTACTGCCAGTTCTTCGTTACTACTGCTGGGCAAGGTTACTGCTGCTAGATGAAGTTAGTGCTGCTAGACGAAGTTAGTGCTGCTAGACCAATTTACTACTGCTAGACATGGTTAGTACTGCTGAGCTGAGTTACTACTGCTTGAAGACTGTGAAGGTTAATACTGCTGAAGGTTGTTAATGCTGCTGAGCCAAATCATCATTAATACTGCTGAGTTGATAAGTTTGGGATGCGATGCTTTTGGAGACAAATAAGGAATTGATCAAGATATGTTTAACGAAGATTCAGAAGATCAATTTACTTTTGATAGTTATCTTGTAATTACTTTTGTATAAATAGTATTGATAGATAGTTAGTAAAAAAAAAGATAATATACGAGTGAAATAGAATTTGATATTCATTCAAGAGTGAATTAACCTCAAGATCATAGATCCTATTTCTAGAGAAGTAGAAATCGTCTTGCTGAGCCTGTTCAACAAGATTGAGGTTTGGTGTAAAACTTGTGAGTAATAACTGTTTGATATATATACAGTTTATTGAATTTCTATTGATTGTTCTTTAATTGATTTAGAGTTCTATTCCGCAAGATTCTCTAAATTCTGTTTCTAAGAAGTTTAATTCTTGTTAAGAATCGATCCTGACAAGTGGTATCAGAGCTTTGGTATCTTAGAAGCTATGGACAATTCAATGGATTCTCACAGTACTCTTGTTTCAAAGGTTCCCATGCTCAAACCCAATGAATTTGACATGTGGAAACTAAGAATCAAGCAGTACATTCTTCTTACTGATTATGCCATATGGGACATCATAGAAAATGGCCCATGTAATGAAGGAAAGATTGGAGCAGATGGAAAGAGACCTCCTCCCAAGACAGATGCTGAAAAGAAAGTAAGACAAACAGAGATGAAGGCCTTAAGCACTCTGCTTTTGGCTATTCCTAATGAGTACCAACATCAATTCCAACACTGCACAGATGCACAGATGTTGTGGAATGCTCTGGAGAAAAGATTTACTGGCACAAAGAGCACAAAGAGAAATCAAAAGGCTATTCTCAGGCAACAATATGAAAACTTTATGTCTGCAAAGAATGAGTCTATGACTCAAACTTTTGACAGATTTAACAAGTTAATTGGAGAATTAGCAACTGTGGGTGTACACATGGATGCTGATGATGTCAATAGAAAGTTCCTTAGATCATTGGGAGAAGAATGGACCATGTACACAGTCTCATTCAGACAGAATGACCAATTGGAGGACAAAGAGCTAGATGACCTCTACAATGATCTGAGAGTATTTGAGGCTGAAGTTGAAGCCAAGAAAAGGCCATCAGGATTTGTTTATAATGCTGCTTTATTATCTTCATCCTCTGATACTGCTGCTAATCCTGATTCTGTTAATACTGCAGGTTCTGTTAATACTGCTAGTGGAACCAATCAAGAGAAGACTACAGATTCTGTACTAGAAGCATTCTTTTCTAGTCATGTCCACTCTTCTCTAATCAATGATGATTTAGAGCAGATCAATGCTGATGATCTGGAAGAGATGGACATCAAGTGGCAGATGGCTATGCTATCAATGAGGGTGAAGAAATTCATCAAAAGGACTGGGAGAAACAACTTTTCCCAAAGAAGAGAAGATGGTGCAGGCTTTGACAAGTCCAAGGTTGAATGTTATAAGTGTCACAAGATGGGACACTTTGCCAGAGAATGCAGAAGTGGAGGATCACAGACTCCAAATGGAAACCAAAACAGAAGCTCCTCTCAAGCCCTTGTTTCTCAACAAGGAATGGGATTTGATTGGAGTGATCAAGCTGAAGAAGCCTGTCAGAATCAAGCTCTTATGGCAGAAGTATCTGATATTCCCACTGAGGTACAATCTAAACTCTGTTCTCAAGCTTGCATTGATGTTGTTAAAAGATATAGGGATCACAATCAGAGTATGTGTGATGACCTTAAGAGGCTAGAGAAAGATGTGAAAGATTATGTTAGGATTGTAGAAAGGTTTGAGGAACAGATTAGAGCTTTTCAAGCTAATGAACTTCAACACCACTATGATACTAACTATTGGAAGTGGGAGAAGAATGAGTATGAGATTAAGCTGAAAGTGTCTGGGGAGGAGAGTGAGAAGTTAAAAGAAGAGCTTAAAAAGGTTAAACTTGATGTTGAAAAGTTTACCTGTGCTTCTAAAACCATGGACACCATCATTAAAGCACAAATCCATGACAAGATGAAAGTAGGGATAGGATACAATACCACACCTCCACCCTACAATAACAACTACATACCTCCTAAGTCTGATTTGTTAGAGACCAAGGATAGAAAGGAACCTGAATTAAAGATTAATATAGATCCTTATGAAAAAGAAATAGTTGTTGAGGATGAGACTGACAAAGTAGACTCTGATGAGGAATGTGAGAGTCCATGTGTCAAGAACACTGAGATCAAAAGGAATGAAGAGAAACAGGAAGTTCATTACACACAGCCCAAAGTTGTGAACTCCAATATCTGTAAACAGTGTTCCTGCAGGAAGTCTAAAGAGAACAAGCCCCAAAAACATGATAATCAGAGGGGAAATCAAAGGAACTGGAATAACCAGTGGGCTATGAGACAAGGAGTTGACCTGAACAGAATCAACAGGCCAAAACCTTGTTTCATCTGTGGTAAGCTAAATCACTTAGCCAAACACTGTTATTTCAATCCTGTTAACCAAAGGTTTGATGCTCAAAGATCTTTTCAAAAACCTGGTGGTTACAGAAAGAATGGTGGATATAAGAAGTCTGCAAAGAAAAATGTGGCAAAGAAACAAGATAAACCCAAAAGCCACATAAAGAAAACGACTGAAAAGGAATGTGATACTATGTGGGTTCCAAAAAGCACTAAAAACAATACTGCTGCTAACAGTGTTAGTACTGCTAACACTGTTAGTACTGCTTCAAAAGTTAGTGCTGCTAGCAGTGTTAATACTGCTAGTAATCAGTCCAATGTTAGTGCTGCTAATACTTTTAGTGCTTCTTCTTCAGATAGTACTGCTGCTAGCAGTATTAACTCTGTTAATACTGCTTCTAGCAGTGTTAACTCTGTTAATACTGCTACCTCTGTTAGTACTTCTGAGGTTAATACTGCTAGCACTGTTAGTACTGCTAGCACTGTTAGTACTGCTGCAAGTGCTGCTACACCAATAATTTTGACAAAGTACTCCAGCACAGCAGTACCCAAATTTAAAAATCTCATCAAAACCAAGTGTAAGTATTTTGATGAGCAAGGGAGACCCAAGACCACTTCGGCTTGGGTTCCAAATAAAACTAACTGATTTATCTTGATGTGTAGGGCAACCAACAGCTCAAGGGGAAGAGCATTTGGCATGTTGATAGTGGTTGCTCCAGGCACATGACAGGTAACATGGCCTGCCTCAAAAATTTCAAAAAGGTTGATGGAGGACATGTTGCATTTGGGGATAATCCTGCTGGTGGAAAGATAAGTGGTAAGGGTGATGTTTCAAAGGGTAAGATGACCTTTGAAGATGTATACTATGTTGAACAATTGAGATACAACCTGTTAAGTGTATCACAGGTTTGTGACAAGAAGCATAGTATATTGTTTACTGATTCTGAATGTATTATCCTTGCTCCTGGATACAAAGTGGTTGATGAAAACATGATACTTCTGAGAACTCCTAGGAAGGACAATGTTTATTGTTTAGATTTGGAAAGTGTTTCATCTGATTCATCTCTAAATTGTTTAGTTTCAAAAGCTTCTTTAGATGAATCATCACTTTGGCACAGAAGGATGTGTCACATGAACTTTAAAACAATAAATAAACTTGTTAAGAATAACCTTGTAAGGGGTTTGCCATCCAAAGTATATTCATGTGATGATCATTGTGTTGCTTGTCTCAAAGGCAAACAACACAAAACTTCTCATAAGTCCAAAGAGATAAACACTATATCAAATCCTCTTCAACTGTTACATATGGATCTGTTTGGTCCTACCAATGTGATGAGTATTGGCAAGAAATCATACTGCTTAGTTATTGTTGATGATTATTCTAGATTTACTTGGGTATATTTTCTGAGAACTAAAGATGAGACAAGTGGACTGATCAAATCTTTTATTCTCAAAATTGAAAACCAATCAAATCAAAGAGTGAAAGTCATTAGATCAGATAATGGAACTGAGTTTAAAAATTTTGATCTAAACACCTTTTGTGAAGAAAAAGGAATTGAGAGACAATACAGTGCTCCTAGGACTCCACAACAAAATGGTGTTGCTGAGAGAAGGAATAGGACACTGATTGAGGCTGCTAGATCTCTGTTAGCTGACTCAAAGTTACCAATTACTTTTTGGGCAGAAGCAGTTAATACTGCCTGCTATGTTCAAAACAGAGTTTTAGTTGTAAAGCCTAAAAACAAGACACCTTATGAGCTTTTCCATAAAAGGAAACCATATATTGGATTTTTCAAGCCATTTGGATGTCCTTGTACTATTCTCAATACCAAATCTCACTTAGGCAAGTTTGATAGCAAAGCAGATGATGGTTTTCTTGTTGGGTATTCATCTCAAAGTAAGGCCTACAGAGTTTTTAATACCTCTTCTAGAATTATTGAAGAAAGTGACAATGTCAAATGCAATGAGAACACACCAAATCCTATTGGTTCAGGTCCTAATTGGCTATTTGACATTGATTCACTCACTAATTCTTTGGGTTTCAGTGGTGATGTATATTCAGGACAAAGGGATACACCAACATCAGAACACAGAATTCAATCTGTGATATTTCCAATCCCTTCCATTGATCCTGTTGAATTCTGTGAACACCATGAGGAGACTGAACCTATTCAGAATGAAGAAGAGAGGAGAGCAGAGGAAAATCAGTCTTCAGGTTCAAATTCCAGAGAATCTGAGGTGACTGAAGAAGCAGAAACAAATCCAGAATTAAATGAGTCTAATCTGGATGAGGACTTACAAGAGGAAGCTGGTCATCCAACAAGAACTCAGAAAAATCATCCTCCTGAGTTGGTGATTGGAGATATTGCATCTCCCATGATGACTAGAAAGCAAAGCAGACTCCAAGAGTTGCAAGAGCAGCAAAATACAGTTAACACTGTTCTTACTTGCTTTCTGTCCCAGATTGAGCCCAAAAAGGCTTATGATGCTATGAAAGACCCAAGCTGGATAGAGGCAATGCAAGAGGAGCTGCTACAGTTCAAATTACAGGATGTTTGGGACTTGGTAGACCTTCCAAAAGGTCATAGAGCAATTGGCACCAAGTGGATTTTCAGGAACAAGAAGGATGACAGAGGGATTGTGATCAGAAACAAAGCTAGACTGGTTGCACAAGGGTACACTCAGGAAGAAGGAATAGATTATGAGGAAGTCTTTGCTCCTGTGGCAAGGATTGAAGCAATCAGGTTATTTCTAGCCTATGCCTCATACATGAAGTTCAAAGTGTACCAAATGGATGTCAAAAGTGCATTTCTGTATGGAAGCATTGAGGAAGAAGTATATGTCTGTCAACCCCCTGGATTTGAGAATCCATTGCACCCTGACAGAGTATACAAGCTGAAGAAGGCTCTCTATGGTTTGCATCAGGCCCCAAGAGCATGGTATGACACTTTGTCTACCTATCTCTTGAAAAATGACTTTGAAAGAGGAGTAATTGACAAGACCCTGTTTATCAAGAGGAGAAAGAGAGGTACTTTACTTGTTCAGATCTATGTGGATGACATCATCTTTGGATCCACCAATGATCAAATGTGTAAAGAGTTTGAAGAATTGATGCACAAAAGCTTCAAGATGAGCTCCATGGGAGAACTTACATTCTTTCTTGGGCTTCAGGTAAAACAGAGGAAAGATGGAATTTTTATTAGCCAATCCAAGTATGTGAAAGACATCCTGGACAAGTTTGGTTTATCAGACTCAAAGTCAGCAAGCACTCCAATGGAAACACATAAACAGATCACTGCAGATCTTGAGGGGGAGGATGTGGATGTCCATCATTACAGATCAATGATTGGATCTCTCATGTATCTCACAGCCTCTAGACCTGACATTATGTTTTCAGTCTGTGTTTGTGCCAGATTTCAGGTTTCTCCTAAGCAATCACACCTTCATGCTGTCAAGAGAATATTCAGATACTTAAAAGGGCAACCTAGATTAGGTCTCTGGTATCCTCATGAATCCTCTTTTGACTTGCTTGCATATTCAGATAGTGATTTGGGAGGAGCCAACATGGATAGGAAGTCTACTTCAGGTGGATGTCAGTTTTTGGGTACAAGACTAGTATCTTGGCAGTGTAAGAAACAAACCACAGTGTCCTTATCTACCACAGAAGCTGAGTACATAGCTGCTGCAAGCTGCTGCTCTCAGGTTCTATGGATTCAGAATCAGATGTTGGACTATGGGGTAACTTTTCTTCACACACCAATCTTCATTGATAACAACAGTGCTATTAGCATTGTTAATAATCCAGTCAAACACTCAAAAACAAAGCATATAGAGATAAGGTATCACTTTATAAGAGATTGCAATGAAAAGAAATTAATTCAGGTTGCTAAAGTTCATACAAATGACCAGTTTGCTGATCTATTCACAAAATCTTTTGATGTGGGTAGATTCACCTTTTTGGTAACAAGTGTGGGCATGATCAACCTAGAATAAATTTATGACTTTCTGTTTTTATACCTGTATTTCTTCATATATTTGGTGCTACTAACTTTCTTTCTCAGGATCCTCTGTTTCCCTCAGATTACCAAGTGCAGAAAAGTGTAAGTGTGGTTACTACTGCCTGTGCAGCGTTACTACTGCCAGTACAGAAGTTACTACTGCCTGTGTTCTAGTAGTTAATACTGCTCAGCAGTTAATACTGCTAATGCAGTTAATACTGCTGGTGCAGTTAATACTGCTAATGCAGTTAATACTGCTGGTGCAGTTAATACTGCTAGGTAGTTAATACTGCTAGGTAGTTAATACTGCTTGGTAGTTAATACTGCTTGGTAGTTAATACTGCTCAGTAGTTAATACTGCTCAGTAGTTAATACTGCTAGTGCAGTTAATACTGCTAGGTAGTTAATACTGCTAGGTAGTTAATACTGCTTGGTAGTTAATACTGCTCAGTAGTTAATACTGCTCAGTAGTTAATACTGCTAGTGCAGTTAATACTGCTAGTGTAGTTAATACTGCTTGGTCGTTAATACTGCTAGGTAGTTAATACTGCTTGGCAGTTAATACTGCTCGGTAGTTAATACTGCTCGGTAGTTAATACTGCTTCTGATAATCTAGGGCATATAAATACCCCTGTTTGCCCGCCCAAGTTCATAACGACTCTTCGCATTTACTTCTTCTCTCTCGTTCTAACCTAGTCTCCCAGAATCTCTGTGCTTTTCTTTCAAGAATCCTCAGGAATCATGGAGTTTGTGGATGAGCACAATGAAATAGCCATGCTTCAGAAGCCGAAACAAGCTGCGGGATTCCACGATATAGTCGATTTTCTCAAATCCTCGCACATCTCCTATGCCCTAACGGTGAGCCCAACAATCTACATCGAACATCAGACACAATTTTGGGAGAATGCCACTGTTAGTGTCGAAGAAGGGCAGAAAACCATTCGAACAAGGGTCTGTGATAAACCCTTGAAAGTCACTGAAGAGGTTATTCGCATCTCTCTTCAGTTGAATGATGATTCAGGTATATCTTCTATTCCTAATGAAGAACTCTTTTCTACTTTACAAAGAATGGGGTATGAAGGTCCCATTGGTGTTTTTAAATTCTACAAGTCAAAATTTTTCAACCAATGGAGATTTCTTGTTCATACCCTGATGCACTGTATTTCCAAGAAAACTACTGGATGGAGTGAGTTCAGCAGTCCCATTGCATATGCCTTGGTCTGCTTATCCACTGCCAGAAAGTACAATTTTTCAGCAATGATCTTTAATGATCTTGTATCAAACTTGGAATCCAAAAAGACCTTTTTCATGTATCCAAGGTTTGTGCAAGAAGTTCTTAACAAGGTATTGATGGACTTACCTCAGTTTACTGAGGTATATGTACCCAAATCCCCTAAAGGGAAGGTTTTTTCAAATATGAAAAGACTTCCTAGGGACTCGGAAGGAGTTGACACACCATTGTTCTCTACAATGATGGTTGTGTCCCACCCCTCTGAAGGTATGGCATCAGGATCAAGGCCCTCATTAGATCAACCCACTGATGACCAATCCCAACCTTCCATCTCAAAAGACATCCCTCAGTCCATTCTTGAACAGCCCACTCCCACAATCACCAAAAGGTTTCAAAGAAGAAAGGTGCACAAGGCTCCTTCCCTTGATGTACCTACTCAAAGCCCTAAGCCTTTAAGCCCTCAATTGGAGCATTCTCCAATTGAGAATATCAACAGGGAAACCACAGGGGTGTCTCCCAACCCCAAGAAGGTGGTCTCTAAGGAGAAGGATGACCATATGGGTGCTAAGGCTGCCACTACTTCTGCTAGCACAGAGAAGGACAGTGGTAACATAAATAAGACCTTCCCCATGGCAACTCTAAATGAGAAATCATTAGGAGGACCCAGGTGCCAAGAAACCAAGGGGGCAGGTAGTGCTTCTGCTAGGCAGAAGGCTTCTGCTGAAACTTCCAAGGATCCTTTAAAGAAAGTAAATACTTCTAAACAAGGTGAGGATAGATATAACTATGAGGAATTGATGGAAACCATAGGGAATATCAACTTGGATGTTATGGCACAAAAGAAAGAGATTGAGTAACTTAAGACTGTGGTCACCTACCAACAGTCTCAAATTGAGAAGCTCAAAAAGATGGTCACCAAGTTGCTGAACAAAAAGAAAAAGGCAAGATTTGTGCTAAGAAGAAGAACTTCAACTGATGATGCTCCCAAAAAGGGGGAGTCAGAGTCAGAAGCAGAACTGAAACTGAAGGGTCCACAAATTGAGGGGGAGACTGTTCACATAGAGACTGAGATGGAAATGGACTATGCACAGTTTAAGGGGGAGTCCAGTGAGACAGAAAAGGGGGAAGAGTGTGTTAAAGCAGCAGAAACCAAAGCAGCAGAAACCAAAGCAGCAGAAACCACAGCAACAGAAACTGTTAATGCTGCTGAGTTTGAACAAGCAGCAGAAACAGTTAATGCTGCTGAAGGCCAAACAGTCAAAGCAGCAGAAACTGAGCAGGAAGCAGTAACTACAACTCAAGCTGAAATAGATGAAGAAATTTACTGGATTGTAAAGAACAGTATTGAAGCAGCATCACTACATGTACTAAGAGAAGCAGTAACAGCCATAGCAGCAGAAATGGTTATTGCTGCTGAAAAACTTAAAGCAGCTGAACCAACTCCTGAGGCTGTCAAAACTCTTAAAAGAACCAAGATGATGTCAAAGAAAAGACCAAGAACCCAGCCCATAACTTCAAAGAAGAAAAATGAAAAGAAGCCAAGGGTGGAGTCATCTGCAGAAGAGGCCCAGGAGGAAACAGTGAAAGAAAAATCTGATGGAAAAGTTGCTGAAGAAGAAGTGGCAACTCCATCAGGGCAATCAGGCAATGTGAAATCACAAACGGTTGCCCAATGTGATTTGTACATTACTAGTGTTGACTCTAACCCAATTCCACTTCAGGCTGAACCAATATCATCTAAGGCTCCTGAAATCATCTTTTGGGACACTTTGAAAGATGGTAGAAAGGAGTTCATTAGGATAAAAAGAGCAGATGGAAAATTTGAAGTCTTTTCTACTTGGGGAAAAATTTGTCAGAACTTGCTCAAGATCAGACTTAGAAGAGATGTTCAAAGTTGGGATGAAGATATATGGAAACATGCTGACTGAGCAAGGGATGTCAATTTCTAAAATGGTACTTGAATTCTTGTGCCAAATGTTCAAACCTGAAGCAGTTCAGCATAGGTTAAACACACAGTTTCAAGCCATTACCAACTGGATGCTCTATGAAAACTGTGGAGTATATGTCATCTCCCTTGACTCTGCAACTCAAGAATACTATCTGGTAGATGAAATATACAATCACAGCATGAAGAGGCTGCAAGGAATGTTACACACTAAGCTGACCTGCAACAAGGATTCAGCAATGGGTAGATTCTTGGTAAAGAGGATTCTAAATCAAAGTCTAGGTCTAAGTCCTAATCTGTGTGTACATGATGACTAAGTTTTGGAAGCATCATCTGAAGAACTTGACTTCTTTTCCTAAAAGTCAAGTTAGGGGGAGATTGTTGGGAACTGAAGATATGCTAAGTATGGTTAGTACTGCTAAGTCTACATTACTACTGCCAGTTCTTCGTTACTACTGCTGGGCAAGGTTACTGCTGCTAGATGAAGTTAGTGCTGCTAGACGAAGTTAGTGCTGCTAGACCAATTTACTACTGCTAGACATGGTTAGTACTGCTGAGCTGAGTTACTACTGCTTGAAGACTGTGGAGGTTAATACTGCTGAAGGTTGTTAATGCTGCTGAGCCAAATCATCATTAATACTGCTGAGTTGATAAGTTTGGGATGCGATGCTTTTGGAGACAAATAAGGAATTGATCAAGATATGTTTAACGAAGATTCAGAAGATCAATTTACTTTTGATAGTTATCTTGTAATTACTTTTGTATAAATAGTATTGATAGATAGTTAGTAAAAAAAAGATAATATACGAGTGAAATAGAATTTGATATTCATTCAAGAGTGAATTAACCTCAAGATCATAGATCCTATTTCTAGAGAAGTAGAAATCGTCTTGCTGAGCCTGTTCAACAAGATTGAGGTTTGGTGTAAAACTTGTGAGTAATAACTGTTTGATATATATACAGTTTATTGAATTTCTATTGATTGTTCTTTAATTGATTTAGAGTTCTATTCCGCAAGATTCTCTAAATTCTGTTTCTAAGAAGTTTAATTCTTGTTAAGAATCGATCCTGACAGATCGTATGGGACACACCCCCCATATAGCTCACATCATGCATAAGTAACATATATGCACATACATTAAGTAAACACACTCGTACAAGTAAATAAACAAGTACCATCAAGCTTTGGCTAGAAAAACTCACCTGATATGCTTACGTCCTTCTCCTACTCTGACCCGCACTTCCAAACGACCTACCTGGGCGAAAGGACGAAAACGCATAAGCCGACTGCATCACTTATCCGGACAAAACCCCTTTTCCGGACAACACCCCTTTTCCGGACAACACCCCTTTTCCGGACAACACCCTTTTTCCGGACAACACAATACCCGGACAACATCCCATCCAGACAACTCTCCATCCGGACAACTCTCCATCCGGACACTCACAAGCTTACCGGACACCTACCCAGACTCCTTCATCTGGACAAGGTGTCCGGACGTCCAGAGGGTTTTCCGGACGTCGGCCTGTTCCCTTTTTGGAGCTGAAATTAACTAGATAGTTCGAAATACTCGAAAAGAAGATTAGCAGCAATACCAAAGTCATTAATCCTCAAAAGTTCCTGAAATCCTAGCAGCTCAATCACACTACAGGGCCCAAACTCTCCCATTTAGTCTCATATCCCACTTTCAACACCAAAACCCCAAAATAACTATTCTGATAATCAAACCACATATTCGAGATTAAAATGAGAGTTTACCTGGTGATTTCTTGCTGCAAATTCGAATCCCAACCACACCCTGGCTTTAGATTTCCAAGCACCAAGCTCCTTCTTCTCCAAAAACCACAAGAGCTCCAAAAACTTTCTCCCTTCTCTTTCTCTCAAAACACAGCCGACACACACACACACACTAATTCAGCCAAAATGGAATGTTTCTAGGGTTTTGTGCCCATTATAAACCTTGTCCCATATTTACAAAATACTACCCTCAACTTCCATTTTATTAAATTTCCACCACAAGACTTTAAACTCTTCCACTTTGGACACGGTTACTACACATCATCATCATCATCGTCATCATCATCATTCTTTGGAGAAGAGGATGGTTCATCATCAGATAAGTCGATGGCTTCTTCATCTTCAGCTTCAGATTCAGATTCTTCAGCTTCTTCTTCGAGTTGCTCCCCCTCAGATACAGAGGTAAGTTTCTCGGTTCCCTCAGGGTTTTCATCTCCCTGAGGTCCAGCGGTTGTGTCTTCATTTGTCTTCTCACCCTCTTCAGTAAGGGTAAGGTCTTCAATCTTCTCCCCCCTGATAGATTCACCATGGGGAAGGTCTTCAGATATCTTCTCCCCCCCTAGCGGTTGGTTTTGGTTCCCTGTCTTCTTGGCCAGGGACCCCCATATAATCTTCAATCGCCGCTACTCTGTCTTCTAGGCCAGTAATAGCAGGACTGATCTTTTGTAGATTATCTCGATCGGCCTAAGTGAATTGAGAAGTTGAGGTGGTCAGGTGATCGAGCACTTTCTGAACAATCTCTTTGACCGCAGAGACTTCAGACTTCACTGAATTTACTGAGGTGTTAACTTCAGTCTTTACAGCAGACATCTCTCCTTCTAGTCTTCCAACCGATGTCTTCAGCGTTGTGACTTCGCTGGACATGGAGTAAACTGTTGTTTTGATGGCGAGGTAGTCTGTGTAGATGTCAGCGAGAACTTTGGCAAAGTTACTGAGAGATTTATCAACCTTCTCCAAGTCAGCTTTGGAGGCTTTTTCTTCCACCGCTGTTGTCAGCTTTGTAAGATTCTCTCCAGCGTTTGTTACAACTGAAGAGTTGTCGGAAAGAGTAATGGTGAGACCTGTCAGCTTCGTCTCTAGGGTCTTCAGAGAGGCGTTGATGTCTCCCAAATTAGGACCTGTAACATATAAGTACTTGTGAACAGAGGAAAGCTCAGAAGTTTGGGGTTCAGTTACAGTGTATATGGGTTGGTGTATACCTGCAGGAGGGTTGACGAAGTCATCAAAACTTCTGTGACCTGAAATATGTTCCATGTCGTCAGCGAGAGTGCGTATACGCATGGACGTTCCTACAGGTCCTGTATCAGCTTTAGCTTCTGGAGGAATGACAGGTGCTCCAGTGACAGCTGGATTAGAGTCCAATTGAGTAGAGGGAGAAGCGAAGGTTGATAATGTTGGTTGGGTGCGGAGTTCAGCGTTGGATCCGCTGAGAATCACTTCTTCAGTCTGTGGAGAGACTGAAGGAGGTTGGGTAGATTCCAAGTTTAAAACCTCAGCGTTTAGAGACGCTGAAGCTGGGATTGAATGGGTGGCTTGTTCAGCTGTGGCAGAGCGTACCACTGAACGTTCCTTCAGCTGTTCGAGATGAGCTGAGGAGTCTTCAGCAAAAGATTGCTGGGGTTGCTCCTTGGGTTTTCTTAGTTCTTTTGGAACTAAGTTGGGTGGATGTAACATCCCAAATTTTATAAAAAATGATGTTTGGGTTTATTAAATAAATTGTGTATATTTATTTGATAGTTTGTAATTGGTTAAGTGGAAGATTAATTTTAGCCAATTAAGTTATGTAATTTTATTTTGTGAAATTATGAGTAAGGGATAAGTTGAAATTCTATTTTGGAAACTTAAGGGTTTATGTTGTCAAATAGAGAAAGTTTGAGGTTTTATGTGGATGTTAAGAGTGAGGTGTCACCATCTTAGTAAAAGGAAAGGGTTAATGAGGAGGTGTCCTTATTTCATATTTTAACTCCTTGTGGGTGTGTGTACTGGTTTACGAAAAGAGAAAAGAGAGAGAGAGAGGGTTGTGGAGATTTGTGAAGAAGAAGAAGATAAGAAATTGCAGCTGGATATTTAAGGATTAATCTGTGGAATCAAAGGTATGATGATAATCCTAATCTTGTTTTAAATAAGATACATAAAGATAAACTCTTTGGATTTTAGAATGGGTGTTGAATGTTTTGAAGAATATGATAATCTGAGTTGATGATATTGTTATGTTATAGTCTTTAACATATCTGCAACTAGTAGAAACATGTATAGTTTGAAAGTATGAAATTATGAATTTTGTGTTCATAAGCTTTTATGAGGTTAAAATGGGTTTTGATGATTTATGGATGTTATGATAAATCTGGGTGGATATATATGTTCTATAAGTAGTATAAAACATATCTGCATGTTTATAGAAACAAACATGGTCTAAAACTGATAATTTCTGGGTTTTTACGTTTTCAGTTAGTTGAGACATGTATGAACTTAGTGGGTTGCGACATGTATGAACACAGTTGGTTGCGACTTCGTGACCATGTCTCAACAGTTGGTTTCGACTTCGTGACCATGTCTCAACAGTTGGTTGCGACTTCGTGACCATGTCTCAACAGTTGGTTGCGACTTCGTGACCATGTCTCAACAGTTGGTTGCGACTTCGTGACCATGTCTCAACAGTGGTTGCGACATGAGGAGATATCGCAATAGGGGGTTGCGATAAGAGACGAGAATTTTTAGATATTAAGGATTTCTAGTCGTTAGAGAATCCTGTGCAGTGGATTAATACTAGTATATTATATATATATGGTATTTCAGATCTTTGTGGAGTTAGTGACGGAATCAAAGAAAGAGTGTTGCGTCTAATAACAGGTGAGTTCATTCTTACCTTACCCTTTTTATAATGTTTTAAATCGTGGTAAGGTATATTTTATAAATGAGTTGTTTGGATAAATTGTTGGAAAAGGATTTTCTAAGTAAAATCTATTATTTGATATGAAGGATTTGGGAGAATAATTTATGAAGTAAAATTATATTATAGAACCGTAAATGATAATATTAACGGTTAGTCGTATCTTATAAGAAATTGACATGATAAATGTGATTTGCTTATAATAAATGATATAAAGAATTTATGAGGTATAAATATAATTCGCTTATACTATTGTTATGAGGAATTGATATTGAGTAAATACCTGTATAAGTACAAATAGGTGATATGGATCCATAGGCACTAGAGGTTTTTCACGTAGAATAGATGATGGACTTTTATTATTCTGATGTGTGTGGAAATTTACTATGAGCAACGATTGACTTAATGTCAGATTCGTAGTCATGGAATTGGAATATGAGCAACGATTGACTTAATGTCAGATTCGTAGTCATGGAATTGGAATATGAGCAACGATTGACTTAATGCCAGATTCGTAGTCATGAAATTGGAATATGAGCAACGATTGACTTGATGTTAGATTTGTAGTCATGTAATCAGGTTTAAATTGATATTGTTGAATGGTTCGGTATGCGGTAAGAAAAAGAGTAAACCAGGTTTGTTATGCCTTGTTGACAATGCTTTGATCAAATATTATTTTGAAACTGAATGTTCTCACTAGGCATTAGCCTAATCGTTTCAAATGATGTTTTCTTACCAGGTACTAGTTCGGGAAGATAAAGGGATGTGGGACGAAAGCTTTTTGAATTAGCAAAGAAGTTTCGAATACTGAGGTTTTGAATAGATCACTTAGATAACCTAGTTAATCTGATTATAGTGACATGATTAGATTAATAGGTTATTTGAAGAACTCTAAATATGTAAATGTGATCCTCAAGGTTGAATCTTTGCTTATGTATAAAGTTTAGAAAGTTTATGTTTAAATCTTGTTATAATTTGAGGTTTAAATTAGCCCTGTTTTTAGGGTGTTACAAATTGGTATCAGAACATTAGTTTAAGTGAACTAAGTATGCTGAGGAGGTATTTAGACTTAAGCTGGGATGAATTAAGATATGATTCGTGAGATTGGGTAGAAGCATTAAGACGGGATAGTCTTGAGTCGGCGGAAATGCGTGAAATTAGTACCATAGCGATGGTAACGAGAATTATCAGGTATGATATATTCACAATCTCAATTAGCTACTGTTATTATGAATATATTAATACACGAGTATACTTGTTTCTAAATTGTTACAGTGACTAATGATCGGTAAAGTACGTTTCGTATGTCTGTACTCGTATAACCATTTTATGGTTATTCCTGTGTGTTATAGCAGAACGATGGTGGATACGCCACCAAGGTCCTTCAATTCTTTATAGAATAGATCAGTAATGATTGGGAGTTGGAAGGACAACCTGGAACTGGCGGGACTCATGAAAGTCCGCTGAGACAACCTTTAATAGGTGAATTGAAATGTGTGGAGATAGAATGTAAGATGATTGATCAAGACGGAAATAGTATGAAATGGTTGAGTAAGTGGGCCGTGGAATGCATTTATAGCAAGTGTTACAAGGCCGAAGGGGCAACCACTGGTCGGAAGTAGTGTGTCAATGATAAGTTGCGTGAGTAAAACGATTGACCTTGTTTGAGTGAGTAGCCTTCAGTTGCGAGTAAAGTTTTATGCATGGTGTCCTAGTAAGTGTGCTACATGAGTTTGCATGATTTCAAAACAAATGCATAAATAACAATTTTAGTTGAGGCTGAGTTGCATGTTCAAATGTGTATTTAAAGAAAGAGACAATTTCATTTATGATGCACAATGAAATTTTGGGTTTACCAATTTGCAAAATATTTCGTATTCTTATACGAAAGGTTAATGGTAGAAAAGGTCAAGAAAACGTTGGCCAGCAAAACTTTTATAACCAACAAGAGTATTGACTTGATGATATCATATGAGGACCGACTAATTTGCTTCGTGTTGGAAAATTCTTTTAAAACTTTTGTAGTATGAAAAGATTTCCATTTAATACATTACTGTCGTAACAACATCATTTTGGTTGAGAAAGATTAAGTTTTACGGAAAGTTGTAAGCAAACGGTTCTCGAGATCGTTGTGCAGTACATTGGAGTTATGAGAATGTTGGGGTCATGTGTGCCCAAGTTGTTTCAAGCGTTGTTCTTTAAAATGAGAAAATGTGTGAAATGATTTATTTATCGCGTTGTCATGCATGAAGGCTGTGAACTCACTAGGTCGTAGAGTATTACACTATAAGCTAAGAAAGAACTCAGAGAGTGGAGAGATGTTAGATAAATCATGGGAGGATGTTTGAAGTTTTGGAATTCGTGTTCAGGATGAGAAGTGAACAGTGGGAGAGTCGAAAGTGGACTTTAGTGTCGGATGTATGAGGGTTTGTACCCTTATTCGATGACTAGAAATAAAGTTGCCGAGGGACGATTGCGTCCGGAGGAAGGACTAGTAGTCATCAAGGTAACGGAATTAGCAAATCGATATGAGTAGTGTGATGAGACCGAAAGGAAATATCCTCGACGTCAAATAAGAATTTATGGTAATCTTGAGATATTAACGTTGCACGAATAAATTGAGATAAAGACGATGGGATGTGAATTGGATTATGATATGTTGGAAGGATTAGCTTCAGTTAGGGACCCTTGTTAAAGAATAGGGTAAGGAATATTGACAGATTGACTATTGACGTTGAAGTCGACAGTTACGTAAGATATATGAGGCATTTTGCCTGTCATTGGGTGCGGTCTGGGTGCGTCCCGCGTATGCCTGTGCGGGCAGGAACAAAACCGTGAGCGGTACCGGCATGCTGTTATGCAGAGGGTATGCGCAAAGCGGACAATATCGTGTACGGTAGACTGGGGATGTTACAGAATGGATTATGTTTTGTGAAACACCCACTTTTGGGAATTTGAGTGATTAACGAATAAATCACGGGTGAAAAGGTTTTGGTTAAATTATGGCATCAGTGAAAGCTATGTGGTCAAAATACGCTTTTAGAGTTTATTGTGCAATAATTATGATGTGTTATGTGCTTAATTGCATTTTATTTAAATAAGTGTCGTTTTGAGTATTGGTCTCATGTGTGAGGACCGTTTGATGATTTTGTATTCTTAGTACCTTAGGTACTAATGAACTTTAGTAATATATATATATATATATATATATATATATATATATATATATATATATTGATGAGTATAAAAGAGTTGCATATATGTCAGGATCGATTCTTAACAAGAATTAAACTTCTTAGAAACAGAATTTAGAGAATCTTGCGGAATAGAACTCTAAATCAATTAAAGAACAATCAATAGAAATTCAATAAACTGTATATATATATCAAACAGTTATTACTCACAAGTTTTACACCAAACCTCAATCTTGTTGAACAGGCTCAACAAGACGATTTCTACTTCTCTAGAAATAGGATCTATGATCTTGAGGTTAATTCACTCTTGAATGAATATCGAATTCTGTATACTATCTATCTTCTGTTTTCGTTTTTTTTCATATCTTCTAATAGCTATCTATCAATACTATTTATACAAAAGTAATTACAAGATAACTATCAAAAGTAAATTGATCTTCTGAATCTTCGTTAAACATATCTTGATCAATTCCTTATTTGTCTCCAAAAGCATCGCATCCCAAACTTATCAACTCAACAGTATTAATGATGATTTGGCTCAGCAGCATTAACAACCTTCAGCAGTATTAACCTTCACAGTCTTCAAGCAGTAGTAACTCAGCTCAGCAGTACTAACCATGTCTAGCAGTAGTAATTTGGTCTAGCAGCACTAACTTCGTCTAGCAGTAGTAATCTTGGTCTAGCAGTACTAACTTCATCTAGCAGTACTAACTTCGTCTAGCAGCAGTAACCTTGCCCAGCAGTAGTAACGAAGAACTGGCAGTAGTAATGTAGACTTAGCAGTACTAACCATACTTAGCATATCTTCAGTTCCCAACAATATACGTATATATATAAATACATATATGAATTGACTTCATTGGGAAAGTAGCAATGAAGGGGTCGTGAGATTATCACGCCTCGGAGCGTGGGTTGTATGATGTGGGTTAGATACATTTTAATTGCATGAGTTGACATTGATAAATGATCATTAGATTATTTAAGTAGATGGCTCGGTTATGGACTCGGTTAAGTCTTAAGGGCGTTCGCTCGGTTTAATAAGCTCGACGTAGGTTTGGGGTTGGAATTACATGAGTTGTGTTATAATTAGAGTTTACATTATCTGAATGTATTGGTTATTCTTTTGAGATCATGTATGGTATGTTAAGTCTTGTAAGGGTGTTAAGATAGTGAAAGATTGTTACTTTAAGATAAGCGTTTTACTTACGATGTGGTTGGTTTATAAAAGATGAAGTATTAGGCACGAATAAAATGAGTGTATAAACAATGTCGATCGGTGAGGGATTGTGCCCTGTCTATGTAATGGTTTGGAATTCTAAAGAGCTAGTAAGAAACGAGTAAATTTAAATTAATTAGAAACTCGTGAGTTGTAGTTCAACTAAAGTTGAGGATGAACAAAGTAGTGATTTGGCTAATATCAGGATAGAATGTCGGAACGGGAGTGGGTGTTTATCCAAAGTGATTTTGGTTGGGTGAGTCGCTAAATAAGTTTATGATTTTGAATCATAGTAAGTTTAACGAAGATGTGGAGTGTGTTAGTCAAAATGTGGTGTAATAGATGCAAAATCCTTAAGAAATATGAGTTGCTCCTTATGTGTGAAAGAATTGTCCGAGAAGGTGTTAGTTGAAGATCAAAGAATGTGTAGTAACTTTGGACGGTGACGTCGTTTCAAGATAACTTAGTTGAATGCCTTAAGTTAGAATTTTAGTACAACTGTTTGGTTATATATAGTATTGAGAAAATGTTATCGGTATGTGGAAAAGTTGGGAGAAAGAGACAAGTAATGATTGGAGGGTGGTACTCCATGCTAACGTGGGAAGTAATGATAGAAAGGTCGGACCTAAGAATATAGTTATAATACAGGTTCAATAGAATTATCACCTTTGATATACAACATTTTAGTGCTTGGTTGCAATGTGGTCGCGTAGTGCGGTAGTGGTGTGAGGAAGTGTTAGCACTTTGTACTGAAGAAACGTGTGAGTCATGGATATAACAATGGTTTGCCGTAATTATCGAAGTATTCAAAAGTGGTGAGTATGCTCAATTTAAAGTGAGTATAGATTTTCAAGCAATGTACGTAATGTTATTTTGAGACCCGGAGATTGAGTTATGTGGTGATGGTATAGTAGGCCAAGCAATAGTCGGATAAAGATTTAATGATAAACAGTTACTCTAAGGAGGCTTGTAAATCCAAGTTGGGGAGCGAGTAATGATGAAAGAGATAAGGTTCATAAAATATGAAAAGATGAATCCTTGTTCTTTCTGGACTTTTATTCGTGATTAAGTATGTAAGACTTAAAGTGAAGAGATGTACAAAATATTTCATGTTGGTATGATGTGATTTCTTTTACTGAAGTATGAGTGAATGAGAAGAATAGTAGTATGGAGGAATTGTAAGGGATTATAGAAAGATTAGTTAAGAAGTTGTGACCTAAGGGTATGGTATTACATCATTGAGGTGTTAATATGACCTTAGAGTTGGAAGAGGATATGAAGATTAAATATCCTCATTTGTTTACCTAGCTTCGATTTCGAGGACGAAATCATTTTCAAGTTGGGGAGTATTGTAACATCCCAAATTTTATAAAAAAATGATGTTTGGGTTTATTAAATAATTGTGTATATTTATTTGATAATTTGTAATTGGTTAAGTGGAAGATTAATTTTAGCCAATTAAGTTATGTAATTTTATTTTGTGAAATTATGAGTAAGGGATAAGTTGAAATTCTATTTTGGAAACTTAAGGGTTTATGTTGTCAAATAGAGAAAGTTTGAGGTTTAATGTGGATGTTAGGAGTGAGGTGTCACCATCTTAGTAAAAGGAAAGGGTTAATGAGGAGGTGTCCTTATTTCACATTTTAACTCCTTGTGGGTGTGTGTGTACTGGTTTACGAAAAGAGAAAAGAGAGAGAGGGTTGTAGAGATTTGTGAAGAAGAAAAAGATAAGAAATTGCAGCTGGATATTTAAGGATTAATCTGTGGAATCAAAGGTATGTTGATAATCCTAATATTGTTTTAAATAAGATACATAAAGATAAACTCTTTGGATTTTAGAATGGGTGTTGAATGTTTTGAAGAATATGATAATCTGAGTTGATGATATTGTTATGTTATAGTCTTTAACATATCTGCAACTTGTAGAAACATGTATAGTTTGAAAGTATGAAATTATGAATTTTGTGTTCATAAGCTTTTATGAGGTTAAAATGGGTTTTGATGATTTATGGATGTTATGATAAATCTGGGTGGATAGATATGTTCTATAAGTAGTGTTAAACATATCTGCATGTTTATAGAAACAAACATGGTCTAAAACTGATAATTTCTGGGGTTTTACGTTTTCAGTTAGTTGAGACATGTATGAACTTAGTGGGTTGCGACATGTATGAACACAGTTGGTTGCGACTTCGTGACCATGTCTCAACAGTTGGTTGCGACTTCGTGACCATGTCTCAACAGTTGGTTGCGACTTCGTGACCATGTCTCAACAGTTGGTTGCGACTTCATGCCATGTCTCAGCAGTGGTTGCGACATGAGGAGATATCGCAATAGGGGGTTGCGATAAGAGACGAGAATTTTTAGATATTAAGGATTTCTAGTCGTTAGAGAATCATGTGCAGTGGATTAATACTAGTATATTATATATATGGTATTTCATATCTTTGTGGAGTTAGTGACGGAATCAAAGAAAGAGTGTCGCGTCTAATAACAGGTGAGTTCATTCTTACCTTACCCTTTTTATAATGTTTTAAATCGTGGTAAGGTATATTTTATAAATGAGTTGTTTGGATAAATTGTTGGAAAAGGATTTTATAAGTAAAATCTATTATTTGATATGAAGGATTTGGGAGAATAATTTATGAAGTAAAATTATATTATAGAACCGTAAATGATAATATTAACGGTTAGTCGTATCTTATAAGAAATTGACATGATAAATGTGATTTGCTTATAATAAATGATATAAAGAATTTATGAGGTATAAATATAATTCGCTTATACGATTGTTATGAGGAATTGATATTGAGTAAATACCTGTATAAGTACAAATAGGTGATATGGATCCATAGGCACTAGAGGTTTTGTTCACGTAGAATAGATGATGGACTTTCATTATTCTGATGTGTGTGGAAATTTACTATGAGCAACGATTGACTTAATGTCAGATTCGTAGTCATGGAATTGGAATATGAGCAACGATTGACTTAATGTCAGATTCGTAGTCATGGAATTGGAATATGAGCAACGATTGACTTAATGTCAGATTCGTAGTCATGTAATCAGGTTTAAACTGATATTGTTGAATGGTTCGGTATGCGGTAAGAAAAAGAGTAAAACAGGTTTGTTATGCCTTGTTGACAATGCTTTGATCAAATATTATTTTGAAACTGAATGTTCTCACTAGGCATTAGCCTAATCGTTTCAAATGATGTTTTCTTACCAGGTACTAGTTCGGGAAGATAAAGGGACGTGAGACGAGAGCTTTTTGAATTAGCAAAGAAGTTTCGAATACTGAGGTTTTGAATAGATCACTTAGATAACCTAGTTAATCTGATTATAGTGACATGATTAGATTAATAGGTTATTTGAAGAACTCTAAATATGTAAATGTGATCCTCAAGGTTGAATCTTTGCTTATGTATAAAGTTTAGAAAGTTTATGTTTAAATCTTGTTATAATTTGAGGTTTAAATTAGCCCTGTTTTTAGGGTGTTACAGTGGAGGAGTGTTTCCTTTTATGAGAAGGAATAGAGGTTGCATCTTGGGTATCAGCGATGGGTTTGTCCGCTGAAGGAGCCGCAGAAGTCGAAGAAGTAGGGTTGAGAAGAGTTAAGAGTGTAGAAAGATGTACCTCGTTTTCCACAGGTTTGAAGTCGAGTACCTTAGGTGTAACACCCCAATTTCTGAGCCAATTTAAACCTCAAGTTATAACAGGTTATGATAATAAATACTTCAACTTATAAAAACAGGCAGTGGATTAACCATCAAGAGTATTGTCACATTTCAAGATTCTTCAAATAACCTATCAATCTAATTATGTCACTACAATCAGATTAATCAAGTTATCTATCAATCCATCAAGATCTCCTATTTGATAAATTCATCCACCTCTGCTATATCAAAACGCTCGCCCCACAACCCTTTACTTCCCCGAGTTGGTACCTGGTAAGAAAACATCATTTGAAACGATTAGGCCAACGCCTAGTGAGAACATTCGTTTCCAAGATAACATTTGTAAAATCAATGTAAACAAGTTATAACAAACCTGATTCTCCTTTTCTTACCATACGCATAACTCTATTTTGTTAACACGATTTTTACCCAGTTCCATGAATATGACTGACACACCTTCCATCACGTCTCAGAGCCACATTACGAATCTTCACTGATTCTAGAGTAATGCTCTTAATCCAGAAATCGCAATATACACATGCCCATTTCCACATTTCATGAATATGACTGAAAATAATTCCGTCATCATATCATACCCCAGAGCCACACTATGAATCTTCAAAGATTCTAGATCAATGCTCTCCACCAATAAATCGCGATTACACACGCCCATTTATCGGTAAGGAAGCAGAGATCACAAACACTTATGTCAATCTCACTCTCTTCCTTAGAAATCAGGAATAACGATTAATACCACACGCCTATTCCATGATTTCCCACACACACTGGAATAACGATTAAACGAGTTATACCACACGCCTATTCCATGTGATTTCCCACACACTGGAATAACGATTAAACGAGTTATACCACACGCCTATTCCATGTGATTTCCCACACTTTAGTGCCTATGGATCCATTACACTTATTTCTACTCGTGCAAGTTAATGCTTAATACAGATTTCTCATATCATTCAGTATGAGCAAATCGCCTTTATAACATATAGATTCCTCATATCATTCAGTATGAGCAAATCATATATATAAATCGTACAGATTCCTCATATCATTCAGTATGAGCAAATCACATTTAACACAATCCTGCCTAGTATCACACTAGCGCAGTCTATAAACCTAATATACTACTATTCAAAAGTACATATGTTCAAGTAATATAAGATATATGTCAATTCTTAAATCGCACCTTTTCACGATTACATAAATGCCCATTTCATTACATCCGGAGAGATACATAAAATTACAAGGCCTCTAGATACTTAACTTATCACGTCCTTGAGCCATATCAAATTTTGATACCATTTAGATATACTGGTTTCTTTACTCAACTCCCGATATGCTGTACGGGGACTCACCTGTACCGAGACTTGCCTCTACCGGGACTTACCTCTACCGGGACTTCCAACTACCGGGACTTGTACTACCGGAACTTACCACTACCGGGACTTCCACTACCGGGACTTGTACTACTGGAACTTGCCACTACCGGGACTTCCAACTACCGGGACCTATCCTTGATACCGGGACTCTCAATCCCCGGTACTTATCGTCGATACCGGGACTACACCGGGACTACACCGGAACCTTTAAGTACCGGGACATCACTGGTTTTACGTACTGTTCATTCAACCATGTCCACAAATCGATTTAAATCATAAAATCAATTCATTCCACCCATTCTATTCAGTCCTCAACCAATTTATACAGATATATAAAGGTTAGTATAACTTAAAAACACTGATTTGTACACGAATCGAATGAACTCACCTTTTTGTTGTAAAACCCACTTTGCTGCACAAATCCAATCCCAATCTGCTGTAAACGATTTTGAAAACCTATTTTCAACATAGATTCGTTTATAATCATATAACTACAACAAATTTTACCAGAAATCGTCACGAATTCCTTACCAATTTGATACACAAAGCCTCTTTTCCTCCTTTCTCTTCTTTTCTTTCTTTTTCTTTCTGCCTTCTCTCTTCTGCCGACTCAAGAACCAAACTGAGATAATATCTCAGATTTCAACCCCTTATCCATACACACAATTCCATATTTACTCAATACACCCTCTAGTTCCAACTTTCCAACAATTGTCACCAAACCTTAATCCCTTGTATTTTAACTTTATTGAATTATAAAATACAATATAATTCTAGGTTTTAAACCAAAATACAATTAGATCCCAATTCTCATTAAATTAATATTATTGAAAATTCAGGATGTTACAATACTCCCCAACTTGAAAATGATTTCGTCCTCGAAATCAAGATCCGGCAAACAGATGGGGATACCTATACTTCATATTCTCTTCCGACTCTAAAGTCACAATTAAAAGTCCAGAAAGAACAAGAATTCATTCTTTCATACTTTCTGAACCTTAACTCTTTCATTAGCATCCGCTCCCCAACTTGGATTTGCAAACCTCCTTAGAGTCACTGTTCATCATCAAATCTTTACCCGACTATTTCTTGGTCTACCATCCCGACATTAACCGTAACTCAATCTCCGGGTCTCAAAAGAACATTACCATCTACTGCTTGAAAATCTACACTCACCTTAAATTGAGCATACTCACCACTTTGGAATACTTCGATAAATACGACAAACCTTTGTTACTTCCATGACTCACACGCTTCTTCAGTACAAAGTGCTACCATTTCCTCACACCACTATCGCACTACGCGACCATATTGCAACCAAACATTAAAGGGTTGTATATCAAAGGTGATAACTCCAATGAACTTGTAGTAAGACTACATTCTTAAGTCCAATCTATCTATCATTGCTTCCCCACGTTAGCGTGGAATACTATCTTTCAAGTATTACTTGTCTCTTTCTCTCAATTTTCCACATATCGTTAGTATTTTCTCATTACGAACCATAACCAAACAGTTTCACTAAGATTTCTAACTTAAAATATTTAACCAAGTTATCTTGAAACTACATTACCGTTCGAAGTTACTACCCATTCTTAGATCTTCAACTAATCTTTTCTCGTACAATTCTTTCACACATAAGGAGCAACTTATATTCTTTAACGATTTTGCCTTCACTATACCACACCAACTTACAAGCTACATGCTCTATCAACTTTATTGACAGATAGTACTTTCCATCCGAAATCCCCGAAAACTTCCCTTCGGATACTCCCTCTTTCTGACTTCACATTACATACTAGTTGACATATCTATCTTGGCAATTCATGCCACTACTCGTTCGTACAATCTCCACCCATAACATTAACCACATACCAGGTCTCTCATAGACTCGTACACAAATAATTTTATATTCTTGTTTTCTCGCCCAAATAACTGGGTTTATTTCACTAAATAACTCCTCCCCAATTTTAGTTGAACTACCACTCACGATTTTCTAAATAACTTGAACTTATTCGTTCATACTAGCTCTTTGTGATTCCAAACCAATACAAAAACATGGTACAATCCCTCACAGATCAACATTTTCTATACCCTCCCTTGGTTCGTCTCTAGTACTTCATCTTTTATAAATCTTCCACATCATAAGTAAAACACTTATCTAAAAACAACAGTCCTTCACTGTTCTTACCATCCCCACAAGGTGGTCCTTCAACTTTTAAACTTATGATTCAAGACTTAACCTTTTATACATGACCCCACAAGGATAACCAACGCATTTACGTCAAGTAAACTTCAATTACAATATCATTCATGCAATTTCCACCCCAAGCCTACGTCGAGCTTATCAAATCGGGTCAATGCTCTTAAGACTCAACTGAATTCAAAACCAAGCCATCTACTCAAAGGATCTAATGATCATTATGCAACATACGTTTCGAGGCATGATAATCCTACGACCCCTTCATTGCTACTTTCCCAACGAAGTCAATTATACAGGTAAATATATATATATATATATATATATATATATATATATATATATATATATATATATGTGCAACTCTTTATACTCCACAATGTATATATATCGCCAAGGTTCATTAGTTCCAAAGGTATTAAGAACACAAAATTTATCAGTCTTTACACCTAAGACCGACACTTGTTCAAATAGAAAGCAGTTAAGCATATAACACATCCAAGACTCCATCTCGAGTCACTAAAACTGACAAACATTTAAAAGACTCATTTGAATATAAATCAAGCCTTTAAGGCCAAAATAGACGTTTGGTTAAACATGTGTCACTCACACGATTACGTAAACCAAAATACATTGTTACCCAAAATCTTTACCCTTTTTAATCCCTTAATTGGCCATCGACCCCAAAACAAATGTTTTCCACTCTTAAAACTTTACATGGTCGGATTTACCAAAATCCCCCAACCCACATGTTCACATTTTTAAAACGTAACACATCATAAATATTGCACATCCACAATAAACATTAAAAGCGTGTTTTGACTACATATCTTTCGCTTGTGCAACAATACTCGAAACTTCTTTCATTAGTGATTTATTCGTCAATCACTCAAAATCCTTAACTATGTTGTACACAATAATATATGCTTTGCGCATACCCTCTGCATAACAGCATACCGGTACCGCTCACGGTCTTTGTTCCTGTCCGCACAGGCATACGCGGGACGCACCCAGACCGCACCCAATGACAGACGAAAGGTCTCATACACCTTACACAACTATCGACTTCAAAGTCAAAATTTGACATGTCGACACTTCCTTAACCTTAAGGTCCTTAACTGAACCTAATTCTTCCTTCGGGCACAATCGTCCCTCGGCAACTGTATTCCTAGTCAGCGAACAAGGGTACAGACTCTCGTGCAACCGACACTAAAGTCCACTTTCGACTCTCACACTGTTCATCTCTCATTTGAACACAATTACCAAAACTACAAATTTTCACCCAAGGTTTATCCAACACCTCTCCATTTTTGGAGTTCTTTCTTAGCTTATAAAGTAATACTCTACGACCTAGCGAGTTCATAGCCTTTATGCATGACAAATCATTTCGCACATTTCTCATTTTAAATAACCCCACTGGGAACAACTTGGGCACACATACCCCAAAGTACTGCACAACGATCTCGAGAATCGTTTGCATAATAAATTTCTGAAAACTCCATCCTTCTCAAACAAAACAGTGTTGTTACGACGGTAATATACTAAATGAAAATCTCTTCGTACGACAACAGTTCGAAAAAGTTTGACCGACACGAAATAAACTAGTCGGTTCTCTCATTTATTTATATGATGTTTAATAGGTCCATACTCATGTTAGTGATTAGACGTTTTGCTGACCAACGCTTTCTTGCTACAATTCAACTTTTCATGTAAAGTAAGAAATACTTTGTAAAAACTTCAAAAATTTCGCTGTGCGACGTAAATGGGATTGCCTTTTCTTTAACTACACTTTCACACATGCTAATTCAACCTTGACTAAAACTGCTATTTATGCATTTGGTTTGAAATCATGAAAATTCATGTAACACACACTAAAACACCAGGCATAGAACTTTCCTCGCAATTGAAGGCTACTTACTCAAACGAGGTCAATCGTCTTACTTACGTAACTTATCCTTGACATTCTACTTCCGACCAGTGGTCGCCCTCTCGGCCTTATAACATTTGTTATACTGGCATTCCACGATCCACATACTCCACCATGTCATACCATTTCCATCTTGATCAATCATCTCATACTCTATCTCCACACATATCAATCCACCTACTAAAGATTGCCTTGGCAGACTTTCATGAGTCCCGCCAATTCCAGGTTATCCTTCCAACCTCCAATCAATACTGATCTGTCCTTCAAAGGACCTTGGTGGCGTATTCACCATCGTTCTACTATAACATAAAGGGATAACCATAAGAATTGGTTATGCACGTACACACATACAAAACGTACCTTATCGATCGTTAGTCACTGTAATAATTCAGAAATAAGCATGCTCGTGTAAATATACATTCATAATAACAGTAGCTAATTGGAATTGTGAACATATCATACAGGAGAATCCTCGTTACCATTGTCACAGTACTAATTTCACGTATTTCCGTTGACTCTAAGACTATCCCGTCTTAACACTTCTACCCATATCTCACATATCATAACCTACTCCATCTCAGCTTAAGTTTAAGTTTCTTATCAGCATACTTAGTTCGCTTAAACTAGTGCTCTGATACCATTTGTAACACCCCGCTTACCACGACACAATATTGTCCGCTTTGCCCCACTGGCTCACGGCTTTGTTCTTGGCGACCTGGCAAGGACTTCCCAGGAGGTCACCCATCCTGGTACTACTCCCACCCAAGCACGCTTAACCACAGAGTTCCCAAGGAACCCACATGCTTGTGGCCCCAAAACGCGTTGTGTCTGGTAAGGCCAAGGTTTACTAATATACCCAGCATCTCTCCTGTCCACGGCCGATGTGGGATATGCCTAAGGTGTTACACACACCCCCCCTTAGGGACTCATCGTCCTCGATGAGGTTTGCCCCACCATCCCGAACGGCACAGGAGTGGCTCTGATACCATATTGTAACACCCCAATTTCTGAGCCAATTTAAACCTCAAGTTATAACAGGTTATGATAATAAATACTTCAACTTATAAAAACAGGCAGTGGATTAACCATCAAGAGTATTGTCACATTTCAAGATTCTTCAAATAACCTATCAATCTAATTATGTCACTACAATCAGATTAATCAAGTTATCTATCAATCCATCAAGATCTCTTATTTGTTAAATTCATCCACATCTGCTATATCAAAACGCTCGTCCCACAACCCTTTACTTCCCCGAGCTGGTACCTGGTAAGAAAACATCATTTGAAACGATTAGGCCAACGCCTAGTGAGAACATTCGTTTCCAAGATAACATTTGTAAAATCAATGTAAACAAGTTATAACAAACCTGATTCTCCTTTTCTTACCATACGCATAACTCTATTTTGTTAACACGATTTTTACCCAGTTCCATGAATATGACTGACACACCTTCCATCACGTCTCAGAGCCACATTACGAATCTTAACTGATTCTAGAGTAATGCTCTTAATCCAGAAATCGCAATATACACATGCCCATTTCCACATTTCATGAATATGACTGACAATAATTCCGTCATCATATCATACCCCAGAGCCACACTATGAATCTTCAAAGATTCTAGATCAATGCTCTCCACCAATAAATCGCGATTACACACGCCCATTTATCGGTAAGGAAGCAGAGATCACAAGCACTTATGTCAATCTCACTCTCTTCCTTAGAAATCAGGAATAACGATTAATACCACACGCCTATTCCATGATTTCCCACACACACTGGAATAACGATTAAACGAGTTATACCACACGCCTATTCCATGTGATTTCCCACACACTGGAATAACGATTAAACGAGTTATACCACACGCCTATTCCATGTGATTTCCCACCCTTTAGTGCCTATGGATCCATTACACTTATTTCTACTTGTGCAAGTTAATGCTTAATACAGATTTCTCATATCATTCAGTATGAGCAAATCGCCTTTATAACATATAGATTCCTCATATCATTCAGTATGAGCAAATCATATATATAAATCGTACAGATTCCTCATATCATTCAGTATGAGCAAATCACATTTAACACAATCCTGCCTAGTATCACACTAGCGCAGTCTATAAACCTAATATACTACTATTCAAAAGTACATATGTTCAAGTAATATAAGATATATGTCAATTCTTAAATCGCACCTTTTCACGATTACATAAATGCCCATTTCATTACATCCGGAGAGATACATAAAATTACAAGGCCTCTAGATACTTAACTTATCAGGTCCTTGAGCCATATCAAATTTTGATACCATTTAGATATACTGGTTTCTTTACTCAACTCCCGATATGCTGTACCGGGACTCACCTGTACCGAGACTTGCCTCTACCGGGACTTACCTCTACCGGGACTTCCAACTACCGGGACTTGTACTACCGGAACTTACCACTACCGGGACTTCCACTACCGGGACTTGTACTACTGGAACTTGCCACTACCGGGACCTATCCTTGATACCGGGACTCTCAATCCCCGGTACTTATCGTCGATACCGGGACTACACCGGAACTACACCGGGACTACACCGGAACCTTTAAGTACCGGGACATCACTGGTTTTAAGGTTTTAAACCAAAATACAATATAATTCAAGGTTTTAAACCAAAATACAATTAGATCCCAATTCTCATTAAATTAATATTATTGAAAATTCAGGATGTTACATTAGGGCCAACCTGAGAGAGTTTCAGGTCACCCTCTTTTGGGTAGTTGTCCTTCAGGCCTGTTTGGAAGACGGCACTGATGAATCTTGGATACGGAACCCATGGAGATCGGTCAGCGGCAGAGTCCACTCTGAGTACCAGATCATCGTAGATTATCGATGCCCAGTCTATATGTAGACCTTTCAACAAAGCATATCCCATTGCTTGCTGAGGTTGAGCGACTTGATCAGAGGAGTCGGTCTTTGCAGTCATGCAGCTGATTAAGTGAGCGAAGAAGAAGTTCATCTCGCTGGGCATTTTTGATTTCTTGATGAGGGTCAGCTTCTTCTCAGGCTTCTTGTCCCTCCCAGTTTCCCATACATATCCCATTGCATCGAAGAATGCAGTGATGACTTCCCTATCTGAGTGTTTCTTGTGGTCAAGGAGGGGAACAAAAGGTTTTTCTTTGGTTGCGATGGGAAGGCTCGGGGCTTTGTGGATAATGGCAGGGGTGATTTTTATAGTGCCATAATCCGTATCGCAGAGGATGCAGTCAATCGTCTTTGAAGAGTCTTTGATTGATGGTAGCTGAGAGTGTCTGGCAGAATACCAGAACTGAGATAGCAGTAGCTGATGTGCAGGAGGCGTTATGGTCAGGGCTGTGGAGAGGCAACAATTTTTCAGGAAATTCACAGCATCATTCAGATGTGTGACTTTATTTCGAGGAGAAAACTCGAGAAGCGCATAGAGGTTATTTGACTTTGTCCAATCAAGTTCTTCAAGAGTGAACTTGACCTGAGGAGCCTTGATGATTTCCAGTTCCTCAGTAGCATCAGCAGCAGTGTTCTCAGCGGTGGTGTTCTTGGCAGTGGAAATGTCAGTAGATGCCATTTCTGTATATCAGTTCAACCAAAGATTAACAAATAAGAATAATCTTAATGTGGAAAGATTTTCCAATAAGATGGTTCGAATTTTGTCCATTTCATTCAGACAAAAATGTCTTAATGAAGATTAGGGTTTTTCTTGTTTTTGAAAAAAAAAACGAAATGCAAACCCAATAAAAATCTTGTTTTCCAGTTTCCTTTGAGAAATAGGATTCTGGAAACGAATGTGTGAATAACAAGTTTAAGATTTTGCGTTTAAACATGAAGAACAACCATGAAAGGTTGTGTTCATAAAACCATGAAAGAAATGATTTCATTTGAAAAAGTTCTTTTGTTTGATCTTGTAAAAACAATGAGAAGATCTTTAACAAGTTTAAGAAGTAGGTAAATAACAGAATTATTAACCTGGTTCGTTGAAGAAGAAGAAGTTCTTGAAAACTTGAGAGCACAAATGCAACAATAATTCTTTTTCTTGCTTGGAGGAGAAGTTTTTCGCGTAAAAGAAAAATATAAACCCACAGAGTGTTTATATAGTGAGATTAGAGAGAGAGAGAAACTCGAGCGGGAAAGTTTTTCATCATGACACGGACACGTGTTTGCATTTGATTGGAAGGTAAACGAAACGTGCAAACGTGTGTCAGAAAAAGAACGTGTCGGGGCTTATCCGTTGTAATGACGTCACAATTGTCCTTTCATATTATAGGATGTCTCTGAGGTTTTTGAAAACTCAGGGACACTTTTGAAAACATGAAGCACTGAATAGAAATATCAGTGTTGGTTTTAGAAATTTCAAAGTATCGATGATTAAGGAAGAGATATTCAACGATGCAATTTGTTTTGAAATCTTGCATTTACATGCGATTGTCAGTGAGAGAAAAACATACCTTGATATCAGCAAATCAAGTTTATTCAGAGAGAAGATGATAGAATAGGTTATACAAGTTGATTTTATCCTATCGCTGATCAAATGTGAACCGCTGAAGATTTTACTCTTCAAAGTTCAACATTCCAAGCTCGCTGATGAGAAAGTTGAATCTTGTCTCATCAAGAGGCTTGGTGAACAGATCAGCTAACTGATAATCAGTTGGGATAAAGTGAAGTTCTATATCACCATTCATCACATGATCTCTGATAAAATGATACCTGATTTCGATGTGTTTTGTCTTTGAGTGTAGCACTGGATTGTTGGCTATAGCGATGGCACTTGTGCTGTCGCAATAGATTGGAATATTTGAGAGCTGTAGGTCATAGTCCAGTAGTTGATTTCTCATCCACAAGACCTGAGAGCAACAGCTTCCAGCGGCTACATACTCAGCTTCAGCTGTGGAGGTGGACACTGAGTTTTGCTTTTTACTTGTCCAACTCACCAGCTTTCCACCCAGGAGCTGACATCCTCCTGTGGTGATTTTCCTATCCAATTTGCAACCTGCAAAATCACTATCTGAATAGGCGATTAAATCAAACCCTGAGCCTTTGGGATACCAAAGACCTAGATTCGCAGTACCCTTAAGGTATCAAAAAAATCGCTTTACAGCGGTCATATGAGATATCTTAGGTTCAGCTTGATATCGTGCACACAAACAGGTTGCGTACATAATATCGGGTCGGCTAGCTGTAAGATACAAGAGAGAGCCGATCATCCCACGGTACAACGTGACATCAACAGGAATACCATTAGTATCCTTGTCTAGTGTCAACGGTGGTGCCATAGGGGTTTTCATAGCTGAACTCTGAGTTAAATCGAATTTCTTCAGCATATCTTTAACATACTTTCCCTGATTAATGAAAGTTCCTTTTTCATTTTGCTTTATCTGAAGACCAATGAAATATGTTAGTTCACCCATCATGCTCATTTTATACTCATCTTTCATTCTATCAGCGAAACGAGTACAAAGACCAGGGTTAGTAGAACCAAATATAATATCATCAACATATATCTGAACAAGGATGATATGACCTTTTACTTTCTTGAAGAAAAGAGTCTTATCAATTTTACCACGCTCAAATTGTTCAATGTGGAGATAAGTAGAGAGAGTGTCATACCATGCACGTGGAGCTTGCTTTAAGCCATAAAATGCCTTATCCAGTTTATAAACATAACCTGGACGCTTAGGATCTGAGAATCCTGGAGGTTGTTCCACATAGACTTCTTCATTCAGCTTTCCATTTAGAAACGCTGACTTCACATCCATCTAATATACTTTGAAGTCTTTGTGCACAACGTATGCTAAGAATAGACGAATAGATTCTAGTCTTGCTACTGGAGCAAATGTTTCATCGTAATATATGCCTTCCTCTTGTCTATATCCCTGAGCAACAAGACGAGCCTTGTTGCGGGTTACAGTTCCCTGTTCGTCCAACTTGTTTCGATAGACCCATTTAGTGCCTATCACTGTTTTGTCAGTTGGTCTTCGAACAAGTTTCCAAACTTTGTTTCTTTCGAATTCAGTCAGCTCTTCTTGCATGGCGCTGACCCAGTTTGGATCTTTGAGGGCATCATCTACTTTCTTTGGTTCAGTCAGAGAAATAAAGTTAACAAATAAACAAATATTACCTGCATTTCGTCGAGTCTGAACACCAGCGTTTGGATCACCAAGAATTTGATCAATTGGGTGATTTACAGTCCATCGCTGAGCCGGAGCGTGAGACGCTGACTCAAACTGAACTGGAGGAGCTGAAGATGAGGCTTCAACAGCTTCTGGAGTATCAGCCAAGAGAGGAATGGGTGCAGTTGTCATTATATTCACTGATTGCTGAGAAGTAGATGGAATGTCTGAGACATTTGGTTTAGAAGCAGGTATAGTGTTTAAAGGAACAGCTGAGACCCATGATGTTTCAGCTTCACTATTCTGCATATTTGGAATGATAGTAGGACTATCATCTTCAACTGTATGAGTACGAGGTGTGGGAATATCTTCTGAATCACCAAGATGAGAAAACATCCATTGATTCAGTTCTTCAGTATCAGCGGACGGTTTAGAGTTCGCTGAACGGGATTCGTCAAACGTGACGTAAATAGTTTCTTCTACAGTTTGTCTTCTTCGATTGAAGACTCTGAAGGCTTTGGAGATTGAAGAATATCCAAGAAAGATTCCATCGTCAGCCTTAGGATCAAATTTTCCAAGGGCATCTCTGTTGTTCAGTATGAAACACTGACATCCAAAGATGTGAAGAAAGCTGATTGAAGGCTTTCTCCCATGAAAAAGTTCATAGGCTGTTTTATTGAATCTTTTGACTATCAGCGACCTATTTTGCGTAAAACAAGCAGTGTTGACAGCTTCTGCCCAAAACTGAGTAGGCAGGTGAGAATCGCTGAGCATTGAACGTGCAACTTCAATAATTGTTCTATTTCTTCTTTCAGCGACTCCATTTTGTTGCGGTGTTCTCACTGATGAAAAGTTGTGAGAAATACCCTTGCTCTCAAAGAAGGAATCAAGAGAATTGTTTTTGAATTCAGTCCCATGATCACTCCTTATTGAGCGAGCGGTCAAGTTGTTCAGGGTTTCCATCTTCCGAACAAAAGTGATGAGTTCTTTAGGGGTGTCACTCTTGGAACGGAGAAACATAACCCATGTATAACGAGAGAACTCATCAACTATGACCAGTGTATATTTCTTTCCAACGATGGATTGTTTGTTAACAGGGCCAAACAAATCCATATGGAGAAGTTGTAGAGGAGATGACACTGAGGAGACTTGCTTTGACTTAAAGCTTGCTTTGGTCTGCTTCCCTTTCTCACACGCTGAACATAAAGACTCTTTGGCGTATGAGTGCTGAGGTAGATCAGTGACTAACTCTTTTGAAGAAAGAGTGTTCAGTGTCTTGAAATTCAGATGAGAGAGCCTCTTATGCCATAGCCAGTTGACATCAGATGAGGCTTTTGAGAAGAAACAGGAGTTCTCAGTGGTTGTTGAGTCCATGTTTATTACATAAACATTTTCCAAACGATAACCGTTGAGAGCTATCTTCTCCTTTTTGTCAGTGACAAAGCAGGATTCCTTGGTAAAGATTACTTTGTTATCCTTGTCGCAAAGCTGACTGATGCTTAAAAGATTATGCTTCAGCCCTTCAACATATGTGACTCTTCTGAAGGTTGTTGTACCATTAGAGAGTACACCAAACCCTCGAGTATGTCCTTTTCCATTTCCACCGAAAGTCACAGAGGGACCCTTCTCTTCCTTGTATTCAGCGAGCAGGCTTTTCTTTCCAGTCATGTGTCTAGAGCATCCGCTATCGAGATACCAGATACCCTTCTTAACCTGCATTACAGAGGAAGATTAGTTTTCTTGGGTACCCACTTAACCATGTGTACACGTTTGTCAGTGGAAGTAGTTGGAATGGAAGGTTCAGCAATCTTCGCAGCATTTGAAGATTCAGCTTTGTCAGTCTTCACTTTGGTTAATTTCTTAACCTCAGTGGTCTTCTTTGCCTTGGAGGCAATGATCTTCACCTTAGCTATCTTTTCAGCTTTGGTGGTTGTGGGGCACTTACTAGCAATATGATCAGTGAGTCCACAGTGATAACATTTCCTATAACTAAAAGTAGTTCTAGGACCATTTGAATGCTGAGCTTTAGATTTTGAATTAGAAGTACCAGCACCAAGTAAGTTGTTGGCTTTTGAAATGGGAGGAACATTCAGTTCTTCGGATTTCTTACCAGAGACATCCACTCTGATTCTAGGAGTAGATCGCTGAATAGATCCACGCTGAGTAGATCCAGAGATCTGATTCCTTGATCCAGAGGGATGAATCACTAAAGCTTTAGAAGCAGCCAGCTTAGGTACTAAGGTACCCTTCTGAGGATTTTGGTTAAAAGCAATTCCTTTACCTTTATCTTTAAAGACAGAGGTAGGTTTTGAATAAACCATTTTCTCTTTACCTTTTGAAGAGGTAGAAATTTCCTCAGGGATAGGAGGTCTAAAAGAGGAACACTGAGAGGATGAAGTATCAGCGACTGAGGATACGAAAGTTTCAAATAAGAGGATGGAACGATCAGTGGTTGGTTCTAGATTATCAGCTTTGTAACCAAGACCACGTTTATCACTCAGGGGAATCTGAGACTTAATTATCTCAGTGATCTTTGTTGAAGAATTACACCATCCTTCAACAGTAGCTTTTTCAGCTCTTAAAGCAGAGATAGCTTCTTCGCGCTCGATTTTGACTAGCTGATTTAAGTGCACTTGATCTTTAAAATCTTCTTCAATTTTAGAAAGCTTTTCTATTTGAAGGTGACAGTTTTTAAGCTGTTCAGCGAGATCAAGGTTTTGATTTTCAACTACAGTTTTGCCATTCATGGCTTCATATAAACTTCTAGTCAAGAGATCGATTTTACGAAGACTATCAGCTTCATCAATATTTGCAATATTTGTAAAGAAGGAAGGTGATACCTGAATAGCAGAGGTTGAAGTGGAGGGAATGTCTGAACTTTCTTCCTCATCTTTAATCTTGGCCATAAGACAAAGATTGGCTTCATCATCTTCAGAGTCAGATGATGATTCTTCTTCATCAGAGGCAGCCCAATCATAGTTAGCCATCAGGCCTTTGCCTTTCTTCTTGAAGCTTTTCAGCTTCACATACTTTTCTTTCAGCTTGGCGTATTTGTCATCTTTATTCCTGGGAATAAAGGATTTCTTGGGAAACGCTGAGTTTCTCGAAACTTTCTTAGACCTGCACTCGTTAGCGAAATGTCCTATCTTTTCGCAGTTAAAACAAGTAGCAGTAGCCTTATCAACAGGAGCTGATGATCTTGGCTTGTCAGTAATAGAAAGAGGTTTATTCTTTCTGAACATTTTCTTTTTGGCGAATCTCTTGAACTTTTTAGTGAGGAGAGCCAAAGATTCATCATCATCTGAAGAGTCAGAATCTGATGACCTTTTAGAGTTACTTTCCAACTCAGTGATAGTGACTGAGGGTCGCTGAGTGGAAGGTTCCTCTGAGATTAAAGCAACATGGGTGCTTTTGGAATCTTTTACAAGATTCTTCTTAAGATGACTCGATTGCTCATGATTCAGCATCGTGCCATATAAGGTAGAAAGGGTCATTGATCTTAGATCCTTTGACAGCTTGAGACACATAGAATAACTGTCCCAGCTTTCAGGTAAACATTCTAAAAACTTTGTCAGCACTTCAAAGTGGAATATTCCTTACCAACAGTTTTCAGATCTATTAATAAACAGTTAAAACGTTGGTGAACTTCAGAGAGAGTTTCATTCTTACCACAAATGAAACTTTCGTACTGTCTTACCAGGTTGATCTTTCGAGAGTCCTGGACTTCAGAAGTACCTTCATACTGAACACATATTGTGTCCCACATAGCTTTTGAGGTTTTCAGGTTCATGACGGAATGGTAGACTTCGTCAGGAAGAGCCATGGATAGTATGGATCTGGCTTTGGTGTCGATAGCCACTTTCTTCTTATCTTCGTCAGTCCACATATGAACTTCCTTGGGTATCAACCTTTCTGGAATAACAGGTCTATTCTCAGCGGATGGAACTGCAACATCAATTCTTACAGGAATATATGGGCCATTTTCAAGATAATAAGGCATAGTAGGGTCTACACCTTCTAAGAAGAGAATCATCCTATTTTTCCATAGATTAAAATTATCTCTGGAGAATCTAGGGGGTTTTGCAAGAGAACCATTGTCGATATAATTTGTGTTTGTGTTGGTAGCCATTTTCAGAAATAGCAAGGAAGAGAAATCTTAGTATAGATCAGATCTTGTTTATGAGATTAAACAAATCTGCTCTGATACCACTTGTTGGTCCCGAAGGGCTATACAAGTTTGTAGAAGGGGGGGGGGGGGGGGTTGAATACAAACACACAGATTTTACTTTTCTAAATTGTTTATTGATAAATCATTAACAATTTACAGCTTGTTGCGGAACAAGATTAAGGATAAACCTAAATCTAAACAAGTTGGAACACTAAGTTTCTTGCACTAAGAAAGAGAAGGAAATTACTAATAATAACCTATCTCAATATAAGAAGGATGAACTTGTCCAGAGTTAGCAAGTTACTTCAAAATGAAGTGAGTTCTTCTTCTTATATACTGCATGCATTTAATGCATGGCAGTTTACACTTTACACGTGGCAGCAGCTGATTGGTTGCATGTCATTGACCTTTGTTGACAACCTTAGTAGCCGCATGTTTGAACAGTGTAGTATCAGAGTGGTTGTAAGATTTCAGACAATAAGGAGGTTCTTTTCTGACACATCGTACGGAGTCGTGCAAGGGTGGTTAAGACAAAAGTACTTTGTACGGAGGACTTCATGATCAGCTTTTCGTTGATTCAACGCTTCATCATTGTTTATCAGCGAATGATAAAGTTCAGCGATAGCTGAAATCCTGTACTTGATACTTCACGTTGAGTGGACAAATCCGAGTCTTCGCTAATCCGCATCAGTTCATTAGGAGACTTGTCGCTGGTTCTTGAGCTTGATCTTCGACTTCAGCGTAGAACCTATGTTGACGTGAAACTTGTCTTCAGAGATCATAAGTAAACAACTAACTTATCAGCGATCACCATAAGGACTGAACAGACTCAGAGCATTATGGTGAACAGTGTTCGCTGAATGTTTAATCTAAAGAGCGAGAGTTCCTATCAGTGGTACTGTGAGATCTTAGTACTTATCAGCGATAGTGAAACTCTGATACATTGTTTACTTACAATTTTCACTAAGTATATAAGAGAGGGTCATTATCAAATCACTGAGGGTTTGGATCAACAGAATCAACAAAGCCGAACCCGAAATATACCCAGTGGTTCCGGCAAGACAAAATTATCATAAGCGCCATTCTCGGCAGTTGCACCGATACAATCCAGCCTATCTTGTCTTCGACCGACACCTCTCGTGAAGAATGAAAATGGCTGACCACCAGTTACGCCAGTGCTTCTCGTTCCAGAGTTATCTCTCTCAAATCCAAGATTGCAAAAAACCCCAAAGGAACCCGGTCTGTCGCTGAATTCCTTCACGACATGAAGTCAATTGCTGATGAACTTGCCCTTGTTCAAAGTCCAATTGACGAGGAAGACCTGCTCATTCACATTCTCGGGCAATTAGGTGATGAGTACAACAACATTACTGCTGCCCTAAAGGTTGGTGACACACCTATATCGTACCCTGAACTGTTTGATAAGCTAGTTGATTTTGAAAGACAATTAGGTGACACAACGCCTTCATCTCTGCCGGTCATAACTACGGTCAACTACACCCAACGAAGCACTGGTAGAACCAATTCTAGGACCCCTCAAGACATGCAAAACCAACGGTCCAGGTTCAATTCTGTGGGACAACCTAAAGCGGGCGCCAACAGTGGTCCAATTCCACTAACTATTCTGGTGGAAATCGCCTAAATCGCAATTCAGCCTATTGCCACTTCTGTAACATCCCGGGCCACGAAACCAAGGATTGTCGAAAACTCGCTCGTTTCCTACGTGACAACAATGTTAATCTTGCTGTCACCACACCGGCCGTCCCGATTGCCAACGTCACCACCTCTCGACCCACTTCTTCATCCCCAATGTGGATGTTCGATACTGGAGCTTTACATCACATTACATCTGACCGGTCCTCTCTTCACACACTCTCCGAGTATGGGGGACCGGATGAAGTTATCCTTGGCGATGGTAAGGCTCTTTCCATATCCCACACCGGTAATGCAAACCTATACACTCCTTCACGCCCACTTTCTTTACCCGATGTCTTATATGTTCCAAAACTACGCAATAACCTTATCTCGGTTGCTAAGCTTTGTAAAACTAATCATGTTTCTGTTGAATTTTTTCCCTCTCATTTCTTTGTGAAGGATCTTCACACGGGGGGCGCGTCTAATGCGGGGGGAGAATCATCTTGATATCTACTATGCCAGCCTTCCTTTGACACCACAACTCAACTCCACTACAACCGTCTCGCTTCTTGATTGGCACCACAAACTCGGTCATCCATCAATTCAGATTTTTAAGTTTCTAGCACAATTTCTAGGCCTTAATTCAAAGTTTCAAAACTTTCACTGTCATTCTTGTTCGATTAATAAAAGCCATAAAGTGCCTTTTGGTGCAAATTCCTTTACTGCTTCAAAACCGTTAGAACTTTTATACTCTGATGTGTGGGGACCAATTGAAAAATCCATTGACGGTTTCAATTACTATGTAATTTTTGTGGACTTTTATACCAAATATGTATGGTTATATCTAATGAAACACAAGTCGGATATCAAAACACTATTTCCACAGTTTAAAAGGTTGGTTGAAAAGTACTTCAAAACTCCTTTGATCTCTATCTTCACCGACAATGGTGGTGAATATATAGGTCTCATTCCATATCTACAAGCTCAAGTCATATCTCATTTTACCCCCCCCCCCCCCCCCGCATACACCGGAACAAAACGGTATCGCTGAAAGACGCCACCGTCATATCGTTGAAACAGGTTTGGCTCTACTCATTAATAGACTCCCTACACCAATCCTCAATTCCAAAAGTCCATACGATATTCTCTATGGAAAATCACCAACATACCACAAACTCAAATCGTTTGGGTGTCTTTGCTATCCATGGCTTATGCCGTATGCACAATCAAAACTACACCCAAGATCAGCCCCATGCATTTTCCTAGGCTATTCTTCTTCCAAATCAGCTTACAAGTGTTTTGACCCATCATTTCGTCGCCTATTTCACTCGAGGCATGTTGAATTTGTTGAACATATATATCCATGCAAGTCCAAAGAGGTCACGAAATCACCCTTACCTACTGTTGAAAAACTACACCGTCATAACCCAATCACCTTACCCACTCCTACAGGATACAAACCCACCCCACCCTACGCCCCACACCCCCTGCCATACGCTATCCAATCTCCAAAACCAATCCACTACACCTAACCCCTCTACACCTACTACATTTCCCATACAAGAATCACCTTTTCTTACCTCAACTCCCTCTCAACCGAACCCACCTGACAACCCCATTACGTCACCTCATCCATCTCCTTCATCCCAATCTTCTAGTTCCTCGCCGTCCACTCCCAACCATTCCTCTCCCGACGCTTCTCCTACACCTTTACCTCCTCGAACTCGCAAACCAAACCCCAAATACTTCAACCCCAACCTTATCAACACATCCACTCTCCATCCTGTTCCCTCAACTGTTGAACCAACTACCCACACCCAAGCCTTAAAAGATCCTCAGTGGCGTAGTGCGATGGACCTTGAATTCAATGCCCTACTCAAGAATGGCACGTGGGAACTCGTACCTCCTCATTCCCACAAACCGATTGGTTGCAAATGGGTATTTCGGGTCAAACGGAAACCGGACGACTCAATTGATAAATATAAGGCTCGCCTAGTCGCAAAAGGTTTTCATCAACAATACGGTAAAGATTACTTTGACACTTTTAGTCCCGTCACAAAGCCGGTCACCATTCGTACCGTATTGTCCATTGCCTTGTCAAAACATTGGCCCTTAAGACAACTTGATGTCAACAACGCATTTTTGCATGGTGTTAAGTGCATTTTATGCACCTAACTTTGTATATAATAGTTGCATTTTATTTATATTTTAGTGTTTAGTTTAGCCTTTTCATGCATTATTGTTCACTTCTTCTTATTTTTCTTAATCACGGATGGAAATTCTTTTGGGAATTGTTTTTATGCTTTTGGTATATGTTTTGTGCAGATTGTGCGTAATTTGAAAGGCGAGATGGGCGGAGGCATGCTCGTGAAGAAGAAAGAAAGAAAAGATGAAGTGTACGTGAGTAAGGAAGCGGAGAGCGAAGGAAAGAAGCGGATTGGAAGTGAAGAAAAACCTGAATTGATGCTTGAAAGTTGCTGCCATACTTTCACGGGCGCGAAGGAAACTCCCCGGCCATGAAAGTCATTTGGACTTTTAATTTTATGGGCTTTTTTTCTTTTGGGCTTTTGGGCCTGTCTTTAAACTCTCTTAGGGCTTTAATTTTAGATATATTAAGAGTTTCCTTTTAGAATTAGACACACTTTTTTACACGACATTTCAGTTCTTAGGTGGTTTTTCTCAACTTTGAAGGAGTTCTTGAAGAAATTGAGGAAATAAGATGAACTTGCAAAGAGCCTAGGCCATTGGAATCCGACTTGCTACCGGATTTTCCTTAACTAATTCATTAAATCGTTTTAAATTATTATTATTTGTATGTGTTTATAGATATCGTGAATGACAATAGGACAAGGTTTCACGAGAAGAATATGAAATGGGGTTTTGACAAGTTGGTATCACTGGACTCATTTAAGAATTGTGAAAATGGGTATTTGGCGAATGATGATTCATGTGTGTTTGGAGCTGAAGTATTTGCAGTTACAGAGTATGCACAAAAGGATCGATATCTGTCCATCACAAAGCCTTCGCCAATTTTTAATACTTACACTTGGACCATCGATAATAAAATAAATAAAACGTATTTTAACTATAAAAGTACCATAAATTAAAGCTTTTTACTATAAAAGTATGAATTATAAATATAAAAAATAATTTTATGTAGTGTATATGATATATATTAAAATATATAAATCCAAAAAAATTCAATATTGGGCTCATTTCGAACGTATCGAAAAAACGATTATAATGGTGTAACTTGTTAAAATTAAAACGTATTTTTTTAACGTATTTTAGTTAATAAACGATTATATGTGTTAAATGTAAAATTAAAATTATGAAAGTAAAAGGTATAAAGTAAATTAAGTAAATAAGTATAGAGGTTAAAAGTGTAAATTCCAAATCAAAATTCAGCAAATTCATCTAATTACACGGGACACCCCTAAAATATTTACAAAATTGCCACTGCCCGCGATTGCAGGCTTTTTTCGCGGAAAAATGTATTTTGGTAAGTCAAAGTCAAACTTAGGGTATTTTAATTAATTTCTTTTTTTTATAAACATTATCAAATAATAAGGGGGTGTTTGGGATTGCTTATTTAAAATAACTTATGTTTATTTTTAAAAGTGTTATCAATTTATGCCGAGATAAAAAGAAGTTGGGGGTAAAAATGTAATTTGGACAAATAAATTATAAACAATTTCAAATATGTTAGAATGAATTAATTTATCAAAAACAACTTATTTGTGGTGGAGAAAAGTCATAAACACTTTTATTTTCTTCAATTCAAACACTAAAAATAGCTTATTTACGGTGAGGAAAAACAATAAGGAAATAAGTAAAAAAAAAGAAAAAAAAGCAATCCCAAACACCCCTGTTGTAAAGCTGATTGAATAAGTTAAAGTTGTTAACAAAGGGACTGTAATAAGCAAAAGTTTATTTGTGGAACTCTTCCATTGCCAAATACCGATAATCGGGAAAAATGGCCGCCACCGACGCCACCTCCACCGGCGACGATGTCGATGAAGAAAGCATCAGCAAGTGGGAATCCCTCCGCCTCAAAACCCTAGCTGAGCAAACTTACATCTCTTCCGACCTTAAATTAGCTCTCAAATATGCGAAGCGCGCGCACAGTCTATGCCCCACCCTCGACGGCGTCTCCGAAATGCTAACCGCCTTCAAGATACTCAACGCCGCCGCAAACACCATAGAAGCTACTACGACACCTCATTGGTACAAAATCCTGGAGGTAGAACCTTTCTCTCACATTAATACAATTAAGAAACAGTATAAGAAGCTAGCCCTAATTTTGCATCCTGACAAGAACACGTGTATTGCTTCGGAAGAGGCTTTCAAGCTAGTAAACGAAGCTTTTAGTGTTTTATCTGATAAGATTAGGAGGAAGGAGTATGATATGAAGCTTAGAATCGCAATGCAGACCGCCGTAGAAGCAGAGGTGGAATCTGGTGGTGGAGCGGTGGCAGAGGATACGTTTTGGACAGCGTGTTCAACTTGTAGGTTATTACATCAGTTTGATAGGAAGTATTTTGGGCATAATCTGATGTGCCCTAATTGCAGGAAGAGTTTCAAGGCTATAGAGGTAGATGATGGTAAAAAGGCAATGGTAAGTGATGAAAATGATGGCATTGATACCATGGAAAGCTATAGGGTTCGTACTGCAAGTGATCCAAAAAGGAAAACAGGTAGTGTTGGAGAGATCATGAAGAGGTCTGAACAATCGAAAAAAATTGACAGATCAAAAGTCGAAAATGTCAGCAAGCTTTCAAGATCCCCAAATAAAGACAGTGAGCCATTGAAGGAGAAGGAGAAGATAGCGAGTGATGGGGATGAAGAAGAAATGATGACACTAGCAGAAATGCAGAGATTAGTGAAAACAAATGTGAAAGAAAATAGATTGAAAACGAAGGAGAAAGATAAGGTACAAAGAAGTGGGAATTCAAAGAACGAAAAAAGTGAATCAAAGAGGGCCGATTCAAGAAATGAAGCAAATGGAGAAGGGAAGAAGAATCAGGATATGGAGATCATGGCGGTGGAAGACTCAGATTTTTATGATTTTGATAAAGGAAGAGTCGAAAGGAGTTTCAAGAAAGGGCAAGTATGGGCTCTATATGACGATGATGATGGAATGCCAAGGCATTATGGTTTGATTGATGAAGTGGTCTCAACCCATCTGTTTGAGGTCGACATGGCTTGGTTGGACCCCCAAATCAACGGTGATGAAATATTAATCAGTTTAGAAAGAATGGGATTTCATATATCTTGTGGGAGGTTTAAGGTTTCCAAGAAAACTAAAATCACATCTCTTAATGTATTTTCACATATTGTGGACTGTGAACGAGCAGCCAGAGAGGTTTATAGGATTTATCCTAAGAAGGGTTCGGTGTGGGCGCTTTATAGTCAAAACAATGAGTTAGTTCGAGACAATAGGCGCTACGATATAGTTGTGTTTTTGACAAGTTATAGTGAAGTATATGGATTAAGCATGGGGTATCTGGAGAAGGTCAATGGGTTTAAAACAATTTTCAGGAGAAAAGAGATTGGCTGTCATGCTATCAAATGGCTTGAAAAACACAACGTTCGGTTGTTTTCACATCAGATTCCAGCAAGGAAGCTTTCTGGGGAAGAAGCCGCGGATCTTTCAGGAGATTGTTGGGAACTAGATCCTGCATCACTTCCTCCGGACCTACTTGCTATCGATGGCTGAACAGGAGTTTGCTTGCCCACAAGTGATCACCTGTATATGTACAGTTCTCTATTACCTAGTGTACTTTATTTTTTTTAAATGGAATACGAGCCTTACTAAAGGTAAAATTTCCTTTCAATTGAAATACTGCATTTGCAAACAATTCATGCATCTGAGTGGATAAATTAATCTTTGTCTCTTGTTATCATGGTTCACTTTTTGATCCTGTTCAGGATCATATGACACATGGTTGGTTCTCGACTTATCGTGCTATATACGTTGGGATTCTATGATCGGCCTCGTTGTCCGGCTTATTTAATACTGTAAGAGTGTGTTTGGTACATTGGTAGGACTCGATGGACGAGAGTGGGGTTAGCAGCTGAAAGAATCTTGAAAGGTTTTAATTTAAAATGGATAGTATAGCAATTCAACATTTTTCGGGTGGTGCAAAAAAAGGGTGTTGTCATATGCACTCCATTCATGTCATAATCGTGTTAAGTCAAATCAAGCATTGAAAATGTAAAAACTAAGTGTTGATGTTGATGTGTGTGAAGAGGAAATTAGTGGGTAAGGTGTATTGCCCATTCCAAAAGAAAAAAAATGAATTTTTGCTCTCTCTCTTTTCTGATCCTGTGTATCAAACACACAACTAACATACACTAAGCAGATGTTAATGACCCAGCTCTATGTTATGGATTGCTCAAGTAAAGTCATAGCAGCAGATAGTTACTGGTCTTAGAGCCATTTCTCTTTTGTGTGTGTGTTTGGTCTGTGCTTTGAGTAATTTAAGTGAATCGGTCTGTGCTTTGAGTAATTGAAGTTAAGGCAAGGATCGTGTGAGAAGCCTGAGATTTGAACCGCTTTTATTCAAATGCCCTCCCATGAATTGCGGCTTAGAAAGGAATTGATCCGATACATCTCATCCTAATGTGCGTCAATTTCTCATCCAACGGTTGATAACCATTTCTCACCGAAACCCAACCCTTGTAGTGAATAATCATTTCACAACCTGCCTAACTTTCTTATTATGTGCTTCTGTTAATAGGTAACTTAAATAGATTTTTTTTTTTGGTAAACATGGTATTCGAGCATTTGCTCAAATTCATAGGAGTCCGAGTTTAGCGTTACATACAAGGGTGGACCTATGAAGGCCGCAACGGGGTTCCGTCCACATGCTCAACCAACATCCGCAAATATAATTATTTGGGGAATAAAAGGTGTATACACTAAAGTTATAGGGGTGCTATGCGATATTAGGAAAATACAAGAGACATTAATTAGAAATATAAATAATATCCCTCAAAATCAACCAAAAACCACTTAAAGTATTATTTATCTCTTATATACATTTAATTTTAAGGACTCTCATTAGTCAGAAGAATATAAAATAATTTCTCTTTCATAAGTAATCATTTTTAAAAGTTCTCAAATTTTGGAAAATTCATCACTCTCTCCTACTTTCTCCATTTTAGAGAAGGTTTTGAACAAAAATACCCAAATCTTCATTTTTGAGAATCATTGGAGATGTTCATATGTGCTTCCCTACCTAGTCAAGGGTTGGCAGGGGCGGATTTGAGGGTACCTTGCCAAGGGCGTGCAATAACTCTTGCCACGTAAATAAAAAATTAGATTGATACCTAACTATCATTGTTTGTGGTTGATTTGAAAGTTATAATTCCTTAAGGATGTTACCATCAATAACATTCCTACACTATTTAATTCGTCAAGATCGAAACCAAATCGTTTTTTTTTTCTTTCAATAAGTTCAAAAACTAGACAGCTTATGGTTGCTGAAACTATATTAGTAGTGATCTCTAGTTCTCCACGAACTAATCATCCATTAAAAAATTATTTTCTGTTTCATTACACAACCTTCAACTATAATCTAACCAATTTTTTTTTAACAAAAACCTAACTCTTTGTAGAAAAACTTAACTTCTTGTCTAGTTTATAGTTTCATTATTGTTTTTAATCACGTGTTTATCTTTTGTTTTAATAAATTTGTAAAACATCATTATAAATATGTGTAAATTACTATCAATATTATATTTATTTAGGGAAATTAATTAAAATACCCCAAGTTTGACTTTCCTTTACCAAAATACCCTAAATCTCGGAGAGTTTACCAAAATGCCCTAATTTTCCACGGTGGGCCCCGCGATCACAGACCCACACCCACGTGTCACAAAGTTTCGGCCAAAAGTCCCGCGGAGCCCCCCAACTATGGCCGCGGTGACAAGTTTGGTCCCTGTCCCGTGGTATATATATATATATATATATATGTGGTATATATAATTAACTCTTAGTGGGTTTATGTTCTCCTATATGGACACACACACATATATATATATATATATATATATATATATATGTGGTATATATAATTAACTCTTAGTGGGTTTATGTTCTCCTATATGAGTGTTTCGAAACGATATATAATGCGTCCAAAACGGAGTATGTGTGAATGGGATATCGATGCTCAAAGTTGAGTAATTGGATGAAATTAGCAAAAACAAGTTGGGTGTGGGAAGGTGTCCCACATAGGAAGAGAGAGTAAAAATTCAATGGTTTATAACCAAAGAAGTGAGAGGAGTTGACAAGCTCCTTGCATGGTTTTACTCCAACACCTACCCGCGCGCAGGGGGTGCCGATTGACGATTTCGTAAGCTAAAATTGTCGAACTTGTGCGTGACCTGCGAACACGAATGCAGCTCCAAAATCTCGTGCTCACGGCCCATCGCGGGGAACCACAGCGGGACAGGGACCAAACTTGTCACCGCAGCCATAGTTGGGGGGCTCCGCGGGACTTTTGGCCGAAACTTTGGGACACGTGGCCTGGGCCTACCGCGAAAGTTTAAGGCATTTAAATAAAGCGGTAGAGATTTAGGGTATTTTGGTAAAGAAAAGTCAAACTTTGGGTATTTTAATTAATTTCCCATAAATTTATATAAACTGTTAATAAATAAATGAAAAAATATATATATATTTATATTCTTTTTTAGTTTTTTAATTACAACTTATATTTTTCAAAATATTTTAAATGTTTTGTCCCTCAAATTTATCCTTATTACGCAATCCATCCCTCCATTTATTTAATTCTCAAAACTCCCCTTCTCCCTCTTTGTATATCATCGTGCTCAGATTCTACAGCTCCCCCTCTTTCTCTTCTTGTTCGTTCATCTATCTGCTTTCATTCCACTTCATCTATCTATATATTACACATCTCAAGTTTCTTCCGTGATCTAAAGTTTTCCCTTGCACAATGGGTTACGAGAACGATCCGTAAGTTCTATCTCTCTCTAATCTAGGGTTTGGAATTACATTTTAATAGGGTTAGGTTATGCACACGACCTTAACTGTCTTGTTTTGTTGTTCAATTTTCAGGTATCGCGATGAAGATGGTGAGCCATTGATGGATTATGACGACGAATTTCAATCCGATCACGGTGATGATAACAACAATCAACAACAACATCTCCTCGATGATAATCTTGATGATGAGCTGGAAGATAATGATTGGCGGAGTAGTAGGCAAGAACGGTCGCCGACGCCGGTGTTCAACGAATCCGATTCGAAGTCGAAGCCTCGTAAAAGGTTAATCAAGAAGAGCACGGCGGAGGAGACCTTGCCGGATTTTGGGATTAGTGATGACGTGGAGGATGAAATGGCGGCTTTCGTTAGGGATGATTCAGATAGTGGCGGTGGGAAGAGGAAGAAGTTGTCCAGTGGCGGTGGGAGTAGTAGGAAGAAGGAGAAGAAGTCGAGTTCTTCCAAGTTTATGGATAGAGGAGGGAGAGGGAGCGAGAAAGGTGCGTCGAAATTTAAGGTGAATAGGAGTGGGCGTTCTGGTGGGGATGATGCAGAAGTGAAGGAGATGTGGGATACAATAGCTGGCGGCGATTCAGAGGTACATTTTACTTGCACATTTGCTATAAGACATATGGGCTGATTTTAGGATTTTCAGTTCTATTAGGCCAATTTGCGTGTTATTGATCTTTTCTTTTGGTTTTCATGGGGATCATTTGTTATTAATGTTGTCAAGTACATTGTTCTGAACTAATCCAATCACTATCATTTTGAACTCTTTTAAGTTTTGGTTTTATCTTTTATGATTGTTTTGCCAGTTTCCAGGTGGTTATAATTTGGAAGATCTTAGATTGGACCACATAACAAGTTTTTTGGCACGAGTATATGATTCCCTCTATCATTACATTGGCCAGATTTAGTTTTGTATATTTGATGAATATTTAACTATGTAGCTTGTAGTTATAGACTCTGTTAAGGTATGCAGATTGTGTGTCAAAGATATAGACTAGGCCCTTACTCACTGGTTTAAAATATTTTTTGGCAAAAAATCTGATGAATATTTAACTATTGTAGACGCCCTTCTTTGTATGGAACTTGTTTTATGATATGAATGCTTCGGTTCTATGCTGACTTTGTGAAACCAACAAGAACATTTAACTTTTTGTTCCTTATTCTCAAGGATTTTCCAAGGTGCACACATGTTGTTTGCTACTGTTATGAACGGCTTCCCACCTCCAGAAGAAGAGAGATTTTGTAGATCTTTTGTGATGGAGCTTTGCTTTTGAAATGTGCAGGATGACAAAGAGGTTCCAAGGATGGCAGATGATGACCAGTTCATAGATGATAGCGGTGTCGATCCAGCTGATCGTTATGCAAGTGACCATGGAGGTTATTCTCCTAGCCATGCTCCTCAAGTAAGAAGCTTCTCCATATACATGATTATATTTATATCATGTTGGGTATTGTAATCATGAATGTATTTACCTTCCATTACTATTTTTCTTAGCTTAATATTTTAAACACTGTAGGCTGAGGAAGGTGAAGAAGATGATGAAATGAAGGACCTTTTCAAGTCGGGTAAGAAGAAGAAGAAGAGTGAGAAAAGTGCTGCTGAGATTGCCTTACTTGTTGAAAATGTCATGGCTGAACTTGAAGTTGTAGCAGAAGAAGATGCAGAGCTCAACAGGCAATCAAAACCTGCTATTAATAAACTCAGGAAGCTGCCTCTTCTAACTGAAGTACTATCCAAGTAAGTGATATTATTTAAACAAAGCCGTACATCTGCTTTTTATAGGTATGTTTATTTCAATTTCCTTGTAAAATTTCAATGCAGGAAACAACTTCAACTAGAGTTTCTTGATCATGGAGTTCTAACTCTTCTGAAAAACTGGCTTGAGCCCCTCCCAGATGGAAGCTTGCCTAATATAAACATTCGTGCAGCAATATTGAAGATCCTGACTGAGGTATAAACCAGGATAATATATATATATATATATATATATATATATATATATATATCTCATGGGTTTATTATGTGCTTTTATGTTTGTATAACCGATTGTATTTTATTCTGCAGTTCCCAATTGATTTAGATCAGTATGATAGAAGGGAGCAATTAAAGAAGAGTGGACTTGGAAAGGTTGGGATTGGTTTACAATAGTAGTGCTGTTGTTCTTCCTTTTTGGTGATAATACTACTTTATCATCGTTTTTGCTCAGGTCATTATGTTCTTGTCGAAGTCTGATGAAGAGACCACATCCAATAGAAAGCTTGCTAAAGATTTGGTTGACAAATGGGTAAGTAAAGAAATTTATATTTGACCTCATCTTTTCAAGGTTATATGCATGTTGAGATCCACTTGTCCTCACAGTCTGCTAACTATGAAAATTGATTGCGATAAAAAGTCTCCGGATATTGAAGCATGATTGTGTTGTGAATTGATCACTAAATAATACAATGATAAATGCCGTGGGAAATAAGTAATGTTGTTATTGTTATCAAACAATTGCAAAATAGAATTCAACTAAGCTGGCATCTTGGTAAAAAAAATTAAGATAAGACATGGTATGTCTTTGATTGCCTGCTCTTCATTCTTAGTTATCTCATATAAAATTCTTTGATATCCATGGTTTCTCCTAGGGCCGCCCACAATCCAACCCGCAACCGGTTATATAATTATATACATGCTAATATATAGTGTCGATAATATATAATTATATCCACACTACACAGCAGCCAAATCCAAAACGGCCATTGTTGATTGATCATTTGACATATTTATTCAGTCAGAGTTCTGAATTTGATTGTAATAGTTAATTAGTTAAAGAGTTAAGCATATATTTGGATGATTGCAATATTTTGGTTGGGTAAATTTCTAGTAATGTTTCTCGTTTTTTCTTTCATAAAATTTATGTATAGTATAACTCGTCAAACGAACCCGATGCAGGTTGGATTGGGTTATACTTTTTAACGGGTTGGGCTGGGAGTTTTCCGAACCACTGGTTCGGTTGGGCTTTTGATCTTGATTAGCATTAACATCTTATTTGAAATGCAGAGTCGGCCAATATTCAATAAGAGCACAAGATTTGAGGACATGCGGAACTATGAGGATGAGAGGATGCCCATCCGTCGGCCATCAATGAAAAAGTATGCTGCATGTTTGCATTAATCTGTGTAACATATTGTTAATCACATGTGAATTGTATACTTTGTGCAACTAGTCTTTCTTTTCTTCTGATCTGTTGCTACTGTCTAACAGGCCTATGAATAAAGCTTCAGGGATGCAGTCTAGAGATGATGATCTGGATTTGGCTGAATATTCACAGTAAGTTGTTTCATTGGTCGATTATTGGTGCTCTCTGGTCAAGCATTTATTACTACATTCTTCCTCCTTCCCAAGGTCCACAATCATAAAGACACAGAGTTCTAAAAATATGTAATTGTTACAAATTTTCACCAACTAAATGACAGTTATACCCTTAATATTACTATATTAGAGAGAGTAATGAAAGTTTCCATCTAGTAATTTGGGGTAGAATTGGCATTTAAATTTTGAAATTGGACCTTTATTTTGGGATAAATTAAAATAGAATTATGCCAGTTAGAGAAACTCAAACATGCTATAATTTTTCTAAAATAGATAAAAATTATTGCGCCCAGCTTCAACAGATACTCTATTTTAGCAATTCCATCATTGATTATATTATTAAAATATTCAATAAATTCATCATCCTAACGCACTTTTAAAAAAATCATACAAAAACTTATTTCAAATTCAAGCTCATTGGTGGAAATAATCAAAATAATATATATAGAGAGAGGTAGGTTATGCAACCCCTTTACATGATGCAACCAATGCAACCCCTTTACATGATGCAACCAATGCAACCCCTCTATCCACCACTCATTTTATTTTCAGCGTTTTTCCTTTTTCTTAATTACAAAAGTGAAAATAAAATGAGTGGTAGCATGGGTTGCATCATGTAACGGGGTTGCATTTGAACACGCCCCTCTCTCTCTCTCTCTATATATATATATAAAGAGAGAGAGAGAGAGAGGCGAAGGATTGTGAGAACTTGAGGTTAACGTGAGAAACTTGAGAAGTGGATTCGAAGTGTTGATCACTTTTAATCAAATTCCCTCCCATGAATTGCGTCTTAGAGAAGGGAATTGATCCGGTGCATCTCAGTGCATCTTATCTCGGTGCATCTCATCCTAATGCGCGTCCACTTCTCATCTAACGGTTAATAACCACTTCTCACCGGAACCCAACCCTATATATATAGAAAATCAAGTTCTACAGATGTCTCCAAATATTGAGATTTCTACCTTATCTCTCTTCTAGAATACACTCTAGTGTAGCTGTTGGAAGCAAAAAAACCCTCCTAAATCTCTACTTTAGAATAACTGGTGCAGATGCTTATATTTTTGTGACGGAAGAAGTATGTCATGTGTGGATCTTGTTTCGTGTTTGAAGTTTTGGTGGTCAATGCAGGGAACAAAAGTCTGGAAATTCCTCTTCTAGACAACATGCATCAAGGCCTGAAGCAATGCCACTAGATTTTGTGGTGCGTCCGCAATCTAAAATTGACCCAGATGAAATTAGAGCGCGAGCTAAACAAGTTGTGCAAGATCAGCGTCGATTGAAGGTATGCCTGTGTTTTTGAACTTATCTGTTAACTGTTGGAATGTATTTGTTGATTTTCTTTATTTATCTCTATTGTTTTGTGTAGATGAACAAGAGGTTGCAACAGTTAAAAGCACCGAAAAAGAAGCAGCTTCAAGCTACTAAGCTTAGCGTGGAGGGTCGTGGTATGGTCAAGTACTTGTAGACCAGAACTGGTTGAATGTAAAGTAGTTGATGGTTTATCTGGGTTTTTCCAGGCACAAGTCCTCAAAATCATCTTCTTTTGCAATATTTCATTGTATTTTATGTTAAAATTATGCATTTAAATGGGTTTTTTGATGGTTAAAATTCCTATATTTTGTGTTTGGTGTTTGAAGAATTTCTTTTTCCCTGTGCATGTAGTGGAAACAATGGGTATTAAGAAAAGGTATTTGGGTATTTTCATTTGATTGGAGTTGCATAAGTTATGTGTTTTATAGTTTGACAAAAACATGTTTAACATGAAAATGCAAGTGCTTCAATACCTCCTACTTGAAGCTATCTTGTTTGAATAACAATTTTTGATATCATATTTTCTTAAGATTTTCAATCTTTTTAAAAGTTCTTTATCTACTTAAATGTATTGATTTAAATTGTACTTCAATACTAGGCAATACATAGCATCATAAAAACTTGTTATCCCAAGTACAAATCGGGTCCAGACGGTGGATCAAGTGGGATAAACATCACCAAAACAAGATGAGGAAGGTGTTCAATTGGTAACATATCAAATTAAAACCCTAAAACCTTTCACAATTATGCTTTCACTAGTCACGTATGTAGGGGTAGGAAAAGGAAGGGACTTTGTATATCAAAAAACAATATTGCGAAATTGTTGTATATCTTTCACAAGTTTTACGTTAATAATCTGCAATCGATGAGTAATTATATTTCATGTATTTTGAGACAGAAAGTAACACTGATCACAAAATATCCAAGCATCAGAAGGGAAAAGATCACAAATGCAAGTTTATTATGTCATAACTGATCTCTGAAACTGTTTTGCATTGGGCTGCAACATGATGCAATGCAAGTTGTACTTTAAAACATCTTGTGGATCTAATGGCATAGAAGATCACTCCAGTCCATGAAGTTCAAGATGCCTTCGGTCCGGATCTTTCCTGGTTAACAGCTGATGGTTTGGTGAACCAGGTTGTGTACAAGAACTGCTTGTTGGGACCCACATGGTTGCATATTTGCTTAAGCTTCTGCCTCTCCTTCATCCATCTCAACACAGTCTTCATCTGTGTTTTGCTTGTCAATTCTTTCACACCAACTTCCTGCAAAATGTCCGAAATCACCATAGTTTGTCAATTTGCGTAAAAACCCGTAGCCCAAAACGCAAAACTGCCTGGCCCAATAACCTCCAAATCAAGTAGTAACCCGCAACTTTATAAGAAGCTCCCAAGTCTAATTTTCTATAACGGGTTGTCACAAATTGCAACCTCAACAACCATGGAAATGGAAGAGTTCAAAGAAAATACGATCAATGCCATCAAACTCAAAAAAAAATTACGTCACCTGGACACGTTCCCATGTTTGGGCAACAGTGAGAGGACCGTGCTCCTTTAGAATGTCAAAAACGGCCCTTGTGATGGTTTGATTCTGCTCTGGCCGAAATCTAGGTTCTATCGCCTTCATTGCTGGTTTTGGTTTTGTACCAAGATACTTTACTGCTGTGGTAAACATGATGCTTTTTTGGGAATGAAATCACACAATCCTCTACAATACTATACTGTCATTAGAACGAAAACAATAATCATCAGCTATTAATAAAACATCAGGGCTTGAAAAAATCATCATGGAAAAAAGATGGATGGGGTCAATTAAAATATTAACTGTTCAAACAACTAATAAAGTTCAAGCTTCAAATAATATTTCTAAGAAAGATCTTGACCTTTGATTCCCTTCACTACCACTATCTAACAGTTTGTTGACAGTTATAGCTTTGAGAAACCCCTAATGAAACATCCAAGTTCTAATGGAATCTAAGTTTCTTTGGGCAACAAGCATTTCATTACCACAGGCAAAACAGATCTCACTGTGATTTCACTATTAACACATAATGCCAGAAGCATGATCAAACAAAACTGAAAGCCTAAAGACGGAAATCACAGCAGATGATGATACTTTCTTCCTTCGTTATCAAAACCTAAAATTGAAATGGAACAAAACCCAAACATATGTAAAAGGCCAACACTAAGAAAGCATCTTAACAAAACTATTACCTGATGGATTCATCCTACATTCAAAACTCAAAACGGTTTCTGGAACTTACTAAGAAACTAATTTGGCAATCTAACATCCACTGCAGGCTAATTTTGGGGATGAAATAGGCATTCTTGAGGTTTAATGTAAGCAAATCAAACATTGTATCACTAAAATTAGCATTTAAGAAAACACTTCTAATCTTCACCACTTGAAGATCTTCAAATGGGAAAAAGGTTAAAGGGGCTTTGGTCGAAAGAAAATATATGTATGTTTTCATGTTCAAGACAATGGCCTACAAGAATAGGATTCTCTGCTCAGCCGAATCTGATTACTTTAGAATAGCAAGGATAGCCGGTTAAGGGTCAGTGATTAAACAGATTGACTTCAAATAAAAGAACTATTGCATTTATTCATCAACAAATCAGTTCATTTAAATCCTAAACGTACCACTTATTTTTCTTTCACACGACTGCAGGAAATTCTAGTTTAACTGAAGACTAGTAACGAGAAAGCAAACCCTACTTCTATAGTTACAGAAAACAATAATAAGGCGTTTTTAAGAAAGAAATTAAGGACTTCCTTTACGACATCGAATTCCCTCTAGTTGAATGTCGTAGCATTGAAATTAGGGATCAAGATCATGTAAAAATACCAATTTTTTGTGCCCTAATCCTACCCGTGCTAAGAAAGAAAACGATTTTATCTATACCGCAAAATATTAGGGCATAAGAAAGAAGAGGAAAAGGAATGAGATAAAAACAACCGTAATCACAAATTACCGGCGATTAGTAGAGGATTTCTCCCTGCAAGATTGCGGTGTTGGCTAGCGTTTGTCGTCGTTGTTTAGGCTGCGCTTCGTCTGTGGGGCTTTTTCCAAGCGATGATATGCTGAGAGAGAAAGCGTGAAATCGTGTTTTCAAGTGAGACTTCAAGATTTTTTCATCTTTTGCGCAAAATAAAGAGAACTGTAGTTTTTTACACACCACTCCCTGTTTTCTTATTAACATTTAAAATATCGGGCTGTAAAAACATCTCCAACCGCTTTCGTAGAATTTCTCCAAAATAAGGAATCAAAAGTCAAAATCCTCAAAAAAAAAAATATAGATTCATCTCTAACAGCTTCTTCATTTTGGAGAATCCAACATTAATTAAAATATTAAAATATTAAAATATTCTATTTATCTATTAAAATATTATTTCAATCTCTACATATTTATTTTCAAAATTTCCTATTGGACCTTTCAGTGGTAATCATTTTTGGAGTAATCTCCATATTTGGAGAAAAAAATCTTCTCTCTTCAATTTTCTCCATTTTAGGGATAGTTTTGGGGAAGCTGTTGGAGCACATTTTTAGCCTAAAATCCTCATTTTCTCCATTTTCCCCATTTTGAGGAAGTTGTTGGAGATGCTCTAATATGATAGAAAAGTTGTTTAATATTTGGTAGATAGAATTGGACAAAATAAACAAATAACATTAGATAAAATACAATGAATAAAATTTAAAGAATTAATGAAATATAAAATAGAACGTGTATTTGATGTTTTAAAAGATAATTATATTTTATTTTAGAGTAAACCTCAATTTTGGTCCCTGTGGTTTGCAAAAAATAACGAAAATCGTCCCTATAGTTCATTTATTACAAATTAGCCACTGTGGTATGCGTTTTTGTCCGTTTTTGGTCCCCCACGCTAACACCGTCAATGGGGCCTCCGTTAAGAAGCCCCACGTGACTTGCACACGAGGGTAATTCTATCATTTTACCTCTCTCCTCTTTTTAAACACACACGAGTACACGACAAACCCTCATTCATCAACATCCGTCCCTGTGGTTTGCTCGTTCGTCTTCCCCGCCAACTGGTTTGAGGTTCATCATCGAAGCTTCTAAATGGGTCCGACAATGTGGCAAATACGTACTCCTAATGAGGACTTTGATCCTTATTATGTTTATGGTAAGCAAATGTGTATGCTTTTGCATTTATTTTGAGGGTTTAAACTCTTTTAGTTTTAAGTAACTAACATTGGTTTGTGTTAGAACATTTTATGTTGTAATCAATGTGTATTTAAGTAAGCTTGTAGCTTTCTTTTAGATAGTTTGACTTTCTAAGTCAAGGGTATAAATACCCTTTCCTTCCTTGTTTTGTATAACTTTTGCTAATATCAGAGATACACAGTTTCTACTTTTTCTCTCTATCAAATTCACTTTCTTCTTCATTGATCTTGTGTTCTACAATTGGTATCAGAGCAGTGTGAAGAATCGAGAGTGTATTTGATTATCAGTGATCGATTTTTGCAGAGATTTGTCAAGGAAATTTGATTGATTTCTTGATTTTCATCAAGAAATCTCGTTTTCTTGAGATTTTTTTTCAAAAATCCGATTTTCTGATCGAATTGCTTGGGGATTAGGTTCATTTGATTCGGATTCAGATATAGAACATTGTTTGTGAAGGAAGTTTCTCGATTAATCGTGTTTTTGATCTTCAATTTTGAAGATTTCATCAGATTTTGGTTTATCGTTTTTGGCTTATGTTCGATCTGCGTATTATTGATTCAGAGGTTTTCAGAGTTTGTGTAAAAGAGAGTAAGTGATTAGATTGCATTTTCGAGCATATCTGTGAATTTTCGTGCTAATCCGTTCAGATTTCAGACGTGTTTGGGATTTTTCGTTCGGTTTTCGCAAGATCTCAGGTTTTCGCAAGATTCATCAGGTTTTCGCAAGATTCATCAGGTTCTCGCAAGTTCATCATCCGTGATCTTCTTCAGGAACCGAGTGTGACTTTTCGTAAGCCACTGTTAAGCAAACAGTATCTTTTCGCAAGCCACTGTTACGAAAACAGTGACTTCTTGCATTCCGTTTTCACGAAAATAGTATCTTTTCGCATTCCTTTGTCACGAAAACTGTCACTTCTCGCAATCCTTTGTCCCGAAAACCTCAGTGATCTTCAATTTCTTTCTAAGTCTAGTTTTCGCATCTGTCAATTGCGAAAACTTCGACTTTTCGTGTCCTTTGCTTACGAAAACTTTGTGGTTTTCGCATTAGTTGGTTGCGAAAACTGTTCCTTTGTCATTTTTTCCGAATCCTTTCGTTTTTAACCCAAACCTCTGTTTTACAATGGCAAATCAAGATATGATGTTCAAGAATGACATAATGATGACTTTGGGCTCTAACACTCGGCCACCGGTGCTCATAAATGAAAACGAGTTTTCTCAATGGCGTGATAGATTTCTCAACTTTATCGAGTTTCAAAGCAACGGTGTGAATATAATGAAGTCTTTGATGGAAGGCCCGTTTGTTAAACCTGTTGTTGAGATTCCTGCTACAGCTACTACTCCGGCAACTCGTGAAGAAAAGAAAGAGACTGATTACACACCGGAGGAAATCCTTAGACAGCAAGCAGATAAAGATGCCAAGTCATACCTGATCCTTTCTTTACCAAATTTCATATACAACAGGATTGACTGCTATCGAAATAACATTACTTTGATGTGGGCTCAATTAGAGAAGATAATGTTGGGATCTGTCGTTTCTACTCAGTTGCGACAAACTCGTTACATGAACAGTTTTGAAAGTTTCAAAGCATTGGAGAATGAGTCGTTAAAGAGCACATTTGATAGATTTTGGGGAGTCATCAATAATCTGTACAAGATCAAGGTGGTTAAATCAGAATTGGAAGTCAATCTGAAGTTTCTGAATTCTCTTCAACCAGAATGGAGTAAGACATGTCATAGGTTAAGGAATGATGTTGGGATATCTAAGATGCAGATTCAAGAGCTGTATGAATTACTGATGGTGGATGAGGATTTGGTTCTAATGAAGAAGGCAAAGATTGATAAGAAAGCTAAAGGTAAATCAGAAGATCCGATTGCATTGTTGGCCAAGCAACTTGCTGAGAAGTCGTTGGTAGAACATGCCTTTGATGGAAATGTGGACGATGACGGAGAAGAGTTGGAAAAAGCAATGATATTGTTGACACAACACTTTCAAAAGAAATACAAGTCAGGCAACAATAATCAACGTTTCTCTTCAGGGCCAAGAAAACAGTTCAATGAAAGCTCTTCCTACACTCCTCAAGCTGATCCTCCAAAGAAGTATATTCCAAAGGCTGAAGAATTGAAGAAGCCAATCATCACTTGCTTCAAATGTGGTAAGACTGGGCACATGGCCAAAGACTGTAGAGTCAAAGTTGTCAGAGATTCTCAGTACTACAAGAAGAAATTGGATCTTGTTGAGAAGAAAGAAAATGGAAACATTCTGCTTGTGGAAGAAGAGTACTTTCTTGATTTCTCTGATGATGAATCTAACAATGAGGAGACGGCCGCTATGTGCTTTGTGGGAGATGATGCTTCAGATGATGAAAAGCAGGAGGATGATACTTCATCAGATGAATCTGAGGTACATTCTAATTTTGATTATAACTTCATATCATCTCAAATGGAAAATGTCGTTAAAGCTATCCGGATTCTCCGATCTAAAAGACTATCTGAAAAAGACATTATTCATGATCAATCAAAGTTAATCAAATCGCTTAATGTTCAAATCGAAGATAATAAAATAATTTTGATTAACATGGAAAATATGTTTAAAAAGAAAATAGAAGATTCAGAATATATCATAAAAATGAAAGAGGAATCTTTGAGACTTATGACCAACCAAAAAGATGAATTTTCAGATAAGATCAATGAACTTGAGGAAAAACTGTATGTTCGGGGTCAAAAGGAACAAACTGTTTATTTGAACAAACCGAGGAGTTATAATGCTATTAAAGAAAAATGGGGTTTAGGTTTTGAAAATCCTCATTTTCTAGATGATGCGAAAGAAAAAGTTCCAACGCTTTACGATTTTGATTTTCTACATCTAGGAAGATATGCCCCCCAATTTAAAATAAATTGGACAAATGAAGAGGAAGCTTTGGAAGTAGAAAAGGAGAAAAGATATTTTACTACCAAAATGCAACTTCCATTTGTGTATACAAGAGAAAACGCAAAGTACATTTCGAAACCAAAAGATTCTAATAAAGATTTCTTATCCAATGATTACTTTGATACTTATGTGACTAACACTGACAGTAAGGATAAATCTGAAGTATTGTATGATACTAAAAGGTATATTCCTCCGTTAGTGTTAGAAACTAAGATAGTTTGTCTTGAAAATAAAATCAAGGATTTGGAATCTAAGTTAGAGGATTTGGAAAATAAAAGAAATGTACATGTGGTTTCTGAATATGATTTTAAGGAAGTTTCTTCTGATTCTATTTTTGAAACTTCTGAGTCCGATTTATCTGATTTTTCAAAACAGAATAACTCCAAGGAAAGTTTAAAGGAAACTAATGTGAAGTTTGATTCTACCGATGATAGTTTGTCTTCAATGTCAGAGATTAAATTTGAAATTTTAGACGATTCATTTACGACAAATTCAAATATTCATATTAAAAAGCATCGTAAAAGAAGAAGATCAAAGAAAAGGTCAAAGGCTCAAGTTTCTAATTTTGGAAATATATCTGACTCTTCTACTTCTTCTTTTTCAGATAGGGCTTTAAAAGAGAAAGGAAAGCCTATATGGATTCCCAAATGCAAACCGATGGAATCATCAACTTCTTCTTGTAGTGACATAGAATCTGACATTTGGAACAAGAATACATTTGCTTGTATGAATAAAGATTGTAATAGTCTTGTCAGATATTCAATAAAGCAAATGATTCATATTGCAAATGTTGGTATGTGTTGCTCGGAGTGTTGTCATTCTAACGGTTATCTTTCTAAAAACGACATTAAAGTTAATCATGGAGATTTAAATATGACTGATGCCTATTATTACTTGAACAAAGATAACAGAAAGAAAAGGACTAACAAAAAGGGACCCAAATCTATATGGGTACCTAAACTTGTTTGATGTGCTTATATGCAGCCAAGTCGTTTGTGGTATCTGGATTCTGGATGCACCAAACATATGACTGGCAATAGATCTCTTTATCTAATTTTAAGGAAAAGGCATGTGGAAAGGTAAGATTTGGTAATTGTGAAACATCACAAATTCTTGGATACGGAGACATTGTGCAAGGGAATGTTACTGTCAAGAGAGTAAACTATGTCGACGGGCTGAAGTACAATCTTTTTAGCATTGGTCAGTTTTGTGATAAAGACCTGGAAGTGAGCTTCAAGAAACAGAGAGTTGCTGTAAAGAATGAAGATGGCAAGGAACTTCTTGTTGGAAAGAGGAGATGCAATTTGTATACGATAGATCTAAATATGGTGAACTCTCCATCAGATATTTGTCTTCTCTCGAAAGCTTCTGTTTATCAAAGTTGGCTTTGGCATCGACGACTAGCTCATCTCAACTTCAATTATATGGACAGACTTGCAAGAGGTAATATGGTTCGAGGTCTTCCGTCTTTGAAATTCCAAAAGGATCATTTATGTCATGACTGCGAAAAAGGAAAGATGAAGAAAGCCTCCCACAAACCGAATCCTGATTTTTGCACAAAGGACATACTTGATATTTTACATGTTGACTTGTGCGGACCGATGAAGACTAGGAGCATTGGGAAGAAAAGATATGTTTTGGTGATAGTTGATGACTATTCTCGTTACACGTGGGTCAAATTTCTCAAATCTAAAGATGAAACCCCGGAGATTCTCATCACTCTTATCAAGACTATTCAAACCAATAAGCAGAAACCGGTTAAGACTGTCCGTTCTGACAACGGTACAGAATTCAAGAACGGAGTTCTACAAGAGTTCTATGAAGAAAATGGAATTACTCAGCAATTCTCTGCCGCGAGAACTCCTCAGCAAAATGGGATCGTGGAGAGACGGAATAGAACACTTGTAGAATCGGCCAGAACGATGCTTGCTTATTCGGGACTTCCTCTATCTCTCTGGGCTGAAGCGGTTTCCACAGCATGTCATACTCAGAACCGGTCAATCATTCATAGGCGCTTCAACAAGACTCTGTATGAGATCATGAATGGGATAAAGCCAAACGTGAAATATTTTAGGGCTTTTGGTTGCAAGTGCTTTGTGTTGAATGATCGGGACAATCTAAACAAGTTTGGTCCGAAAGCTGATGAGGGAATCTTTTTGGGATATTCTTCAAATTCTGCGTCATATCGTGTGTTCCTTTTAGATCCAAGAAAAGTGATTGAAAGCGTTAATATTCATTTCGATGAATCTGAAGCAATGGCTTCCGGCCAATCAGGACCGGAACCCGATCTTTCAGGGGTTTTAGATTCTGAACAAGTCAGTTCAGAACATGCTTCTCAAATGTCAAATCAGGATCATCTTTCTAACTCTGTTATTCTTACCGATCTTGATTTATTATTTGAAAATTTCTATGATGATGTGCCTAAATCTAATAATGATTCTAACTTGATGAATCAGGAAAATGTGAACACATCTACAAATACTTCCGCTGCAACTCAATCAACAGAAGATGTTGTTCCACCTGTTCCTGAACAAGAGGCACCAGTTATAGAAGTACAAAATGTGGTTTCTGAAACACCACATCTCGTTGTATCTGAGGTTGAATCACCGGTGACAAATGATGACATCCAGTCACCACTTGTTCAAGAAGAAGAACAAACTGAAGTTGTTCAACAATCTGAAGTTGTTGTTCCACTTACATCTGTTGATCCTCCTTTAGTCGAAATATCAGAATCAGGGAGTATTAATGAGATTTCTCCTCCGATAACAGAAATCGTGTCTATTTCTTCTTCCGAAGGTGACATTCCAGATCCTCCACCTCAGATTTTAGAAAGTATTCAAGAAACAATTGATCCTCTTCCTCACACGGCCAAATGGACAAAAGCTCATCCTGTTCATCAGATTATTGGGGAACCATCGGCTAGTGTTTCAACTAGATCCAAATCCGCGACACCAAACGAATGTTTGTTTGCATGTTTTCTGAGTAACATAGAACCATCTACAGTCTCAGAAGCTCTCATGGATCCGGATTGGATAATTGCGATGCAAGAGGAACTCAATCAGTTTGAAGCCTTAAAGGTGTGGAGACTTGTGCCTAAGCCAAAGGGAAAGAGTATCATAGGCACTAAGTGGATATTCAAGAACAAGAAGGACAAGGATGGTATTGTGGTTCGTAATAAAGCTCGTCTTGTTGCAAAAGGCTATAGACAACAAGAAGGTATCGATTATGATGAGACATACGCGCCAGTGGCTCGCCTTGAAGCTATTCGGATGTTTCTTGCTTTTGCTGCCTTTCGGAACTTCAAAGTATTTCAAATGGATGTCAAAACCGCGTTTCTATATGGAGCACTCAAGGAAGAGGTTTACGTATCTCAACCTGAAGGGTTTGTCGATCCAAACAAATCAAATTACGTCTACGTTCTCGATAAGGCTCTATATGGTTTGAAACAAGCACCACGGGCGTGGTATGATGAATTGTCAACCTTCTTGTTGACAAATGGTTTTACCAAGGGAGCAATTGATACTACTTTGTTCACTTTTCGTAAAAATCTTGATATTTGCTTAGTACAAATTTATGTAGATGACATTATATTTGGTGCTACTGACAAAGCTTTATCTGATTGGTTTTCAGATCTTATGTCTTCAAGGTTTAAAATGAGCATGATGGGGGAAATTAATTTCTTCCTTGGACTTCAAGTAAAACAGCTTCCGGATGGCATCTTTATCAATCAATCCAAGTACGTATTTGACATTTTGAAGAAATTCAAGATGGACAAAAGCACGACTATGCGAACGCCGATGTCTCATGGATCGAAGATTGGTTTAGACCCGGATGGTAAAGCTGTGGATGTTCGCTCATATCGAGGCATGATTGGTTCACTAATGTATCTTACAGCAAGTAGACCGGACATAATGTTTGCTGCATGCTTATGTGCGCGTTTTCAGGCAAATCCCAAAGAATCGCATCGATCAGCAGTGACGAGGATTTTCAGATATTTAAAAGGAACTCCGTACTTAGGCTTATGGTATCCTAAGAGTTCTGATTACAAACTAACTGCTTATTCTGATGCAGATTATGGAGGAAGTCAATTGGATCGGAAAAGCACTTCAGGCCATATCCAGTTTCTCGGAGATAGATTAATTAGCTGGGCTTCCAAGAAACAAAATTGTGTATCCATTTCAACTGCCGAAGCGGAGTATGTTGCCACGGCTAGTTGCTGCTCTCAAGTTCTATGGATGAAAACACAATTGAAGGATTACGGCTTGTTTTACAAAACGATTCCGATATACTGTGACAGCAAGTCGGCGATCGCTATTTCCGTGAATCCGGTCCAACACACCAAGACAAAGCACATTGACATGCGTTATCACTTCATAAAGGATCATGTGGAAAAAGGTACAATAGAGTTATATTTTGTACCTACTGAATATCAACTTGCCGATCTTTTCACCAAAGCTTTGGATGAAAAGAGGTTCAATTTTCTACTTTCAAAGATCGGCATGTTGAATTTTAAAGTTTGATCTTTAACAAATTTTATTCAAAGAAGTGAAAATTTGTCTATTTTCAATTCAGTGAATAAAATATATGTTAAGGATTGTTAGTCAAGTAGTCTTGTGATATGTTGAGATATATTATGTTTCATATTTCGCCTCTAAGTCAAATCGAAAGGTAAGTGACACATGATTGAAACATAGATATAAGCGCAATTTAGTGTAAATCTAGATGTTTTAAGATTATAATGCTAAAAAGCCTATGATTTTGTTAATTGAATGGAAATGAAGATATGAGCCAAGCACAGAGTTTTTGAACCAAGTGAAAAGAGATGCAATAAAAAAAAACATCATTTGGTTTGAAAGTCTGTACCTGTGGCCTATCTGGTTTGGGAGATTAAGTTCCAAGGGGTGCTTGTCACCTAGCCCCTAAGGCCAACTGGTCTGGGATTGGCTGACCCAAATCCTGCTATAGAACCAGGTAGAAAGCCATGTTCTACTGGTACAAATGGAATTTAGACATATCGATGTAGCCTTTCTGGTTCGGGAGAGTAAGTCCCAAGGGGTGCTTGTCATCTAGCCCCTAAGACCAACTGGTCTGGGATCGGCTGACCCAAATCCTGCTATAGGACCAGATAGAAAGTTATGTTTACGATGTATCTGGATTTTAATAAACCTTGTGATTAAAAGATGCCAATGTGCACACAATAAAAGATGCCAAAGAGCACACATCTCTATAAGCTTTGGGAAAATTACAATGTCGCGATAAACTTATAAATTTGTGGAAATTCAGTTTTTCAGATAAATAGTGTGAGTCTGAGCAAAGTAATATTTTATGTCTATGAAATGCATTTGCTTGTTGCTAATCTTAATTCACATGCTAACCCACCAATTAGTTTATCTAAGGGGATTGAAAGTGAACTTATATCATCTTGGTATGCAAGCATGACTTGGTTTTCAATCTGGAAGCATGTATTTGATGTCATCTGTGATTGAAAAATATGATTATTTTCACTGATTTGAATTTCATTTGTTAAGTGTTCAAACATTTTTATTCAGTAGATATTAAATATAAATCTTTGTATTTCTTTGATCATAGTTGACTCTTTTTTTGAAGTAATTAACTGTCATGTGTGGAGTCTCTGCTTTATTCGAGGGGGAGAATACAGATTGGTTTGATAAGCAAATTTTGAGGGGGAGAGAAGTTATTTGCATCTGAAACTGAAAGAAGAAGATAATAGTTCTTCATTTGAGGGGGAGAGAATTTGGATATCTGATTTATATCTGATATTTTTTCATCGTCAAATATCAATTCAGGTATAAATCTCTGAGATATCATTCAGGTATGTTTTCTAAATGCAGATGTTAATTGTAAAATTTTTAATGCATTTGTGTAGGGGGAGAAAACAGGTAAAAAGGAATTTTATTGAACATAGTCATTATTTTTATATAAGATTTCAAAATCAAATATATTAATAATTTTTGATATTTTGAAAATTAATAAGTTTTCTTTAAATAAGAAAATTTATTTTTATTTGAAATACTAAAAATTATAAATATAATTGTATTTTGGTATTTTATAAAATAATGATTTTTTTTTAGAAAAAGGGTTTAAAAGAAAGTTTGACCAATTTTGACTTTAGTTTCTCGGTTTTGAATTTTCTTACTGTTCATCTTCTCTCATTTTTTGCGAAATCGGTTTCTGACTTCCTCTCTTCAGTGTGATTTAGTGAGTGCATCTTATCAGGTAAGATTTCGAACCTTTAATCCTTGATATTATATCCGTATATGTTCGATTTCTTGTTTAATTTCATCCATTAAAATCTGTTTTATCATCTGTTCGCATGATCATTTTTCATTTTCTAGGGTTTAACTCAAATTAGATGCTTAAAAGTGTGCTTTAATGTTCGTTTTAGTGTTTAAAAGCATTTAGAATAGTTTTCGATCTGAGCTTCTTTAATTTTAGGATAATTTTGAGTTTTTTGATCTGTTCGTTTACTTTTCGCATCATTCAACTCAAGAACTCGCAATGATCTATTGCGAAAACTCAACTTTTCGCAATAGGCAGTTACGAAAACCTCACTTTTCGCAATTACCTATTACGAAAACCTCACTTTTCGCAATAGTCCTTTGCGAATTCCTTGTGTGTGTGTTGAAATTTTTCTAAGTCTAAGTTTTCGCAGCAGTTCATTGCGCAAACTTCACTTTTCGCAACAGTTAATTGCGAAAACTTCTCTTTTCGCCTCAGTGCATTGCGAAAACCTACACTTAGGAAATTTTTCAAGTTTTTTTTAATTTTTTTTTTTTATAATTTGTTTTACACTTTGTTTCTTTTATCTGTTTTTTACTAATATTTCTTGTCTTAAATGAATATCTTTCACAGATTTGATGGCTTCTGATGATGTTCAAGAACATGAACATGAGGTTCAGGAAGGAGAGCATGATCCTTCAGAACAAATTTCGAGGGAGAGACCTCTTCCTTCTCAAAGATCTTCTGGTGCTGATCTTTCTTCCATAAGAAGTACTCCGAATGATGTTTTTCCAAGAGATAATTACATCAACTATCTTCCGAACAATCATTATGTGGAACTTGATCGGATAGATATTCATCCGATCATTCGTTCGATTCTTCTAGGGCATCCTCTTTCATATGCTTTATCGGTTCGATGCGACGTACCGGAAGTTTATGTTCAACAGGCATGGAATTCAATTACGAAGATTGTGAATGTCTCGCCTCCCAGATTTAGCATTGAGATTGACCAGTTCACGACATATCTGGATTACGCACGTCTTCGTCTGATACTTAATCTTCCAGAAGCAAATTCCAGAGCAGGAATGTCGGGATTTCAAGAGTATCCACCTGAGGAAGAAGTTCTAGCTGGGATTAGAGCATTGGGGTATGACGGAGAGTTATCTATGGTTAGTCATTTCAGGAAGAACAAATTACCACTTCCATGGTACACGCTTTTCTCTGTGATCATTAGATGTTTGACAGCCAAGGCTACGGGTACAGATAATGCAAGCTTGCATTTTCTTCGTTTATTTCATGCTGTCATCTATGATCTTCATGTTGATTACGCCATCATTTTTTGGACCGAGCTCAGTGAGATAGTTCATTGGAAGGTGACTAACAAGTCCAGAAATTTCTTACCAAACATCAGATTCTTGTCCTTAATTGTGAGGAGTATGCTTAGAAGCAACAGAGAGATTCCTCGCAGAAACAATTGGCCCATTGCACCAGACTACAGAATGGCTTATATACAAAAGCTGAAGCGATCGTTTGATGTTTGTATGCCTATTCCTCCTGCACTTATTCAGAATTACGCTGATCCAGAAGATGATGCTGTTGAATCTTATTGTGAAGAGCACGGGATTGTGATTCCATCTAGAGTTGCTCAAGATGTGAATGAAGAAGCAGAGCAAGAGCATCCAGCTGAAAAAGAACATGCTGAGTCTTGTAGCTCTGAGTCAGATAGTGCAGAAGAAGAAGACACAGATGATAATGGTGATGGTTCTGAGGGTAATGATGATGATGGTGGTGATGATGATGAAGGTCATGGGGGAAATAGGATGGATACTGGAGATTATTCTTTTAGAGAACCTATTGTAGAAGGGATTTCAGTAACTCATACTGCTGAGTCTTCCGAAACGATACCCATAGATTCTCATGTTGGTCACTTAGAAGTGGATGAACTTGATATTCGGGCAGCTCAGGAAACGGGTATTGCTTCTGCACATGTTACTGCTTATGTGGCTTCACCAAGGGAAGATATACAACAAGTGATTGATAATATCGAAGGTACTGATATGATATCTGGGGCAGATATTGTTAGACAAATGGAAGAACAAATGGAAAAGGAAAAGCAGGATCAGTTAGCTAAGGCAAGAGCCTTCTTGAAAGGTAAAGGTAAGCTATCTGAGGCTCAGAATTTTCCAGTTGTGCCTCCTTTCAGACGTCCGACAGGGGTTATTATCCGAGAACCATCTGATCAGCCGTCGGGTCGTCCTGTTATTTCCACTCCACCTCCAGTCAGTCAGCCTCCGCCTTCTATGTCTGTTCGCCCTTCTTTCAGAGATCAGTCAGCTCATCAAGGTATTCAAGGTATGTTTCTTGAAGATTCTTCTCTCACAGAGCTATCAGATGCATTTTATGCCAGATTATTATCTGTTTCTCCGCCAGATCAGCAAGATTTAAATCTCATGTCTCTACTGAGAAATTTTCAGCCTCATCAAACTCAGCCTCCGCCTTCACCTCCGCCTCCTTCAGAAACTAGCTTTTCGCGTCTTGAAGCTCGAGTTGATTCTCTTTCTACTGAATTTCATACTTTCACGTCTACTATTCAGCAAAGTCTTTCCAGCATCGAAAAGGGAATTTCTTTAATGACAGACGCGCTATCGTCGCTTTCTGATCGAGTAGCAAAGCATGAAGAAACCTGTCAGACTGCTGCTATTTCGTCTCTTAAACGACGACATGACCATGATGACCCGGATCATCAAGGCCATGAGGGGGAGAACTCAAAGAGACAAAGAGTAGAAAGTGTAACTATTGCTGAAGTTATTGTTGATACTGCTGTTCAAGCTACCCAAGAAAGAGAAAGAACCGGTGCTGAGCAGGCTGATGTTGTTGAATCTGTTGCTGTTGTTGAAGATGATGATATTGATGAATTTGGAGTAGAAGATGATGATGTATTTGAAATTGTAAATGATATGCTTGATATACTTCTGGACTGTGTTGTTAATAGTCAGGACGAAGCTGAAGTAGAAAGACAACGAGAAGCACATCCAGAGCTTATTCTTGAAGAAATGATGAATAGGATTGATCCGGCTATCTTAGCTTCTCAGCTAAACTATACTGAACCAGAAAATGTTAATCATCTTCAGATGGTTATTCATTTAAATCCAGATACTGAGCCATTTTCTATGGAAGTTCCTGAAGCGACAGATAATGAATCTAGAGAAGAAATGCGGAGTTTCTTTGCTAACTTCATAGAGATCAATTCGGATGATGATGACAATACAAAGTTTGAGAAAGCTTGGAAAGTAAAAGAAGAAGATTTAGATGACATTGTGGTCATTTCAGATTCTGAAGATTCTGATCAAAGTGAGTCTTTTGTGGATCAGAAAGATTTAGAGAAATCAGAATTTCTTTATGAAGATCTTCCTGATCTGTCTATTCCTAGATATCCTATTCCTGAATCTACGGTACCTGCCTCCTTTGAAGATCCTGCTTATACAGAAGTTCCTGAAGTGCCTAAAACGGCTACTCCTTCTGTTGATCCTTCTTCTGATGCTCCGACTTCCACTGTTCCTCCGAGTACTTTCGAAAGTGGAGAGTCATCGAGACCTCGTAGAAAATCTTCTAGATCTGAAGCTTAGGAAAGAGCTAGACAAAGGGCAGCTGCAGAAGTTCTTGATCTTTCTGGTATTGCTCCTCGAATTCTTCATCCTGGTCCTGATATGGATCGAGTAGATCGACTTGAACAGTTAGAAGCTAGGCATCAAGCTACAAGAATCCGTTCTGCTTTTCTTGAAGACTCTGAACTCAAATTCTTTGTCAGGAAAAGAAGACACGTGAATCTCTTTGCCATTCTTGGAGTTGAGAAAGAAAATGAATGGTTTCAATATGAATTCTTCATGTTCATCAAGCATCATCGTCAAGGTAGACTTGCTACATATTCTAAGCATGGCATTGTTAGAATATTAAGAGTCGAGATGCGTACATTTGTTAGGATATTCTATCCGGTTTTCTTTGTGGAAAGACGTGACTGCAAGACTTATCAATTCAGCGAAGCTGATCTAGATGATCTGAACATTGATGATATTGAAGTCATGTATCAACAATTTCGGGAGATGCCAATTCGGAACGACGACATTCTCAGGGCGATGGATGCACTAAGAAGATTTATCAGGCGTCTTATTCGGTTTTATAGAGTATTTGATTTCCAGATGGCCTTGGAAAGCCATCAACCTGTGGTTAATGTTACTCGTCCAAATCGACGTTTTCCCAACCTCGATGTCATTCCTCTGTTCACGATCGTTGAAGATCCTTATGGGATAGTTTATCAAAATCAGCAAAGAGAACGTCTTTTCTTGAGATTCGATGAGATCGGAAAATATTCAGATGGTACTTTGAAGGTCATTCGGTTGCAAGTAGAACGTCGTCTGAATGATGCTTTGAAGACACTCTCGGATTCTCAACAAAGATATGGAACTGAAACTCCAAGAATCTCTCTTCTTCGAAGAGTTTTTGAGACTCTTGAAACCAGATTGGAGTTCATAAGGGTACTAAGACGCTTGGAAGTTCTTATTGGATTGAATCGTCAAAGAACTCTATTCCAGCGCCATTGATTACAAAGGGGGAGATTGTTAGAACATTTTATGTTGTAATCAATGTGTATTTAAGTAAGCTTGTAGCTTTCTTTTAGATAGTTTGACTTTCTAAGTCAAGGGTATAAATACCCTTTCCTTCCTTGTTTTGTATAACTTTTGCTAATATCAAAGATACACAGTTTCTACTTTTTCTCTCTATCAAATTCACTTTCTTCTTCATTGATCTTGTGTTCTACAGTTTGTCTTTCAAACTTTTGCAGAAGATCATCCCCATTTGATTTCCATCAAACTCAATCATGGTGGGGTGTTTACCAAACGTCCAGGAAGAAAGTATTTAAATGGTAAGGTTAGTTGAGTTTAGTGTCCATGAACTTGACACTATGATTAAAGAGACAGGGTATACTGTTGTGCAACCAATGTGGTACCATTTTTTGATCCCTGAAAGTGACCTAGATTATGGCCTCCATGCCTTAGGGAGTGATGGAAATGTAATAGCTTTCTTAAAGTACACCACTAAATTCAAACTCATAGAGGTTTATATAGAGCATTGGAGGACAACTTTAGACACTTACTTCAAATCTCCAAAACAATCTAAGGTTGTTATTGATGAACTTCCAAATGAGGAACCAGTTGAATTAAAAAGATGTAAAAAGTCAGGGAAAGGGGTTGTTAGTTCCTCATGTAAAAAACAATTACTACTAGGATGGATTGATAGTCAAGAACAGGGTGATCATGTAAGTGACACTCAAGAAGAGGGTGATCATGTAAGTGAAACTCAACAACAGGGTGATCATGATGCACAAGAGGCTGGTGAAGCTTGTGTGGACTTAGGATATAGTCCAGAACAGGGTGATCATTCACAGTTTGGTCCAAGTGGACAATTTGACCCAAGTCAACCCTTTGGTCCAAGTGGACAATTTGACACAAGTCAACCATTTGACCCTAGTGAACAATTTGATCCAACTCAACACTTTGACCCTAGTGAACACTTTGACCCCTTTTGGGAAAGAGAAATAGAAAGAGAAATGCATGGTACTGAAAACATAGTGGAGGATAGCAAGGATGATGATGATGGTATGGATTGCTCTGATGAGGTAAATAGTGATTACATGGTAGATGAGATAGATGAGGTTGAGGAGGATGATGTGGACATGTCCAACTTCAAGTCAACTATTGATTGGGAGGCAGAATGGGTTGGTACTGAAAACATAATGGAGAATGACAATGTGGACTCAGGTTCAGCAATGGAGTTTGATGAATTTGACACTGGTTCAGATTCTGAGTTTGAAAGACCAAGGAAAAGAAAGCTGGAAGCTTTAAGGAAACAACAACCATTACCACAGGGATCAAAGTCAACCTTTTATGCGGGTCAAGAATTTGGCAACAAGAAGAAGATTAAGTCTGCCATTACCTTGCATTCCATTGAAACTAGGAGAGACCTTCTGATTGTAAAGAATGACACGATAAGAGTAAGGGTTGTATGCAAAGGACGTGTGCCATGTGAAAGTGGGGAGGGTAGTTCTGATCTTGCAAAAAAGTCAAAGCAATCAACAAAGGTAAAGGAAACTGGGCCCACATGCCCTTGGACACTCCACATATGTAACATCTCGTATTTTCCATTATATTACGTAATATGAATAGGGGTCAAATTGTATGTTGATTTAAGCCTTGGATTATTTTGTAATTATATAATTCATTGGTGCTATAATTAAAGTGATTAAGGTTTAATTGCTATTTTTGGAAGTTTGGAACTAGTGGGTGTAATTGGCTATTTTGGAAAGTTGAGGGTTAATTAAGAAAAGAGGCAAAACTGAATTGAGATATTATCTCAATTCAGTGTGGGAGTCGGCAGAAAGGGCAGAAAGAAAGATAGAGAGAAGGAAGAAAGAAAGGAGAGAAAAAGAAGAAGAATCAAGCTGAAATTTTGGTAAGAGATCAAAGGGTTTTGTAAGTTTGATTTCCAGTAGCAAGATGATGTCTATAACATAAACTAATTTCATCTAGGTACTGTTCTGATTTGGAGTTGTTTGTGAAGAGAAGTGGGTTTTCTTCATTAAGGTGAGTTCATTCACTTTTGATTAAATGTTAAGACACATGTATAAACTGGTTATGAACTGTATGGGATGGTCTGGAATGAGCTGAATCAAACAGACATCGAATTAGATTGGATTTTAGGCTGCAGTTTGAAGGTTTCCGGATGAAACGTCGTATCCGGAAACCCTGGTGATGAATGTCTCCGGACAAGGCAAAGTATCCGGTAATTCTTAAGTTTCTTATAGTTTCCGGATAAATCGAGTTACCGGATGGTATCCGGATTAGTGAAATATCCGGAAAAGTTGTGTGTATCCGGAAAAGTTGTATATATCCGGATAGTTTGTGTTGTCCGATAACCTTTGTTGTCCCGATAATTCTGATGTCCGGATATAGTTTTTGGATGTGATATCTGATTTAGTTTTCTAAAAATAATTTATAGGGGCGCTGCCCCCAGACCCCGCAAGGGCGTTGCCCCTTGACCCATCCGCTAACCGGGTAGCGGAACCCCCGTGTCAAGTTGCCGAAGGGGAAACAATTGAGGAGGAGGACACGATAGGTTATTGGATATTCTTAGAATTGAGGATATGATACGAGAGTGGCATGATTTGTTGTTATGTATATACGTTAATAAGGTGTAATGGATTTGTAAACACTAGTTGTGTTGGATAACGTAGGATAGGCAAAGTATAATTGCTATTCATGTTTAAAGTAGAATTGCTATCCACGTTGAAATGATTGAATAGGTAAAGTAGAATTACTATTCATATTACAATAATAGAATATGCAAAGTATAGTTGATATTCTTGTTGAAAAGGTGGAATAGGCGAGGTATAATTGATATTCCCGTGTATCCTTGGAAATGATTGAATAGGCAAAGTACAATTGCTATTCACATTGATTGATGAATAGACAAAGTAGAATTGTTATTCATGTGTATGATTGAATAGACAAAGTAGAATTGTTATTCATGTGTATGATTGAATAGACAAAGTATAATTGTTATTCAGGTGTATGATTGAATAGACAGAGTAGAATTGTTATTCATACGGAATGTTGGAATAGGCATAGTATAATTGCTATTCAGGTTGAATGAGTTAATGAACAAAGAGAGTTGCTATTGGTAAGTGAGATGTGGGAGTGTGAATTAGATGAAGTGTAAGTGTTGTTTGACGGATTTGAAATAGGCAATGTATATATAAGTGCTATTCCTGTATTCCATTTCAAAGAGAAAGTATGATGTTTGAATGTAAGTTTGTAAAATTGATTGATAAACTAGAATCCGTGAGGATTCGTAGTAGGTTATTGGATATGGTGATACGACTTTATGAATGGTAGTTATACTCGTGGGGTTGAGTATGGTTATGTCATTATGAGACAAGTATGAGTATGGTAAGAATGGTGATAAAGCAGGTTTGAATATATGCGTTGGTTATCTAAGATTCCAATGTTGTTAATGTTTTAATCTAAAATTGGATGTTATCACTAGGCGTAAGCCTAATCGTTTCAAATCAACTTTTCTTACCAGGTACTAGCTCAGGAAAAGTAAAGGAAAGAGGGACGGGTGCTTTTGGGTATTCAACTTGCTGATGTTAGGAAGAGAAGTTAGCTGATATGAGGATGTTTTGATGAATGACTTAGACAACCCGTTTAATCTTTTCTTAGTGTACAAGATTGGATTAATAGGTTGTTTTAGAGAATTTGAATTGTATGTATTAAACCTCATAGTTAATTCTCTAATTATATATGAAAGTTGGATGATTCTATAGTTAAACTTGTGGAAATTTGAGGTTCAATTTAGCCCTGATTTTAGGGTGTTACAACATATCCACAATAACCAATGACAGAACTTGGGTGGTCAAAACCTACTCAGATGTCCATAAATGCCTTCAACAAAGGAAAGTGAGACAATGCACTGCCTCTTTTCTTGCACAACAAATTGAAGAAACAGTTGGCCCTAACCCCACAGTTCCTTTAAGAGCACTTACAGAGCAATTAGAAAAGAAGATTGAAGTTGGTGTTTCTAGGCAGAAAGTCTTCAGGGCCAAGAGTATGGCAATGTTCAAGGTTTTGGGTAGTTACAACCTACAATATTCTTGGTTGAGGAACTATGTTCTTGAATTGCAGAGAACAAACAATGACACAACAGTAAAACTAGAGATTGAAAGTGAGCCAAATGCAGCAAGTCAAAGCAGGGTGTTCAAGAGGATATATGTATGCATTGGTTCTTTGAAACAGGGGTTCAAATCTTGTAAAAGGGACCTCTTGGGTTTGGATGGAGCTTTTATGAAAGGGCCTTACCATGGGCAGATCTTGACTGCAGTTGGGGTGGATCCAAACAATGGAATTTACCCTGTTGCATATGCCATAGTAGAATCTGAATGTACAGACTCATGGGTTTGGTTTCTAGACTACTTGGGTGATGATTTGGGTCTTGATAGGAACTCAAACTTCACATTCATCACTGATAGACAGAATGTACACACTTAATATATTTTTTTGCACATACAATTTTGTTACTATCTGTGGTTTAATTTGGTTACCTAAATTTACAAAACAGGGGGTTATACCAGCCATTGCTAGAGTTTTTCCAAGTGCAGAGCATAGATATTGCTTGAGGCATATCCATGAAAACATGAAGAAATCTTGGAGGGGGAAAGAGTATAAAGATTTGTTGTGGAAGTGTGCTACAGCAACAATTGTTCTAGAGTTTAACAGATGTATGGCAGACTTAAGGGTTGTGAGTCAAGAAGCATACAACTATCTGAAAGATATTCCACCTCATTGTTGGACAAGGTCCCATTTTACAAGTAAACATTAAATTGTTTTTTGTTACAGAAAGTCTAGTCTATTAAATTGTTTTTTGTTACATTGTGTTTTATTTGAACATTGTTTTTATGGCAAAAACAGGAAGAAGTCATTGTGATGTTTTATTAAACAACATGTGTGAGGTTTTCAACCGACAATTGGTTGATGGTAGAGACAAGCCAATCATCATGGCATTAGAGTATATAAGGGAATATTTAATGAGGAGGATAGCAAAAGTACAAGCCACAATTAGAAGATGTGAGGGACCCCTTACACCAACAGCAACAAAATTGTTTAACAAAGTGAATAGTGAAGCTTCCCAATATAGAGTCATATGTAATGGGGGGCATCATTATCAAGTACTGGACCTTGGATGGATCAGTGTGTTGTAAATACTTCAGAGAAGGAGTGCACTTGCAGAAAATGGGAGTTGACTGGCATGCCATGTAAGCATGCAGTGGCAACAATCTGGTATATGGCATCAAATGGTGAAAATGTGGGTATTCCTGAGGATTGGGTGCATCCTTGTTACAACCTTGCTACATGGAGGGATGTTTATGCATTCAAAGTTTTTCCAATCAATGGGAGAGATAAGTGGTCGGTCTCAGATTGTCCACTGTTGGGAACTGAAGATTTGCCAAGTATGGTTAGTACTGCCAGAACAACAATACTACTGCCAGAGCAAAGTTAGTACTACAAGTAAAAGTTAATGCTGCTGGAACAATGTTAGTACTGCTTGTGCATAACGATGTTAATGCTGCTTGTGATCATAATTATGGAATGCGAGAATGTTGGAGATAAAGATGGAATGATTGAAGATAAGCATGAAAGAATATTCTGAAGATCTATTTTGTTTTGATAGTTATCTTGTAATTATTTAGTATAAATAGTTATTGATAGATAACTATTCGGTGAGATTCTTTAGAATTCGTTTTTGTTTTAGAGAGAATTAACCTCAAGGTTTAGAACCCTATTTCTAGAGAAGTAGAAGTCGTCTTGTGGAGCCTGTTCAACAAGATTAAGGTTTGGTTGTAAACTTGTGAGTTGAAGTATTGAATACAAACAGATTGTGTTTTCTGATTAGTTGTTCATTGAGTGTGTTTGAATTAAAGTTCTATTCCGCAAGATTCTTTAATTCTGATTTCTAAGTATAATTATTCTTATTTGGAATCGATCCTGACAAGTGGTATCAGAGCTTGGTTTCTTAGAAATCTACAATCATTATGGACAACACAGTTGAATCAAACAGTACTCTTGTTTCAAAGGTTCCCGTGCTCAGGCCTAATGAGTTTGACATGTGGAAGATTAGAATCAAGCAGTATATTTTGCTTACTGATTATTCCATCTGGGATATTATAGAGAATGGTCCATGTGCTGAAGGAAGGGTTGGACCAGATGGCAAAAGACCCCCTCCAAAGACTGATGCAGAAAGAAAGGTTAGACAAACAGAGATGAAAGCCTTAAGCACTCTGCTTTTGGCTATTCCCAATGAGTATCAGCACCAATTTCATCACTGCACTGATGCTCAGATTTTATGGAATGCATTGGAAAAGAGATTCACTGGTACCAAGAGCACCAAGAGGAACCAGAAGGCAATTCTTAAGCAACAATATGAAAATTTTACTTCTACAAAGAATGAGTCTATGACTCAAACTTTTGATAGATTTAATAAGTTGATTGGAGAATTGGCTACAGTTGGAGTTCGTATGGAGGCTGATGATGTAAACAGGAAGTTTCTAAGATCATTAGGTGAGGAATGGACAATGTATACTGTGTCTTTCAGACAGAATGACCAGTTAGAAGATAAAGATCTTGATGATCTTTACAATGATCTTAGGGTATTTGAAGCAGAGGTTGAAGCCAAGAAGAAGCCCTCAGGATATGTGTATAATGCTGCACTCCTATCAGTATCAACTGATTCTACTGCTAACCCTGAATCAGTTAGTACTGCTGGTGGAGTCAATCAGGAGAAGGCCAATAATTCTGTACTAGAAGCTTTCTTTTCTAGTCATGTTAACTCCTCATTAATTAATGATGACTTAGAACAGATTAATGCTGATGATCTTGAGGAGATGGATATCAAGTGGCAGATGGCTATGCTTTCTATGAGGGTGAAGAAGTTTATAAAGAGGACTGTGAGAAACAACTTTTCCCAAAGAATAGAAGATGGTGCTGGGTTTGACAAGTCTAAGGTGGAATGCTACAAGTGTCATAAGATGGGACACTTTGCCAGAGAATGCAGAGGTGGAGTATCTCAAAACAACCATCAACAAGCTCAGACTGGAAGCTTCAACCAGAACAGAAACTCTGTTCAAGCCCTTGTTTCTCAACAAGGAATGGGATTTGATTGGAGTGATCAAGCAGAAGAGGCAATTCAGAATCATGCACTCATGGCAGAAGTCTCAGATCTTCCTACTGAGGTAAAATCTAATCTCTGTTCTCAAGCTTGTATAGACACTGTGAAAAAGTATAGAGATCACAACCAGGGAATGTGTGATGACCTTAAGAGATTAGAAAAGGATATAAGAGATTATGTAGTGATTGTTGAGAGGTTTGAAGAACAAATTAAGGCTTTTCAAGCCAATGAACTTCAACACTCATATGATACAAACTACTGGAAGTGGGAAAAGAATGGTCTGGAGTTCCAACTGAAAGAGTCTAGGGAGGAATGTGAGAAATTAAAAGGAGAACTTGAGAAAGTAAAACTTGATGTTGAAATTTTTTCATGTGCTTCTAAAGTCATGGACACCATAATAAATGCTCAAATCCACAGTAAGATGAAACCAGGCCTAGGGTACAATGCCACACCCCCACCCTACAACAACACATACATCCCTCCTAGGTCAGACCTGTTAGAAACCAAGGATAGGAAGGACTTACCTGAAGGAGCTACTAAAGTAGATCCATTATATGAAGTTGTTGTTGAGGATAAAACTGAAAAAGAAGAGTCTAAGAAAAGGAACAAGAATGTCAGTGGTGAGACCCCCTTAGAGAATTACATCAAGACTAATGAGGAAGGTGGAAGTCCCTGGGATAAGAACAATGAGATGAAAAGATCTGAAAAAGGAAAGGGAGTTCATTATACACAAACCACTGTTGTGAATTCCAATACTTGTGAACATTGTTCTTGCAAGAATTCTCAAAAGAATGAACCCCAAAAACATGATAAAAAGAGGGGAAATCAAAGAAACTGGAATAATCAGTGGGCTAAAAAACAAGGAGTTGATCTGCAAAGGATTAACAGACCAAAACCTTGTTTTATCTGTGGCAAATTGAATCACCTTGCCAAACACTGTTATTTCAATCCTATTAACCAAAGGATAAATTTTCAAAGAACTTTTCAAAAATCAAATGGTTATAGGAAGCCTGTAAGAAACCATGTGGCTAAGAAACAAGCTAAATCCAAAAGCCACATGAGGAAAAAGACTGAAAAAGAATGTGTCACAATGTGGGTTCCTAAAAGCACTAGTGTTAGTACTGCTGCCTCAGATTGTACTGCTGCTAGCAGTGTTAGTGCTTCTAACACTGTTAGTACTTCTTCTAGAAGCAATACTGCTGCTAGCAGTGTTAGTACTGCTAACACTGTTAGTACTTCTTCTAAAGATAATACTGCTTCTAGTGTTTGTGCTGCTAGACCAATCATCTTGACAAAGTACTCCAGTACTGAAGTTCCTCAGGTTGAAAAACTTATCCAAACTAAATGTAAGTACTTTGATGAGCAAGGGAGACCCAAGACCACTTTGGCTTGGGTTCCCAATAAAAACTAATTGATTTATCTTATGTGCAGGGCAACCAACAGCTCAAGGGGAAGAGCATCTGGCATGTTGATAGTGGTTGCTCCAGGCACATGACAGGTAACATGGTCTGCCTCAAGAATTTCAAAAGAATTGATGGAGGACATGTTGCTTTTGGGAATAATCCTGCAGGAGGTAAGATAAGTGGTAAAGGTGATGTATCAAAAGGTAAGATGACATTTGAGGATGTTTACTATGTTGAGCAATTGAGATACAACCTGTTAAGTGTATCACAGGTCTGTGACAAGAAACATAGTATATTATTTACTGATTCTGAATGCATTATTCTTGCTCCTGGATTCAAAGTAGTTGATGAAAACATGATACTATTGAGAACTCCTAGAAAGGATAATGTGTATTGTTTAGATTTAGAAAGTGTTTCATCTGATTCATCCCTAAACTGTTTGGTATCAAAAGCTTCAATGGATGAATCATCACTTTGGCACAGAAGGATGTGTCACATGAATTTTAAAACAATGAATAAACTTGTTAAAAATAATCTTGTTAGGGGTTTACCATCAAAAGTTTATTCATGTGATGATCATTGTGTTGCTTGTCTCAAAGGCAAACAACACAAAATTTCTCATAAGTCCAAAGAGATAAACACTATCCCAAATCCTCTTCAGTTGTTGCATATGGATCTGTTTGGCCCTACAAATGTCATGAGCATTGGCAAGAAGTCATACTGTTTAGTTATTATTGATGATTACTCTAGATTTACTTGGGTATATTTTCTGAGAACTAAAGATGAGACAAGTGGACTGATCAAATCTTTTATTCTTAGAATTGAAAACCAATCAAATCAAAAAGTGAAAGTCATTAGATCAGATAATGGGACTGAATTTAAAAACCTTGATCTAAACACCTTTTGTGAGGAAAAAGGAATTGAGAGACAATACAGTGCTCCTAGGACTCCACAACAGAATGGTGTTGCTGAGAGAAGGAATAGGACACTGATTGAGGCTGCTAGATCTCTGTTAGCTGATTCAAAATTACCCACTACTTTTTGGGCAGAAGCAGTTAATATTGCTTGTTATGTCCAAAACAGAGTTTTAGTAATAAAGCCTAAAAACAAGACACCTTATGAGCTTTTTCAGAAAAAGAAACCATTTATTGGATTTTTCAAACCATTTGGGTGTCCTTGTACAATTCTCAATACCAAATCTCACTTAGGTAAGTTTGATAGCAAAGCAGATGATGGTTTTCTTGTTGGTTACTCATCTCAGAGTAAGGCTTACAGAGTGTTTAATACCTCTTCTAGAATAATTGAAGAAAGTGACAATGTCAAATGCAATGAGAACACACCAAATCCTATTGGTTCAGGTCCTAATTGGCTATTTGACATTGATTCACTCACTAATTCTTTGGGTATCAGTAGTGATGTAAATGCAGGACAAAGGGATGCACCACCATCAGATCACAGAATTCAGTCTGTGATATTTCCACTCCCTACCATTGATCCTGTTGACTTCTGTGAACAAGAAAAGGAAGCTGAACCCATTCAGAATGAAGAAGAGAGAAGAATAGAGGAAAATCAGCCTTCAAGTCCAAATTCCAGAGAGTCTGAAGTGACTGAAGAAGCTGAAGAAAATCCAGACTTAAATGAGTCAAATCTGGATGTGAACTTACAAGAGGAATCTGGTCATCCATCAAGAACTCAGAAAAATCATCCTCCTGAGTTGGTAATTGGAGACATTGTTTCTCCCATGATGACTAGGAATCAAAGCAGACTTCAAGAGCTACAAGATCAGCAAAATACAGTTAATACTGTACTCACTTGCTTTCTATCCTAAATTGAGCCCAAAAAGGCTTATGATGCTATGAAAGATCCAAGTTGGATAGAAGCAATGCAAGAGGAGCTGCTACAATTCAAGCTACAGAATGTTTGGAACTTGGTGGACCTTCCAAAAGGTCATAGGGCAATTGGCACCAAGTGGATTTTCAGAAATAAGAAGGATGAGAGAGGAATTGTGATCAAGAACAAAGCCAGGCTGGTTGCACAAGGGTATACTCAGGAAGAGGGTATAGACTATGAGGAAGTCTTTGCTCCAGTTGCAAGGATTGAGGCAATTAGGTTGTTTCTAGCCTATGCCTCATATATGAAGTTCAAGGTCTACCAGATGGATGTAAAAAGTGCTTTTCTATATGGGACTATAGATGAAGAAGTGTATGTCTGTCAACCCCCTGGATTTGAGAATCCATTGTATCCTGACAGAGTGTACAAGTCAAAGAAGGAACTTTATGGTCTACATCAAGCCCCAAGAGCATGGTATGACACCCTGTCTACCTATCTCTTGGAAAATGGATTTGAAAGAGGAATCATTGATAAGACCTTATTCATTAAAAGGAAAAAGAAGGACACCCTACTTGTTCAGATCTATGTGGATGACATTATCTTTGGATCCACAAATGATCACATGTGTAAAGACTTTGAGGAGTTAATGCACAAGAGCTTCAAGATGAGTTCCATGGGTGAATTTACTTTCTTCATTGGGCTTCAGGTGAAACAGAAGAAGGATGGGATTTTCATATGCCAATCCAAATATGTGAAAGACATCCTGGATAAGTTTGGATTATCAGACTCAAAGCCAGCAATCACACCGATGGAGACACACAAACAGATCATTGCTGATCTTGAGGGGGAGGATGTGGATGTCCATCATTACAGATCAATGATTGGATCACTCATGTATCTCACAGCCTCTAGACCAGATATTATGTTTCCAGTATGTGTATGTGCCAGATTTCAAGTTACACCAAAGCAATCACACCTTCATGCAGTCAAGAGGATATTTAGATACCTAAGAGGGCAACCTAGATTAGGTCTCTGGTATCCTTATGAATCATCCTTTGATCTACTTGCATACTCAGATAGTGACTTGGGTGGAGCTAACATGGATAGGAAGTCTACTTCAGGTGGATGTCAGTTTTTGGGTGCAAGACTAGTATCTTGGCAGTGTAAGAAACAAACCACAGTGTCCTTATCTACAACAGAAGCTGAGTATATAGCTGCTGCAAGCTGCTGCTCTCAGGTTCTATGGATACAGAATCAGATGTTGGACTATGGGGTAACATTTCTTCACACTCCAATCTTCATTGACAACAACAGTGCTATTAGCATTGTTAACAATCCAGTCAAACACTCAAAAACAAAGCACATAGATATCAGGTATCACTTTATTCGAGATTGTAATGAAAAGAAATTAATTCAAGTTGCTAAAGTTCATACCAATGACCAGTTTGCTAATCTATTCACAAAAGCTTTTGATGTAGGTAGATTCACTTTCTTGGTAACAAGTGTGGGCATGATCAACCTTGAATAAAGTCATGATTTTCAGTTTTTATACCTGTATTTTCTTCTATATTTGGTACTACTAACTCTTCTTCTCAGGATCTTCTGTATGACTCAGATTGACAAGTGCTGAAAAGTTACTACTGCCAGTGCACAGTTACTACTGCCAGTGCATAGTTACTACTGCCAGTGCATAGTTACTACTGCCAGTGCATAGTTACTACTGCCAGTACATAGTTAATACTGCTTCGTACTTAATACTGCATGTGTCGTTAATACTGCTTTAAAAGAAAAATTAGGGCTAATACTGCTATAAATACCTCTTTCAGCCCGCCAAAGTTCATAACGTCTCTTTGAATTCTATTCATCTCTCTCTCTCTCTAACTATTCTCTCCCAAGAATCTTTGTTTTCTGTCAAGAATCCTCAAGTACAATGGAGTTTATCGACGAACACAACGAGATTGCCATGCTCCAGAAGCCAAAACAGTCCGCAGGTTTTCACGACATTGTGGATTTCCTCAAATACACGCATATATCCTATGCCCTAACGGTGACCCCAACAATCTACACCGAGCATCAGAAGCAGTTCTGGGAAAATGCCACCGTGGTGTCTGAAGATGGGCAGAAAATCATCAAAACAAGGGTGTGTGACAAACCCTTGAATGTTACAGAGGAGCTTATTCGCATCACTCTTCGATTGGATGATGCCTCAGGTATGACGTCTATTCCTAATGACGATCTATACTCAACTTTAACGAGAATGGGGTATGAAGGTCCCATTGGAATCTTTAAGTTTTTCAAGTCTAAATTTTCTACACAATGGCGATTCTTTGTTCATACCTTATTACATTGCATTTCAAAGAAAACTACTGGATGGAGTGAGTTTAGCAGTACCATTGCTTATGCCCTGGTCTGCTTGGCCACTGCCAGGAAGTTTAATTTTTCACAAATGATTTTCAATGATCTTGTGTCAAACCTGGAATCCAAAAAGAGTTTTTATGTGTACCCAAGGTTTGTCCAAGCAGTGATTACTCAGGAATTGACGGATTTGCCTCAATTTACGGAGGTATATGTACCTAAACCCCCTAAAGGAAAGGTCTTCTCAAATATGAGAAGAACTTCCAGGGACTCGGAAGGAGTTGACACTCCATTGTTCTCTACAATGATGGGTGTGTCCCACACACAAGAAGGTATGGCATCAGGGTCAAGGCCCTCATTAGACCAACCCACTGATAGCCAAACCCCACCTTCAATCACCAAATAAATTCCTCAGTCCATTCTTCAAAGACCCACTCCTCACATAACCAAAAAGTTTACAAGAAGAATGGTACACAAGGCTCCTTCCCTTGATGTACCTCCTACAAGCCCAAAGCCTTTAAGCCCTCTATTGGAGCATTCTCCAATAGAGAATATCGAAAGGGAAACCACAGGGGTGTCTCCCAACCCCAAGAAGGTGCTCACTAAGGAGAAGGTTGAGCATGTGAGTCGCAAGGCTGCCACTACTTCTGCTAGCACAGAGAAGGACAGTGGTAACATAACTAAGACCTTCCTCACGGCAACTCAGAATGAGAAATCATTCAGAGGTCCCAGGTGCCAAGAAACCACGGGGGTAGGCAGTGCTTTTGCTAGGCAAAAGACACCTACTAAAATTTCCAGTGATCCTTTAAAGGAAGTAAAAACTCCTAAACAAGGTGAGGATAGATATACATATGAGGAATTGATGGAAACCATTGCCAATATCAAAACAGATGTTGTAAGTCAGCAAAAGGAGATAGATGGACTCAAGAAAGTGGTCCTATATCAACAAACACAGCTTGAGAAGCATAAGAAGCTGATTACAAAGTTGATGCACAGGAAGAAGAAAGCTCAGTATGTTCTTAAAAGAAGAAGCCCCAACAATGATGCTCCCAAAAAGGGGGAGTCAGAAGCTGAATTCAACATGGAGAGTGCACAAGAAAAGGGGGAGAATGAGTGTGTTGAAGAAATTGCAAAAGAAGCAGAAAAGGTTAATGCTGCTGAAATTCAGAAAGAAGCAGAAACTGAACGAACAGCAGAAAAGGTTAATGCTGCTGAAATTCAGAAAGAAGCAGAAACTGAACCAACAGCAGAAACGGTTAATACTGATGAAAGTCAAAAAGCAGAAGCGGCAGAAACCATTCCAGAGGCAGCAGAAACAAAAGAAGCAGCAGAAACCATGCAAGAAGCAGTATCTACAAAGGAAGAAGCAGCAGAAACAAAGGAAGCAACAGAAACTAAAATGCCTACTTTGGAAGAAGTTGAAGTTGCAGAGGCTTTGATTAAAGCCAAACATGACACTCCTAAAAAGCAAGAAGAAACCCTGGGTGAAAAGCTGGTGTCACTGAAAAGAATAAGAACCAAGTCTATAACTACCAAAAGGAAATTTGTCAAGAAACCTAGGGTAGAACCAGTGGTAGAAGAAGAAAAAGAAGAGGATGTTCCAAAAAAGAAAGATGATACAAAGGTTGCTGAAGAAGAAGTAGCAACTCCATCAGGTCAACCAAGTAATGCTCAATGTGATATGTATATCACTATGGTTGATACTGATCCAATCAAAGTTGACCCATTATCTTCCATGCCTCCTGAGATCATCTTCTGGGATACCTTGGTAGATCAGAGAAAGGAGTACATTAGAGTCAAAAGAGCAGATGGGAAGTATGAGGTCTGTTCTACATGGGGAAGACTTATCAGAATGTGCTCTAGATCTGACGTAGAGGAGATGTACAAGGTTGGAATGAAGCTGTATGGAAATATGCTGAATGAGAAAGGGATGTCTATCACCAAATTGGTTCTTGAATACCTGTGCCTAATGTTCAAACCAGAAGCAGTTCAGTATATGATAGAAAGAAATTTTCAAGCCATTACCAACTGGATGCTCATTGAAAAATGTGGAGTGTATGTCATCACACTTGACTATACATATCATGAGTATTATTTGGTGGATGTTGCATACAAGCACAACAAGAAAAGGTTGAATGGAATGCTACATGCTAAGTTGGCTTGCAACAAGGATTCTGAAATGGGAAGATACTTGGTGAGAAGTATTATCAATCAAAGCCTGGGTTTGAATCCTGATTTATGTGTTCATGATTAGGTTTTGGAAGCATCATCTGAAGAACTTGACTTCTCAACCTAAAAAGTCAAGTTAGGGGGGAGATTGTTGGGAACTGAAGATTTGCCAAGTATGGTTAGTACTGCCAGAACAACAATACTACTGCCAGAGCAAAGTTAGTACTACAAGTAAAAGTTAATGCTGCTGGAACAATGTTAGTACTGCTTGTGCATAACGATGTTAATGCTGCTTGTGATCATAATTATGGAATGCGAGAATGTTGGAGATAAAGATGGAATGATTGAAGATAAGCATGAAAGAATATTCTGAAGATCTATTTTGTTTTGATAGTTATCTTGTAATTATTTAGTATAAATAGTTATTGATAGATAGCTATTCGGTGAGATTCTTTAGAATTCGTTTTTGTTTTAGAGAGAATTAACCTCAAGGTTTAGAACCCTATTTCTAGAGAAGTAGAAGTCGTCTTGTGGAGCCTGTTCAACAAGATTGAGGTTTGGTTGTAAACTTGTGAGTTGAAGTATTGAATACAAACATATTGTGTTTTCTGATTAGTTGTTCATTGAGTGTGTTTGAATTAAAGTTCTATTCCGCAAGATTCTTTAATTCTGATTTCTAAGTATAATTATTCTTATTTGGAATCGATCCTGACATCCACTCGCCCTTTTGGCTCCTAAGCATCACACACAAGTTGAAAGACCAAAAAAGAAAAGGAGGAAGACACTTGAGGAGTTGACTGAGCCAATTGTGAAGGGGTCAAAGCTAAGAAGGAAAGGAAAGTCTGTTACGTGCACCAAATGCAAGAAAAAGGGCCACAACTCTAGGACATACAAAGGTCAAGAAGACAGTGGTGTTGCATGAACTTTTATTTGATGATGTGTACTCTATGATGCCTTAACTATATTGGTGCTTGAAAACATTAGATGCATTCTATTTTTTGATCTTTTGTGACTTAAATTGTGTAAAAGCTTATAGCTTTTGGCTTTTGGGCAATGAATGCATCCTTTTAGTTATGGTATTACTTATGCATTTCTGTTAGTTTGGTTGCAGTTATGCACTAATTGTTTTGGCATCCAAAGTTGGCATTAGTTTGGCACTTATTGTTACTTATTCACTTCTGTTAGTTTGGTTGCAGTTATGCACTAATTGTTTTGGCATCCAAATTTGGCATTAGTTTTGGCACTTATTGTTACTTATTCACTTGCATTTACTGTTACTTATGCACTTATGCATTTGCATCCAAATTGGTTGCATTTACTGTTAGTTTGACTGTAGGGACAATTGGGTAAGAAAAAGACATGGATTTCCCAAAAGATAATACTATTTTTGCCATTTAACAGACTTTCCTTTCCTTACAAACTTTTTCCCAAAAGATAATACAACCATCCCATTACAAACTTTTTCCCAAAAGATAATACAACCATCACATTACAAACTTTTTCACAATTACAACAGAAAAGTCAAAATACAATGAAATAGGCAACAACAAACACCCAAGTGATGAACAACACTAATTTGAGCTCCTTAGCCTCTTTTTCCTTTGCCAAAATCATTGCTTGAAGTAAATCATTGGACCTCAGTAAACCAGGAATGACTTGGACAGCTCGTGGACACATTGGTGGATCAACCCATCCAATAAATCGACAGTTGGATCCCTGGAGAAACAAAAATGGAAATACTCTGAGTTAGGGCTTCGATTTTAGCTATGGTGGAAAAGAAAATACTTACAATAGTAGGACAACAATAGAATCTCCTTCCTGGATTATTGTTGGTCCACGATGTGGGAACAACTGCAGTCGATCCACAATAGCAAATCACCATTGTTGGTTACTGAAGCTTCGAGTGGTAGCAGAAAAAGGAGGGAAAACGAAAGTGAAAAGAGGGAGAAAGCGCATGAGGCTGTTATAAAGAGGAGAGAGGTAAAATGACAGAATTACCCTCGTGTGCAGGTCACGTGGGGCTTCTTAACGGAGGCCCCAAGGACGGTGTTAGCGTGGGGGACCAAAAACGGACAAAAACGCATACCACAGTGGGTAATTTGTAATAAATGAACTGTAGGGACGATTTTCGTTATTTTTTGCAAACCACATGGACCAAAATTGAGGTTTACTCTTTATTTTAAAATTATATTGGTAAAACATAAGTCTGTTTCACTCTGTTCCTGTCTGTTCCACATAAAAGTTCTGTCAAGCATAGGACAATGATCATTGTTTTGTTCTATCATGTCCAGTGTACTAAACACACCTTAATTGATTGAAGGCAAAAATCGTGTGAGTTGTTGAGTTAACATAAAAGGTGTGATAAGTATATATGAACCGTTGACCACTTTTAATTTCAAGTTCATTTATAAATCGTGTTTGGTATGAGGATTGATTCGGTGTATGTTGGTGTATTTTATCACGGATTCACTATGTATCTCATTTTAACATGTATCCAACGGTTAATGACCCTTCTCACGTTAACTCACCTTGTCACTAGAACCTAATCCTTGAATGAGTACCTTATATATGGTAATAAATTTGAGAATTTTTACGTTAAGGTATTGATGTATTATTTTACAAGTGTGAAATTTTCTACGTGTATTATGTGTTTCATAATCACATCAAAAAAGTTTCACATTCTTATGTTAATCAATATCCCAAATTCTAAATTTTGATGTAAAACTTTTTATATGAAATGCCCTGTTTGGCTTATTCTCAAGGTTCATTAATGAGTCCCCTTTCTTAATATTAGTTCTTATTATATCATTATAACTTAATTGCAAAAATTGTCAACATTCTTTCACGAAAACTTTTGTTTTCGTCATTCAACTTTCGAGTACATATCAAATTATTTGGCTTCACCTTCATTTCGGTTTTCATTTGTGACCCTGATGAATGGAGATTCACAATGATCGTTTTAAGATAATGTCATTCCAAACGCCTATTTATCCAGACCAAGGATTTGCGACAAGAGTTCAATGCACATTAGCCATCAAATCATACAACAAATGACGCAATTATACACCATCCATAAGCTTCAAACTACATGTATATGACAAAATTCAATGAGACATGCGAAAGTTTGGTAGTGACATATATGGTAAAAGAGTACCATGATAAATGAAAATATGTAGGAAAGGGGTAAATTTGTAATTTAATGGTTTAGTCCCATGTTGTTCCACCTATTTTGGTGGAACAAAAAATTCTAATTTTTGTCTCATGAAATTAGGTTTTTGTCCCATGTTGTCCCATCTGATTTTTGTTCCATGGCTTACCAAACATGAAACTACTTTTTCTTTATCTCGTCCCGTCTCATCCCATCCAGTCTGCATACCAAACACACCCTAACTTACTAAATAAGATTTCTGGTCACTGTTATATTTCTCATCATGTATGATTTTTGGTCGTTAACATATTCACCGGATATCAAAGGGCCTTTGGCCTAGCGGTATGGGAGCCTTTGGCCTCGTAGAAGGTCAAGGGTTCAAACCTCACCAAAGGTGAGGAGGGTGTGTGAGTTTAATTGTTGCATTTGCCGTATATGAATATCATATACTTAAAAAAACATATTCACCGGATAAAAAAATATATCAAATGAATAAGAACACTTAGAGCTGGGCTCTCTCCCATTCTTTTATAGGCCCATTCAGTATAGAATATAGATCAACAAGGAGCCCTCATCGGTGATTACAAACTACATCCGTGTCCGCTGTGACGTATTCCGCCCGTCGTCCGCCGTCCGCCGCTGTCAGCTGAAGTTGAATTCCTGAACGGCCTTTTAGGTGAATCAGTAATAGTTTCTTCACTTATTGCTAGAATGCTAGTTGATAATCACAAATCCTTTGGTACTAAATTGCTAATTGCTTTGATCAATTGCTTCTGCCTCCTGCTCATTGTCACCATCGATTGAGAATCAAGCTCTTAACTTGTTTGTATTTAAAGCTTCTAAGTAGGAGAAATCTGTTTGTAGTGAGTTCGTCTTAATGTTTGGCAAATGACTTTACATAATCTTCAAAGAAGTCAGATAACTTAGATACGTCAAATTGGAAGGCCATTTTAGTATATCTAGGTTATCTGACTTCTTTGAAGATTATGTAAAGTCATTTGCCAAACATTAAGACGAACTCACTACAAACAGATTTCTCCTACTTATAAGCTTTAAATACAAACAATTTAAGAGCTTGATTCTCAATCAGTGGTTCCAATGAGCAGGAGGCAAAAGCAATTGATCAAAGCAATTAGCAATTTAGTACCAAAGGATTTTTGATTATCAACTAGCATTCTAGCAATAAGTGAAGAAACTATTACCGATTCACCTAAAAGGACGTTCAGGAATTCAACTTCAGCTGACAGCGGCGGACGACGGGCGGAATACGTCACAGCGGACACGGATGTAGTTTGTAATCGCCGACGAGGGCTCCTTGCTGATCTATATTCTATACTAAATGGGCCTATAAAAGAATGGGAGAGAGCCCAGCTCTAAGTGTTCTTATTCATTTGATATATTTTTTTTATCCGGTGAATATGTTTTTTTAAGTATATGATATTCATATACGGCAAATGCAACAATTAAACTCACACACCCTCCTCACCTTTGGTGAGGTTTGAACCCTTGACCTTCTACGAGGCCAAAGGCTCCCATACCGCTAGGCCAAAGGCCCTTTGATATCCGGTGAATATGTTAACGACCAAAAATCATACATGATGAAAAATATAACAGTGACCAGAAATCTTATTTAGTAAGTTAGGGTGTGTTTGGTATGCAGACTGGATGGGATGAGACAGGACGAGATAAAGAAAAAGTAGTTTCATGTTTGGTAAGCCATGGAACAAAAATCAGATGGGACAACATGGGACAAAAACCTAATTTCATGAGACAAAAATTAGAATTTTTTGTTCCACCAAAATAGGTGGAACAACATGGGACTAAACCATTAAATTACAAATTTACCCCTTTCCTACATATTTTCATTTATCATGGTACTCTTTTACCATATATGTCACTACCAAACTTTCGCATGTCTCATTGAATTTTGTCATATACATGTAGTTTGAAGCTTATGGATGGTGTATAATTGCGTCATTTGTTGTATGATTTGATGGCTAATGTGCATTGAACTCTTGTCGCAAACCCTTGGTCTGGATAAATAGGCGTTTGGAATGACATTATCTTAAAACGATCATTGTGAATCTCCATTCATCAGGGTCACAAATGAAAACCGAAATGAAGGTGAAGCCAAATAATTTGATATGTACTCGAAATTTGAATGACGAAAACAAAAGTTTTCGTTAAAGAATATTGACAATTTTTGCAATTAAGTTATAATGATATAATAAGAACTGATATTAAGAAAGGGGACTCATTAGAGAACCTTGAGAATAAGCCAAACAGGGCATTTCATATAAAAAGTTTTACATCAAAATTTAGAATTTGGGATATTGATTAACATAAGAATGTGAAACTTTTTGATGTGATTATGAAACACATAATACACGTAGGAAATTTCACAGTTGTAAAATAATACATCAATACCTTAACGTAAAAATTCTAAAATTTATTACCATATATAAGGTACTCATTCAAGGATTAGGTTCTAGTGACAAGTTGAGTTAATGTGAGAAGGGTCATTAACCGTTGGACACATGTTAAAATGAGATACACCGTGAATCCGTGATAAAATACACCAACATACACCGAATCAATCCTCATACCAAACACAATTTATAAATGAACTTGAAATTAAAAGTGGTCAACGGTTCATATATACTTATCACACTTTTTATGTTAACTCAACAACTCACACGATTTTTGCCTTGAATCAATTAAGGTGTGTTTGGTACACTGGACATGATAGAACAAAACAATGATCACTGTCCTATGCTTGACAGAACTTTTATGTGGAACAGACAGGAACAGAGTGAAACAGACGTATGTTTTACCAATATAATCTTAAAATAAAGAGTAAACCTCAATTTTGGTCCCTGTGGTTTGTTTGGGCAAAATTTCACCAGTCTCGACCACGACCGAGGTAAGGAAAACACCTACTTCCCTTTTCTTTGGTAAGGTAAAATCATGAGCACTTTATCCCCTGATTAGAGTTGAGATCGAAAGTTATTTATCTCACGACACTCGACCACGATGTCGTCTATTTCGCACGACCGTCACATAAAACCATGCGACCTCGACCAGCTAACGTGCAATATGACTGTTACGTTTGTTCAATGTTAAATGCAGGAATCAATGCCATTGATGAACAACGGCTATAACCGACAAGATCAGTTATGAAGATTTAATCCAGCGAACGTTATGACAGTTATCGAAATACTTAATGAGCCAATTAAAACACCCGAAGACTACAAATACCAAGCTCAATCATCATTTCAAGGGACATCAGAGGCAACCTTCCAAACTCAGAAGAATATTCAAAGCAAATAACTCTCTCTAGAAGAATCGCTCTCGACGCATGACATTCGCATACGACAGTTTATTTTTACACACGACTCACATGGTTTTTACATTCGAAACACTTGTTACTTTACATTTCAAAGTCTTTCTTTCATTTGTATTGTAATCTCTGTATGATCGACACCAGAACCATAAGGACATCGCCCCTGTTTGGCGACCATAGTACAACGACGACCTCCACTGTCGTCCGTGGGTTTTTTCCTCGTTGAGGTTTTTCCCGCGTCACCAAATTCTCTGTCTCATTTACATTTTGGTCTTTGTCGCACGCTTTGTCAAGAGATTTCTTTCTTTAGTTGTTAAGCTCCACAATCAACCTCAAGTTGTACTTTTGTGCGATTTTTGGCATTAACAGTTTGGCGCCCACCGTGGGGCCCCATCTAGAGAAAATCTTCGACAAACGTGCGTCGTACTAACGGTTTCTTGGAGTTTCTTCTGTTTTCTTTTGTAGGAGAATGGCAGGCTTCGAAAATCCAGAGCAAATCATTGCCCAGATGCACGAAGAGCTCGAGGATGCACAAGATTCCTCTACGATAGTTAATGACTATAGCTTGGAAGAAATCATCCTAGATCAGAGCAAACCTGATCAAAAAGTCTTTATAGGGTCGTCCCTCGATCCCTACATTAAAAATAAACTAATATCTTTCCTGCAGGAACATGCCGATTGTTTTGCTTGGTCACATGAAGATATGGTCGGTATCGATCCTGATGTCATCTCCTATAAGCTTAACGTCGATCCGTCATTCAAACCCATCAAGCAAAAGCGAAGGAAATTTGCTCCTGAAAGGAATAAGGTGATAAATGACGAAGTCGACAATCTCCTCAAGACAAGAAAGATTCGCGAAGTAAAATATCCCGATTGACTTGCTAACGTCGTGGTCGTGGCAAAGAAAAATGGCAAATGGAGAGTCTGTATCGACTTCACCGATCTCAACAAAGCTTGTCCAAAAGACCCATTTCCATTGCCACACATCGATGCCATGGTCGACGCGACAGCGGGGCATGAACTATTGACGTTCATGGATGCTTATTCTGGATACAACCAAATCCTAATGCACGTCGAAGACCAAGAGAAAACCGCATTCATGACAGACCGAGGTATTTACTGTTATAAGGTTATGCCTTTTGGACTAAAAAATGCAGGTTCTACCTACCAGCGTCTGGTGAATAAGATGTTCAAAGATCACCTAGGCGACACGATGGAAGTTTATATCGATGACATGCTCGTCAAGTCGAAGCAAGCAGTCGACCACGTCGAGCACTTGAGGCAGTCGTTCGACGTCCTTCAGAAGTATAACATGAAGCTCAACCCGACAAAGTGTTCCTTCGGTGTCAGTGCTGGAAAGTTCTTGGGCTATATGGTCACTCGTTGAGGAATCGAGGCTAACCCCGACCAGATCAAAGCCATTATCGAAATCAAATCCCCGAGAAATTTCAAAAGTCCAAAGACTTACTGGTCGAGTGGCAGCTCTGAACAGGTTTATCTCTCGATCTTCAGATAAGTGCCATTTATTTTACAATGTCCTCAGAAAGAACAAAGGCTTCGACTGGACCGACGGTCATAAGCAGACATTGCAAAATCTTAAGGAGTACATGACATCGCCTCCTTTGTTATCAAAACCTCACGATCACGAGGTATTGCAGCTATATTTGGCTGTTAGTCCAAATATAGTAAGTGCCGTACTGACGCGAGAAGATGAAAAACAACAATTTCCGATCTACTATGTAAGTAAATCTCTCTTGGACGCAGAAATCAGGTATTCCTCTATGGAAAAATTGCTCTTGTCGCTAGTCACAGCTGCTAAGAAATTGCAACATTACTTTGAATCACATCCTATTACTGTCGTGACTAACTTTCCTCTTAAGTCTGTCTTGAGGAAACCTGAGTTGACAGGTCGCTTAGCAAAGTGGAGCATATATCTCAGCAGTTACGACATCGATTTCAAACCCAGGACCACGATCAAATCGCAAGCCTTAGCAGATTTTATTGCCGATTTCAGCCCTGAATTGGAGAAAGAGGCAGAGCTCGAGGTACTCACTGTGGCGACTCACGACGACGTGCCCTGGACTCTACATGTCGACGGGTCGTCCAATATTAGGGGTTCAGGACTAGGCGTCGTCTTAAAGTCGCCACAGGGGGGCAAGATGGTATATTCAGTCCGATGCGACTTCAAGGCCACCAACAACGAAGCTGAATACGAGGCCCTGATCGTGGGAATGAATATGGCCCACGACTTGGGGGCAACCGCGCTACATGTCAAAAGCGATTATCTCCTGGTCGTGAACCAGATGAATGGAGAATTCGCGGCCAAAGATTCAAAAATGACAGCGTACCTAAAGGTAGCAAAAGAAAAATCCGAAAAATTTAAATCTTTTTCTATTGAACAGATTCCAAGGGACCAGAATACCCAGGCCGACGCTTTGGCAAACCTTGGGTCTGCTTTGGTCAAACCAATATTCGACGCTATCCCCATGATCCATTTGGCGACATCGTCCATCAAAAACGTTGATGTCATCCAAATCGAAGACGAAGAAGACGATTGGTCGTGCGACATCCGAAATTTCCTCATACACGACCAACTCCCAGAAGACAAGATGAGAGCTTCGAAGAACTCATCAGCCTTGATTAGAATGACGTCGCAGTGACATTTCAATAAACATGTCAAAATCAAAGTCTTTCAAGAAGGCGACTACGTCCTCCGTCGAGTATTCCAAAACACTCAAAGAGCTCAATGCAGGTAAACTTTCCATTAAGTGGGAGGGTCCTTATCGTATATCCGGAGTCGTGGGTAAAGGGGCCTATCGGCTCCAGACCCTCGACAACCAAGAAATCCCACGTAGTTGGAACGCAACGCATCTAAAAAGGTATTTCTTTTAAAACCCCTTTTCTCTCGTATGATTTTATTCACCTCGACGGTATCTAACTTAAGCATCGGAGGGTCGTTAGTTAACCAATTATCGACCTTTGACAGTATTTTATCGCAGGATCGCACGACATAAGTCTATCGCGTGACTTTCGCAAGATCGTAGTTGGGTCAAAAACATGATTTGACACGTGATTTAGATTCCTCGCTCGGTGTAATTGTACAGTTGACCCGCGATCTAAATGTTCTAAACTTAGAAAAAACCTCATGTTCTGAACGTATGCTTCAAACGCATGTATACATGTCCGCTTACACGATTTGTGTTTTAGCTGTTATCTTTCAATAAAAGGCCTTTGTCGCACGTTATATATGACTTACGAGTGTTTTCATACGTTTGATATTTTACGTGATAATTACTTGTAGTAGACTATGAAAAATCTTACGTTCGAAAGAAACTTCATTCATACTTAAATGTAATTACACCAAGAAGACTCGACCCCCAACGGTCGATCGACAAAAACAAAGACAAAAGAATTTTCAGATTTGAGGAGGAACGTCAGCCGCATCCTTGCCTGAAGCTTCGCCCTGAAGACCCTCATCTGTCTCCTCCTCAACATCCTTCTCATCATCAGAATCAAGGTCTCTCGCAGAGCCGACATCCTTCAGATAGACAGCAAGCTCCTCCGACGCCGATGCAAAAGGGTCCTTCCCCAGCAGATGTCGCCTCATAATCGCCGCCCTAGCGGTTGTTTGGGTAAAAAATCACACCCTCGACCGACTTGGGAAATCCCCTCGACATGATCTATGGACATTGGTTACCCCCGACCGACAATGATAATACCCATTATTATCATATCCACGACATACGTTAAATAACCACGATAATTGACATATTGGGTCAATAGTCATATTACATCTCATGATCGCACGTCACGTATCACACTTTGCACATCACTATTCCTACGTCACTAGTCTTATGTCGCCAGTTACGGCTCGTCGGTCTTACGTCGACAGTCTCCTGTCATCGGTGTTATATCGCTCTGGTCCTACGACAACATCGTCCTGACATCCTGGTCCTACGACCAAATGGTCTTATATTTTGGCGGTAGCCGTACGTTCCATAAGACCGACATCCGAGACTTAAGATGGTCGTACGATTATACTAACCGTTAACAGTCAAACATCCTTTTCTTTTGTTTATTAATGCAGGTCTTGACCACGAACAGAAAAGGTAAGACACTCGTTATGAACCATATCTTGTATTAAGATAAGGTCCCGACAAAGACCCAGAAAACATCCGTCGTCCCTCCCGAAAGGTAAGTCGAGAGTTCATCGCGACACTCGACCTTGACGTCGCCCGCTCCGCACGACCGTCGCATATAGACCATGCGACCTCAACCAAGCTAACACATAATATAACTGTTACGTTTGTTAAGTGGTTAATGCAGGAGTCAAAGTCATTAATGGGCAACGGCTATAACCGACGAAGTCATTAACAATCATTTAATCCCACATTGAAAACAGCAACCGTTACAACAAGTCATCAAAGCCTTTAATGATGTAGTTAAAGCTCCTGAAGACTATAAATATCAAGCTTCAACAATCAGTTGAGGGGACAATGAGACACAAATCAATCAGAGGAGAGCAAATACAAGCACTCAAGCTCAGAAGAACACTCACAGCAAAGAATTCACTCTCGAAGATCGCTCTCGACGCACGACAATCACGCAAGACAATTCATCCTTACACACGACGCACACTGTTTAAACACCGAAAACACTTGTACTTTACATTTCGAAGCATTTTCTTCATTTGTATTGTAACCACTGTACGATCGACACCAGTAACAAGGATATCGCCCCTGATTGGCGACCATAGTGCAGCGACGACATCCCTTGTCGTCCGCAGGTTTTTTCCTCGATTGAGGTTTTTCCTGCGTCATCAAATCCCTTGTTTCTTTATTTTATTCCTCGTCGCACGTCTCGTCGAAAGATCCTTTCTTTAGTTGATTAAGTCCACATCGACCTTAAGTTGTCCCTTTGGTGCGGTTTTTGGCAGTAACAGTTTGGCGCCATCCGTGGGACCCCATCTAGAGAAAATCTTCGACAAACGTACGTCTTACTAACGGTTTCTTGCAGTTTCCTCTACTCCTTGTTTCAGGTATATGGCAAATTATCAAGTTCCCCTGATTCAACTTCAATCGGAATTGAATGCGGATCAAAGCCAGATTCAAGCCCTGATAAAAAATGCTCCGTCAAAAGTATCGCATGGATCGCATCGTCCGAGGGGCTCGGGGGCTCGGAACGCTCGTCATAAAATAGAGAACACCATATTTCGATTTCAAAAGTCCTTGGAAAAAAGGCGCTTCTCGACTCCAAGTTATGGTAACTTTGACATCTCACTTGGATGAAATATGGTATAACAACTCTATACTCTAAGTATATTCTCCTCGTTCAATTATTATCTAACATATAAATGTTGATTTAAGCATCAAAGGATCATTGGTCAAACAAACGACTACCCCTGATTTTACATTGCAGGCTCGCAAGATTATATAAATACAGGTCTTACGATTTACATCGTAAGAAACGAAAGTCTCTACGGCTTAAAACGCAAATCTTACAATTTATATCGTGAGAAACAAAAGTCTCTAGGACTTATATCGCAGGTTACGATTTATAGTCGTCAGTAAGAGACGACTCATATTTTTAAATCTTACGATCGCCAGTCATGGCAAACGCAGGTTATGATTTATAGTCGTCGATAAGAGATGACCCACGTTTTAAATCTTATGATCGCCAGTTAGGGCAAGTCGTCGACAAAAGACAACTCACACATTTTAATCTCATGATTGCCAATAAAGGCAAGTCGCAAGATTAACCGTATAATCACAAGCAAAAGTCTCTTCAAGAAGGCGACTACGTCCTCCGACGAGTGTCCCAAAGCACTCAATAGCTTAATGCAGGTAACTTTTCACCAAGTGGGAAGGACTTTTTCGTATCTCAGAAGTCGCGGGTAAAGGCGCCTGTCGGCTCCAAACCTTCAACGGTCGAGATATCCCACGCATCTGGAATGCAACGCATCTGAAAAGGTATTTCTTCTAAGTCCTTTTCTATAATTCATACAATTTTTTATCACGACGATTACTGACTTAAGCATCGGAGGGTCGTTGGCTAGCCAACGACCAACCTCTGACATTGTTTTATCGCAGGATCGCACGACATTAGTTGCCGAGTCTACTATACGACTTTAGTCTCGCAGGATCGCACGATATATATTGCTAAGTCTATCGTACGACTTTAGTACGCTCTCACAGGATCGTACGACACAAACGATCAGGTTTATGACTTAATTATCCTTTCGCAGGAACGCATAATCCAAATTCATCATATGATTTAGTCATACGGTCATGAGGTCTTATGACCCCACAATCTAAGTTCTTTAACTTAGAAAAATTTCATGTTCATAATGAATGCTTTGATCGCACGCGCTTACGTTTGCTTATACGATTCGAAAATATGAAGGTTTTGTGACTTACGTTCTAACCGTTGTATTACAATGGATGCCCAAGTCGCACGGCTTCTTGTTCATTCTTGCACTTAATGAATTTCTTCAGTTGATATTACATCTGTCCATGACATGTAATACTCAGGTTCAATAGAAAGGTAAAATTCTTACCGATTATCGCTAAAGCAAAACTTACACAACGTAACGACCGCGATGGCTGTGAACGCCAGACCACGACGACTGTGAACGCCAGACCATATAGGCTGTGAACGGCAGGTCATAAGTCTTTAACGACCACATCGGCTCGGATCGCCAGACCATAGGTCTTTAATGACCATAACGGCTAGGAATGCCAGAACATATGTCTCTAAACGACCGTATCGGCTGTGAACGCTAGATCACAGGACCACGTCGACCGAGAACGCTAACCCGGTGACATGGACCCCTGTCTCCTCTATAGGAAAACGTTCCCTGAAAGACGGGAGCAAATATTTCCCCAGAGGAGGAAACAACGTCGTCCCGTCTAGGACACCAACAACGTCGTCCCGTCTAGGACACCAACAACGTCTTCCCGTCTAGGACACCATCCGCCCTAAAGTCAGACAGCAATGTAAAACTGACCGTCATGACCTCGGCCGATGACCCATCCCCCTTGTCGGCAGACGCTGGGGACAACACCTTGGACACCGACTTCGTCACTATCGCCAAAAGCGTCGAACTTGCTAATGTCACGTTCATCGCGCCAGAATGGTTAATGACGCCCTCGCCTCCTTAGGCGTGACAACTCTCGACGAAACGTCAGCCCTCGAAGACGGTTCCTTCAGGACTACCGTCCTTGTCTTCTTCAAGATTCCCGACCCAGCTGTCAGGGCATTCTTTCTCCTTTCCCGGCCTCGAAGGGCAAGCGCAACTTGCGTCACCTTCCTTGGCTGACCAAGTCAGTTTTCCTCTGATGATCTTAGCAAAAGTAACACGTCTCCGTAGCAACGCATTTTACTTTAGTGCGAGATCTGAAATTCCACTGTCTTTGAAATTCAGATCTCGGGGGGCTAACTGTTTGGGTAAAAAATCACACCCTCGACCGACTTGGGAAATCCCCTCGACATGACCTATGGACATTGGTTACCCCCGACCGACAATGATAATACCCATTATTATCATATCCACGACATACGTTAAATAACCACGATAATTGACATATTGGGTCAATAGTCATATTACATCTCATGATCGCACGTCACGTATCGCACTTCGCACATCACTAGTCCTACGTCACTAGTCTTATGTCGCCAATTATGGCTCGTCGGTCTTACGTCGACAGTCTCCTGTCATCGGTGTTATATCGCTCTGGTCCTACGACAACATCGTCCTGACATCCTGGTCCTACGACCAAATGGTATTATATTTTGGCGGTAGTCGTACGTTCCATAAGACCGACATCCGAGACTTAAGCCAGTCGTACGATTATACTAACCGTTAACAGTCAAACATCATTTTCTTTTGTTTATTAATGCAGGTCTTGACCACGAATAGAAAAGGTAAGACACTCGTTATGAACCATATCTTGTATTAAGATAAGGTCCCGACAAAGACCCAGAAAACATCCGTCGTCCCTCCCGAAAGGTAAGTCGAGAGTTCATCGCGACACTCGACCTTGACGTCGCCCGCTTCGCACGACCGTCGCATATAGACCATGCGACCTCAACCAAGCTAACACACAATATAACTGTTACGTTTGTTAAGTGGTTAATGCAGGAGTCAAAGTCATTAATGGGCAACGGCTATAACCGACGAAGTAATTAACAAGCATTTAATCCTACATTGAAAACAACGACCGTTACAACAAGTCATCAAAGCCTTTAATGATGTAGTTAAAGCTCCCGAAGACTATAAATATCAAGCTTCAACAATCAGTTGAGGGGACAATGGGACACAAATCAATCAGAGGAGAGCAAACACAAGCACTCAAGCTCAGAAGAACACTCACAGCAAAGAATTCACTCTCGAAGATCGCTCTCGACGCACGACAATCACGCAAGACAATTCATCTTTGCACACGACGCACACTGTTTAAACACCGAAAACACTTGTACTTTACATTTCGAAGCATTTTCTTCATTTGTATTGTAACCACTGTACGATCGACACCAGTAACAAGGATATCGCCCCTGATTGGCGACCATAGTGCAGCGACGACATCCCTTGTCGTCCGCAGGTTTTTTCCTCGATTGAGGTTTTTCCTGCATCATCAAATCCCTTGTTTATTTATTTTATTCCTCGTCGCACGTCTCGTCGAAAGGTCCTTTCTTTAGTTGATTAAGTCCACATCGACCTTAAGTTGTCCCTTTGGTGCGATTTTTGGCATTAACAGCGGTCAGGAGAGCCAAAGCAAAGACGGTCTTACCCTCGTCTTTGAGGTCCTTTACCTCTTTCTCCAGATTCACCACTCTGGACCTAGAATCCTCGGCTTCCTTTGCAGTCGCAGCCAGGGATTCCTTAACCTTGTCTATCTCCTCTCTCTGGTCAGCAATCATGGAGAAGGACTGCGTCAGGCGATGGTTGGCCTCATCCTTGGCACGTCCGACAACCTCTAACTGTTTTCGGGCATCGTCGAGACGTTTCGACATAGCCTCTTCACGCTCCGCGGCGACGTTCGCCCTAGCCAATGCCGCATTCCCCCTCTCATGGGCAGCAGACACTAGACCCTTGACCTTTGCCGTCTCAGCACGCAAAGCCAAGGAGGCTTGAAACGCCTGTTGAAACATAAACTAAGCATCGTTAATAAACGTGCGACAACGTAAACATCGACAAAAATAAAACAAGTCTTGAAAGAAAGACTTACCATGAACGCCAGTCCGACGACATGGGCCCCCGTCTCCTCGATTGGAAACCCCTCAAAACGCTCCCTGAAAGATGGGAGCAGATATTTCCCCAAATGAGGAAATAGGTTCGTCCCGTCCAGGACATTCTCGACCATAAAGTCCGACAGCAATGTAAAATTAACCGTCGTGACCTTAGCCCCTCCCGTCGGGTGATCCTTGCCCTTGTCGGCCGACGAAGGGTCCTACGTGGCAGACGGGGACTTCGTTGTTTCCGCGAGAGGCGCAGAACTGATAGGTGTCGCAGCAATCGCACTAGAAGACGTCTTCTTGGGCGATGCGACCTTCGCCTTCTCGGGCGTAACGACTCTAGACGAGTCGCGAACCCCCAAAGACGGTTCCCTCGGGATCGTCGTCCTCGTCTTCTTCGGAACCTCAGGGCCAGTGGACAAGCTCCTTAACCTCCTTTCCTTGCTCTTACGGGCAAGTTCAAGCTGAGCTGCTCTTTTAGGAGAGACAGTCGGCATCGTGGGTTGTGATTCTCCTGGAAACCAGAAAAGAAGGAGCATAAGATAAGAAAATTCAGATTAAGCGGAAGGGATCGAGAAGGTACACTCACCGGTCATTTCTCTTTCTTTTCTCGAATCTTTCTCTTCTCCTTCCTCTTCTCCCTCACGTTCCTTCCCCTGATTCTCTCCTAAGTATACCAAGTCTTCGTCGTCGTCCACCGAGTGTCGTACGACAAACGACCGTTCTACAATACTGAACTCCAAGAACGCGTCGATCTTTGCTTGAAAGTTCGCGTAAGGCTTCACGTCCTCAAATTTTACAATTGTTGACATGTAAAGAGCAAGTTAGAGGTCAATAAAAAATCACAAACAACGAACGACAATGAAATTACAAAGTCTCACCCGACGAATTCCAGCCGGCCCTAATCCAACCGCTCTCAGAATCGAGGGTCGACCTACGCACGAATGCGTACCTGGTCTTCCATTTACGATCGTTTACAGCGGTCCTTAGGACCAAGGTACGATTGCCTTTAAGCCTGGAGTACAAACTACAGCGATGACATCCATCCTTTTTAGCTTGATAAGCCAAAACGAGGTCGCGTACATTCATGGGAGATTCCCATTTTTTAGTGAGGCGCTCGATCACTTGTACGACTCGCCAAAACTGGGGTATTAGTTGGCTTGGTGCTAAGTCGAATTCTAGCATAAACGCCTTAGCCAGAGGCGAGTAGGGCCATTCGAAACCTATCTTAAAGGGATATTCGTATATCACGATATACCCATCGGGACATTCATTTGATTGAGTCTGACTTGTGCAGATTAATTCAACCCCCGCAGGGATTTTAGCTAAACTTCTAAGGTCATCAAGGTCTGATTGTTCTTGAATGGAACTCTCAGGGTCCATCGACATTTCTAAAACAGACTTAAGAAATCGAAGAGATCGTACCTTATATATATAAGCGCTCTAGACCTCGAAAATCCCAACTGATCTGGAAATCCTTGCAGGTTTTAGAAAGAATCGGACGGAGAAAAACAAGAAAATCAAGAGGAAATCTCTGCTTAAAACTCTCAGAAATTGTAAACAGGAAAAGATCCATCGTGGTCTCTATTTATGTAAATGATCGTGTCAGGCCGGGTCCCTCGATGATAGACAAGCGTCCTGTCTTTTCGTATGACCACCCGAATCGCCGACACCTGGCAATGACATCTGCTTAGCATAATCGTGCGTCAACATGACGTCACGACCTTATCCTCTCTTCGACTTCCCTCTCTAGTTAGAATTGAACCGATTCAGTTCGGGAGCAACCAAGGTAACTGAAAAAATTATTCGACACGTGTCGCGATCCCAGGCATCCGACAAGCAAAATTTAAAAAACTTTTTGAAATTTGAATTTGCCACTCCACTTTTTCAAATTTTAGGGGCAAACTGTTTGGGCAAAATTTCACCAGTCTCGACCACGACCGAGGTAAGGAAAACACCTACTTCCATTTTCTTTGGTAAGGTAAAATCATGAGCACTTTATCCCCTGATTAGAGTTGAGATCGAAAATTATTTACCTCACGACACTCGACCACGATGTCGTCTATTTCGCACGACCGTCACATAAAATCATGCGACCTCGACCAGCTAACGTGCAATATGACTGTTACGTTTGTTCAGTGTTAAATTCAGGAATCAATGCCATTGATGAACAACGGCTATAACCGACAAGATCAGTTATGAAGATTTAATCCAGCGAACGTTATGACAGTTATCGAAATACTTAATGAGCCAATTAAAACACCCGAAGACTACAAATACCAAGCTCAATCATCATTTCAAGGGACATCGGAGGCAACCTTCCAAACTCAGAAGAATATTCAAAGCAAATAACTCTCTCTTGAAGAATCGCTCTCGACGCATGACATTCACATACGACACTTTATTTTTACACACGACTCACATGGTTTTTACATTCGAAACACTTGTTACTTTACATTTCAAAGTCTTTCTTTCATTTGTATTGTAATCTCTGTACGATCGACACCAGAACCATAAGGACATCGCCCCTGTTTGGCGACCATAGTACAGCGACGACCTCCACTGTCGTCCGCGGGTTTTTTTCCTCGTTGAGGTTTTTCCCGCGTCATGTAATACCCCGTGTAAGTTCGTTAGTTAAATGTTCTTTCCGTTAAATTTAGTTAACTTTAAATTTTGATGTTTAGGGTAAGTTTGGGTTAGTTTATAAGATTAAGGGTGTTATGGTCATTTTGATTAGTTCAAGGACTAAAATGGTAAATATGGTTGAATTTTATCTCTTAAGGTATTCAGATATTTTCATAAAGTAAAAACCATCCAGATTAGTGTGTGTGTGTGTTTTGAGAAGAGAAGAAGAAGAAAGAAAGGTTTTGGAGCTAAGGCTTCAATTTGGTGTACTTAGAAGTGAATTGAGGTATGTTTTCTTTGTGTTTTATGTCTGTGATTGCTAGTAAACAGTTCCTATCGGAGTAGAATCATAGATTTCATGCCTGAGGTTGATTCAGCCGATTTCTGGGTTAAATTAGGGTAAACCGACAGAGGTTTCCGGACACAGTATGAATGTGTCCGGTAGTTCTTTTGGTGGTGTCCGGTAGTTCTTCCTTGCAGGTGTCCGGTAGATGAAGTGTCCGGGTAAGTCTCTCTTTTCTATAGTTTTCGGATGGAATTAGATACCGGATGGTATCCGGATTACTTTGGTGTCCGGATGTTGTCCGGATTGTTTGTGTTATCCGGACAGTTGTGTTGTCCGGAATGTTTGTGCTCCCCGGAAAGTTGTGTTGTCCGGATAACTTGTGGTATCCGGATACTTTAGCTGATTTGGTCACTTTTGAGAGTTTAGATACTTTTGAGTATCCGGTAACCTGTGTTTTGTTGACTCTTGGATGGGGAATGAATGAGGACTGAATATACGGTGGACTCGACTTAAGTTCGGGTTTGGGGGTAACATTTGAGGATTAGAGTTATCTAGAGTTCCTAGCTTTAGTAAGTTTTATGTGTTCTATTTGGGAAAGAGATACTTGTATCTAATTGTTTTAGATTATGTGGATTTGGGGTGAAAGCTGAACTGTTTTTGAGAAAGGATTGGAAGCGTTTTGATAAGAAAACAGGTGAGTTTACTTTAAAACATTTTAAACTGGAATACATATATATGTGGAATGAGAATGTGATAAATAGTGTAAGAGTGTGCATATTATGTTTATATGAGTATTACACTACATGAGTACAAGTTGGTCGGGCTTAGGACCGGTGGAGGTGGCTGTACGGAGGGACAACGGTGTTGGCTGTATTAAGTACAACGGAGTAAATTGATTAGTTGGCTCGCAACCATCTAATTTGGCCATGGGAACGAGACAGGAAGTACACAATGCATGAGTCCTGAGTGGTATTTATATTTGTGTTATGTATATGGTGTTTGTGCAAATGATTTCCAACTAACATGGATTTCTCACTTAGACCACCAGGTCTAACTCTCATTTTGTTTTAAAAATATGTATTCCAGGTCGTGGATCGGGTAAGAGCAAGTGAATAGAGTAATCGGTGGCTAGCTTTTGGGAAGACTTATAATTTGAAGACTATGACGTGTTTTGTAGTTATAACCTCGTTATCAGATATCATTTATTTAGTTAGCAAAAAGTTTGTAATGAAATACCTTATTTTGGATTGTAAAGACTAAGAGACCATACTTGTTATATGGTGTATCTTGTTATGTAACTATGTTATGCAATATATGTTATTTGATGCTTGTTTGGGAATCCGGGTCGTTACAGATGGTATCAGAGCCCTAGTTTAAGGGATTTAGGTATTCGTATCCGTACCTAGACTTAAACTGCATGTGAAGTAGGTTGTCCCTATTATTTTAGAACCTTGGGATGCTAAGTATAAAAGGTATAAGGAACATCATGTAAGGTAATTTCAAATTACACATGGCCAGTGTAATCATGAACTTACAAGTGCATGTTTGGACTGGAATACCTTGTTATATGGGGTATGTGCTTATATGTTTATTAACCTTGTAAAAATCTACAGAATGGCAAGTGGTACTCGACGTACAAATAGAGAGGGAGAAGGAAATCCTAATCGAACGAATCCAACAGTCGGGACAAGGGGAAGAGGGGGAGAACGAGGTAAGGGCAGAACAGGAGGCAGAGTTCAGTCGAGGGGTACCGAATTCGTTACAAGAAACGATTTGACAACTGAAATGGGAAGACTTCAAGCCAATATACAAGCTATGTTCGACCGAACGCGCCATAATGAAACTGAAATACCAGATCCTAATCTGGAAGACGAGATGCCCATTACACCTACTGACATACCGGTGCCAAGGAGGTGTGACTATAAGATGTTTCTAAGTTGCAAACCCCCGACTTACTCAGGAGAGAGGGACCCAGTAAAGGCCATGAGGTGGCTAAAAGAGATAGAAGCTGTTTTCAAGACCAGCAAGTGTGCAGAAGAAGATAGAGTGCTATATGGAACCGCGATGTTGAAAGCAGATGCTCTATACTGGTGGGAGGCTCTTATTACCTGCATAGGATCTGATGTGTATTCTACTTTCTCTTGGGACGATTTCACTACGGCTTTCAAGAGACAGTTTTGTCCTCAAGCAGCAGTTAGACAATTGGAGGAAGAGTTTATGAATATGCAACATGGAAGTTTTTCGGTTAGGGATTATACTGCTCGTTTCCTGGAGAAGTCTCGTTTTGCAGAGTACTATGTGGCCACGGAGGCGCTTAAGATGGAAAGGTTTATCTTCGGGTTAAATTCAGAAATTAGAAGGCTAGTGACTGCAAAAGGACCCGATACCTTCTCAGCCGCAGTAGATGTCGCGGAAAACGTAGAACGGGATAATGGGAGAGATGCTAGTGATAAGAGTGCTGGAAAGAGAAAATGGGAAGGGCCACAGTATGATCCAAAGAAGTCCAGGTTTCAGATATTTGATAGTCGTACACCTTTCAGACCAGCTGAAAAACCTTGCCCAAAATGCAACCGTTTTCATCAAGGAAATTGTCAAGTTGATCCTCGAGTCTGTTACAAGTGTTGAAAGACCGGTCATATTGCTAAAGGCTGCCAAGTAACTCGATTTTGTTTCTCTTGCAATTCTCCCAATCACATTCAGCCAGATTGTCCACGGGGGAAGATTACAACAGGGTGGTACATCAGTGAGACCAACAGGTGTTAGGCCAGTAGTACCAAGACGAGAGCTACCAAGAGCAAGGGGTCGTGCCTTCCAGATGACCGCGCAAGAAGCGGAGGAAACTCCTGATGTGGTTACAGGTACATTTTTGATAAACTCTACACGTGCTAAAGTGTTATTTGACTCCGGTGCAAACCGATCATTTGTGTCGCCTTCTTTTGCTGCTTATATGCATTTAAAGCCTAAAGTGTTAAATCATGCGTTAATGGTAGATACAGCAAATGATAGTCAAGTATCAGTTAGAGAGGTATTTGATAGTTGTGTTATAGACATAGATGGGTGTGGAGTACCTATCCAATTATTTCCTATGGCTTTAATTGAGTTTGATGTGGTAGTGAGAATGGATTGGCTAGCGGAGCCCCAGGCTAATATTGTTTGTAATAAGAAGATAATTAATGTTGTATTACCCGAGAGGGGACCGGTAGTGATTTATGGTGATCGTAGGAATCGTCAGTCGTGCCTTATATCTATGTTAAAAGCTCGTAAGTGTGTTAGTAAAGGTTGCCCGAGTTATTTAGCGTATGTGATAGATACTAAATTAGAAAAGAATAAGTTGGAAGATATTCCTATCGTTTGTGAATTTCTGGAAGTTTTTCCAGAAGATTTGACTAGTCTTCCGCCCGTTAGACAAATAGAGTTTGGTATAGATCTGATTCCTGGAGCCACTCCTGTTGCCCATACACCGTATCGTCTGGCACCTCCAGAGATGAAAGAAATGATGACGCAATTGCAAGATCTTTCAGATAAGGGCTTCATCAGACCTAGTTCTTCGTCGTGGGGAGCACCAGTGTTGTTTGTGAAAAAGAAAGACGGGTCGATGAGGATGTGTATTGATTATCGGGAACTGAATAAGCGCACAATCAAGAACAAGTATCCGCTTCCCAGAATTGATGACCTCTTTGATCAACTAGTTGGAGCTTGCTATTTCTCCAAGATTGACCTGAGATCTGGTTATCACCAACTGAAGGTTAAAGAAGAAGACGTTCTGAAAACTGCTTTCCGCACAAGGTATGGTCACTATGAATTCTTAGTGATGCCTTTTGGACTGACGAATGCCCCAGTTGCTTTTATGGATTTAATGAATCGAGTATGTAAGTCATATCTCGATAAATTCGTTATTGTGTTTATCGATGATATCCTTATCTACTCTCGATCAGAAGAAGAGCACGCACGACATATTCGTTTGATTTTGGAGTTGTTGAAGAAGGAACAGTTGTATGCTAAATTTTCTAAATGTGAATTCTGGCTACGGGAAGTTCAGTTTCTGGGGCATGTAGTGTCCGAGAAAGGCATTCAAGTTGATCCAATGAAAGTAGAAGCAATTGAAAAGTGGGAACCGCCGAGAACGCCAACCGAGGTACGAAGTTTTCTGGGTTTAGCCGGTTACTATCGAAAGTTTATACAAGATTTATCCCGTATCGCTACGCCTTTGACCAAGCTGACTCGAAAGAATATAAAGTTTGAATGGAAAGCAGAGCAGGATGGAGCATTCCGAATATTGAAAGAGAAACTATGTAGCGTGCCGATACTGTCACTACCTGAAGGTTCCGATGATTTTGTTGTTTATAGTGATGCTTCCAAACTGGGATTGGGATGTGTACTAATGCAGCATGGGAAAGTTATTGCTTATGCTTCTAGACAACTGAAGGATCATGAACGACAATATCCTACACACGACATGGAGCTTGCAGCAGTTGTTTTCGCGCTAAAGATTTGGAGACATTATCTTTACGGCTCTAAATGTCAAATTTATACCGATCATAAGAGTCTCCAATATCCCTTCGATCAACGAGAATTGAATATGAGGCAAAGAAGGTGGTTAGAATTGTTGAATGATTACGACTGCGAAATTCTTTATCATCCGGGGAAAGCAAATGTGGTAGCTGATGCACTGAGTCGCCAAGAGAGAAGCGGAAAAATAAGGCAATTACACTACGAGCTGAACTTCTACCTAACATCTTTGACGAATTGAAGAAGTGTCAAGTAGAAGCTTTCCAAGAGGAACAATTGAAACCAGAACGGTTAGTGGGGATATCAGCATTGCTTGTAAAGGATGATCGTGGGTTACTGTGTTTGGATAGCAGGATTTGGGTGCCTCGTTTGGGTGGGTTACGTGATCGGGTACTACAAGAAGCTCATCAATCTCGTTTTTCTATTCATCCAGGTACGAATAAGATGTATAAAGATTTACGACAATTTTACTGGTGGCCGGGAATAAAAATAAGTGTTGCTCAGTATGTGGAAGGTTGTTCTACTTGTAAGAAAGTGAAGATTGAACATCAAAAGCCTTTTGGTCAGTTGCAACGTTTAGGAATACCTATGTGGAAATGGGATCATATTACTACAGATTTCATCATGAAGCTACCAAGGACTCCGAAAGGGTTTGATGCCATTTGGGTGATCGTTGATCGGTTGACAAAGTCTGCTCACTTTTTGCCGATAAAAGAAACCTATCCGTTAGAAGACTAGCCAAATTGTATATCGACGAAAAAGTAACTCGACATGGAGTTCCAATCTAGATTATTTCTGATCGTGATAGTCGTTTTACTTCAAGGTTTTGGAGAAGTTTTCAAAGAGAAATGGGGACGCAGATAAAGTTAAGTACAACGTATCATCCTCAAACTGACGGTCAAAGTGAACGAACGATTCAGACTTTGGAAGACATGCTACGGGCCTGCATTGTTGATTTTGGGGGATCATGGGATAAGCATTTGCCGTTGATTGAATTTGCCTACAACAAGTTATCATTCCAGCATACAAGCGGCACCGTTTGAAGTTCTGTATGGTAGAAAATGCTGAACGCCTCTGTGTTGGAATGAAGTGGGAGAAAAGCAATTAGCAGGGCCATATATAGTTCAGTTAACCGCGGATAAGATTGCTCAGATTCGAGAACGATTGAAAGTGGCTCAAGACAGACAGAAAAGCTACGCTGACCGACGCCGAAAACCGTTAGAATTCCAAGTTGGAGATTTCGCGATGTTAAAAGTCTCGCCTTGGAAAGGAGTCATTCGATTTGGCAAGCAAGGTAAACTCAGTCCAAGGTACATCGGACCGTTTGCAATAACGGAAAGAATCGGTGAAGTAGCTTACCGGTTAGAACTTCCGCCAGAGTTACGCGGAGTCCATAATGCTTTTCATGTTTCGAATCTACGAGAGTGTTTGGTTACACCAGATCTGGTAGTTTCTCTACCAGATATACAAGTTGATGAAAAGCTGAATTATGTGGAAGAACCTGAAGCCATTGTTGACCACAAATCAAAGTTTTGCGGAATAAGGAAATCAGACAGGTAAAAGTACAGTGGCGACATCATAAAGGGCAGGATGCTACTTGGGAATCAGAATCAGAGATGAGAACTAGGTACCCATACCTCTTTGCTTAACCGAATTTCGGGACGGAATTCTTTTAAGGGGGAGATGATGTAATACCCCGGGTAAGTTCGTTAGTTAAATGCTCTTTCCGTTAAATTTAGTTAACTTTAAATTTTGATGTTTAGGGTAAGTTTGGGTTAGTTTATAAGATTAAGGGTGTTATGGTCATTTTGATTAGTTCAAGGACTAAAATGGTAAATATGGTTGGATGTTATCTCTTAAGGTATTCAGATATTTTCATAAAGTAAAAACCATCCAGATTAGTGTGTGTGTGTGTGTGTGTTTTGAGAAGAGAAGAAGAAGAAAGAAAGGTTTTGGAGCTAAGGCTTCAATTTGGTGTACTTAGAAGTGAATTGAGGTATGTTTTCTTTGTGTTTTATGTCTGTAATTGCTAGTAAACAGTTCCTATCGGAGTAGAATCATAGATTTCATGCCTGGGGTTGATTCAGCCGATTTCTGGGTTAAATTAGGGTAAACCGACAGAGGTTTCCGGACCCAATATGAATGTGTCCGGTAGTTCTTTTGGTGGTGTCCGGTAGTTCTTCCTTGCAGGTGTCCGGTAGATGAAGTGTCCGGGTAAGTCTCTCTTTTCTATAGTTTCCAGATGGAATTAGATACCGGATGGTATTCGGATTACTTTGGTGTCCGGATGTTGTCCGGATTGTTTGTGTTATCCGGACAGTTGTGTTTTCCGGAAAGTTTGTGCTGCCCGAAAAGTTGTGTTATCCGGATAACTTGTGGTATCCGGATACTTTAGCTGATTTGGTCACTTTTGAGAGTTTAGATACTTTTGAGTATCCGATAACCTGTGTTTTGTTGACTCTTGGATGGGGAACGAATGAGGACTGAATATACGTTGGACTCGACTTAAGTTCGGGTTTGGGGGTAACATTTGAGGATTAGAGTTATCTAGAGTTCCTAGCTTTAGTAAGTTTTATGTGTTCTATTTGGTAAAGAGATACTTGTATCTAATTGTTTCAGATTATGTGGATTTGGGGTGAAAGCTGAACTGTTTTTTAGAAAGGATTGGAAGCGTTTTGATAAGCAAACAGGTGAGTTTTACTTTAAAACATTTTAAACTGGAATACATATATATGTGGAATGAGAATGTGATAAATAGTGTAATAGTGTGCATATTATGTTTATATGAGTATTACACTACATGAGTACAAGTTGGCCGGGCTTAAGACCGGTGGAATTGGCTGTACGGAGGGACATCGGTGTTGGCTGTATTAAGTACAACGGAGTAAATTGATTAGTTGGCTCGCAACCATCTAATTTGGCCATGGGAACGAGACAGGAAGTACACAATGCATGAGTCTTGAGTGGTATTTATATTTGTGTTATGTATATGGTGTTTGTGCAAATGATTTCCAACTAACAGGGATTTCTCACTTAGACCACCAGGTCTAACCCTCATTTTGTTTTAAAAATATGTATTCCAGGTCGTGGATCGGGTAAGAGCAAGTGAATAGAGTAATCGGTGGCTAGCTTTTGGGAAGACTTATAATTTGAAGACTATGACGTGTTTTGTAGTTATAACCTCGTTATCAGATATCATGTATTTAGTTAGCAAAAAGTTTGTAATGAAATACCTTATTTTGGATTGTAAAGACTAAGGGACCATACTTGTTATATGGTGTATCTTGTTATGTAACGATGTTATGCAATATATGTTATTTGATGCTTGTTTGGGAATCTGGGTCGTTACACGTCACCAAATTCTCTGTCTCATTTACATTTTGGTCTTTGTCGCACGCTTTGTCGAGAGATTTTTTTCTTTAGTTGTTAAGCTCCACAATCAACCTCAAGTTGTACTTTTGTGCGATTTTTGGCATTAACATTGTTTGCAAAAAATAACGAAAATCGTCCCTACAGTTCATTTATTACAAATTACCCACTGTGGTATGCGTTTTTGTCCGTTTTTGGTCCCCCACGCTAACACCGTCAATGGGGCCTCCGTTAAGAAGCCCCACGTGACCTGCACACGAGGGTAATTCTATCATTTTACCTCTCTCCTCTTTATAACAGCCTCACACGCTTTCTCCCTCTTTTCACTTTCGTTTTCCCTCCTTTTTCTGCTACCACTCGAAGCTTCAGTAACCAACAATGGTGATTTGCTATTGTGGATCGACTGCAGTTGTTCCTACATCATGGACCAACAATAATCCATGAATGAGATTCTATTGTTGTCCTACTATTGTAAGTATTTTCTTTTCCACCATAGCTAAATCGAAGCCATAACTCAAAGTATTTCCATTTTTGTTTCTCCAGGGATCCAACTGTCGATTTATTGGATGGGTTGATCCACCAATGTGTCCACGAGCTGTCCAAGTCATTCCTGGTTTACTGAGGTCCAATGATTTACTTCAAGCAATGATGTTGGCAAAGGAAAAAGAGGCTAAGAAACTCAAATTAGTGTTGTCCATCACTTGGGTGTTTGTTGTTGCCTATTTCATTGTATTTTGACTTTTCTATTGTAATTGTGAAAAAGTTTGTAATGTGATGGTTGTATTATCTTTTGGGAAAAAGTTTGTAATGGGATGGTTGTATTATCTTTTGGAAAAAAGTTTGTAAGGAAAGGAAAGTCTGTTAAATGGCAAAAATAGTATTATCTTTTGGGAAATTCATGTCTTTTTCTTACCCAATTGTCCCTACAGTCAAACTAACAGTAAATGCAACCAATTTGGATGCAAATGCATAAGTGCATAAGTAACAGTAAATGCAAGTGAATAAGTAACAATAAGTGCTAAAACTAATGCCAAAACAATTAGTGCATAACTGCAACCAAACTAACATAAGTGAATAAGTAACAATAAGTGCCAAACTAATGCCATCTATGGATGCCAAAACAATTAGTGCATAACTGCAACCAAACTAACAGAAATGCATAAGTAATACCATAACTAAAAGGATGCATTCATTGCCCAAAAGCCAAAAGTTATAAGCTTTTACACAATTTAAGTCACAAAAGATCAAAAAATAGAATGCATCTAATGTTTTCAAGCACCAATATAGTTAAGGCATCATAGAGTACACATCATCAAATAAAAGTTCATGCAACACCACTGTCTTCTTGACCTTTGCATGTCCTGGAGTTGTGGCCCTTTTTCTTGCATTTGGTGCAGGTAACAGACTTTCCTTTCATTCTTAGCTTTGACCCCTTCACAATTGGCTCAGTCAACTCCTTAAGTGTCTTCCTCCTTTTCTTTTTTGGTCTTTCAACTTGTGTGTGATGCTTAGGAGCCAAAAGGGCGAGTGGACAATCTGATACCGGCCACTTATCTCTCCCATTGATTGGAAAAACTTTGAATGCATAAACATCCCTCCAAGTAGCAAGGTTGTAACAAGGATGCACCCAATCCTCAGGAATACCCACATTTTCACCATTTGATGCCATATACCAGATTGTTGCCACTGCATGCTTACATGGCATGCCAGTCAACTCCCATTTTCTGCAAGTGCACTCCTTCTCTGAAGTATTTACAACACACTGATCCATCCAAGGTCCAGTGACTTGATAATGATGCCCCCCATTACATATGACTCTATATTGGGAAGCTTCACTCTTCACTTTGTTAAACAATTTTGTTGCTGTTGGTGTAAGGGGTCCCTCACATCTTCTAATTGTGGCTTGTACTTTTGCTATCCTCCTCATTAAATATTCCCTTATATACTCTAATGCCATGATGATTGGCTTGTCTCTACCATCAACCAATTGTCGGTTGAAAACCTCACACGTGTTGTTTAATAAAACATCACAATGACTTCTTCCCGTTTTTGCCATAAAAACAATGTTCAAATAAAACACAATGTAACAAAAAACAATTTAATAGACTAGACTTTCTGTAACAAAAAACAATTTAATGTTTACTTGTAAAATGGGACCTTGTCCAACAATGAGGTGGAATATCTTTCAGATAGTTGTATGCTTCTTGACTCACAACCCTTAAGTCTGCCATACATCTGTTAAACTCCGGAACACTTGTTGCTGTAGCACACTTCCACAACAAATCTTTATACTCTTTCCCCCTCCAAGATTTCTTCATGTTTTCATGGATATGCCTCAAGCAATATCTATGCTCTGCACTTGGAAAAACTCTAGCAATGGCTGGTATAACCCCCTGTTTTGTAAATTTAGGTAACAAAATTAAACCACAGATAGTAACAAAATTGTATGTGAAAAAATATATTAAGTGTGTACCTTCTGTCTATCAGTGATGAATGTGAAGTTTGAGTTCCTATCAAGACCCAAATCATCACCCAAGTAGTCTAGAAACCAAGCCCACGAGTCTGTACATTCAGATTCCACTATGGCATATGCAACATGGTAAATTCCATTGTTTGGATCCACCCCAACTGCAGTCAAGATCTGCCCAGGGTAAGGCCCTTTCATTAAAGCTCCATCCAAACCCAAGAGGTCCCTTTTACAAGCTTTGAACCCCTGTTTCAAAGAACCAATGCATACATATATCCTCTTGAACACCCTGCTTTGACTTGCTGCATTTGGCTCACTTACAATCTCTAATTTTACTGTTGTGTCATTGTTTGTTCTCTGCAATTCAAGAACATAGTTCCTCAATCAAGAATATTGTAGGTTGTAACTACCCATAACCCTGAACATTGCCATACTCTTGGCCCTGAAGACTTTCTGCCTAGAAACACCAACTTCAAGCTTCTTTTCTAATTGCTCTGTAAGTACTCTTAAATGAATTGTGGGGTTAGGGCCAACTGTTTCTTCAATTTGTTGTGCAAGAAAAGAGGCAGTGCATTGTCTCACTTTCCTTTGTTGAAGGCATTTATGGACATCTGAGTAGGTTTTGACCACCTAAGTCCTGTAATGGGTTGTTGTGGATATGTGGAGTGTCCAAGGGCATGTGGGCCCAGTTTCCTTTACCTTTGTTGACTGCTTTGACTTTTTGCAAGATCAGAACTACCCTCCCCACTTTCACATGGCACACGTCCTTTGCATACAACCCTTACTCTTACCTGTCATTCTTTACAATCAGAAGGTCTCTCCTAGTTTCAATGGAATGCAAGGTAATGGCAGACTTAATCTTCTTCTTGTTGCCAAATTCTTGACCCGCATAAAAGGTTGACTTTGATCCCTGTGGTAATGGTTGTTGTTTCCTTAAAGCTTTCAGCTTTCTTTTCGTTGGTCTTTCAAACTCAGAATCTGAACCAATGTCAAATTCATCAAACTCCATTGCTGAACCCGAGTCCACATTGTCATTCTCCACTATGTTTTCAGTACCAACCCATTCTGCCTCCCAATCAACAGTTGACTTGAAATTGGACATGTCCACATCATCCTACTCAACCTCATCTACCTCATCTACCGTGTAATCACTATCTACCTCATCAGAGCAATCCATACCATCATCATCAGCCTTGTCATCCTCCACTATGTTTTCAGTACCATGCATTTCTCTTTCTATTTCTCTTTCCCAAAAGGGGTCAAAGTGTTCACCAGGGTCAAAGTGTTGAGTTGGATCAAATTGTTCACTAGGGTCAAATGGTTGACTTGTGTCAAATTGTCCACTTGGACCAAAGGGTTGACTTGGGTCAAATTGTCCACTTGGAGCAAACTGTGAATGATCACCCTGTTCTGGACTATATCCTAAGTCCACACAAGCTTCACCAGCCTCTTGTGCATCATGATCACCCTGTTGTTGAGTTTCACTTACATGATCACCCTCTTCTTGAGTGTCACTTACATGATCACCATGTTCTTGATTGTCAATCCATCCTAGTAGTAATTGTTTTTTACATGAGGAACTAGCAGCCCCTTTCCCTGACTTTTTACATCTTTTTAATTCAACTGGTTCCTCATTTGGAAGTTCATCAATAACAACCTTAGATTGTTTTGGAGATTTGAAGTAAGTGTCTAAAGTTGTCCTCCAATGCTCTGTATAAACCTCTATGAGTTTGAATTTAGTGGTGTACTTTAAGAAAGCTATTACATCTCCATCACTCCCTAAGGCATGAAGGCCATAATCTAGGTCACTTTCGGGGATCAAAAAATGGTACCACATTAGTTGCACAGCAGTATACCCTATCTCTTTAATCATAGTGTCAAGTTCATGGACACTAAACTCATCACAGTCAACGATATCAACATAACTAACCTTACCATTTAAATACTTTCTTCCTGGACGTTTGGTAAACACCCCACCATGATTGAGTTTGATGGAAATCAAATGGGGATAATCTTCTGCAAAAGTTTGAAAGACAAACCAATGTTAGTTACTTAAAACTAAAAGAGTTTAAAACCCTCAAAATAAATGCAAAAGCATACACATTTGCTTACCATAAACATAATAAGGATCAAAGTCCTCATTAGGAGTACGTATTTGCCACATTGTCGGACCCATTTAGAAGCTTCGATGATGAACCTCAAACCAGTTGGCGGGGAAGACGAACGAGCAAAAACCACAGGGACGGATGTTGATAAATGAGGGTTTGTCGTGTACTCGTGTGTGTTTAAAAAGAGGAGAGAGGTAAAATGACAGAGTTACCCTCGTGTGCAGGTCACGTGGGGCTTCTTAACGGAGGCCCCATTGACGGTGTTAGCGTGGGGGACCAAAAACGGACAAAAACGCATACCACAGTGGCTAATTTGTAATAAATGAACTGTAGGGACGATTTTCGTTATTTTTTGCAAACCCCAGGGACCAAAATTGAGGTTTACTCTAAAATAAAATGTAATTATCTTTTAAAACATCAAATACACGTTCTATTTTATATTTCATTAATTCTTTAAATTTTATTCATTGTATTTTATCTAATGTTATTTGTTTATTTTGTCCAATTCTATCTACCAAATATTAAACAACTTTTCTATCATATTAGAGCATCTCCAACAGCTTCCCCAAAATGGGGAAAATGAGGATTTTAGGCTAAAAATGTGCTCCAACAGCTTCCCCAAAACTATCCTCAAAATGGAGAAAGTTGAAGAGAGAAGATTTTTTTCTCCAAATATGGAGATTACTCAAAAAATGATTATCAATGAGAGGTCCAATAGGAAATTTTGAAAATAAATATGTAGAGATAGAAATAATATTTTAATAGATAAATAGAATATTTTAATATTTTAATATTTTAATTAATGTTAGATTCTTCAAAATGGAAAAGCTGTTAGAGATGAATCTATATTTTTTTTAGAGGATTTTGACTTTTGATTCCTCATTTTGAAGAAATTCTACGGAAGCTGTTGGAGATGCTTTTACAACCCGATATTTTAAATGTTAATAAGAAAACAGGAAGTGGTGTGTAAAAAACTACAGTTCTCTTTATTTTGCGCAAAAGATGAAAAAATCTTGAAGTCTCACTTGAAAACGCGATTTCACGCTTTCTCTCTCAGCATATCGTCGCTTGGAAAAAGCCCCACAGACGAAGCGCAGCCTAAACAACGACGACAAACGCTAGCCAACACCGCAATCTTGCAGGGAGAAATCCTCTACTAATCGCCGGTAATTTGTGATTACGGTTGTTTTTATCTCATTCCTTTTCCTCTTCTTTCTTATGCCCTAATATTTTGCGGTATAGATAAAATCGTTTTCTTTCTTAGCACGGGTAGGATTAGGGCACAAAAATTGGTATTTTTACATGATCTTGATCCCTAATTTCAATGCTACGACATTCAACTAGAGGGAATTCGATGTCGTAAAGGAAGTCCTTAATTTCTTTCTTAAAAACGCGTTATTATTGTGTTCTGTAACTATAGAAGTAGGGTTTGCTTTCTCGTTACTAGTCTTCAGTTAAACTAGAATTTCCTGCAGTCGTGTGAAAGAAAAATAAGTGGTACGTTTAGGATTTAAATGAACTGATTTGTTGATGAATAAATGCAATAGTTCTTTTATTTGAAGTCAATCTGTTTAATCACTGACCCTTAACCGGCTATCCTTGCTATTCTAAAGTAATCAGATTCGGCTGAGCAGAGAATCCTGTTCTTGTAGGCCATTGTCTTGAACATGAAAACATACTTATATTTTCTTTCGACCAAAGCCCCTTTAACTTTTTTCCCAGTTATGTACACTTGCACAGTCAGTTGCATTGTAGGCAGGTATAGTTATCTAGTTTTTTTTTTTTTTTTTTTTTGCGGGTTTTCATAATTATGCTTTCCAGCAGTGGTTCTGACATTACAAAAAAGTGAACAAATTTGGGGTCTCACCCACAGTAAACTTTTTTTATAGGGATGATTTTGATATTATCATGTTAGTAGTAAAATTGCATCATCTACAATCTGTATGTAGTGATTAAGCTGCATTGCAACATTGTTTGGAGATGTTATTCATGCGATGGCCCATCATGTATTCAATAGTTTGCTGTGAGACCCAGATGCATATATAAAAAAGAAATAAGTAGTAGAAGATAAGAGCCAGAGACAGATGTATCCGTGGTTCCAGTATTATCTTCCATGGCTATATAGGAAAGAAGAGGAAATAACTTCCAGTTTTTTTTAGCTTTACTAATTGCAGGGCAGAAAGTTGCAATGCTTTTCGAGTATTCGCTTCTATTGTTTTATCATGAAAACTTCCCTGCTCTTTCCTTTTTTCTCTTCAAACTTTAAAAACTGGTAGAAAGAGTTGGAGAATCAACAATTTTGTTTCATATGATTGTTGTGTATACCCCCTTCTTTCTTACTCAGTTTTGCTAGTTACACATACAGTGCAGATAGCAGATGTCAGTTTAATGCATCCTGTGGACTAGGGGGCTCCAGCTTCATTCTTTGAAAAATTGGTATACGAAGCAGAAGATTCCAATGGCTGCTTTGTTGTCCAGTGATCCTATGCATTTTGGAATGTATGAAGGCGGTCCATTTAGGAATGCTGATGATAAGCAGGAAGAAAATGGTGGCAGGTGGTACTTTTCACGGAAAGAAATTGAAGAAAACTCCCCGTCTAGACCAGACGGCATAGATTTGAAGAAAGAGACTTATCTACGCAAATCATATTGCACATTCTTGCAAGACTTGGGTATGAGGCTCAAAGTGTAAGCTCCTTTATCCCTTGTTTTCTTTTCCTCGAATGATACTTCTTATTCATGTCAGTTTATTTATTTGCATGCAAGTTGCATGGGTCATTGTAAGATAATTACATGAAAAACCCATTGCATTGTATCTTTTCTGTTTTATGGTGGGTTTGTGGTAATAATTAAAATTACATAAGGATTAGGCTCTAGCATTGATTTTCTTGATGAGAAACAACCCAACTTAGATTGTAACTATTGGAGATTGCAATGATTGAACCATATTTCTTGAATATTGAATTGTGTTAAATGTGTAATGTGAAGACAGCATCTTTGTTAAATTTTGGGGGATGAGTTTCAAAGGCATTTATGGTTCTATTTGTGTATGCCATCTTCCTACATTTTTTTTATGGGCTCTCAAATTTCTTTTGACATCAAATTAGTTTTTGCTTCCAATCACATTCATTTCTCCTCAGCAACATACAAATAGCAATGGTACCCCAAAAAAATGGAAATGTTAAATCGTTAGTAGAGTTATGGTCATTTGTTTTCTATAGTTATACTTGTTAATAGGATGAGTCCCATATATGTATGGAAGTGCTTTTATACACCATACTTCTATCAATCATATTTATGGAACTAATACTATAGGAGCTCCATTGTTTTAACTTGTGTGGTATAAGAGTTCATGGTTGTTAAGTGTTCTTGGATGAAGAAACCCCAAGTCTGTATGCTTCTAAAGTCCTTATAGATTGCTGTGTGTAAATATGGTGCTTTCAAGGTAATTGTTATGCATGCAGTCTTGAAGGTGGCAATATGTTTAATTGTCAATGTATAGTGCTTTTAATGTATATATGTTGTGCTTCTGTATTGGTTTGCTCAAGTTCTTGAGTTTGTGGGGAAATAACAATTTTGAATCAGAATGTTTTTTAATATGTATATACGTGGATTGTGTTGGATATTTGCATGCAGGCCCCAGGTAACCATTGCTACGGCTATAATCTTTTGTCACCGTTTCTTCCTCCGTCAATCACATGCAAAGAATGACAGGAGGGTGAGTTGTGCCTCATTCACTTTCTTATCTTTCTGCGGTCTATCTTATTGAAATATGTTGCATCTTGTGTGTTAAAAACGAAAAGAAAACAGCCTTGCTCTGCAATATTTGATATTTACTCATTTACAAGGCCGGAAAAATAAGTAGGTATCAGGAGCATGAGGTTATCTCTTTGCTATTAAGAAAAAGCCTTTCAGTTCGATATGTTTTGGATGGAGAAATCACTTGCTGGTTAGAAGTTACCCCTAAATAACGAAATCCTGTGTTGAGAGCATTCCAGAGTCAATATGGAAACTATGTAGTAGATTAAGTTGTTATATTTCTTTTGCTATTGGGTCAACTGCTAGACTTGTAATATGTGTTTTTTAGTTTCTGCTTTGAGACCTGTCCACTGCTAGGTTTACCACGTTTGAAATCTTGTTATTATGTCTTAATATGACTGTAGATGTACATATGAAATAGATAATTTACTAAAACACAAGCAAAACCAAAGAAGTTCTTAAGGGGGTCACATGGGTATTAGCTGCTTTGAGCTGGTTAAATATGTGGGTTTGGTAAAAAATCTGTATTTCCAAATATGACTGAATAGTATTTTAGTTTATTTATGGCTGGAGTGCCTTAGCTGTGGGCTTTGATCCGATTGGTTTTAGTTTATTAAGTACATTTCTGGTGAGAAAGCTATTACTTCTGAAAGAAAAAGATGTGTGAATACACATAATGATCTACATTACTTAGTTTGTTCTTGTAATTGTCACAACCACAATGATGAACAAGAAAAGCACGTATAAAGCTATGGAACCTTAGAAAACATATGACCCTCAAGATGAACCTTAAAAACATACTATATGGACGTTATTAATAGAACATACCTGTGAGACAATGCAATGCCTAAACATGTTCTAGAAACCTAGATCGGAATCATAGGAATCTTTATAATCTCTAAAGGATGCATTTGGACTTGTTCTGGCAACATTTTTATTTTTCTTTTGTGGTTGTGCTTTTAAATGAGTGTAAACTGGACAAAACAACGTTTGTCCAAAAAACCAAAAGGTTTACGGCATATTGTAAACAAATTGTAAAATTGTTTTTGCATGTTTTCACGGTTTACAAAATTGGTTTACAAAAAAACGTGTATTGACTATTTGACTTTGATGACGATGAGATTTTTAAACCAATTAAAACAAAATTTCTTGTTTTTAATTGTAAGTTTTCATCTATTTAAGAAAACTGTCATAGACAAATTTATTCGGGAAACTAAATCACAACTATTTTTAAATTAGAAAAGAATGTAAACAGAATGCAAAAGTGCTATCAAACAAGATGAGTGAGCAATTCTGTGAGGTTGGTCTAAGTGATCTGCAGCAAGTATATGTTATACCTTAGGTAGTGGGTCAAATGGTCAAATATGGTAGGTTATGATACAAGTGCATAATGCACTAGTATAAGTAGTAATGCAAGAGTTGTGCTTAGTGGCTTAGTATAAATAGGGGGTGTTTTGGGTCATTAGGGTTATCGATCAGGTTTTGTCAAGTTTGTTTTGGGCGAGAGCCTTGGGAGAGAATCTGGCCTCTCGAAAGCCAGAAACCCTATTGTAAACATTCAATTGATGTTCAATACGATTCTATATTCTTCAAATTAGTTCGGTCTACATCAAATGGAGTTATACCATAGGTAGTGGGTCAAATGGTCAAATATGGTAGGTTATGATACAAGTGCATAATGCACTAGTATAAGTAGTAATGCAAGAGTTGTGCTTAGTGGCTTAGTATAAATAGGGGGTGTTTTGGGTCATTAGGGTTATCGATCAGTTTTGTCAAGTTTGTTTTGGGCGAGAGCCTTGGGAGAGAATCTGGCCTCTTGAAAGCCAGAAACCCTATTGTAAACATTCAATTGATGTTCAATACGATTCTATATTCCTCAAATTAGTTCGGTGTACATCAAATGGTATCAGAGCGTGTTCGATCCGATCATGACGACTAGGAACGCGAATTCGAGGATGGATAAATTGGAAAGTAGTGTTGGTTCGATTGAGAAGAATCAACAATTGATGGAGAAGACATTAGAGAAAATCGTCCAGCAGCTCGACAAGTTAAGTCTGGACATGGCTGCGAGTAAGATCAATTCAGCATCGCCATCGGAGGGAGATGAATCACCGGGATCGAGGTTGATTAAACTTCAAGAAGAGAAGCGTAGGAGATCAGAAAATCTAATGAAAATGGAAAAGGGGAAGATGCATCCAACAAGACAAGAATTAGAGGTAAGTTGTTTTTCCATTATTAAGGAGGGGAAATTGGAAATACCAATTTTCAACGGAACAGACCCAAGGGGGTGGATCCTTGCAACAGAAAAATATTTTATATCAAATCTGCTCAGGGAAGAGGAGCAAATTGAAGCGGCCATTAGTGCCTTTGAAGGAATTGCCTTGCGATGGGGTCGATGGGAACATCATAGGGTACCTTTTAGACGCTGGGAGGATCTGAAGTCGATGGTCCTTCGTCAATTTTGCTTGATATCAGGTGTTCATCTGGTGAACGGTTTTTTAACCCTAAAACAGGGTGTGACCATAGAGAGGGACAATATAGAGAAATGTTTGGAGGAGGAGGAAAGGGAAAATACTGAGAGAGGGAAGGAGGTCGAAAATATAAAAGAAAAAGATCGAGACATAGGAAGAGTGGGGTTTGTTAACAGCCCATTAGAGCCGCTGCCGCCTTTGTCACCATCCTATCCGCCATCATCGGTGCCGCCAAAGCCATCACCGATGCCGCCGAAGCCATCACTGCCATCGTCGTTCTCTTTTCTGCCATTACCGGTGTCAACCTCGCTGGAGTTTCGTTTGTCACCTTCTCTTCCACCGCCAAGCGAAACCAAGGACAATAACCAGGCCTCGATCGGGAAAGCCCAGTTGGAGAAGAAGAAAACAAATAAGTCGACAAAGCCCAATGAAAGTTATTCTATGTGGCCCAAGTTCAACCAAGTTTTATCAATTCGGCCCAAATATAGTATAAAAGCAAGGCTGGGATTTAAAATGAGACATGAAAATCTGGTGGAGAGGATCTTGAAACACGGATTGTGGGAGATTTTTGTTGATCGTAAGATGGGAAACTATACAATCTTCCAGACAAGCCATAACCCAGTGGATCAGACCGATCATCTTTCTTACTTCAAAGCTGGGTACTGTGTGGTTTCCAAAACTGCCTTTAACGACATATACAGAGGGAAGCTCTTTTTAATCCTCAAAATAATACGAGCTTTTTTCTCCTTGTCAAACTCCGTCTCTTTCTCAGCAAAAGGGGGAGAATGGTTGGCCTATGGCTATTGGAAACTGCCACCACCGTGGCCGCCACCGCTACGACCGCCGTCGATATTACCACCGTTGCTGCCACCACTGTCATTACAACCAACAATCATTGATATCAATTGTTGGATTGAGGTCCAATTTGATTTTTTTTCCACCTTGAGGACAAGGTGGAAGTTTTGGGGGGGGGGAGTATTGTTATACCTTAGGTAGTGGGTCAAATGGTCAAATATGGTAGGTTATGATACAAGTGCATAATGCACTAGTATAAGTAGTAATGCAAGAGTTGTGCTTAGTGGCTTAGTATAAATAGGGGGTGTTTTGGGTCATTAGGGTTATCGATCAGTTTTGTCAAGTTTGTTTTGGGCGAGAGCCTTGGGAGAGAATCTGGCCTCTCGAAAGCCAGAAACTCTATTGTAAACATTCAATTGATGTTCAATACGATTCTATATTCCTCAAATTAGTTCGGTGTACATCAGTATAGTAAAGGAGAGAAGAATCAGAGAGCATATTTTGAAATAAAAAGAAGATGACAAGAAGCGGATATTGTAATAAAAGATTTGAATTTTTTTCAAAGAATGAATTAAATCAATTTTGGTCTTTATATGAGTATAGGTTTGAAAGATAACATTTTCATTGTTTCAACATGAATATGGGTAATATCCGATTTTCAACTTGTGTATTTCTCTTTATTGTCTGAGATGTTATTGTGATGTTCCCTCAACCTGTCTGTCTCTCTGTTCCTATATATATATATATAGAGAGAGAGAGAGAGAGAGAGGTTCAGGGGAAAACATCAAAGAAGAAAAGAAAAACCGAGGAACAACCTGGTAGCCCTTCATCTGGACGGTATGAACTTGTGCATACAAGTAATATTAAGATGTTTTTTTATTTTTATGCACATGTACATTATGCACTTGTGCATGTTACAATTTACTTGTATATACAAGTGCATACTGTCCAGATAAAGGGCTACCGGGGTGTTCCTCAGTTTTTTTTTTTTGAGGTTTTCCCCCGAACCTGACCTGTATGGCTATATATACACAATCACCGTATTTACAAGACAGACAAAAAACCTGAATACACACTGTCCTTTTTTTCTTTTTATCGGCATGCTATTTAATGATAAAGAGTGAGTACATTTGTTGATAATTGACAATATGGTTGGATTGCAGACGGTTGCAACTGTCTGCATGTTTCTTGCAGGCAAGGTTGAAGAAACTCCACGCCCTTTAAAAGACGTTATCCTTGTTTCATATGAAATCAATAACAAAAAGGATCCTGAGGCAATACAAAGAATCAAGCAGAAGGTATCATCAATTCTACTAAGCTCACTTGTTACCACTTCAAGTTTACATACATATATACATACATACATACACTTTATAGACTTAGTTGTCTGATTTTAAATCCTTGTCTTGCAGGATGTGTATGAACAACAAAAGGAACTAATACTACTTGGAGAACGGGTTGTTCTTGCAACTCTTGGTTTCGATTTTAATGTGCATCATCCATATAAACCACTAGTTGAAGCAATAAAGAAGTTCAAGGTTGCCCAAAATGCCCTTGCTCAAGTTGCATGGAATTTTGTTAACGATGGGTATGCTGTGTATTTCTTTTTATGTAAATGCCAGCCTGTGGTCGCTCTTCCTTTTTCCATTTTGACATGCAAAAGAGGCATGCAGGCTTCGGACATCTCTGTGCTTGCAATTTAAGCCCCATCACATCGCAGCCGGGGCTATTTTTCTTGCCGCCAAGTTCCTCAAAGTAAAGCTGCCATCAGATGGTGAGAAAGTTTGGTGGCAGGAGTTCGATGTCACCCCACGCCAATTGGAGGGTCGGTGTCTCACCCTTTTTAGGATGATACTCAACTGCAATATTTTATGAACCGTGAGAACCAACTATTCCTGATGAATATATGAATGTTATTCATCATGAATATTCTGCATATTCATACATGAATAGTTGGTTCTCACGGTTCTCAAAATATTTAGGTATATTAGCTATAATATAATGAAAACATTTTAGGTTCACTTTTTTCAGACTAGTAGAACTAGAAGAGTGTATAGTGTGAATAAGGTGGTCAGGGCAGGAATGCCTGAAATGGGCATTGTAATCTGTTGTGTGTGGTTCTTTATTTTTTCCTTTTAATTCTAGTTGTATTTTTGTTAACTAATAGTTATTCTCGTTATTCTTTTGCAGAAGTCAGTAACCAAATGTTGGAACTTTACGAACAAAATAGGGTGGCGCCTTCCCAAACTAGTGAAGTTGTTGATGGGAGCACGGGGGGCGGTGTTACTCAGAAGCCCCCCACGAGAGCTCTTGCTGTTGACGAAGAACATGCTACAAACAACAGTAATTCCCAGGTGGGTCCCGCAACTTCGAGGCCCGGTACCTCAAATCCCACATCATCAAGATCCCTTCCTGATCAATCGCATCCAGATAATCACAGCGGCCCACCAAGAGCGTCCCAAAACAGAAGCAACGATTATGGAAACACGGAAACGAAGGGAGACGTTGAAGTCAATGAAAGTCAACAGCATTATGGGCCCGATGATAGGGAAGCGGAGACGAATACATATTACGATGGTGAGGAAACACGAGAAAGGACAGGTGGCAGGAATGAAACTAGGGAACCGGAAGCGAAGGAGAAATATCAGGGGCGGAATCTGGATTACAAAGGGGAGTCACCTCAGGACGCAATAAAAAAGATCGATAAAGATAAGGTTAAGGCGGCTCTGGAGAAACGAAGGAAGGCTCGTGGTGGTGATGTGACTCGGAGAACGGATTTCATGGATGAAGATGATCTTATTGAAAGGGAGCTAGAAGATGGTATAGAATTGGCTGCTGAATCAGAGAAAAGCAAGCAAGCAAGAAAACATAATTGGTCTAAACCTGCAAATCAGCAGGTGGATGATGAGGTTGAAGATGGGCAATACCATAAAGGGCAGCCGTCACGCAGCCAAGATTTGGACCCTGTGGAAGAAGGGGAGGTGGGAACGTTTGATGAATATAGGTCACCGAAGTCTAGTAATAGTAATAGGAAAAGGAAGGCGGGTGGGAGCCCTCGGAGGAGAAACTAGAAGCAAGCCGGTCTCAATTATTCTTGAAATCTTGCTGAATCCTATATAATGTTTCTAAGAGAAAAACATCTGGTATGTGGTTACTGTACTCTTTCAAACTAAATTTTGGTTTCTTTATGCTTGTGCTTTTTTTCTTTTCTTTCTGGTCATGAAATGAGACCATTTAATGAGCTTAACTTCATCCTCTTTACATTTTGGTGAGATTTAAACCCTCTACTTCAAAAGAGGTTGGGATCTATTGGTAATCTGGTTACATTTGATGAGATTTTGAACTCATGACTTCAAAAGAGGTTGGGATCTATTAAAACCCAAATATATCAATACACAAAAAGGTAGGAACATTAGCATACCAATCTATTAATAAATCTACACACCCATTTTTAGTATTACCCCTTCGAACGCGTCTAATAAAGACGGGGTATCAAGTCCCTTGTAAGGCAACCTCCGTTCCTCTACCCAACCAATGTGAGATCTTACAATTCACTCCCTTTGGGATCTCCGGTCAGGATATTGTTTGCAGCTTTGATACTATCTCTTACACCCTATACATCCACACCAGCACCAGATATTGTCTGCTTTGTTCACAGCTAGACTCACGGTTTTAAAACACGTCTAATAAAGGAGGTACCAAATCCCTTATAAGACAACCTTAGTTCTCGCTCCAACTGATATGGTCTTACGGATCTTACATTTAAGTCCCACGATGACAACAATGGCATGCAAAAATCCATCTTCAGCGAGTTCATGTTTTTTTAACTATACAGCATAATATATATAAATGTCCAAAATCATTTCATGAGACATCATAACTTGCAAAGGATCAGAGGGAAATCGTTAAAGAAAAAAACGAAAGAACACCCTAATAAACGTTCATCTGTACGATATGTACATGTATATACAAGTAATTTTTCTGGTATACACATGTACATAAAAACCAGGAAACATCTTTCATTACTTGTATGCATGTGTACATACCATATCAATGAATCGTTATTAAGATGTTCCTTAGTTTTTCATCCTTTAAGAGTTTAATCTAACAACATATATCATTAAATGTGTCAATTATACAGATACACCCATAGGATACAAATCAAATACATACCATGTATTTGTTGCACCCCTTACAAACCAATGTGCATATATGCATAATTTGAGATGCATATATGCATTGTCCCATATGAATGTATGTCCATTATATGTATATTCTTGCATGTATGCATATGCACACTGTGGTTTGTAAGGTGTGTAACAAATGCAAGGTTTGCATTTTACGGAGCCTCACCCATATTTGATGGATTTACGACTCTCTTGGCATATGATATCAAACCAAAATATGTCGTTGGCTCTAGAAAATACCTTTAAATTTGTTTTAGAATTAGAATGTGTTTATTAAATGAAATTCAAGAGAATCCATATAATCTGAATACATGTTAATGTTATGAATCTACAATTTAATTTCAATGTGATTTATACCACCCCATGCACATGATGCATGGAAACATCACAATTAATTTGCATCAACAAAATTTAGATGAATTATTGCAGAAAAATATCAACACTCTTTTATTTTAAATCTCTAGTTGTGTCTTGTAAATCCAAGTGCCAGTAAATCCGGATTTGTGCCGATGAAGTCGTAATTACCTCCTGTGTTAAGATCGAAACTGATGGAGCCACCACCGCCACCGCCACCACCCTCCCTTTTGATCTTCATATCTTCCTTTACCGCCGTGCTGCCGCCCTTCTTACTGTTTTCTTCCCGCCGATCCCCGCCACTGAGATTTTCCATGAGATCCGAAAGAGCCAAATTGAAGTTGGTTAGTTCGGCTCGTGTTGCTTCGAGGTTGCCGGACGAGTTCATGTCGAGTGATAGGCTTTTTTGGGCATTTTCTAATATCCCTTGTAAGTATTTCCCTTGAGTTTCTATTCTCATCTGTAGTTTCTTCTGTACCTACAAATTCAAATACCAACATTCACATTTTTATGTACCATATGAAATAATACGTGTGAAAATAAATAAACATATGAAACAACATGTGTGAAAATACAGTGTTTATACAATGTGAATGTCGTTTCATATGTGAAACATTTAGGTGCGGTTTGTTTTTTAAGACATAAAACAGTCTTGATCATTTCACGAACACTAAAAAAATATCAAATTGTAATGGTAATGATCATAATGGCATTGGAATCTTAATCTTTCCTAAAATAGAAAGATTATATACCTCAAACTGCTCTTGTAACCTCTTTTGTGCTTCAATCTGGCATAGCAATGCATCTGCAATGGGGATATCTCTGTATACAAACAAACAAACATATTCGGATTTCGATTCTTTTAAACTGAAATTTTACCGGAAACACTACAAAACAAATGACCTTTACCACATAATTCACTCATGGGCGGTGAATCACCCATGAAATACCAATGGTTCGGTAGAATCCATGTCTTTTGAGAAAATACCAGTGGATCACCCGGTGGATCCCTGGGTAATCTGTCATTGATTTGAATTACTCACCAACTTTTGTGACGAATCACCCTTTAACGACAGATTTCTCAGGGAAAAGTCTTAGACAAAAATCTTTAATTTAGTAGTGAAACAGATGAACACGACGCGTACCCTGCTTCATGGTTTGCTCTTAAAGAATTGGAGCTTGTGCCTGTCGAATGCAGATTGTAGTGTTCGTAGGAGTCACCTAAACAAATGAATCATCATAATAAATCGCTCAAGTAAACTTGTAAAACTCCACCGAAATTAACAGGAAAAAAAGTGCGGAAACAAGTGATCGATTGCTCACCACTGTTCTCATTGTTGGGACCGGCATTGTTCTGCTTCTTTGCCTGCTGTCCAAGTCTATACTTCTATAAACATCAAGAAAAAGACTCCAAATGTTTAATTGATGAATCATAAAACTAAAATGAGTCCATATCAAATTCGCATTCGATTCGAGTCACAGGTTGAAGCTTTAAATCTACCTGTAAATGGCTCTTCAAATGGTACAATGTCAACCCCTTTAAACCCATCAATCTCAACACCGATTTCGGGGTTGCTTCTGCCAAACCGAACCAAACGAAACCCGATATCAGTTTCAATCAGATAAAAAAAAACACAAGTGCTGTTATTTGGGCAGATTAAGGGAAATTTTGTTCATACTTGATCTTCAGATTGGCATTTTAAAGATTCTTGATCCCATTAATAAGAAATTGCAAAATTAAGTTAGAAAAAGAATCTAAGATCAAAATGTTTGATTTCATAGTGGCATAAAGAAAACACCCATTTGGCAGATCAGAAAAATGGTTCATACAGATCAAAACTTTCAATAATCTTGGATTCTGGGCATTGGGAGACTTCTGATCAAGATTTGGAATCAAATTGGATGAACAGAAGACTTTGACCAATCTGAAACCCAGAATTTAATCATTTAACTTCAAAAAAAATGAATACCCATAAATTTAAATTCCAAACCAACTCATTATAATCACTTCTTTTTCAAAAATAAATCAATTATAATGAAAAAAGATTGATTATAAAAGAGAAATAGAGAAACTAACTGTCTGGGCCACCAAGTTTAGTAACAGCATCAACAAATCTGTCATGAAGATCAGCAGTCCATCTGAGCCTTGGCTTTGGGTCTCTTGTCATCACCACCCCACCACTCTCAAACTCATAACACCCGCCACCGCCGCCGCCACCGTACCTGCCATCCATTTGAAGACAACTATCACCACCACCACCACCACTTTCTTTCTTTCTTTCACCAGTACCCCCACCAGAACCTTGATTATGCTCTTTTCCCAAACTTTCAACTTCTCCCACTACCAAGTTTCCTTTATTTATTTTTTTCTTTTTTCTTTGTCCTCTTTGAGAATTTTGTTTATTTATGGATGGGTTATTTCTTTTGTACAACAAAGACAGAGAGAAAGAAGCAACCACAGAATGAATTCCCCACACTCAAAAGGGAAAAGTGCTAAAAGTTTCAAAGATATATATATATATATATATATATATATATATATATATATATATATATATATATATATATATATATAGAGAGGTGCTTTAATATAAAACCCTTTAAAAGGTTGAAACCAATGCAACCCATGATCTCACCATTGATTAAATATTTAACGGTTGAGATCAACTTGAGAAATAACTAACGATCCACTAAGCTTAATTTTAGGAGATAATTTGGTTAGATCAAGATTAGATCAAGGGTGGATGTGAGGGTTTCACAAGTTTCAACCTTTTGGAGGATTTCAAATTATCCTCCTCTCTCTCTCTATATATATATATATAACAATTCTTTCAGAACTTATTCAAGTTAAATGTGAGAATTTGTGTTTTGGAAACAAGAATCAAATTGGGAATAAAAGCTTACTAAAGAAATGGAGGTTTATCATCACAGATTAACAATAATTTTTATTAAAAAAATTAAAATGTCAATTTAAGGTTCAAAGAAGGTGGTTTAAGATTATGTTAATTACATAATAATCCATGAGGTTTAATAATACTATAAAACCACCCCCCCTATCTCCGGCAAAGATATAGGCAGCCCCTATTCTTGCTTCCACTGAATTGTGTGTAATTAAGAAATGACCATAATAACCTTTTGCTTAGGGTTAAAATTTTCTAAAACCAAAGGGTGTTAAGTCAACATGTATGTACTTCCAAACTTTTGAAAATGCAACGTAAATTCTCCATTAAAGACAAACGGTTGCCAAGATAAGACCCAATGACAACAATTAGTTGACCTATTTAGGTTGTGGTGGACTGCTAAAGCTTAGGGGATAGTAGCGAAAATCTCATGTTTGAATTCAGTCGCTACCAAAGTCTTTGTGATCATGAAGTTCACCGGCGATGACTCTAGACCATTTGTGGTCGTCCAGTGGATCGGTCGATGCACATAAGCTGGTCTGGAAACACGTGGTTACCCAAGAATAAATCATAATATAAAACAATCTTATATATAATGGCGTCAGTCAGAAGAAATTTGATAGTAAAGTAAATTATAAATTTTCATGAAATGGCACTCAATTGAAACATTAGAAGTTTTATGGGATAGATTTTTACATGTATGATAGGTTATGATCAAAGTGAACACCATTATACATATTTTAATCGCGATTGGTTAATCTGTATCAAATAATTATGTATCGAAAAATATAAAATCAAATGTCATTTGAACCATGATCGGAAGAATTTAATGTAGAGATTGATTCTCTTTTGATCTTATTATTAAACAGTAATTATAAATGGAAGCAAAAAGATGTTTGATAGGCTGTAATCGAAGTGGGAATGTAACTTATAGAATTTATTTAGTTGTTTGAGAACAAAATAGACCGTTTGTTTTTCTTTTTATTTCATGTGACTTTTGTAGTTGTCTTTTTGACATTTTCACTTCGAATCTTAAACTCTACTTTAAGGATTTAAAATGTTATCATTCTAAATATCGTTTTAAACAGAGAAAATAAATAAGATTATTTCCTCCAAGTACACAAATATAATAACAAATCACCAAGTTAAAGCCTACAAATCAAAAATACTTTTAGATATGTATATCCACAAGTTATACGAATACAACCTATGAGTCTATTGACCGATCGGTCCATAGGTCCAATAAAACATAATGACATTTTTTCTGTAATCATGATTTTTAATTTTTGATCAGTTAAGTTTATCATATTTGAATTCATCCCGTAATAAAGTTGAAAAAGACTCGACAATTATATTTTACCCAAAATCATACGATAAAATAGAGCAAATTGAATGGTTAAGAATCGAGGATCATTTTTATAAAAAGAGGAACTTCATAAGAATCCAATAAACTATTCCATTTTGAATGGTTAAATTCTTGAATATTTTTTTTAATGAAAAACGATTAAACTTTTTTATTTTGAATGATTAACTTCTTGATTTTTTTTAAACAAATAAACAATCGTACTTTTAGAAAAAAAATTGATCACATACATCGCTCCTTCTCGCCACCAGCTCTCTATCACCATTGATCTCCCTTTTTGATAGTTTTTTTTTTAAATTCCTGTTTTGTTTTTTGATTCTCCATTAAATTGGTGTAAACGAGAGAATCAAAAGACAAAAAAGAACAAATTACAAGAAAGGAAATCGTTGACAGGGGCCAACCGGCAACTGCATGTCTGCATCGATAGACGATATGGGAAACAAACGATTATGGGGGCGATAAAGGGTGAAGATTAGAGGGGAGGGGGGGGGGGCAATGAAATACTATTTTTTATAATTTTGTAAACAAAATAAGCGGAATTCTTTTACACCGGGAGGTCAATAGTTTTAGGCGGGAGGGTATATTGGTAATTTGGGTTTTTTAGGAAAGGGAAACGCGGGGGTGGAAAAAGACAGACGAGGAACATCGGGAGGAAATATCGGCGACGAATCTGAAACAACATGACAACCCCAACCCCACCCCTATTATTCTTTTTTTTTTTTAATTAAAATTAAAAATTAAAATCTACTGTCACTTGTTACTACACTTGGTGGAATACAAGTCGTCGGATTATTTGACTTACTGTTGTAGTTTGGAAACGTAAAACAAGATCGAACGGCTAATAAAAGTAGGGCGTACGAGGTGTAAGAGGTGTTTTGGGGTAGCTGATTATTGCTAAGGTGATTGCCAGCGTGGATTATTCTCTCCGGCATACAAGCGGACTGGAATATTCGTGCGGTCACGTGCCACGTCCCACAGTCCCCCTCTCCTCCCGTTATAAGTTTTTTTTTTTTTTTTTTATGTAAATCAAATTCGGTGCCCGATTTATAATTTAAAAACGATTCCGAACCATTAAACATTTATTATTGCAAAATTTGGTTCGTAATTATTGGAAGGAATATGCGAGTATTATATGAAAACGACAACGTTTTGGTTTTTCTTCTTCTTTTCAATATGCATATAACGTTACTTTCACGAGTCCCATTTGTGACGATTGACGTTTTGTTACAAAAAGTATAAATTAGTATTTGATTGTTAAAATTTAATCATTTTAAAATACAAAGTGAATTAGGATTGTATTTTCTGACTTAAAAGAAAAGGAGGGAGGGGGAGTTTTTTTTTTCTCGTGTGTATTCAGACCCACTTACGTACATTTGACTAATTCTATGGAACCCTAAGAACGACTAGTAAAAATAACCTTGTAGAGACTCAAACTGGTGATATATTGGCAAAAAAAAACTTGTGACCTAAATTTTATTGTCAGTTAGACTAATCCTCGTGAAGTTTAAAAATTAATGCAATAATAATTTTTTTCTCTTCAGTTTTTCATATTTTGACCAACGATAGACAAATCTTGTAATTATCGACAGATACCAAATTGGTATGATATATTGTATTTTTGATTGTGTGATTAAAATTAACGGATGTCATAAAATCTTTAAGCCCCATTGATTGATTAAATGGGTATGAATTGAAAAATCAAATATTTATAACACTACATAGTTACAATAAATAAATAAAATCGAAAATTGTGTTACATTTTTCATATATTTTCTGTTACTTTTTATTGATTTGGATAGAAAATTAAGGATGGTCCAAAAGGGAATAAAAAGGAGAGGGACACGTCGCAACGAAACCGGGAAAGACGGGTAGCAGCAGAATATTCCACCATCTGACCCCACCATCAACGACAAAATGGGAGGAGGAGATAGTCAAGAGGAAAATGCCATTGCCATGCATATTGTTCAAAAACCCAGTAAAACGACGTCGCTTTCTACATATAAATAAATTCCACATATTTTTAGTAATTAAATTCACAAGTCATGTCAGTTTAGCATATAAATTTACTAAAATTATATATCCAACAAATTATGAGCTATTTCCAACTACAAATATAACCAATCTTTTCAGCAGATTGATGTCATGTCATCACACAACCGACTTCAGCAAAAGAATCTTACACAATAAGAGGCATCACAAGCATCGAAAATTCTATGAGGAAGAATTTTAACGGGTAAGAGACGCAAACAACCAGTTTTGATGGCCGAAAATATTACTAGATAAAGTAACGGTAGCGACTCTTGTCAGTAAATCTCTTACCCAATAAGCATTTAATAAACAACCCCATACATATTGTTGTTTCGTTTTAACCCGTACAAATGCATATGATGTATCAGAAAAACAAAATGAAGTGTGTAATGAATGATTCTTTTCGATATGTACTTATGGTCGATAACATAGTTGATTAAAATTAACAAGACCTCCTAATTACTTTTTCCTAACTGCAGTATGAATCCCAGCCATAATCAACTTGAATTACATACTGAATTACCAGAAACAACATCGATAAATTCACAAGTTTCTCAACTTATTGCCCCTGTTGTCACGCCATTCCCCACAACTGAAAAGTTTGAGACCAGTTTCCTTAAAATGTTGTATGAAAACTTACCCGGATTCACAATATAGATCACACCAAACAGCCTTTGAAGCCTTTTCTCAAAGCGGATTCATCCAAGTTCCTTCCGATGAATACAAGCTTGTTTATTCTCTTCTCATCTGGCCCCCATGCTTTGCCTGGGCACCCATCTAAAGTGGAATGCACCCCCTATACGAATCAAAGAAAGATCACAAGAAGAAAAATGGTCAACATTTAAGTTTGTGGTTTATTTTTTTTTAAGTATATAATATTTATATACAGCAAATACTCGAACACAATGACTCCATGGGCGGATCCACCTTATGGGGGTAGGGGGCACATGCCGCCAACCTAAAGGAATCAACGTTGGATTTTTTTTAAGCTCCAATTCTTGTATTTACTCCAACCTATGTTGGTGCCCCCAACTTTCTTTTAACGCCTCACTCACCGCTCCCAAAGACCCACTCACTGCTTTTGGTGTCGTAATTCTCAGCAACTTTAGTGTTTTTTTTATGATTTTGATAATTAAGACTGATGTTTCTTTTAAAATATTGTTAATTTTGTCATTTTATGCATTCTTTGCTGCCATTAATGGTGTCTTACAAAGGATTTCTGAACAACTCGAAAACCAAATAACGAAAAACGTATTAGCCCTAAACTTATTCGGTTCCAATGGGTTATTCGACATTGGATTTTTTTAATACCCTTTAAGTGTACCCTCGCTCACATGACTTTCTGGATCCGCCGCTTAATGACCCTTTGGTGCGTAGATACAACAAATCTAAGCAGTTAATTTCGAGGAAATTTTGGAAATAGCAAAAATAGTGGTCCAAATGGAAATTTCGGTCCAAAATAAGCAATAAATACAACAAATGAATGAATGGAGATGGAACCTGGAAAACGTAGCGTGTCTCGGAATCACTGACTGATAAGACGCCTTTCATCCGATATAGGTCGTCACCTTTTTCCTCGACCAGCCTTTCAAGCCAATCATCAAGCTGGATCGTGTGCATAGAGAGTTATAGAATGTCATATTGAAGTAAAAGAGCAAAAAACAACCCCAAAGAGAGTATCGAGCACCTCTAAACTAATTACCTCATCAAGGTCCAGGGTTCCTTCAGAAACAATGCTGACACTGGATACAGCAGAATCATGCTTGTGATCATGATGATTCCCTTGATGGCATTCTATAAAGAAACCAGACAATATTCACATGATTAAAATATGATCTTTGATCATTCTACGCTTGCTTCAAAGTAAATAGAAACAAAAACTACAAAATATCCACACTAGATCAGGTGAGAGGTTGCTACGCAGACGGGATTGGACAGGACTGGACGGGAGAGAGTGAGGTAGGCGGGTGAAAGAATCTTGGAAGGTTTTAGGGTTTTAATTTGACATGGGCAGTTTAGTAATTTAACAAGCATGTGCAAGTGAAAGAATCTTGGAAGGTTTTAGGATTTTAATTTGACATGGGTAGTTTACTAGTTTAGTAATTTAACAAGTTTGTCCCATCTTTCTGGTTTTTGTTCCACCTATTTTAGTGGGACAGAGAAAATGCATTTTTGTCGCACTCAGTCTTGCCAAGTCCCATTCTAATTGTCGTACCAAAGCAATTGAAAGCTGCAAAGCAAATGGTCTGTTCTGCCTATTGAAGATGAGCAGTGTGGATCATTAGGTAACCACACTTCCTATATGGTGCTTCTCTTTCCAATCGTGTACACTTGTGAATGAATTAACATTAAATGCATATGATTCTTAACTTTGTACAAAGGCCGGGCATCTTTTTTTTGTTCCATGGGGTATTAGTTGCTTGTGAGCATAATCATCACTTTTATATGGTATGAATTATGTAAATGTTCAAAGACTGATTTCTTTCTATTACTCTTTCCAAAATAGGATTACATTATATATACAACTCTAAATACCTAAATAAGGAAAAGCTAACACTTCTACTAAGAAAGGTAAACACAACTTTACTAAATCTAACACTCCTCCTCAAGTTGGAGCAAATATGTTAATCATGCCCAACTTGTTACAAATAAAATCTATCTGTGTTTTCCGCAATGGCTTCATGAGAATGTCTGCAAGCTGATGCTCAGTCCTGATGTGTACTGGTTGGATCGATGGAGGGTCCGTATGTGTTCCCACAACACGGTCTCTAATGAGATGGCAATCAACTTCAATGTGCTTAGTCCTCTCATGGAATACTTGATTCTTGGCTATGTGAATAGCTGACTAGTTATCACAATACAGTCTCATCAAGTCGTCTGTAATTACTCCAAGCTCCTTTAGGAGTCTCCTTACCCACGTCATTTCACATGACACATCTGCCATGGCTCTATATTCTGATTCAGTACTTGATCGGGAGACAGTATGTTGTTTCTTGCTTTTCCAAGAAACAAGATTTCCTCCAACAAATACACAGTACCCCGTGGTTGATCTCCTGGAAACGGGACAACCAGCCCAATCTGCATCTGAGAAACCGGATATCCTACCATCTCCTTCTTCGGTGAAAGCACCCACTCGACAATGACCGTGATCTGAATAGAGTATCCCCAAGCCTGGGGTGGCCTTAAGATACCTCAAAACACGAAGTGCTGCATCCCAATGACCCGAATAAGGAGCAGACATGAACTGGCTCAAGACACTAACCGGGAATGATATATCCGGTCAAGTAACTGTCAAATAGTTTAACTTTCCAACTAGTCTCCTGTATCTCTCTGGATCCTTCATAGGATTCTTTTGTCGCAAGCATGGGACTGTCAACAGGTTTACATCCCAGTAAACCACACTCAGTAAGCATATCAAGAACATATTTCCTTTGAGACAAAAGAATCCCTTGTGGAGATCGAGATACTTCTATCCCAAGAAAATAACGAAGTCGTCCAAGATCGGTAACTTGAAATTGAGTCTGTAGAAATTCTTTTAGCTCAGAAATTCCAGTGCTATCATCTCCGGTAATAATAATGTCATCTACATAGACCACCAATATGATTCGTCGATTGTCATGGTGTCTATAAAACACGGAATAATCCTGGGAACTGCGGGTCATACCAAACTCCTGGAGAACATCTGAAAAACGTCCAAACCATGCCCTAGGAGACTGTTTGAAACCATATAATGAACGACGCAATCGACATACCTTTGTGACCTCCTCCTCAATGATAAACCCAGGTGGCTGTTCCATGTACACCTCCTCCTCAAGAATGCCATTAAGAAAGGCGTTCTTGACATCCAATTGGTGAAGCGGCCAATGATTAATGGCAGCCAAAGCAATACAAATGCGAACTGACAGCATTTTAGCTACCGGGGAAAACGTCTCGTCGTAGTCAATCCTTTGTGCTTGAGAATAACCCTTTGCAACTAATCGGGCTTTCAAGCGATGCAGTGAACCATCAGGATGAACTTTCACTGTGAAAACCCACTTACAACCCACTTTCCGCTTTCCATGAGGAAGTTGTTCCAAATCCCAAGTATGATTCTTCTTTAGAGCATCCATCTCTTCCTGCATTGCCTTAAACCATCCTGGATGATTAAGAGCCTCAGTCACATTTCTAGAAACAATATGGCTATCAATGGCGGTGGTGTAGGCACACGACTCTGAAGAAAGATGAGTATAGGCAAGATAATCATGAATAGGTATCGGGTACGAGTTTGTGTGCCTTTTTGGAAGGCAATTGGAATATCGGGGAGATGAGCACCAGGTGGGTCATAAGGCTCGGTAAGCGGTGGTAGGGGTGTATCAGGTACTAGGTTAGGGACACTGTCAGTAGGCGATGATATGTGTGGGTCAGGTGGTGGAATTGAAGACGTACCAGAATCATCAGGCACAGATAGGCACTCTTGGGTCTCAGGCATTTGTCGTTGGCGCTGTCGAGCATACACATTTGTGAAACGAGTATCAGTGGGTACGGGCGGAATAGCCACATTTGGTGTCATTACTGGAATACGCAAGACGGGGGGCTCAAAGGAATCAAAAGGATCAGGAACGTGATTTGTTGACTCAGAAGTACTTGTAATAGATTTATCATAAAAAGGGCTCAACTCATTGAATGTAACATCAGCAGAAGTAAAATACCTACGCAGAGAAGGACTATAACAACGATAGCCTTTTTGGACACGAGAATACCCAAGGAACACACACTTGATAGCACGTGCAGAAAGTTTATTATGGCCCGGACGATGATCATGCACATAAGAAATACAACCGAAGATCTTAGGAGCCAGGGGAAAAGAAGTGCCTTTTGGAAAGAGGATGGAAAAAGGCGTCTTCCCTTTAAGGACAGAAGAGGGCATACGATTAATCAGATAATTAGCTGTAAGAACCGCATCGTCCCAAAAACTTTGTGGAACATTATAATGAATCATCATAGTGCGTGCCACATCCAACAAATGGCGGTTCTTTCGTTCAGCAATGCCATTCTGTTGGGGTGTATAGGCACAAGATGATTCATGTATAATACCATGCTCAGATAAGTAGGATGTAAAATCAGAAGAGAAATATTCTTTTGCATTATCAGACCTTAGAGTTTTAATAGAGACGGCAAATTGGGTTTTGACATATGCATAGAACTCACAGAAGATAGAGTATATTTCATTATGTGACTTTAGCAAATAAACCCATGTTGCACGAGAAAAGTCATCAACAAAAGTAACAAAATATTTAAATCCACTAGTAGAAGTTATGGGACAAGGTCCCCATACATCAGAATGAACTAACTGAAATAAAGACGTGACATGACTAGATTCGCTAGGGGGATAAGGACGACGGGTATGTTTACCCAATTGACATGACTCGCAAACTAACTCTTGAACAGATGAAAGATCAGGTCTTAATTGTTTCAGAACAGGCAAAGAAGGGTGGCCTAACCGACAGTGCACCTCTCTAATACTCCTCTCTAATACTGGAATCACAAAGATGTGTAGCTGGAGATCGCAACATAGACAAGCGATAAAGACCCTGAGATTCAAAACCTGTGCCAATCAACTGGTTTGTTCTAAAATCCAGAAAAACACAATGTGTAGGAAAAAAAATGACATAACAATTAAGTTTTTGGGTAATCTGGCTGACAGACATTAGACTATCCGGGAAGGTAGGAACATAAAGAACAGAGGATAAGTTTAGGTTTGACAAATTGCTTGTTGGATCCTATGCCCATGATTTGACATGAAGATCCATTAGCAAGTCGAACGGGGTTATGGGATGTATTAGTTTCAAGATTGGACAAAAGGTCTTTGTTCCCAGTCATGTGATCTGTGGCTCCCGAATCAATAATCCAAGATGGTGAGCATGCAGAGAGACAAGTAGATGGGATACCTGATTGTGTTGTACTGACACCAAACGTTGATTGTTGCCCCGGAACATCGTCCCTCATTATGAAATTATAAATTCACAAGGTTGGGTCTCGGGTAAACAGCTGAGTCTCAGGCAGATTTCGAAGTGTTCCGGAAGATTTCGAATACTTTTAACACATTCCGCCGTATTCCAACAGGTTTTGACGTGTGCCGGCAGGTTGCAGCAGGTTCCAGGGTGTTTCCGGCAAGTTCTTCAGGTTCTAGAGGTTTCCGGGAGGTGTCGGGGTCTTTCCGGCAGGTTCTGGGGTCTTTCCGGCAGGTCTAGGAGGTTCCCGGCAGGTTTAGGCGAATTCAGGCGACGGCGGCTGGTTCTGGTAGAGTTCCGGCAACCGCGGCAGGTACTGGTAGGGTTCCGGCGATGGAGGCTGGAGGTTCCGGCGACGGCGGACAGCAGCAGATGGCGGTGGACGGCGGCAGACGGCAGCGGCTGGTCTGGAAACGGTGGAGGATGGCGCTGAAAGCCACAGATCTGGACAGAGGCTAGCGTTTCAGGTGAAGAGACCGGCGACTATGGTTTAGACGAGTTTCCGGCAGCGGCGGCTAGGGTTTAGGCGAGCTTCCGGCAGGGTCGGCTAGGGTTCAGGCATACTCCGGCGAAGTCGGCTCTGATACCATGTAAATGTTCAAAGACTGATTTCTTTCTATTACTCCTTTCAAAATAGGATTACATTATATATACAACTCTAAATACCTAAATAAGGAAAAGCTAGCACTTGTACTAAGAAAGGTAAACACAACTTTACTAAATCTAACAAATTACAAATGATATATTGCACAAGTGAAATGAGGATTGCATAAGTAGAAGTTGATCATAAAAAGTTGTAACCTAAATGAAGCACATAGATGAAAATGAGGATGGAGAAAGCAAAAGTAATAAATACCATGTCCATGCTCGTGGTTGTGGTTGTGGTTGTGGTTTTCACAATGAGAACCATCTGATGAGACTTCAGAATCAATTCTGCATAATCAAAAGGTTATATAAGAAACAAATATTAAGTATGTACAAGAGCTGAGTGTGTGTGTGTGTGCATACGTACACCATATAATCATCACCTGTCAAGATCATAACCTCCCACTCCCAACACAAAGTCCATATCGACAATGCCATATTTAGCTTGCTTTATCTGTGCCATTCCATTTATATGCTAGAAAATGCACAAAACCCAAGTCAAAAGCTAAATAATACCAAGCTGAAAGAAACATCCAAGACCCAATTGGAACTTCACCACTTACTTTTGTATATGTAAACAGCAAAAACCAATAAACATGCCTAGAGATGCAAGGGTAAATGAATATGATATCAAAAATTAAGAACTGAGACCCACCAAGGGGTATGTTGTTTCATAAATCTGCTTTTATTTACTGTTAGCAGTGGCTTAGGAATGTAAATGAATCACGAATTACGCTTCATACCATCTACACATTGAAAGATAATATAGCACTCCATCTTCCAAATATAATAATACAAGATAACTCCTATATACAAAAACTATACCTGTATTTTCTTTGTCAAATCCTCCAAGTCAGCCTCGCTTACCAAATCTATCTGCCATATTGTTAACAGGAAATTAACAGCAGTTGAACAAAGGTAAAATTATTATGAATCGTTAGAGCCAAGTTTAGAAAAAATATAAATAAAAAGATCACCTTGTTCAGAATAATACGATCTGCATACGCAACTTGTTCCACTGCTTCGTTTACCACAAATCTTGGTTTTACCTCATTCAAATGCTGCATGGCATGCTTGGAGTCAACAAGAGTAACAACTCCATCAAGTTTTACGTAGCGGGAGATTTGCTCATCGGTGCAAAAAGTTTCAATAACTGGACCAGGCTTTGCAAGACCTGCAACATGAATTGAAACAGATTTGTTAATTACTCGGACTTTGGGTACTCCCTTCCCCAGCTGACTCTGAGTGGGCCAAGAATATGTTATATGTAGAATAATAACTTGCATCAATGAGACTTTGAAGAGTGTATGTCTTCACTTCATAACAACAGACAAATAGTACATTTATCTTATCTAATCAGAACCACCCAGAGATGGAAACAAAATGACATTTAAAGGATAGGGGATATGGATGGAGATGGACTATACCAAACTTACCCTTCTGTTACACCTCAACAGTTACTTTTCTGATATTATGCCAAGAGGCTTTCATATTAGACATAAAACCCAATCCTACCCTGAGAACTTGTCAACAAGTTGCCAACTCATACATTTATTTTATGGCAAAATGCAACAAAGTTTGTTTTAGTTCTTATTTAGTGTAAAGAATAATTTGTTTTCTGAATCGATGTAACAAAGTTCCAAAATTCTCTATTTTGTAACCTATCAATCTTGTAACGTTTTATGACATGAATACCCATTTACGAAAGGGTTATGGTGGAGTGGACAATAAACTTGATATAAATGTTACAAGATTAGCAAGTTACCAGTCAAAATAGATAATAAAAAAGAGAGAATTTTGAAACTTCAATTATACTAATAAGTAATTTTTGAAACTTTGTTACATTGGTTGAGAAACAAAACAATCTTTGTTACACTAAATACCAATTAAGGCAAACTTTGTTGCATTTTGATGCATTTTGCCCTTTATTTTAAGGCAATAATGAGTGTGTTGAACAGCACAAAATGCTTTTAGCAACATAGCATACCTGTGGTTTCTATGACTATATGATCAAATTTGTCTCGCTTCTTTTTAACCAACTCCAAAAGCATTGTGACCAGCTCACCACGCACAGTACAACATAAACAACCATTACTGACCATGACAATATCCTCATTGGCAGAAGAATGACTTGCCACCAAGGAACCATCTATGTCCACCTCCCCAAACTGCAACACCATATACACAAAAATGAGTAAAAACTAAAACGCTAAAAACACAAAATAGTTCAGCAATCATAAGTAATGCAGGGAGCATCACACTCCAGTCCAATCAGAGCAACTTCATTGTCAAATAGACACTTAATTGCCATTGATACAGTGGTCGCCGGTAGATCTCATATACCTCGTTTTCAATCACAGCAATCCGCTTCCCATGTTGAGCTGTAAGTATATGATTCAACAGAGTTGTCTGCCATCCAAGTAAAATGAAATTATCAGATTCAAGTTTTTGTATTTCCCTCTAATCTAATTTCAAACATGATTGGTGCATATAAAATATAGAATACTGTGTATCCAAAATCGATGTACAAAGAAAAGTTCACACAAGCCATTCATCGTATGATACACCCAATGAATTAAACCTTCATTCATGGCAGGAGTGACATGGCCTGGGAATTATATTATCTATTTTTGAATAAATTATGTCTGATATAGAATATGCCCTAATACCGACCTTTCCAGAACCGAGAAAACCAGTGATGACGGTGGCCGGAACGCGATCATCCAAATTCAGTGCCGCAGCCACCGAAGCATCGTACTGTGGCTCGTAGTTAGCAGAGGAACACATGTTTCGGGAGCAGGAATGGCGGGAAGCAAGAAAGTGGAGGCTTCTGATGAGGAATTGGGACAAAAGAGGGTTGCTGGAAGGATAACTGAATTGACTGTGTTGAAGAGATTGGTGGATGTTTCCGATCGCCTTCGGGGAAAGGAGACGCCTTAACATGGTGGCCATTTGTCGCCGGAGGATCCAACGATGGTGTTTCAGGTATGTTAAACCCTACGGAGGAGGGAGGAGGGTTTTACCGATTCAGAGGGTGTTTGGGACTGCTTATAATTACTTATGTCAGCATAAAAAAGAGATTAAAAATGTGATTTGAACAAATAGGTTATAAGTACTTTTAAACAAGTTAGAATGAATTAACTTATCAAAAATAATTTATCACACAAAATAACTTATTTACGATGAAGAAAAACAATAAGCAAATAAGTCAAAAAAAAATAAGCAATCTCAAACACCACCTCAGTGACCTAGCAAGAAATCTGGTCAATGGCTAAAATAATTACTTTTGTAAAAATTTAATATCGTATAACTTCAATGTATTTTAATTTATTTTTTTCGCTTTAATTTAATTAATTATATCTTTAAGTTGTACTTCTGCTTATTTTTTTTAAGGTTTAACATCACTTGTATTGTTTTTAGATTAATGGCTAAAATATATATTGTTTGATGTATATATTATAAACTACCTGATATAACATATATGTATACATATGATATGACGTTTATGATATAATTAACGTCCTTCAAGTCTAGATCGGTTATATTTTCTAGACCAAGTACCAAATATTCGAATAATGATTAGGATATTTGAATATTCAGACAACTAAACCTGTTTCCGTAAAAAACTATTGATGAATGCTTATGAGGGTTTCAACTTTCAATGAGATAGCTTATAGTCATCGATACTTTTAAAATTAAGCTAACTTGTTGTTAGATATAACCTTCACATTAAGTAAATTTATATTGATTGCATAGTTTCATAATTATATTAATTACACTTCTTTCTTTAGTATTAATCAAATTAATAAATGATCAATTTGCGACAAGAAGATGATGTGAAGGATAGTTCAACTATGAGACCTTTCTATAAGAACATTGGATAGTTCAAGAAAAAATTCCGTTTTAATGTTCTCGATAATTAGAAATGGCCCTTGATCACAATGAGAATAAAGAAGAGCTTAGGCCATCCGTATCGGTCTCGGGTAGGTTGAGGGCTTGGGAGGGTTCCAATACGCGCGGGGGGGGGCTTGGCATGCGGGTTCCCAAACCCGTTGATCCCGAATGATTTGTTTTTATTTTTATTTTTTTTTTAAATTTTTGAAAATAAATAAACTCCAACGGCTATATTTATATTTATTTATTTTTTAACTTTTTTCAATTTAATCACACTATATATATTAATCCAAATCTCTTATTTTTTCACACCAAAATCTATCAAATTCTCTCAAACTCTCTCAAATTCTCTCAAACTCTCTCAAATTTCATCATGAATCCAAACAAAACACCTACATCCCGTCGTAACCGACCGGATACACCGCAACCGCAAGAAGACCCGGAGCTTGGTTTCCAAGCGTTTTCACAACAAGATTATCATCCGCAATTTCCGCAACAATTTCCGCCACAATTTCCGCCACAATTTCCGCCACAATTTTCGCAACAATTTTTCCAACAATTTCCCCAACAATTTCCTTACCAATTTACACGTCCCGGTTTGATTCAACAAGGTTTTACTCCGGCCAACTACAATCTTCCTTCACCCGCAATCGATCTCGACGACGACATTGTTCCGGAAACCCAACATTCTAGCCCGCACACACCACAATTCATCTCCACACAACAATCTATCCCGGAACCATCAAACCCGACACCAACGAGAAAAGGAAAAAACAAAAAATATGAAAATAGAGCCGCCAAACAAATGTGGAGTAAAGACGAGGAACTCGCGTTAGTGTCGGCGTGGGTTGACGTTTCGGAGGACTCCGTTGTCGGTAACGCACAAACCGGTGGTAATATTTTTATTGTTATTATTATTATTATTGTTATTATTGTTATTATTAATATTATTAATATTATTATTATTCTTGTTAATATTCTTATACTTGAATTTACATAAATGTAGAAAGTTTTTTGACCCGAATCGAGCAAGTGTTCTTTAGTTTTATGGGTCGCGGAAATTATCGAACGATTCATCAACTCAACACCAAGTTCAACGACCTTAATAAAAAAATAAATTCTTTTGGCGACATCTACAACAACTTGGTCACTAATAGATCAAGCGGAATGAGTGAGGCCGACATTTCACGAACGGCACACGAACGGTACCGAGCACAACTTGGGGTTGCTTTCACTCACGAACAAGCTTGGGAAGTCCTCAAAAAATGTCCAAAATGGGGAGTCGTTCCAACGATGACGACAACTTCATCGCGGGGTTCAAAACGTACCAAACCTTCCGATGATGACGATGAAGACGTCAACGAGGTCGAGCAACTTCAACGACCCATCGGGAGAAACAAGGCAAAAAAAACATCAACGAGTAATACGAGCGGGTCGAATACGAACGAAAGTGTTACTCAGTTGTTGACGACGTTCAACGAGAAGATGAGTAATGACGTATATATCAAGGTTTCTAGGCAACAATGATTTTTAGATATTAGTACTAGATAAAAATAATTTAGAGAAATAATAAGCAAAACCATAAAATGAAAGATCAATTAAATTTTTACAAATTTTATTATCCAATGTAATTAATTAATACATGTTTGAGACCCTTAACATAATGTTAAATTCTTTTTGACTCCTATTGTATGCTAATTTTTTTTTAATTTACAAATTTTTTAGCTACTACTATATAGTATATACTTAAAAAATTTGGACCCCTATTTTCTTTGGGCCCTGAGCGTGCGCCAGGGACGGCCATGATTCTATAACACAAATTAATATTTGTCTAAAGAATACATCCATTCTCTATCTCTATCTTTATGCTCAAAAAGAAAGAAAACAAAAACAAAATTGTTACCTTGTTTTCCTATGTCCTAAATATATTTATTATACGTTGGGTTACTTGTTCATATAGAGAATTATCACCCACCACCATTCACTCCGCCGCCACTCAATCGAATGTGTAAATAAGAGCATATTTTCATAACTGAAAGTAGGCTGAATTGTCGGAATTTGCACCTCGTGTTTGTAGTCTACGAGCAATTATGAATAGCCAATAATGCATAGTTTACTCCTTTTAGTTTAGTAGAAATTAATATTCTAATATTTTAGTTCTCAAAACAAATCATTGTCGTTTTTGGTATCTTACCTAATATAACTCATTATATATATATACACACTAGTCTTTCGCACGCCAAATTTGTATTTTAAGTTAATTATTTGATGTTTAATAGTTGTTGAATAATTTTGTGACACATACAATAATTGATAAAAAGAAAAAAATTCCACAAATAGAGAATATTATCTTGAAGATAAAAATACGTCTACTAAGTTTGATACCTATTATAAATGTCGTTACTAAATGAATTTATCAAACGAATACACAATAATTGCATATTTATATTTTTGAAAACGATTCGAACTCATAATCCAAAAGTCAGTTGATAAGTGATTTTTTTTTTCAAGTAATCAAATCTCTTATGATAATTCTAATGGTGTTGACAGAATGAAACTTGATAGAATTGTAATTCGTCGAAAGAATTCGATTTTGAAGTAAAAATTGATATAAAATTGCAAAAAGAAAATCACGACAATTTAGTGATTATTTGTATCAAATCTCATACTAATCACGATACAGTAATTCGTATATATTTATGATATTTAATAATATAATTAAATCCAAAAATATTCAATATAGAGCTCATTTCGAATGTATTGACGAAACAATTACAATGATATAATTTGTAAAAAATATAAATGTTTTTTTAATGATTTTTAGTTCATATACATTATTTATGTTTATATAATAAGATTCTAAAATGAAAAATAAAAAAAGTAAGGGATTAAAAGTAAACTACGTATCTAATTATAGGGTAGTAAATGTAACGTATAAATTAAAAAAATTGAATTAAGGAGAGATTTAAGGAGAAGTGAATGTGTGGGTGTGTTAATTGAACTTATAATATAAATTGCGTCCAGATACAAGTTTAGGCGGAAAAATACTGAAGTCGGTTCATCAGAAGACGACACGTGGCATGCTAGTTACTTATTTATTATATGTATAGAAGATATACACAAACACACTGGAGATATGGTTAAAAGTAACAAAACATGAAGACATCTATATCATATAAAATCACATGTGATTAAGGAACAAATTCAAACCAGGTGTTTAGGAGCATCTTCAATGCAAGGTTCTTACAAGCAAAAAGTGTAGTGACTTGTAAGAACTACCATTATGGAGAGTTCTTATTAGAACTCAACCTCCTCTAGGTTCTTACCTTGGTTTTTTGTGTGAAGTGACATATTTCTCTTTTCTATTGGTATCTAATTTAAATACTTGATATTTATTTATAAATATATATTAGTTTTTGATGTTGATAAATATATGGGACCCACAAAAATGAGGTTCTTATAAGAACTACCATTGTGGATTTTTATATAAAATTTTAATTTAATGAGTTGGAAATGAAGTGACACCAAAAAGTGTAAAAAGGAGGTTCTTGTAAGAACCTCCATTGGAGATGCTCTAAGTGAGAGCAACTTGGCTCACGAACCTAGGTCGTGGCCAGGTTGCACGACTCTTCGATGTATAATTGCATGAGTGTTTGACCGTAAAATCACACATAATATTGTTGATTTTCGTGTTTTTTTACTTTTATTCATGTTCTCGTTTAAACACTTTTCTCTCTATATCTATATAATATATATATAGTGTTAGGTTCATTTGAGAAGTCTAAATATTTTGAGAAATAGAGAAGTGATCGTGACTCTTCGATTAAATGCGCTGATTTTGAACACGGAAGGGTATTTTGGTAATTAGTCATCCCGTTTACAAAAAACACGGGCTGAGTTCATATATGAATCTGTGTGATTCACATATGAACTATATGTTCATATATGAACCTTTGTAATTCACATATGAACTCTTTATAACTAATTCATATATGAATCTTGTGATTCATATATGAACATTTGTGTTTCATATATGAAACTAATTAATTGTAGGTTCATATATGAATCAGTTGAACCAATTAACTGATTCATATATGAATCTTTGTGTTCATATATGAACCTTTGTAATTTACATATAAACTTTTTTTAACTAATTCATATATGAACATTTGTGTTCATATATGAACCTTAATGATTTATATATGAATTTTTTTAACTAATTCTCATATGAACAAATTAACTGATTCATATATGAATCACAAAGATTCATATATGAATCACAAAGGTTTATATATGAATTAGTTAAAAATATTTTATATGTGAATTACAAAGGTTCATATATGAACACAAAGGTTCATATATGAATCACACAAATTCATATATGAACTTGTCCCGCGTATTTTTTACGAAACTACCCTAAATACCCCTGAGCGTCGTTTATTAATTAATGTGGGCGCGCGCATTAATCAGGTGTAACGCGAATTTCTTGACCGTGGATTATTTAATCCAATGGATATGATCACTTCTCTATTTCTCAAAATATTTAGATTTCTCAATTGAACCCTTCCCTATATCTATCTATATATATATATATATATCAATCATTATTGACGAATCATGATAATTATTCATAAATATCTCTATTGTTTCGTAATATAAGCATATATAGAGTATGGTTTATAGTTTATTTGTATATAGAAGTGAAAATACACCTATATATGATGCAAAATGAAACATGTGAAGTAAAAACAAGAAAAGAATGATGCCATTATACCACCCATCGAATTGAACATTACAAAGCCTAAACATAACTCTTGATAGTTCCACTCTCCCCTCCCAGCTGTTAACTTCCAATTCCATGCACCAATTCTTATACCCTCCCTCTAACTTCATTCAATTCTCACATTAACTTCCAATCACAAAAAATCAATCTTATTGATCCATAGATACACACACTCACATATATTCCTTACTTATAATTTTACTATAAAAATGTCCGAAGAAGCAAATCCCGAGACCGACGTCATGGCGACCGCCGCCACACCACGGAGGCCGAGGTCCGTGGAGGATGACGAAGAGGCCGGTCACTCCCTCGATGTAAAAGTTGTGGGATTGAAGAGTCAAAGCGGGATTAGTGAGGATTATGAGGAGTACGAAGATAAGCCAACCAAGGGTGAGGTCATGGGTTGGTGCTTTTACGAGTTGTGTTCGTATTTTACACATACTGTGCTTCTCACCATCGTGTTTCCGCTCATCATAAGTCAGACTTTTAGTACTGAACCACCCGAGCCGGCTCGAGGGTGGTACAAGAATAGTAAAGGCCTTGATTGCACCAAAAAGGAAACCGTTTTGTAAGTCTTGCATCCTCTTCAATTTATTTTAACCCAAACGAGTCCAATATATTTTCATCGGAATCGATATGGGGTATTTTAAAACAATACAAACGATCGATACTAGAATTTAAATATTTTGTGAGAAAACAATAAGTTATCATATATGATTATAGCTTTAATCACATATGAATATGATTATATATAATCACATATGGTTATAGCTTTAATCACATATGATTATAGCTTTAATCACATATTATTATAGCTGCTATAATCAAAAGAATTCGTGTGAATTTATGGGCGGATTAATTTCAGGTTTGAAGCATTGACATATGCGAGAGTAAAAGTGGGCAGCATGAAATTTTCACCACTAGAATGGACCTCAATCTCTTGGTTTTTCGGCCTAATAGTGGCTGCACCGCTACTCGCCTCCGTCTCCATCCACCTCGACCACCGCCGGAACTCCCATGTCATGGCCGGAATAGCCACGGCCGTTGGAGCTATCTTTTGTCTCCCCGCCGGCGCCATTAAAACCATATGGATAATGCCACCATACGTTGCAGCCATCGTCGCCTCCAACGCCGTTGGCTCAGCCTTCCATAACCGCCACCTCGGCCTCATGGTCCGTGGCTTTGTCGGCGCAACCATCCGTAAACTACAATTCCCCGACCGACAAGCCGTCTCCAGCTGGCTCTCACTCTACGCCACCGCCGGCGGCTGCTTTGGATCTGCGGCCATTGCGTCATTTACTTATTACATGCTCCGAAACTCAGAAGGATTCATCAGTTTATGGGTTGTTTCAATCTTTAGCGGCATTCTATGGTTCGCCGGAATCGCCCATATCCTCACCGCCACACGATCAAACGGAAATGAATCATCAAATAACAGGGTTTCAGGTAAACGAAGCGGGAAGGCGTCTATTCAGTTTTCATTTTCAGTGTTCTCTAATCCGGAGAGAAAAGAAAAGAAAATGATGGAAAAGAAAGGAAAGAAAAATAGTTTTTTCTCGAAAGAGAAGGAACAGGAAGGAAATAAAAGGAAATAAAACATTTTTTCGTGTTCTTGAACAGTAGAGAAAGAAAAGAAAATACGTCATATTTACTAATATATCCTTAAAAATATATCTTTTATAATGAAGGGTAGTTTTGTCATTTTAGTACTTTTTTAAAATCTTTTTAATTTCTTTTCTTTCCTTTCTTCGCTTTCCTCCCACATTTGGGAGGAAAATTTTGGAAGGAAACTTATCATTATTTTCTTTCCGTTCATTTTCTTTCTATCCTAAAAAGGTTTTGAGAACACGAGTTTTTCCTCCCTTACCTTTCTTTCGTAAAATGAGTTTCGATAGTTTCGAGAACAACGTTAATCTTTTAATTTTCGCAAATAATATCCACCTAATATATATTTTAATAAACATAAGTGAAAGTTCGCAATTTTCCTTTTCAGGTAGCCATTTTATTTCCATTTTCAAGTACCCACATGCTGCCGGAAGTCTCGTCGGAGTTTTCCTCTCATCCTTCTCAACAATGAGCATATTCGCCGGAGGTCTACTCTACATCGTCGGCCAACTTTGTACTCCCCCCAAAGATTTGCTATTCGTTTGGCTAACATATTTCTTCTTCCCATTGCTGGTTCTGCCACTTCTACAACCAATCCAAAAACTCATCCGATCAGACGCCGTAAAAATGCAAATTTTCGGTTTCTTGCTCTCCACGCTAACTTCCGGCATGGGGTTTTACCACCGCCATGAAAGCTGGCACAACAGTCACGTGTTGTTTCTTGCGGCTGCACAAAGCATAGCTTCCGGTGTTCTGCACGCGTATAGTCGAATCTTGCTGATGGATTGTGCTCCATCGGGAAGCGAAGGGGTTTTTGCGGCGTGGTTTTCGTGGGTTCGAATGATGGGGGCATTTGTCGGATTTGCCATTGGTTCTAGTGGCACCGGAAATATTAATCGGTCGTTTGGGGCGGCGTTTGCTGCGGCGGTGGTTGGGATTGTTGCGTTGATATTTAGTAATGTTAGTAGCTACGGCGGAGCTGTGGCAGCGGGTCATGTGCATAAGCGGCGTGAGACGGCGTCGCCGGTGCGTGGATCAGAGGCTAAAGGGAAAGGGGATTCGGAGGAAGGACAAGATCGAAGCATGGAAGCTTGATTCGTGTTTAATTTGGATGGAAATATTTGTGTGTTTGTTGGATAATTGGTCTCTTTTTTCTTGCATTTCTCATTCTCTTTTTTCAGCATCTCTAAAGAGATTTTCGGATTTTTTTTTAAATATTTTCCAAACCTTCTTGGAAAAATAATAAAAGTGATGATGAAAATCTATAAATATAAAGATATCTAAAAAAAATGATTATTGAAAAAGTTACTTTTCATTTATTCTAACAATAAAATTGCTTTAAATTAAACATTCAGGAATGAAAAATAATATTTTATTAATTACATTTAATATTTTAATAATATAGTTAAGGGTGTAATCAATGTTCTAAATAACGTGAGGCCTGTGTGACGGCGAGGCCAAGTCTCAAGCCTTAGAAGTCACGGCGAGACCACGACGTTTATCAAGGTGTGACTTATAGCGGCAAATCTCTGTATACATATATAATATTATATATAGAATCATATGTTTTGTAGTATTATTCGATGATTCAATGATAGTAAACAAGTTGAATTATGTTATATATTAAAAATTAGAACATAAGACATTAAAAACGTAAAGAAAAATCAAATATTGTGTCACAAAAGACCGCACAAGCCTTAAGTCATGGCGCGCCATAGCGGCGAACCTTTTAGAACAATGAGTGTAATCTCTAAAATAGAAAATCTGTGGATATGAATGTGATTTTTGGGAGATTTCAATTTTTTATTTTTCCATTTTGAAGAAGCTATCGGAGATGCTCTTAGCGAACCACAAAAGATACAGTAGATACAACTTCATAATTAGTTCGTGTTTTTTTACCCGTGAAGATTCGGTTAATTTATCGGGCGGATATTAACAGTAATCAAGAATCTTATCTGGTAAAAGAAAAGGAATGATCGAGAGTGTTATTAGATAAGTGATGGTGATGATTCTTAGAACCCTGCAAAACCGACAATCGATTATCTTTTTGATCCTGGAAAACCCTAGAAATTTCTAAACGAAATTCAATTTGCGGTATTCGAACCCTATTAGTTGAAGGTGGAAAGTATATCAAGTCTCAGTTTTGATGCCATAGTATCATCACGTGTCATATTCTATTGGTCTACAAGATAATCTGCTCAAGGTAACCGATTAGTTGAACATAACTAGTGCATTACACCTATTTCAAATTGTTATACGAGTGAGTTTGGCTGAACATCATGTTCAACTTCTAGATCCTGACCAAACGACATTGTTCAATTTATTCGCATTATGATTTATGAGTATTGACTATTTAGTATAAGGAGTATTTGCCTCTGATGTGTGTATTTGATTTATTATAACAGTCAAAAGATCAATGTTTGTGCTGTATCTATTTGTTTGTAATAACCTGTGTAATTATATGTTTCTGTGTATCTTCTGTTATTGCTATGTTTTGTATTTTCACATGATTCTGTGACATGTTATGACATATTTGATAACAATAAAAGTTGAAAATTAAAAATACAATAAGAAAGTTGAGCATCTTAAGCTGTCCAATAATGGCTAATAAAGTAAGTTGTTGCAGGTTTTAGGGTATTGTATTGAAGGAGATGAGAAGATGTTAGCCTGCAAGTTCATGTCTAACAGAAGCTTAGACTTCTTTCTTTTTGGTTAGTAGTATATTCCTTCCATTACAAAGCAGCATCTAACAAATCCATAATTATAATGTTGTCATTTCAAGTATTGTGGTTTGTATGTTAAGACAGATGAAACTAAAAAGGTGAACTTAATATGGGCTAAACGATTTACCTTAATGGTCTGTAATTTCATTGTCTATTTTACAGTTAGAGGATTTAAATTAAGAACTGTTATTAAATGACAACAAGTTATAGTTATGGACTTGTTACAGCTCTTCCACATGGGATATGAACAATGGGGATTTTAACTTTAAAATGTACCGAAGGAACCTCTTCTCATTCCACAGGAGATTATTCCAGACAGCATCATCAATAAGCACAAATACGTCGATTAGGTTTTACCCAAACACCCAAGAGGATTTAATATCCAAACTTGCATCAGTCATACAGTCTTGTTCACATCATAATCCTGATCCTCATGTAATTCAGCAAGGCCAACAAGTTCATGCTCAGATAATCGTCAATGGCATCAACCATGTGGGTCTACTGGGTTCAAGATTACTTGGAATGTACGTACTTTGTGGGAAATTATTTGATGCTAAGACCATGTTCCATCAGCTTGATTTATTCTATGCATCGCCATGGAATTGGATGATTCGAGGGTTTACCATGATGGGGTGTTCCGATTCCGCATTATTGGTTTATTTTAAGATGTTGGGATGCGGAACTTGTCCTGATAAGTATACTTTTCCTTATGTGGTCAAGGCTTGCGGTCGTTTGGGAGCAATTGGGTTGGCAAAATCTGTACATCATACGATTCGGATGATGGGCTTTGAGACGGATGTTTATGTAGGTAGTTCCTTGATCAAATTGTATACTGAAAATGGTTGCATTGATGATGCACGTAACCTGTTTGACAAATTGCCTCAGAGAGATGATGTACTGTGGAATGTTATCCTTAATGGTTACTTAAAACACGGGGATTCGGAACATGTCTTCTTACTGTTTAACCAAATGAGGACTTCCGAGATACAACCAGGGTCCGTGACCTATGCGTGTGTTCTGTCTGCCTGTGCCTCTGATGCAAATATTACACTTTGCACCCAGCTTCATGGACTTCTTATCAAATGTGGACTGGTGGATGATCCTCAGGTGCTCAACACGTTGATCGGAGGGTACACAAAGTGCCAAAAACTGTTTGATGCCCGTGAGTTATTTGATAGTGTACAGGAAGCTGGTTCGGTTACTTGGAATGTGATCATTGGTGGGCATGTGCAGAACGGACTTATGAATGCAGCTTCAGATCTTTTTCGTAAAATGATATCTGTAGGTGCTAAACCAGATACCGTCACTTTGGCAAGCTTCCTTCCGTCTGTATCTGAGTCAACTCGTGTAAACCAAGGTAAGGAGATCCATTCTTACATTTTAAGACAGAATGTGCATTTGGACGTATTCTTGAAGAACGCGCTTATTGATATGTACTTTAAGTGTAGGGAGGTGGAGATGGCACGCAATGTTTTCACCTGTAACACTGCCATCGATATCGTTATTTGCACTGCTATGATATCAGGGTATGTGCTTAACGGGATGAACTCTGATGCATTAAAGATTTTCCGATGGTTGGTTAACCATCAAATGAGACCGAATGCAGTCACACTCTCGAGTTCTTTACCGGCTTGTGCTGGTTTGGTTGCTTTGAAATTGGGAAAAGAATTGCACGGTCAGATTCTCAAGAACGGGTTCGAAAGAAGGTGTTATGTGGGAACAGCAGTCGTAGATATGTACGCAAAATGTGGAAGACTTGATCTTGCACATGAAGTTTTCACGAGGATGTCTGAAAAGGACGCTGTTTGTTGGAACTCCATGATGACTAGCTTTTGCCAGAACGGCTGTCCAGAAAAAGCCGTTGATCTTTTTCGTGAAATGGGTGCAAAAGGCGCCAAATATGATTCTGTAAGCATATCCGCTGCTCTTTCTGCTTGTGCAAGTTTACCGTTGCCTGGTTTTGGGAAAGCAATCCATGGTTTCATGACAAGAGGTGCATTGAAAACCGATCTTTATGCAGAGAGTGCATTAATAGACATGTATGCTAAATGTGGAAACTTAGAATCTGCAAGAAAAGTTTTCGACATAATGCAAGAGAAAAGTGAAGTGTCGTGGAATAGTATCATTGCCGCTTACGGAAACCACGGTCGTCTTCAAGAATGTCTGTCTCTGTTTCGCGAAATGAAAGAATTCAGATTCCAGCCTGACCACGTCACGTTTCTGGCAATAATTTCTGCTTGCGATCACGCTGGTTTGGTTGATGATGGTTACCGCTACTTCAAGTCCATGATAGACGATTATAAAATTGCACCACGAATGGAGCATTACACGTGTATGATTGATCTGTTTGGCCGAGCTGGGCGGTTGAGTGAAGCTGTTGAGATTATAAAGTTGATGCCTTTTGATCCTGATGCTGGTGTTTGGGGCACATTACTAGGGGCTTCGAGGGTCCATGGGAATGTTGAGTTGGCTGAAATGGCTTCAAAACATCTTTTTGAGATGGACCCGAAGAATTCTGGATATTATGTTCTGCTGTCGAATGTACAGGCGAATGCTGGGAAATGGGAAGGGGTTGATAAGACGAGAAGCATGATGAAAGATAGAGGAGTTGAGAAGGTGCCGGGTTATAGCTGGATCGAGGTGAATAGCAACGATACGCATGTTTTTGGTGCTGCGGACACGGGTGATGCTCGTTCGGATGAGGTTTATACGTTGTTAAAGAACTTGCTTTTGGTGATTAAGGATGAAGGGAGGGTATGTAACGATTCAGAAATACAATAACACATGGTAGGGTTTCGTTAACTCGTTTTGGAGTATTTTAATTGTTGGTCAATTTTTTTTATTAAATTAATAGGTGGAAACATTAAGTAGTTTTAAAGCCAAAAGGGTATCATTTTTGGAGTCTTTTTGTTTTTCTGGTCATCGGAGGAAACAAAGGAATCATTTCTATGTTTATTGTTTCGTAAGATATATGTTACATATAATATGTGGTTAATGTAGTGGCATGTTAACAAAAATAATCTCTAGTGATAAAAAAACAAAATATCATACGAGTAAACGACAAACAAAATGAGCATCGACATAATCACATTCATTGTCGCCATCTTATCTCGTTCTCAATATATTGTCCATAAAAAGATCTTGTTATCGGAATCTTGTAATAGAGAGAGAAGAAGAAAGTTTAGTTGAGAAGCTATCTTCCGTTATGAAACCAGGGGGGGACAAACGATTTCATTATGAAGAACAATATATATGAACACATGATTTCGTTTGATCCTCCCCCTCTTTATATAATCGAAAAGCCGTTTCAAAATCGACATTATACATGTCCGAATGCTCTTTTAGATACTTGAACCATTTCTCCTTGTATATGTTAAAACTCCTCACATTCCTGTCCCATATATGTATGCACACACATACATATGTTTCAAATGCTCAAAAAAAGATGATTTCTTTTCTTTTTCTTCCATGCAATTATTAACCTTTTCCACAAAAGAAAAATGCTGCCTAAACACATCACTCTACAAGAACAATCTAACTAACAATAACAATAACAATCTCAGCAGGAAGAGGGAAATACAAGAATATACCACACCAACTCAAAACCTCCATCTTTTCTTTTGGCTACTATCCATCTCACTTGTTTCCGCGGAAAAACATGTAAACTTTCTGTTTAAACAGCACAAACAAAAAACAACGTGAGAGACCGGATACGTACACAAACATTCAAACCAAAATGAAGTTTTAAAATCTCTCTAACTAACCTGAAGTACCCAGAAGCGATTCTAAGCAAAATAATCCGAATCCTACTAAATAGAAAATCTGCAAGAGGACAAAATCAAACACCTCCATTACTTTTGCTAACAAATATGAATGATGATAGTAACTTACAAGATTATTATTAGTCTGACACCACCTCCAGGTGGGAACCGTGGGATATACTAGGCTCGTTTATTTTGGTTTGGTTTAAGTTGGCTTAGGGGCCGTTTACAAAACGCTTACCCGGGTAAGTGCTTACCAAGTCACATTAGCTTACCGGATGAATATGGCAAGGACTAAGAATCTTACCCGGTAAGAGCGGAAGCAAGGACCGAGAGTCGAAAACAAGGACTGAGAGTCTTACCCGGTAAGTGAGTGCGACGGCTCTTACCACGGTTAGAGGCATACGATGCCATTTTGGTGGACTAAAATCTTATCCGGGAAGTAAGGGATAGTGTTGAATTTTACTGGTAAGCACTTACCCGGGTAACTGATTAGGTAAACGGCCCCTTAGTGTACTTTCATTCTGGTTATAGAGGCTACATTTGATCATAGGAGTCCTTGTTTGATATTTTTGGTAGTTTTTCAGTGAGCACAAATTCGAAATTAGATATACTTGCGCATGAGACATAAACACAACAGATGAAGTGTAGCACTTACCCCAACTAATATATGGTCAGAAAAGACATCAACAGCAGCAAGGATGCCCCTGGTGATAAAACAAGTAGACAAGTGTTAGGAAATGGATTTCGAGAACAAAAATGTAAAGGAAGGTAGCATATGAGCATATCTTAATACCCGTAAGAAGAAAAATCACAATTCTCTCAAAAATTACACACTAGAATACATTGCACTTGTAAGAAAGAAATACTGAAAAAATTTAGAGTAAACTGTTTCTAAGCAGGAAGATGACCAAACCCAATTTTGTAACATGTTCCCACCAAATTAATTGTCTTTGAGGGATTTGGATTTCGTGGAAGGATTTGGAATCTTTGGTGTGTTTGGTTTGTAGGATTTGGAAGGGAATTCAATTTCATTCTTTATAAATAATCTGTAAAAACAAATTATAAAAATAATTAAATTACCTTTTTATTAATTGATTACTACAAAACAAGTTTTTTTTTAACATATTTTACAATTTTATTACAAACAAATCCTAGGAAATCCCGTGAAATACCAAACCATGAACCACCCCGGTGGGATTTCAAAATCCTCTGTTTGTGGGATTTCTAATCCCGAAATTATTCAAACCAAACATGGTATTGGAATGGAATTCAATTCTAAATCCCTCCAATCCTATCCAATCCTGCAAACAAGACCTTAGGGTTTCTAAGATTTAGTTTTATATTGCCAATTTATCACCACCAATTTGCAGAATTTCACCAATCTCATTTACCATTCTGTCAAATAAAAACGAAGCATCATATAATGTTGGAGTTGTCAGAGCATAGATTACGGTTGGTTGGGGTTAAGGTTACACTTTTCGAAACAAAGGTCAAAGAGACGTTTTGTGTATTGATCCCAAAATTTTGTAGTCAAGATAAGAACTTACGTTAACGACTTCCCATGAAAAACGATTGGAGGAGCGATAGCAGCAAATATACAAAAGCCAAGGTGAAGCTGTAAAATAAAACGGATTCAGATTGCAAGTGGAAATTAAGAATAAAGCAACCACATAAGTGTGTACTGTTCATTAGCATAACTTACCAAGTAAAACATGAAAAACCATCCAAATTTGAAAGCACTGTCAGTCCTGCCAACAGGTGAAACAAAAAGCATTTACAACAACTAAGTACTTACTCAGCACTCCACGTAATTAACGAAGTAGAGAAACATTTAAAAGGGAAAAACAGAAAATTCAGAGAGTAGGCTTGTTACATACCTCATTGCGCGATAAAGTGGTCTGTACCATAGAGCATAGGAAAGGGGTACTCCAAGAAGAGCGTAAATTGTTGCAAGGAAAAAAATCTTGACACCTGTATACAGAAAAGCATAAAAAGCTCTGAACTGTACAAGGTTACCTAATTTAGCACTAATTCCTCAAAATATTTAAGATGAATAAGAAGATAAATAATCAGACTTACCACCACCCTTAATCCAACAGACAGTCACCGCTACAACATTAAATGAAAGGCAAAGAACTATGCCTGCATGGTGAAGCAAGGGTTAAAACCAAAATGAGACCAAATAAATAAATGAAAAGGCTCGTGGTTGTGACAGTAGCTTATCAAAAGACGTTAGATAATAATGGCCAGACAGGCGGACACAATCATCACAATTTAACAAAAATCAACTTATAACACCAGCCCATTGGTCTGTACAAGAACCTGTCTGATGAACACCAAATGCCCTGGGCTTCATATTATAGAATTACATGATTACCAAAATATCATTACTTTTTCTCTGTTTCCATTTGAAAGTGCGAAAGACCATTGCTCTACTACTTCTACCTGAATCTATTTAACTCATGAGCGAAGAGACACGTCCCCATTAAGACCTTCCTCATGGTGTGAACCTTAACTGGCCACTGGATTAACCTAGTATGATAATCTGAATGACATATGACCAACTAAAATAAGAAAAAAGAGAATGAAAACCTGAAAGTTAAATAAAAGAAGGTTTTGAGCAGGCTAACCATAGTCCAATATTTGAACCTGTTCGCTTTTTTTTGGCGAAATTGCCAAAAAATAACACATCCTCACTAAGATGATTGAATAAGCAAAGGCGACATTTGGCATCCATATATATAACACATCCTCCCAAAGATGACCTGACTCAAAACTCGTGAAAGCCGTGTCTGGTGTAACCTTTTTTTGTCATCTCAAATAAAAAAAAACCAGTTGTTCTAAGTTTGAGACCGGACAGGATTGCCATAGAATATACAGTAATGTCCCAAATGGATAAAAGCCAAGCAAAGAAATAATGAATATTAAACTCGAAGTATTCCTAATATTAATCTACAGCAACTGCTTTAGTTTCCAAGTGCAAACAATATTTTGAAAAAAGAAGTACGAATGACATACCTAACCAACTTGCAAAAGCCAAATACTGCAACTTTTGAGCATGAACAGGTATCTCATTGGTTATATCATGATGAATTATCGGAAAGAATGGAGGCCAGTTTCTATCGTCTGTGGGGATGCCCGCTGTTTTCACATAGCATGAGAGGTTAAGTTTCAAACCATGCCAAATACGATAAAAATATAGTTTAGAAAACAACAGTAAATAGTAATACTTACCACCAGCAACGGCTTCTTCTCTTCGCTTGATGTCCTGTGGAGAACACGGGAACATACAATTTGATATCAGCTCGGGTTGCATAGTGAATTAAAACAATGTCAAACGTAGACTATTAAACTTAAACAAAGGCGGCATCTGACTCGTGCTTTGGTTAAGAGAATATTTTGATTCTTATTGACAACAGAAACGGAAGAAGCACACTGATAGGAAATAAACACTGAGTATACGCAAGGCCAAGGGTTTTTCTATATTGATTGAAAGGAAAATTACAGGAAACAAAAGGAAATCAGAGAGATGAACCAAAATGGCTATCTCTACTGCCCAAGCTCTCTAGCCGAAAGGAAATACAAAATAGGTATGAAAATGCATGCCCTCTCCTCTAACAGACTACTTTATTTATAACTAACCCTCCCTTGCTCATGTCATGCAAGAATAACTGATTAGCTATCCACCGTACACCTGTCCTCCTTTCTTCTTTCTTCTTACATAAACTTTCCAAGGCTTGGGATGTGGACTTGATGGGCCTTCTAGTGAAATGGGCTGATCCTCAAGTATTGGGTCGTTGCTATCACACACACATTAACAAGAACAAGTATATATTAAGGATGCATCTCCAACTATTTGTGATCAAAATAGAAATGAAAAACCAACCCTTTCCCTTCTTTTTAAGTCTGCTTCCCAATTTGAAAGTTCTTTCTCTTTTTTCTTCGGATCCTGCAACATATCACCGGTCAATACACTAAGCATCCTCACAGAGAGCGTGAAAGTATTAACAGAGGAAACAAAATATCATAATACATTCATTGAGTCCAATGGTATATCTACAGTTGCATCATGTTTTTGACCAAAACCGAGGGTACTAGCAACCATTTGCGGAATACGGGATTTGGATCCAGGAGCAGTGCTGCCATTCTGCAGTGAAAACATAAAAATGAGCATATGGTATAGAAGGGAATCAAACTGAATTATGTGAAGTCCAGACCGAGTTCTGCAGTTATGTCCTGTGATGATATCAATTGAAGTCCATTATGAAAGTAAGCTTTGACCCGGTGACATGTCCCAGATAAATAATAGACTATTCTTCTATACTCCACCCTAACATATAGCACCTCAAGTATGTGTATAACATATAAAGACCTTTGGGTGCTTCATGGGAACATTTGTTTCGAATTATATATGTAGGGGGTCTTCATTTCTGCCAGTATTAGCATTGCAAGAAAACACAAACCGGTTAAGCTCGTTGATGTGAATTGTATGTCCGTAGATGCAAATTTGTTATGTGTTGTGGCTCTAAGCGATTGACAGAGTGGGAAAAAAGGCTCAAGCAGTTGATACAATGTTGAGCTTGAGCCTCAGACCAAGAGACTTAGCCAATGCAAAGTTCATAACCGCTTGGATGTCATTTTTAATTTATATACCTTGCTTTTACTTGCCTTACCCCTCTTTTCCATAGATGAGACGGATCTGATAGATATAATTCCTAAATGACCAAGTAGTTGGTTATTCATATGAAGTTGAATTCCACTATCTTTTTTTTTGTTAACTGTGGGTGTCCGGGCCAGCTTGCGCGCACCTCAACTAAAGCCAGGGCCCTGGAGAACAGTCACGAAAATCCCCAGTGACCTTGCAGGACACGAACCAGTGACCTCTGAGAATATCCCCAAAGGCCCAAGCCTTATTGCCAGTTGAGCTAACCCCACAAGCATCACTCATGCATGGTTTTAACACCGGTGGGATCTAATGAAGACAATTTTTTTTTAAAAAACTAAAGAGGTTTTCTCTCCTGTGAAGCCTTGAATAGAATTATTACCAAGCCTCTTATCCCAATGTAATTAGGGGACAGACAGACTGTTACTTTTGAGCAAATCAAAGCAAAAGATTCCAACTGACAGTCTTAAACTAATAATCTTGCATAGCCGTATCAGCATCAAATGCACTGAAGATACAACTTAAACAAAAGTTGGCAGTGCGATGTTGTGTACAAAGACTTGCCCCAACCTTTGCAAGGTAGAGGAACTTTGATGCTCTAGTGTTGCCCTGCTTTTTCTCTTCCAATTACATAGATGTGCTTCACATCTCCTTTATGATCCACTTTTCACCCCTCCCCCTTTTTCTCTTCCAACTATTTCCCTTGCTACTCTACTATGTTCACTGATAAACAACATGCCATTATTGTTTAGAACATTGGGTTTACCATTAAACGCTTTTGCCGATATTCTCAGAGCCTGCACCTTAATTTTATCTCTTAAGAACTTTGCTAGTTATATGGTCCCTGATCAGAATTTAGGATATTGAAAAAGATCAACTGATGATCTCTTACTTATTTTCATCTTTTCTGCTCCTATTGCAACTAGTTAGGTTATTGACTTATTTCTTCGTGACAAGGAGGTCACGGACTCAAGACATGGAAACACCCCCTCTGCGTGAAAGAAAATGGAAATGGTGTGTACAAAAAAACCTTTTCTCTTCCAATTGTATTGTTCTGTTACCACAAGGGATGATCACGAAAGGGTCGAGCCTCAAGCAACTTGTAAGGTTATGCCTTTTTGAAGAAAGATCACATGTTCAAGTTATGAAAACAGTGTATTGGCAAGATTGAAAAACTCGGCGAAGACTTTCCCACAACCTTTGGGACATTAAGGTGTCTTGTGTTCTTTCAAATAACAGTCCCTTATCTTGTGCTTGTTAAAATAATCACACTCACATGATTACTTTCCAGAAGAAAAAAGCGTGCTTAGGTTTTGTAATATTGAGTAAAATAAGTATTCGCTTTTATTCCTTATGTTTTGACCATTTTTACCCACCAGTGGCATTTGATAGCCAAATGAGAAAGTGATTGACTATTTTGCTATTGTAAAAATGATACTATACCTGACTATTTTGCTATTGTCAAAATGATACTATATTGATGCTCATCAAGGCAAATTCGTCTAAAAATCTCAGTTTTTGCTGGAAATGAAAATCAGTGGACAAAATGTACAAATTAAGAATTTTGGGTGCCCAAAATTTATTTTACCCAATAGTACGAGGACCAAACAAATATTCTTTTTTTCATATTTCTTTCCTGGTAATTGATGCAAAATATTTGTCATTCTTTGATTTATATATATGGAGCAAAGTAGAATGACTTGATCAATATTTGAAGAATGTCGTCTACTTGCATTTGAAGGTAAATTGTTCCTTCAAATAGTTGACTGATCCAAAGTGCAGAGCAACAACTGCAAGTGCACAACGTAGTTTCTTTCTGGTTTTCTCTTTTGTTCCTTTACGTTCCGTTGGTTGGTTGTGTGTGTGCTTAAGAACATAATCGGAGTACGAAGCAAGTAACAAACCATGGAGAAGATGACCAAAACATAAGCCCTTGCTGGCTGGTTTCCAAAGCATATAGTTCAATTTACCGAGTCCAAATACATGGATGTGGGTGATCATGTCCTTCAACAAATTTCACTTTATTTTTCACAATCAATATTTGTTATTTTCCTACCAACTAAATACTAATAGTAACTTTTATACCAAATATCAACTAAATGATAGCCAATTGAACCATCCCTAACAGATGACTGATTATTTAAATACTTTAGCATTATTAATAGAGCCTCTGTATTAATAATGATATCTTTAAGAGGGAAATTTTTAATCACGTCGCCCATCTCTTCATCTAAAGACCTTAAAAGTTTGCAGGTTGTTCTTTGAACTATTTCTGGAGATTTCCATCTTGGAAGGAGGGGTATCATGTTCACATTTTAATTGGTTCCATTTCCACAAGTTTGTCCAAGAGTTATGTCATCAATGAAACCGAAAACACAACTCCTTCGACCTTCAAGATCAAAATAAGTCCTCTTCTTGGAATGAATTAGAGTTTTGGTATCAAATTTTAGGGCATGAGTAATAAATTTCAGTCTAGTGTCAATGAGAATGACTATGTTAGTGTGCCTAACGAACACTCACAAAAACTAACATTCTATTTCCAATAAAACTCTCAGTTTTTTAATTTACGCTTAAATAACATAAAATTAGAACACATTACAATGCTACACATAATTCATCAGCTTTTCACAATCAGTAACCTCGGATCTGGCGCAAAAAACAGAAATCACACAAATTACATGCAAAATATACGCACCGCCCTAAACACCGCACATATTCGCACATTATCCTCAAATAGAAAAACAAGCGTTAAATTAAAAGCGAATTTTGTTCAAAAACTAAACAGCAAGCTAAAAAAATGGCAGATCTAATAATAAAGAGTGCGTGAAATTAGCAGTTACCGAGAATGGATTGACTTCTTCATCAAAAGGATTCGGATCTTCACGACGATTCATGACTGATTTTTTTACCTCACTCTGTAATTGAAACTAAAAATCTTGCACCGTATGAAGTGGTTTGTTGTTAGATTTACGTCACTCCCTCCCTCTTTGCGAGTGGAAAGAACACCTACCTGCCTAACGCGGGATACTTAACCAGTATATAAATGTTTCATTTTTGGTCCTTCAAGTTTCGAATGTGGTCATATTGTGCTAATAAAATTACAAATACTTAATCATGCCTTTCTTAACCATGTTTTTAGTTTTTTCATTTTTTTAAGGTATAGCTCCAACAAAATCAACACTTTTTATCATTTAGCCAATTATTTTATCTATTTTTCATTTTGTCTATTTAACTCGTTATAAATAAGATTTAATTCAATACAATTTTGATTCGTAGATAAGTGTGTTGAAATTGTCACTTTTAAATAAAATGCAACTTGTGTTAAGACCATCTTCAATTGGGTCATTAAATCTTACATTAAGCGCTAAATTTAGTGTAAATAACACTATTCACATCTCCAATGAGGTTTCTATTTTTCACACTAAATTAGTGTAATGAATAGTATTACACTAGATTTGGTGTAACATATTCATTTACACAACTTTTTACACTACTTGTAACTTTTGTGTAAAAAATAATGTTATCCATTGTAGAAAATTACTATTAACACTAAAATTTACACTATTTTTTAAATTTGATGTAAAATATAGTGTGACCCATTGGAGAAGCCCTTGTAGAATAAAATTTAAAGCGATTAGTCTAAGGGGTCGTTTACCTGATCACTTATCCAGGTAAGTGCTTACCGGTAAAATTAACACTATCACTTACTTACCGGGTAAGATTTTAGTCCACCAAAATGACATCGTACTCAACAATTTAGCCGGTAAACGCTAACCGTGGTAAGAGCCGTCGCACTCACTTACCGGGTAAAACTCTCGATCCTTGTTTTCGCTTTTACCAGGTAAGATTCTTGGTCCTTGTCGTATTCATCCGATAAGGTAACGTGACTTGGTAAGCACTTACCTGAGTAAACGTTTTGTAAACGGCCGATAAGTTTTTCATTTTGTTTTCAGATGGTCGTTTACCATAAGTTTACCAGGAACACTTTTATCGAGTATCGCTTATCTTACTGAGTGAGTATAATAATAACTGACAAATGATGGAGAATATTTTTACCCGATTAGCACTTGTTGAGTAAAAGATATTTAACAATATTTGATTTCAGTCATTGAAAATGTTATCTGATAAAGATAAATGAAAGGGATAGACCGAAAATTTATACATTTGGTAAACAACTTACAGTTTTTCTTCTGGTGGTTGTTCTGAAAACATACAAACTACGAGGGACTAAAATAAAATATTTTCTGGATACAACAGAGCGGAGGGACAACGTTGAGTGGTCTCTTGATACAACAAAAGAATACAACGTGAAGAGGCTGCGTAACATCTTGGGAGGAGTAGCAAGCAACGACGGTGGAGAAACAATGGCAACGGAATGGTCCGCAATTGTAGTTTGGGGCGTATTCCGTGTAGAGCGATGTTGGATAAAATGGGTATAGATTTGGACTCGATATTATGTCCGAGATGTGGAGATGCGATAGAAACGGTGAATCACGCACTAGTAACGTGCCCGGAGATAAAAAGAATGTGGAACCTTATTGGTAGATGGTGGAAGAAAAACATGGAGCAAGTCGAAACAGTTCAAGAAGTTCTTCAAGAAAATAATGCAAACGGAGAGGACGGGAGTAGATCGACAATATGGACGGGTGTGAAGTGGGCGTTCATGTATTTCATATGGGATCATAGAAACAAGATGGTGTTCAAGGCGGAATCGGGAAAAGTGACAGATTATTTCTACGAATTCCAACGACGAACTTTCGAATGGATTGTGAAGAGGTCTAAAAATGCGATTAGGGGATGGTCGGAATGGCTAATTTGTCCGGACTTAATGTAGGTATGATGTCACTGTTGTGTCAGTTGTTTTTATTCTTAAAGCCGGTATGGATTTCGTGCCTTGCAATATAGCAATAAATATTTGGAGTTAAAATAAAACTTAATTTGTTGGATAGTAATTGATGGAATAATAGAATAGTAACAAATAATGTATTTATAACCAAGGGTTTGATTTTTTTTTTCTAAATACTATGTTTAATTAAAATTACTCAATTATATGAATTGCCATAAATAGATATCCTTTCATCTTGTCAATATATATTCACAGGTTTCATAAAAAAGTTTAATTTTCTCATTAATTTAGGATTATCAAGATCATCATATTCCAGATTTATATGAAGTCATGTTTTATCATTTCTTATAGTCGTCTTCATTCTTCAATCTAATATTCTTTCATTAATGTGAAATAATTAAAACAACACCACAATAATTGAAAATACATAATGTCACCTCAACTACAATTGGTTGTTTCTTTTATATATAATAATAATGAAACATAAAAATGTAAAAGAACAATTGTGTATATATATAGGGGAGGGATTTGCAAACCTCCCTTATTGTGCAAATTTGGTTACATCAACCGGTCAATGAATTTCTTTCTATTTTCTATTTTTTAATTTACAAGGACGTAATGGTCATTTACTTAAAACAATTATATATATAGGGTCATTCAGGGGAGAACGCAATAATTTGTGATAACCGTGAGATTCAATCTCAACCACAAATTAAAGGGTAAATTATGAAATTAATATGTTTGGTAATTTTAACTTAATATTCAAATAAAGGGCATTTTAGGTATTTTGAAAAACTTATATCTCCTCTCTCCTCTACCCCCTCCCGTGAACGTTCCGTTGGGTATACATTGATACCATTATGATACCATATGATACACGATGTAATACTCTGTCATACCCACGATGAGACCATATGATACACGATGTAGTACTCCGTGACACCCACTATGATACAATATGATACACGATGTAATACTCTATGACACCCACTGTGATACCCTAAAATATATGATGTGGTACACTGTTATAGCAAAACAAGTTATATACTGTTGTGGTTACCGCATCTGGGTTCTGTTTTTAGTGACCCACATTCTTCAACAACTACTTCATAGGACATATTCTTGGATGAAGTGTTGTAAATGAAGTGAGGGAGCTAGGTAATCAATAATGGGGTTTTTGATGTTTGTTTATTAAATTGATTTTTTTACGAGTGTTTGTGGAAGTTGGATTTCGGGTACATGATGTTGGTCCATTTATGGTGAAGAAGCAACAATCACAATGTTTGAAGATCACCTTCTCGGCCTATTTTCTTGTTAATCAAACGTCAAACCCAGTTTCAAAAAAACACACGCCCCCTATGAAAACACAAATTCTTTGAAAACCCTTTTATGAACGAACACCCAAGTTCATCAACCCCCCCCCCCCCTCCCCAAAAAAAAAACTCGAAATCAAAGCCAGATGAGAACCCCCAATTATCGTCATGAACTGAAATTCAAAATATTTACCCAAAAAACACAGATTCAAAATTTTTAACAAAAAACTCTGACCGAAAATCAAGAACAATGACACTTCTTTCTTCTCTTCTTTCGTTGTAGGAGTCTTCCATGATTGTGAAAGAAAAAAAAGAACAAGAAAACAACCTTGAAAAGAATCAAGAGGAATAATCCGGTTTCACATTTTTTCTCATTCTTTCAACAAAAACTTTGAACTCCTCAATGCCTAAATTGGTGAAAAAATGGTGGTGTAAAATATAAGAAAAATGGTGTATGGTGGTCGATGGACGTGATTCAAGTTGTGATGCTAAAAATGGTTGCGTAAAATGTTGATGCAATGATCGAGACTTGCTTGTTGGTTGAGGAATTTCTAATTCCAAAGAGACATATTTTAGGGTTTTATGAAAAATCGATCAAATTTCTTTTTGAAGTATGCCATAATTATAAACATACTTTACGGACTTGATGTTATTTTAATAAAGATAATATGGAAAAAAAGTTAAACCCCGTGTTAAAAATAATTAGAGTAAATTGCAATTTTGGTCCCTGTGGTTTGTTGTTTTTCTCACTTTTGGTCCCTATAAAATTTTTATTGCAAGAAAAACCCTGTGGTATGCAAAAGTGCTCGATTTTGGTCCCGTAGACTAACTCTATTAGATTCTCTTCCGTTAAACCCCCTCATGTGCCTTGCACATGAGGGTATATTGGTTATTTTGCTTACTTTTTAATTTTCACAAAAAAAACAATAAACTACATGGACCAAAATTGTAATTTACTCTTAATTATATAATATATAGGGAAATTAATTAAAATACCCTAAGTCAAACCAAGTGTTACCAAAATGCCCTAAATGGCTAAATCTCTCTCAGTTTGCCAAAATACCCTTTTTCCGCGATGAAGCCCGCGATCGCGGGCTCAGGGACCATTTCTGACACTTTTTTAAACTTGCAGGGACCAGTTTTGAAAAATTCAATCCCGCGATCGCGGGCTCATCCCGCGATGGTTTATTTTTGTGACTTTTCAATTACAAGGGACCATTTTTGAAAAATTCCAGGGACCATTTTTGAAAATTGAGCCCGTGTTACACCCCGCTTACACCATGGCACACCCCGTGTTCGACCAATTTGTGATTTTAAATTGAAATTTTACACTTTCACCCTCTATACTTATTTACTAAATTTACTTTATACCTTTTACTTTTATAAATTTAATTTTACATTTAACACGTATAATCGTTTATTAACTAAAACACGTTAAAAAAATACGTTTTAATTTTAACAAGTTACACCATTATAATCGTCTCTTCGATACGTTCGAAATGAGCCCAATCTTGAATTTTTTTTGGATTTATATATTTTAATATATATCATATTCACTACATAAAAAATATTTTTTACCTGCGAAAATTCATTTTTTTAACGTATTCTCAATTTTGTTTTACACTCATATCGCATTAACTATAAGAGTACCATAAATTAAATAATTAACTATAAAGGTATAAATTGTAAATATTAAAAATATTTGATGTACTATATATGATATATATTAAAATATATAAATCAAAAAAATTCAAGATTGAGCTCATTTCGAACGTATCGAAAAGACGATTATAATGGTGTAACTTGTTAAAATTAAAACGTATTTTTAACGTGTTTTAGTTAATAAACGATTATACGTGTTAAATGTAAAATTAAATTTATAAAAGTAAAAGGTATAAAGTAAATTTAGTAAATAAGTATAGGGGGTGAAAGTGTAAATATCAAATCAAAATCACAATTTCGAATTGAAATTTACACTTTCAACCCCTATACTTATTTACTTATTTTACTTTAAACCTTTTACTTTCATAATTTAAATTTTACATTTAACACATATAATCGTTTATCAACAAAAATACGTTACAAAAATACGTTTTAATTTTAACAAGTTACACCATTATAATCGTCTCTTCGATACGTTCGAAATGAGCCCAATCTTGATTTTTTTTGAATTTATATATTTTAATATATATCATATACAGTACATAAAAAAGATTTTATATATTTAAAATTCATACCCTTATAGTTAATTATTTAATTTATGGTACATCTCTTATTTTTTTTTTCAATTTTGTTTTACACTCCTATCGCATTAACATAATAATCATATATTAACTAATTCATTAAATCGTTTTAAATTATTATTATTTGAATGTGTTTATAGATATCGTGAATGGCAATAGGAGAAGGTTTCACGAGAAAAATATTAAATGGGGTTTTGACAAGTTGGTATCAGTGGACTCATTTGAGAATTGTGAAAATGGGTATTTGGCGAATGATGATTCATGTGTGTTTGGAGCTGAAGTATTTGCAGTTACAGAGTATGCACAAAAGGATCGATGTATTTCCAACGTAACTTAGATTAAAATTATCTCCTTCAGTTCAGTCTCGTCCCGTCCCATCCAGTTCAGTCCCGTCTAGTTCCATCTCGTCCCATCTAGTATGCGTACCAAACGCTACCTTAGAGTACCATAAATTAAATAATTAACTATAAGGGTATGAATTTTAAATATAAAATATTTTTTATGTAGTGTATATGATATATATTAAAATATATAAATCCAAAAAAATTCAAGATTGGGCTCATTTCGAACGTATCGAATAGACGATTACAATGGTGTAATTTGTTAAAATTAAAACGTATTTTTTTAACGTATTTTAGTTAATAAACGATTATACGTGTTAAATGTAAAATTAAATTTATAAAAGTAAAAGGTATAAAGTAAATTTAGTAAATAAGTATATGGGGTGAAAGTGTAAAATTTCAATTTAAAATCACAAATTGGTCGAACACGGGGTGTAACACGGGCTCAATTTTCAAAAATGGTCCCTGGATTTTTTCAAAAATGGTCCCTTACAATTGAAAAGTCACAAAAATAAACCATCGCGGGATTGAATTTTTCAAAAATGGTCCCTGCAAGTTTAAAAAAGTGTCAGAAATGGTCCCTGAGCCCACGATCGCGGGCTCCATCGCGGAAAAAAAGGGTATTTTGGCAAACTGGGAGAGATTTAGGGCATTTTGATAACACTTAGTCAAACTTAGGGTATTTTAATTAATTTCCCTAATATATATATAGGGGTTGGATATTAAAGAGACCTAGTAATTCTAGCAAACCCTACAACTACAATCTGAACCATAGATTATAGATCTACGGATGAAATTAATTCATGATTTTAATGAATATTAATAATTAAATAATTACATTATTTCCTAAAAAAACTAGAGAACAGGGCAAATTGGGTATTTCATCTCAAGAATCATACCTCGATATTCATGGCAAGTTGGATGCGTGCAAAATCATATCCCTAAATTAATGCGATAGATTAAGGGGGTGTTTGGGAGTGCTTATATTTTTTACTTATTTGCTTATAGCTTTTTCCCATCGCAAATAAGCAGTCTGGAGTGTTTGGATAGAAAAAATCAAAAATGCTTATTTGCTTCTCTTCACAACAAATAAGTTGTTTTTGATAAGTCAATACATACCTCCTTATTACCTTCTCCTTATTACCTTCTCCTTATTTCCTTATCTATCCAAATTACCTTTTTACCCTCATTTTTTAACAAACACTTTTTAAAAACTGTAAGCATAAGTAAAAAATATAAGCACTCCCAAACACCCCCTAAACTTCATTGCGGTCGATTTTTGAATATCCGAATCATCATCAACATCGTTCCAGTTTGCATCTTGCAAAAAGCTTCGAAGAAACATAAATGGCAGAAAGAAATCATGGTAAACAGTTGCTAATTTCATCCCTATGTTATTCGATTTCATTTCATCCATCTGAAGTCCTCGTCTGTTTGTTTTCTCACAGGACGAACAAGGGGTAACAGGCTACGACTTCGGCTTCCGCAACCGTTCTCCAAGTCCAAGAACACCCCTGAAACACCGATTATCATCGACTTGGATAGTGAAGAAAAGCCCAAACCAAAAATCGATTCAGTTAAAGTTGGAGAAAAACGTAAAACATCTACAGAAAGAGGTTAGGTTTTCTGTTTAATTTCGTATAAAAAATTTAGGGTTTTTTGGGTTTCTGATAAACACGATTAAACAGAAGAAATGGGGCATAATTTCAAAGTTTTTTTATTGTTTCATTAATTAAAGAGTGTTTTTTTAATTTCTAGGGTTTCATTAAACAAAATTTTCCCACTTATATGCAATATCAGTTACTGAATTCACATTCACGTCTGAGTGTTTCTGAAATTTCAGTTACTGAATTCGTGTTCATGCTATGATTGTCAACAGTTTCAGATTATGAACAAAAAATCACAGACTCGGTTTTGTTAATGTTGTGCAAATTCATTGACTGAATGCATAGTCACCATATATATTTTCATGATATGCATAAAATGAATAGAAATTCACAAAGTGAAATTCATAATCAAACAGTGGTGAAAATAAGCTTTTTGTGCTTAAATATTCAACAAATGTGATATGCATAAAGTGAATAGAAATTCACAAAGTGAAATTCATAATCAAACAGTGAGTGAAAATAAGCTTTTTGTGCTTGAATATTCAACAAATGTGATATGCATAAAGTGAATAGAAATACATAAAGTGAATTTCATAATCAAACAGTGGGTGAAAATAAGCTTTTTGTGCTTGAATATTATACCAATGTGTTATGCATAAAGTGAATAGAAATTCATAAAGTGAATTTAATCTACAAACACTGGGTGAAAATAGCAACATTTTTTTGAACAGGTAAAATGCTTTATAATAAACAAGAGCTGAAATTATTTATATATGAACACTATTATTTCTGTAAATGATTTTCCAGGTAATATGTCAAACAATTTTTAGTAGTTTATGATGAAATTAAATCATATTTAACAGTATCTTATTACCACTAATTCACAGGAGTCGAGTCATTGCTCAAAGATTTGATTATGGAAGAGAAAACAGGTATGCGGGAATCCTACCCCATATGAAATTGACTTTACTATGAACTCTAATACCAGTTGTATTAAATGCAGTGCACAAAAAAATTGTAAACGAAAAAAGGAATGGGACAGAAAAGGATGGAGAATACACCCGACCATGAGAGTGAGTTCATTGCACTAGCATAACAACAAATAAAATATACTGATGCTTTCTTTTTATTTGATTATGAAAACATTTGATGTTTGTGCTAACAGTACATGAGGTCAAAGGCGATGAGGATATATCCGATGTAATTGACCTAAGAAGCACACGATGATACACAAGAAGCATGATCTGTAACGTCAAAGCGACACAACAGCAAACATCAGCCGGAAATGTACAAGCAGATCATGATAGTAAGGTTTCATTACCGACATTCTGGTATGACGTCAAATTTCATTAATATCCCATTGTATATTATAATCAATGTTCACATACAACACACAATAATACGGTTATTGTCTAACACCTTTCAGCAAATGATGATGATAAAACACATGGTTACAGTTGGACACCCTGTGGGAAAAATCCTAGATGGAGTGGGTCAAGAAAGGCTTGAGATGGAATGGCAAACAACGAAGAACTTCGAAGACTATGGGATATTCACAACGTGGCACATGGAAATCTACATGGGTTTGAATAAGGGATGGCGTACCGGACTAGCAGCTGAAGGTCTGCTCAAGATACCCAACTGGCGGAATTAAGAGTTAAATATGCAGCGAAGATGCTTTTAAGCAACTGCAACAGAAAGCGGGCGTACGTGGTAGCCGAGGTAGAAAAATGGTTCAAAATCGAAGGGGACAGTCGTACACAACTTAGTCGGAATGCAAGGAACACACGTCATGAAAGGCTTCCTCTCTAAGCTTGCTGGAAAATATTTGAAAAAAACCCCGAAAACTACTTGATTACTTTAATGATTTCATTCTGTGTTAAACATCTAGTGCTTTTATTTTGCTTTCAGTAGATCTTATGGCTATTCCAATGCTGTTTTGGATCATGGATTAAGTTTTTTAATATGAATTGGGTTTTAGTTATTTTTCTAGCTTTGTTGGCAGAAATACTTGTTTTCAATGATATTACTGGAATGTTCAGTTGACACAGTACAGATTCGAATAGTAACATTGAAGGTCCCAAAACACCAATAAATAGTACTGTTTGACATCCAAATGATTGGCACTTGGTCCAGAAAAGACAAAAATGTAAATACATTTAACATGTTTTCATCGTGAAACATTTTTTTAGAAAAATAGATGTTCATAAACAATCTAACTGCAGCAAGGATCTGCTTCTGGACAGGTTCACAACTTTATGGAGTGGGTCTGATGCGGACAAGCTGCTGTGCGCGGTTCGCAGCCTGTGATGTGTGGCTTACGGCTGTTTCTGGACAGCCATAGGGCAGTGTTTCGATGATTCCAATCTGCTGTGCAGGGGCTGAATCGGGACAGCCGGTTGTGGCTGATCCTGGACAGCTGTTGCGCGTCTGTCTTCTGGGGATGCTCTTGATGAAAGAAACATTAATGAAATTACACAACAGGAACCAAACACAAATTATTCACAGAAATACACAGTTGAAATAGACAACAAAATAAAAAAAACAATCGAAATCATATACTGGAACGATTTTAACTTTAAAATAAAATACAATGACATGACATTTATTAAATAATAAAAATATACATTAATGAAATTACATACAACAGGAACCAAACACAGATTATTCACAAAAATACACAGTTGAAATAGACAACAAAATTAAAAAACAATCCAAATCATATACTGGAACGATTTTAACTTTTAAATAAAATACAATAACATGACATTTATTAAATAATAAAAATATACATGACAACCTGATAAACTATATTAAAATAAAATATATTGAAACACACATAAAGAACATTCAACCTTCTTCTTCGTCAGAGCCATTGAATGTATCCTGAAATTGATTAAACCCATCTTGATCCGCACCAGACACTAGAGTTTGAAACTCAAGCAACGAAACATCATCGTTGCCAAACGAACCCGACAACGGATCATTACAAGCCGCCTGTGAACCGTTACTAGTGGCCGCCGCTGAAGAATCTACAGCCGCCGGCGGTGAATAATTTCCATCCGCTGCCAACGATGAAACCTTAGCATCCGCCGCCGATGAAACTTTTGCATCTTCTGCACATACAAACTCCTGCATCATGGAACAAGAGGCTATAACGGACCCAACCATTAACGAAATTTGATTGCAGCAAAACTTAGAATGAATGAAACAAGAATTCCGGTTATTAGTTTAGAACGTGATAAGCAAGAAAATATTGTGATGATCTTAAAGGATAACTGCCAAAAAAAATCATTCCTAAAATTTCTGGAAAAATTCCATGATTAGCGAGAGGATTTAATTAATTAAAAAAAACAAAATAAATAAAATAGTCAAATACCTTTATTACCCTTGTACATATAAGAAACCGCGGACACAACAAAGATATATACCAAAGATTAATCCTACGGTGATTACATGGTTTGCATGGTTTGTAAAATATCCATGGCCTATATATATATACACACATATATATATATATATATATATACATATATATATATATATATATATATATATATATATTATAATTAGGAGTAAATTCCAATTTTGGTCCTTTTTAGTGAAAAATAAAAAGTAAGTAAAATGACCAAAATGCCCTCATGTGCAAGGCACATGGGGGGTTTAACGGAAGAGTATATAACAGAGTTAGTCTGAGGGACCAAAACCGAGCACGTTTACATACCATAGGGTTTTTCTTGCAATAAAAATTTTGTAGGGATCAAAGGTGAGAAAAACAACAAAACACAGGGACCAAAATTGCAATTTACTAAAATAATTATTTTAATTAATTTCGCTTATATTTAATCAAGAAAAAAAAAACGAGGGAGAAATACGTAACTTTTGACTACAACAGACACCACTAGTCCACTACCTCTAAAACCCTAAAAATTCGTCTCCCTCAAACACCTCCATTACTTTCATCTTCAGCCTCTGCGGCCCTTTTCAGTTTCTTGTGTGCGTAAAGTTTTTCATACAGAAAGAAACTGATCTTCTTCTTCTTCCTTCAAGATGCCGACTATCAGCGACAATATCACCAAAGCTGAAAAGAAGAGCAAGAACAGAGAGCACAAGAGAAAGATCGAAGAGCCAGAGCCCGAGGCTGAAGTCGTTGTGGAATCTAAGAAAGACAAGAAAAAGAAGAAGAAAGAAAAACTCGAAAACGCCAATGATTCCATAAACGGAAGCGAACCCCTTAATGAGTTAGAAGAGTTAAGCGAGAAGAAGAAGAAGAAAAAGAAACAAAAGACAGAGGAAGAACAAGTTAAGAATAACGGTGTTGAAGTGGATGAAGTAAGGAAAACTGAAGATAATGTTGTGGTTTCTGGGAAAGATATTAGTGATGCAAAGTATAAAGCTTTGAATTCGTTTTCAGAATCAAAGCTTCCTGAAGAATTGCTAGAATGTTGTAAGACTTTCAGTAAACCTTCGCCAATTCAATCCAATTCATGGCCTTTTCTTTTACATGGTCGTGACTTCATTGGGATTGCCAAAACCGGATCAGGTAAATATGGTGTTATTATGTTTTGAACTTTTGATTGTGAATTAGAGGGTTTTATTTGTTGTGGGTTTTGAACTTTTGATTGTGAATTAGAGGGTTTTATTTGGTTTTCAATTTTGATTTGATCAGGGAAAACACTGGCTTTTGGTTTACCTGCCATGATGCACATTTTGAACAAGAGGAAGAACAAAACAACCAAGAAAGTGACTCCGCTTTGCCTTGTACTTTCGCCAACAAGAGAACTTGCTCAACAAGTGTGTATTCCATTTCAATTACATATGCACTCTTATTTTTAGAACTTTTGATTGTTATGCACTTAATGTTTGTTTTTCTATGAATTGTAACCCTAATGGCTGCTGTATCATGAGTTTTAGCTTGAATGATTTTGGTAAGTTGTTCTTGAATTGGTGGGGAAGTAGTCTGAGGATGCTTCGTTAAGTTGGTCTTGTTTTTGCTCACATTTACATTGGACCCGAATCACCATGTAAAAGGACAATCTTGAAAACCAATAGATTATGGAGCGTTTAGACATTTAAGCTTCCCATAAGCAAAACCAGACCATTGGCTTCAGGCAGGTTTGATTTTTTCTCTACGATAGTTGTTGAAGTAAAAAATGTATTCCAAGTTACGCCCATACGATATTTTTGTAACATCTAATAGGAGTTTTTTGAGGTGCAAGACTAGGGGGACCTAGCTAGCATAGACGATAGGAAAGGGAATTGAAGAGGAGATATGGTTAGGGAGAGGACAAATAGGTTTCTAGAGTTCTAAGATAGAATGGGGGTTGGGTTGTTTTTTTTCTTACCTTTGCTATGTTTCTTTTGTCTTTATAGGTTACTTGCTTTTATGTTTTTAACTACTCTTAGGAGCCGTTTACCAAATGCTTACCGGCAAGAGTCACCACCTTCACTTATTTTATCGGGTAACATTCTTGACCATCAAAATCATTTGTTTACCCAACTAGTGTTTACCCGGTATGCGCTTGGTAAAAAGCCTCTTAGTTATTTTTTAAAGCTTCAGCTTTTTCTTCTTTCTTGTCTCGAGTTCAACACTTTCTCGATTTCTTGGTCTTTTTTCGAACTTTTTTCACAAATTTTTGGGCACACTTTCTTTGTCTCCGGCACTTTTCACAAGCCGTTGTTTCTTCACAGAAACAATCGCTCTACTCGTTGGATATACTGTGCTTTTTTGGTTTGATTTATCCTTTTTCTTATCTCTATACGAGATCATCCCCACTGTTTGAGTTCCGGAAGTTTCTTGACTGAAACTTCTGTTCAAATTTGCATTATATGCATAGGTTTTGAGATAAGAGTACATTTCCTTCTTATTGCATTATGCCCCCTGAATTATGGATTTATGGTTCTGTTTCCCCATGGTCTTCTGTCTTGTTCTTTGAGGTCCCAAGGATGAGAACGCATGTCTTTCTAAAACCATGTGCCATTGACTTTTAGGAGTCTCGATCTGTAAAAGGTTTTATTTGTTTCTGAGATTTATAGGTTCCAATTAGTGCAAGATAGTTCACATGATTTTAACTTTAAAAATAACGGTATTCTCATCCCAATTCTATTGTTCAATTTTTCTCATGACTGGCTTTGGCTAACTTGCGTTGGATTTGACAGATTTTTGACGTGCTTGCTGACGCTGGGAAACCCAGTGGTGTTCGATCAGTTTGTGTATATGGAGGAACTTCTAAAGGACCCCAAATATCTGCTCTAAAATCCGGTGTGGTAAGATCCCATATCCACCCTCCGTTTCTTTAAATGCTCCTTTGGGTAAATTCTCGATTCATTTTTTATTGTCCCATGAAAGTTGCAACATTTGACTATTTTGTCATATGTTAAAAATATACTTCCACAATGGTAAAAATGGGAATTCTGTAGTTTGAACATCGTTTTTAGTAATGATTATAATGGACAAACACTTCATTGTAACTCGTTGTTACTTTACGTCTCCCTCTCTCAGGATATTGTTGTTGGAACTCCCGGCCGTTTGAAGGATCTAATAGAAATGGGAGTATGCCAGCTACAGGAGGTCTCTTTTGTGGTAAGCACATCTTGGTCAAATGATACCGCTCCTATATATACATTACATATATATCATGTGCTTGGGACTTATTTTTCGTTTTAGAAGAAGGGTATAAGATTCTTGGGCAAAAGCAATTTCTTAATACAATCCTTCTTACAGGTTCTTGATGAAGCAGATCGAATGCTTGATATGGGATTTGAACCAGAAGTTCGATCTATTCTTAGCCAAACAAGTGCTGGTAATGTTTGAACATTTTTAATACTGAAGTTTGAATCGTTGTTAACTAACTTTTTGGACAAATTTCTGTAACTTCACTGAAGTTACTATATCAATATCAATTTTGCATCGGATTACTTGGTTTGACTTGAAAGTCAAACTGTAGCTCTTGTTGCTTCTCTATTCATGCTAACTTTTTAATATCTGCAGTTCGTCAAGTTGTAATGTTCAGTGCAACATGGCCTTTACCCGTGCATCAACTCGCTCAGGAATTTATGGATCCAAATCCCGTTAAGGTTTAGATCTCTTGGCTCACTAAAATTATTATTTTGGCAATAAAAAGTTAGCTGTTGCAGCTAATCGTGCTTGTGGTTGCGTTAACTTGTTTTTTTTGCCAGGTTGTTGTAGGATCGGAGGATTTAGCTGCCAATCATGATGTCATGCAGATCGTGGAGGTATTGTGATTTGCTACTTTTTTTTACAATTTCATGTTATGTACATTATCTGGATTCTTGATTAGAGTATGCTTTCGAGCTTTAGAAAATCAAACCTAATTTTTTTCAAATGTAAGATGTTTTTAGTTTTTCCTTTAGCTCAAAATATTGTTTTTTTCTCAATTATCGTAACAATTCCATCGTTCTTGAGTATGAACAATACATATATAAATATATGTGCGTGTATGTATATATAATTATATATGCCTGTGATATTTCTTGCTTTTGAATGTAGGTCTTGGAGGATCGAGCACGTGATGAACGTTTAGTTACATTGCTAGAGAAATACCACAAATCAAGAAGGTCTTTTTTTCTTCTTACTTTGGCCTTTATTACTTTCTCGCAATTTCTACCATTTTTTTCTTTTTCGTGGTGCAAACTTATTTCCATCTTGTTTTCACACGAAAAATTCAAACTTTATCTGGATTTTTTTCCTTTCTAAAACTGTGACGGGTCTGTGGCTTGAATCTTTCAGGAACAGAGTCCTTGTCTTCGTTTTGTACAAGAAGGAAGCATCCCGAGTTGAGAGTATGTTGCAACGAAGGTGCCTTTTTTTACCGGCTCCTGCTTATATGCATTCTTAAACATTTTACGTTGTCCATTCTTCCGGATTGTACCGGAATGCCTTTTATGAACGGGGATGTATTGTGTCTTAATTCCAATCTTATGTGTTCTTTTTTTTATAGGGGTTGGAAGGTTGTTTCCATAAGCGGTGACAAACAACAAAAGGCCCGTACCGAGGCACTTGCATTATTCAAGGATGGTAGCTCTCCATTGTTGGTAAGTGAATTGTTTTTCGGTGTTGTTACCGGGTCAGCTTGGTTTGTTGACTGATCTTAATACCTGATTGGACTTTTTTTCCCCTGCAGATAGCAACTGATGTGGCTGCTCGAGGGCTGGATATACCAGATGTTGAAGTTGTAATAAATTATAGCTTCCCGTTGACTACTGAGGATTACGTTCATAGAATTGGGAGAACGGGCCGTGCTGGTAAGAAAGGTGTTGCACATACTTTCTTCATGAAGGAGAACAAGGTACTTTTCGAACGTGTATGACTTAACATTCTTCAACCACCACCGCCACTCTGCCGCCACCAATGGACGGTGGAGGTCTATGGTGGTGCATTTTAGATTCTGTATGGCAAGATGTAAGAAAATGCACTTTGTAGGGACTTGCTGGAGAGCTGATAAATGTTCTTAGAGAAGCAGGACAGAATGTACCTGCTAACCTTTTGAACTTCGGTACTCATGTTAAGAAAAAGGTTTGTTCTTTTTCTTTTGCTCGAATCATCATTTAAAAGCAACAAATCGAATGTGTTTTTGTTTGTGGATGGATGCAGGAATCGAAGCTGTATGGAGCTCATTTCAAAGAGATATCTGCAGATGCACCTAAAGCCACCAAGATTAAATTCGATTCCGATGATGAAGATTAACTCAGATTTTGTTTACCGTTTTAGTCGGTGTAATGGATGATTTTTAAGAAACTACACACTAATATTGCAATTGGTTTCGTATTTATACAATTTTTTATGCAATTTTTTGTATCTTTATTTATAAAATGTGTTACATAAATGTTTGTGATCAAGAAAAGATGTTTGAAACCGATGTTATACCAAGCAATAGGTTGAGAATAGGACAAAAAATCTGCTGTTCCATGGTTGAGTGGAACAAAAACTCATTTTTTTCTAGTTCTATCAAAATAAATGGAACAAAAATCAGGTAGATGGAATTAAGTTGATAAATTAGTAAATTACTAACTATTTGTATCAAATACTTTTCAATTTCTTTTACCTGCCTACCTTACTCTTTCCGGATTAGTGCCATATCTTGAAAGTTGTAACTTAAATGTTAACAAATACATCGCTCTAATGAATTACGTGCCCATTTACTCATGCTTACCGTGTAAGCGCTTACCGTTGTGACTTAACTTACCAGGTGATCATGATAAGAATAAAAAATGTTGCCACTAGGTGGTCATGATAAGAATCGAAAATCTTACCTAACAACATACATGACGAGAACCGAGAATCTTAATAAGTGAGAGAGAAAACTCGTACCTGGTAAGCAATTACCAGGTAAGAGGGACTTACCAACAATCCATTTTGATAGTCGGAATGTTATGCAACAAGGTAATTAAGGTTTTGACTTTTAACGGTAAGCAATTACCCGATAAACTCTTAGTTTCAGTTAAAAAAATGTCATATAACATATCCTCCAAAAAGCAACTTCACAAAGTGCACAAACTAAACCACAAAATTGATCTGGCTATTCCCATGGTCAGAACAACAACACAAACCATATAAAAAAAGAAATTAAAGAAAAGGCCTTTTTGCTTTCATTCATCAGTTTTACTTTGATCTGGAGAAGGAGGAAACACTTGTACAACCAACTCTACCAATTCTTCTGCACTTTCTCCTAATCTCGAATCAAGATCCTCTATGAGCGGGTCAATTTCCACCGCAGAAGATGGTCTAACGTTGATGATACTGACGATCTCAGATTTTGTAAGCTTGTATGGTTTACATTTCGTCACAAACTCCGCAATGCTCTCTCTTGTTTGACTGCAGGCAGCACTCTGCTCCAAGTAATCGTAAACCTTGAATTCTGAAGGTGCTAAAGGGGCAAGCACCCGTGTGGGGTCTTTTGCAGCCCCTCTAGAACGTAAAAAAGCGAGCACTTCAAAATTTGTAAGTAGGCCGCCATTTTCTTTAAGTATCTTCATCGATGAAAACCAGTAACCTGAGTTTAAGGCATCAGATAATTATACACAGCCTAGGTTTAGTTCAAAAAAGTTAGACAATTCTTCAAATTAGGGGTGCTCACGGGTTGGGTTGATCGGGTTGAAGGCATTTCGACACATCAACCCAATGTTGGCGGTTTGAAAAAATTTCAACCCAACCCAACCCAAACATACATATAGACTCTCTACAAAATTACAATTAGAATCCTCAAGGAGGCTAAGGGACTGTTTGGTTGGTTTTCCATCAAGTCCTGTACAGATAAAGCTGTCTTTGTGAATTAATATGTCTTTAGAGATTGGGAAGGTTTTTGTTTGTTAGGGCTTTTTCATAGATGGAAGGAGCATCTTAAGAGTTGCAGCATGCACGATTTCCATTTGTGTTTTTGTTTGTTAGGCCTATCTTTCATCCATCTGTGTTAAGAGTTGCAGCATACACGATTTCTGTTTTAAAATCAAGTGAAGGACTTTTAAGAATAAACTCCAGAAATCCTAAATGGTTCCGGATTTGCCCCCTCAGATTCTTATAAAACTTACTAAATCATGGTAGCAATTGGTTCTAGCAAAGATTATCGGATTGCAACTTCCATATGCTTTCCTTATGATGAAGAGGATCAATCTTTTTACAAAGGCAGGGAGTTGGAGTTTCAATTAACATTCATCTTCAAATTAATAGCTGAAATATAGTGCAGTTGCAAATTTCTCAGTAACCTAACTCAAGACTCAGACTCATTAAACCATAAATCAAACTCAGACTCAGCAAGCCAAAAATCAAAAATCCAAACAAATGCAAAACTCAAATACAGTATAGAATTCCCTAGTCCTGTCCTAACTCAACAAAATGTAGAAGAAATAGTTCATTCGTAAGGGCAGTGGTTCAAAAAACAACACATTTTTTTGCATCAGTAATCAATGGTACCATTGGATATTTAACTAATGATCAGAACCAAGCATAAAGTATCATCAATATTACTATACTATTGGTAAACAAAACTGGTACTTCGCCATTGTCTGAATAAATTGACCAGATCCAGATTCATTAGGATGCCCTAACAAATTCTATAAAATTCACAAAATAGACAATGATTATAACTTGCAATTTAGTAGATAAAACGATGAACTACTTAGCAAACTAGCAATCAATAATAAAAATCAACAGCATCAAATAAACTAATCTAAATCATAACTTCATCAACAAATACAATCAAAGAGCAATCAAAATCAAAAATCAACTCAAAACTAGAAATAAACTTATCTAAGCATGAGTTCATCAAACAAACGTAGTCTAAGCATAACTTCTTCATAAATTATCTATGAAAAATAAAAAAGATTAGGATTAAGGAATCAAGAATTTACCAAAAAATTAGATTCCAAACTTTCTCCTTCACACCCTACAGGGCCGAGACTAGAGTCCAGAAGGATGAAGCCAGAAGAGAGAAGAGCTAGGGCATAGAAGCAAAGTGATGGAATTAGGGCCGCCTATTTAGGGCAGAGATCGGAGCCGAGAGTCCAGTGATAGTCGTAGGCGAGAGCGAGTTTTGAGGGTGAGAGTTAAAGGCCAGACGCTATAGGCCAAAGGGACAGCAGCACTGCAGCGGCGAGGACAGAAGAGAAATTGAACCATTCAGAACTTTTATAAATTCCATCCAAACAGTCTGACCGATTCAGACATGTGCCTCTTAATGGCATCATTTAGGTGACGATTGTTTTTTAAGTGTTGTTGAAGTTTGAAGTCTGATTTCACTTCTGATTTTTAAGTGGTGGTGCTGAAGTCTGAAATCTGAATAAAAAGACCGTTTGTTTTTTGTAAACTGAAAACGTGTGAATATGTACTAACAACACGTGTGAATATGTCTAGTTTATCACTCAAAAATGTTTTCCATTGTGTTAATACTTCAGCAAAACCAACTTCTTAGATGACTAACAACAAAAAAAACAGCAAAAAACAGCATGAAACAACAACTACACAGCAACATTTCAGCAATAAAACAACAAAAAACAGCAAAAACAAGCAGCAAAAACCAGTAAAAACAGCAAAAGACGACAACAATTCAGCAAAATAAATATCATGCCATGACACACTGTTCTTTACAGATGCTAAAATAAACAAATCTTTGATGCTAAAATAAACCTTTTATTCATTATAATCAAGAAATACACAATCCCAAAATTCAACAACACCCATTAGTTACAACGTAAACAGAAACAACACAGACCCAACTTTTTAGATGAAACCCCAGAAAAACGGATCTAAATCCACTAATAATGAAAACCCAGCCACCAATCGATATACCTATGTAAATTAGGGTAAATATTGATGGATACCTTGATTATGTTCTTGAAGAAAGCTTGGATCAAGTTGGAGAAATCTTACGATTTGGAGAAAGCAAAAAATCAATGGTTAAAACCCTATTATACGAGATTCAACCATAAATCAGATGTAAATTAGGTAAAGATCAATGGATGAAAGCTTCGACCGAAATGGAGAAAACTTGAGATTTGGAGAAAGCTTGCGAGCGATCTGGGAGCCGAGAAGAAGGAAGTCGATTGAGTGAACCACAAACACAGGGATCGAACCACAAATAGTTTGGAGATCGATTTGGAGTCTCCAATTTGGAAATCGTATTGGGCCGAGGGAGAGAGCCGCGTGATGAGAAATGAGAGAAAAAAGTGATTAGGTTATCACTTTTTCTTCCAGACAAGTTTAAGTGATAAGATGCTCTTAATAAGAAAACCAAACGGTCTTAATTTAAATACTGACCGAAAAAATTTGGGATTGTTTTTTTTGTGAAGTATTTGCTTATTGTTTTTTTCTTGTCACAAATAAGCTATTTTTAGTGTTTGGATTGGAAAAAATAATATGTTTATGACTTTTTTCCACCACAAATAAATTGTTTTTGATAAGTTAATTCATTCTAACTTATTTGAAACTGCTTATAACTTATTTGTCCAAATTACATTTTTACCCTCAACTCTTTTTTATCACGACATAAGTTGATAAGCACTTTAAAAAATAAGCATAAATTGTTTTAAATAAGCAATCCCCAACACCCCTAAGTGGATATTAAGTTCTGAAAATGGAAAAACAAGAGCACCTTAGGCCATGAGTACCGCCTACCCAATGAACCCAATTGCCACATCTGCGCCACATCAGCTTTTCTCTTTCCTACCCTTCTTACCCAAAAGTGGAGTACCGCCAACCCACTGAACCCAATTGCCACCTCAGCTTTTTTAATTCTTTTATTTATACATTTAATTATTTAACAAAATAAAAATATTTATATATTTTTTAATAAATAAAAATATGATAAATAATAAAAATAAGATAAATAATAAAAATAAAAATTCATATCATTCATTAAAAAATTAAAAATTAAAAAATACAAAATACAAAACACTAAAAATTATGTAATTTTCTAATTATCTCTTGTTGAACCAAACCATGATATGTAAATTGATGAGGAATATACGGGTGTTGCGGAAATTGTTGGAAACCAACGTTCGGGGCCGGTTGCGGAATATAACCTTGTTGAGGAAACGCTTGGAAGCCAAGGTCCAGGTCTTGTTGCGGTGTATCCGATCGGTTACGACGAGATGTAGGTGTGGTGTTTGAATTCATGATGGAATTTGAAAGAAATGGAAGAAGGTATTGAATTTGAGAGAAATGGAAGAAAGTATGTTTTAGTTGGTGTGAAAAAATAAGATGATATAGGTTAATATATATAGTGCGTATAATTTGAAAAAAAAAATTAAAATTATAAAATAGTCGTCGGTAAACGGTATTGTTTAAAAAAATTAAAAAAAAATTAAAATTGCAACGGGTATCATCGGGTTCATGAACCCGATACCCTAACCCGATCGCTACCCGCTCCCCCCGTACCCCCTACCCGATGAACCCGCTATGCCACCTCGTCGAACCCGATCCCGTACCCGAGGGCGGTACGGGTGGTCTTAGAGGTAAACAAACATCCTCTGATACACAAAAGGAGATTATGAATCCATTTCACAATCGGGTCGGGTCAAAAACCCAGATTGGGAAAATCCCCAAATAATTAAATTTTATCTCCAAATCCGTGTGTTCGTTTCTTTGGGGAAAAGAAAACGCCGACGATACAGGACAAGGGTTTATATTTAAATCTCCAGCCGGAGGTCTCTTTTGCTAATCGTCGTCGTCGTCGTCGGAGTCAGTAGGAGATGGCGGCTCTGCAGTACCTAGATTCTCTTCGCAGTACTCATCCGGAGCTATCCGATTGGTACAATACGCTTGCCGATCTGTACCAAAGGAAGCTATGGCATGAACTCACTCTGAAGCTCGAAAAGTTCGTTGCTCTTACCGTTTTCCAGGTCTCTTTCTCTTCCGATCATTTGTTTTATTCATGCAATTTGGTTTTATTGTGGAATGGCACTTGTTGCCTCTTGTATTAACAAGTCTAGGGTTTCTCTTTGATTTGATTGTTATGAATGTTTCAAAATTATGTCGCCTTTTTACCAAAATAAAGAGGCTGGAGATGGAAGTTATGCGTTTGGTTGGGTTATGATGAAGTAGGATTTTCACGTTGAAATTATTATAAATTCTGTAAATTTAGAGAAATAAGCTGATAACTACATCATTGCCTGCAAAATATATACTAATAAAAGACCTTCATATTAAAAATTTGAGAACTCTATATTTATGTAATCTGAAGAGTACAAATTTGACCGAAAAGAACTCACAATTTTTATGGGTATTGAGGGAGCAATATTTTTATGATATGTTTTATGGCAAAAATGGAAGTATTTTTTTTAAGAATAGAAGGAACAATTTTTTTCTTCCATGAGATAACCAAGGGAAAAGAAATGATTGGAGGCTTTGTTGGCGTAATCTAACTAAAGAGGCTAACATTGCGTGTTTATAGTTTAATTATTTCCTTGATTGAAATTAACTACGTAAAAGTGACTCGTCATGAACCAGTTGATGCATTGACATAAACGAAACCATCTATTAATGAAAATGCTGAAGAAATTTAATACTAGTAGTATTCTTGCTTTCGAAGAATTCAGTATTTTTACTGTTTTAGATACTGGAGAGAGCTATAGTAAATTATTAATTATGGTCTCGACTCTCCGTTATAGCTCCGTTTCATTGTATATTACATTTAACCCTTCAATGATATTTAACAGTAAATAATCAAAATATTTTCCTGTATACGTGCACATTTAATTCATTCCATAATCTTCATTTCAGGCCGGTGATGCTCTCATACAGCTATATCATAATTTCATTACCGACTTCGAGACTAAGATCAACCTTCTCAAGCTGGCACACTTTGCTGTTATAGTCTCTCGGCAATATTCAGAGAAAGAAGCTGCCATCAGTTATCTTGATGGGGTGATAGAAAAGCTTCGTGCTACAAAAGAGATGCGTGTAGAAGAGCCAGTTCTTTATATTAAGATGCAGATAGCTATCTTTAATCTTGAGAAAGGAGATCAAAAGGAGTGCAAAAATCTTCTAGAAGACGGGAAGAGTACACTTGATAGCATGACTGATATTGATCCTTCAGTATATTCCAACTATTATTGGGTGTCATCTCAGTACCACAAAGCCCGCCAAGAGTTTGCTGAGTTCTACAAGAGTGCTCTTCTTTATTTGGCATACACCTCAGTGGAGTCTCTTTCAGATTCATTTAAGCTGGTATGCATTCTTTTTATATATACAAAGACAATAATGGATATTTAAATGGTGGTATGCATTCTTTTTATTTAAATGATGCATAGGTATATATAAGTTCTAAGAGTAATAATGGATATTTAAATGGTGGCAGTGTCTCTTCAGTAATGTTATAAGGTTCACTTTCTGTTATGTCCATGCTTTGCAAAGTCTTGTTCTTCATTTGGTAGTTCACCATTTTTATGTTTTTGCATTTTAGGATCTTGCATTTGATCTATCCCTGTCTGCATTGCTGGGAGAGAATGTCTACAACTTTGGGGAGCTACTAGCGCATCCAATTGTGAGTATATTTTAACTTTCTGACATGACACTGTCTTGTTAATTAGGTAACTTAGATTCGACTGAAATTTAACTCGGGTCAGCTATCCATTATCCCAACCAGGTATTCTTTGAAAATATTCTGTTGTTTGTGAAATGTAAGATGCCATGTTTGAACTTTTGCAGATAAAGAGTCTGCTAGGGACAAAGGTTGAATGGCTGTACTACATTCTTGAAGCATTTAACTCCGGAGATCTAATTCGCTATCAAGAACTATGCCGTGTTCATGGAGCATCTCTTAGTGCTCAGCCTGCTTTGGTGGATAATGAGAAGAAGCTTCTGGAGAAGATTAACATTCTCTGCTTGATGGAAATTATCTTCAGGTTTTTTTAGCAAAATCCTTATGCCTTCTGATTTCAAATATTTTAAATGCCAAAGAGTTACTGAATTTGATTTTTGCTCATTTGCTTGCAGTCGACCATCAGAAGAGCGAACTATTCCACTGAGCATCATTGCAGAGCGAACAAACCTTACGGTTGAAGATGTGGAACATCTTCTCATGAAGAGTCTATCGGTAAGTGCATTTGCGGACTAATCCCATAATCACAGTTGCTTGATGTTAATAAGCCATTTCTTTTTTCATTTCTTCATGAATTTTGTGGACCCTGATAAAGTAAACGGGTAGGTTTTCTTGAACTTTTTGCCTATTTTGACGTCCCCATTTTTAACACTATCGAATTCATATAATTGGTGTACACACTTGGCATACAATTTAGTATTTGTTGTTCAGTTCTGGACCGTTGATGAAATGGGGTGTTGTTGCAGGTTCATCTTATCGAGGGTATAATTGATCAAGTTGATGGAACGGTTTACGTTTCGTGGGTGCAACCGAGAGTTCTGGGAATTCCTCAAATCAAATCATTGCGTGATCGGTTGGATGGTTGGGTGGGAAAGGTACACACCGCGTTGATATCTGTGGAAGCAGAAACACCTGATTTAGTTGCATCGTAAGTCTTTTGTTTGTTTCCATCCCTGTAACAAACTACTTTTGAAAGCCCAAGAAAAGAGCTCGTAAAGACCAGCGAAAGGAATTAAGAGACTAATGAGCGTTGATTTGGGCCAACTCGCGTTTTTCTTTGATATTCCGCCATCGGGAAGGAGGCTGTTTGTGTAACCTTACATTCTAGAGTTTTTGATTCATGGTTGGAGAGTTGCATATAAACAGCTGTTGTTTTCTTCCAGAGAATGATATTTTCACTTCTTATTACTAGTGTTGTTTTGTGATTGCATTTATGACAAATTAGCTTTCATTTTGCATTGTTTTTGACAAATTTACATTACGCTTACCAAGCAAGCGTCCAACACTTTCACATAACTTACCAACTAAGATTTTAGGACATTGAAACAACATGCAACATTTTTATCTGGTAAGCGTTTACTAGGTAAGAGCCGGCACTCACCATGGCTCTTTTAAGGTAATATTTTCAATTCTTGTTTCTTGTCATGGCTCTTATAAGGTAAGATTCTCAATTCTTGTCGGACAACGTAAAAGAAGCAGGTAAGCACCTACCAGGTGAACTTTTAGTAAAGCCCTTCAGAGGGAGGATCATACGAGAAGTTTCAAGACCATATATGATTACATACATCCAAAAGGGACTTTAGCAACTTGGTAAACGCAACGAAAGGTCACAGGGGTCATACACCATGCGTTGATCAACACAACACGTGTTAAATCACATATGATTAAGTGTGCATCATATTTAATCAAATATGATCTTGGAATTTTTTGCAAGTATGCCTATCACGTGTAATACCAAAGAGCACTAAAATTTGAATTTCTACATCATCTCTATATAAATGTATGATAACATATATCAAAGAGTTTGTTGTAAAATGCATGATAAAATATAAAAAGAAAACAATATAGCTTTTATGGTGTACAAATACTACTACAAAGAATCATCAACACTCTGACATGAATATATAGAGAAGTCTTGGGTGATTGGTTCCAAGGCAACTTTCATTCATAAGATGGGGTCAAACATTCATCAACCATATCAACAAGATTAGGGTTTTCGAGAGCAGCAGCAACCCGTTCCTTATCGTTCAATTGTTTGTTCACTGCATATACCAAAAAAACACAACACAGATGCAGTATCATCAGTAAGAAGAAGAAGAAGATCAAATCAAAATCAACATTCCATCTAATAACTCCAACAATTGAGGTTATTTCCGCACTAACAAGACAGGTTTTTTGCATGTGGTGTCTACAACAGATGTGGCAGATATGAATACCTTAAAACCCTGGTACACCCTTTAAGCATATACCTTTTTAGCTTATCCGAGATGAACTTTTAAGAATTCTCGTTTCAAGAAATATAATCTTTTATACAAGACTTCAATAGAAATTTGGGTTTACAAATTTATTTGAGCAGATGGATTACAACTACCAATCTTGAGATCTCTGCACTTAGAACTGATTTTTTCTTGGTTTTTTAGTCGATGGGTATGATCTCAAAGTAACCAATAGCAGTTAACGGGTTTCAAACCTGAGACCTCATACCACAATGGAGAGAGAGAGAGAGAGAGAGAGAGAGACCTGCATCTTCAGTTGCATGAGTCCCAGGAGCCACCTTGATGTCAACCTATAGGAACCGACAAATTTTTAATTTGAAAAGATTAACAGCATAAGAATACACAAAGATTGAGAAGTTCATATGATAAAATATGCATGCAATGTGAGCAACAATGACACAGGAAACAAATTAGGTTCCCAGAAGGCTAATAACAGGTTTAGGCAAGGTACAACCTATGCAATTTCATAAAGAAAAACTGTAGATTCAAAACCACCAGACTTTTGCACATTTGAAAATGTATAAGTAGGTTACTGTTCCAACATTTTAAGTAAGGCATCCAGGGAAACCACTTTTTTCAGGTAGAAGCAAAGAGAGGCACTAGTCCAGACACACGGTAACGGCAAAAAACAATCAGCAGTTAAATCGTGACATTGGCAGGCTAATGGGTATGAAAATGAGCTGGAGTTTCAAATGACATTTAAATCGTGACATTACATATATATATATATATAGGGTTGGGTTCCGGTGAGTAGTTGAGGCTAACGTGAGATGCTTGAGAAGTGGATCTGAACCCTTGATCTCTTTTAATTTCTTGCCCTCCCATGAATTGCGGCTTAGAAGGGAATTGATAAGGTGCATCTCAGTGCACCTCATTCTACTGTGCATCCATTTCTCATCCAACGATTGATAACCACTTCTCACGTTAACCTCAACTTCTCACCGGAACGGCGGAACCCAACCATATATATATATATCTTACTCTAAGAAATTAACACCTTCCAACAAGTACACCTTAAGAGCATCAATTCCAATCTCTCTACCTAAATTAAACACGTTCCTATATATTCTCACTAATACAGATTGGTGCCATGCCTGATGAAAAAAGTAGCCGGTTTATAATCTTTATGTTAGAGATAGATACAGAAAAGCTATCTCCCTTCTTTCATTTTCAATCACACACAGGCTAGACAGATAACACAGGGACAATAACATGTAAGAAGTTACTTCGATGAGAGTAAGTAGATAATAAAACAGAAAGCTCGAGCTTATCCTCAGAAAGATAGCTCCGTTTAAAAAAAAAACATGTATTGTACGTGAGAATACCTTGAAACGGGAAGGAAGGCTGCGCATAAGTTTAACCCGCAAACAAAGACCAATAACAGTCGCCATACTGCAATGCTCAACTGTCGGAGTAAAAGTGACACTGAACGAAAGTAATTGTGTTGCCTTTCAACTTACAGAGAGTAAATCCGGTAAGAAATGAAATGAAACTAGAGAAGAAAAAGAAGATTACTTACCGAACATAGCTACGTTTGTCATCTACCTCAATGGCATCTTCTGTAATCACTTTTAACTCTTCTAGAGAATAAGGATGCTCAGGATCTTTGATGTCTCTAATATGGTGTAAGAACGCTAAGAAGGACATTGAGTATTTTATAACGTAACTTACAACACAACATCTTTGATGTATGTTTATTCGGTCAGCTATACAAGACTGTTTGGTAGTGGCTTAATGATAGAAAGTGGCTTATTCAGTAAGCTTTTAGGAGGAAGCTTTATACAGAAAGCGAAGTTTTTTACAAACATGCCCCTCCCAATTAGAAACAAGCTCCTTCAATCTATGAAAAAGCCATCCCAAACAAAAACCTTCACAGTCTATACAAACAAATTAATCGACACAGACAACTTTGAAATTGATTTTGACAAAGTGTTTCGTATTATAGCAGGTAAGATAAATCAAATACACATGTTATGATTGATAACATGAAAATTGAAGGATATCAAATATTTCTAGTTGGTCAATGAGTTCAGATGCATATTCATCAAAATCACCATCACCGGGTCTACTTCGAGCTGGGCGTTCCTTCTTTTCATACACAACAGGGTTTGCATTGATCAAGGCTGGCGCCATTTTTTTACTACTGAAAGGGGATTATCTTCGTCGTCTGCAGTTGAATAAATCAAATCTATTGTAATCAAAAGCTATTATCAATCCAAAAACATCTAATAATCTATGCATGTGTATAGATCGGAAAGCAATATTATTAGGGCCTGGTGAATTGGGTAATAACCTCAACCTGAACTGAAGAACCTTTTCCAGAAAGATGCAAATTTAGGTTTTGGGATTAGGGTTTTTGACAGCAAGAAAAAGAGAGAAAGATAGATGATACCTGATTCAATAATGAATAGGAGGTTGTGGTGGGATGGCGGATTAGGAAGACGTGACCGTAGAATTTGAATCAGATGGTTGAAGAAAACCGGTCGTCGTCTTTCTCAGAGGCGGCGAGCAGAAACCAAGGTCCAATGCTCAGCCCATTCTACCTTTTTTTTTAATATTAATATTCTTTTAAAATGAAAACACACAAATAAAACGGGAAATTGACTTGCCATTCCACATCGTTGACTTCTTCAAATAACCACTTTGCTAACCATATTCTTAAAATATCCAAAACTTACGCATAGAGTTTTCTCTGCATAAGTTTAATTTTTCTCCCAAAAAATTAAAAAAAATGATTTTTTTTATTTTTTTAATTAAACTTACGCAGAGAAAACTCTATGCGTAAGTTTCTCTGCGTAAGTTTTCTTCCCATTTTTTTTTAATTTTTTTGGGATGAAAAATAAATTTACTCAGAGAAAACTCTATGCGTAAGTTTTGGGTATTTTGTGAATAAGGTTAAAAAGTGGCTATTTGAAGAAGCCAATGGTGTAGAATGACTATTTGAAGCAATTTCTCAAATAAAACTAACAATTACAAAAGAGATAATAAAATATTTGATGCTCCTCTAAAAACTCTTGGCGATGTTGCTTTAGAATTCTTAGGGATCGTTTACCAGCTGTTAACCGGGTAAGCGTTTATAGTAAAAGTTATCACCACTACTTACCTTAGAGGCTGTTTGGTTGATTTTTCATTAAGTCCTGTATGAATAAAGTTGTCTGTGTGGATTAATCTGTCTGTATAGATTGGAAAGATTTTTGTTTGGGATGGTGTTTTCATAGATGGAAGGACCATGTTTTTTAATTGGGAGAGACTGGTTTGAACAAAACTTAGCTTTCTGCATAAAGCTCTCTCCTAAAATCTTAATAAGTAAGTCACTTTCTATATCATTAAGCCACTACCAAACAGCCATGTATGGCTGACTGAATAAGTTGTGAGTTCCATTAAGCTAATTAAGATGCTAACAAACAGGCCCTTAGAGTATCCCAACCGATTTTCTAAAATGGAGATTTAATTTTTTTTACTCCAACATATTTTCTAAAACCTTCTTTAAAATGGAGAAAATACGAGAAAGAAGATAAATTTTCCAAATTTAAAGAATTTTTCAAAAGTTATTACTTATGAAAGAGAACTTTTTTTATTCTTCTTACCAATGAGAATCTTTGAAATTAAATGTATACGAGAGATAAATAATATTTAATGATTGGTATTGGATATTTTTATAGTATAATATGTAACACTAAAAAATATAGATGCTGAAATTGGACTCACGGACGTCCGCATGGGCAAGGGCCGGACGTCCGCACAACGCGGAAGTCCGTACGTCATCCGCGGAAGCAACAGAGGAATTTGAGGGATTCAGATCAGCTCAAGTCGGACGTCCGCGTGGTGTCAACCCGGACGTCCGCGACACGTCTGATGAAGATATTTTGTGTTTTAAGCCCTCTTCCTCTCTCACTCCCCTCATTTCATCTTCAACCTCAAATCAGACCCTCTCTCTCTAAAATCGGTTTCTCTCAAGAAACCCTAAATCTTCCCTCTCATCTTCATCTTCTTCCCCAACACAAACCCTCACCATTGTTATAAACATTAACCCTTCTAGAAACACTTCACTTCATCTTCTTCATCAAGTTTCTAGGGTTCATCCAACCCGTTTCACTCCACTTTGAAGATTGGGAGTTTGTGGTACATCTTGGTGATTCTAGAAGTATTTTGGTTGGTGGATTCAAGTATGGTTAATGTAATCTTCTCTTCTCTTCATTTACGGAAGTTAGGGTTTTGGTATAAGTGGATATTTTTGTGTAAAATAGTTGGGGAATGATTCTACATGGTTAGATTTAATTATTGATGGTTGGAAACTTATGGATCTAGGTATTTGGAGGATTTGGCTTGAAGATGCAAGTTTCTTAAAAGGAGCTTACGTTTGGGAAAAATCTAGATTTAGCCTAAATCTAGCAAGGCGAGTTCAAGTTGCTTTACGAAAACGTTGTACATGCCAAAAATGTTATTTTCCAAGTATTTGTGTGTTTTACTTAAAAGTATGAATTGTTGAGTTATTTGATAAGTTTAACCTTTTTAAGTGTTTAACTTTATAAATTGTGTAAAACACCCATATTTGGGATTTTGTGATATTTTGATATGTTGAAATCATAAAAATGTCCTTAAATGATTTATTGCTCAATTAGAGCTTATTCAATGGTTTAATCATGATTAGTAGATTTGATTTTCATAAACCATTTGGGGAAAAACACACGTTTTCGTGTTATGAGTCGTTTTGAGAACTATATGAGTATGGGTCCATTTTGGGAAACCCATTTGCATTAATTCGTGATGAGTTTTGGGTAAAAGACTGTAACATCCTAAAATCAGGGCTAATTTAAACCTCAAGTTGTAACAAGTTATAATAAAATAACATTCAAACTTTTATATAAGAAGATAATTAACTATGAGGTTTCATAATTACAAACATGGAATTCTCCCAATAACTTATTAATCTAATCATGTCCACTATAATTATATTAACTAAGTTATCTAAGCAATCCATCAAAAAGCCTCCAAGCATTAGCTAACTCCTCTGCTTATCTCTTAAGTTGGATACTTCAAAAGCTCTCGGCACACATCCCATTTACTTCCCTGTATCTGTACCTGGTAAGAAGATTTAATTTGAACAATTAGGCTAACGCCTAGTGAGAACATTCAAATTCAATTTAAAACATTGACAGCTTTGAAAACTCCAATATCCAAAGCATATAAACAAACCTGGTTCGCCACCATTCTTACCGTACTCGCACTCATATCTTAATGACAGGAACATACCCGCTCCCATGAACATGACTATCATTTAGAAAGTCATATCATCAACTTCGAAGGCCTACTATGAATCATCAAGGATTCTAGTTTATCGATCAAGCCTAAACACCTATAATCAATCGTCATGCCTTTTCTTGGAATAGAAGCAGAAATAGCAGTTATATATTGCCTATCTCTAATCCACCGAATAGTAAGTGAAAACGACACTTACACTTCATCTAATTCATGTTTCCACATCTCAATCACGAATAGCAACTATAATTTGCCTATTCTACTATTTCAATATGAATAGTAGTTTTACCTTGCTTATTCCATTATTTCCTATAGCCTCCCGAAATGAGATTAACAATCCACATTATAGGCTATGAATAGCAATTCTACTTTGCCTATTTAATCATTTCATATAGCCTCCTGAAATGGGATTAACAATCCACATTATATGCTATGATTAGCAATTCTATTTTGCCTATTCAATCATTTCATATAGCCTCCCAAAATGAGATTACAATCCACATTATAGGCTATCGTCTCCCGAAATGGGATTACAATCCACATTATAGGCTATCGCCTCCCGAAATGGGATTACAATCCACATTATAGGCGAACGGGAATTACCACTAAAAGTCTGGTCCATTCCACGTTTCTCATCACCTTAGAATCAATGGCCCCAATGGGATCAATAAATCGCGATTCATAACCGGGCCCCCGATGATTCAAGGTACACTCATTCACTAGAAATTACATCATGTGGTCAATGGCTAGTATCCGGCTCCCATAAGACCGTACTAAGTTGCCCCCGATGACCCGATGCCTATTTCTAGCTACAACATGAGAACATCCGTCCCATTAAAGACAAATAAGATTTACTTGTATGCTTTATGGATCTATTACAATTTTACGTGAATAAGTATAACAACATTTCACCACTTCTCATATCATATTCTCAACTCTAAGAATGCTAGATAACCTATCGTATCCTCATCCTCAATTGTCCCCCTTTAGGCGACTTAACACGGGGGTTCCGCTACCGGTTAGCGGATGGGGTCAAGGGGCAACGCCCCGAGAAAATTTTCAGAACAACTTAATCCAATAATACATCCGAAAACTATACCCGGACATTAAAAGTTACCGGTCATTACAAGACTTACCGGATACCACTAAGCTTATCGGATACTATAAAAGTTATCGGGTACTCCAAAACTTACCGGATACATAAGACTTACCGGATGCACCAACTTACCGGATACATAACAAATTCGGATGATATCTGGTAACTAAATCATCCGGTAACAACAAAATAACAGAACTTACCGGATAACTTCACCCCATCCGGAAACCTTCATACAGAGGTTACCGGGTACTATCATGTTACCCGGTAACTTCGATCTGCAGCCTAAAATTACAATCCAAATCCATGCCTGTTCCATTCAGCTTGTTTTAAACACATTCATTCAGTCCCAAAATAATTTATACACATGTCTTAATGTTTAATTTGACAGAAAAACAAGGATTTAGACAAAAAGAGTGAATGAACTCACCTTTGTTTCTTAGACCCACTTCTCTGCACAATCAGATTCCAAATCAAAACATGTAACATCCCAAATTTTCAAGGAAATTAAAATTTTAATTAAACGTTTTATATATAAAAAAAACTCATTAAATAATCCCAACATATTAATTTCAAAATCATAAATGTCGTTCAAGTAGTCAGAAACCAGCGGAAACAATGTTCAATAAATAAAACCAATATCAGCCAGCTCATCCCGCGCGCCAGTGTGTACCCGTCACGCCTTAGAGCCACTCGTACCTGAAACCACAGTTTATTGGGAAAGGGTAAGCACGAAGCTTAGTGAATTCAAACACATGCGCAGGTAGGAATTATATACACCTCACCCCTACCCGCACATAGGCAACAACATCACAGATACATAAAACGAGTAAACATCTACAGGTAATTATGTATCCAACCACCTCAGTACCATCGAGGCCTCGGTCCCACCGAATTGCAAGGTAACCAACACCTCAGTACCATCGAGGCCTCGGTCCCGCCGAATTGTAACATAACCAACACCTCAGTACCATCGAGGCCTCGGTCCCACCGAATTGTAATGTAACCAACACCTCAGTACCATCGAGGCCTCGGTCCCACCGAATTGTAATGTAACCAACACCTCAGTACCATCGAGGCCTCGGTGGTACTGAGGTGTTGGTTACCTTGCAATTCGGTGGGACCGAGGCCTCGATGGTACTGAGGTGGTTGGATACATAATTACCTGTAGATGTTTACTCGTTTTATGTATCTGTGATGTTGTTGCCTATGTGCGGGTAGGGGTGAGGTGTATATAATTCCTACCTGCGCATGTGTTTGAATTCACTAAGCTTCGTGCTTACCCTTTCCCAATAAACTGTGGTTTCAGGTACGAGTGGCTCTAAGGCGTGACGGGTACACACTGGCGCGCGGGATGAGCTGGCTGATATTGGTTTTATTTATTGAACATTGTTTCCGCTGGTTTCTGACTACTTGAACGACATTTATGATTTTGAAATTAATATGTTGGGATTATTTAATGAGTTTTTTTATATATAAAACGTTTAATTAAAATTTTAATTTCCTTGAAAATTTGGGATGTTACAACTTGGTATCAGAGCCACTCCTGTGCCGTTCGGGATAGTGGGGCAAACCTCATCGAGGACGATGAGTCCCTAAGGGGGGGGGGTGTGTGTAACACCTTAGGCATATCCCACATCGGTCGTGGACAGGAGAGATGCTGTGTATATTAGTAAACCTTGGCCTTACCAGACACAACGCGTTTTAGGGCCACAAGCATGCGGGTTCCTTGGGAACTCTGTGGTTAAGCGTGCTTGGGTGGGAGTAGTACCAGGATGGGTGACCCCCTGGGAAGTCCTCGCCAGGTCGCCAAGAACAAAGCCGTGAGCCAGTGGGGCAAAGCGGACAATATTGTGTCGTGGTAAGCGGGGTGTTACAAAACAGCACCTAGATGAAATCAGATTATGTTATGGATACTATCCTGCAACTGGAATCAAATTATGCATAACCCATAGAATTTCTTACCCACAAAATCAACTTGTTTTCTTAATCTCTTCCTCTTTCTTCTTTTTTCTTTCTCTTTTCTTTCTCCCTCTATGCCAAAACCGACTTTAGCCAAAGTAAAATGAGATATTTTCTCAAACCCACCTCATCACTTATCTAACTAACTTTCTAAGAATAACCAAACACACCCTCAAGTTCACACTTTCCAAAATAGCATCAAACTTTGGTCACTTTAAATATTTAATCCCAAAGGTTTATATAATTGCAATAGCCCAAATCTTAAACCAAAATACAATTCAACCTCATTCATAAAGAATAAAAATACAATATAACGAGAATTCGAGGTGTTACAAAGACGATTTTATGTTATAAGTTTACCTAAACAATGTTCAAATACATTTCATATTTTGAGGACCGTTATTTATGGGTCTAACGGGTTTCGAGCACTTGCTCGGTTTTGACCTTGAGGGAGTCTTGGGGACATTTTGTCCGGTTTTTATGGCTCCATGTGGAGTGATGTGTGCTTTGAATACACCAACAGACGTGTGCTAATAGAACCAATAAGCAAGTATACTTATTTAGAACTATGTCGTCTTATCAAGTAATAAAGTGGTAAAATACCGATTATCGTCCCACAGAGATTGGAGTTAAAATGTCTATTAAAGTATGATGAAAGAAATGATTTCTGAAGATGAATTGGAAGAAAATCTCTTGGTTGATTGGTTGATGATTAACACAGTTTCTAATTAACAAGATTAAAAGAGAAGCAAGGGTGTAAGACTTGTGATGTTATGATAAACCAAATTCCAGCAGACCAATGCTGCAACAATGCTACAGCATGAATCTGTAGTGATGCTGCAGCATAGCAGTGACAAAAACTAGTTTTATTATCTACTTTGAGACACGTTCCTCTCGGACTCTCACCATCCCATGATTCCAGTAGCTAGAGCAATCTCATCTCTGAGCAGAACCCAAGATAAAGGAACGATGGAAATGGCGTTCTCAAAGTACATGGCAAAACAAATTCTCTTTGTTAAAAGTCACTTTCTCGATATAACCCCCATACCTCCCAAGTTGTTTTACTCCTAAATAGCTTATCTCTAAGTCTATTCCATTTTAATCCCTTGAGAAAATGATAACTTATCAAGAATGAATCATTTTAGAAAACAAAAGTAACAACTCTCATTGCAAGTTACTCTCTCGATATAACCCCTTAAGTCATCCAAATTGACGTGCTATTCAATGGCCTATCTCTAGGTCCATGACACTTTAACACTATCAAAGTGATCAATTTGTCAAAGGATTTTGTTATCTTGAAAGAACTTGGGTTGGAATAATAAAACATCATTTTTGCCACAAAAATGCCTACTTTCTTTTGGTCATCATAACACCCCTTGTCTCACACCCAAGCTACAAGATTAGCTACTCATTACACTAAATGAAACAAAATAAATGCAAAATACTAGGAAAGTAAACATGATGATTGGAAGTGTAAAATACTTGGAAATGAAAACTAACTAAAGTAAAAGGCTAAAAATGTAAAGACAAGAATGTAAGTAATAAGCAATAAATGACAAGAGTACTAATGGAATGTAAATCTATGACTAACAAGAATATATACTGAAAAGTAAGAACATTAAACATAAGAAATAAGATGCAAGAACATTAAAGAGACTAACATGTGCAGTGTGATACTGCCCAGTGCTGCAGCACTGCATACGTGTATCTGGGAACAAAGAAAATTTAAAGGAAGAACACTTGAAGATTTGAAGAAGATGAAGAACATGAAGAACATGAAGATGATTTCTGGAAATTAAGCTACAGAGTTTTTGAACTGATTTCAGATTAAGTCTAAGTGGGTTATCCAAAAGGTAAGATGTCCCCTCTATTTATAACAAAGGGGAGTGGCATCTTAGGTAATAAAGTACAACTAAGTCTAACTAGAAAGTACAACCATTCAACTAGAAGTACATCAACCAAATAAGTACTTACTTAAACCAACATTACAATCTAAATAGTGTTTCAGGGGTTACAAAATATCAGATTTAATCACAAAATATCAATTTCCAGCTCATTAAGTCGTCTCCTTCAGCCCCTTGATCATCAGATCCCTGCTGTTCCAATGCTGCAGCAATACCCTGTTTTGGCTGATTTTCTCAAAAATGCTTATATTAGCCTACCAACAAAGCAAAACAAGCTAACCATGATTCCTAGCTCCAAGAAAGTAAAACAAGATAAAAAGGACTCAAAGTTGGGATTTTAGAATGAAAAAGTCCTAACTAAACTAAAGAAATAAGTGCTTAAGTACTCAAAATTGAGCACTTATCACCACCCCAAACTAAGAAATTTGCTTGTCCCCAAGCAATAAAAAGACAAAAGAAAATGACTCAAATTTTGAAAGTTTTGCACAAGGATGGCATTAAGTGCACATCATGAGTGTGATCATGTTAAGGATGCATAGCATAGCCTTTCATAAATCCCAAGTGACCAAAGTCCCATTCTTTTGTGATTATAAACCATAAGTTAGCCTCACATTCTTTTTGTTCTAATCAACACATCGTACATATCACAGATTACTAGGACTTTAAGTGAACTGGATTTCTCTTTTTGGCATATTTTTCTCTCACTTTGCCTTTTCTCTCCCCATGCATTAAATCTCATTGGATCTTTCAATTTTTTTTTATGCATTTTCTGTTTGATGACATACACCTGCCCCTATGGGGCATTTTTGGTGTTTTTGGTGTTTTAATCACTTTTTCTTGACGTGCGATTTTTGCTAAGGCTTTGCCTTTGATTGTCATTTTTAGACACCCCCCACCCCAAACTAAGAGATTTACAATGTCCTCATTGTAAGGAGAAAAGAATGTATTTTCAACGGTTTCAAGTGGCTAAAAATGGGGGAAAAGAACGATGGCCTAGATCATTTCTGTGATGAATGTAGAATGTGGACCAAATTGTGTCCCAAGCAATTCTGAGGCTAATTCTAGCATGAACAACCTAAAGAAATGGTCTTGGACTTGTGAAATTATTTGGGCTATGCAAACATGTTAACACTACTCATTCATGACCCAATATGCAAGAAAATAAACCTAAAATATGCAAAAACTAATCCCAGACTCAAATAACAAAAATTAAGACAATAAATGGAGCTAAGAGTTCATGATTAACCTGCCCTACTCATTGGGAGTAGGCTGTTTCTGCCCAAAAATGGTAGTGCCCTGAGGCCCTACAGCCTTGAGTGCTGCTGCACCATTCTTGACAGCAACCACTGCTTTCAGCTTTCGGTTTTCCTGCTGCAGTTTGGCTATCTCTTGATTCTTTTCTCTCAACAACCTTCTCAGCTTTGGCAGTCCCAAACTGCCCATCTCTCTTGCTTTCCTCTTTCTTTCAGCAACAACAGTCTTCACCTCGAACCTTAACTCCTCAACCTTCTCTATGAACTCATTCCTCTGCTTCAAGATGGTATCCAAAAGGGTGCTGTTTTGGCTCAGCACGTCCTGCATCATATTGACCATGTCAAGGGTCCCGACACCTTTCTCTCTTCTATCCCGTAGCCTCTGCACTGCTCTCAGATCAATCTCAGCCTTCTCCCTTTGTTCTTTTACTATCAAATCGTCCTTGTATTGCGGGACACCTATCTCCACCAGCAATTTTGTCAGCATTCCTGGAAAATAGAATTTCCCCTTTGCTCTTGTGGCACATTCCCGTATACTTCTCAGCATTTGCTTCCCCAGGTTCACTGTTTTACCTGTCATAACACAAAATAGCAAAAACATTCTCTCCACAGATATCGTGCTGTCATGTGTGGTTGGTGAAATGGAATGTCTCACCAAATTTATCCACACATTGGCATCTGCGGAGAGGTTAGAAGCTTTAAAGGTTCTCAACATTAGATTGGAGTGGTATTCCCAAGAGGTTCTAGGCTTTCCCACAGCAGCAGCCACTTCATGTAAATCATTTAAAGTTGCGTTGTTTACCAGCTTATAAAACTCAGTCTTGGCTGGTGGAGTAAGTGACAGGAAGCTGTTAATTCTTTTGGCTGTAAGGTGGACTGGAATGCCTCTAACAGTCAGTCTAGAGGATGAGTTGGTTGCCACCTCACAATAGAACTCGCGGATCAATGTGAGATTGTAAGAGTGATGGATCTCACAAAGCTTCTCTAGCCCTTGGGTTTCTACCACATGTTTAATGAAATGAAACTCTCTAATGCTTTGCTCATCGAATCCCTTATCTGGGAGACCTATCCTGTTTTGAAACTTTGGCCACATTTTGGCAGCAGCTGTAGAGCTGAAGCCACGGTTTGGTCTAACAGGTCTCTCTACAAAGTTAGCAGTCACATCATTCCTCTTTTTCTTTCCTACAGATTGTTCATGCTGCACAGTTGCTGCAGCATAACAATTGGTCTCTAAGGGCTCTGTTCTAGATGGCTCACCTTCCTCAATCAACCTTATACTTCTTTTTCTTAAATGCTTAGCCCCTGTGGTTTTTGTAGCATGAGTTTTACCCAAATACTTTCTTTTTCTAGGGGCTATTCTCTCAATCAATGGCTCTTCCTCATCTTCCCAAATGGTTTCATTTAAATTAGGAATGGTGTTGATTGGACTTTGCCGAACCACAGGTGGCATTTCCATGGTCATCTCTTCAATTTCTTCCACCACATTATTTTTAGGAATGGCTTCTGAAATGTTTGTGGTGGAGTGAAGAGGTCCAAAAGACCAATCAAACTCATTTCTTTTAAAGAATCTAAAATCCACAGAAGTAGAACTAATGGGCTTTAGTTGAGTCTCAGGAGATGTTTGGATGGTTTCAAAGCTTTCCACCTCAGTGCTTTTAGCAGCAGATTTTTGAGAATCTGAGGTGGAGTCCGACGGTCCAAATGGCCAAACAAACTCCAGAGGCTCAAAGAAAGGCACATTCAATTTTGTGGAAAAAATGGGTTTACCCTGACCATTCTTTGAACTGGAAGCAAATATCTCATTCAAATAGGTGATTAGAGAAGATGATACCTTTGCCTTACCCTTCCTTGTAGATGTAGAATGCGGATTTCTGTAGGGAACTATAGCAAGATTGTTCAACGTGCTTTCTCGAACTTCGGCTGAAACAGGGGTCACGATGGGTGCTTGCTTCTCCACACCCGAACCTTCACCTTTTGCTGGTTTTTTCTTCGGTGAAAGCTTCGCGAATGGTACCCGACATAGAGGAGGAGGAGAATCGTCCTCCAAGATCACCATTGTAGGGTTTCGATTCGAAACAGGGGGGCGAACCACAGCTCGATTTCTTCCACTGCGTCGCACATTTAGGGCTTCGCCTTCTGCATTTGGGTCTCGAGGTAGGGTGCGCTTCACTCTTGCCATGAAATCGAATGCTTCAATCGACTGAGAAAGAGGGTATTTTTGATTTTGTGGTTGAGTGTGTGGTTTTCGTGAAGAACAGAGACGAGAGATATAGAAGATGAAGAGAGTGGGTTAATTAGAGAAAAGGGTTTTAGATGAGGGTTCTTTTGTTTTAGGTAGAATAGGAAAGGACAGTGTACTTATCTGATATGGGGAAAAACAACCAGCTGTAAATTGGGTAATACCCAAGGGTTAATTTTTAAGGAAAGTACATCTTAGAGGCTTAGGTGTACTTGGTGTGTACCTGATCTCAACAGTATGTTTCCTTTAGTTGGAAACAGGTAACTGACTTAGTTAGCTTCTTTTTGAGATATCTTTTCTGACCTTTTTTCTTTAATGCTCTTCCTTAAATTCCCTAGAAAAGAATTTTTATTTAATGCCCCTCTGATTTTCCAACTGATTTGTCTGAAAAGTCGAACCCCCCCTTGATGCTGCAGCATTGACTCAACATCCTTTGGTTTCCCTTGTTTGCTTAATTGGCTGCACATCAGTAAACACATCACTCTTAACTAATACAGAAATATAACAATGCATTAAAATAATATTTACAAGGATAGTTGGAACTTTTTAAAGATAGTTCCCATCTTTGTTTGAAGCTTTTAGCACAAGGAAATCACCTCCACAGTGTGATTTTGTGGAGATGCTGCAGCATCATGGTATAGCTTCACTCGTTGTCCATTGACTTTGAACACACTATTGTCTTCCGGGTTAACTAAGTCTACAGCCCCGTATGGATAAACCTTGTGTATGACAAATGGGCCTGACCATCTAGACTTAAGCTTACCCGGAAACAATTTCAACCTCGAATTAAACAAAAGACATTTCTGACCAGCTTTCAACTCTCTGTGTCTGATTCTATTGTCATGCCATTTTTTGGTTTTCTCTTTATAGAGTTTGGCATTCTCATAGGACATGTTCCTATGTTCCTCTAGTTCACAAAGTTGTAACTTCCTCTTGTTACCAGCTTCATCTAAGTTCATGTTCAACTCCTTTATAGCCCAGTATGCTTTGTGTTCTAACTCTAAAGGGAGATGACAAGCCTTTCCAAAGACTAACTTGTATGGGGACATACCTAAAGGTGTTTTGAAAGCAGTCCTATATGCCCATAAAGCATCGTCTAATTTGAAAGCCCAGTCTTTTCTATTTGGTTTGACAACTTTTTGTAAAATCCCTTTTATTTCCCTGTTTGAGAGTTCAGCTAAACCATTTGTTTGTGGGTGATAAGCAGTGGCAACTCTGTGTTTCACATTGTATTTTTCAAGAACTTTACTTAACAAATTGTTTATAAAATGGGTACCCTCATCACTTATTATTGCACGGGGGGTACCAAACCTTGTAAAAACTTGTTTTTGTAAAAACTTGACAACAGTTTTTGCATCATTTGAAACACATGCCATTGCTTCAACCCATTTGGACACATAATCAACAGCAACAAGAATGTATTGACAATTGTTAGATGGTGGGAATGGACCCATGAAATCAATTCCCCAAACATCAAACAACTCAACTTCCAAGATCCCATTCAAAGGCATTTCATTTCTTTGAGAAATGGAACCACTTCTCTGACATTCATTGCACCTTTGTGCAAAATTATGGGCATCTTTAAAGAGAGTAGGCCAATAAAAACCAGATTGAAGCACTTTAGCTGCTGTTCTTTGGCCTCCAAAATGTCCTCCATAAGCTGATTGGTGGCAATGCTGCAGGATTGCTACCACTTCTGATTCTGGAATGCACCTTCTCAGTATTTGATCTGTACCAAGTTTAAACAAAAAAGGGTCATCCCATATGTAAAATTTGCAATCATGGAGAAATTTCTTCAGCATATGGTGAGTATAATCAGAAGGTTTGATGCCACAAGCTAAGTAATTAGCTATGTCAGCAAACCATGGCAGTTGTGTTTGTACCATAAGAATCTTTTCATCAGGGAAGGTTTCTATGATGTCTCCACCTTCCCTACTTTCAACTAACTTTTCCAACCTAGACAAGTGATCAGCCACTTGGTTCTCCACCCCTTTTCTATCAACAATTTCTAAGTCAAACTCTTGCAATAACAAAACCCATCTTATTAGCCTTGGCTTTGCATCTTTCTTTGAAATGAGATATTTGATGGCGGCATGGTCAGTGTGAACAATGACTTTAGCTCCCATCAAATATGATCTAAATTTCTCAAATGCAAAAACCACTGCTAATAACTCTTTTTCAGTTGTTGTGTAATTGATTTGAGCTTCATTTAGGGTTTTGCTTGCATAGTGGATGGTATGAAAAATCTTTTCTTTTCTTTGACCTAAAACTGCACCAACAGCCCAATCACTTGCATCACACATGATTTCAAAAGGTTTGTCCCATTCAGGAGCAACAACCACTGGAGCAGTTACCAAAGCTTTCTTTAAAGTAAGGAATGCATTTCTGCAATCCTTATCAAAATCAAATTTTTGGTCTTGCTGCAATAATAGGCATAAAGGTTTTGAAATCTTTGAAAAATCTTTTATGAAACGTCTATAAAAACCAGCATGACCAAGAAAGCTTCTGATTCCTTTAACAGTGGTTGGTTCAGGTAGTTTTTCAATAACTTCAAGTTTAGCTTTATCTACCTCAACTCCTCTTTTTGAAATTAAATGACCAAGGACAATTCCTTCTGTAACCATGAAATGACATTTTTCCCAGTTAAGAACCAAGTCAGTTTCTTCACACCTTTCAAGACTTTGTTTTAGATTTTCCAAACAATGATCAAAAGATGAACCATAAACAGAAAAATCATCCATAAATATTTCAATGGATTTTTCAAGCATGTCAGAGAATATGGACATCATGCATCTTTGGAAAGTAGCAGGTGCGTTGCAAAGTCCAAAAGGCATTCTCCTAAAAGCAAAAGTGCCAAAAGGACAAGTGAAAGTAGTCTTCTCTTGGTCTTCCGGTGCTATGGCTATCTGATTGTAACCTGAGTATCCATCCAAGAAGCAGTAGAACTCTTTTCCAGCTAACCTGTCCAACATTTGATCAACAAAAGGCAAAGGAAAATGGTCTTTTTGAGTAGCATTGTTTAGTCTACGGTAGTCCATGAAAATTCTCCATCCGGAGACTATTCTAGTTGGGATGAGTTCATTCTTGTCATTGGAAATGACAGTGATCCCACCCTTCTTAGGCACACATTGGACTGGACTAACCCAAGAACTACTGGCTATTGGGAAAATAATTCCCGCGTCTAACCATTTCAAAATTTCATTTTTCACGACTTCTTTCATGACAGGGTTCAGCCTTCTTTGCGGTTCTATGGATTTGAAATTCTTTTCTTCTAGGATGATCTTATGTTGACAAATAGAGGGGCTAATTCCCCTAAGGTCAGCAATGGTCCAACCTATGGCTTTGGTGTGTAACTTCAACATATCCACCAACTTCCTTTCCTGATGCAGTTCTAGGGTAGCTGATATTATAACAGGTAATTTGTCTTCTTTTCCTAGAAAAGCATATTTCAGGTGAGACGGGAGTTTCTTCAACTCCAGGTCGGGTGGTGAGACTATGGACGGAATGGTCGGTTTTTGCTCACTATTTTCCAGCAGCTCAAATGCTGCAGCAACCAAAGGGACAGTTTCCTTTTCTATGGGAATTTCATCATCATCATCATCATCATATTCCTCACTTTTTTCCTCATCCTCCTCTTCTATCCTATAAGTCTGATTGTCTTCTTCCTCATGACATAATGACTCTATGGTACTTAGGCTTGAACAGTCTTCCATATCATTAGGGTACTTTAAGGAATTGAAAACATTGAATGTGACTTTTTGGTCGTGAAGTCTCATGGTCAACTCTCCTTTCTGAACATCTATCAAAGTTCTACCCGTGGCTAAGAAAGGTCTTCCTAAAAGAATAGGAATATCTTTATCAGCCTCAAAGTCTAAAATGATAAAATCAGCCGGAAAAATGAATTTGTCAACCTGAACTAACACATCTTCAATCTTACCCTTTGGATAGGCAATGGTCTTGTCTGCTAAGATGAGTGTGACAGTGGTAGGTCTTGCCTCTCCTATCCCTAAGCTTTTAAAAATTGATAAGGGCATGAGGTTGACACTGGCACCTAAATCACACAAAGCTTGTCCAACTTCCTTCCCCCTATTGAACAAGGAATGGTAAAACTCCCTGGATCTTTTTGCTTAGGAGGTATTTTGTTGGAAAACAAAGCACTGCAACCTTCAGTGAGGGCGACAGTCTCATACTCAATCAGCTTCTTCTTTTTACTCAAAATATCCTTCAGGAATTTGGCATAATTGGGCATCTGCTCGATTGCTTCAACAAGAGGTATGTTGATGTGCAATTGTTTGAAAACATTCAAAAACTTTTTAAATTGCAATTCTTCCTTCTCATTCTTCATCCTTTGGGGGTAAGGAATGTAAGGGGGAACTGGTTTGATAATAGATTTGTTTGAAAGTTTTGAGCCAGATGGTTCCAATATGCTTGTGGTGTTGGACATGTTGGATGGACTTGAACTAGTGATCTTAGGGTCTTGGTTCTCTTTTTGATTTGGAACAACCTGAATTTCTGGAGTAGAATTGGCTTTGGATAATTTATCAAAATCTGTTTTGGTTAAAGGGCCAAATTCCTTCTCCACAATTTCAGGTAATTCTTTTCCACTCCTAAGAGTCACAGCCTTCACATGTTCCTTTCCTGGGGCCTTTGGGATTTCAGTATTACTAGGCAAAGTTCCCGAGGCCCTAGTGCTTTGATTTAAAGCAAGTTGACTGACTTGAGTTTCAAGATTTCTGATTGACGCTTGAGTTTGGGTCATAAACCCTTTCATGACTGCTTCCAAAGAAAGATTTGAGTCATCATGTGGAGGTGCATGATTTTGGTTTTGAAAAGGTGGTTGATTATTTTGAAAACCTTGATGACGATTATTCTGATGATGGTTGCTTTGAAAATTTCCCTTGTAGTGGTTTTGAGAACTGCTTGCTTGATTTTGAAAATTAGAATTCCCTTGTGGTTTTTGTGCAGGCGGATTTAAACATGGACTATTCCAAGAAAAATTAGGATGCTGCTTCCAACTGGCATTGTATGTGTTGGAGTGAGGATTAGGCCTGTTTTGAACATAGTTTACAGATTCAGAATTATGAGGACAGTGTTCATAAGAATGTTCATCACCACAACACACACATTGCACAGAAAGGACAGGTGCAGGAGATTTGGTGACAGGTGGTTGTGCTCCTTGACCTGAAGTGATGTTTTTAAGCATATTAGTCATGGAAGCAAGCTGAGCTGTCAATGCAGTGTATGCATCAATCTCATGCAACCCGGCAGACTTCTTTTGAGTTGAAATTTGAGCTCTTGGATCAGCCCATTGTCCATTGTTTGCAGAAATCTTTTCAAGAATTTCATAACCGGTATTGTAGGTGTTAAAGGTAAAGGCCCCTCCTGAAGTCGCATCGAGCATTTGTTTTGTGTTGGAATCAAGTCCATTGTAAAAAGTCTCGAGTTGAATACAGTAGGGAATGCCATGGTGAGGGCATTTCCTTAATAAGTCTTTAAACCTTTCCCAAGCATCGGAAATTGCTTCATCGTCCATTTGTTTAAACATGCAAATTTCGTTTCTGGACTTAGCATTCCGGGTAGGTGGAAAATATTTTCGCAAAAACTTTTCAGCCATATCACCCCAAGATGGTACTGAACCTGGTGTTAATGAATTGAACCATACTCTTGCCTTATCCCTTAGAGAAAATGGAAATAAAGTGAGCCTTAAGGCTTCGGGAGATACTCCAGGGATTAGAAAAACATCGGTGATCTCCATAAAAGATTTTAAATGAGAGTGGGGATCCTCCGATGGTAATCCGGAAAATTGACCATTAGCTTGCAACATATGAAACATGATGGGTTTTGGTTCAAAATGTAAAGTATCTAAATGTGGCCTAACAATCCCAGAATTCAATTGCTCAAAATTTGGGATTGCGTAGTCCATAATTCTTCCATCTTTCGAGTTTGCAAGATCAATGATGTTAAGTGGTTCTTCATTACCAATAGATCCATTATCATCCCCTTCCTCATTGTTGTGTTGTGGATGTTGAAAAGGTGGATTTTGTTGAAATGGATGAAACGGTGGATTACCAAAAAGTGGTGGGTTTTGTTGAAAAGGTGGATTTTGACGATTATTTCCAAAGATTGGTGGAGGCCGAATTGGATTTTCTAAAGGTGGTCTCATTTGATTTTCCAAAGGTGGCCGAACGTGATTTTCTAAAGGTGGTGGATTTGGTGGTCTATTTTCAAAACCGGGTGGGGGTCCGTCCATATTGAGAGAGTTTGATATTCTTTGAATTCTTCTTCTTTGATGAAAAGTTCTCTCAATATCCGGATCTAACTCGAAAAGTTCCCCACGTGATATTCTTGGCATACACCACTTTCAGAAAATCTTTTAAAATTCCCAACGGTGCTAGAAAAATCAAATCTTTAAAAATACTTATATAGACTTTTAGCTTACCAATCCCCGACAACGGCGCCAAAAACTTGATGTGTGCTTTGAATACACCAACAGACGTGTGCTAATAGAACCAATAAGCAAGTATACTTATTTAGAACTATGTCGTCTTATCAAGTAATAAAGTGGTAAAATACCGATTATCGTCCCACAGAGATTGGAGTTAAAATGTCTATTAAAGTATGATGAAAGAAATGATTTCTGAAGATGAATTGGAAGAAAATCTCTTGGTTGATTGGTTGATGATTAACACAGTTTCTAATTAACAAGATTAAAAGAGAAGCAAGGGTGTAAGACTTGTGATGTTATGATAAACCAAATTCCAGCAGACCAATGCTGCAACAATGCTACAACATGAATCTGTAGTGATGCTGCAGCATAGCAGTGACAAAAACTAGTTTTATTATCTACTTTGAGACACGTTCCTCTCGGACTCTCACCATCCCATGATTCCAGTAGCTAGAGCAATCTCATCTCTGAGCAGAACCCAAGATAAAGGAACGATGGAAATGGCGTTCTCAAAGTACATGGCAAAACAAATTCTCTTTGTTAAAAGTCACTCTCTCGATATAACCCCCATACCTCCCAAGTTGTTTTACTCCTAAATAGCTTATCTCTAAGTCTATTCCATTTTAATCCCTTGAGAAAATGATAACTTATCAAGAATGAATCATTTTAGAAAACAAAAGTAACAACTCTCATTGCAAGTTACTCTCTCGATATAACCCCTTAAGTCATCCAAATTGACGTGCTATTCAATGGCCTATCTCTAGGTCCATGACACTTTAACACTATCAAAGTGATCAATTTGTCAAAGGATTTTGTTATCTTGAAAGAACTTGGGTTGGAATAATAAAACATCATTTTTGCCACAAAAATGCCTACTTTCTTTTGGTCATCATAACACCCCTTGTCTCACACCCAAGCTACAAGATTAGCTACTCATTACACTAAATGAAACAAAATAAATGCAAAATACTAGGAAAGTAAACATGATGATTGGAAGTGTAAAATACTTGGAAATGAAAACTAACTAAAGTAAAAGGCTAAAAATGTAAAGACAAGAATGTAAGTAATAAGCAATAAATGACAAGAGTACTAATGGAATGTAAATCTATGACTAACAAGAATATATACTGAAAAGTAAGAACATTAAACATAAGAAATAAGATGCAAGAACATTAAAGAGACTAACATGTGCAGTGTGATACTGCCCAGTGCTGCAGCACTGCATACGTGTATCTGGGAACAAAGAAAATTTAAAGGAAGAACACTTGAAGATTTGAAGAAGATGAAGAACATGAAGAACATGAAGATGATTTCTGGAAATTAAGCTACAGAGTTTTTGAACTGATTTCAGATTAAGTCTAAGTGGGTTATCCAAAAGGTAAGATGTCCCCTCTATTTATAACAAAGGGGAGTGGCATCTTAGGTAATAAAGTACAACTAAGTCTAACTAGAAAGTACAACCATTCAACTAGAAGTACATCAACCAACTAAGTACTTACTTAAACCAACATTACAATCTAAATAGTGTTTCAGGGGTTACAAAATATCAGATTTAATCACAAAATATCAATTTCCAGCTCATTAAGTCGTCTCCTTCAGCCCCTTGATCATCAGATCCCTGCTGTTCCAATGCTGCAGCAATACCCTGTTTTGGCTGATTTTCTCAAAAATGCTTATATTAGCCTACCAACAAAGCAAAACAAGCTAACCATGATTCCTAGCTCCAAGAAAGTAAAACAAGATAAAAAGGACTCAAAGTTGGGATTTTAGAATGAAAAAGTCCTAACTAAACTAAAGAAATAAGTGCTTAAGTACTCAAAATTGAGCACTTATCATGGAGTCTTATTTATGATTTGCATTTACTGCAACTTATTGCATATTATTGCACGTTATTGATATTTACATGCTTGGGTGCGTTAGTCATTCCGGGATAGACGTGTTATTATAGATTGTGTTGCATTGGATCCATAGGCACGTAAGTCACTCTTTATTTGATGGTCTGTTGGGTGTCGCGGGATTTGACCGGGGCCCATGTTATATGACTTTTACTTTTCAAGGATACGATAGGAGGGCTGAGTCTGGTTGAACTGTCAGGTTGATTGACGGGCGTTTATGACCTTCGCCATGTCGGGGCAATGCCATGGTTGTATCCCCGCTTGTGCCGAGCCTTTGGCGGTATTCTTAGTAATATTTCGGTAAGGTTAGTTGTCTCTTTGGGCGTAACTTGAAAGGCGTCGTATGGGACACTTGGGCTTTTATGCAGTGAAGTGTAGTACGATTAACATTGTATGAGTGACGTACTTTTGTGTTCATCCACTCTCAATGGATACGGGTCTCCCCCGTCGTTGGCCAACCTTACATAGGATTTTATAATGTCCATGTTTTATTATTGTTGGTCTTATACGTTTGATTGCGATTGGATGACTTTAATATTGGATTCCCCTCCATGTATATTAAAGTTTAAATGAATGTAACATCCTGAATTTTTAATAATATTATTTTAATGAGGATTGGGATCTATGTGTATTTTGGTTAAAACCTTGAATTATATAGTAAGTTTATAATTCAATAGGGTTAAAATGCAAGTGATTAGAGTTTGGTGCTATTTTGGAAATATTGGAACTTGGAGGTGTAATTGGTCATTTATGAAAGTGTGTATGGATAAAACAAATGAGATGGAAAATATCTCAGTGTTTTTGTGATCTGGGTCGGTCAAGAGGCAGAGAGAAAGAGAGAAAAAGGAGAAAGGGAGAAAGAAGGAAAAACAAGGGTTTTGGACTTCAATTGGTAAGAAATTGGTTATGATTTCTGATAAAATTTGTTGGAAGGTGTTAGATTATGAACGAATCTGTTTGTTGTTTAGGTTTTCTGAATCATTAACATCAGATTGGAATCAAAATCGTGCAGAGAAGTAAGTTTTGCAACAATAAGGTGAGTTCATTTGTTGTTTGTGTAAATCATTGTTTATATGTTAAATTAAACCTTGAAATAGTTGTGTAAATTGGTTATGAACTATATGGAATGGTCTGGAATGAGCTGAATAGAACAAATATGGGATTGGGATCAATTTTCTGAGTTTCAGCCGTAGTTTCCGGATAAAACCACGTACCCGGAAACCCCTAGGATGAATGTATCCGGACGCGATTAAGTATCCGGTAAGTTCTAATTTCCTTATAAGTATCCAGATGGGATTAGTTGCCGGATAGTATCCGGGTTGCTTTAGTTTCCGGGTGTTGTCCGGATTAGAAGGTATCCGGAAAGCATGGTTTACCCGGTGAGTTGTAGCTATCCGGAAAGTGTAGTTGTCCGGATAGTATAAGGTATCCGGAAACCCCTGTTGTCCGGACACTTTTGTGAAACTGAGAATGTTAGGTTCGGATGTCTGGATGCAGATTCTAGATGTTTTGTCTGGTTAAGATTCTAGATGTTAGCGGAACCCCCGTGCTAAGTCGCCGAAGGGGGGGCATTTGAGGATGAAAATGCGATAGGTTATCTAGTATTCTCAGCGTTAAGAATATATTATGATATGAGCTGTAATATGTTGTTATGCATATACGTTAGTAAAGTGTAATGGATCCATAGGCACTAGTGTTTGGTAATCACATGGAATAGGCGTGTGGTAATAATCGTTATTCCAGTGTGTGTGTGGAAATTGTGGAATAGGCGTGTGGTAATAATCGTTATTCCCAATTTCTAAGGAAGAAAATGGGATTGACATAAGTGCTTGTAATCTCTACTTCCTTTCCTAAGAAATGGGCATGTGTATATTGCGATTTCTTAGATGGGAGCATTAATCTAGAATCTGAGAAAGATTCGTAGTGTGGCTCTGGAATAGGATATGAATGAAAATGGGCATGTGTATATTGCGATTTCTGGAATAAGAGTATTAATCTAGAATCCGTGAAGATTCGTAGTGTGGCTCTAAGACATGATATGATGATGGAATGTGTGTCAGTCATATTCATGGGATTGGATGAAAATCGTGTTAACGAAATAGAGTTACACGTATGGTAAGAAAAAGGGTAATCAGGTTTGATATAACTTGTTTACATTGATTTTGCAAATTCTATTATGGAAACGAATGTTCTCACTAGGCGTTGGCCTAATCGTTTCAAATGATGTTTTCTTACCAGGTACCGGCTCAGGAAAATAAAGGGTTGTGGGACGAGCGTTTTGGAATAGCAAGGAAGTCAATTAACAGAAGGAGATTTTGAGGGATTGCTTAGATAACTTAGTAAATCTGATTATAGTGACATAATTAGATTAATAAGTTATTTGTAGAATCCTGTATCTGTAAATGTACTCTTGATGATTAATTCACTTGCTATTTTGTAAGTTTGAAGTTTATATTATCCTAACTTGTGGAAAATTGAGGTTCAAATCGAAGCAGGTCATTTCCATATTTATGGTATTTGGACTTCATTACATTTTACGTTCGCGTGAGTATTGGTTCGTATTATGTTTTCGATGAAGTATTATATTTAAACGGATTGTTCTTCCATGATTTATGGGTTGAGTATTTTGTCGTCAACCGTATTTGAATGTTTTGCGTAATATAGATTTATTCACGTGTTGAGTGAGTTAGATTGGAATTCATTTTGGTAAAACGTTTTATACCTTTTGGGAACTTTTCTCATAGATTTTGGGTGCGTTAAAAAATGAGTCGTTTATATCCTTTTTGTAAACCCTTTTAGAAACCATAATTTATATCGCAAACTTTCACTCAAAGGAATTATTTAAATCATGTTATAAACTCTTGAACTCACTAGGCGTTAGCCTAACCCTTTTTATTTGTCGGCATGTGCATCAGGTTCAGGTTGGGAGTAGTTCTAGGGACACTGCGAAAGGTTGTGTGCTAGTAATGTGCTCATGAGGTGGATTGTTTAAGTGAAGTATTCCGCGTGAATCTTGGGAATATCATTTGTACTTGAGTTAAGTAACATCGATGTGAACTCAGCCTTTGTATTTAAGATTTGAGTTATATGTATTGATTGAGGAATTCCCCGTATTAGTTTATAGGGAAAAATTCTGTTATTTTGGATGTATTATCGAAAATTTTAATTAGTTGTTCTTTCCAAATTCAAGGGTGTTACAAGTTGGTATCAGAGCATAATTTTGAGAGAATTAGGTGTTGATTTTGGATACCTAGGCTCAAACTAGCGTTCTTTTAAGTAAATAAGAGTGAAATTTCACCATTAAGCACTTTAAGATAGGATGTTTTGAGGTCGATGGAATTGCTAGAAACGAGAATCATGTCGAGAGTAGCAAGGATAATCATGTACGGTGTGTTCATAATGACACCTGGCCAGTGTCATGGTGAACCTGCTAGTTACATGTGCATACTTGAACTACTTTAATGTGATGATCGTTGGGGTGGTAAATAGGTTTCTAAGCGAGTAGTATTAGTCACTTAGGGTGACAATAAGCATGATAATTGCTTCAAGTGGATCGTTACGGGTCGAAATCGATGGTTGGATTAGAACCATAGACTTATTGAACCGACTTTGATCCGAGGAAAAACCGTAAGGTTAATCGATGTAATTCCCAACTTTGTCTTAAGAGTTTGAACATCCGGATGACAATAGTGGACCGGAGGGATTTGAAGGAGTATGGGTTAAGACGTTGAGTGCCGACTAAGTTATGCACAAAATTTATTTTAAAATAAATTGCATCAATTATTTATTGTGTTTCAAATCCTTATATGGATTGTGTTACAAAATCTTGGAAAATGTTTAGCACACACAAGATTTTAAATCATGGTTTTTGAACCTGCATGAAATTATTTTATTACGGCCTACAGGAGTTGCAAACTCCGTCGGGACTTGCTTTATTTTATTATTGTCCAACGTTACTTTCGGATACAATGATATCCATATTTTTATGATGTTTAAGATGTTGTGCAAGTAACTACGGCTTATGCCTTTAACATTGGATCTCCTCCACATATGTTAAAGTTTGGACGGAAAGTTATCTTCCATTATGTCTATGTAAAGCTAATTTGTAGACCTTGTTTAATGCAAGTTTGTTGATCAATGTTGTTTATATGGTATTACAACAAAAGGGGGATTTTTGGAATTTTGGCGTTTTAGTCATGGTTTTGCTATTGCAATTCGACTTTTGGGAGCAAAATGCTTGGTGCCATTTTATTGACTTGAGGTCATTGAGCCCATTGAATTTCATGGAGTTTTGTTTTACGACGTTTTGTGTCGTGTGAGTGCAATTTCACAATGTGCATACTCCATTTATTTATGTGAGAATTTATGAGTTATGTTAGGCATTGTGTCCCACTCGAGCTTTGTTGAGAAATATTAATTTTATGCCATAAGGCGACCAAAATGGATGAGTTTTGGAACTTTAGTGTCGCGTAATTTCTCTTTCAAAGATTTGTGTTAACACATATTTTGTTGCAACTTGTTCAGTGTATGGATTAATTTATACGTGACGTAAGTAATGCATGAAAGAACACTTTGATAGTATCTCATAACAATTGCTTATGGCGCTTTCAGTCAGTTGATTGTTTTATTATCATTTCATGCAAATGCATTATATTGACCTAGGGGCATGCATAGCTTGGTAACCACCACTTCTCAACATTTTGATATATGGATCGTGAGTGAAAATGTTTTATTAACTCATTGCATAAATGAAGGTCATTTGGTCAAAGTATGTTTTAGTGTTGTGGGGATCATGCATGGTTTAAGATACGTTATATTTTGAAAACACGAATGTGTGAGTCGTTGACATTTGGTCAATTTTGGTTCGATGAACATTTTGGAAAATTGTAAACATTTTTGGTTTTAAAGAAAAAGGGGTATTATGAGTGTGTAATAAGTAAATTTTAGTATCGACATTTTGACGTTTTGTATTACAAGTGAAAAGACTTTTAGTGAAAATGCTCCATGATGGGGATTTTGGAAAGATCATTTGTCTCAACCTAGAGTGCGTGGAATTATTTAAACTTGTGGAACATTAATGCGCATTGCTTGCATAATTCGAAATTGGAAGTCGATCTAAAACCTTTTGGGTGTCAATCATTTACAAACACTTATTTTCTCCTAAGTTTTGGGAAAACACATTGATGTGCTAGTCTTGTCAAAAATGTTTTACTCCTATGTCATTATATGACTAAGTGAGGAAATTTTAAGATTTGATTTAAAGAATTTCACCTTTTAAATTTTTGTTATGAACCATATAATGTATGTTATTTCATTCCGAGAAAACCATTAAGAGAGCGTTACAAGTTTGCATGCATACTCCAATTCGAGATTTTCCATGCCATTTTATGGTTAAAAAAGAATTTTGGAGTCGAATGTCGTTCAAACTTCTTTTGAAGTACGTGCAAACCTTTTTGTTGCACACTATTTAAAGTAGGCAGTTACTTTACGTGCATGACATGAATCAATCAATACTAGGACCGTAGCGGTTTATTTCAAATAAGTTGTTTATTACGCTTTTGCGTTTTCGTTAATAATCAAAGCTACGATGAAATAGTTTTCAGTATGATTTTCATATGTGAGACAAGTGTGTCCATTTTTTCGCAACTACCAAACTGATAATAGTAGTTTTATGTGTACGATTAATTTGATATGAAAATCTTTGTGTTGAAAATTTCTATAAAAGTTTTTTTTGATTGACATATTTGTTAAATAATTCACTTGAGAACCTTGAACTCATTAGGACCTTGGAAAGGTTAAGTAACACTGGTTAAGAGTAAGCGTGTAGAACTTCGACTATGAAAAGTTGGGGGTTTCGACGCATGATGTTGCTATAGGCTGGATGGTATTGGTGGCAGAGTCGATGTACTTGTGGTAACTGAAGGGTTAGATTCGCGGTATCGTATTTTGAGGTTAGTGGTAACCGTTTTTGTCGGCAACCCTGTTTTGGGTCTTGGACAATTTTCGCATGAAGGACCCTTTAGGCACCGTATTGATAACCCTAGTTTTGTGAGAATGCCCGGCGAACGGAACTCATGTGTGGAGTTATGTTAGAGTTCAAAGCTTGGTGGTATAACTAGGTGTCAACCTTTTGGGTTCGAGGCTAGAAACCGTTAATGTATTCGGAGGGTTGTAGTTCGGTTTTGAAGAAATAATGATAACGGTTGTAGTAATCTTAAGATGCTCAATTGTGACGAGTAGTTTTGGTGGAATAACTTTCGTGTGTGGTAAAAGAACCTATCGGTTGATGATTAATGTTGGGCGGATTCTTGGAGTCGTATAATCGATGGGCCAGTGACGACCGCATGCCTTGGAGTATTAGCGCACGTTGGAATTAAACGATGGTTAGCAATAGGAATAATTGGAATTGTAAGTAACTTTCTAAATATTTTTATAAATTTATTATCGAACATAACGTGTTATTATACACCATAATTTTAGTCTTTTGTATCTTTCTTTTCGTATCTCTCTTCCAATTTCAGGTTATATTATTTTTGATTTTTTAATATTCATCATAAACTGTTATTCTTTGGCCTCATTCTATTCTTCAGATTTAGTTTTTGATCATTGCATTTTTAAGGTTATTTGTTATTTTTTGTCCAACTCTGTCTACCAAACGCTGAACAACTGTCATGTCGTGTTTTGTCATGTCTCATCCTGTGTACGTACCAAACGTACCCTAAAAGAAGATACGTTCATGCACGTTGTTTAGCTAACCTTAATCCAAATGATCATGACAATTTAACGAAAATATTAGGCCATCAGTACCGCTCCGTAGAAGCCCTCAAGCCCTCAAGCGCCACATCAGCGCCACATCAGTTTTTCTCCTTACCCTCAAACCCTCAAAAGGTGGAGTACCACAACCCTAATATACCCGCTACCCACTCCCTGGAATGGCCCCACACCCACCCTCACATACCTCTCGGGTTCAACGGGTTTACAAGCCCGCCATACCCGCTCCCCCTTACCCTCTCCCTAAGCGCCCCCCCCCCCCCCTATCACAACCCGCGGCTACCCACTTGGAGCCCGCATGCATACCCGCATGCGTTACGCTTAGCCTTATAAGGTTAAATCCCGCAATTATTATATCTCATTTTGTTAATTGATGAAAGTTGATAAAAAATAAAATAAATAAATAAAAAGTATGGAGCGATTGCGTGAACGTGTCTCTTGGCTTGGGGAAGTAGCAACATTAATACCAATAAATAATGCACCGAGTATAAAAACAAAACATTAAACCACGCTTATTTCTTTCTTTTTTTCTTTAAATAAAAATCATTTGCATATGAATTTAAATTTTTAATGAGTTTTGTTTGCCAGCGGCTGTTTGTTTACCTCTTAATAGTTTCATTAAGAGGCAACATCTGAATCACTAAGGGGCTGTTTGTTTTTGAAAAAATATCTCTTAAAATCTCTTAAGTCTGAAAATTAAGAGGTTTTAGATTTAAGATTGTTTGTTTTATTTTTAGAAAAAAAATCTGAAAACCTCTTAATGTCCTCTGAAATTTTAGAGGTGCACCATCCACTTAATTCCTTTTATTTTTTTTAAGGAATCAGTTCATTCTACCCCCTCTTCAATTGCACGCATGGTTGATGGATATGAATGTGTGTGTTATCAAATAGTGGTCTCTTTCAAATTGGAATTTTAAAACATAATATTTTTAGTCAATTAAGATGTTTATCATTTAAAAAAAACAAACAATCTTAATATTTCAGATTTCAGACTTCACCACCACCTCTTACTTTTTAGATGTAAAATCAGATTTCAGACCTCTTAAAAAACAAACAACACCTAAGAGATAAATCATGTTTGGCAAAAAAAAATGGTTGTCTAATGATTCTAAAACCCTGTGAATGATTTAGCATTTTGTACCTCCCTTAACCATTCAGCATCTTGATTTCATTCTAAACAATTACCAAATAACCATATTTCATTTTGCACTATATCATAAAAGTCTCTTAATCATTTTGCACCAAACCATTCAGTAACTGCTAAACAACCCCTTACATTATAAGATCATAAACCGATGGATTGAAATCGAATGTAACGGTTCAAGAAAAAGGGGTGTCAATTAAACTTTCTTAAATCTAACAAATAAATTATTAATTTTACTGAATTCGGGAAAAAAAATTAGCTTGAATGAATAAATGTCTACATTTATAAAACAGACGAATACACCATATTAATGAAATAAAAACAATACACCATTTTTATTAGGGAATTTAATTGAAATACCTAAAGTTTGAATTTGACTTAACAAAATACCCAATTTTTTGTTTTTACCAAAATACCCATTTTTTCCACGATGGGGGTCCGCGATCGCGGGCAGGGACCAATTTTGAAAATTTTTTATTTCATATTTACACTTTCAGTCCCTGCCCGCGAAGTTGTCCCGCGATGGGGACCAATTGTGAAAATTATATTTACACTTTCAGTCCCTGCCCGCGAAGATGTCCCGCGGTGGTGTCCCGCGCTGGGGACCAATTTTGAAAATTATATTTACACTTTCAGTCCCTGCCCGCGATCGCGGACCCCATCGTGGAAAAAATTGGTATTTTGGTAAAAACGAAAAAAATAGGTATTTTGGTAAGTCAAATTCAAACTTTAGGTATTTTTATTAAATTCTCTTTTTATTAACCTTTATTTGTTTTTCAGATTTAAGTGACAATCACATATGTATGTTGCGAGCTACTTTTTTTTTTAACGACGGAGATATTATAGAAAACTAGAAAATATAAATTACATGTAAGAGATAGCGAGAAAAAAGTTTTGTAACCAACTCACCCAATTACAATATCTCCAACAGGTTTGATATGATTTTTCTAAAATAGAAAATCAAAAGTTAAAATCTCTAACAAGAGTTACATCCATCTCCAAACTTATAAAATAATTATTTCTTTCTCTTACTATCAAATTTTAGAGAATTCTCTAAACTTAGAAAAAATTTAAGTTTTCTCTATTATAGCAAACAAGATAGCAAAGCTGTTGGAGAGGTTTAGAAACAAAAACTCAATTTTTTTTTTGTTTTAGCAAAGCTGTTGGAGATGGTCTTAATAATAAGACTTTATACTTCTATTTGTAACCTAAAAGAACAAATGAGTCACAATGTTATCCAACAACGCCGCTTTCTTAGGTTTAGGAAGCCTAAAAAGAGTCTCATTCCAAAAATAACAGATAGCCCATAAAGCTGTTAGAAAAACCGCCTCAAAACAACAATTTGACGATATTTATACAGACAAGTTAATCCTTACAAAGCTCAATGAAAAATCAATCGAACAACTCCTAAGTCCAATTAAAGGAGGTGTATTTTAATCATTTTTATTATATTATAATGCAAAGAACATATTATAACTTTAAATTTTAGGTTAAAAAAAGGCGCCGTGGGGGTGGTTTTATCATTATCCTTTTTTTATAATCTAAATTAAAAAGATTTAATATAAAATTAAGAAACTATGGGAAATGACTAAAATTCTTCATTTAACCAAACTTAACAAAAAAGTCCAACGATTGTTAGATAGAGGGATCAAACTCGTTAAAATTGATAAAATATAAGAAATAAAATCCAAGTTTTTTAAAATTTAGAGAGGATATCTATTTAAAGTTGTAAACATTAAAGACTAGAATTGAACTTTACTAGAAAAAGAGGCTTAAATGAGAAGGGAACTAAGGAAAGAATCATAAAATTTGGACTAATTGTCAAAAGCTTTGCGTCAAAGTTAGAATTTGGTCACAAAGAAATGCAACTATTTCTTTGTTTTCCCTTTTTGTACTTTTATAAATATAATATTTAGCTTTTAACTGATTTAATATACATATATATATATATATATATATATTGTATACTATTGAACTATGGAGTTATGTTCTAGTGAGAAGTTGAGGTTATCGTAAGAAATGTAAGAAGCGGTTATCAACCGTTTGATGAGAAATGAACCTAAATTAAGATGAGATGCACTAAATCAATTCTCTTCTAAGACGTAATTCATGGAAAGACGATTAATTAAAAGTGATTAACGATTCAGATCCACTTCTCACATTTCTCACATGATCATTCGCTTTGAGCTATGAATACAAATAGATTTCGGATGATTTGTGAATTCAGATTTTGGATGCTCCCTCCCTCAATTACCTTCAAAATTCAAATTGCTACTTGTATCATCAGTCATTTGTTTGTTAATATGGCGTTTAATAATGCCGATTAAATATTTAGAAAATAATTTGATACTAAATTATTGGAACAAAGTTGATCAATAACAAATATATTAAAGTTTTGTATTTTTGTTGATTATCTTTTCCACTCCATTAAGTAGTGATTTCAGCTTATTAAATATCAATAAAACTTAGGGGGTATTTACTTGCAACTTAATGGCTGAAACGGCTTATTCGCACAACCAATCTAAGAGTGTTTACTTGTGACTTAATCACAAAGATAGTAGCTTATTCGCACAGTACCTAGGGGTTATGTTGTCCCCATTAAGCTAAAATATTGACACTTTTACCCTTACATTAAAAAGAACACGCCTTTGCCTTCAAACCCTAACCTCCATCGCTCCTTCTCCCATACGTGTTTCTCCCCTCCATCGATCTTTTCTTCCTCTATCGATCCTCTCCTTCAACTCCCTGCTTCGGCGATACACTCCTTCAACATCGCCGCCCTTGCTCCGTCCCTGTTCACCATTTCTACATCGCCGCCCCCTTTTTCATCGGATCCCAGCCTCGACGGCGACCCTCCTCCCTATACCCCTCACTCCCCTTTGCTCCGGTCACTGCCTGCGATGGATTTTCCCGTCATTTCTTAACCTCTCACTCCCCTACTATTGTATTACTGATTTTAGGGTTCGAGCAAAGGGGGATTTTACTCGATGGTATGTGTTTAGGGTTCAATAATTCGAGCAAAGGGTGTTCTGTTGGTTTGAGTTCTGCAAAGGGAGTTCGTTGGTTTAAGTTCTGCAAAGGATTTAAGTTCTGCAAAGGGTGATTTCAAGCAAAGGGTGTTCTGGTGGTCTGTAGGTTTGAGTTCTACAACTCCTCATTTAGTTGCAGGTCCTGGTGTTCTTTTGGTTTGATTTCGTTCATCTCCTTTTGATTTCGTGGAACAATTGGTGCCTCTCTTCTCTTCTCTTGATTCCGTTCATATATTTTTTTGGACCGATTTCTCTTCCACTTGGTTGTATTCATTGATTCTTGTATTGTCTCAAGTAATGTCATCACTGGTAAATTGATATATTGATTTTGAGATTTATCTTTTGGATGATGATCGATGCACACCATATATTTGATGAATTGATGTTATATGTGAAGTTTCAAGTAAACAAGTGTAATTTATATTCAAGGGTAAAACGGTCATTTCAATTCTTCAGACACTCCATTAAGAAAAAAAAGTAAACAACAACATATTTTTCTCCGGACAATTAAATTTATCTAGCAAGACAAATTTATCCATACAAGACTTAATAGAAAATTTGGTAAACGTTGGCAACAAAATCATTTCATTAACCCCAACCCTACTTAGGCCTTCCGTACCCCAGGGTTCAAACCTTTTGAACCCTCAGTGCCACATCAGCTCCACATCAGTTTTCCACTTTGAACCCTCTTCAACCTTTTGAACCCTCTAATCCCGTACCCCAACCTTTTGAACCTTTTGAACCCTCATGCCACATCATCTAATTTTTTAATAAAAAATCATAACATTCATAAAAATAAAAATAAAATTACAAAATAAAATTAAAAATTACAAAATAAAAATAAAATTACAAAATAAAAATAAAATTACAAAATAAAATTAAAAATTACAAAATAAAATTAAAAATTACAAAATATTAAAAATCTACTCGTCGTCGTTGTTGGGTAGTCGGATATGCCAAATATGTTCGACCAAATCCGACCGAAGGTTATTATGAGTCTCTCGGTTTTTGACTTCTCGAACATTTGTTGCGCGTTGTGCCTCAGTGATTTGTGTTTCATCCGCTACCACGGCGTTTCCATCGGCACAAATGGCATGACCTTCGTCTTCGAGTATCATATTGTGTAATATGAGACAAGCGTACATAATATTCGCCAATTTATTCTTATGCCATCCGCGTGTCGGGTACTTAAGTATATGCCAACGTTGTTTAAGCACGCCAAAAGCTCGTTCAACATCTTTACGTGCCGATTCTTGTGCGGCCTTGAACTTTATTCGTTTAGCATCATTTGGGCACGTAAACGCTTTTACAAAAGTTGCCCATTCCGGGTATATCCCATCCGTTAGATAATATCCGTTCTTGTAGGTGACTCCATTAACCTCAAAAGGGCACTCGGGTGCTTTTCCGTCGTAGACATCGTTGAGGATGGGCGATTGATTGAGAACATTGATGTCGTTGTTGGAACCGGCAACACCAAAGAATGCGTGCCAGAACCATAGATCTTGGGAGGCCACCGCTTCTAGCATGATTGTCGGATGTTCGCCAAAGTAGTCCTGCAAAAGCCGGTCGTTAGCATCTACCCGACCTCTTTCTATGTTCCCGGACCTCGGTCTTCTTGACGATGAGGCTACAGCTTGTTGCAACAAATCTGCATAACGATTTAATAGTTGACCGAATTCCTCGTCGGTGTCAATGGATGATGAAGAACCGGACGATGAAACGGGTGGCGAATCCATAAAGTTTATATCGGATTGAAAGAAATGAAAGAAAATATTTAAGGATTGAGATGAGTGTTTAAATTTTGGTGTGAAAAATGAATGAGATTTGAGGATGATTTATAGGGTTTAAATTGGAAAATAAAAAATTGATAAAAAAAAAATATGGCCGTTTGAATTATAGCCGTTTGAATTAAAAAATTATATAAAAAAAAAATAAACTCGTCGGGTATGCGGGCTGGGGAACCCGAGCCCCTTACCCGCCACCCGTACCCGCGTGAACCCGCCGAAGTCGTACTCAGAGCCCGCCAACCCGCCCTCCGAACCCGGGCCCGAAGCCGCTGGGCTACGGATGGCCTTAATATTTTGGTTTCCAAATTAAAAGGTCGGCAACAAAATCATACTCCATTATCCAAAGGCATGATTCTGCTCCTTGTCTTCCATTCCCCTGTTTCTTGGAGTATTTTCCTTTCATTTCCTTAACCCCAACCCTACTTCTTTATCTATAAATACACACTGAATCACCATGGACACCAAGAAAAGAAAGCTTCAAACTACAACTATGGAAGCAACCGGCGACATCTTCGTACTACCATTCCTTGGCCATGGTCACCTCTTCCCAGCCATGGAGCTCTGCAAGAATCTCTCTTCTCATAACTATAATCTTACCCTCATCATCCCTTCTCACGTTTCTTCATCTATTCCCTCCACCTTTTCCAACCACTCCTCTTTTATTCACGTTGTCGAGATCTCCGTCTCACCGCCACCGGACACCGCCGACGAACCTGGATCTGGAAAAAACGAGGTTCCGCCACCAGCTCCCGCCACCAGGGGGCACCCACTTCAGGATCAGAATAAACAGATGGGCGAGGGAATCAAGGCGTTCTTATCCACAAGATCCGGAGTCCGACCCACGTGTGTTGTCATTGACATCATGATGAGCTGGAGCAAGGACATTTTTGTAAATCACCAGATTCCGGTGGCGTCTTTCTTCACTTCCGGCGCGATCGCATCCGCTATGGATTGCGGGAAGTGGAAAGCACAGGTAGGAGACATGAAACCCGGTGAGATCCGAGAGATTCCCGGGTTGCCTACAGAAATGGCTGTCACTTTTGCCGATCTAAGTAAAGGCCGAAGAGGAAGACCGAACCGGCCAACCGATGGAAACACCGGTCCACCAAACCGGACGAGGTCCGGACCGGCCACTGGAATTAGGGGCCGGGGCCCACCTCCACCAGGCCAGAAGCCACGTTGGCTGGACGAGGTGAATGGGTCAGTGGCCTTGCTAATCAACACGTGTGACGATCTCGAATGTTTATTCATCAACTACATCGCCGAACAAACCAAGCTTCCGGTTTGGGGAGTCGGACCACTTTTACCGGAGAAATATTGGAAATCCGCCGGTTCAATTCTCCATGATCACGAGATGAGATCGAACCACAAATCCAATTACACAGAAGATCAAGTGATCGAATGGTTGGAATCGAAGCCACGTGGATCCGTGATCTATATCTCATTTGGGAGTGAGGTGGGACCCTCGATCGACGAGTACAGAGAACTAGCAAAATCTTTGGAAGAATCGGAGCATCCATTCATTTGGGTGATCCAGCCGGGTTCGGGTAAAACCAGCATGCCTCGATCCTTCTTGACCGGAGCTCAACCCGACCCGGATTCGGAAGAAGAAGAAGGGTACTATCCTGAAGGGTTAGGCGGGAAAGTTGGAAAGAGAGGTTTGATCATCACCGGATGGGCCCCACAGCTGTTGATTCTGAGCCACCCATCTACCGGCGGCTTCTTATCACATTGTGGGTGGAACTCAACGGTGGAGGCCATCGGCCGTGGGGTTCCGATCTTGGCATGGCCGATCGGGATTGATCAGTTTGACAATGCGAAGCTAATAGCGAAGCATCTGAAGATAGGGCACATAATGTCGTCTAGCGGTGTTAATGAGGAGGGGGTGGCCGGAAAATTCAATAAGGATGATATAGCTGCCGGAATTGAGAAGCTAATGGGTGATGAAAAGGTGCGTAGTCAGGCAAAGGAACTTGGCAAAGAATTCGGGAGTGGATTTCCGGCGAGTTCTGTGAAGGGATTGGGTGAATTTGTGAAGCTTATTAGCTCAAAAGCAACCTGATTGACTTTTTTGTGTCAATTTTTTTTTTAATATATATATATATATATACATAAATACATGTATACATCATGTATGATTTTTTTTTCCCTTCATGATTGAAGCATCAAAATAACTCTACAAAATCATTTAAAGATGTAAATTACAAAAAATCGTCGATATGATTTACCAAACTTTGTTTTTGTTCCTAAAGCATTAAAACTAAATAGTAAATCCGGAACATTCCAGAAAGGTTATCTGGAAATCCGGAACATTCCAGATCAATCAAGAAGATGGAGGGACCTTGGTGAAGATTCAAGAGTAACCAAACAAGGATCAAGATGGTCAAAGAATCCTCTAGAAGGATTCATACCTTTCAAGGGCTTATGTAACTAGAAATTTCTTGTTAATATCTAGTAGAATGGTCTTGAGAGAATTCTAGAGAGATCCATAGAGTAGTATAAATAGATTTAGTCTTTCATTGTAAAACTACCCACTTTCTATACTGAGTAATAGAAACATTTGAGTTCTCCCAATCTTCCTAGCATTCTTGCTTGTTCATCTTTACTCGGTGTTCTTATAGTTTGGCTGACTTAGTCCGAGAACTAAGGCCACACGCGAGCTTGTGAAGACAACTCCGTCACAATGTGGTTACCATTTCATTACAGATTTTGTCTCTAATTCTTGTGAACGTAATGAGCAATCATCCCTTTCTAAACCTTCTACAATAGTAGCACTCAAGGCTGTTCCTAATATTTTGGAGGCCCTGTGCGAAAAACTATATGAACTCTTAATTTTTTATATTATTTTATATTATATTTGTCTTATAATAAATGGATCGATAACTTATTTTTGTATTTGTTCAAATTGTTCATCTTTTATTCTCTTTTGACACTAAATTTTAATTTTTAATATTATTATGTTAGCGTGGATTCAAAAATTTTAATTGATTTTTTAATTTTTAATTTTTAATTAAATTTAGCGTTTTAACTTTCATAACTACTCCAATAAGGGTTTGTGAGGAGGTAGGAGGTATGAAAATGAGGAAAATATATGAATAATAATCATATTTCTATAGAACTAACTGATCAATCATTATCGGTAATTATAAGAACTCATATCAACAAGAACGTATCGTCATTTAAAATCAATATATTAAATATTAAAAGTGTGCCAAAAAAACATACGAAGAAAAATTAACAAATACAAAAAAATCTAAGTTCGGTTATACATTAAGAAAAAAAAGTAAAAGATATAGCATTAAAAAACACTAAACAACTAAAGTTATTCACAACATCTCTATCAACTATTTTATAATTTTTTTCTAACATTGACAATCCAAATTTAAATCCTCTAAGAAAATTACATTCAATTCCAAACAATTATTTTATTCGAACATTTTCAACATTATTTTGATAATTAAAATATTTTATAAGGTTATTATCTTAAAACATTTTTGAAAAACATTATACAAATTTGAAAAAATAAAATATAAACTAAGAACTTTTAGATTTGAATTTTCGAGGACAGCTTATATAGAAAACACATTAAAAATAATATAATTAATTTTAATTATCATGTAAAAAGAACAATAAAAAATTATATATATAAATAATCCTACAAAATAAAAAATAAAAAAATTGAAATTGTTAAAGCTTTACACGGTTAATTCATTCAAAAAAGATATACAGTATGACAAAACAACTTTCTTTAACTAAAATTAATTAGATAAAAATAAAAAATATACCTGCACAAGCTAGGAATCGAACCCTCGTGGATTGACGACTATCCATCAACAAGAAAGACTCTTGCCATTGCGCTATAAGTGTTTTGGGTAATTTGTTGCATTAAATCATTTATATAGTAATTTATTATAATTAAAAAATTAAAAAAAATTCGGAGGCCCCTAACGATCGGAGGCCCTGTGCGGTAGGACCACTCCGCACACCCTGTTGCACGGCCCTGGTAGCACTGATTGTTGCCTCTGCAACAATACCACCCCCTCTCTTCATCTCAAGAGCCCACTCGCAGACTCGCTTCTACAACAGCCCCTTCTAGACAACAACACCATGATCTAACAATGAGATCGCCACCATGCTCCGCCCCTCCATATTATTTGACTTCCTCCTCCACCGTGGGTTTTGAAGTTACCCCTCCACTATAAGAGCAAGGTGCCTCAATCCAAACCATAACAATTTCCCATCATCCTCGTCATCCATTAAATCTCGCGACCTAAAACCCCTTGACCTTGACCACCTCATCACTTAAGGGTTTTCATTCAACTCCTTTGTGTAAAACCCTCGAATTGGGAAAGAGCAACTAAATAAAAATTTCGATAATACATCCGAAATAACATGATTTCTTCCTATAATTCAATAAGTGAAATACCTCAAAATATAAAAACCATGATCAACCTCAACATTATATAATCCAAGTCTTATTACAAAGACTAAACTCACTTCGGGTATTACTTAACCCAAACACAAAGTGCTATTCCCAAGGGTAAATGCGGAAGACATCACTTAATCAATTCACCTCTCGAGCACCTTTCTAGCACACAACCTTTCACACGTGTCACTAGAACTACTCCCAACCTGAACCTGTTGCACATGCCGACAAATAAAAAGGGTTAGACTAACGCCTAGTGAGTTCAAGAGTTTATAGCATGATTTAAATAATTCTTTTAAATGAAAGCTTGCGACAAAGATTATGATTTCCAGAAGAGTTTACAAAAAAGATATAAACGATTCATTTTTCAACGCACCCAAAATCTATGAGAAGAGTTCCCAAAAGGTATAAAACGTTTTCCAAAATGAATTCCAATCCAAACTCACTCAATACATGAATAGATCTATATTAAGCAAAACCCTCAATTACGATTGACGACAAAATACTCAGCCCATAAATCATGGGAGAATAATCCATTTAAATATAACACTTCATTGAAAACATGATACGAACCAATACTCACGCGAACATAAAATGTAATGAAGTCCAAAAACCATAAATATAGAAGTGACCTGCTTCATTTAAACTTTAATATACACGGAGGGGAATCCAATATTAAAGTAATCCAATTGCAGTCAAATGTACAAGACCAACAATAATAAAACATGGACATTATAAAATCCCAGGTAAGGTTGGCCAACGACGGGGGAGACCCATATCCATTGAGAGTGGATGAACACAAAAGTACGCCACTTAAACAATGTTAATCGTACGACACTTCACTGCATAAAAGCCCAAGTGTCCCATACGACGCCTTTCAAGTTACGCCCAAAGAGACAGCTGACCTTAGCGAAATATTACTAAGAATACCGCCAAAGGCTCGACACAAGCGGGGATACAACCATGGCATTGCCCCGACATGGCGAAGGTCATAAACGCCCGTCAATCAACCTGACAGCTCAACCGGACTCAGCCCTCCTATCGTATCCTTGAAAAGTAAATGTCATATAACATGGGGCCCGATCAAATCCCGCGACACCCAATAGACCATCAAATAAAGACTGGCTTACGTGCCTATGGATCCAATGCAACACAGTCTATAATAACATGCCTATCCCGGAATGACTAACGCACCCAAACATGTAAATATCAATAACGTGCAATAGTATGCAATATGGTGCAATAAAAACAAACCATAAATAAGACTCCACGTCGAGCCATTAGAACCAGACAAATGTCCCCAAGACTTCCTCAAAGTCAAAACCGAGCAAATGCTCAAAACCCATTAGACCCATAAATAACGGTCCTCAAAATATAAACGTATTAAACGTCGTTTTGGTAAACGTATGCCATAAAATCCTCATCGACTCAAAACTCGTCACGGATTAATAATAATGGGTTTCCCAAAATGGATTTATACTCTTATAGTTCTCAAAATGACTCATGACACTAAAATGTGCAATTTCCCAAATGGTTTATAAAATCAATTACACCAATATGATTAAACTATTAAATAAACTTCATTTTGAGCAATAAATCTTTTAAGGACATGTTTATGATTTTACACATCAAAATATCCAAAAACCCCAAATATGGGTGTTTTACAACATTTATGAAGATAAATACTTCAAAAGAGTTAAACTCGTCAAATAACTCAATAATTGATAATTTCAAGTAAAACACACAAATATTTGGAAAATAACATTTTTGGCATGTACAAAGTTTTCACAAATCAACTTGAACTCACCTTGCTAGATTTAGGCTAAATCTAGATTTTCCCCAAACGTAAGCTCCTTTGAAGAAACTAGAATCTTCAAGCCAAAACCTCCAAAACCTAGATCCATAAGTTTCCAACCAACAATAATTAGATTCAACCATGTAGAATCATCCTCCAACCATTCTACACCAAAATACCAGTTATATCAAAACCCTAACTTCATAAATGAAGAGAAGAGAAGATTACCTTAACCATACTTGAATCCACTAACCAAAATATCTCTAGAACCACCAAGATGAACCACAAACTCCTAATCTTCTAAGTGGAGTGAAAAGGGTTGGGTGAAACCCTAGAAACTTGATGAAGGAGATGAAATGAAAGGTTTAGGTTTCCATCAATGGTGAGGGATTTATTTGGAGAAGAAGATGAAGAGAAGAGGGAAGATTTAGGGTTTCTTTGGGGAAAAATTTCGACATTAGAGAGAGAGAGAGAGAGAGGTGAAACTGATTTGGGTTGGGGATGAAGTGAGGAATGAGAGAGAGAAGTCTTAAAAGAATACCAAAATATTTCATCAGACCTATCGCGGACGTCCGCATGGTCCTACGCGGACGTCCGACTCGAGCTGATCCGAAACCCTCAATTTTCTGTTGCTTCCGCGGATGCCTCGCAGACTTCCGTGCTACGCGGACGTCCAACTCTTGGCCCATGCGGACGCCCGCAACCCCCAAATTCATATTCCAATTTTCGGGGTGTTACAATCCTCCCAACCTTAGAATGATTTCGTCCTCGAAATCTAAATTCTATACAACCAAAGGCTAACCAACTCAATGTCGACCACAATCCATCAGCTCCCAACTGGAATCTAAATTTTCCCCACACGGACTGCTAAGACAAACCTCAAGCAAACTCTTACTAACAATGCCCTCTCAGGTACACTGTACTTATGTCCGTGCGAACGCTCCAACCACAGGAGTAACTCCCAATCAGACAACTTCTGTTGGTCCCGAAGGGCTATACAAGTTTGTAGAAGGGGGGGGGGGGTTGAATACAAACACACATTTTTACTTTTCTAAATTGTTTATTGATAAATCAAGACAATTTACAACTTGTTGCGGAACAAGATTAAGGATAAACCTAATCTTAACAAGTCTTGAGAAACACTAAGTTTCTTGCACTAGAAAGAGTTAAAGAAATTACGAATAATAACTTAACAATAAGAAATAAGAAGGTGGTCCGAGCATACTTCAAAACTGAAGTAAGTTTTTTCTTATATACTGCATGCATTTAATGCATGACAGTATGGCTTTACACGTGGCAGCAGCTGAGTGGTTGCATGTCATTGACCTTTGTAGACAACCTTAGTAGCCGCATGGTGCACAGTGTAGAATCAGAGTTGTTGTACGATTACAGACAAAAGGGATGTCCGTTCTGACAGTTCGTACGGAGACGTGCAAGGGAGGTAAGACAATAGTAACATGCAGGGAGACTTCATGATCAACTTTCGTTGAGTCAGATCTTTATCAGCGAATGATAAAGTTCAGCGATTGCTGAAGTCTTCTACTTGATACTTCACGTTGAATGGACAGGTCTTGCTTCGCTGATATCTGCATCAGTTCATGAGTAGACTTGTCGCTGGTTCTTGAGTTTGATCTTCGACTTCAGCGTAGAACTTTGGTTGACGTGAAACTTGTCTTCAGGGATCATAAGTAAACAACTAACTTATCATCGATCATCTCATAGACTGAACAGGCTCAGAGCTATATGATGATGAACAGTGTTCGCTGAATATCTAATCTAAAGAGTGAGAGTTCCTATCAGCGGTACTGTAAAGTCTTAGTACTTATCAGCGATAGTGAAACTCTGATACATATCGTTTACTTACAATTTTCACTAAGTGTTTAAGAGAGGGTCATTATCAAGTCATTGAGGGTTTGGATCAACAATCTCCCCCTATTTGATTATGACATAGCAACAGAGAAAATTTCTATTTAATGAAAACATAAGGATAAAAAGAACCCATAAAATATTTGTCCCTTTTACTGTTTTCTGGGATCTTTTCAGTACCGATGGAGTAAAGTACATTCGCTGAAATTTTTCTTTAAACTTCGTAAAGATTACAGAGGGAAGTAGAAAAATTACAAGTACAACAAATAAAATTACAAGTACAAAAGATGTAGACAGATAAGGATAGAAAGAATTACAAGGCGATCCTATCCGTCAAAAGGTTCTTCCTTGATGAGAAGTTCATCCAGGGTCTTTGATGTGGGAATCATCCAGTCAGGTACATTGACACCTTGATTCTTTTTGTTCAGAGCTTCTTCAAAAATCAAGGGCTTCAGGTGTCTAGCTTTAATGTCGCGTCTGACTTCACACCAGGTGGTAGGGAGGTGTTAAGCGCTGAGAGATCAGCATCAGGGCCAAGAACTTCAGCACGAGAGAAACCAATACCTGTTTCATTCCGTATAGGAGGACCTGAGTCTGAGACTTTCTTTTCCTTTGCAGAGACTCTTATTTGTTGAGGAGGAAGAAGAGTGGAAGGAGGAATATCCACAGCAGAAGAAACCAAGTCGATCTGAGTATTTAAAATTTTCTCGACATGACTCTTGAACTTTGAGCGCGATCCCTGAATGGCTAATTTCACTTCCAACCATTCAGAGAAACCAAACTTCTCTAAAGTAGTAGCATAGAAGGTTTGCTTGGTTTTGTCTTCTCTGAATACATCAATTTCAACAACAGGAACGTCAACGAACAGTCTTCCTCTGATGTTTACTTTGATGATTTTGGATGGTCGAGATCGATAATTCAGCATTTCTTTACACCATTTCAAAGTCGTATCAGATACTTTCGTCTTTTCTTCAATGATCCTTTGGGCATCATCCCATAGCTGACGTTGGACATCAATGGGAGTTCTTTTCAGCGCGGGGTCTTTCACCGATTGTTGGACAAGCTGGATGGCGAGTTCTCTGTCTTTTTCTTCAGCTTCCCTTCTTTCAGCGATTAACCTTTCAGCTCTGAGGTGATCCTGGTATTCCTTTTGTGAAAGTCTGAACTTTGGAGGAATAGAAGGAAGTTGATCACGATTCAGGATGATTCGATGATCTTCGAATCTCTTGATCATTGCATCTCTCTTTTCTTGATCCTCTTCACTCAGCTTTTGAGGAGCCAAGGAAGGTCTGTTTTGGTGAGAGAGCAGTTGTTCTTCAGGTTCATCAGTCTCAGTGGTTAAATCCAAGACTGGGATTATTTCTTCAGCTCTTGTGGCTGGGATTATTCCTGGTGTAGTCGAAGGAGCTTCAGCGGGATCCTCAAACAGGGGAGAGGACTAGCTGAAACACAGCGATCGTTTAAGTAAGCAGAGTTGGGGAAGAAAGAGATAGAGAAAAGAATGTGGTTAAGTGTATAAAGGTTTTATGGATAGAAGGATTGAGATTGAGAAGGGATAGAGGAGGGATGCAGTATAAGGGAATAGGAGGTAGTATACCTGACAAACTGGCTTTTGAAGCAAGATCATTAGATTGTCTTCTGCTGCAAGGCCTTTGTTTTTGCCTTTGTCAGCTTAAGGCGCTGCACGCTTTGTCTTGGTCCGCTCCCCTGAAGGTTCGTTTATCGAAATCCCTTTGAGAGTTGTAGTCTTCTGAACAGGCTTGACGATAAAGGAGTTATCATCATCATCATTCTTTGGAGAAGAAGATGGTTCATCATCAGAGATGTCGACAGCTTCATCGTCTTCAGCTTCGTCTTCATCAGATTCAACCTCTTCAGCGTAGGGTGAGGTTACATCAGCTGCAGCTTCAATGTTCTGTTCTTCGAGTTGCTCCCCCTCAGATACAGAGGAAGGTTTCTCGGTTCCCTCAGGGTTTTCAACTCCCTGAGGTTTTGAAGAAGTAGCATCAGCTTCAGTCTCAATACCCTCCCACTCAGCATGGGGAAGGTCTTCTTTATTTTTCTTCTTCTCCCCCTCATCATTATGGGGAAGGTCTTCTTTAGGATTCTCTGTAACGCCCCAAAGTTCTGGGCTAATTTGAACCTCAAGTTATAACAGGTTACGACAATAAACACTTCAACTTATAAAAACAGACAGTGGATTAACCATCAAGAGTGTATTCACTTTACAAGATCCTTCAGATAACCTATCAATCTAAATGTCACTACAACCCGATTAATCAAGTTATTTATCAATCCATCAAAATCTCTACTTTGTTAAATTCATCCACCTCTGCTATATCCAAACGCTCGTTCCACAACCCTTTATTTCCCCGAGCTGGTACCTGATAAGAAAACATCATATGAAAAGATTAGGCTAACGCCTAGTGAGAACATTCGTTTCCATAATAACATTTGCAAAATCAATGTAAACAAGTTACAACAAACCTGATCACTCCTTTTCTTACCGTACAATAACTCCTTTCACTACTGGAAATCTACCCCACTTCCACAACTATGACTAATTCACCTAGTCATATTATCATATACCAGAGCCTTCTACGAATCAATCCCAGATTCTAGATCAATGATCTCATCTAATAAATCGCAACCACATATGCCCATTTATTAGAAAAGATGTAGAGATTACAATTACTCATGTCAATCTCTCTTCATCCTAAGAAATCAGGAATTACGATTACTCACATCAATTCCTTCTTTCACATAAATGGGAATTACGATTACTCACATCAATTCCACATTTAACATACACTCAGGAATTACGATTACTCACATCAATTCCTTCTTTCACATAAATGGGAATTACGATTACTCACATCAATTCCACATTTAACATACACTCAGGAATTATGATTACTCACATCAATTCCTTATTTCACATACACACAGGAATTACGATTACTCACATCAATTCCATGTGTTTATATCAAACTAGTGCCTATGGATCCATATCACCTAATTGTATTCATACAGGTATTTACTTAATATAGATTCCTCGTATCATTCAGTATGAGCCAACCTTATTCATTACACTTAACACATTCCTGCCTAGCATCGACTAGCGCAGTCTATAAACCTAACATACTACTTTTCAAGGGTATGTATGTTCAAGCTATATAATTCCCATCACAATTCCTAAATCGCATATTTCCACGATTTACATAAATGCACATTTCATTACATCCAGAAAGATACATAAAATACAAGGCCTCTAGATACTTAACTTATCAGATCCTTTGGCCATATCAAACTTTGATACCATTTAGATATACTGGTTTCTCTACTCAACTCTCGATATGCTGTACCGGGACTTACCTGTACCGGGACTTCCACTACCGGGACATTCAACTACCGGGACATTCAAGGTTTTGCGTACTGTCCGTTCAACAAGTCCTCAAATCGATTTAAAACATGAAATCAGTTCAATCTACTCATTCTAATCAATCCTCAGTCAGTTCATACAAATATACCAAGGTTACTATAACTTAAAAACACTGATTTGTACAAAGAATCGAATGAACTCACCTTTTTGATGTAAAACCCACTTTGCTGCACAAATTCAATCCCAATCTGCTGTAAACGATTTGAAAACCTAATCACAATCATAGATTCATTTACACACATATAACTACAACAGATTTTACCAGAAATCATCACGAATTCCTTACCAATTTGATGAACAAAGCCTCTTCTCCTCCTTTCCATTCTTTTCTTTCTTTTTCTTTCTACCTTCTCTCTTCTGCCGACTCAAAAACCAAATCTAAGATAATATCTCAGATTTCAACCCCTTATCCCTACACACATTTCCATATTTACTCAATACACCCTCTAGTTCCAACTTTCCAACAATTGACACCAAACCTTAATCCCTTGTATTTTAACCTTATTGAATTATAAAATACACTTAGGGGCCGTTTACCAACTCTTTCCGAGTAAGTGCTGTCCGGGTAAGAGTGTTGTCTCGGGTAAGTGCTGTCCCCGGTAAGTGCTATCCGGGTAAGAGTGTTTACGAAGTCTTTTTTGGTAAGTGCTTACCGACAAAAAAATGACCATTTTAACTCTTTTATAATTATATTCTAAATTAAATTTAATTATTTCTATTACAAATCATTTAATGGAAGAAAAAAGCAAACTTCATACTTTAAATAATTTTTTTAACAAAAATATACTCATTTCCATGAAAAAAGCAATCATTTATTGGCCACTGTTTGTTTTGGTGAGTGGCTTTGGTTTGTATTGTGAGCTCTTATTAATAATATTATCTCCTTGCTGTGCAAAAAAAACGATTGGCTGTAGAAAACCCTAATCGCAAAAAGGACAAAGTGTGTAGAAACGAAATCTAACCCGGGTAAGCATGATTTTGGTGCTGGCTCGGTAAGATCACAGTCAGCTTCTCGGTCAGATCTCGGTCAGATCCAGAACTTGGTAAACGCTCTGACTGCTGACCGGGTCAGATGTGCTGACCGAGTCAGCCCGGTCAGCAGCTAGTAAACAGGCCCTTAGATCTCAATTCTCATTAAATTACTATTATTGAAAATTCAGGATGTTACAATACTCCCCAACTTGAAAATGATTTCGTCCTCGAAATCGAGATCAGGTAAACAGATGGGGATACCTATCCTTCATATTCTCTTCCTTTTAAGTCTTACATACTTAATCACAATTAAAAGTCCAGAAAGAACAAGAATCCATCCTTTCATATTTTCTGAACCTTAACTCTTTCATTAGCATCCGCTCCCCAACTTGGATTTGCAAACCTCTTTAGAGTCACTGTTCATCATCAAATCTTTACTCAACTACTTCTTGGTCTAACATACCGACATTAACCATAATTCGATCTCCGGGTCTCAAAATAACATTACCATCTACTGCTTGAAAATCTATACTCACCTTAAATTGTTCTACTATAACACAAAGAGATAACCATAAGAAATGGTTATACGAGTATAGACATGCAAAACGTACTTTACCGATCATTAGTCGCTGTGACAATTTAGAAACAAGTATGTTCGTGTAACTCATATTCATAATAACAGTAGCTAATTGAAATTGCGAACATACTTTACATGAGAATTCTCGTTGCCATTGCTACAGTACTAAATTCACGTATTTCTGTTGACTCTAAGACTATCCCGTCTTAGTGTTAGTGCAATATGTCTTCAAGGTTTAAATATAGAAAGGTCAAAGTCAAAGTCAATGTATTGAGTTGTATTGTGTTGTTTACACCTTGTATTGTGTTTAGTATAAATAGGTTTTGTTGTGTGTTAGTTTAGAAGATTTTAGGAAACACTCTCATTTTTCATAACTCATATCTTAGAGAGAGAAAGTGCTAAACTCATATCTTGTATACAGTGTGTTCTTGATCAATGGATGACGAATTCATATCTTCTCTATCTTGATTAGATCTTGGTTTTACAATTGGTATCAGAGCACGTTATTGAAGATCTTGGATTAACACTTAGTACTTCTACCCCTTTCTCACATATCATAACTAAATTCATCTCAGCTTAAGTCTAAGTACCTCCTCAACATACTTAGTTCGCTTAAACTATTGCTCTGATACCATATTGTAACGCCCCAAAATTCTGGGCTAATTTGAACCTCAAGTTATAACAGGTTACGACAATAAACACTTCAACTTATAAAAACAGACAGTGGATTAACCATCAAGAGTGTATTCACTTTACAAGATCCTTCAGATAACCTATCAATCTAATTTTGTCACTACAACCCGATTAATCAAGTTATCTATCAATCCATCAAAATCTCTTCTTTGTTAAATTCATCCACCTCTGCTATATCCAAACGCTCGTTCCACAACCCTTTATTTCCCCGAGCTGGTACCTGATAAGAAAACATCATATGAAACGATTAGGCTAACGCCTAGTGAGAACATTCGTTTCCATAATAACATTTGCAAAATCAATGTAAACAAGTTACAACAAACCTGGTCACTCCTTTTCTTACCGTACAACAACTCCTTTCACTACTGGGAATCTACCCCACTTCCACAACTATGACTAATTCACCTAGTCATATTATCATATACCAGAGCCTTCTACGAATCAATCCCAGATTCTAGATCAATGATCTCATCTAATAAATCGCAACCACATATGCCCATTTATTAGAAAAGATGTAGAGATTACAATTACTCATGTCAATCTCTCTTCATCCTAAGAAATCAGGAATTACGATTACTCACATCAATTCCTTCTTTCACATAAATGGGAATTACGATTACTCACATCAATTCCACATTTAACATACACTCAGGAATTACGATTACTCACATCAATTCCTTCTTTCACATAAATGGGAATTACGATTACTCACATCAATTCCACATTTAACATACACTCAGGAATTATGATTACTCACATCAATTCCTTATTTCACAATCACACAGGAATTACGATTACTCACATCAATTCCATGTGTTTATATCAAACTAGTGCCTATGGATCCATATCACCTAATTGTATTCATACAGGTATTTACTTAATATAGATTCCTCGTATCATTCAGTATGAGCCAACCTTATTCATTACACTTAACACATTCCTGCCTAGCATCGACTAGCGCAGTCTATAAACCTAACATACTACTTTTCAAGGGTATGTATGTTCAAGCTATATAATTCCCATCACAATTCCTAAATCGCATATTTCCACGATTTACATAAATGCACATTTCATTACATCCAGAAAGATACATAAAATACAAGGCCTCTAGATACTTAACTTATCAGATCCTTTGGCCATATCAAACTTTGATACCATTTAGATATACTGGTTTCTCTACTCAACTCTCGATATGCTGTACCGGGACTTACCTGTACCGGGACTCACCTGTACCGGGACTTCCACTACCGGGACATTCAACTACCGGGACATTCAAGGTTTTGCGTATTGTCCGTTCAACAAGTCCTCAAATCGATTTAAAACATGAAATCAGTTCAATCTACTCATTCTAATCAATCCTCAGTCAGTTCATACAAATATACCAAGGTTACTATAACTTAAAAACACTGATTTGTACAAAGAATCGAATGAACTCACCTTTTTGATGTAAAACCCACTTTGCTGCACAAATTCAATCCCAATCTGCTGTAAACGATTTGAAAACCTAATCACAATCATAGATTCGTTTACACACATATAACTACAACAGATTTTACCAGAAATCATCACGAATTCCTTACCAATTTGATGAACAAAGCCTCTTCTCCTCCTTTCCCTTCTTTTCTTTCTTTTTCTTTCTACCTTCTCTCTTCTGCCGACTCAAAAACCAAATCTGAGATAATATCTCAGATTTCAACCCCTTATCCCTACACACATTTCCATATTTACTCAATACACCCTCTAGTTCCAACTTTCCAACAATTGACACCAAACCTTAATCCCTTGTATTTTAACCTTATTGAATTATAAAATACACTTAGATCTCAATTCTTATTAAATTACTATTATTGAAAATTCAGGATGTTACAATACTCCCCAATTTGAAAATGATTTCGTCCTCGAAATCGAGATCAGGTAAACAGATGGGGATACCTATCCTTCATATTCTCTTCCTTTTAAGTCTTACATACTTAATCACAATTAAAAGTCTAGAAAGAACAAGAATCCATCCTTTCATATTTTCTAAACCTTAACTCTTTCATTAGCATCCGCTCCCCAACTTGGATTTGCAAACCTCTTTAAAGTCACTGTTCATCATCAAATCTTTACTCAACTACTTCTTGGTCTAACATACCGACATTAACCATAATTCGATCTCCGGGTCTCAAAATAACATTACCATCTACTGCTTGAAAATCTATACTCACCTTAAATTGTTCTACTATAACACAAAGAGATAACCATAAGAAATGGTTATACGAGTATAGACATGCAAAACGTACTTTACCGATCATTAGTCGCTGTGACAATTTAGAAACAAGTATGCTCGTGTAACTCATATTCATAATAACAGTAGCTAATTGAAATTGCGAACATACTTTACATGAGAATTCTCGTTGCCATTGCTACAGTACTAAATTCACGTATTTCTGTTGACTCTAAGACTATCCCGTCTTAGTGTTAGTGCAATATGTCTTCAAGGTTTAAATATAGAAAGGTCAAAGTCAAAGTCAATGTATTGAGTTGTATTGTGTTGTTTACACCTTGTATTGTGTTTAGTATAAATAGGTTTTGTTGTGTGTTAGTTTAGAAGATTTTAGGAAACACTCTCATTTTTCATAACTCATATCTTAGAGAGAGAAAGTGCTAAACTCATATCTTGTATACAGTGTGTTCTTGATCAATGGATGACGAATTCATATCTTCTCTATCTTGATTAGATCTTGGTTTTACAATTGGTATCAGAGCACGTTATTGAAGATCTTGGATTAACACTTAGTACTTCTACCCTTTTCTCACATATCATAACTAAATTCATCTCAACTTAAGTCTAAGTACCTCCTCAGCATACTTAGTTCGCTTAAACTATTGCTCTGATACCATATTGTAACGCCCCAAAATTCTGGGCTAATTTGAACCTCAAGTTATAACAGGTTACGACAATAAACACTTCAACTTATAAAAACAGACAGTGGATTAACCATCAAGAGTGTATTCACTTTACAAGATCCTTCAGATAACCTATCAATCTAATTTTGTCACTACAACCCGATTAATCAAGTTATCTATCAATCCATCAAAATCTCTTCTTTGTTAAATTCATCCACCTCTGCTATATCCAAACGCTCGTTCCACAACCCTTTATTTCCCCGAGCTGGTACCTGATAAGAAAACATCATATGAAACGATTAGGCTAACGCCTAGTGAGAACATTCGTTTCCATAATAACATTTGCAAAATCAATGTAAACAAGTTACAACAAACCTGGTCACTCCTTTTCTTACCGTACAACAACTCCTTTCACTACTGGGAATCTACCCCACTTCCACAACTATGACTAATTCACCTAGTCATATTATCATATACCAGAGCCTTCTACGAATCAATCCCAGATTCTAGATCAATGATCTCATCTAATAAATCGCAACCACATATGCCCATTTATTAGAAAAGATGTAGAGATTACAATTACTCATGTCAATCTCTCTTCATCCTAAGAAATCAGGAATTACGATTACTCACATCAATTCCTTCTTTCACATAAATGGGAATTACGATTACTCACATCAATTCCACATTTAACATACACTCAGGAATTACGATTACTCACATCAATTCCTTCTTTCACATAAATGGGAATTACGATTACTCACATCAATTCCACATTTAACATACACTCAGGAATTATGATTACTCACATCAATTCCTTCTTTCACATAAATGGGAATTACGATTACTCACATCAATTCCACATTTAACATACACTCAGGAATTATGATTACTCACATCAATTCCTTATTTCACATACACACAGGAATTACGATTACTCACATCAATTCCATGTGTTTATATCAAACTAGTGCCTATGGATCCATATCACCTAATTGTATTCATACAGGTATTTACTTAATATAGATTCCTCATATCATTCAGTATGAGCCAACCTTATTCATTACACATAACACAATCTTGCCTAGCATCGACTAGCGCAGTCTATAAACCTAACATACTACTTTTCAGGGGTATGTATGTTCAAGCTATATAATTCCCATCACAATTCCTAAATCGCATATTTCCACGATTTACATAAATGCACATTTCATTACATCCAGAAAGATACATAAAATACAAGGCCTCTAGATACTTAACTTATCAGATCCTTTGGCCATATCAAACTTTGATACCATTTAGATATACTGGTTTCTCTACTCAACTCTCGATATGCTGTACCGGGACTTACCTGTACCGGGACTCACCTGTACCGGGACTTCCACTACCGGGACTTCCACTACCGGGACATTCACTACCGGGACTTCCACTACCAGGACATTCAACTACCGGGACATTCAAGGTTTTGCGTACTGTCCGTTCAACAAGTCATCAAATCGATTTAAAACATGAAATCAGTTCAATCTACTCATTCTAATCAATCCTCAGTCAGTTCATACAAATATACCAAGGTTACTATAACTTAAAAACACTGATTTGTACAAAGAATCGAATGAACTCACCTTTTTGATGTAAAACCCACTTTGCTGCACAAATTCAATCCCAATCTGCTGTAAACGATTTGAAAACCTAATCACAATCATAGATTCGTTTACACACATATAACTACAACAGATTTACCAGAAATCATCACGAATTCCTTACCAATTTGATGAACAAAGCCTCTTCTCCTCCTTTCTCTTCTTTTCTTTCTTTTTCTTTCTGCCTTCTCTCTTCTGCCGACTCAAAAACCAAATCTGAGATAATATCTCAGATTTCAACCCCTTATCCCTACACACATTTCCATATTTACTCAATACACCCTCTAGTTCCAACTTTCCAACAATTGACACCAAACCTTAATCCCTTGTATTTTAACCTTATTGAATTATAAAATACACTTAGATCTCAATTCTCATTAAATTACTATTATTGAAAATTCAGGATGTTACATTCTCCCCCTCTTCCACATCATGGTTGGGGGAGGTAACGTACTTTTCATCAGCAGCAACAATAGGATTACTGTCTTCTTGGCCAGTAATTCTTATGCAGTTTTCAATCGCTGCTACTCTGTCTTCTAGGCCAGTAATAGCAGGACTGATCTTTTTGAGATCATCTCGATCGGCCTGAGTGAAATGAGAAGTTGGGGTGTTCAGGTGATCGAGCACTTTCTGAACAATCTCTTTGACCGCAGAGACTTCAGTCTTGATCGTGGAAACTTCACTCTTAAGAGAACCAACCTCTGTATTCAATGATGTGACTTCATTGGACAAAGAGGTGAAGTTTGTTGAGAGAGTGGTTGTGGCGGTTGAGTTTTCAGCGAGGGTGGTAGCAAATTTAGCAATGCTACCATCCACCTTCTCCAGATCAGCTTTGGAGGCTTTCTTTTCGACCTCAGTGGTTAAATTCTTCAAGTTCTCTCCAGCGTTTGTAACCGCTGAAGAGTTGGTAGTTAGAGTGTTGTTGAAAGACTCCATCTTTGTTTCCAGGGCCGTCAGGGAGGTGTTGATATCCCCCAAATTAGGACTTGAAAAAGTTATAAACTTATGAACAAAGGAAAGCTCAGAAGTTTGGGGTTGAGAGAGAGAAGTGTGTGGGATTTTGTGTATACCTGCAGGCGGGTTGGCGAAGTTGTCGAAACCTTGATGTCCTGAAAAGTTTCGTAGTCGTCTTCAATATTTCCTAGACGACTGGAAGTACCTGCAGGTCCTGTGGTGTGTCCTATCATCCTCTGAAAATGTTCAACAATAGTGTCGCTGAGGATGACGGTTGTTGAGGAGAATAGGGGAATAGATTGAGTGACCAAAGAAGAGGTGAGAGGAATGGAGGATGAGAATGATGGTTGGGTGTGGGGTTCAACGTTGGATCCGCTGAGAATCACTTCAGTCTGTAGAGAGGCTGAAGGAGGTGGGTTCATTTCCAAGTTTATAACTTCAGCGTTTAGAGACGCTGAAGCTGGGATGGAAGGGGTGGCTTGTTCAGCTGTGGCAGAGCGTACCACTGGACTTTCCATCAGCTCTTCAAGATGAGCTGAGGAGTCTTCAGCATGTAAATGCTGGGGGGGGGGGGGGTTGCTCTTTGGTTTTCTTGATTCTTTTGGAACCAAGTTGGGTAGTAGATTGTTTCCTTTTTCTAGAAGGAGTGGAGGTTGCAGCTGGGGTATCAGCGGTGGGGATTTCCACTGAATGAGCCGCAGAAGTAGAAGAAGGAGGATTGAGAATAGATAAGAGAGTAGAGAGACGTACCTCGTTTGGCAGGGGCTTGAAGTCAAGCACCTTAGGGCCAACCTGAGAGAGTTTCAGGTCTCCTACTTTTGGGTAGTTATCCTTAAGGCCGGTTTGGAAGATGGCGCTGAGGAATCTTGGGTATGGAACCCATGATGGTCTATCAGCAAAATCTACTCTGAGCGCAAGATCGTCGTAGATTATCGAGTCCAAGTCAACATGGAGACCCTTCAGCAATGCATAGCCCATGGCTTACTGAGGTTGAGCAGATTGATCAGAGGAGCCACTCTTCGCTGTCATGCAGCTTATCAGGTGTGCGAAGATGAAGTTCATCTCGCTGGGCATCTTTGACTTCTTGATTGCAGTTAGTTTCTTCTCGGCTTTTTCATCTCTCCCTTGATCCCAAACGTACTTCATTGCATCAAAGAATGCAATGAGTGTTTCTCTATCAGCGTGTCTCTTGGGATCAGGAAAAGGAACAAATGGTTTATCTTTGGTGGCAACATGGAGATTCAGTGCTTTTCGAATGATAGCAGGGTTGATTTTGATGGTGCCAAAATCAGTGTCACGGAGGATGACATCAAGTAGTTTGGTAGGGTCTTTGGATGATGGTAGCTGAGTGTGTCTGGCGGTATACCAGAATTGAGATAATAGTAACTGATGAGCAGGGGGTGTTATGGTCAAGGCTGTAGAGAGGCAACAGGTTTTCAGAAAATTCACAGCGTCGTCTAGATGTTTGACTTGTTTCTTCGGAGGAAAATCGAACAGCGCATGGAGGTTGTTTGATTTTGTAAAAGAGATATCCTCAAGTTTGAACTTGACCTGAGGACCCTTGGTGATTTCAAGTTCCTCAGCAGCAGTAGTGTTCTCAGCAGTTGGAATATCAGTAGAAGGAGCAGCCATTTCTGTAATCAGCTCAACCAAAGATCAACAAAACAAATAGTCTTAATGTGGAAATATTTTCCAATAAGATGTTTTTGAATTTTGTTCATTTCATTCAGCCAAAAATCCCTTTGAGAAAGATTAGGGTTTTTCTTGTTTTGAGAAAGAGTTACAAAATGTAGAGATTATGTGTTTTCCAGTTTTCATTTGAAGAAGGAATTCTGGAAAAACATATGAAGAACAAGTTTACGAGTTTTGATATAAACTTGAAGAACAACCATGAAGGTTGTATTCATAAAATTATGAACAGAAAATGATTTCATTTTATAAAAGTTCTTTTGTTTGATCTGTTAAAAGCAGAGAATAAGATCATAAACAAGTAATGTAGGTAAATAATAAGAGTATTAACCTGGTTCGTCAAAGAAGAAGATGAACAGTTTCTGGAAATTTTGAGAGCTCAAAATGCAACAGTAAATCTTTTTCTTGCTTGGAGGAGAAGTTTTTCGCGTAAAGAGAAAAATATAAACCCAAAATGGTTTATATAGAGAGAGTAGAGAGAGAGAAAATCTTGAGCGGGAAAAGATTTTCATCATGACACGGACACATGTTTGCATTTGATTGGAAGGTAAGCGAAACGTGCAATCGTGTGTCAGAAAAAGAACGTGCCAGGGCTTATCCGTTGCGATGACGTCACAACTGTCCTTTCATATTTTAGGATGTCTCTGAGGTTTTGAAAGCTCAGGGACACTTTTGAAAATATGAAGCACTGAATAGAAAAATCAGTGTTGGTTTAAGAAATTTCAAAGTATCGCTGTTAAGGAAGAGATATTCAGCGATGCAATTTGTTTTGAAATCTTACATTCACATGCGAACGTCAGCGAGTAAGAGAGAAAACATACCTTGATATCAGCGAATCAATTATGTTCAGCGAGAGAATGATAGAATGGGTTATACAAGTTGATTTTATCCTATCGCTGATCAAATGTGAATCGCTGAAGATTTTACTCTTCAAAGTTCAACATTCCAAGCTCGCTGATGAGAAAGTTGAATCTTGTCTCATCAAGAGGTTTGGTGAACAGATCAGCTAACTGATAGTCAGTTGGGATAAAATGAAGTTCTATATCACCATTCATCACATGATCTCTGATAAAATGATACCTGATTTCGATGTGTTTTGTCTTTGAGTGTAACACTGGATTGTTGGCCATAGCGATGGCACTTGTGCTGTCGCAATAGATTGGAATTTTCGAGAGCTGAAGGTCATAGTCTAGTAGTTGATTTCTCATCCACAAGACCTGAGAACAACAGCTTCCAGCGGCTACATACTCAGCTTCAGCAGTTGAGGTGGACATTGAGTTTTACTTTTTACTTGTCCAACTCACCAGCTTTCCACCCAGGAGCTGACAGCCTCCTGTGGTGCTTTTCCTATCCAATTTGCAACCTGCAAAATCACTATCTGAATAGGCGATTAGATCAAACCCTGAGTCTTTGGGATACCAAAGACCTAGGTTCATAGTACCCTTAACGTAACGAAAGATTCGCTTTACAGCGATCATATGAGATTCCTTAGGTTCAGCTTGATATCGTGCACACAAACAGGTTGCGTACATAATATCGGGTCGGCTAGATGTAAGATACAAGAGAGAGCCGATCATCCCATGGTACAGCGTGACATTAACAGGTATTCCATTTGAATCCTTGTCTAGTGTCAGCGGTGGTGCCATAGGGGTTTTCATAGCTGAACTCTGAGTTAAATCTAATTTCTTCAGCATATCTTTAACATACTTTCCCTGATTAATGAAAGTTCCTTTTTCATTTTGCTTTATCTGAAGACCAAGGAAATATGTTAGCTCACCCATCATACTCATTTTATACTCTTCTTTCATTCTATCAGCGAAACGAGTACAAAGGTCAGGGTTAGTAGAACCAAATATAATGTCATCAACATATATCTGAACAAGAATGATATGACCTTTCACTATTCTGAAAAATAGAGTTTTGTCGATTTTACCTCGCTCAAAATTTTCAATTAGGAGATAAGAGGATATAGTGTCATACCATGCACGTGGAGCTTGCTTTAAGCCATAAAGTGCCTTATCCAGTTTATAAACATGACCTGGACGCTTAGGATCTGAGAATCCTGGAGGTTGTTCCACATAGACTTCTTCATTCAGCTTTCCATTTAGAAACGCTGACTTAACATCCATCTGATATACTTTGAAGTCTTTGTGTACAACGTATGCTAAGAATAGACGAATAGATTCTAGTCTTGCTACTGGAGCAAATGTTTCGTCGTAATCTATGCCTTCCTCTTGTCTGTATCCCCGAGCAACAAGTCGAGCCTTGTTGCGGGTTACAGTTCCATGTTCGTCCAATTTGTTTCGATAGACCCATTTAGTGCCTATCACTGTCTTGTCAGTTGGTCTTCGAACAAGTTTCCAAACTTTGTTTCTTTCGAATTCAGTCAGCTCTTCTTGCATGGCGCTGACCCAGTTTGGATCTTTGAGGGCATCATCTATTTTCTTTGGTTCAATCAGAGAAATAAAGTTAACAAATAAACAAATATTACCTGCACTTCGTCGAGTCTGAACACCAGCGTTTGGATCACCAAGAATTTGATCAATTGGGTGATTTACAGTCCATCGCTGAGCAGGAGCATAAGTCGCTGACTCAAATTGAACTGGAGGAGCTGAAGATGAGGCTTCAGCAACTTCTGGAATATCAGCCAAGAGAGGAGTAGGTGTAGATGTCATCACATTCACTGATTGCTGAGAAGTAGATGGAATGTCTGAGACACTTGGTTCAGAAGCAGGTATAGTGTTTAAAGGAACTGCTGAGACCCATGATGTTTCAGCTTCACTATTCTGCATGTTTGGGATGATAGTAGGACTATCATCTTCAACTGTATGAGTATGAGTGGGAATATTTTCTGAATCACCAAGATGAGAAAACATCCATTGATTCAGTTCTTCGGTATCAGCAGAAGGTCGAGAATTCGCTGAACGGGATTCGTCAAAAGTGACGTGAATAGTTTCTTCAACAGTTTGTCTTCTTCGATTGAAGACTCTGAAGGCTTTGGAGATTGAAGAATATCCAAGAAAGATTCAATCATCAGCCTTAGGATAAAACTTTCCAAGGGCATCTCTGTTGTTCAGTATGAAACACTGACATCCAAAGATGTGAAGAAAGCTAATTGAAGGCTTTCTCCCATGAAAAAGTTCATAGGCTGTTTTATTAAATCTTTTGACTATCAGCGACCTATTTTGCGTAAAACAAGCAGTGTTGACAGCTTCTGCCCAAAACTGAATAGGCAGGTGAGAATCGCTGAGCATTGAACGTGCAACTTCAATAATAGTTCTATTTCTTCTTTCAGAGACTCTGTTTTGTTGCGGTGTTCTCACTGAAGAAAAGTTGTGAGAAATACCCTTACTCTCAAAGAAGGAATCAAGAGAACTGTTTTTGAATTCAGTCCCATGATCACTCCTTATTGAGCGAACGGTCAAGTTGTTCAGGGTTTCCATCTTCCGAACAAAGGTGATGAGTTCTTCAGGGGTGTCACTCTTAGAACGGAGAAACATAACCCATGTATAGCGAGAGAATTCATCAACTATGACCAACGTATATTTCTTTCCAGCGATGGATTGTTTGTTAACAGGGCCAAACAAATCCATATGGAGAAGTTGTAGAGGAGATGATACCGAGGAAACTTGCTTTGACTTAAAGCTTGCTTTGGTCTGCTTGCCTTTCTCACACGCTGAACATAAGGACTCTTTGGCGTATGAGTGCTGAGGTAGACCAGTGACTAACTCTTTTGAAGAAAGAGTGTTCAGTGTCTTGAAATTTAGATGAGAGAGCCTCTTATGCCATAGCCAGTTGACATCAGATGAGGCTTTTGAGAAGAAACAGGAGTTCTCAGTGGTTGTTGAGTCCATGTTTATTACATAAACATTTTCCAAACGATAACCGCTGAGAGCTATCTTCTCCTTTTTGTCAGCGACAAAGCAGGATTCCTTAGTAAAGATTACTTTGTTATCCTTGTCACAAAGCTGACTGATGCTTAGAAGATTATGCTTCAGCCCTTCAACATATGCGACTCTTCTGAAGGTTGTTGTACCATTAGATAGTACACCAAACCCTCGGGTATGTCCTTTTCCATTTCCACCGAAAGTTACAGAGGGACCCTTCTCTTCTTTGTACTCAGTGAGCAGGTTCTTCATACCAGTCATGTGTCTAGAGCATCCGCTATCGAGATACCAGATACCCTTCTTAACCTGCATTACAAAGGAAGATTAGTTTTTCTTGGGTACCCACTTAACCATGTGTACACACTTGTCAGTGGGGGTAGAAGAAGAGGTGGAAGGTTCAGCAGTCTTCGCAGCATTTGAAGATTCAGCTTTGTCAGTCTTCATTTTGGTTAATTTCTTAACCTCAGTGGTCTTCTTTGCCTTGGGGGCAATGATCTTCACCTTAGCTATCTTTTCAGCTTGGGTGGCTGTGGGGCACTTACTAGCAATATGATTTGTAAGTCCACAATGATAACATTTCCTATAACCAAAAGTAGTTCTAGGACCATTTGCATGCTGAGCTTTTGATTTTGAATTAGAAGTGTTGGGAACTGAAGATATGCTAAGTATGGTTAGTACTGCTAAGTCTACATTACTACTGCCAGGTCTTCGTTACTACTGCTGGGCAAGATTACTACTGCTAGACGAAGTTAGTACTGCTAGACCAAGTTACTACTGCTAGACGAAGTTAGTGCTGCTAGACCAAATTACTACTGCTAGACATGGTTAGTACTGCTGAGCTGAGTTACTACTGCTTGAAGACTGTGAAGGTTAATACTGCTGAAGGTCGTTAATGCTGCTGAGCCAAATCATCATTAATGCTGCTGAGCCAAATCATCATTAATGCTGCTGAGCCAAATCATTGTTAATACTGCTGACTTGATAAGTTTGGTATGCGATACTTCTGGAGACAATGAAGGAATTGATCAAGATATGTTTAACGAAGATTCAGAAGATCAATTTACTTTTGATAGTTATCTTGTAATTACTTTTGTATAAATAGTATTGATAGATAGCTTTTAGAAATATATACGAAAACAGATGATAGAAGATAGATAGTATACAGAATTCGATATTCATTCAAGAGTGAATTAACCTCAAGATCATAGATCCTATTTCTAGAGAAGTAGAAATCGTCTTGTTGAGCCTGTTCAACAAGATTGAGGTTTGGTGTAAAGCTTGTGAGTAATACTGTTTGATATATATACAGTGTATTGAATTTCTATTGATTGTTCTTTAATTGATTTAGAGTTCTATTCCGCAAGATTCTCTAAATTCTGTTTCTAAGAAGTTTAATTCTTGTTAAGAATCGATCCTGACAAGTGGTATCAGAGCCTTGGTATCTTAGAAGCTATGGACAATTCAATGGATTCTCACATTACTCTTGTTTCAAAGGTTCCCATGCTCAAACCCAATGAGTTTGACATGTGGAAACTGAGAATCAAGCAGTACATTCTTCTTACTGATTATGCAATATGGGACATCATAGAAAATGGCCCATGTAATTCAGGAAAGATTGGAGCAGATGGAAAGAGACCTCCTCCCAAGACAGATGCTGAAAAGAAAGTCAGACAAACAGATATGAAGGCATTAAGCACTCTGCTTTTGGCTATTCCTAATGAGTACCAACATCAATTCCAACACTGCACAGATGCACAGATGTTGTGGAATGCTCTGGAGAAAAGATTTACTGGCACAAAGAGCACAAAGAGAAATCAAAAGGCTATTCTCAGGCAACAATATGAAAACTTTATGTCTGCAAAGAATGAGTCTATGACTCAAACTTTTGACAGATTTAACAAGTTAATTGGAGAATTAGCAACTGTGGGTGTACACATGGATGCTGATGATGTCAATAGAAAGTTCCTTAGATCATTGGGAGAAGAATGGACCATGTACACAGTCTCATTCAGACAGAATGACCAATTGGAGGACAAAGAGCTAGATGACCTCTACAATGATCTGAGAGTATTTGAGGCTGAAGTTGAAGCCAAGAAAAGGCCATCTGGATTTGTTTATAATGCTGCTTTATTATCTTCATCCTCTGATAATGCTGCTAATCCTGATTCTGTTAATACTGCAGGTTCTGTTAATGCTGCTGGTGGAACCAATCAAGAGAAGACTACAGACTCTGTACTAGAAGCATTCTTCTCTAGTCATGTTCACTCTTCTCTAATCAATGATGATTTAGAGCAGATTAATGTTGATGATCTGGAAGAGATGGACATCAAATGGCAGATGGCTATGCTATCAATGAGGGTGAAGAAATTCATCAAAAGGACTGGGAGAAACAACTTTTCCCAAAGAAGAGAAGATGGTGCAGGCTTTGACAAGTCCAAGGTTGAGTGTTATAAGTGTCACAAGATGGGACACTTTGCCAGAGAATGCAGAAGTGGAGGATCACAACAACAGGCTCCAAATGGAAACCAAAACAGAAGCTCCTCTCAAGCCCTTGTTTCTCAACAAGGAATGGGATTTGATTGGAGTGATCAAGCTGAGGAAGCCTGTCAGAATCAAGCTCTTATGGCAGAAGTATCTGATATTCCCACTGAGGTACAATCTAAACTCTGTTCTCAAGCTTGCATTGATGCTGTCAAAAGATATAGGGATCACAATCAGGGTATGTGTGATGACCTTAAGAGGCTAGAGAAAGATGTGAAAGATTATGTTAGAATTGTAGAAAGGTTTGAGGAACAGATTAGAGCTTTTCAAGCTAATGAACTTCAACACCACTATGATACTAACTATTGGAAGTGGGAGAAGAATGAGTATGAGATTAAGCTGAAAGTGTCTGGGGAGGAGAATGAGAAGTTAAAAGAAGAGCTTAAAAAGGTTAAACTTGATGTTGAAAAGTTTACCTGTGCTTCTAAAACCATGGACACCATCATTAAAGCACAAATCCATGACAAGATGAAAGTAGGGATAGGGTACAATACCACACCTCCACCCTACAATAACAACTACATACCTCCTAAGTCTGATTTGTTAGAGACCAAGGATAGAAAGGAACCTGAATTAAAGATTAATATAGATCCTTGTGAAAAAGAAATAGTTGTTGAGGATGAGACTGACAAAGTAGACTCTGATGAGGAATGTGAGAGTCCATGTGTCAAGAACACTGAGATCAAAAGGACTGAAGAGAAAAAGGGAGTTCATAACACACAACCCAAAGTTGTGAACTCCAATATCTGTAAACAGTGTTCTTGCAGGAAATCTAAAGAGAACAAGCCTCAAAAACATGATAATCAGAGGGGAAATCAAAGGAACTGGAATAACCAGTGGGCTATGAGACAAGGAGTTGATCTGAACAGAATTAACAGGCCAAAACCTTGTTTCATCTGTGGTAAGCTAAATCACTTAGCCAAACACTGTTATTTCAATCCAGTTAACCAAAGGTTTAATGCTCAAAGATCTTTTCAAAAACCTGGTGGTTACAGAAAGAATGGTGGATATAAAAAGTCTGCAAAGAAAAATGTGGCAAAGAAACAAGATAAACCCAAAAGCCACATAAAGAAAACGACTGAAAAGGAATGTGATACTATGTGGGTTCCAAAAAGCACTAAAAACAATACTGCTGCTAGCAGTGTTAGTACTGCTAACACTGTTAGTACTGCTTCAAAAGTTAGTGCTGCTAGCAGTGTTAATACTGCTAGTAATCATTCAAAAGTTAATACTGCTAGTAATCATTCCAAAGTTAGTGCTGCTAGCAGTGTTAATACTGCTAGTAATCAGTCCAATGTTAGTGCTGCTAATACTTTTAGTGCTTCTTCTTCAGATAGTACTGCTGCTAGCAGTATTAACTCTGTTAATACTGCTTCTAGCAGTGTTAACTCTGTTAATACTGCTACCTCTGTTAGTACTTCTGAGGTTAATACTGCTGCTAACAATACTGCTAGCACTGTTAGTACTGCTGCTAGTGCTGCTACACCAATAATTTTGACAAAGTACTCCAGCACAGCAGTACCCAAATTTAAAAATCTCATCAAAACCAAGTGTAAGTACTTTGATGAGCAAGGGAGACCCAAGACCACTTCGGCTTGGGTTCCAAATAAAACTAACTGATTTATCTTGATGTGCAGGGCAACCAACAGCTCAAGGAGAAGAGCATTTGGCATGTTGATAGTGGTTGCTCCAGGCACATGACAGGTAACATGGCCTGCCTCAAAAATTTCAAAAAGATTGATGGAGGACATGTTGCATTTGGGGATAATCCTGCTGGTGGAAAGATAAGTGGTAAGGGTGATGTTTCAAAGGGTAAGATGACCTTTGAAGATGTGTACTATGTTGAACAATTGAGATACAACCTGTTAAGTGTATCACAGGTTTGTGACAAGAAGCATAGCATATTGTTTACTGATTCTGAATGTATTATCCTTGCTCCTGGATACAAAGTGGTTGATGAAAACATGATACTTCTGAGAACTCCTAGGAAGGATAATGTTTATTGTTTAGATTTGGAAAGTGTATCATCTGATTCATCCCTAAATTGTTTAGTTTCAAAAGCTTCTTTGGATGAATCATCACTTTGGCACAGAAGGATGTGTCACATGAACTTTAAAACAATGAATAAACTGGTTAAGAATAACCTTGTAAGGGGTTTGCCATCCAAAGTCTATTCATGTGATGATCACTGTGTTGCTTGTCTCAAAGGCAAACAACACAAAACTTCTCATAAGTCCAAAGAGATAAACACTATCTCAAATCCTCTTCAACTGTTACATATGGATCTGTTTGGTCCTACTAATGTGATGAGTATTGGCAAGAAATCATACTGCTTAGTTATTGTTGATGATTATTCTAGATTTACTTGGGTATATTTTCTGAGAACTAAAGATGAGACAAGTGGACTGATCAAATCTTTTATTCTCAAAATTGAAAACCAATCAAATCAAAGAGTGAAAGTCATTAGATCAGATAATGGAACTGAGTTTAAAATTTTTGATCTAAACACCTTTTGTGAAGAAAAAGGAATTGAGAGACAATACAGTGCTCCTAGGACTCCACAACAAAATGGTGTTGCTGAGAGAAGGAATAGGACACTGATTGAGGCTGCTAGATCTCTGTTAGCTGACTCAAAGTTACCAATTACTTTTTGGGCAGAAGCAGTTAATACTGCCTGCTATGTTCAAAACAGAGTTTTAGTTGTAAAGCCTAAAAACAAGACACCTTATGAGCTTTTCCATAAAAGGAAACCATATATTGGATTTTTCAAACCATTTGGATGTCCTTGTACTATTCTCAATACCAAATCTCACTTAGGCAAGTTTGATAGCAAAGCAGATGATGGTTTTCTTGTTGGGTATTCATCTCAAAGTAAGGCCTACAGAGTTTTTAATACCTCTTCTAGAATAATTGAAGAAAGTGACAATGTCAAATGCAATGAGAACACACCAAATCCTATTGGTTCAGGTCCTAATTGGCTATTTGACATTGATTCACTCACTAATTCTTTGGGTTTCAGTGGTGATGTATATGCAGGACAAAGGGATACACCAACATCAGAACACAGAATTCAATCTGTGATATTTCCAATCCCTTCCATTGATCCTGTTGAATTCTGTGAACACCATGAGGAGACTGAACCTATTCAGAATGAAGAAGAGAGGAGAGCAGAGGAAAATCAGTCTTCAGGTTCAAATTCCAGAGAATCTGAGGTGACTGAAGAAGCAGAAACAAATCCAGAATCAAATGAGTCTAATCTGGATGAGGACTTACAAGAGGAAGTTGGTCATCAAACAAGAACTCAGAAAAATCATCCTCCTGAGTTGGTGATTGGAGATATTGCATCTCCCATGATGACTAGAAAGCAAAGCAGACTCCAAGAGTTGCAAGAGCAGCAAAATACAGTTAACACTGTTCTTACTTGCTTTCTGTCCCAGATTGAGCCCAAAAAGGCTTATGATGCCATGAAAGACCCAAGCTGGATAGAGGCAATGCAAGAGGAGCTGCTACAGTTCAAATTACAGGATGTTTGGGACTTGGTAGACCTTCCAAAAGGTCATAGAGCAATTGGCACCAAGTGGATTTTTAGGAACAAGAAGGATGACAGAGGGATTGTGATCAGAAACAAAGCTAGACTGGTTGCACAAGGGTACACTCAGGAAGAAGGAATAGATTATGAGGAAGTCTTTGCTCCTGTGGCAAGGATTGAAGCAATCAGGTTATTTCTAGCCTATGCCTCATACATGAAGTTCAAAGTGTACCAAATGGATGTCAAAAGTGCATTTCTGTATGGAAGTATTGAGGAAGAAGTATATGTCTGTCAACCCCCTGGATTTGAGAATCCATTGCACCCTGACAGAGTATACAAGCTGAAGAAGGCTCTCTATGGTTTGCATCAAGCCCCAAGAGCATGGTATGACACTCTGTCTACCTATCTCTTGAAAAATGACTTTGAAAGAGGAGTAATTGACAAGACCCTGTTTATCAAGAGGAGAAAGAGAGGTACTTTACTTGTTCAGATCTATGTGGATGACATCATCTTTGGATCCACCAATGATCAAATGTGTAAAGAGTTTGAAGAATTGATGCACAAAAGCTTCAAGATGAGTTCCATGGGAGAACTTACATTCTTTCTTGGGCTTCAGGTAAAACAGAGGAAAGATGGGATTTTTATTAGCCAATCCAAGTATGTGAAAGACATCCTGGACAAGTTTGGTTTATCAGACTCAAAGCCAGCAAGCACTCCAATGGAAACACATAAACAGATCACTGCAGATCTTGAGGGGGAGGATGTGGATGTCCATCATTACAGATCAATGATTGGATCTCTCATGTATCTCACATCCTCTAGACCTGACATTATGTTTTCAGTCTGTGTTTGTGCCAGGTTTCAGGTTTCTCCTAAGCAATCACACCTTCATGCTGTCAAGAGAATATTCAGATACTTAAAAGGGCAACCTAGATTAGGTCTCTGGTATCCTCATGAATCCTCTTTTGACTTACTTGCATATTCAGATAGTGATTTGGGTGGAGCCAACATGGATAGGAAGTCTACTTCAGGTGGATGTCAGTTTTTGGGTACAAGACTAGTATCTTGGCAGTGTAAGAAACAAACCACAGTGTCCTTATCTACCACAGAGGCTGAGTACATAGCTGCTGCAAGCTGCTGCTCTCAGGTTCTATGGATTCAGAATCAGATGTTGGACTATGGGGTAACATTTCTTCACACTCCAATATTCATTGATAACAACATTGCTATTAGCATTGTTAATAATCCAGTCAAACACTCAAAAACAAAGCATATAGAGATAAGGTATCACTTTATAAGAGATTGCAATGAAAAGAAATTAATTCAGGTTGCTAAAGTTCATACAAATGACCAGTTTGCTGATCTATTCACAAAAGCTTTTGATGTGGGTAGATTCACCTTTTTGGTAACAAGTGTGGGCATGATCAACCTAGAATAAATTTATGACTTTCTGTTTTTATACCTGTATTTCTTCATATATTTGGTGCTACTAACTTTCTTTCTCGGGATTCTCTGTTTCCCTCAGGTTACCAAGTGCAGAAAAGTGCAAGTGTAGTTACTACTGCCTGTGCAGCGTTACTACTGCCAGTACAGAGTTACTACTGCCTGTGTTCTAGTAGTTAATACTGCTTGTGTAGTTAATACTGCTTTGCGGTTAATACTGCTCAGTAGTTAATACTACTAGTGCTCAGTTAATACTGCTTGTGTAGTTAATACTGCTTTGCAGTTAATACTGCTCAGGAGTTAATACTGCTAGTGCTCAGTTAATACTGCTCAGTAGTTAATACTGCTAGTGCAGTTAATACTGCTCAGTAGTTAATACTGCTCAGTAGTTAATACTGCTTGTGTAGTCAATACTGCTTTGCAGTTAATACTGCTCAGTAGTTAATACTGCTAGTGCTCAGTTAATACTGCTCAGTAGTTAATACTGCTAGTGCAGTTAATACTGCTAGGTAGTTAATACTGCTTGGTAGTTAATACTGCTTAGTAGTTAATACTGCTCGGTAGTTAATACTGCTAGGTAGTTAATACTGCTTTTGATAATCCAGGGCATATAAATACCCCTGTGTGCCCGCCCAAGTTCATAACGACTCTTCGCATTTACTTTTTCTCTCTCGTTCTAACCTAGTCTCCCCAGAATCTTTGTGTTTTGCTTTCAAGAATCCTCAGGAATCATGGAGTTTGTGGATGAGCACAATGAAATAGCCATGCTTCAGAAGCCGAAACAAGCAGCGGGATTCCACGATATAGTCGATTTTCTCAAATCCTCGCACATCTCCTATGCCCTAACGTTGAGCCCAACAATCTATATCGAACATCAGACACAATTTTGGGAGAATGCCACTGTTAGTTTCGAAGAAGGGCAGAAAACCATTCGAACAAGGGTTTGTGATAAACCCTTGAAAGTCACTGAAGAGGTTATTCGCATTTCTCTTCAGTTGAATGATGCTTCAGGTATATCTTCTATTCCTAATGAAGAACTCTTTTCTACTTTACAAAGAATGGGGTATGAAGGTCCCATTGGTGTTTTTAAATTCTACAAGTCAAAATTTTTCAACCAATGGAGATTTCTTGTTCATACCCTGATGCACTGTATTTCCAAGAAAACTACTGGATGGAGTGAGTTCAGCAGTCCCATTGCATATGCCTTGGTCTGCTTATCCACTGCCAGAAAGTACAATTTCTCAGCAATGATCTTTAATGATCTTGTATCAAACTTGGAATCCAAAAAGAGCTTTTACATGTATCCAAGGTTTGTGCAAGAAGTTATTACCAAGGAATTGATGGACTTACCTCAGTTTACTGAGGTATATGTACCCAAATCCCCTAAAGGGAAGGTTTTTTCAAATATGAAAAGACTTCCTAGGGACTCGGAAGGAGTTGACACACCATTGTTCTCTACAATGATGGTTGTGTCCCACCCCTCTGAAGGTATGGCATCAGGATCAAGGCCCTCATTAGATCAACCCACTGATGACCAATCCCAACCTTCCATCTCAAAAGACATCCCTCAGTCCATTCTTGAACAACCCACTCCCACAATCACCAAAAGGTTTCAAAGAAGAAAGGTGCACAAGGTTCCTTCCCTTGATGTACCTACTCAGAGCCCTAAGCCTTTAAGCCCTCAGCTGGAGCATTCTCCAATTGAGAATATCAACAGGGAAACCACAGGGGTGTCTCCCAACCCCAAGAAGGTGGTCTCTAAAGAGAAGGATGACCATATGGGTGATAAGGCTGCCACTACTTCTGCTAGCACAGAGAAGGACAGTGGTAACATAAATAAGACCTTCCCCATGGCAACTCTAAATGAGAAATCATTAGGAGGACCCAGGTGCCAAGAAACCAAGGGGGCAGTTAGTGCTTCTGCTAGGCAGAAGGCTTCTGCTAAAACTTCCAAGGATCCTTTAAAGAAGGTAAACACTTCTAAACAAGGTGAGGATAGATATAACTATGAGGAATTGATGGAAACCATAGGGAATATCAACTTGGATGTTATGGCACAAAAGAAAGAGATTGAGCAACTTAAGACTGTGGTCACCTACCAACAGTCTCAAATTGAGAAGCTCAAAAAGATGGTCACCAAGTTGCTGAACAGAAAGAAAAAGGCAAGATTTGTGCTGAGAAGAAGAACTTCAACTGATGATGCTCCCAAAAAGGGGGAGTCAGAGTCAGAAGCAGAACTGAAAATGAAGGGTCCACAAATTAAGGGGGAGACTGTTCACATGGAGACTGAGATGGAAATGGATTATGCACAGAATAAGGGGGAGACAGAAAAGGGGGAAGAGTGTGTTAAAGCAGCAGAAACCACAGCAGCAGAAACTGTTAATGCTGCTGAGTTTGAACAAGCAGCAGAAACAGTTAATGCTGCTGAAGACCTTACAGAGAAAGAACCTGAAATTGAAGTAGCAACAGAAACTGTTAATGCTGCTGACTCTAAGCAAGCAGCAGAAACAGTTAATGCTGCTCAATCTACAAAGAAAGCAGAAACAGTAACAGAGAAGCTTACAGTAGAAGAAGTGGAGGTTGCAGAGGCTTTAATCAAAGCCAAACATGATACACCTCCAAATGCCAAGAAACAGGAAGAACCTAAGGATGCAAAGATGGTTTTCAGCAGAAAGAGAACAAAGTCTGTGGCCACTAAAAAGAAGTGTGTAAAGAAGCAAAAGGCAGAACCTGTTGAGAAACCAGTGGTAGAAGAGAAAGAAAAGGAAGATGTTGCCAAGGATGAAGGACAAGGAGATAGCAAGACAGGTCAATCCAGTAAGGCACAATCACTTAGCAATGAACAGTGTGACTTGTACATCACTATGGTTGATGCTGAACCAATAAAAGTGACTCCATTAGACTCAAAGCCTCCTGAAATCAGTCACTGGGATACATTGATAGATGAAAGAAAGGAGTATATCAGACTCAAGAGAGCTGATGGGCAGTTTGAAGTCTACAGAACATGGGGACAAGTCGTAAGAAAATGCTCAAGATCTGACCTGGAAGAGATGTTCAAAGTAGGCATGCAGATCTATGGCAACATGTTGACAGAAAGAGGTATGTCTATCACAAAGATGGTGTTAGAATACCTATGCCTAATGTTCAGACCAGAAGTAGTTCAGCACATAACAGCAAGACCTTTTCAAGCAGTAACCCACTGGATGCTCTATGAAAATTGTGGAGTGTATGTTATATCAATTGACAACACATATCAGGAGTATTATCTGGTGGATGAAATATACAATCACAGCATGAAAAGACTGAAAGGGATGCTACATGTAAAGTTGGTCTGCAACAAAGACTCTGCTATGGGAAGATTCTTGGTAAGGAGGATTGCAAATCAGAGTCTAGGTTTAAGTCCTAATCTGTGTGTACATGATGACTAAGTTTTGGAAGCATCATCTGAAGAACTTGACTTCTTTTCCTAAAAGTCAAGTTAGGGGGAGATTGTTGGGAACTGAAGATATGCTAAGTATGGTTAGTACTGCTAAGTCTACATTACTACTGCCAGGTCTTCGTTACTACTGCTGGGCAAGATTACTACTGCTAGACGAAGTTAGTACTGCTAGACCAAGTTACTACTGCTAGACGAAGTTAGTGCTGCTAGACCAAATTACTACTGCTAGACATGGTTAGTACTGCTGAGCTGAGTTACTACTGCTTGAAGACTGTGAAGGTTAATACTGCTGAAGGTCGTTAATGCTGCTGAGCCAAATCATCATTAATGCTGCTGAGCCAAATCATCATTAATGCTGCTGAGCCAAATCATTGTTAATACTGCTGACTTGATAAGTTTGGTATGCGATACTTCTGGAGACAATGAAGGAATTGATCAAGATATGTTTAACGAAGATTCAGAAGATCAATTTACTTTTGATAGTTATCTTGTAATTACTTTTGTATAAATAGTATTGATAGATAGCTTTTAGAAATATATACGAAAACAGACGATAGAAGATAGATAGTATACAGAATTCGATATTCATTCAAGAGTGAATTAACCTCAAGATCATAGATCCTATTTCTAGAGAAGTAGAAATCGTCTTGTTGAGCCTGTTCAACAAGATTGAGGTTTGGTGTAAAGCTTGTGAGTAATACTGTTTGATATATATACAGTGTATTGAATTTCTATTGATTGTTCTTTAATTGATTTAGAGTTCTATTCCGCAAGATTCTCTAAATTCTGTTTCTAAGAAGTTTAATTCTTGTTAAGAATCGATCCTGACAAGAAGGACCAGCACCAAGTAAGCTATTGGCTTTTGAAATGGAAGGAACACTTAGTTCTTCGGATTTCTTACCAATGATTTCCACTTTGATTCTAGGAGTAGATCGCTGAATAGATCCACGCTGAATAAATCCAGAGATCTTATTCTTTGAATCAGAGGGATAAGTCACTGAAGCTTTAGAAGCGTTCAGCTTTGGTACAAAGGTACCCTTCTGAGGATTTTGGTTAAAAGCAATTCCTTTACCTTTGTTTTAAAGACTGAGGTAGGTTTTGGATAAATAACTTTTTCTTTACCTTTAGAAGTCAAGGTAGAGATTTCCTCAGGGATAGGCGGTTTAGAAGAGGAACACTGAGAGGATGAAGTATTAGCGACTGAGGATACGAAAGTTCCAAATAAGAGCATGGAACGATCAGTGGTTGGTTCTAGAGTATCAGCTTTGTAACCAAGACCACGTTTATCACTCAGGGGAATCTGAGACTTAATTATCTCAGTGATCTTTGTTGAGGAATTATACCATCCATCAACAGTAGCCTTTTCAGCTTTTAATGCAGCGATATGTAACACCCCAAATTCCGGGCTAATTTGAACCTCAAAATTTCACAAGTTATGATAATATAAACTTCAAACTTATCTATATATAGCAAGTGAATTAACCATCAAGAGTATATTTACATTACAGGATCCTTCAAATAACCTATCAATCTAATCATATTATTATAATCAGGTTAACTAAGTTATCTAAGCAATCCATCAAAATCTCCTCTTGTTAATTGACACCTCTGCTATTCCAAAAACGCTCGTCCCACAACCCTTTACCTTCCCGAGCTGGTACCTGGTAAGAAAACATCATATGAAACGATTAGGCCAACGCCTAGTGAGAACATTCGTTTCAATAATAACATTTGCAAAATCAATGTAAGCAAGTTATAACAAACCTGATTACCCTTTCTCTTACCATACGTGTAACTCTATTCCGTTAGCACGATTTTACCCAATTCCATGAATATTCCTGACACACATTCCATCATCATATCATGTCTCAGAGCTACTCTACGAATCTGTACTGATTCTAGAGTAATGTTTCTATTCCGGAAATCGCAATATACACATGCCCTGTTCCGTACACCTCTATTCCAGAAACCGCAATATACACATGCCCATTTCTGTACACATCTAAGAAATAACAATATACACATGCCTATTTCTTAGAGAAGGAAATAGTGATTACAATATACACATGTCAATCTCTTCTTTTCCTTAGAATTCAGGAATTACGTTTATTCCATGATTTCTCACACACATCAGAATAATGATTAATCTTCATTTATTCTACGTGTACATAACTGCTAGTGCCTATGGATCCATTACACTTTACTAACGTATATGCATACAACATATTACAGCTCATATCATATTCTCAATCCTAAGAATACTAAATAACCTATCGTATCTTCCTCCTCACATACCCCCCCTTCGGCGACTTAGCACGGGGGTTCCGCTATTCAAACCCGGACGTCATTCGGACACTAAAGCCATCCGGATACCATCCGGTAACTAAATCTATCCGGATACTTATAATAAACTAAAACTTACTGGATACTTACCGCGTCCGGAGACCTTCATCACCACGGTTTACGGATACATGATTTTATCCGGAAACCTTTGACCTGCAACCCAAAAATCGATCCAGATTCGTTTCTGCTCTATTAAGCTCATTCTAAACCATCCCATACAGTTCATAACCAATTTATACAACTATTTCAAGGTTTAATTTAACATGAAAACACTGATTTAAGCAAGGAACAAATGAACTCACCTCTTAAGGAAGTTTTACCCACTTTGCACAATCTGATTCTTCAAATCTGTTGTTTATGATTATGTAAATTAATCCAATACACAGATTCGTCCATCATCATTCATTCACAACAAGCTAATCAGAAAACAAAATCAGATTTCCTTACCAATTGATGAACAAACCCTTGCTTTCTTCCTCTTTTCTCTTTTCTCTTTCTCTCTATTTTCTAAACCGACTCAGCCACAAGGAAATGAAATAATATATGATTTTCAGATATTTTATCCAAACTTACTTTCCAAAATGACCAATTACACCTCCAAGTTTCATTATTTCCAAAATAACACCAAGCTTTCATCTCTTGTATTTTAACCCTAATGAATTATAAAATTTCCCATGTAACTCAAAGTTAACACAAAATACAAATACATCCCAATCCTCATTAAGATATTAAATAGAAAAATTCAGGATGTTACACAATAGCTTCTTCGCGCTCGATTTTGACTAGCTGATTTAGGTGAACTTGATCTTTAAAATCTTCTTCAATTTTAAAAAGGTTTTCTATTTGAAGGTGACAGTTTTTAAGCTGTTCAGCAAGATCAAGGTTTTGATTTTCAACTACAGTGTTGCCATTCATGGCTTCATATAAACTTCTAGTCAAGAGATCGATCTTTCGAAGACTATCAGCTTCATCAATATTTGCAATATTGGTAAAGAAGGAAGGTGATACCTGAGTTGCAGAGGTTGAAGTAGAGGGAATGTCAGAATTGTCTTCCTCATCTTCAAGTTTGGCCATGAGACTTCATCATCATCTTCAGAGTCAGATGATTCTTCTTCGTCAGAGGCAGCCCAATCAAAGTCAGCCATGAGGCCTTTGCCTTTCTTCTTAAAGGTTTTCAGCTTTGCATACCTTTCTTTCAGCTTTTTATATTTTTCATCTCTATTCCTGGGAATAAAGTTTTTCTTGGGAAAAGCTGAGGGTCTAGAGTCTTTCTTTGACCTACACTCGCTAGCAAAATGTCCTATCTTTTCACAGTTATAACAAGTAGCAGTAGCCTTATCAACAGGGGTTGATGATCTTGGCTTGTCAGTAATAGCAAGAGGTTTATTCTTCTTGAAATTACTCTTTCTAGCAAATCTCCTGAACTTATTAGCCAGGAATGCCAGAGTTTCATCATTATCTGAAACGTCAGAGTCTGATGATCTTTCAGAGTTAGTTTCCAACTCAGTGACAGTGATAGTCGATCGCTGAGTGGAAGGTGACTCTGAGATTAAAGCAACAGGGGTGCTTTTGGAATCTTTTACAAGATTCTTCTTAAGATGACTCGATTGCTCATGATTCAGCATCGTGCCATATAAGGTAGAAAGGGTCATTGATTTTAGATCCTTTGACAGCTTGAGACACATAGAATAACTGTCTCAGCTTTCAGGTAAACATTCTAAGAACTTTGTCAGTACTTCAAAGTTAGAATATTCCTTACCAACAGTTTTTAGATCTATTATTAAGCAGTTAAAACATTGGTGTACTTCAGAGAGAGTTTCATTCTTACCACAAATGAAGCTTTCATACCGTCTTACCAGGTTGATCTTTCGAGAGTCCTGGACTTCAGAAGTACCTTCATACTGAACACATATTGTGTCCCACATAGCTTTTAAGGTTTTCAGGTTCATGACGGAATGGTAGACTTCGTCAGGAAGAGCCATGGAGAGTATGGATCTGGCTTTGGTGTCGATAGCCACTTTCTTCTTATCTTCATCAGTCCACATATGAATTTCCTTAGGAATCAGCCTTTCTGGAATAGCAGGTCTATATGGGCCGTTTTCAAGATAGTAAGGCATAGTAGGGTCTACACCTTCTAAGAAGAGAATCATCCTATTTTTCCATAGATTAAAATTATCTCTGGAGAATCTAGGGGGTTTTGCAAGAGAACCGTTGTCAATATAGTTTGGGTTTGTGTTGGTAGCCATTTTAAGAAATAGCTAGGAAGAGAAATCTTAGTATAGATCAGATCTTGTTTATGAGATTAAACAAATCTGCTCTGATACCACTTGTTGGTCCCGAAGGGCTATACAAGTTTGTAGAAGGGGGGGGGGGGGGGGGGGTTGAATACAAACACACGTTTTTACTTATCTAAATTGTTTATTGATAAATCAAGACAATTTACAACTTGTTGCGGAACAAGATTAAGGATAAACCTAATCTTAACAAGTCTTGAGAAACACTAACTTTCTTGCACTACAAAGAGTTAAATAAATTACGAATAATAACTTAACAATAAGAAATAAGAAGGTGGTCCGAGCACACTTCAAAACTGAAGTAAGGTTCTTCTTATATACTGCATGCATTTAATGCATGGCAGTATGGCTTTACACGTGGCAGCAGCTGAGTGGTTGCATGTCATTGACCTTTGTAGACAACCTTAGTAGCCGCATGGTGCACAGTGTAGAATCAGAGTTGTTGTACGATTACAGACAAAAGGGATGTCCGTTCTGACAGTTCGTACGGAGACGTGCAAGGGAGGTAAGACAATAGTAACATGCAGGGAGACTTCATGATCAGCTTTCGTTGAGTCAGATCTTTATCAGCGAATGATAAAGTTCAGCGATTGCTGAAGTCTTCTACTTGATACTTCACGTTGAATGGACAGGTCTTGCTTCGCTGATATCCGCATCAGTTCATGAGTAGACTTGTCGCTGGTTCTTGAGCTTGATCTTCGACTTCAGCGTAGAACTTTGGTTGACGTGAAACTTGTCTTCAGGGATCATAAGTAAACAACTAACTTATCAACGATCATCCCATAGACTGAACAGGCTCAGAGATATATGATGATGAACAGTGTTCGCTGAATATCTAATCTAAAGTGTGAGAGTTCCTATCAGTGGTACTGTAAAGTCTTAGTACTTATCAGCGATAGTGAAACTCTGATACATATTGTTTACTTACATTTTTCACTAAGTGTTTAAGAGAGGGTCATTATCAAATCATTGAGGGTTTGGATCAACAACTTCGGTTGTCTCCCAACCTTAGAATGTTCCATACTTCCCCGATTGCGGTCCAGACTCTAAATCAATCCAAGGTTTAATTAATACCGAGACTAACCGAATCTCTAATTCCAATTGTTCCTACCATTAACTGTCGTTTAATTCCAACGAGCCCTAATAGACTCCAAGACTCCATCCCAACATTAATCATCAAACCGCCAGGTTCCTTAACCATACACGAAAGCTATTCCACCAAAACTACTCATCACAATTGAGCATCTTAAGATTACTACAACCGTTATCATTATTTCTTTTAAAATCGGACTACACCCTACGAATACGCTAACGGTTTCCGACCTCGAACCCAAAAGGTTGACACCTAGTCATATCACCAAGCTTTAAATTCTAACCGACTCCACACACGAGTTCCGTTCGCCGAGCATTTCCACAAAACTAGGGTTATCAATACGGTGCCTAAAGGGTCTTTCATGCGAAAATTGTCCAAGTCCCAAAACAGGGCTGCTAACAAAAACGGTTACACTAACCTCAAAATACGATACCGCAAATCTAACCCTTCAGTTACCACAAGTACATCGACTCTGCCACCGATACCATCCGGCCTATAGCACCATCACGCGTCGAAACACTCGACTCTTCATAGTCGAAGTTCTACTCACACTGGCTCTTAACCGGGGTTACTTAACTGTAACACCCTAAAATCAGGGCCAATTTGAACCTCAATTTTTAACAAGGTATAACAGGATATCGTCCAAACTTTTATATATATAAAAAGAGAATTAACTATGAGGGTTCATATTTACAAATATTGAATTCTCCAAATAACCTATTAATCTAATCATGTCCACTATAATTAGATTAAATGGGTTATCTAAGCAATCCATCAAAAGCCTCCTAGCGTTAGCTAAATTCTCTGTTTATCTCAAAAGTTGAATACTTCAAAAGCACTCGTCCCACTTCCCATTACTTCCCTGAGCTTGTACCTGGTAAGAAAATTTAATTTGAACGATTAGGCTTACGCCTAGTGAGAACATCCAAATTCAAATTAAAACATTAACAACTTTGAAAACTCAGATATCCAAAGCATATAAACAAACCTGTTCACCACCATTCTTACCGTACACGTGCTCATCTCAATGACGGGAACATACCTGATCCCATGAATATGACTAACATTCAGTAAGTCATATCTTCACAATCAAGAGCCTACTACAAATCTTTGCAGATTCTAGATCATTGCTCTTATCCAAGAAATTACAAGTTACTTTATGCCTATTTCTTGGACTGGAAGTAGAGATTACAATTACTTTATGCCTATCTCTGACTTTCCCATAGAAATCAAGAATTACAATTTACTTTATGCCTATCCCTCGATTTCTACATTACGAAATGAGAATTACAATTTACTTTATGCCTATTCTCCATTTCCACGTGAACGGGAATTACAAATTACTTTATGCTTATTCCGCGTTTCACATCACACTATGAAATAGAAATTACAATTTTCTTTATGCCTATTTCTTATTTCACAACACCTTTACGAAATGGGAATTACAAATTACTTTATGCCTATTCCACATTTCAGGTCAACGGGAATTACAAATTACTTTATGCCTATTCCTCGTTACAATACTTATCGGTGCCTATGGATCCATTACCCTTATTAATGTATATGTATCAAAACATATCACACTACATCTCATAACATATTCTTAACTCTAAGAATATTAAACAATTCATCGTATCTTTAATCCCAACTGTTTTCCTTCTGAAAACTATATTCGGAAAAATATTCTGAACTCACAATTAAAAACTTAACCGAAAACGAATTCTAGATTGAAACCAGATTCTTAACTGTAATTGAATTTTAAAGATAAAACTCGTATCGGATTCAAATCCAAATTCTGAAATTGACCTATACCGAATCCAAGCCCAACTTCTGTAATTATTTAATATCGGCCCAAAGCCCCTTCTGGAAATTCAGTTCCAATACCGGATCTTTAAACCACAAGGCCCATCTTCCGGAAATTTAATTACCGGAACTCAAAACCCAAACCGGAATTAAAACTAATATCGGGTCCAAGCCCAATACCGGAACCGGTCCATTTTCCGGATCCCAAGCCAATACCGAATCCGGTCCACTTCCGGAATCCAACCCAATTCCGGATCCGGTCCACTTTCGGAATCCAAACCCAATTCCGGATCCGATCCACTTCCGGTATTCAATCCACTTTCGGTATTCAATCCAATTCCGGATCCGGTATTTCCCATACCGGGACTGCGATACTGTTCATCCTATTTACATCAAATTTACTCAAACAGTACATCTAAATATAGCTTGGTAATCGATTTCATTGTAAAACATAAATACTAAATTATTCAGCCAGTTTATACACAACATCTGATTCAATTTCAACTGATAATTTTTAAAATAAATAGATGAACTCACCTGTTAGAAATTCTTGACCCAGTTCAATCCAAATCTCTTCTTCTCTGCTTCACAACCTACTGGACAGATGATTTCAACTAGATAATCACTATCTGATTAAGAAAACTAGTAAAATGATTCAAACTCTTACCACAAATGATTGCCCTTCCAATTTCTCTTCTCTTTCTCTTTTCTTCTTTCTCTCTGAGCTTTTCCTCTGGACCGACTCAACAAGAACACATTTGAGATATTATCTCAAATGATAATACTTACCTACACTTAAGGTAATCTCAACTATTAAGAGTTGACCAAACAGACCCCTCAAGTTAATTTTCAACATTAACTTTAATTTAGGTCAAATTACAATTTCAACCCTGGAGTTAATAATTACAAAAAGTCCACAACTTAGACTAACTTACAAATAGACCCCATTCATATTAAAAATAATACAATAGAAATTCGAGGTGTTACATTAACCTTTCCAAGGTCCTAATGAGTTCAAGGTTCTCAAGTGAGCTATTTAACAAATATGCCAATCAAAAACTTTTTATGGAAATTTTTAACACAAAAATTTTCATATCAAATTAATCGTACGCATGAAAACTACTACTATCAGTTCGGTAGTTACGCAAAAATGGACACACTCGTCCCATATATGAAAATCATATTGAAAACTATTTCATTGCAGTTCAGATTATCAACAAAACGCAAAAGCGTAATAAACAATTTATTTGAAATGAACCGCTACGGTCCTAGTGTGGATTGATTCATGTCATGCATGTAAAATAACTGCCTACTTTAAATAGTGTGTAACAAAAGGTTTGCACGTGCTTCAAAAGAAGTTTAAACGACATTTGATTCAAAAAATTCTTTTTCAACTATGAAATGGCATGGAACCAGGTCTGCCAACAAAATTTGGGCGCGTCAATTTATTTCACAAAACGATGAAACGATTCATAAGTACACTTTGGTCAAAATATAAAATGACTTGTGTCAGTTTTAAATTTAAATACAAAATCAATACGTTTTCATCATTTGAAAATATCGATTAAAACATCATGAGAAAATCTCAAATTGGAGTATGGATGCAAACTTGTAACACTCTCTTAATAGTTTTCTCGGAATGAAATAACATGCATTAGATGGTTCATAACAAAGTTTCAAAAGATGAAATTCATTAAATCAAATCTCAAAATTTCCTCACTTAGTCATATAATGTCATAGGAGTAAAACATTTTTTTGACAAGACTCACACATCAATGTGTTTTCCGAGAACTTAGGAGAAAATAAGTGTTTGTAATTTGTTGACAACAAAAAGGGTTCAAACTGACTTCAAATCTCGAATTACTCCAACAGTGCGCCTCAATGTTCAAAACATAAATAATTCCAAGCACTCTAGGTTTAGGCAAATAATTTTCCAAAATTCTCATCACGGAGCATTTTCATCCAAAGTTTCGTACTCGTAACATAAAACGTTAAAACGTCAATGCTTAAAAGTTTATTCGTTAAAAATACTCATAATACACATTTTCTCCAAAACCAAAAAGGTTTACAATTTTCCAAAATGTTCCTCGAACCAAAATTTACCAAATGTCAACGACTCACACATTTGTGTTTTCAAAATGTAATGTATTGTAAACTATGCATGATCTTCACAACACTAAAGCATACTTTGACCAAATGGCATCCATTTATGCAATGAGTTAATAAAACATTTTCATTCACGATCCATTTATCAAAATATCGAGAGATAATGGTTACCAAGCTATGCATACCCCTAGGTCAATATAATGCATTTGCATAAAATGATAATAAAACAATCAATTAACTGAAAGCGCAATAAGCAAATCGTTATGAAATACTATTAAAGTGTTCTTTCATGCATTACTCACGTCACGTATAAATCAATCCATACACTGAACAAATTGTAACTAAATATGTGTTAACACAAATCTTTGAAAGAGAAATTACGCGACACTAAAGTTCCAAAACTCATCCCTTTTGGTCGCCTTATGGCATAAAACAATATTTCTCAACAAAACCCGACTGGGACAAAATGCCCAACATAACTCATAAATTTTCACATAAATAAATGGAGTATGCACATTGTGAAATTGCACTCACACGACACAAAACGTCGTAAAACAAAACTCCATGAAATTCAATGGGCTCAACGACCTCAAGTTAATAAAATGGCACCAAACATTTTGCTTCCAAAAGTCGAATTGTAATAAGCAAAATCGTGACTAAAACGCCAAAATTCCAAAAATCCACTTCTTGTTGTAATACCATATAAACAACATTGTTTAACAAACTCACATTAAACAATTTCTCCAAAATAGATTTACATAGACACAATGGCAGATAACTTTCCGTCCAAACTTTAACATATGTGGATGAGATCCAATGTTAAAGTTATAAGCCGTAGTTACTTGTCCAACATCTTAAACATCATAAAAATATGGATATCACTGTATCTGAAAGTAACGTTGGGCAATAATAAAATAAAGCAAGTCCTGACGGAGTTTGCAACTCTCGCAATAAAATGATTTCATGCAGGTTCAAACCCATGATTTAAAATCTTGTGTGTGCTAAACATTTTCCAAGATTTTGTAACACAATCCGTATAAGGATTTGAAATACAAGAAATAATTGATGCAATTTATTTTAAAATAAATTTTGTGCATAACTTAGTCGGCACTCAACGTCTCAACCCATACTCCTCCAAATCCCTCCAGTCCACTACTGTCATCCGGATGTTCAAACCTCTTAAGGCAAAGTTGGGAATTACATCGATTAACCTTAAGGTTTTTCCTCGAATCAAAGTCGGTTCAATAAGTCTATGGTTATAATCCAACCATCAATCTCGACCCGAAACGGTCCACTTAAAGCAATTATCATGCTTATTGTCACCCTAAGTGACTAATACTAAAATCGTCGATCTTTTCCAACGACTATTCGCTTAGAAACTTCTTCACTACCCAAACGGTCATCACATTAAAGTAGTTCAATTATGCACATGTACTAGGAGGCTCACCATGACTATAATAACCCGGTTATAACTTGAAATGAATTGAGGTTTGGTGGCCAAAGTGGGATAAATAAAAAGTTTAGTGTTTTGGTGTGGGAACTATAAATAGAAGTAAAAACCCTAAAAACCCACATAACATACTCTCCTACTCTGTGTGCGGCTTGGTGCGATCAGTGTGTGTGGAAGGAATTGAAATTTCTCAAGAAAAAGTTGAAATTGAAGGCTTTGGGTGTGGATTTCATCTCTATTTGAGGTAATCTTCTCCTTCTATCACTTACTAATCTGATTAGAAGATTTGTGAGAGTTAGGGTTGAGCTTTTGTTGATATTTTAGAAAGAAATGAAATGGTGTCTGTGTGCGATTTTCTTTCTTCGTTTAGAGTAAATCGGAAGGTTTAACTATTAATTGGTCGATTCTAGTATCCACTTAATGTTATTAGCTTAATACCAAATTTTGCTTTTGAATTGGGAGAGATTATTAGCGTTCGTAAGTTAGCGTGTGACCGGAGTCCATACCGGAACCGTATGGAACCGGAATTGTTGAGGGATCCGGAAACCATATTGGGATCCGGAATTGTTATGGGCTGTAGTAACCAAGACCAAAGTGGGAGAGTTTTAATGGTTTGGTGTAAACTTTTATAATTATGGAAGTTGAGGGGCTATTTGTTAATTGCGGGATAGGTATAAAAGGGGCACAAAACCCTAGGAGAAACATTCTCCTACTGATTTTGTGTGTGGTTGGCGGCTGCTGGAGTGATTTAGAGAGAACAGAGGGAAAAGAGAGAATGAAAGGAGAAAGAAGAAGAAAGAGGGTGAAATCAAGAAAGAAGGACCAATTGCGGATTTGTTGGGAGAAATAGAAGGTGTGCTTCTTTTGGATCCAAGCAGGTAATCACTTCTCCTCTTCTCTAATCCCTGATTCTTGTTATTGATGAGTTATTTGGGGGTTTTGTTAAAAGTTGGGTTTGGAACTAAATGGAAGAGATTAGGTGTCAAATCTTATCTTTTGCAGCTAATATTTCAGTAGTAGTTGAGCTTATTGACCCTATTGTAGTTGTTAATCTCCATCTGTGAGATTTCGGCCGTTTCTGGGATTTATCGGACCAAATAAGGGACAGGTCGACGTCCGGATAACTTTCTGGACGTCCGGACACATTGAATGGTTGAAGGTTTCCGGGTAAGTGTCCGGTAGTCGTGTGTGTGTCCGGATGGTTGGATATTCCGGATAGAGTGTTGTCCGGATAGGCTGATGTCCGGATAGGGTGTTGTCCGGATAGGGTGATGTCCGGATAGGGTGTTGTCCGGATAGGGTGATGTCCGGATAGGGTGTTGTTCGAGTAGACTGTTGTCCGGATAGGGTGATGTCCGGATAGGGTGTTGTTCGAGTAGGCTGTTGTCCGGATAGGCTGTTGTCCGGATAGGGTGATGTCCGGATAGGGTGTTGTCCGAGTAGGCTGTTGTCCGGATAGGGTGTTGTCCGGATAGGGTGATGTCCGGATAGGGTGTTGTCCGAGTAGGCTGTTGTCCGGAAAGGGTGGTGTCCGGAAAGGTGTGTGTGTCCGGATAATTGAATAATCAACTTACGTTGTGCCCATTCATTCAGGGAAACCGAGTGGAAGTGCCTATCTGAGTAGAAAAGGAAAGTAAGCGTGTCAGGTGAGTTTTTCTAACCAAAGCTTGATGGTACTTGTTCATCTACTTGTACAGGTGTGTTTACTTAATGTATGTGCATATATATTACTTATGCATGATGTAAGCTATATGGGGGGTGTGTCCCATACGATATGGTGTGATACTTATGGGGGGTGTGTCCCATATGTGATGGCATGACGATTATGGGGGGTGTGTCCCATATGTCATAGTATGATGCCTATGGGGGGGGGGGGGGGGTGTCCCATATGTTATTTGCCAAACTTTACATTGATTTATGTTTCGCAAAGTTTTAAATGATAAATGTGGTGTGATTGTAATTGAGGGATCTCACTAGACCTTGTGGTCTAACCCTCGCATTTTCAAAACTGAAACCCTTTTCAGGTAAGCAGGTTATGGGCTGTAGTAACCAAGACCAAAGTGGGAGAGTTTTAATGGTTTGGTGTAAACTTTTATAATTATGGAAGTTGAGGGGCTATTTGTTAATTGCGGGATAGGTATAAAAGGGGCACAAAACCCTAGGAGAAACATTCTCCTACTGATTTTGTGTGTGGTTGGCGGCTGCTGGAGTGATTTAGAGAGAACAGAGGGAAAAGAGAGAATGAAAGGAGAAAGAAGAAAAAGAGGGTGAAATCAAGAAAGAAGGACCAATTGCGGATTTGTTGGGAGAAATAGAAGGTGTGCTTCTTTTGGATCCAAGCAGGTAATCACTTCTCCTCTTCTCTAATCCCTGATTCTTGTTATTGATGAGTTATTTGGGGGGGTTTTGTTAAAAGTTGGGTTTGGAACTAAATGGAAGAGATTAGGTGTCAAATCTTATCTTTTGCAGCTAATATTTCAGTAGTAGTTGAGCTTATTGACCCTATTGTAGTTGTTAATCTCCATCTGTGAGATTTCGGCCGTTTCTGGGATTTATCGGACCAAATAAGGGACAGGTCGACGTCCGGATAACTTTCTGGACGTCCGGACACATTGAATGGTTGAAGGTTTCCGGGTAAGTGTCCGGTAGTCGTGTGTGTGTCCGGATGGTTGGATATTCCGGATAGAGTGTTGTCCGGATAGGCTGATGTCCGGATAGGGTGTTGTCCGGATAGGGTGATGTCCGGATAGGGTGTTGTCCGGATAGGGTGATGTCCGGATAGGGTGTTGTTCGAGTAGACTGTTGTCCGGATAGGGTGATGTCCGGATAGGGTGTTGTTCGAGTAGGCTGTTGTCCGGATAGGGTGTTGTCCGGATAGGGTGATGTCCGGATAGGGTGTTGTCCGAGTAGGCTGTTTTCCGGATAGGGTGTTGTCCGGATAGGGTGATGTCCGGATAGGGTGTTGTCCGAGTAGGCTGTTGTCCGGAAATGGTGGTGTCCGGAAAGGTGTGTGTGTCCGGATAATTGAATAATCAACTTACGTTGTGCCCATTCATTCAGGGAAACCGAGTGGAAGTGCCTATCTGAGTAGAAAAGGAAAGTAAGCGTGCCAGGTGAGTTTTTCTAACCAAAGCTTGATGGTACTTGTTCATCTACTTGTACAGGTGTGTTTACTTAATGTATGTGCATATATATTACTTATGCATGATGTGAGCTATATGGGGGGTGTGTCCCATACGATATGGTGTGAGCTATATGGGGGGTGTGTCCCATACGATATGGTGTGATACTTATGGGGGGGGAGGGGGGTGTCCCATATGTGATGGCATGACGATTATGGGGGGGGGTGTCCCATATGTCATAGTATGATGCCTATGGGGGGGGGGGTGTCCCATATGTTATTTGCCAAACTTTACATTGATTTATGTTTCGCAAAGTTTTAAATGATAAATGTGGTGTGATTGTAATTGAGGGATCTCACTAGACCTTGTGGTCTAACCCTCGCATTTTCAAAACTGAAACCTTTTTCAAGTAAGCAGGTTAAGGGCAGTTCCTCTAGTGGTAAAGAGAAGGCGTGAGAGCGGGCATGGCTTGGCATTAGTGGACTTCCTTTACATTTTGTTATTAGAAACTCTCAGTTGTATTAGGGTTATTCCGCAAACCCAAGTTTTGAATTTTGATGGTGTAAACCGTGGGGCATGTTTCGGGTGATTTATTATATTTAAATGTATTATTTTGGCCTGTTTGGAGTCGATTGTTACAGTTGGTATCAGAGCCGGGAACCGGACTGGTGTGCCAGCGAGGACGCTGGGCTCCCAAGGGGGGTGGATTGTAAGATCCCACATTGGTTGGGGAGGGGAACAAAGGTTGCCTTATAAGAGGAACTTGATACCTCTCCTATCAGACGCGTTTTAAAACCGTGAGTCCGGGTGTGTGGACAAAGCGAACAATATCTGGTACGGTTGGCCTGGGATGTTACAGATGGTATCAGAGCCATTGTTTAACGGATTTAGGTGACCGGATAGGCCTAAACTTAAACTGTAGGAGTACAACTGAGAATGTAGGAAGGCCTAGGAAGACCTCACTAGGGAGTGTGAATAATAGGGTGGTGAGAACTATCATGTAAGGTAAGTTCGGGATTACACCTGGCCAGTGTAATTGTGAATTTACAGGTGCATGACGGTGATCATTCTTTCCTTGTTATTTTGGGACGGTTGTTAATCTGTTTTGTGTGTAAAGTTTAATCTTGTCATTATGGCAACGGTTTAGTGTGTTATGCAGATCATTCTTGGCGTGATTGATGATACTATCTAGAAGAAGCATCGTTTGAATGTTTGGTATGAGTGTCCATGTGAAGTAGAACCTTTAGGGTTCTTAAGGGAAATAAATGTTTGGAGGTGAACTCCTATTCTCTAATGAGTCTTTATTCTGGGAGATTCCCAGTGCCGGTGAATTGAAATCTTGAGAGTTTCAGCTCAAGGATCGGATAGTGGAGAAGTGCTTTCTTACTCTCTAGTTAGTGGAAGAGTGACAAGAGTGGTTGAAAAGTGATAGATGTATGGATTGGTAACATTGGTGTCGGTTAATCAATTTGGGACCGAGGTGAAGCCGTTTATTTTACAAATTAATAGTCAGGTGGTGACTGTGAGGTTGGAGCATCCAAGTGTGTGGGGAAGTATCGGTACCGAAGGTTGTTTCAAATGTAAGGAAACTGATGGTGTAGTGGGAAGTAGGGTGTCGGCGTTGATTTGTTGTAACTGCAAAAAGGTTAACCCTGCTTGAGCGAATAGCCTTCAATGTAAAGCGAGTCATGCATTACGTTTTTAAACCGGTTACATAAGTCCCCATGTCAAAATGTGTGAGTGTGTGCATGTGCCTTGTAAACTTCTGGTTTTGAAAATGAGTTGGCGTGTGCAAGTGTGTGCTGGAAGGAAAAGATAAATTTGTTTACGTGGTGTAATAAATTTCGAACTTGGAGAAATAGTGAGTTACTTCACTTCTTTTGCAAGTGAGTTAAACCTTGTTGTAAAAACCGTAACAATATTAGATCGTATGGTTTTATGGATGAAAACGATATGAACACGTGGTTGACATATCAACAAGTGTGAGAATCGGTCGACTATCCCAGTATGGGTGATATTGCTGTATTTTTAAAAAAAAAATGCACAAGGAGAGTTTCAGTGAATGCACTTTCAAATGATGAACAAGGTTGCGTGTGAGCGATCTTTGAGATCGGTGTGTGTGGTGGTAACTTATGGGAGTGTCGTGGCATGCATATCAAAACCTTGTTTTGTGGGATATTTTGAGTGTGTAAAACAATTTAAATCATTGTGTTGTCATGCATGAAGGCTATGAACTCGCTAGGTAGTAAGGGATATCGTGCCTAAGAATGTGCGAAGTTTCGGGAGTGGAAAATGTGGTCGAGTCGTCGATGGTTGAATTGTGATCTTAGTGTTACAGTATAGGAAGGACAGTGCCTACCTGTAGCCTCGGTCTTTGTCTGTGGAAATGCTTTTGTGATGGTAGTCATTGCTCTTTTCGGTAAGTAGGCATAAGACTGACGGCGGGGGGTGTGTCCCGGGTGATTTCGAAGTAGGCAAATACCTTGAAAGGTAGCGTTGTGGTATGTGGATGAGTCGGTATCGGCGTAGAGCCGGAATTGAGGAGAAGTTGTATTTAGGCTAATTGCCAGGATTTGGTGTGGAAGTCAACGATGAGTGTTGAGTCGTTGTCGGGAGATTTGAGAGTTGAAAGGCTAGCCCTAGTGTGATTACTTTTTTTTATTTGTCGGGTGTGTGCGCGGAGATAAGAGGTCGGTTGGGATACGTGTGTATCTGCCCAGAGGGTGGACCGCCTTTTTGGTGAGTATCCTGAAGGTGGAGATGTGTTAGTTGGATAACTGATTCTCCCTTTGTGACTGTTATGTCAATTACGAACGAGGTAGTTAGCCCAACTCATGTGGGACACGTAGACTATGTTGGTTTGCAAGGGTGTGTCTTATAGTTTGATTTATTTGAGCGTGCCTCAAGTGGACCCGAAGAGTCGGTCGGGAATAAGGACTCGATCGAGTGTAGTAGACGGTCATAATTTGTGATTCACCTGGATGGGAGAAAGACAAGGTTGTGAGTCTTTCTGAACCTAAATTTTATACAAATGTGACAGAGTTATTATATAACTGTGTGCTTCTCAGCTGCATTTATTACAAAGCGATGATTAAGTGTGTGGTGTGGTTGTTATCTATTCGCGTGTTTCCAACTGCTTAAGTATGAAGCTATGAACAAGTGTGTGGTAGAATGAATGCTTTAATTATGCGTTGTGCTCTAGCATTGTCGAAAATGGGGGGTGTGTCCCATATTGATTATGCATTGTGCTCTGGCGTTGTCGAGAAAATGGGGGGGTGTGTCCCATATTAATTATATATATGAATTTGTTTCATATATAGCGAGTGTGCTCTTTGGCGCTGTCACAGTGTGTGTGACTATAGCGTGTGCCAGTAGCAGGTGTCAAAAGGTGATTGTCATTTTTTAAAGTGTGCTTATTTAAATGTGTAGTTGCATATAAATTGCATATGACATGGTGTGATGTATATGGGGGGTGTGTCCCATATGGATTATTCGAACGAACTTAGTCTATTCCCGAGGGCGGGTGTGTGCCCTAGATCAGGCCACAAGTGTGTAGTGACCAGGCAGGAATTCCCGTTATTTGTGTGAGGGTGATGAATTGCAAAACTAGCTATTGCATATTGTTTCATATACTCTTATATAAATGTTGTGTTTGTTGTGAAGAAAGCGTGGCCTTGTGTGTGTGCAAATGATCGTGACGATCGAACCTCTGGTGTGTGGGGGGGTTGTGTGGATAAGTTGGTGGTAACTTATATCTAGTGAGCATGTGAAGCATGGTGGGGATGAATTGTTGTGAGGTTAAGTGGTGGGCTAGTGTTGATGTGGGATGAGCATAGGTGGAGATCTTTGCTCGGGGTTTGCTCATAAGTCGTTCAGATATGACCAAATTATGTGTGGAGTTGCATGGATGTCTAAGTGGCGTGTGGTATTGTTACCCGAAAATAAAAGAATGGGGTGACAATGGGTGACTAGATAATAAGAGAATTGTGTACTCTTGAGTTGATTGATGAGTGCGTTTGCCTTGTATCGTTGTAATAATTGTGAAAATGTTGGATTGATTAGTTCATGATATCTTGTAGTAGATATGAAATCTCTGAGAATGTTGAGATAATCCTTGTGTGTAAAGGAATGCAAAGGAGTGGGTTAATATCGTTTGAGTAACGAGAAGTGTGTGGTCGCTTCGAACGTAGCGTGGAAGTCCAGTTTGACTTGGTCGAATTTCTCGTATGAGATGTGGTGAAACTGTGGGATTAGACATAGTAACCGTTGAAATTGGGTGTATGAAGTGGTCAACGTTGAAGGAGAAATGTTCCATGTTAGCCTGAGGTAATTGGGGGCGGTGGTGTGGATTAAGAGAGTAAGTGTAAAGTAAAAAGTGTGACAAGTGGCTCGGAAAGAGGAAAACAATGTTTTCGGAACGTCACCATTGAGTGCATGAACTCTAATGAGAGTATGAGAAAGGGGATTTGTGTGTACGTGAGTAGTTTAAGCGTGGAGGAAAACTAGCTTATGTGATTGATCAAGAGTGTGTATCTTCTAGTGAGTTATTATTTGGAAATGTGTTTTATGTTTGAGAAGGAAGTGGAAGAAGGTAGTCGAATGTAGTGCTCTGATGAAGGACCATGGGATTGGACTTGATAGTAGTATGGGAGTGACGTTGTAGTAAAAGTGTGGGAATTGATTGTTACCTATGGGTTGTGGTCGGCACATTTAATGCAAGAAGGTATTATTTGCCTTAGACGTATTTTGTGCTAGAAGAGTGATTGTAGAGTTGTGTATAGTCTGGAGAGGAAAAATCATAACTGCAGGATTAAGGTGGTAGTCAAGGTTGATCCGGTGATTGGTTGGCGAATTGAGCGTCGTTATTTTATAAGGGTTTCGAGATGTGTGGCGTTAACTTCGGTAGAAGGCGTTCTTTTAAGAAGGTAGAATTTTGTGTGAAACCCTTAGTGTGACGCGTTTTAAAACCATGAGACTAGATGTGTGAATGATCTTTGGGTGAGACCGGAGGTCGTGTGGTTGACCACCAATAGGTCATGCATTTCGTGAGAAGTTAAGCGTGGATCGAGACCGCCACAGGGTGTAAGCAGAAGGAAGAGTTTGATTGAATGCTGTGTGGGAGACAGTGCAATACTTCTGGTTAGTCATGAAAAGACGTTGTTCGTTGGAGAGAAAGGAGAAACAAGACCCAGTTATGGTGGGCCGTTCGCTATCATTGAGCGTGTGGGAGAAGTGGCGTACAAGTTGGAGTTGTCTGACGGGCTCCGGGGAGTTCATTCGATCTTTCCTATGTCGAACTTGATGAAGTGTCTGGCCGAAGAAACCATGGCCGTACAGTTGGAAGACATTAGTGTTGATGAGAAATTGAGGTATGAAGAGGAGCCAATGGAAAACGTAGATGGTAAGATACGAAAAACGAGGAACAAAGAAGTTCGTTTAGTGAAGGTCCAGTGGAAGTATCATAAAGGACGAGAGGCTACTTGGGAAGTGGAAGCGGTCATGAGGTCCAAGTACCCTCACCTGTTCGAGAATGGAATTCCGGGGACGGAATTCTTTTGAGGGGGGAGTGTTGTAGTAACCAAGACCAAAGTGGGAGAGTTTTAATGGTTTGGTGTAAACTTTTATAATTATGGAAGTTGAGGGGCTATTTGTTAATTGCGGGATAGGTATAAAAGGGGCACAAACCCCTAGGAGAAACATTCTCCTACTGATTTTGTATGTGGTTGGCGGCTGCTGGAGTGATTTAGAGAGAACAAAGGGAAAATAGAGAATGAAAGGAGAAAGAAGAAGAAAGAGGGTGAAATCAAGAAAGAAGGACCAATTGCGGATTTGTTGGGAGAAATAGAAGGTGTGCTTCTTTTGGATCCAAGCAGGTAATCACTTCTCCTCTTCTCTAATCCCTGATTCTTGTTATTGATGAGTTATTTGGGGGTTTTGTTAAAAGTTGGGTTTGGAACTAAATGGAAGAGATTAGGTGTCAAATCTTATCTTTTGCAGCTAATATTTCAGTAGTAGTTGAGCTTATTGACCCTATTGTAGTTGTTAATCTCCATCTGCGAGATTTCGGCCGTTTCTGGGATTTATCGGACCAAATAAGGGACAGGTCGACGTCCGGATAACTTTCTGGACGTCCGGACACATTGAATGGTTGAAGGTTTCCGGGTAAGTGTCTGGTAGTCGTGTGTGTGTCCGGATGGTTGGATATTCCGGATAGAGTGTTGTCCGGATAGGCTGATGTCCGGATAGGGTGTTGTCCGGATAGGGTGATGTCCGGATAGGGTGTTGTCCGGATAGGGTGTTGTTCGAGTAGGCTGTTGTCCGGATAGGGTGTTGTCCGGATAGTGTGATGTCCGAATAGGGTGTTGTTCGAGTAGGCTGTTGTCCGGATAGGGTGTTGTCCGGATAGGGTGATGTCCGGATAGGGTGTTGTCCGAGTAGGGTGTTGTCCGGATAGGGTGTTGTCCGGATAGGGTGATGTCCGGATAGGGTGTTGTCCGAGTAGGCTGTTGTCCGGAAAGGGTGGTGTCCGGAAAGGTGTGTGTGTCCGGATAATTGAATAATCAACTTACGTTGTGCCCATTCATTTAGGGAAACCGAGTGGAAGTGCCTATCTGAGTAAAAAAGGAAAGTAAGCGTGCCAGGTGAGTTTTTCTAACCAAAGCTTGATGGTACTTGTTCATCTACTTGTACAGGTGTGTTTACTTAATGTATGTGCATATATATTACTTATGCATGATGTGAGCTATATGGGGGGTGTGTCCCATACGATATGGTGTGAGCTATATGGGGGGTGTGTCCCATACGATATGGTGTGATACTTATGGGGGGGGGTGTCCCATATGTGATGGCATGACGATTATGGAGGGTGTGTCCCATATGTCATAGTATGATGCCTATGGGGGGGGGGGGGGTGTCCTATATGTTATTTGCCAAACTTTACATTGATTTATGTTTCGCAAAGTTTTAAATGATAAATGTGGTGTGATTGTAATTGAGGGATCTCACTAGACCTTGTGGTCTAACCCTCGCATTTTCAAAACTGAAACCCTTTTCAGGTAAGCAGGTTAAGGGCAGTTCCTCTAGTGGTAAAGAGAAGGCGTGAGAGCAGGCATGGCTTGGCATTAGTGGACTTCCTTTACATTTTGTTATTAGAAACTCTCAGTTGTATTAGGGTTATTCCGCAAACCCAAGTTTTGAATTTTGATGGTGTAAACCGTGGGGCATGTTTCGGGTGATTTATTATATTTAAATGTCTTATTTTGGCCTGTTTGGAGTGGGTTGTTACATGGGCCGAAGAGGATCCGGAACCATAAGATCAGGAATTTGTTGCGGACCGAAGAGGATCCGGAATCATAAGGGGGATCCGGAATTTTTTGTTGAGCCGAATAGGATCCGGATTCCAGAGTCCATAACGGGATCCAGAATTGTAGTTTGGACCATAGGGATCCGGAATCCATATTGGGATCCGGAAATCAGTGTTGGTCCCGGAGTGGGTCAGATCCGGATTGAGATCCGGTACGGATTTTTGAGCCATAGAAGAACCGGAATTTAGACCCAGTAGAAAACTGTTTAGTGTGGGTTAAGATTTACTCGGGACTCACTATTCGTATTTTTTTTAACATCTTAGGTGTTCCCCTTTAAATCCAAAGTTTTGTGAGAAGAGATTACTAAAGCGCCAGGTGAGTTTTTCTGATCCTAAAACCTTTTTTTAAGTGTGGAACTTTACGCATGTTCATATTGGCAAATGCTCGTACTGTTTTCAAAGTTTGCATGAAAGGTGTGATTTAATTATGTGGATATATATATATATATATATATATTGCTTACGTGTGGACATACTATGGCTTTGGTGTGAGATGAGGGTGTGTCCCATGATATTAAATATATGAATTCGTTTCATATATGGGCGGTGTGTGCCCTTTTACGCTGTCACGGTGTGTATGACCATAGCATGTCATAGTGTGTTGATCATATATGTGTGCTTTGTGACAAGTTTTGTATAAACATTTCTTACTGCAAAATTTATATAAACGGTGTTATTGTGGTGTGGCTTTTGAGGGAACTCACTAGACCTCATGGTCTAACCCTCGCTTTCAAAACTAAAAAAACCTTTCAGGTAAGCAGGTGGTAGAAGGCTCGATTAAGGGGAAAAGGAAGATGTGAGTCGGAGCTTGCATCTTAAGGATTAGAAGACTCCTGCTTTATTATTTATAGAATTATTCTCAGCTGTATTTAGGGTTATTTCCGCAAACACAGTGTAGTAAATATTTGGCAGTGTGATTGTGTTGAGCCATTTTGGCGTTTTAATTTAAAGAGGTAGCTTTTGGCATGATTGTTTGGTGTGGGTTGTTACAATGACACTGGTCATGTGTCATTATGAATGTATCGTACATGATTATCCTTGCTACTCTCGACGTGATTCTCGTTTCTAGTGACTCCATCGACCTCAAAATATCCTAACTTAAAGTGCTTAGCGGTGAAACCTCACTCTTATTTACTTAAAAGAACGCAAGTTTGAGTCTAGGTATCCAAAATCAACACCAAATTCTCTCAAACGTATGCTCTGATACCAACTTGTAACACTCTCAATTTGGGAAAGAGCAACTAAATAAAAATTTCGATAATACATCCGAAATAACATGATTTCTTCCTATAATTCAATAAGTGAAATACCTCAAAATATAAAAACCATGATCAACCTCAACATTATATAATCCAAGTCTTCTTACAAAGACTAAACTCACTTCGAGTATTACTTAACCCAAACACAAAGTGCTATTCCCAAGGGTAAATGCGGAAGACATCACTTAATCAATTCACCTCTCGAGCACCTTTCTAGCACACAACCTTTCACACGTGTCACTAGAACTACTCCCAACCTGAACCTGTTGCACATGCCGACAAATAAAAAGGGTTAGGCTAACGCCTAGTGAGTTCAAGAGTTTATAGCATGATTTAAATAATTCTTTAAATGAAAGCTTGCGACAAAGATTATGATTTCCAGAAGAGTTTACAAAAAGGATATAAACGACTCATTTTCCAACGCACCCAAAATCTATGAGAAGAGTTCCCGAAAGGTATAAAGCGTTTTCCAAAATGAATTCCAATCCAAACTCACTCAATACGTGAATAGATCTATATTAAGCAAAACCTTCAATTACGATTGACGACAAAATACTCAGCCCATAAATCATGGGAGAATAATCCATTTAAATATAACACTTCATTGAAAACATGATACGAACCAATACTCACGCGAACATAAAATGTAATGAAGTCCAAATACCATAAATATGGAAGTGACATGCTTCATTTAAACTTTAATATACACGGAGGGGGATCCAATATTAAAGTCATCCAATCGCAGTCAAATGTACAAGACCAACAATAATAAAACATGGACATTATAAAATCCCAGGTAAGGTTGGCCAACGACGGGGGAGACCCGTATCCATTGAGAGTGGATGAACACAAAAGAACGTCACTCAAACAATGTTAATCGTACGACACTTCACTGCATAAAAGCCCAAGTGTCCCATACGACGCCTTTCAAGTTACGCCCAAAGAGACAGCTGACCTTAGCAAAATATTACTAAGAATACCGCCAAAGGCTCGACACAAGCGGGGATACAACCATGGCATTGCCCCGACATGGCGAAGGTCATAAACGCCCGTCAATCAACCTGACAGCTCAACCGGACTCAGCCCTCCTATCGTATCCTTGAAAAGTAAAGGTCATATAACATGGGGCCCAATCAAATCTCGCGACACCCAATAGACCATCAAATAAAGATTGACTTACGTGCCTATGGATCCAATGCAACACATTCTATAATAACAAGCCTATCCCGGAATGACTAACGCACCCAAGCATGTAAATATCAATAACGTGCAATAGTATGCAATATGGTGCAATAAAAACAAACCATAAATAAGACTCCACGTCGAGCCATTAGAACCGGACAAATGTCCCCAAGACTTCCTCAAAGTCAAAACCGAGCAAATGCTCAAAACCCATTAGACCCATAAATAACGGTCCTCAAAATATAAACGTATTAAACGTCATTTTGGTAAATGTATGCCATAAAATCCTCATCGACTCAAAACTCGTCACGGATTAATAATAATGGGTTTCCCAAAATGGATTTATACTCTTATAGTTCTCAAAATGACTCATGACACTAAAATGTGCATTTTTCCAAATGGTTTATAAAATCAATTACACCAATATGATTAAACCATTAAATAAACTTCATTTTGAGCAATAAATCTTTTAAGGACATGTTTATGATTTCTACACATCAAAATATCCAAAAACCCCAAATATGGGTGTTTTACAACATTTATGAAGATAAATACTTCAAAAGAGTTAAACTCGTCAAATAACTCAATAATTGATAATTTCAAGTAAAACACACAAATATTTGGAAAATAACATTTTTGGCATGTACAAAGTTTTCACAAATCAACTTGAACTCACCTTGCTAGAATTAGGCTAAATCTAGATTTTCCCCAAACGTAAGCTCCTTTGAAGAAACTTGAATCTTCAAGCCAAAACCTCTAAAACTTAGATCCATAAGTTTCCAACCAACAATTATTAGATCCAACCATGTAGAATAATCCTCCAACCATTCTACACCAAAATACCCAGTTATATCAAAACCCTAACTTCATAAATGAAGAGAAGAGAAGATTACCTTAACCATACTTGAATCCACCAACCAAAATATCTCTAGAACCACCAAGATGAACCACAAACTCCTAATCTTCCAAATGGAGTGAAAAGGGTTGGGTGAAACCCTAGAAACTTGATGAAGGAGGTGAAGTGAAAGGTTTCTTGAAAGGTTTAGGTTTCCAACAATGGTGAGGGTTTGATTTGGAGAAGAAGATGAAGAGGAGAGGGAAGATTTAGGGTTTCTTTGGGGAAGAATTTCGACATTAGAGAGAGAGGTGAAACTGATTTGGGTTGGGGATGAAGTGAGGAATGAGAGAGAGAAGTCTTAAAAGAATACCAAAATATTTCATCAGACCTATCGCGGACGTCCGCATGGTCCTACGCGGACGTCCGGCTCGAGCTGATCCGAAACCCTCAATTTTCTGTTGCTTCCGCGGATGCCTCGCAGACTTTCGTGCTACGCGGACGTCCGACTATTGGCCGCAACCCCCAAACTCAGATTCCACTTTTCGGGGTGTTACACTTTGTTTAATGCTTCAACTATTGAGCTTTGTGGGTTTATGTGCAAATTTAAATGGATCTTAAGCTATGTAAATATATGATATAAAATAACAAAAGTAAATTATAGTTTTCCTCTTTGTATTTTCTTGGCTTAATAATTTTCGATCCTACGCATCATATGTTACAAAAAAAAATCTTAAAGTGACGATTTTGTCATAGAATTGGTCATCCTCATTAATGTCATTCATAAACTGTCTCTTAGGTGTAGTCACATGCCTCTCATATGAGGGTATTTTGATCATTTTATGGGTTCAATATAACGTAATATTTTATAAGGAAAAAAATAAAAATAAACCTATCGTACCCATGTGAGATCTATTGCTAGAAGAAACTCAATATTAATCTAGAAAAATAAATTAATTCCAACTTATACAATTGGGAATTCAACGTGAAATCACAAACTATTTTGCATAATAAAAATGAGAAATGCCATATGCCACTTCTCTTATAATGTATCATCTCCTTTCATTTCATTCGTTGCCACCACTCATTTCAATTCCATCCATATCATGCAACATCTCTCCAAATTATAATAAAGAGTAAAGTTCACTTTTGGTCCTTAACGTTTGTCCATTCTAACATTTTTCATCCCTGAACTTCAATAAGGTGCATATGATCCCTGACGTTTGTATTTTCTTAACGTTTTTGGTCACTCCCTTTGACGGTGTTATCTTTTTCCGCTAAATCCAATTAAATGAGGGGTATTATGGTCATTTTACCTCTTTTCTTTATTTTCTTGCTTTTATAAAAACCATCAAACTACAAGGGCTTGTCACGTAATTACATATTATATATATATATATATAACACCATATATATAACACCAAAAGTGAACTTTACTCAATCATCCTTCCGGTTTCTACGGCGGCCGAAGGCGGAGGAGATGGATTTTGGAGTTGCGATTGCTGGGTTGACGGTGAAACGTGAGAGGAAAAGTTTGGTGATTGTGACGCCGGTGATGAAGGTGGATTTGAGGAAGGAGAGTGAGTTAGGGTTTACGAGTTTTGTGAAGTGAGATTTGGGGGTTGTGAAATTAGGATGATTTCGTTGATGTTAAGGGTGAAAAGGATGGTGATTTGTGGAAGGATATGGATTTGGAGAAAGGGCGGTGGTGGTGGAGGAGGGTGTGGGTGGTGGTGGTAGGTGACATTGGTGAGAGCTAATTCCATTAGGTGACGGCGGCGGCGGCGGTGGTGGCTTCTCTTCCGCCTGCAACTCCTCTTCCCCACCGATTTCTATCTTCCTCGGTGAAAAGACGTATCAATCCCCCCCCCCTGACGGTTTTTATGCTATTCAAGTGGTCGACGAGAACCTGTGGATCATTGTTCCTTCTCCAACCAATGGTAAAAGAATACCCTGACGTAACAAGTGGTCGACCACATGGTGATGGAGGTCGATTCCATTTTCGTGGAGGATGATTCAGAATGATTCAGAAAAAAACACAATTTCGTTTCCATTTTCGTTTAAGATCTGTTTCCCATGGAAATCTTATAGAGTAAAGTTATATATATATATATATATATATATATATATATAAGATAATTACGTTATTACGTGACAAGCCCTTGAAGTTTGATGGTTTTTATAAAAGTAAGAAAATAAAGAAAAGAGGTAAAATGACCATAATACCCCTCATTAAATTAGATTTAACGGAAAAAATAACACCGTCAAAGAGAGGGATCAAAAACAAAACAAAAATGCATACATCAAGGACCATATGCACCTTATTGAAGTTGAGGGACGAAAAATGTTAAAATGAACAAACGTTAAGGACCAAAAGTGAACTTTACTCTATAATAAATATGAGCACAAACATAACATATTATTGTCAACAGATCCTCTTAATTTTAAATTTAAGTCGACTTGTGTTTCATCACAATCCAATGTGATCTAAAAAAAGCAAACCAACCAAAACAGTACTCGTGTCGTGTACAGGACACATGATTCATTTTAATGATAAATTATTTTCAAATTAAAAGGTCGGCAACTAATTAAAGCATATATTGTTAAGATTCTTCTCTAGTCGACTACCTTCTCCCATTCCCATTTCTATCTATAAATAACATACTGAATCACCATTATTCATAACAAGAAAACAAACCTTCAAACTACAACCATGGCAGCAACCGGCGACATCTTTGTACTACCATTCCTTGGCCAAGGTCACCTCAACCCAGGTATGGAGCTCTGCAAGAATATCTCTTCTCATAATTACAATGTTACCTTCATCATCCCTTCTCACCTTTCTTCATCTATACCCTCCACCTTTACCCAACACTCCTCTCTACTTCATGTTGTCGAGATCTCCGTCTCTTCGCCACCGGATACCGCCGACGAACCATCACCGCCCAGGGGCAGTCCCCTTAACGGTCAGAATATACAAATGAGTGAAGGAATCAAGTCGTTCCTGTCCACAAGATCCGGAGTACGACCCACGTGTGTTGTGGTTGACGTCATGATGAGCTGGAGCAAGGACATTTTCGTAAATCTCCAGATTCCGGTGGTGTCTTTCTTCACTTCCGGCGCCATCGCATCCGCTATGGATTATGGGAAGTGGAAGGCAGAGGTAGGAGACATGAAGCCAGGTGAGACCCGAGTGATTCCCGGGTTGCCTACAGAACTGGCTGTCACTTTTGCGGATCTAAGCAGAGGTCCCAGAGGAAGACCTCAAAGACCGAACCGCCGGCCTACCGAGGGAAACACCGGACCGCCAAAACGGATGCGGTCCGGACCGCCCAGTGGATTTAGGCGCCGTGGTCCGCCTCCATCAGGCCAGAAGCCACGTTGGCTGGACGAGGTGGATGGCTCGGTGGCCGTGCTCATCAACACGTGTGACCATCTCGAACGTTTATTCATCGACTACATCATTGAAGAAACCAAGCTTCCTGTCTGGGGCATTGGACCGCTGCTACCGGAACAGTTTTGGAAATCCGCCGGTTCAATCCTCCATGATCACGAGATGAGATCGGACCACAAATCCAATTACACAGAAGATCAGGTGATCGAATGGTTGGAATCAAAGCCATGTGGATCCGTAATCTATATCTCATTTGGGAGTGAGGTTGGACCCTCGATCGAAGAGTACGAAGAACTAGCAAAATCGTTGGAAGAATCGAAGCAGGCATTCATTTGGGTGATCCAGCCAGGTTCGGGTAAAACCGGCATTTCCAAATCCTTCCTACCTCATACCAACACGGATTCAGAAGAAGAAGAAGAAGAAGGGTACTATCCTGAAGGGTTAGACGAGAAAGTTGGAAAGAGAGGGTTGATCATCACCGGATGGGCACCACAACTGTTGATTCTGAGCCACCCATCTACCGGCGGCTTTTTATCACATTGTGGGTGGAACTCGACCGTTGAGGCTATCGGGCGTGGGGTCCCGATCTTGGCATGGCCGATCCGGGGTGATCAGTTTGACAATGCGAAACTGGTGGCGAAGCATCTGAAGATAGGGCACATGATATCGAGTGGTCGGGGCGGAAAGTTTAAAAAAGAGGACATAGCAGCCGGAGTTGAGAGGCTAATGAGTGATGAAGAGGTACGTAATCAGGCAAGGAAAGTTAGCAAAGAATTCGAGAGTGGATTTCCGGTGAGTTCTGTGAATGGGTTGGGTGCTTTTGTGGAGCTTGTTGGCTCAAAAGCAACCTAATTGACTTTGTGTGAGGTTTTTTCTTGACTACATCAATAATGAGCGTTTGTTGTATAAGCGTTTAAGCTACATACATATATTTCGTCTTTTTAAATCATTTCCAAGGTCCAACTCCCCTTCACAACACCACTACCACCACCATCACATGTTGCCTCTAGAGCATTATTGAAGTTCAATTTTTTATAAACAAATTTATTCCAAGAAAAAAGAACACAGGGATCCATAGCAGTGGACCAACACATGATCAGGACACGCGTCAGAGTTTTAAGTATTTGACTCTACATCGTCTCATATAACTTCATTGCATTCGCACCACCTTCAGTATATATATCCAATTATCCATCCATATCTTCAATAACCAAACTCAGATCAAGAATAGAAAGCTTCAAAACTACTACAGCCATGGAAGCAGTCGGTGATATCCTTTTAGTACCATTCTTTGGCCAAGGTCACCTCTTCCCAGCTATGGAGCTCTGCAGGAAACTCTCTTCTCATAACTACAATATTTCCCTCATCATCCCTTCTCACGTTTCTTCATCTATTCCCTCCACCTTTTCCGACCACTCCTCTTTCATTCATGTTGTTAACATCTCCGTCGCCGGTTCACCGCCACCGGAGACTGCTGACCCACCCGGATCAGCTCCTAAGGGGAACCCGCTTCAAGACCAGAATTTGCAGATGGGTGAGGGAATCAAGTCGTTCCTGTCTGAAAGGTCTGAAGTAAAGCCCACCTGTGTTGTGATTGATGTCATGATGAGCTGGAGCAAGGAGATTTTCGTAAATCACCAGATTCCGGTGGTGTCTTTCTTAACTTCCGGCGCAACCGCAGCCGCCATGGAGTACGGAAGGTGGAAGGCCCATGTAGGAGATATGAAGCCCGGTGAGACCCGAGTGATTCCTGGATTGCCTACAGAAATGGCCGTCACTTTTGCGGATCTAAGCAGAGGTCCAAGAGGAAGGTCTCAGAGACCAAACCGGCCTACAGGTGATCCCGCAGGTCCACCGGATAGGAAACGGTCCGGACCACCCGGTGGACCGAGGGGTGGAGGTGGTGGTCCGCCTCCACCTGGCCACAAGCCACGTTGGGTGGACGAGGTGGATGGCTCAGTCGCCTTGCTTCTCAACACCTGTGACAGTCTGGAGTGTTTGTTCATCGACTACATCGCTGAACAAACCAAGCTTCCGGTCTGGGGTGTTGGGCCGTTGCTACCTGAGCAGTTTTGGAAATCAGCCGGTTCAATCCTCCATGATCATGAGATGAGATCGAACCACAAATCCAATTACACAGAAGATCAGGTGATCGAATGGTTAGAATCGAAGCCATATGGATCAGTAATCTATATCTCATTTGGGAGTGAGGTTGGACCCTCGATAGAAGAGTACAAAGAACTGGCCAACTCTTTGGAAGAGGCGGACCAGCCTTTCATATGGGTGATCCAGCCCGGTTCAGGTAAAACCAGCATTCCTCGATCCTTCTTGGGGGCAGCTCAAACCGATTCCGAAGAAGAAGAAGAAGGGTATTATCCTGAGGGATTAGATGTGAAAGTTGGGAAGAGAGGTTTGATCATCACCGGATGGGCACCACAACTGTTGATTCTGAGCCACCCATCTACCGGCGGCTTCTTATCACATTGTGGGTGGAACTCAACCGTTGAGGCGATCGGGCGTGGGGTCCCGATCTTGGCATGGCCGATCCGGGGTGATCAGTTCGACAATGCGAAACTGGTGGTGAACCATCTGAAGATGGGGCACATGATATCAAGTGGTGCTAATGAGGAGGGGAGGGCAGGGAAGTTGAAAAAAGATGAGATAGCAGCAGGAATTGTGAGAGTAATGGATGATGAAAAGGTGCATAATCGGGCAAAAGAACTTGGGAAAGAATTCGAGAGTGGATTTCCAGCTAGTTCAGTGAGTGCATTGGGTGCTTTTGTGGAGTTTATTAGCTCAAAAGCAACCTGATTGGCTTAACTAATAGGATTTGTGTAAGCTTTTCTTGAATATATATAAATCGTCTATGAATTATGTGCCAGATCATAATAATGCAGTATGTTACACTAAACTTAAAAGGATGAAGGCTTTGCATTTGAACTACTATTTGCACACCAATTTTACGTGTCATTATTCGTTTTGGTTTTGCTTTTGGATCTGCATCTGGTATGTTAGAGCCTGATGAACAATAGATAACGTTTGAAAACAATTACACGTCTTCAATCCAGTTAAAAGATTCTCTAGTCCCATTCTTCTTGTGATGCTTTCATTTCAAATGCAATCCAAGGGTAAAACCATGAACTCTAATTCCATACTAGTAATATGGTAAAAGGCCATCTAAGTTACTGTCCGGGGCCCATCACTATTCTGGTCAAACTGTAGGTCGACAAGATCATCTGAAGGAACAAGCCCACAATTTTTTGCACACAAATACACCAAGTAGCAGAGTTTACAACGAATAATGGGTAAAAAGAACATGAAGTACAGCAAATAAGTTGATATCAGCTGTCAGCAGCTAAAATGCAAGAGAAAGGACACAACGAAAACATGTATACTTAACTAGATCAATGATCAATCTATGCAAGCACACTTGTAAGAAATATAATTGTGTTCCTTACTCTTTGGTGCTGTGAGGAGGAACTTGCATCACAATTTATACAGTGGAGTCTACTCTCAGAGCTATTCAAAATATCTAAGTTCCATGTGATTCTTGAAACATTGCATATAGATCCTCCTCATACTATGAGGATCTATGACATTCTTGAGAAAAGATTATGGCGCAAATATGCTATCTTCTGTATTTAAGTTTCATTAATCCTGTCTAATTGGATCAGTTTGACGACTGAATCCAAGTGTGGCATCTGCTTATACGATCTACTTGTGTTCGAATCTATGTTTTGTTGCAACATTGCAATAACATTTTGGTCTAATTCCTAGAAAATCCTGATTGTCTAAAATCCAGTTTTTTAGGGATTTTTGCTATGGTGAAGAAACTAAAAATCATTGTGTCTGATCTTATAACCAATTTCCATATGTATCATTTTTCATGACCTAGAGGAAATGCTAGATAACAAAACACAATCACAATCACAATCACAATGCATAACAGCGTTTATTGATCCAAATGAACGAGTAACAAGCCATTACCATATTATCCTCAGGCTTCCTCTTGTAATACGCAAGCAATCCCGACTCATGAACCAAATACCGCATATAAATTTCAAATTCTACATCTGATCCTCCATTAATCAATATTCTCCCTGCATCTCTTGAGAAAATAATCAAAGATAACCATCTGTTGGACCTAGACTTCATCGATTCGCTGTAGCCTGTAGCAATTGTGATATAAGTTCAAGATCCGCCTGCGAAGTAAATTGAAATCGTCAATACTATACTTATTTACAAACGTATGCTTGTCATATTACAACATTGTGTCTGTGTGTCTGTATGTACATAAATATACACATACAAATAATGTGTGTGTTTGTGTGTGGGAGAAGGAAGATAACGTGCCATCAAATGCTCTCCGGTCACCGATTTACAGATTGATGATGTTCGCCGGCGAGTAGTCCGATATGTGTGACGGTTGAGTATCACAGGAACGTTATGAATGATTTGATTTGATTTTTGTAAATCACCATGCCCTTTTTTGGTGCTTGGATCTAGGGGTGAGCAAAACCCGGCTGCCCCAAATAACCCGTCCGACCCGAGCCCCGAAAACCCCGAAAAACGTCTAACCCGATTACCCGAAATCCGAATGGGCCGAACCCGATATTAAACTTCGGCTATAGCGGATCGGGGCGGGTGGCTAGATTTTCAGGCAGAACCCGCCCAAAACCCGAATTGCATATAAATATTTTTTTTTAATATTTATTTACTTATTTACTTATTACTAAATATTTATTTACTTATTACTAATAAGTTATTTACTTAAATATTTATTTACTTAAATATTTATTTACTTTTCTAATTATTTATTTACTTATTACTAATAAGTTTTTTTAACTTCTAAATTACTTGTTTATTTAATTTTAAGTGTAGTAGTTTAATTCATTAGTTAATATGTTTATGTAGTTTAAAATTGGGCTGAAAACAAGGCCTAAATGGGTTGAAAACTGGGCTTGGGATCTGGCCCAACCCGCCCAACCCGAACCCGAGGAACACTATGGGCGGGTTTCGGGGCCTGAATCCCCCACCCGAAACCCGATCGGGTTGGCACTATTTCGGCATGAACCGACCCGAACCGCCTGATGCTCACCCCTACTTGGATCATCTCATAATTTAATAAACGGTTCGAAACCCTACCTCCAACAAAATCTTCGGAATCGAGAAAACCAAAATTTTGGAGGGCTTTGTTCAAAGATTTTTCTAAATCAAGAAATGCGAGTGATTTAGAAAAATTATGCAATTTCCAAAATTATAATTTGGAGGTGAGACATTAATTATATTTATTTATTATTTTAAAGAAGGTAGAAATAAAATAAATGTTTAAATAAAGTTTTATGTAAAATTTGTTGACGATACATGGTTTTATTAAATGTTTTTTCTTTGGGAAATTTTGAGTTTTCTTTTTCAAGTTTGGAGAAATGTTAGAGATTTTAGATTTCCTTTATCTAGTTCAATTTTGGTACGTTCGATTTCAGACCATGTTTAAAATTCAAATGGAACTCAAATCTTCATTCGTAAATTGAATGAAACCGTAGATGACAAAATAAAACCCAAAAACTAAGGGGGTGTTTGGGATTGCGTTTCAAAATTGCTTTTCTGCTTATTGCGTTTCCAGGAAGCTCATGAGTGTTTGGATTTAAAAAAAACTGCTTATCACGTTCCCAGGAAGTAGATAAAGAGTTTTTTGAGAAGTAGATCCAAAGTGACTTTTCAGGAAAGGAGATAAGTCATAAGCAGATAAGGAGAAGCATTTTTCAAACGCACTCCCAAACACCCCCTAAATATCACTATCAAGGATTGGACTTAGTTTGTAACACCCCGATTTTTGTAAAGTGTTACGTTTGGTTATCAAATAATTTAAGTATAATTATTTGATAGATGAATTTTAGAGTTTAACCCCGAATAAGTTTCGTTAGTTGTTTTTATCGGAATTATAAGTTAAGGGTAAGCTTTAATTTTAATATTATTGGAGGGTGTAATTTGCCGAGAGATGAAAGTTGAAGGGGGTTGTTTGGTTTAAATGATCACCACCACCGCCTCTTTTAATTAAAAAGAGAAGGTTGGGATATTTCTTTGGGAGAAAAAGAGGAAATATCTTGGGGTGTGTGTGTGTTTTCGTTCGGCAGAGAAAGAAATTAGAGAGAAGAGAGAAAGAAGAAGAGAAAGAAAAGAGAAAAGAGGGAGAAACAATCTAAATATCTTGGGTGCTGTTGGATCTGAATCTTTGATTTTTGCAAAAAGAAGTGGGTTTATCTCCATGAGGTGAGTTCATCCTATTTTGGTTTTATAAACCTTAAAACTTGATGATTTTAGTGTTGTTATTGTATCTATATGCCTTACAATTGTTAGAATGATATGGGTTGAACTAAGAACGAGAATATTGGGGTTGATTGATGGTAAAATTGAAGAACAGTCGTAGTTTCCGGATAGAATGAAGTGTCTGAAAACCTCTGTGCGAAGGAATCCGGACGAAGCAAAGATATCCGGTAAGTCTTGGTTTTTGGTAGTTTCCGGATGAAATTAGTTACCGGATGGTATCCGGATTTCCTTGGTTTCCGGATGTCATCCGGATTGAGTATGTTTCCGATAAGTATCCGGACAGTGCTAGTATCCGGTAAATGTTGATGTCCGGAAAGATTCATACAACCGGTAAGTGGTGTGTATACGAAAAGTTATGTTGTCCGGATAGTTTCATGGTGTCCGGAAACTTTGGTTGTCCGGTCACTTTTGAGTTTCCGGATACTTTTGAGGTTCCGGTAACTTTGTGTTTGTCGGCTCTTGGATAGAGTATGATTGAGGAATGGAAATACAATCCTAGTAGCTTAAACATACATATTGTTGGATGGTAGTGTGTTAGGCTTAAAGGTTGCTTTAGTTTGATACTAAGCAGGTGTGTAGTATATGTTATAAAAATGTGATTTGCTCATACAGAATGCTATGAGGAATCTATGTTATATAAATGTGATTTGCTTATATCGAATGATATGAGGAATCTATATGTAACACCCCAAAATTCTGGGCTAATTTAAACCTCAATTTAAAACAAGTTATGATAAAATAATCTTCGAACTTTCATATAGGAAGTGCATTAACCATAAGGAGTATATTTACAATTACTGAATTCTTCAAATAACCTATTAATCTAATCATGTCACTATAATCAGATTAACTAAGTTATCTAAGCAATCCATCAAAAACTCCTCCCGTTAAATGACTTCACCTCTATTCCAAAACGCTCGTCCCACAATCCCTTTACTTGCCCGAGCTAGTACCTGGTAAGAAAACATTATTTTGAAACGATTAGGCCAACGCCTAGTGAGAACATTCGTTTCCGTAATAACATTTGCAAAAACAATGTAAATAAGTTATAACAAACCTGATTACCCTTTTTCTTACCATACGTGTAACCCTATTCCGTTAACACGATTTTACCCAATTCCATGAATATGACTGACCATAATTCCATCATCATATCATGTCTCGGAGCCACACTACGAATCTTCAGTGATTCTAGAGTAATGCTCTTATTCCAGAAATTGCAATGTACACTTGCCCATTTCAACATTCCAGAAATTGCAACGTACACTTGCTCATTTCCACATATCTTTTAGAAACGGGAATTACGTTTATTCCACGATTTCTCACACACATCAGAATAAAGATTAATATCCATTTATTCTACGTGTACATAACCACTTTCTCACACACATCAGAATAATGACTAATATTCATCTATTCCACGTGTACATAACCATTAGTACTACACACATCAGAATAATGACTAACTTCATCTATTCCACGTGTACATAACCATTAGTACTACACACATCACTGGAATAACGATTATTACCACATGCCTATTCCATGTGATTACCAAACACTAGTGCCTATGGATCCATTACACTTACTACACCTGTTGGACAACCTAGGGGGGGTAAGGTTGTATTTAAAACTTTTACTTTCAAAAATTCTTTTTATAAATAAATACGGTTTAGTACGGAATAATACAGAAGAGTGTAAATACAAACAGATACACAGATATTATATAAATAAATATAAATGCAAAGCAATTTATATAAACAGATATAATTTAAAAGCACAGCGGAAATGTAAATAGATAAGGGAAAGAAAATACTTGACAACGATATTTTTAAAGTGGTTCACCAAACACAAAGTTGGCTAGTCCACCTCGAGAAAATAACACTTCTCGGAGATCCAATACGAAAACGTGTTCTTTACGGTAGAACACAAACCTTAATACAACAAACGCGAATCACTCTACTTTGAGAGATTTATGTGGATCACTCACTCTATTCAAACACTTACAAGAGGGTATAATTTTAATATGAATAATCACTCTTGAATAAGGTTTATCACTTGGATATTTTTAGAGAGTTTGATCACTTGAGTTGTGTTGCTGATTCAACTAATCGAGAGATTTTAATCTGCTATCAACTCAAGATTTCTTACTCAAAAACGAGTTTTATAATTTTAACAGTTTAAATATCAAGAGAGGATGCTGCAGAGTCTTTATCAAATGCAGGGAGAGTTATTGTGAATTGGTGTCATTGAAGGCTGGTGCTTGCATGTATTTATACTGGATGAGCAACATGGCCTGAGGCTTTCGCGGTATACCGGCTAACTCTCGCGGTATACCGTGCAGAGGAAAAAGTAATTGTCAGTTGTCAGAGAGAAGGTCAACCCTGCAAAAAACAAACGGAAATGGTACCCGCGGTATACCGGCTAAACACCGCGGTATACCGTGCAGACTGTACCCGCAGACAAATGGACTTCCAACCAATCAGAGAAGAACAGCAGCCCTTCCGCGGTATACCGCCTGAACCTTCGCGGTATACCTGCGTCAGAAAAGGCAACTTCTCCAAGACGCAACCAATCTGATGGATCTTCTCAATAAACCTTAATTAATTAAAATTGGGTTTTTAGAAATATCCAAGTGGTATATTATTTTAGGGTGATTTATCATTTTAAAATTAAAACGACGAAAATCTTCAGACTTGGATTCTTCAGATAAACATTATCGAGATTATTTAAATGCTGCACACTCAGATAAAATATTAGATAACAAAGAATGCGGTGTGTTTTGTAATCATCAAAATAAATATGGAGATGTGATTTTATGTGTACCAAAAATATATCACAATATTAAAGCTGGGTACACTTGCACCAACAATCTCCCCATTTTTGATGATGACAAACACAACGCTAAACACGAGAGCATACTCGGTTTCTCTCCCCCTTTTATCGAAGCAAAAAGGGTTTAAGAAAATCGCTTATGCTCCCCCTCGAAAGATGCTCCCCCTCAAAAGATGAAATATTTGAGAGTTAGTATTTATCAAGGGTTATACTCAAGCATGCCTAAACCAAGCCTTAATTTAAAGAACGCTTTTTTGTTAAGGGCTTTTGTGAAAATATCGGCCAAATTATCTTCCGAATCAACCTTTTCAAGCACGATTTTGCCTTTTTGAACATTATCTCGTAAAAAGTGATGTCTCAATTCAATATGTTTGGTACGAGAATGTAGCACGGGATTTTTGCTTAAGTTTATGGCACTTGAGTTATCACACATAATTGGAATTTTGGTTAGATGTACCTCAAAGTCGGTAAGTGTGTGTTTCATCCATAGGACTTGAGCACATGCTCTTGCGGCGGCTACATATTCCGCTTCGGTAGTAGACAACGCTACGGATTGTTGTTTCTTGGAGAACCAAGACACAAGTGAGAGACCTATAAAGGCACATACCCCACTAGTACTTTTTCGGTCAACAATAGATCCACCAAGATCGGAATCGGTGAAACACGTTACTTCTAACTCGGGTTGCTTTGCATACCATAAGCCAAGATTAGTAGTACCTCGTAAATATCGAAAAATACGCTTGACAGCTTCATAGTGAGTTTGTTTAGGTGAAGATTGAAAACGAGCACATAAACATACACTAAACATAATATCAGGTCTACTAGCAGTTAAATATAATAAACTACCAATCATTCCACGATAAATCTTTTCATTAAAATCGTTTCCCTCCTCGTCACGAGATAATTGTAAGTTTGTGGTCATTGGAGTTTCAACGGGTTTGACATTTTCAAAGTTAAACTTTTTCAACATATCTTTACAATATTTAGATTGACTAATAAAAATACCAGTTTCACATTGTTTGATTTGCAATCCTAAGAAGTATTTTAACTCTCCCATCATGCTCATTTCAAACTCGCTTGTCATTTTCGCAGAAAATTCATTACACAGTTTTTCATTAGTGGAACCAAAAATAATATCATCAACATATACTTGCACAACTACAATATCATTTTGATCATATTTCACAAACAAAGTATTATCTATTTTACCCATAATATAACCACTAACAATTAGAAAGGTTTTTAATCTATCATACCACGCACGCGGAGCTTGCTTTAAACCATAAAGCGCCTTTTTCAATTTATAAACATGTGTCGGATTTTCAAAATTTTCAAAACCGGGAGGTTGAGAAACGTATACCTCCTCATTTATAATGCCATTTAAGAAAGCACTTTTAACATCCATTTGAAATAATTTAAAATCTTTAGCATTTGCAAAAGCGAGAAGCATTCGAATAGACTCCAACCTTGCAACCGGTGCAAAGGTTTCATCATAATCTATACCTTCTTGTTGATTGTACCCCTTGGCAACTAAACGTGCCTTGTTTCGTGTGACTCCACCGTTCTCGTCTACCTTATTTCGGAAGACCCATCTTGTGCCAATAATGGTTTGACTACTAGGGCAAGGAACTAAGTCCCACACATCATTCCTAGTAAATTGGTTTAACTCTTCTTGCATGGCCATTATCCAATCCTCATCACCTAAAGCTTCATCTATGGTTTTAGGTTCTATGGTTGAGATAAAGGCATGGAAAGCACAATGGGTATGGATTTGTGATCTAGTTGTCCTTTGGTTTAGGTCACCTATAATTTGATCTACGGGATGGCCTCGAGCGGTTCTAAGATTAGGATCATCTACACCTTGTGGAATAAAACAAGGAGGGGCATCACTAGTTTCAATATTATTTGTGGAAGGTTGGGTACCTAAATCCAAGGTACTAAGTTGTTGGGCTAAGACATCTCCTTCACAAACATTGTCATTTGCTAAGGGTGCACTCGGTTTGGGAAGACTCTCGTCAAAGCTAACATTTAGGGATTCTTCTACAACCATGGTCTCCTTATTTAGAATTCTATAGGCTTTGCTATTCCAAGAGTAACCTAGGAACACTCCCTCATAGGCTTTGGCATCGAATTTGGTTAGATAGGATTTGGTGTTTAAAATGAAACATTTACATCCAAAAACTTTCAGGTGAGCTAAGGAAGGTTTTCTACCACGGTAAATTTCATAGGGTGTCTTATTTAGGATACTTCTAATTAGGACACGGTTAAGCACATAGGTCGCGGTAGCAACGGCATCACACCAAAACTTTTGGGGAACTTGATGTTCGTTTAGCATAGTTCTACTCATTTCTTGCAACGTTCGATTTTTCCTTTCAACAACTCCATTTGACTGAGGAGTTCGAGGAGCCGAAAAGTTATGAGTTATACCATGTTTATCACAAAAGGCACCAAATTGTACTTCATTATCGAATTCTCGTCCATGGTCCGTACGTATTGAAACAATCGTACAACCTTGTTGGTTTTGAATTCTTTTTCCTAAAAATTTAAACTTTTCGAAAGCCTCATTTTTATGTCTCAAAAATAGAGTCCAAGTATAACGGGAATAATCATCTACAATAACCAAAGTATAAAAATTTCCTCCAAAACTTTGAATAGCCATTGGGCCAAAAAGATCCATATGTAAAAGTTCTAAAACTCTTTGAGTAGAAATAACATTTTTTGATTTATGAGAAACGTGATGTTGTTTGCCGACACGACAAGCATCACAAAAATGATTATCAAACTTTAATTTTGGCAGGTCACTCACAAGCTCCTTATTTTTTAAGTTTTGCATTAATCTTAGATTAGCGTGACCTAAACGCCTATGCCATAAAGTAGAAACATCATGAAGAGAAGATAAGCATATATTTTCAGATACAACAGTTTTGCAAATATATAAATTTCCTTTCACAGAACCAGTTAAAAGAACTTTGCCATTTTTCAAGATTTTGCACGAGTCTTCTTCGAAGACGACAGTTATACCATTTTTACACAATTAGCGAACACTTAACAAATTAAAATGTAAATTATCAACATGATTCACATCAAAAAATTTAACATTATTGCAAGAGACTGTACCTCTCCCAATTATATTTCCTTTGGAGTTTCCTCCAAAAATTACCTGTCCACCATCACATGACTTATATGATGAAAAGAGATTATTGTTTCCGGTCATGTGACGTGTGCAACCACTATCGAGTATCCAGTCCATATCAAGGTTTATCTACAATAATAAAGATGTAATTTTTATGGTCCCCATTTCTCGTGGGTCCTTGACAATTAGTTTTAATAAAAAAAAGCATATATATATATATAATATATATATATAAATATATAAATATACACAGAATATATATGTAACAAATCAACCAAAAAAAATATATATATAATATATCAAAAAGTCAAACAATATATATATAATAAAGAATCAAACAGAAAGTATATATATATATATATGTGTAGTACGTATGTATATATATATATAAACAAAAGTACATACAATAATATATTACTTATATATAACATATATACATGAATTCATATTTAAACTATATATATATATATATATATATATAATATATAACACATTTAAAACCATAAACGCATACCACCGGGATTATCATTATTAAACATTCCTTTTGGAATCCATTTAGTTACCATTTTAATTTTGCGATTGTATTTATCATACACATAAAAGCAAGTATTTATATTCGCATCATTTTTAGGTCTAGAATATTTATCGTTATAAATGCGAGCATACGTTTTTTTTTGGTATATTATTTGCATTATTCATTTTACGCACATACGGAGGTTTTTGCACATATTGATTTTTTGTATTAACTTTAGGTGATTCATAAAATCTTTTGATGGGCATACAAGAACATTTATCTTTGCACGTATCGGAACCAATACCTTTTCTACATTTTATACGGTTAGGCATATTTAGCATGTTAAAGACTTTCTCATTACTACTTTGAAAAGCTTTTGCTAATAAATCATCCTTTTCATACGAATCACATTTTCCTTTTAAACATGCAATCTCATTCTCAAGAATATCACATTTTGCACAAATAATATTTTCATGTGACTTTTTATTTAAGCATGCAATTTCTTTATTTAGAGCATCACAAGATTTACAAAAATCTTTTTCTCCTAATTTAGTTTCTAATTTAGCAATTATATTCATATCATTTTCAGATTTTTGTTTGCCATTATTAATTTCCTTATTACATGCAGATATCGTTTCTTTTAATCTAGAATTTTCGTCTTGGTAACGATTTGCTAGAGCAGCCATTTTGTGAAATGATTCATATAATTCTTCAAGATTATTTTCATTATCACTATCATAATCTGAGTAAGAAGATTTTACCTCATCGTCGCTTTCGGCCATAAGACAAATAGCTTGATATTCGTCTTCTTCTTCGCTTTCACTCCACGCGCCTCCAATGAAGGCTTTCTCCTTCTTATTTTGAAATTTGTTCTTTTTAGGACATTCATTGGCGTAATGATCTTTGTCGCCACATGAGTAACAAAAACCTCTCTTTGGCTTAGCTTTATCGTCACCACTTGAGTCGTCATTTTTCTTTACTTTTTCGTCTCGTTTATGGAACTTACGACTTCGGTTTTCACCACCACGACGGTAGTTACCGTTTCTTTGAAATCTGCCATTGTTAGAAAATTTATTATTATTAAAAAACTTGGAAAAGTTTCTTACCAACATGGCAACTTCATTGAGAGTTTCGGATGGATCTTTTGAGGAGCCAGCTTGATCCTTTTTCTTCTCGACTTTTGGTGTTGAGACATTGAGAGCGATTGACTTCTTTTTAACTTGCTCCCGATCTTTGTTTCTTTTAAGTGCAATTTCATGCACTTTAAGATTACCGATCAAGTCATCTATCTTCATTATGGAAAGGTCACGGGAGTCTTCTAAAGATGTTATCTTTTGCATCCACTCCGAAGGAAGGGCTCTTAGGATTTTCCTTATATAGTCCTCGTTAGGATAAGTGCGATCCAAACCTTTCAACGTAGTCACAATAAGGTTAAATCTTTTAAACATTGAGTCAATCGACTCATCTTGTTTCATTTCGAACAGTTCATAATCGTGAACTAAAATATTCACTTTACTAGATTTAACTTCCGTGTTTCCACGATGAGTATTATTTAAACTTTCCCATATTTGATTTGCAGTTTTATATGTATATACTCTTTCAATTTCATCAGTTGTTAAAGCAGCATATAATATATTCTTAGCTTCAAAGTTTAAACAAAAATGAGTTTCATCAGAAGTAGTCCATTCATCTATAGGTTTATCAATATAAACATCATCTTTCACAATGGTGGGTTTAAAATTCCCTTTTTCTATAATATCCCAAATCTTTTGATTTTTGCCACGCACGTGACATTCAAATAGCTCGGCCCAAATGCCAAACTTTTCAGTATCTATCAAAGGGGGTTTTGAAAACACAAAATTAGTTTGTTGAGCCATTTAAAGGAATAAAAGAAATTTATGCAGAATATTTTTGAAAGACCTGCTCTGATACCAATTGTTGGACAACCTAGGGGGGGGTAAGGTTGTATTTAAAACTTTTACTTTCAAAAATTCTTTTTATAAATAAATACGGAGTAAGTACGGAATAATACAGAAGAGTGTAAATACAAACAGATACACAGATATTATATAAATAAATATAAATGCAAAGCAATTTATATAAACAGATATAATTTAAAAGCACAGCGGAAATGTAAATAGATAAGGGAAAGAAAATACTTGACAACGATATTTTTAAAGTGGTTCACCAAACACAAAGTTGGCTAGTCCACCTCGAGAAAATAACACTTCTCGGAGATCCAATACGAAAACGTGTTCTTTACGGTAGAACACAAACCTTAATACAACAAACGCGAATCACTCTACTTTGAGAGATTTATGTGGATCACTCACTCTATTCAAACACTTACAAGAGGGTATAATTTTAATATGAATAATCACTCTTGAATAAGGTTTATCACTTGGATATTTTTAGAGAGTTTGATCACTTGAGTTGTGTTGCTGATTCAACTAATCGAGAGATTTTAATCTGCTATCAACTCAAGATTTCTTACTCAAAAACGAGTTTTATAATTTTAACAGTTTAAATATCAAAAGAGGATGCTGCAGAGTCTTTATCAAATGCAGGGAGAGTTATTGTGAATTGGTGTCATTGAAGGCTGGTGCTTGCATGTATTTATACTGGATGAGCAACATGGCCTGAGGCTTTCGCGGTATACCGGCTAACTCTCGCGGTATACCGTGCAGAGGAAAAAGTAATTGTCAGTTGTCAGAGAGAAGGTCAACCCTGCAAAAAACAAACGGAAATGGTACCCGCGGTATACCGGCTAAACACCGCGGTATACCGTGCAGACTGTACCCGCAGACAAATGGACTTCCAACCAATCAGAGAAGAACAGCAGCCCTTCCGCGGTATACCGCCTGAACCTTCGCGGTATACCTGCGTCAGAAAAGGCAACTTCTCCAAGACGCAACCAATCTGATGGATCTTCTCAATAAACCTTAATTAATTAAAATTGGGTTTTTAGAAATATCCAAGTGGTATATTATTTTAGGGTGATTTATCATTTTAAAATTAAAACGACGAAAATCTTCAGACTTGGATTCTTCAGATAAACATTATCGAGATTATTTAAATGCTGCACACTCAGATAAAATATTAGATAACAAAGAATGCGGTGTGTTTTGTAATCATCAAAATAAATATGGAGATGTGATTTTATGTGTACCAAAAATATATCACAATATTAAAGCTGGGTACACTTGCACCAACAACACCCTTGCCTAATATCCAACTAGCACAGTCTATAAGCCTAACATACTACTATTCAGTTGTACGTATGTCCAAGCTATACAAGTTATGTTTCAATTCCTAAATCATACCTTTCCATGATTAACAGAACCTGCAATTCTCTAACTTCTCAAAAGTGTCCGGACAACAGGGTTTTCCGGACAACTTAAACTTATCCGGATAAATGGACTTTCCGGATAACAATACTTTACCGGATGCATGCATAATCCGGACAACTACATTTTCCGGACAATCATCTAATCCGGACAACACCCGGGAACTAGCTCAATCCGGATACTATCCGGTAACTATATTCATTCGGAAAACTAAAGCAATTCGAACTTACCCGGTATCTTGCTGCATCCGGACACATTCATCATCACGGTTTCCGGATACTTCATTTTATCCGGATTCTTTCGACCTGCAGCTTATAATTCGATCTAGATACATATTTGTTCTATTCAGCTCCTTCCAGACCATTCCATACAGTTCATAACCAATTTATACAGCTATTTCAAGGTTCAAATTAACATGAAAACACTGATTTAAGCAAACAACAAATGAACTCACCTTTTTGAAGAAAAACCCACTTTTGCACAATCTGATTCCAACCCAATCTGTTGCTAATGATTCCGAAATCCTATTCATCAAACAGATTCGTTTACTAACATAAATCTACAACAGATTTCTATCAAAACCAAGATCAATTCCTTACCAATTTGAAGTCAAAACCTTGATTTCTTTCTTTTCTCCTTTCTTCCTTTTCTCTCTATGCTTTCTGCCTTCTAAACCGACTCAGACCAAGAAATGAGATAATATCTCATTTTCAGATATTTATCTATACACACTTTCCACAATTGTCTAAACACACCCTCTAGTTTCAATATTTCCAATAGTAACACTTAACTTTAATCCCTTGTATTTTAACCCTATTAAATTATAAATTACAACATAATTCAAGGTTTTAAACCAAAATACAATTAGATCCCAATTCTCATTAAATTACTATTATTGAAAATTCAGGATGTTACAATACTCCCCAACTTGAAAATGATTTCGTCCTTGAAATCAAGATCAGGTAAACAGATGGGGATACCTATCCTTCATATTCTCTTCCGACTCTAAAGTCACATTAGCACCTCGATGGTGTTTCCACTGTACTTTCAACATAGCTACTTCCTTGCCAATACGTAGCTTTCTAACCGATCTTTTCAAAATTGCCCCTGGTTCTTCCACACCACAATTCTTCTCATCCACTCTTACTTAAGTAAAATAAATCACATCATACCAACATGAAATATTTTGTACATCTATTCCCTTTAAATCTTACATACTTAACCACAATTAAAAGTCCAGAAAGAACAAGAATTCATCATTTCATACTTTCTGAACCTTAACTCTTTCATTAGCATCCGCTCCCCAACTTAGATTTGCAAACCTCCTTAGAGTCACTGTTCATCATCAAATCTTTACCCGACTATTTCTTCGTCTACCATACCGGCATTAACCGTAACTCGATCTCCGGGTCTCAAAAGAACATTACCATCTACTGCTTGAAAATCTACACTCACCTTAAATTGAGCATACTCACCACTTTTGAATACTTCGATAAATACGACAAACTTTTGTTACATCCATGACTCACACGTTTCTTTAGTACAAAGTGCTACCATTTCCTCACACCACTATCGCATTATGCGACCATATTGCAACCAAACACTAAGGTGTTGTATATCAAGGGTGATAATTCCATTGAACCTGTAGTATAACTACATTCTTAGGTCCGACCTTTTTATCATTTCTTCCCACGTTAGCATGGAGTACTACCATCCAATCATTACTTGTCTCTTTCTCCCAACTTTCTCCCCATACTGATAACATTTTCTCATTACTAAACATAACTAAACAGTTGTACCAAAATTCTAACTTAAGGCAATCAACTAAGTTATCTTGAAACAACATACCGTCCCAAGCAACTCATCCTCCTTAAGGATTTTGCATCTTTTACATCACATTTTGACTAACATATCCATCATCTTCGTTAACTTCCAATGATTCAAAAACATAAACTTACCTAGCGACTCACACAACCAACATCGCTTTGGATAAACACCCACTACTTTTCTGCCATTCTATTCCGATATTATCCATATTACTACACCATCTTTCAAACCACATACTCCAACAATTTTATTGACAAAATCGTACTCTTTATCTGAAATCCCTGAAAAGACTTCCATCGGATGCTTCCTCTTTCTAACTTCACATTACATACTAGTTTACACACTTATCTTGGCACTTGATGCCACTACTCGTTCGTACATTCTCCACCCACAACATCTCACAGCAGACTAGGTCTCTCATGGTCATTTGTACACAATTCAAACGTACATTCATGTTCTCCCGCATGATTAACTGAGTCTATTTCGCTACTTTATCCCTCCCCAACTTCAGTTGAACCACAACTCGCGGTTTCTAATTAATTTCAACTTACTTGTTTCCTGCTAGCTCTTCGTGATTCCAAACCTTTACATAAACCGGACATACTCCTTCACAGATCAACACAATCTATGTACTCCCTTCGTTCGTGCCTAATACTTCATCCTTTATAAACCATCCACACTGTAAGAAAAACGCTTATCTAAAACAACAGCCCTTCACTATCCTAACACCCCTACACGGTGGCCCTTTTAACTTTTAATCTTCTGATTCCAGGCTTAAATATTCATACATGATCTCAGAAATAACCAATGTATTCATATCATGTAAACTTAAATTACAATACAATTCATATAATTCCAACCCCAAGCCTACGTCGAGCTTATTTAAACCAGGCGAATGCTCCCAATACTCAACCGAGTCCAAAACCGAGCCATCTGCTAAAAGGATCCATTGATTATTTATCAACATCTACTCATGCAATTAAATACATCTAACTCGCATCATGCAACACAAGCTCCGAGGCGTGATAATCTCACAACCCCTTCATTGCTACATTCCTAATGAAGTCAATCCATATATGTATCTATATGTACACGTATATGCAACTCTTTTATACTCAACAATATATATCACTTACCAAGGTTCATTAGTCCCAAAGGTACTAAGAATACAAGATTAACAGACGGTCCTCACACATAAGACCAATACTTAAAACGACACTCATTTAAATAAAAAGCAATTAAGCACATATCACATCATAATTATTGTACAACCACAATAACTCTAAAAACGTATTTTGACCACATAGCTTTCTCTTATGCAATAAATTAATCAAAATTTCTTTCACTCGCGATTTATTCGCCAAACACTCAAATTCCCCAAAAGTGGGTGTTTCACAAACTATATACCATTCTGTAACATCCCCAGTCCACAGTACACGATAATGTCCGCTTTGCGCATACCCTCTGCATAACAGCATGCCGGTACCGCTCACGGTTTTGTTCCTTCAAGCACAGGCATACGCGGTACACACCCAGACCGCACCCTGTGACAGGCAAAAGGCCTCATGCACCTTACACCACTGCCGACTTCAAAGTCAATTGTAACACCCTAAAAACAGGGCCAATTTAAACCTTGAATAATACACAAGTTATGATCATAAAACTTCAAACTTTGATAACCTGAGGATCAATTGTAAAGGTTTTATATACAACGCATCTAACTCAAATAACCTATTAATCTAATCATACATCATAATCAGATTAACTAAGTTATCTAGCTTTTGTCCCAAAACATCAAAAGAATAGCTAGACCCTCCGTCATCTCTAAGTTTGAATCTTTCCAAAAGTTCTCATCACACATCCCTGCTTACTTCCCGGAGCTTGTACCTGGTAAGAAAATTCAACTTGAAACATTAGGCTTTCGCCTAGTGAGAACATTCGTTTCAATAATAACATTTGCAAAATCAATGTAAACAAGTTACAGCAAACCTGATTACTCCTTTTCTTACCGTATAACAACTCCTTTCACTACTGGGAATCTACCCCACTTCCATAATTATGACTAATTCATCTAGCCATAATATTGCTACCAAGAGTTTACCACGAATAATCCCATATTCAAGGTTAATACTCTTATTCAAGAAATTACAAGTCAAAACCTGCCTATTTCTTAATCCGGAAGTAGAGATTACAAATTACTTTATGCCTATCTCTAATCTTCCCTTCACAATTTGGGAAATCTCTGATCTTCCCTATAAAAATGGAAATCTCCGATCTTCCATTCGAAATGGGAATTGCCAATCAAAATATGCCTATTCCACATTTCACGTCCTCCCCACCTCAGAATTAATGGTCCCAATGGGATTAATATATCGCGATACACAACCGGGACCCCCGATGATTCAAGGTACACTCATTACTAGAAATTACATCCCTTTGGTCAATGGCTAGTAATCGGTTTCCATTAGACCGTACTAAGGTGCCCCCGATGACCGGATGCCTATTTCTAGCAATCGCAACATAATACATAAGTATTATAACTCTTACTATCGTATGTTCATAACATACAATATATTACATCTCAAAACATATTCTCAAATCTAAGAATACTAGATAACCTATCGTATCTTCATCCTCAAATGTCCCCCCCTTCGGCGACTTAGCACAGGGGTTCTGCTACCCGGTTAGCGGATGGGGTCAAGGGGCAACGCCCTTGCGGGGTCTGGGGACAGCGCCCCTAGAAAATTTTTAGAAAACTTAACCAGACAAAACATCCAGAACTGCATCCAGACATCAGAACCTAACATTCTCAAATTTACAAAAGGTGTCCGGACAACAGGGGTTTTCCGGACAATAGGGGTTTTCCGGGTAACTTGGATTTTCCGGACAACTAAACCTTTCCGGATACTTTTCTAATCCGGACGACATCTGGATACTAAAACCATCCGGATACCATCCGGTAACTATATTCATCCGGATTCTTACAATAAAATAATATCTTACCCGGTTTCTATTGCGTCCGGAAACATTGTTGGTCTCGAAGGGTTATACAAGTTTGTAAAGGGGGGGGGGTTGAATACAAACACACAGATTTTACTTTTCTAAATTGTTTATTGATAAATCATTAACAATTTACAGCTTGTTGAGGAAACAAGATTAAGGATAAATCCTAAATCTAAACAAGTTGGAACACTAAGTTTCTTGCACTAAGAAGGAGAAGGAAATTACTAATAATAACCTATCTCAAGATAAGAAGGATGAACTTGTCCAGAGTTAGCAAGTTACTTCAAAATGAAGTGAGTTCTTCTTCTTATATACTGCATGCATTTAATGCATTGCAGTTTACACTTTACACTTTACACGTGGCAGCAGCTGATTGGTTGCATATCATTGACCTTTGTTGACAACCTTAGTAGCCGCATGTTTGAACAGTGTAGTATCAGAGTGGTTGTACGATTTCAGACAATAAGGAGGTTCTATTCTGACATATCGTACGGAGTCGTGCAAGGGTGGATGAGACAAAAAGTACTTTGTACAGAAGACTTCATGATCAGCTTTTCGATGATTCAACGATCTATCATTTCATATCAGCGAATAATAGAATTCAGCGATAGCTAAAGTCTTGTACTTGATACTTCACGTTGAGTGGACAAATCTGAGTCTTCGCTGATCCGCATCAGTTCATTAGGAGACTTGTCGCTAGTTCTTGAGCTTGATCTTCGACTTCAGCGTAGAACCTATGTTGACGTGAAACTTGTCTTCAGGGATCATAAGTAAACAACTAACTTATCAGCGATCACCTTAAATACTGAACATACTCAGAATATTATGGTGAACAGTTTCGCTGAATGTTTAATCTAAAGAGCGAGAGTTCCTATCAGCGGTACTGGAAGATCTTAGTACTTTATCAGCGATAGTGAAACTCTGATACATATTGTTTACTTACAATTTTCACTAAGTATAGAAGAGAGGGTCATTATCAAATCACTGAGGGTTTGGATCAACAATCTCCCCCTATTTGATTATGACATAGCAACAGAGAAAATTGCTATATAATGAAAACATAAAGATAAAAAGAACTCATAAAATATTTGTCCCTTTTACTGTTTTCTGGGATCTTTTCTGTACTGATGGAGTAAAGTACGTTCTCTGAAATTTTTCTTTAAACTTTGTAAAGATTACAGAGGGAAGTGGAAAAATTACAAGTACAGCGAATAAAATTACAAGTACAAAAGATGTAGACAGATAAGGATAGAAAGAATTACAAGGCGATCCTATCCGTCAAAAGGTTCTTCCTTAATGATTTGTTCATCAAGGGTCATTGATGTGGCAATCATCCAATCAGGGACATCTACTCCTTGATTCTTTTTCTTCAGAGCTTCTTCAAAAATCAAGGGCTTCAGGTGTCTAGCTTTGATGTCGCGTCTGACTTCACACCAGTATAAGAGATCTCTGAGTTGTTCGATGGGAGCGAGGTGGAGCTCAGAGATACGTTGAAAGTGATGGTTTCCATCGTAGTCTAGAAAGAATTTACATATGGATCACTTACAATTGTGCCAGGAATGAAAGTTTCTCCAGGTGGTAGGGAGGTGTCAAGCGCTGAGAGATCAGCATCAGGGCCAAGAACTTCAGCACGAGAGAAACCAATACCTGTTTCATTCCGTATAGGAGGACCTGAATCAGAGACTTTCTTTTTCTTAGCAGAGACTTTTCTTTGTTGAGGAAGAGTAGGAGGAATATCCACAGCAGAAGAAAGCAGGTCGATCTGTTTGTTTAAGATCTTCTCGACATGGCTTTTGAACTTTGAGCGCGATCCCTGAATGGCTAATTTTGTTTCTTACCATTCAGAGAGACCAAACTTTTCTAAGGTAGCAGCATAGAAATTTTGCTTGGTTTTGTCATCTATGTAGACATCCACTTCAACAACAGGAACGTCGGCATACAGTTTTCCTCTGATGTTTGCTTTGAGGATTTTGGATGGTCTAGATCGATAGGTCAGCATTTGTTTAGCCCATTCCAAGGTCGTGTCAGAGACCTTAGTCTTTTCTCTAACGATCTTTTGAGCATCATCCCATAGCTGACGTTGAACATCAATGGGAACTCTTTTCAGCTTGGGGTCTTTTATTGATCGTTGAGTAAGCTTGATGGCGTATTCTCTATCTTTTTCTTCAGCTTCCTTTCTTTCAGCGATTAAGCGTTCAGCTCTGAGGTGTTCCTTGTATTCCTTTTGGGAAACTCTGAACTTTGGAGGAACGGAAGGAAGTTGATCACGCTTCAGAATAATTCGCTGATCTTCGAGTCTCTTGATCATTGCATCTCTCTTTTCTTGATCCTCTTCACTTAGCTTTTGAGGAGCCAAGGAAGGTCTGTTTTTGTGAGAGAGAGTCTGCTCTTCAGGTTCATCAGTCTCAGAGATCAAGTCCAAGACTGGGATTATTTCTTCAGCGTTGAGAACTGGGATTGTTGTTGAAGTCGCAGTTGTAGGAACTTCAGCGATATCCTCAAACAGGAGAGAGGACTAGCTGAAACGCAACGATCTTACAAGTAAGAACATGGGTAGAACAGAGATGGAAAGAATGGGATTGTGTATAGAGGTTTGCGGAGGTAGAGAACTGATAAAGTGTATAGAGGAGGGATGTTGTGTAAGATTAATGTACCTGACAAACCGGCTTGTTAAGCAAGATCATCAGATTTTCATCTTCAGCGACACCTTTTCCTTTGCCTTTGTCAACTTCAGATGCTGATGGTTTTGTCTTTGTCCGCTCCCCTGAAGGTTCATTTATCAGAATCCCTTTAAGAGCTTTAGTTCTCTGAGCAGGATTGACGATAAAAGAATCATCATCATCGTCATCTTCGTCATCATCATTCTTTGGAGAAGAGGATGGTTCAGCATCAGACAAATCGATGGCTTGTTCATCTTCAGCTTCAGACTCAGTTTCTTTAGCTTCTTCTTCGAGTTGCTCCCCCTCAGATACAGAGGCGAGCTTCTCGGTTCCCTCAGGGTTTTCATCTCCCTGAGGTCCAGCGGCTGCTTCAGCTTCAATTGTCTTCTCACCCTCTTCAGTGAAGGTGAGGTCTTCAGTCTTCTCTCCCTGATAGATTCATCATGGGAAAGGTCTTCAGCGCTTTTGGAGAGGTCTTCAGCGCTCTTCTCCCCCTCTTTATCATGATGACTGGGGGAGGAATGAGAAGATTCAGCAGCTCGTGTGGTTTCCCTGTCTTCTTGGCCAGGGATCCCTATATACATTTCAATCGCTGATAATCTGTTTTCCATGTCAGAAATACCATGATTGATCTTCACAAGTTCAGCACGATCCACCGTAGTAAAAGATGGAGGTGCAGGGGCAGGTGCAGGGGCGGTCGTGTTGGTCAGAATCTGCTTTAACAAGTTCTGAATTGAAGAGATGTCATTCTTCATCGTGTTGACATCAGTCTTCACAGAACTCATATCAGTTTTTACTGAACTGACATCAGTCTTTACAGCAGACATATCACCTTCGAGTGTGCCAACCGATGTCTTCAGCGTTGTGACTTCGCTGGACATGGTGTCTACGGATTTCTTGATGTCGAGGTAGTCTGTGTAGATGTCAGCGAGAACTTTGTCAAAGTTGCTCAGTGATTGATCAACCTTCTCCATGTCAGCTTTGGAGGCATTCTTTCCGACTTCGGTTGTAAGTTTTAAGAGATTCTCTCCAGCGGTTGTTACAGCTGAAGAGTTGCCGGAAAGAGTAGACGTGAGACCAGTCAGCGTTGTCTCTACTGTCTTCGGAGACGTGTTGATCTCTCTCAAATTAGGACCTGTAACATATAAAAACTTGTGAACAGAGGAAAGCTCAGAAGTTTGGGGTTTAGTAACAGTGTATAGGGATTGGTGAGTACCTGCAGGAGGATTGGTGAATTCATCAAAATCACGGGTTCCTGAGTAAAGTTCCATATCGTCAGCGAGAGTACGTGAACGTATGGACAGCTCTGCAGGTCCTACTTCTGTCATTCCTTTTGCTTTTGGAGGAATGACAGGTGCAGCTGTGATAACTGGAGTGGGGTCCAAATGAGTGGAGGGAGAAGCGAAGGGTAAGAAAGGAGGTTGGTTACCGAGTTCAGCGTTGGAATCGCTGAGAATCACTTCATCAGTCTTTTGAGAGACTGAGGGAGGTTGGGTAGTTTCCAAGTTTGTAACCTCAACGTTTGGAGATGCTGAGGTCGGGATTAAAGGGATGGCTTGTTCAGGTGTGGCAGAGCGTACCACTGAACTTTCCTTCAGTTCAACAGGAGGAGCTGGGGAGTTTTTAGCAGGAGATTGCTTGGGTTGCTCCTTGGTCTTCTTAGTTCTTTTGGAACCAAGTTGGGTGTCAGAATGTTTCCTTTTAAGAGGAATGGAGGTAGCAGCTGGGGTATCAGCGGTGGGTTTGTCCGCTGAAGGAGCTGCAGAAGTAGAAGAAGTAGTAGGGTTAAGAAGAGTCAAGAGTGTAGAAAGACGTACCTCATTCGCCACTGGTTTGAAGTCGAGTATTTTAGGGCCGACCTGAGAGAGTTTCAGGTCACCCTCTTCTGGGTAGCTGTCTTTCAGGCCTCTTTGGAAAATAGCGCTGATGAACCGAGGATATGGAACCCATGGAGGTCTGTCAGCGACGGTGTCCACTCTGAGAACCAGGTCATCATAGATAATCGATGCCCAGTCTATGTTGAGACCTTTCAGCAAAGCATATCCCATTGCTTGCTGAGGCTTAGCGGCTTGGTCAGAGGAGCCGCTCTTGGCAGTCATGCAGCTGATCAAATGGGCGAAGATGAAATTCATCTCGCTGGGCATTTTCGATTTCTTGATAATCGTCAGCTTCTTCTCGGGCTTCATGTCTCCGCCGATTTCCCATACATAGCCCATTGCATCGAAAAATGCAATGATGGCTTCCCTGTCTGAGTTTTTCTTGGGGTCAGGGAGGGGAACAAAGGGTTTTTCCTTGGTGGCGATGGGAAGGCTGAGAGCTTTGTGAATGATGGCAGGGGTAATTTTCATGGTGCCATATTCGATATCGCAGAGGATGCAATCGATTGTTTTGGAGGGGTCTTTGGCTGAGGGTAGCTGAGAGTGTCTGGCTGAGTACCAGAATTGTGAGAGCAAAAGCTGATGTGCGGGAGGTGTTATGGTCAGGGCTGTGGAGATGCAACAATTCTTTAGGAAGTTCACAGCATCAGCTAGATGTGTGACTTGCTTTCGAGGAGGAAACTCGAGAAACGCATAGAGGTTGTTCACCTTAGTCCAATCCAGTTTGTCAAGGGCAAACTTGACTTGAGGAGCCTTGAAGATGTCCACTTCCTCAGCAGTTTCATCAGCAGCAGTGTTTTCAGCGTTGGTGTTCTTGGGAATGTTAGAATATGCCATTTTCTGTATTATCAGTTCAACCAAAGGATTAACAAATAAGAATAATCTTAATGTGGAAAGATTTTCCAATAAGATGGTTCGAATTTTGTCCATTTCATTCAGACAAAATGTCTTAATGAAGATTAGGGTTTTTGTTTAAAAAAAAAAAAATTCAAACCCAATAAAAATCTTGTTTTCCAGTTTCCTTTGAAGATAGGGATTCTGGAAAAACGAATGTGTGAAGAACAAGTTTAAGATTTTTGCATTTAAACTTGAAGAACAACCATGAAATGGTTGTGTTCATAAAACCATGAAAGAAAATGATTTTATTTTTAAGAAGTTCTTTTGTTTGATCTTGTTAAAACAATGAGAAGATCAGAAACAAGTTATTTGCATTTGGTAAATAATAAGAACATATTAACCTTTGATGTTTGAAGAAGATGAACAGTTGTTCTTGAAAAATCGAGAGCCAAATGCAACAGTGAATTCTTTCTTTGCTTGGAGGAGAAGTTCGCGTAAGAGAAAAATATAAACGAAGAATTTGTTTATATAGAGAGATTTTAGAAAGAGAAAATCTTGAGCGGGAAAAGATTTTCATCATGACACGGACACATGTTTGCATTTGATTGGCAAGTAAACGAAACGTGCAAACGTGTGTCAGAAAGAAGAACGTGTCTGGGTTTATCCGTTGTAATGACGTCACAACTGTCCTTTCATATTCTTGGTTGTCTCTGAGATTTTGAAAAACTCAGGGACACTTTGAAAACATGAAGCACTGAATAGAAATATCAGTTGGTTTTAAGAAATTTCAAAGTATCGCTGATAAGGAAGAGATATTCAGCGATGAGATTTGTTTTGAAATCTTGCATTTACATGCGATTTGCCAGAGAGAAAAACATACCTTGATATCAGCGAATCAAGATAGAGAGGAGGATAGAATGGGTTATACAAGTTGATTTTATCCTATCGCTGATCAAATGTGAACTGCTGAAGATTTTATCCTTCAAAGTTCAGCATTCCAAGCTCGTTGATGAGAAAGTTGAATCTTGTCTCATCAAGAGGTTTGGTGAACATATCAGCTAACTGATAATCAGTTGGGATAAAGTGAAGTTCTATATCACCATTCATCACATGATCTCTGATAAAGTGATACATGATTTCGATGTGTTTTGTCTTTGAGTGTAGCACTGGATTATTAGCTATAGCGAAGGCACTTGTGCTGTCGCAATAGATTGGAATATTTGAGAGTTGAAGGTCATAGTCCAGTAGTTGATTTCTCATCCACAAGACCTGAGAACAACAGCTTCCAGCGGCTACATACTCAGCTTCAGCTGTGGAAGTGGACACTGAGTTTTGCTTTTTACTTGTCCAGCTTACCAGCTTTCCACCCAGGAGCTGACATCCTCCTGTGGTGCTTTTCCTATCCATTCTGCAACCTGCAAAATCACTATCTGAATAGGCGATTAAATCGAATCCTGAGTCTTTGGGATACCAAAGACCAAGATTCGATGTACCCTTAAGATATCGAAAAATTCGCTTTACAGCTTTTATATGAGATATCTTAGGTTCAGCTTGATATCGTGCACACAAGCATGTTGCAAACATAATATCGGGTCGGCTAGCTGTAAGATACAATAGTGAGCCGATCATCCCACGGTACAGCGTGACATTGACAGGAACACCCTTAGTGTCCTTATCAAGTGTCAGCGGTGGTGCCATAGGGGTTTTCATAGTTGAACTTTCAGTTAAGTCGAATTTCCTCAGCATATCTTTAACATACTTTCCCTGATTAATGAAAGTTCCTTTTTCATTTTGTTTTATCTGTAGACCAAGGAAATATGTTAGTTCACCCATCATGCTCATTTTATACTCATCTTTCATTCTATCAGCGAAAACGAGTATAGAGATCAGGGTTAGTCGAGCCAAATATAATATCATCAACATATATTTGAACAAGAATGATATGACCTTTTACTTTCCTGAAAAATAGAGTTTTGTCTATTTTGCCTCGCTCAAATTTTTCAATATGGAGATAAGTAGAAAGAGTGTCATACCATGCACGTGGAGCTTGCTTTAAGCCATAAAGTGCCTTATCCAGTTTATAATCATAACCTGGATGCTTAGGATCTGAGAATCCTGGAGGTTGTTCCACATAGACTTCTTCATTCAGCTTTCCATTTAGAAACGCTGACTTAACATCCATCTGATATACTTTGAAGTCTTTGTGTACAGCGTATGCTAAGAATAGACGAATAGATTCTAATCTTGCTACTGGAGCAAATGTTTCGTCATAATCTTTGCCTTCCTCTTGTCTGTATCCCTGAGCAACAAGACGAGCCTTGTTGCGGGTTACAGTTCTATGTTCGTCCAACTTGTTTCGATAGACCCATTTAGTGCCTATCACTGTTTTGTCAGTTGGTCTTCGAACAAGTTTCCAAACTTTGTTTCTTTCGAATTCTGTCAGCTCTTCTTGCATGGCGCTGACCCAGTTTGGATCTTTGAGGGCATCATCTACTTTCTTTGGTTCAGTTAGTGAAATAAAATTTACAAATAAACAAATATTACTTGCACTTCGTCGAGTCTGAATACCAGCGTTTGGATCACCAAAAATTTGATCAATTGGGTGATTTATAGTCCATCGCTGAGCCGGAGCGTGAGACGCTGACTCAACCTGAACTGGAGGAGCTGAAGATGAAGCTTCAGCGACGTCTGGAGTATCAGCCAAGAGAGGAATGGATGCAGTTATCATTATATTCACTGATTGCTGAGAAGTGGATGGAATATCTGAGATATTGGTTTCAGAAGCAGGTATAGTGTTTATAGGAACAGCTGAGACCCATGATGTTTCAGCTTCACTATTCTGCATATTTGGAATGATAGTTGGACCATCATCTTCAACTGTGTGAGCACGAGGAGTGGGAATATCTTCTGAATCACTAAGATGAGAAAACATCCATTGATTTAGTTCTTCAGTATCAGCGGACGGTTTAGAGTTCGCTGAACGGGACTCGTCAAACGTGACGTGAATTGTTTCTTCAACAGTTTGTCTTCTTCGATTAAAGACTCTGAAGGCTTTGGAAACTGAGGAGTATCCAAGAAAGATTCCATCATCAGCCTTAGGATCAAACTTTCTAAGGGCATCTCTGTTGTTCAGTATGAAACACTGACATCCAAAGATGTGAAGAAAGCTGATTAAAGGCTTTCTCCCATGAAATAGTTCATAGGCTGTTTTATTGAATCTTTTGACTATCAGCGACCTGTTTTGCGTAAAACAAGCAGTGTTGACAGCTTCTGCCCAAAACTGAGTAGGCAGGTGAGAATCGCTGAGCATTGAACGTGCAGCTTCAATAATTGTTCTATTTCTTCTTTCAACGACTCCATTTTGTTGTGGTGTTCTCACTGAAGAAAAGTTGTGAGAAATACCCTTGCTCTCAAAGAAGGAATCAAGAGAACTGTTTTTGAATTCAGTCCCATGATCACTCCTTATTGAGCGAACGGTCAAATTGTTCAGGGTTTCCATCTTCCGAACAAATGTGATGAGTTCTTCAGGGGTGTCACTCTTGGAACGGAGAAACATAACCCATGTATAACGAGAGAATTCATCAACTATGACCAGTGTATATTTCTTTCCAGCGATGGATTGTTTGTTAACAGGGCCAAACAAATCCATATGGAGTAGTTGTAGAGGAGATGACATTGAGGAGACTTGCTTTGATTTAAAGCTTGCTTTGGTCTGCTTCCCTTTCTCATATGTTGAACATAAAGACTCTTTGGCATATGAGTGTTGAGGTAGACCAGTAACTAGCTCTTTTGAAGAAAGAGAGTTTAGTGTCTTGAAATTTAGATGAGAGAGCCTCTTATGCCATAGCCAGTTGACATCAGATGAGGCTTTTGAGAAGAAACAGGAGTTCTCAGTGGTTGTTGAGTCCATGTTTATTACATAAACATTTTCCAAACGATAATCGCTGAGAGCTATCTTCTCCTTTTTGTCAGTGACAAAGCAGGATTCCTTGGTAAAGATTACCTTGTTATCCTTGTCGCAAAGCTGACTGATGCTTAAAAGATTATGCTTCAGCCCTTCAACATATGCGACTCTTCTGAAGGTGGTTGTACCATTAGAGAGTACACCAAACCCCCGGGTATGTCCTTTTCCATTTCCACCGAAAGTCACAGAGGGACCCTTCTCTTCCTTGTATTCAGCGAGCAGGCTTTTCTTTCCAGTCATGTGTCTAGAGCATCCGCTATCGAGATACCAGATACCCTTCTGAACCTGCATCACAAAGGAAGATTAGTTTTTCTTGGGTACCCACTTAACCATGTGTACACGTTTGTCAGTGGAAGCAGTCGGAATGGAAGGTTCAGCAATCTTCGCAGCATTTGAAGATTCAGCTTTGTCAGTCTTCACTTTGGTTAATTTCTTAACCTCAGTGGTCTTCTTTGCCTTGGGGGCAATCTTCACCTTAGCTATCTTATCAGCTTTGGTGGTTGTGGGGCACTTACTAGCAATATGATCAGTGAGTCCACAGTGATAACATTTCCTATAACTAAAAATAGTTCTAGGACTATTTGAATGCTGAGCTTTAGATTTTGAATTAGAAGGACTAGCACCAAATAAGCTTTTGGCTTTAGAAATGGGAGGAACACTTGGTTCTTCAGATTTCTTACCAAGGACATCCACTCTGAGTCTAGGAGTAGATCGCTGAATAGACACACGCTGAGTAGATCCAGAGATCTGATTTCTTGATCCAGATGAATAAATCACTAAAGTTTTAGAAACATTCAGCTTTGGTACTAAAGTACCCTTCTGAGGATTTTGGTTCAACGCAATTTCTTTACCTTTATCTTTAAAGACAGAGGTAGGTTTTGGATAAACCATTTTCTCTTTACCTTTTGAAGAGGCAGAGATTTCCTCAGGGATAGGCGGTCTGGAGGACGAACACTGAGAGGATGAAGTGTCAGCGACTAAGGATACGAAAGTTCCAAATAAGAGCATGGAACGATCAGTGGTTGGTTCTTGAGTTTCATATTTGTAACCAAGACCACGTTTATCACTCAGGGGTATCTGAGACTTAATTATCTCAGTGATCTTTGTTGAAGAGTTACACCATCCTTCAACAGTAGCCTTTTCAGCTTTCAAAGCAGCGATAGCTTCTGCTCGTTCGATTTTGACTAGCTGATTTAAATGCACTTGATCTTTAAAATCTTCTTCAATTTTAGAAAGCTTTTCTATTTGAAGGTGACAGTTTTTAAGTTGTTCAGCGAGATCAAGGTTTTGGTTTTCAACTATAGTTTTGTCATTCATGGCTTCATATAAGCTTCGAGTCAAGAGATCGATTTTGCGGAAACTATCAGCTTCATCAATATTTGCAATATTTGTAAAGAAGGAAGGTGATACCTGAATAGCAGAGGTTGAAGTAGAGGGAATGTCTGAACTTTCTTCCTCATCCTCAATCTTTGCCATAAGACAGAGATTGGCTTCATCATCTTCAGAGTCAGATGATGATTCTTCTTCTTCAGAAGCAGCCCAATCATAAACCATCAGGCCTTTGCCTTTCTTCTTGAAGCTTTTCAGCTTTGCATATTTTTCTTTCAGCTTAGAATATTTGTCATCTTTATTCCTGGGAATAAAAGATTTCTTGGGAAACGCTGAGTTTCTCGATACTTTCTTAGACCTGCACTCGTTAGCGAAATGTCCAATCTTTTCGCAGTTAAAACAAGTAGCAGTAGCCTTATCAACAGTAGCTGATGATCTTGGCTTATCAGTTATAGAAAGAGGTTTGTTCTTTCTGAACATTTTCTTTTTGGCAAATCTCCTGAACTTTTTAGTTAGGAGAGCCAAAGATTCATCATCATCTGAAGAGTCAGAATCTGATGACCTTTCAGAGTTACTCTCTAACTCAGTGATAGTGACTGAGGGTCGCTGAGTAGAAGGTTCCTCTGAGATTAAAGCAACAGGGGTGCTTTTGGAATCTTTTACAAGATTCTTCTTAAGATGGCTTGATTGCTCATGATTCAGCATTGTGCCATATAAGGTAGCAAGAGTCATTGATCTTAGATCTTTTGACAGCTTGAGACACATAGAATAACTGTCCCAGCTTTCAGGTAAACATTCTAGAAACTTTGTCAGCACTTCAAAGTTAGAATATTCCTTACCAACAGTTTTCAGATCTATTATTAAGCAATTAAAACGTTGGTGAACTTCAGAGAGAGTCTCATTCTTACCACAAATGAAACTTTCATACTGTCTTACCAGGTTGATCTTTCGAGAGTCCTGGACTTCAGCAGTACCTTCATACTGAACACATATTGTGTCCCACATGGCTTTTGAGGATTTCAGGTTCATGACGGAATGGTAGACTTCGTCAGGAAGAGCCATGGATAGTATGGATCTGGCTTTTGTGTCGATAGCCACTTTCTTCTTATCTTCGTCAGTCCACGTATGAACATCTTTGGGTACCAGCCTTTCTGGAATAGCAGGTCTATTCTCAGCGGCAGGTACTGCGACATCAATTCTTACAGGAATAAATGGGCCGTTTTCAAGATAATAAGGCATAGTAGGGTCTACACCTTCTACGAAGAGAGTCATCCTATTTTTCCATAGATTAAAATTATCTCTGGAGAATCTAGGGGGTTTTGCAAGAGAACCATTGTCTATATAGTTTGTGTTTGTGTTGGTGGCCATTTTCAGAAATAGCAAGGAAGAGAAATCTTAGTATAGATTAGATCTTGTTTATGAGTTTAAACAAATCCACTCTGATACCACTTGTTGGTCCCGAAGGGTTATACAAGTTTGTAAAAGGGGGGGGGGGGGGGTTGAATACAAACACACAGATTTTACTTTTCTAAATTGTTTATTGATAAATCATTAACAATTTACAGCTTGTTGCGGAAACAAGATTAAGGATAAATCCTAAATATAAACAAGTTGGAACACTAAGTTTCTTGCACTAAGAAGGAGAAGGAAATTACTAATAATAACCTATCTCAAGATAAGAAGGATGAACTTGTCCAGAGTTAGCAAGTTACTTCAAAATGAAGTGAGTTCTTCTTCTTATATACTACATGCATTTAATGCATTGCAGTTTACACTTTACACGTGGCAACAGCTGATTGGTTGCATGTCATTGACCTTTGTTGACAACCTTAGTAGCCGCATGTTTGAACAGTGTAGTATCAGAGTGGTTGTACGATTTCAGACAATAAGGAGGTTCTATTCTGACATATCGTACGGAGTCGTGCAAGGGTGGATGAGACAAAAAGTACTTTGTATGGAAGACTTCATGATCAGCTTTTCGATGATTCAGCGATCTATCATTTCATATCAGCGAATAATAGAATTCAGCGATAGCTAAAGTCTTGTACTTGATACTTCACGTTGAGTGGACAAATCTGAGTCTTCGCTGATCCGCATCAGTTCATTAAGAGACTTGTCGCTGGTTCTTGAGCTTGATCTTCGACTTCAGCGTAGAACCTATGTTGACGTGAAACTTGTCTTCAGTGATCATAAGTAAACAACTAACTTATCAGCGATCACCTTAAATACTGAACATACTCAGAATATTATGGTGAACAGTTTCGCTGAATGTTTAATCTAAAGAGCGAGAGTTCCTATCAGCGGTACTGGAAGATCTTAGTACTTTATCAGCGATAGTGAAACTTTGATACATATTGTTTACTTACAATTTTCACTAAGTATAGAAGAGAGGGTCATTATCAAATCACTGAGGGTTTGGATCAACAAACATTCATCGTCAGAGGTATCCGGATACGACGATTTATCCAGAAAACTCGGTTCTGCAGCCTGAAATTCGATCCATTTTCATGTCTATTCGATTCAGCTCATTCCAACCCATCCCATACAGTTCATAACCAATTTATACAACTATTTCAAGGTTTAATTTAACATGAAGACACTGATTTAAGCAAGGAACAAGTGAACTCACCTTTTTGGAGAAAACCCGCTTTAATCTCAAATTGTTGCTCCAATCTGCTTGCGAATGATTCTGGAAATCAACCCAATACACAGATTCGTTTATAACTCTATAGCTACAACGATCTTCATCAAAACACAGATTAAATCCTTACCAAAATTGATGACCAAAACCCTTGTTTCCTTCCTTTTCTCTCTTTTCTCCTCTTCTCTCTTGACCGACCCAAAACAAATACCCCAACAAAATCTGATTTTCAGCTATCTTATCTATACACACTTTCCAAATGTGACCAAACACACCTCCAAGTTTCAACTTTCCAACAATGACACTTAACTTTGACCACCAAGATTTTAACCCCATTTTGAATTATAAAACGAAACATGATCCAAAGTTAAAACTTAAATACAACCAAATCCCAATTCTCATTTAAATTATTAATATTGAAAATTCAGGATGTTACATCAATAGTCGACCTGTCGATATTTCCTTAACTTATTCTTCAACAAGGGTCCCTAACTGAACCTAATCCTTCCAACATATCATAATCTAATTCACACCCCATCGTCTTCATCTCCAATTTATCCGTGCAACGTTAATATCACAAGATCACCATAATTTCTTATTTGACGTCAATGATGTTTCCTTTCTGTCTCACCACACTATTCCATCACCTTGACGACTTCTAGTCCTTTCTCCGGACACAATCGCCCCTTGGCAACTGCTTTTCTAGTTATTGAACAATGGGTACAGACCCTCATACATCCGACACTAAAGTCCACTTTCGTCTCTCCCACTGATCGCCTCTCATCTTAAACACAAATTCCAAAACTACGAACATTCTCCAATGATTTATCCAACACCACTTCACTCTCGGAGTTCCTTCTTAGCTTATAGCGTAATACTCTATGACCTAGTGAGTTCATAGCCTTCATGTATGACAACTTGATAAATGAATCATTTCGCACCATTTCTCATTTTAAAGAACAACACAAGGAACAATTGGGGTACTGATGACCCCAACATTCTCATGACTCCAATGTACTGCACAACGATCCCAAGAATCGTTTACATACAACTTTCCGTAACACTTAATCTTTCTCAACTAAACGATATTGTTATGACAGTAATAAAAATGAAAATCTTTTCGTGCGACAAAAGTTTAAAAGAAAGTTACCGACACGAAGTAAGCTAGTCGGTTCTCACATTCGTTTATATAATATCATCAAGTTAGTGCTCGTTTTGGTTATAAATAAAAAAAAAGTTTTGCTGGCCAACGCTTTCTTGACCTTTTTGCTACCATTCAACTTTTCATGTAAAATACGAAGTATTTTGCAATTTGCTAAACGCAAAATTTCATTGTGCGCCGTAGATGGAATTGCCTTTTTCTTTAAATACACACTTGCACATGCTGACTCAACCTCAACTAAAATTGTTGTCTATGCATTTGTTTTGAAACCATAAAAACTCATGTAACACACACTAGGACACCATACATGAAACTCTATTCGCAATTGAAGGCTACTCGCTCAAACAAGGTCAATCGTTTTACTCACGCGACTTATCAATAACACTCTACTTCCGATCAGTGGTCTCCCTCTCGGCTTTGTAACACTTACTATACATGCATTCCATGGCCCACTTACTCAACCATTTCATACTATTAAAGTTTGCCTCGGCGGACTTTCATGAGTCCCGCCAGTTCCAGGTTGTCTTTCCAACCCCCAATCATTTACTGATCTAATCTCCAAAGAATTGAAGGACCTTGGTGGCGTACCCACCATCGTTCTATTATAACACAAAGAGATAGCCATAAGAAATGGTTAAACGAGTATAGACATGCAAAACGTACTTTACCGATCATTAGTCATTGTGACAATTTAGAAACAAGTATGCTTGTGTAACAATATATTCATAAATAACAGTAGCTAATTGAAATTGTGAATATATCATACAGGAGAATCCTCGTTACCATCGTTACAGTACTAATTTCACGTATTTATGTTACCTCTAAGACTATCCCGTCTTAGTACTTCTACCCATATCTCACATATCATAATTTAATTCATCTCAGCTTAAGTCTAAGTACCTCCTCAGCATACTTAGTTCACTTAAACTATTGCTCTGATACCATATTGTAACACCCCAAAATTCTGGGCTAATTTAAACCTCAATTTAAAACAAGTTATGATAAAATAACTTTCGAACTTTCATATAGGAAGTGCATTAACCATAAGGAGTATATTTACAATTACTGAATTCTTCAAATAACCTACTAATCTAATCATGTCACTATAATCAGATTAACTAAGTTATCTAAGTAATCCATCAAAAACTCCTCCTGTTTAATGACTTCACCGCTATTCCAAAACGCTCGTCCCACAATCCCTTTACTTTCCCGAGCTAGTACCTGGTAAGAAAACATTATTTTGAAACGATTAGGCCAACGCCTAGTGAGAACATTCGTTTCCGTAATAACATTTGCAAAAACAATGTAAATAAGTTATAACAAACCTGATTACCATTTTTCTTACCATACGTGTAACCCTATTCCGTTAACACGATTTTACCCAATTCCATGAATATGACTGACCATAATTCCATCATCATATCATGTCTCGGAGCCACACTACGAATCTTCAGTGATTCTAGAGTAATGCTCTTATTCCAGAAATTGCAATGTACACTTGCCCATTTCAACATTCCAGAAATTGCAACGTACACTTGCTCATTTCCACATATCTTTTAGAAACGGGAATTACGTTTATTCCACGATTTCTCACACACATCAGAATAAAGATTAATATCCATTTATTCTACGTGTACATAACCACTTTCTCACACACATCAGAATAATGACTAATATTCATCTATTCCACGTGTACATAACCATTAGTACTACACACATCAGAATAATGACTAACTTCATCTATTCCACGTGTACATAACCATTAGTACTACACACATCACTAGAATAATGATTATTACCACACGCCTATTCCATGTGATTACCAAACACTAGTGCCTATGGATACATTACACTTACTACACCCATGCCTAGTATCCAACTAGCACAGTCTATAAGCCTAACATACTACTATTCAGTTGTACGTATGTCCAAGCTATACAAGTTATGTTTCAATTCCTAAATTATACATTTCCATGATTAACAGAACCTGTAATTCTCTAACTTCTCAAAAGTGTCCGGACAACAGGGTTTTCCGGACAACTTAAACTTATCCGGATAAATGGACTTTCCGGATAACAATACTTTACCGGATGCATGCATAATCCGGACAACTACATTTTCAAGACAATCATCTAATCCGGACAACACCCGGGAACTAGCTCAATCCGGATATTATCCGATAACTATATTCATTCGGAAAACTAAAGCAATTCGAACTTACCCGGTATCTTGCTGCATCCGGACACATTCATCATCACGGTTTCCGGATACTTCATTTTATCTGGATTCTTTCGACCTGCAGCTTCTAATTCGATCTAGATACATATCTGTTCTATTCAGCTCATTCCAGACCATTCCATACAGTTCATAACCAATTTATACAGCTATTTCAAGGTTCAATTTAACATGAAAACACTGATTTAAGCAAACAACAAATGAACTCACCTTTTTGAAGAAAAACCCACTTTTGCACAATCTGATTCCAACCCAATCTGCTGCTAATGATTCCGAAATCCTATTCATCAAACAGATTCGTTTACTAACATAAATCTACAACAGATTTCTATCAAAACCAAGATCAATTCCTTACCAATTTGATGTCAAAACCTTGATTTCTTTCTTTTCTCCTTTCTTCCTTTTCTCTCTATGCTTTCTGTCTTCTAAACCGACTCAGACCAAGAAATGAGATAATATCTCATTTTCAGATATTTATCTATACACACTTTCCACAATTGTCTAAACACACCCTCTAGTTTCAATATTTCCAATAGTAACACTTAACTTTAATCCCTTGTATTTTAACCCTATTGAATTATAAATTACAACATAATTCAAGGTTTTAAACCAAAATACAATTAGATCCCAATTCTCATTAAATTACTATTATTGAAAATTCAGGATGTTACACTATACGATATATATATATATATATATATATATATATATATATATATATGATTTGCCCATACTGAATGATATGAGAAATCTATATTAAGCATTAACTTGCACGAGTAGAAATAAGTGTAATGGATTCATAGGCATTAGTTGTTATGAACACATGGAATGGGCGTGTGGATTAATCGTAATTCCAGTGTGTGTGAGAAATCGTGGAATAGGCGTGTGGATTAATCGTTATTCCCGATTTCTAAGGAAGAGGAGAGATTGACATGTGTAATTGTAATCTCTACTTCCTTTCCAAGAAGTGGGCATGTGTAATTGCGATTTCTTGGATATGAGCATTAATCTAGAATTCGTGGAGATTCGTAGCGCGGCTCTGGAATATGATATGAGCATTAATCTAGAATCCGTGGAGATTCGTAGTGCGGCTCTGGAACATGATATCATGACTGACTTAGTGTTAGTCATATTCCCGTTAACTATAAATGCAATGAATAGGCAAAGTAGAATTGCTATTCATGTTGAATGATGGAATAGATAATATAGAATTACTATTCATATAGGAACAGTTGAATAGGCAAAAGCATAATTGCTATTCAGGTTGAATGTTTTGAATAGGCATAATATAATTGCTATTCAGGTTGAATGATGGAATATGCAAAGTAGAATTGTTATTCGTATGTGAGATGTGGAAATATGAATTAGATAAAATGTAAGTGTTGTTTTCACTTACTCTAGGTGGATTAGGAATAGGCAATATAAATGCTATTCCTGCTTCCATTCCAAGAAAAGGTGTGAGGATTGAATGTAAGTCCTTAGACTTGATTGATAAACTAGAATCCTAGTGATTCTTAGTAAGCTATCGGATATGATGATATGACTTCCCGATTGTTAGTCATAGTCATGGGGCCGGATATGTTTCCGTCCTTATGAGTTGAGTACGAGTATGGTAAGAATAAGGGTAAACCAAGTTTGTTATGCCTTGTTTACATTGATGTTAAAAGTATTACTTTGAAACTGAATGTTCTCACTAGGCATTAGCCTAATCGTTTCAAATTATATTTTCTTACCAGGTATGAGCTCAGGGAAGTAATGGGACGAGTGGAGAGTTTATAGTGGCGACAAATTGATGTAAATTGACTCTTGTTATTACTTTCACTCGTTAAGAATGTTCATGTTATAGATATTAGATGCGTAAACCCTTTTATTTCAGGTTCAATTTTGCCCTGATTTTTAGGGTGTTACATAGTTACACGCCAAAATATCTTTATATACACATATCATGAAGATTTTTCGTACAACAATTTTCTGGTACAATGAAGTTGTCTTTATTATTTAAATCTTCATGTATCACTATCGAAAAATCGGTTATTATTTTGTTAATTTAAATAATAAATGATATAACATACTTTGTTATAGATATGTACAAAAAATCCAAAAACTAAATATCACTGTCAAAGATTTTTCGATAGTGATACATGAAGATTTTTCGTACATATCTATAACAAAGTATGTTATATCTTATTATTTAAATTAACAAAATAATAACCGATTTTCATTAGAATGGAATTGATTCCATAAATAGTAACTAAATGATCAATTCTTTTAGATGATGGAATTCCTGAAATTTTGTGAAACCGGTTTTATTTTGATTTGTCAATCAAACAAACAAAATGGCCTTTCTCAAGCTTGAGACGTCAACTTTGGAAGCGTTGGTTTTGTGAATAACTTTGTACTCAATTTGGAACTATCAAAAGAAACATGGTTTCTTGAAGGGTGTGTTGAGGCCGTCGATTGTTTTTTTCTCCCCAACACCTCTCGCTCCATTGAATCTACAAGTGAGCCAAAGGTATCTCTCTGTTGTGGGCGGAGTGGTTGGGGGATGGTTTTCATGACCGTTGACTAGTTTGGGTTTATGGTTTGTTGGCTTTCTACCCCTTGCAAAAAGCTAGCCTACCGCTTTGTTTTTTGTTCTTATTCTATTCGTTTTGATAAACTTTCTTGCTTGTTTTTCAAAGAAAAAAACTAACAAAATTTATTCACATAAATCTGTCATTCCAATACTTCAAGTTCTATCAGATTCTAATGAATCTGTTAACTATAAGACGAAGCCAATCAAGAAAAATTTTCTTACTTCGTCAAAATATCAAGAAACACACAAAAAAAAAGGTTACACTTTATTTCTACAACTCAACCCAATTGCTATTTTGAATTGTTCGCATCACTCTTTTCGATTCAAACAAAAGCTACAATTACAGTTCATATCAACTTCCCAACATACAAAATAAATTTAGAATAAAAAATAAAGTAAAAATAAACAACATACACGTGACTTACAAAAAACAACCCTCAAAGATTGAATCTATCATTCTTCATATCATGTAAATTTACATTATAATCTTTCAATCGAATCTAACTCATTGGTTGAAACGGGTAAATATGGAACCAGAAGCAAATGTTTTCGGGCTAACAAAGGCGTGGGACCCAAAACACCATATGCTAGAAGAAATTGTCATAATTGAAAACTTTTAAGCTGCTATTTTTCTTTTTGTCGTTTTTTCCATTTTTTCATAGACGGTCATCATCCCGATCCCACCCCCTTCCTCCATAATCATTTTCCTTTCATACCCATCTTCGTAATCTTGATTCGGGTAAGCTTTTTGGATTATATCATAATTATAATCAAGTATCAATCACACTTTCGATATTACCCATGTGTAAGTTCATTTCTTTTTCAAAATTTCATGATTTTATCATTCATATAATCACCTTTCTTTGATGGGTTTTTGATTTACATGATCTGTATTTGTTTCTTGATTTCAAGATTCCCTTTGGTCTTTTGGCCATAGTTTGACTTTTGACCTGATGTACAAGAAGCTATTCTGAGATTTCATCAATTGTGAAGTAATAACAATGCGTGAATAATTTACCCTAGTTGTACTAATCGGTGGCTTTGTGGGTATTCATTTTAAAGATCTGTATGTTTCTTGATTTCAAGCTTCCATTTTTGACTTTGGTGCTGGTTTGACTTTTGATAATCTAATGTCAACAAGAAACCTCCCTGAAATCTTCCTAGTAATAATGACATGGGGACTTGCTTTTGACTAAAGAATTCATTTTGTTGAAACAGGAATTGATTAAATGGTTTGAAGGACTTGAAAGAAACAAGGTTTATAGCTGGCTTTGTTTTGGGTATTTCAAGATTCCCTAAATTGGGTGAGAGAAGGGTGAGATAATTTCATTTTGCAATCTGTTTCTGTGATTATCCCAAAACCCATCTCAAATTCCTATTCTTTTTTGCGATTCTGGAAGAAAATTCTTGAGGGGAAGAAGTTTGAAAAGTTTTGTGTAGTTTAGGCTACAGAATTAGTGTTGAGAGATAGATAGAAATGGGATCTTTTGCTGGACATGTGGTTCCAGGGACACTGTTTCTTATGGTTGGTGTATGGCATATATGGTGCACCGTGGCCAGATATGCAGCAGACCCGAAATCATTTCGTGTCAGGGTTTGGAATCCTGTTCCTGGTTTCAATGGGAAATTGAAGTATTTGGAGCTTTATGTAATAGCAGTTGGAGCTTTTATTGATATGTGTATAGAGCTTTTATATGCGACCCACCTTAAGTTCTTTGTTAATGGTGTCTTGAACCCACATCATATGAATGATTTCGAGCACGGGGGAATGCTTCTCATGTTCTTTGTCTTCAGTATCGTTGCTTTGCTCTCCGAAAAGACCAGGTTAGTCTTCATCATCCACAGTTGCTCTTTCATTCATTATATTCATCGCTTATGCTTTTTAATGTCATCTTATGTTATAATCGTGATCAAAGTTTTTAGAATTTGTAGCAAGTGTTAATAAGTTTATGATGATTGAGAGTTTTATTGAAAAGTAACCCGTTTAATTGGGAAAATGTCCAAATGCTTGTCTTTTTGTACAGGACATATAACATATTGATGGTATAAGTGGCCGCCCTGCCTTGTAGCTTTAATTGGACCCACTACCGTGTAAATGCTTTTTAACGTGGGTCTATCATGTTATGATTGTGACATTCATATCTATACACGCAAAGCACGTTTGATCCTACTATTGATGCAGACCCTTTTGCACTTTGTCGACAAATCGTAGTTCTTTTTTGATTTTTTCAATTTATTGTGGAAAATGAAATGATTTATGATACACGGTGGCACCGATAACTTCATTTGAACTATCATCACAAGAAAAAGAAGAAAAAAACATAAGTTGCCACCCTTGTTGTTTGATGCACTTCATGATTACAGACTTCTGTCTATTGCATATAAGTTTATAAAGATTGATATGAAACTTATCCTATTATAACTTGCATCCAAGATTCAGACTCCCCCATCTTGAAAAGATAGATGAAATGGTTGCTCAGGTTCAATAAAGTTTCTATCACTTATGATTGCTTCAAAATAAATCTTGATTCAATAATAGTATCATTATATTGTGAGTTTATCTTTCTATCATTGTAATGTGCTGTTATGTTTCTAGTCCATGAATCACTGACAGCAATTTAAAGAAAATATAAAGAATACATACACGCATTACATATGTATATGAATGTATGTATATATGTGTACATTGTACAAGTCTATTTGTCTACATGTGTGTGTATATGTATAACTATGCATGTATCTATAGCTAGCTAGTATACCTATATGTATGTATAGGTTGCTAGAAGGAGGTTCACACGAGAACAGTAACAAAATAACAAAATAAGAAAATAAGGAACAAACAAATCAAGTGGAAAATCACATGTACACCTTGGTAATTGTTCATGTGGACGGTATGCACATGTGCATGTTTTGTACACATGCATACCGGACAAATTGTTTACAAATTACTTGTATGCACATGTGCATACCTTCTAGATGAATGGTTACTAGGTGTTCCTCAGTTTTTCATTTTTTTGCGGTTTCCCTTGAACCTGACCCTAACGAGGGAATACATTTGACCCATAAAAGTCAAACACCGACTCTTTTTTTGGGATGACACTTTTCTCTTTTCTGCATCTTTTCCCTCGTGATTTATGTTATGCGAAATAAAGGTTATGGTCGTTGTAACCAATATCTGGTGTTTAATGCATATCAGTATCAAGATTTGTACATTTTAAATGTTTGACTTTTGACTTTCTTTGGTCATTCTCAGCTTCCTTCCATTACCAGAAGGCGCTCTATGCTTAATATCAGCCGCAGCATTCTGTGCAGAATACCTCTTATTCTTCTTTCACTCAACGACACACAAAGGCCTAGAGGGACACTACCATCTCCTCCTTGTTTTACTCGTGGCCCTTTGCATATTGTCGGTTGTTGGTGGGGCCATCATGCCCACAAGCCTCCCTGCTGATCTGTGCAGCGGCATTGCTATAACCCTTCAAGGCCTGTGGTTCTATCAAACAGCATTTTCGCTCTACGGGCCCATGATGCCAGCCGGATGTAAGCTCGACTTGAATGAAATCACATGTTCCTCTCATGACCACGAGGTTCGTGGGCAGTTGCTGGCTAACTTGCAGATATTTGGGCTTGTTTTCTTGGTTCTTGCTGGTGTGGCGGGATCGTATATTTTGGCAGATAAAAGATCTGGGAAGGCTGAGTTTAGAATGCTACATATGACTCCTGATGATGGATTTCATGAGCAGTTATAAAAAGGGATTGTGTAAAAGTTTTAACTTTTTTTGTTAGTAGCAAGAGTACTCTTGCATAAGATCAGGTGTGGATTTGACTTTCTAAATTTGTTTTCCATAACTTTTTTCCTGATATTTTTTTGATTAAATTGAATTGGTATTGCGTTTGGTTGGAAGGAACTGGAACTGAATAATGAAATGATAAATATACATCAATTCTATCTTCTTGTTCTTGATTAGACATGAATAGAGAGATTTGTCAAATTTTAGCCACGATGCGAACTAGAGCTGTTAAAAGACAGAACCGCCTGCTAAACCCTTTGGTCAACCGTTCTTGAAAAGTTGGGCAAGTCTGAATTGACCTGTTAAGAGTAATGGCTGAACATGAGGATGAAACTGGCAGGCCTGAATTGACCCGTTAAGATTAATGGCGGACATAGGGATGTAGTTGGGTAGGCCTGAATTGACCCGTTAAAATTAATGGGCGGAGATGCGGGATGAAATTATTAAGCACACACAAAAGGGATTGGGTTTGTGATATTATGCCCATTTGGGGGAAATAAGTTGGTCCTTTTTCACGGGCCGTGTCCAACCCAAGCCCGTAAATAATCACATCTATGCAAAAGACGATTAAAAAACAAAAAGTGCAAAGACCAGCAAGTGATTTATATCTATTTTTCAAATGCAAGAATGGCTAAAAATGAAACCAAACACAAGATGAGGCAGGAAAACTGGTTCACAACATCTTCTATTCCATTCTTGTTTGAAACTTATGCATATATCAAGTAAAACCATACAATCCAGTAAACAACACTAGTTACATTAGATAGCATCAACCACAACATTTTTAAACACAACACCCTTATTCAATTCCCAAATAAAATCATAGTTTTAGCGATACAAATGTTTTTCAATAAGTGACGATAGAATCTATAAGTTCGTGAAGTGGAGCTAGCTCCTTCTTGTCAATCAATGAAAACTCCTGCACATCGAAACATTATTGTTTTCAGTAATCATGTTTGCAACTGACATTAGATACATATTATTATTAGAATAGCATTCATTGGAGGGCATTAATGAAATTTCACTTCTAAATAGACGAAATTCCAACAATGGCCTCTATGGATGCTAATCTTATACTAAGAGTAGAGGCTTAAACAGTAGCAAGAAATAGAAAAGGCTGTTGATGAGATTGGAAAAGACTTACACATGTAAACAATATGAAATGCTTGAAACATGTGTTTAGATGGGCCTCTTCTTTGAGACTCACAATCTTCTGAAAGTGTGTATGGTAGATATGAGCATATACACGAAACAAGCGTTTAAATATCGTTTTCACAACATCCCTGAAATTGGCAGGAAATGGCGCACCTGCAAGGTAGGTTCAAAATGATTGTTAGTTTGTTACAATTTATAAACCAAAAGGTAAGCGTTTAAATATCGTTTCCACCCCCACCCCCATTCACTCACCACCGCCCCACCTGCTCACCTACCCACTCCCGCCACCCGCCACCAATACCCATCATGTCACTACTATCGTCGTCACAAATGCCACCCCCTACCCACCTACCTCACCCCACCCCCGACACCACCATGCCACTATTGTCACCGTCACAACCACCACCTCCACCTCCACCCCCACCCCACCCCACCCCTACCAATTAATATTATCATTATATTATATTTATAATTTAAGTAAAAAAGTATAAAATGTAATAAAGGGGTATTTTGGTCATTTATTGTTATTTCATTCCAATTCTGGAGCTACATCCAAACAAACATGGAGCTTCCAATTCTTTTGAGATATTAACCAAACACGTGGTGTAATTCCATCAAATTCCATTCTAATTCCTCCAAAGTCAAATTCCTTTGATGGATTTCAATTCCACCAAATTCCATTATGCGAACCAAACGTCCCCTAACAACCAAAGTGCAACCCCTGTTCAACTAGTAAGTTCGTGGGTTTCCTCCTCAAATGTCCCCGGTTCAAGTCCCCCCATGGCCACCTGAGGGTTTGCTTAACTTTAGAGCCCAATGGGATTAGTCGAGATGCGCACAAGCTGGCCCAGACACCCAATGTTACCAAAAAATATAGTTTTTCCAAGGGTTCAAGAGTACATTATACACAGAAAGTAAACACAAGGGATTACCAAGCCTTTGAGGAAATATGGATTCATCATCCAACTGTGATTCAATCCAATCCATCAAGAACTCAACATATTTTGGAGCCGAGACTTCAATAGGCTTCTTGATTTGCACACCATCTGCCCATCGGTATTCATACCTGAAAGTTATACTCACGTAAATATACGAATCCTTTATCTTCATAAATAATGAATTGTTGGTTGTGCTTATAGTAATTTAGTTGAAATATGTCATTACATTTTTAGCTGATGACACAAACTTCAATACTTTGGTCAAAACTGAAAATATTTGCAGCCTTCATAAAGGCAAGTCAAAGTTTCGACGCAAAAGTCAACCAGAAGTCCAAAAGGCCAAAGTAGAAGATTCAATCTTGAAGATTTGTCGAGGAAACAATTTATATTCAGCCCATTAAAACATTAGGTCATCAATAAAGTAGAAGACATTATATTCAGCCCATTAAAAGTAGTAGTATATTGCTAAGACATACTTGGGACCCGCAGTCATAGTTGGGCAAATCTCCGGTGTACAGAATTCGGTCAAGGTGCCATAAAGAAGATTCACCTGGTTGAAGAAATCCACAGCTGAAAATAAAAATCAAAGTCAGAAATCAAACCACCTTCGTTTAGATTCAAATAATAAAGATCATTGCATTTATCTAGACGACAATAAAAAAAAATATATGAACGCTTCTTTTAAAGTGGGCATATTGGTATAATAGAGCTAAAAACGCGGCATTAAACTATTCATTTTCCTTTACAAATTTATATATCTCATAAGAAGAGAAAGGGAAGAATATTAACTGTTAACGGCAAGCCATTCATTTATATCCTCTCCAGGAGGAAGTCTCACGGCTTCTCTTAGGTTCCCACTGCCCAAAGTAGCATCAATGTGTTGCCTTAGTTGTGCCCCCTGTAAAATAAAATGAAATTTTCAAGACTTTCCTCTACCTATAGGAATAGAAAACCAAAAGGCAAGTATTAGAGGACTAATCCTTGTTCTTTTGTAGTGGTGGATGTTAAAATCCCTAAGAAACTAACTTTTGCAGTGGCAAAACCAAGACATATTTCATATAATAAGAAATAATTTCTCATATAACCAATCACCACAAATAAAGGGGTGAGAGAGAGAGAGTTTAACCTTACTCCCGGAGGGTGCACTCTTTTTTGGACGAAATGTCCTCTGGTTCCTGTCAAAATTATCACAATACAAGAACTATTTACTAAGAGCTTGACCATATTCATTATCACGTCTATCGAATAAAGCGTGCCATTTTGAAATGTAACCAATAAAAAAATGACAACTGAAGTTCATAATTGTCGAGTCATACAGAAAGAACAAAGATCAAGGCCTTAAAGTTAAAGCGTGTATATGTCTTCGTTTTCAACTATAGATTTATAATTACTAACAATTCAGAGGAATACTATAGCTAATTTTTTCTTCTAACGATTGGAAATTGGGAGTTCTATAGTTCCAGTCCTTGTAGTTAGACATTTTAAGAAATGTTCCAAGAACCTAACAACTTGATGCCATAATCTAAAAGAATTCTGCATACAACGAGTAACATACATAAAAGAAACACCTCACTTCTATAAAAGTGGCAGCCAAAACCAACATATAAGTGACCAGCATACAAGCAAAGCATTACACAATGTGCTAACTAGAAGTTCTTTCAACCCATTTCATCTCAAACTTGGGCTTGCACATGGGCATCCTCCTCTTGGAAACTTTCTCTAGCATTTCCACAGTCATATGGTGAGCCAAAAGTCACACCTATCAAAACCCCTTTTTAGACAATCATTTGCATGATCCAACTATAAAGATTTTACAATGATCTTTCCCCCAAACATGATCAAGCTAATCATTTCACACGATTCAACAAATACCCAAATCAAATAATCCTCTATCTAAGCCAAATCATCTAAGCTAGCAAATCACTCCTATTCCAAGTCCCAATGAGGATCAGTACTAACAATTCCCAATACAAACTCCCCCAATTCCGAAAAGAATTAAACCCTGACCTGACCTATGACTTCCTAATTTCAGAATTCATATGGATTTCGTTGCCTTTTTCTTTAGTGAATCAGATGAAGTTTAGTGATTCAAACCGAATTTCATTCTTTTTTGGAGCGAATGGAATGTAAAAGAAGTAATTGAGCAGTAACTCAATCTAAAAGGGCAAAATTGATCATAACCACAATGAATTAGAGATACCCAGATCAAGAACGTCAAGGGAATACATCCTAAATCATCATACACATAAGAAAGATCAATAAGAATCTGATCCTGAAAACTCAAGATGTAGAATTGAATAAGGTTGTCTTGCCTGCCGAGACCGAAGAGGCTCATGACTTAGGGCGAGGATACCAAGAAGAAAAGGAAGCCTCTTGGATCGATTTTGAGGAGAAAATGGGGAAGAAAGCGGGGAGTTTAGTGGAAACGTCGAAAAGGGCTGGAACGCACTGCGATCGCATCCAATACCCACATCTCTGCCAGCTTCATAAATTGACAAGTGTTCAATAACATTTTCAAGATCTAATTGATATCTGAGGAAAATATTTTATTAAACCATGTCATCAGTGAGCTAAGAGCATCTTCAACAGCATTGTTAAATTTTTTCTAAAATAGAGAATAAAAAGTTAAAATTGCTAAAATCATATCCTTCCAACTCCAACAGCTTTTCTATTTTAGAGAATCAATCATTACTTTATAGTATTAAAATATTTAATATATTCAATATTCTAATTTACAGAAATGTAATTTTGGTGGGAAAGTATTAAAATAATATTTCTCTCTCTTATTTAGAGAAATATAAAGAGTTTCTATATTTAGAGATTTTTTGGAGATTCTCTATTTTAGCAAACCATATAGCAAAACTGTTGAAGATGAATAGCAAACCAAAACTCATTTTTTCTATTTTAGCAATGCTGTTAGAGATGCTCTAAATACTTCTTAATTATAACATATTTAAAAAATATTTTATTAATTTTATTAATTTTATTTAAGCTTAATTATAAATCATGGATACAAGTTGCTAAATCGTTTATGCCAAATTTAAATCTGCATATATCTTAACTTCATACTTTATTTTAATATCTATACGTGAGATTTAAACTGGTTCTATTTAGTATGGTTTATTTTGGTTTAATTAAATAAAACACCAAATTATAATAATTTGTTTATAAATCAAGAATAATACATAATTATAAATACAATATAATTTTATTGATATTCGGTTAATCAATATGTTGATTAGATTTACATTTTCTTCGATCTCGACTCGACCTAATACAAATAGTCCATTAAATGTATGAGGTAACAATTTTTTTACAAAAACAAATAGGGTGTTGATATAATATAGATCAAATCATAACATTGTATCTAAATACAAGGTAAGAAGTTACAAATCATCGTATTAAATCATTATACATGAAACATTAGAATCACAAGGTCTACTCGTTAACCTTTGAAGCCGTCTCAACCATCGGATATTCTACCTTCTTTTGTGGCTACTACCAATCAGATATGTGCCCTCGAGTCCTGGATCTAAATGAATTTATGATGTTTATGCAAAGATTTTGTGACTACTGTAAAAGTTTAAATTTCCTTTTATGGAAGTCTAGGGTCTAATGAATTTATAATGTTTATGCAATGAGCTTAAGACCCTCTCAAATTTAATTCTTACAAAGTCTGACAAGATCCACTTGTTTTATTTTTACGACAATTTCCCACCTCCTACATGATCATTATCGTCTTGTTTAGATTAAATCTATTCAAATCATGTTGGACATATACCTTAATATGTTTTAAGTTAATTGGTCGAGTTTACTCTTAATCATTAATTAACCAAACCATAGAATATATTTGTTATGATCCAAGCGCTTACCACTACGTCAAAAGCAATTGTTGGTGAAGAAGGCGCAACTTTTTTCATATAGCGTAGCAGCCGGCGCCACGTTTCGATTTAAGGAGATACTCGTCAATGACCCAACAATATTTCTTTTGGGTTGGCTTTGAAGAATGAAATCATTTTAGGGACCATTTTGTCTTTAAAAAACAATTTAAAAATATAAGCTAAAATGCACATTCTTAAAATTGGTTTGAAATGAATTTCCCAATTATGAAATAAATGTGCAATTTTTTTAAACTACCAACATATAATATTAGTGAGCAGTAGTTAATATTTAAAAAGTAGTTAATTTAAATTATAGTGGCATTTATAAGTTTTATAAAGTTTGAGGTTTTGTCAAAACCGCAATCTAAACCATGTATGTCTGAATCTGAATCTGTAAAAAGTTTTGTGTGGTTTTTTTTCTAATGTCGATTTAAAATGTAAAAAAAAATTCGGGCAAGACTTTTGATCCTTATTATGCCTCTTATCAGGTAAAAATTATTGGTTTTGTCATGCTCAATTGATAAAGTAAGTGATATCAATAAGCATTTACCAGTTAAACATTTAATGAATTACCCCTGTAGTTAAATTAAAATAATAAATAAATACACGTTAATTTTAAACATTATCATATAGAAAACCTTTCAAATTATTAATCACTAGTTAAAATACAATAACTTTGTGACTATTCTTTTTTGCGTAACTTTGGGTTTTCAGAGTCAGCTTACGTGCACTGACTAATCCTTGGGGGACCATGAATAGCCTAGAGTCATCGCAGGTGATTCTTCATGGTCACAAAGGTTTTAGCAACGCTTGCATTTGAACAGGGGCGGAACACAAGCCTTATGACCAAGGGGGTCGAACCTAATTTTTATACAATATGTCCTATAAACGAGTATAATATGTTCAAAGGCTCGCAAATTCGTCCAATGTGTTTTTAGCCGAATTTAACCGTTTCGAGGTATTCCTTTAAGTTTTTTGGTTGATTTTGAGAAAAAATTGAAGTTTTTTTGGTTGATTTTGAGAGATTTTTCAAGGTTTTTTGGTTGGTTTTGATGAACTTCTTCAAAAAAAGTTGGGTTTTTTGGTTGATCTTTGAGGGATTATTTCAATATTTTACACTTGTTGAACCTAGCTAATCAAACGATTTCAAAAAAAGTTAAACCTAACTTAGTTAATCACACAATCTCAAACAATGTAATAGTATTATCATATTATGAGCAAAGACATTCTAAAATTAAAGCTTGAATAAAATGAAAAAAAAACTGATTTGATTGTTCCTGCTCGAAATCGATGGCGCTCCTATTAAACCATCTCTTATTTATAGAAAAAGGAATTTAATCCATTTGAGTATTATATTGCATTTGTATTTCTCTCCTGATTAAAATGTTAATCTTCCTCTTCCATCTACAACAAAATTACACAACCTAGAAAAAGTTAAAAATCAATTATTACATTGAATATTTGATTTCCAAATTGAAACATCCCAAAAACCGGGACAAATTTAAACCTTAACATTTATCAGAGTAAATCATAATTTCATCTAAACTTTTATACATAAGCGGAGAATTAACTATGAGGATTCATATACACATTTCGAATTATCAAAACAACCTATTAATCTAATTTTGACAACTACGATTAGATTAAATTGGTTGTCTAGGCCATTCATCAAAAGCATCCTCGCATATGCTAACTTCTCCACTTATCACCAAAAGTTGAATACCAAAAACACTCGTCCCTCTTCCCGCTACTTCCCCGAGCTCATACCTGGTAAGAAAATTTAATTTGAAACGATTAGGCTTACGCCTAGTGAGAACATCCATTTTCAAATTAAAACATTAACAGCTTTGGAAACTCAAGTAATCAAAGCGTATAAACAAACCTGGTTTGCCATCATTCTTACCGTACGTCTACTCATCTTACCATGACGGGAACATACCCAATTCCATGAGTATGACTAAAACTCAGAAAGCCATATCATCACATTCGAGAGCCTACTACGAATCATTACAGATTCTAGATCATCGCTTGTAACACCCTAAAATCAGGGCCAATTTAAACCTTTAAATTTAACAAGGGATATCAAATATCATCCAAAATTGTCTACATATATAAGCGGAGAATCAATTATGAAGGTTCCTTTATACTCAAATCAAATTCTTGATATAACCTATTAATCTAATCATGTCAACTATAATTATATTAAATGGGTCATCTAAGCAATCCATCCAAAGCCTCCCCGCATCGTCTAAGTTCTCCGCTTATCATCAAAAGTTGAATACCAAAAGTATTTGTCCCACATCCCTTTACTCCCCTGAACCGGTACCTGGTAAGAACATTGAATTTAAACAATTAGGCTAACGCCTAGTGAGAACATCCAATTCAATTAAAACATTAACAACTTGAAAGCTCAGATGTACAAGCATATAAACAAACCTGTTCACCACCATTCTTACCGTACTCGAACTCGTCTCATAATGACGGGAACATACCCGATCCCATGAATGTGACTAACATTCAAAAAGTCATATCATCAAATTCGTGAGCCTACTACGAATCATCAAGGATTCTAGTTTAACGATCAAGCCTAAGGACTTACAATAAACCGCCATACCTTTTTCTTGGAATGGAAACAAAAATAACACTTATATATTGTTTATCTCTAATCCACCGAAAGCATCCGGAAACGATAATCACACTTTATCTTTACCACGTTTCCACGTCTTAATCACGAATAGCAGTTATGTTTGCCTATTCACTACAGCCAATACGAATAGCAACTATATTTTGCCTATTCCACTATTTCAATATAAATAGCAGTTTTACCTTGCCTATTCAATCATTACCACTTGAATAGCAATTCTAATTTGCCTATTCAATCATTTCTTATCGCCTCCCGAAATGGGATTAACAATCCACATTATATGCTATCGCCTCCCGAAATGGGATTAACAATCCACATTATTGGCCAACGGGAATAATCTACGTTAATAATCACCTCTCGAAATGGGAATTACAAATTAATTATGCCTATTCCACATTATAGGTTATCGCCTCTCGAAATGGGATTAACAATCCACATTATAGGCTATCGCCTCCCGAAATGGGATTAACAATCCACATTATAGGCTATCGCCTCCCGAAATGGGATTAACAATTGTCAGGATCGAATCTTAACAAGACTAATAATACTTAGAACTCAGAATTAAAGAATCTGCGGAATAGAACTTTAATTCACACAATCAAAGAACAATATATCAGAAAACACACAGCTGTTTGTATTCACTAATTCAACTCACAAGCTTACAACCAAACCTCAATCTTGATGAACAGGCTCAATCAAGACGACTTCTACTTCTCTAGAAATAGGGTTCTAAACCTTGAGGTTAATTCTCTCTAAAACAAAACGTATTCTGAAACTCTCGTGTCGAATAGCTATCTATCACAATCTATTTATACAAAATAATTACAAGATAACTATCAAAACAAAATTGATCTTCAGAATATTCTTTCACGCTTATCTTCAATCATTCCATCTTTATCTCCAACATTCTCGCATTCCAAACTTATGATCACAAGCAGCATTAACATCTTTATGCACGAGCAGTATTAACTTCATTCAGCATGAGCAGTACTAATATTCTCCAGCAGCATTAATTCACTTGACTCAACAGTACTAACCTTGCTTCAGCAGTATTAATCTTGACAAGCAGTACTAACTTCACTCTAGCAGTATTAATTATGCCCTAGCAGTATTAAAGTTGTTCTGGCAGTACTATCCATACTTAGCAAATCTTCAGTTCCCAACAATCTCCCCCTAACTTGACTTTTAGAAAGAGAAGTCAAGTTCTTCAGATGATGATGCTTCCAAAACTTAATCTTGAACACACAAGTCAGGATTCAATCCCAAACTTTGATTGATGATCCTTCTTACCAGGTATCTTGCCATCTTAGAATCTTTGTCACACACCAACTTAGCTTTTAGCATTCCATCCAACCTTGTCATGCTGTGCTTGTATATTTTATCCACCAAATAATACTCATGATATGCATAGTCAAGTGTTATGACATACACACCACAGTTTTCAATAAGCATCCAGTTGGTAACAGCTTGAAATTGCCTTTCTGTCAAATACTTAATTGCTTTTGTATTGAACATTAGACACAAGTATTCAAGTACCATTTTGGTGATGGACATTCCATTCTCAGTCAGCATATTTCCGTACAGCTTCATTCCAACCTTGTACATCTCCTCTACGTCAGATCTAGAGCATATTCTGATAAGTCTTCCCCATGTAGAACAGACTTCAAACTTCCCATCTGCTCTTTTGATTCTAATGTACTCCTTTCTCTGCTCTATCAATGTGTCCCAGAAGATGATCTCAGGAGCCATAGAAGCTAATGGTTTAACTTTGATTGGACTAGTATCAACCACAGTAATATACATATCACATTGAGCATTTGTTTGTGATTGTACATTGCTTGGTTGACCTGATGGAGTTGCCACTTCTTCTTCAGCAACTTTTTGATCATCTTTCTCTTTCACAACTTCCTCCTTAGCTTCTTCTACAATGGGTTCCACCCTAGGCTTCTTTACAACTTTCTTCTTTGAAGTTATAGACTTTGTTCTTGGTCTTTTGTTTGACACCATCTTGGTTCTTTTGAGTGATTTAACAGCTTCAGGAATGGTTTCAGCTGTTTCCTTTGTTTCTGCTGCTTCAGGGATGGTTTCTGCTGCCTTATGTTTTTCAGCAACATTAACCATTTTTGCTGCTTAAATGGTTTCTGCTGCTTTTTGACTAGCAGCATTAACCATTTCTGCTGCTCTATCTGTTACTGCTTCTTTTACTATCTTTGATACTGCTGCTTCAACACTATTCTTCACAATCTCAAATACCTCTGCTTCAATCTCAGATTTAGTTACTGTAGATACAGATACTGCTTCCTTCTCACTTTCAGATACTGCTGCATCAACAAGACTCTTCATAATTTCAGCTACTGCTGCTTCAATCTCAGATACTGCAGCATTAACTGTTTCTACTGCTTTTTCTGTGGTTTCTGCTGCTTGAAACTCAGATACTACTTCCTTCTCATTTTCTGCAGTTTCAGTTACTGCTGCTTTCTCACTTTCTGCTTCCTTTGCAACTTCTGCAACCCCCTCAGCCTCCCCCTCAACCTTATGCTCATTCTCCCCCTCAACCTTTGCATCCTCCATGTTTAGTTCAGTTTCTAACTCCCCCTTTTTGGAAGCATCAGTGGTTGATCTTCTCCTTTTCAGAACATACTGAGCTTTCTTCCTTCTTTGCAGCAGCTTGGTGATCATCTTCTTATTCTTCTCTATCTTGGTGTGTTGATAAAGAACCACCTTCTTAAGCTCATCAATCTCCTTCTGCTGATTCATGACATCAATGTTGATGTTGGCAATGGTTTCCATCAATTCCTCATAAGTATATCTATCTTCACCTGGTTTAGAAGTGTTTACCTCCCTTACAGGATCATTGGAAGTTTTAGTAGGTGTCTCTTGCCTAGCAAAAGCACAACCTACTCCCATGGTTTCTTGGCGCCTGGGTCCTCTGAATGTTTTCACATTCTGAGTTGCCGTGGGGAAGGTCTTAGTGATGTTACCACTGTCCTTCTCTTTGCTAGCAGAAGTAGTGGCAGCCTTGCAGCCCACATGCTCATCCTTCTCCTTAGAGAGCACCTTCTTGGGGTTGGGAGACACCCCCGTGGTTACCCTTTTGATATTCTCTATTGGAGAATGCTCCAATAGAGGGCTTGTAGGCTTTGGGCTATTAGGAGATACACCAAGGGAAGGAACCTTGTGTACCTTTCTTCTTTCAAACTTCTTGGTGATTTTGGGAGTGGGTCTTAAAAGAATGGACTGTGGGATTTCTTTGGTGATGGAAGGTTGGGATTGGCCATCAGTGGGTGTGTCTAATGGGGGCCTTGACCCTGATGCCATACCTTCAGTGGTGTGGGACACAACCATCATTGTAGAGAACAATGGTGTGTCAACTCCTTCCGAGTCCCTAGGAATTCTTCTCATATTTGAGAAAACCTTCCCTTTAGGGGGTTTTGGCACATATACCTCAGCAGAATGAGGTAAATCCGTCAATTCATGGTTAATTACTTCTTGGACAAACCTGGGATACATGTAAAATCTCTTTTTGGATTCTAGGTTTGCCACAAGATCATTAAAAATCATTGCTGAAAAATTGAACTTTCTGGCAGTGGCTAAGCAGACCAAGGCATAAGCAATGGTACTGCTAAACTCACTCCATCCAGTTGTTTTCTTTGAAATACAGTGCATAAGAGTATGAACAAGAAATCGCCATTGGGTGAAAAACTTTGACTTGTAGAATTTAAAAATTCCAATGGGACCTTCATACCCCATTCTTGGTAAGGTCGAGAAAAGTTCATCATTAGAGAGATAGGTTATACCTGAGGCATCATCTAAGTGAAGAGTGATGCGAATAACCTCCTCTGTGACCTTCAAGGGTTTGTCACAAACCCTTGTTCGAATGATTTTCTGCCCATCTTCGAATATAACAGTGGCATTCTCCCAAAATTGCTTTTGATGCTCGATATATATGGTTGGGCACACTGTTAGGGCATGAGAGATGTGTGTGGACTTGAGAAAATCCACAATATCATGAAATCCTGCGGCCTGCTTTGGCTTCTGAAGCATCGCAATCTCATTGTGCTCATCGACAAACTCCATTGTCGTCATTCTTCCTGAGGATTTGGATAGAAAACACAGAGATTCTAGGGAGAAAGGGTTAGAACGAGAGAGAGATAAATTGAATGCAAAGAGACGTTATGAACTTTGGCGGGCTGAAAGAGTATTTATAGTAGTACTAGCCCTGATTTTCTTTAAAAGCAGTATTAACGACTTAGCAGTATTAACGACTGAGCAGTATTAACTGCAAGGCAGTATTAACTACACAGCAGTATTAACTACACAAGCAGTATTAACTACTAAGCAGTATTAACAACAAAGCAGTATTAACTACACATACAGTATTAACTACTAAGCAGTATGAACTACAAAGCAATATTAACTACACATGCAGTATTAACTACTAAGCAGTATTAACTACAAAGCAGTATTAACTACTAAGCAATATTAACTACAAAGCAGTATTAACCACTAAGCAGTATTAACTACAAAGCAGTATTAACTACACATTGGCAGTAGAAAATATGTACTAGCAGTAGTAACTCTGCACTGGCAGTAGTAACTATACTTACACTTTGCAGCACTTGTCAATCTGAGTCATACTGAGGTTCTGAGAAAACTAGTTAGTAACACCAAATATACAAAGAAATACAGGTATAAAAAATTAAAAATCATGAATTTATTCAAGGTTGATCAAGCCCACACTTGCTACCAAGAAAGTGAATCTACCCACATCAAAAGCTTTTGTGAATAGATCTGCAAACTGGTCATTGGTATGAACTTTAGCAACTTGAATCAATTTCTTTTCATTACAGTCTCTAATAAAGTGATACCTGATCTCTATGTGCTTTGTTTTTTAGTGCTTGACAGGATTGTTAACAATGCTAATGGCACTGTTGTTGTCAATGAAGATTGGAGTGTGAAGAAATGTTACCCCATAGTCCAACATCTGATTCTGAATCCATAACACCTGAGAAAAGCAACTTGCAGCAGCTATATACTCAGCTTCTGTTGTAGATAAGGACACTGTGGTTTGTTTCTTACACTGCCATGATACAAGTCTTGCACCCAAAAACTGACATCCACCTGAAGTAGACTTCCTATCCATGTTAGCTCCACCTAAGTCATTGTCTGAGTATGCAAGCAAGTCAAATGAAGATTCATAAGGATACCAAAGACCTAATCTAGGTTGCCCTCTTAGGTATCTAAAAATTCTTTTGACTGCATGAAGGTGTGATTGCTTAGGTGTAACCTGAAATCTGGCACAAACACATACTGGAAACATAATGTCTGGTCTAGAGGCTGTGAGATACATGAGTGATCCAATCATAGATCTGTAATGATGGACATCCACATCCTCCCCCTCAAGATCTGCAGTGATCTGTTTGTGTGTCTCCATTGGTGTGCTTGCTGGCTTTGAGTCTGTTAAACCATACTTGTCCAGGATGTCTTTCACATATTTGGATTGGCTTATGAAAATCCCATCTTTCCTCTGTTTCACCTTAAGCCCAAGGAAGAAAGTAAGTTCTCCCATGGAACTCATCTTGAAGCTCTTGTGCATTAACTCTTCAAACTCTTTACACATGTGATCATTTGTGGATCCAAAGATGATGTCATCCACATAGATCTGAACAAGTAGTGTGTCTTTCTTTCTCCTCTTAATGAACAAGGTCTTGTCAATGACTCCTCTTTCAAATTCATTTTTCAAGAGATAGGTAGACAGGGTGTCATACCATGCTCTTGGGGCTTGATGTAAACCATAAAGTGCCTTCTTCAACTTGTACACTCTGTCAGGGTGCAATGGATTCTCAAATCCAGGGGGTTGACAGACATATACTTCTTCATCAATACTTCCATACAGAAAAGCACTTTTTACATCCATTTGGTAGACCTTGAACTTCATGAATGAGGCATAGGCTAGAAATAGCCTAATTGCTTCAATCCGTGCCACTGGAGCAAAGACTTCCTCATAGTCTATGCCCTCTTCCTGAGTATACCCTTGTGCAACCAGCCTGCTTTGTTTCTGATCACAATTCCTCTGTCATCCTTCTTGTTTCTGAAAATACACTTGGTGCCAATTGCTCTATGACCTTTTGGAAGGTCCACCAAGTCCCAAACATCCTGTAATTTAAACTGTAGCAGCTCCTCTTGCATTGCTTCTATCCAACTTGGATCTTTCATAGCATCATAAGCCTTTTTGGGCTCAATTTGGGATAGAAAGCAAGTAAGTACAGTATTAACTGTATTCTGCTGATCTTGTAGCTCTTGAAGTCTGCTTTGATTCCTAGTCATCATGGGAGAAGCAATGTCTCCTATAACCAACTCAGGAGGATGATTTTTCTGAGTTCTTGATGGATGACCAGATTCCTCTTGTAAGTTCACATCCAGATTTGACTCATTTAAGTCTGGATTTTCTTCAGCTTCTTCAGTCACTTCAGACTCTCTTGAAGTCTGATTTTCCTCTATTCTTCTCTCTTCTTCATTCTGAATGGGTTCAACTTCCTTTTCTGGTTCATAGAAGTCAACAGGATCAATGGTAGGGAGTGGAAATATCACAGACTGAATACTGTTATCTGATGGTGGTGCATCCCTTTGTCCTGCATTTACATCACTACTGAAACCCAAAGAATTAGTGAGTGAATCAATGTCAAATAGCCAATCAGGACCTGAACCAATAGGATTTGGTGTGTTCTCATTGCATTTGACATTGTCACTTTCTTCAATTATTCTAGAAGAGGTATTAAACACTCTGTAAGCCTTACTCTGAGATGAGTAACCAACAAGAAATCCATCATTTGCTTTGCTATCAAACTTACCTAAGTGAGATTTGGTATTGAGAATTGTACAAGGACACCCAAATGGTTTGAAAAATCCAATAAATGGTTTCTTTTTCTGAAAAAGCTCATAAGGTGTCTTGTTTTTAGGCTTTATTACTAAAACTCTGTTTTGGACATAGCAAGCAGTGTTAACTACTTCTGCCCAAAAAGTAGTGGGTAATTTTGAATCAGCTAACAGAGATCTAGCAGCCTCAATCAGTGTCCTATTCCTTCTCTCAGCAACACCATTCTGTTGTGGAGTCCTAGGAGCACTGTATTGTCTCTCAATTCCTTTTTCCTCACAAAAGGTGTTTAGATCAAAGTTTTTAAATTCAGTCCCATTATCTGATCTAATGACTTTCACTTTTTGATTTGATTGGTTTTCAATTCTAAGAATAAAAGATTTGATCAGTCCACTTGTCTCATCTTTAGTTCTCAGAAAATATACCCAAGTAAATCTAGAGTAATCATCAACAATAACTAAACAGTATGACTTCTTGCCAATGCTCATGACATTTGTAGGGCCAAACAGATCCATATGCAACAACTGAAGAGGATTTGAGATAGTGTTTATCTTTTTGGACTTATGAGAAGTTTTGTGTTGTTTGCCTTTGAGACATGCAACACAATGATCATCACATGAATAGACTTTTGATGGTAAACCCCTAACAAGATTATTTTTAACAAGTTTATTCATTGTTTTAAAATTCATGTGACACATCCTTCTGTGCCAAAGTGATGATTCATCTATTGAAGCTTTTGATACCAAACAATTTAGAGATGAATCAGATGAAACGCTTTCTAAATCTAAACAATACACATTATCCTTTCTAGGAGTTCTCAATAGTATCATGTTTTCATCAACTACTTTGAATCCAGGAGCAAGAATAATGCATTCAGAATCAGTAAATAATATACTATGTTTCTTGTCACAGACCTGTGATACACTTAACAGGTTGTATCTCAATTGCTCAACATAGTAAACATCCTCAAATGTCATCTTACCTTTTGACACATCACCTTTACCACTTATCTTACCTCCTGCAGGATTATTTCCAAAAGCAACATGTCCTCCATCAATTCTTTTGAAATTCTTGAGGCAGGCCATGTTACCTGTCATGTGCATGGAGCAACCACTATCAACATGCCAGATGCTCTTCCCCTTGAGCTGTTGGTTGCCCTGCACATCAGATAAATCAGTTAGTTTTTATTGGGAACCCAAGCCAAAGTGGTCTTGGGTCTCCCTTGCTCATCAAAGTACTTGCACTGGGTTTTGATGAGATTTTCAAACTTAGGTACTGCAGTACTGGAGTACTTTGTCAATATGATTGGTCTAGCAGCACAAAAACTAGAAGCAGTATTAACCTTAGAAGAAGTACTAACAGTGTTAGCAGCACTAACACTGCTAGCATCAGTATTGTTCTTAGAAGAGGTACTAACAGAGTTAGCAGCACTAACACTGCTAGCAGCAGCATTCTCTTTAAAAGAAGTACTAACAGTGTTAGCAGCACTAACACTGCTAGCAGCAATATTGGCAGTAGTATTGCTTCTAGCAGCACTATCCTTGTCAGCAGTACTATCTGAGGTAGCAGTACTAACATTAGTGCTTTTGGGGACCCACATATTGACACATTCCTTTTCAGTCTGTTTTCTCATGTGGCTTTTGGATTCAGCTTGTTTCTTAGCCACATTATTCCTTGCAGGCTTCCTATAACCAGAAGATTTTTGAAAACTTCTTTGAAAACTTTTCTTTTGGTTAATAGGATTGAAATAACAGTGTTTGGCAAGATGATTCAATTTGCCACAAATAAAACAAGGTTTTGGTCTGTTAATCCTTTGCAGATCAACTCCTTGCTTTTGTGCCCACTGGTTATTCCAATTTCTTTGATTTCCCCTCTTTTTATCATGTTTTTGGGGCTTATTCTCTTGAGATTTCTTGCAAGAACAATGTTCACAAGTATTAGAGTTCACAACAGTGGTCTGTGTATAATGAACTCCCTTTCCTTTTCCAGTCCTTTTCATCTCATTGTTCTTAACACATGGACTTACACATTCCTCATCAGATCCTTCTTTTTCAGTCTTATCCTCAACAACTACTTCATCTAATGGATCTACTTCAGTGGCTCCTTCAGGTAAGTCCTTCCTATCCTTGGTTTCTAATAGGTCTGACTTAGGAGGGATGTAGGTGTTGTTGTAGGGTGGGGGTGTGGCATTGTACCCTAGGCCTGGTTTCAACTTACTATGGATTTGAGAGTTGATTATGTTGTCCATGACTTTAGAGGCACAATTAAACTTTTCTACATCAAGTTTAACTTTCTCAAGCTCTCCTTTTAGTTTCTCACACTCTTCCCTGGATTCTCTAAGCTGGAACTCTAGACCATCCTTTTCCCATTTCCAGTAGTTTGTATCATAGGAGTGTTGAAGTTCATTGGCTTAAAAAGCCCTAATCTGTTCTTCAAACTTCTCAACAATTACTACATAGTCTTTTCTCTCCTTTTCTAATCTCTTAAGGTAATCACACATTCCCTGATTGTGATCTCTATACCTTTTAACAGTGTCTATACAAGCTTGAGTACAGAGATTAGATTTTACCTCAGTGGGAAGATCTGAAACTTCAACCATAAGAGCTTGATTTTGGATGGCCTCTTCTGCTTGATCACTCCAATCAAATCCCATTCCTTGTTGAGAGACAAAAGCTTGAATAGAGTTTCTGTTTTGATTGGAGCTTCCAGCCTGAGTTTGTTGATGGCTGTTGTGAGATGTTCCACCTCTGCATTCCCTGGCAAAGTGTCCCATCTTGTGACACTTGTAGCATTCAACTTTGGACTTGTCAAATCCAGCACCATCTTCTCTTCTTTGGGAAAAGTTGTTTCTCCCTGTCCTCTTTATGAATCTCTTCACCCTCATAGACAGCATAGCCATCTGCCACTTGATATCCATCTCTTCAAGATCATCAGCATTAATCTGTTCTAAGTCATCATTAATCAATGAGGAATTAACATGACTAGAAAAGAAGGCTTCTAGTACTGAATCATTGGTCTTTTCCTGATTGACTCCTCCAGCAGCACTAACTGATTCAGGGTTAGCAGTAGAATCAGGTGATGCTGAAAGGAGTGCAGCATTATGTACATATCCAGAGGGCTTCTTTTTGGCTTCAACCTCTGCTTCAAAGACTCTAAGATCATTGTAAAGATCATCAAGCTCTTTATCTTCCAATTGTTTATTCTGTCTGAAGGACACAGTATACATTGTCCACTCTTCACCTAATGATCTTAAGAACTTTCTGTTAACATCATCAACCTCCATCTTGACTCCTACTGTGGCCAATTCTCCAATCAGCTTATTAAATCTATCAAAAGTTTGAGTCATAGACTCATTCTTAGTAGAAGTAAAGTTTTCATACTGCTGCTTGAAAATTGCCTTCTGATTCCTCTTGGTGCTTTTGGTGCCAGTGAATCTCTTTTCCAATGCATTCCACAGAGTCTGAGCATCAGTGCAGTGATGAAATTGATGCTGATATTCATTGGGGATAGCCAAAAACAGAGTGCTTAAGGCCTTCATCTCTATTTGTCTGACTTTTCTCTCTGCATCAGTCTTTGGAGGAGGTCTTTTGCCATCTGGTCCAATTCTTCCTTCAGCACATGGACCATTCTCTATGATATCCCAGATGGAATAATCAGTAAGCAGAATATACTGCTTGATTCTAATTTTCCACATGTCAAACTCATTGGGTCTGAGCATGGGAACCTTAGAAACAAGAGTACTGTTTGATTCAATAGAATTGTCCATAATAATTGTAGAATTCTAAGAAACACAAGCTCTGATACCACTTGTCAGGATCGAATCTTAACAAGACTAATAATACTTAGAACTCAGAATTAAAGAATCTGCGGAATAGAACTTTAATTCACACAATCAAAGAACAATATATCAGAAAACACACAGCTGTTTGTATTCACTAATTCAACTCACAAGCTTACAACCAAACCTCAATCTTGATGAACAGGCTCAATCAAGACGACTTCTACTTCTCTAGAAATAGGGTTCTAAACCTTGAGGTTAATTCTCTCTAAAACAAAACGTATTCTGAAACTCTCGTGTCGAATAGCTATCTATCACAATCTATTTATACAAAATAATTACAAGATAACTATCAAAACAAAATTGATATTCAGAATATTCTTTCACGCTTATCTTCAATCATTCCATCTTTATCTCCAACATTCTCGCATTCCAAACTTATGATCACAAGCAGCATTAACATCTTTATGCACGAGCAGTATTAACTTCATTCAACATGAGCAGTACTAATATTCTCCAGCAGCATTAATTCATTCCAGCAGCATTAACTTGACTCAGCAGTACTAACCTTGCTTCAGCAGTATTAATCTTGACAAGCAGTACTAACTTCACTCTAGCAGTATTAATTATGCCCTGGCAGTATTAAAGTTGTTCTGGCAGTACTATCCATACTTAGCAAATCTTCAGTTCCCAACAACAATCCACATTATAGGCTATCGCCTCCCGAAATGGGATTACAATCCACATTATAGGCGAACGGGAATTATCATTAAGAGCCTGGTCTATTCCACGTTTCTCATCACCTTAGAATCAATGGCCCCAATGGGATCAATAAATCGCGATTCATAGACGGGGCCCCCGATGATTCAAGGTACACTCATTCACTAGAAATTACACCACGTGGCCAATGACTAGTATCCAGCTCCCATAAGACCGTACCAAGTTGCCCCCGATGACCCGATGCCTATTTCTAGCTACAACATGAGAATAATCGTCCCATAAAAGACAATAAAGATTTACTTGTATGCCTTATGGATCCATTACAATTTTAATGTATATATATTAAACATATCGCACCACCTCTCATGATATAGTCAACTCTAAGAGCACCGGATAATCTAAGGTACCCTCAATCTTTATTTTCTAAAAATCTTTATTTAGAAAATAATCCGAAATCTCGATCAAAAGAAGATAACCATTTCAATAGAATTGTATCCTAAAAACTTAAAACCACATTGGATCCTAAAACCTCATTTCTAGAATTAATATCTATTAATTGATCTACATAACAAAGTCCAAATCTATAATTTACTTAATTTTGGCCCAAATCAATTCTTTAATTCCGGCCCAAATCAATTCTTTAATTCCGGCCCAAATCCATAATTCCTTAATTCCAGCCCAAATCCTTAATTCTTTAATTCCAGCCCAACTTCCATTTTGGAAATTGTTTGATTTCGGTCCAATGGCAAAGCCCAAATTGCCAAACCAACTTCCATTTTTCTTGCCAATTCCGGAAATCTCATGTACCGGATCCCCTTAACCATTTCCGGAACCACTAATTCCGGTTCCCACCATAATTCCGGAAGTCCAAGAATTCCGGTTCACTTAAGCCAAGTTCCGGAATTAACCAAAATTAAATATTACCGGATCACTTTTAAAGCCCATTCCGGAATTAAATTCCGGATCCGATATACCCAAGCCCAAATTTCGGTAAATTAAATGTTCTGGATCCCAAATAAAGCCTATTTCCGGAACCAAATCCCTACCGGAACCCATTTCAATACCGGTCCGACTTCCGGAATTCATCTCACACCGGAACCGTATCTCAGTTCCGGAACCCACCAGTTCCGGATCCACAAACCCAGTTCCGGAACTCACCAGTTCCGGAATTCTTTTAATACCGGGACCTCAATTCAAGGTTATCGATTTACGCCAAAATTAGCTCGAACAGTTCGTCTGAATATAGCTTAATGGTAAATTTCATTTCTAGCAATTATACCACTTCATTCAGCTAGTTTACATATAATATCTAATTCCAATTTCAACTGCTAAAGTTTTAAAATGAAAAGATGAACTCACCTGTTTGAGACTTTGACCCAGAATTCCAATTCCGTCTCTTCTCTTGATTCAATCACTCTCTGGAAGGATAAATCAACTGATGTTACTAAACTAATGAAGAGATTATAGAAGGAGATTCAGAACCCTTACCACAAAATCCACACCTCATTTTCCTCTTTTTTTCTCTCTTCCTCTTTCTTTCTTTAAGCTTCACCTCTGGACCGACTCAACAAGAACACCATTTGAGATATTATCCCAATTGAGGTCACTTACCCCATCTTAAAGAAGTCTCAACTTTCACTAAATGACCAAACAACCCCTTAAGTTCTAACTTTATAAATAAAATATAAACTTTGGTCAAAATTACAAATTTAACCCTGGAGTTTATATTTTCAATTAGTCCACAACTTGGAACAATTTACAATTTAACCCCATTCATATTAAAATAATATAATGGAAATTTAGGGTGTTACATCGCTCATGTCCAAGAAATTACAATTTACTTTATGCTTATTTCTTGGAGTGGAAGTAGATATCACAATTTACTTTATGCCTATCTCTTACCTTCCCATAGAAATCAGGAATTACAATTTACTTTATGCCTATTCCAATATTTCTACTCACAGTGCGAAATGAGAATTACAATTTACTTTATGCCTATTCCTCATTTCCCATCACCTTACGAAATGAGAATTACAAGTTACTTTATGCATATTTCTCATTTTAGGTCAACGAGAGTTACAATTTACTTTATGCCTATTCCACGTTACAAATACTACCATTGCCTATGGATCCATTACACTTACTAGCGTATATGCATAACAACATATCACGCCACATCTCGTATCATATTCTCAACTCTAAGAATACTATATAACCTAGCGTATCCTTATCCTCAAATGTCACCCCCTTCGGCGACTTAGCACGGGGGTTCCGCTACCCGGTTAGCGGATGGGGTCAAGGGGCAACGCCCTTGCGGGGTCTAGGGGTAGCGCCCCTAGAAAATATTTAGAAATGCATAACCAGATAATGCATCTGGAAACTATATTCGGAAAAGTATTCCGAACTCAAAGTCCGGAACTATCCGGAACCGGGACCCAAATTAGACCGGATCCCAACTCAATTCCGGATCCCAATTCAATTTCGCATCACAACCCAATTCCGGATCCCAACTTAATTCTGGATCACAACCCAATTCTGAATCCCAACTTAATTCCGGATCACAACCCAATTCCGGATCCCAACTTAATTCTGGATCACAACTAAATTCCGGATCTCATACCGGGACTTACCGAATCCAGATCTCATACCGGATCTCACCCAATCCAGAACCCATACCGGATCCAAATTGAAACCAGAACTAGATACCGGAACTTCGATACTGGGAATTTGATTTGCACGTCAAATTTGCTCTAAAACTCATCTAAGTTCAATTTCTTGGTCGATTTCGTTTCAATACATATTTACCAAATCATTTAGACATTTTGCTACCAGTTATCTTATTCAATTTCAATTGAAATCATTTAGAAGAAGTGATGAACTCACCTGGAAGCAGAAGTCGAATACAGAGTCTGCCAAACTCAATCTTCTCCACCAACAATTCAATAACCTAATTGAAACCAAATTAACCTGATTATCAAATCATTTAAGAGATTGAATTGAAGAAGATCCTCAATTTCCTTACCGGATGACAATTGCTATCGAGAGTTCTCTGCTTTGCTAAACCGACTTCAAGAAGTCTAAATGAGATATTTCTCCATTCATAAGCCGACTCTCAACTTATATACCAAATCAACTTTCATCAATTTACCAAATCAACCCTGGAGTTTACATTTACAAATAGTCCAAAAACTTAGACTAAATTACAATTCGACCCCCTTCATATTAATTATAATATAACGAAAATTCGAGGTGTTACACAAATTGACAATCACAATTCACAACTCACAAGTTCATTGATGTAAATTCACAGTCACAAATTCCAGAAAATACAAATTAAAAATTGAATTCCCCAATAAAAAAACAATTGAGTGTTTGAGTCATTGAGTGGCAGTGGCACGTGGCTGACTTCCAAGTTCCAAAGGCAAAATCCAAATTAAAAATCCCATTATCTAAATTACTTAGACCATAAGACCAAATTAAAAAACCAAATTACTTAGATCTAGGCTAAAGTGAGAGACAGAGAGATAGAAATAGAATGAAAGAGAAGTAGAGAACGAACCTGAAGGAGAAGGAAACCCTAGGCGACGGTTGTCTTCTCCGGTGACATGGCGGCTTACTGTCACAGCTATCTTCTCTGTCTTACGGCTGTCTTCACTGTCTGCACTGCAGGTCCGTTAATCACTAATCAGTTCAGACCTTCAGTGTTTCTGCAGTTCTGCTTCACGACTAGGGAGACGTGGTATGTTTCTCAATTCTCATTCACACATTTTACAAATGGACTGAATTGTGGGCCAACATAAAAACTACAATTTATATTAATTTTGGACTGGAACTTGACAGTGGGGGGCCAATAGAATTTTTTGTTAAATTAACACTACCCAAAGTTTTCCTCTCTTCTTGGACACAAGGAAAGCCTAGGGGCCCTGGCCCCTAGTAGCCTCCTTTGAGGTCAGTGGCATTTGAACCTGGATAAAATGAGATTTTCACTCTATCCTCCGAGCCTTAAGTTTGTCATATTGGTATTATACTAAGGCGATCAGTACCCCATCCCTCTATCTTTCAAAGATTCCAGCTCCACATCAGCGCCACATCAGCTTTTTTCAATCCCTCACTCAATCCCTAAACACCCTTACCCCATTCCCTCAAACCCTTTTGACACCTCATTTATTTTAATTCTTTTATTTATACATTTAATTATTTAACAAAATAAAAATATTTATATATTTTTTAATAAATAAAAATAAGATAAATAATAAAAATTAAAATTCATATCATTCATTAAAAATAAAAATTACAAAATAAATTTAAAAATCTACTCGTCGTCATTGTTGGGAACTTGGATACGCCAAATATGTTCGACCAAATCCGACCGAAGGTTATTATGAGTGTCCCGGTTTATGACTTCTCGAACATTTGCCGCGCGTTGTGTCTCACTGATTTGGCTTTCAATATCATCCGTGAAAAAGTCGTTTTCCACGTCACCACAAATAGCATGGTTTTCGTCTTCGAGTATCATATTGTGTAATATGACACAAGCGTACATAATGTTTGCCAATCTTGAGAGTTCCCATCCGCGTGCCGGGTTATGAAGTATATGCCAACGTGCTTTAAGCACGCCAAAAGCTCGTTCAACATCTTTACGTGCGGATTCTTGCGCGGACTTGAACTTTTGTCGTTTAAGGTCTTGTGGGCACGTAAATGATTTTACGAAAGTAGCCCATTCCGGATATATCCCATCCGTTAGATAATATCCGTGCTTGTAGGTGGCTCCATTCACCTCAAAAGGGCACTCGGGTGCTTTTCCATCATATACATCGTTGAAGATGGGCGACTGATTGAGAACATTGATGTCGTTGTTGGAACCGGCAACACCAAAGTATGTGTGCCAGATCCATAGATCTTGAGAGGCCACTGCTTCTAGCATGATTGTCGGGTGCTCATGATCACCTCTCATGAATTGACCTCGCCATGCATTCGGACAATTTGCCCACGCCCAATGAGTACAGTCTATGCTGCCGAGCATGCCGGGAAATCCGTGTTTAGCTTCATGCACGGCGTACAACTTCTGAATATCAATAAAAGTAGGCTTGCGTAAATATTTTTGACCATACAGTTCAATAATACCTGTGCAGAATTTGTACAGACAATCTCGTGACGTTTTCTCTCCCATACGGATGTACTCGTCAAGTGCGTCAGCACTTACTCCATACGCCAATTGCCGAATAGCGGAAATACACTTTTGTATCGGAGAAAAACCTTGTTTGCCTAACCCGTCAAACCGAAGTCTAAAATACCGATACCCTACTTCTAAATCTTCAACTATTCGTTCGAATAGTTGTCTGCTCATCCTGAACCGCCGCCTAAACATATCCGGTGTATAAATCGGGTTGACACCAAAGTAGTCCCGCATAAGCCGCTCGTTTGCAGTTACTCGACCTCTTTCAATGTTTGCGGCCCTCTCTCTTGTTGACGATGAGGCGGTGCTACCATACAGCGATTGTGCAGTTTGTCGAAAAATTTCCCTTTGTAGATTCAACAACTCGTCGGTGTCTACGGATGATGATGATGATGCGGTTGGTGAACCGGGTTGTGGCGAATCCATATTGTTAAAAATATAGAGAATGGAAGAGTGTTTGAGAGAGTTTGAGAGGTGTGAAAAATAAGAGGTTGAGAGAATTTGAGAGGTGTGAAAAATAAGAGGTTGAGAGAATTTTAGAGAGTTTGAGAGGTGTGAGAAATAAGAGGTTGAGGGTTAAATATATAGTGGGATTAAATTGAGAAAAAAATTTATTTATTTTTGTTTAAAAAGAGCCGTTCAACGGCATTATTTTTAAAAATTAAATAATAATTTTTTTTAATAAACCTTCGGGATGAATCGGGATCCCATCCCCGGAATCCATCCTGCCCCGCTGAGCCCGCAAGGCCCGTAGCCCACCCCCGCTGAGCCCGAAGGCATCCCGAGCCCGGGTACGGATGGCCTAATACCAAAGTGTACTAACCAAAATTACCGTTAATCCATCTCTGCTTTTTATGTGACAATTAAGTGTCAGGAGTAATCAATGGTCAATATAATTGTGTATAACAAAATATGAAAAATATGCATAATATAAGAGATTTTTTATACAAGTCAAAAGTATGAACATCAATTCAATAAAAACAACAATCAAATGGTAAACCTAACTTGATTTGGTAGATTCTTCATAAAATTGAAATAGATTGAGACCTGCATGGAAACAGTGTCCTAAGACAAAAATCTGCCGGTTGTATAGGCGTTTGTCCCGGTGATACAACATTCAACTCAAGTTCTAACTTGAATCTATCGAATTAAACGATGTTTGGTGATATATTTTGTGGAGAGAAACCCTGGAGATGATGGGAAAAACGAGTATGAAAATGGAGGGAAAAAGTTGCATGTTTTATTCATGCAGTCTCAAACTCTCAATTGTCGCAAACTGCCAGAAGTCACCGAGACTTATGGCGCGACTTAACTAGCGGATAAGTCGTGGTAGCCTTAGCCTCTGTTTCGTAGGAAAATGTTTCAAACCAAGTTTCAACATTCCCATCAAATAACATTTACCTTGATAATGTTATGTTAAGACCATAATAATCCCGTTTCAAAAGCTCTATGTTATAAGTTACCTATTCGGGTTAGTTTCTGATGTGTCCATTAGTTTAATTTAAATATATATTTTAACGAAACAAAAAATATTTGTTAAATATATGCAGCATATATATCATTATCCTTTCAACCAACCACTCCAAATAACTTCTCTTTGATTTTTTTTAAATTATCTGAAATATTAATTTAATAAATTTAATTATCAATTGAATTTCTAATATACATTTTAATAGAAAATCAAACATAATACATATGGATCAAAATCGAAACTTTTAATTTGAAGTAGACATTTACTAAAAAAAGGTAAATAAATTAATACTAGATATTTACTAAAAGAGAAATTGACTAAAATAACTATTTTACATATTTATATTCGTCTCTTAGTCATTCCTCTTTTGGATTGATCCAAATGTCATTACAAATGGACCTGTCTAAACGACAAATTCATAGGCAATATAAATAAGATTCCCAATTGGGATTTTGGCTTAAATAGTCATTCCACACTTCATGTGTCTTCAAATAGCCACTTTATCAACCTCTTCCACATATAGCCAAAACTTACTTAGAGAGTTGTGTCTGCGTAACTTTGCTTTTCCTCCCAAAAATTAAAGAAAAATAATTTTTAAAAAAGTTTACCTCTCTGCGTAAGTTTTTTCATCTCACGTGTCTGCGTAAAGTCCACATGCGCACCACGTGTACTCCACGTTGGAAAAAAGTTTACGCGAAGAGATAAAAAAACTTACGCAGAAAGAAGTATCTGCGTAAGTTTTAATAAAAATCATTTTTCTTTAATTTTTGGGAGGAAAAACAAAGTTACGTAGACAAAACTCTTTGCCTAAGTTTGTCTGCGTAAGTTTTGGCTATTTGTGGAAGATGGTTGATAAAGTGGCTATTTGAAGACGCATGAAATGTGAAATGGTTATTTGATGCAAAATCCCTTCCCAATTTGGTATATGTGTAACAATTTACGTTCTGGGGTTTACATATTTATAATTTTTGTTATAATGGAAAAAAAGGAAACAAATTTGGTTACAGACTCAGATCCGTAATTATGGACGTTTTTTAATCGATAGAATAGTTATTTGAGTCGATTTCCCTTATTAAAATGCTATATTTTTTGAAAATAAAGAGCGAAATCAATTATTTATTTTGTCATTCTCAAACTTTATGACATTGTCTTATTTTCAAATAACTTTACATTATTTATAGTTTAAAATAATGTTAGAAAAATCATTGGTCAAAAACCTTTAATTTGATCAATCAAGCAACCGACGATTCTAATGTCGTCCTTCATTGGTTTACTATAAAATAAGCGACTAAAAAAAATTGTAAATATCAATTAAAATCTTACAAGAAAATTATGGTTGCGAAGAAATCTAATGAAACTGAAATGTTGATTTTTCTTACCCTATTTTATTTTCTCGTTTGGTTCATGTTTTTTTATAAAAATTTGATCTTCAAAATCCATCAAGTTTCACAACCAAGGTATTTCCACATTCTGTCACTACAAGAGGATTCTGATAGAATGAAATATTGTATTTTCATAATCCTAAATATATTTTTTAACTCAAATATAACATAAATAATTTAATACTTTTGTTTTTTTTATTTTATTTAATACATTTATTTTTTATTTTATTTTTCCAAACATGCTTTTCTGAAGAAACAAATATATTTAATTTAGTTCAATTTAATACTTTTGTTTTCTAATTATATTTTTTTTCAAAATATTGAAATTTGTTTTAATATTTATCAAGTATAATAGTTAATCTTTTTAATTAATACTAGCCGTGTATCCGCACAATGCTGCAGGGCATTCAATTTTTAAACATCTAATTTTTTGTAATATATCTTTGAAATTCTTGGTTCATTGCACTTATCGGATAAAACGTTACATACAATGTTGTGGACTAAAACTTTACCAAATAACTTAAATGAAAATTTTGACTATTGAGTATTAATGATAAGAGCTTACCGGATAAACATCTTGAAAACCAAGCTTAGGGGGTGTTTTGGATTGGTTATTTTTTTCAACTTAAGTTATTTTTAGTGTTTAGACTGGAAAAAAGAAAAGTGCTTATGATTTTTTCCCACCACAAATAAATTGTTTTTGATAAGTTAATCCATTTTAACTTATTTAAAACTGCGTATAACTTATTTGTTTAAATTATATTTTTACCCCAACTTCTTTTTAACACAACATAAGACGATAAACACTTTTAAAAATAAGCATAAGTTGTTTTAAATAAGCAATCATCCCACAAGACAAAATAACATACATGAAATCTTTTTTCTTATTCAGATATCCACAATGTCATCCATTACCAACATCTTTATGCATAAATATATTGTACTCTATGCTTAAAACTTTGTTTTTAAGACTTTAAGACTTTTAAGCCTAAATGATTTATAAGATAGTATAGATTAAAAAAAAATTAGTATAATTGAAAACAGAAATGTTTATTAAGGAAATTAGGTTTCAAATTTAATGCAAAATGAAACTAATGTTTTTAATTGAAATCATGAATGTTTTTTTAAGAAAATTACGTTTCAAAATTAATGCAAAGGGAAAATAATGTTTTTTAATTGAAATCAGAAATGTTTTTTAAGAAAATTACGTTTGAAAATTAATGCAAAACGAAATTATTGTTTTCTAATTGAAATCTGAAATGTTTTTTTAAGGAAATTAGGTTTCAAATTTAATGCAAAATGAAATTAATGTTTTTAATTGAAATCAGAAATGTTTTTTTTTAAGGAAATTACGTTTCAAAACTAATGCAAAATGAAATTAATGTTTTCCAATTGAAAACATGAACAAAAACAGGATAAGAGTTGGGTAAACAGCCCCGAAACATGTTTTTGGGATTTACACATTGTTATAGAAAAGTTAAGTCAAACGCTAAAAAAACCTAAAATACATTTAACTAATTGTTAAACAATTTTTTTCCCTTTTCAAAATTTTAGTCTTTTTGAATCATTTTTACAAATTTAAGTAATGCTTGGTGAAATCGTTATAGCATAGAATAATGATGAAAATCTTTAACACTTTGGAGATTTTGCTAACCGAAACACAACTTAAGACTAAACTATGATGCAAATGTAATTTAACTTAATTATAGTTGTTGGCCAGAAAGTTTTATTTGCACAAATAGCAACAAAAAAGAACCAGAAGAAAAATACTCAAAGCCAATTTATAGATGCATACACACATAACCAAGATACCTTAGCAAAAGCAAAACCAAATAATTTTTCATTCATTTCCATTAATATAAGCAAGTGCAAAACTTGGTCAACAAAACTTCACATGATTGTAGCAAGCATCAACAAAAACAGGACCATGTTAAATAAACAGAAAATCAAATATAGAATAAACATTGAAAAGGCCTACGCCAAACAAATATCCAGCTACAAACATAAGAACCTCCATCTAGTGGTGCAGTCTCCATCTATCCATCTTCTCAGTATCAGTACATTAAATCTCATATCCTTGATTTTTGTTCTTTGCTTTATGACCAAATCACTCCTGCACCAACGTTCAAAAGGTTCAAAATACAAATAAATCATCTTATTTTGTTTTCTTTTTTTTATCATTGCAACGTTTGAAAAAGATGAAATACGTACAAAATTCATTATGTTTTTTCTTTTATAAAAGATTTCATTATCTTCTCCATAAAAGTATTTTGAGACTAAACACACAAAAGCATACAGACTTAGCGTTTCTTCATCCACAAACACTTAACAACCATGAACTCCTATATCACACAAGTTGAAACAATATAGCTCCTATAGTATTAGTTTCATAAATATGATCCTATTAACTCAATAACTATAGAAAACAAATGACCATAACTCTACCAACGATTTACCATTTCCATTTTTTGGGTCCCATTGCTATTTGTATGTTGCTGAGAATAAATGAATGTGATTGGAAGCAAAAACTAATTTGACGTCAAGATAAATTTGACAGCCCATAAAAAAACGTAGGAAGATGGCATACAATTAGAACCATAAATGCCTTTGAACCATACATATGAACTGCAGTAATAAACATATATACACAATAAATTTAAAACAAGGTCAACACAACTATAAAAGAATTTTTTTTGCAAATGGTGTATATACACTAATGTTTGATGAAACAAATTACCATTAATTTTGATGAAACAGCAAAACATCAAAATATGAAGAAAAAAAACAAACAGGAGATGGTTGAACCAAGTAGTAATATACAAGTAGACAAGACTTACTGCTCGCCAGTGTGCTAACTATATCTCAGTCTGAGAGACCATATAAGTTGCATGGAACAAGATGACATATCTAGACAAAAACATAATGGGGACAAAGAACAAATCAGGAACATAAGATTATGAAAAGTAAGTAGCAACATTAACAATTAACATAATAGGAGCAGAGAAATATATACATCTAAGTACAAAGAGCGGGGTAAACCTTGAGTGGTGGTATATTGTCAGCAGCAAACAGAATCACTCGTGCCTGTGTGATATCATGATGAACACTCAATACACATTTCAAGAATTCTTTGGAGTCTTGATGGAGGTGCTTACCGGATTTCCAGAATTCTCACAAACCAAAACATTGTTTTTAGCCATAATATATAGGAGGAAGAAGGGACTTATTTTTGGGGCTTATTTTAGGCAAAATTAATCAATTTTGATTATTTCCTTAATTATGAATATAACTAATACCATTTAGTTTCCTTTATTTTTGCGGTAAAATTAATTATTTCGAAATTATTGCAAAAATTAAACAAATTTCGAAATTTATTAATTATTTCGAAATTGATTTCCCCATCCAAATAGACAAAGTTATTTTTGGGGCTTATTTTAAATGGTATTAATCAATTTTGATTATTTCCTTAATTATTTCGAAATTGATTTCCCCATCCAAATAACTATGAATATAACTAATACCATTTAGTTTCCTTTTTTTGGGGGCAAAATTAATTATTTCGAAATTACTACAAAAATTAAACAAATTTCGAAATTTATTAATTATTTCGAAATTGGTTTCCCCATCCAAATAGACAAAGTTATTTTTGGGGCTTATTTTAAATGGTATTAATCAATTTTGATTATTTCCTTAATTATTTCGAAATTGATTTCCCCATCCAAATAACTATGAATATAACTAATACCATTTAGTTTCTTTTTTTTGGGGCAAAATTAATTATTTCGAAATTACTGCAAAAATTAAACAAGTTTCGAATTTTTTTTAATTATTTCGAAATTGATTTCCCCATCCAAATAGACAAAGTGTTTATTTTATTTTTCAGGATAAAATAAGTCGAGCAATCCCAAACACCCCCTTAGAAAAAAAATATTATAAGAAGGTATGATCAATTTAATTATTTCGAAATTACTACAAAAATTAAACAAATTTTGGATTTTATTAATTATTTCGAAATTGATTTCCCCATCCAAATAGACAAAGTTATTTTTGGGACTTATTTTAAATGGTATTAATCAATTTTGATTATTTCCTTAATTATTTCGAAATTGAAATCATTAATTGTTATGGATGTATTTATGGACGTATTAACTGAAATATTTAATTAAGTATTTGTAGAGGGTCCTTGGTTTCCAAAAAAATTTTCATGGTTTCCAAAAATAAAAGAATTAGGTTTCTCTCTCTAAAAAAATTTAAGTAAATATGCTTTAAGTTGTAGTACATAGTGCTTAAATTGTTGTTTTTAAGAGTTTGGAGGCTTCATGCTTTATAATATAGTATAGATAATAAACACTTAAATATGCTTATTATTTATTAATTTTAGAGAAAATTGCATCAAAATGGAACCAACTTTCATTTAATTCCTATTTTGAGGAAACAACTTTCAAAATCATCATTTAGAGATCTGTATCAAACTTTATGTTTATTTAAGGTTCTGGTTAACCTGTTCAACAGGTAACCAGTAATATTTGATATAATCAAAATGAAACCAACTTTAATCTGATTCCTATTTTGGGAAACCAATTTTCAAAATTATCATTTAGAGATCTGTATCAAACTTTATGTTTAATTAAGAGTATCATATTTGATATCACTCGACAAATAATTATTTTAAAAAATATTAGATAAATATTATTTTGCAAAATCATCTTTTGAGATAAGTCCAACAAGCATCAATTAATTTTTAAATCAAATTTTAATTCATCAATTAATTTCTATCACATTAATCTTTTATTGCATTAATAAAAAACAAATTTCGATTTGATATTTGAATTAAAAAAATGAAACACACATGAATTTTATTACATTTTTTATAATTATTTTTAAAAAAAAATGAGTTTTAGCCAATTTTAGTTGTATAATTAGTTTTAATTATTTTCTACTTTATAATATGAAGTGAATATTTAGTTTTCAACTAAAAAAATATGTGTCATATAACCATTTTAGATTTATATTTATAATTATAATAATAACGTGGAAGTTTAGTTGACAAAAGTTTTGAGAAATGTCGTCATTAGTAGGTCAATAGGTTAACCGGACACTTAAGGGTGCGTTTGGTGCGCAGACTTGTAACGGCCCAGACCTTTTTCGAAGTGTTTTGCGTTTGGTGTGGAGTTTTTAATAAAAGCAGAAGTTGAGGGGCTAGTTGGTAAATAAGAGTTGGGGTATAAAAGGGCACAAAACCCTAGAGAACATTCCAAAATCCCTGAATTCATTATGTGTGGCGGCTGTTTTATTTAGAGAGAAAGAGAAAAGTGATTTGGAGGTTTAAGGTGCAAAGAAGAAGAGACTCATCAATCAGCAAAGAACCAGAAAGAAAGGGTTTGTTAGGATTCATTTGCTACAAGGAATCCTCCAGGTAATTCCTATTCTGCATCCCCATCTAAGAATTTGATGATTGTTAGAGTGTTAGTGAGTTTTTTTTGCTAAAAGTCATTCATGACTCCTAAAGAAGGTTTAAAGATCATTAAAACAAGTTTAACCAGCAAAGTTTATGGGGAAATGATCGTAGATGCTTAAGAAAGTGATTTGTCGCGTTTCCTTACTGTTTTGGGGTGGTTAGCAAGAATTCGAACCAATAAGTTCACCCAGCGGTCGTCCGGAAACCTTCAAGTATGAAGGTGTCCGGGTGAGTGTCCGGGAATCTTCTTGGTCGTGTTGTAGAAGGTGTCCGGGTATAGTGTTGTCCGGAAAGATTGTGTCGTCCGGATAAGTTTAGTCGTCCGGAGAATCCAAGTCGTCCGGATAAGAGTTGTTGTCCGGGTACTAAGCGGTATCCGGAAAAGTTGGGTTACCCGGTAACCTGTCTGGAAAAGTAGGGTGGCAAGTGAGAAGTGTCCGGATAGTTCTAGTCAGCTTTTAATTATATCCTTTCGTTCAGGTAGACATTTTGGAAGTAAAGAGCAGAGTAGGAAAAAGCAAGCAAACGTATCAGGTGAGTTTTCTAAACTAAAACGTGTGGATTTTAACATGTTTTCTAAAGCAAGTACATGATGAGAAATGCCATGTTTTATTCTTATGCTTTAAATTGCATGAAAGTTGTTTACAGTTTTAAATGAGATTTGTGTATGATTTATGGGGCGGACCTATTCCGTGAATGCTTTTATGTGAAAGTTTTATGTGAGATGTATGCATACATTGTGTAGACGTAAATTGGCTAAGACGGGGGGAGGTTTCGCCAGTACTCAAGTCAGGGGGAGGTTCCGTTTATGCCATGGGAATGAGTCCCAGTAAGGCAGCGTGATACTGACTCGTTGTCACCCTCAGGTGACTTCAGGGTGCCATTTACGGGAGCGGATTTATCCGTGAAAGATTTTTACTATTCAGTTATGTGAAAGTTTATTATTGAAAGTCTTGTATACATTTGAAAGTTATGAGAAAGTTTTATGCAAAGATATTTGAAAGTTAGAAATTGTTTTTAAATGTTTTGAGGACTGTCAGGAGGGACTCACTAGACCTCATGGTCTAACCCTCGCATTTTCCAAACTAAACCTTTTTCAGGAAAGCAGATTGCATGAGGCTCAGGTAGTCGAGCAAGAGCAGGATAGAGCACAGATGCAGATAGAGATATCGTCACTCATATTCTAGTAGTAGTTATTCTCAGTTGTGTATAGGTTGTTTCCGCCAACCTAAGTTATTTAGCCAGATGTAAAGAAATTTTATGGATCCAGTTTTGTAATTGTTTAATATTAATGCTAGTTATGCTTAATTTAGACTGGGTTGTTACAATTGGTATCAAAGCCATAGTTTAAGGGATTTAGGTGACCGGACGGGCCTAAACTTAAACTTGGGAGTAGAAATCACAACTGAGAATCAGGAAATGCTTTAGGAGGAAACTATTATAGAGATAGGACTACAGGTACATGTATGTGCTTAACCTGCCTTATTATTCCGAAGTGGTAGTCAGAAGCTAGTGTTTATGTCGTGTTCCAGTACTTTAGAATGTCAGCAAGATCCCTGAGGGGTAGACTGAGACCCCCTGTTGGGGAAGTTTCATGAGAAGTCGTAGTGATGTAATGTACGTATACATCGTAGAGAAGAAATGTTGTATAGAGTATTACGAGTCGTCTAAAGGTAGCTTTTCGTGGATTCAGAGAGGAAGAATGCTTGAGTTTGAGTAAGACTCCTGTTTCGGGAGAGTCCCAATTTTAGAAATCATGGGATAGATCAGTCAGGATGGTAAGGAAAGTCAGTGTCAAAACCTTGAAGGTTATCAATGGAGCCCTGGGTTCTTGGTCGAGCTTTCCATTAACTGGATAAATGAAATAAGATACCTATAGTGAAATGAAACCATGTAGAAATGGAAAGTGAGATAGTTGGTCAAAACGAAATAGTATGAAATGGTTGAGTAAGTGGACCGTTGAATGTATGTATAGCAAATCGTTGCAAGGCCGAGAGGGCGACCACTGGTCGAAGTAGAGTGTCGATGATAAGTTGCATGAGTAAAGCGATTGGCCCTGTTTGAGTGAGTAGCCTTCAATTGCAAGTAGAGTTTCATGCATTGAGTTCGTATATGTGTACATGAGATTTTTCATAAGAAAAGTATAAACGTGTAAATATCAAATTTGATCGGATATGAGTCGGCGTGTGCAAGCGTATGTTTAAAGAAAAATACAAATCCATTTATATCGTACAATGAAGTCTAGAGGTTTACGATTTGCAAAATATCCCACTCTTTTCATGATAAGCCAAGAAAACGTTTGAATGCACAACTTTTATAACCAAAATGAGTATTGACATGTCGAAGTTATATAAATGAGTGTGAGGACCGACTAGTTTACTTCGTGTCGGTAAATTTCTTTCAAAATTTTGTCGTATGGGAAGATTTTCATCCAATATTTATTTCTGTCGTAACAACATATTTTTGGTTGAGTAAGATTAAGTTTTACGGAAAGATTGCATGCAAACGATCCTCAAGATCGTTGTGCAGGGCATTGGAGTTATGAGAATGTTGGGGTCGTGTGTACCCGAGTTGTTTTCAAGTGTTGTTTCTTTAAAATGATCAAAAGGGTGAAATGATTCATTTATCGCGTTGTCAAGCATGAATGCTATGAACTCAATAGGTCTTAGAGTATTACATTTTAAGCTAAGGAAGAACTCCTAGAGTGGAGAGGCGTTGGACAAATCAGGGGAGAATGTTTGTAGCTTTGGTAATTGCGTTCTAGAAGAGAGGTGAGCAGTGGAAGAGTCGGAAGTGGACTTTAATGTCGGTTGTATGAGGGTTTGTACCCTCGTGCGGTGACTGGAAATACAGTTGCCAAGGGACGGTTGTGTTCAGAGGAAGGACTAGAAGTCATCAAGGTGTTGGTATTAGCAACTCGTTATGAGTAGTGTGGTGAAGTAGGAATGAAATATCCTCGACGCCGAATAAGAGTTTTAAAGTGATCTTGTAATATTGACGTTTCACGAGTGAGTTTGAAATGAGGACGACGGGATGTGAATTTGATTATGATATGTTGGAAGGATTTGGTTCAGTAAGGGACCCTTGTTGAAGAATAGGTTAAGGAAGTAGCAACAGGTCAACTATTGACGTTAAAGTCGGCAGTTGCGTAAGGTGTATGAGACCGAAGACTTGAATTAGAAGGTTGAAAGTTGAAGGACCACTTTGTAGGGTGTTAAGATAGTGAGAGGCTGCTGTTTAGATAAGCGTTTTACCTACGAGATGGATGGTTCGTAAAGAATGAAGTATTTAGCACAAACAAAGTGAGGGTATAGATTATGTCGATCTGTGAGGAATGGTTTGGTATTGCAAAGAGCTAGTAAGAAACGAGTATGTTAGAATTAATCAGAAACTCGGGTGTTGTGGTTCAACTAGAGCTGGGGAGAGCCAATGTAGTGAGATAGACTCTGTTATTGATGCGTGAGGTCTTGAAGATAAGTTTGAGTTGTGTATGAATGGCCATGAGAGTTTTGGTCTGCAGTGTGATGTTATGAGTGAGGAATGTACAGTTATGCAGTGGAAATAATTGCCAAGTTAAATGTGCCAGCTAGCGTCGTAGTGATGTGGTGTTAGAGAAAGAGGAAGCATCAGATAGAAGCCTTTTGGGGGTTTCGGATGAGGTGTTCGAGTGTTAACCAGGTTATTGGAGCACGTAGGGTGTAAGTTGACGTGGTGATATGATTATGTTCGGGATAGCATCACGGAGTGGTGGTGGGTAGTTACCCAAAGGAGAAACCAAGTGTTTTTAGTTGTAAGAGTCGCTAAGTAATCATATTTTGGGATCATTGGAAGTTTAAAGAAGATGATGGATGTATTAGTCAAAATGTGGTGGAATAGATGTGAAATCCTTAAAGAATGTGAGCTGTTGCTTATGTGTGAACGAATTGTCTGAGAAAGTAAAAGTTGGAGTTTAAAGAATGTATAGTGACGTCGAACTCTGGTGTCAGTTCGAGGTGAATTAGTCGAAAGCCTTAAGTTAGAATTTTAGTGCAACCGTTTGGTTATGTATAGTAATGAGACAGCATTTGCAGCTTGAGAATTGTCGGAAGAGAGGGGCGAGTAATGTTGGTGGGCAGTGCTCCACGCGAACGTGGGGAGGTGAAGACAACATGTTGGAATAAGTAAGTAAATCGGAAGTAGTAAACTTGACAGTAATGCCGATAGGCGCAGTGTTGTGTAGTTTGTCCTTGATAAGTGTGCGAACTTTTGGAAGGAGTATTGAGGAAGGAAATTGTGTATGATTTTGTGTAGGAAAGAAGTGGATAAGACAACTGAATGAGTTAAGTTAGTGACTTTGTTCAAATGAACTGATCGTTCAGTGTAAGCTATTGAGAATAGTAGGGTGTGATCGTGGTTACCCCTCCTAGTTGAGTGGGAGTAACCGAAGTTATGTTATATGACTGGACGCTTGTGGCAAGCAGCGAGAAATTTATGAGCCTTCAGAATAAGTGCAATTCGGATAGGTGAGTACTCCAATAAGGAATTATAGAGGTTTCCTACTATTAGACACGTTAAGTGTGAAATGATGAAGTGGTGAGAACGTACAAATTAGTTGTCGAGTTGTAGCCGATGTGATTCGGGAAAGGAGTATGATCTGCATAAGACGAATGTAGGTTGGAAGAAGTAACCTAGAAATTTCAGGTATACCGAGGAGGGGACTCCTGGGGGTGAGCTTGTCGGAATATACAAGGTTGGCCTTGTGCCAAGTTGCAAGTGAGGGAGTTTTCCTGGTGGAAGATTCTCGTTGTTGTGGCGGGAATTCCCGCCAAGTTCTTTCTCTTAAGGAGGTATAAATGTATGAGAGACTTTATTTAGACGTGTTTAAAACCGTGAGTCCCGATGTGTGGACGGAGGCGAACAAATGGAGGCGCGGTTGGCCTTGGTTATATCAGGTAGTTTTAAGCGAGTATAGTGATCGAAGAGGGTACAAGTAAGTAGTGCAAGATGGCACGATATAGCAAGTAGTGTCTCGCCAAGGGCGGTTTCAAAGTAAGGGGTGCGGTTATGTTTCCCATCTGAACGGTCTGAGGCAACCGAGTAGAACTGAGTGGTTGGATTGAAAAAAAAAACATAAGGCTTCGAGCCTTGAAGTTTGAGAGAAGGGTAAGGTGGACTAAGTCTGCGGATTCGTCGAAGCATGAAAGTTGAATAGATAGTGCGCGATCTTGAGGTACTCGATGTGAATTTGAGAAGAAATTCATAGGGTGATGCACGTCTCTTTTGTGGAGAGCCGATGTGAGAAGTGAGATGATGGCGACCTTGCAAGAGATGCAGGCGATAAGAAGTTGACCTTGTCATTAAGGAGCGAGTTAGAGCAGTAGCATACAAGTTAGACTGGTCAAAAGAATTAAAGAGTGTTCATCCGACATTTCATGTCTCAGACTTAAAGAAGTGTTTGTCAGAGGTCGTTGTGGCTGTTCCTTTGAGGGGACGTCAGTATACATGAGAGGTTGACTTACGTAGAAGAGCCGATAGAAATCGTGAGCGGTAAGGTTTGCTAAACGAGGAGCATAGAAGTTTGACTAGTAAAAGTTCAGTGGAGATATCATAAGGGACGAGAGACAACGTGGGAAGTAGAATCATATATGATGTCCAGATACCCACACCTTTTCGAAAACGGAATTCCGGGGACGAAATTCTTTTGAGGGGGGAGTGTTGTAACGACCCAGACCTTTATCGAAGTGTTTTGCGTTTGGTGTGGAGTTTTTAATAAAAGCAGAAGTTGAGGGGCTAGTTGGTAAATAAGAGTTGGGGTATAAAAGGGCACAAAACCCTAGACAACATTCCAAAATCCCTGAATTCATTATGTGTGGCGGCTGTTTTGTTTAGAGAGAAAGAGAAAAGTGATTTGGAGGTTTAAGGTACAAAGAAGAAGAGACTCATCAATCAGCAAAGAACCAGAAAGAAAGGGTTTGTTAGGATTCATTTGCTACAAGGAATCCTCCAGGTAATTCCTATTCTGCATCCCCATCTAAGAATTTGATGATTGTTAGAGTGTTAGTGAGTTTTTTTGCTAAAAGTCATTCAAGACTCCTAAAGAAGGTTTAAAGATCATTAAAACAAGTTTAACCAGCAAAGTTTATGGGGAAATGATCGTAGATGCTTAAGAAAGTGATTTGTCGCATTTCCTTACTGTTTTGGGGTGGTTAGCAAGAATTCGAACCAATAAGTTCACCCAGCGGTCGTCCGGAAACCTTCAAGTATGAAGGTGTCCGGGTGAGTGTCCGGGAATCTTCTTGGTCGTGTTGTAGAAGGTGTCCGGGTATAGTGTTGTCTGGAAAGATTGTGCCGTCCGGATAAGTTTAGTCGTCCGGAGAATCCGAGTCGTCCGGATAAGAGTTGTTGTCCGGGTACTAAGCGGTATCCGGAAAAGTGGGGTTACCCGGTAACCTGTCCGGAAAAGTAGGGTGGCAAGTGAGAAGTGTCCGGATAGTTCTAGTCAGCTTTTAATTATAACCTTTCGTTCAGGTAGACATTTTGGAAGTAAAGAGCAGAGTAGGAAAAAGCAAGCAAACGTATCAGGTGAGTTTTCTAAACTAAAACGTGTGGATTTTAACATGTTTTCTAAAGCAAGTACATGATGAGAAATGCCATGTTTTATTCTTATGCTTTAAATTGCATGAAAGTTGTTTACAGTTTTAAATGAGATTTGTGTTATTTATGGGGCGGACCTATTCCGTGAATGCTTTTATGTGAAAGTTTTATGTGAGATGTATGCATACATTGTGTAGACGTAAATTGGCTAAGACGGGGGGAGGTTCCGCCAGTACTCACGTCGGGGGGAGGTTCCGTTTATGCCATGGGAATGAGTCCCAGTAAGGCAGCGTGATACTGACTCGTTGTCACCCTTGGGTGACTTCAGGGTGCCATTTACGAGAGCGGATTTATCCGTGAAAGATTTTTACTATTTAGTTATGTGAAAGTTTATTATTGAAAGTCTTGTATACATTTGAAAGTTATGAGAAAGTTTTATGCAAAGATATTTGAAAGTTAGAAACTGTTTTTAAATGTTTTGAGGACTGTCAGGAGGGACTCACTAGACCTCATGGTCTAACCCTCGCATTTTCCAAACTAAACCTTTTTCAGGCAAGCAGATTGCATGAGGCTCAGGTAGTCGAGCAAGAGCAGGATAGAGCACAGATGCAGATAGAGATATCGTCACTCATATTCTAGTAGTAGTTATTCTCAGTTGTGTATAGGTTGTTTCCGCCAACCTAAGTTATTTAGCCAGATGTAAAGAAATTTTATGGATCCAGTTTTGTAATTGTTTAATATTAATGCTAGTTATGCTTAATTTAGACTGGGTTGTTACAAGACTATAATAAATGAGGAACTAGCATGCCACGTGTCGTCTTCTGGTGAACCGACTTCAGTATTTTCCCGTCTAAACATGTATATGGACGCAGTTTACATTATAAGTTCAATTAGCACACCCACATTCACTCCTCCTTAATTCAATTTTTTTTAATTTGTACGTTACATTTACTACCCTTATAATTAGGTATGTAGTTTACTTTTAATCTCGTATTGTTTTAGTTTTCATTTTAGACTCTTATCATAAAAACATAAATAATGTATATGAACTAAAATGCATTACAAATTATACCATTGTAATTGCTTTGTCAATACCTTCGAAATGAGCCAAATATTGAATATTTTTGGATTTAATTATATTATTAAATATCATAAATATATACGAATTAATGTGTCATGATTAGTATGAGATTTGTTGAAATTAGTATGAGATTTGATACAAATAATCACTAAATTGTCGTGATTTTCTTTTTGCAATTTCATATCAATTTTTACTTCAAAGTCGAATTATTTCGACGAATTACAATTCTATCAAATTCCATTCTGTCAACGAAACACCCTTAGGGTGCGTTTGGTTGGGTGGATTCCGACGGAATTGGGTGGAATTGGAATGGTCAATTCCATTGACCAAATTCCATTGTGCTGTTTGGTTTGCAATGGAATGGAATTGATTTCCTGAATTCCATCCAACTAAGGAATTCATCATTCCTCCTGAAAAGTCATGGAATTGAAATCCATTCCACCCCATTTTACATAAATGACGATAATACCCCCCATTACATTCTAAATACCCTAGACTTTTATCTGCGATTTCTAATATGCTCCAACGAAGAAGCCGCCATAGGCGATTTCGATTTCATTTCAGTGTGCATCGCAACTCGAAACCCTAGACTTTTCTTTCATTTCTATTCTGCTCGAACAATCGTCCCATTTTGAACCGAAGAAACCCTACCATTTCTTCTCCGACAACGCCTGCTGCGTCGTCATCTCGGTTGATTCCGGCGATTCCTAGGCCTAATAAGCAAGAGAGAGATTTGTCTCAGTCTATGCCGCTGAAGTTTTAGCAATCGACGTCGGTGAATGTTCCGATGTTCGCTGACGTTGATATTGGAGAAGATGACGAAGAGGATAATTATATGCTTGCTGCAGTTCATATGCTTCTGGATAATTATATCAAGTTCTTTTGTGCATAAAGTTTGGTTTTTTTGTGCATAAAGTTTGGGCATTCATGCTTGTTGCAGTTCATATGCTTCTGGATAATTATATCAAGTTCTTAGCTAATAACAATCCCTAGATCATATAATACTAAATTAGGGTTAGTTTTTTGTTTATCAAATTTACTAGCAGCTCTCTGTTTATGAACTTCTGAAATTAGGGTTAGTTTTAAAATTTACTACAATTTTATAAATGGTAAATTACTTATTTTATTCCAATTAAATGTTAATTTTAAAATTGTTTATAAGAAGAAAAAAACAATAAATTTTAAGAAAGGGTATTTTTGTCATTTTTCACAATTCCATTCCGATTCCATTGCAAACCAAACAGATAGATTTCAAGATTACATTCCATTTTCTGTCAACCAAACAGTTGGTCAAACCTGAAAACATTCCATTCCAATTCCTTCCAGATTCCAATTCCTTTGACAGATTCCATTCCTGCAGAAAACATTTTGCGAACCAAACGCACCCTTAGAATTATCATAAGAGATTTAATTACTTGAAAAAAAGATATCACTTATCAACTGACTTTTGGATTATGAGTTCGAACATTTTTCAAAAATATAAATATGCAATTATTGTGTATTCGTTTGATAAATTCATTTAGTAACGACATTTATAATAGGTATCAAACTTAATAGACATATTTTTATCTTCAAGATAATATTCCCTATTTGTGGAATTTTTGTTTTCTTTTTATCAATTATTGTATGTGTCACAAAATTATTCAACAACTATTAAACATCAAATAATTAACTTAAAACACAAATTTTGTCGTCGCGCAACGGGCGAGCCAAAGACTAGTATTACAATATATTTAACGAGGTAAAATATGGAGTAAACTACACTTTTGGTCCTTGTGGTTTGGTGTTTATAACACATTTGGTCCCTACGGTTTAAAAATTACACTTTAGCCACTACTGTTTGCCATTTGGTCCGGATTTGGTCCCTCTGACCAACGTCCGTCCATTGTCAGACGTTAGGGGCAACCATGTGAGATGCACATGAGGGTAAATCAGTCTTTTTCCCTCACAGGGACCAAATCCGAACCTTTACTCAAACCCTTTCTCTCGCCGGTTTCTGGGTTTTAGTCGCCGGAAACTGCTACTCTCGCCGGAAAATCGAGATCTCGCCGGGAACTGGGTTTATATCGCCGGAAAGTTCATCCATGTCGCCGACCACCATTCAACCACCGGCGACCAACCATACCAGAGGTCTCTCTCTCTCACTCTCGTCTCTCCTCTACCCTCTCGATTTTCTGCCCTAACATCACTCCCGTTGCCGCACCACAGATCGCCGGTGCCACCTCTCTCCATCTCTCTCACGCATCTCTGAACTCTCGGTATTTCCCCTCTTCTTCCCTCTCGCTCTCTAGATCGACCCCCCTCTCGATTACAGACCTGCAACCACTTCTCTGCAGGTCGCCGGCCACCAATCTGAGTTCTCCTACCACCGCCACTGCGCCAGCGGTAAGAATCTGCCCTCCCTCTCGATTTCGTCACCACTCTCCATTTCCCCCTTTTCTTGGTCGATTGCAGACCTGTAATCGGCCTCACCCCTCTTTCTCTCTCGATTGTTTCTAACAACAGCAGCAAGAACACGCATCGACCACTGCCCTACCTTCGTCCCGTTTGCAGACCACCACAAACCTATGCTTGGAAAAATTAAATGCAGAAATAAATCGTCACAACCTCGATTGAAAATAAAAGCAAAGAGATAGATCGAAAGCAGTACCGAAAGCGATTTGATGAACAAAATGTTGGTTGTTCAGAAAAGCAAGCTGATGATGATGCTTATCCATTTATTTTTCTAGACAAATTTTGCACACCAAAACCCAAGTTCCTCAAGGTAATGGTATAAGGGTTTTGATGTGCAAAATTGTCTAAAAAAGAGGATGATGGTAATTGTATGTGTGTGTGTTAATGTGTATTAAGTGGGTTTGTGTGTGTGTGTGTTTTTGGAGGGATTGAGTTGGGGAAGAAGAAGATAGGAGAGAGAAAGGGAGTAGGGGTGGGGTGGGTTTGAGTAAAGGTCCGGATTTGGTCCCTGTGAGGGAAAAAGACTGATTTACCCTCATGTGCATCTCACATGGTTGCCCCTAACGTCTGACAATGGACGGACGTTGGTCAGAGGGACCAAATGGCAAACAGTAGTGGCTAAAGTGTAATTTTTAAACTGTAGGGATCAAATGTGTTATAAACACCAAACCACAGGGACCAAAAGTGTAGTTTACTCTAAAATATGTTATAAGCTATAAGCTATAAACCTATAAAATGTGTCGTATTAAATGAAGTTGCTTTAACTTATAATTAAAGAATTTATCCGTTTCTTAAAATTTTGTAATGAAATTCGTCATCAATGTACTTCTTTTTCTTTTCAAGATTTATGTTTCTCATTGTACTTCAACGAAAACAGATCGAATAGGTGGGACCATGTATACGTCATTTGTTTTTTTTGGAACTTTTTCCTTTACCAAGACCCTTCCAAATAAACGAATATATATATATATATATATATATATAGAGAGAGAGAGAGAACTCTAAAAGCATCTCTAATGCTATGGTCTTACAAGCAAAAAATGCAATGCCTTGTAGATCTAGCATTGTGGAGAGTTTTTATAAAAATTCATAACTCCTTTAAAAACTCAAACACAAACTTAAATAAGAATCTTGGTTCTTAACATGAAGTTTATGAGAAGTGACATTTTTTTTTATTTTTTTTACTTTATAATTATTAATATAACTTATTTAATTATTATTGATGTTGAAAGAATCAATGAAACCCACAAAAATGAGATTCTTATAAGGACTACCATTATAGAAATTTAAGAGAGTTTTTAATTTGATGAGTTGAAGAGTTGATAACAAAAAGAGTAAAAATGATGTTCTTATAATAACCTCCATTGGAGATGCTCGAAATAACTTTGAATATTCTTATTTAATTTAATGGTGGTTCTTATTATAAGAACATTCTTTTTATACTTTTTGGTGTCACCTTATTTTCACCTCAATAATTCAAAAATTCACATAAAAGTCTACAATGGTAGTTCTTATAAGAATCTTATTTTTGTGGATCTCATATATTTGTCTACATCAATAATTATTTTATATTTATATCTAACTTCTACAATGATATATTTATGATTCAGGAATGAAGTAAAGAATCATGGCATGGGATTCTTGACCAATGTTGTCACTGATGGCCTCACTCATACATAAAAAATAAGACCAAAAATGAATTTTTTTTAATTGTTTGAGGATAATTCTTGCAATAAAATGTTGTTGGTTTCAAAAGTTTTTAATTCCAAAAGCACCCCCACAAGTTTGAAAAATGCGCTAAACAACATACATGGTGGTTGGAGAGGCCTTCAAATGCATTCGGTATCCTATCCAACAACCCGTATATTTAATGGAAATTATTTTATTTGCAAGTAGGCATCATCATTTACTTTAGAGTAAACTACACTTTTGGTCCCTGTGGTTTGGTGTTTATAACACATTTGGTCCCTACAGTTTAAAAATTACACTTTAGCCACTACTGTTTGCCATTCGGTCCGGATTTGATCCCTTTGACAAACGTCTGTCCAATGTCAGACGTTAGAGGGAAGCATGTGACTTAAGCATGAGGGTATTTCAGTCTTTTTACCTCTATCACCAAACCACAGGGACCAAATCTGGACATTTACTCAAAACCTATCTTCTTCTTCCCTAAACCACGTAGACACACACACACACCTATATATATACACACATATATATATATATAAACACACAGACACACACATATATATATAAACACACGGACATATATATATATATATATATATATATATATATATATATATATATATATATATATATATATAAAAACACAGACACATATATACAGAAAAATCAGAAACCAAATAAATTGAACAGAAACCAAATAAATTGAACAAAAATGGGTTTTGAAGTTTGAAGTTGTTTCAATCTATAAAACCACTTCAGATCAGTTGGTTTAATGATTTGGAACACGTAGCAACAATTAGAATTGAATTTGGTTGAGAAATCATTAAGATTCGTCATCGCCGGAATTGCTCACCGGAAAAACGTATTTGGTCGGAAAGTTGAGATCATCGTCGTTTTTTGTTGATTGAATCATCCCAGATCGTTGTATTTGCCGATTTCAATCATTTAGCAAATTACATAATTGACAACCATCGACAAAAAACGACGATGATCTCAACTTTCCGACCAAATACGTTTTTCCGGTGAGCAACTCCGGCGATGACGAATCTTAATGATTTCTCAACCAAATTCAATTCTAATTGTTGCTACGTGTTCCAAATCATTAAACCAACCGATCAAACCCATTTCTGTATATATATATATATGTATATGTATATGTGTGTTTGTGTTTATATATATATATATATATATACATGTCTGTGTTTATATATATATATATATGTGTCTGTATTTATATATATATATATATATATATATATATATATATGTGTGTGTGTGGGGGGGGGGGGGGGATGGGATCAGGAGAGAACTAGAAAAAATGAAAGAATCGAAGAACTCATCCAAGCCATTAGATTAAGATGATCCAATGGTTATGATTTAAAAGGTGGTTATAACCATTTTTAAAAAAAATAAAATTATTTACCCTCTATTTCTTAAATGCAAAATTGGCGAAATATAACAAAAATTGAAGCAAAACAAATTACACCAAAAAATCCATCATTTTATTATCTTTAATTTGACATCCATTTTGATATATTTTTTCATTCGTTTTTTCATGGTTCTCTGGTTCTTTTTTTTTCAAGGTTCTCCTTTGAACTTTACTCTATATGTGTGTGTGTATATATAGCTGTGTGTGTGTGTGTGTGTGTGTGTCTACGTGGGTTAGGGAAGAAGAAGATAGGTTTTGAGTAAATGTCCAGATTTGGTCCCTGTGGTTTGGTGATAGAGGTAAAAAGACTGAAATACCCTCATGCTTAAGTCACATGCTTCCCTCTAACGTCTGACATTGGACGGACGTTTGTCAGAGGGACCAAATCCGGACCAAATGGCAAACAGTAGTGGCTAAAGTGTAATTTTTAAACTGTAGGGACTAAATGTGTTATAAACACCAAACCACAGGGACCAAAAGTGTAGTTTACTCTTTACTTTATTTTGATATAATTAATTATTTAAAAAAATTATATCAAAACTAAAAGAGTTTTTATGAAATTGTATGTGACATACGAAAGTCAATTATCTGAAATTAGGGTGTCATTAAAAAACATGTTTTTTCACATTTAGCCTATATTACACAAGTGTTAGTGAATAGTATAACACTAAATTTAAGGTTTTAATATATATATATATATATATATATATATATATATATAGAGAGAGAGAGAGAGAGAGAGAGGGGGAAGATCATGCCGAAAGTTAAACATTATGTGAGAAGGAGAGAAAAAAAAAATATATATATATATATATATGATTAAACGTCTACATATTGTCAATGTAATATGTGTTTAATCATATATGATTAAGCTTATGTATCATATATGATATCACACTTCTCGCATAAGGTTTAGCTTCTCATTTGAACCTGTCACTATATATATATATATATATATATATATATATAGAGAGAGAGAGAGAGAGAGAGAGAGCATCACTATTTTGTAAACTTTTTTTCGTGTAAACTTTGGATTTATAGGTTTTCTTAACGAATATTATTACGAAGTTATTTATTTTGATGAAATTGTTCATATCATTCATTTCTTGATGAAATTGTTTCATATATTTGTGTTTTCTATGTAGTAGTTTCATATATATTTTTTTCATTCCTATGAAACAGTTTCATATATTTTCTCAGTTTGAAGAAACTTTTTCGTTTTTACATAAAAAACACAAATATATGAAACAATTTCATCAAGAAATGAATGATATGAAACACTTTCATCAAAACAAACAATTTCATGAAACAATTTCATCAAGAAAATCTATGAATCAAAAGTTTACAAAGTTTACACACATTTAGAGATTTACAAATTATTATCCCTATATATATATACACATACATATAGAGAGAGAGTGTGAGAGAGAGAGAGACGAAAGATCGTGTGAGAAGAATACTTAAGGTGAGACGATAAGAAATGATTTGGACATTTGATCACTTTTAATTGCAAGCTCACCAAAAGAATCACACTTGATACAGGAATTGATCTGGTGCATCTTGGATTCTTCGTGCATCTCATCCTAATGTGCATCCAATGGTAGAAATCACTTATTACCATAACTTTTATTCTCACCCGACCCCTATTCCTTTAAACCAATTTGGTGTTGAGCTATTTTTATGTCAAGATATTGGGGAATTAGAGATGATACTTGGACTAGATAACCACTTGGTCGTTTTCCAAATACAATAATTTTTTCTCTTATTAGACTTGGGTATCACAAACTTGGTATTAGGATAAACCAAATAAAACTTTTCACCTTAAAAGGTGTAAGATCAAGTTTTTATATACACACAATGTAACACCCGTAATTTCGGTAAGTAATTATCACCCAAATGTTTTGCATCTTGAAAATGGTGAGATTTATGTTTGGAAGACATTACATAAAGTCTCTAAGAGTATCGGGAGTTTTGGCGTTGAAAAGTCGAGTTTCGGGGCTTGGTACACGGATCGCGACTATGACCAGCGACAATGACCATGTCATTGTCGCGGTGGCATTGTCGCGATGGAGGGGCGAAAGCGAAAACCAAACAGAAAGGGGTCAGGTGATCGCGACTATGCCACGCGACAATGCTCAGGGCATAGTCGCGAGGGCAATGTCGCGCCCGGCTGACTGTGGGTATAAAATGGCGATTTTGTTCATTGTGTTCTCATTTTCTACCAAAACCCTTTTAGACCCCGATTTCTTTTGGCTTGGAGGCGATTTTCCTCTCCCAAAACCCTCTCCTTCTTCACTCCAAAGCTAGAGTTTGATTTGGGTTTTCATCTTGCAATCAAGCCACCATTGAAGAGCTTTGTTAGAGGCCTCCTAGCAAGATGCTCGTGGTTCTTTGCCATCTCCATTTTCTAGGGTTTCTCTAATCCTCACCCATCTTCTTCAAGAAAGGAAGTTTGAAGTTCATCTTGGTAACCTAGAAGCATGTTGTTGGTGGATTCAAGTTGTGATTGAGGTAATCTCCTCTTCTTTTGTTTTAGAAATTAGGGTTTCAATTTATTGGTGGTTTTGAAGGCATATGTTGGGGAAATTGATTCCAAGTGTTTAAGGATAAATAATTATGGTTGAAAATCGATGGATTTAGGTTTTGGAAGTTTTGGCTTGAGGATGCAAACTTCATCAAAGGAGCTTACGTTTGGAGAACTCTAGATTTAGCTAAATCTAGCTAAGGTGAGTTCAAGTTACTTTGCGAAAACTTTGTACATGCCAAAATGAGTATTTTCCAAATATTTGTGTGTTTTACTTGAAAAGATCTATGTTTGAGTTATTTAGTTAGTTTAACTCTTTTGAAGTGTTTATCTTCATAAATGTATAAAACACTCATATTTGGGGCTTTGGATAATTGGATGGTTAAAAACCATAATTTGTCTTTAAAAGACTAATTGCTCAAAATGATGTCTATTTGAGGGTTTAATCATATATGTGTAAATGATTTTAATAAACCATTTGGGAAATGCACTTTTAGTGTAATGGGTCATTTTGAGAATATTAAGGGTGTGAGTCCTCTTTGGAAATGAGGGTTATCCCGATCCAAGGTTTATTTCGGGTTTTCATAGAATTGAGGTATTAACCGGCAAATGGTGTGTGTTGTTATATTTGGTGTCATTTCGTGACTTTTCATAATCTATCTTTTGAGTGAGTTGAGCTTGTGGCTCGGTATTGATTTATATTAAGTCTTGGGGACATTTGTCCAGTTTGATAGCTCGAAGTTGAGTTTTGGTCATGAATTGCGTTATTGGAGATTTGCATGTTTTGAATGCATTACGTTTATTCATTTGGGGTCGTGTAATATTTAGACCTTATTAGCCATGGATCCATAGGCAGTTGAGTTTCCCCTTGGTCTCGCGAGCAAGAGGTCGGGATTGATTGAGCTCAGTTTACGAGACGTTAGTTTCTTTTGTAGCACGGGATAGGCATCGGGATCCATGATAAGTAAGGCGTGGACCTAGATGGTCGGGCGTCGTCTCATGGGCAGTAAGGTGTAATTCTATTTATGTGCTTAGCACGGGATAGGCATCGGGATCCATGATAAGTAAGGCGTGGACCTAGATGGTCGGGCGTCGTCTCATGGGCAGTAAGGTGTAATCCCTAATGTGCTGTTGTGGATTTGGAGTGACCCAATGTATAGACCTGGAGTGGTTGAAGTTGGGGGCTCCCTAGTCTCGCGGGCAATAGATCTGGAGTGATTGAGCTCCGTTTACGAGAGTAATCCACGGGTGTGTTTTATTGCATAGTAGGTGACCCACTTTAGTGTTCCGTCACATGCAATGTATACGGGTCTCCCCCGTCACCGAAAGGTGTTGTTTTGGGTATTTGTATTTATCCATGTTTTCGGTGACGTATCATTTTTATGAGAATTGTCTTTCCATGTTATATGAGTTATGGGTTATGTTTCATCCATGTTTTAGGATGTTTGGAATAATGACGAATAATTATATGAGTTTAATCGTTTTAAGTATCAAATGCTACTTCATCTTTTCCGTTGACTTGGGAATGAGTCTATTTTTGGGAAACCATGTTATAATAAAGATTTCAGTATGGGGATGGTGTGAGTTGTAAAATGGGCGATTTGTAATTAAAGTAAACTCTTTTGAAATCATGACTAAAAACTACACTCCTATCGATTTATGAATTTTTATATAGTCATGATAAAATGCTTGAACTCACTAGGCGTAAGCCTAACCCTTTTTATTTGTCGGCATGTGCAACAGGCTCAGGTTGGGGTAGCTCTAGCTACTTGTGAAGTGGAGAGTGCTAGTAAAAGTGCACGAGAGGTGACTTGATTATTGAATTATTCCGCATCTAGTTTTGGACTAGCAACTTATGGTGTTAAGTAATACCCGATTAAGTTATTTTATTGTAGACTTGTAATGTTTTAAATTCCGAGGTATTTTAAGGAATGAATTGTAGAAGTGATTACATCTTTATTGGTGATTTTATGAAATTTTAATGTTAGTTGCTCGTCCCAGATTTGAGGGTGTTACAAGTTGGTATCAGAGCATAAGTTTGAGAGATTTAGGTGTTGATTTTGGATACCTAGACTCAAACTAGCGTTTGTTTAAGCAAATAAGAGTGAAAATTCACCTTTAAGCACTTTAAGATGAGATGTTTTGAAGTTGATGGAGCTTTTAGAAACGAGAATCATGTTGAGAGTAGCAAGGATAAGCATGTACGGTGTGTTCATAGTGACACCTGGCCAGTGTCATGGTGAACCTACTAATACATGTGCATACTTGAATTACCTACATGTGATGATCGTTGGGGTAGTAAAGGAGGTTCTAAGCTAGTAGTCGATGGAATAGATGGACGATTCTAGTATTAGTCACTTGGAGTGACGGTAAGCATGATGTTTGTTTTAAGTAGACCGTTTTGGGTCAAGATTGATGGTTGGACTAGAACTATAGGCTTATTGAGTCGACTTTGATTCGAGGAAAAATCGTAAGGTTAATTGGTGTAATTCCCAACACACCTTAAGAGGTGAAAACATCCAGATGACAATAGTGGACCGGAGAGACTTGGAGGAGTATGAGCTGAAATGTTGACTGCCGACTAGGTTTTGCACCAAGTTTATTTTGGAAATAAATTGCATTAAATATTTTGTGTGTTCAAATCCTTATGAGGATTGTGTTACGAATTTTGGAAAATGTTTAGCATACACAATATTTTGAATTTTGGTTTTGGACATACATGAACCATCTTATGTCGGGGGTTGCAAACTCCGTCAGAATTTGTTTCATTTTGTTGTTGTCCAACGTTTCTTTCGGGTATAGTGATGTCCGTGTTTTATGTTGTCTAAGATGGTAGACAAGTAACTACGGCTCATAACTTTAACATCGGATCTCCTCCACATATGTTAAAGTTTGGACGGAAAGTTAGCTACCGTGGTGTCTATATGAAGCTGTTTTGGGAAATTGTGTAATATGAGTTTGTCAAACAGTGTTGTTTATGTGGTATTACCCTAGAAGGGAATTTTTGGGATTTTGACATCTCGTTCAAGATTTTGCTTTTAGCAATTTGACTTTGAGGGCACAATGTTTAGTGCTATCTTGTTGACCTGGAGTCATTGAGTCCGTTGAACTTCATAGAATTTTGGGTATGACGTTTTGTGTCGTGTGAGTACAATTTTATAATGTGCATACTCTATTTGCTTATGTGAAAAGTTTACGAGTTGCGTTGGACATTTGGTTCCACACGGGTTTTGTTGAGAAAAGTTAATTTTGTGCCAGAAGGCGACTAAAAAAAAAGATGAGTTTGGAACTCTAGGGTCGTGTAGCTTTTCTTCCAAGAGTTTGTATTATTATGTATTTCGTTGCAAATAGTTCAGTGTATGGATTGATTTATACGTGACTTAAGTGATGCATGAAAGAACATTTGTTGACATTTTATAATGACTTGCTTAGTGCGCTTTCGGTCAGTTAAATGTTTTATTACATTTTGTGTAAATGTGTTATATCGACTTAAGGGGTATGCATAGCTTGGTAACCATTGTTTCTCGACATTTTGATAAACGAGTCATGCATGAAAATGTTTTATTAACTCCTTGTTTAAATGGAAGGCCATTGGGTCAAAGCATGTTTTAGTGGTGTGAGAATCATGAATGATTTACGATGTATGATGTTTGAAAAACACAAATGTATGAGTCGATGACATTAGTCAATTTTGATTTGCCAAATATTTTGGAAAATTGAAAACCTTTTGATTTTGGAAGAAATGTGTATTTTGGGTATTTTAAACAAATACATTTTAAGCATTGACGTTTTATGTTCCAAATGCGAAACTTTGGGAAAATGCTTCGTGAGGAAGATTTTAGAAAATCGTTTGTATAAAACTTTAGTACGTGAAAATTTCTTATGCCTTTGAACATTGACGCGCACCGTTAGCGCAATTCGAGATTTGAAGTTAGTTGGATCTCTTTTTGGTGTCAACCATTTACTAGCACTTGTTTCCTCCTAGTATTGGAAAACACATTGTTGTGTGCGATTTTGTCAAAAACATCCTACTCATGTGTCGTTATATGACCGGATAAAAAAATTGGAAATCAATTTAAAGAATTTCACCTTTGAAATTGGGTGTGAATTATTTGGTGCATGGGTGTCATTACAAGAAATTTCTAAGAAAGTGTTACGAGCTTGCATGCCTACCCCTAATGTGAGGTTTATGATGTTTTAGTCGATATTTTCAAGTGATGAAAACGTATGAGTTTTGTTTTGAATATGGAATTTGCACAAGTTTTTTTGTGTTGGCTAAGGAGTATTTGTAAACCGTTTCATTGTTTTGTATAATAAACTGACGCACACAAAATTTGGTTGGTGAACTTTGTCCCATGCCAATTTATGGTTAAAAAGGGAAATTTTGGAGGAAAATGTCGTAGGACTTCTTTCGAAGTTACGTGTACACCTTTTGATGCACCTTGTTTAAAGTCGAGCAGTTACTTTACGTACATGTCATGGGTCAATCCATACAAGGGCAGTGGCAGTTTTTTTTAAAAAAAAAAAGCAAGTTGTTTATTACGCTTTAGCGATTTGTTGATAATCTGAACTACGACGAAATAATTCTCAACATGATTTTCATATGTGGGACGAGCGTGTCCGTTTTTCCGTAACTACCAGATTGATATTAGTAGATTTTATGCGTATGTTTAATTCGATATGAAAATAATTATGTTGAAAGTTTATATGAAAAGTTTTGTGAATGGCATATTTGTTATACAGTCACTTGAAAACCTTGAACTCGTTAGAATCTTGGAAAAGGTTGAGTAACTCCGATTGAAAGTAAGTGTGTAGAACCTCGACTGTGAAGAGTTGGACGTTCATGCATGTGTTGTGACTATAGGCCGAATGATATCGGTAGCGAAGTTAATGTGTTTGTGGTAATTGGAGAATTAGATTTGCGATAACGTATTTTGAGGTTGACATAACCGTATGTCAGTAACTTGGTTTTGGGTCTTAGACAATTATCGCATGGAGGACCCATTAGACACCGTTTTGATGACCTTTTGTTGACAACCTTAGTTTGTGGAAGTACTCGGTAAATGGAACTCATGTGTGGGGTCCTATTAGAGTACAAAGCTTGGTGGTATAACTAGGTATCAACCTTTGTAGGTTTGTAGCCAGAAACCGTTAGTGTGATCGGGGAATTGTAGACTAATTTTAAAAGAATAATGGTGATGGTGGTAGTAACCGTAAGATACTCAATTGTGATGAGTGGTTTGGTGGAATAACCTTCGTGTATGGTTAAAGGACTTGTTGGTTTTATGATTGTTTGGGATGGATTCTTGGAGTATATTAGAACTCGTTGGAGTTAATCGGTAGTTAATGGTAGGAATGATCAGAGTTGGACGTGTTTTGGGAACAGTATAACTAATAAGTCAGTGACGACCGTCGGTATTGGAGTCTAGTGGGACTCGTTAGAGGTAAGTGTCGGTTCGGCAGTAGGAACCTTAGATTTGGTGGTTCGTTGGTTTTAGAAGTAATCAAACCTTGGACTAATTGGAGAAAATTAAGAACATGTGAATGTGGTATAATTGAGATGTATGGAACATCTAAGGTTGGGAGACAACTAAAGTCGTCTAACTAGGAGTTATTCTAGTGGTTAAAGTGATTTTCCGGGCATAAACTCAGTGTACTTGAGAGGATATTGTTGGTAAGAGTTTGTCGAGGAATTATCGTTTTAGATTGTGTGGGGAAATTTATATTCCAGTTAGGAATTGATGAATTATGGTCGACGTTAAGTCGGGTAGCTTTGGGTGGTAAATGATATAGATTTCGAGGACGAAATCGTTTTAAGGTTGGGAGGATTGTAACACCCGTAATTTCGGTAAGTAATTATCACCCAAATGTTTTGCATCTTGAAAATGGTGAGATTTATGTTTGGAAGACATTACATAAAGTCTCTAAGAGTATCGGGAGTTTTGGCGTTGAAAAGTCGAGTTTCGGGGCTTGGTACACGGATCGCGACTATGACCAGCGACAATGACCATGTCATTGTCGCGGTGGCATTGTCGCGATGGAGGGGCGAAAGCGAAAACCAAACAGAAAGGGGTCAGGTGATCGCGACTATGCCACGTGACAATGCCCAGGGCATAGTCGCGAGGGCAATGTCGCGCCCGGCTGACTGTGGGTATAAAATGGCGATTTTGTTCATTGTGTTCTCATTTTCTACCAAAACCCTTTTAGACCCCGATTTCTTTAGGCTTGGAGGCGATTTTCCTCTCCCAAAACCCTCTCCTTCTTCACTCCAAAGCAAGAGTTTGATTTGGGTTTTCATCTTGCAATCAAGCCACCATTGAAGAGCTTTGTTAGAGGCCTCCTAGCAAGATGCTCGTGGTTCTTTGCCATCTCCATTTTCTAGGGTTTCTCTAATCCTCACCCATCTTCTTCAAGAAAGGAAGTTTGAAGTTCATCTTGGTAACCTAGAAGCATGTTGTTGGTGGATTCAAGTTGTGATTGAGGTAATCTCCTCTTCTTTTGTTTTAGAAATTAGGGTTTCAATTTATTGGTGGTTTTGAAGGCATATGTTGGGGAAATTGATTCCAAGTGTTTAAGGATAAATAATTATGGTTGAAAATCGATGGATTTAGGTTTTGGAAGTTTTGGCTTGAGGATGCAAACTTCATCAAAGGAGCTTACGTTTGGAGAACTCTAGATTTAGCTAAATCTAGCTAAGGTGAGTTCAAGTTACTTTGCGAAAACTTTGTACATGCCAAAATGGGTATTTTCCAAATATTTGTGTGTTTTACTTGAAAAGATCTATGTTTGAGTTATTTAGTTAGTTTAACTCTTTTGAAGTGTTTATCTTCATAAATGTATAAAACACCCATATTTGGGGCTTTGGATAATTGGATGGTTAAAAACCATAATTTGTCTTTAAAAGACTAATTGCTCAAAATGATGTCTATTTGAGGGTTTAATCATATATGTGTAAATGATTTTAATAAACCATTTGGGAAATGCACTTTTAGTGTAATGGGTCATTTTGAGAATATTAAGGGTGTGAGTCCTCTTTGGAAATGAGGGTTATCCCGATCCAAGGTTTATTTCGGGTTTTCATAGAATTGAGGTATTAACCGGCAAATGGTGTGTGTTGTTATATTTGGTGTCATTTCGTGACTTTTCATAATCTATCTTTTGAGTGAGTTGAGCTTGTGGCTCGGTATTGATTTATATTAAGTCTTGGGGACATTTGTCCAGTTTGATAGCTCGAAGTTGAGTTTTGGTCATGAATTGCGTTATTGGAGATTTGCATGTTTTGAATGCATTACGTTTATTCATTTGGGGTCGTGTAATATTTAGACCTTATTAGCCATGGATCCATAGGCAGTTGAGTTTCCCCTTGGTCTCGCGAGCAAGAGGTCGGGATTGATTGAGCTCAGTTTACGAGACGTTAGTTTCTTTTGTAGCACGGGATAGGCATCGGGATCCATGATAAGTAAGGCGTGGACCTAGATGGTCGGGCGTCGTCTCATGGGCAGTAAGGTGTAATTCTATTTATGTGCTTAGCACGGGATAGGCATCGGGATCCATGATAAGTAAGGCGTGAACCTAGATGGTCGGGCGTCGTCTCATGGGCAGTAAGGTGTAATCCCTAATGTGCTGTTGTGGATTTGGAGTGACCCAATGTATAGACCTGTAGTGGTTGAAGTTGGGGGCTCCCTAGTCTCGCGGGCAATAGATCTGGAGTGATTGAGCTCCGTTTACGAGAGTAATCTACGGGTGTGTTTTATTGCATAGTAGGTGACCCACTTTAGTGTTCCGTCACATGCAATGTATACGGGTCTCCCCCGTCACCGAAAGGTGTTGTTTTGGGTATTTGTATTTATCCATGTTTTCGGTGACGTATCACTTTTATGAGAATTGTCTTTCCATGTTATATGAGTTATGGGTTATGTTTCATCCATGTTTTAGGATGTTTGGAATAATGACGAATAATTATATGAGTTTAATCGTTTTAAGTATCAAATGCTACTTCATCTTTTCCGTTGACTTGGGAATGAGTCTATTTTTGGGAAACCATGTTATAATAAAGATTTCAGTATGGGGATGGTGTGAGTTGTAAAATGGGCGATTTGTAATTAAAGTAAACTCTTTTGAAATCATGACTAAAAACTACACTCCTATCGATTTATGAATTTTTATATAGTCATGATAAAATGCTTGAACTCACTAGGCGTAAGCCTAACCCTTTTTATTTGTCGGCATGTGCAACAGGCTCAGGTTGGGGTAGCTCTAGCTACTTGTGAAGTGGAGAGTGCTAGTAAAAGTGCACGAGAGGTGACTTGATTATTGAATTATTCCGCATCTAGTTTTGGACTAGCAACTTATGGTGTTAAGTAATACCCGATTAAGTTATTTTATTGTAGACTTGTAATGTTTTAAATTCCGAGGTATTTTAAGGAATGAATTGTAGAAGTGATTACATCTTTATTGGTGATTTTATGAAATTTTAATGTTAGTTGCTCGTCCCAGATTTGAGGGTGTTACACACAAATTCACATTTACAAATTTATATGAGAAATCAACGTTTATGGGCAGTTAAATGGTTCAAACATAATTGCACGACATTTAGAACCGTTAACAGATAAGATTAGAAAACAGTTACAACTGACTCAGAGGCTTTGAGCCAGAAACACCACATCTCAAAAGAAGTCTCGATCAGAAGATCTAGAGGCTCTGACCAAAAGGATCAACGACTCTAGAGTCTAGTCACTAAATGCACTTAGACAACTAAGTGAAGACCTAGGAGCTCCGAGTCCAAGGCATTTGGTCGACACTTAAGCATATTTAAACTTTAAGTTTTAGAACCATTTCAAGAAGGTATACAACCTTTAGATATTCGTTCAGAATGTCTCAAAATTTGAAATTCATAAGTGAACTTCTTAAAATCCGTAGAGGTTTCAAGGCGCTACCCCCTAATCCCCGTCTTAAAGCGATCTGAGGTAGTAGTGACAATATTTGTGAATATACATTTCGTACCCCCTAACTCACTTATGTTTGTCTTATTATCTAATCAATCTCATATAAATCACAACCACACTAAAATGATTGATGACCCAACTAACTTTTTTATCATATAAAATAATTATTAATTAATTATGTTATATTATTTATTATTTTAAAGCATTATTTCATCAGCTAGCAAATTATTTTGTTTATCAAACATTTATTTGATTAAAATAAAAATGTAAACTTTAATTACACATTTCAAAATTTATTGATATATTTACATTATTATTAAATTGAAATAAAGAATTATATATATATATATATATCATTTATTTATTAACAAAAAATAATTAAAAATATTACAGTAAGGACCACTTTTAATAACAAAATGGTCCTTAAGTTTGTTATTTATTCATATTTAGTTTATTTGATTATGAGTGATATTTTAGTTACAGTATTTGTAAATATTATACTATATTATAAATTATATTTATATTAATTTATGATGTATGATATATTTCAATTCTATCTATCAAATTTATCATAAAAGTTAAATAGTTTTGAATAATTTAAAACACAATCGACATATGTACTATAAATCTATAATACAGGACAATAAAAAAATGTAACCGAAAGAGAAAATTCAAATAACACGTAGTAGTAAACAACTAATAAATAGATATAAACCAAGTAGTATTGAAAATCTGTACAAGTCAGAACCTTAGACTAACTTTAAAACTAGTGTGAAGGGTTAGAGATGAACTATCGTTCATACCAAATTTTATATTATTTTCATACAAGAAATGGTGTAAACGATTGAACATGAATTTCGATCTTTTGGCAAATTAAAAGTTAATATAAAAACGATCACTCTAGTCTAGTTTCTGGGATAGAAGACCCTTCCATGCCTCATCTCCGGATGAAATACAACGGTTCGTTTGGTTTTGTTTATTCTACCATTCATCTAACCTATTTCAATGATCAAATCCCAAAAAATATTCTTTACATATAGAAATGAGGGAGGGTATATTTATTGGTCAGAAAATAGCTAGGGTTTTCTCCTTAACATATAGAAAATGGACCACTTTTGCATAAAGACAACACCAAAATGACAAATTTAGTAGCATAAACAATACCCCTCTATTAAAGATTGCAACAAAATACCTCACTTTAGTAGAGTGGTTGAAGAGTAGTTGCATTTCCTCTGGCCTTTTTAGCCTTCAAGATTTGTATCAAGATAACCCCAAATGCTTCATACTTAATACTCCTTCTATCCATTTCCATCCATAACCATGAAGAAGAAAGATTCACCAAAATCATGGAAACCCTACTGTTGTTCAGCTGATCAAGATAAGGTTTTCTGCAACTTTAGCCGGTGCCGCCCTTCGAGATCGGAGTTTTCCAAGAATGTAGCACCATCGCCATCTTTCAGGCGGATGTCGTTCTCGGACCTTAGCAGGTCGTCCTCTATGCGTATTAATGAAGATATAGCGCATGCTTTTGGGCCCGACTTGTTTGACTTCAAATTGAGCGAGTTGCGTGCCATAACTCAGAATTTCTCGAGCAATTTCTTGCTAGGTGAAGGAGGGTTCGGGAAGGTGTACAAGGGTTATGTTGATGAGATTATGAGGCCTGGGTTGAAGGCTCAACCGATTGCTGTTAAACTCCTCGATATTGAAGGATTGCAAGGCCATCGCGAGTGGCTTGTAAGCTTACTATCTCTTAACTCTCTTATAAATTTGGTTTATATCATAAAAAGTTCATTTAAGAACTGTAAATATTTTGAGAACTGTGAGAACCAACCATTCATGAAGAATAAACCTAATATGAATATCATGCATTTATGAATATTATATATATATATATATATATATATATATCACGATATTCATCATGATATATATATATATGAATAATTGTTTCTCACGATTCTTAAATGATTCAAGATTCCCAAATGAGCTTGACCCTAGTTTATATATACACATATGTATGTTCGAGTATATATACATGTGTGTATACATATATGTATATATAACAACCTTACAAACATCTTACCGACTGACAATGGTACAACTACAGGCGGAGGTGATATTTCTTGGTCAACTTAGGCATCCAAATTTGGTAAAATTGATCGGATATTGTTGTGAAGAAGAAGAGCGACTTCTCGTATACGAGTTCTTGGCTCGTGGAAGCTTGGAAAATCATTTGTTCAAGAGTAAGCTTTTATCGCCTTTTAATAATTGTTCTGTAACGAATTTATTGTAAGCTAAACCAAAATCGTTACACCTACAGGGATCTCGGTTTGTCTTCCATGGGGAATTAGAATAAAAATTGCAATAGGTGCGGCCAAAGGTCTCGCGTTCTTGCACGGTGCCGATAACCCTGTTATATATCGTGACTTCAAAACGTCCAACATCTTACTTGATTCCGTATGTATATCAGACCTCTTAAACCACATCTAGCTAAGAGTTTATACACTAAATTTGTTCTCCCCTTTGGATTTTTGGCAGGATTTTAATGCCAAATTATCTGATTTTGGGTTGGCAACAATGGGGCCAGAAGGATCAAATACTCATGTGACAACTAGAGTCATGGGCACCTATGGATATGCTGCACCTGAATACGTGAACACCGGTAATATTAATGTCTCGGCCCTACCACAAATTGTTTATGTTTATTCAGGGTGCGTTTGGTACGTGGCACCAGATGGGACATGATATAACAAAAACATATAGTCCCGCTTTTGGTGATAAGACTGATGGAGACAAAAATACATTATTTACCCACAAAAATAGATGGAACAAAAACTAGAGAAATTTGACAAAATTGGTAAATTACTAAACTACCCATGTAAGATTAAAACCCTAATTTCACCCGTCTACCTCTCTCTCCCGTTTTGTCCTGTCCAATCCTGTCTGCATACAAATCTTAAAATTGTTAGTAGTTTGCAACAAGGTCAAAGTTCGTTTGTGATGAAATATGTTAAATTGCAGGGCACTTGACCACGAAGAGTGACATTTATAGCTTTGGAGTGGTGTTGCTAGAACTATTGACGGGAAGAAGAGCAATGGATAAAAACAGGCCGAAAAGCGAGCAAAATCTTGTGGAATGGGCAAAGCCGTACTTGACTAGTAGCCGAAGAGTGCGTGGAGTAATTGACCCTCGGTTGGCAGGGCAATATTCGGTTAGGGGAGCCAAAGAGATGGCCCTTTTAGCGCTATATTGTGTGAGCCTGAACCCCAAAGATAGACCAAAAATGCCTGCAATAATCGAAACCCTTGAAGGGCTTAAGAATTTCAAAGATATGGCAATCACTTGTGGTCAGTGGCCCCCGGCTTCACAAAAGACCCCGAGGAACGCAGTTTATACGCCGAAAGAAAGAAAAGACACCAATGGAGGTCGGATCTACTGGAAACAGACTCCTGTTAATACCATAAGCACAAAAGGGTAGTGAACGGAAATAAAGAAGAAATATATGCTCCTACTTCCATGGATATATGTAAATGATAAATGCATATATGTACATAAATTTTTGATAAAAATTTGTGTGCAAGAAACAAGACGCTACTCGAAGGTCGTTTTCTTCATAAAGTGATGCAATGTAGAGTTATCTCCAAATAACTTTCAAGCATACAGATATATTCCTATAAGACAATAATACCCTCTTGACAAATGATCTCATTCATCAATGAAGGCATCTCGAGAAGCTGTTCTTCTCGATAACCCATCAATTGCATACTTAAAACTCAGACTATTTGGAGTGAATCCGATTTTTTGCATCTTGTTCTGAAATTCCATCGACTTGCCAATATCACCTTCCTCGCAAAGCACTTTAAAAAGCTCGTTATAACATTCATTGTCGCATATTTGGAACTCCTCAGCAAAGAAGCTTAATAATGACTCCGCTTGATTGAGATTCTTCTCTTTACAATGCGCAGCTATCAAAGATCTGCAAATTGTCGTATCCGGCTGAAAGCCAAATTCAGCCATCTCCCTCATGAAAACTTCACCCTCTGTGGTTCTATTTAGTCTACATAAACACCCTATGATTGCTCTATAGGTGATCAGACTCGGCTTAATATTCTTAAAAAACATCTCATCTTTTAGCTGTATAGCCTCATTTACGTAACTAGACTTACAAAACGAAACAATCAGTTCATTGTAGATTTCCATCTTTTCTTTGCCATCTTGCACTATGCGTTCCCATAGACTCTTGGCTGCAAATGGTTTATCTACACGGCCCAAATCAATAACTAGATCAATCTGGAGATCTCTAGAAACCGAAACTCCAAATTTTTGGAGCTCCACAATAAGATTCACAGCTGAAATTAACATGTTTTTCTTTCTATATCCTTCTATAAGTACTAAACAGGTGAACTCATTAGGGAGAACTCGTTCTCTGATCATATCATGAAGCAAAGTACGAGCTTCTTGCATCATTCCCTTGTTAATATAACCACATATAAGAGTATTGTAGGAGAATACATCTGGGTTCAGCCCGATCTGAATCATACGGTGGAATAACTTATGAGCTTCCCTTACATTACCCTCTTTGCAAAGCCCGTTTATCAGAGATGTATGAGTAATCAAATCTGGCATCACACGTCTTATATACATGATATTATAAAGATAGAGGGCATCTTTCAATCGATCATTTCTTATGTAGCTATCTATGAGTGTGTTATAGGTGACAATATCAGGATCAAATCCTTCTTCTTCCATCTTTTCTAAGAACTCGTTCACCTTATTAACATCGCCACTTTTGCATATAACATGAGTTAATATGTTAAACGTAAATGTGTTACCACGTACTCCAATTTTCCCCATTTCTTCATAAATCCCCCAACATTCGTCGATTTGATTCAACTTCAAAAGCCCATCTAAAAGAAAGTTGATCGAAATGATTTTTGGAACAAAACCAAGCTTAATCATCTTCCTAAAAGTAACGAAACCGTCCCAAACCAAACCAGCTTTTAGGTATGCCTTGAGAAGCACATCAAATACAACTGGTTCCCAGCTACAATCTTTGGTGCACAGAACCAAAATTTCAAAAATACTTACTTTTTCGGATTTGTTTCTATTGAGTTCAATTAACTCAGATAAAAGGTTCATTGTCTGTGGAAGGTTGTGAGACCAAGCTAGTATATGCAACATCAGACAGTAGTTATGAATAGTTGGGGAAAACCCTAAATCATTTCTAACCCAATTGAAGAAAGTAAGAGCTGCAAACGAATCAGATTGGCATCTAAGAAGAACCCTTGAGACTTCTTGGTTGCCCAAATGGGGGATCATACGTTTGTCAAGAAGGGTGGTTCTTCTTTCCTTGAGATTCGTGCATATGACATCAACAATTTTGATTGGATTTTGGGTGTTTGGGAGAAAATTGTAAAGGGGGTTTAGCAAGGAATTTGTTCTTGAATCAGGTAAAGTCTGTAGGGATGAAAGAGTAGACTTTGAGAAGTGATGGATTTTGAAAACTGATTGAGAAATCGATTTGAGAAGGATTTCATTCACTGGAGTACGATTCATTGCTTTTGAGTAGAGATTTACATACCTAATTTTGACCACCAAAACTGTTTAGGTGCACTCGTACTTCGCGAACGAATTCGAACTCTCTGAATATGGAGATGGCGCAAACTAAGGCGTCAATTTGGATGGTTTTCTATGGCGGCGATGTCTGTTGATACGGTGGTTAAAGGCCGTCGGTGCACAACCGCCGTATTTTCCGTTCATAACAAACGCGAACGGCGCCTCCTCCGACTCCCACAACGGCCGTAAAATAGGTCCTAAAATAAACATAAAAATAAAATATTGCTTTCGAAACATTTAAATCCATGTTAAATCAAAATATTGTAACATCCCGCATAGAGGAGAACAAAAATTATCTTATAATAAAAACTTGATAATTTCCTTATTAGATGCATTTTAAAACCGTAAGTTCAGATACATGAACAAAACGAATAATATCTGATATAGTTGGTCTAAATGTTACGTTGGTTCCTTAAAAGGAAAGTATTATCTTATATTTTATATTTCAATAATCATACTAATTACATGGTTTTTAATTTTAACCAAATTACGTGAAATAAGCCTCCAAAAAGAAATGCCATATTCCTATCAAAAATGAATTATAAAGAAGAGTGAATTACACCGGTGGTCCTTGTGGTTTGTCCTAAAATTGGATATGATCTTTTATCCCCTTAAGCAAACTATCTACATCATAGATCCCTAACTTTTTATTTTTATAACATCCATGGTTCATCGACTTAACACCATTAGTTTGACCACCGTTAGCCCCATATATGTAAGGGCGTTTTTGTCTTTTTACCTAATAACTAATCCAACCCACCCACGTCCCCATCCCACCAACCCTAATCCAAGTTCCAACCCTGCCCTGAACCTAGAGTCAAGAACATGGCGATGCTTGAGATTTCAATTTTGGGTGCTTAAGAATTTAGTCTAATCCCTGATTGTTGATACGGTGAGATGGTGGTTCTCATCCCGTGGTTTGCAGACGACCCTTTGATCCACACAACAACGACGTTTTGCTCTGTTCTTTCGATCCACACGACAGTAGGTAGTGGATCTTGATTTTAATTTAGAGCAAATTTGGTTCTTCATCCCGATCAATTGATCTCTGGAAGCAAATATGGTTCTTTATCCTTCGATGCATCCCTTAACAAAAGCAAGCTACAATATCGTTCTTACGTTAACGAACGAAAGCAGATCATCATGGAAAGACTGTGCCCTGGTCAAAAGAAACCACCGACACTTAATGTTGTAAACGACGATAAGCCCAAGGGAATACAATTTTCCACGACTCTTGATTTGCAAATTAGCGATGGCACGGAAACAATAAGTGTTTTGGAGGAGAAGAAGCTTAAGGTCGAGGGATGGGATTTTCTGGTGGCGTCATCTTAATTCAAAGATTGATCCTCTACCTCCGAGTGTTCAAGTCGTTAAAGAATTTTTCGTATTCAGAACTTTATGCTCGTCAGGTGGATGATTATCAGAAACTATTTCATCTTGAGCTTTCTAAAAGCTCGGCTAGTGTCACCGGTGTCAAAGGTCACAACGGTGATTTCTATTCTACATCTTTAAATTTGAGGTATTAATTTTAAGTTGGGTTTATCCTTGTTTTTTTGTCAAACTCGTATGCACCATCATTTAAATCTAGGGTTCATTGGGTTAAAGAAGGCGGGGTGAGGGAGGGAGAAGGGCAAAATGACATTTTTGCCCTCATGTGGAATGCACATGATGTCACTTAATGGTGGCCAAACTAACGGTGTTAAGTCGAGGGACTATGGATGTTATCAAAATGAAAAGTTAAGGACCTCTGGTGTAGATAGTTTGTTTAAGGGATCATATCCACTTTTAGACCAAACCACAGGGACCATCAATGTAATTCACTCTATAAAGAATTATCAAATGTGACTTTTTCATTAGGTTACCGACTAGCTTGTCGGTTATCAACTAGTTTACCAGTTAATATATCAAACATAGCCTTAGTCTCAATAAGAATAAGATTACTTATTCTTATCCACTTCCATACAATTTAGTCTTATTTGCATACCAGACAGATAAAAATAACAATTGGAATTGTTTGACTGTTTTTCATTACGTCTTGTAGGAATAAAGTTACATATATGGATTTATTTTTTTGTATAAACTAAAAATGTTTTTATTTAAAAGAGTTTTTTTTTATAGATAGAATAAACATTAAACTCATTTATTTTCTAACAAACTGGTTTAATACTTGTGATTAAATTAAAGCTGATACAACGAGGGCCCAGAAATTAGGGTTAGAGAGAAAGCCAGCCGCCGCCGGCGGCTAACCAGCTGCCGTCATGTTGGCTTCCAGGGGCCATGGCTGACGCTGCCAGCTGCTGCCTCCAACGTCCGCCGCTGACTGCCGCTGCTGCCGACTAACGCCGCTGCAACCTGTTGCCGCCGCTGCTGCCTGCTGCCGTTGCGACTCTCTCCCCTTGTCTCTCTCAGATTTCAAAATTAAACCCACCGCCGGTTAGTTCTCCGTCATCAACGTGCTTCGATTTATAGAAGTTTCAACTTCTAAATCCCCTCTGTGGCTTTGAATCCCTCTGTGGCTCTCATATCTGAGAAGAAGTCGTTCGGCTCCACTCCGACGACCATATTTACGTTTATCGGTGATACAATGGAAGATCTTCCGACCATCGCCACCAAACTCCACGACTTTTAGGACGAAGTCTATGGTGAAATTGTCAAAGCCTCTGGAGAGTACTTGGTAACGTTAATGGTAGCAAAAATGTGGAAATACCGTAAACGTTGGAAATTTCGATACCCCTACAATCTCAGTAAGAAAATTAATTTTATCTCGGTTACTTGGCATGATCAGCAAAAAAGAAAAATCAAGAAAGTAAAGTGGACCATACCCACTTTCAAAAAGGAGGAAATCGTCAAAGAAAGGTGGCACCTTTCCACTGTTTCTCCTTACCTTCCGGCTGTGATTGTGCAAAAAAGAAGAGGAATCAATTCATTTATCGTCTCCAGTTGGAACTGCAGGGGCCTTGCCTTTCCTCGGGAAGTTCAGGTTCGTCGGGAGATTATCTCGATCCATGCGGTGGATAGACAAGCTAACGAAGCGGCTCACTTGACTACGAGAGACTTTCGTTTTTTATCTTGTCCTAAATGTTACGGTGTTTTTCAGTTTTTCATTTTGCTTTGTATTAAAGTTTTCTGTAACGGTCAAAAGTTTAATGATAGGATTGTTCTCCCGATCGGATGATGACTTGGCCTAAGCACGATCGTGACTCAATCATTTCTATTCAAAATAAAATAAAATTAAAGCCGATACAGAAAAATCCTCGGCCATGGGTTTAACCGCCGAAGATCTTTACACGAGTCGTATGTCATGGATGTTGGCGGGGAGAGAATGCAGTAGAAATGAACAGTAACAATCACGACGGCAGCCACCACCACCTCAACCCCCACACTGACCATACCTCCTCACATTCGCAACCTCAGCAGCAGCAGCGCCGCCCACGCGGCTTTGCTGCGGCGGCGATGGGCGTCTCCACTGTTACCACAACCATCAACAACAATCCTATGGGCACTAGAAACGAGAGAGAGAAAGAGAAAGAACGAACCAAGCTTCGAGAACGCCACCGCCGCGCCATCACCAGTCGTATGCTTGCTGGTCTCCGCCAGTACGGCAACTTTCCTCTACCTGCCCGCGCCGACATGAACGACGTACTCGCCGCCCTTGCCCGCGAAGCCGGTTGGACCGTCGACCCCGATGGCACCACCTTCCGTCATTCACCACCCACTTCTAAATTGGTCAGATCTTTCTCCTTTCAAATCATCTTTATTTATTAGGGTTCTTATTTCTTTAAATCTTGGCATCATCACATTCATCCCAATTTCATCTCCTACTTTAATTTTCAAGAACCAAATACAGTTTTCTTGCATCATCACATTATGATTTTCAAAATCATATACACGAAATGTTGAAACTTTTGAAACAAAACCCACAATAATTTTGGTACTTCATCTTTTTGGGCAAAAAAGATGTATATCAGTAACTTATAAATTTGTAATTCCATATGAATTGATTATGTTTATTATGTTAATGATCAATGGGTACTCTTGATTTCCTAATCTTTTAGATTCATGGTGCATATGGTTATATTTTTGCAAGTTATGTTGTACTAAATCTTGATTTCTGAACAGGGTGTTTATCCTGTAAGGTCTGTAGAAAGTCCATTATCGAGTAGTTCGTTAAAGAGTTATCCTGTGAAACCATCGCTGGATTTTCCATCATCGGTTCTCAGAATCGACGAGAGTCCATCGCCTGCCTCTCTTGATTCCGTAGTGGTGCCGGGGAGGGGTATCACCGAATGTGAGAAATATGGTGCCAGCCCTATCAATTCACACGATTGTTTGGAGACCGATCAGGTTTGTGCTGTGCAATTGTTTGTAAGAATGTCTAACGAAACATTAGGGTTCATGCTTTTATAAGCCTTGAAATCCATGTTGCACAATTAAGATAAGATGCTATTTATACTTTCTAAAGTTACATGATAAACTGTATTTGACCCTGCAATTTATCATTGCAGCTTATGCAAGAAGGGCATATGGTTGAGCAAGGATTTAACTATTTAGGGACTGCATACATCCCTGTTTATGTGATGCTTGGGGTAAGTGGTTGGTTATCTCTACTTTGATTCATTTTTTCTCAATTTATTCTATATATAACAAATTATCAACGGAAAATACAAAAAAGCGACAATCTTTATACTCTATGCTACATTTCTGATTAGTTAATCAATATATATAATTTTACTCTGCAGACGGGCTTGATCAACAAATTCTGCCAGTTGATAGAACGTGACGCTGTTAGAAAGGAGCTAAGAGTTCTGAAATCATTGCATGTCGATGGTGTATTCGTAGACTGTTGGTGGGGTATTGTTGAATCCCAGGGTCCTCAGAAATATTGTTGGTCTGGGTATCGGGAATTATTCAATATTATCCATGAATTGGAGCTGAAAGTACAGGTATCAAGATTTGATCACTCTTTTTTCATCATCCCCCCAGCCCCCCCTCCCTCTAAAGATTCCAAACGTATCTTTTAATTCTATTATCCTCATTGGTTGTCTACGCTTTAACTACTCAAAGTGTCGGTGAAGGGTTCAATGACCATTTGAAGTTTTATTTTTCTTTTAATTTTAAAGGTTGGGTTGGCATTTCATGAGTATAAGGGGAATGATTCCGGGGGAATATCTATACCCCTCCCGCAATGGGTTCTTGAAATCGGGAAAGAAAACAAGGATATTTTCTTTACGGACCATGAAGGAAGAAGAAATACCGAATGCGTATCTTGGGGTGTTGATAAAGAACGAGTATTGAAAGGAAGAACCGGCGCTGAGGTATTATTATAACCTTTTAATCTTACCTTATATATGCTACTTGGATAGAACATTCTGGATTGTTCTAACAGAAATGTGGGCTTCATCTGGCAGGTCTATTTTGATGTCATGAGAAGCTTCCGAACAGAGTTTGATGATATGTTTGTCGAAGGTCTTATTACTGCCGTTGAAATAGGATTAGGAGCCTCCGGAGAACTGAAATATCCTTCTTTTTCAGAACGGATGGGATGGAGATATCCTGGTATTGGTGAGTTCCAGGTATCCGAGCATATTTATCTTCTGCATTTTGCTTACGGGTTTCTTATCTATCAATCTAAAACACACGAGTCTTTTGCAGTGTTACGATAAATATTTGCAACAGAATCTATGCAAAACTTCAAGTCTTCGTGGTCACACCTTTTGGGCCCGAGGACCTGAAAATGCCGGAAATTACAATTCTAGGCCACAAGAAACGGGTTTCTTTTGTGAACAAGGTGATTATGACAGCTATTATGGGCGTTTCTTTCTCCAATGGTACGCTCGCTGTTTAATAGATCACGCCAATACCGTCCTCTCTCTTGCAAGTTTAGCGTTTGAGGAAATACAGATAGTTGTTAAGGTAATAATTTTGGTACATTTGTCATACATAACAAAGGGCTTTTATAAAATTAAGTGTTTTACGATTATTTATTTTGGATGGAGTATGTTGAACAATTTTAGTATTTTGTCTAGGCAGATTCCGGCTGTTTACTGGTGGTATAAATCTAGAAGCCATGCGGCAGAGCTGACAGCTGGATATTATAACCCTGCTAACCAAGATGGGTACTCGGCACTCTTTGAGGTTCTTAAGAAATACTCGGTTGCAGTCAAGTTTATCTGCTCGGAACTGCAGATTTCTAGTGACGGAAATGATGAGGCACTTGCCGATCCCGAAGGGTTGACCCGGCAGGTTGTGCACCGATCAAAAGTGTTTTTTTTATTTTCATTCTTTTACTGTTTTTTCGTTCTTTTTGTTGCATTTTCCGCTTCAGAAACATAAATGAACTCAATTTGATGTTCAATCTTACAGGTAGTGAATTCCGCTTGGGATCAAGGTTTATCTGTAACGGGTCAAAATGCATTTCCATGTTACGATAAAGAAGTATTCATGAGATTAGTCGAGACTGCAAAGCCAAGCAATGATCCGGATCATCATCACTTTACGTCCTTCACTTTTCAACCCCCGTTGCCTTTGGTTGAAAGAACAATATGTTTCTCGGAATTGAACCACTTCATCGGATGCATGCATGGTACAACGTCCAAAACTCATGTTTGATTTTACATTTTCTTTTTGCTTTCTGATCTATCAGATTATTTTGATGCTGAAACCAAACCAAACCAAACCAAACGAACCCGGTATATCCCACATAGAAAATTCTTTAGGTCATACTCGACAAACAATTCTGAATTCCCGCCTGTATTTAGCGTCTAATGTTCAAGAAGTGGAGCGGTTGTTTCTGTACATTTTCTTCAACCATTGAAGTAAACTTTTTGCAGGAGAAAACATGGGAACAGAAATGTGATTGCTACGAAAGTTGGTTTTAAGGCGAGGGAAGATGGCACAATCGTGAAATGCATTCCATCGACAAGCTTACTTACATTTGTTATAATCTTTGTAATTGTTGAAATACTGGCTTTGAGTAGCCTTACAAACAAGCTTACTTACATTTGTTATAATCTTCGTAATTGTCTTGCATCTTTAAGACTTTCGAAATGAAATATTTGCTCCGATGCGTCATAAAGTTACCCACGAAATTATGAGATCGTGCACGTTAAAGGGGAATGGCAATATATGTTAATGTCCGAAGTTGATCAAATACAACATTTGTCGGAATAGGAGGTCCCAAACATATTTGCAACGATCACTACAATCCGGAGAACACGACTTGGCCGTTTTTTTTTGTTAACCGTGAGTGTCTATGTCAGCGTGTGCCCACTTGACTAGCCGAAGAGTTGGGAAAATCCCTGTGGCGTCGCCTAAGAAGAGTAAATTATGTTTTTTGTGTTGTGGTTTGTTAAAAGTTACAATTTTTGTCCTTGTGGTTTAGAAATTATGGTTTTCGTTTCTTTGGTTTGTAATTTATTGTTATTTAGCTTCTGAAACAAGAGAGTCAAAAAGTCCAGGGAAGCTTTTCTCAAATACTTCTTTCGTAAATGGAATCGAGTGAAGCATGGGGACAACGGTAAAAGAGTTCCCAAGGCAAAAGGGTATTGTAATCTTCCTCCCTTCAACAAAAGCAGACTGGGTCTTGGTCTTGCATAGAAGAACGCAACTGTTGCAAAAAGGAGCTTTTAATCCACTTTTAGGAATCGAATACCATGTGGCATAGTCCATATTTTCCTTGTCTTTTTCCCTCAATAGGAAAAAAACAAGAACTCGCCAGCAGGCGTTAGACGACACTGTTGATGCCTTAGGTGGTGTTTGGTTCGCAGATTCTGAAGGAATCTGATGGAATTGGAATGTTGAATTCGATTGACCAAATTTCATTCATTCGTTTGGTTCGTTCTTTTTCACCGAAGGAATATTGAATTCCATCAAATTCCACAAATGAGGGAATTCAACATTCCTTAGCAACTAAGAGTTATTTTGATGGAATGAAATGTTTGTATCTTCATAATTTCAAATATAACATCTAACTTAAATATAACATAATTTAATTTAATTCAATAATTTAGTTTTTTTACTTTATTTTTATTTAATATAATTTAATACATTTTTTTTAATTTTCTCAAAATATATTTTATTTCTCGAAATATACTTTTGTTCATCTGACAATATATTTTATTTAAGTTGTGTATATTATATCTTTTACACATTAAAGTATTTATAGATTGTTTTGTTAAAGTATTTTCAGTTAAAAAATAAATTTAATGATTATTTTGTTAAAGAATTTTTTGTTTAAAAAAATTTAAAATTTAAAAAGGGTATTTTGGTCATTTACCAAAATTCATTCAAATTCCAAAACTACATTATGTTAACCAAACAAACAAATTCCAATTCCTTTAACAGATTCCATTCCAATTCTGTTAACCAAACAGATAGTCAAACTTGACAACATTCCATTCAAATTCTTTCAAAGTCATTTTTTTTTGACAGATTTCATTTCATCCAAAACATTATGCGAACCAAACGCCACCTTAGTCCTTCCATGGTAAGAATTAGCTCTAAGGACGAAAATAACAATAAATTGAAAATCACATATTAAAAATTGCAATTTCTAAACCTCAAGGACGAAAATCAAAATATTAACAAACCATAGGGACAAAACTCGTAATTTACTCTATAAATTATTAATGATGTGATGGAATTAGGGGTGATAATTAGACCATCCAATACAAAGCAATTTCAACACAACGAAATTTCAATATAATTTCTAAAGTGTTACATCAGTTTTGAAATTATCTTGAAACTATCTTATAACCGGCAGTGTTATTGGCACCCTCTAATAGGGGTATTAATGTATCTTGAGAATTGAAACCATCAATCCATCAACTCACTTATATAAATATATGTTATTTTATTATTTTATATATATATATATATATATATTATTTCTTATTATACATTATATATTATTTGTATTATTATATATAATTCATATTAATAATTATTATTAAATACATATATCTTATATATTATAAGTTTTTATAATATATCAATATTATAATATGTTATATATATATATATATATAATACTACACATGTATATATATATATATGAATATTACGAATTTTTTTAAATGTAATTTATTCTATATGTTTTAATGTGTGTATATATATATTATTCATATATATATATATATATATATATATATATATATATATATATATATTACTTCTATATCCGCGTATATAGACATATATTATATACCATTTCTATTTATTTATACTAGAAGGGTACTCGCCCAATACAGCGCGATATCTTGATTTTAATGTTTTGTTTTTATCTTTTATCGTTGTCGATTTTATAAAACAGTTTTGTGTAGTTTTGAGAAAATTATAATATATTTTTTTTATAATTTTGTACAAAAAATGACGTTTTTTGAGTGGTTCATGATTTGAAGATTTGAAAGAGTTAAAAGATAAGGATTAATTAGATAACTAATGATGATTAAAGAATGATGCTTTTTTTAGGGGTTTACCATTTGAGAATTTGTAGGGAGTTAGAGATAAGAATTAAAAGAAAGGAGTTAGAGATAAGGACTATTAGCCTTAACAGTGGTACATAAAGCTTCGTTAGTTGTTTTTAAGTGATTTTAAGTAATCAACATTAAATAACAATACATAAGGCTTTATGGATTGTTTTTAAGAGTTTTTCATAAATACTTTATAATATAGTATAGATTAATATTATTATATATGGATTATATAAATTTGTATTATTAAATATGTACGTCCATATGAACAATCTGTAACGTCGGTTGACGTAGTCATCTTTAAATATATTTAAATAGATTAAAAAACTTAATGTTTATATTTTAATTTTATAAATATATTATAATTAGAAAAATAGTAATAACTATACAACAAAGGTTTATTTTTTCTAAAAAAAGAAAAAAAAGGAAAAACTACAAAAAAGACCCCAAAAAAGACCCCAAAAAAGACGTCAACGATTTACTATTTAAAATAGGGAAATTAATTAAAATATCCTAAGTCAAACCATGTTTTACTGAAATACCCCAAATCTCTCCCATATTACAAAAATACCCCAAAAATCCGCGATAGAGCCCGCGATCGCGGGCTCCAGGCCACGTGTGTAACACCTTAGGCATATCCCACATCGGCCGTGGACAGGAGAGATGCTGGGTATATTAGTAAACCTTGGCCTTACCAGACACAACGCGTTTTGGGGCCACAAGCATGCGGGTTTCTTGGGAACTCTGTGATTAAGCGTGCTTGGGTGGAAGTAGTACCAGGATGGGTGACCTCCTGGGAAGTCCTTGCGAAGTCCTTGCCAGGTCGCCAAGAACAAAGCCGTGAGCCAGTGGGGCAAAGCGGACAATATTGTGTCGTGGTAAGCGGGGTGTTACAACGTGTCACCAAAGTTTGCCCACTTTGCCCGCGTTGGTCCCTCAAGAATGCCCGCGGTCCAGCTTTCCCCCCTCAAGAATGCCCGCGTGTGCAGTTTTGGTCCCTGCCCGCGTTTGACTCTCGTTGACCCCCGCGATCGCGGGCTACACGTGTCCAAAGTTTGCCCACTTTGCCCGCGTTGGTCCCTCAAGAATGCCCGCGGTCCAGCTTTCCCCCCTCAAGAATGCCCGCGTGTGCAGTTTTGGTCCCTGCCCGCGTTTGACTTTCTTTGACCCCCCGCGATCGCGAGCAAAAGTGCCACGTGTCGGCACAGGGTTAACCCTAAAATCCCTTTGACGAACCAAACCCTAAATTTGTTCTTCGGCCGCACTATATAAGGGGGGGGGGGACCAAAAACCGGCCACTCTCATTTTTTAATAACTCTCTCAATTTTTAATCAAACTCTCTCAATTTTCTCTCACTCTCTCAATTTTGTCGTGTGGAATACGCGTTCGGGTTTTGTGAAGATGTCTCGTATTACCTCTGTGGTATGTTTTCCTTATGTTTTTTGTTATTTTTTGTATGTTATTTTAAGTTAAGATATATGATTTGTAGGTTGTTATAGTGTTTATAACTTATGTTTGAATATGTTCTATGTTTAACATGATATGTATGGTTTTATGTTTGAATGTGATATTTGTATGTTATAATGTGTATGTTGTTATAGTGTGTTTTTTTATAAAAAAAATGTTAAGAGTGTGTTATTATAAAAAAAATTGTTAAAAATGTGTTTTTTTTATAAAAACACACTCTTAACAAATTTTTTATAAAAACACACCCTTAACAATTTTTTATAAAAACAATTTTTTTATAAAAAATTGTTAAGAGTGTGTTTTTATAAAAAATTGTTATAGTTTTATGGTTTTATGTTTGAATGTGATATTTGTATGTTATAATGTGTATGTTGTTATAGTGTGTTTTTTCATAAAAAAATTGTTAAGAGTGTTTTTTTATAAAAAAATTGTTAAGAGTGTGTTATTATAAAAAAATTGTTAAAAATGTGTTTTTTTATAAAAACACACTCTTAACAATTTTTTTATAAAAACACACCCTTAACAATTTTTTATAAAAACAGTTTTTTATAAAAAAATTGTTAAGAGTGTGTTTTTATAAAAAAATTGTTATAATTTTATGGTTTTATGTTTGAATGTGATATTTGTATGTTATAATGTGTATGTTGTTATAGTGTGTTTTTTTATAAAAAAATTGTTAAGAGTTTTTTTATAAAAAAATTGTTAAGAGTGTGTTATTATCAAAAAAATTGTTAAAAATGTGTTTTTTTTATAAAAACACACTCTTAACAATTTTTTTTATAAAAACACACCCTTAACAATTTTTTATAAAAACAGTTTTTTTATAAAAAAATTGTTAAGAGTGTGTTTTTATAAAAAATTGTTATAGTTTTATGGTTTTATGTTTGAATGTGATATTTGTATGTTATAATGTGTATGTTGTTATAGTGTGTTTTTTCATAAAAAAATTGTTAGGAGTGTTTTTTATAAAAAAATTGTTAAGAGTGTGTTATTATAAAAAAATTGTTAAAAATGTGTTTTTTTTTATAAAAACACACTCTTAACAATTTTTTTATAAAAACACACCCTTAACAATTTTTTATAAAAACAGTTTTTTATAAAAAAATTGTTAAGAGTGTGTTTTTATAAAAAATTGTTAAGGGTGTGTTTTTATAAAAAAACACATTTTTAACAATTTTTTTATAAAAACACACTTTTAACAATTTTTTTTATAAAAAAACACTCTTAACAATTTTTATATGAAAAAACACACTATAACAACATACACATTATAACATACAAATATCACATTCAAACATAAAACCATAAAACTATAACAATTTTTTTTATAAAAACACATTCTTAACAATTTTTTATAAAAAAACTGTTTTTATAAAAAAAATTGTTAAGAATGACAACTTAGGTCTCTACGGTTTTAAGAATGACAACTTAGGTCCCTAAACTTTTAAGAATGCCAATTAGGTCCTAAACTTTTAAGAATGACAACTAGGGTTCCTAAACCGCACTTTATCTATATATAACAATATGATACGTTGAAATAAAATAAACCGCACTTTATCTATATATAACACTATTATACGTTGAAATAAAATACCACCGCACTTTATCTATATATAACAATATGATACGTTGAAATAAAATAAACCGCACTTTATCTATATATAACACTATTATAAGTTGAAATAAAATACCACCGCACTTTATCTATATATAACAATATGATACGTTGAAATAAAATAAACCGCACTTTATCTATATATAACACTATTATACGTTGAAATAAAATACCACCACACTTTATCTATATATAACAATATGATACGTTGAAATAAAATAAACCGCACTTTATCTATATATAACACTATTATACGTTGAAATAAAATACCACCACACTTTATCTATATATAACACTATTATACGTTGAAATAAAATACCACCGCTCTTTATCTATATATAACAATATGATACGTTGAAATAAAATAAACCGCAACATCTATATAAAATAAAATAAACCGCAACATCTATATATAACACTAACTATAACATCTGTGAATGACTATGTAGAAGGATTTCTTTAACATCGACTTGACGCTAAGGTGCAAAGTTTCCTACATCGAGGAATTAGGAGCGCTCTTTAGGGGATTAGGTGATCGCGCGGATACCCTTGAGACCATCTATAGAGGGACACCGTTCGGGCCATGGATGGATGTGTCTTACTCTGGTGGCGACCCTACGCTAGTACACATGTTTCTACAGTTGGAGGTCGAGGACGCCAACGCTGAGCCGGAGGAGATGCATTTTGATTTCTTCGGCTCTCAATTGCATTTTGGGCGTCGTGAGTTCTGTCTAATTACAGGACTACGTTTTGGAGAGGCTCCCCCCTTCCTCCCTTAGAAGACTGCTCCTTCGTTCCTAGGGTTTGGGGCATTTCAGCATCTCGTTTGAAGCTGAAGGCAGCCCGGGACATGATGAAAGAGGGCCTTAGTGCCCTAACCGACGACGATGCTGTCCGTGTATGCTTGGTGGTGATCGTGGATATGGGCTTCCTGGGCCGTGAGTATAGCCAGTATGCTTCCGAGACAGTCCTTAGGGCCGTCGAGGACCTTGAGCTGTTTAACAGCTACCCGTGGGGTAGCCATATCTGGACACATTGCTACTCTATTCTGCACCGAGCCATAGCCAGACGCGTTGATCGACATGCAAAGATGAATCTTTGTGGTTTTACATACGCCTTCAAGGTTAGATACGTAGTATAACAATTGTTAATAATACATACAAACTGTTTGGCTTTTCTTTTTACGTACTTGCTCTTCTTGTCTAATTCCAGATATGGATCTTGGAGATGTTTCCCGCATCAATCCGATATTTCGTCAAGCGCGACGATCGAGTACTTAGGGGAACCCAAGCGTGTTACCCTAAGTAGGTCGCTTTGGTTTCAGTTCTTCAATGCGTCTAGAAATGTAAGTTCTTTTACTATGTTTACAATTTGCATACGTTAGTCCCGCTTATTAATTTCTTTTATGTTTTATCATATATTTAGCAGTCACTCTTGCCTTTCGATCGCCTTGTGCCTACTGTCGACGAGATGGGCACAGATTGGTACAGAGACAGCGTGGCCTTTATTGACGCAGAGGCGAAAAGGGCTCGACGTCCCCCTACTTCCGAAGATGAGGAAGACGACGACAGGCCCCCTTCCGGTGGATACCAGCCGCCCCATTACTCCTCCTACAATCCATATGAGGCGGCCCCTTCCTACGAGCCACAGCGTGGCTCTCATGAGCACCTGTGGGACTACGTCCACGGGCCGCTAGAGTCACGTGTACAGCTTCTGGAGGGATTCTACAGACAGTTTAGCGCTGTCAATGTTAGTGTTTAACTTAATTTGTTGGCCACGTTTATTTAGTTTGTATATTAATATTACGTTCTAAATTTGTTTTAGCTGTCGAGTACGACACCGATCCCCGCTCCGTTCGGACAGGGGCACAGGCGACGTTTGCCACCACATCCTATCCGTCATTCCCTGAAAATGTAAGTGACAATGAGTAACCATTATAGTTATATGTTTGTTCCTAAGTTTGTAACTCTTATAATGATCAATGTCACGCAGGCCGGGATGTCGGGGGCCGGGATGTCCCAAACGCCGTTCACCACCACATCCTATTCTACTATCCCGGAGAGTGTAAGTGACACTGAGTAACCATTATAGTTATATGTTTGTTCCTAATTTTGTAACTATTTTAATGATCAATGTCACGCAGGCCGGGATGTCGGGGGCCGGGATGTCCCAAACGCCGTTCGTGGCCACATCCTATTCTACTATCCCGGAGAGTGTAAGTGACACTGAGTAACCATTATAGTTATATGTTTGTTCCTAATTTTGTAACAATTTTAATGATCAATGTCACGCAGGCCGGGATGTCGGGGGCATACACAAACATCTTTGGCGGTTCGGCCGATGACTATTACAGGCCGGAAATGCATACTGTAAGTTATTTTGGTAGTTTTGGTTTAATTGTGAACATTTCCTAAATTGTACTTAAAACATTGAGTAACGTAATTTTCAGACGGGGTCTCCTATTATCCAGGATCACTTCTCGGAGCACTTCTCGGAGCCTGACGATGACTCGATGGATGTTGTAGATCCACCACCACAGGTGACCCCGCTCCCTCAAAAGCGGTCGCATAAAATTTCACAATGGTTTCGTCACCCGTTTGGCCAACAAGGATCTACGACACCACCGGCCGCTAAAAAACAAGCAAAGAAAGCGGGGGGAAATAAGGGAGGAAAGAAAAAGGGAAAGGTCCCTTCACCGGAGCCTCAACCGGCATCAGAAATATTGAGGATGTGTCGGACTGGTCGCCTCTCCCCCTTGATATTCGTCCCTTACTTGAGCATGGAAATCACCCCCCGCTTTTTCCAAGTATTGCTGGCGGATGACCCTTTGGAGTCTGAGTTACATGATGTGGTTAGTATGAAGTTTAACTATAGTCATATAATCAAATATATTTATGATACATGTCTAACCATATATTTTTTATGTATAGCACATCGATTGTTGGGTCTCGCTGCTGCAAAGACATCGTGGAACAGACACGAGGTGGACCATAATGTATAGTATTTTCTTTCCCTACCTGTTGCTCCCCCATCAAGGTCCCGCCTCCGTGGCCAACTCATGCAACGGCGTGGAAGGGGTTTCTTGGGCTCTCCTCGATGTGGTATGTAAATCGTTTTACTCTTATTTTATTTAAGTTGTTTTGTTGCTAACTAAGTTGTCTAATATTGTAATATTTCAGGTGTACATCCCAATATGCATTCATCCCAAACATTGGCTGCTCGGAGTGTTTGAGCTTGACGCTATGACCATGACCATATATGACAGCGATAGTGCCAGTCTCTTCAGAGACCAATTGGAAGACCATATGAGAATGTTTAAAGATGTGCTATTTGACTTCTTTTTGGGTCAAGGACACGAGGCGTCGCGATAGGTCAGAGCTCTTTCGCCATAAGTTCGCCAAGAATACACCCCAGCAGGGCGGGATGAATGCGGATTGCGGTGTCTGGGTATGTCGTAATGCCAACATCTTGATAAATAACGATGTGGTATTTGTACACCCTGACCAGACCGAGGCCGAGGCCAAGGCATTTCGCATACATATGGCGGAGTCCATTTATGCGCATTGTCAAATAAATCAAACTTAGGTTGTTTATGTAACATTAAATAATTGTTATTTTTAGTATTAACTTATTTTGTTAAAGTATTGTGATTGACTTACTGTTTACTTTATTTGGTTTTTGCTAATTTCATCCATTTACTCAACTTTGAGTATCGATATCTCTTTCACACATACTCTATTTTGGACGCATTATATATCATTTCGAAGATCTCATATAGAAGAACATAAACCTACTAAAAGTTAGTTATATATAACACATATATATAAATTTAAATGCGTCCAAAGTTTAGTAAAACCCATATTTCCATCACCTAGTAAGTAGGTTTATGAAACTTGCGATAATCCTAATACAGAGATTATTGGGGTATTGGTTCTTGCTGTCTGGAAGTGATTCATATGATGCAAAAATTGGTATCATGTAATGTAGAACAATATCTATATTATAGAAACTTGCATTTGATAGTACCATATAAATCTGATCTAAATTCTTATTAATTAGTTATGTAGTGTATAACTGTATATGATATATATTAAAATATATAAATCCAAAAAAATTCAAGATTGGGCTCATTTCGAACGTATCGAAGAGACGATTATAATGGTGTAATTTGTTAAAATTAAAACGTATTTTTTTAACGTATTTTAGTTAATAAACGATTATATGTGTTAAATGTAAAATTAAAATAATGAAAGTAAAAGGTATAAAGTAAATTTAGTAAATAAGTATAGGGGTTGAAAGTGTAACATTCCAATTCAAATTCATCAAATTGGACGAAAGCGGGGGTGAACAGTGTCAAACGCGGGTGAATTTTTCATAAATGGTCCCTAGAATTTTTCAAAAATGGTCCCTTGCAATTGAAAAGTCACAAAATAATCCCATCGCGGGATTCCTTCGCGATCGCGGGATGCCATTTTTCAAAAATGGTCCCTGTAAGTTTAAAAAAGTGTCAGAAATGGTCCCTGGCCCGCGATCGCGGGCTCCCATCGCGAAAAAAGGGTATTTTTGCAAAGTGAGAGAGATTTAGGGTATTTCGGTAACAGTTGGTCAAACTTGGGGTATTTTAATTAATTTCCCTTTAAAATATATTATTTGTATTATTATTATTATAATATATAGTTCAAATCATTATTATATATTATGAGTTTTTATAATATATTGATATTATAATATTTATCTATATATAAATATTATGATTTTTTATATGTTTTATTGTGTTTATATATATCGATATTATATATACGTACATGTGTTTTTCATATAATCCTATATCCTATTCCGTATATATTTTATTAGATTCGTTTATATAACAATTCGTCTTTTATATATATATATATATATATAGAAAAATAGATTTGTGAAAAATTCGTATTTATTATGAGTTACTAATAACTTTATCCCGAATTTATATTATACATATATTAGAAAAAATAGTAACATTTTATTTATTTTCAAATATATATTAAAAGTAAAATAAAAGGAAACAAAAAAGCACTCTAACGTATGCATAAAATTTAATTTTTTTTTGAGTAATTCATATTAATTTGGTTTTATTTATTTGTATTATATTTTAATTAAAGCTTTTCATTGATAAATACTTATTTTATAATATTTTACCATATTACTTTAATTATAATATAAGGAATTTAATTAAAATAATCAAAGTTTGACTTTCATTTATCAAAATACTCATTTCTCTCCCGTTTTTACCAAAATGCCCATTTTTCCGCGAATGAGTCCGCGATCACTGGCAAGAACCATTTTTGACAGTTTTTGAAACTTTTACCCCGCGATCACGGGGGAGTGTCCCGCGGTGGACTCAATTTCCTTCAATTTGATGATTTTGAATTGAAATGTTACACTTTCAACCCCTATACTTATTTACTTAATTTACTTTATACCTTTTACTTTCATAATTTTAATTTTACATTTAACACATGTAATCGTTTATTAACTAAAATACGTTAAAAAAATACGTTTTAATTTTAACAAGTTACACCATTATAATCGTCTCTTCGATACGTTCGAAATGAGCCCAATCTTGAATATTTTTGGATTTATTTATTTTATTATATATCATATATACTATATAAAAATATTTTTAATATTTACAATTCATACCCTTATAGTTAATTATTTAATTTATGGTACATCTCTTATTTTTTTCAATTTTGTTTTACACTTCTATCGAATTAACATAATAATCATATATTAACTAATTCATTAAATCGTTTTAAATTATTATTATTTGTATGTGTTTATAGATATCGTGAATGGCAATAGGACAAGGTTTCACGAGAAGAATATGAAATGGGGTTTTGACAAATTGATATCACTGAACTCATTTAAGAATTGTGAAAATGAGTATTTGGCGAATGATGATTCATGTGTGTTTGTAGCTGAAGTATTTGCAGTTACAGAGTATGCACAAAAGGTTCGATGTCTGTCCATCACAAAGCATCCGCCAATTTTTAATACTTACACTTGGACCATCGATAATAAAATAAATAAAACGTATTTTAACTATAAGAGTACCATAAATTAAATAATTAACTATAAGGGTATGAATTGTAAATATTAAAAATATTTTTATGTAGTATATATGATATATAATAAAATAAATAAATCCAAAAATATTCAAGATTGGGCTCATTTCGAACGTATCGAAAAGACGATTATAATGGTGTAACTTGTTAAAATTAAAACGTATTTTTAACGTATTTTAGTTAATAAACGATTATATGTGTTAAATGTAAAATTAAAATTATGAAAGTAAAAGATATAAAGTAAATTAAGTAAATAAGTATAGGGGTTGAAAGTGTAACATTTCAATTCAAAATCATCAAATTGAAGGAAATTGGGTCCATCGCGAGACACTCCCCCGTGATCGCGGGGTAAAAGTTTCAAAAAGTGTCAAAAATGGTCCATGCCCGCGATCGCGGACCCCATTCGCAGAAAAATGGATATTTTGGTAAAACCGGGAGAGAAATGGGTATTTTGGTAAATGAAAGTCAAACTTTGGGTATTTTAATTAAATTCCCTATAATATACTATAAATAAAATCAAAAAAAATAAATTAATAATTCAAATACAAATAAAATATAATAAAAACAGCCAAAAAGAAAAAAAACAAAATAGACAAAATGACAAAAATGAACATGTTGGTCCCAGCTATGGATTAGCAATGGTAAACAAGTATTGTAGAAGGGGGGGTTGAATACAATACACAAAAATTTTCACTTAATTTAATTCTTTTATTGAAAACTTCAAATAAGAATTACACATAGAAAACTTAAAGATTGTTGCGGAACAGAACAGATAAATCAGTTCAAACAATCTTACACACAGACACACAGAGAATAAGAACAATTGTAAAACACTAAGAAAACAATTATCTTCTTGAGAGAGAGATGCCAGCACTTGAAAGCTTGAGAGTTGTGTAAACTGGTTGAGTTGCAAGGTTGAAGATGATCTCCTTTTATAGTGCCTTATGCATTAAATGCAATGGACACTTGTCAAGGAGAGCTTGGAAGGCAGGATGGAAGCAGTCTTCTGAAAAGTACTGGGATGTACTTTTGTCTTTGCTCTCATTTGTCCTGAAGCGTTAACCTGCTTGTTGAAGCTGAAGTTTCTTGAAAGAGATAAGAAATCCAAAGAACCTTTTTCTGATCTTCGGATGATGTCTCTATCAATGCAAGATATTCTGAATATATTCTGTAGATAAAGTGGAATATACCTGTTTGAAATTTCTTTGCCGAAGACTTCTTTGCCGAAGATATGCCTAACATGTCTTCAAGGATTTTGCCTAACATGTTATCTTCTTCAAAGATCTTGCCAAGATATGCCTACATGTCTTCAAGGATTTTGCCTAACATGTTATCTTCTTCAAAGATCTTGCCGAAGATATGCCTAACATGTCTTCAAGATTTTGATCTTCTTCAAAGTTTTGCTTCTTCAAAATCTTGCCTGACATTTCATCTTCTTCAAAATTTTGCTTCTTCAATTTCTTGCCTAACATTTCATCTTCTTCAAAATCTTCAAGTGCCTGGCTAAGACTTTAGGAAAAGTCTTCAAGTATCAGCTTAATCTTTGGTTGAGAAGTCTATCTTCAATCCGCTTTGAAGATATACTTCTACTTTGTTTCTTCGGTTGATCTTCGACTTCACCGAACATTTTTATACAATTAAACTGCTTGTAAAGAACCTAAAAATTATTCTAAGTATGAACTGTGAAATTGAGAGACTGAGGTCATCTTCAAATCTAAGTGACCCAACAATCTCCCCCTATTTGAGGATGACATCCATACTTAGAATCTGAGAAGTAAACACTGAATAATTCATTTTGACCCTTGTTTACTCTTTTGGGTTCTTTTCACATAGTCCATTCTTTTTGTTCTTTTTGGATTTTTTTTTGTATATGATATTTACAAGTAAGAAGAAATGGTAAAGTATAGCTGTACAAACAAATGAAAGAAAAAGAAAAGAAGTATAGACAATATGAACAGAACAAAAATTACTTGCATCTTTGGAGGGGCAAGTTGAAACTTGTGTCTGATTGAGGATTCTTCATTTTGATCAGAAGCCTTGAGGATTCTTTGAGGGAGGGTTGAGTTTGAGTGAATCAGCCTCAGGATGCTTTTGGCCATCTCTTGCATCTTCTTTCTTTTGTTGGCATCTTCAGCTCTTCCTGTTCAGCATCATCATCCTTTGTCTTTGTTTTGCTCTCCCTCAGTTAGATCAGTCGGTCTTTGTGTTTCTCCCCTCAGTTAGATCCGTCCGGACTGATGTGCTCCCCCTTGACCAGTCCGCCTATTTTCTAATTTTTTTTTTGAGTTGGACGCTGGATATGAGTATTGAGGGTTGATGTTGCTCCCCCTCATATGAATTCTCCCCCTCAGCGGCCGACGAAGGAAAAACACTAAGATGAAATATCGGCCATGAGGTAGAAAAATCGGCAGCTGATGCGTATTTTTTTTTGAAGCTATAAAGTAGGATGAGAGAAAGATGGAAGATGAGAGATGTGAAGAAATGAGAGGAAAAAATATGTTGGGTAATAAGATGTAGAGAAGGTTGAGTGTGATAGGAGATAGAAGGTTTAGGGTGTAGGATGAGATGTATGGAGAATAGAAAAAGTAGGAGAGAGAATGGAGTCTAGAAAACTACCTAAAAAAAGGAAGAGTGGTTGAAAGGGTGGGTCTCGTTGGGGGAGGTGGGGTAGGGTTGCCGCAGGGGGGGGGGGGTTCGGGAAGGGGGGGGGGGTTCGGGAAGGGGGGTAGCGGGAAGGGGGGAGGGTTCGGGAAGGAGGGGTAGCGGGAAGGGTTTGGCGGTGGTGTGGGATGTTTGGAGTGGTTGTCTTAGTTGGTTAAGAGGGTTAGGATAGTTTGTGAGGTGAGTTGTATGATATGGGTCTTAGTAAAATTTATAGGAGAAAAGAGATGGTAAGGAGAATGTAGGAAAAATGTTGAAGGTAAGGTAGAAGAAGGTTGTTTTTTTGTTGGGATGAGGTGTAGGATTTCTTGAGTTTGGTTCAAAGGAAAGAACCAACCAAGATCTTTAGGCAAAGAGACAGATAAAAATATATGCAAAAGATATAACTGCTATAAAACTAACAATTTTTTTTTTGAGTTGGACGCTGGATATGAGTATTGAGGGTTGATGTTGCTCCCCCTCAGATGAATTCTCCCCCTCAGCGGCCGACGAAGGAAAAACACTAAGATGAAATATCGGCCATGAGGTAGAAAAATCGGCAGCTGATGCGTATTTTTTTTGTATCTGATATTTACAAGTAAGAAGAAATGGTAAAGTATAGCTGTACAAACAAATGAAAGAAAAAGAAAAGAAGTATAGACAATATGAACAAAACAAAAATTACTTGCATCTTTGGAGGGGCAAGTTGAAACTTGTGTCTGATTGAGGATTCTTCATTTTGATCAGAAGCCTTGAGGATTCTTTGAGGGAGGGTTGAGTTTGAGTGAATCAGCCTCAGGATGCTTTTGGCCATCTCTTGCATCTTCTTTCTTTTGTTGGCATCTTCAGCTCTTCCTGTTCAGCATCATCATCCTTTGTCTTTGTTTTGCTCCCCCTCAGTTAGATCAGTCGGTCTTTGTGTTTCTCCCCTCAGTTAGATCCGTCCAGACTGATGTGCTCCCCCTTGACCAGTCCGCCTATTTTCTAAATTTTTTTTGTATCTCTCTCTCTCTCTCTCTTTTTTGGAAGATTTTGACAATGATCTTCGAAAGATTTAAGGAAAGCAAACATCTTCAATCTTCAAGAGTAATCTTCAGATGTGGGTCTTCAAGTCATCTTCAAGAGTGATCTTCAAGACCAGGAGGTTGTTTCACATAGACCTCTTTCAAATTGAGAGAGTTCTTCTTTCATTACATTGACCCAACATGGATCGGCCAAGCCTTCTTCAATTTTTTTTTGGGTTTTATAAAAGACAAAAGATTCACATAGAAGGGAGAGAAGGGAATATTTGGTAAGTGTGAATATTTAGTGGGATGGAGGAGGGAGGTATGATGGGAAGTTAGGGAAGTTGGTAAAAGGTATGGGAAAAGAGAAGAATAGGAGAGAAAAGTCTGAAAGATGTAGGAGGGGATGATGGCAGTCTGTTAATTCTGTGAAGAGGAGGAGAAGCACTTAGCTGATATATGAGCAGTTGAGGAGATGTGGCCTTCTGGATCCATGTCATTTATCTTGGCCATGAAACAGACATTTGAGGTGTCCTTCTCGCTTTCAGATGTGGGTTCATCTGCCAGATCATGAGTTTTAGCAGGGCCCTTTGCCTTTCTGATTAGCCTTTCATTTCTTTCCTTTTTTCTCTTGTATTTTTCTTTGTATCTTTCAGCCCGGTCAGAATCATATTTGGATCTTCCCGGTTTTGAAGAAAATCGGCCTGAGGAAGAAGTTCTGGGTTTTTCAAAACGTTTACTTCTACACTCAGAAGAAAAATGACCCTTTTTACCACAGTTAAAACATTCCTCATTAGATTTGTCTGAGGAGGAGTGTTTGGAGAGAGAAGAGGAGGGTTTTCGACTAAACTTAGATTTTTCAGAAGAAAAGTGAGATATGGATTTAGAATACCCATCCATCCTGGCCATTCCATCTGATAATTTGTCAACAGAAGTTTCCTCACATTCATCATCAGCATCACTAAGATATGCTTCTGAATGCTCATTGGGATCTCCTTGACTATCATGGTCAGAGTCAGATGGGTAGGTGATTCTTGGAGTACGCATAGTTCTTTTGGAAGAGTCACTTAAGAGAGCTATAGAAGAGCCCTTTATATCTGTGATGATAGACTTCCTTTGCAGCTTAGTCTGCTCATAGTTGAAGAGAGTTCCATAAAGAGCAGTGAGAGGCATGTGATCAAGATCCTTGGTTGTCTTTATACAAGTACATATGTTTTCCCAAAAATCAGGAAGACAATCCATAAACTTGCATAGGACTTCCTCATTATCATACATGCGACCCAACAGTTTAAGATCATTAAGAAGACTGTTAAAGCGATTATAGTAGCCTGAAAGAGATTCTCCTTTCTCATAAGAGAAGAGTTCATATTTTCTAACAAGAGCAATTTTTCTGCTCTTTTTCACTTCAGACGTACCTTCATAGAGAACACACAGAGTGGACCACATTTCCTTAGCAGTAGAAAGGTTTACAAGAGAATGATAAACCTCATCAGGCAAAGAGAGGGCAATGATGGCTCTGACTTTAGTGTCAAGAGCTACAAGACGTTTATCTTTATCATTGTATTTACTGGGGTCCTTTACAATGTATCTCCCAGTAGCAGGTGTTCGTTCTTCCTCATCAGAAGAAGACTCATCACCATCCTCATGTTTATTTTTGGCATTAAAACGATCCCAAACTCTATGGACAAGAGGTCCTTCATGGAGTATGGTAGGATATCTGCTGTCAACTCCTTCTAGGAAGAGCATCATACGACTTTTCCACAAAGAGAAGTTATTGGGGTTAAACTTTGGTGGTTTGGCTATGGAGCCATTATCGTATGATCCATCAATAGAGTTTTGAGAAGAAACATTTTTTAAGGAAGAAGATGAAGCCATTGCAGATCAAGTTTATTAGATTAAACTGACCTGCTCTGATACCACTTGTTGGTCCCAGCTATGGATTAGCAATGGTAAACAAGTATTGTAGAAGGGGGGGTTGAATACAATACACAAAATTTTTCACTTAATTTAATTCTTTTATTGAAAACTTCAAATAAGAATTACACATAGAAAACTTAAAGATTGTTGCGGAACAGAACAGATAAATCAGTTCAAACAATCTTACACACAGACACACAGAGAATAAGAACAATTGTAAAACACTAAGAAAACAATTATCTTCTTGAGAGAGAGAGATGCCAGCACTTGAAAGCTTGAGAGTTGTGTAAAGTGGTTGAGTTGCAAGGTTGAAGATGAACTCCTTTTATAGTGCCTCATGCATTAAATGCAATGGACACTTGTCAAGGAGTACTAGGATGTACTTTTGTCTTTGCTCTCATTTGTCCTGAAGCGTTGACCTGCTTGTTGAAGCTGAAGTTTCTTGAAAGAGATAAGAAATCTGAAACACCCTAAAAACAGAGTCAATTTAAACCTTAAAATTTCCACAAGTTATGATCAAAAACTTTCAAACTTATATAACCTGAGGATCAAATGTAAGGTTTCTATATACAAACGACATTATTTAAATAACTTATTAATCTAATCATAACATAACAATCAGATTAATCCAGTTTTCTAAACAACCGTCCCAAAAGCTTCAAAGAATAACTAGATCCTCCGGTATCTCTAAGTCTGAATCTTCCCAAAAGTTCTCTTCTCTCATTCCCGCTACTTCCCGGAGCTTGTACCTGGTAAGAAGATTCAACTTGAAATATTAGGCTTTCGCCTAGTGAGAATACTCAAATCAAAATAAAATTTAAAAAATAAAATATGAACAGATAACTCAAACCTGTTCTCACCCATCTTACCGTACGACAACTCCTTTCCAAATCGGGGAATCTGCTCCACTCCCATTCCTACGACTAACTCATCTAATCGTAACAACAATTTAAGAGTTAACTATGAATCATCCCAGATTTATAGTCAATATTCACACACAAGAAATTACAAGTCAAAACCTGCCTATTTCTTAATCAGGAAGTAGAGATTACAAATTACTTTATGCCTATCTCTAGTCTTCCTCTCGTCACTGGGAAATCTCCGATCTTCCCTAATCGAAATGGGAATTACAAATCAAAATCTGCCTATTCCACATTCCACCTCAGAATCAATGGTCCCAATGAGATTATAATGTCGCGATACTTAACCGGGACCCCCAATGATTCAAGGTACACCCAATTACTAAAAATTACATCCCTTTGGTCTATGGCGAGTAGTCGGTTCCCATTATACCGTACCCAAGTGCCCTCGGTGACCAGATGCCTATTTTTAGTAAAAGCACATAGTACATTATATATATATGTAATAATCAATACTATTATATGCGTCCGACATATAGTATATCATTTCTTCGAACATATTCTATTTATATAAAATAAAGAATATTATTAGCTCCTCATCTCAATCTCTTAACTATCCCCTCTTTGCAACTTAGCACGGAAGTTAATATCTCAGTTGTTAATCTACATTATTGGACTCATAGATAGATCTTTATAATTTATCTCAATGAAGTTTCAAATCATATTTAGAGTTCATAACTCTATAGCAAATTGCATATAGTAGATAATCAAGCTTAGCATACAAGAATAATAATAAGTACTAGTTCATAAAACATATCCATGCATACATATAAAACATCTATTTCAATATTAATTACTGAATTTTAAAGAGAGTCGAATAAACTCACCTGATATGAAATCACACTTCCTTTTAATCCTTTTTAAATCTTGTAGGGGCTCCTTTCTTTACTACCACAGTTTACTGTAATATCCAATTTACATATACTGATATTAACTTCTAAAACAGAACCCTTCACAGCTAAAAATCCTTAATCTCTTAAAATTACATCTCAAGTCGCAATGAACTGAAGTCGCAACCACCTATTGCGATTCCAATTCCAAATCGCAACCAACTGTTGCGATCTCAACTCCAAATCGCAACTCACCATTGCGATTCCACCCCAAGTCGCAGTCCACTGTTGCGACTACAGTACCAAATCGCAGTCCACTGTTGCGACTCCAACTCCAAGTCGCAACGGTCTACTGCGACTCCACTACCGAGTCGCAACTGCCCATTGCGACAATCATGAATGTCGCAACTCAAGGTTGCGACTTCGATGATATTCATCCAAGTCTCAGTCCACTAAGTTCATCTTAAAACCCAGACTTTGTACTTTTACTCTATGCCTGTTTATGAAAATGTGCAGATATGTTTAATAACTTCATCTTAACATACCCAAAAACTCAGATTCTCATAAACATCAAGATTTACCAAAACCCATCTAAAAACTTCATAGAAAACTTTTAACTAAAAAGATGTAGGAATTAATGATGATTACCTTTGTTTGATTCTTGCTCCCCAAATGAAATAATACTGATTTCTTCTTCTCTTTTCTCAATTTCTCTCTATCTCAATCCTCGGTTTCTCTTTCTCTCAAGCAAACCGTAACACACACCAATATCACACACTCACACTTAGCCTTTAAGGACTAGTTAGTTGACACCTCTCACTTAATCACATGAGTCATTAGACTATTTACCAAACAAACCCCCAACTTTAAGAGAATGACACTTCCAACCCTCAAACTTTAAAGGAATAACATAACACACCTCATACTTAAATAAAACTCATAATAACCCTTAAGTTAATATTCTCAAAAGAAGTCTTTAAACTTTCAACATTTGTATTTTAACCCTATTTGAATTATAATACTCTATATAATTCAAGGTTACTCCAAATACAAATACATTCTAAATCTTATAATAATAATATCAAAATTTAGGATGTTACAAAATCCAAAGAACTTTTTTCTGATCTTCGGATGATGTCTCTATCAATGCAAGATATTCTGAATATATTCTGCAGATAAAGTGGAATATACATGTTTGAAATTTCTTTGCCGAAGACTTCTTTGCCGAAGATATGCCTAACATGTCTTCAAGGATTTTGCCTAACATGTTATCTTCTTCAAAGATCTTGCCGAAGATATGCCTACATGTCTTCAAGGATTTTGCCTAACATGTTATCTTCTTCAAAGATCTTGCCGAAGATATGCCTAACATGTCATTCAAGATTTTGATCTTCTTCAAAGTTTTGCTTCTTCAAAATCTTGCCTGACATTTCATCTTCTTCAAAATTTTGCTTCTTCAATTTCTTGCCTAACATTTCATCTTCTTCAAAATCTTCAAGTGACCTGACTAAGACTTTAGGAAAAGTCTTCAAGTAGCAGCTTAATCTTTGGTTGAGAAGTCTATCTTCAATCCGCTTTGAAGATATACTTCTACTTTGTTTCTTCGGTTGATCTTCGACTTCACCGAACATTTTTATACAATTAAACTGCTTGTAAAGAACCTAAAAATTATTCTAAGTAAGAACTGTGAAATTGAGAGACTGAGGTCATTTTCAAATCTAAGTGACCCAACAGAACAAAAAAACAAAAAATGATGATGATAACCTAGGGGATAGGGGTGTGGTTAGCATGGTATAGAGGTGCCATTAGCCCACCCCTTTCTAATCACTTTCTAAAGTGACATCTCATTACAAAAGCTATATTTTTAATCAAATAACAACATAACTGCAATTAAATATTATTTATTATAATTTTATACAAAATAATTTATTAATTGAATTATAATAATATAAAATTAATTAAATTTATAAAAATATTTAATTTATAAAACATTAAATTAAAATACAAAGTAAAAAATATTACATTAATTTGATTGTAATTCGTTGACCTATTACGTACTTGTATGTGATTTTGGGTATAGTTTTTGTACTCAGGAAGTATGTATTAGAGATTTGAGACATAAGTATAGTAAAATTAACATCATCATCTATATCATCAAATTGACGAGTATAAATATGACTTTCATCTTCGACGATCATGTTGTGTATGATTATACATGCTCTCATTATTTCTCCAATTATTTCTTCGCACCACTTATGAGACGACCCACAGATAATAACGAAACGTGATTTGAGTACCCTAACTTTCCTTGTAGCCTCTTGTTTAATTGCAAATAGTCGATGTTTTGGGGATTGACTTCACAAATGTAGCCCAATTAGGATAAATCCCATCAGTAAGAATATGAGAAAATTGGAAAAGACTAATATACCCCCTTAACTTAACTGGTTTTCTTAACAGCCGTTAGAGGCAGGGACCAAATCCTGTCGTTTTTGCATACATCAACAGTGAAACTGAAATTTTTTAAACCGTAGGCACCAAAAATGTTATAAACAAGAACCCACAGGACCAAAAGTATAGTTTATTCTAATTATAAAAAAACCCCGTTTAAGACAAGAATTAAACATTTCGTGTCTCCAAATCAAGCGCCCAAATTGGAGTCGGTTTCAAAAACCAGCCTAACATTGTTAGATGATCACGCCAACTTTCCCGTTAAACGAATTGACATATTCAACGCCAATTTCCAAATTTATACTCCAGACGATTAATCAAAGATTAAATTTTGCCAATTCTAATGGATTGAATTGGGGTAGGTTTGATTTTGCTCAACAATCCAATCCCAAAAAGCTTTAACCCTTTTCATTTTCATGGTGATAATGGATCTGTTCGCATGTTTCCAATCCAACTTTTTGTAGCACCGCCGGCCTTGCCACCGTTTCTTCAGATCTAGTCGCCAATTTCTCCATTAAAATTGAATCCAAAGGATTCGAATTGCTTATTTCTCAGTTACTGATCTAACAATGTCGAAGAACTCAACCACCGCCGGTTATGGCACAGTTACAGTTCCGGTTCCGGTCTCCACCAACGCCACCGCCGAAGCACCGCCACCAACAACACCTCATACATTGATCGCAAGGGCGAGGTTCCACACGGAGAACTTCATCGCAAGGCGTCGCCCATGGAAAGAATTTTTGAATTACTCCGCCATCACTCGACCGCTAAGCTACGACGACGCCATGGGCCGGTTCAAACGGAACCTTAATTACTTCCGAGTGAATTACGCCATGGTGATCCTTCTCATACTCTTCGTCAGTCTCATTTATCAACCAATTTCGATGATTACGTTTTTGATCGTGTTCATTGGTTGGTTTTTCCTTTACTTCTTCCGAGATCCACGAAGTCCTGTTGTGATCTTCAACTATGTGTTTGATGATCGCGTTGTGCTAATGGCTCTGAGTTTGTTAACGATCTTCGCATTGGCGTGTACGGATGTTGGAGTCATTATGTTGGTGGCTTTAGCCGTTGGCGCTGGTGTTGTGGGGATACACGCCGGAATCAGGAGCACCGATGACCTGTTTTTGGATGAACAAGAGGCCGGAGATGGCGGTTTGGTTTCTGTAGTTGGTGATAAATAGTGATTACGGACAAGTTACAGTTTGAGGTCAGCAAATCAAATGACGAGTTCACAAGAGGTTTGATTGCTCTTTAATCTTTGTAGGCTGCAATTTTGGAGTAGAGTAGGTGAAGAACATGCTCTTGGTTTTTTCCCTTTTGGGTAGTTTAATTTTGTTTTCTTGAAGCTCGAATCTCAAATCCCATTTCTTGCTAAATGTAGTATTTGGTACATACCGGATTTCTGGTGCCGGTTGCTCCCATTATGAAAAACATGTTGCTGTTGAATACGAGTCTCCAAGGTGATTGTAACTTTGTAAGTAACCATAACAGTAACAGTACTTAGAGCCTTTCACTTAACACTTAGGCAAGCGCTTACCAATATTACTTATCTTACCGATTGAGCATGCCTGGTAAGAGGCATAGCAAGGACAAAGAGTCTTGCCTGGTAAGTGAAGAAAAAGGCTCTTACCCGGTAAGCGCTTACGGGTTTAAGAGTTAAGATGCTTACCAACATTTCATTTTAGATGACCGAGAATGTTGCATGATAAGGTAAGTGAAAGTGAGGGTGATGTCTCTTGCCGGTAAGTGCTTACCCGGTTTTAGAAACAATTAGCATACCAATGGTTCCATAGAGTTATACAAGTGTCATAATAGAGAATATGAAGCAATTGTATGATCATATCAAAATTACAATCAGTTTGAGTAATTGTGTACCTCAAACAGCTTGAACTTGTATGCTTAGAAACAACATATAAGACCGTTAGTTCCCGGAACCAGCTTAAGAACATAAGATTACAAGTTAAAAGGCCAGATAAACGAATTGCAGAAAGAAATACTTGCATGGGATAATACAATAAGTTTCACTCAATTTCAGAAAATACCATATCTGATACAGGTGTTTCTAAATGCAGATAACTTTTGGGAACATTGGTTGAGGTAGCCAATTTCACTTGCTTTTTGTTTCTAGCATTTAAATGTGCACAAAAGGGTAAATCTCATTCAACTCCTTGAAATAAAATGGAAAAAACATAAATAATCAGCAAGAGAACAACTTCCAGCTCTAAATATAGTAGAAAACATAAATAGCATGGAAACACAACAAGAATCTTTATATTTAATAAACCAAGTAATACCTCTTTACACATACAGAAGTTGCAAAATCAAGGTTTATGCAAGATTAGAAGTAAAAAAAAAACCAAGCCATCTCGGCACCAATTTGAACCGTGGCTTACTAACCTAGAAAACAGGACAAATCCCCCGCGAATCCGTGATACACATCCCTAATTATAAACAAACAATACTCGGTTTGTTTTATCCAATTACCAACAAGTAGTTGAATATGCAGAACACTTATTGAAGTTTATACAAATATTAAAGTTAGATTATCTTCCCCAATTTTAAAATTTGAGATCTAGCTTTTATAATAATTAAAACAAACAGAGCTAAACTTCATTTTCTATGCCAATTCTAGTTCTTGACAACTCAAACATTATTTTATAACCAGTGTTTGTTAGAATGTTTGACTTGGTTAACATATTCTTCCCTAATTGTTAATCCATGTCAATTACAAACTTCCAAGAATTCCATTGGGCAAGTGCAGGTCTATACAAACAACACACCAATTAACAACTAAAGTTTACCTAATTCCTTAAATAGATTGACAGATTTGCTCAATTTACAACATAAATCTAAGCTCTTTTCATGACTAATTCAAATCTCAATTCAATAAATCTCTACTACGTATATTATCATATCACCAAATCAAAATTTAATAGCAGAATGCAATAAATTTCATCAATTTCCAATCAAATTGAAAACCTCAGATGCAAATCACCAATAAAAACAAAATCAACCTTTTGTGAATTTTCCGAATCCAAATCCAAGATCTCCACCGCTTCTGACAATCATTCACGGCAGTTTCCGATTCAGTTGATGCAAGGCGGGACCGGTGTTCACCGAAACGATTGTCCCTCACAAATTTTCACTTACGTGTCCGTGAGGCGCAGAAGGCAAACACGACCCCGTCGGCGATACCGTTCCCGACCTGCACCAAGCGAATCAGAAAACCACCGTAACAAAAGAAAAGTGGCTTCATCCGTCATCTCAAACCACACATATAGTTACAAAATCTGTATATGGATATAAAAGCAATAGATCTGCATGAAATTTGCAGTCAGAAAAGAAGAACCCTATCTTTGATGGAGAGCGTATGAAGGGGGGTGTAGGTTATTTAGAGAGCAAACAAACCAATGAAATGGCGACGCGTGGAGGTGGCTCCGGTGCGACCTTGGCGAATTTATCAGGCTGCTGCGGTGGTGGTTGAGACAAGGGAAGGCGGGAGAACGGGCTTCCCTTTTTGGTACATTGACGAGAATAGCCCTGGGAGGAGGCGGTGGTAAACACAGGAGGAAGGGTGGAAGAGTAAAATGACGTGAGAAAAGGTGGGCGAGAGTTTGACTACAGAATCAAATGTCAAAGTTGGGTTTCTCCAGGAACTTTTGCACATTTTCTCCCATTTTTTGTAAATAAACGGTAAAAACAATAAATTATTTTTAGATATGAAAAAAGAATTTAAGTTTTTTTTTATCCTGTAGATTTTCAAATATTTATAACATTTACAATTATTTTAGTTCTAATTAATTTTAAGTTGAATTAATTAAAACAAAATTTCAATGAAAAGGTTATATTTTCAGCAAACGTCTATAAATCTAATACTAGGTGCGCTTGGTACGTAGACATGATAGAACAGGATAGGATGAGACACGATAGAACAGAATAGGACGTAACAACTGTTCAGCGTTTGACAGACAGAATTGAACAGAACAGAACAATACATATAACATTAGATAAAATACAAAAAATAAAATTTAAAGAATGAATAAAATATAAAATAAAACGTGTATTTGATGTTTTAAAAGAGAGTTATATTTTATTTTAAGGTTATATCGATAAAACACAAGTTTGTTCCACCTTTTTCCGGCTTGTTCCATGGGATGGGGGTGGAACAGGTCTGTTCCACTGTGTTTCTGTCTGTTCCACATAAAAGTCCTGCCAAACATGGGACATTGATCTCTGTTCTGTCCTGTCCAGCGTACCAAACGCACCCTTAAAGAATAATTAGCGTATTTTTCACGTAAATGATTAATTAATACATTTTGAAGTGTAAAGTGAACTTTTTTACTTTTAATTTTTTAATATTAATTTATCGAGTAAGATATTATTGATACTGGTGATTATCATCTATCATTTTCAACCTTTATTGGTGACACTTCTTTCTCAACTTTAATAGGTACATCAAGATCACATTTATCATCAATTTTATAACATTAAATTGCTAGTAAATATTATTTACATCACGTTCACCCACGTCGCAATTTTTCTACATTTACCTCTCAATTTTGTTGGGAGAGTGGGTTTTATTTTATGTCCAATTTGGACCAAAAACAAAGCCGAGTCTATACCAAAATTGAAAATATGTGGGCTTTTTGTTGTGTTATGCGTGGGCTTCTTTTAATATACTATGGTGATGTTTGTTTTCTTAGAGGTCTGAAGTTTAAAGTTTGATTTTATATCTGAAAAGTAACGGGGGTACTGGTAGTGTTGAATTCTGAAATCTGAATTATTAAAACTATTTTTTGTATAATTTGATAAACATCTGCATATGTTTAATCATGGTGCTACATAACCACACCTCTTAAAATTTCAGTGGAAGGTAAGAGGTTTTCAGATCTTTTACTAAAAATAAAATAAACAGTCTTAAATCTAAAAACCTCTTAATCTTCAGACTTAGGAGGTTTTAAGAGGTATTTTTCAAAAAACAAACAACTCCTATGTGTCTAAAATGAAGTAAGAAATTGTAACAACCCACAAATCTAAGCAAAACGGAAATATAAATATCGTAAGCAATAGCCTTAAACCGCCCAAGCCTTACAGTCTCTTAAGCATAAGTACCGAAAGGTCAAACATTCATACTCTATACAGCCGAGAATAAAAGAAATAGAACTATGTGGACATCTAGCAAATCTTCTCAATCCACACCCTTCTATGTGTCGGGCCTCGAGCTCACACCTTGCCCCTACCCTTGTCTAAGGGTGTTTGCGGTCTGTTTTGGACGGTTTAACCCCTCAACCCACAAACCAAATCATAAGCAGCGGTTTATTAAGTTTTCAAACCGAGCGGTTTGACATCAAGTGCCCAAACCGGTCAAACTGCACCGTGGTTTTGGCGGTTTGGTCCGACCGGTTTAGGCAGTTTGGATCTTTTATGGGCTTTAAATTTTGAACTTTAAAACATATATAGTTTTGAATTTTAGAATAAAAACGTAGACACAGATTGAGTCCATTTGATTTAAACAAAGTCCACAAATAAGTGAGCAAAATCTACAAAAAAGTAAATAAAATATTCCAACAAAAGGGAAATTAATTAAAATACCCCAAGTTTGAAGTTGACTTACCAAAATACCCCAAAAAATGAAAAGTTTACCAAAATGCCACAAATTTCCGCGGAGGGGCCCCTCTATAGCGGGCAGGGACCAATTGTGAAAAATTTTGCAAGATTATTTACACTTTCAGTCCCCACCGTGGGACCACCGCGGGCCGCGATGGCCGGACTCCACCGCGGGCAGGGACTGAAAGTGTAAATATGAAGCACATAAAATTTCAAAAATGGTCCCTGCCCGCGATCGCGGGACTCCACTGCGGAAATTTGTGGCATTTTGGTAAACTTTTCATTTTTTGGGGTATTTTGGTAAGTCAACTTCAAACTTAGGGTATTTTTATTAATTTCCCCCAACAAAACACTAAAAAAAATAAATGCTAATATATATATATATATATATATATATAGAGAGAGAGAGAGAGAGAGAGAGAGGGGAGGTTCAAGGAAAAACCTCAAATAATTATAAAACTAAAAAACATCCTTACACACATAGGATTAAATAATCTAATGGTTATTATTAGAATGACAGTTTTGTAATTAAAAGGAAACTCAAGGTAAATTATATAACAAGTTATTTGAGGTTGGGGGTAAAATTGGCAAAAAAAATTAAAGGGTTAGAAACAAATACTAAGAAAACCCTACGTATCATTCTTATAACTCAAACCCTACCTCTCACAAACTCAAAACCCTTCCCTTTCTCTCTCTCTCTGCTGCCGCCACCACCGCCGACCGCCACCGCCGCCGACCTACCCTCTCTTCTCTGTCTCCGCCACCACCACCGACCGCCGCCACCGCTGACCTACCCTTTCTTCTCTCTGCCTCCACCACCACCGCCGACCGCCACCACCTCCGATCTACCCTCTCTCTCTGTTGCCGCCACCACCGCCGACCGCCGCCACCTCCGACCTACCCTCTCTTCTCTGTCGCCGCCACCACCACCGACCGCCACCACCGCTGACCTACCATCTCTTCTCTCTGCCGCCACCACCACCGCCGACCGCCACCACCTCCGATCTACCCTCTCTTCTCTCTGCCGCCACCACCTCCGACCGCCACCATCAAGTAGTAATTCTGTCTAAGCTTCTCCACATCGTCGTTAATCCCCACACCAACAAGTGACGATGAGTTTGTGATGGTGGTGGAGATGGTGTGTTCTTCTTCCTCCTTGGAAACAACCATCCACAAGTGGATCTGGCTTCTCCACCTTCTTCTTCTTCCTTGGAAACAACTATGCACAAGTGCATATCGATTTCTTGTCTGGTTTTCTGATGAATTATGGAATCGAATTCGATTTCCTACGAGAATTTTGTTTTTTTGATCGATTTCGATTTCGTTTGTGTTCTGATTGACGAAGAGGACAGATTTGGGTGCTGGATTTACATTGGATGGAAGGAGATGGAATCAGAGAGAGGGCTGGAACCGTGAAATTAGTTCAGATAGTGTCAAATTCCTTTAATACCCTTTTCATTAATTTTAATTATTTTAGGTGCTGATTATTGATGTCCTTTAGATTATGTTCAATCAATGACCATGAGGGTGTTCTTTAGTTTTTCGATTATTTGAGGTTTTCCCCTGAACCTGACCCTATATATATATAGGGTCAGGTTCAAGGGAAAACCTCAAAAAAGGGAAAGCTGAAGAACACCCTAGGAGCCCTTCATCTGGACGGTATGCATTTGTGCATACATGTTATTTGTAACATGCATTTGTGCATAAGACCAAAAAGTCAACTATTTATCTGTATGCACAAGTACATACCGTCCAGATGAAGGGCTCCTAGGGTGTTTCTTCAGTTTTCATTTTTTTGAGGTTTTTCCTTGAACATCTCTCTCTCTCTATATATATATATATATGTATATATATATATATATGTATGTATATATATATATATGTAGAGGGAGCTTCAAATGTAAATTTTTTGTCGTGTAAACCGTGTAAACTCTCGATTTCATAGGGGTTTTTTCATGAATTTTTTTTATGGAATTGTTTATTTTGATGAAATTGTTTCATATCATTCATTTCTTGACGAATTTACGAAAAATGTACGAAACAGTTCATAAAAATGAAAAAACCTACGAAACTATAAATTTCATAAAAAAAATCGTCAAGAAATGAATGATATGAAATAACTTCATCAAAATAAACAATTCCATAAAAAAATTTCATCAAAAAAACCTATGAAACTACAAAGTTTACACGGTTTTACACGAAAAAAAGTTTACATTTGAAGGAGCCTCTATATATGTATATATATATATATAGGGTTGGGTTCACATGAGACTAACCTGTTTTTCGTGACACCAAAAATTTAACACTAAACCTTCTTAAGCGGTCCAACTTGTTGTTGCTTTAAAGTTTAAAGTCATTGATGCTAATCCATTTCTTATTGGGCCTCTCTTCAACCTTTTTTCTTCTTCTTGAAAAGACACATTATTTATATAAAAATTATTTATATAAAAAAGAGTAAACTCTAATTTTGGTTTTAGTCGTTTATTGAAATCTTTGAAAGTGGGACTTAGGCTATGTTTGGCAAACTAGCTGATAAGTTAGCTTATGACTTATAAGCTAGCTGGTAGCTGATAAGCTAGCTGTTGACTAATAAGCTAGCTGGTAGCTGGTAAGCTAGCTGATGAAAAAGTCACGTTTAGCAAAAAGTAGCTTAGGCCATCCGTACCCCAGGTTCAAACCTTTTGAACCCTCAGCGCCACATCAGCGCCACATCAACTTTCCACTTTGAACCCTCTTGAACCTTTTTGAACCCACAAATCCCGTACCCCAACCTTTTGAACCTCTTGAACCCACATGCCACCTCATCTAATTTTTTAATAAAAAATCATAACATTCATAAAAATAAAAATAAAATTACAAAATAAAATTAAAAATTACAAAATAAAATTAAAAATTACAAAATAAAATTAAAAATTCCAATTATGTTTTTGTCGAATTCTCTTTTCTCGCCAAAGTAGCATTCAAAGCAGCTCTCGTAAGGTGATCGTGCGGGGCAATGAAAAACTCGAAGTCTTTTTCATATAGCCTTTCCAACTCGATTTCACACTTTTGTTGTTCGACTTGACACTTTTGTTGTTCGACTTCAAGTTTTTTTCATTTTGTAATCAACCGAATCATCAATTTTACTTCTCAAGTCACTCATTTCGGAGTAAAGGCGGTTGTCGTCCGTACTACTCGTTACTTCTCAAAATACCCCTCCCTTTCTAAAAAAAGATTAATGTTAAATTAGTACTAGTTGAGTTCGTTGATTACTTCAATAGCAAAGGTTACAAAATAAGGTTTTGGGGGTTCGGAATTTTGGAGCTAGAAAAAGAATGAGATCGATGCGTGGGGTTACATGAACGGGTTTTAGAAAGGGAGGGGTATTTTGAGAATAAAACAATTTTTTTCAAAAATTTAACATTAACACTGTGTTTTTGAGTTTTGGAAGGAAACAAAAAAAAGGGAAAGAAAAATTCCATGCTCTTACGTTGCGTTCTCGAGTTTTAGAAGGAAATAAAAGAAAAGAAAGAAAAGAAAATGAGAGGAAATAAATATTTGTATTTGTGTTCTTGAGATTGAAGGAAAAGAAAGGAAGGAGAGGGAAAGAAACTAAATTTTTATGTTCTTGAATAGGAGAGAAAGAAAAGGAAAGATGTTACTTTTACCAATATACCCTCATTTATTACATAATGAAATGTAATTAATGGGTATATGTGTAATTTTATAAATATTTTTATTTCATTTCTTTCCTTTCCTTCTGTTTCCTCCCACATTTGGGCGGAAAGTTTTGTGAGGAAAATCAACAATATTTTCCTTCCCCTTCCGTTCCTTTTCCTCTTTAAAAAAAACTCGTGAACACAACATTTTTTATTTTCCTCCTACTTTCCTCCCCTTTTCGTTCCTTGGTTCGACCGGTTTAAACGGTCCAACGGTGTTTTGAACACTCCTTTAAAAAGGGTTAATTTTTATTTGAAATATTTAAAAACAAAAAGTAATACAGTTAAAAGGACCGATTCATATATGGGCCCCGTTGTTTTTTTTAAAGAGTCATATGTATAGATCAATCTATTTGTATAGATAAAAAAGGTTTTTTTAGGCGTAAGAGAAGTGTATATTTTTAAGCTACAGGAGAACCAGGAACGGAGAACTTTCCCCCCTTTTCCGCCGACTCTAAAAGGGGCATGTTTGATTTTTTGCATAAAACTTCATCCATTAATAAGTTTCTTTTCATATTAAGCTACTTACTATATCAACCGAGTAACAATAGTCATATATATTTGACAAACAAGTTGCGAGTCCATTAGACTCGTTAGAAAAACCCAAAAATTGTTTTTTTTTCTTGATCGGAGGAAATAAAAAGACCAAACTTGATTGATACTGATAATTTTCGTTCACATAATTGGTTGATTGTCCACAAATTGCAAAAAGCAACGACATTATCTTTGGGAGAGCAGAAAAAAGAGCTATCCATGCTTTGTTTTAATACAACAACGACAAGTTCCACAATCCATCCATGCTTTGTTTTAAAAAGTGGTCGGTTAAGCTTCCTTGCAAGATCTATAGTTGAACCCTTTTAGGCTATGTAATAAACTAACTCATAGTTAATAAACTAGTTAATGAATGGGGCAAATTGCGCAAAATAGCAACCTAATTTCATTTAATTTCTTATTATAGTATTGTACTTTCATTTTTTCTTATTATAGTAATGTACTTTCAATTTATTTTTTATTAAGCCATTGTACTTTAAAGTATTTACCCATTATAACATTATGCTTTAAATTACCTACTACACCATGTTTTCATGCCACCTCATTCTCCACGTAGGCTGTCCACGTATACTATGCCGTTGACGTGGCATTTCTCAATAACCATTGTACTTTCAAAATTATTTGTTGTCACCTCGTTTTATTACTCTAGTCCAATTACAGCATAATCAAACATGTTTTTCAAAAATTATAATTTCAGAAATTAAACATGTTTACAAAAGCACTATAAATGGGTAAACATGTTTTAGTAAAATTATAATTTTCTATCACCTTTTGTAAACATGTTTAATTTCTGAAATTATAATTTTTGGTAAACATGTTTGATTATGTTATAATTAAAATTGGAGTAATAAAACGAGGTGATAGGAAATAATTTTGAAAGTACAACGCTGTAATGAGAAATGTCACGTCAGCATCATAGTACAGGTGGACAGCCTATGTGAACAATGAGGTGGCATAAAAACCTGGTGTAGTAGGTAAATTTAAAGCATAATGCTATAATGGTTAAATACTTTAAAGTACAATGCCTTAATAAAAAACAAATTGAAAGTACATTACTGCAATAAAAAAAATGAAAGTACAATGCTATAATAAGAAAATAAATGAAAGTAAGTTGCTATTTTGCACATTTTGCCCAAATGAATAAGTCATGTTTGACAAAAATTAGCTGATATACATATAAAATGACTAAAAACGAATCTTTAAAAATAATTAATTACAATATTTCATAATATAAATAAGACAAATTCATAATAATATAGTATATTAATTAATTAACAAAATAGTAAATAATCATTATAAATAAATACTTGCATAATAATTAGAAATAATAGTAACTAATAATTAAAATATATCAACTAATGCTAAAAATTAATATTATAAAAATAATAGATATAATTAACAATCACGGTAAGTAATTAAAAATTAATATCAATGCATAATTAAAATTTAATTAATAATTGTCAGTTAATATTGATTATTATTAATCAATATATATTAATTTAGTAGTAATTAATTTTTAATAAATAATATAATTTATAATTGTTTAATAAATAATGTTACTAAAAGATTTGAAAAAAGTCACAAAAAGCTCTTTATAAATTACTCAAAAATTTGGCATCGTTTGAAAAAAAAAAAGCCACCTTAGAGCATCTCCAACAGCATTGCTAAAATAGAAAAAATGGATTTTGGTTTGCTATTCATCTCCAACAACTTTGCTATATGGTTTGCTAAAATAGAGGATCTCCAAAAAAATCTCTAAATATTGAGAAGTCTCTATATTTCTATAAATAGAAGAGAGAAATATTATTTTAATAATTTTTCCATCAAAATTACAATATTTTAATACTTTTTCCACCAGAATATTGAATATTTTAATAATATAAGGTAATGATTGATTCTCTAAAATAAAAAAGCTGTTAGAGTTGAAAGGAAATGATTTTAGCAATTTTGACTTTTTATTCTCTATTTTAGAAAATTTTTAGCAATGCTGTTGAAGATGCTCTTATAAGCCAGTTTTTTTTATACATGTTTGGTTGACCATAAGCTAGCTTTTTAAAACACTATTTGAAGTAGCTTTTGAGTAGGTTTTTTGTAAATATTCTAATATTGCTCTTATTAATATTAATTATTATTTATTAACTATTATTATAAATAAATATTAATTTTTAATTTTAGTTATTATTAATTATTAAAAATTAATTAATATTAACTAAAAATTATTAAATTAAATTTTAATTATATATTGATATTAATTTTTAATCATTTAGAGTTATTGTTAATCATATAAACTAATTTTATATATTCTATAATATTAATTAATATATTTTAATTATTAATTACTATTAAAGTTTTTAATCATATAAACGTGACTTTTTCTTCAGCTAGTTTATTAGTGATAGCTAGTATGCTTGTATCAACTAGTTTGCCAAACAAATTTATGCCCTTTAAATTAACTAATGCTCCATCCTCGTTCCAAGCTTTAATAAACATTTTCATGGATTACATGACAAAATCTTTACTAGTTTTTTCGATTACATCTTGATTTACGATGTTCATTCAAACATGGACTCCAAAAATAAGCTAACTTATTTTTATCAAACAATGTCTTAGTAAACAAATGAATTAGCTAGCTTATTTTTGCAAAACAATGCCTTAGTAGACAAATAATCCTACCAGATCCACACTTACTTGTTAGCAACTTAATGAACATGACTAGATCCACACTTACTTGTTAGCAACTTAATGAACATAATAAAACTCATAACTTATTCAGTACCAACTTAATGATATAAAAAGTGGCTTATTAAGTAGTTTTGTGCAAAAAAGCTAAATATTTCCCCTCCCAATTTAAATAAAAAGATACGCTAAAAAAAACTCTCCCAAACAAAACCATCTTAATCTATATAAACGCATATTAATCCACACAGACTTGATGGAAAAGCCACCAACCAGGCCGCCGTTACAATGTGGAACTCAAGTTTTACAAAAAACAGAGGCGTTTGGCTCTTACCTGGTCACCAATTAGTACCGACTCCACTGCATTCTTACTCCGTCGACGCTAACCCAATTTGTGTTGATAAACGAGCTTAAGATTGTAAACAGTTCAAACTCGATACGAATACTCAAAAACTTGCTAAATAACAAACACGCGAATCTGGCAGGTACAACTACTCAACACGATACATAACAAAAGCATGAATCCAATATAGACAACGGAGTGTGTTTTTTTTTTGTTTTTAACCAAAAACTTCAGTAACCAACTACATAACAATTTACAACTATGCTAGCAGCTTGCAACAGTTAAAAGAGAACTTACCTCATATTGCTGTTAAGTGGTCAACTCAAACTTGAAGTCGAAAGCAAAACCATAAAAAGATATCACAAGAAAAAACCATCATCGGTCCTTCGGACGCGATTCACTCTGGATTCAAGTTGAGAGAGTAAGAAAGCGACCCAATGCTTGTTGGAAGGACTCGGTGAAAAAAGGCAGTAATAACCGAACCACCCTGGGTAGTGTAGGGTATGTGAGAGTGCCAAGAATGAACCAATTTAGACTCAAGAGGGCTACTGCATCGGAGCTCGGTTTGTTCTCGATGATGGAGAAGAACCCAACAACACTCCTTAACGACATACCAACCACCATAAAAAGAGCCGTGACAAGCGGGATGCAAGGGTCTCCGGCCTCCCATACAATCATTCCAACCAAAAGTGATAATATCGTACTAAATAAGCTTTGTGAAAATGCAACTTCCCTTCGTTCTCCAAGAATCTTGACACCAGGTATGATATGATCGGTTTTGACAAAATCATGGCCGTCAAATTTACCTTTGTTTTCATCCTCGAACACATTTTGATGCATCAGAATGTCCGTGAGGCCTTTGCCACTTTGATAATGACCGGATTTCCACAGTGAAATATCGTCTTTAACGTTGGAGACTTTATCATCCTTATGCTTTTGGCCGTAGCCATAGCCTGCACCAACTTGAGTATCATTGTCCCAGTGCGATTTGCCATGAACTTCCTGCAGGCGGAGATTTTCATCCTTGAGATCTTTCAACTGTCAAGAATGCAGAAATATTTCATCATATATAGCAGAGTAATAGTTTAACCAAATTCCAAATCCTATGTTTGGTTCACATAAACATGTGAATGATGGAATCCTTAGAATTCCATAATTTTAGGAATTCATCATTCAATGGCTTAAGTGAAGGAATTGAATTCGTACCAACCAAACGTGTGGTCAAATTCCACTCCAATACTTCCAAAATCAAATTTCTTCGATGGATTCCAATTCCATCGAATTCCCCTCCAATTCCTTCATAGTCAAATTCCTGCTATCGATTCGAATTCCATCAAATTTGGTATTATGTGAACCAAACGCACCCTAAGTTGATAGAAGATTTGGAGCTGTCTTAACAAGTTTTTAAGACAACTTTGAGCGTCCGAGAATCGTACCTCGGTCTCCAAGAGTTTAACCTTACGGATTGCTTCCTCGCGTTCTTCTTCGAGTTCACTTAACACCATTTCCATCGTTTCATGCTCTTTGATGGCTATCTGCAAATGTTCTTGAAGTTCCTTCCTATCACATGCAACAGAATCCAATCTATCTTGCAGTTCACTGAGAAGTTCCTGCAGCTGCACAACAGAGCATTCTCAACTTAACAAGTTAACAAATGCATCCAACTGTTAGGTTCTATCAACCTTTTAGTTAGGAGGCACAATTGAATGATTCTATAAAAACTTTAGTCTTATAAAAGAATCTATTAGGACATTTTAGACATATTTGGCAGTCCTATAAAACCGATTTTGTTGTAGTGTTATGAATCCTGGAAGCTGTAGAGAGTAGAAAGAAAGAACACACCAAATGAGACATGAATGCAAGTGAATGAAGACGATACTGATACTAACCTGTTTTTCCCTCTGAAGTGCACCCAAGGCACGTACCGGTAGAGTTATTGAAGACCAACTCCAGACCACAAATCTCCAAAATATGTTCATATGGAAGTAGATGGAAGCACTCAAAATCTCAACCCAAGTGTTTATAGCTACAAAAGTTCCTCTTAGAACAACCATACAAAATACTTTAAAAACTGAAAAAGGCTTTATTAACATGACTAAGATTGTACCCACCAATTCAAGAATCATGGTTATTAACTATACTTATATTGATCCAAGATCAGATACCTACATGTCTGCCATATATATATCCTTTTGTAGAATCTGCAACCATGAAATGTAAAAACATTCAAGTATAAGAGAATGAGTTCTAATTTTAACACCAAATCAGCACAAATACACCAATTATCATCTTTTCTTCCACATTTTTCACAACTCACTCTTGCCCTCACTGATGAGTCCAGTGGCCAATGTGATATTGACATTATCAATATGGGTTTTACCTAAACCTTATTTCACATAACATAAATTTCTAAACCTTAGTTTGATTTCATGAACATATTACATAAAATCATCAGAACCCAACTAGCAAACATTCCCAGTACTTAGGCCCCAGAATGCCGGGGAAGACAAGGAAAGAAAGGAATTCCCTTTTTTCTCTAACTGGTTATACAACTTCAACTTATGCGGCAAAGACTATTTCTAACAAGTTCAAGAAACAAGACAGATACTGGTTTTCAGCTAGACAAAACATCAAACAATTGGCATACCAACAAGGAAAAGGATGTTTAGCTCCAGTTTGAAAAGCGCAAAGGGAAAAAAAGGAGGCCATAGATGAAGAAGAGCGTACCTTGATTACGTGGTGGATTGGAGTGAAGGATTAATGAGTAGTGTTTTGATGGATAGGGATGGGTGGAACGTGAAGAGAGACAGGGGAGGCGGTGGCCAGAAGGATTCAGGAATCAGTGACACGTAGATAATGACAGGGAGAAGAGGCAGAACTAGAAACCCCACACGCGTTAAATCATAACTTTTACGATAAGATATAAGAGTAAAATACATGTTTGGTCCCTGTAGTTTACCAAAAATAACGGATTGATCCTTCAAATAAAAAAAACTAACGAATTTTGTATAACTGGGTTCATTTGATTTAGTCTCCTATAATTAGGCGTTGTTTATTTACAGTTTAATGGGTTAATGTTTTGAACGGTTTATTCGTTCAACCATACATGAGCATTTTTTTACAACTTAATCGTTAAGCTATTAAGTTAAAATGTCTATATGGAATAAGTCAGGGTCCTTCACTTATCCCCATTAATCCACCCTAAACAAATTAAGACCAGAAATGCCTATAAATATTTCAACCCTCTTTCCTCAAACGCATTGATCCATTGTCCATCAAATAGACAAATTTATACAAACAAACAACTTAGTTTATACATAAATTAAAGTAAAACAAAGTAAACATCCCCTACGACTTATACCGAAAGAATATATCATGCTTGAAATTATTCGAACAATTTTCTTGATACGATTATTGTAATATCCCCATAACTTTATATAAAAATATTTGACAAATAAATGTATTGATTCAAATTTAAAATCTTATAAAACTAGAGGGACTAGATGACCTTAAACATGAAAAATCGCCACAATTACTTTTGTAGTCGACTTCGAATTTTAGAATTTTAAATTGTTAAAAAATTTAGGGGTGTTTGAGGTTTGATTTAGACGGTTTAACCCTTTATCATAAAATCAAATTGTTATGATGCTTTAGAAAATTTTTAAACCGAGTGGTTCAATAGTAAGTGACCAAACCGGTTAAATTGGACCACAAACGACGGTCTGTTTTGATCGTTCTAGGCGATTTGGACCTATTATTGGCTTTAAACTAAAAAAAACATGACATTTATATCTAAAATGAAATATCTATCAGTGTAGCACCATTAAAAAAAATTGTATACCGAATTTTAAAAAAACATCCAACTCTAAAAAAGACATCGAGCAAATGAAAAAAATAAAAAAAAAGTCTCCAACAATAGTTGGAATTTTGGACAAACATTGAGCAAGACGAAGAACGATTTGAAATTTGAAATTTGATTTTTTACGGATTTCGGAATTTTGCCAACTAAAAATTGAAAACTATAAAACATAATGTCTTTGACAAACTTGTTTTAACTTGATCATAAAAGTAAAGTCTATAACATACAAAATAAATACCATTAATACATATATATTTTTGACGGTTGGTTCAGTTTAGACTGCTCAAAAAAATGTTCAAATAGCAGGTTTGACTATTTTTTAGATCGGGCCGGATCGCCAGACCACTCAAACCGCAAAAATAATGGTTCGACCAACGGCTTTTTTGAACACCCCTAGAAGAACCTAAAGAAGAATAAAAAGAGAGAATTGTTTTGAAACCTTTGGAGTTTAAAGCATCAATATTGGGGTTTGAGGTTGGATTCGTGTTTGGAGTTTTGATCGTGATTTTAGAGACTCGTTGGAGAAATCTGATGGAGTTTCATTAGCGATTTTATAGGTTGACAAATGTACGAATTATTTATGTTCCCTTCTTTTGTGTTTATTTGATATGTTGTACATGTGTACGAATTCCAAATTCCAATTGTGTTTATTTTCTTCGTTGAATATGTGTACGGTTTCTTTGTTTGTTTTCGAGTTGGTGATTAACATGTTGTTACTTCAAACAAAGTCCACAAATAAGAGTATGTTCCTTGTCCAATTTTAGTTTGGCTCAGGCATATTTCTTTCTCCGCTGCAGGTAGGGCTGTAAACGAACCGAACGAACACGAACGGAGGCTTGTTCATGTTCGTTCGTTTAACTTAACCGAACAAATGAACGAACACGAACGATAAACGAACGAGATTTTTTGTGTTCATGTTCGTTCGTTAAGAATTTTTGTTTGTTCGTGTTTGTTTATGTTCGTTCATTAAGAGATAAACGAACGAACTTAAATGAACATAAATGAACGTAAATGAACGTAAAAGAACGAACTTAAATGAACATAAACGAACGACTTTAAATGAACATAAAACGAACGAACCCAAATGAACAAAAAACAACCACCATACTCATCATTTCGTTCGTAAAAAATACCTTAACAAAATGAAAAACCGGGTTAACTTACGAGGTATGAAAAATAAATTCTAAAAGATCAATTTACTTGATGATTTTTGTTAAGTGCATTTTATGCACCTAACTTTGTATATAATAGTTGCATTTCCTTTATATTTTTAGTGTTTAGTTAGGCTTTTCATGCATTATTACTCACGTCTTCTTACTTTCTTTAATCAACGGTTGGAAATTATTTTGGGAATGGTTTTTATGCTTTTGGTATTTCTTTTGTGCAGATTATGCGTAGCTTGAAAGATGAGATGGGCGGAGGCATGCTTGTGAAGAAGAAGGAAGGAAAAGATGAAGTGTACGTGGGCGAGGAAGCGGAGAACGAAGGAAAGAAGATGATTGGAGGCGAAGAAAACACTTGATTGGATGCTTGAAGTTTCTGCGGTACTTTCACGGGCGCGAAGGAATCTCCCCGGCCGTGAAAGTCATTTGGGCTTTTAATTTTCTGGACTTAATTTTCTGGGCTTTTTTAACTTTGGGCTTTTTGGGCTGTCTTTAAACTCTCTTAAGCCTTTGTTTCTAGTATATTAGGCGTTTTCTTTTTAGAATTAGACTCTCAATCACACGACATTTCAGTTTTTGGGGATGGTTTCTCTCTACCTTGAACGATTTCTTCAAGAATTTGGGGAAGAAGATGAAATTTCTACAAGCCTAGGCCATTGGAACCCGTTTTGCTACCGGTTTTCATACTAGTATCTTCTTCCCTATCTTCTTAGTTTGCTTTGTTGAATTCTAGTTTATTTGGTTGAATGTTATGGTTTGTTCATCAATTCATCTTTGTTCTTAATTGAAGTGTAGATTTAGTTTCTCTTCATCTCTTTCATGTTTATTGTATTTTCTCTACTCCTTTGCATCTCTATTTCTCATCTCTACCCTAATTTCTTCAACTCTATTTAAAATTCTGCACTTGGTTAAATTTTGCACTTAATTTTAGGGTTAATTAATTTTCTGCACTCCAATTTTCTGCATAAAAATAGGTTAGATTAATTTTCTGCACATGTTTATTCAATAACCTAATGTTCATCTTGCATTTGTTAGTAGTGTTAATTGTTGTAGATTGAGTCTAATGTTATTTCTTTGTTAGTCTAGGTTTAATTTTGGTTTTAATTTCTAGAATCCAATTAAGTAACTTGTGTTTGGTCTCGTTTAATTAGTTCGTTTAATTGGGTAATCATCGCCTTATGATTGAAGTTTTGGGATTGATCAATTGTTCTTAAAACGGATGTTGAGTTTTAATCCATTTCGATTGTAACGAGAGTTGAATTGATTTAATTGGATTTTAATAAATCATCTAGTTAATCCAATTGGTTGTTGATAAAAACGAAAGTTTAGTCTTCACTTGAGTTGAATTGATCAATGACAAGGGTCTTAACATGTAAATAGTTAGGAACGTTGATTTGGGAAATACATTCGTTTTAAATCTTAATGTTTCTTCCCAATGTATATGTGTTGCGAAAGTAAATACATATCTTGGTTAGAAAAGCTTTCTCACCTCGAGAGAGGGTTGAAGTATTTTAGAAAAATGAATTTCCACCATTACCAAAATCCAAGGTTGATATTACTCAATGTTCTTAGTCTTAGTCGTCTTTTATCTTACTTAGTTTTAGTCTTAATTGCTTCTTATTGTGTCTCTTTCCCTTAATCTCTTTTATTTTAAGTTCACTTAGGTAAAAATCAAATCAATTTATCTGATTCGCATAACTAGCCATGATTATTAAGTAGTTAATGTTTAGACCGTCACCTCCCCGTGATCGACCCGTATGCTACATAACCTGTACACTTGCGGTATAAATTTAAAACACATCAATTTTACACATTAATTTCATATTATATAAACATGTTTATATGTAAACAAGCATAAACGAACATAAATAAACATAAACGAACATAAATGAACGAACGTTCACGAACATAAATGAACGAACGAGACCATTGTTCATGTTCGTTCATTTAACTAAACGAACAAAAAAACGTGTTCATGTTCGTTCATTTATTAAATAAACGAACATAAACGAACTTCCCGCCGAACAGTTCACGAACGATTCGCTGAACGTTCGGTTCGTTTACAGACCTAGCTGCAGGTATTCAAGCGAAAACAAAAGATCTAAAAGGTTATAACGAGGCTAGCGTAAAAAAAGATCGAGGCATTGTTCATGACTATTTTCATATTTCATAATTTTTATTTTAAATATGGTTTAATATCGCTCTGTATACTTATGCCGATAGTTTGTTTTAAGTTCGAACGTAACCTTTTTTTTTTCATCTCGAAACGGGGTGTTACAAGTATACAAATAAAAACGACATATTTGGACCATGACTAAAGGATGTTGCAAGATTGCACCCTCGAGTCTTCTCGAGTAGCAACATTACGATCGCCATGCGAACCGGGAGGTCGACACCGAGTTTGAAAGGGCCAAACGGATGCTAATCGTCTCCACCGCAAGCACCGCTGCCGTCTACCCCTTCCATAAATTGAGGAATCCATTTCATCATCAGAAGAATCACTGGTACCTTCGGTGCTGATGGAGGGCACCGGCAACGCCTTCCGGCAAACCGGACAAGAGTTATGGAGTCTCAGCCAAGGCCCGATACAGTCGGAATGGAATATATGGTTGCACGACAACTCTTTCGCTTCTCCGCCAACTTTAAATTCCTCCATGCAAACAGCACAAGATTGGGAGTCATTCAGCAGATGGGATTGCGTGATTTTAACGATCGGTAATCCGTTGATGACGGAATCCGGTGCTGGCGGCGGACCTGTCCTATCGTTCTGAGTCAACGCATCGATCAACCCGTTTAACTCATACCCACCGTAATAGTTCCTAGGATCAATCCCTCTTGGAACCACACCTTCTGATCCATTATCATCAATATTATTATTGTTGGAACCATCACGGACATCCGTGGGAAGGTTATTTGGTGTAAGAATGATCCAAGAACGTGATCGTGGACGGGCTAAAATCCCGCTCTCGGAGCCCCAACCATCCATGTCATCCAACGGGGGGTTCCCACTCGCCCTCTGCCGCCGCCATGGCCAGCGCCGCCCGTTGTTCTGGTGCCACGGAGGTTGGATTCCGACGTCCGAAAACCTCTGAGCATGTCGAACAGGAGGATCGAGCATGAGAGAGAGTGCTTCGAGTATTCGGGCTTCCGGCGATGGATCAAATTCAGTGAACTCGACCACAAGCCGAGGCCTGGCTATATCGATTTCATAAACAAACTGGCCAAAACACCTGGGGCACATGATCCGTGGGTTATCCGACGCAATCCTTACGGTTCTATGGCATTGGTAACACCAGTAAAGCTGGTAGGTCCGACCACCAATGTCAATGGCCCTTTCATCGGAAGCAGAAGAACGGTCTGATGGCATGATCAGAAGGGGGTTCTGTGTTGGATAAATTATCTTGATACATGATTATATACATATTTTTTTCAAGAAGGTTGGAATGTGATCTGTTGGTCACTTGTTTAGAAAGAAAAAGATGGTGTGCGAGTTAGAATTATCTTGTTAACTCTTGGAATTCAAACAAGTGTCTCAAGAAAAGTATCGGATTCTTTACTTGAACATTGAAGAACAGAAATAAAAACCCAGGTCAATATTCAATCGGATTGAAAAATTAAAGATCGGCTCACCAAGAATGTATCCAAATCTTCTTTTTGTTTTCTGGGTTCAAATGAATTGAACCTCAAAAGCAATAATCCGTATTTTAACAGCAATTAGATGGTGCATACACTAGGGTTATTAAAGATTGACAGTTAACAGGGATAATTGGACGATACGAAGAAATCGCTGGCATCGGCAGCCGTGAATCGTGATGCGTCCATCGCCATCTGAATAAGAAGTAGAGAACTGATAAAGAAACAAGAAGGGAAAGAGGAAGATAGAGGGGGAGGAACAAAACCTGAATCGGCAGTACTCTACATGTTTCTTGTGCCGACGAAAATGGGTATCAAGCTTGATACAACCGCCGTTGATGACCCGTGAACACCACCGGAATACCCTCTTCCAGCGTTTGGTTCCTGTGGTATGACAGATTTTTTTAATGGAATTGGTCTTCAGATGGTTTTTTTGATGTTTTTCTAAAATAGAGTAAAAAATTTAAAAATCTCTCGAAAAAAAATTATATCCAACTGCAATAGCTATGTTATTTTAGCAATTCTAAAATTAATTATGTTATTAAAATATTCAATTTATTTAATTATATTATTAAAATATTAAAATATTCAATATATGGAAAGTTGTGAGAAAAAGAAGTTTAGTTTTTTGGGGTAATGATTAGTTTTGGGATAAAAATCATCTATTTAGAGATTTCTCTAAATTTAGAAATTTTTACAATCTATCTCATCTTTTCTTTATTTTAGCATAGTGGATAGCATAGCTTTGGAGTAATAAAAATGTTAAAATCCCACTTTTTTCCATTTTAACATGGCTGTTGGAGATGCTTTTGAGGGTGTTTGGGATTGCTTATTTAAAACAACTTATGCTTATTTTTAAAAGTCTTTATCAACTTATGTCGTGTAAAAAGAAGTTGGGGTAAAAATGTAATTTAAATAAATAAGTTATAAGCAAGTTTCAAATAAGTTAGAATGAATTAAATTATCAAAAACAACTTATTGGGGGGGGGGGGGGAAGTCATAAGCATCTTTCTTTTTTTCAATCCAAACACTAAAAATAACTTATTTACGATGAGGAAAAACAATAAACAAATAAGTCAAAAAAATAAGCAATCCCAAAAACCCCCCTTTAACCAAACGAAGATCCATCGTCTCCTTTAACAATGAGGTCGTGTGTATTTCTCCAATTTAATGTTTGTTTTGAACATCTTACATCGACAACAATCAAAAATCCTAAAACCAATAAAACCTAAATCAATAATACAAACAATAAACCAAAAACCTAAATCATATCCTAAGGTCCCATTTGGTTTGGGATTGAATTGTATTTGGTGATATTTGGAATTGAATTACATTATAATCCCATGTTTGATTTGAAATTCCAAAATTTTCATAAAAGTTTCATGAACATAGAATTTTGAAATCTCATTGATTGGATGATAGTTCATGGCATTCGTACATTAAAATGGATTAAAATATGTAAAAATATTTGTTTTGTAGTAGTCAATTAATAAAAAGAAAATTTAATTATTTTTATAATATCTTATAAGTTTTTGTGAATAATGGAATTTAGTTCCATTCCAAATTCTACAAACAAACACACCTAAGATATCAAATCCTTTCATAAAATCTAAATCTCTCAAAAGCATTCTATCAAACCAAACGCCCCTAAATCTCTAAATGAAACCATGGCGCTAGCGTCACGGTAAGTGGAGGGGAAGTTGATTGATTGAAGATGAACGACAAGTTGAAGACTATAGGGCTAATCAAACCACAACGAAAAAAGGTTTGATGGTCCGAGGGGTTGTCGGAAACAATGTTAAGGATTATGAAATGGTGGGTTTATAAGGCAAGAAGTATGAGATATTTGTAACACCTCGAATTTCCATTATATTGTATTTAATGTGAATGGGGTCTAATTGTAATTTAGTCTAAGTTTGTAGACTGTTTGTAAATAAACTCCAGGGTTGAATGTGCATTTTAACCAAAATATAAAGTTAATATTGAAAATTAACTTGAGGGGTCTGTTTAGTCATTGTTGAAAGTTCAGATTACTTTAAGTCTGGGTAAGTAATCTCATTTGAGATATTATCTCAAATAGAATTCTGGAGTCGGTCGCATACAGAGAGAGAGAGAAAGAAGAAAGCGAGAAGAAGAAAATCATGACCTGTGATTCTTGTGGTAAGGGTTTAAAGCATCTTGTTTAATTTGTTAATCAATTGGTAACATCAAGATTGAATCATCTTGTCATAGATTGTTGAATCAAAGAAGAGAAGATTTTGGGTTGCTGGGTTGAAACTGCAAACAGGTGAGTTAATCTTTTCATTTTAAAACATTAAAGATTGAAATTGAATCAGATTTTGTGTAATAGCTGTCTGAATGAGTTGGTATAATTATATTAAATTTAAGTCGAGCAACAATTTGTTTTTAGATGAGTTTGTTAAGCTAATTTTGACGTGAATCGATGACCCTGAATCGAAGTCCCGGTATTAAAAGAAATTACAGAACTGGGTATTGGAATCCGGAACTGGTTGGTTCCGGAACTGAGTTATGGACCCGGTATTGAAATTCCGGATTTGGGCTTAGTGGTACCGGAATTTTAAATGGATTTTCGGAATGGGCTTAGTACCGGAAGTAAGGATTTCCGAAATTGGTTCGGTTCCGATATAGGGTTCGGTTCCGGTACTTGGGCCGGATCCGGTATTGTTTATTTCCAGAAGATTTGGGCCGATCCGGTATTACTTGGATTCCGGAAGTGGGCCTATGGATCCGGTATTTAATAATTTCAGGAATGGGCTTTGGGCCCGTTATTAAGTGGACCCGGATTAGACTTAGAATCCAGTTAGGAATTGGTTTTAAATTAGAATCCTTATTCGAATAATTCTACAATTTGAGTTTGGGATACTTTCTGATTACAGTATTTGGAAGGGAAACAATTGAGAATAAAGAAGTGATAAATTGTTTAATATTCTTAGAGTTAAGAATATGTTACGAGAGGTAGTGTGATGTGTTATTATACATATACAGTAGTAAGTGTAATGGATTCATAGGCACTGTTAGTATTGTAACGAGGAATATGCATAAAGTAATTTGTAATTCCCGTTGAACTGAAATGTGGAATAGGCATAAAGTAATTTGTAATTCCCATTTCGTAAAGGTGTTGTGAAATGAGAAATAGGCATAAAGTAAATTGTAATTTCTATTTCATAGTGTAATGTGAAACGCAGAATAGGCATAAAGTAATTTGTAATTCCCGTTCACTTGGAAATGGAGAATAGGCATAAAGTAAATTGTAATTCTCATTTCGTAATGTAGAAATCGAGGGATAGGCATAAAGTAAATTGTAATTCCTGATTTCTATGGGAAGGTCAGAGATAGGCATAAAGTAAATTGTAATCTCTACTTCCAGTCCAAGAAATAGGCATAAAGTAACTTGTAATTTCTTGGATAAGAGCAATGATCTAGAATCTGCAATGATTCGTAGTAGGCTCTTGATTGTGATGATATTATTTTCTGAATGTTAGTCATATCCATGGAATCGGGTATGTTCCCGTCATTATGAGACGAGCACGAGTACGGTAAGAATGGTGGCAAACCAGGTTTGTTTATATGCTTTGGATATCTGAGTTTTCAAAGTTGTTAATGTTTTAATTTGAATTGGGATGTTCTCACTAGACGTAAGCCTAATCGTTCATATTAAATTTTCTTACCAGGTACGAGCTCAGGGAAGTAAGGGAAGTGGGACGAGTGCTTTCGAGTATTCGACTTTTGAGGATAAGCGGAGGAATTAGCTGATGCGAGGAGTTTTTGATGGATTGGTTAGATAACCACTTTAATCTAATTATAGTTGACATGATTAGATTAATAGGTTATTTAGTAAATTCGATTTGTGTAAATATGAACCCTCATAGTAAATTATCTGCTTATTTATATGAAAGTTTGGATGTTATTCTGATTTACCTTGTTAAATTTTGAGGTTCAAATTGGCCCTGAATTTAGGGTGTTATAATATGGTATCAGAGCAAAAGTTTAAGCGAACTAGGTATGATAATGAGATACCTAGACTTAAGCTGAGATGAATTAAGTATTGATTTGTGAGAATTGGGTAGAAGTACTTAGACGGGATAGTCTTAGAGTCGACGAAAATACGTGAATTAAGCACTGTAACGATGGTAACGAGAATACTCATGTATAGTATGTTCACAATTTCAATTAGCTACTGTCATTATGGATATATTGTTACACAAGCATACTTGTTTCTAAATTGTTACAGTGAATAATGAACGCTAAAGTACGTTTCTTGTGTTTGGGTACGTGTAACCATTTCTTATGGTTATTTCTTTGTGCTATATCAGAACGATGGTGAATACACCAACAAGATCCACTAATTCTTCGGAGAATAGGGTAGTAATTGATTGGGGTTTGGAAAGACAACCTGAAACGGGCGGAACTCTTGAAAGTCCGCCGAGGCCACCTCTAATAGGTGGATTGGAAAGTCAAACGCATAGAACGAGTACTGGTACCTCTAATCCGGTGACAACTGAGTCTACAATGGAATCTCGCATGATGGAGAATATGATGCGAATGATGAATACAACAATGACACAACAATCAGAGATGTTCATGAAAGCATTAAATGATCGAAGTTCTGAGTTACGACGAACGAAGACAAGTACGGGGGTAGTAAATCCGCTTCATAATCCTGTAGTGAATGTAAACAGGAGAGTGAAGAGAGTTTGCTTTTATAAAACATTTCTGAGTTGTAAACCGCCAGAGTTTACTGGAGCAGACAATCTAGTAGCATGTATGAACTGGCTTAGAGAGATGGAGAGCAGGCGTTTCGAGCTTGTGAATGTGACGAAGAATCGAAGGTCAGGTTCGGTTCTCAAATGTTACGAGGCAACACTTTGACTTGGTGGAATATCGTAACATCGACCGTGACGGCTCCAGTCCTAGCGGATATGACATGGGAGTCGTTCAAGAAAAAGATTTTGGAAGAATATTGTAATGAGAACAAAATGGATAAGATTGAAGAAGAGTTTCGGACTCTTAAGAAGGGTACTTCGACTGTTCGGAAGTACACTGAATCTGTAACGCCCGTAATTTCGGTAAACAAATACCACCCAATGTTTTGCATCTCGAAAATGGTGGGATTTATGTTTGGAAGACATTGCGTAAAGTCTCTAAGAGTATCGGGAGTTTTGGCGTTGAAAAAGTTGAGTTTCGGGGTTCGGTACGCCTTGTGCGACTATGACCAGCGACAATGACCATGTCATTGTCGCAGTGTCATTGTCGCGATGGAGGGACAAATTGAGAAATCAAACAGAAGGTGGTACACGGGTCGCGACTATGCCCAGCGACAATGCCCAGGGCATAGTCGCGGTGTCATAGTCGCGGTCGGGGTGCTGAATCCGATTAAAACCCCTTTCAACCCCAAATCACTTATCACTTCTCCCATTTCACCCCTTTCCCTTCCAAACCGAAACCCTAACCCTCTAAATCGTTTTTGGAGCTCTTGAAGCCATAAATCATGCAAACCAAAGCTTCTCTTTCAGTTTTTATCAAGGGATTATGGATGGAGGTTAGAACCCTTCTTCTCACTTTCGTTTTGGTAAGATTTCTACAATCTCTAAGGTTTTCACCCAAACCTTTCCACTCCATTTGAAGATTAGGAGTTCTGGTGCATCTTGGTGGTTATAGAAGCACTTTGGGTTGGTGGATTCAAGTGTGGTTAAGGTAATCTCTTCTCCTCTTTGATTATGAAGCTAGGGTTTTGTTTAAATGGGTATTGTTGGTGTAAATTGGTTAGATGGTGATTTTTATGGTTAGATAAGAATATTCATGGTTGGAAACTTATGGATTTAGGTTTTGGAGGTTTTGGCTTGAGGATGCAAACTTCATCAAAGGAGCTTACGTTGGAGAAACTCTAGATTTCGCTTAAATCTAGCAAGGTGAGTTCAAGTTACTTTGCGAAAACTTTGTACATGCCAAAATGTTATTTTCCAAGCAATTATGTGTTTTACCTGAAAATTATTAATGTTGAGTCATTTGGTGGATTTTACCCTTTGAGGTCTTAATTGTGGTAAACATTGTAAAACACAACTTTTGGATATTTTGGAAAAATGTGATAGATAAATCTTATATGAAAATGAGTTATGGATTTATGTTACAAATGGAGTCTACTTGTTATGAAAATGCATTTTGTGTATATCTTGGAAATATGCATTTAGTACATCATGGGATGGTTTGAAAATGTAAGTGTGTGAGTTCTTTGAAAAGAGGGTTTCCCAACCTAAGGTTTTATTTCGGGTTTTCAAGGATTCAAAGTATTTATTGGCAAAGGTGTGTGTTACTACGTTTAATGTCATTTTATGATTTTTTATGAACTATCTTTTGAGTCAGTTGAGCTTGTGGCTCGGTATTGGATTTTGTGAAGTCTTGAGGACAATTGTCCAGTTTTGATAGCTCAAAGTTGATTTTTGATCATGATTTACGTTATTGGGGAATTGCATGTTTTGAACGCACTTGCTTATTTATTTGGGGTCGTGTAATGTTTTAGACCTTGTTAGCTATGGATCCATAGGCATTTGAGTTTCCTTTAGTCTCGCGGGCAAGAGGTCGGAACTGATTGAGCCCAGCTTACGAGATGTTAGTTCTCTTGTAGCACGGAATAGGCATCGGGATCCATGATAGGTAAGGCGCGGACCTAGATGGTCGGGCGTCGTCTCATGGACAGTAAGGTGTAATTTCATATATGTGCTTAGCACGGGATAGGCATCGAGTCCCATGATAGGTAAGGCGTGGACCTGGAGGGTCGGGCGTCGTCTCATGGGCAGTAAGGTGTAATCCTTAACGTGTTGTTGTGGATTTGGTAACCCAATGTATAGACCTGGGGTGGTTGAAGTTGGGGCACCCTAGTCTCGAGAGCAATAGACCTAGAGTGGTTGAGCTCGGTTTGCGAGAGTAATCCACGTGAGTATTTTATTACATAGTAAGTGACCCACTTTAGTGTTCCGTCACGTACGATGTATACGGGTCTCCCCCGTCACCGAAAGGTGTTGTTTTGGGTATTTGTTTTACTCATGTTTTCGGTGACGTGTATTATTTAAATGGATTGTTTTCCATGGTACGTAAGTTGTGGGTTATATCTCATCCGAGAGTAAGTTTCGGGTATTTGTGTTTATCCACGTTTTCAGTAAGGTGTTATATTTATGAGAATTGCTTTCAACGTATATGAGTTGCGAACTATGTTTCATCCATACTTTTGGAATGTTTCGGAACAATGGTAAATATTTATGAGTCTAATCGTTTTGAGCATCGAATGTTATCACACCCTTTTTGTTGACTTGGGAATAAGTCTATTTTGCGAAATCATGTTATAATAAAGATATTAAAATGGAAATTTGGGTGAGTTGGAAAATGGATGATTTGTATTTAAAGTAAACTCCTTTGAAATCATGACTAAAGCCACACTTCTCTAGATTTATGATTTTATACAGTCATGATAAAATGCTTGAACTCACTAGGCGTAAGCCTAACCCTTTTTATTTGTCGGCATGTGCAACAGGCTCAGATGGGGGTAGCTCTAGCTACATTGTAAAGTGGCGAGTGCTAGTAGAGTGCACGAGAGGTGACTCGATTAGTGAAGCCTTCCGCAATTGTTTGGACTAGCAACTTGTATTGTATTAAGTGACACCTGATTTAGTTATTTCTGGTAGACATTGAGATGTTTTAACTCCGAGGTAGTTTGATGAAGGAATTGTAGAGATGATTTTATCTATTATGGTTAATTTATTGAATTTTAAAGTTAGTTGCTCGTTCCAAATTTTTAGGGTGTTACAAGTTGGTATCAGAGCATAAGTTTGAGAGATTTAGGTGTTGATTTTGGATACCTAGACTCAAACTAGCGTTTGTTTAAGTAAAAGAGAGTGAAATTCACCGTTAGTCACTTTAAGATAGGATGTTTTGAAGTTGATGGAACTGTTAGAAACGAGAATCACATCGAGAGTAACAAGGATAATCGTGTACGGTGCGTTCATAGTGACACCTGGCCAGTGTCATGGTGAATCTACCAGTACATGTGAATACTTGAATTACTTTAATGTGATGATCGTTGGGGTAGTGAAAGAGGTTCTAAGCTAGTAGTCGTAGAATAGATGGACGATTCTAGTATTGGTCACATGGAGTGACGATAAGCATGATATTTGCTTTAAGTAGACCGTTTCGGGTCAAGATTGATGGTTGGACTAGAACCATAGGCTCATCGGGCCGACTTTGATTTGAGGAAAAAACCGTAAGGTTAATCGATGTATTTCCTAACTTGCCTTAAGAGGTTTGAATATTCGGATCACAATAGTGGACCGGAGGGATTTGGAAAGGGTACGAGTTGAGACGTTGCGTGCCGACTAAGTTATGTACAAAATTTATTTTTGAAAATAAATTGCATCAGTTATTTCTTGTGTTTCAAATTCTTATGTGGGTTGTGTTAAAAAATTTGAGAAATGTTTGGCACACACACAAAATTTCAAATCATGGTTTTGAACGTGTATGAAACCATTTTATTACGGGGGTTGCAAACTCCGCCGGATTTTGTTTGCTTTATTTCATCATTGTTCAACATTGTTTTGGATATAACGATAATCATATTATGCGATGTTTAAGATGTTGGGCAAGTAACTACGACTTGTGACTTTAACATTGGATCTCCTCCACATATGTTAGAGTTGGGACGAAAAGTTATTTTTCATGATGTCTGTGTAAAACTACTTTGAAGAATTTGTTTAATGTGAGTTGTTAAACGATGTTGTTTATGTGGTATTACCATAAATGGGATTTTGGAATTTGGCATTTAGCCATGATTTTGCTTTTAGCAATTTGACTTTGAGAGCACAATGTTTGGTGCTATTTTGTTAACTTGGAGTCATTGAGTTTGTTGAATTTCATGGAGTTTGGGTTATGACGTTTCGTGTCGTGTGAGTACAATTGTACAATGTGCATACTCTATTTGCTTATGTGAAAAGTTTACGAGTTATGTTGGGCATTGGTCCCACTCGAGTTTTATTGAGAAAGGTTAATTGTATGCCATAAGGCGACTAAGAAAGGATGAGTTTGGAACTCTGGTGTCGTGTAACTTTTCTTTCAAGTGTTTGTGTTATTAAGTATTTTGTTGCAAATAGTTCAGGGTATGGATTAACTTATACGTGGCTTAAGTGATGCATGAAAGAACATTTTGGTGACGTTTCATAATAACTTGCTTAGTGCGCTTTTGGTCCGTTAAATGTTTTATTATCATTTTCATGTAAAGACATTATATCGACTTAGGGATATGCATAGCTTGGTACTATTGGTTCTCGACGCGTTGATAAACGAGTCGTGCATGAACGTGATTTATTAACTCGTTATATAAATGATGGTCGTTTGGTCAAAGGAGATGTTTTGGCGTGGTGGAAAATCATACATGGTTCGCAAATGCTTTACATTTTGAAAACACAAATGTAGAAGTTGATGACGTTGGTCAATTTTGGTTTGCCAAACAATTTGGAAAATTGAAAACCTTTTTGGTTGGAAGGAAATGTGTAGTTTGAGTATTGTTGACAAATACATGTTAAGCATCGACGTTTTAGGTTCTTGGTACGAAATTTTGAGGAAAGTGCTTCGTGATAAAGATTTTAGAAAACTCGTTTGTATAAAATTATGATGCGTGGAATTCTTATGTTTTGAACACTTATGCGCACCGTTGGTACAACTTGGAATTTGAAAATAGGTTTGAACCCTTTTTGGTTCCAATAAGTTATTAACACTTATTTCCTCGTATGTTTTGGAAAAACGCATTGTTGTGTGCGAGTTTGCCAAAAACATTTTATTCAAATGTCATTATAGGACCGGATGAGAAATTTTGGGAAATCAATTTAAAGGATTTCACCTCTTGAAGTTTTGGTGTGGGTTATTTGGTGCATGTGTGTCAGTACAAGAAATTTCTAAGAAGTATTAAAAGCTTGCATGTCTACCCCAATTTGAAATTTTCTCATGATGTTTTAGGCGATGATTTCAAATGATGGAAACGTATTGGTTTTGTCTTGAATAAGGAACTTGCACAGGTTGTTTTGTGTTTTGATTGAGGTGTAATTATGAATCGTGTCCTTGTTTTGTATAATAAACTGACATGCGCAAATTTTGATTGGTAAATCTTGTTCCATGCCATTTTATGGTTAGAAGGAAAAATTTTGGAGTCAAAATATCGTTGGATTTCTTTTAAAATGCGTGCACACCTGTTGTTGCACCCTGTTTAAAGCCGAGCGGTTACTTTACGTGCATGACATGAGTCAATCTATACTAGAACCGTGGCGGTTCATCTTAACGAAAATTGTTATTTACGCTTTTGCGTTTTGTTGAAAATCTGAACTGCAATGAAATAATTTTCAACATGATCTCATGTGTTGGACGAGCGTGTCCATTTTTACGTAACTACCAAATTGATAATAGTAGTTTTGTGCGTACGATTATTTTGATATGAAAATCTTTGTGTTGAAAATTTCTATGAAAAGTTTTGTCGATTGGCATATTTATTGAGTGATGCACTGGAAACCTTGAACTCATTAGAACCTTGGGAAAGGTAAGTAACCCGATTAAGAGTAAGTTGTATAGAACCTCAACTGTGAAAAGTCGAGTGTTCGGGCACATGTGGTGGCTGTAGGTTGAATAGTGTCGGTTAAGGGGATGATGCTCTTTGTACTTAAGGGAATAAATCCGCGGTAACCTATGTTGAGGTAGGTAGTACATTTAGGTGTCGACTTTTGGATTGGAGGGCAAGCACCTAGGTGTAATCAGGGGATTGTAGTCCGATTTTAAAAGAATGATGGTAATGGTGGTAGTAACCGTAAGATGCTCAATTGTGACGAGTGGTTTTGGCGGAATAACCTTCGTGCATGGTTACAGAACCTGTCGGTTTGATGATTGATATTGGGATGGATTCTTGGAGTCTATTAGAACTCGTTGGATGTAGATGGCAACTAATGATAGGAATAATCAGAATCGATGATTCCGTTGGGTTTGTTAGCGAACAAACCTTGGTTTGACTTAAAGTCGGAAATTGAAATCGAGATGTATGGAACAACTAAGGTTGGGAGACAACCGAAGTCATCTAACTAAGAGTTATTCCAATTGTCGGAGTGTTCTCCCGGACATAAGTACAGTGTACCTGAAGGGACTTTGTTGATAAGCAATTGTTCGAGGATTTGTCTTGATAGACTGTGTGTGGGGGAAATTAGATTCCAGTTAAGAACTGATAAATTATAATTGGTGTTGAATTGGATACCCTTGGGTTGTAAAGGATATAGATTTCGAGGACGAAATCATTTTTTTTAGGTTGGGAGGATTGTAACGCCCGTAATTTCGGTAAACAAATACCACCCAATGTTTTGCATCTCGAAAATGGTGGGATTTATGTTTGGAAGACATTGCGTAAAGTCTCTAAGAGTATCGGGAGTTTTGGCGTTGAAAAAGTTGAGTTTCGGGGTTCGGTACGCCTTGTGCGACTATGACCAGCGACAATGACCATGTCATTGTCGCAGTGTCATTGTCGCGATGGAGGGACAAATTGAGAAATCAAACAGAAGGTGGTACACGGGTCGCGACTATGCCCAGCGACAATGCCCAGGGCATAGTCGCGGTGTCATAGTCGCGGTCGGGGTGCTGAATCCGATTAAAACCCCTTTCAACCCCAAATCACTTATCACTTCTCCCATTTCACCCCTTTCCCTTCCAAACCGAAACCCTAACCCTCTAAATCGTTTTTGGAGCTCTTGAAGCCATAAATCATGCAAACCAAAGCTTCTCTTTCAGTTTTTATCAAGGGATTATGGATGGAGGTTAGAACCCTTCTTCTCACTTTCGTTTTGGTAAGATTTCTACAATCTCTAAGGTTTTCACCCAAACCTTTCCACTCCATTTGAAGATTAGGAGTTCTGGTGCATCTTGGTGGTTATAGAAGCACTTTGGGTTGGTGGATTCAAGTGTGGTTAAGGTAATCTCTTCTCCTCTTTGATTATGAAGCTAGGGTTTTGTTTAAATGGGTATTGTTGGTGTAAATTGGTTAGATGGTGATTTTTATGGTTAGATAAGAATATTCATGGTTGGAAACTTATGGATTTAGGTTTTGGAGGTTTTGGCTTGAGGATGCAAACTTCATCAAAGGAGCTTACGTTGGAGAAACTCTAGATTTCGCTTAAATCTAGCAAGGTGAGTTCAAGTTACTTTGCGAAAACTTTGTACATGCCAAAATGTTATTTTCCAAGCAATTATGTGTTTTACCTGAAAATTATTAATGTTGAGTCATTTGGTGGATTTTACCCTTTGAGGTCTTAATTGTGGTAAACATTGTAAAACACAACTTTTGGATATTTTGGAAAAATGTGATAGATAAATCTTATATGAAAATGAGTTATGGATTTATGTTACAAATGGAGTCTACTTGTTATGAAAATGCATTTTGTGTATATCTTGGAAATATGCATTTAGTACATCATGGGATGGTTTGAAAATGTAAGTGTGTGAGTTCTTTGAAAAGAGGGTTTCCCAACCTAAGGTTTTATTTCGGGTTTTCAAGGATTCAAAGTATTTATTGGCAAAGGTGTGTGTTACTACGTTTAATGTCATTTTATGATTTTTTATGAACTATCTTTTGAGTCAGTTGAGCTTGTGGCTCGGTATTGGATTTTGTGAAGTCTTGAGGACAATTGTCCAGTTTTGATAGCTCAAAGTTGATTTTTGATCATGATTTACGTTATTGGGGAATTGCATGTTTTGAACGCACTTGCTTATTTATTTGGGGTCGTGTAATGTTTTAGACCTTGTTAGCTATGGATCCATAGGCATTTGAGTTTCCTTTAGTCTCGCGGGCAAGAGGTCGGAACTGATTGAGCCCAGCTTACGAGATGTTAGTTCTCTTGTAGCACGGAATAGGCATCGGGATCCATGATAGGTAAGGCGCGGACCTAGATGGTCGGGCGTCGTCTCATGGACAGTAAGGTGTAATTTCATATATGTGCTTAGCACGGGATAGGCATCGAGTCCCATGATAGGTAAGGCGTGGACCTGGAGGGTCGGGCGTCGTCTCATGGGCAGTAAGGTGTAATCCTTAACGTGTTGTTGTGGATTTGGTAACCCAATGTATAGACCTGGGGTGGTTGAAGTTGGGGCACCCTAGTCTCGAGAGCAATAGACCTAGAGTGGTTGAGCTCGGTTTGCGAGAGTAATCCACGTGAGTATTTTATTACATAGTAAGTGACCCACTTTAGTGTTCCGTCACGTACGATGTATACGGGTCTCCCCCGTCACCGAAAGGTGTTGTTTTGGGTATTTGTTTTACTCATGTTTTCGGTGACGTGTATTATTTAAATGGATTGTTTTCCATGGTACGTAAGTTGTGGGTTATATCTCATCCGAGAGTAAGTTTCGGGTATTTGTGTTTATCCACGTTTTCAGTAAGGTGTTATATTTATGAGAATTGCTTTCAACGTATATGAGTTGCGAACTATGTTTCATCCATACTTTTGGAATGTTTCGGAACAATGGTAAATATTTATGAGTCTAATCGTTTTGAGCATCGAATGTTATCACACCCTTTTTGTTGACTTGGGAATAAGTCTATTTTGCGAAATCATGTTATAATAAAGATATTAAAATGGAAATTTGGGTGAGTTGGAAAATGGATGATTTGTATTTAAAGTAAACTCCTTTGAAATCATGACTAAAGCCACACTTCTCTAGATTTATGATTTTATACAGTCATGATAAAATGCTTGAACTCACTAGGCGTAAGCCTAACCCTTTTTATTTGTCGGCATGTGCAACAGGCTCAGATGGGGGTAGCTCTAGCTACATTGTAAAGTGGCGAGTGCTAGTAGAGTGCACGAGAGGTGACTCGATTAGTGAAGCCTTCCGCAATTGTTTGGACTAGCAACTTGTATTGTATTAAGTGACACCTGATTTAGTTATTTCTGGTAGACATTGAGATGTTTTAACTCCGAGGTAGTTTGATGAAGGAATTGTAGAGATGATTTTATCTATTATGGTTAATTTATTGAATTTTAAAGTTAGTTGCTCGTTCCAAATTTTTAGGGTGTTACAGAATCATTTATGGAAAAGCTGAATTTAGTGGGGCATGTGGCTCCAACCGAGAAGGAAAAGATTAAAGCCTATCTGAAGGGCTTACCGGCCGACATGATGTCGAGGGTACGAAACTCTAAAGCTTCGACGTTGAGGGAGACGATCAAAGAAGCTAAAGTGATAGAAGAAGTGTATGCCAAAGAGAAGGAAGAAAAGACACAAGGGGGAGAGAAACGAAAGTGGGAAGGCCGGTCGGAGTCTTCTCAGAAATCAAAATCATTTGGCAAAAATGTTCGTTACGAATCCCGTCGGGAACCAAACTGGTATCAGAAGTGCCGAAGTAAACATTTTGGCCCATGCCGAGTGGCTTCAAGTGAGTGCTTCAAATGTGGGAAGTCTGGGCATCAAGCGACAAGCTAACCTATGCAAGGATTGATCTGTTTTGAATGTAAACAACCTGGTCACTTCCGAAGAGATTGTCCGAAGCTAAAGAAGGGTGGAGACCAAGGAAAGAAACCGAATGCTCCTAAACCAACAGGTCGAGCATTTCATATGACGGCGGAAGAGGCGAAGGAGTCTAAAGATGTTGTTTCTGGTACATTTCTTGTTAATTCCATTCCCGCACACATTTTATTTGACTGTGGTGCCAATATGTCGTTTGTATCGAAATCGTTCTATCGCAAGTTAGCTATGCCTGTCACTACCTTGGAAGATGCCTTAGTAGTCCAGATAGCTAACGGGGGTCAAGTCTTAGTTCGTGAAAGACTTGAGGGTTGTTTAATTTCGATAGGGGAAACGAAATTTCCGATTGCCTTGTTGTTGATGAAAATTAGAGGGTTTGATGTAATTGTGGGTATGGATTGGCTGACAATCAACCAGGCAGAAATTCTTTGTGCAAAGAAATTAATTAGGATCCCAATGGCTGATTTAGATGATGTATTCATCTTTGGGGAAAAGAGAAAAGGGGAATTTCCGTTAATTTCTGTAGCCAAGGCGCGTAAATGTCTGGTAAAAGGATGTTCATCATATCTAGCGTATGTTCTAGATGTAAAGGCAGAAAAGAAACAGGTGGAAGACATTAAGGTAGTACGTGAATTCCCGGACGTATTTCCCGATGATCTTCTAGGTCTACCGTCTGAATGACAAATAGACTTTTGAATTGATCTTGTCCCTGGATCGGCACCGATAACGCGTGCACCGTATCGTTTAGCGCCTGCCGAAATGAAAGAGATGATGTCTCAGCTGCAAGAGCTGCTGGACAAGGGATTTGTTAGACCAAGTTCTTCACCTTGGGGAGTTCCGGTATTGTTAGTTAAGAAAAAGGATGGCACTATGAGAATGTGCATCGACTATCGAGAGCTGAATAAGGTGACGATTAAGAATAAGTATCCGCTTCCAAGGATTGATGATTTGTTCGATCAACTCCAAGGTGCGGGATGCTTCTCCAAGATTGATCTGAGGTCAGGATATCATCAAGTACGAGTAAGGGATGAAGATATTCCCAAGACGACGTTCAGAACGAGATATGGACATTATGAATTTCTTGTGATGCCATTCGGGTTGACAAACGCTCCAGCCGTGTTCATGGATCTGATGAACAGAGTATGTCGACCATTCTTAGACAATGTAGTTCTGAGGAAGGAGAAATTGTACGCAAAATTTTCAAAGTGTGAATTTTGGTTAAAAGAGGTGCAATTTCTGGGGCATGTGATTACTTCGGAAGGAGTCAAGGTAGATCCGTCAAAGATAGAAGCAATGGCGAACTGGGAAACACCGAAAAGCGCATCTGAAATAAGGAGTTTCTTGGGTCTAGCAGGTTACTACCGGAGGTTTATATTGCTTTGGGTATTTGTTTCTATCCATGTTTTCGGTGACGTATTATATTTATATGGATTGTTTTTCCATGGTATGCGAGTTGTGGGTTATGCCTCATCCGTGTTTGGGATGTTTTTGAATAATAGCGATTTATTCACGATTTCAATCATTTTGGAAATCGAATACTATTTCACTTTTCAAGTGTGTTTTGGGACGAGCCCATTTTGAGAATCATTTTATATTAAAGCTTCCAGCACGGGATTTGTATGTGTTGGAAAAATGGGTGATTTGCATCTAAAGTAAAATTCTTTTGAACTCATGACTTAAATTGCAACTCTCTCGTTTTATGAATCATATGGTCATGATAAAACTCTTGAACTCATTAGGCGTTAGCCTAACCCTTTTTATTTGTCGGCATGTGCAACAGGTTCAGGTTGGGAATAGCTTTAGCTACACTATGAAGTGATGAGTGCTAGTAGGGTGCACGGGAAGTGATTTGTTTAGTGAAGTCTTCTGCATTCATATTTGGGATTAGCACCCGTCTGTATGTGGTCACATAGTATGATTTTGAGTTATTAATTGTGAGAGTTGTTACATCTTATCTTGAGGTTATTCCATGAATGGTTTGTAGAAGAAATTTTATTCCTTAAGTGATTATTTTATCGAAATTTTATTTAGTTTCTCTTTCCAATTTTGAGGGAGTTACATAATGGTCCCTCCTATGCAATACTTTTTAAAGTATCTCATGGCCCAATTATTGGTACAATGTTCTCTACCATAAAATTCGGCCTTCTGGGTTTAGAAGCTCAATCTATTTTGCAAGATATCTCTCTAGATTCTGACATTCCAGATAGACTATAGACTAGGTTGTTGGTTCAGAGGTAGAGTATAGTACTAAAGGTCCTCAGACATCTCCAACCCGTCAATGAAATGAAGAGAAGGGCTTTCCTCTTCGATCGCCCCACACCAATACGACAGGAGGGGGCTTTCCCAGCAGCTAGTCTGATTCCTAAGGTGTTGACGTATAAGCAACTTTTCTATATATCGATAACAGTGACATTTGATAATTTCGCCCAAACTATTTTACAATCTTTTGTAAAACATTCCATCCCCGTGAACAAGTTTAGATTTTTTTTAACCCAAGACTTGAAACTAATAGTGTCTATTAAAAATTACGATATCTCATGTTACATCAGACAAAAGGCTCCAAAGGACAAACCACTGAGAGCGGAACTAGAATTTTAAGTTAAGAAGGTCTATAATAAAACAAAAATCCTGTTAAACATATTTTGCTGATTTGAAGGTCCTATAAAAGTACCAGAAGAAAAAACATCAATACTGATATCAAATTAAAGATTAATTTTTTTTGGTTTAATTCAAAATTGTATTATTATTATTTAAATACTTTAGATTTAAAAATAAAGATATAATTTGTTTAATTTTTGATAGTGCGATATTTTTTAAATAAAGATAATGGTATGTATTCTATTAGGTTCAATAATTATTCTCTATTTATCAATTAGTTATAAATTAATTTTAAAAGTTTCAAAATTAATATGTATGCATGAGTTACTGGTAAACTTAAAATGCAAGTGATTTCATATTACTAAACAGAAACAAGCGTCTAATATGTTGTTTTAACACTTTCAAAACTCGTTTTACTTAACGAGTCAAGCTTCATAACACTGATGTCCGACTCGGTTCGTTCGACAACTTGATTAAATTTTTCAAGTTGAGCCGAGCCATTCGCGCATACAATTTTCCGAGACAAACATGCTCATATGATCATTAATCATACAATAAAAATATAAAGACTATCAAGCTCAAGCCAATAAATGAGTTAATCGATCACGAGTTTGAACCCATAAACGAACATCAAACTCGAGCTCGATAATTCAAAAAATATTCGAGCTCGAGCCCTACTTTGAAAAGGTTATATGAGCTCGAATCAAGCTCGAGTCTGGTATTAATTTTTCGAGTTGAGCTCAAATAACTTGCTACTCGACTTGACTCGTTTACACCCCTACATTTGGCCACACCAAAAGTACCCAACGAATCCCACTCAAAGTAGGGGGCTGAAAAGGTAGAATGTAAGCAGACCTTTTCTCTATCTCAAGAAATAGAGAGATTATTGTGAAAACATCAACTATAAATTTAAAGATTTTGTATTACATTGTACATACTCTCAATATTCACTGTACATTATTTCTACATGAAAAGGATTAGGTACCATACCAGCATTGTAACAAGGGTATGGGATTCGAGCAACGAAACCTTTTTTTTTTCTTTTCATTTTTTGTTAAAACACGAGAAAAGACCCGTTCACAAAGACTTCCATCCAACTTATGTAAAACCGATGATTCTACTGAAGCTTTGATAGCAGATACAGGGAACAAGAAGATAGTAGCACACAACCTGCGAAACAAAGTAAATCCGTAGCCGTTAGTATAGCAGCCTTCTTGCTCTTTTCGAATAACCCGATGAGCAGAAGCATCACGATCACATGGCCAATCTTGGTTTTGAGCGCATTAACGGATTTTATTTCCAACCATTTGGGTCTTTCCTGAAACGTTTCAAGAAGTGGAAAATCAGCTTGTTGAATAAAGACAAAATCATCCGCTTTTAATCGGACTTCAGTACTTTTGAGGACTCGCCCATTTAAGTTTTAGGCAGATATGAAAGATGGCAACCTTTAGAACAAATAAGCCGAAGAGATTAGATCTGTGAGTGGTCGTTTCTTCTGACGTGGATTCTGCAAGGTCAAGGTTGCTGATAAAAAGCTCATAAAGACCCATGCCGAAAACCAACATGACCGTTCCCAAAAGATACAAATCTGGTGAAGGAAAAACCAGTAATATATACTGTCAAATGACCAATATTCTAACAAATGCTCGCTAGGAAACACTAGAATTCTACTAAACTACCGACATGGCGACATGTAATTTAACCGATGATCTATTTTAACGGGATTTCAAAAAAACTTGGAATATCTTCATGATTGGCGTTTGGTAAGATTCTATTAAAACTAATATACCAAAACTCATGAATTATCACTTCAATAGGAGATTTTTTGAGCAAGAAAGGACAAGTTTAACCTCAATTACTCTTGGAAGTTAAGAAGGATTACCAATGGCCTCCACCAGCATTAAGATCCCTCTCCCATGGTTCAGAAAGTAATCTTGGAATGATGATGCAACATATGTGCAACCCTGGATACAAGAAACAATAATATATATAAAAAAATCATTGTAAGAAAATGTGAAACCCCACTAGATTAATCTCCATATTATGAGAAAAAAATGATTCAAGTATGTGTGACTCATCAATAGAGGCTAGACATGCGAAGATGATCCCAGAGTGTCGAGAGGGGACTAGATGCGTACAGATTGCCTAGAGAAAGATTTTTCAACTCATAAACTCGATTAGTTTTGTTTCAAGTGCTCCCATTTTCTAAAAGCTAATGAGTTTGGCATAAATCTTGAATGTCCTTAGTGAACTCACTCATCACTAAAAGTATAAAACAGAGTGATAAGAACTTACATATAACACAAAACAACATCAGATGTTAGATGGCCTAAATGATCAATAGCTATGGTAATCATGGAAGTATCAAGGAAGTGAAATACCTTTATGAAACATAGAAATGATCCAATCAAAGATCCCCAAACAGCTAACAGAGTCAAGAACCGGCAATTGTAAATAACCTACAACAAAATATAATCTTTAAGACAATCAATCATCCAATAAGTGTTAAATATTATATACAAACAGCTTTCACAAACTTAATGCACGTGCATTTGTTTCGTAATCAAGTTTATCAACTGTGAGGTGATGATCACCATGTGTTTGTGTAAAGTCCTCACTCAAAGTGGACAAAAATATCGATCATCCAATGATATTTACCTCAATTAGCGAATATAAATGAAGAAAGAATAAAGCACAAGTAAATAGAAAATAACCTTCTCTACGTTCTCCTCCAACCGATGTAACTTCCCCGGATACGGCGAATCATGAAACATGCCGGAAGAACCAACCTCGGCGATGTTGGTCGGCGAAGCAGCCAAATGGGTATCATGTGTAGAGCTGGTGGCCAAACATGCGACCGGAATTCTGACACCCGGGGGCCGGAAACGGCCGTAGACCCAATTGACATTTGAACCCAAAGTGGGTGGGTTGAAAAGGATTGGTCTTGATGGATTGGTGGTTAGCAATCTAGTAGGTTTCATCCTCCAAAGAATTGGAATTGTTACAAAATTGATTTGGGTTTTCTTGAGGATTGGGGGACAAAAGGGTGAAGGGAGAGCAGTAAAGACAGATACGTAAGTGTCAATTTAGGGTGGCCGTGGCCGTGTCAACTTGGTGAATCATCATTTGGAGTACAGAAAATGTATTGACGATTCATGAACAACCACTTTTGAGTTTTGAGATTCTCACCTCCAAAGAAAATATCTTGCCGTTATTGAATTATTTGTAAAAAGGGCATGATGGTAAATTGCATGTCTTGTGGATGGTACGGTTGAACAACCACTTTTATTTATGTATCTATAGGGCTGAGCATAACCGGGTACCCGGCTAAAATTTATGGAACCGGAACCAAAACCAGAACCAGAACCGGCGGTTCCTAGAATGAAGGAACCGAAACCGGAACCGCTTAAATCGGTTCTTTATATTTTGGAACCGGAACCAGAACCGACGGTTCCGGGACCGGTTCCGGGTACCCAATGTCAATTTTTTTAATTTTTTAACAATTCATACAATAAAATTGTAATTTTAAGTCTATTGTAAATTATAAATTATAAAGTAATAAATACGACAAATGATGAAAAATAATCCGATAAAAACTAATTATTACATATATAAATTATAAACTCTTGAATATTGAGTCTTGACATCAATAAAATAACTTCCATAACAATTCACGTCTTTACGTCAAGTCGTCAACACCTCAAATAAAACACTTGGATGAAAACGAATAAAACACCTAATAAAGATACAAAACTAATACCGCATCATTAAATGTTTAAATATAATAAATATATAAATAGTTTTTATTAAAAAATAGCGGGACCGGGTACCCGGCGGGTAACGGTTCCAAAAAAATGAGAACTAGAACCGGAACCAGTCTTAATCGGTTCCGTATTTTAGGAACCGGAACCAGAAACAATCACATCGGTTCCGGTTCTGGAACCGGCAGTTTCAGAGTGGTTCCGGTTTCAAAGGTGGGTACCCAGTTCCGATGCTCACCCCTATGTATCTAGGTGGAGATATTTTTTTAGAGTGAATTGTGGATTTGGTCCATGTGGTTTTGTGTTTTCTTTGACTATGGTTTACATTCTATGTTTATTATGGATATGGTTCTTATGGTATGCAATATATTGTGGTTAGGGTCCCTCAACACTAACACCTTTAAGTTTGAAAGGTTTAAACTTTAATTTAGGTCCCTATGGTTTATAGAATTCTTTGAAAGTGGTCCCTTTGGTTTATTATTATTCTTACATTTTTCCTTTAAAAACTAATAAAAATATAATTATATATATATATATATATATTAAAAATATAAAAACTTATTTATATATTATTAAAATATAATTTTATATTTTATATTATATATATAAATATAAATATTATTAAAAAATAAAAATATATTATCTAATTAATATTTATATATATTAATATATATATATATATATTAAAAATATTATAATTTTTTAATAATATTTTCATATATAGAATTAATATTATATTTTCTTGATCTACCTCATCAACACTTTCATATTAAAGGGATATATAATATATACTTATTAAAATTATATAATATTTAAATTTAATGTTTCATGTCAAAATTTAAATTTTAAACATTAAATTTAAACATGAGACATTAAATTTAAACATTAAATTTATTAATTATAAAATCTTAATAAATATATATTATTTATATATTTTAAATATGAAAATGTTAACGAGATCGATCAAGAAAATAAATATTAGTTATATATATGAAAATATAATTAAAAAATTATAAATTTTTAATAAATATGTATATATATATATATATATGAATTATATAATATACTTTTATTTTTTTAATAATATTTAGAGTAAACCTTAATTTTGGTCCTTGTGGTTTGCAAAAAATAACGAAAGTCGTCCCTATAGTTTGTTTATTACAAATTTGCCACTGTGGTATGCGTTTTTGTCCGGATTATGTCCCTCTCACTAACGGTGGTTAACCCTCGTCCATTAAATGAAGGGTAAATCTGTCTTTTTATATATTTCTTTACTTTAATATTAAATGTTTTGTCCTTGCTCTCTTTCTCTCTCCCAAACCCACCACACCCCACCCTTACTCCCTTTCTCTCTTCAAAACCCACCCCAACAAAATCCTGCAAAAACACGCACACACACACACAATATACATATAAACACAACACACACACACACACACACACACACATATATATATATATATATATATAAACACAACACACACACACACATATATATATATAAACACACAAACACACACATATATATATAAACACAGCACACAAACACAATATATATATATATATATAAACACATCACACACACACAATATATATATAAACATACACACACATATATCTATATATAAACACAGCACACACACACACATATATATAAACACACACACACACACAATATATATATATATATATATATATATATATAAACACACACACACAAAATATATATATATATATAAACACAGCACACACACACAATATATATATATATATATAAGCACAGCACACATACACACAATATATATAAACACACACACACATATATAACACTTAATTAAATTTCACACATACATACACACGTTATATATATATATATATATATAAACACTTAATACAGCTTGAACAACTCGAACATATCGATATTCATGGCCCATCATCAATTACCCCATCATCTTATGCATAACAATAATGGCCATTTTATCAGCTGGCAATGAATGAATATAAGGTGCATAAGCCTCCTGATGCTTCTTAGTATTTGGGAATTTCTGCTCTTTTTCAATTGCTTTACTCAATGGCTCAAACCAACCTGCAAACAATGACTTAACATAAGGCAAATTAAGTGCCAATTTCTTCTCACACATCTCCCTCTGAAACTCCCTATATTCTTCAGTCATCTTCTCCCAAGCCTCTGTTTCTGCTTTTATCTGTCTCCTTCTCAACAAATAATAATTTATCTTCTCAATTTCCACTTTTACCCTTTTCTTCACACTGCTTCTATAGAAATTCTTCATGAGCAGTGAAGTAATCCAAGGTGGCTCTTGAATGAAAACCCTTTTCTGGTTGACATCTGAATGTGTGATTCGCTCTAGAGTTGCGAGACTTTCGAGACTCTTGGTGAAATTTTCATCGGGGAGTGGGTGAGAATGAGTGGATGAAATTGGGTCTTTTAGAGATGGTAATTTGAGGTTGTCTGGAAGAGAGGATGAATAAATTAATGGGTTTTATGTTTGGTTTTTGAAGAGTTGAAGAGTGGGAAGATGGCCAGTTGGTTTTTGTGGGTTTCTTGGTTTTATATTTTTGGTTGACCATGGAGACTGAAGGTCAGCTCTAGGGCTTGGTGAAAAGATTGCTGATGAAGCCAGTGTTGCTTGATGTCTTTGATAATTTCCTGGTTCTGGTGTGAGCTTCTGGTGTGTGTGCGCGCGTGGTGTGTGTGTGTTTTTACAGGTTGTAGTTGTAGTGGGGTGGGTTTGGGAGAGAGAAAGGGAGTAAATGTGGGGTGGGTGGGTTTGAGAGAGATAAAGGGAGTAAGGGTGGGGTGGGATGGGGTGGGTTTGGGTTTAGTCCCTGTGGTTTGTAAAGATTAGAGACATATAGAAAAAGTCAAAACATTTAATATTATATTAGGATATATAGAAAAAGACTAAAATACCCTTCATTTAATGGATGGAGATTAACCTCCGTTAGTGAGAGGGACCAAATTCGGACAAAAACGCATACCACAGTGGCAAATCTGTAATAAACAAAGTATAGGGACGACTTTCGTTATTTTTAACAAACCACAGGGACCAAAATTAAGGTTTACTCTAATATTTATATTTATATTAGTTTTTAAAGGAAAATTTTAAAAATAATAATAAATCACACGGACCACTTTCAAAGATTTCAATAAACCATAGGGACCAAAATTAAAGTTTAAGCATTTCAAACTTAACGGTGTTAGTGTTGACCCTAGCCACAATATATTGCATACCATAGAAACCATATCCATAATAAACATAGAATGAGAACCATAGTAAAATAAAACACAAAACCACATGGACCAAATCCACAATTCATTTTTTTTTAATAAATAAAAATAAGAGAAAAGTATGGATATGGTCCTATGGTACGATAGACTTTATTTATTACCTTTTGTGTACACATCTTTTATAGTTTTGGTCATTTGTCCTAACATCCATCTGATAAACTCGAAGATATTTTCGTCTTTTTGCTAATTTCTTCCATTTAATGCTTTTTTTTGCTTGAATACTTCCTTCGTCATCAAGAATATCAAGAACAATCTTAACCTAAAAATTGATGATACAAACCCTAAGTCAAATCATTAATCAAATTTTGAATGATAAACATAAATAAAACATGAATCTTTGTAGAACAAGGGATTACCATCCCCCTCTCGTGGTTGTCCATCACCACCTGCACCACCATTGTTTTTACTTGTCATTCATCATCACTTACACCACCCTTACTCTCATGTGATCGTTCATCTTCACTTCGTCATCCATCTTCATCTCCCAGTCATGATAATTGATCAAGTAGGTCTCTCATCCATATCTCTCTTGTGGTTGGATGAGGAGGGAGATAATCAAATAAACATCGAATCAACATCAATGATAACAACAAAGTGGATGAAATCAACCTATGACTTCGTCCAAAACAATGTTATAACACCCTAAATTCAGGGCCAATTTGAACCTCAAAATTTAATAAGGTAAATCAGAATAACATCCAAACTTTCATATAAATAAGCAGAGAATTTACTATGAGGGTTCATATTTACACAAATCGAATTTACTAAATAACATATTAATCTAATCATGTCAACTATAATTAGATTAAAGTGGTTATCTAAGCAATCCATCAAAAACTCCTCGCATCAGCTAATTCCTCTGCTTATCCTCAAAAGTCGAATACTCGAAAGCACTCGTCCCACTTCCCTTACTTCCCTGAGCTCGTACCTGGTAAGAAAATTTAATTTGAACGATTAGGCTTACGCCTAATGAGAACATCCAAATTCAAATTAAAACATTAACAACTTTGAAAACTCAGATATCCAAAGCATATAAACAAACCTGGTTTGCCACCATTCTTACCGTACTCGTGCTCGTCTCATAATGACGGGAACATACCCGATTCCATGGATATGACTAACATTCAGAAAATCATATCATCACAATCAAGAGCCTACTACGAATCATTGCAGATTCTAGATCACTGCTCTTATCCAAGAAATTACAAGTTACTTTATGCCTATTTCTTGGACTGGAAGTAGAGATTACAATTTACTTTATGCCTATCCCTCGATTTCTACATTACGAAATGAGAATTACAATTTACTTTATGCCTATTCTCCATTTCCAAGTGAACGGGAATTACAAATTACTTTATGTCTATTCAACGTTTCACATCACACTATGAAATAGAAATTACAATTTACTTTATGCCTATTTCTTATTTCATAACACCTTTACGAAATGTGAATTACAAATTACTCTATGCCTATTCCACATTTTAGGTCAACGGGAATTACAAATTACTTTATGCATATTCCTCGTTACAATACTAACAGTGCCTATGAATCCATTACACTTACTAGTGTATATGTATAATAACATATCACACTACCTCTCGTAACATATTCTTAACTCTAAGAATATTAAACAATTTATCACTTCTTGATTCTCAATTGTTTCCCTTCCAAATACTGTAATCAGAAAGTATCCCGAACTCAAATTGTAAAATTATTCAAATAAGGATTCTAATTTAAAACCAATTCCTAACTGGATTCTAAGTCTAATCCGGGTCCACTTAATATCGGGCCCAAAGCCCATTCCTGAAATTATTAAATACCGGATCCATAGGCCTACTTCCGGAATCCAAGTAATACCGGATCGGCCCAAATCTTCTGGAAATAAACAATACCGAATCCGGCCCAAGTACCGGAATCGAACCCTATACCGGAACCGAACCAATTCCGGAAATCCTTACTTTCGGTACTAAGCCCATTCCAGAAATCCATTTAAAATTCCGGTACCACTAAGCCCAAATCCGGAATTTCAATACCGGATCCATAACTCAGTTCCGGAACCAACCAGTTCCGGATTCCAATACCCAGTTCTGGAATTTCTTTTAATACCGGGACTTCGATTCAGGGTCATCGATTCACGTCAAAATTAGCTTAACAAACTCATCTAAAAACAAATTGTTGCTCGACTTAAATTTAATATAGTTATACCAACTCATTCAGACAACTATTACACAAAATCTGATTCAATTTCAATCTTTAATGTTTTAAAATGAAAAGATGAACTCACCTGTTTGCAGTTTCAACCCAGCAACCCAAAATCTTCTCTTCTTTGATTCAACAATCTATGACAAGATGATTCAATCTTGATGTTACCAAGTGATTAACAAATTAAACAAGATGATTTAAACCCTTACCACAAGAATCACAGTTCCTGATTTTCTTCTTCTCGCTTTCTTCTTTCTTTCTCTCTCTGTATGCGACCGACTCCAGAATTCTATTTGAGATAATATCTCAAATGAGATTACTTACCCAGACTTAAAGTAATCTGAACTTTCAAGAATGACTAAACAGACCCCTCAAGTTAATTTTCAATATTAACTTTATACTTTAGTCAACATGCACATTCAACCCTGGAGTTTATTTACAAACAGTCTACAAACTTAGACTAAATTACAATTAGACCCCATTCACATTAAATACAATATAATGGAAATTTGAGGTGTTACAATTCTCCCCAACTTGAAAATGATTTCGTCCCCGAAATCAAAGCTAGGTAAAAAGATTAGGATATCTAATTTTCATATCTTCTCCAGCTTCTAACGTCACGTTAGCACCTCGGTGATGTTTCCATTGCACTTTTAACATAACCACATCCTTATGACGTAACTTCTTAACCGATCTCTCTAATATCGCTTCCGGTTCTTCCACACAACGGTTCTTCTCATCCACTCTCACATCAATAAGTGGAATTACATCATTCTCTTCGGCTAAACATTTCCGAAGATAGCAGACATGGAAGGTATTGTGGATTCCTTCCAATTCAGGTGGAAGATCTAACTGATAAGCTTGTAGCCCAACTCTCTTAGTTATAGTGAAAGGTCCTAGAAAACGAGGATTCAACTTTCCAAGTTTACCAAACCTTATCACCCTTTTCCACGAGGATACCTTTAGCATTACACGCTCCCCAACTTGGAACTCTTTCGGCCTTCTTTTCGGATCGGCATAACTCTTTTGTCGATCTTGAGCTGCTTTCATATGCTTCCGAACCTCTTTCACTTTATCATCCGTTTGTTGCACAAGTTCAGGACCAACAAATTGCTTTTCTACAGCTTCTAACCAACATTCTGGAGTTCTACACTTTCGTCCATACAAGGCTTCGAAAGGTGCTCTTCCAATACTGGAATGATAACTATTGTTATACGCAAACTCTACCAAAGGTAAATGCGTATCCCAGTTACCCCCAAAGTCTAACACACACGACCTGAGCATATCTTCCAAAGTTTGAATGGTCCTTTCACTTTGCCCGTCCGTTTGTGGATGGTAAGCAGTGCTCAAATTGACCCTCGTACCCAATTCTTCTTGTAGTGACTGCCAAAACCTCGAGGTAAACCGGCTATCATGATCAGAAACTATAGACACTGGTATACCATGTCTTGACACCACTTCATCAATATAAAGTTTCGCCAATTTATCTATTGGTGATGCTTCTTTCATTGCCAAAAAGTGAGCACTCTTGGTCAATCGATCCACGATTACCCATATAGTATCGTTACCCTTTGACGTTCTTGGCAACTTTGTCACAAAATCCATGGTAATCTTCTCCCACTTCCATTCAGGAATCTCCAAAGATTGCAGACTTCCGTAGGGCCTTTGATGTTCAACTTTTACTAACGAACATGTCACACACTTTTCTACAATTCGTGCCACATCTAACTTCATAGCTGGCCACCAATAGTGTAGTTTCAGATCCCTATACATTTTAGTACTTCCAGGATGTATAGAATACTTAGACTTGTGGGCGTCTTTGAGAATTAGCTCCCGATTTCCTCCCGCCTTTGGCACCCAAACGCGGCCTTGGAACAGTTTGACCCCACGACTATCTTCAGTTAGTTGAAGCCGCTGCTTAATCATAACTTCATCTTTCAAATTTTCTTCCAATAAGGCTTCTGCTTGTGTCGCTTTTATCTTTTCAATCAAACTTGATGTCACATCAATTCTGACGTTAGTTGATTTCAAGTACCCATTGTATTCCTTTCTACTTAAAGCATCAACTACAACATTTGCTTTACCAGGATGGTAATGCAATTCACAATCATAATCTTTAAGTAGTGCTAACCAACGTCGTTGTCTCATATTCAACTCCTTCTGATCAAAGACATGCTTCAAGCTTTTATGATCAGTGAAAAGAGTGCACTTCGTTCCATACATAAAATGTCGCCACAGTTTCAATGCAAACACTACCGCTGCAAGTTCTAGATCATGGGTAGGGTAATTCTTCTCATGTTCTTTGAGTTGCCTTGATGCGTAAGCAATCACCTTGCCTCGTTGCATCAACACACACCCCAAATCCATCTTTGACGCGTCACTATATACGACCAAATCTTCCGTCCCTTCCGGTAGTGCAAGAATAGGAGCTTCACACAGCTTCTGACGTAATGTTCTGAAAGCTGACTCTTGCTTTTCAGTCCATATAAACTTTACATTCTTAAGAGTGGGGGAGGCCCGTTTACATCGCACGTGACGGAACACAAAAGTGGTTCACATAACCATAAAATAAAACAAACACGTGGACTATTCTCACAAAATAACGAGCTCAATCACTCCAGATCTATTGCTCGTGGAGACTAGGGAGCCTCCAACTTCAACCACTCCAGGTCTATACATTGGGTCACTCAAAGTCCACAAAACAAGCACATTGGGATTACACCTTACCGCCCATGGGACGCTGCCCGACCATATAGGCCCACACCTTACTTACCATGGAACCCGATGCCTATCCGTGCCAAGCACATATGGAATTACACCTTACTGCCCATGGGACGATGCCCGACCATATAGGCCCACACCTTACTTACCATGGAACCCGATGCCTATTCCGTGCTACAATAAGAGAAACTAGCGTCTCATCATTGAACGTAAAACTCAAGTGCCTATGGATCCATAGCTAATAAGGTCTAAAACAGTACACGACCCCAAACCAATGAACGAACGCATTCAAAACATGCAATTCTTCAATAAACATAAATCACAACCAAAACTCAACTTTAGGCTATCAAAACTGGACAAATGTCCCCAAGACTTAACAAAATCCATTACCGAGACATAAGCTCGGCTAACTTAAAGGATCAATCGTGAAAAGTCATAAAACAAAATTAAACGTAGTAACACACACCTTTGTAAATAAATATTTCGAATCCATGAAAAACCCGAAGCAAAACCTTGGGTTGGGACAACCCTCTTTTCCAAGGGACTCACACCGTTACATTTTCAAATCGTACCATAACATACTAAATGCATGTTTCCAAAATATACACAAAAATGCATTTTCATATCAAGTAGACTCCATTTATAAAATAAATCATCAACACATTTTCATTTATGATTTATCTATCGAATTTCCCAAAAATTCTAAATGTAGTTGTTTTACAATATTTACAACAATGAATACTTCAAAAGTCAAAACCCACCAAATAATTCAACCATTGATAATTTTCATGTAAAACACGTAAGTACTTGGAAAATAACATTTTTGGCATGTACAAAGTGTTGGTGATTTTAGTGAAATCATCGGTTCATTTTATGTAATTGGATTCACAAAGATAATAATGGGGTTGGTAGCTAAGCTATAACATGAGTTAGGAGGTGTGGAGTGCACACTCGTGTAAGCTAACGAGAACCCGGGATTGTTGGACGGTTAAGATTGGCGAGTTACAAAGAGGCTTTATGAGTTGGGCGTCGGGGCCAGTGCTGTCGCCAGTTGACTGGCACCGAGACTGGCGCCAGGCTCTGTTTGTTTTCCGGCGCGGATGGTGGCGCCAGTTGGCTGGCGCGGAGACTGGCGCCAACCTCTGGAATGTTTGCCGGCGCTGATGCTGGCGCCGGTTGACTGGCGCGGAGACTGGCGCCAGCGTCTGGAATGTTCCCTTCTCATTTGTAACTGCCAACATTAAATCCACAATCAATCTCATTTAATGAGATATTATTATCAGTATCAATATGGGTCGGTTACGATTCTCAAAGGTGTTTAAATAGGAATCGATTTCTGCCTAAATCTATATACTGAATACTGAGAACTGAGATTATCCTCGAGTGAATTTCATGATACCCGGGCAGAATGGGGTCGAAATATCACTTACGGAAAACGAGCTCTCACGCGATCTCACGTTCTTTATCCAAGTTCTAATCACTCTTTTCTCCCACGATTTTGTGCAAATTCCCCAACAAACGTAAGTGATACTTGTTCATCGTAAGAGAGATGGCGAGTGATCAGTCCGTGAGAGATATGACGACCAAGTTCACCAAACTTGAGAAGTTCGAAGGCGTTGATTTCCGAAGATGGCAGAATAAGATGCACTTCTTGTTGACAACTTTGAAGGTCGCGTACGTGCTAAGCACCCCGATACCGGAGGTGATGGAAAACGAGACGTTGGAGATGATCCGGAGTCGCGGCAAATGGGAGAACGACGACTACATCTGTCGTGGCCATGTTTTAAACGGTATGTGTGACTCCCTCTTTGACATTTATCAAAATGTTGAATCTGCCAAAGAGCTATGGGACTCTCTTGAGTCCAAATACATGGCGGAGGATGCTTCTAGTAAGAAGTTCCTCGTTAGTAATTTTAACAATTACAAGATGGTGGACTCAAGGCCTGTGATGGAGCAATATAATGAGCTCCTTCGCATTCTCGGCCAATATGCTCAACATAATATGAAGATGGACGAATCCATCTCCGTATCGAGCATTATTGATAAATTGCCCCCCTCTTGGAAAGACTTCAAACATATGTTGAAACACAAGAAGGAAGAGTTGTCCCTTGTGCAACTCGGTAGTCACTTGCGCATAGAGGAATCTCTTCGGGTGCAAGAGGCTGAGAAACCTAAAATGAAAGAGGTTTCTGCACCTTCGGTGAACATGGTGGAAGAGGGAAAGTCCAACAACTTAAAGGGAAAACGTAAGTTCAATGAAGCCAAAAAAGGGCCCAATAAAAAGGTTAAATTAACCTGTTGGACCTGTGGTATGACCGGCCATCTCAAGCGGGATTGTCGGGTTGTCAAGAATAAGAATGGAGCAAGCACAAGTGGCGGTGGGCAAGGATCCAAGGATCAAAACCCACGACAAGGTCAGAATTTTGACTTTGGTTTTAATTCGAATTTGAATTATGTACCACTAATATCCGAATCATTTTACGTGCAGGATGATGATGTTGCTTGGTGGATCGACTCGAGTGCTACAAGTCATGTGTGCAAGGATCGCCGTTGGTTCACCTCTTTGGAACCGGTTGAAGACGGATTCATGCTACACATGGGGAACGAGTCGAGTGCTCCCATTCTTGGACGTGGCTTAGTTAGGCTAGAGTTTAGTTCTGGCAAAATAATTGAACTTTTAGACGTTTTGTTTGTACCACAAATTCGAAAGAATTTGGTTTCCGGTAGTATCTTGAATAAGTTAGGATATAGACAAGTTTATGAGTCCGACAAGTTTATCTTGTCAAAAGGTGGCTCTTTTGTAGGATTCGGTTATATGTTCAATAATATGTTTATGTTAAATTTGAATAAAAAGAAATTTGTTTCAAATTCTGTTTTTGTTGCAAATGGCATTTGTGTTGATTCTAATTTATGGCATGCAAGGCTTGGTCATGTGAATTTTAAACGAATGGTTGAAATGTCAAAATACGGTCTTATTCCGGCTTTTGATATTAAAACCGAAAAATGTAAAACTTGCATGTTAACAAAGATCACTAGGCAACCTGTTCCTAACGTGAAAAGGGACTCGTCGGTGCTTGAGTTAATTCAAAGTGAATTTTGTGATTTGCATTCAACTCCGTCTTTGGGTAATAAAAAGTATGTTGTCACTTTTATTGACGACGTTTCACGGTTTTGCTATGTATTTTTGTTACATTCAAAAGATGAAGCGTTGGTCAAATTTAAAATTTATAAAACGGAGGTTGAATTGCATATGAATTACTTTATAAAGTGTTTACGCACCGATCGTGGTGGGGAGTATTACGACCCCATGTTTTTCCAATCCGTAGGAATCATTCATGAGACTACGGCGCCTTATACACCACAACAAAATGGTGTGGCGGAACGGAAAAATAGAGTTCTCAAAGAAATGGTGAACTCTATGTTATCCTACTCGGGATTGAGTGATGGATTTTGGGGTGAAGCCATGCTAACGGCTTGTTACTTGCTGAATCGAGTTCCCAATAAAAGGAACAAGATTACCCCGTATGAACTTTGGTTCAAGAAAAGGCCTAACTTGAGTTATATTCGAGTTTGGGGTTGTCGGGCGGTTGTTCGACTACTCAAACCCAAAAGAAAGACTTTGGGTGAGAAAGGTATTGACTGCATCTTTGTTGGATATGCCGAGCATTCCAAAGCCTACAGGTTCTATGTTATTGAACCTAATGATTCTATAGCGGTTCACACCGTTATAGAATCGAGAGATGAATTATTTGATGAGACTAGATTCTCTTCAATACCTAGGCCGAAGGACATAGTTCCAAGTACTAGTGGAACTAGCCAGGTTGAAGAACAAGCAATTGTTCCAACCGAATCTCCGATGCTTCGAAGGAGCAAAAGAGGAAGGATTGAAAAATCCTTTGGTCCCGATTTCCAAGTATACTTGGTAGAGGGATCAAGAGATGAGATTGGATCTCAATTTCTTTACTGTTATAGTATTGAGGAGGATCCAAAATCATTTGATGAGGCTATGAAGTCTCAAGATGTTGCTTTCTGGAAAGAAGCAATAAATGATGAGATGGACTCCATCATGGGAAATAATACTTGGGTATTATCGGACTTGCCACCAGGTTGTAAACCTTTGGGATGCAAGTGGATCTTCAAAAGGAAGATGAAAGCGGATGGATCAATCGACAAGTTCAAAGCTCGATTAGTAATCCAAGGCTCTAGGCAACGGGAAGGCATCGATTATTTTGGTACTTATGCCCCGGTAGCAAGGATCTCCATGATTAGATTGTTGATAGCCTTAGGTGCTATCCACAATTTAGTGATTCACCAAATGGATGTCAAAACGACATTCTTGAATGGTGACTTGGAGGAGGAAGTTTACATGAAACAACCGAAAGGTTTTGTTATGCCCGAGATGGAGCATAAGGTGTGTAAACTTGTAAAATCATTGTATGGACTGAAACAAGCACCCAAACAATGGCATCAGAAATTTGATGAGGTTATCTTGTCCAACGGTTTTATGATAAACCAAGCGGACAAGTGTGTATATAGCAAATTCGACACATCCGGTAACAGTGTAATTATTTGCTTATACGTTGACGACATGTTGATCTTTGGCACCGACCAAAATCAAGTTGGAATAACCAAAGAGATTTTGTCATCGAGTTTCTCCATGAAAGATATGGGAGAGGCGGAGGTGATCCTTGGAATAAGGATCAAGCGTGAGAACAAAGGGATTGCAATTACGCAATCTCATTACATTGAGAAAGTATTAAAGAAATTTAATTGCTTTGATTGTTCTCCAGTGAGTACTCCATGAGATCCGAGTGTGAAGCTTATGCCCAACTCGGGTGAAGCGGTGTCACAACTCGAGTACTCAAAGGCTATTGGATTCTTGATGTATGCCATGACAAGCACTAGGCCGGATATTGCTTTTGCCATAGGAAAATTGAGTAGGTTTACTAGTAATCCTAGTATTAATCATTGGCAAGCGATAAGACGAGTATTCAAATACTTGAAGAAAACCATTGATTATGGTTTGTCATATGTCGGGTTTCCTTCGATATTGGAGGGATATTCGGATGCAAGTTGGATTACCAATTTGGAAGATCACTCTTCTACGAGTGGTTGGGTGTACTTGCTTGGGGGAGGTGCCATCTCATGGGCTTCCAAGAAGCAAACTTGCATCACGAGTTCGACTATGGAGTCGGAATTTGTGGCATTAGCTGCTGCCGGTAAAGAGGCGGAGTGGCTAAGGAATTTGGTCCATGAAATTCCGTTATGGCCGAAACCAATTTCACCCATTTCTATCCGTTGTGATAATGAGGCTACTTTGGCTAAAGCGTATAGTCAAGTATATAATGGCAAGTCTAGACACTTAGGTGTTAGATATAGCATGATTCGCGAGTTAATCACGAATGGGGTGATTTTGGTTGAATTTGTTCGATCGCAACAAAATTTAGCGGACCACTTGACGAAGGGGTTTGCTAGGGACTTGGTTCACAAGTCGGTGATAGGTATGGGATTAAAGTCATCTAAATCTCTAATGGCGAGATACCCAATTCCCTTCTAATACAACGTTAGAAGTTGAATTCAATGGGAAAGCTCACTCTAAGGGATTGGAGCACAAGATGATCATCCCACAGTATGTGCTCGGTACTGCAAGTGAAGGACGTAATTGTTCTTTTGTAAAAATGCACGTGCAGGTGCATGATGAAAGGAACTACCTATATGAGTGTGAAGTGTGGCCGCTTCAATAAGCTTGGACTTGGCTTTGATGCACTCACGAAGGGATAAGGACACATGGCCTGTATAGTGTCGAGTTTAAACTTTAGAGAATTTTAAATTCATGTGTATGTTATCTTCTGGTACTCAAATGGGTTGAAGGGTTCAATCCATAGGACACCCGGATTCTCGAGTATTTGAAATGTGTAATGTACTAAGATGGAAATTCAATCTTCTAGATATTTTCATTTATGCATGAGTTTTTTTGGAAGGGTATCCGAGGACATTGCCCCGACTAATCCCGGCAAGGTGAGGCAATTGCCTCAGCTGCTAAAGCGTGCAGCCCTGAGTTTATCCCCAGTGGCCACAAGTTGGAAGCGCCTGGATTCGAACTTGGGGTAGATGGGTTACTAGCCACATCCCCCACAAGCCTTAACCAGTACGCCACAAGCCTTGTGGTTTTATGCATGAGTTTGTTTTCCTATATTGAATATTTCTTTTGTGAATCAAGGATTGCACTAAAATGGGGGAGGAATGTTGGTGATTTTAGTGAAATCATTAGTTCATTTTATGTAATTGGATTCACAAAGATAATAATGGGGTTGGTAGCTAAGATATAACATGAGTTAGGAGGTGTGGAGTGCACACTCGTGTAAGCTAACGAGAACCGGGATTGTTGGACGGTTAAGATTGGCGAGTTACAAAGAGGCTTTATGAGCTGGGCGTCGGGGCCAGTGCTGGCGCCAGTTGACTGGCACCGAGACTGGCGCCAGGCTCTGTTTGTTTTCCGGCGCGGATGGTGGCGCCAGTTGGCTGGCGCGGAGACTGGCGCCAGCCTCTGGAATGTTTGTCGGCGCTGATGCTGGCGCCAGTTGATTGGCGCGGAGACAGGGCCCAGCGTCTGGAATGTTCCCTTCTCATTTGTAACGGCCAACATTAAATCCATAATCAATCTCATTTAATGAGATATTATTATCAGTATCAATATGGGTCGGTTACGATTCTCAAAGGTGTTTAAATAGGAATCAATTTCTGCCTAAATCGATATACTGAATACTGAGAACTGAGATTATCCTCGAGTGAATTTTGTGATACCCGGGCAGAATAGGGTCGAAATATCACTTACGGAAAGCGAGCTCTCACGCGATCTCACGTTCTTTATCCAAGTTCTAATCACTCTTCTCTCCTACGATTTTCTGCAAATTCCCCAACACAAAGTTTTCACAAATCAACTTGAACTCACCTTGCTAGATTTAGGTTAGATCTAGATTTTTCCAAACGTAAGCTCCTTTGAGGAAATACGAACCTTCAAGCCCAAATCTTCCAAAAACCTTGATCCATAAGTTCCAACCATAAAGAATCATTCTCCAAACATTTTCACATCAAGATCTCAACTTCTACCAAAACCCTAATTTCCATAGATGAAGAGAAGAGAAGATTACCTTACCACAACTTGAATCCACCCACAAAACATCTCTGAGGTTACCAAAATAAAGGTTTTGGGAAGAGAAGATGAGCTCTCAAATGAGTATTTGAGGAAAATCCCAAGTTAGCTCAACAATGGTGGAAAATGGTGAAGAAGATAAAGATCTTGAAGTCTTGAAACCTTAGAAGCTTGGTTCATCAACCCACTTTGGTATTTGATAACTCTATTTTTAGAGTTATTATTTCCTTTTATTTTGTCAAATGTTAGCCATTTCACTTCTCAAAACCCCCATTCTTGGTAATATTCCTAAAATGAGAAAAAGAGTGAACCATAGTTTTTATAAACCATTTTAGTAGAGTTTTGTTGTTTTTTCACGAAATATCTGCAGTGACTTGCGTATTCCACTCCGGACCCCACTGGCGAGCAAAGAAGAAGACAAAAGAAAAACAACTCTTAGCTTGGAAGTAAAAATCTGGAGAATAGAAGACTCTAATGGCAGAGGCATGGGATGGTGAAGTACAAGCATGTTCCCTAAGACATGGCAAGATGAATTGTTTAATAAAACCCATGGTACTTTAAGTGGACTTTTTGGAAAAGGTGAAGGGACCTTGGGGTAAAAGAGCTACAAGCTTGTGGATAGAAGAATTACTCAAAGAAGCTGAATTTTATGTCTTCTATTTTCAGTCTTTAGTCTCTAGTTTAAACCCATCTTTTGTTGGTCCAAATTTTCCTCTTAGTATATAAAGAGGTGTTGGGTTTCATTTAATTCATCCTTCATATCTCCATCTACCACATTTAGTGCAAGCTTAGTTGTAGTTGTTAGCTCTCTAGTTTACTGCGGTAGGTCTTTAATTTTCTGTATTTCAATTCCTAGTGTAATCGTTGATTTCAAGTAATTAGTGGCAGTGATGTAACCTTGTTCCCCACTGCGGTTTTAATCAAGTCACTTTCAGTTTATTTATGTGCAACTTCTCATCTTTTGTTTTCTTTACTTTGGTAATTATGGGCTAAGCATCCCTTGGGATGTAGGAAGGAGAAGTACCTGGATTTTATGAAAAATGTTTGAGTAATCTTTATACTTGGACTATTTATTGTTTTGGTCATTCACTCTCGATTATTGCCCAATGATGCAAACAAGCCGATCACTTGTAAGGATCTAAAGTCTAGTTCTTAACTCAGAAATGAGTAGAACGCAGTGACACGAGCTTGGATGATGCTAGGGGATTCGAAAGAATTCTTATGACACTTGCGAAAGTGAGGTCGGCACAGTGAGCTAATCTCAACCCACTGGAGTAGTAGGCAAGCTAGTTGGTGTATTTAAAACACTTAGAGTATTTGTCTCTACACATTCCATCGAGGCCTGAAAAGGTCAATTTGGAGATCATTATTGACAAAACAGTAAATACTAAGAGTATGAGATTTTTACTTAAAAATGTGAGTATTTTGTAACCGGGCTTTTCTAGCGAGAATGTCCACCTCAAGTACAAGGATCACTTTTGGGATCAGGTATTTAATATAAAATCTAGGGAAAATCTAACCTACATTCATTCTTTTAAATCTTAAGTAAAATCGTTAAAGTAGCGTCTCATCAAACAAACCAAAATATTGCTTCCTCTGTAATTGAAACTTGTAAAAGGAAGCTCATGAGAACCGTATTGTCTTGATTGCCCAGTCCCTGTGGATACGATTCTGGTATTTTACCAACTATTACTTGATGTGACAATCATAGTGGTCAGTGTACACTTGCGCTTCCCACTGTGGACAGTTTCAACCCACTGCGATTAAATCACATATTTCGCACGTACCAAGTTTTTAGCGCCGTTGCCGGGGATTGGCGTGATTTTAAATCTCAAGACATTAGTTTTTGTTCGATCCCGAGTAACTCGTTTTTCTAAGTTGTTCGTGTTGCATGCCAAGGCAACAACACGAACCTTTGGTGCCAATCGATCTTGAAATAGAGAAAACTTTTCGAAGAAGACGTAAAAACAAAAAGCGACAACCCACTGTGAGCCCCACTGTAAACATGGCAGGAGCAGAAAGACCCGTTAACCCACCATTAGTGGAGACCACAGTGACGATTGCCGATAGCAAAGATCGAAAAATACAGGACTATGCTACTTCCGGAGCTAGTGACTTAAGCTCCAGGATTCTAAGGCCCAACATTGTTGCACAACATTTTGAACTCAAACCTGTGATGTTTCAAATGATCCAAGCCATGGGTCAGTTTGGAGGATTACCATCTGAGGATCCACACTCGCACTTAAAATCTTTTTTGGAAATGACTGATTCTTTTCAATTGCAAGGTGTGAGTGATGAAGCGTTAAGGCTAAGGCTTTTCCCTTTTACATTAAGGGATAAGGCAAAGGCTTGGCTGAACTCACATGCACCTCACTCGATAACCACTTGGAAAGAACTTGCTGACAAATTTCTACAAAAATACTTTCCTCCCACAAGGAATGTAAGGTTTCGAAATGATATTATTTTGTTCAAGCAAGAAGAATATGAGGCTGTTTTGGATGCATGGGAACAATTTAAAGATTTACTTCGAAAGTGCCCACACCACGGCATCCCACATTGCATCCAATTGGAGACCTTTTACAATGGTCTTTCCAATGCAACCAAAATCATCTTAGATGCAACATCAGGTGGAACATTCACAAGTAAAACCTACAATGAAGGATATCAAATCTTAGAAAAAGTGTCCAACAACAACACCGAGTGGTCAAATCCGAGAGCACCCATGCCAAAGACCAACACCATTGATTCCGAGGCACTCAAAACCATGAATGTTCAGTTAGTGGCCTTGACTAAATTAGTTTTAAATCAAAATAGAGGCCAAGTCAATTCCGCAGCACATCTCACTGAGAACTGTTCCCTCTGTGGAGAAGAACATGTTTTTGACTATTGTCCAGCAAATCACGAGGCCGTTAATTTTATAGGAACCAACCCGAGGAACAACCCGTATTCGCAGACTTATAATCCAGGTTGGAGAAATCACCCGAATTTCTCTTGGGCTGGTAATCCAGGACTCCAACCCCACGGGGCGAGTCATATCCAGCAAAGACCACAAAACCCCCTGGATTTCACCAACATCACAGTGGGCATCCCCCACAGAACTTTCAGCAAGGGCAATCCTCGCAACAGTTCCAACCATGACCAACTCACCCCGCTGAGACTCAACCATCACTCGAATCAATTCTCAAAGGTTTCATGAATCAAACTCAAGCAGCCATTAGGAACATAGAGACCCAAGTAGGACAACTAGCCGTCGAAGTTAAGAATAGACCACCAGGGACGTTACCTAGTGACACCGAACATGCTAGGGTGATAGGAAAAGAGCAAGTCAAGTCCATAACGCTTAGGAGTGGAAAGGATCTGAAAGATATCGTTTTTTATTCTGATGATCCACCTCAAATACCCACTGTCCTTAAAACCATAGTGGTCACTCCTAAAGTCACTGACAAACCCACAGTGAGGACCGATGTCCCTGAGCTTCCCACTTTTGAGACCATACCAAAACCTAATGTTCCAAAGCCAACACCACATCAAACTCCAATTGACCCACAAAGTGTACCTTTTCCTGAAAGAATGAAGAATAAGACTGTCGATGTTCAATTTAAAAAATTCTTAGACATTTTTAAACAACTTCACATTAACATACCCTTGGTAGAGGCTCTCGAGCAAATGCCAAGCTATGTTAAATTTTTGAAAGATATTTTGAACAAAAAAAGAAAGTTGGGTGAGTTTGAGGCTGTGGCTTTGACCAAGGAATGTAGTGCCCTCCTTACTAGCAAGATTCCGCCTAAGTTGAAAGACCCGGGTAGTTTCACCATTCCATGCACAATAGAAGGACAAGAAGTAGGTCAAGCACTCTGTGATTTGGGAGCTAGTATAAACTTAATGCCATTATCCATTTTCAACAAGTTAGGTATTGGAGAGGCTAGACCCACAACCATGACATTACAACTAGCCGATCGGTCAATTGCCTACCCAAAGGGAAAAATAGAAGACGTCTTGGTCCAAGTGGATAAATTTATCTTCCCCACCGATTTTCTGGTTCTAGATTATGAGGCCGATAAAGATATCCCAATCATCTTAGGGCGTCCGTTTCTTGCAACCGAACGTACTTTGATCGATGTGCACAAAGGGGAACTCACTATGAGAGTCGATGACCAAGAGGTAACATTCAATGTCTTCAAGTCCCTTAAATTCATAGAAACCGAAGACTGTTTTGCCTTGAGTTCGATTAGTGGCCAAAGTTTTGACACAGTGAACACAGTGGGCAGTGAGAGTGAGCACTCCGACTCTGAGAGTGATGACACTTTTGAGGATGAGTGTAACGAAATAGTGGCAGCCTTTGAACCTCTGGACTTTAAGGACAGAAATGTTCAACCCCCTTCAATAGAATAACCTCCCGAGTTAGAGCTAAAACCATTGCCTCCCCACTTGAAATATGCTTATCTCTCTAAGGATAATAAACTCCCCGTTATTATCTCTTCCAAACTTAGTGAGAAATAAGAACAACTTCTGATTGATTTGTTGATAAAGCATAAGAGGGCAATTGGTTGGACCATAGCGGACATTAGAGGTATTAGCCCCTCCCTATGTCAACATAAGATTAACTTGGAGAGTGACTGTTAATGCCAAAAATCACACCAAAGTACAACTTAAGGTCGATGTGGACTTTAACAACTAAAGAAAGGAACCGTTCGACAAAAGCGTGCGACAAAGACAGAAATGTAAATGAGACAGAGATTTTGGTGACGCGGGAAAAACCTCAACGAGGAAAAAACCCGCGGACGACTGTGGAAGTCGTCGCTGCACTATGGTCGCCAAACAAGGGCGATGTCCTTGTGTTTTTGGTGTCGATCGTACAGAGATTACAATACAAATGAAAGAAAGACTTAGAAATGTAAAGTAACAAGTGTTTTGAATGTAAAAACAATGTGCGTCGTGTGTTTAAACTGTGTGTCGTGCGCTGATGTCGTGCGTCGAGAGGGATCTTCTACGAGTGATTTCTTCGTTTCGAGTGCTTGTGTCTGTTGTTCGATGTTGTGTCTCTGTGTTCCCTTTCGTTCCCCTGAAATGATGATTATCCTTGATATTTATAGTCTTCGGACGCTTTAATTGACTCATTAAATACTTCGATAACTATCGTAACGGACGTCGTCTTTAGTGCTGTTTAATGACCTTCATCAGTTATAGCCGTTTGTCCATTAATGATGTTGACTCCTGCATTAAACACTGAACAAACGTAACAGTTTATGTCATGCGTTAGTTGGTCGAGGTCACACGGTTCTATGCGACGGTCGGGTGAGCTAGGCGACGTCGAGGTCGAGTGTCATGAGGTAAAAAGACTTTCGATTTTATCTTTAATCAAGAGTTTGAAGTACTATGATTTTACCTTCGTTATGGAAAAGGGAATAAGTGTTTCCTTACCTTGGTCGTGGTCGAGAATGGTGAATTTTTGCCCAAACAGTTTGCCCCCAAAATTTGAAAGTAGGATGGCAAATTCGAATTTTAAATTTTGTCAGTCGGACGCATAAGACTATGACACGTGTCGAAAGTTACCTTGGTTGTCTTGGAACTGGATCGATCCGATTTTAACTGAATGAGGAGTCGAAAAGGAAACGGGATCGTGACGTCATACTGACGCACGATCGTGCTTACCAACTGTCTTTGACAGGTGTCGACGATCTGTGTGGTCATACGAAAAGACGAGGACGCATGGCGATCATCAAAGGGACTCAACTTGACTCGATTTCTTTCATAAATAGAGACCTTGACGGATCATTTCCTCGTTACGCCTTCGAAGAGTTTATTCAGAAAGAGATTCTGCCTTGATTTCTTTACCATTTTTCGTCCAATCTTTCCTGAACCCGTGAGAATCTTCGGCTTGGTTAAGATTGTTCAAGGTCTAGAGCGCTTATATAAGGTACGATTTCTGTCGATTCCTTTAAGTTTGTTAGAAATGTCAATAGATCCTGAAAGTACTATTCAAGAACAATCGGGCCTCGATGAGCTTAGAAACCTAGCAAAAATCCCTGCGTGGGTTGAATTGATCTGCCCAGGTCAGATTCGATCGAACGAATGTCCCGAGGGGTATATTGTGATATACGAATACCCCTTTAAGATAGGTTTCGAATGGCCCTACTCGCCACTCTCTAAGGCTTTTATGCTAGAATTCGATTTAGCACCAGGTCGGCTAATGCCCCAATTCTGGCGAGTCGTACAAGTGATAGAGCGTGTTACTAAGCAATGGGATACTCCCATGAATGTACGCGATCTCCTCTTGGCTTATCAAGCCAAAAAAGGACGGGTGTCATCGTTGTAGCTTGTACTCTAAGCTTAAGGGTGATCGTACCTTGGTCTTAAAGACCGCTGTAAACGATCGTAAATGGAAGACTCGGTATATTTTCGTGCGTAAGTCGACCCTTGATTCCGAGAGTGATTGGATTAGGACCGGATGGAATACATCGGGTAAGCTTTAAAATTTCACTGTCGTATGTCGTGGTTTGTGATTCTTACCTGATTTTTAACTTGCTATTTTTATATCGACAGCCATCAAGTTCGAGGACGTGAAGCCTTATTCCAACTCTCAAGCAAGAATCGACGCCTTTTTGGAGTTCAGCGTCGCGGAGCGTTCGTTCATCGTGCGACACTTAGGGGACGATGACGAAGATTTGGTATTCTTAAGAGAGAATCGAGGGAAAAGACGCGGGGAAGAAGAGGGGGGAAGAAAAGGAGTCGAGAGAAGAAAGAGAGATGACTGGTAAGCATACCTTCCTTTCTAGATTACTTCGAATCTCCTTTCTTTGTGCTTTTCATAATATTTACTCTTCTGTGGTTTCTAGGGGAGTCTCAACCACGGATACCGAGTGTCTCTGCTAAAAGAGCAGTTGAGCTTGAGCTTGCTCGTAAGGGCAGGGAAAAGAGGCAGAGAGCCTTGTCCGCTGGTCCTGAAGTCCCAAGGAAGACGAGGACGACGATCCCGAGGGAACCGTCTTCGGGGGATAATGACTCGTCGAGAGTCATTTCGCCTGAGAAGGCGAAGGCCGCGTCGACTAGGAAGACTTCTTCCAGTGCGATTGCTGCGACACCCATCAGTTCTGCGCCTCCGGCGGAAACAACGAAGTCCCCGTCAGCCACGTCGGATCCTTTGTCGGCCGGCTAGGGCAAGGATCAGCCGACGGGAGGGGCTAAGGTCACGACGGTTAATTTTACATTGTCGTCAGACTTTATGGTCAGCAGTGTCCTAGACGAGACGAACCTATTTCCTCATCTGGGGAAATATCTTCTCCCCTCTTTCAGGGAGCGTTTCGAGGGGTTTCCTATCGAGGAGACGGGAGCTCATGTCGCCGGGCTGGCATTCATGGTAAGTCTTTCTTTCAAGACTTGGTTTGTTTATCGTTTGTCATTTGTTCGTTGTCGTTATTTACTAACGATGTTTGTTTTATAATTTTGTAGGCGTTCCAGGCTTCCCTGGCTTTGCGGGACGAGACGACGAAGATAAAGAATCTAATGTCTGCTGCGCACGAGAGAGAGAATGCGGCGTTGGATAGGGCGAAGGTCGCCGTAGAGCGCGAAGAGGCTCTGTTAAAATGTCTCGATGACGCCCGGAAACATCTAGAGGTCGTCGGTCGTGCGAAGGATGATGTCAATCATCGCCTGACGACGTCCTTATCCCTGATTGCCGACCAGAGGGAAGAGATAGAAAAGATTAAGGAATCCTTGGCTGTAGCTACAAAGGAAGCTGAGGATTCCAAGTCCAGGGTAGAGGGTCTGGAGAAAGAGGTGCAAGCTGCTAAGGACGAGGGTAAGTCCATTTTTGCCATAGCTCGCCTGACCGCTAGGGCGGCGATTATGAGGCGACATCTGCGGGGGAAGGACCATCTTACTTCGGCGTTGGAAGAGCTCGACATTTATTTGAAGGGCGTCGGGTCTGTGAGGGACCTCGATTCGGATGATGAGAAGGACGTCGAGGAGGAAGTGGTAGGCGAAGATCTTCAGGGCGAGGCCTCGGGCAAGGATGCGACTGATGCCCTTCCTCAAATTTAAAAAATTCCTTACTTTTGTTTTTACCGATCGACCGTTGGTGGTCGAGTTCCTTTTAATGTAATCGACAGTTTATGAATGAAACTTAGACTTCTTGTCGAATTTACGATTTTGTGAATAAATACAACATAAATTGTAAGATTCACTAAGTAAAGAATAACCAAGAAATCATGCGACTTAGGCATCATTGCATTACAATAACTAGAACGCAAGCCATAAGACTTTTAAATCGTGTATATAAACATAAACACATGCGATTAAAGCATTCATTTAGGGTATGAAACTTAAAATGTAAAGTCGTTTAGACTTTGCGATCGTACGACTAAGTCGTGCGATGAGCTTGAATCGTGTGTTCCTGTGAAAGGATGATCAAGTCATAGACCTGATCGTTTATATCGTGCGACCTTGCGAAACTAGAGTCGTATGATTATTGTCGTGCGATTCTGCGAAAAAATAATGTTAGAGGTTGGTCGTTGGCTAACCAACGACCCTCCGATGCTTAAGTTAGTAGTCGTTCGTGATGAGAGATCGTGTGAAAGAAAAAATGAAAAAGGACTTAGAATACGTACCTTTCTATATTCTTTTCTCTTTTATGTCTATTTGCCCCCGTCATTTATTATCTTATTTCTTTCAGAGGAAAATAGATCATGAATGACGGATCGACACCGAGCTTTTGAGAAATAACGACTGTGTTTATGTCGACTGTGCTTTCGTGCGACAGGGCAAGATAGTCGTTTTATTCCTGCAGGAAAGGCATGAGTTTATCTTTAAGGTTAAAGATAGAAGGACGAACCTGTCGAGACCTTACGGTCGTGCTTAACCTTGTGACTGTTAGACAGTTTACTTCCGCGGCTTCAGGGTGGTCTTATAGCAGTCGCGGGCGACTTTTGGCTCACTTTTAATTTCTTGGATTCCCCATGGCGTAGGGAACTTCAGGGTCTGATGATATGTTGAAGGAACGGCTTTCATTTCATGGATCCATGGTCGACCTAAAATGATGTTATAGGCCGATGCGCAATCGATGACACTGAACTTGGTCTGCTTGTTGATTCCTCTGACATAGACGGGCAGGATAATATCTCCATAGGTGCTCGTCGCTTCTCCATTGAAACCGACCAAAGTCATCGAACGTCGGGTGATTTCCGATCGATCGATTCCCATGGCCTTGATGGTGTCAAGGAAAATGACGTTTGCTGAACTGCCCCCATCGATCAAGACTCGTCGGGTTAAACAATTACCAATCGTGAGTTGAATGATCAACCCGTCATGATGTTTCTGATACGAGTCGCCGAGGTCGTCTTGGTCGAATACAATCTTCATAGCTTCCAACTCCAAATCTCCTTTGGGTCTTGACGAACGCGGAATAGGCCGATCGTCAGGTGCTTGACTGGCGTGACATTTGGCCGCGGAGTACGTCAGGCCACATACGTCCGAACCACCGGTGATGCAATTGACGACCTTTGCATGCTCGGGGGTTGACGGTCGATGGTCGCTAGCTGAAGTAACGACGTCATCAATGATATCTTTGAGGTTTCCTTTCGGGACGTGATATGCTAGCTCCTTTTTGAGAGCTATGCAATCGTCTATCGCATGACCATGGTCGACATGAAAGTCGCACCATTTAGATTTGTCTTTCTTAGCGTCGTCCTGATCGGACTTCTTAGGCCATCGAATAGTCGCATGGGCGGTCTTCAGAGCTTCGACCAATTCCTTAGTGGACCCTTTGAATCCGTAAGAGGATATCTTGGGGTACTGAGGAAACTTGTTCGCGGTCTTAACCTCTGCTTTTGTCTTGAATCGGACGTTCAAGATGTGACGCGCGGGCTCTATTTTGGAAATCGTTTTCGTCTTGAACTCTGGCTTCCTTACACCTAACGACCTCTTGTCGTCGGTATGCTTGCGACGAAAGGCAGCGTCGTCTTCTACCCTCATATACGCTAGGGTTCGGGCTCGGACGTCTTCGAAATTTTCTGGGGGATACTTGGTTATATCAGTATATAAACCCGAGCTATCGTCCAGACCACGCTTATAAGCTTCGATTGCGGTCTTGACGTCACAATTACGGATACTGATCATCTCTGCATTGAATATGTTGAAATAGCTTCGAATAGATTCATTAGCCTTCTGCACGACATAATACAGGTCACTGGTCTGCTTCTCCATCTTGCGACTACTGGCGAATTATTGAGAGAATTGGTTGACCAACTCAGCGAACGACCCGATGGATTTGGGTTTGAGATTGATCAACCATTGGAGGGCAGGACCAGTGAGAGTCGCACCGAAGCTCTTGCACATACATACTTCCTGATACATGTGTGGGATTGAGACCGTCCAAATGAGTTGCTTATACTGTGCGACGTGCTCGGTTGGATCGGTCACTCCTGAATACTTGGGTGTAAAAGCGGGAACATTGTATTTCTTTGGGACCTCGATGGTAGCGATATCATCGATGAAAGGTGACGCCTGAAATCCTGATCGAGGCTCGACGTCGACGGGCACAGCTGCCCCAGGCAGCTTGGCGAGCAAAGATAGGACACGCTCGTTCTGATCTTCTAGCATCTTCAGTCGCTGGGCGACGAGCTCATTAGGATCAGGATTTGCCCCTGCTTGCTGTTAATGCCAAAAATTGCACCAAAGGGACAACTTAAGGTCGATGTGGACTTAATCAACTAAAGAAAGGATCTTTCGACGAGACGTGCGACGAGGGAAAAAATAAACGAGACAAGGAATTTGATGACGCAGGAAAAACCTCAAACGAGGAAAAAACCTGCGGACGACAGTGGGTGTCGTCGCTGCACTATGGTCGCCAAACAGGGGCGATGTCCTTCGGTACTAGTGTCGATCGTACAGAGGTTACAATACAAATGAAGGAAATGCTTCAAAATGTAAAGTACAAGTGTTTAAATGTGAAAACAGGTGTTTGTCGTGTGTGAATACAAAGTGTGAACTGTTGGTCGAGGGCTGTTGTCGTGCGTCGAGAACGATACTTGAGCTTTCCTTCGAGTGTTCTTGAGTTCGCTGTAAGATTCTGGCTTTCAATACTTAATCTCCAGAGTTGGAATGTTCTTTGCTATGAGTTTGGATGATTTTCTCTGCTGTTTGGTGATATTCGCGGTTGTGTACTGGATGTTAACTGATGTCCTTAAAATGAAGCTTTAGCTTGTCTTTTATAGCCTTCGCGTCATTAATTAACTTCATTAATGATTCAATCAACGGCTACAATGGCTGGAAACGGTCGCCGGAGTAATGGTCTTCGTCCGTTACGATCGTCGGCTGTTTAATGAATACGTCGGTTATAGCCATTGCTCCTTAATGACTTGGACTCCTGCATTAAACACTTAAACATAACGGTTAAGTGAACGTTAGTCTGGTTAAGGTCGCAAGTCCTTATGCGTTGGTCATGCGGGACGTACGACATTATGGTCGAGAGTCGCTAAGATATCTCGACTTACCTTTTACAGTGGACGACAGAGGTCTTTATGGTCTTTGACGGGACCTTATCTTAATACAAGATGTTACTTATGACGTGCGATTTACCTGCTCTGGTCGTGGTCGTACGACGTGATTTTTTGCCCAAACAGTTTGCCCCCAAAATTTGAAAGAAGGATAGCAAATCCGTGTTTTAAATTTTGTCAGTCGAGAAAATATGACAAGTGATAGGAATTACTTTTGTTACCTTGGAACTAGGCTGGTCTGCTCTTAACCGAACGAGAAGCCGAAAAGGAAACGGGGTCGTGACGTCATGCTGACACACGATGATGTTTACCAGCTGTCGATGCCAGGTGTTGGTGATTTACTGGGGCATATGAAATTCGAGGATGCGTGTCGATCTTTTGAAGGGCTCGACCTGTCACGATTTCCTGCATAAATAGAGATAAAAAATGGATTGTTTTCTTTAAGCTTTCGAAAAGTCATTTTTTCAGAATCTTCGGTGACTGATGATCTACCGTGGGTTATGATACCCAAATCGATGTCGATATTGGTTGCGATAGACGCGATGTCTGTGGATTCTGCGCATCTGGCGACGATGTTTTCTGCTACCACGTCGACCCTTTCGTCAGCCGACAGGGGCCAGGGTATAAAGACGGGAGAGAATGATGGGGATTTTATGGAGATCAACTTTGCGTTGTCTTCATCCCTCTGGATTGACTATGTCCTCGTCAGGACGAAGTCGCTCCCGCTTCTGGGGAAATATCAGCTCTTATATTTCAAGGAGCATTTTCCAGGGATCTCTATCGAGGAGATTGGACTGTGTTTAGCCGTACTGGCGTCTTTCGTAGGTTTTTTCTTTCGAAACTTGTGTTACCGATGTTTATTTCTTTGCTGAGTGTTTTGCTAATACGTTCCTTTTGTAATTGTGCAGATGTTTTTGTTTTCCTTCACTAAACATGTGAGGAAACTGGAGATGTTGGGGTGGAGGTCGATTGTCGAAGAGAAGATATCCCTTCCTCCAACCTTAACATTAATCTTAAGAGCCACTTTCTCGGAGTGCCATGGCGCGAAAGGTTGGGAGACAACTCTGGCTATACTCGTTTGATCCTTGCATTAGTTCTTCGGGATTGATAGGATTTCGAAGATCGAGATTTTTGAACAGAGCCTGCCATCGACGTGCTTCTAGGGTAGATTTTTGGGTTTACGAGCTAGATTTTTTATGTTCGGGTTGTTGCAACGACTTCTGACTTTGTATTTACTTGTCCGACTATCGGTCGTTCATATGTAATCGTTTAATGAAGTTCCTTCTTTTGCTGAACTCGTGTTTTTAATTACATATGTCGTGGATAAATGTAATATTGATCATAAGATTCGTTAAGTATGAAATAAACGGAGGATCGTGCGACTTAGGCTTTTATTGCAACATAAATCATGTATTTGGACACAAATATATATCATCGATGTGTTTAGAACATACAAAGTATTTCTAAGTTCCAGAGACTTAGATCGAGGGATCGTTTAGACCTTACGTGTGACTGTATCGTATGATGAAACTTTAGAATATATGCCTCTGTGATCAAACAATCGAGTCATGCACTTGTATACTCATGTCGTGCATTCCTGCGATAAAGTTTGTTAGAGGTCGGTCGTGGTTTTACCAACGATTTTGCGGTGCTTACCGTCGTGCTGAAAACTTTGTACGATAGGAAGGCGATCTTAAAAGAAATATTTTTTCAGATGCGTCGCATTCCAACTTCGGGGGACTTCCTGATTGTCGAGGGTTCGAAGTCGATAGGCTCCTTTACCAACGACTTCAGAGATACGATAGGGACCTTCCCATTTGGTAGAAAGTTTACTTGCATTGAGTTCCTGGGTATTCGGGAATACTCGACGGAGGACGTAATCGCCTTCTTGAAAGATTTTAACTTTGACGTGTTTATTGAAATGTCGCTCGACTGCTTGCTTCTGTGACGCCATTCTGATCAAGGCCGATTCTCTGAGCTCTTCAAGGGCGTCAAGGTCGTAACTCAAATCAACCAAGTTGTGGTCGACGGAATTGTGCCTCGAAGTTGGGAGATGATATTCGATTGGTAGGACGGCTTCACTGCCGTAGACGAGAGAGAAGGGGGTTTGTCCTGTAGACGTGCGAGGTGTCGTGCGATTTTCCCATAGGACTGAAGGGAGCTCTTCAACCCATCTTCCTTTTGCAGCTTTTAATCGTTTCTTGATCGAGGCTACAATAGTCTTATTACTCGACTCAGCAAGTCCATTGGCTTGGGGATATCTGGGAGTCGAGGTCGTCAGTTTGATGTTCCTATCTTCACAGAACTGTTGGGTCCTGTCGCTTATGAATTGGGATCCATTGTCGCAGACAATTTCGAATGGAATCCCAAACCTGCATATGATGTTAGTCTGGATAAAAGAAATAACTTCTTTATCCCTGATTTGGGAGAAGGCAGCCGCTTCGACCCATTTAGAAAAGTAATCCGTGAGTACGAGGAGGAATACTTTTTGCCCCGGAGCAGGTGGTAGTTTGCCGACAATATCCATTCCCCACCTCATGAAAGCCCATGGGACAAGCGTTGAGTGCAAAGGCTCTGAGGGTTTATGAGACATATCTGAGTGTCGTTGACAGGGGTCGCAATTCTGGACGTACTTGACAACGTCTTGTCGCAATGTCGGCCAAAAATACCCTTGTCGGGAGATACGATTAGCCAAGCTACGACCTCCTGAATGATTACCACATTCGTCGTCGTGCATCTCTTGGAGGATTTTTTGGGCTTGATTTTTGCTGATGATGCACCTTAAATTTAAGCCCGTCGATGATCGTCGATAAAGCGTATTTTCAATCATGACGTACTTAGATGCTTTAAATCTGGTTTTTCGAGCCTCCATTTTGTCTTCGGGGAGTTGGTCGTGTACGAGGAAATTTCGAATGTCGCGTGACCAATCATCTTCTTCGTCTTCGATCTGGACGACGTCTGTGTTTCCAATAGACGGTGTTGCCAGGTGAATCATAGGAATAACATCAAATATTGGTTCAACTAAAGCTGACCCAAGGTTTGCCAATGCGTCGGCCTGAGTGTTCTGGTCTCGCGGAATCTGTTCAATAGAAAAAGATTTAAATTTTTTGGAAATTTCTTTTGCCACGCTTAGATATGCTGTCATTTTTGAGTCCTTGGCTGCGAATTCTCCATTGATTTGATTTACTACCAGCAGCGAATCGCTCTTGACATGCAATGCGGTTGCCCCCGAGTCGTGGGCCATATTCATTCCCACGATCAGGGCTTCATATTCGGCTTCGTTGTTGGTGGCCTTGAAGTCGCATCGGACCGAGTATACCATCTTACCCCCCTGTGGCGACTTTAAGACGACACCCAGTCCAGAGCCTCTAATGTTGGATGATCCGTCGACATGTAGGATCCAAGGAACGTCGTCGTGAGTCGCCACAGTGGACACTTCGAGCTCTGCTTCTTTCTCCAACTCAGGGCTGAAATCGGCGATAAAGTCTGCCAAGGCCTGCGATTTGATCGCGGTCTTGGGCTTGAAATCGATGTCGTAACTGCTGAGATATATGCTCCACTGTGCTAATCGACCTGTCAACTCAGGTTTCCTTAAAACAGACTTACGAGGAAAGTTAGTTACGACAGTAATAGGATGCGATTCAAAGTAGTGTCGTAATTTTTTAGCAGCTGTGACTAGCGACAAAAGCAGTTTTTCCATGGAAGAATACTTGGTTTCTGCGTCCAAGAGAGATTTACTTACGTAGTAGATTGGTAATTGTTGTTTTTCGTTCTCTCGGGAGAGTACGACGCTTACCGCATTTGGACTGTCAGCTAAATACAATTGTAAGACCTCATGATCGTGAGGTTTTGACAACAGAGGAGGCGACGCCATATACTCCTTGAGTTTTTGCAATGCTTGCTCATGGTCGTTGGTCCAGTTGAAACCTTTATTTTTCCTGAGGATGTTATAAAACAGATGGCATCTATCGGAAGATCGGGAGATAAACCTGTTTAGGGCCGCTACTCGACCAGTAAGCCTTTGGACCTCCTTGAAATTTCGAGGAGATTTGATGTCGATGATGGCTTTGATTTGATCGGGGTTAGCCTCGATTCCTCGGCGAGTGACCATGTGGCCTAAGAACTTTCCAGCACTGACTCCGAAGGAACATTTGGTAGGGTTGAGCTTCATGCTATACTCCCGAAGGATGTTGAACGATTGTCTTAGATGCTCGACATGATCGACCGCTTGCTTTGACTTGACGAGCATGTCGTCAATATATACCTCCATTGTGTCGCCGAGATGGTCTTTGAACATTTTATTCACCATGCGTTGATAGGTGGATCCTGCATTTTTTAGTCTGAAAGGCATAATTTTATAACAGTAAATACCTCGATCCGTCATAAAAGCGGTTTTCTCCTGGTCCTCGACGTGCATTAAGATTTGGTTATACCCTGAATAGGCATCCATGAAGGTCAATAATTCATGTCCTGCGGTTGCGTCGACCATGGCGTTGATATGCGGTAATGGAAAAGGATCTTTCGGGCAAGCCTTATTGAGATCGGTGAAGTCGATACAGACCCTCCATTTTCCATTCTTCTTAGCCACGACCACGACATTAGCAAGCCAGTCGGGATATTTTACTTCTCGGATCTTTCCGGTCTTGAGGAGGTTATCGACCTCATCGTTTATTACCTTATTTCTTTCAGGAGCGAATTTACGGCGTTTTTGCTTGACGGGTTTAAACGATGGATCGATATTGAGCTTGTGAGAAATGATGTTAGGGTCAATGCCAACCATATCTTCATGCGACCAGGCGAAACAGCCAGCATATTCCTGCAAGAAAGATATTATCCTTTGCCTAAGGTGGGGATCGAGAGATGATCCTATCAAGACTTTTTGCTCGGGCTTGCTTGGGTATAAGATAACTTCTTCTAGGCAATAGTCACCGATGGCTTCAGGAACATCTTGCACCTTTTCAAGCTTTCCATGCGCTGGGTCAGCGATTCGTTCTGAGTTTCCGCCATCTGCCATTTTCCTGTGATAGAGAACAGAAGAAACTCCAAGAAACTATTAGTAGGGTGCACGTTCGTCGAGGATTTTCTCTAGATGAAGTCCCACGGATGGCGCCAAACTGTTAATGCAAAAAATCGCACCAAAGGGACAACTTAAGGTCGATGTGGACTTAATCAACTAAAGAAAGGATCTTTCGACGAGACGTGCGACGAGGGAAAAAATAAACGAGACAAGGAATTTGATGACGCAGGAAAAACCTCAAACGAGGAAAAAACCTGCGGACGATAGTGGGTGTCGTCGCTGCACTATGGTCTCCAAACAGGGGCGATGTCCTTCGGTACTGGTGTCGATCGTACAGAGGTTACAATACAAATGAAGGAAATGCTTCAAAATGTAAAGTACAAGTGTTTAAATGTGAAAACAGGTGTTTGTCGTGTGTGAATACAAAGTGTGAACTGTTGGTTGAGGGCTGTTGTCGTGCGTCGAGAACGATACTTGAGCTTTCCTTCGAGTGTTCTTGAGTTCGCTGTAAGATTCTGGCTTTCAATACTTAATCTCCAGAGTTGGAATGTTCTTTGCTATGAGTTTGGATGATTTTCTCTGCTGTTTGGTGATGCTCGCGGATGTGTACTGGATGTTAACTGATGTCCTTAAAATGAAGCTTTAGCTTGTCTTTTATAGCCTTCGCGTCATTAATTAACTTCATTAATGATTCAATCAACGGCTACAACGGCTGGAAACGGTCGCTGGAGTAATGGTCTTCGTCCGTTACGGTCGTCGGCTGTTTAATGAATACGTCGGTTATAGCCGTTGCTCCTTAATGACTTGGACTCCTGCATTAAACACTTAAACATAACGGTTAAGTGAACGTTAGTCTGGTTAAGGTCGCAAGTCCTTATGCGTTGGTCATGCGGGACGTACGACATTATGGTCGAGCGTCGCTAGGATATCTCGACTTACCTTTTACAGTGGACGACAGAGGTCTTTATGGTCTTTGACGGGACCTTGTCTTAATACAAGATGTTACTTATGACGTGCGATTTACCTGCTCTGGTCGTGGTCGTACGACATGATTTTTTGCCCAAACACTTGCGGGTTGGCTCCTGAACTGGTGCCATTGCCATGCGACGAGCCATGGGCGTCTCTGTTGAAAGGAACAAAATACGGCTGCGACCCATTCTGCAATGGCTGCGACCCATTCTGAAATGGCTGCGACCCATTCTGAAATGGCTGCGATCCATTCTGCATGGGTGGTGGCCTTATATGCTGAGGAGGAACTGTCCCGAACTGGGGGTTTGGGTTGAACGACCCCGGCTGTTGGTTCTGCATGAACGGACATGGATGCTGATTCTGAGAGAACGGACCTGGATGCTGATTCTGAGCGAATGGACCTTATCCTGGACCAGAATTATGCGCAAATGGTCTAGGACCATTTTGACCGAACGATCCTTGGCCTGGATTCTGAACGAACGGCCTAAGACCATGCTGAGGACCAAAGGGATTTCTCAGCCGTGCGATCTCCTCGGCTGCTCTGTGACTCTGCTCGGCCATGACATTGATTTGATTCCGAGCAACTTCTAGCTCTTGATACATATGAGCAATAACACGCTCTTGATTTCCTGGGGCTGCCATCTTCCTGAAACAGAAAACAAGGGAAACTCCAAGAAACCGTTAGTACGACGCACGTTTGTCGAAGATTTTCTCTAGATGGGGTCCCACGGATGGCGCGAAACTGTTAATGCCAAAAATCGCACCAAAGTACAACTTAAGGTCGATGTGGACTTTAACAACTAAAGAAAGGAATCATTCGACAAAAGCGTGCGACAAAGACAAAAATGTAAATGAGACAGAGATTTTGGTTTCGCGGGAAAAACCTCAACGAGGAAAAAACCCGCGGACGACTGTGGAAGTCGTCGCTGCACTATGGTCGCCAAACATGGGCGATGTCCTTGTGTTTCTGGTGTCGATCGTACAAAGATTACAATACAAATGAAAGAAAGACTTCGAAATGTAAAGTAGCAAGTGTTTTGAATGTAAAAACAATGTGCGTCGTGTGTTTAAACTGTGTGTCGTGCGCTGATGTCGTGCGTCGAGAGGGATCTTCTACGAGTGATTTCTTCGTTTCGAGTGCTTGTGTCTGTTGTTCGATGTTGTGTCTCTGTGTTCCCTTTCGTTCCCCTGAAATGATGATTATCCTTGATATTTATAGTCTTCGGACGCTTTAATTGGCTCATTAAATACTTCGATAACTGTCGTAACGGACGTCATCTTTAGTGTTTTTTAATGACCTTCATCAGTTATAGCCATTTGTCCATTAATGATGTTGACTCCTGCATTAAACACTGAACAAACGTAACAGTTTATGTCATGCGTTAGTTGGTCGAGGTCGCATGGTTCTATGCGACGGTCGGGTGAGCTAGGCGACGTCGAGGTCGAGTGTCGTGAGGTAAAAAGACTTTCGATTTTATCTTTAATCAAGAGTTTGAAGTACTATGATTTTACCTTCGTTATGGAAAAGGGAATCAGTGTTTCCTTACCTTGGTCGTGGTCGAGACTGGTGAATTTTTGCCCAAACAGTGACCACCCTGGAAAACTCCAACCCCAAAGAAGGTTGAACCCCATAATGAAGGAGGTAGTTAAGAAAGAAGTTTTGAAGTGGTTAGACGCCAGTATTATCTACCCAATAGCTAGTAGTAGTTGGGTGAGCCCCGTCCAATGTGTCCCTAAAAAGGGAGGGACGACCGTAGTGAAGAACGACAAGAACGAGCTCATTCCCACTAGGACTGTTACGGGGTGGAGAATATGCATGGATTATAGACAACTCAACCTAGCCACTAAGAAAGACCATTTTCCCCTCCCTTTATTGTTCCCGAGGACCAAGAAAAGACCACCTTTACTTGTCCCTACAGTACTTTTGCATTCCGGAGGATGCCATTTGGATTGTGTAATGCCCCAACCACATTTCAACATTGTATGATGGCCATTTTCACCAACATGATTGAGGGCACCATAGAAGTTTTTATGGATGACTTTTCTATGATAGGGACATCGTTTGACAACTGCCTGGGAAATTTGGAGAAAAGCCTAGTGAGATGTGAAACCCACGACCTTATTTTAAATTGGGAAAAATGTCATTTTATGGTTGAAGAGGGTATTGTCCTAGGTCATCTTGTCTCAAAAAGAGGGTTGGAGGTTGACAAAGGCAAACTTGAAGTAGTGGCACAACTTCCCGAACCCACAATTGTGAAAGGTATTCGAAGTTTCTTGGGTCACGCAGGTTCTATAGGAGGTTCATCAAAGATTTTTCGAAAATAACTAAACCCCTATGTAACCTTTTGCAACATGAAAAAGAATTTAATTTCACCCAAGAATGTCGAGATGCTTTTGAAACAATCAAGAAAGCCTTAGTTACTGCACCCATAGTGACCACTCCTGACTGGTCACTCCCATTTGAAGTCATGTGTGACGCCAGCGAGTGGGCTGTTCTCGGACAAAGGAAGAACAAAATCTTTCACCCCATTTATTATGCAAGTAAAACACTGATTGAAGCTCAGATTAGTTATACTGTCACTGAAAAAGAATTACTTGTGGTGGTGTTTGCTTTTGATCGTTTCAGGTCATACTTGATAGGGACGAAGGTCATAGTGCACACTGATCATGCAGCAATAAAATACTTGATCAACAAGGCTGATTCCAAGCCACGTTTGATTCGATGGGTTTTATTATTGCAAGAATTCGACCTTGAGATCGTTGATAGGAAAGGAACAAGCAATCAGGTAGCTGACCATTTGTCCAGGCTCGAGAAGGTAGTGGCCATTGTAGGTCCCACTCCGGTCAAAGAGAATTTTCCCGATGAACAATTGTTAGCAGCTCAACATCACGACAATAATATTCCTTGGTATGCTGACATTGCAAACTTTTTAGCAAGTGGACTAAAGCCCCACGGGATGAGTGGACAACCGTTTAAATTTTTTTTTACATGATACTCGTCAATATGTTTGGGACGACCCTTTCTTATATAAGATAGGAACGAACCAAATATTGAGACGTTGTGTCCACGGGAGTGAGCAACATCAAATACTCCAAGGTTGTCACACATCCCACTACGGTGGCCACTTTGGTGGAAACCACACTGCTGCAAAAATTTTGCAAAGTGGGTTCTTTTGGCCCACTGTATTTAAGGACTCTTTTGAATTTGTAAAAAACTGTGAGCAATGTCAACGCACCGGGAACATTTCACAAAGAAACGAGATGCCTCTTAACAACATCCTAGAGGTAGAACTTTTTGATGTTTGGGGGATCGATTTCATGGGTCCTTTCCCAAACTCAAACAATAACTTTTATATCTTGGTTGCGGTAGACTATGTTTCAAAATGGGTGGAAGCTGTTGCATGTCACTCCAACGATGCAAACACCGTGGTGAAATTTTTGCACACAAATATTTTCACTCGATTTGGAACACCACGGGCATTGATCAGTGACGAAGGCACCCATTTTGTGAACAAAGTTATGAGCTCGGTCCTTGCTAAGTATGATATACATCATAGAGTGGCCACCGCATACCACCCGCAGACCAACGGTTTAGCTAAACTTTCAAACCGAGAAATCAAATGCATTTTAGATAAAGTCGTTAAACCACATCGTAAAGATTGGTCAACCAAACTTGATGATTCTCTTTGGGCCTATCGTACGGCCTACAAAACTCCTTTGGGAATGTCTCCATTTAAGTTGGTTTTTGGCAAAGCTTGCCATTTACCAATTGAGTTGGAACACAAGGCGTTTTGGGCCCTTAAAGAGTTTAACAAGAGTGAGGATGTTGCGGGAACCAAGAGGTTTTTACAATTGCATGAGCTGGAAGAATTACGATACCATTCCTATGAAAATGCAAAGTTGTACAAAGAAAAGACCAAGATGTGGCATGATCGAAGAATCAACCATAGGGAGTTCATTGAAGGCCAACAGGTACTATTGTTCAATTCCCGTCTCAAACTATTTCCTGGTAAGCTCAAATCACGATGGACGGGACGATACACAGTGGTCAAGGTTAGTCCCTTTGGAATAGTGGAATTAATGTCCCCACAGTCTGGTCAGACTTTTAAAGTCAATGGGCAGAGAGTGAAGCACTTTCTGAGCGATAGTGCCCACTCTCTACCCCACTCTGGTTAAGAAAAAGTCAGAATCATTTGTAAATATTTTATTTCAGTTATCTGCTATCTTTTTATTATTTTTGGTCTTTTTAATTCTGTGTGGTAGTTTATTTTGAATGTGTGTAGATTGGATTGCCAATTTTTTAAGAAAAAGTCAACAACTGCTTCGCAGTGACGTCGAGCATGTCACTGCGCTTCCCACTGCATGCCTGACGATTGGATGGGACGGTTTGGGGGGCCCAAGAACTGAAAGTACATCAACTTTTTCTTACAAGCCATCAACTTTTCCTGCCACATCACCCTACTTCTCCTATTTCCAAGAAAACTCATCATTATCTCTCTCTCTCTCTCTCTCTCTCTCAAATTAACCGTTCCCTCCTAAAAAAATAATACCCAAAGAATATTTCCTTTCCACACCAAAAGCCAAAAGACACCTTTTCCTCTCAAATTTCAAACACATACTCTTCCTTCCCAAAAAATTTCTCTCAAGAACAAAGAAACTCTCCAATGGCGAGAAGCAAGAGACTCAACCCAAACCCTAACGATCCAGGTCGTGCAGTGCGCCGCCGCATGACCAACGATGATACCTGCCAGAAAACATCACCGACGACCTAAACCAACCGCCGCCATCCTCCGAAGAGCAACCAATGATGACCATCGCACCAGACGCGGAGTCGTCGAAGCAAGAGGGATCGAAGGCTGCTTCATCTTCGAAAGCCTCAGACGCTAGTCTGAGTGGTTTTGATACCGAAGCGCAACAAACTGATGAGGAAATGTTGAAGTTGCAAGAGGAGTACAACCAAAAACTCTTTGCACTTCCAAAAAAGAAAGAAGAAGTCGAAAAGAAAAGGAGAGAAGAAGAGGAAATGATGAAAAGAGAATAAGAGGAAAGGATGAAAAAAGAAGAGGAGGAAAGACTGAAAAAAGAGGAAGAGGAACGAAAGAGAGTTGAGGAAGAAGCAAGATTAAAAAGAGAAGAGGAAGAGAGAAAAAGGATGGAGCAGGAGAGACTACTTGAAGAAGAGAAGAAAAAGGCTGAAGAAGAGAAGAAAAGGGCTGAAGAAGAAAACCGAGCAAGACAAGAAGAGGAAAGACAAAAGAACGAAGCAGGGGTTGTGATACTCCAACACGAGGAGCAGATTCACACTGATCAAAACCTCCAAGTCGGAAGCACTATCGATTTGGAGGCACTTCGAAAGGCAACCCACAGTGAGGAGAACCCCATAAAAAGAGCTTTGAGGAAGAAAGGCATGGTCACCAGATCTGGGGTGACCATTTCGGAGAAATCGCCGGCCCAAAAATCAAGGAAGACGACATCTGGGAAAGGGAAAACAATCAACCTGGGAATCCTAATGCATGCCGCAATTTACCAAGCACGAACCCGCAAGAAGGTAATCCACCCTCTTCCTTGTCTCGTTACTTCTTTACTACTAGATGCTGGAAAGCCATCTACTCCAGATGATGAGTGGCTCGTTTTCGCCAACAACATCAGCATTGTGACCATAAAGAAGATGGGGAGAGCAATTACCGCTCCCCCTGAAGAACCCGCTACTGATGAAGTCCCAGTGACATCTGCCACCAACCCACTCCCCAATCCCACTCCAGGAACCTCCAGCAACCCCTTGGACGCCATTCTGAGCGCAATTAGGGATCTCACTGATCGTGTCACTCTTATGGAAGCACATCAGAAGCACATGAACAGGGCTACAGAGTCTTTCTGGATGTACACAAGAGATCGGGATGCGGTCATGAACCAAATCTTAAGAGGTGTTGATCAAGAGTTGGCCGCACAACTCCCTGACTTCCCAGAAGGCATCTGTCCCACAAATGATAGTGATGATGGTCTCAGTGACGACTCTGCAGCAAGCTCACCACCAGTAACTCCTATCCATTAAATGGTTTGTTGGGACTCTGGTTCCCACTCTGAATGCTCTCAAAATAATTTTAATTTTCTGTTTGGTTGGTATTTTGCCTATGGCTAGGCACTTGACAATTTGCTACTTTATTTTTGATTAATGATGCATGCATACCTGCTGCTAAGCAGGTACATTTGGGTACTAACTTAATTCTTGTTTGAATGTTTTTTGATCATCTTCCATTTCAAGGTGCAACTCTCGGCTTCCAACTTAAAAAGTCACTTTTGTAAGTACGATTTCTCAACTTGTCACGTTGAAATGATAAAGGCCATTTTTGCATCCAAACTCGACCTTTTTGCACCCCCAACCACCTCCTTAACCCCAATTTCCATGTCACAGTGAGGACATTGTGCGATCTTAAGTTTGAGGTGGGGACTTCCAGTCTTTCCACAGTGGGGACACTGTGAAGTCCTAAGTTTGAGGTGGGTAAGCTATACCCCCCTCCCAAAAAAAAATAAACAAAAACACAAAAACATAAGAAAATCGGAGTGTCACTACAAAAGATTGATGGTGTGCCTTTTCTGGACCATCAAAGTGCTCACTCCCAGAAAAAGATGGTGTGCCTATTCTGGACCATCAGAATACCCACTCTCACAAAAAAAACCATACCCAAATAAAAGCCTGAAGTGTACGTACTTACCCTTGCAAAATACAAAACACTCACTTATTGAAATAAAAATCTCAAAGCGAGATTTTCGGTCCATGTTTGGAATTGTTTACTACAAAACCCTTGGGAAAATACTCAAAGCCACAAATCTTTCAAACCCAAGAAAGTCCTATTGATCAAATGTGAACAAGGGAAAGATATCGTCGAATACATAAAGTGAAGTTTTTATCTTGGAACCAAAAGAAGCATCAATGGAGGGAGATCAACATTCATCCAGAGTGAGAAGTCGGTAAGTCCCTGAAAGTTCAAAAGTGCATAATTTTATTTTTTATTTCTTTTTATTACTTGGGGATAAGTAATGGTTTAAGTTTGAGGTTGTGATAACTCTATTTTTAGAGTTATTATTTCCTTTTATTTTTATTTTATTTTGTCAAATTTTAGCCATTTCACTTCTCAAAACCCCCATTCTTGGTAATATTCCTAAAATGAGCAAAAAGAGTTAACCATAGTTTTTATAAACCATTTTAGTAGAGTTTTGTTGCTTTTTCACGAAATACCTGCAGTGACTTGCACATCCCACTCCGGACCCCACTGGCGAGCAAAGAAGAAGACAAAAGAAAAACAACTCTTAGCTTGGAAGTAAAAATCTGGAGAATAGAAGAGTCTAATGGCAGAGGCATGGGATGGTGAAGTACAAGCATGTTCCCTAAGACATGGCAAGATGAATTGTTTAATAAAACTCATGGTACTTTAAGTGGACTTTTTGGAAAAGGTGAAGGGACCTTGGGGTAAAAGAGCTACAAGCTTGTGGATAGAAGAATTACTCAAAGAAGCTGAATTTTATGTCTTCTATTTTCAGTCTTTAGTCTCTAGTTTAAACCCATCTTTTGTTGGTCCAACTTTTCCTCTTAGTATATAAAGAGGTGTTGGGTTTCATTTAATTCATCATTCATATCTCCATCTACCACATTTAGTGCAAGCTTAGTTGTAGTTGTTAGCTCTCTAGTTTACTGCAGTAGATCTTTAATTTTCTGTATTTCAATTCCTAGTGTAATCGTTGATTTCAAGTAATTAGTGGCAGTGACGTATCCTCGTTCCCCACTGCGGTTTTAATCAAGTCACTTTCAGTTTATTTATGTGCAACTTCTCATCTTTTGTTTTCTTTACTTTGGTAATTATGGGCTAAGCATCCCTTGGGATGTAGGAAGGAGAAGTACCTGGATTTTATGAAAAATACTTGAGTAATCTTTATAGTTGGACCATTTATTGTTTTGGTCATTCACTCTCGATTATTGCCCAATGATGCAAACAAGCCGATCACTTGTAAGGATCTAAAGTCTAGTTCTTAACTCAAAAATGAGTAGAACGCAGTGACACGAGCTTGGATGATGCTAGGGGATTCGAAAGAATTTTTATGACACTTGCGAAAGTGAGGTCGGCGCAGTGAGCTAATCTCAACCCACTGGAGTAGTAGGCAAGCTAGTTGATGTATTTAAAACACTTAGAGTATTTGTCTCTACACATTCCATCGAGGCCTGAAAAGGTCCATTTTGAGATTATCATTGACAAAACAGTAAATACTAAGAATATGGGATTTTTACTTAAAAGTGTGAGTATTTGGTAACCGGGCTTTTCTAGCGAGAATGTCCACCTCAAGTACAAGGATCACTTTTGGGATCAGGTATTTAATATAAAATCTAGGGAAAATCTAACCTACATTCATTCTTTTAAATCTTAAGTAAAATCGTTAAAGTAGCGTCTCATCAAACAAACCAAAATATTGCTTCCTCTGTAATTGAAACTTGTAAAAGGAAGCTCATGAGAACCGTATTGTCTTGATTGCCCAGTCCCTGTGGATACGATTCTGGTATTTTACCAACTATTACTTGCTGTGACGATCATAGTGGTCAGTGTACACTTGCGCTTCCCACTGTGGACAGCTTGCAACCCAGTGCGATTAAATCACATATTTCGCACGTACCAGTATTCTTGAAGAAAAAGGAGATGAAAGAGAGAAAATGGGGAAGTTGGGGTTTTGAGGGAAGGAAAATCGAGTGAGGAGAGGGAGAGACCAGATCTGGTCTGGTTCTTAAAAGTATAAAATCCGACAGACCTCATGCGGACGTCCGGATAGAGACTTATGCGGACGTCCGGCACCAACCCAACTGGAAACCCCAAAGTCCCTGTTGCTTCCGCGGAAATCATGCGGACTTCCGTCTCATGCTTTAAGCGGACGTCCGCAAGCATCATTTGTCGTCTTTACTGAAAATTCGGGGTGTTACACATTATATGCAAATATCATTCCAGAACCAACTGTACTGTCTTAAACTGATTTTTTCTCTTAGAGAAATACCATTTTTGGCCCCGCTATTTTGTTTTGCAATAACTGTATAATTTTAGTGAAGAAGATAGTAAAATGGATCTTAAACTAGTGTTAATAAACATTAAGTAAAGAAAAGTAAATACTACTTGAGACCCTTTAATCATAATGCATATTAATAACATTTGATGAGAATCGGTCATGTTTGGTTCGATGGAAATTGAATACAAGATTTCGGTGACTGAATTCCGTTAAGTTGTTTGGTTTACAAAATGAGAGAGATCGAATTCCAGTGATATTGGCATCGGGAGTTATCATATAACAATATATGCGTCGAAAATTATTGTTTTTTTCTTGAGTACAACTCGTATATGTATGTAGTACTAGAAAAACATAACTTCTTGATGCTTGTTTGATAAATCAACAAGAACTGTGAGCATGTATATAAAAAATAAAGGACATCAAAATCATCTTGGTCAAACTCACAAGTGAAAGTTAGAGCATCTCCAACAGATTCTTTAAAAAACAAAATTTAAATTTCTTTTAAAAAATTACATTCTAATCCAATAGCTTCTCTATTTTGGATATATTATAACATTGATTATATTATTAGAATATTTCATACATTTAAAATTTTATTATATGTGATAATATAATTAAAAAAATATATCTTTCACGATAATCAATTTTAGGAAGTTATCTAAATTTGGAGAATTTCACTCTCTTGTACTTTCTGTCAATCTAGAGAAAGATTTTGGAAAATTTGTTGGAAGTAAAAAAACTTGACTAAAATCTCCCAAAATCACATTTTCTTTATTTTAACACTACTACAAATATGACCTTCATGCGCGCTTAATTATACGCGGTTTTTGTTGTTTTTACAAAAACCGTGTATAAATGACCCTTTTTACACGGTTAAGACTGAACCGTTGCTAAAACTAAGATTTTATACGCGGTTCTAAATTAATAACCGTGTATAAAAGATACTGGACAATTACAAACGGTTGCATCGAAATAACCGCGTACAAATGTCACCTTTATACACGGTTGTGTGTTAAAAAACCGCGTACAAAGGGCTTACTTTTATACACGGTCGTATGTAAAAAACTGTTTGTAAAAGGTACATTTACACACGGTTTTGAACAAGAAACCGCGTATAAAAGTAACACCTTTGTATGCGGTTGTGTGTTAAAAACCGCGTACAAAGGTTAGCTTTTACACACGGTTTTTGGTATACAGCCGCGTATATAGAAGTTACTTTTATACGCGGTTTTTAACACAAAACCGCGTATAAAATGTGACCTTTGTACGCGGTTATTTTCACGTAACCGCGTATAAAAGTTCTTACACTGCCTATTTTTTTCATTTCCCGCTTTGGTTTTTCCTTTCCCTCTCCTCTTCATTTCATTTCCCGCTCCTTTTAATTTCACTCTATCTTCTCGGTTACCCTAGTTGCTCACTTCCAATCTTCTCGGTTACACTCTCCAGCCAGTCAGCCACACCACCACCGTCGTCTTCCTCCAGCCACGCCACCACCGTCGCCTTCCTCCAGCCACGCCCCCACCGTTTCATCGATCGGTCAACCAGAATAAAGGCGATTGTGGTTTCCACAGATTCAGGTTTTTGTTCCTAATCTGTTTTGGGTTTTTTTGTTGTTGTTGATGAGGTTTTTTTTCCTTGATTGAAGATGGCGATTAAGAGGGGGGTATAAAGTTTGGGCGTCCATAGAATGATAGAAACAGAGGTGGTGGTGGATCTCGTTTTCCTCGCCCTTGTGTTAATTTTAGTTCTTGCTCCCATGATAGAAACAGGGGTTCTGGTTAGTTCCAACTCCATTTTCTCTTTTGTGTTTTCTTTAATCAATAACTCAAAATGGGTGTTTCATATTCAATGGAGTGTTGCACACTAAATGTTTGATAAATGTTTCCAATGAATTCCAGGTAGTAGAACAGTTGAGGACTGTTTAATTTGGCAGGATATATGTTGTGAGGCCAAAAGCAAAGCGTCAAGCAACCATAGTTTGGTTGCATGGCCTTGGTGATAATGGTTCCAGGTAACACACATTCATACATATTTTTGGTGTTTAATGTGTGCGTGTATATGTATTTTTTAATAACTGTGTTTATAAGGACTTAAAACATCCATTAATCTCGTGACTAAATTAGCTTTCTTGAGCTCCTATATAACTTGTGTGTATTACCAGTACTTAATTGGCTTTAATAAGTTCATACGTTCAATATTTTGGCCGTTTTTGTACGTTTTTGTTGGAAATGATGGAATGAATACGAGCATTTTGATGACCTATCGCTTCTTATTTGCCTCTATTGTGGTGGTTCCTCTTTCCCTCTTGGTGGAAAGGTACCTATCCTTCGTTTTTCAAAATTATATATACACTTAGCTACACATATATATTGAGTTTAATTGAAGCTTGCATCAATAAATAGAAGGCAACACTGCTTAGGCAACACATAAACCCGTCTTAAGCAACATTTTTCATTTGTTGCCTAAGTGATATTTGGTGTAGTGAATGACGACGAACGATGATGTCTCCATTGAAGAAATCTTGAAGATTTGAAGCTAAATGTTGAAGGTAAACCATTGGGTAAGTTTATTATCTTGAAATCTAGGTTGTTTGGTTGAAATACATACTAAGTGTGTATGTATTTTGGTTATTAGGTGCTGGAGTTTGAAGGGATTGAAGAAATATTCATCTTAAAGATGTTGTAAACATCCCTAAGGTAAGAATTTTGTAAAACTTTGAAGTTAGATACTTGGTAACCTAATATTCAAATAGGTTTTGGTATATATTGTTAAGGGCTGTTAAATCAAAACACAAATACTCTAATCTTGTAAATACATGGTTTAATTAGAATGGTTACCAAATCAAGGGGTAGTGTTAATGTGTTAAAAATAGTTAGTATGGTGCTGTTGGAATGAATCATAAATCTGCAGGTTGTTTAAAAATGTGTATACAATCAACCATTGATCCAATAGAGGTGTGTAATATATGGTTGGAAAGCTTAGTTTGTCTAGAACCTATGTTATGAAGAGTCCGAAAGCTAAACTGGAGCATAAGTATGCTAAAATACTGAATTACAGTAGCTGGTCTCTGTAAACTCGGGATTTGCACACTGTTAGTATCAAATTCGTATAAAATCGGTCATAGCTTCAAACAACATGATTATGGTGCGATTGGATTCCTAAGAGGCATATGTATGATTTTCATTTAGACAATAACACCAAGTTTAGCTCCTAAGTATGAGTAAAATGGCTAACAAAAAGATGGACAGAAGCTGAAATGTGCAGGGGACTGCACTGTTTTGTCTATATGTTTGATTAACCCAACCATTATGTAACCAACACTATAAATGAGTTGTATGTTTATTAGGATGTAAATAAAGCTTAAGTAACTTAAAAGAAAGGTACAAACAGGATAAATAGGTCAATCAAACATAGTTATATATAGTTCTTATATATATATATATGAGATTGCTTATCGTTCCTAACATCTCAGGCAACAAAGAACCAAGGGGATCGAGGCAGGGGTCTTTGGCTCTACGTCTATGCACATAGCGGTCCAGTATGATGACTTGAAGTTATTAATGACGAACGGGTGGCTCGACCAAAACATCATCGCTTGGTTTCTAGCGTAAGTCAATATTTATATATGTCTTATCAATTTGGGTATGTATATTCACAACATCTAATAATGTTATCATATTTTAACGTTTTCAGGCATTTACACACGATTACATGGAGATTAAACAAGGTATAATTCATATATCCTAACAATTTATTTCGTACTTTAATTTGTTTAATCACTACTTTTTTTACACTTTAGTGTAATCAACAACAAGATGGTTGGGAGTGTGGTTACTATGTAGTGAAGCAAATCTTCCAATTTGTGATGCATGAACAATATGCTTTCAAGGTATGTGTTTTTAAGTTTCTTTCATTTTATTTATATATCGTACAAAACACTTTATTTTGTTTATAATAACACCTTTTTTCAAAACTTATGTTGTACAAAACTTATATACAGGACGACACATGGACGACGACGACTCATTTCTCAATTACACAAGTAGAAGAGATGGCTTGCATGATCGCAAGATCGTTTACTTTGAGGCGCATGAAAGATGGTAAAATGTGATAATAAATGGGGGGATTGTTTTAAAAATTATTTGACTTGATTACACGATAAAAAGTATTAGAATGTTTTGTTACTCGGAGATGTTACATTTACGTTGACGATGTTTAAAGTTTATTGGTTAATGGTTACTTTGAGATGCTACATTTACGTGTCTAACTGATTTTTGTACTTATTTGGAATTGTGTTTGAAATGTTTCATTATTCCAATTGTATTTGGAAATGTAAATTTATCAAATAATGAAAACCGTGAAAAATTATTACAATTATGACTTTTATACGCGCTTAGATATACACGGTTTTTGTTGTTTTTACAAAAACCGTTGCTAAATCTAAGATTTTATATGCGGTTCTAAATTAATAACCGTGTGTAAAAGGTACTTTTATAAACGGTTGGTAGGACTTCTTTAAACGGTCTCATCTAAAAACCGTGTAAGATTGTGACTTTTATAGACGGTTAATATTCATTTCTAAACGGTTGTAAAACCGTGTATAAAAGTTGAGTTTTATACGCGGTTTTGGAACCGTGTATAAAAGTCGATACTTTTACAAACACTGGCCATACACGTGGTTCCAAAACCGCGTATAAAGCCCAAAACAACCGCGTATGAAGGTCATATTTGTAGTAGTGTAAAGAGTCTGTTCAAGATGCTCTTATGACGTCATGAATATGTTATAACATGCATATATGAGTCTTAATAGACAAAAGTTACGATACCAGTTGTAGAGACAAAATCTGTAAAAAAAGAGTTGAAACCATAACACTATAAATGAACAAATAAACTTAATAACATATTCAACAATTTCACTATAGAAAAATCACCAAATATATAGTTTTATATATAGGGTTGGGTTCCGACGAGAAAGGAAATTATGATGAGAAGAGTAAAAAGGGATTTGGACTCTTGGATCAATCATAATTGAAGATCAACACTAATGAGATGCATTGAGATGTACCAAATCAATTCCTGTGAGAAGCGAAATTCATAGGTGGGATTGAGATTAAAAGTGATCAAGGGTTCAAATCTCTTTTTACGCTTCTCACATCAACTATTTTTCTCACACGATCCTTCGTCTTATATATATATATATATATATATATATATATATATATATATATATATATATATATATATATATATATATATATATATATATATATATATATATATATATATATATATATATATATATATATATATATAGGGTTGCGGTGAGAATGAAAGTTATGGTGAGAGGGGGTCTCCACCCTTGGATGCATATTAGGATGAGATGCACCTGATCATTCCCGTGAGAGGCACAATTCATGGGTGGGGGTGAGATTAAAGTGATTATTGGTTCAAATCTCTTCTTACCTTTTGACCTTAACTTTTTTCTCACACAACCCTTCGTGTGTGTGTGTGTGTATATATATATATATATGCGAAAGATTGTGTGAAAAGTTGATGTTAACATGAGAAGCGTGAGAAGTGGATCTGGACCGTTGATCACTTTTAATCAAATGCTCTCCCATGAATTGTGGCTTAGAAGAGAATTGTTCTGGTGCATCTTATCTCAATGATCAACGGTGAGAAGTTGAGGTTAACGTGAGAAGTGATTATCAAATATTGGATGAGAAATGAATGCACATTATGATGAGATGCATCGAGATGCACTACTAGAAAAACTCAAATTTCCGACGAAAATTACCGACGGAAACCAGCCGTCGGTAATTACCGACGGATTCTGAATTTATAGATGAAAAACTTTGCCGTCGGTAAACCGTCGGTAAAAACGCCCTTCCGTCGGTAATCCGTCGGTAAAAGTACTCATTTCCGACGGATTACCGACGGCCACTTTTATATTTTAATTTTTATTTATTTTTATTAAATATTCCGTCGGTAATCCGTCGGTAAATAATTAAATTATTTTTTAAAAAAAAATATTAAGAAAACCGTCGGTAATCCGTCGCTAATTACCGACGGATTACCGACGACCACTTTCATATTTTAATTTTTATTTATTTTTATTAAATATTCCGTGGTAATCCGTCGGTAAATAATTAAATTATTTTTAAAAAAATATTTAGAAAACCGTCGGTAATCCGTCGCTAATTACCGACGGCCACTTTTATATTTTAATTTTTATTTATTTTTATTAAATATTCCGTCGGTAATCCGTCGGTAAATAATTAAATTATTTTAAAAAAAATATTAAGAAAACCGTCGGTAATCCGTCGCTGGTAATCCGTCGCTAATTACCGACGGATTACCGACGGCCACTTTTATATTTTAATTTTTATTTATTTTTATTAAATATTCCGTCGGTAATCCATCGGTAAATAATTACATTATTTTAAAAAAAAAAACATTAAGAAACCGTCGGTGTATATATGTATGAATGTTTATATGTATATATATATATATACATGTATGTGTGTATGTATATGTGGATGATAGTATATGTGTGTATGTAAATTAATGTGTATGATAGTATATGTACACGTATGTATATACTGTACATACATGTTTGTGTGTCATGTGTACTATCTATATGTTTATGTATGTTTGTATATGTGTATATATGTATGAATGTTTGTATGTGTGTATGTACATGTAGATGATAGTTTATGTGTGTATGTATATGTGTATGATAGTATATGTGTATGATGGTATATATACATACATACATGTATGTATATACAGTACATATATGTTTGTGTGTCATGTGTACTATCTATATGTATGTATATACAGTACCTTTTCTGGTCGTCATTGATGATCCGTCGAAAAATGCTTCTCAAGAAGTCCGGCGAGCGATTAGGGTTGACAAACTCCACCGATTCTCATCCAAATGGGTCGGAGCAGAGGTTCTTGTCTTCAGTGCTGGTCACTGGTGGACCCATGACAAAACCCAAAAGATGTAGGTATTATAACCGATTGTGTGTCATATATATATAAAGCTGTTACAATAAGTTGATTGTTGGTACTATCGCTTTGTTAATTGCGTCCACCTCAAGTATACTGATTGTATGTCTACATCTTTTCCTCTATCTCTCAAATGCACACACAAACACACATGAACCAGATGTATGCATGAAAACATCTCTTCAGGCGTTCTTTACTTTAACATAAAATCCTTTATGATACATAACTTTAGGATATAGTTATGTTATTTAGCATGATAACTGTATTGTTTAAATTTACAGCCAAGGTTTGGTGGGACAATAATTGATATTGTTTCGGGAGATCTCCAAACACCTGGACAGAAAAAAGTGAAGCTGTAGGAGAAGTCAATAAAACCATATTAGGAATCCTTCTGATTGTCATAATTGGGTATGATCATTTTATAAAGCCCAACTTTCATTTTTCGTGTGGGATTTACCGAGTTCGTTGGGTTTGGTTTGCCTCCAATTCAGATACGAGAACTAACGGTGAACAAATACCTTTATCACTTCTTTATGACTTTACTCGCTTTTTTATTTATTTATGGTTATTTACTTCTTGTTGTCTGCAGATGTTTTAGTTAATTCTCTTAGGAAACTTCTTGTTGTCTGCACTCTGAGAATGAGATCATCCATGTGGTATTACAATTCACGATCCCTCGCCTATATATATACTGCTTAATTTTGACATTTAATTGTTCCTAAATTAATTTATGAATGGGGTTGTGTTGTAGGTCCTAAAACAACAAGTTGCTCTTGAGAAGCTTAAAGAAGAGAACGACAAGGTTCGAAAATATTAGTCCAAGACTTGAAAGTTTCACCTGACAAGTTCAAAGTCAACATAGATACAAATATATATAAGGATACAATAGTGTTATTTTGTATTAGCATAACTAACATTGAAATTAGTTTATGAATTTGGGATGATATTGTATTAAATACAATAGTATTTTGTAATGGTTTTTTCCCAGGAATTACCGATCTTTTCTGCACAGGTTTTTTGTACAGTTTATTCTGTATTTTTATTTATTTATTTTAATTAAAATAAACATTACCGACGGATTACCGACGGTTTTCCCGTCGGTAATTTTTAAAAATATAATTTAATATTTAAATTGATTTAGATTTAGATTTAATTTAATTTAAATAATTTTACCTACGGCAAATCCGTCGGCAATCCGTCGGTAAAGAGGGTCGTCGGTAATTCGTCGGTAAAGAGGGCCGTCGGTAATCCGTCGGTAAAAAGGGCCGTCGGTAATCCGTCGGTAAAGTATAACCGTCGGTAAAGTATAACCGTCGGTATATGGCGGCGTCGGGAATCCGTCGGTGATTCGTCGGTAATGCTGGCCGTCGGTGATCCGCCGGTAAATCAATTACCTACCAGCTTATTTCCGACGACGATTACCGACTGTTTTGACCGTTTACCGACGGATTTGGCCGTCGGTAATTCTCATTTTTTTTGTAGTGATGCACCAGATCAATTCTCTTCTAAGTCGCAATTCATGGGAGGGGTCTTTGATTAAAAGCGATCAAAGGTTCATATCCACTTCTCACGTGTGGAAAGTTGAGTTAACGTGAGAAACGTGAGAAGTGGATCTGGATCCTTGATCACTTTTGATACGAAGATTGATCTAATGTATTTCGTTACATCTTATGCTAATATGCATCCAACGGTTGATAACCATTTATTACGTTAATTCAACTTCTCACCAAAACTCAAAAATATATATTGGTTATTTAAATGTAGAGTTGGAGTCGGGCCATGAAAATATAAAAATGAAAAGCGAATCATTCCATCGATGTCTAATCAAATGCCCTTTAATAATACCTACGAACATTGGGTCCTGATTTGGAGCAAGTCAATAAATGTTGTGTTCCAAATATGGAAAATATTCCAATACTTTTGGGAGCTTTAAATTTTCCCCTCATTAAAATCATTATCTTCAATTAAAATTTTGGACCCAACAACATAAATTATCTTATTAAATTGATATCAATTTTTTTCAATTGAATTATTATTTTAGTGTTCCTTTTATGAATTTTTTTTTGGAATTTTGAAAATAAAAAGTGGATGTTTTAATTAGTTTATGTCAAAAGCTATATGATATGTTTAATTTCTATATGTCGATGGATTATAAAACTTATGATTCTTTTGTGGTTTGTGATGGTTGCAAAAATTATATTTAATTTTGAAGTTGTTTGGTTGGTTTATAAATAAAGCTGTCTATGCGAATTAATTTGTTTGTGTAGATTGGGAAGATTTTTGTTTGAAAGAGTTTTTCATAGATGAAAACGGCGTGTTTTTTAATTGGGAGATACAAATTTGGAAAAAAAAAATTGGCTCCTCCCTAGAAGCTTATTGAATAAGTGACTACCAAACATTCATGTATAGCTTACCAAATAAGTTGTGTGTCTCATTAAGCTTATTAAGCTGCCAACAAATAGGCCATTAATAGGATTATGGTAATGTTGTAGAATTGTTTATACACATACTTTTCCCTCTCTTTCCTTTCCTTTCCGACGTAAAAATGTTTCGAGAACACAACGTTAATCATCCTATATGGAAATAAAGAAGGGAAATTAATTAAAATACCCCAAGTTTGACCAAGTGTTACCAAAATACCACAAATCTCTCCCACTTTGCAAAAATACCCCTTTTTCCGCGATGGGAGCCCGCGATCGCGGGCCAGGGACCATTTCTGACACTTTTTTAAACTTGCAGGGACCATTTTTGAAAAATGGAATCCCGCGATCGCGGGCTCATCCCGCGATGGGATACTTTTTGTGACTTTTCAATTTCAAGGGACCATTTTTGAAAAATTCCAGGGACCATTTTTGAAAATATGACCCGCGTAGACACTGTAGCACCCCGCGTAGTCCACTGTAGCACCCGCGTTCGTCCAATTTGATGAATTTGATTTGGAATGTTACACTTTCAACCCCTATACTTATTTACTAAATTTACTTTATACCTTTTACTTTCATTATTTTAATTTTACATTTAACACATATAATCGTTTATTAACTAAAATACGTTAAAAAATACGTTTTAATTTTAACAAATTACACCATTATAATCGTCTCTTCGATACGTTCGAAATGAGCCCAATCTTGAATTTTTTTGGATTTATATATTTTAATATATATCATATACAGTTATACACTACATAAAAAAATATTTTTATATTTAAAATTCATACCCTTATAGTTAATTATTTAATTTATGGTACATCTCTTATTTTTTTTTTCAATTTTTTTTTACACTCCTATCACATTAACATAATAATCATATATTAACTAATTCATTAAATCGTTTTAAATTATTATTATTTGAATGTGTTTATAGATATCGTGAATGGCAATAGGAGAAGGTTTCACGAGAAGAATATGAAATGGGGTTTTGACAAGTTGATATCACTGGACTCATTTAAGAATTGTGAAAATGGGTATTTGACGAATGATGATTCATATGTGTTTGGAGCTGAAGTATTTGCAGTTACAGAGTATGCACAAAAGAATCGATGTATTTCCAACGTAACTTAGATTAAAATTATCTCCTTCAGTTTAGTCCCGTCCCATCCAGTTCAGTCTCGTCCAGTTCCGTCCCGTCCCATCTAGTATGCGTACCAAACGCTACCTAAGAGTATCATAAATTAAATAATTAACTATAAGGGTATAAATTTTAAATATAAAATATTTTTTATGTAGTGTATATGATATATATTAAAATATATAAATCAAAAAAATTCAAGATTGGACTCATTTCGAACGTATCGAAGAGACGATTATAATGGTGTAATTTGTTAAAATTAAAACGTATTTTTTAACGTATTTTAGTTAATAAACGATTATACGTGTTAAATGTAAAATTAAAATAATGAAAGTAAAAGGTATAAAGTAAATTTAGTAAATAAGTATAGGGGTTGAAAGTGTAACATTCCAAATCAAAATCACAATTTCGAATTGAAATTTACACTTTCAACCCCTATACTTATTTACTAACTTTACTTTATACCTTTTACTTTCATAATTTAATTTTACATTTAACACATATAATCGTTTATCAACAAAAATACGTTAAAAAAATACGTTTTAATTTTAACAAGTTACACCATTATAATCGTCTCTTCGATACGTTCGAAATGAGCCCAATCTTGAATTTTTTTAATTTATATATTTTAATATATATCATATACAGTTATACACTACATCAAAATATTTTTAATATTTACAATTTATACCTTTATAGTTAATTATTTAATTTACGATACTCTTAGGTAGCGTTTGGTACACATACTAGATGGGACGGGACGGAACTGGAGTGGACTGAACTAGATGGGACGGGACGGGAATGAACTGAAGGAGATAATTTTAATCTAAGTTACGCTGGAAATACATCGATCATTTTGTGCATACTCTGTAACTGCAAATACTTCAGCTCCAAACACACATGAATCATCATTCGTCAAATACCCATTTTCACAATTCTTAAATGAGTCCAGTGATACCAACTTGTCAAAACCCCATTTCATATTCTTCTCGTGAAACCTTCTCCTATTGCCATTCACGATATCTATAAACACATTCAAATAATAATAATTTAAAACGATTTAATGAATTAGTTAATATATGATTATTATGTTAATACGATAGGAGTGTAAAACAAAATTGAAAAAAAAATAAGAGATGTACCATAAATTAAATAATTAACTATAAGGGTATGAATTTTAAATATAAAAAATATTTTTTTATGTAGTGTATAACTGTATATGATATATATTAAAACATATAAATCCAAAAAAATTCAAGATTGGGCTCATTTCGAACGTATCGAAGAGACGATTATAATGGTGTAATTTGTTAAAATTAGTTAATAAACGATTATATGTGTTAAATGTAAAATTAAAATAATGAAAGTAAAATGTATAAAGTAAATTTAGTAAATAAGTATAGGGGTTAAAAGTATAACATTCGGTGCTACAGTGGACTACGCGGGGTGCTACAGTGTCTACGCGGGTCATATTTTCAAAAATGGTCCTTGGAATTTTTCAAAAATGGTCCATTGAAATTGAAAAGTCACAAAAAGTATCCCATCGCGGGATGAGCCCGCGATCGCGGGATTCCAGTTTTCAAAAATGGTCCCTGCAAGTTTAAAAAAGTGTCAGAAATGGTCCCTGGCCCGCGATCGCGGAAAAAAGGGGTATTTTTGCAAAGTGGGAGAGATTTGTGGTATTTTGGTAACACTTGGTTTGACTTAGGGTATTTTAATTAATTTCCCAATAAAGAATATAAGTACTTCAAATTAAATTAGAATTAAAGAGATATAAACATAACTGAATATATAGACGTTAATATATATAGAAAGAAAGTCGATACATATATAGTGCGCGCGTATTAATTACAATTTGCCTTTGTTATTTTGAATCGAAATAATTTATGTCTATTCAAAATAGAGAATAGATACTTCAAAATCATAAGTAGAACATAAAATAAATATTAATGAGCTTTGAATAAACAAACATTAATTGTTCCAAGGATACTTTAGGATGCATATAAATAACATCTTATGTGACTCAAAACTTATATATCGGTCTTTGCATGTTTAAGAGCTTGCTTTTTCTTAACTCGATCTGTCATGACAATGCTAAATCTTTGGATGCTTGTTTTGATTGTATCACATGATATATATTTGATACAAGGATCAAGAGTGCAAAATACGATCCTTCCTCCTTCAACCATGGCTATCCAGTCACCGCCTGCGCCTAAGCATATTCCATCCGTACATAGGAATATGATCAATCGTTACAAGAAATACGAGACACGAGCTTTCAGGCCGACATGTCCTGGACCAAGCCCAGGTGTTGGCCACCAAAACCCTCCTGGTTCATGCTAGCTACCTACGGGATGTTTTGCAGGAATACATGTTACAAGCTTAATTGGTGGCTTGATTCGATTGACTTCTTTTCAGAAACTTTTCTTATAAATCATATTCTATTATAGATGTGCTTAATTATTTTCTATGTAATGTTTTCATGTATTTATGCTAAATAAGTTCAAGGTTTGAAGACGATGTTGCTTCAAACACCTTTTTTATGTTATTTTGGATGAATTAATCCATGTTTGAATCATGTAATGTACATTTTCTTCTTTAGCTCAAGCATGAAGTTATATATATATACTAGTAGTATACTTGTGTGATGCAGCAGAATGTTAGATTTTATTGTAAACTAAAAATGAAAATTCAATAAAACCTCTCATTAGAAATATAAGCTTTGAACTTTATGTTTGAACATAAAATAAAAATTACAATTGGTTGAACATGTTTTGTTGTAGCTCGTTGGGCCATCGGAGGGGATTTCAATTCTTTGAGAAAAAGGACTTGAATAACTTAATTTTTTAAAGGAGTTGTTATTTACAAGTGTGACGTATTTTCAGATGCTTAAAGGTCCCACTTAAACAAAAACCTGAGATAAATATATTGGTCTATATACCATATTAAAGTTTATATTTTATATTTTGAAAATAAAGATATAATTTATTTTAGTTTTAATGATACGATACTTTATGATATAATATAACATAGATGTGTTTTATATATTTTGATCATAAAACATTACATGAAGGAAATAAAATCTAGAAACCAAGGGGATGTTTGGGATTAATTATTTAAAGTGTTTATTAACTTATTCTGGTGTGGTACCAGTTTTTAGTGTTTGGATGGAAAAAAAAATGTTATACCGGTTTGGTACCGGTAATAAGGAGTTTATGATAACTTATTTTCTTCTGACTTATTAACTTATTTGAAACAACTTATCAACTTTCTGGTTTGGTTAAAACAGTTACCAAACTGAATAACTCGAAAACCGAATAAACCAAAACCGATTAAACCGAACGTTATTTGGTTTGGTTATCGGTTAATTTTAAAAGAACTTGAAAACCGATTAACCCAAACCGAATAAACCGAAAACCAATTTAACCGACCGAATAACTCCCCTATATATACCAATATTTCTATATTTATTAATTCATTCGGTCCATAAATGCAAGAATCGTGAGACGGCAGGAAATGAAGTCTTTGATGCGCGAGGAAGGGGGAGTTGTGCAAGAGGGAGTTTTAGAGAAAATTATGGATTTGGTCCCCGTGGTACACCATTTTTATGGATTTGGTCTTCAGACTTCATTTATTACAAATTTGGTCTTTGTGATATGCATTTTCTGTTGGATTTGATCCTTCGACCTAACGACCATCTACCATGTCCGTTAAAGTCTAGGGCAAGACCTTTTTTCCCACTTTTTTATATTTTAACATTTTTAAGTTAATATTTTTAAATGAAGGGTGAGAATGTATATATTATAACTTGGAGCACCAAACATAAAAAAATTCCTTCTTCCTTCTCCTAAACCCTACCTCCGTCCCATTGCGGTGAAACCCCATTTTCCGACAAAAACCTTTCTCCGTCCATCTTTCTCATCAACATCGGTGAAACCCCTCCTGTAACACCCTAAAAATAGGGGTAAATTTAAACTTGGATAATTGCAAAATATGACCTCTTATATATAAGTAAATCCCCCAAGAATGGACATTTAAGATTGACAACACACTAATCTAAACCAATTACATCTAGATTAAGACAATCAACTCAATCTCCCCAATATATTTATTCCTTTCTGTCCCCCAATTCCCAATATTTATCTCAAAAAATCGTCGCTACTGGCCCAACGCTCGTCCCTCAAACATTGGAAACCCGGTTGCCAACGGAACCTGATATACATATCATTTAAGAAAATTATTAGGCTTTACGCCTAGTGAGAACAAACATTTTATATAAATAAAAAAATGCATAAAATGTTTAATGAATGATTTTCAATCATATGTGATAAAGAAACTTTCCAAATAACCACATAAGAACCTCACGGTCCAAAAGCATCTTGCTATGACGGGGGAGACCCGATTTCCAAGGGTCGTAGCGGAACACAAACCATGGCCACGAGTAACGCTGACTCGTACACATATGTGGGGGGAGGGAACTCGATGATCCTAGTCATACTCATTCACTAGGATTACATTTATGGCCCATAATTAGTATCCGATTCCACATAACCGTACCAAGTTGCCTCCGATGACCCAATGTCTCAACTAGTTACAAAGGGGAACAACATCCCAAAATAAGTCGACTCATATACCTATGTATCCATTAGTAGTAGTCCACATCTAGTCACAATTCCATTCGTGACTAAACTATAATAACACATATAGTCATCATAATAGAATCCCATGAAATGATTTCCACCACATAAACAACTTTCATGCATTTAAAACCATGAAAGTGTCAATTAACGGTCATATCCATTTCCAAAATGAAATGTCTCTAAAATAAGATTTTCCAAACATTTAATGCACTTTTGGAATGATCTTTGCCCAATAATCAATAACCATCTATTCCTAAGCAAAACCTTCAAATTTAGAGAAAACCCTAGATGACATCATGATGAGTTCATCCAAACATTTAATCATAAACATGTAAATAAAACATATTTTATACCTCAAACCATGATTTCCAATAACATATTCCAAAATGTAGTTAGAACCCTAAAAATCTCAAAAACAAATTTAGGTCAAAACATTGCAAATAATGAAAATGTAAATAGGGAGATGATTATAGGTTCAAATGTGTAGTCTTGACATGTATAAAGTTTAAAACTCTAGAATTTCCTTGGAAGAAGATGAAGATGGTGAGATGAAGAACTCTTGATGTGTAGCTTCCAAATCCTACCTTGAAGATGATGATTCACTTTAGAATCTCAAGTCCTAAGCCTTGAATGCTACCAAAAGCGTATTAATGGTGAGGGTTGAGTTTTGAGAGAAAAGGGTTTCGGTATGTGAATGAGTAAATCAAAGAATGGGGTGAAAAATCGGATAACTGCAAATAAACATAAATGCTTGGTCATGGTGATATTTCCAACCGTAACCACCATATCTGTTAGAGCACGTTTAGAGTCTAGGGACAAAAACCAGTGGGTTTGCAGAAGTGATGGGTCATGAGAAGCTGCAAATTAGGTCCTTGTGTTCGAAGGCGGTGGTGGTTTGATACAAAGAAAGCATACGAAGGGTGAGGTGATGAAAAACGAGAAAGGTGACCGCTTAGGGTGGAGAATGGTGGTTGGTTTGGGCTAAAGAATGGTGGCCGGAAAATGACGTCGGTAAGGTTTCACGTGTGAGAAAGAAGAGGGGTAGAGATGGGTGAGTTTTGTTTCTCTCCTATTCCATGCCATTTATCATCATTTAGTTGGTTATTAAAAAGACCAAAAAATGTTAAATAAGGCAAAAATTTAATATTAAAATACAAGAAAATATAAAAGACAAAAATATGCCCTTAAAATTAACTGAGAAAATAGATGAGCGCTTTGATACGGGGACCAAATCCAATAGAAAGTGCATATCATATAGACCAGATCCGTAATAAATAAAGTGTAGACTCTAGAGACCATTTTCGTAAAAATCAACATACCACAGGGACCAAATTTGTAACTTACTCTTAATTTTATGAATTAGGTTCATATAATTTATATTTTTACAATAACTTAATAACTTATATTATTGTATTATTTTAATCAAACTAAGTTATTACCTCATAACTAATTCAAAAATAAGATGAATACATAAAAATTAAAAAAATCATTTGAAATTAAAAAAATTTATTATTAAAACTTGAACACTTATGTAATGTTATAAATCTCAAAAGTGAAGGACTAGTTTATAACTCTTAAAACTTTAACAAGGAACTAATATGTAAATAAATAATGTTACCACAAGTTTGATATTTTAATTTTGGGGGAAAAGTTCAAAAAAAACCCAACAAACTATATCTCATTTTGAATGGTTAAGTTTCAAAACTATTTTTTTTGAATAAAAAAGTCATTAAACATTTTCATTTTGAATGATTAAGTCCCTAAACTATTTTTTTGAATGAAAAAACCATTAAAACTTCTCACTTTGAATGAAAAAACCATTGAACTTTCTCATTTTTGATGATCAAGTCCTTGAACATTTTTAATAAATAAATCATCGAACTTTCAAAGTTGGTTACGTGCATCAGAATGAACATCAGAATCACTAAACCATGCATCTTAGTGCTCTTCTAATGGATTCATCTTCGGAGTGAACATATATAAGAAAATTTCTCGCACATATAAACTTTTATATAAATAGCAATTTGATGGATTCATCTTTAAATGATGTTTCCATACTTCTGATGGATTCATCTTCGGAAACAGTCGAACATGGTGTGGAAATTTATCGAGAAATGGTGGACGGTCTCTTTACCAACTGAGAAGTCTATGGATTCGATGCTCATCGGGGTCTAACGACAGCCGTGCGTTAGAGGCTATTCTCTTCATCAGCAATTATTCTCTGTGGTGTTTCCGGAACAGATGTGCGTTCGACGAATCTCCGCCTTGCAAACAGTTCCTCCTCGACGAGATAGTCGAAAAATCTTTTATTTGGTTATTGGATAGGTGTAATGGGAGCGTTAAAAATCCTATAACGTGTTGGGGGAATTCGAGAAAGAGATGAGGAAGAGGTGATCGTAAGAACTTGGATAAACGCAGAGATCGCGTGAGAGCTCGCTTTCCGTAAGAGATATTTCGACCCTATATGCCTGGGTATCACGAAATTCTCTAGGGGATAATCTCTTTGTTTCGGTGTTTCGATCAAGGCAATGATCGATTCATACTTATACACCTTTAGAGAGTTGTAACCGACCTATATTGATACTGGTAATAATATCCCACTTAATGGGATTGATTGCGGAATTAATGACGAGAGTTACAAATGGGAAAAGCCTTCCAGACTCCGGCGCTACTTTCGTGCTAGTTCAACTAGCGCCAAAAGGAGCACGGGCAACATTCCAGAGCTTGGCGCTACTTTCGTGCTAGTTCAACTAGCGCCACAACTAGCCCCGACACCCAGCTCATGAAACCACTTTGTAACTTGTCGATTTTAACCGTCCAACAATCCCGGGTTCTAGTTAGCTTACACGAGTGTGCACTCCACACATCCTAACTCATGTTATAGCTTAGCTAACAACCCCATTATTACCTTTGTGAATCCAATTACACAAAATGATCGATGATTTCACTAAAATCACCAACATTCCTCCCCCATTTTAGTGCAATCCTTGATTCACAAATAAAATTACAATACAAGTAAACAAACTCATGCATAAATGAAAATATCTAAAAGATTGAATTTCCATCTTAGTACATTACACATTTCAAATACTCGAGAATTCGGGTGTCCTATGGATTGAACCCGTCAACCCATTTGAGTACCAGAAGATAACATACACATGAATTTAAAAGACTCTCTAAAGTATAATCTTGACACTATACAGGCCATGTGTCCTTATCCATTCGTGAGTGTATCAAAGCCAAGTCCAAGCTTTTTGAAGCGGCCACACTTCACACTCATATAGGTAGTTCTTTTCCTCATGCACCTGCACATGCATTTTTACAAAAGAACAATTACCTCTTTCACTTGCAGTACCGAGCACACACCTTGGGATGACCGTCTTGTGCTCCAATCTCTTAGAGTGAGCTTTCCCATTGAATTCAACTTCTAACGTTGTATTAGAAGGGAATTGGGTATCTCACCGTTAGAGATTTAGATGGACTTTAATCCCATCCTATTACCGACTTGTGAACCAAGTCCCTAGCTAACCCCTTCGTCAAGTGGTCCGCTAGCTTTTGTTGTGACCAAACAAATTCAACCGAAATCACCCCATTCGTGATTAGCTCGCGAATCATGCTATGTCTAACATTTAAGTGTCTAGACTTGCCATTATACACTTGGCTATAAGCTTTATCCAAAGTAGCCTCACTATCACAACGGATAGAAATTGGTGATATTAGTTTCGGCCATTATGGAATTTCATGGACCAAATTCCTTAGCCATTCCTCCTCTTTACCGGCAGCGGCTAACGCCACAAATTCCGACTCCATAGTCGAACTCGTGATGCAAGTTTGCTTCTTGGAGGCCATGAGATGGCACCTCCCCCAAGCAAGTACACCCAACCACTCGTAGAAGAGTGATCTTCCAAATTGGTAATCCAACTTGCATCCGAATATCCCTCCAAAATTGAAGGAAACCCGACATACGAAACTACAAGTTTACATGCCTTATGCTCCATCCCGGGCATAACAAAACCTTCCGGTTGTTTCATGTAGACTTCCTCCTCCAAATCACCATTCAAGAATGCCGTTTGACATCCATTTGGTGAATCACTAAATTGTGAATAGCACCTGAAGCTATCAATAATCTAATCGTGGAGATCATTGCAACCGGGGCATAAGTAACAAAATAATCTATGCCTTCCCGTTGCCTAAAGCCTTGGATCACTAATCGAGCTTTGAACTTGTCGATTGATCCATCCGCTTTCATCTTCCTTTTGAAGATCCTCTTGCAACCCGGTGGCAAATCCGTTAATACCCAAGTATTATTTCTTATGATGGAGTCCATTTCATCATGTATTGCTTCTTTCCAGAAAGCAATATCTTGAGACTTCATAGCCTCATCAAATGATTTTGGATCCTCCTCAACACTATAACAGTAAAGGAATTGGGATCCAATCTCATCTCTTGATCCCTCTATCAAGTATACTTGGAAATCGGGACCAAAGGATTTTTCAATCCTTCCTCTTTTGCTCCTTCGAAGCATCGGAGATTCGGTTGGAACAATTGCTTGTTCTTCAACCTCACTAGTTTCACTAGTACTTGGAACTATGTCCTTTGGCCTAGACATTGAAGAGAATCAAGTCTCATCAAAATTACATCTCCCGATTTAATAACGGTGTGAATCGCTATAGAATCACTAGGTTCAATAACATAGAACCTATAAGCTTTGGAATGCACGACATATCCAACAAAGATGCATCACCCAAAGTCTTCCTTTTGGGTTCGGGTAATCGAACAACCGCTCGACAACCCCAAACTTGAATAAAACTCAAGTTAGGCCTTTGAACCAAAGTTCATACGGGGTAATCTTGTTCCTTTTATTGGGAACTCGATTCAACAAGAAACAAGCCGTTAACACGGCTTCACCCCAAAATCCATCAAGCAATTCAAAAAGTAACATAAACAGAATTTTTAAACAAAAAACTCACTTGCAATATAAACAGAATTTTTAAACAAAAACTCACTTGCAATATAAACAGAATTTTTAAACAAAAACTCACTTGCAATATAAACAGAATTTTAAATAAAATTCATATGCAATATAAACAGAATTTTAAACAAAATTCATTTGCGATATAAACAGAATTTTAAACAAAAAAATTCATATGCAACATAAACAGAATTTAGACAAAATTCATTTTCAACATAAACAGGATTTTTAAACACAAAATTCATTTGCAACAAAACAGAATTTTAAACACAAAATTCATTTGCAACAAAACAGAATTTTAAACACAAATTTCATTTGCAACAAACAGAATTTTAAACACAAAATTCATTTGCAATATAAGCATTTAAACAAAAAATTCACATGCAACATAAATAGAATTTTAAACACAATATAAAGCAATTCAATTGCATCATAAACAAAATTTGAAACAAAATTCTTTCATTCAAATTTAACTTAAACATGTTATTCAACATAAAACCAAATCCTACACAAGAGACATCATATGACAAGATAAACTTGTCCGACTCACAAACTCGCCTATATCCTAACTTATTCAGGATGTTACCAGAAACCAAATTCTTTCGAATTCGTAGTACAAACAAAACATATAAAAGTTCAACAAATTTGCTAGAACTAAACTCTAGCCTAACTAAGCCACGTCCAAGAATGGGAGCAACCGACTCGTTCCCCATGCATAGCATTGATCCGTCTTCAACTGGTTCCAAAGAAGTGAACCAACAGCGATCTTTTCACACATGACTTGTAGCACCCGAGTCGATCCACCAAGCAACATCATCATCCTGCACATAAAATGATTCGGATATCAGTGGCACATAATCCAAATTTGAATTAAAACCAAAGTCAAGAAACTGACCTTGCCGTGGGTTTTGATCCTTGGATCCTTGCCCACTTCCACTCGTGCTTGCTCCACCCTTATTCTTGACAACCCGACAATCCCGCTTGAGATGGCCGGTCATCCCACAGGTCCAACAGGTTAAAGTAACCTTTTTATTGGGCCCTTTCTTGGCTTCGTTGAACTTCCGTTTTCCTTTGAATTTATTAGTCTTTCCCTCTTCCACCTTGTTCACCAAAGGTGCAGAAACCTCTTTAATCTTAGGTTTCTCATCCTCTTGCGCCCGAAGAGATTCCTCTATGCGCAAGTGACTACCGAGTTGTACAAGAGACAACTCTTCCTTCTTGTGTTTCAACATATGTTTGAAGTCTTTCCAAGAGGGGGGCAGTTTATCAATAATGCTCGATACGGAGATGGATTCGTCCATCTTCATATTGTGTTGAGCATATTGGCCTAGAATGCGAAGGAGCTCATTGTATTGCTCCATCACCGGCCTTGAGTCCACCATTTTGTAATTGTTAAAAATTACTAACGAGGAACTTCTTACTAGAAGCATCCTCGGCCATGTAATTGGACTCGAGAGAGTCCCATAGCTCTTTGGAGGATTCCACATTTTGATAGATATCGAAGAGGGAGTCACACATACCGTTTAAAATGTGGCCATGACAAATGTAGTCGTCGTTCTTCCATTTGCCGCGACGCCGGGTAACCTCCAACGTCTCGTTCTCCATCAGCTCCGGCATTGGGGTGCTCAGCACGTACACGACCTTCAACGTCGTCAGCAAGAAGTGCATCTTCTTTTGCCATCTACGGAAATCAACGCCTTCAAACTTCTCAAGTTTAGTGAACTTGGAAGTCATGTCTCTCACGGACTGATCATTCGCCATCTCTCTCGTGATAAGCAAATATCTCTTACGATTGTTGGGGAATTCGAGAAAGAGATGAAGAAGAGGTGATCGTAATAACTTGGATAAACGCAGAGATCGCGTGAGAGCTCGCTTTCCGTAAGAGATATTTCGACCCTATATGCCTGGGTATCACGAAATTCTCTAGGGGATAATCTCTTTGTTTCGGTGTTTCGATCAAGGCAATGATCGATTCATACTTATACACCTTTAGAGAGTTGTAACCGACCTATATTGATACTGGTAATAATATCCCACTTAATGGGATTGATTGCGGAATTAATGACGGGAGTTACAAATGAGAAAAGCCTTCCAGACTCCGGCGCTACTTTCGTGCTAGTTCAACTAGCGCCAAAAGGAGCGCGGGCAACATTCTAGAGCTTGGCGCTACTTTCGTGCTAGTTCAACTAGCGCCACAACTAGCCCCGACACCCAGCTCATGAAACCACTTTGTAACTTGTCGATTTTAACCGTCCAACAATCCCGGGTTCTAGTTAACTTACACGAGTGTGTACTCCACACCTCATAACTCATGTTATAGCTTAGCTAACAACCCCATTATTACCTTTGTGAATCCAATTACACAAAATGACCGATGATTTCACTAAAATCACCAACATAACGTAGAGATACCATCCTATCGATTGTATTAAACCTATGTGACTTTTTGTTCCGTTTTTGTTTGCTTCTTGCTGGCTGTTATAAAATCTGGTTTCTGATTCAAAAAATAAAAAGATAAAGATTATGTAGTTAATAAAGATCGAGTATCGCGAATACAAAATTAAGCCAATGTCAAATCCATGTGTGTTCATCATGGACGATATCAACCTGTTGTGATACTTGATGCCGAGTCTTGGTCACAGTAAGCATGTATGTGTGGGGTTCTAATTGTGTGTATATATATATATATATATATATATGTGTGTGTGTGTGTGTGTGTGTGTGTGTGTTTGGGTTTGGAGCATAAAGAGCTATGGTGAGAACATAAGAACAATACCTTCACATACCTTCATTGATCTAACGACTTCAACTATATATTTAGCTATTTATAACTTCATGACCAAAACTTTAACAAATCCATGCATATGAAAGTGATTAAATGCAAGTAAACTTTCGTGAAAGTTGTTAAAAGTGAAAATAAAAGTAGATGAATGTAGATGAAGTTGGATTAGAAAATCAACTCATCCAAAAACACATAATTATATATATATATACATATATATATATATATATATATATATATATATATATATATATAGAGAGAGAGAGACCTCATTTTCATTGAGAACTAGGGAACTATCGTTTATCGAGAGAGACTCTCATGTGTCCATATCAAGGTTTAAAATGGCGTAAGACGTGGCGTTATAGCGAGGTTAAGCCTTAAACCTTACACGTCACAGCGAGGAAACGACGTTTTTTAAGGCGTGAAATAAAGCGACAAATTTGTATGTCATATTCAAAATTATACATATATATATACATATATGTTATACAGGGATCATCCAAGGGAGAACTCGATTATTTGTGATAACTGTGAGATCCAATATGAACCACATATTAAATGATAAATTAGAAAACTATTAATTTTGGTAATTTTGATTGAAATGTTATTTAAAGGGCATTTTAGGTATTTAATTTTTTATCTCTTCTATCCTCTCTCATCTCTCCGGTCTCCGATGAACCTTATTCCGACGGATACACAATGTGGTACCTATAAAAAGCGACATTGTTAACAAAAGATACCTACAAATAAATGATCATGATTGTGATATCCAAAATACATTGTGTTACACTGTGATACTCATTGTGATACCCACTGTGATACATGTGATCTTTTCATGTGATACATCCAAACCCTAAAATTTCGGAATTATGTTTATAGTAGAGAGAGAAAGATAGAGGATACATATGAGAGAAAAAAATGAGAGATTTTAGGAATTGTTAATTTAATTAGATGTAAAAACAAATGTACTAAAATACATTTTTTATTTATTTAAAAATTATATTAATTATCTTAATTGTGTTGCTCACATTGAATCTCATGGTTATCATAAACTACCTAGTTCTCTTTTGATTAGGCCCATATGTTATATATATATATATATATATATATATATATATATATATATAGAGAGAGAGAGAGAGAGGGGGTTCAGGGGAAAATCTTAAAAAACAGAAAACTGAAGAACACTCTGGTGGCCTTTCATCTGGACGGTATGTACTTGTGCATGCAGGTAAATTATGTTGTTTTTTTGGTTTTTATGCACAAGTGCATTATGCATATGCACAAATGCATGTTACAAATTACCTATATGCACAAATGCATACCGCCCAGATGAAGGGCTACCAGAGTGTTCCTTAGTTTCTGTTTATTTAAGGTTTTCCTTTGAACCCGACACTATATATATAATTATATATATATATATAGAGAGAGAGAGGGATAATAAATTGTAAACCTCTAAATGTGTGTAAACTTTGGATTTCATATGTTTTCTTGATGAAATTGTGTCATGCAATTGTTTATTTTGATGAAAGTGTCATATAATTCATTTATTGATTAAATTGTTTCATATATTTGTATTTTTTATGTATAAACGAAAAGGTTTCATCAAACTTGAAAAATATATGAAACAGTTTCATAGGAATGAAAAAAATATATGAAACTACATAAAAAACACAAATATGAAACAATTTCATCAAGAAATGAATGATATGAAACAATTTCATCAAAATAAACAATATCATGAAACAATTCCATCAAGAAAACATATGAAATCCAAAGTTTACACGAAAAAAAAGTTTACAAAATAGTGGACCTCTCTCTACATAAAAAACACAAATATATGAAACAATTTCATCAAGAAATGAATTATATGAAACAATTTCATCAAAATAAACAATATCATGAAACAATTCCATCAGAAAACCTATGAAATCCAAAGTTTACACGAAAAAAAAGTTTACAAAATAGTGGACCTCTCTCTCTCTCTCTCTCTCTCTCTCTCTCTCTCTCTATATATATATATATATATATATATATATATATATATATATATATAGGGAAGGGTTCAATTGAGAAGTCTAAATATTTTGAGAAATAGAGAAGTGATCATATCCATTGGATTAAATAATCCACGGTCAAGAAATTTGCGTTACACCTGATTAATGCGCGCGTCCACATTAATTAATAAACGACGCTCAGGGGTATTTAGGGTAGTTTTGTAAAAAATACGCGGGACAGGTTCATATATGAATTTGTGTGATTCATATATGAACCTTTGTAATTCACATATAAAATATTTTTAACTAATTCATATATGAACCTTTGTGATTCATATATGAATCTTTGTGATTCATATATGAATCAGTTAATTTGTTCATATGAGAATTAGTTAAAAAAATTCATATATAAATCATTAAGGTTCATATATGAACACAAATGTTCATATATGAATTAGTTAAAAAAAGTTTATATGTAAATTACAAAGGTTCATATATGAACACAAAGATTCATATATGAATCAGTTAATTGGTTCAACTGATTCATATATGAACCTACAATTAATTAGTTTCATATATGAAACACAAAGGTTCATATATGAATCACACGATTCATATATGAATTAGTTATAAAGAGTTCATATGTGAATTACAAAGGTTCATATATGAACGTATAGTTCATATGTGAATCACACAGATTCATATATGAACTCAGCCCGTGTTTTTTGTAAACGGGATGTGTCAGGATCGAATCTTAACAAGATAATTAATACTTAGAATTCAGAATTAAAGAATCTGCGGAAAAGAACTTTAATTCTCACAATCAAGAACAATGTAACAGAAAATTCACCACTTTGTGTATTCACTAAATCGACTCACAAGATTACAACCAAACCTCAATCTTGATGAACAAGCTCAATCAAGACGACTTCTACTTCTCTAGAAATAGGGTTCTTAAACCTTGAGGTTAATTCTCTCTAAAAACACAATCGAATTCTTTTTCACTTGTATATTCTCTTGTATATTGTGTATTTTAATAGCTATCTATTGAAGTCTATTTATACAAAAATAATTACAAGATAACTAACAAAATAAGATTGATCTTCAGAATATTCTTTTAAGTATATCTTCAATCAATCCATCTTTATCTCCTTCAATGTCGCATTCCATGTTCTGATCACAAGCAGTAGTAACTTCATTCTTCTCAAGCAGTACTAATAATCTTCCAGCAGTAGTAATATACCAGCAGTATTAACTTTGTTCAGCAGCATTAATGATGTACCAGCAGTAGTAACTTTGTTCAGCAACATTAATGATGTACCAGCAGTAGTAACTTTGACAAGCAGTACTAACCTCACATAAGCAGTATTAATAATGTTCCAGCAGTATTAATATCTCAGCAGTACTAACCTTGAACTAGCAGTAGTATCTTTGTTCTGGCAGCACTAACATTGATCTGGCAGTACTAACTTGATCTGGCAGTACTAACCATACTTAGCATATCTTCAGTTCCCAACAGGATGACTAATTACCAAAATACCCTTCCGTGTTCAAAATCAGCGCATTTAATTGAAGAGTCACGATCACTTCTCTATTTCTCAAAATATTTAGACTTCTCAAATGAACCTAACACTATATATATATATATATATATATATATATATATATATACTAGAAATCTACTCGCACAATGCAGCGCGATACATATTGATTTTAATGTTCTAATTTATTTTAATGTGTGGTTTTAAGAAAACGGTCAAGTTTTTTTAAAAAATTTGTTTAAACAATGACGTTTTTAAAGAGTTCATGATTTGAGGATTTGAAATTGGTTAGAGATAAAGATTAAATAATAAGAGTCCACGATTTAAGGATTTGAAGGTTGTTAGAGATAAATATTAATCAAGTAATTAGCATTAAAAGCGATACATAAAGTTTCATTAGTTGTTTTTAAGAGATTTTAAGTAATTTGCATTAAATAACGGTACATGAAGCTTTAGGAGTTGTTTTTAAGAGTTTTTCATAAATGATTTATAATATAGTATATATATATAGGGCAAGTTCAAACGAGAAGACAATTAATTTGCGAGAAGGCGAGAAGTAATGTGGGTCACATACTCCATTAATTAAAAAATAACATAAAAAATATAAAATGTTTTAAAATTGGGATAATTATCATTTTAAATTGGATAAATCCTTAAATATCTCATATATCTTTTATTTTATTTTTAATTTTAAGAAATTCATATATTTTATCAAATTTTATATATTTTTTCTAGATACACTTTTGATTAAAAATCATAATTTTCATCAAATATCACATGTGATTCCCACAATCAATTTATTATCTTTTTCACCATTTTATCTCTCCAAGTTTTTAATCACATGTGATTAACTTCATTTAATATATTATCTATTATGTATCTATGTATCACATATGATCCAATATGTGAATTTTTGTATATATAACATATAATAATATACGTCCGAATATAAAAGACGTATAATCACATATGATGATATTTACATCATAAAAAGATGTATTAATATAAATATACATAATCACATATGATTAACTAAAATTTCTACAATGATCACATGTGATAATATAAATAATCATATCACATGTGATAATATGATATGTACAAAAATTCACATATAGTGGATAATATGTGATACGTAATAAATCATTTGTTAAATGAAATTAATCAAATGTAATTCAAGATCCAAAAAATAGAGAAAAAGTTATAAAAAGAAATAATGAATTGATTATGGATATCATATGTGATATTTGTTCTAAATTGTGATTTTTAATTAAAAGTGTATCCAGATTTTTTATTACATAAAACTTAATTAAAAGAATTATGAATTAATTGAAATTAAAATATAAATAAATCTAAAAGATATAATGAAAATTTAAGAGTTTATTCAATTTAAAATGGTAATTATCGTAATCTCTAATTTTATTTTTTATTTTTTATTTATGGTGTTTTTTTAATTAATGGATTATGTGGCTCATATTTCTTCTCACCTTCTCGCATATCAGTTTACTTCTCGCATGATCCTCCCTCTCTCTCTCTCTATATATATATATATATATATATATATATTTCTAAATATTAAATCTATATATGTTATAACTTATAAAAATAGTTTTTGATTGAATATTTAATAATAAAACTTAGAAAGATAATTTTACAACTTCGTTTTAATCGTGACTCCATAACGTTTATGATTTCGTGAAATTCTAAGTGATGTGATTAGATAAATCTATAAAAGTGTTAAATATAAAGTTAAAAATATAAAATCACAAAAGATAAAAAAAATATGAAAACAAATCACGTCTTAAAAAAACGCGCGTCGCGTCGCGCTATGACACGCCTTAAGGCGCCATTGCGTGAGTCATGCCTCACAGAAACGGTATGAGTTATTTCGTAATGGCAGAGACACGTCTTGCGTCATATCGCACCATGAGACATGCCATGACACGTCTTTTTGAACACTGATCCATAGTCATCGTGAATATCGATATGGTGATGCTCTCTCAATGGCTTTCAATGAAAATAAGGTTCCTGGAGAAACCTACCCCCTCCCCCTCTCTCTAATATACTTTAATTGAGCCTTTTCGTGTATGTATGAATTTTTTTGATAATAGGGTATATGTATTTCGATCCTTCATTGGGGGAAAGAAAGAATAGGAAAAAGGTCTCAACTTTAATCAAATAATAAGTAGTACTTAAATGGATCTCATGGGAGACATCAAAATCTTGAAAACAAGTATATTAATTAATTAAAACGTAAAGCAAATGTTCCATTTCCTTAATTTGCATGGGGAAAATAATTTGTAAGGCTCTAAATGTGTGTAAACTTTGGATTCATAGGTTTGTTTTTGAAGAAATTGTTTATTTTGATAAAAGTGTTTCATATCATTTATTTTTTGATGAAATTGTTTCATATATTTGTGTTTTTTTTGTAAAAACGAAAAAGTTTCATTAAACTGAGAAAATATATGAAACAATTTCACAGGAATGAAAAAAAAATGAAACTACATAAAAAACACAAATATATGAATCAATTTCATCAATAAATGAATGATATGAAACAATTTCATCAAAATATACAATTTCATGAAACAATTTCTTTAAAACCTATAAAATTCAAAGTTTACATGAAAAAAAGTTTACAAAATAGTGGGCATATATATATATATATATCAGGTTGGGTTCACGTGAGACCAATATATTTTCGTGAGACCGTGAAACCACAAAATAACACTAAAACTTCACAGCTGTGAATGTGTGAAAAACAGCGAACCTTCACAACAAAAACACTGTGAATGTTTTTTTTGAACGACATCTTAACACACATACACGTTCCCGGGGTATCCGGGCTCCCACTTAAGGGTGCCACCCGACTAATCCCCGTCGACCCGACCCAGCCTATGACTGGACCCAGCCCAGCTTCACTGGACCGAAGACCCGGCCCAAATGGACCAGGCCCAAAGTCTGGTATCGCCTCATGCGCACCGCAGGGTTCGAACCCGGGATGTACGGCTTTCACACCGCACCCCCAGGATGTTACCTTGCCACTGGGCTAAACATGTTTACCTTCACAATACATTCACAGTCTTTTGTTGTGAAGGTTTAGTGTTATTTTTAGGGTCTCACGGGTCTCACGAAAATAGCTTGGTCTCACATGATCTCAAGTCTATATCTATACTATATATATAAGCACGAAAGGGCGGTTATTGTTGAAATTTAAGTCGTACCATTTTCTTTCCTGTATGTACAAGCTTTAAAGCACTATGTCCTAAGTTCTCTCCCCAACCCCTGAGTTATCTCCCACGTCTTACTCTCTTCTCTCCTCAGGCGGTTGTTCTCAAAACACAAACCACTTGATCCATGTTATGCTTGATGATTACACTATGTGGATTGCACTCTGTTCTTCTCAAAGCACGAATGGTGATTCCGATGTGTTATTCTCAAAACACAAAGCCGGATCCGCTCTTTTCTTCTCAAAACACGAAGGCAGGTTTTAGGTTTTTTTATGTGCCTATCCGATTTGTTGCCAATTTTTGTTCAATTTGTGTTTCCACCGTGTATTGTGAGAGTTATATTCAACAATTTCATGATTTCTGTTCCACCCAGAAATCATTTGCTTGCTTGGTAATTTCATTTCTATACTTTTACTCATACTTTGATTTTTCTTTATGGTAGTCGATTGTGCACGAAGGCGATTATGCTCTATTCTCTTCAAAACACGAGGGCGGGTTTTAATTCTAGTTTTTTTATGTGTGCCTATCTGATTTGTTGCCAAGTTTTATCCAATTTGTGTTTTCAGTGTATATTATGAGAGTTTGTCACATATATTCAATAGTTTGATGATTTTTGTTCCTCCCAGATCCTTTGCTTGATTGGTAATTTTTGTTTCAACATCATCACCTACTGCCCATCTAATGTACCGGATTCCTTAGAACAAGAAATCAAATAATTGCAATAGCAATCGGACGTATCACTTACAAAGGGGGGCAATTACTGATTTATTTGATAAATGTAAATATTTATGTTAATAACAAGAAGATAATTCTTTACTTATTACCACTAATATTATCTTAACACTTAACAATACCATGTGTTCATGTAAAATATGGTTGATTAATCCTTTTGGAAGGAATAAATAATTAAATATTGGGTTTGAGTTTGAGGAATTACCTTGAGTGGGTCTGTGGGTGGGTCGACACCAAGTCCTTATTTGGAACGAGTCAATAAATGTACAAACCCCACCCTACCATTTCGCAACATGTATTTATATATTAATTCTTTGTTTTTAACAACATTAACAATACATTTAATTTAATGGTGGTAATGCTATGCATCTTTCAAAAAGTTAATATATATATATATATATATATATATATATATATATATATATATCTTTAATTTATTCCTTTCTATATTTCGTTATCCTAGTTTACTTTTTCTTTTTTTTCATTTGGTTGATAATATATAGAGTATTATGCCCGTAGACGATATTGGGTTTTTTAAAAGATGAAATCATGACTCGTTGCAAGAAAGATATAGAGAACCTACAATTGATGCTTCTATGGATGCATACCAAAAGACGGCAAACCACTTATTCAAAACTGAAAGAATAATTATGAACCACCCTTCTCGTACTAGCTACTCATTACGTAAAGTAACTATATATAGAGAAGAAAAAAAACACAAGAGGTGTGCCAGAAAAGGAAAAAGAGAAAAGAGAAATGAAAGTGGCAAAAAATCAAACGAAAAGAAATACAAACACATTAAACAAGATCAACCAACATTGTCCTTTATTCCAATGACGGGACTTCATGAACTCTTGTCGGTCTTTGATTCCGTCAATTTGACAACCACATTTGCATAGTTATTGCGTATCCTGAAAATTCGGTCTTTGATAAAAAATATTCAACTTGATGAAGTTTTGGCTATTTTCTTGTTGGGCTTGATGGCAATTCTAATAGAGATTCCATCACAAACCGTTGGTTGATAGATGGTATAGTTGAAGGTTGTACAAGGGAATGTAGATGGTCTATTTAAGGGTCCGAAATCAAATGATTTTTGTTTTAACTATGTGAATAGATCGATAAAAAAGGCTACGACCTTGTTTGTTTGTCTTTTAGTGAATCAATGAACGATCTAATTACTTATTCTTTCACTTTTCCTTAACTAAGACGATTTGTTTTCTTATATGAATTGAGTGTTAAACATTTAGGTGGTGTTTGGTTCGTTGGAATTAGATGGAATTTGAAGGAATTGGAATAGTCAATTCCATTAACCAAATTCTATTTCTGCATTTGGTTCCTTCTTTGAGTTTTAATAAGAAATTCGAATTCCACATACGGTGAAATATAAAATCCTTGAGTTCTAGCAAGGACTTCCGATTACTTCATACCATCTTCTAATAAAAGGACTATTATACCTTCTCCATCCCACCACAATGGATGTCACCGCCACCGCCACTACCACCGTTGTGGCCGCCGCCATCGCACCAACACCGCCATCATCGTCGTTACCAATGTCACACCCACTATTGCCCTCAGCACCACCACCCCAGCACTGCATCGCCACTCCACCACCACTATTATAATACCATCTTCTAATAAAAGAACTATTATACTATTATGTGAACCACCACTTTAGAATTTGGTCATCTTCTTAAATGAATGCATGCAACTCTTGATCGATTTACCTCTTCTTATTATATACAACTCTTTTAGCTACTTATCGTACATGTCAACTCTTCATTCGAGAGAAAAAAGGTTTTACTAAATGAATTGATTGATAGATCTATAAATATGTCTTGCCGGAGAACAAAGTGGTTCAACTAGGTTGAGGGAGATCGGGAAGAACGACATTGCGATACATATGTGAAAAAAGGTTGAAAACATATATATCAACTAGTGATAAAACTTAAGACATGAATTTTGTAGTTCTCAATTTCTCATGTTCAATTATACACATGGTATATATCTTTTTTTAGATACATGTATTAACCAACATGTATAGTATCACCAACATATATTTTGGTATTAAATATGATACTTTGATTATTAGTTTATTTTTTGATATTTGAATAAATAAATATAAGATGAATAATTAAAATATAAAATGAATTACAAATATTAAAAGAAGTTTCTATTAAAATGAGTGCAACAATTTTATTTTGTGTTAAAGTAAAAAAAAAAAACTAGAAGTATACATGTGGGATGTAAGACCATCCACACACGTGCAATTCATTTACACTTTTAATTGTGCCACATCAGCTTTTGCAATTACCATCCACACACCTGCAATTCATTTACACTTTCAATTGGTTCCCACTACAACATTTATTAATTACTTTATAAATTATTATATATATTCTAATTATTTTTTAATAATAAATATATGATATAATAATATAAAGTAAGAGCAGGACCCACATGGGACCCACATTTGAGTTGCAAATGGAATTGCAAGTTTAGCAATCCCTTTATGATGTGGCTTGCAAAAGTGGGACCCACATGGCTTTGCAATTCAATATGAAAGCCGTGTGTGGATGCCCTAAGAGAATGTAAAATTTAATTGTATCTCAGAAATTTTATTATTTTAATTTATTTGTATGAGTTTTTCTAGAAATTGTTCAGTTGTGATATATGGGATGACTCGGATGATAGAAGGACTGTGTGTGTGTGTGTGTTTTCATTGATAGAAGGATGTGCTTGCTTCTGTGTGGTGAGGATATCAAGTTGCTCTTGAGCTTCTTTGTAGTAGGCGGTGGTTATGGTTGGTCTAGATATAAATTTTGGAAAAGCGTCATCAACTTGTTAATTGACACAATGAACTTATTTAATTAATCATTTGTTACTTGATTCGTGTTTTTGTGTTGTATCAAACTATCAATTAATTAATATTACATCTCTGATTGGGACTTGGTGCTATATTGCTTATTATAGAATTATCAGGGATTATTTTTCCCATCTAGTGTTACATTTTTTGTTTCTGAGGTGTTCATTTAAAATTTTGTAGGCTTAGGCTAGCTGTCCTAGACCTTGTATTTATACTGGGAGATCTCTATTATAAGTATTGGGTTATCATGATGTAACAATCCAATCTAAATAAAGCATACATAACATTTAGATTTAAAGATATACAATACTGGGTTCCAAAATTCAATACATCAGTCTCAAAACTTAGGTTGTCGGAAACAACTTATACACAACTGAGAACATACTAGATTCTATAAGTGCCAAAGGCACTGTCTCTATCTGCATCTGCACTCTAACCTGCTCTTGCTCACTTACCTGAGCCTCTTACTATCTGCTTACCTGAAAAGGTTTAGTTTGAAAAATGCGAGGGTTAGACCATGAGGTCTAGTGAGTCCCTCCTGACAGTTCTCAAAATCATTTAAAACAGTTTATAACTTTCATATACAAACGCGTTCACAAAACTTTTCATAAAACTATCACATAACTTTACATAAGCTTTCACATATAAAACTTTGTAAAACTCTCTCACGGATAAATCCGCACTCGTAAATGGCACCCTGAAGTCACTCGAAAGTGAAAACGAGTCAGTCTCACGCTGCCTGTCAGGGTCACTCTTCCCAAGGCATAAACGGGTCACTCCTCCCGGCACGAGCTGGCGGGCCACACCCCTCAACTTAGCCAATTTACATCTCACACAATGTATGCATACATCTCATATAAAACTTGTTGGTCCCAAAATGGCTCAACAAGTATTGTAGAAGGGGGGGTTGAATACAATACTTAGATTTTTCACAAGTTTTAATTCAATATATTGAAAATCTTTCAATAAGAATTACACATAGAAAACAAAAGATTGTTGCGGAAAAGAACAGTTAAACTATTCTAACAATCTAACACAAAGTAAACTGAAAAACACTTAGAACAAATTGGACACTTAGACACAAGATGCAGTTTCAGTAAGAAAGGAGCTTGCACTTAGTAATCTTCAGAAGCGTAATTTGCATGGAGAGTCTTCACCTCTATTTATAGTCCATGCATCATTTAATGCATGGGACACTTGTCACTCTTCCATTCATTGTAGAGGTTGACTTCTGAAAAGCTGATATCTCCCTTTTAACTTATCCAAGGAACCAGGAGGACAGTCGTACCAGAAAAAGACCTTATCTGAGAATAGATAAAATGACAAAATGCCACTTTTATCTGACAATAGGATATTGTCTCATAATAAATGATCTTCTCTTTTGTCTATAGAGAATAAGGCTACCGACCTCCTGTATTGAAAACTGCACCAATTCCAAATCTCACTTCTTTAGAAAGGAGAGAGTTTCACCGAAGTGTTTTAATATTTCAGTGCAGTCTTCTTGAACTTCCACCGATTTCAGAACACATATCGGTGGAAGTCTTCTTGGACTCCTCACCGAATTTCTTCAATTCGGTGATGCGTGTCCACCGATAGCACAAGCATATCGGTGGTGATGTAACTTGTAGAAACTTCCCGCCGATTTTCTCACTTCCGCAATGAGATAGTCTTCGCACTTGGTTTCGGTTGATCTTCGACTTCACCGAACAATTGGTATAAGAGTACAAGTTACACAAAAGAATCCAAAAACATTCTAAGTATCTAAGAGGGTTTAATTGAGTCAACTTTAAATCTGTGATGACCCAACAATCTCCCCCTATTTGAATTTGATCTCTATCCTTAGAATGTTAAAGAGCAAATGAAAATAAGTGCATTTTGACCCTTTTTACTCTTTTGGGTTCTTTTCACATAGATCTTTTTTTTTTGAACTATGTTTCTTTGAGTATATCTATACAGTATATATAAAGCAAGGAAATAAAGGTATGTACAGCTACATATAAACAAGAGAAGCACTTGAATTTTATAAGTCATTCTCATACATCGGTGAAGTAAGGAAGCAAAAGATTATAAAAAAACTACCGAAAGGTAAATGAAAAACCTACTTCTTTGATGATTGTCGGCGCTTGATCTCATCCATTAGGATTCGGTAGTAGGGTTGAGCGTCGGGGATGTGAGGGAACAAGTTGTGGAGGCCTTCAAGAAACATGGTGTCGGCAGCTGGGATTTGAGAGAATCTGAAGAAGGCTCGTTTGCCGAAACCATCGTTGAAATACAGTCCTGGAATCGGTGACAGGCCCAGAGTTGTCGTGGGATATGATGCCGAAGTGGGAAGGGAAAGATTTAAGTTACTTACATTCGGTATCTTTCCTTCCTTTGCCATATCCTTGAAGACAGTGTCGGGAGGATTCTGAACTCTGGGAAGGCGCACTTCTTCCTTCAAGGATTGCAGTTTCGATCTTTCATCGGTGGTCAGCACGATGCTATACTTCTTTTTGATCTCCTTCATCTTTGCCATTAGACCATCAATGTATTTGACAAAGATGTCCTTCTTTGGGTTTGGATTTTTGGCCAAGTGTCGAGAGATCTCGTACCATTCGGGGAGACCGTAAGTTTTGAGTTGGTAGTCTCTCACACTTTTCAAAGAGCCATCTTCCCGATCAATGATAAGGCAGATGTCTTTTGGGTTGGCTCTGGAGGTTGCGATCTTGACACCTGAGATCGGGGTTCTGTCAGATCGGTGGTGCATCTTCTTCTTGTACCATCTAACTTCTTCATTCCCCTCTTGTTCAAATTCACTCAGCACCGATTTCTGTGCCGACACGGCATCGGTGGACTTGGCTTTCTTGGCTTTTTCCTCTGCAACTTTTAAAGAGAGGGCCTTGGTATCATCAAGGGCTTTTTGGGCTAATCTGGCTTCCTCAATTTCTTGAGGAGTCAGTCCGAGATTGGGTTCCTGCAGATGTGATGAAGGAGGTTTAAGTTTGAGTTTGTCTGCATCGGTGGGACGAGTCCCATACTTCATCTTTCTTTCTCTATTCTTTCCTGTTCGGCCAATTGTTCGGCAGTAAGACGTTTCTTTCCCTTGTCTGGTTCGGCCGCAGAAAGTTGCTCCCCCTCAGTTGTTGCTTTGTCTTCCAAGTCCAACTCTTTTTCTTTAGAGAGTTGCTCCCCCTCAATGTCGGCGGTTTCAGCGTGAGTTTCGGTGGTTTCAGGAATGTCATCGGTGGAAGATGGAGGCTTGGGGATGACCGAATGTTTAAGAGATGGCAACTTGGGTTGGGTTGTCTTTTTCTCCCCCTCAGAACCAGCCAGAATCTTCATACCCAGCTGTCTGAAAACGTAGTCGAATTTCTTATGAAGAAAAGAGAGTTGTTTCGGTACCTCTTCAGAAACCATGGTGAAGTCACCGAGATCCATCTCCAGTTGGCAGAATTCTTGAAGTGTGGCATGAATGTCACGAAGAGAGTCGGCAGTGGTCTGGCTGAAGTCTTGATGAGACTTAGCGTCTTGAAGCATCCTCTGAAGTTCAGAATCTTACGTTGGACGCTGCCTTGAAAGCACCAAAGGAGAAGGCAAGATCCCCATGAGATCGTGACAAAGAATCCACCTTGGAAGCCAAAGAGTTGATGTCGGTGGTAAAGGGCCGTAGAGCATCGGCAATAGCATCTGACAGAATCTGCGGCAGGCGAGATTCGATAGTGGACATTCGGGAACTCGTCATGGCAATCATTGCAAGAGTGGCCTGTTTGAAAGATTCAAATTGGGTGCCGACAAGCCGACATTGTCGAGCACTTTCTTGTAAGTCTTCAATCAAAGAGGGTGCTTGAACAGTGGTGTCACCCCCGACATCCCCAGTAACTATGTAGCGGATGCGATGGGGATCCTCCGCCGAAATAGGAATGTTGCCGGGATACAGCATTTCATCGGGGAATAGTGGTCTCGGTGGCGGAGTGGGAGCTCGTCGGGGTGAATTCTGACCCGGGGAGGGTGATCGGTGTGGCGTAGGCGATCTTTGGGGAGTTTGAACCAGGGGAGAAGTCTGGTTCAAAGGTGACTCTGTCGGTGAGGGGGATGAGGACTCAATGGGGATTGCTCCGACCGACGGGGAGGTTCGGGGAGAACCAGTGTTGTCAAAGAGTCCTGCAAAGAAATCATGGGGGGGATCTAATAGGGGGGGAACCCTGATCGGGTTGTGCATCATCATCGATCAAGAAGTGACCGGGTGAAAGGCCGTGAAGTGCGTGGTCCAGACTTTCGGAGGGAGAGTCTAGACTTTCGATGGGAGAGTCTGCGTGTTCACTCAAGGAACGAGTTGGAGGAGGTAAATTTAGGGATGCCTTAGGGATAATCAAATGGTCGGTGGTGAACAAAAATGATTTGGAAGGGGATGGCTCACAGACATTTCCTCGAGATCTCTTTAGACGAATCTTCGGGGGGGACGAAGAGTGCCTCCGCTTAGAAGGTTTTTGGACCGGGGAAGCCACCGACGGGTTAATCGGTGTCATGGTCCTGGAAGCAGCGGCGGAGGTGTCGGTGGCCGATTTCTTCTTCGCGCCGACAGACTTTACTCTGGGACGTGGGGAGGAGGTCACAACAGCAGGAAGGACCTCGGGGATATCGGGGTGTTGAAACCCTGGAATTTCAGAATCACCCCATTGAAGTTCTGGAGAGATGGCTAAAGTGATCATACCTCGGCGTAAAGGACGATCGGTGTCGAGAACACCGACGTTGAGAGTCTTGCTGCCGACGATCGGGGGAGACCAGTCATAGGTGAATCGGGGAGTGTGAGACTTGCGGTCTTTGTCCAGAGCTTTGCCAAGTTTGTGATGGATGATCATAGAGATAAATCGGGGGTAGGCAACATGGCACTTCTTTGGATGGGAGATCACTTCCACTAATTCGGTGAAGAAGTACTGAGTGAAATCCACTCGGCGTTGAAAGATTAAGGCATGGGCAAGTTTGGTGATGTAGGAAGGGGATTGATCGTGGCCGCTCGTCTTTCGGGAGAGGCAGTGGATCACATGGGCAAAGAAGAAGTTCCATACACCACCCATGTGACTCCGAAGAAGAGTTCCAGGACCTTTGGAGCTTTTGGAGTTGTCATCGACCACGTAACCTGTTGTACTGAGGACATCTTCGAGAACGTATCTGAATGCCATTCGTCATAGGAATCGAAAGCATCGATTTTAAGTGCAGTGCGAACATCATCAACCCCAAAGGTGAGGTCATGATCACCCTCGTCTTCAGAAAGGATGGATGCGTGGATCGCATCATTTGAGGAGTCATACACACAGGTAAGCCAGAATTTCCCAATGAGCATTTTGCTCATTTTGGGATTACAGGAGAAGACATGAAGAAGGGGAGAGCGAGTGAAGAACTTGATTACATGGTTAAACTCTGGGTGAGAGGGGTCGGGCTCAAATCTGGCAACGTGATTGCATGGGTTGAACTTGAGATCAGCAAAACACGTAGGGGGGTGTTCTTTGAGGACACCATTGATGATCGAGCTCGAAGAAGGATTAGGGTGCAGGTTATAGAGAGAGAACGGATAAGAAGATGAAGGAGACGTAAAGGAAAAATGAAAGAGAAGGGTTGAGTATATATAGGGTTTTCGAAAAAAGGGGGGAACGGTTTAAAGAAAATAAAAAAAAGAATTAAATAGAATAAAAAGGCAATCATGACCACTTTGGGATTCGTGGTCAGGAAGCCGTTTCACGAAACGGGGAGATGAAGGGTCTAACAGGCTAGGGTTATAGGGGTGACGTGTGGATAGGATTGAATTTCGGTGGACATCGGTGAGGAATATGAAGAGATTATCGGTGGGCATCGGTGGTGAAAGATATGCCGATATGGAATCGGTGAGGATTTGCTTACCGAAGAGATCCACCGAGGCGTTGAGACACCGAAGAGGACAGATATGCGCACCGAGGAGATCCACCGAGAGGTGAGTCACCAAAAAGATCACTTGGGGTATTTATGCCGAAAGTGGATCTTGGTTCCACCGAGAATTATCTGATCATCGAAAAGATCACTGAAGATGCTCATGCCGAAAAAGGATCTTGTTGCCACCGAAAGTTATCAGACCGAAAGGTTTTTTTTTTTTGAACCTATTCTAAGTACAACATGCCAAGTTCACCGATGAGGAAGGTGAATCTGGCCTCATCTAGAGGTTTAGTAAACAAATCTGCAAGCTGAAGATTAGTTGGAATAAAATGCAGCTCAATGTCACCTTTGGAGATATGGTCCCTGATGAAATGATATCGGATATCGATGTGTTTGGACCTTGAGTGAAGAACAGGATTGTTTGCAATTGCAATTGCACTTGAATTATCACATAGGATGGGTATCTTGGAGTAGAACTGATTGTAGTCTCTCAACTGGTTTTTCATCCATAGAATCTGTGCGCAGCAACTTCCAGCAGCAACATATTCAGCCTCGGCAGTGGATGTTGAGACTGAATTTTGCTTTTTGCTGGATCAGCTTACCAGTTTTCCACCAAGGAATTGACAACTGCCTGTTGTGCTTTTTCTATCATTTTTAGAACCTGCAAAGTCAGAATCTGAATATCCCATGAGTTCAAAACCTGAGTCTTTGGGATACCAAAGACCCAGATGCATGGTACCCTTTAGATACCTGAAAATCCGTTTCACAGCATCCAAATGAGATTTCTTTGGATTTGCTTGATAACGGGCACACATACAAGTAGCAAACATGATATCTGGTCTGCTAGCAGTTAAATAAAGCAAAGAACCTATCATGCCCCTATAATGGGTAACATCCACAGATTCACCATTTAAATCGGTATCAAGTTTCAAAGGTGGTGCAATGGGAGTTTTCATGGGAGAGGAGTTTTCAAAGCCAAACTTCTTCAGAAGATCTTTAATGTACTTGCTTTGGTTTATGAAAATTCCTTCTGAAATTTGCTTCACTTGAAGACCTAAGAAAAAAGTTAGCTCCCCCATCATGCTCATCTCATATTCACTTTTCATGAGAGAGGCAAAGTCATCACACAGAGACTCATCGGTGGCACCGAAAATAATGTCATCCACATAAATGTGAACAAGAATGAGATTACCTGAAGTTTGCTTGTGGAAGAGAGTGTTGTCAATTGTACCTCTAGTATAGCCATGCTTGAGTAGAAAGATGGCAAGAGTGTCATACCAGGCCCGAGGAGCTTGCTTGAGCCCATACAGAGCTTTGTCAAGTCGGTACACATAGTCTGGATGTGTGGAATCTTCAAAACCTGGAGGTTGCTTCACATAGACTTCCTCAGCTAGTTCTCCATTCAGAAAAGCACTTTTCACATCCATTTGAAATACCCTGAAGTTCTTGTGAGCAGCATAAGCAAGAAAGATCCTGATAGCTTCAAGTCTGGCAACAGGAGCAAATGTTTCATCATAGTCAATGCCCTCTTCCTGTCGGTAGCCTTGAGCTACGAGTCTGGCTTTGTTTCTGATGACAGTACCATCTTCATCCATTTTGTTTCTGAAGACCCATTTTGTGCCGATGATTGTTTTCCTTGAAGGTCTAGGCACAAGTCTCCAGACTTTGTTTCTTTGAAATTGGGAGAGTTCTTCTTGCATGGCCGAAACCCAACATGGGTCACTTAGGGCTTCTTCAATCTTTTTAGGTTCAACAAGAGATAGGAAATTCACATAGAGACAGATGTTGCTGGTACCTCTCCTTGTTTGAACACCAGCTTGCTGATCACCGATGATTTGATCAATGGGATGATCTTTGGTCCATTTAAGAGCAGGGGGCATCGGTGAAGGAGTGACTGAAGTGGAAGGAAAGTTCGGGGCTGGAGTGTTGGCAGGGTGTGATGAAGGTGGGTCGTCAGAGGGATTATTGGCAGGAAGAGATTCGGTGATGGGGTTAATTTCGGTGGATGATGGATAGGGTTCGGTGGGGGAAATTTCGGCAAAGAGGGTTTCAGGTGATAAAGAGGATGACCCAACTTGATTGTTTGGAACAGATAAAATATTTGGAGTACAAGGTGGATCGGTGGAGGTTGAAATGGGAGAATCCCGAATGCATGATGATATCCATCTATGTAGTTCTTCATCATCATTTGTCAAAGAAGATGATCTTGAATCATCACACTTTACATGGATAGATTCATCAATGCATTCTCTCCGAAGATTGTAAACTCGGTAGGCTTTGGAAGTCAAGGAATATCCCACAAAGATTCCTTCATCTGCCTTAGGATCAAATTTCCCAAGATTTTCCCTGTCATTTTGGATAAAGCACACACAGCCAAAGACATGAAGGAAACCAATGTTTGGTTTTCTTCCATGAAAGACTTCATACGGGGTTTTCTCATGTCTTTTTTGTTATCACCGGCCTGTTTTGAGTGAAGCAGGCAGTGTTGACAGCTTCGGCCCAAAAATAGGTTGGCAGTTTTGCTTCACTCAACATAGACCTTGCTGCTTCACAAAGAGTTATGTTTCTTCTTTCCACAACACCATTTTGTTGTGGAGTTCTGACAGCAGAGAAGTTTTGAGAGATTCCTTTCTCATTGAAGAAGTCTTCTAAACCACTGTTTCTGAATTTAGTACCATTGTCACTTCTTACAGATCTGACAAGCTGACCATTCAGAATTTCATTCTTTTTGACAAAGTTGATGATTTCTTCAGTTGCATCACTTTTGTACCTGAGAAAAGACACCCAAGTATATCTAGAGAATTCATCAACAATAACAAGAATGTACCTTCTTCTTCCTAGACTAGGAGTGCTGACTGGTCCACATAGATCCATATGCAGCATCTGAAGTGGAAGATTGATGGAAGAGCATTGCTTGGTTTTGAAAGACGATTTGGTGAGCTTCCCTTTTTCACATGCATAACACAGCTTTTCTTTGACGAAGTTCAACTTAGGCATGCCAGTCACCAGCTCTTTGTTTGATAGTTTATGAAGGGTTTTGAAGTTAAGATGAGACAAACGTTTATGCCACAGCCAGTTTCTTTTGACTGTATCGTCAGACACGAAGCATACATTTGAAGAGTTGTTTTGACTCATATCAATGATATACACATTATCTAGCCTTCTTCCAGAGAGGACAACCTTCATATTCTTGTCAACAACAGTACAGATACGCAGTTCAAAGATAACTTTGTATCCAAGATCACACAGTTGGCTAATACTAAGGAGGTTATGCATGAGACCTTCAACAAATGCCACTTTATTGAAGGTGAGGGTTCCATACCCTTTAGTGTGACCTCTGGAGTTGTCCCCAAAGGTTACAGGAGGACCCTTTTCTGACACATAGTTTACAAGAAGATGTTTGTTTTCAGTCATGTGACGTGAGCACCCGCTATCTAAATACCAAACTTGTTGGTGCTCAAAAACCTGCAGACAACATCAAGTCAGTTCTTAGGCACCCATTTGGTAATGGGTCCTTTTGGGTTAGAGATGTGAGAGACCTTGGGTTTGGATCTGTCGATTCTTTCCCTTGGGCAGTCCTTAGCAAGATGAAAGGTATCACCACAATTATAACATTTTCGGTAGATGAAAGTTCTTTTGGGTTTTTGTTCCTTTCCTTTTTCCTTTCCAATTATATCAATCTTAATCTTTGGACCGAAAAGGGGATTGTGAGGACCTCTAAAAAGTTCGGTTCTTGAGGTTGAAGCATGGTCAGGGGTCTTTCTTGAGAAAACTTCGGTCTTTCCCTTTTGAACAAAATCGGTGAAGGATTTTTCCATGGTGTGTTTTTCTTTGAAAGCTTGAGATTTTGAAAGATTTGAAGAGTTGTTATCAATGGTTAAATCTTTGAACACATCATGAATGGGTTTAACAGTATCCTTCAAATTTTGCACTTTATGGGTTTGATCAGATGAAGATTCTTTGGCTTTTAAAAACATTCCATATTTTAAGGCTTCACTAAGATCAGCAGAATTTAAAGAAATAGAATCACAAGAGTTTGACTCAGAGTCATCATCCCATGTATCGGTGATGGGAACAAGTGCATGGGAAGATTTTCAAGCATGGATTTTTCATATCCTAACCCAAACTTGTTATTACCACCGATTTGGTCTTGAAAGATCTGTTCAAGATTCCTTGAGGAATTTGTCCATTTTCTGACAATTTCCTGTTCTTTCTTTAACTTCTTGAACAGTTTATTCTTCTCCTTTTCAATTTCATGATTTATGACTTTTAGATTTTCAAGCTCAGTTTTGATTATCTCAAACTTTCCAAGTTGACACATGAAAGATTCAAGTTGAGATTTAAGATTTTTAACTTGAGCAAATTTTCTTTTCTTGCTTTCTTTGACATTGTAAAAGTCTTGAGTTAGAGATTCATAAGCATTTATCTTTTCAATATCAGTCATGTCATTGAAGGGATGTACCTGAGAGTATGATGATGAGCATTCAGTTGAAACTAATGCCATTGGAGACTTTGCCTTTTCTTCTTTCACCTCTTCTGATATGGCCATAAAGCACATATTTTGAGAATCACTGTCAGAGGTTTCTTCTTCTTCCCAGTCATGAGCCTCAGCCATTAATCCTTTTCCTTTCCTTTGAGATCCTTCATTTCTTTCCTTTTCCTTCTTGTACTTAGCTTTGTACTTTTCAGCACGTTCCTGATGAGAGAGTGAGGAGGATTGAGAATCCTTTTTGAAATATGATTTATCTTTGGATTTCTCAAATTTGGAAGGATATTTGTCAGAGGACGTAGAATTGACTTTTGACACACGCTTGTTTCTGCACTCAGCAACAAAGTGTCCTTTCTTACCACAGTTGAAACATTCTTCATTTGTCTTATCAGAAGAAGACATTTTTGTAAAGGACGGTTTTCTGAAACTTATGGGTTTGTTGAAATTTCGAGATTTATTTTTAAAATCGGCCATCATAGCCATTTCATCAGACATTCGGTCTACCGAAATTTCATCACCTTCATCATCGGCATCACTCAGATATGCCTCCGTTTGGTGAGAACGGTTGTTCTGATTTTCGGTGTCAGAGTCTGATGAGGGATATGTGATACAAGGAACACTTTGACTTTTCTTGGAACTTTCACAGATAAGAGCTATTGAAGAGCTTTTTATCTCTTTGAAGATGGTTTTCCTATGAAGCTTGGTTTGTTCAAAGTTGAACAGAGTTCCATACAAAACAGTTAAAGGCATGTATTCCAAATCCTTGGTAGTTTTAATGCAAGTGCAAATGTTTTCCCAAAAGTCAGGAAGACAATCCATAAACTTGCATAGAACTTCCTCATTATCATAAACTCTACCTAGTAACTTTAAATTATTTAAGAGAGAGTTGAAACGGTTATAAAAGCTTGGAAGAGATTCTCCCTTTTCATAGGCAAAGAGCTCATATTTTCGAATGAGGCCAATCTTTTTGCTTTTCTTCACTTCCTCTGTACCCTCATAAAGTACACACAAAGTAGTCCACATCTCTTTAGCAGTACCGAAATTAACAAGAGAGTGATAGACTTCATCAGGAAGTGAGAGAGCAATGATTGCTCTAAGCCGAGAATCCAGAGACACCAATCGTTTTTCCTCATCAGTATATTCCTTTGGGTTTTTGAGAATGTAACGACCGGTAGTCTTTGCTTTCTCTATATCGGAAGGTTCAGAATCATCAGAGTCACTTGACTTATCAACTGTTTCCTTACCCGGCCTCTGCTTTTCATAGCGAGCCCAAACTCTCGGGATGATAGGTCCCTCCTTAAGAATGGTTGGATATCTAGTATCCACTCCTTCCATAAATAGCATCATACGGCTTTTCCATAGAGAAAAGTTGTAAGGATTAAACTTGGGAGGTTTTGAAATGGAACCATTTTCAGCAAAATTGTTTTGACCAGTGTTTTCAACAGTTAGGGATGAAGATGAGGCAGCCATTGCGGATCAAGTTTATGAATTAAACTTTCCGCTCTGATACCACTTGTTGGTCCCAAAATGGCTCAACAAGTATTGTAGAAGGGGGTTGAATACAATACTCAGTTTTTTCACAAGTTTTAATTCAATATATTGAAAATCTTTCAATAAGAATTACACATAGAAAACAAAAGATTGTTGCGAAAAAGAACAGTTAAACTATTCTAACAATCTAACACAAAGTAAACTGAAAAACACTTAGAACAAATTGGACACTTAGACACAAGATGCAGTTTCAGTAAGAAAGGAGCTTGCACTTAGTAATCTTCAGAAGCGTAATTTGCATGGAGTGTCTTCACCTCTATTTATAGTCCATGCATCATTTAATGCATGGGACACTTGTCACTCTTCCATTCATTGTAGAGGTTGACTTCTGAAAATCTGATATCTCCCTTTTAACTTATCCAAGGAACCAGGAGGACAGTCGTACCAGAAAAAGACCTTATCTGAGAATAGATAAAATGACAAAATGCCACTTTTATCTGACAATAGGATATTGTCTCATAATAAATGATCTTCTCTTTTGTCTATAGAGAATAAGGCTACCGACCTCCTGTATTGAAAACTGCACCAATTCCAAATCTCATTTCTTTAGAAAGGAGAGAGTTTCACCGAAGTGTTTTAATATTTCAGTGCAGTCTTCTTGAACTTCCACCGATTTCAGAACACATATCGGTGGAAGTCTTCTTGGACTCCTCACCGAATTTCTTCAATTCGGTGATGCGTGTCCACCGATAGCACAAGCATATCGGTGGTGATGTAACTTGTAGAAACTTGTTGCCGATTTTCTCACTTCCGCAATGAGATAGTCTTCGCACTTGGTTTCGGTTGATCTTCAACTTCACCGAACATTTGGTATAAGAGTACAAGTTACACAAAAGAATCCAAAAACATTCTAAGTATCTAAGAGGGTTTAATTGAGTCAACTTCAAATCTGTGATGACCCAACAAAACTTCAACAACTTTCATGCAGTTAAAAGCATAAGAATAAAACATGGCATTTCTCATCATGTATTCACTTTAGAAAAACACGTCAAAAGTCACGTATTTTAGTTAGAAAACTCACCTGGTGCATTTAACATCTTTCTTTACTTTGCTTCTGACTTACAATCGGGTTATCTGAGAAATGGATAAAATATAAGCTGACCGGGTGCTAAACCCAAACTTTCCGGACAAAACTACCGGACACTCTCTACTTTCCGGATGAAACTATCGGACACTCTACTTTCCGGATAAAACTATGCTATCCAGATGTTACTCACCCGGACATCCCCCTTATCCGGACTGTCATTCCATCCGGGTTCTTTATCTTATCCGGACACATTGTCCGGACACTTGTCCAGACTTACCAGGCGACGACTGTTAAGCTGATTGGGATCGAGATCTGCTAACAAACTCTTACCCAGCGAAAATATGATACAATCAGATTAATAAGCGTACTTAGACCTTTCCTCACTAACTCTTTGTTGCTAAAACACAAGGATGAACGTCTAATCTCCCTTTAGGGCATCCTTCTCAACTTTTAACTAAAACCCTCAAACATACCACAATCCAGCTGAACCTCTAAAATAAGAATTTGAGTTGGGAATTACCTGATAGAATCACTATAGAACCGGACTCCAAATATAATTTCTCTTCCAATTTTGTGGACTGATGACGTTTCCTTCTCCAATTGCAATAGAAACCATCTTCTCCCTTTCTCTCCTCTCCTTCAAGCCGCCAATAATAGAAATAACATGATCAGCTAGGGTTTTGTGCCCCAAAGTGAGAGCTTTTATACCCTCTTCACGAAATTACAATTCAGCCCCTAAACTTTAAGATTTCGCAACTTCCTTCACATAACTTATTCTGTTAAAAAAAAGATATCGGTTATTACAACACTTCCCCCTCAAAAGAATTCCATCCCCGGAATTCCATTGTCGAAAAGATGAGGGTACTTTGACCTCATGTCGACTTCTACTTCTCAAGTCGTCTCTTGACCTTTATGATACCGCCACTGAACCTTTACTAATTGGATCTCCTTGTTCCTCGTTTTCGAACCTTACTGTCTACGATTTCTACTGGTTCCTCTTCGTAAGTAAATTTCTTATCAAAGCTAACGCCCTCTAACGGAATAGCCACATCAGTCTCGGCCAAACATTTCTTCCGGTTGACACATGAAATGTCGGATGAACTCCTCTTAGCTCTTCTGGAAAATTCTAACTTGTGTGCCGTTACTCTAACTCGCTCACTAATGACAAAAGTCAACTTTTTATCGTCTGAATTTTTGCAAGGTCGCCATCATCTCACTTCCCACACCAGCTCTCCATAAAAGAGACGTGCATCACACATCTCATCGAGTACCTCGAGATCGCGCACTATCTATTCAACTTTCATAACTTCGACGGATCAACAGACTTAGTCCACCTTACCTCTCTCTCAAACTTCAAGGTTCGAAAGTCTTATGTTTTTCAAACCAACCAACTCAGTTCTACTCGCTCACCCCAAACCGTTCGGATGGGAACATATCCGTACTCCAAACTTTGGAACCGCCCTCGGCGAGTCACTACTTTGATATGTCGTGCCATCTTGTACTATTTACTTGCAACCTCTCCGAATACTATACTCGCTTAAATACCACTAGAAAAATCCACGACCAACCGCGCCTCCATTTGCTAGCTTTCGTCCCCACGTCGGGACTCACGGTTTTACAACACGTCTACTTACGGTCTCTCATACCTCTTTACTTCCTTAAAAGAAGGAACTTGGCAAAAATTCCCCGCCACTACAACGAGAATCTAAAACCAGGAACAATAACTCACTTGACCACTTGGCACAAGGCCACCCTTGCACATCTCGACGAACTCACACATAAGAGTTCCCTCCTCGAGTTACATGTAATTCTAGATCACTTCTTCCAACCGACATACGTCTATGCAAATCATATTCCCTTCCCGAATCACATCGGCTACAACTCGACAACTAATTCGTACGTTCTCACCACTTCATCACTTCACACCTAACGTGACTAACAGCAGGAAACTTCCAAAATTCCTTATTGAAGTGTTCACCTATCCAAATTGAACTTATCCTGAAAACACATCAATTATTCACCGCTTGCCACAAGCGTTCAGTCATATCTAACATAACTTCGGTTACCCTCACCCGACTAGGAGGAGTAGCTATGCTTACACAAAACCATTCTCAATAACTTATCACTGATCGACCAATTTGTTTGAACATTTGTCACAACTACACTAACTCAAATCATTCAATTGTCTTATCCACTTCTTTCCTGCACAAAACATACACAAATCCCTTCCTCAATATTCTTTCCAGGAGTTCGCACACTTACCGATGGCAATCTACACGCACTACTCCACCTCTCGGTGTTACTGTCAAACTTACTACTTCCAACCTTCTCATTTATTCCGACATACGATCTTCACCCTCCCACGTTAGCGTGGAGTACCGCCCACCAAACATTACTTGCCTCTCTCTCCCGACCTTTCCACATGCTGCTAACACTTTCTCAATACTATACATAACCAAACAGTTGCACCAAAATTCTCACTTAAGGCATTCAACCAAGTCATCTTGAAACGACACCAGTGTTCGAAGTTACTACACATTCTTTGATCTCCAACTATTACCTTCTCGGATAATTCCTTAACACAGAAGAAACGATTCACATTCTTTAAATATTTCGCATCTACTACCCCACATTTTTTACTAATCCATCCATCGCCTCCTTTAAACTTCCAAAGGTCCCAACAACATACTTACTTAGCAACTCACACAACCAAAAACACTTGGTTTCTCATTTGGGTAATCACCCACTTTCGCTCCGACGTTCTATTCTGACAAAAGCCAAATCACAACGCCAACTTACAAACTACGTGCTCCGACAACTTGATTAACAAATTGTACACCTCATCCGCAACCCCCGAAAAGGCTTCCATCTGATGCTTCCTCTTTCTAACATCACATCACACACTGGCTGGCACATATATCTTGGCAATTGATGCCACTACTCAGCCGTACATCCTCCACCCATAACATCTCACTGCAGACCAGGTCTCTCATGGTCATTCGTACACAACTCAAACTTACCTTCATGTTCTCCCGCATAAATAACCGAGTCTATCTCGCTACTTTGTCTCTCCCCAGCTCTAGTTGAAACACAACACACGAGTTTCTAATTAACTCAAACATACTCGTTTCTTGCTAGCTCTTTGCGACTCCAAACCATTACATAGACAGGGCACATCCCCTCACAGATAGACATAATCTATACACTCACTTCGTTGGTGCTAAATACTTCATCCTTTACTAACCATCCACCTCGTGAGTAAAACACTTATCTAAAACAGCAGTCTTTCACTATCTTAACACCCCTACAAGGTGGTCCTTCAACTTTCAACCTTCTGATTCAAGTCTTCAACCTCATACACCTTACACAGCTGCCGACTTCAACGTCAATAATCAACCTGTTGTTACTTTCTTAACCTATTCTTCAACAAGGGTCCCTTACTGAACCTAATCCTTCCAACATATCAATCAAATTCACATCCCGTCATCCTCATTTCAAACATACTCGTGCAACGCCAATATTACAAGATCACCTTAAAACTCTTATTCGACGTTGAGGATATTTCATTTATGCCTCTCAACACTACTCATAACAAGTTTCTAATACCAACACCTTGATGACTTCTAGCCCTTCCCTTGGACACAACCGTCCCTTGGCAACTGTATTTCCAGTCACCGAATCAAGGGTACAGACCATCATACAACCGACACTAAGATCCACTTCCGGCTCTTCCACTGTTCACCTCTCTTCTTGAACACAAATATCAAAACTACAAACATTCTCCCCTGATTTGTCCAACACTTCTCCACTCTCGGAGTTCTTCCTTAGCTTAAAATGTAATACTCTACGACCTAGTGAGTTCATAGCCTTCATGCACGACAGCGCGAATAATAAATCATTTCGCACATTCTCTCATTTTAAAGAATCACACTTGGAAACAACTTGGGTACACATGACCCCAACATTCTCATAACTCCAATGCCCTGCACAACGATCTCGAGAATCGTTCGCACGCACCCTTTTTGTAAAACTCAATCTTACTCTACTAAAACGACGTTGTTACGACAGTAATATATGGAATGAAAATCTTTTCATGTGACAAAATTTTGAAAGGAATTACCGACACGAAATAAACCAGTCGGCCTTCACACCCATTTATATGACTTCAACATGTCAATACTCATCTTGGTTATAAAAGTTTTGCTGGCAAACGTTTTCTTGACTTTTGCAACAGTTTAACTTATCATGAAAAGTGTGAAGTATTTTTGAAAATCGCTAAGCTCAAAATTTCATTGTGTGACGTAAATGGAATTGCATTTTTCTTTAAACATGCGCTGGTACACGCCGACTCATATCCGATCAAATTTGATATTTACACATTTACTTCACTTACGAAAAATCTCATGTAACACATGGAAAGACGCAATGCATGAAATTCTACTTGCAATTGAAGGCTACTCACTCAAATAAGGGTTCTATTCCAGGCGTCCTCAACAATGATAAGACATCTTTAAGTTTCAAAATTGCCAGAGATTAGTCCGGGCTGTGCCTGGGATACCCTTTCCATAAAAAGGCCAACCACTTTACTCACGCAACTTATCATCAACACTCTACCTTCGACCAGTGGTCGCCCTCTCGGCCTTGCAATAACTTGCTATACATGCATTCCACGGCCCTTACTCAATCATTTCATACTATTTTCGTCTTGACCAAATCATCTCATATTCTACCTCTACACGTTTTCACTCCGCCGCTGAAAAGCTCGACTAAAGAGTCAGGGCTCAAATCCTCTACTCGCTCTTGAAATGACACTTTCAAGATCTCGACACTGTCCTTCTTTTACATCCCAACGGATCTACCCCACAATTTCTAGAACTAGGACTCTCTAGAACCAGGAGTCTTACCCAAAACCAATCATTCATCTCCTCCGAATCCACGAAGATCTACCTCTAGACGGCTCATAAAATTTCAAACAACATTTCTTCTATTACCAATTGTAACAACCCAATCTAAATAAAGCATACATAGCATTTAGATTTAAAGAATTACAATACTGGGCTCCAAAATTCAATACATCAGTCTCAAAACTTAGGTTGGCAGAAACAACCTATACACAACTGAGAACATACTAGATTCTATAAGTGCCAAAGGCACAGTCTCTATCTGCATCTGCACTCTAACCTGCTCTTGCTCACTTACCTGAGCCTCTTACTATCTGCTTACTTGAAAAGGTTTAGTTTGGAAAATGCGAGGGTTAGACCATGAGGTCTAGTGAGTCCCTCCTGACAGTTCTCAAAATCATTTAAAACAGTTTATAACTTTCATATACAAACACGTTCACAAAACTTTTCATAAAACTATCACATAACTTTACATAAGCTTTCACATATAAAACTTTGTAAAACTCTCTCACGGATAAATCCGCACTCGTAAATGGCACCCTGAAGTCACTCGAAAGTGACAACGAGTCAGTCTCACGCTGCCTGTCAGGGTCACTCTTCCCAAGGCATAAACGAGTCACTCCTCCCGGCACGAGCGATGGGGGTGGAGAAGATGGATATGGGAGTAGGGTGGGTCTTGAATTTAATGATTTTGTATCGTATGCGTGTGTTGCAGGTGGTGGTGCTGCGGCGGTAGTGGTGGGAGGCGGTGGTTGCAGGTGGTGGTGTTGTATATTATATATATATATATATATATATATATATATATATATATATATATATATATGTATATCGATTATAAATATATAAAACATAAAATATAAAATATTTTGTTTTTATTTTATATTAACAAAAAAAGACAAAAGAAGTGTAAAAAGACCAAAATACCCCTGATTTAACCGAGTTTTTTAACGGAGTTAATGAGCAGGGACCACTTTCAAAGCGATTTCAGGACACCAGAGACTATATTTGCAGTTTTTGAAGTTTAGGGACCATTTTCAAAGGTTTTGGTAAACACCAGGGACGAAATTTGTAGTTTAATTTTTGGGTTATAATTTATAGGGTGTGTTTCATTTGCAAACCAAGCAATTCGTACAAACTATTTAAACAAATCTTAGTCGTTCATCAAGTCTAATAAATATCTGATTTTATTATGTTTCCTAATCTAAAGTCATGATCATAATGAATGAACTTTATCATCTTTCATATATATCACAGTCATTATTAATGAATCGTAATAATTACCATAAATATATCTATTGTTTCCTAATATAGTGGTTTGCAAAGTTTGTACGAATTGTTTGGTTTGCAAATGAAACGCACCCATAATTTATAATGATGCAAATACAATATATATAATTTTGTTAAAATAATAAATATTAGCCGTGGGTTGGCGGTTTGGTTCAACCCAATTTCAACCCTTATAATTAGCGGTTTAGCGGTTTGACGGTTTGGCGGGTTGGGTTTAATTGGGTTGTTAGCAGGTTGGGCTGGTCGGGTTTCGCGGGTTGACGATTTTTTGTACACCCCTAGTTGGCAGTTTACTAGGTTGATGGAAAAATTTCATGTTAAAAACCTTTAGTTAAAGACTTTTAGTTACCTTCAATTAAAGACCACCTTCAATTAATATCTTAAAGGCCGCTTATCAAATTATCACCACGTAAGTGTTTACCGACAAGCAGGGCCGGTCCAATGGTTTTGGATGCCCTGGACGGAGTGTCAAAAGATTGCCCTAAGAGGTTTTGTACCTAGCTAGTCAAGCTTTGCGGTTCATTCCCATGTCGAATTTTATTAAAAAAGTGAATTACACCGGTGGTCCCTGAGATTTATCCAAAATTTGGATTTGTTCCCTAAAGTACACTATCTACGGTGGTGGTCCCTAACTTTTTGATTTACTTTCACTCATGGTTCAAGTAAATCAAAAAGTTAGGGACCACCACTGTAGATAGTGTATTTTAGGGATCAAATCCAAATATTGGGTAAACCACATGACCACCGATATAATTCACTCTTAAAATGTAACACCTTGAATTTCCATTATGTTATAATTAATATGAATGGGGTCTAATTGTAATTTAGTTTAAGATTTGGGCTACTTTGCAATTATATAACTCAAAGGGTTGAAATTCCAAATGACCAAAGTTTAAACTAATTATGAAAATTAGAATTATGAAGGCTTGTTTGGTTATTAGTTGAAACCTTGAAGTTGAGGGTGTGATTGGTCATTATTGGAAAGTTGGTTTAGATAAGGTGAGGAGTGGGCTGGATTGAGAAAATATCTCAATCCTTTTCTTTTGCTAGAGTCGGTGAAGAACAGAGAGAAAGAAGAAGAGAAAGAGAGAAGAAGAATTGAAATTGTGATTTCTTGTGGCTGTTGAATCAAGGAAAGAAGAATTTTGATTCTGGATTTTGGTTTGTGCTGGGTCAAGAAGTTCAAGGTTAGTTCATCTCATTTTGATATTATAGACCTTAAAATTGGATGATTTTGGTGTTATTAACTTGTCTACGTATTTTAGAACTGATGTAGTGTTATGTATTGAACTGAAAATCGAGCTATTAAGAAGGGTCGATGGTAAAAATGGATTACAGTCGAAGTTACCGGATAAAAGGTTGTATCTGGTAACCCCTGTGCGAAGATATCCGGACAAGGCATGGCATCCGGTAAGTTATTCTTTCCTGTAGTATCCGGTAAAGAGTTAGTTTCCGGATAAAATAGATACCGGATGGTATCCGGATTACTTTGGTTTTCGGATGTCATCCGGGTTGAATATGTTTCCGGTAAACATCCGGATAGGTTTAGTATCCGGTAAATATTGATGTCTGGTAAGTGATGACGTCCGGATAGTTGTGGTGTCCAGAAACTTCTGATGTCCGGATACAGTTTCCGGAGGTGTTGTCTGGTTAAGTCGTCGAAGAGGGGACAATTGAGGATAAGGATACGATAGGTTATCTATTATTCTTAGAGTTGAGAATATGATACGAGATGTGGCGTGATATGTTGATATGCATATACGCTAGTAAGTGTAATGGATCCATAGGCACTGGCAGTATTTGTAACGTGGAATAGGCATAAAGTAACTTGTAATTCGCGTTGACCTGAAATGAAGAATAGGCATAAAGTAACTTGTAATTCCTATTTCGTAATGTGATGAGAAATGAGAAATATGCATAAAGTAAATTGTAATTCCCATTTCGTATTGTGAGTAGAAATCTTGGAATAGGCATAAAGTAAATTGTAATTCTCATTTCGTATTGTGAGTAGAAATCTTGGAATAGGCATAAAGTAAATTGTAGTTGTAATAACCAGGTATTTTATCAAATTATTTATTATTATTTAGGTTTTATTTAAAAATTTAGTGTTTTATGAAGTTAGAAGTTAAGGGGTAAGTTTTAATTTTATTATAGAAGTTTAGGGGTATTTTATGCCAATTGGGATAAAGCTTAGGGTTTGTGTGGTCACTTGGGCCAAACCTACCACCTAAACCGACCCTTTCCTATTTCACTTAGATGAGGTGTCCTTTTTGTTAGCAAAAATATCTTAAAGCTAGTGTGTGTGTGGGTTTCGTAAAGAAAGAAAAGAGAGAGAGAACCGTGAGATTGAAGGGAAGAAGAAGGAAAAATTCAAGGGTTTTTGCAGCTGTGATTTTAGGATCAAACTGAAGAAAGCAAGGTAACAAATCCATCTTTTATGTGTATTAATTTCTTAAAGTGTTCTTGAGGTTGCTAGTTAGGTTTATAGGTGGGTTTTGTTAATTTTTAGATGTTTTGGGAAATCTGAGCATAAGGTTAGGTTATGTTAATAATCTTAAACATATATGCACCTTTACAGCATCATCCATAGCTTAAAATACGATTTCTGGGTTTTAGGATGAACACTGTGGACTGAGACATTCAAACATGTCGCAATAGTGGGTTGCGACATGGTTAAATGTTGCGACATTCATGAGTGTCGCAGCCTTGTGTTGCGACTTGCTCATTAAAGTCGCAATGGTTGATTGCGATTTGGCTTTGAAGTCGCAATGGTCGATTGCGACATGGTTTGGGATCGCAACAGTGGATTGCGACTTGGATTTGGAATCGCAGTAGTTGATTGCGACTTGGGGTTGGAATCGCAATAGTGGGTTGCGATTTGGGAGTAAAGTCGCAGTAGTTGATTGCGACTTAGCACTATGCATTGCGATTCTAATTTATTTTAGTAGGTTGCGACTTGAGTCGAGGATTTTATAAGTTTAGTTTTAAAAAGAGATATTTGGTATTTTACATGATTTCAGATTCTGTGAAGAATTGACGTACGTGATAATTAACTTGGAAAGACTTTTGGTGAAAAGCAAAACAGGTGAGTTTTACTTAAAATTATTTTTACAGGAATACATATATGTATGTGGAATGTATATGTGGATATTCCGTGTTAATAATATAATGAGATATTATATGTGTGATATTTTACACAAGTGCACATTAATCGGGTTCCGGTGTGCGGACCGATGGGTAGTCGGGTTCCGGTGTGCGGACCGATGAGTAGCCGGGTTCCGGTGTGCGGACCGGTATTGTTTATTTATTAGTTGGCTTGCTACCAATTAATACGGCCAGATGTGGAGGAATAAGGTGGAATGAGATGCGCGAGTTTTGTATGGTATTGATATACGTGTATTATATGAATGTATATGAAAAGCTTTATATAATTAACTTCGAAATAAAGGTTTATTAAAATGACAGAGATTTCCTCACTAGACCATTAGGTCTAACCCTCATTTTCTGTTTTAAAAATTTTGTATTCCAGGTGATGGATCGGGAAAGAGCAGTAAATAGAACTTTTGACGAATAGCTTTTATGGAGACATCGGTTATGAAGTTATGGATGTATTTTGATCTTAAGACTTTGTGATTAGTTAGCATGTAACTTAAAAATGAAAAAGTTTGTACTGAATTTCTTACTATGTCTAGTCAGTTTTTGGGACCAAATGTGAAATGTGAAGTACTTTTGTTGAAAACATGTTATGAAATATATGTTATATGTACATTTGGATTGTGGGTTGTTACAGTAATTCCTAATTTCTATGGGAAGGTAAGAGATAGGCATAAAGTAAATTATAATCTCTACTTCCACTCCAAGAAATAGGCATAAAGTAACTTATAATTTATTGGACATGGGCGATGATCTAGAATCAGTAATGATTCTTAGTAGGCTCTCGAATGTGATGATATGATTTTCTGAATGTTAGTCATGCTCATGGAATCGGGTATGTTCCCGTCGTAGTAAGATGTGTAAACATATGGTAAGAATGGTAGCAAACCAGGTTTGTTTATACGCTTTGAATATTTGAGTTTCCAAAGCTGATAATGTTTTAATTTGAAAATGGATGTTCTCACTAGGCGTAAGCCTAATCGTTTCAAATTAAATTTTCTTACCAGGTACGAGCTCGGGGAAGTAAAGGGAAGAGGGACGAGTGTTTTGATATTCGACTTTTGGTGCTAAGTGGAGAAATTAACTTATGTGAGGATGCTTTTGATGAATGGCTTAGACAACCAATTTAATCTAATCGTAGTTGTGAGGATTAGATTAATAGGTTGTTTTGAGAATTCGAAATGTGTGTATTTTTTTGGAAGGCATAGCGGCATCGACCCTTTTGATCAACTACCACGAACACAACGCACACACGCACGCACGCCTCCCCGGCGGTATCGGACATCCGAGGACAGTCCACTAATCCGTCGCTGTCCCGGCCCAGCTTACGCTGGACCTAAGGCCCAACCACAGGCTGGGGGGGGGGGGGGTAAGCCCAGTCAAAGACTGGACCACCCAAGGACTGGGTACTCCTCCTGCCCTCAATTGCCTCCCCTTGGAATCGAACCCGGGTAGACTGGGATACCATCCACAGCCCCCCCCCCCCCCCCCAGGATGTTACTGTCCTTAGGTAGACCAACTGAGCTAGACATGATTTGTATTTGAAATGTGTATATGAACCCTCATAGTTAATTCTCCACTTATGTATGAAAGTTTGAATGATTTTATGAGTAACCCTGTTGATTCTTAAGGTTTAAATTAGTCCTGATTTTTAGGGTGTTACATTAAAAAAAAGTTACAACGGGATTGAAACTTAGTCAAGCAAGCACTATTAATACCAATAATATTGCACGCACATCAATATACTTAAATCCAAAATATTCAGAGACGGCTAGTCAAGCTTTGCGATTCATTCCCATGTCGATTTTTATTACAAAAAAACAAAGTTACAACGGGTTTGAAACCTAGTCAAGCAAGCACTGTTAATACCAATAATATTGCACGCACATCAGATCCAAAATACTCAGAGACGAGTAAATTGAGGAAAATATAAAGGGTCTTCCATCTATTGCACGATGGTGCTTCGGCAGGGAACAACAGAAGAAATGGTAGATCCGCAAATGAAAAAAGTTGATAAACCCATTTCCACTCTAAATAAAGTGCCTAATCAACATTCTTTGGATATATTTCAAAGACAACATATCAATATTTGGGAGTTAAAAATAAGTTAAGAATTCATTAACTTTCAACAAAGTCAGATTTTGAACTTTTCTGTTTTTCTTGATATTCTTGATCCCTAATGGTGAGTAATGTGTTCATTCATTACCATTTTAAAATAAAGGTATGAATTATATATGATAATGTAAGTTCTAAAACCATAAAGCACAAACTTGAGTTTTAAATATATACAGAACTACACATAATACATGAACTTATGACGCATATCTTTACATTATGAATTTATAGAGTTGTTAAATTATTAATTTAGAATAACTTGAATAATTAGTAATAATAAACAACAAATCACTTAAATAAGTGAAATAAGTTTAAGCAAATCAATCAAATTGTTAAAACCTCAAGATATCAGCATATAAACATCAAGAAACTGAGAATGGAGAAATCTAGACTCAAGGAAAATAAGCAAATTACATAACTATATATGTAATTAAGAAAACGATGAAAGAAAAAACCTCGAAGGAAACTAGGTGAGAACAAGAGCCGAGAGCGGTAGTTAAATGAGTCTACTAAGGGGTGTTTGGGATTACTTATTTAAAACAACTTATGGTTTTATGTAAAAGTGCTTATTAACTTATGTAGTGTCAAATTGAGGTTTTATAAAAAGTGTTTGGATTAGCTTATAGTGGTATCAAAACGTAATAAGCTAATAAGTTGTTATTTATGAGGTGTTTAGGATTGCTTATACATGTAAAATAACCAAAAAAACTCATAAGTTGTTTCAAATAAGTTGATAAGTTAAAATGGAATAACTTATTAAAAACTGTTTGTCAGCGGTGACAAAACGTGTATAAATAGTTTATCAGTGGTGACAAAACGAAATAAGTTAATAAGCCCTTTAAATAAGCAATCCCAAACACCCTAAACCCTATTTGAGTGTTGGGTTGTGATGCCCTTTGGGCTTTGCTGCTCTGGACCACCGTCCTCTTTGCCTAGCACTTGGGTTGGCCATGCCGGCAAGAGTGACCATCCTCACTTACTTTATTGGGTAAGTGTTTATCTATAAGCGTTAACTAGTGATGGAAACGGGGCGGGTATTAGGCGGGGAATGTACCTCCCGTCATAGGTGGATCCAGAAATTTTTTAATACGGTGGCACGCTATAATTAATATAATATAAAATATTCCCAAAAATAATTACAAAAAATATTGTTTGTGCCTAATGCGTCGTCGTCTTTTGGTGACGGTCAATATATAATCATATACCCAAAAATAATTACAAAAACAACTCCTATATTTGTTCTCTGCGTGTCTTCATCTTTTGGAAACGATCGATGATGTCTTCAATAACAACCTTATCATGTGCTTCTTTTTCGATAGCACAAATGAGAGCACCATTCAAAAATTCATCGGAAATTCGATTACGTAGATCTGATTTCACATGCTTCATCGCCGAAAAACATCTTTCAATCGTAGCAGTTGCAACGGGTAAAACCAGTGTTAGCTTCAATAATCGGTAGACTAAAGGATGAGAAATATGTTTCTTTGTTGCGACCATCAATCTAGCAAGATCGGCAATGCCACTTAAGTTGGCAAATCTGACATCATTAGAAACCGAGTGATGGTAGATGTCAAGTTCGTGCTCAAGAACAATCCTTTCTTTGTCATCAAAATCACGTGGATACATCTCACTCAACTTCAATAGGCTTGCTTTGTTAAACTCCGAAAATGAATTACATGGATTCAAAGCTCCCATATTTTGAAGCAAGTCCGTGCTTATCTCACAAAAACGATCACCGAACTCTCGAATTTGCAAATCCAAAACAGTGTTGAATATCTCATAATTATAATAATGACAATTGGTAATATTCATCCTTTTCCTTGGATTTTTTGGATTAACATAACCCTCCGTCATAACCAACTTGCCAATATTATGTTTATCACATAAAGACGAGCATTTTGCCACAAGCTCATCAAACGCATTTTCTCTTAACATTTGCAATTGTTCTTTGGTTGTTCGTATCAATGAAACCGCTTCCAAGATGTCTTGATCTTTCCTTTGAAGAGCTTGAGACAATGAATTTGTTAACCCGAAAATGGTTAACATCAATTGCATATAAAACACAAATTCAAATGTCTTGAAATACTTCAAAATACCTTTCGCTTGAAGCCGAGTAGCGGCATTATCTCCATCCTCTTTGACATATTCAAGCACTTTTACAACCTCCGAAAACAAACCAATCAAGCTCATAATTGTTCTATGATGAGAATTCCACCGTGTATCTCCGGCTCGTACAAGCGAAATCTCTTGGTTTAACCCCTTGCCGGTAACAATCTCGTCATTTCCAACTTCTTCTTGAATTCTTTGTTTGTGACTTTCTCGTATCATATCTTTTCGTTTGCAAGAAGAGTTTACCACGATCACCAACAAGGCTAACAATTCAAAGAAGTCCTTAACACCCTCGTGTTTTTTTGCAACCGCCACAACTACTAACTGAAGTTGATGGGCAAAACAATGTATATAAAATGCAGATTCGTTTTCACTCAAGATCAAACTTTTCAACCCGTTAAATTTGCCACTCATATTGCTAGCACCATCATAACCTTGTCCTCTTACCTATTTCATAAATATAGTTGTTTATAAATAAAAGTAGATAAATAAAGTAAATAAATTAATAAAGTTAATAAATTAATAAAGTTAATAAATTACCTGTGTGAGACTCAATCCATGTTTTGCAAAGAAAGCATCGATAGCAGATTTAAGACTTAAAGTCGATGTATCCGTCACATGAACAAGGCCAACAAATCTCTCTTTAACAACTCCATCTTTGTCAACAAATCTTAAAACCACGGCCATTTGTTCTTTTCTAGAGCAATCACTAGACTCGTCCACCAACAATGCAAATACATCATCACCGATTTCTCCAATAATTGATTTCAACACTTCTTCCGCGAAACAACTAACAAGATCTTTTTGAATCGTTGGAGATGTCATTTGATTGTTCTTCGGTGCATTGCCTAATATAACATTTGCAAGAGCCTTATTTGTTCTTGCGATTAACTTTAAAGTCCCCAAGAAAAGCCCTTTGTACAATGAATTTTCCGACTCATTGTGGCCACAAAATGGTAAAGAATTCTCCAACAAGTATCTACAAGCTTCAACCGAAGCAGTCAATCGCATGTGATACTCGGTCTTCAAGATTTGTGCTTGCTTGAAAAGGGCGGAAGCAATTGATTGATTTTGGTTAAGTAAATCTTCACATTTTTTTAGTGCTCTGTGGTGAAAACTATTCACGTCACCCTCATGAAGCGTAAGCCTATCCTTTTTACTCCAACTATTGAAACCTTCCGTCACAAATGCATCAATCCCATGACCCCCGCCTTGGTCTTTAAACAAGTAACAAGGCAAACAATATGCTCGGTCTACTTTTACGCTATATTCCAACCATTGAAATTGATCAAACCAACCAACAACAAACCGTCTTGCTTTAGCCCCTATAATTGTCGTTGGAAACTCGTGTCCTCTTGGTTGACAAGGCCCCCTAACCAAGTATATGATTTTAGGCCTCTCCGATGGATCAATATCAATCACATTGTTGGATGGAATGGATGGCGATGCATTGTCGGTTGAAATTGAAGCTTTCCGTTTATAAAACTTTTCCATAGCAACTAATAAAATTTAAATGAGTAATTAGTAATCTATAATTCTATTCTATAATGAATAATCTATATTCTATAACCATTAACCAACCAACTGCCAAGTAAATGAGTAATTAGTAATCTACTAAATACTAATAACTAATCTATATTCCAAAATCAACTGAAAGTAAACAAGTAATAATAAATCAACTAAATGTCTAAATCAACTTAATCAAGCATTATTATAGGTTATAATCAACTAATCAAGCATTCAAGATAATGAAATCAAATGAAAGTTTTAGACTTTTGGGTTGATAAAAGTTACCTGATCAAAATCAAATGAAGATTTCGATTTGCAATCCTTTGTTCAGCGCCTCCTCTGTCTCAACTCTCATGCTCTGTTCTCGATTATGATTTGCATATGGCGAATTGAGTTCTGATTTCAATTTGGATTTTGGCGCTGCAGTAAGAAATAAGAATATGGAGGCGGTAAGAATAAAGAGCCGATCAATTTTAGTGTGTTGGTAAAAAAAATTGGGGTTTTTGCCTTTTTGGACTTTAGGTATTTGGGCTTTTATTTTTCAATTGGGCTTTTAATTAATCTGATAGTTTTCTGATATTTTTCAATTAGCCCAATGACACCCAATTTAATTAATCTGATAGTTTCAATTGGGCTTTTATTTTTCAATTGGACTTTAAGTTTTGAAACAAACAAACTAACCCTTATAGTTCAAAAATTAATACGGTTGCACCCTCCAAAATAATACGGTTGCACTCTTCATACCGCTCGAAAATATTACCCTTCGTCGCTCGAACAATACGGTGGCACGTGCCACCCATTGCCCTTGACTGGATCCGCCCATGCCTCCCGTCCCCGACCCCGTTTTATATCCTCCGTCCCCGACCCCGACCCGTCTAATCCCCGACGGGTTTCGGGGGAGAAATCCCCGACGGGTACGGGGAACCCGTTGGGTACCCGTTTAGAGAAAAAAATTAATTAAATTATTTTTAATGAAAAGAAAAGGCGGGTTTTTTTTAATTTTAAACAAATAAATAAACCTCGAGTTTCAAAAACATATAATGATATAATCAACCATGTGTGATCGTACTTCATGACAGATTTTAAAGCATAAAGTTATTAAGCAACAAAAAAAGAAACTAATTAAATAATATATAAAAATATATATCGGGTATTATTAGGGGCGGGTAATACCATCCCCGACCCCGAACCCGCTTCGGGTATGAAAAACAATATCCATCCCCGTCCCGTTACCCAATTAGTCGGGGAATACCCGTGCGGGTACCCGACCCGACGGGTAAAATTTCCATCACTAGCGTTAACCGATTTAAAATCTTTATCCCTCATTTATCGGGTAAGATTCTCGATTACCTAAAATAAGTGAGATTTTTGCCATGCAGTAAAAAAAGTGAGATAGACGTGCTCAAAATTCAGACCAACCAAACCCGAAAAAACCAAAAAAAAAAATAAATCAAACCGAGGTAACCTGATACACACTTGATACAAAATTAAGCCAAACCACATCTATTGGGTTGGAATTAGGTTACGATAATTGGAACCCAACCCAATGAACTCGATTCCTTTCTATAGTATGGATTTAATATGGTTGTTAAATTATTGATTAATACATACATACATACATACACACATTAGACATTAGACCAACCCGTACTTAGTTATATTAAAAAATATATTACAATTTCAACCGTAATTTTATTTTCTTGTTTACATGAATTTTCAGTTTTTTTAGTTTGTTATGTTCTCAGTTTTATTTTACTTCGTTCATACACAAATGCTTAGCTAGATTAGACCTGACAAACGTGTCATGTCGGGTTAAAAGTTAAACGAGTTGAGAGTGTCTAACCCGACCCCGACCCGTTTAATAAACTAGTTAGAAAATCCCAACCCTAACCCGACACGACCCACTTAACCCGTTTAACATTTATAAAATTAAAAATTGAAAATTCACAAAAAGTACAAATCCAAAATTCAAATAAAAAGCATTAGAAATCTAAATTTTATAATTCAAACTTATAAGTTCTAGCCAAATCCAAAACATTAAAGATCCAAAGCATTAAAAAGAAAACTTATAATAACATACGAAAGTTTCAACCCGATCAACTCAACATAACCCACACGGTTTGGGTTGGAATGAGTTATTGTTTTGATTGGTCAGACTAAATTGAGATTTTTTAAACCACAAATATTAATTTAAATCGTTCAAATGTCTTCAACTCAACCACTCAACCTATGGACAGCCCTACCGCTAAACACTTACCTGAAAGAGGTGTAGTATTCGACCCATTGGTTATGACAGTTTGATTCCGACCCGATCCAGGCCCTGGTAAATGGCCCATTAAACAAAATTCCGTGGTCGGAAGAAAGTTACCACGTGCGAACCACGTGTTCGTATGATTAGTCATCTTCTTCTTCGTTATTCTCCAAGATCAACCATAATTCGTTTTCTTTGCTATCAAATCTTCCCCAATTTCCAGAACCCACTGAATTTCCCTGATCTAACTTGAGATTACGAAATTGATATCCTAAACCCCATAATTGGCAACGTATTTTTGTTATTGCAAACCTGGAGCAGTTGAAGACGATAGGCAGGGAGCTCGCAATGGGCTCCCAGGGTGGCTTCGGCCAGTCCAAGGAGTTTCTCGACCTCGTAAAATCAATCGGAGAATCCCGATCCAAAGCTGAGGAAGACCGTATAGTCCTTCGCGAGATCGAAACCCTAAAACGTCGAATCACCGAGCCCGATATCCCCAAACGGAAGATGAAAGAGTACATAATTCGTCTCGTCTACATTGAGATGCTCGGCCACGACGCCTCTTTTGGCTACATTCATGCCGTTAAGATGACTCACGACGATTCGCTCCTACTGAAGCGGACTGGTTATTTGGCCGTGACTCTGTTTCTGAATGAGGATCATGATTTGATAATATTGATCGTCAATACGATCCAGAAGGACTTGAAATCGGATAATTTTCTGGTGGTATGCGCCGCGCTCAATGCGGTATGTAAATTGATTAATGAGGAGACGATACCCGCTGTTCTTCAGCAGGTGGTTGAGTTGTTAGGACACCCAAAAGATGCGGTTAGGAAGAAGGCTGTAATGGCTCTGCATCGGTTTTATCAAAGGTCTCCCTCGTCCGTGAATCATCTTGTAACGAATTTCCGAAAGGTTGGTGTTTGTTTTAGATATATAAACTTTTTATTGATGTGAGTATCATAGAATTTCACCTGCATTATACAGGATAATTGATCTGGTATTTGGCATTCCGAATTGAACCTAATATAGTCTAATATGTAAACTGATTTTGCTTGATTTCCCATGACCAGGCATGATCATCCCTCATACAGACATTAAATTGGGTCATTCTTCTACGGGTAATTACTATTGTGAGAAGATTATATGCGCCATTGTAATTATGGGGGAGGAAATCTGAGTTTTCCTTATGTATGATGTGCATGCATCATTGTAAGCAGTTCATGTTGTCTTGCATGATTAATTTACCTCGAGCTGTGAAGCAAGCTTGTTGGAGGGGCTGAATGTAGAACCAATGTAGATCAGACACTAGGGCCTGCAGTGATACCAAGAACCCTACTTGCAATTAATTGAAGTTTCACGTGAAAAAAGAAAAAAACGGAAAGAAAATCTATCTTGAAAGAGAATTAATAAATACAAAATACCGTAATTGAGTACATGAGATGAAAAAGAAAAGAGCCACCGTGCAATAAAGACATATCTGAAATGCAGAAACTGGATTTTTTTCTTTATTACATGCCATGGTCATTGATCGAGGATATAAAACAGTGAGCGTTATTAGAACCATCTGTAGCCACACCACCCAAGTGGTCATTTCTATTTGATTGTTTTTGTGTTATTAATGGCGCAACTGGAATATACATTTCTTTTGAATATACATTTCCTGATCTTTTATTGGTACATGTATATTTTTGCAGAAACTTTGTGATAACGACCCTGGAGTAATGGGTGCTACACTTTGCCCTCTATTTGATCTTATCATGATAGATGTAAATTCACATAAGGATTTAGTTGGAAGCTTTGTAAGCATTCTCAAACAGGTTGCTGAACGTAGATTGCCAAAGGGTTACGATTATCATCAGACACCTGCGCCATTCATACAGGTGTGTCACTTCATTCATTGGGTTTCTAAGCTTAAATTTGAATATCATAAAAGTAATTCGTCTTTTTGACATTATGGTTAAATGCTTATGCAGATTAAGTTGCTAAAAATTCTGGCATTGCTTGGTAGTGGTGACAAGCAGTCGAGCGAGCAGATGTATACTATCATTGGAGACATAATGAGGAAGAGTGACACGACTAGTAATATAGGAAATGCGATTCTTTATGAATGCATATGCTGTGTCTCATCTATACATCCCAGTCCTAAGTTATTTGGAGCAGCAGCTGATGCCATTGCTAAACTTCTCAAGGTCCACCCTTCCTTTTGCTGTTGAAAGATGTTTGCCACTCATTCAACTCTAGTTTCTTTTATATGCTAAATCTTATGATCAGTTTTCTCTGCCTTGTAGAGTGACGTTCATAATTTAAGGTATATGGGTATTGATGCACTTGGTCGACTGCTAAGAATAAGCCCAGAAGTTGCTGAGCAACACCAACTTGCAGTAATTGATTGCTTAGAGGTGAGTGAATTTTGATATAGTTGTATTCGAGTCGATTAAATAGTCAAATATGCCATATCAATCAACTTACTTTGAATAGGTAATAGAAAACTCTTTTTGTTGTGAGAATAGACTTAGAATGTATGTTTAGTTGTTCCTCACTTGTTGAATCAGGACCCAGATGACACTCTAAAGAGGAAAACATTTGAGCTGCTTTATAAAATGACGAAGTCCTCCAATGTGGAAGTTATAGTAGAGCGTATGATAGAGTACATGATAAGCATCAATGATAATCATTACAAAACTGAAATAGCATCTAGGTGTGTGGAGCTTGCAGAGCAATTTGCACCCAGCAACCGTTGGTTTATTCAGGTTCTCTCTCTCTCTCTCTCTCTCTCTCTCATGCAGGCAATTACACATGTGCATGTTTACTTCCAATTGTGAGTTTTGATATAGTTAGTATCTTCACTTCTCCCCCAACGTTTTGACCTACAGACTATGAACAAAGTCTTCCAACATGCTGGGGATTTGGTGAACCCTAAGGTGGCTCATAACTTGATGCGCTTGATTGCTGAGGGATTTGGAGAGGATGAGGACATGGCAGATAGTCAGCTTAGATCTTCTGCTGTATGTATTCTTGAATGACTTGACACTTAATATATATTGTGCTTGTTTCAGTATCTTAATTTATACCATCATCGGGCTCTCTATCTGGCTATTTAATTTGGAACTGTTCTTTTTTGGTTTGTAGGTGGAATCTTACCTGCGAATAATGGGAGAGCCAAAACTTCCATCTACATTTCTTCAGGTTAATTGTCCTACTTTAGTTTTCTATGCCTGGTCTTCACTCAGCATTTGTATATGTGGAATGTTGCTCTTTTTTTGGTTGTATACAGGTCATATGTTGGGTTTTGGGTGAATATGGAACTGCAGATGGTAAATATTCTGCCTCCTACATTGGTGGCAAGTTATGTGATGTAGCAGAAGCACATTCAAGTGATGATACTGTCAAGGTATGTTAACTAGCTTCATGTATTTTTACTAGAAAATGTACGTGAAGTTTAATACTCCATCTTTCAATATACTTGACTTATTAACATCATTCATAGAGTTTTTCCGTCTTCTTTTTTTCTTGGACTTAGGAGAACCATTCATAGAGTTTTATGTTTTTAGATAGGGCTTATAGTGTTGAAACACGGAGTTGGCCTTAGGAGAACCATTAAGAGGCAAACTTTTTTTTGCAAAACAAGATTCACCTCTTAACGATTCAGAGGTTGCCTCTTAATTGCTGTTTTTCGTTGAAAATCTTAAAGCATGTTGTAAGTCTGTTTTCTGCTTATTTTGGAAGGCGTATGCAGTGACGGCACTTATGAAAGTATGTTCTTTTGAAAAAGCTGCTGGAAGAAAATTAGATATGCTATCGGAGGTAAGTAAACACTAGCCATCTTCCATAACATCGGGAATAGTCAATAAATTTCATCCATGTTAACTTATCGTCAACTGTCCATTCACAAGATACGACTTATTGGCATATCAGCGTTCTAAATTTCTCTCGTCTTTCAGTGCCAGTCCTTGATTGAATCATTGTCTGCATCTCACTCAACTGATCTCCAACAACGCGCATATGAACTCAAGACGATTATCGGCCTAGATGGCATTGCTATGGAGAATATAATGCCATTAGATGCAAGTTGTGAAGACATCGAGGTGGTCAATTTTTCATATGAACTGTTATTTCGACTTTGAATCTATAAATTTCATTGCTTTTATTTGAAATTTTTTTGTGTTTATTTTCATGCAGATTGATAAGAGCCTTTCGTTTCTCAATAGTTATGTCCAGAAGTCCTTAGAAGAGGGGGCAAAACCTTATTTATCGAAACGTGAACGATCTGGAACTCGAAATATCAGCAACTTTAGAAACCATGATCACCATGATGCTTCAACACATTCTCTTCGGTTCGAGGCTTATGAGGTTCCAAAGCCTGTAATCCCTGCAAGGCTACCCCCAACGGCTTCTTTGACTGAACTTGCAGCCGTTCGTGAACAATCTTATCAGAGGGAGGTCCATCGTAGCCCATCTGTTGGATCTTTATCTGACAAAGGCTCACAAGAACTCAGGCTACGGCTCGATGGGGTTCAAAAGAAGTGGGGTAGGCCCACTTACTCATCTACTGCCTCCCCATCGACCTCAGATTCAGATTCTCATACGGTCAATGGTCCTGCAAAAGGCAAATCACTTGAACCCTTTTCAAGAAGGCAGCCAGAAGTTGAGATCCCCGAAGAAAAGCAAAAACTTGCAGCTTCACTGTTTGGGGGTACAACCTCAAAGTCTGAAAAGAAACAATCTCAGATCAAGGGTTCGAAAGCAACCCATCAAACGAGTCAAGTACGAGCCACAACGGCAGTGGTTCAGCCACCTGTGGACTTGCTGGATTTTGGAGAACCAAGTGGCACGGTGACCTCAACGGTGGATCCGTTCAAACAACTAGAAGGTCTTGTGGATACAAGCCAAGATGGTAATGTTTCTAAAGATTCGGATCTGTTGTCCCTTTATTCAGATGCTGCTTCGACTAGCAGTCAGAATCAGAATCAAGAAAGCGGTATTCCGAGTCATGGGTTGGGTAACAGAACGACAAAGGGTCCGAACCTTAAAGATGCTTTGGGGAAAGATGCATTGGTTAGGCAAATGGGTGTAACCCCAGCAACCCAGAATCCTAACTTATTCAAAGATTTGCTTGGCTGAATGCATCCACTGTGAATGATTCAATGGGAAATATGTAGAATTGGTTTCAAATATGGCATGAAGAATTTGTTTTATTTTTAAATGTTTTGAGTTTTTATATTTTTGTGAAAATGTGTACTTTTTGTTCCTGTGTATGATGAGGCTCAAATCTCAATCTTTCTTTTCAATATCAAATAATATAAATAGATTTATATAATAGATCGATGTTGATTAAGCACCAACTGTTTTTCCAGAGGACAAAGTAGAGACTGATACGTATGTTCTGATTTATCATGCGTCAATTTTTTTACACCATTAATAATAAATATCTAGAAATATCTGTGACACGTGGCGTGCTCTTTTTTAAATATTTTTTTTTGGAAGGGTGTCTTAGGCTATGCCTAGACTAATATATACTTTCTCTCTTTTTTGCCTCTCACATTAATTTTTTCAAAGACTTGAGGAACATCAAGCCTTTGATGAGTAAAGTCATTTTCAAGTCTTCCTCTCCAATGGTTAATAAGTCATGTTCAAGTCTTCTTCAAATACCATTGGAGATGATATTATCTCGATAACAATCAAATCAAAAGCAATCAATCAAGATTCTATACATTGTTTTCTTGAAGAAGTCAAAATTCATTATTTGTAACACAAATGTATGACTAATTCATACCATTTATATGATATATTAAAGTAGTATGTATATCAGATCTACACTCAGATAGATATTTGTGAGGTGTTGAATTTCTGTTATTTATTTTTTTGGATAAGGTTCATCTAGGCTTGCTTAGACTACATCCTTGGCAATTTGAAAACAAACAAACAAAGCGGCCGTCTGAGACTAAGCCTGACCACAGAATGCTGACGCCTGGACTCGAACCCGGGGTAGATGGGATATTCCTGTTACTTACATATTCTTACTTTGCCAAGTTTTCTAAGGTTATGAATTCAAATTCCTAGATATATGTCTTTCAATACATCAAAGTCCAACTATTAGAGACACATCAACAAAATATACTTGACCAGGATGAAAACACGATTATGTTTTTGAACAAGTCAAGATAATATTTCATCTTTGTAGAGGTGTCAGATTTCTATTACGTAGATTGTCTTAATACATTTTTGAAGAGACCAACTCACATACAAACTCCCGAAACATGTAAAGATTTTTATGAATACAAAGAAATAAATGCATTTTTATCAATCTAACAACAATATAATTCAACGATACTTGAAATTCAAAAGGCACAACACATCGAAAATGTTAGTATTTCTCAAAGTCAACAAATCTTAGGTCCGGTTTGGTTCGTAGGACTGGATTTGAATTGAAGGGATTTGGCATTGAATTCCATTTCTATCACATGTTTGGTTTGAAGGATTTTCTGAATCTGAAATCCCGCAAACATAGGATTTTGAAATCCCACGGGGTGATTAAGATTTCACTGGATTCCGTATGATTTGTATATAATAATGTTTGTATTTATGTTAAAACTTTTTTTTTCTAATAATCAATTAATAAAAAGATAATTTAATTAATTTATATTTTTAATAATTTGTTTTTATAAGTTATTTATATATAATGAACTTCAACTACATTTCAAATCCTACAAACCAAATACACAAAAGACTCCAAATCCTTCCATCAAACCAAACACTCTCTTAAGGGTCGTTTACCAAACTCTTACAAGGTAAATGCTTATTGAGCATCACTTACCTTACCAGTAAGAATGACAAGAATCGAGAATATTACCCGGTAAGAAGCATAGCAAGGACTAAGAATCTTACCCGGTAAGTGGGGGAAAAGACTCTTACCAAGTAAGCATTTACCGGTAAAAAACGCTTACCACGATCCATTTAGATGGGCAAGAATGTTACCCAACATGGTAAGTGAGGGTGATTGTAACAACCCAGTCTAAATAAAGCATACACAACATTTAAATTTAAAGAATTACAACACTGGGTTCCAGAAATTTCGTACATCTGTCTCATAACTTAGGTTGGCGAAAACAACCTATACACAACTGAGAACATACTAAATTCTATAAGTGTCACTGACATTGTCTCTATCTGCATCTGTGCTCTATCCTGCTCTTGCTCACTTACCTGAGCCTTCTACTATCTGTTTACCTGAAAAGGTTTAGTTTGGAAAATGCGAGGGTTAGACCATGAGGTCTAGTGAGTTCCCTCCTGACAGTTCTCAAAATCATTTAAAAGCAGTTCATCACTTTCAAATGTCTTTGCATAAAACTTTCACATAACTTTTCATGAAACTATCATATAACTTTACATAAAACTTTCACGGATAAATCCGCTCCCGTAAATGGCACCCTGAAGTCACTCGAAAGTGACAACGAGTCAGTCTCACGCTGCCTTACTTGATACTCCCTTCCATGGCATAAACAGAACCTCCCCCCGACGTGAGTACTGGCGGAACCTCCCCCCGACTTAGCCAATTTACATCTACCACAATGTATGCATACATCTCATATAAAACTTTAAATAAACTTTCATGCAATTAAAAGCATAGGAATAAAACATGGCATTTCTCATCATGTACTTTAGAAAACATGTTAAAAGTCACGTATTTTAGTTAGAAAAACTCACCTGATGCGTTTAAGATCTTTTCTTGCTTTGCTTCTGACTTTCAAGTGATCTACCTGAGAAATGAATGAAATACAAACTACTCAGACCCTAAACCAACTTACCGGATACCAGGTTACTGGATGAGCTATCTTACCGGGTACCAGACTTACCGGGTACCAAACTTACCGGGTATCAGACTTACCGGGTATCAGACTTTTCGGAACTCTACACTTACCGGATCACATTTACTTACCGGGTAACATACGCTTACCGGGTAATTAACTTACCAGAAACAACTTACCGAATAACTTATTCTTACCGGGTACTCCCCCGGTAACCTTCATCACAAGAAGCTTACCGGGTACGGCGCTGGAACGATTTTAGAGGCCAAAATCTTATTAAACGCCCCTTAATCGAAACGATAAAGCGACCAACGACTCAATAAACATGCTAAGCCCATTTCTTACCATTCTTTACTACTCAAACATGTTTAGAGTGCTTAATCATGTTAGAATTGTAGAGTCGATTGATAGATTGAGAGACACACTTGAGATAGCTGAATCGGCCGGTTTTCATATAATGAGAGAGTGTTACAAAAGAAGTGTCTAACCTAATAATGAAACCCTAAGAGACTATTTATACAAGGTAAAGTTACACATAATTACAGAAAGGACCCTGAACTATACATATTAACAATAATACTCTAACATCCCCCCTCAAACTCAAGTAGGGGAAGAATGAGCCAAATTGAGTTTGGAAACAAGATCCCGAAAACGCCTTGGAAGATGAGCTTTGGTGAAGATATCAGCAGTCTGATCAATGGTTGAGATTGGGAAAAGTTTCACCGTCTTGCGAAGAACATGTTGACGAGTGAAATGACAGTCAATCTCGATGTGCTTTGTACGCTCATGAAAGACATCATTGTGAGCAATCTGAATAGCACTAGTATTGTCACACCATAATGGTGTCGGGGAAAATTGATGAGCACCCATATCAGATAGTGGTCAGCGTAGCCATACGAGTTCTTGTGTAGTGTCAGCCAAGGCTCGATATTCAGCTTCAGTACTAGATCGAGCTGTCAAAGATTGTTTCTTGTTGCACCAGGAGATAAGAGAGTTTCCAAGAAAGAAGCAATATCCGGTGGTAGATCGACGATCAGTTATGTCCCCATCCCAGTCAGCATCAGAAAAGGCTCGAAGAGTTAAGGACGATGTGGACGAGAAGTGAAGTCCATGAAACATTGTTCCTTTAAGGTATCGAAGGATACGAAGAACAGCGGCATAGTGATCTGAGCACGGGGCAGCCATGAACTGGCTAACAATATGAACTGCATATGCAAGATCCGGGCGAGTAACAGTCAGATAAACCAGAGAACCAACTAGTTGACGGTACCGTGTAGGGTCCCGCAGAGGGGTTCCTGCATTCGGAGCAAGATGTAGGTTTTGCTCAATAGGTGTAGATGCAACTTTGTTGTCCGTGATTCCAGCTTTGGACAACAGATCGGAGATGTACTTGGCTTGACAGAGATAGATGCCAGAAGAGTCTGACAGAACTTCAAGGCCAAGAAAGTAGTGTAGTTTACCGAGATCTTTCATCTCAAAGCATGAGGTGAGAGACTGTTAGAGATGGGTGATCCCTGTAGAGTCACTGCCGGTAATGATCATATCATCAACATATAACAGGAGTAAGATAGTACCTGCAGCAGTAGTCCGAGTAAACAGGCCAGAATCATTATTACTCGGAGAAAACCCCAAGGAGATGACAATATTGCTGAATTTTTCAAACCAAGCACGAGGAGCTTGTTTGAGGCCATAGAGGGCTTTTCGAAGTCGACATACATGACCCTGACGAGAGGTCACACCTGGAGGGAGTCTCATGTAGACTTCCTCTTCGAGATCGCCATTTAGAAAGGCATTCTTGACATCCATCTGGTAGAGTGGCCATCTTTTGGTGGCTGCTATGGAGAGAAGACTACGAACTGATGTGACACGAGTCACAGGAGCAAACGTTTCCTCGTAGTCAATGCCATATTCTTGGTTGAAGCCTTTGGCTACAAGGCGTGCTTTGTATCGATCAATGGATCCATCAGACTTGGTTTTGATTTTGAAGACCCATTTGCAACCAATGGGTGACTTTCCCGGTGGGAGAGGAACAAGCTCCCATGTATTGGCTTTGTCAAGTGCCTGAAGTTCCTCTGTCATAGCTTCCTTCCAAACAGGGTTAGAGGCGGCTTCCTTGAAGGAAGTGGGTTCATGGGTTGACAGTAAAGTAGCATAACAATGAAAATCACGAAGGTGAGGAGGAACTTGTCTTACCCGATCGGAGCGCCGTACTTCATCTTGTGGTTGAGAGGAGCTAGGATCCATAGACTCAGTAGATGCCTCAGAAGCAGTCCTTGGAGTTGGTGCAGATGAGTGATCATGATCAGATGGCATAGATGAAGGATCAGGTTGAGACGAGACGGAAGGAGGTGGAACAGATGACACAGAGTAAGGCTCCGATGGAGGTGAGATATAAAGAGGTGGGACAGATGGTGAGGTCACAGATGGAGGTGAGACGGAAGCAGGTGGATCAGATGGAGAGGTGAGTATGGGATCTAATTGGAGTGAGTCCAGAGAGATAGAGTTATCAGTGAAGAAGGAAGTGAAAGGATTGGGTATGTCTTGAAATTTGGACACCGTAGAGAAGGGAAGATGTTCCCAGAAGGTGACATGACGGGATATACGAAGTCTCTTAGAGACTGGATCCCAACAACGATAACCTTTATGTTCGATACCATAGCCAAGGAAGCAGCAAAGTCGAGAACGAGGTTCGAGTTTGGTGTGTTCATGAGATTGCAGCTGAACAAAGCAGACGCAACCCCACACTTTGAGGAGTTCATATGCAAGGGAGACTCCGTAGAGTACTTCATACGGAGTCTTTTGATTGAGAATGGGAGTTGGGTGTCGATTGATGGTGTAGACAGCCGTGAAGGCTGCTTCACCCCAAAAACGTTCTGGGCACTTGGCTGATATTAACAGAGTACGGACAGTGTCAAGAATATGACGGTGTTTGCGTTCAGCACGACCATTTTGTGGGGAGGTGCCGGGACAGGAGTACTGAGAAAGAGTCCCCTGAGATTGCAGGAAGGATAGGAGTGATGATTCTTTGTATTCCATAGCATTGTCAGCTCGCAGAACCTTTATAGGCTTAGAGAACTGGGTTAGAATCATACGAGCGAAGGTGATATAAATTTTAGGTAGCTCTGAACGGTTTTTCATGAGATAAATCCATGTAAACCGTGTGTGGTCATCGATAAAGATAACGAAATATCGATGGCCTCCCATAGATGGATGTGGTGCTGGCCCCCAAACATCAGAGTGAATGAGATCAAAGGGGGAGGCAGATTTAAAATCATTTAGTTGGAAGGGTAAGGCATGATGTTTGCCAAGTTGACATGATAAACAAGAAACGTTTTCAGAAGAAGTGTTGCCGAGTAACCTTGAACTAGCTAGCAGTTTTATTCTAGCTAAGGATAGATGTCCTAGACGCTTGTGCCATAATTCACAAGAAGGGGTACTGGAAATAGAGGCAACAAAGTTGGATGTGGTCAAGGGAAGACGGAGGTAGACCACTTCAATCATCCGACCAACTTTACGGCCTACTCCAAGAATCTGCTTGGTCTTTGGATCCTGCACAACACAACCAGAAGAATGAAACAGAATAATTAGACCAGATTCCATAAGCTGAGTGATAGAAATCAGACTCAGAGATAAGTTTGGAATATGTAGCACATCAGGTAATTGAATATTGGTGGTAGATACAGTTCCACTGAAAGATACTGGTAAGCGAGTGTCATCCGCAGTACGGACTGATGAGAACATGCTGGAGGTTTGCTTAGAGATAAACCCGTCAGCTTTAGGTGTCATGTGGTTACAACATCCAGAATCAAATAGCCAAGGATTACCTGGTGCAGAGACATTGCACTGAGAATTCATACCCATAGAACCAGTCATGAGTTGCTCTATTTGGTCTTGGTTTTGGCGCAGGAGTGCCATAAGGTCAGGTGATGAGTTGGTGTTATGCAGTGCCTGAATTGGCTGTGTACCCATAGAACCTGTCATGAGTCGCTTTATTTGGTCTTGGTTTTGGCGCAAGAGTGCCATAAGGTCAGGTGATGAGTTGGTGTTATGCAGTTGTAACACCCCAAAACAGGGGTTAACAAAAACTTCCATAAAACGGAAGAGTGGTACACATAACCAAAGTGAAAGTGTACATAATCATCATTACAAACCAATAATACAAATACTTAGTTAATGTATAACTACTAATAGTCTACTTGCTTGATTGCTCACTACTATGGCAATCCAATACAAAAAGGATGTCGGGAAGTTCTAATATCAATCTTCCAATTCTTTAACCTTCCAACATCAGTCCCATGCTCACACCCCGTACTAAACCTTCTTGTGTCCGGAACCACTAATATCTGTAACACATAAAACACATAGCAAGTGTTAGGCTTTTAACGCCTAAGTGAGGTTTACACATAGCACATAGAGCATAATCATAGCATGTAGGAATAACAATTCGATACATTCACAAATTGGATTCCATGGAGAAGGTCCATATCGCTACCCAGTTACATCATAATCGAAGATATACCTTGATCGGTACCCCACGGTATTGTCACAAGGCATAACACAACGGAAAACCCCACGGTATCCGAGGGTATGAATCAATTACACTTACCCCACGGTGTGTAAGAATATATATCCTCCAATGCCTACTAGGTGCTCCTCCAATTATGTGAATACCAAATATGTTAATCCAAATAAGATTCAAAGCATATTAAACACTAAACAATGGTCCAACCATTTGGCATAATCAACCCTACTTCCATGTAGTTCACATACATCCACATGTATTAAATCACATTCTATATGATTTCAATAATAACTCACCATGTTTACAATTCAAGAATAAATCCATTTTGACCATTAAGCCATCAATCCATCATTAAGACATCTATTAAGCCATTATCATAATCACATACCAAGGATGTAAAATCAAACCCAAACCTTTACATACTAACATATCTCATGACATACTAAGTAAATAACACAAATTATCCACCTTTACTTACTTGTATTCTTCTTGTTTCCTCTTAACCATTAAGAGCATATAAGTCAAGATTTCACATTACAATACCAAAATCAAGATAAGGAATGATAGATAATTATAATACAATCAATTAGGTACAAATTACTCACCTTAAATCTTCAATTGGTATAACCTTACTTGAACACTTGAACCCTAATACTCCAAATCAAGGTGAATTGCAGATACCAAGCCCTAATTGAAGTTTAATTGAATAAGATTCATGTAACACTTACTTGGATTGGATTAAGATTAAAAGATGTAGTTTTACCTTAGGTTTAGATGGAGAATCGCTTGCAAGGTGAAGAGCAGAGCAAATTTTCAGTTTTGAGAGTTCTAAGTGATAAATGAGATGACTAAGGACTAAGGGGTGGGTTTAACCCCCTTTTGGCACGTCAGGTGTTTGGCGCCGATCACCCGCGCCGATGCATCGGCGCCATACCATCGGCGCCGGCTTCTGTTTGCCAAACCTCCCAACTTCCACTAATTTGGCCGTAACTTCTTCGTTAGAACCCCGTTTTTACCCCGGAAAGTACCGTTGGCCTCGTATTCAAATTACCCATCCAACTAATCCATAAAATCTAATATTCCACTTTATCATCTATTTTTCATTAATTTTTCTTAAGGAATAAACTTACTGATTCCTATCGGGAATTATCAAATAACAAGTAACAATCACGGAAATTACTCAAGAAATTACTTATAATCTAAAAGTCAAAATATAAATAAATATTAGGACTACTATTACTTACAAGGATTTTCCGGGTGTTACAGCAGTGCCTGAATTGGCGGTGTAGAGGAGTCTGGAGTGATTGATCCAGCAAGGGACTGAGTACGCAGTTGTTGCTTTTGCTTACCTGCATTCCGTGAATGCTTTAGACAATAGGACCCATAGTGTCGTGGTTGTCTGATCCCACACCAGCGACATTTTCGAATTGGACAGTTGAGGAGAAGATGAGTACTAGAGTGACAGAACGTGCATTCACTGTATGTAGACTGACTATTGAGAGCCATCTGGAAGGGAAGACTGGAAGGAAATTTCAGAATGTAAAGAACTAGTCGTGAAGTACCGAAACCGTGTGTTCAGGAATTGAAAACTGAAGAGAGGAGTTTCGAAATTGTGAGTGATGGAACTGAGTGTTCCAGAAATAATATCAGAACAGTGAGAATCAGAGTTAAGTTTTGAATTAAGAAAGATCCGGAATTGAGAATTAAGATCCGGGAAATAAGATGAGAATATGTGTCAACGAGGTCTTATCGCAATGTACTGGTGTCGCAAGCAACTGATGTCGCAGGTGATGGTTGTGATAATGTAGATTGTCGCAAGTAAGGGTTGCGATACTTAAGGTTGTCGCAGATAAGGGTTGCGATATCAAAGGTTGTCGCAGGTAAGGGTTGCGATATCAAAGGTTGTCGCAGGTAACGGTTGCGATATCAAAGGTTGTCGCAGGTAAGGGTTGCGATATCAAGGGTTGTCGCAAGTAACAGTTGCGATACTTAAGAAGGTCTGAGGGTTGCGATAGTTATGAGATTCAAGATGTTCTTGAGTCGAGTTTTTAAAACAGATCGGTTTTGGCTAAAAATTGGTACGAAGGTTCGTGACAATATTTTGGGCAACTTTAAAACTTGGTGTTTTGTCAAAAGACCAACAGAGAATGGTTTTTCGGAGCAAGATAGAGTGCAGCAAATAAAGAGGAAAATAATGAATAGCAGATATGGAAGATATGGTAGGATACTTACCTACAACTCTGATACCATGTTAGAATTGTAGAGTCGATTGATAGATTGAGAGACACACTTGAGATGGCTGAATCGGTCGGTTTTCATATAATGAGAGAGTGTTACAAAAGAAGTGTCTAACCTAATAATGAAACCCTAAGAGACTATTTATACAAGGTAAAGTTACATATAATTACAGAAAGGACCCTGAACTATACATATTAACAATAATACTCTAACAAATCCCTCTCTCAAGGTATCATTTACAACTTATAAGAAAACTCTCTAAATACTCATCAATCCAAACAAAACAACAAGATACGAATTTGGGTTTGGAATTACCTGCTTGAATCACTTGCATAAACGAATCCAACTCCACCCCTTCTTCCGATTTCAAAGAATGATTTCCTTCCCCAATTGCACTAGAACACCCAAGTCTCTTTCTCTGCCTTCTATTCCCCTTAGCCGCCTCCAACAAAGATACCTAGGGTTTTGAGCCCATTTTGGGGCTTCTATACCCCCATTGCTAAAATTTCCAGTTCAGTCCCTCAACTTTCAGTTTTATTAAATTTTCCCACAAGACCCTAAACTCTTCCAATTTGGTCTCGGTTATTACGGTGATGACTCTAATCAGTAAGCATTTATCTCGTAAGCGTTCGGTAAACGACCCTTTAGTTTCTAGAATGCTTTTATGTAACATTTTTCAAGAAAAAACTTTTTGTTTCCTAGATGGATCCAATGTGGAGCATACGGTGGCACGTACCACCGTTTCCTCCGTCGTAGTGTAAAAACTTATAGGGTCATGAAAAGTGTAACTGTATCAATTTGTGCCATCATATATATTTTGAAACTACAATAAGAACATAAGTTTCCCTTGGTAGAGTTGACTTGCAAGACTTTTTTCTTCCACCTCAGATCCGAGTTTGAGTCTTGTTAGTGTCACTTTCTTAGTCTTTAGCTTTTTATTTCAGATTTATTATGTTACTAAATAACTTACAATAAAAGACTTGAACACGAGACCTCGCGTTTGTAAAACAATGAATTAACCACCAGAACAATATTGATTTTGTGAAGAATATTCATATATTTGTTTCTTTATAATCAAATGGTGGCATTGGTTGAAAAAAGTTATATGTTCGGGTTTCCTGAAACTTGTTAGGCCATCCGTAGCCCAGCGGCTTCGGGCCCGGGTTCGGAGGGCGGGTTGGCGGGCTCTGGGTACGACTTCGGCGGGTTCACGCGGGTACGGGTGGCGGGTAAGGGGCTCGGGTTCCCCAGCCCGCATACCCGACGAGTTTATTTTTTTTTTTATAATTTTTTAATTCAAACGGCTATAATTCAAACGGCCATATTTTTTTTTTATCAATTTTTTATTTTCCAATTTAAACCCTATAAATCATCCTCAAATCTCATTCATTTTTCACACCAAAATTTAAACACTCATCTCAATCCTTAAATATTTTCTTTCATTTCTTTCAATCCGATATAAACTTTATGGATTCGCCACCCGTTTCATCGTCCGGTTCTTCATCATCCATTGACACCGACGAGGAATTCGGTCAACTATTAAATCGTTATGCAGATTTGTTGCAACAAGCTGTAGCCTCATCGTCAAGAAGACCGAGGTCCGGGAACATAGAAAGAGGTCGGGTAGATGCTAACGACCGGCTTTTGCAGGACTACTTTGGCGAAAACCCGGTGTATACTTCGTATTTGTTTAGACGGCGGTTTAGGATGAGCAGGCAACTATTCGAACGGATAGTTCAAGATTTATCGGGAGTGTATCCGTATTTTACACAACGGATTGACGGACTCGGGTTACAAGGTTTCTCTCCGATACAAAAGTGTGTATCCGCTGTTCGACAATTGGCGTATGGAGTAGCTTCCGACGCACTTGACGAGTACTTGAGGATGGGAGAGAAAACGTCACGAGATTGTCTGCACACTTTCTGCACAGGTATTATTGAACTCTATGGTGGAAAATATTTACGCAAGCCTACTTACGATGATATTCAGAAGTTGTACCACAAGCATGAAGCTAAACACGGATTTCCCGGCATGCTCGGCAGCATAGACTGTACTCATTGGTCGTGGGCAAATTGTCCGAACGCATGGCGAGGTCAATTCATGAGAGGTGATCATGAACATCCGACAATCATGCTAGAAGCGGTGGCCTCCCAAGATCTATGGTTCTGGCACGCATTCTTTGGTGTTGCCGGTTCCAACAACGACATCAATGTTCTCAATCAATCGCCCATCCTCAACGATGTCTACGACGGAAAAGCACCCGAGTGCCCTTTTGAGGTTAATGGAGTCACCTACAAGAACGGATATTATCTAACGGATGGGATATACCCGGAATGGGCAACTTTTGTAAAAGCGTTTACGTGCCCAAATGATGCTAAACGAATAAAGTTCAAGGCCGCACAAGAATCGGCACGTAAAGATGTTGAATGAGCTTTTGGCGTGCTTAAACAACGTTGGCATATACTTAAGTACCCGACACGCGGATGGCATAAGAATAAATTGGCGAATATTATGTACGCTTGTCTCATATTACACAATATGATACTCGAAGACGAAGGTCATGCCATTTGTGCCGATGGAAACGCCGTGGTAGCGGATGAAACACAAATCACTGAGGCACAACGCGCAAAAGGTTCAAAAAGGTTGGGGTACGGGATTAGAGGGTTCAAAAGGTTGAAGAGGGTTCAAAGTGGAAAACTGATGTGGAGCTGATGTGGCACTGAGGGTTCAAAAGGTTTGAACCCTGGGGTACGGAAGGCCTTAGGTAACTAACTTTAAATCCGATTAAGTATTTTATTAAGACGGTTATAAATGTCATAACAAGCCACTTTCATTGTGTGTCACCCCATGTCTAAAAATGCGAAATTACGGAAATCATTCACATTGATAAATAAATTCATGTTTCAGATAAATTAAGATCTACTTGAATCAAATAATAATAACCCAACACATAAAAAAAACATTTTTGGTCAAAATTTAAAACAAGTTTCTTAATAAAGTTTACGTATTTTAAACGAAAAAATCATTAAACTTTCTCATTTTGAATATAATGATTCGTTGGGTTTTTAATATATATCACCGAACTTTTAAAAATTGTCTGTAACCGGCTAAACATGTTTTAAAATAAAAAACCCTATATCAATTTTATCGTTCCCAAACCCTATGTCGTTCAAGAACTTAATCATTCAAAATGAGAAAGTTTAATGGTTTTTTCATTCAAAGTGGGAAATTTTAATGCTTTTTCATTTAAAAAAATGGTTTAGGGACTTAATCATACAAAATGAGAAAGTTTAATGGTTTTTTCGTTCAAAAAAATAGTTTAGGGACTTAATAATTCAAAATAAGATACTTCGTTGGATTTTTTTTATTTTTCGTGATAATATAACATACATAGTTGTATCTAATTTGAACATTTTACATGGCATACTGAATAAACACATACGCTGTTTCTAAAAAAGCACATACGCAAAAACGTATTATATAATTTGGTCTATCGAGATGTCAAAATTCTCTTTAATTAGATCATCTCACCCATGGTCATATAATAAATGTGCATTTTGTTGAAGTTCTTCATATTTGATTGGGAAAAGTTCAGTAAAACTCAACGAACTATTTAATTTTGCACGATTAAGTCTTTAAACTATTTTGTCGAACAAAAAAACCATCAAACTTTCGTATTTTGAATGCTTAAGTCCCTAAATTATTTTTTGGATGAAAAAATCATTAAACTTTCTCATTTTAAACGATCAAGTCCTTGAACATTTTTCTTAAAAATATAAATCACCGAACTTTTAAAATTTGTTTGTAACCGACTAAAAATGTTTTAAAGTAAAAAAACCTAAATCAATTTTATCGTTACCAAACCTATGTCATTCAAACCCCACACAAACACCGGGGTCAACAGTTTGATAGATGATATGGAAAACGAACAACGTGTAACAACTCAGTCTAAAATTAAGCATGCAATTCATATAAAATTAAACATCCCAAAAACGGGTCCCAAAATTTCTTACATAATATCAAAATCAGGTTGGCGGAAACAACCTACACAACTGAGAATAAATTCTATAATCTAAAGTGCTGCATGTTCTAATCACACTTGTACTCCCGATCTGCTCTACTCACTTCCTAGAGCCTTCTACTGCTTGCTTACCTGAAAAGGTTTAGTTTGGAAATAGCGAGGGTTAGACCATAGGGTCTAGTGAGTGCCTCCTGACAGTTTTTAAAAGCATTTAAAACAAATTATAACTTTCAAGTATAAAACTTTTCACAGAACTTTCATAAAATCATCACGGATAAATCCGCACTCGTAAACGGCACCCTGAAGTCACCCGAAGGTGCCAACGAGTCAGCCTCACACTGCCTTACTGGATACTCCCTTCCATGGCATAAACGGGTCACCTTCCCGGCATGAGCACTGGCGGGTCTACCTCCCGTCTTAGCCAGATTACGTCTAACACAATGTATGCATACATCTCACATAAATCTTTAAACAACTTTCATGCAATTAAACATATGTAAATAAAGCATGGCATTTCTCATCTTGCTTTTACTTTCGAAAACACGTTGTAAAGTCACGTATTTTAGTTAGAAAACTCACCTGGTGCGCTTACTTCCCTTTCCTAATATGTTCCAGACTTCCAATCGATTTTCCTGAATAAATGTATAAAACATGTAAGCTGATCATCTACTTTCCGGACAACTCAGCTTTCCGGACAACTCTACTTTCTGAATACTTTCTACTTACCGGACAATTTATGCTTACCGGACACTTATGCTTACCGGACACTCATGCTTACCGGACACTCATGCTTACCGGACACTCTCCCGGTAACCTTCATCACTAGGAGCTTTCCGGACAAAGTGCTGGGACGAGTCAGAAGCCGAAATCTTTACACACGCTCCTCAAATAGGACAATAAAGCGATAATTAACCACATACACGTTCTATAACCATTTTCCCGAAATGTTTTACTAACTGAACACGATTTAAGGTGTTTAAATCATCCTTTAGAGCCTCAAATAGCCTTACCAAGAAAGAACCCTCTAAACCCAACAAATCATCATAGCAATCATAAATGGGGTTATAGATTAGGAATTACCTGGTAGAATTCTTACAGAAAACGAATCCCGACCCACCCCTCTTCTGATTCCAAGCTTGAAGGTCTTCTTCTTCAATTGCACAAGAACTCCAAAATCTCTTCTTCTCCTCTCTCTCAATTGCTCAGCCGTCACCCACCAAATGATTGCCCAAAACTAGGGTTTTGTGCCAATCATTGGGTTCTTATATCTTAACCTTAAATAACCATTTAGTCCCTCAACTTCTAATTTTATTAAATTCTACCACAAGACTTGAAACTCTTTCAATTTGGTCTCGGTTACTACAACACTCCCCCCCTCAAAAGAATTCCGTCCCCGAAATTCCGTTTGCAAAAAGGTGAGGGTATCTAGTCTGCATATCTGATTCTACTTCCCACGTTGCCTCTCGTCCCTTATGATACCTCCACTGAACCTTCACTAAACGAACTTCTTTGTTCCTCGTCTTCCGTACTTTACTGTCTACGATTTCCAATGGTTCATCTTCGTACATCAATTTCTCGTCAATGCTGACATCTTCTAACGGAATAGCCACATCGGTCTCGGCCAAACATTTCTTCAGGTTTGACATATGAAATGTCGGATGGATCCTTCTTAACTCTTCTGGCAAGTCTAGCATGTAGGCTACCGCGCCAACTCGCTCGACAATAACGAAAGGTCCTACATATCTCGGCCTTAACTTCCCTTTCTTTCCGAAACACACTATCCCTTTCCAAGGTGAGACCTTTAACATAACTTTGTCGCCTACTTGAAATTCAATAGGTTTCCTTCTTCTGTTCGCATACTTCCTCTGACGATCTTGCGCGATCCTCATCCTTTCACGGATTATTTCAATCTTATATGCCGTCAATTGCACAATTTCTGGACCTGGCAATTGTCTTTCTCCTACCTCGTTCCAACACAACGGCGTACGGCACTTCCAGCCGTACAATGCTTCGAATGGTGCTGCTTGGATACTCGCATGATAACTGTTATTGTACGAGAATTCTATCAAAGGTAAGTGTACCTCCCACGAGCCCTTGAAATCGATAACGCACGCCCGAAGCATATCTTCTAACGTCTGAATAGTTCCCTCACTCTGACCATCTGTTTGAGGATGATAGGTCGTGCTTAACTTCAGTTGCGTACCTAACTCTCGTTGTAGACTCCTCCAAAATGCTGACGTGAACCGGCTATCACGGTCAGACACGATGGATCGTGGCACCCCGTGCCTAGACACTATCTCATTAACGTACAATCGGGCTAATTTCTCCAACGAATCCGACTCCTTAATAAGTAAGAAGTGTGCGGACTTGGTGAGAATATCCACAATCACCCAAATCGCATCATTACCCTTCGGCGTCCTTGGTAACTTTGTAACGAAATCCATGGTGATATTATCCCATTTACACACTGGTATTACCGTAGACTGAAGTTCTACGTAAGGTCGCTGATGTTCCGCCTTGACCTTCAGGCAGGTCACACATCGCTCCACTAGGTGAGCGATATCCTTCTTCATCCCTGGCCACCAGTAAAACTGTCTCAAATCCCGATACATCTTATTCGTTCCCAGGTGCATGGAATACCATGACTTATGCGCTTCTTCTAAGATGCTTACTCTCAAGTTGCCCGGCTTGGGAATCCACACTCGATCTTTCATACATTTCAACCCACCACTGTTGACTCCGAACAATGATGTAACTCCGACAACTCTTTCGCTTTTCACGTTCTCTTCTAGTAACGCTTCCTCCTGAAACTTCTTAATCTCTTCAAGGAAGTTCGGGGTTGCCTCGACTCTGAAGGCCACCACTTTGGTCTGTTCTCCTCGTTCTTTCCGACTCAACGCGTCGGCCACCACATTAGCTTTACATGGGTGGTACAGAATCTCGCAGTCATAGTCATTCAACAGCTCCATCCATCTCCTCTGCCTCATATTTAGTTCCTTCTGGTCAAACAGATGCTTCAGACTTTTGTGATCGGTGTAAATCTGACACTTGACTCCATATAAGTAATGTCGCCAATTTTTCAGAGCGAACACCACCGCCGCTAACTCCATATCATGAGTAGGGTAGCTCTTCTCGTGGTCTTTCAACCGTCGAGAAGCGTAGGCAATCACCTTCCCGTTCTGCATCAACACACACCCCAGCCCAAGCTTGGAAGCGTCGCTGTATATTACAAATCCCTCTGATCCATCAGGTAACGACAAAACCGGGGCACTGCTTAAACTGTCTTTCAACTTCTCAAACGCATATTCTTGCGTCTTAGTCCAACTGAACTTGACGTTCTTCCTTGTCAAAGATGTCAGTGGTGAAGCTATCCGAGAGGAGTCTTGAATAAACTTCCGGTAATAATCCGCTAATCCGAGAAAGCTTCTCACTTCCGATGGGGTTCTTGGCGCCTCCCAATCTTTGATGGCTTCAATCTTAGCGGGATCCACCTTGATGCCATCCGCCGACACCACGTGGCCCAAAAATTTCACTTCCTGCAACCAAAACTCGCACTTCGAAAACTTCGCGTATAACTTCTCGCGCTTTAGCAATTCCAGCGCTGCTCGAAAATGTCTCTCGTGATCTTCTCGGGTACGAGAATAAATTAAGATATCGTCAATGAAGACGGTCACACATTTATCCAACAACGAGCTACACACTCTGTTCATCAAATCCATGAACACCGTCGGCGCATTAGTCAACCCTCATAGTGTCCATATCTCGTACGGAAAGCCGTCTTCGGCACATCCTTCTCTCTCACCTTTAATTAATGGTAACCCGATCTTAAGTCTATCTTCGAGAAATAACTCGCACCTTGCAATTGGTCGAAGAGGTCATCGATTCTTGAAAGTGGGTACTTGTTCTTCACGGTTACCTTGTTGAGCTCACGGTAATCTATGCACATCCGCATAGATCCGTCCTTCTTCTTAACAAAAAAGTACCGGCGCTTACCAAGGCGATGAGCTCGGACGAATAAAACCTTTGTCGAGTAATTCTTGTAGCTGATTCATCATCTCTTTCATCTCTGCCGGTGCCAACCGATAGGGCGTACGCGCAATCGGTGCCGCCCCAGGCATCAGTTCTATTCTGAACTATACTTGACGATCTGGAGGCATACTTGTCAAATCATCCGGAAACACTTCCGGATACTCACTCACTACAGGTACATCCTCTACACTCTTCTTCTCCTTCTTAGCATCTAGCACATAAGCTAAATACCCCAAACATCCCTTCCCCAAACATCGCCTAGCTTTCATCATCGATATCAAACACGACTTCATATTCCGTTGATCTACGTAAATTACCACTTCTTTCCCATCGGGTAAGGCGATCCGAATTAACTTCTTATTACATACTATACTCGCATCATTCTCCGCTAACCAGTCCATTCCTAGAACTACATCAAACTCCCCCATCCTCATCGGATGCAACCTCAAAGGAAACAAGTGACCATCCACGTCTATGCTACATCCCCCATAGACCTCTTTCACCCAGACCCGACTATCATCCGCTACCTCTACCTCAAACCCAAAGTTCAACCTCTTGGGTCTCACTTGCAATTTTCGAATAAAATTGGGCGACACAAACGAACGAGTGGTCCCCGAATCAAACAATACTTTAGCAAAAGTTGAGTCTATAGGAAAGGTACCTGTTACCACATCAGGCGTGTTCACCGCCTCCTCAGCAGGCATGTGGAAAGCCCTCGCCCTCGCGCGAGCCGGCTCTACCTTTCTCTCTCCATTCTTTCCTCCGCTACTACCGCCTTCACCCCCAGTATACCCTTTCTTCAACTGTGGGCAGTCCCACTTGACATGATCTAACGAGCCACACTGATAGCAAGTCTTCGGACCACGACAGTCTCGAGCCATATGCCCTGATTTCTGCATTTGAAACATCCACCCTTTTCTGCCAAACATTCCCCTTTGTGCATCCGGTTGCACTTTCCACATGGCCTCTCACCTGATCTAAGCCCCACCCGCAACTCGGGTCTAGGCGCACTTGGCCTCTTTCCATCTCTGGTTGATCCTTCCCACTTTCTTTTGTCTCCGACTCTCTCAGTTATCTGCTTGTTCTTCTCTTTCTCAGTAAGCTCTGCAGTATCAACCGCAGCCTGAAATGTAGTTGGTCCTTTCACTTGTACCAATTCTCTCACACTGCTCTTTAATCCCTAAATGTATCTCTCTATCCGCCTTTCCTCAGTAGGCACGTACAACTCAGCAAACCTGGCCTTCTCGATGAACTTAGACGTGTATTCTTGAACTGACATCGATCCCTGTTCCAATCCCAGAAATTCCTCTTCGAGTTTCTTAATCGCCGCCAATGGGCAAAACTGTGCTCTGAACCTCCTGACAAACGATTCCCACGACGTGCCCTTAGCCACTTTTGATCCCCTACCTCCGGTCTCAACATCCCACCAATAGATGGCCTCGGACTTCATGATTGAAATTGCAAATAGTACCTTATCTTCCTCGGCGCACTTGCTAGTATCAAATGCTAACTCCATCTCACGAACCCATTTCAAAGCTAGAACGGGATTGCGCTCCCCGTTGAACGTTGGAGGTTTGCACGAAGCGAAAGTCTTAAACGAGCACCCTTTCACTAGTTTTGGTTCATAAACAACAACCGGAGTTGTCACCGAGTTGTTTCTGTCTCTGTCCGTGGTGGACTGTCTTCCTCGGTCTTCTTCTCAGTACCACTCTTGGTTTCTCCCTCAGATGTAGTCTTATTCTGATTTTCCAGCACCGCTTGCAAAGTCTTTTGTAGTTTACCCATCTCTGCGGTGAACTTCTCCTCAGTCACAAAAGTCGGTGCGGTGTCAGTGTGACGCCCTTTCTTGGCTTTCGTTTTCTTTACAGTCGTTGAACTCTCACGCTCAGACATCTCCTGCAATTCCGGTTCTTCTACGCTCTTTGCCTTGCGCGTAACCGAAGCTTTCTTCTTCTTACCTTTGCCCTTAGCGGTTGCTACCCCCACCTCAGTAACGGCTCTCCTCGGTACTGTTCCTCTGCCTCTCCCACGGCCTCTACCTCTCCCACGAGTAGCCGCCGCTCTTGGCTGATTCACTGGCCCATCCTCCGCTAATTCCTCAACGTGCACCGCCTCTTCATGCGGCGTAGTGTCCTCATTCGATACTTCCTCCACGATGGGCATCGACCTACTTCTCAAGACTCTTACAGACGTTCTTAGTTACTGGTACACAAGAATTAAACTAATTTAATACTACTGCAACGGAATAATAAGGCAATTTAAGCACATACATGTACCTGTAAGTTCACTATTACACTGGCCAGGTGCAACCCCAAACTTACCTTACATGACCGTCCTCGGTACCCTATTAGTCCTAGTTCTACATTAGTGCCATCCTAACGCAATATCTGATTCTCAGTTGTGATTTCTACTCCCAAAGTTTAAGTCTAGGCCCGTCCGGTCACCTAAATCCCTTAAACTATGGCTCTGATACCAATTGTAACAACCCAATCTAAAATTAAGCATGCAATTCATATAAAATGAAACATCCCAAAAACGGGTCCCAAAATTTCTTAGATAATATCAAAATCAGGTTGGCGGAAACAACCTACACAACTGAGAATAAATTCTATAATCTAAAGTGCTGCATGTTCTAATCACACTTGTACTCCCGATCTGCTCTACTCACTTTCTAGAGCCGTCTACTGCTTGCTTACCTGAAAAGGTTTAGTTTGGAAATAGTGACGGTTAGACCATAGGGTCTAGTGAGTCCCTCCTGACAGTTTTTAAAAGCATTTAAAACAAATTATAACTTTCAAGTATAAAACTTTTCACAGAACTTTCATAAAATCATCACGGATAAATCCGCACTCGTAAACGGCACCCTGAAGTCACCCGAAGGTGCCAACGAGTCAGCCTCACACTGCCTTACTGGATACTCCCTTCCATGGCATAAACGGGTTACCTTCCCGGTATAACAACCCAAACAAACTAAATATTTCAAATCATAATAATTAGATTAACCCAAAACGGGTCCCAAAATTTCTTACATCAAATCAAAATCTGGTTGGCGGAATCAACCTACACAACTGAGAAATAACTAAGTGACTACAGTGTTACTATGAGGTCAATCCTTCCTGCTACGCCCTGCTCACTTGCCAGAGCCTTTCACTACCTGCTTTCCTGAAAGGTTTTTAATTTAAAAGAAAGCGAGGGTTAGACCATGAGGTCTAGTGAGTCCCTCAACAGTTATCAAAGCATTTAAACAGAATACCATTTCAGTATAAATCGTTCATAAAACAGTTTAGATGAATTCGTTTCGGATATAAATCCGCCCCTCAAAAATTGACACCCTGAAGTCACCCTAAGGTGACAACGAGTCAGTCTCATGCTACCTTGAAGGGTCACACCGCCCTTGGCATAAACGGGAACACCCTCCCGGCACGAGCTGGCGGGCCACTTCCCGACTTAGTCAATTTACATAAAAATCAATGTATGCATACATCCCACATAAATTTTCAAACATCAATTCATGCAATTAAAGCATAAGCATAAAGCATGGCATTTCTCATCATATATCCGCTTTAGAAAAACATATTAAAAACCACACGTTATAGTTTAGAAAACTCACCTGATATGCTTACTTCCTTCCTACCTTGCTCTGTACTCCCCAAACGATCTACCTGAGTCAAAGGATAACACATAAGCTAACTAACCGAACCGTTCGGACATCACTTACCGGACACTCTTACTTTCCGGACATTTCTACTTATCGGACACCACAATGTCCGGACACCTCTGCTTTCCGGATAACACCACTTTTCGGATAACTATACATTCCGGACGCTTAACCTTTCCGGACACTTAACTTTTCCGGACACTTAACCCGGTAACCTGCGACAAGAAGCTATCCGGACAACTTCCGGACACCTGCTTCGCAAGAAGGTTTCCGGACGAGGCGCTGTTCGAGTTTAATGCTCGAAATCATGCCAAACACCCACTAAACAGTAAGATAATGCGACGATTAACTACATACAGGCCCATTTTCAAATCCCACAAAGTTTTACTGCCTAAACACAACCCAAAGGTGCTTAAATCTCCCTTAATGGTCTTAAACAACTTTTGCAAGAAAACTCTCAAAACCACAAATCGCCAGACTAATCTTAGATGAGGTTACGGGTTAAGGATTACCTGATTGATTGCTGCAGGAAGATATTTCCGAATTCCAATCCTTCTTCTGATTCTACCACTTGATGATCCCTCTCTTCTCTTGCACCAAAAACCTTAAACTCAAGTGCCCTCTTCTATCTTAATTCTCAGCCGACACACACACACCAAATCAGGGAAATTGAAATGACACCTAGGGTTTTGTGCCCTTTTATACTCCCTCTCTCATTTACCAAATGGCCCCTCGACTTCTACTTTTATTTACAACTCCACACTAACCACAAAACACTTCGAAAAAGGTCTGGGTCGTTACAACACTCCCCCTCAAAAGAATTTTGTCCCTGGAATTCCATTTTCGAAAAGGTGAGGGTATCTGGCCATCATATCTGACTCGACTTCCCACGCTGCCTCTCGTCCTTTAAGATACTTCCACTGAACCTTCACTAAGCGAACTTCTTTGATCCTCGACTTTCGTACTTTACTGCTCATAACTTAAATCGGTCCTCCTACGTAGGTCAACCTCTCACCTATATTGATGTCCCCCAGAGGAACAACCACCTCGGTATCTGACAAACACTTCTTTAAGTCCGAGACATGAAATGTTGGATGAACACTCTTTAATTCCTCTTAGCAGTCTTACACGTATGGCGCTGCTCTAACTCGCTCACTAATGGCAAAAGTCAACTTCTTATCGCATGCATTTCTTGCAAGGTTGCTATCATCTCACTTCCCACATCGGCTCCCCACCAGAGACGCACATCACACTCTGAATTCCTTCTTAAAATCTCATCGAGTACCTCAAGATCGCGCAACATCTATTCAACTTTCATAACTTCGACGGATCTACAGACTTAGTCCACCTTACCTTTCTCTCAAACTTCAAGGCTCAAAAATCTTATGCGTTTCAATCCAACCAACTCAGTTCTACTCGGTCACCCCAAACCGTTCTGATGGAATACCTAACCGTACACTATACCTTGGAACCGCCCTCGGCGAGTCACCACTTTGCTATGTCGTGCTATCTTGTACTATTTACTTGCAACCTCTCCGAATGCTATACTTGCTTAAATACCACTAGAACGTCCAAGGCCAACCGCGCCTCCATTTGCTCGCTTTCGTCCCCACGCCGGAACTCACGGTTATTCAACACGTCTATTTACGATCTCTCATACCCCTTTACTTCCTTAAAAGAAGGAACTTGGAGGAAATTCCCCTCCACTACAACGAGACTCTAAAACCAGGAACCATCACTCTCCTGTCCCCTTGGCACAAGGCCACCCTTGCACCTCTTGACGAACTCACACCTAAGAGTTCCCTTCTTGGATCACATCGGCTACCGCTCGACAACTAATTCGTACGTTCTCACCACATCATCATTTCACCCTTAACGTGACTAATAGTAGGGAAACCTCTATAATTCCTTATTGGAGTGCTCACCTATCCGAATTGAACTTATCCATAAGGCACATCAATTCTCTCCGCCTGCCACAAGCGTCTAGTCGTATATAACATAACTTCGGTTACCCTTACAAAACTATTCTCAATAGCTTATCACTGAACGACTAGTTCGTTTATACGTTTCTCTCAAAATCACTAACTTAACTCATTCAGTTGCCTTATCCACTCCTTCCCTGCATCAGATCACACACAATTCTCTTCCTCAAAACTCTTTCCAAAGGTTCGCACACTTACTGACTGCAATCTACACACACTACTCCACCTCTCGGTGGTACTGTCAAGCTTACCGCTCCCAATCTACTTACATATTCCGACATACAATCATTACCTCCCCACGTTAGCGTGGAGCACCGCCCACCAAACATTATTTGCCCCCCTCTCTCTCTCTCTCTCTCGACCTTTCTGTATGTTGAAACCACTTTCCCGCTACCATACGTACCCCAACAGTTGCACCAAGATTCTAACTTAAGTCATTCAACCAAGTCGTCTTGAAACGACACCAGTGTTCGACGTCACTACACATTCTTTAATCTCCAACTTTTATTTTCTCAGACAATTCTTTCACACATAAGTAGCAGCTCACATTCCTTAAGGATTTCACATCTATTCCACCACATTTTGACTAACACACCCATCAATTTCTTTAAACCTCCAATGATCCCAAAATATGCTTACTTAGCGACTCTTACAACTAAGAACACTTGGTTTCTCTTTTGGGTAACCACCCACCACCACTCCGTCATTCTATCCCAAACATAATCATACCACACGTCAACTTACACCCTACGTGCTCCAACAATCTGGTTAACAAATCGAACACCTCAACCGAAACCTCCAAAAGGCTTCTATCTGATGCTCCCCCTCTCTCTAACATCACCTCACTACGACACTAGCTGGCACATTTAGCTTGACAAGTACTGTCAGTACACATCCGTACACTCTTTGCCCAAAACATCTCACTGCAGACCAGACCTCTCATGATCATTCACACAATTTAACTTACCTTCATGTTCTCCCGCATACCTAATCGAGTCTATCTCGCCACTTAGTCCCTTCTCAACTCTAGTTGTACTACAACTTACGAGTTCCCAATTAGCTCAAGCACCAACGTTCTTGCTAGCTCTTTCCAATCCGAGCCCTTACATAAGCAAGGCACAGTCCCTTACTGAACGGTAACATCTTAATCACTTGCTTCGTTCGCGCTACATACCTTATCCTTCTACGAACCCTCTATGCCTTGAGTTCCCTTTTCAATCTCTTAACACCCCTACAAGGTGCTCTATCAACTTTCAACCCTCCGGTTCAAGTCTTCGGCCTCGACCACCTTACCCGACTGTCGACTTCTACAACAACAGACAACCTGTAACTACTTTCTTAACTTATTCTTTAACATGGTTTCCTTACGGAACCTAATCCTTCCAACATATCATAATCAAATTCACATCCCATCGTCCTCATTTCAAACTCACTCGCGTAACGTCAATATTACAAGATCACTTTAAAACTCTTATTCGACATCGAGGATATTTCATTCCTATTTCACCATACTACTCATAACGAGTTGCTAATACCAATACCTTGATGACTTCTAGTCCTTCCCCTGAACACAACCGTCCCTCGGCAACTGTATTTCCAGTCACCGCACAAGGGTACAGACCCTCAGACAACCGACACTAAAGTCCACTTCCGACTCTTCCACTGCTCACCTCTCCTCTTGAACACAAATACCAAAACTACAAACATTCTTCCCTGATTTGTCCAACACCTCTCCACTCTAGGAGTTCTTCCTTGTCTTAAAATGTAGTACTCTACGACCTAGTGAGTTCATAGCCTTCATGCCTGACGATGCGATAAATGAATCATTTCACACTTTTATCATTTTTAATGAACAATGCTTAGAAATAACTTGGGTACACACGACTCCAACATTCTCATAACTCCAATGCCCTGCACAACGATCTCGAGAATAGTTTGCATGTAACTTTCCGTAAAACTTAATCTTACTCGACCAAAAATATGTTGTTACGACAGAAATATATTTGGATGAAAATCTTTTCATACAACAAAATTTTGAAAGGAATTACCGACACGAAGTAAACCAGTCGGTTCTCACACTCAATTATATAACTTCAACATGTCAATACTCATTTTGGTTATAAAAGTTTTGCATTCAAACGTTTTCTTGACTTATCATGAAAAGAGTGGAATGTTTTGCAAATCGTAAACCTCAAGACTACATTGTACGATGTAGATGGATTTGTATTTTTTTTTCTTTAAACATACGCTTGCACATGCCGACTCATATCCGATCAAGTTTGATATTTACGCATTTACTTTACTTATGAAAAATCTCATGTACACATATACAAACTCAATGCATGAAACTCTACTTGCAATTGAAGGCTACTCACTCTAACAAGGTCAATCGCCTTACTCACGCAACTTATCATTGACACTCTACTCTCGACCAGAGATCGCCCTCTCGGCCTTGCAACAACTTGCTATACATACATTCAACGGTCCACTTACTCAACCATTTCATGCTATTTTCGTCTTGATCAATCATCTCACATCCTACCTCAACACGCTTTCAGTCCTCTACAGAATCTCTCTTCAATGATCCTGCCACTGAACAACTCGACTAAAGAGTCAGGGCTCTAATCTTCTGCTCGCTCTTGAATTGACACTTCCAGGATCTCGACACTGTCCTTCCTTACCAACCGAACTGATCTATACCACGATTTCTAGGACTGGGACTCTCTAGAAACAGGAGTCTTACTCAAAAACAATCTTTCTTCCTCTTCGTATCCACGAAGATCTACCTCTCGACGACTCGTAACATTCTATACACATTTCTTCTCTACGATGTATACATACATCACAACATAAATGATCTTTTACGATACTTCCCCAACAATGGGTCTCAATCTATTCTCAGAGATCTTACGGACATTCTAAATTACTGGAATATGACATATAAGCTAGCTTAAGACTACAACTTCGGAATAATAAGGCAGGTTAAGCACATACATGTACCTGTAAGTTCGTAATTACACTGGCCAGGTGTAATCCCAAACTTACCTTACATGACCGTCCTCGGTACCCTATTAGTCCTATTTCTATAATAGTGTCCTCCTAACGCATTTCCTGATTCTCAGTTGTGATTTCTACTCCCAAAGTTTAAGTTTAGGCCCGTCCGGTCACCTAAATCCCTTAAACTATGGCTCTGATACCAATTATAACAACCCAAACAAACTAAATATTTCAAATCATAATAATTAGATTAACCCAAAACGGATCCCAAAATTTCTTACATCAAATCAAAATCTGGTTGGCGGAATCAACCTACACAACTGAGAAATAACTAAGTGACTACAGTGTTACTATGAGGTCAAGCCTTCCTGCTACGCCCTGCTCACTTGCCAGAGCCTTTCACTACCTGCTTTCCTGAAAGGTTTTTAATTTAAAAGAAAGCGAGGGTTAGACCATGAGGTCTAGTGAGTCCCTCAACAGTTATCATAGCATTTAAACAGAATACCATTTCAGTATAAATCGTTCATAAAACAGTTTAGATGAATTCGTTTTGGATATAAATCCGCCCCTCATAAATTGACACCCTGAAGTCACCCTAAGGTGACAACGAGTCAGTCTCATGCTGCCTTGCAGGGTCAAACCGCCCTTGGCATAAACGGGAACACCCTCCCGGCACGAGCTGGCGGGCCACTTCCCGACTTAGTCAATTTACATCAAATCAATGTATGCATACATCCCACATAAATTTTCAAACATCAATTCATGCAATTAAAGCATAAGCATAAAGCATGGCATTTCTCATCATATATCCGCTTTAGAAAAACATATTAAAAACCACACGTTATAGTTTAGAAAACTCACCTGATATGCTTACTTCCTTCCTACCTTGCTCTGTACTCCTCAAACGATCTACCTGAGTCAAAGGATAACACATAAGCTAACTAACCGAACCGTTCGGACATCACTTACCGGACACTCTTACTTTCCGGACATTTCTACTTACCGGACACCACAATGTTCGGACAACTCTGCTTTCCGGATAACACCACTTTCCGGATAACTCTACATTCCGGACGCTTAACCTTTCCGGACACTTAACTTTTCCGGACACTTAACCCGGTAACCTGTGACAAGAAGCTATCCGAACAACTTCCGGACACCTGCTTCGCAAGAAGGTTTCCGGACGAGGCGCTGTTCGAGTTTAATGCTCGAAATCATGCCAAACACCCACTAAACAGTAAGATAATGCGACGATTAACTACATACAGGCCCATTGTCAAATCCCACAAAGTTTTACTGCCTAAACACAACCCAAAGGTGCTTAAATCTCCCTTAATGGTCTTAAACAACTTTTGCAAGAAAACTCTCAAAACCACAAATCAACATACTAATCTTAGATGAGGTTACGGGTTAAGGATTACCTGATTGATTGCTGCAGGAAGAAATTTCCGAATTCCAATCCTTCTTCTGATTCTACCACTTGATGATCCCTCTCTTCTCTTGCACCAAAAACCTTAAACTCAAGTGCCCTCTTCTCTCTTAATTCTCAGCCGACACACACACCAAATCAGGGAAGTTGAAATGACACCTAGGGTTTTGTGCCCTTTTATACTCCCTCTCTCATTTACCAAATGGCCCCTCAACTTCTACTTTTATTTACAACTCCACACTAACCACAAAACACTTCGAAAAGGGTCTGGGTCGTTACACCCGGCATGAGCACTGGCGGGTCTACCTCCCGTCTTAGCCAGATTACGTCTAACACAATGTATGCATACATCTCACATAAATCTTTATACAACTTTCATGCAATTAAACGTATGTAAATAAAGCATGGCATTTCTCATCTTGCATTTACTTTCGAAAACACGTTGTAAAGTCACGTATTTTAGTTAGAAAACTCACCTGGTGCGCTTACTTCCCTTTCCTAATCTGTTCCAGACTTCCAATCGATTTTCCTGAATAAATAGATAAAACATGTAAGCTTATCATCTACTTTCCGGACAACTCAGCTTTCCGGACAACTCTACTTTCCGGATACTTTCTACTTACCGGACAATTTATGTTTACCGGACACTTATGCTTACCGGACACTCATGCTTACCGGACACTCTCCCGGTAACCTTCATCACTAGGAGCTTTCCGGACAAAGTGCTGGGACGAGTCAGAAGCCGAAATCTTTACACACGCTCCTCAAACAGGACAATAAAGCGATAATTAACCACATACACGTTCTATAACCATTTTCCCGAAATGTTTTACTAACTGAACACGATTTAAGGTGTTTAAATCATCCTTTAGAACCTCAAATAGCCTTACCAAGAAAGAACCCTCAAAACCCAACAAATCATCATAGCAATCATAAATGGGGTTATAGATTAGGAATTACCTGATAGAATTCTTGCAGAAAACGAATCCCGACCCATCCCTCTTCTGATTTCCAAGCTTGAAGGTCTTCTTCTTCAATTGCACAAGAACTCCAAAATCTCTTCTTCTCCTCTCTCTCAATTGCTCAGCCGTCACCCACCAAATGATTGCCCAAAACTAGGGTTTTGTGCCAATCATTGGGTTCTTATATCTTAACCTTAAATAACCATTTAGTCCCTCAACTTCTAATTTAATAAATTCTACCACAAGACTTAAAACTCTTTCAATTTGGTCTCAGTTACTACAGATGGGGCGACGGGGAGTAGCGAGGGGGGAGCGATACCGTTGTTTGCGAGGGGTTTAAATGGCGTGGTTTGGAACGGTAAAACTGGTTTAGAATTTTGTTTACATTAAAATCTTACTAGTCAGTTACATGTAGTTTTTTTTTGTTAAAATGATGCATGTAACCAATTTTGAGAGTTCGGTGATTTATTTACTCAAAAAAAAATATTCAAGAACTTAATCACTCAAAATGAGAAAGTTTAATGGTTTTTTCATTCAAAGTGATAAATTTTAATGCTTTTTTCATTTAAAAAAATAGTTTAGGGAATTAATCACTCAAAATGAGAAAATTTAAGAGTTTTTTCGTTCAAAAAATAGTTTAGAGACTTAATCATTCAGAATAGGATAGTTCGCTGGAATTTTTTGAACTTTTCCCTGTTTGATTATATAAACTTCAACCAATATATTGAATTCTTTATAAAGGCCTTTGATCTTCAAAGAACTATCTGAAATTTTGAACATAAACTAAAAATGGATCCATAAATTATGGTTCCATTTCTTGAGCACCAATAAATCAATGTATCATTATTAAGGGCAAACCACAAATTTTACTTCATTGCATGACATGTATAATCAAAGTATGCATTTGACTTTTTTGCAAATTCTTTAAAAATGTCAACTATATTTATATATATATTCATTCTTCCAAAGTGGCAAAGTCAATGCCCAAATCCCAGTTGACCGGGATGCCAGATGGAGTTTCATGCTTGCAAGATGTTATAAGACCATCCACACACCTGCAATTCATTTACACTTTCAATTGTGCCACATCAGCTTTTGCAATTACCATCCACATCCCTGCAATTCATTTACACTTTCAATTGGACCCCACTACAACATTTATTAATTACTTTATAAATTATTATATATATTCTAATTATTTTTTGTTAATAAATATATGATATAATAATATAAAGTGATTTTTAATCCCACATGGGACCCACATTGGATGAGGTGGCATTGCAAGTTGAATTGCAACATTTGCAATTGAAAGCTGACGTGACTTTGATGGTTGATGACATGGATGATTAGCAATTGCAATTGAAAGCCCTGTGTGGGTGCCCTAATTAACCAAATGATTAGATTTTCTTTCATTCTCATACATATATATATATATATAGACAGATATTTGAGACCATTCAGTTTTTTTTTTATTTTAATTGTGATTGTCCGAATCAGTTTAGATACATCTTGATTTATCTCAGGGGTCATGTAAAATAGTCAAGAAAATTTCCAGTGGTCTCACAAGACTAGAACTGATGACATCTGTAGAGAATGTCCAAAGGTCTAAGTCTTATTCCATTCAAGTTTGACAAGATTTGTGATATCATATTTAAGCTTCCCGATGAGATGACTTCATCAAAACTTTACAAACAAAATATTATCGAACCTTCATTGGACCAAATATTCACATGTAAAACATAGTGAACCTTCTTAGGAAAGACACCTCAGTGGTCTCAAGGATCTCACGAAAATTAACAAATATATATATATATATATATATATGTGAATAATCGTGTGAGAAGTTGAGGTTAACGTGAGAAATATGATAAGTGGATCTGAACCGTTGATCACTTTTAATCAAATATCCTCCCATGTTAGAAGTGAATTGATTCGGTGCATCTCGGTCCATCTTATCTCGGTGCATCTCATCCTAATTTGCGTTCATTTCTCATCCAACGATTGATAACCACTTCTCACATTAACCTCAACTTCTCAGCAGAACCCAATCCAATATATATATATATATATATATGGTCAATCATTTGAGAACTAGAGAATTAATTTTTTTAATGTATATTTATTGTTCAATATATTTATTGACGGAACACAAATACAAGTGAATATATTCATCAATGAATATATTATAGAATGTATTCGTTGATGAATATACTCATTGACATTATACATATTTTGATGAAATTCATATAGTTTATATATAACTATCAATGAATATACACTATAAAATTAATTCCATTGTTCTGAAATTATATATGTATATATAACACCTTCGATAGTAATAGTCACGCATGGCGTCTTAGTGCGTGAAAGGTCTTGGACACGGCCATAGGAGATATGAGATTAGGTCGTACTTTGAATTGATCTGATTCCATTGTTAAGTGTGAGTTGCATGCACACATGTTTCTTGCCTTATGTGTTTGCATCAAGGATCAACATCGAAAGTCAAAACTGAAAATCGTCATATGTTAGAGATAAGGAGATAAAACAAGTGTATCAACATAAACCACTTACGAGGTCGTTGAACTTACGTAGCATATTAATAAACAAGTACTCCAAAACGTATAATTTGATCGATCGATGTGTCAAATTTCTATTACTTGACTGATGTTATCGTTCAAAGTTTTTAAAAGACCAAAATCATTGTGTATAATACATTAAGATATGTTTTATCAAATTGAAATAAACTTACTAATTAAATATGTTCTTTTATTTGACATATAATTGTTTGGCCTTATAAGCTTTAAGTTACTCTATTATCGATATATAATCTTGAATTGAATAATAAAATCACAACACATCAATAAAATATATTTGATCTGAATAAAATACAAAATTTGTAATATATAAAAAAACATTAATTAATTATGATAGGTGGCATGCTTTCAAAATATTATCAAATATTCAAATAGACTTTCTATATCTAGAAAGTGAGTCATATAGATAGAAGTTTGATGAAGGTGATGTTTTGAACTTTTGAATGCAATCTGTACATGTAACAATCCAGTCTAAAATAAGGCATTGAAATTCATATAAATTGAAATATCCTAAAAACGGGTTCTAAAATTTCTAACATCATATCAAAATCTGGTTGGCGGAATCAACCTACACAACTGAGAATAACGTCTAAACTAGATAATAGTGTCACTACACTACCAAACTTCCTTGCTAACCGCCCTGCTCACTTGCCAGAGTCTTTCGTTACTTGCTTCCCTGAAAAGGTTTTAATTTGAAAATGCGAGGGTTAGACCATGAGGTCTAATGAGTCCCTCTTAACAGTTATCAAAGCATTTAAAACAGTTATCATTTTCAGAATATATCATTCATAAATCTGTTCATGTAAAACCGTTCACGGATGAAGGTCCGCCCCTCGTAAATTGACACCCTGAAGTCACCCTAAGGTAACAACGAGTCAGTCTCATGCTGCCTTACATGGGGCCACACTACCCCTTGGCATAAACGGGTCACACCTCCCGACACGAGCTGGCGGGCCACACCTCCCGACTTAGCCAATTTACAACTCAAACAATGTATGCATACATCCCATAAAAAACTTTAAACAACTTTCATGAAATTAAAGCAATGAAACATGGAATTTCTCATCATGTACTCGCTTTAGAAAACACATTAAAAGTCACGCATTTTAGTTAGAAAACTCACCTGATGCTCTTACTTCTCTTTTCTAGTCTGTTCCCGACTCCCAATCGATTTCCCTGAATGAATAGACAAAACAGAAGCTAAACATCCATCTTTCCGGACACAACCCTTTCCGGACAGCCCCACTTTCCGGACGACACAACATCCCGGATAACACTACGCTTTCCTGACGACACAACATTCCGGACATCACCAAATCCCGGGTACTTCCCACTTACCGGATACTTACACTTACCGGATACTTATACTTACCGAATACTTACACTGTTAGGAATATTTCATATAGATTTGATGTGTCAAAACTTCAACTTACAAGGGTTCGAATTGTAATATGTTTATTTTATAGTTATCCTTGTAAATTCTAGTTTATCTAGGATTCCTAGTTTATCTAGGATTGGTATTTATCTAGTTTCTAGTTTATCTAGGTTTCTAGTATATAAAGAAACCTAGAGATATAGAATTAGATGTTCTTGAAACCCACGTTTAAACAAAAACGTGTAGATGTGTGTGCATGAGCCCCAAGGTTCTTAATCCTAATACTTGAGAAGAAGTATTCGTTTGTTGATGACTTAGGTCAACAAATTGGGGCGTGAGTATGTAATCAGTATGTTTAAATTAATGAACCTTGTTAGCTATACAAATCTGTCGTTTAATTCCGCTGTTCATGTTGTGATTTGTATATGTTTATTCCATGATCTAGAACTAATCATTCTTGAGCTTAAAGATCCGGTTTAGGGTTTATATAAATCCTATCAGGTGGTATCAGAGCACATGGTGCTCTCTGATCTGGAAGAAAAACAAGGTTTAATGGAAGATTTGAAGAGACGAAAGAAGACGAACGAAAGAAAGAAAAAATCAGATTTTTTCGCAGAAATTTTCTGCAAAATCACAGCCGGCCGTTTCGCCTATTCCCGGAGATTGAACCGTCGGATCGTCGCTATTTTTGGACAGCAGCTTCGGGACACATTGTTTAACATTATGTCTGGTTGGATTGGCCGTACGACGTCCAGAACGCTCCCAGAAATTCTCGAAATCCAGCAATTTTTTTTCTTGATAAAAATTGTTCTTCACTCAGAATTCCTCAAGCCATGAAATCAAAGTTGCGATGCAATGGAGAATACATGTCACACACCATGTTAGGATCATGCTCGACAAAAGGAGGATGATTTTTGTTTGTTTCAAGAAAATTCACACACACGTTTGATGAACGATAGAGGAAGAATGCTTAAATGACTACTCTTTGATCGTCATCAGTTGATTACAAAAAGGAAGATTAATTAGAGTTTGTTTGAAGAAGAAGTGAAAGTTAGAGTTTGTGTTCTTATCATATCTTTAAAGGTATCTTTCACCTGTTAAAGATAACCCGTGATATTATGAAGATTATTAACGAAATTGTTCGAAGAATGTGACTTCAATTTGACGAAATCTTAGAGAAGAAGATTGGTCGAAGGACAGGGATCCCCTCATTCATGAGAATGACGTTGTTGTTCACTTGGTTTCTACGGGATATAAGACTCAAGGTTTTTTTTTTACTTCAACTTCAAATAGATAATGGTTGATTTTCTTTACAACGTAATTGATATAACCTCGAAGACACAATGATGGTTAGCATAAATTCAGGGGAAGAAGAAGTGTTGATCATTCAAGGGGAAGATTCAAGTTTGCTAAGTTTTGGATTTGATTATGTCAAATAGGGGAAGATAAGCTACTTGAAGATTCTGATGCTAAGTTTTGTCATCATCAAATAGGGGAAGATTGTTAGGAATATTTCATATAGATTTGATGTGTCAAAACTTCAACTTACAAGGGTTCGAATTGTAATATGTTTATTTTATAGTTATCCTTGTAAATTCTAGTTTATCTAGGATTCCTAGTTTATCTAGGATTGGTATTTATCTAGTTTCTAGTTTATCTAGGTTTCTAGTATATAAAGAAACCTAGAGATATAGAATTAGATGTTCTTGAAACCCACGTTTAAACAAAAACGTGTAGATGTGTGTGCATGAGCCCCAAGGTTCTTAATCCTAATACTTGAGAAGAAGTATTCGTTTGTTGATGACTTAGGTCAACAAATTGGGGCGTGAGTATGTAATCAGTATGTTTAAATTAATGAACCTTGTTAGCTATACAGATCTGTCGTTTAATTCCGCTGTTCATGTTGTGATTTGTATATGTTTATTCCATGATCTAGAACTAATCATTCTTGAGCTTAAAGATCCGGTTTAGGGTTTATATAAATCCTATCATACACGGTAACCTTCATCACTGAAACTTTCGGGGTAACACTAATGTCCGGATGACTCTACTTTCCGGGTCATGAAGCTTTCCGGACGAAACGTTGGACGAGTTTTGAGACTAGAATCTTGCTAAACGCTCCACAAACGGAAAGATAATGCGATAAATAACTGTCTAAACATCCTATAATCATTTCCCACAAGCTTTACTAATGAAACACGATTTTAAGGGTGCTTAAATCTTCTTTAAGAACCTAAACTATCTTTAGCAAGAAAACTCTCAATTTCCAACAATAATTCAAATAACTTAATAGAGGTTGTAGATTAGGAATTACCTGGTGGATTCCTTGCAGAAAACGAATCCCACACACTCTTTCTCCTGAATCCAAAGCTTGGTGATTCTCTTCTTCAAATGCACAAAAGCCTCAAAACTCTTTTCTCCCCTTTCTCTCAGCATTCAGCCGCCAACAAGAAACAAAATGCCCTTCTAGGGCATTGTGTCCCAATCATTAGGTCATTAGTCTAAAAATCCATATTTACAAAGTGGCCCCTCAACTTTCAGCATTAAAAAGATTTCTCTCCAAGACTAGAAACTCCCACAATTTGGTCACGGTTACTACAACACTCCCTCCTCAAAAGAATTCCGTCCCCGGAATTCCATTCTCAAAAAGATGAGGGTATTTGGACTTCATATCTGATTCTACTTCTCACGTTGCCTCTCGCCCTTTATGATACCTCCACTGAAGTTTTACTAGCCGAATTTCTCTATTCTTGATTTCCGGACCTTGCTGTCCCCAATCTCTATTGGTTCTACTTCGCATGACAGTCTCTCATCGATGCAGACATTCCCTAATAGAATGGCTACATCGGTCTCGGCCAAACATTTCTTCAGATTTGACACATGAAATGTTGGATGAACTCCTCTTACTTCTTCCGGCAAGTCTAACTTGCTCATTAAAGACAAAAGTCAACTTCGTATCGCATGTAATTCTTGCAAGGTCGACATCACTACAGCTTCCCTCAGCTGTTCCTCATAACAGAGGCGCACATCACACTACGAATTCCTCCAAAAATTTCATCTAGTACCTCAAGATCGCGCACTATCTATTCAACTTTCATAACTCCGACGGACCTACAGACGTAGTCCACTTTACCTTTCTCTCAATTCTCGAGATTCCACAGTCTTATGATTTCAATCCAACCACCCAGTTCTACTCGGTTGCCTCAGACCGTTCAGATGGGAAACATAACCGCACCCCATACTTGAAACCGCCCTCAGCGAGTCATCACTTGCTAAAACGTGCCATCTTTCACTATTTTCTTGTACCCTCTTCGATTACTATACTCGCTTAAAACTACCTGATAAAACCAAGGTCAACCGCGCCTCCGTCCACACATCGGGACTCACGATTTTAAACACGTCTAAACAAGGTCTCTCGTACATTTATACTTCCTTAAGAGAAAGGACTTGGCGGAAATTCCCACCACAACAACGAGAATCTTCCACCAGGAAAACTCACTCACTGACAACTTGGCACAAGGCCAACCTTGTACATCCCGGCAAGCTCACACCCAGGAGTTCCCTCCTCGGTATACCTGAAATTTTAGGTTATTTCTTCCAACCAACATTCGTCTATGCAGATCATACTCCTTTCCCGAATCACATCGGCTACAACTCGACAACTAATTCGTACGTTCTCACCATTTCATCATTTCACACTTAACGTGTCTAATAGTAGGAAACCTCTATAATTCCTTATTTGAGTACTCACCTATCCGAATTGCACTTATCCTGAAGGCTCGTCAATTTCTCACTGCTTGCCACAAGCGTCCAGTCATATAACATAACTTCGGTTACTCCCACTCAACTAGGAGAGGTAACCACGATCACACCCTATTGTTCTCAATAGCTTACACTGAACGATCAGTTCGTTTGAACGTTTCTCACAAAGTCACTAGCTTAACTCATTCAGTCGTCTTACCCACTTCTTTCCTGCACAAAATCATACACAATTTCCTTCCTCAATACTCTTTCCAAAATTTCTCACACTTACCAAGGACAGTCTACACAACACTGCACCTATCGGCATTACTGTCAAGTTTACTACTTCCGATTTACTTACTTAATCCGACATACTGTCTTCACCTCCCCACGTTAGCGTGGAGCACTGCCCACCATCATTACTCGCCCCTCTCTTCCGACAATTCCCAAGCTGCAAAAGCTTTCTCATCACTATGCATAACCAAACGGTTGCACTAACATTCTAACTTAAGGCTTTCGACTAAATCACCTCGAACTGACACCAGAGTTCGACGTCACCATACATTCTTTTAAACTCCAACTTTTACTTTCTCAGACAATTCGTTCACACATAAGCAACAGCTCACATTCTTTAAGGATTTCACATCTATTCCACCACATTCTGACTAACACATTCATCATCTTCTTTAAACTTCCAATTATCCCAAAATATGCTTACTTAGCGACTCTTACAGCTAAAGACACTTGGTTTCTCCTTTGGGTATCTACCCACCACCACTCCATGATGCTATCCCGAACATAATCATATCACAACGTCAATTCACACCCTACGTGCTCCAACAACCTGGTTAACAACTCGAACACCCCAACCGAAACTTCCAAAAAGGCTTTGTTAGGACAACCTTAGGGGGGGTAAAGGTTGTATTTAAAAATATTTCACAAATAAAAATTCTCTTATCAAAATCAACAACAAATATTGCATGCACAACAAATATATAAATAAAATTAAGTGCACAACGGGAATATAAAGAGATAAGGGTAGAGAATATTGATACCGACACCGAGATTTAAAGTGGTTCACCACCAACTGGCTGGCTAGTCCACTTGCCGAGACACTTCTCGACACACTGATTCACTATAAGTGTTCTTTATGGTAGAACACAAACCTTGATACAATGATAATAAAATCTCTTGCTTTTGCTCGAGAACGTGAATCACTCACACTATTCAAATACTTACAAGAGAATATATCTCACAATATTAATCACTCTTGTATAAGTATAACACTTGGATCTTTGAGGGTTTGATCACTCAAAAAATATATTGAATAAGTGATGGGTGTAGCTGGTAGTTTCTCCAAGAGATAGATTTTTCAATTATGTATGTTGCATGGAGTTGAGAATGCTGCATGATATATATACTTGAAGCAGCAACGGTCGAGAGGGTGCCGCGGTATACCGCCTATATGGGCGCGGTATACCGCCCAGAAAAAGGTGCTGACATAGAGAAGTCAACCTGCAAAAGCAACCTGCAGCACTTGCAGCAGAGCCGCGGTATACCGCCATACACCACGCGGTATACCGCCTGAAAAAGTAGCTGACAGCAGGAAGGGCAACCTGCAAGAACCTGTCACACGTAACAGAGCCGCGGTATACCGCCGAGCACCACGCGGTATACCGCCTGAAAAAGGTGTCTCAGTGTCAGGAGCGACCATAGCTTAAAAAGGCAACTGAATTCTTTTTCCCTTATTCCAAAAGAGTCAACATTCTTAAATTAATTTAAATCAAGGATTTAGTTTAATTTAAAAATAGTGTTGGGTTAGGTTTTTGAAATATCCAAGTGGTATATTATTTTAGGGTGTTTATTATTATGAGATATATGATGACGTAAACACCAGTCTTGGACTCTTCAGATAAAATCTTCATGTTGTTCAATTAACTGCACACTTGGATAAAATTGTTAGAAAAACAATAATACGGTGTGTTTGTAATCATCAAAATAAATATATAAAATATATAGAGATGTGGTACACTTGCACCAACAATCTCCCCCTTTTTGATGATGACAAACACAACGCTAAACACGAGAGCATACTCGGTTTCTCTCCCCCTTTTGTCGAAGCAAAAAGGGTTTAAGAAGGTCGCTTATGCTCCCCCTCGAGAGATGCCCCCCTCAAAATATGCATATAATTGAGAGTAGCATTATCTCATGGGTTATACTCAAGCATGCCTAAACCAAGTCTTAATTTAAAGAACGATTTTTTGTTTAGGGCTTTAGTAAAAATATCGGCCAAATTGTCTTCGGAATCAACTTTTTCAAGCACAATGTGGCCTTTTTGAACATTATCTCGTAGAAAATGATGTCGCAACTCAATATGTTTGGTACGAGAATGTAAAACGGGATTTTTACTTAGGTTTATGGCACTTGAGTTATCACACATAATTGGAATTTTGGATTGACGTACCTCAAAGTCGGTAAGTGTGTGCTTCATCCATAGAACTTGAGCACACGCTCTCGCGACGGCTACATATTCCGCTTCGGTAGTGGATAAGGCTACGGAATGTTGTTTCTTGGAAAACCAAGACACAAGCGAGAGACCTATAAAGGCACATACTCCACTAGTGCTTTTTCGATCAACCATCGAGCCACCAAGATCGGAATCGGTGAAGCATGTTACTTCTAGCTCGGGTTGTTTTGGATACCATAGTCCAAGATTCGTAGTCCTTTTAAGATATCTAAAAATACGCTTGACGGCTTCATAGTGAGATTGTTTAGGCGAAGATTGAAAGCGAGCACATAAACACACACTATACATGATATCAGGTCTACTAGCAGTTAAATACAATAAGCTACCAATCATGCCACGATAAATCTTTTCATTAAAATCGGTTCCCTCTTCGTCACTAGATAATTTTAGATTGGTGGTCATCGGAGTTTCAACAGGTTTGACATTTTCAAAATTAAACTTTTTCAGCATGTCTTTACAGTATTTTGATTGACTTATAAAGGTACCATTTTCACTTTGTTTTATTTGCAATCCTAAGAAGAATTTTAATTCTCCCATCATGCTCATTTCAAATTCATTAGTCATTTTTGTAGCAAATTCATTACAAAGATTTTCATTTGTAGAACCAAAGATAATATCATCAACATACACTTGCACAACCACAATATCATTTTGAGCATATTTGACAAACAAAGTATTATCTATTTTACCCATAATATAACCACTTGTAATTAAAAAGGATTTTAATCTATCATACCACGCACGCGGAGCTTGCTTTAAACCATAAAGCGCCTTTTTTAATTTATAAACATGCGTCGGATTTTCAAAATTTTCAAAGCCGGGAGGTTGGGAAACATATACCTCCTCATTTATAAAACCATTTAGGAAAGCACTTTTGACATCCATTTGATATAATTTAAAATTTTTAGCATTCGCAAAAGCGAGAAGCATTCGAATAGACTCTAACCTTGCAACTGGTGCAAAGGTTTCATCATAATCGATACCTTCTTGTTGATTGTACCCCTTGGCAACTAAACGTGCCTTGTTTCGGGTGACTTCACCGTTTTCGTCTACCTTGTTACGAAAGACCCATCGTGTGCCAATAATGGTTTGACCGCTAGGGCAAGGAACTAAGTCCCACACATCATTCCTAGTAAACTGGTTTAACTCTTCTTGCATGGCCATTATCCAATCCTCATCACCTAAAGCTTCTTCTATGTTTTTAGGTTCTATGGCTGAGATAAAGGCGTGAAAGGCACAAAGGGTATGGATTTGTGATCTAGTCGTTCTTTGGTTTAGGTCACCTATGATTTGATCTACGGGATGGCCTCTAGATGTTCTAAGGTTAGGATCATCTACTCCTTGTGGAACATAACATGGAGGGGCATCACTAGATTCTACATTGTTTGTAAGAGATTGGGTTCCTAAGTCCAAGGTTCTAAGATGTTGGGCTAATGCATCTCCTTCACAACCATTATCATTTACTAAGGGTGCACTAGGTTTAGGAGGACTTTCATCAAAGCTTACATTTAGGGATTCTTCTACAACCATGGTCTCTTTATTAAGGACTCTATAGGCTTTGCTATTCCAAGAATAACCAAGGAATACTCCCTCATAGGCTTTTGGGTCAAATTTGGTCAAATAAGATTTGGTATCTAAAATAAAACATTTACAACCAAATACCTTAAGATGGGCTAAGGAAGGCTTTCTACCACGTAGGATCTCATAAGGGGTCTTATTTAGGATACTCCTAATTAGCACACGATTGAGGACATAGGTCGCGGTAGCTACGGCATCACACCAAAACTTTTGGGGAACTTGATGTTCATTGAGCATAGTCCTACTCATTTCTTGTAGGGTTCTATTTTTCCTCTCCACAACCCCATTAGATTGAGGAGTGCGAGGAGCAGAAAAATTGTGCGTTATACCATTTTTGTCGCAAAACGCACCAAATTGAGTTTCATTATCGAATTCGCGTCCATGGTCCGTACGAATCGAAACAATCGTGCAACCTTGTTGGTTTTGAATTCGTTTTCCCAAAATCTTAAATTTTTCAAAAGCTTCATTTTTATGTTTTAGAAATAAAGTCCACGTATATCGGGAAAAATCATCTACAATTACTAGAGTGTAATAGTTTCCTCCAAAACTTTGAATGGCCATAGGGCCAAAAAGATCCATGTGTAAAAGTTCTAAAACTCTTTTAGTTGAAATCACATTTTTTGATTTATGAGAAACATGAGTTTGTTTGCCGACACGACATGCATCACAAAAATGATTATCAAATTTTAATTTTGGAAGGTCACTCACAAGCTCCTTATTTTTCAAATTTTGAATTAATCTAAGGTTAGCGTGACCTAAACGTCTATGCCACAAAGTCGAATTATCATATACGGAAGATAAACAAACATTTTTATTTACATCAGTTTTACAAACATAAAGATTTCCTTTTATAACCCCATTCAAAAGAATTTTACCATTTTTCAGAATTTTGCAAGAGTCTTCTTCAAAAACAACAATTATACCATTTTTGCACAGTTGACGAACACTTAGCAAGTTAAATTTCAAATTATCAACATGCGTAACATCTAAAAATGTAACATTGTTGCAAGAAATTGTACCTTTCCCAATTACCTTTCCTTTGGAGTTTCCTCCAAAAATTACTAGTCCACCATCACATGACTCATATGATGAAAAAAGATTATGGTTTCCGGTCATGTGGCGTGTGCATCCACTATCAAGAATCCAATCCATATCAAGATTTATCTACAACATTTAAAGTACAACTTTTATGGTCCCCACATCTTATGGGTCCTTTGAAAGTTAGCATAGAAAACCACATTTAATAATAAATATATTTTCACAAAAAATATACAGACAAGAAAATTATTTACTCAACCCTTTTCGGTAGCTCTACTTGGAAGCGACCAGGAAAGACGGTGAGGGTGGTAAGCGCGAAGGCACTTTAAAAAAACCGACCTCATTAGAATTCGAAGAATTCGCCTTTATCTTTCCTAGACACCGTATCCAAATAGGTGAGCCTATTCGGAGTTGATTCATAATTTTCAAACACAGAATATATATATATATATATGTATATAATATATATATACAAAAAAAATTTAAAACCATAAACGCATGCCACCGGGATTATCAACGCTAAAGGAGCCTTTAGGAATCCACTTTGGTACCATTTTAATTTTACGATCATATTTATCAAAGACGTAAAAAGGAGCATGCATATTCACACTATTTTTTGGTCTAGAAAATTTACTATTATACATGCATGCATAAGATTTCCTAGACTTATAATTCACATTATTTATGTTGGACATATATGAGGATTTTTGCACATACGGTTTTCTCATTTCAACATTTTTAGGTGGTTCAAAATATCTTTTGATAGGCATACATAAGCACTTATCTTTACACGTATCGGAACCAACGCCTTTTCTACAATTAGTGCTATTTGACATATTTAACATTTTAAGCACTTTCTCATTGCTACTTTGAAAGGCATGTGCTAACAAATTATCTTTTTCATGTTTATCACATTTTTCTTTTAAACATGCATTTTCCTTTTTAAGCACATCACAATTAGCACATAAATCATTTTCAACTATTCTTTTCTCAAGGCATGCAATTTCTTTATTTAAAATGTCACAAGAATTGCAAACATATTTTTCACTTAATTTATTTTCTAAATTTATGATTTTTTCATTATCGCATGCAATTTTTTGTTTGCTATCATGAATTTCCTTTTTACTTAATAATAATTCTTCCTTTAATTTTGCGTTCTCATCTTTATAATTATTTGTAAGCATAACCATTTTTTGAAAGGCATCATTTAACATATCAAGATCATCATCATCATTACATTCATCATCGCTAGAGTAATTTGAGTAACACGAGTTTACCTCATCGTCGCTTTCCGCCATGAGACAAATGGCTTCATACTCATTTTCATCTTCACTTGCGCTCCACGCGCCTCCAACGAAGGCTTTCTCCTTCTTGATTTTAGGTTTATTTCTTTTTGGACACTCGTTGGCATAGTGATCCTTGTCTCCACATGAGTAGCAAAAGCCCTTCTTTTTCTTGGCTTCTTCATCATCACTTGATTCGCCATTTTTATTTATTTTATCGTTCCGTTTATGGAACTTTCGGCTTCGGTTTTCTCCACCACGGCGATAATCTCCTTTTCTTTGAAACCTATCATTTCTTGAAAACTTTTTGTTAGCTAAAAGTTTAGAAAAATTCCTTACCAACATGGCTACATCGTCAAGATGTTCGGGTTGATCCTTTGAGGAGCTAGCTTTCTCCTTCTTTTTCTTCTTCTCCTTCTCGTCACTTGAAGTTGAAGCTTTAAGCGCCAAAGATTTCTTTTTATCAAGCTCCCGATCTTTGTTCCTTTTTAGTGCAATTTCATGCACTTTGAGATTTCCAATGAGATCATCTAATTTCATCATTGAGAGGTCACGGGAGTCTTCCAAGGATGTGATTTTCGGCATCCACTCCGGAGGAAGCGCTCGAAGAATTTTTCGCACGTAATCTTCGTTAGGATATGTTCTACCAAGACCTTTCAAGCTCACCATGATAAGGTTAAAACGTTTAAACATTGAGTCGATTGACTCATCTTTTAACATCTCAAACATTTCATAATCATGTACAAGAATATTTATTTTTGAGCTTTTGACTTGAGAATTTCCTCTATGAGTATTATTTAGATTTTCCCAAATATCGTGAGCAGTTTCACAAGAATAAACACGTTCAATCTCATCTTTAGTAAGTGCCGAAAAAAGAATATTTTTAGCTTCAAAATTTAAGCAAACCCAAGCATCCTCAGCGGCGGACCATTCCGCTACTGGTTTTTCACTAATTACTCCATCTTTGGTTTTGGTGGGTTTATAATCTCCATTTTTAATAATGTCCCAAATTTTTCGACTTTTGCCACGAACGTAGCATTCAAAGAGATTTGCCCAAAGACCAAAATTTTCGGTGTCAATTTGCGGAATCTTTGTAGAAATAATTCCCTCAGAGGTTGCCATTTAAAATACAAGAACAAGTTTTTAAAAAGCACAAATATTTTTAAAGAAACTTGCAACCGGCTCTGATACCAATTGTTAGGACAACCTTAGGGGGGGTAAAGGTTGTATTTAAAAATATTTCACAAATAAAAATTCTCTTATCAAAATCAACAACAAATATTGCATGCACAACAAATATATAAATAAAATTAAGTGCACAACGGGAATATAAAGAGATAAGGGTAGAGAATATTGATACCGACACCGAGATTTAAAGTGGTTCACCACCAACTGGCTGGCTAGTCCACTTGCCGAGACACTTCTCGACACACTGATTCACTATAAGTGTTCTTTATGGTAGAACACAAACCTTGATACAATGATAATAAAATCTCTTGCTTTTGCTCGAGAACGTGAATCACTCACACTATTCAAATACTTACAAGAGAATATATCTCACAATATTAATCACTCTTGTATAAGTATAACACTTGGATCTTTGAGGGTTTGATCACTCAAAAAATATATTGAATAAGTGATGGGTGTAGCTGGTAGTTTCTCCAAGAGATAGATTTTTTAATTATGTATGTTGCATGGAGTTGAGAATGCTGCATGATATATATACTTGAAGCAGCAACGGTCGAGAGGGTGCCGCGGTATACCGCCTATATGGGCGCGGTATACCGCCCAGAAAAAGGTGCTGACATAGAGAAGTCAACCTGCAAAAGCAACCTGCAGCACTTGCAGCAGAGCCGCGGTATACCGCCATACACCACGCGGTATACCGCCTGAAAAAGTAGCTGACAGCAGGAAGGGCAACCTGCAAGAACCTGTCACACGTAACAGAGCCGCGGTATACCGCCGAGCACCACGCGGTATACCGCCTGAAAAAGGTGTCTCAGTGTCAGGAGCGACCATAGCTTAAAAAGGCAACTGAATTCTTTTTCCCTTATTCCAAAAGAGTCAACATTCTTAAATTAATTTAAATCAAGGATTTAGTTTAATTTAAAAATAGTGTTGGGTTAGGTTTTTGAAATATCCAAGTGGTATATTATTTTAGGGTGTTTATTATTATGAGATATATGATGACGTAAACACCAGTCTTGGACTCTTCAGATAAAATCTTCATGTTGTTCAATTAACTGCACACTTGGATAAAATTGTTAGAAAAACAATAATACGGTGTGTTTGTAATCATCAAAATAAATATATAAAATATATAGAGATGTGGTACACTTGCACCAACAGGCTTCTATCTGAAGTTTCCTCTTTCTCTAATCTCACATCCCTACGATGCTAGCTGGCACATTTAACTTGGCAATTATTGCCACTACATAACTGTACATTACTCACTCATAACCTCACACTGCAGACCAAAACTCTCATGGCCAATCATACACACTCAAACTTATCTTCAAGACCTCATTCATAATTAACCGAGCCTATCTCGCTACATTGTCTCTCTCCCAGCTCTAGTTGAACCACAACACCCGAGTTTCTTGTTATTTCTAACGTACTCGTTTCTTGCTAGCTCTCTGCAATACCAACCATTACTTCGGCAGGGCACATTTCCTCACAGATCGACATAATCTATACCCTCACTTCGTTTGTGCTAAATACTTTATTCTTAACGAACTATCCACCTCGTAAGTAACACGCTTATCTAAAACAACAGTCTTTCACTAACTTAATACCCCTACAAGGTGGTCCTTCTACTTTCAACCTTCTGATTCAAGTCTTCGGCCTCAAACACGTTACACAACTGTCGACTTCAACGTCAATAGTTGAACTGTTGATACTTTCTTAACTTACTCTTCAACAAGGGTCCCTTATTGAACCTAATCCCTCCAACATATCCTACTCAAATTCACACTCCGTCGTCCTCATTTCAAACTCACTCATGCATCGTCAGTATCACAAGATCTCATTACAACCCTTACTCGACGTCGAGGATATTTCATTCCTACTTCACCACCCTACTCATACCGAGTTGCTAATACCAACACCATGATGACTTCTAATCCTTCCCCTGAACACAACCGACCCTCGGCAACTGTATTTCCAGTCACCGCACAAGGGTACAGACCTTATACCACCGACACTAAAGTCCACTTCCGACTCTTCCACTGCTCACCTTTCCTCTAGAACGCAAATATCAAAGCTACAAACGTCCTCCCCTGATTTGTCCAACCCTCTCCACTCTAGGAGTTCTTCCTTAGCTTAAAATGTAATACTCTACGACCCATTGAGTTCATAGCCTTCATGCCTGACAACGCGATAAATGAATCATTTCACATTTTTTATCATTTTAAAGAAACCACACTTGAAAACAACTTGGGTACATACGACCCCAACATTCTCATAACTCCAATACCCTGCACAACGATCTTGAGGGTCGTTTGCATGCAATCTTTCCGTAAAACTTAATCTTACTCAACCCAAAATGTGTTGTTACGACAGAAATAAATATTGGATGAAAAATCTTTCCACACGACAAAATTTTGAAAGCAATTACCGACACGAAGTAAACCAATCGGTCCTCACACTCATTTATATAACTTCGACATGTCAATAATCATTTTAGTTATAAAAGTTGTGCATTCAAACGTTTTCTTGACTTATCATGAAAAGAGTAGAATATTTGGCAAATCGTAAACCTCAAGACTTCATTGTACGATGTAAATGGATTTGTATATATATATATATATATATATTTAAACATACACTTGCACACGCCGACTCGTATCCGATCAAATTTGATACTTACACATTTACTTTACTTATGAAAATTTCTCATGTGCACATATACGAACTCAACGCATGAGACTCCACTTGCATTTGAAGGCTACTCACTCAAACAAGGTCAATCGCTTTACTCACGCAACTTATCGTTGACACTCTACTTTCGATCAGATGTCGCCCTCCCGGCCTTGCAACGACTTGCTATACATACATTCAACGGTCCACTTACTCAACCATTCATACAAATTCATTTTGATCAACTACCTCACTTTCCACTTCTACAGGATTTCATTTCACTATAGGTATCTTATTTCATTTATCCTGCTAATGGAAAACTTGTCCAAGAAGCCAGGGCTCCTGTAATAACCCAAAGAAAAAAAAAAATAGTGTAATTTAAATGGAAGTTAGGGGTTGTAATTTGCTTATTGTGAAAAGGTAGGGGGTAAAATGTGAAAAGTTGGAAAATCATTTTCCTTTCTACTTGGGGTGCGCCGCACCTGTTATGAGATTAGGAAAAAAAAAGCATTTCATATTTAGGGTTAGTGTTTTGGTGGTGTGGCTGCATACCGAGAAAGACAAAAAAAATAAGGGAGAGAAAGAAGACATGAGCTGTGCGTGTCCTGTGTGGGTGTGCGCCGGAAATAAGCAGCCGGCGAGAGAGAGAGAGAGACAGTCGGAGAGAGAGAGAGAAAGAAACAGTCGAGAGAGAGAGAAACAGTCGAGAGAGAGAAGCAACGAGAGAGAAGAGAGAGACGACAAGGAGAGAGACAGCGAAAGATGGAGATGGTGGCTGGGGTTCGTCGCCGGCAGGTTGCAGGTCGCCGGCAATCGGCCGCCGGCGGTGGTCGCCGGCGGTGGTGGTCGCCGGCGGTGGCGAGATTTGGCAGCAAAGTTGGGAAGAGAAACTCAATCTTTGTAAGTATTCAATCACTCAATGTTAATTTCTGCTTAATGATAGCTGGGTAAGTTAAATTGCTAGTTATGCTTCGTGTTTGAGCTGTGCATTTTAGAGGGGAATGTTATTAAGGTTTAACTCTTAATCGATTGATATTGGTTAATAAGATTGGGTTATGTGGATGTGTGTGTGTCTCGGTAGTTGTTAAAGAGTGAAGCCCCGGTATAATTTTTGCTATGTTCCGGTGAGTGTTAATTAGGATGGGCCGGTGGTGTTAATTGAGTATTGTGGGTTGTATTCTTCTTTTGGACCGTAAATAAAGGGAGAAGTTGGAGGCCGACATTTAGCTTTTCGTTGGAAACTCATTTCTTTAGTTTAGCTATGATCTTGTAATTTATTTTGGGCCACGTGATCAAAGCATAAGTTAGGAGCAATTCAAATTGAATTAGATAGAATTTAGATTCGGTATTGATTTGTTAATTTGACATCCTAAATAATTTAATTGTTTAGTGATCTAGTATTAATATATATTGGGACTACTAATAATAATATTATTTGGGTTTCGATAATATAATTAGTGGGTTGATTCGGTGTAGTTGAGATCTAGAGATGGCCGAGAGTTAAACTTCGTACGTTAACTAATTGAGACAAATAGGGGTTTAATTAATTAAGTCTAGAAGTGGTTTATTAATTAAGTCGGTTTGTGTGATGGGTTTAAATTGTAGGTTCGTGTAGAGAGGATCGGGATGAGTAAGCATTTCTAATCTGGACCTCAGGTGAGTTTTTCTAACTAAAATACGTGCTCTTACGTGTTTTCCAAGGAAAGTGATTTTATGAATATGCTCTGTTATTTTACCTGACTTTTACGTAAACGAAAGTTAATATTTTACTGATCAGAGTATGTTTATGAGCATGATTTATTTACAAGTTGTTACGAATGTTTTCCCACGAAAAGAATGTGCTACTGAAAAGATTTTCCAGCAATATGATATGGATTGTAAAATGTTATACGGAGTTCATGTTTTACGTTTATGATGAACTATGTGTATGCTATGTGGAGTCGGTCTGCACTGTGGGATCAGAGATAGATCCTCGGGTTTTGATGATCCCTTGGATATGTATGACAGACTGGTAGGCTGGAATTCGTTTCCTCCTATTTCGAGTAGAGGGGAGTCTACGTAGGCTCCGGGAAGGGGAGTCTGTGTAGGCTCCAGAAGAGGCGAAAAGGGGAGTCGACTGGGGCCCCGATCGCGAAATGTTATGTGATCCCTTGCACAGTGCAGTACCATGAATGATGTTTATGTGAAGAGTACGAACTGTTTTATAAATGATTTTATAATGTTGTTTTACACTGTCTATGGAGGGAACTCACTAGACCTCATGGTCTAACCCTCGCTTTTCAAAACTAAAACCTTTTCAGGTAAGCTAATAGTAGAAGGCTCAGATAAGTGAGCAAGAGCCAGATAGAGTACAAGCGCAGCTAGAGACAGTGCCGATGCCACTTGTAGCAGTTAGACTATTCTCAATTGTGTATAGGTTGTTTCCGCCAACCTAAGTTTTAGACGGATGTAAACAGAAATTTTGGGACCCGGATTTGTAAATGTTACGTTTTAATGCTATGTATGTCATATTGTACTTTGGGATGTTACAAATGGTATCAGAGCCATAGTTTAAGGGATTTAGGTGACCGGACGGGCCTAAACTTAAACTTGGAGTAGAGATCACAACTGAGAATCAGGAAATGCGTTAGGAGGGCACTAATATAGAAACAAGAAATGCGTTAGGAGGACACTATTATAGGGATAGGACTAATAGGGTACTAAGGACTGTCATGTAAGGTAAGTTTGAGATTTCACCTGGCCAGTGTAATTGCGAACTTACAGGTACATGTATGTGCTTAACCTACCTTATTAACCTACCTAGTGTTTAAGTCGTGTTCCAGTACGTTAGAATGTCAACAAGATCCTTGAGGGGTAGACTGAGACCCCTTGTTGGGGGGAAATTTCTTGAGAAGTATTTATGATGTGATATACGTATACATTGTAAAGAAGAATTATTGCGTAAGGTACTATGAGTCGTCTAAAGGTAGCTCTTCGTAGTTCGAAGAGGATGAATGTTTGAGTTTGAATAGGGCTCCTGTTTCGAGAGAGTCCCAGTTCTAGGAATCTTGGAAAAGACCAGTCAGGGTGGTAAGAAAGTACAGTGGCAGAACCTTGAAAGTATCAAACAAGCCCTGACTTTTAGTCGAGCTTTTCTATGGTGGGATGAATGAAATATGATGCCTATAGTGAATTGAAAACATGTGGAAATAGAAAGCGAGATAGTTGATCTAAACGAAAATAGTATGAAATGGTTGAATAAGTGAGATGTGGAATGTATGCAGGACCGCGAGGACGACCTTTGGTCGTAGGTAAAATGTCAAGGGTAAGTTGCGTGAGGAAAAGGGTTGACCTTGTTTGAGTGAGTAGCCTTCAGTTTCTAGTAAAGTCTCATGCATGGTGTTCTTTTATGTAACATGAAATTTTCACGATTTAAGTTAAATGTTTAAACGATTTAAGTTAAATGAGGCAGAATGTTCACGCGTATGTTTAAAGAAAAGGCGATTCCATTTACGTCGCATAATGAAATTTTGAGCTTAGCAAGTTGCAAAATACTTCATATTTTTCATAATAAGTTAAATTGTTGCAAAAGTCAAAGAAATGTTGCCAGCAAAACTTTTATAACCAAAATGAGCAGTGAAATGTTGATGTCATATAAATGAATGTGGAAGCCGACCGGTTTATTTCGTGTCGGTAAATTCTTTCAGAATTTTGTCGTATAAAAGATTTTCAGTCAAATTACTACTGTCGCAACAACGTCGTTTTGATTGAGTAAGATTGCGTTTTTTACTGGAAGGTTGCGTGCGAACGATCCTCGAGATCGTTGTGCAGGGCATTAGAGTTATGAGAGTGTTAGGGTCAGGTGTACCCAAATTGTTCCAAGTGATATTTTCTTAAATAATAAAAGTACGAAATGATCTATTTATCGCGTTGTCATGCATGAAGGCTATGAACTCACTAGGTCGCAGGATGTTGTATTTAAAAGCTACGAACGAACTCAGAGAGTGGAGAGTTGTTGGTCAAATCAGGAAAGAATGTTGTAATCTTAGTATTTGTGTTCAAGAGGAAAGGCGAACAGTGGTAGAGTCGGAAGTTGATTTTGATATGTTGGAAGGATTAGGTTCTGTAAGGAACCCTTGTTAAAGAATAAGTTAAGAAAGTAGTCACAGGTTGTCAGTTGTCGTAGAAGTAGACAGCGGTATATAGTGGCCGAGGCCGAAGATTTGAACCAGAAGGTCGAAAGTTGATAGAACACCTTGTAAGGGTGTTAAGAGGTTAAAAAGTTATTGCTTTGGATAAGCGTTCTATTTTCGATGGATGAAAGGTTCGGAGAAGGATGAGGTATGTAGCACAAACGAAGCGAGTGTGTAGATTTTATCAGTCATTAAGGAAATGTGCCGTGTCTATGTAAGGGCTCGGATTGTAAAGAGCTAGCTAGAATGGTTGTGTTGGAACTAATTGAGAACTAGGGAGATATAGTTCAACTAGAATGAGAAAGGACAAAGTAGCGAGATAGACTCGATTGCGTACGCAAGAAAATGTGAAGGCAAGTATGAATTGTGTAAGAATGGCCATGAGAGTTTTGGTCTGCAGTGTGATGTTATGAGTGAGGAAGGTACAGTTATGTAATGGCATTAATTGCCAAGTTAAACGTACCAGCTAGTATCGTAGTAAGGTGATGTTAGAGAGAAAGAAAGCATCAGATAAAAGCTTTTGGGGGTTTCGAATGAGATGTGCGATCTATTAACCAGATTGTTGGAGCACATAGTGTGTAAGTTGACTTTACGGTGTGATTATGAGTCTGAATTGTAGTAAGATGTCATGATAGATGTACAACTTTTGATGGGTTGACCAAAATTTTATAGAATTGTTGAGTAATGACATTTATTTGTTAGTACATGAGGTGTTGCAATTTTGCCAAGATTCTTACTAAGAATTGATAAGGGAGAATCGATATGTTAAAGTGAGAAGTCGATGATAGTGAGGGAATAAGTAAACCTCAAATTATTTTGAAAACTGTGAATTGTTGGGTTACTCAGTGGAGTTGTTAGTTAAGGAAATCAGTTTAGACTGAGGAATCTTGCGATTACCAAAATATCGAGATATTGATATTAAGTTATTAAATATGATAATTTATGGTTAGCAGAAAGAAATGAACTGAGTCTCAATTGGAGTTTACCTTTTGAAATAAGTTGATAATTAAAATTGAAATGAGTCGGTCATGCTTGTGATCGAGAGAAGAAATCGTATTGTTTTATGCGGTGAGGATTAGTGATTATATTACACTAGCCGAGAAAGACGGTTGAGTTCAGAAAAGGTAATGTGGTCGTGAATGGGATAAGAATAATTAGGAAGCGGTAAGTATTGAGATACTTACAACCTGTGTTCACATGTTATGATTTATAAGATGGATTACGAGAATACGTGGGAAAGTGTTTTTGAGATTAACACACTGATCGTTAAGGAATCATTTAAGATAAATCTAAGTCAGAATGTCGGGATGACCTTGTATATTTATCCGTCTGATTTTATGATCATTGTGTTTAGTTGAGAGATCTTTGTAAACCGAGTTTCTTAGGGTTCCTGAAATTTTAGATCCGTTTGGAAGATGAAAAATAAAATGATTGCATGTTACGGTTATTAACGGAGATTGTGAGTTCAATTAGAGTTGTGCAGCTAAGGCATGAAAGTATGTTGCTATTGTTTTGTTAATAGAAAGATTTATTCCGAGAGTTGAGATTTAAGTTTTGATAATCAATTTCGCCGGTTATCTTTGGAGTGAATTCCGGGACGGAATTCCATTAAGGAGGGGAGATTGTAATAACCCAAAAAAATAAAAAAAAAAATAATAGTGTAATTTAAATGGAAGTTAGGGGTTGTAATTTGCTTATTGTGAAAAGGTAGGGGGTCAAATGTGAAAAGTTGGAAAATCATTTTCCTTTCTACTTGGGGTGCGCCGCACCTGTTATGAGATTAGGAAAAAGAAAGCATTTCATATTTAGGGTTAGTGTTTTGGTGGTGTGGCTGCATACCGAGAAAGACAAAAAAAAATAAGGGAGAGAAAGAAGACATGAGCTGTGCGTGTCCTGTGTGGGTGTGCGCCGGAAAAAAGCAGCCGGCGAGAGAGAGAGAGAGAGAGAGCCGGAGAGGGAGAGAAAGAAACAGTCGAGAGAGAGAGAGAAACAGTCGAGAGAGAGAAGCAACGAGAGAGAAGAGAGAGACGACAAGGAGAGAGACAGAGAAAGATGGAGATGGTGGCTGGGGTTCGTCGCTGGCAGGTTGCAGGTCGCCGACAATCGGCCGCCGGCGATGGTCGCCGGCGGTGGTGGTCGCCGGCGATGGCGAGATTTGGCAGCAAAGTTGGGAAGAGAAACTCAATCTTTGTAAGTATTCAATCACTCAATGTTAATTTCTGCTTAATGATAGTTGGGTAAGTTAAATTGCTAGTTATGCTTCGTGTTTGAGCTGTGCATTTTAGAGGGGAATGTTATTAAGGTTTAACTCTTAATCGATTGATATTGGTTAATAAGATTGGGTTATGTGGATGTGTGTGTGTCTCGGTAGTTGTTAAAGAGTGAAGTCCCGGTATAATTTTTGCTATGTTCCGGTGAGTGTTAATTAGGATGGGTCGGTGGTGTTAATTGAGTATTGTGGGTTGTATTCTTCTTTTGGACCGTAAATAAAGGGAGAAGTTGGAGGCCGACATTTAGCTTTTCGTTGGAAACTCATTTCTTTAGTTTAGCTATGATCTTGTAATTTATTTTGGGCCACGTGATCAAAGCATAAGTTAGGAGCAATTCAAATTGAGTTAGATAGAATTTAGATTCGGTATTGATTTGTTAATTTGACATCCTAAATAATTTAATTGTTTAGTGATCTAGTATTAATATATATTGGGACTACTAATAATAATATTATTTGGGTTTCGATAATTTAATTATTGGGTTGGTTCGGTGTAGTTGAGATCTAGAGATGGCCGAGAGTTAAACTTCGTACGTTAACTAATTGAGACAAATAGGGGTTTAATTAATTAAGTCTAGAAGTGGTTTATTAATTAAGTCGGTTTGTGTGATGGGTTTAAATTGTAGGTTCGTGTAGAGAGGATCGGGATGAGTAAGCATTTCTAATCTGGACCTCAGGTGAGTTTTTCTAACGAAAATACGTGCTCTTACGTGTTTTCCAAGGAAAGTGATTTTATGAATATGCTCTGTTATTTTACCTGACTTTTACGTAAACGAAAGTTAATATTTTACTGATCAGAGTATGTTTATGAGCATGATTTATTTACAAGCTGTTACGAATGTTTTCCCACGAAAAGAATGTGCTACTGAAAATATTTTCCAGCAATATGATATGGATTGTAAAATGTTATACGGAGTTCATGTTTTACGTTGATGATGAACTATGTGTATGCTATGTGGAGTCGGTCTGCACTGTGGGATCAGAGATAGATCCTCGGGTTTTGATGATCCCTTGGATATGTATGACAGACTGGTAGGCTGGAATTCGTTTCCTCCTATTTCGAGTAGAGGGGAGTCTACGTAGGCTCCGGGAAGGGGAGTCTGTGTAGGCTCCAGAAGAGGCGAAAAGGGGAGTCGGTTGGGGCCCCGATCGCGAAATGTTATGTGATCCCTTGCACAGTGCAGTACCATGAATGATGTTTATGTGAAGAGTACGAACTGTTTTATAAAAGATTTTATAATGTTGTTTTCCACTGTCTATGGAGGGAACTCACTAGACCTCATGGTCTAACCCTCGCTTTTCAAAACTAAAACATTTTCAGGTAAGCTAATAGTAGAAGGCTCAGATAAGTGAGCAAGAGCCAGATAGAGTACAGGTGCAGCTAGAGACAGTGTTGATGCCACTTGTAGCAGTTAGATTATTCTTAGTTGTGTATAGGTTGTTTCCGCCAACCTAAGTTTTAGACGGATGTAAACAGAAATTTTGGGACCCGGATTTGTAAATGTTACGTTTTAATGCTATGTATGTCATATTGTACTTTGGGATGTTACAGCTCCATTGATACCTTCAAGGTTTTGACACTGTCTTTCCTTACCAACCGAACTGATCTATTCCCCGACTTCTAGAACCGAGACACTCTAGAAACAGGAGTCTTACTCAAAAATCAACCATTCTTCCTCTCCGAATCCACGAAGAGCTACCTCTAGACGACTCGTAATCCTCTATACAACATTTCTTTTCTACGATGTATACGTACATCACATCACCATGACTCCTCATGAAACTTCCCCAACAAGGGGTCTCAGTCTACCCCTCAGGGATCTTGCTGACATTCTAAAGTACTGGAACACGACATAAACACTAGCTTCTGACTACCACTTCAGAATAATAGGGCGGGTTAAGCACATACATGTACCTGTAAGTTCGCAATTACACTGGCGAGGTGGAATTTCAAACTTACCTTACATGACAGTCCTCAGTACCCTATTAGTCCTATCTCTATAATAGTGTCCTCCTAACGCATTTCCTGTATCTACAATAGTGCCCTCTTAACGCATTTCATGATTCTCAGTTGTGATTTCTACTTCCAAGTTTAAGTTTAGGCCCGTCCGGTCACCTAAATCCCTTAAACTATGGCTCTGATACCAATTGTAACAACCCAGTCTAAAGTAAGGCATTGAAATTCATATAAATTGAAATATCCCAAAAACGGGTTCCAAAATTTCTTACATCATATCAAAATCTGGTTGGCGGAATCAACCTACACAACTGAGAATAACGTCTAAACTAGATAATAGTGTCACTACACTACCAAGCTTCCTTGCTAACCGCCCTGCTCACTTGCTAGAGCCTTTCGTTACTTGCTTCCCTGAAAAGGTTTTAATTTGAAAATGCGAGGGTTAGACCATGAGGTCTAGTGAGTCCCTCTTAACAATTATCAAAGCATTTAAAACAGTTATCATTTTCAGAATATATCATTCATAAATCTGTTCATGTAAAATCGTTCACGGATGAAGGTCCGCCCCTCGTAAATTGACACCCTGAAGTCACCCTAAGGTAGCAACGAGTCAGTCTCATGCTGCCTTACATGGGGCCACACTACCCCTTGGGGCCACACTACCCCTTGGCATAAACGGGTCACACCTCCCGACACGAGTTGGCGGGCCACACCTCCCGACTTAGCCAATTTACAACTCAAACAATGTATGCATACATCCCATATAAAACTTTAAACAACTTTCATGAAATTAAAGCAATGAAACATGGAATTTCTCATCATGTACTCGCTTTAGAAAACACATTAAAAGTCACGCATTTTAGTTAGAAAACTCACCTGATGCTCTTACTTCTCTTTTCTAGTCTGTTCCCGACTCCCAATCGATTTCCCTGAATGAATAGACAAAACATAAGCTAAACATCCATCTTTCCGGACACACCCCTTTCCGGACAGCCCCACTTTCCGGACGACACAACATCCCGGATAACACTACGCTTTCCGGACGACACAACATTCCGGACATCACCAAATCCCGGGTACTTCCCACTTACCGGATACTTACACTTACCGGATACTTATACTTACCGAATACTTACACGGTAACCTTCATCACTGAAACTTTCCGGGTAACACTAATGTCCGGATGACTCTACTTTCCGGGTCATGAAGCTTTTCGGACGCTCACCCGGACACCTTCCTAAACTGAAGGTTTTCGGACGAAACGCTGGACGAGTTTTGAGACTAGAATCTTGCTAAACGCTCCACAAACGGAAAGATAATGCGATAAATAACTGTCTAAACATCCTATAATCATTTCCCACAAGCTTTACTAATGAAACACGATTTTAAGGGTGCTTAAATCTTCTTTAAGAACCTAAACTATCTTTAGCAGAAAACTCTCAATTTCCAACAATCATTCAAATAACTTAATAGAGGTTGTAGATTAGGAAATACCTGGTGGATTCCTTGCAGAAAACGAATCCCACACACTCTTTCTCCTGAATCCAAAGCTTGGTGTTTCTCTTCTTCAAATGCACAAAAGCCTCAAAACTCTTTTCTCCCCTTTCTCTCAGCATTCAGCCGACAACAAGAAACAAAATGCCCTTCTAGGGCATTGTGTCCCAATCATTAGGTCATTAGTCCAAAAATCCATATTTACAAAGTGGCCCCTCAACTTTCAGCATTAAAAAGATTTCTCCCCAAGACTAGAAACTCCCACAATTTGGTCACGGTTACTACAGTACACAATTTGCAGCAATCCTTTCTTGAAAGAAAAATTGGAGTATTTTGACTAGAATGGTCAATTGAAACATGGTGTCACAATATTCAATTCATCTAGTTATTATTATAGTTTATAGTAGAAGTAATCAGATTAAATCAAACAAAATGTTGCTCATCGTAGCTCAAGCGATTTTGAGCACGTAAGTACTTATTAACACGTTTTCTTTTCCAGTTATAGTAAAACGTCATTTTTTATATTTGTAAAGGTGAGTCAGGTGACAAACTTCTAGTATTTTAGTAAACAAAACCTAACTAATTAATGGATACAAAGATAATGATACATTTTGGTTTATAAAGAAAATGAGATACACTTATGCAGAAGTCGAAAATTTATTTATTATGATTCGAAATATTGTAATCTTGTATGTTCATATGTGCAACGAGGAAATCACATAAGTACGGAGTATATGTATAAGCATAAAATGCTTTTAAAAATATTACAAATATCGAGTCTTTATGTGGCATGAATACTTAATTGAAAACTTACAATACCTGGTTGCATATTATATCTAACTTTATTCAAATATCAAGTGTGATGTGTTTAATATTATTTACTTTTTGTAATTAATGATAAATATCGATCAAATAATCAATGTCCCTCAACTATTTAGGATTACAAACTTTTTTCCGCAAACTTTCTATATATTGAATATTTTAATAATATAATTAAATAAATTGAATATTTTAATAAGATAATTAATATTAGAGTTGCTAAAATAGCATAACTGTTGGAGTTGGATACAAATTTTGTTAGAGATTTTCAATTTTTTTACTTTATTTTAGAAAAAAAATTAGCATAGCTGTTGGAGATACTCTAAAAACTTTTGGAACCAAAATTAATATCGTGAATCATTTTTTTTAGTATTTAGTTTTTTACCAGCAACATATATACTTGTAAACGTAAAATAAAATACTTAAACAATATATAAACGTGTATATCTTTTAATTTACAAGTATTTAAAAGACTATCTCAATATTAGATTATCATAAAAATGATTTATTATTTTATTAAATAAATAAATAAAAACTTAAAAGTTGCATTTTGTTTTTATTTGGTTACTCCAACCCCCAACTCCTAAATTTATGATTCTAATCTCTAGAGGACAACTCTATTAATCAATCATAATATTTGCTACAAGTTTTCATAATTGTATGACAAGTGTAATGTTATTAATAAATTCAAGATTTTAAATTTTAAATGCCTATAACAAATCTGTCAACCATATTTGTATACCCAATTTATGTATGAAAGTCAAAAGTCCAAAAAATAATGCCAATGGGAGTTGACCAAGAATGGCCATTTGACTCAAGATACAAGCAAATGCATTATTCATCATAAATGGCTAAAAAACTAGGGATTGTAGATCTTATATAAAGTGAAAAAAGAGATATTGATTTAATTTAAAATAAAGAACTTGAAAGTTTGTAGGGAATTATACACATGACTTGTGATTAAGACATGGTTGCAGCTAATTTGTAATTTGTTTGTTTTCTTGAAATTTTAAGATACAATAAAGATGTCTGTTATGCACAGGATATGAAATGGGACTGAAACAAGGAGAACCCAAAAATTATAGTTTTTTATTGGTAACTTTAATATGATTTATAAGTTGTTTACTTTGTTTTGATCCATGGATATTTTATAGGGAAATTAATTAAAATACCCTAAGTCAAACATTGAGTTACCAAAATACCCTAAATTTTTTCAATTTTGCAAAAATACCCGCGATCGTGGGCTAGGGCTGACGTGGCACGTATTTTGGCCCCAAATGCCCCGCGAAGCCCCTCAACTTTGGCCGCGGTGCACTTTTGGTCCCTGCCCGCGATCGCAGCCCGCGATGGCCCGAAATTTTACACTTTTGGTCCCTGAAAATTTACACTTTCAGCCCCTAAACTTAGACGAATTTTGCATGTTTTTACTGTTTTTTTCCACAATTATTACACTTTAAAGACCGATTTGTGGTTGAAATTCATTTGCATGTTTGAATCAATGTTAAATCAATGTTTTTGGAATACCAGTTTGTGGATGAAATGAGAGATTGGTTTTCTGATATGTTGGTTGTTTCATTGATAAATAGACGTAAAATGCAAGCCATAATCCCCACACAATGATTTCATTGTTGCAATATTTCTTTCTGCAATATTTTGTGTTTGAGATACTACTGAAAAAATGAGTTCATCTGTTGCAAAAGCTAAGCTATATTTCTGTTTTGATGGTGAATGGGTGCAAGATAACAATGAGTGGAATTTTGCTTATAAATCTAAGCATTGTGTAAAAGTGTCAGTAAACTATACTTATCAGAAGTTTGTTGCATACGCCATGCAAAAATGTGGAATCAACTCTTCTGATGTTTGCAAGTTAGTGTTTAAAAATGGCGATGGGTCATTTGTGGATTTATCCAACGATGGGGATATCTCTACTTTTCTGCACCTTGCAGTCGATTCAGAAAGACCCCCATTACTCTTTGTGTATCCTGGCGTATCCGACGGTGACGAGGAGGGTGACGACGACGAAGACCTCCAAATAGAGCAGCCTGATTCTCAACAACAACCACCACACCATCTGACAAAAGCAAATACGTAGTTGAATGTGCTAGAGAAGAGTGTGAGTGGAGGTTGTACGCGATTCACACGGGTCCCAAAGGAGGGGCGATAATGATTAGAAAGTTGCACGACGTACACACTTGTACGAGGACGCAACTTAATCCCCACCACAAACAAGCCGGCAAAAAGACTTTGGGTGCGATCCTGAAAAACAAATTTCTTGATGTTAGCAGGTCATTGCGTCCAAAGGACATCGTTCACGACGTTCACCGGCAGTTCGGCGTCACGATTGATTACCACCAAGCGTGGCGTGCGCGCTGCCATGCACTGTTTATGGTGAGAGGCACGTTCGAGGAGTCGTATGAACGACTCCCGACATATTTATATAATTTGCAGCTGCAGAACCCTAGTACTGTCACGCAGCTACGGACCGATTCACGTGGACGGTTTGAGATGTGCTTCGTGGCCCTTGGACCCGCGGTACGTATTTTAACACGTCATATGTTTACACATTATAAAGTATAACATTTACACATTATAAACTATAACATTTTAACCTATGTTTTTGTAGATCCGCACATTTGTGGCAAATCTACGTCGTGTCCTGATAATAGACGCAGCCCATTTAAAGGGCCGTTACTTGGGTATGATGTTCATGGCGGTTGCCATGGACGGGGATAACTCCATCGTTCCAGTAGCCTTCGGCGTAGGCAAGTCTGAAACCGGGGACGAGTGGAATTGGTTTATGTCCATGTTGAGACAAGCTATCGGAGACCCGCAAGGGTTGGTGTTTATGTCTAACAGGGCTCCTTCCATAAGCGCCGCAATCTCTGCCATGTACCCAAACGCCCCTCACGCCATATGCTGTCGACATTTGGAGATGAACGCCAAATCCAAGGACAAACGTATTACCACCTACAAGGATGTCTATTGGGCGGCATGCAGAGCATATACGGATCGGGAGTTTAACAAGTACATGAATATGCTACGATACAGTGTCAAGGAAGCAGCCAAAGTCTTTGACGATGCTGGACCGGAGAGGTGGTTCGCGGCCCATTTTCCTGGACAACGGTATGACATTCTGACCTCGAATAGTGCAGAGTCTGTGAATGCACTCTCCCGTTTTGCGCGTAGATGTCCGATTGTTAATCTTATGGACTACTTTCGGGCCTTTCAACAAGAGTGGTACCAAATTCGACGCCTAAAAGGAGCTGAGATGAAAAATGCACTCACACCAACGACGGAGAATATCGTTCAGTACAGGGCGCGTCGTGCGGCGACATGGCCGGTAAGAGCAATCGGGTATGGGAAGTACGAGGTGCATGATGACTATATTCACGCGATTGTGAATATGGAAGACCACTTTTGTTCGTGTCGCGAATGGGATAAATCTGGGTTACCGTGCGGCCATGCCATCGCTGCAGCAACATATATGGGTCGTACAGATTGCAGCGACTTGGCTGTACCTTTCTTCACGTCCGAATATTACCGGAAAACATACGTGGAGGTAATAAATCCAGCTGGACCCCCTGCAGCATGGGTGTATCCACCCGACCCGCTTCCACCATGCTATCCACCTTTAATGGATAAGAACAGGGCCGGGAGACCGAGAAAGAACGACCGACGTCCATCACGTGGTGAAAGTTCGATACAACGAAGATGTACTCGGTGCCAATGCGTAGGACACACTCGTGGAGAGTGTCCAAATCCCGCCCCTTCAACCGTGCCAAGGAGACATTCTGTCAGTCACACCCCGGGCCCGTCACAGCTTGAACCATATGGAACAAACCCATATGATACTGTTGATCTAAACACTGATTTGTAAATGATATATATACACACATACATATGCTTCTAAATGAACATTGATAACACAACTAGTTTGTAAATGATATATATATTCGTATTATATATTTACACACATAAAGAAAATAGGAGTTTGATATGATAAGCGAAAGAAAGAAGAAAGGTTGATTGTTACCATGGCAGTGAATGTTAACTCTGAGTACACATGTTTGTTTATATAGCAAGAAAGATTAGTAGCAAGAATGGAAGCAGGTTTCTAGCTTTTTAGATATATATATATATATATATATATATATTATATTATATGTATATATGAAGAAGAAGAAGACTTAAAAAAGGAGACCTTTATCTGTAAGATCTGGAAATGATCATTTCTTGACATTTTTGTTGGAACAAACACATATGATACTGTTGATCTAAACACTGATTTGTAAATGATATATATACACACATACATATGCTTCTAAATGAACATTGATAACACAGCTAGTTTGTAAATGATAAATATATTCATATTAGATATATACACACATACATATGCTTTTAAATAAACATTGATAACACAGCTAGTTTGTATTTCATCCAACATGCTCTTCATCTTCAATCTTTCTGACCCTTCTTCAACGGCTTCTGCTTTTGCAACCACGTATGGCCATTGTGTACCACAACCCGCACACACTTTAGCAAATGAGTTGGGGGTTGTCATATATTCTACAAGAGGAGTAGGCCCACGAATGAGGTAACCTCTGACTTGACCTTGCATGATGTATCCAACCTAACCGTGGTTCAGCGGCTTAAAAACTACTTTTCAGATAAATTAACAACAACAAAAAATACAAAACAACAACACAGTAAAAAATACAAAACAAGAAAAAAAATACAAAACAACTCAAACAACCACCACCTACTTAAAAATTGATTTAGTTTCATCAATCCAAGCTTGCTTCTCGTTTACCTTCGCTTGAATAATTGCAAAGTCTTGCAGAATATGGTGAATTGCTTCTTGTTCTCGACGAACACGAGCCTCCCTAGCTTTTATATCCCCTTTCATCCTTTTGATCTCCCTGTCTTCCTCTTCGATCTTTCTCAAATGGATTGCCTTCCTGTCCATAATTTTTTTCCACTCTTCTGTTAGTTCATCTATCTCCTTTTCCTTTTTTGCTATGGCGACCTCGATTTGAGGTGGCATTTTTTCAGGAGTAGACTTAGGGTTTGATGACGATGCCATTTGTGGATGAAATGAGAGAAGAGAAATCAAGAGAGAAAGCAATTCAAAGAAAGAAATCAAGAGAGAAATCAAGAAAGAAAGCAAGAACAAGTGTGAATTGTGAATTGCATATTACTGATATTTATGGATGAAATCTCAAACATGCAAATGAATTTCAACCACAAATCGGTCTTCAAAGTACAATAATTGTGGAAAAAAACAGTAAAAGCATGCAAGATTCGTCTAAGTATAGGGACCAAAAGTGTAACTTTTTCAGGGACCAAAACTGTAAATTTTCAGGGACCAAAACTGTAAATTTTGGTCCATCGCGGGCTGCGATCGCGGGCAGGGACCAAAAGTACACCGCGGCCAAAGTTGAGGGGCTTCGCGGGGCATTTGTACCCAAAGTACGTGCCACGTCAGCCCTAGCCCGCGATCGCGGGATCCATCGCGGGTATTTAGGGCATTTTTGCAAAATGGAAAATTTTTTGGGTATTTCGGTAACAGTTGGTCAAACTTGGGGTATTTTAATTAATTTCCCTATTTTATATATTATCATAGTAAACCAACTTTATTAAACTATATGTCAAATCAGACGATGTCGTTTTCTGAAACCAAAGAAGTAGATAACAATCTATTGAACTATAGGGTCAAGTTGGCCTGGTAGCAATCACTCTATAAAATACTAAGAGGCTCCGGTTTTATTTTGTTTATAAGTTGTAGATACTCATTTTGGCCCACACCAATCTTTTATACATATAATATATGTATAATACTTAAGCGATTGTATGTATAAATATCAACTGTAGTTCGTATATAGCTTTTAAAAACTTGCACGATACCGAGTGCAACTTAAAAATATAATATTTTTGGAGAATTCAAGTATTATAATAACCCAATAAAGAAGAAAAAGAAAAGCAAAGCAAAGCAAAGCAAAGCAAAGGTAGGGACAAACAAGAATTTACAATATCGTTTTTTTTCTCTTGTTGAATCAATTGCCGCCTCTAATATCTTCGACGTGTGCGAATCATGCTTGATGGTGACTCGTGTCTATAACGATGGGCGATTGCAATGGCCAACCCGTCCCCTGGGGGAGTGAGTGAGCAGGGAAGAAGGTATAAGGACAAAAACGAAAAAGAACAAAAGTTTCACATTGTTATCATTTTATAAGGTTGATGTAGATGAATAGGTTACCGGAAATAGACTGCGATCGAGTGACATCAGGATGGATGATCAACCGATAGACCAAATGAATGAAGTAAAATTCATTAATCACACGAACTAAGACACAAAATAGATAATATGTAAATATTTTCCAACTACAAAAGTTTCTTGCATGATTTAAACATCAGTTGCCAAAAAAATTATGAACTAATAAACAAAATTTTATTAATATTGCCTTGCGGACTTCATACAAGAAAAGAAAGTCAATAACATATATATCCTCACTCGTTAAATTTTTATAACCTAATTATGCTACAATCGATCACGTTCGGCACCCCCTAGCTTTCTATTTATTACAAAATCACCACGAATCTTTTCAGTTCTCTTCTTATTGGTTTAAGGAAACTCTCTTTATGTACAATTTGGTGTCCTTTTGAGTCTTCTTATGCCTTAGACATAATTTCCTCAGCTCATCTCTTCATGATGATTCCTTTATCCTCTTTTCGTTGACTAAATCGGTCAAAACACCCTTATATTCTAAAAATAGTAAGTCTCTTTGATGTGTTTTGCTCTAGCACACCGACCAACCTTCGGATTCAAACACGTTCAACCACCTCCGTCGACCCTCAAACCCGAACCTCAAGATTTAAGGTCTTGTTGTGACCCTTTTTAGGGCATTTTCTTGGGGTAGAATCTTATGGGCAAACCATTTTGAGGAAGGGCAAATGGAGCATAATGGATTTCATTCTGTGGGCCTACCATTGACCACCTGCACATAAATAGGAAACACATTTGATCAGTAACTCCTTCAACATTTCCATTTTAAGGTTAAAATAGGAAGAAAAAAAATGGTTCTACTCTTTTCAATACAACACAAATCTATATACATCCCATCTTTAAAGACCCTGTTTTTTTACAGGATATACTGAACTCGTTTAGTTTGATTTTTTTAAGGATTGGATGGATTTCACCAACCTGTATTTTGTGGTCATATGATGTAAAAGAACTAATATCTCCAGCTTGGCTAGCTCATTTCCTGGACAAGCATGGGTCCCATTGCCAAATGGCATAAATGTATTGGGTTTCGGTGCAACCTGCCAAATCACAGTAGAATATTGATTAGTTATGGTAAGATTTGTAAAAGTAAGAGTTAAAAAGATGTTAGATATCATGATTAATTTATAAAGTTATGATTTTTACCTCGAATCTTGACGGGTCGAACTTCTCGGGATCGGTAAAATTTTCGGGACTGTGGTGAATGTTTCTGAAGAGAGGCAGTACTTTCCATCCTTTTGGAATAAGGTACCCTGAAAAAACCAATTTCAAGATTATTTTTAGCATTTAAAAAAAGATTGGATCTTTAAATATATTTAATTAAAAATAGAAAAACAAACCTTCAAATTCAACATCTTCCACAGCTTCTCTGAAGGTAAAAGACAGGATAGAAGCAACTCTGAGGGTCTCTTGAATGACCCTTGAAGTTATGGGCATCTTCTTGGTATCTACCCAAGTCAAACTTTTGTCATCTTTCCCCTTCATTATCCCCTCTTGCTCATCCTAAAAAGTCAAACATTTAATCTTAATTATTAAAATAAATTAAAATTTATGGGGTAATTAATGTATTTATGTCAACTTGCCATTTTCAAATCAAATGTATTTAATTATGTTTTGATAAAGATTAAGGCTTTACATTTTAAGAAGGAAAAAAAAAGATTAAATTTGGTTTTATATATTTTCAAGAAAGAAAAAATAAAGATTGAATTTTTAGTGGTGTTCTTACAGTGACAGCTTGTAGAACAGTGGGATTCTCAGCCAGGTACTTGAGGATCCAAGTCAAGACACTGGCGGTGGTGTCCCGGGCGGCGAAGATGACGCCGATGATGTTATCGGCGATTTGTTCGTCGGAGAGTCCTTTGTCTTCCATGAACGAACCCAATAAATCATTCTGGTTTTCTGTATTGGTTTCTCTTCTAAGTGAAAGAATCTTGGCCAAGATCTGAGCTAATTCCCTTCTGGCCTTCATTGATTTGTGAAATAGGGTTCCTGGGAGATTAATCGGCATGGAATTATACCCTTTTTCAAGAATGTAATAACACCTCTTGAGATCTTCTCTGTACAGCACTTCATCCTTTCCAAAAATGGAAAGCAGTGCCACATTGAACGTGAACTGGAAACATAACAAGACGATGATCAGAAAACAGAGCAAATTTTCAAAAAATTACTGTTTTTCTTGTCTGAAATTTTCTTTTCCTTTTTTTTTTTGGAAGGTGTCGTACTCTGTAACTAGACTAATCCCTTGCCAAATTATAACAAGGAAAACAGCAGTCCTGATTAAACCTTAGTGGCCACAATTGTTGTGTACGTCAGGATTCGAACCCTGAGTAGATGGATATTCCACCACATCCCGAGGCCGTAACCGGTACGTCACAACCCTTGTGTGGTTCTGAATTTTGTTGACTTACTGTTTTCATTTCTTGGAAAGTATTGATGAGGCGGTTATCCCATGAGCGGAGTGAATCCACGGCGATGGATTCGATGTCGGGGATGATGGTTTTGATGGATTCCGGCGTGAATGCTCGGAGAACCAAACGTCTCAACTTGGAATGATAATCACCTTGGTGGAAGAAAATGGCTTGTTTGCCCAACATTCTCTCTTTGCTGGCCGGAAATGTGGGCTTAAAAAGATGAGATTTTGTGACAAGCACAAGCTTGGCAGCGGCAGGGCTTGAAATCATGACACAACGACATCCCAAAACATGGGTTTTGAAGATGGAACCATACTTTTTGACTTTGGAGGCGAAGAAGACATTTGGGTTTTGAGAGTAAAGCTGAAAGGTTTCACCGATATAAGGCCAGCCAAGTGTGCCGGGAGGAAGAGGAAGGTATTTCCGGCGACCGGTGAAGAAAGTTTGAAAGAGAAAAAGGGTGGAGAGAAGAATGAATAAAGAGAAGGAGATGGTAATGAATTCCATGGTGATTTTGTTTTGTTTTGTTGATGGTATTTGGATGGGAGGGAGGGAATGGAGGTATATATAGTAAGCTTTGGTGAGGGGAATGGAAGGAAAGAGGAGAGAGGAGTACACAATTACAGCTATACACACACACACACGGAATCTTTGCCTCCAGCTCATCTAATAGGGTGATGTGAGGGGGATGGTGGTGGGGGTAGGGGGTCTAGAGAAGAGCTACTACGCATATGTGTTTTTTGTATGTATATATTCTTTTTTTTTCTTCTTTTCTTTTTGTTTTTTAAATATAGAACAGTATGGCGAATGATGGTATAAGAAGAAAAGTTAAGATGAGAATCGTAAGAAATAATTTGAATCTTTGATTACTTTTAATCTCAAACTTACTTATAAGCCACGTTTAGACGAGAACTGATCTGATGCATCTCATCTTAATGTATATCTAAAGATGAAGATTCCTTCTTACATTTCTCACTAGAGAACCAATCATGTATGGTCTCAACATTCATTTCGAATTGTAGAACAATAATTAACGTGTTTATCAAGTAAATTTTATACATTTACATAATTATAGGATTTATTTTGGAAAAAAGTATTATTTTTTAATTATTTTTTTTATTATTTATAACTAATAATATTTAATTGTTCAATGGCTAAAGGGTTATTTGTTATTAAGTGGTTAAAATGATTAAGAGGTTTTATATGATTTGGTATTCGATAAAAAAGAAAATGTTTAAAAACTGTTCTAAATCAACATGCTTCGTGACGTAAAATTATCATTTTACACTCGCTCTTATATTGAATGAAAAATAATATTTTACAAAAGTTTTATTTAAAAAATTTGAATGTAAAATCATACCAACCAATTGTCAACTAATGTTCAAATATTCATCTATACTATTTTATGAAAAGAATATAACGGTTATTTTCAGCATACGGTTATTTTCAACATGTACAATAAAAGAAGCATGATGTACAACCATAAAAGCTAACCTCTCCCACATCTTTAAGTTACACTTTATACTCTTAAAATTATTTATTCAATTTGCTTTTAATCCCTTACTTTTTTCATTTTTTATTTTATACTCTTAACATATTAACATAAATAATCGTATATGAACTAAAATGCATTAAAAAAAATGTTTTTTTTACAAATTATACCATTGTAATCGTCTCGTCAATACCTTCGAAATGAACCCAATATTGAGTATTTTTGGATATAATCATATTATTAAATATCATGAACATGTACGAATTAATTTGTTTTATATCTCTTACATTATTCATTTTCATTTTACACACTTATAATATTACAAATACATAATCATAGTTTAACTAAAATATATTTATAAATGCATTTTTTACAAATTATATTATTACAATATTCTCGTCAATAATTTCAAATAAGTTTAACTTAATAATATTATGAAATATCATAAATACGTATCAATATTTTTCAAGAATTACGTATTGAGATTTTTTTAAACTTGTATATTTTACGCCATTATCTATATTTATCTATTAAACTCCTTTAAAAAATAATTCCATTTACGGTTATTTTTGAATTTTCAAGAAGTACAAATCTCAATACATCATGTACAAGTTTAAAAGTTTTAAAACATCCCAGGTTCAACATGATAATTAAAAAATAAAATTATTTTTTATTTTTAAATTACATTTTATATCATTATAATTAGTTATTTAATTTACTTTATATCCTTTCATTTTTCATTTTACATTCTTATCATATCAACATACATAAACTAAAATACATTAAAAAATACGTTTTTCTTTTTTACGAATTATATCATTATTGTAATACCCCGGGTAAATCCGTTAGTTAAAAATCTAATTCCGTTAAGTTTAGTTAACTTTATAATTGATGTTTAGGGTAAGATTGGGTGAATTTATAAGTTTAAGGGTATTTGATCATTAGTGGATAGTTAAAGGTTTAAATGGTAAATATGGAATGGATATTATCCCTTAGGATATTTAGATATTTCATTTCAGCAGAATTCATCCAGATTTTTGAAAGTGTGTGCGTGAGAGTGTTTTGGGGAGAAAAGAAGTAAAAGAAGATAAGAAGGCTAGAGATTCAAGTTGGAGTATTTGGATGTGAAAATAAGGTAAGTTCCTTTGTATTTTATGTTTGTAATTGCTTTTGGAAGGGTTCTATCGGAGTAGAAACATCACAAACCCTTCTGGTATTAATCCTGTCGATTTCTGGGCAAAAAGGATGAAACCGACAGAGGTGTCCGGACACAGTAAGAATGTGTCCGGATAGTTCTGTTGGGGGTGTCCGGGTGATTATGTCGATGGTGTCCGGATGACTTTCTGAAGGTGTCCGGACAGGGTTTTATCCGGGTAAGTCCTTCTTGTTATACTTTTCCGGATGGAATGGGATACCGGATGGTATCCGGATTCCTCGTGTTGTCCGGATTCTTTGTGTTGTCCGGAAAGTTGTCCGGATACTTTGAGGTTTCCAGATAACTTGGCTGTTTGGGTAAATTTTGAGGATAAAAGTTATGTAGATGTATCTAGAGTCCATAACCTGCTAGTAAGTCTTATACATAAGTTGGTAAGGAGATATTTGTATGTAAATGGTTTCAGATTCTGAGGTATTTGGATAAAGGATCGGATAGCTCGGAGAAAGGCTTGGAAGCGTATTTTAAGCATTCAAGGTGAGTTTTGATGTAAAACGTTTTGAACTGGAATACATATGTGCATATATATATATGAGATGATTATGTGGTAGGAATATGATTATGTGTATATAAATGACAATATGATGTAATGAGATATATATTGTATTTATATAAGATTTGCACTACACGAGTGCACTTGTTGCCGGGTTCCGGTGTGCGGACCGGTGTGTAGCCGGGTTCCGGTGTGCGGACCGGTGAGTAGTCGGGTTTCGGTGTGCGGACCGACAGGTAGCCGGGTTCCGGTGAGCGGACCGGTTGTTGATTTATTAGTTGGCTTGCTACCAACTAATATGGCCATTTGTGGAGGAATAAGGTGAATGAGATGTACACGATGCACGAGTCTGGATTGGTATTTAAATACGTGTGGTATGTTTATATTTTACGAAAGGATTATCAAAGGTTTATCTAAACTATTTTGATACAAAGGATTTACATAAAAGGTTTTATAATGATTTTGGAAAGGACCGGGATTAACTCACTAGACCCGTTTGGTCTAACCCTCATTTTGTTTTCAAAAATATGTTTTCCAGCTTAAGGATCGGCAGAAGAAGATGAAGTGTAGGAAGCTTTTGATGGATGTTGATTAGGAAGCTTTTATATATTTTGTAATGTCAAGACTAATGGGACCGTACTTGGTTTGTTATGTAACTTTTGTTGTAAATCAATGATATGTATGAATGTTATGTAATATGATGTATGTTATGGGATTTGGGTCGTTACAAATGGTATCAGAGCCCTAGTTTAAGGGATTTAGGTATTTGTACCCGTACCTAGACTTAAACTGCATGTGAAGTAGGATGTCCTTGATATATTAGAACCTTGGGATGCTAAGTATAAAAGGTAGAAGGAACATCATGTAAGGTAATTTCAGATTACACCTGGCCAGTGTAATTGTGATCTTACAGGTGCATGTTTGGACTGGGATACCTTATTATATGGGGTATGTGCTTATGTGTATATTAATCTTGTCTGAATCTACAGAATGGCAAGCGGTACTAGAAATACGACTAGAGAGGGAGGAAGAAATCCTAATAGAACGAATCCAACAGTCGGGACAAGGGGAGGAGGAAGAGAAAGAGGTAGAGTTCAGGGGTAAGGTACGGAGTTTATTACAAGAAACGATCTGATGGCGGAGATGGGAAGACTTCAAGCAAATATCCAGACTATGTTCGACCAAGCTCGTCATACTGAAACACCAGATCCTGGTTTGGAAGACGAAATGCCCATTACACCTACGGTCATACCAGTGTCAAGAAGGTGTGATTACAAGATGTTCTTAAACTGTAGACCTCCAACTTACTCAGGAGATAGAGACCCAGTGAAGGCGATGAGATGGTTAAAAGAAATAGAAGCCATCTTCAAGACCAGTAAGTGTGCGGATGAGGACAGAGTATTATACGGAACGGCGATGTTGAAGGCAGAAGCTCTGTACTGGTGGGAAGCTCACATTGATTCCACAAGGTCGGATGTATACTCTACTTTTACTTGTGACGAATTCACAACAGCATTCAAATGACAGTTTTGTTCTCAAGCAGCAGTTAGACAATTGGAAGAGGAGTTCATGAACCTACACCAGCGAAGTTTATCGGTTAGGGATTACACCGCTCTCTTTCTGGAGAAGTCTCGCTTTGCAGAGTACTATGTTGCCACGAAGGCTCTAAAGATGGAAAGGTTTATTTTTGGATTAAATGCAGAAATTAGAAAGCTAGTGACTGCAAGAGGACCCGATACCTTCTCAGCCGCAGTGGATGCCGCAGAAAATGTGGAACAGGATAACCGGAGAGACGTTGGTGATAAGAGTGCTGGGAAAAGAAAACTGGAAGAAACGATGTACGATTCGGAAGAATATGAATCCCCGAGGTTTGATAGTTATTCACCTTTCAGACCAGTTGAAAGACCATGTCCAAAATGCAACCGTGTGCATCAAGGAAACTGTTATGTGGATTCCCGAAGTTGTTACAACTGTGGAAAGACTGGTCACATAGTTAGAGACTGTCGGGTAACTCGATTATGTTTCGTTTGCAATTCCCCGGATCATATTCAGGCAGATTGTCCGCAATGGAAAGCACAGCAGGGTAGTATGACGGTAAGACCAACGAGTGTTAGACCGAGAGAGGAACAAGGGCCTGAGGTACCGAAAGCAAAGGGTCGAGTTTTTCAGATGACGGAACAAGAGGTGGAAGAAAGTCCTGATGAGGTTACAGGTATATTTCTATAAACTCTATACGTGCTAAGGTGTTATCTGACTTCGGTGCAACATGGTTATTGATATTTCCGTGCTTTTGTTGCTTATCTGTGTTAGAGATATAGGTGGGTGTGGGGTGGCTATTCAGTTAGTTACTATAGCTTTGAATAAGTTCGAAGTAGTAGTAATAGGTATTCATACCTTATTACCTAACCGAATTCCGGGATGGAATTCTTTTAAGGGGGAGATGATGTAATACCCCGGGTAAATCCGTTAGTTAAAAATCTAATTCCGTTAAGTTTAGTTAACTTTATAATTGATGTTTAGGGTAAGATTGGGTGAATTTATAAGTTTAAGGGTATTTGATCATTAGTGGATAGTTAAAGGTTTAAATGGTAAATATGGAATGGATATTATCCCTTAGGATATTTAGATATTTCATTTCAGCAGAATTCATCCAGATTTTTGAAAGTGTGTGTGTGAGAGTGTTTTAGGGAGACAAGAAGTAAAAGAAGATAAGAAGGCTAGAGATTCAAGTTGGAGTATTTGGATGTGAAAATAAGGTAAGTTCCTTTGTATTTTATGTTTGTAATTGCTTTTGGAAGGGTTCTATCGGAGTAGAAACATCACAAACCCTTCTGGTATTAATCCTGTCGATTTCTGGGCAAAAAGGATGAAACCGACAGAGGTGTCCGGACACAGTAAGAATGTGTCCGGATAGTTCTGTTGGGGGTGTCCGGGTGATTATGTCGATGGTGTCCGGATGACTTTCTGAAGGTGTCCGGACATGGTTTTATCCGGGTAAGTCCTTCTTGTTATACTTTTCCGGATGGAATGGGATACCGGATGGTATCCGGATTCCTCGTGTTGTCCGGATTCTTTGTGTTGTCCGGAAAGTTGTCCGGATACTTTGAGGTTTCCGGATAACTTGGTTGTTTGGGTAAATTTTGAGGATAAAAGTTATGTAGATGTATCTAGAGTCCATAACATGCTAGTAAGTCTTATACATAAGTTGGTAAGGAGATATTTGTATGTAAATGGTTTCAGATTCTGAGGTATTTGGATAAAGGATCGGATAGCTCGGAGAAAGGCTTGGAAGCGTATTTTAAGCATTCAAGGTGAGTTTTGATGTAAAACGTTTTGAACTGGAATACATATGTGCATATATATATATGAGATGATTATGTGGTAGGAATATGATTATGTGTATATAAATGACAATATGATGTAATGAGATATATATTGTATTTATATAAGATTTGCACTACACGAGTGCACTTGTTGTCGGGTTCCGGTGTGCGGACCGGTGTGTAGCCGGGTTCCGGTGTGCGGACCGGTGAGTAGTCGGGTTCCGGTGTGCGGACCGACAGGTAGCCGGGTTCCGGTGAGCGGACCGGTTGTTGATTTATTAGTTGGCTTGCTACCAACTAATATGGCCATTTGTGGAGGAATAAGGTGAATGAGATGTACACGATGCACGAGTCTGGATTGGTATTTAAATACGTGTGGTATGTTTATATTTTACGAAAGGATTATCAAAGGTTTATCTAAACTATTTTGATACAAAGGATTTACATAAAAGGTTTTATAATGATTTTGGAAAGGACCGGGATTAACTCACTAGACCCGTTTGGTCTAACCCTCATTTTGTTTTCAAAAATATGTTTTCCAGCTTAAGGATCGGCAGAAGAGGATGAAGTGTAGGAAGCTTTTGATGGATGTTGATTAGGAAGCTTTTATATATTTTGTAATGTCAAGACTAATGGGACCGTACTTGGTTTGTTATGTAACTTTTGTTGTAAATCAATGATATGTATGAATGTTATGTAATATGATGTATGTTATGGGATTTGGGTCGTTACAATTATAACCGTCTCATCAAAACTTTCAAAATGAGCACAAATGTTATGGGTTTGAAGACCCCACTATCGAACGAATATTTTTCAATTTTTTTGACCAATTAGCTATATTGACCTTTAATTTTATACATCTGATATGCGATTTAAAAGCGAATAAATATGAACATGAAACAAAATTATTTTTTCAAATTCTCGGCTTTAGATTCGAGATACTTCGCACCGCATCGCGCACGGGTACGTATCTAGTGTGATAGAACTCTAAAGTATTATTCCAATCAAATAGTTCTTCAATATCTCTTTGTGCTTACGTTTATGAAACCAGATTCTACACCGAACATGGATTTTTAAGTAATATTGGTTCAAAATTTCTACATTGATTATGTTCAGTTAAATTAAGCAGTTGATATAATTTTCGCGAACATGTTTGGTTAAATAAAGTTGTCACCATACTTAATTATCATGTGTTTTCAAAGCCCCAAATACTACTCCCTCATATGCGATCACAACCAAGGAACAATGATTTGATTTCATATGTGATACAAATTCAAAATTTTCATCTGAGTTCAACGAAAATGTTTAAAATATGAGACGTTTTAATATATCCAAAGCAGTCAATTTCAAAATTCCTAAATGGAAACACTTGGAAAAGGGAGGAAAATACCAACAAAAGTAAAGCCCTAAAACGTACTCGATCACAATTCACATGATCTTATAATACGTTTCCTGAATGCTTGTTGTTCTTCACCTTTTTGACGTTCAGGTTCGTTAAGTGCTTTGATAACTAGAGATGCGGTGGATGGGACAACGGAGACTTGGCCTGATGGTAAGCTTGACGGTGACACGCAATCTCTTTCAGTCTTTGGCGGTTTCTTTTGCAATTTCTTCTCCAATCTTCTTCTGAAAAAGACCTAGAGGTCCAATTTTAGGGGCGAGTGAAGATGTTGCACCGGCCTCACTGTCGGTGACTCAGACGTAGACGTAAAGGACCTGAGATGGATCAAACTTAGGTGGCATTTCATTGGCAATTTCGTATGTTGTTGTTGTGATTTGAGGGTTTGAGAGAAGGGACGGTGGGGAGTGACGAGCAATGTTGAGAACACGAAAGGATAAAGGGTGATGAGGAAAAACAAACATTCTAAATGGTATCGCTGGTATAGGACGATGAGCGATACAGAGCCCTTTGGAACCCTCAAGTCAATTTTTTTACCATATAGTAATGACTCTAAGCAATTCAGATGTCAACATCCGATGGTATCAATGATCAATCAGACCCAAACAAACAACCCCTAACTTAATAGTTCGTTTGCCAAATATAATCCAAATAAAAAAGTTAATAATCAATTAATTTTTTTTAAACTAAAATCAATTACATATTAAAAAATATTTTAACATGATCATGAAATATTAGTATCCATATAAAGGACAAGTTTCACATAAAAGAAGAACGTATATTTGTCCAAATTTGTTATTTTGAAAAAAACTTATTTATCATTTTAGATAATTATTTATTTTTATCTAATTTATCATTTAATTTTTATAACACATGACTAACTTATTAACTAACATATACGTAAATAATTAGTTTTTTCATTCAACAATTAACTTATTAATTAATTTGAGAAGGATAATTAAAACTGTTTTGATATTTTTCAAAATAAAAATTCTTCAAATAAACGAAAACGCATTTTTTTGAAGGAAAAAAAAATAAAGCTTTAAGATTTTATTTTAGCAACATATTTTTAAAACAATAATGGGATGAAAATTATATATGAAAAAAAGAAAAAAAAAAGGAAAAATCATGCAAGTTACTCTAAATAAATTAGCGAGTGGTAAGGGCGGAATGGTGTGGGGGCATGTCAGTTAGAATGCAGAAAGGGCGTGTGGGATGCGAGGAAGAGAGAATTCCGTTGACTTTGACCATTTTATTCATCAAGAGCGGCCCCACTCCGTACCACCTTAACTTACTTAGAGAATTTTCAATAACTTCTCTAAAATAAGAGAAAATTGGAGTTTTGTTATTTAAATTGCTCTAACAGTTTTTCTATTTTGTTCTTTAAAATAAAGAAAACAAGCAAAAACTTCAAGTTTAGAGAATTCTTTAAAACTTGATAGGAGATGAGATAAATTTATTTTTTATTCATCTTAACCAATAAGATTAAACTATCATTATTTTATATATTTTTTTACAAAAGTGCATTGGTATAATAAACTTATATAATATTTTAATAATATAATTAATGGTTAAAGCTCTAAAATAGAGAATCTGTTGGAGTGAAATGTAATTTGATTTAAAGATTTTGATTTTTAAAAATTATAGAAAACTTGTTGGAGAGGCTTTACACTTCATTTGTTTTAAAAAATACAGTTTCACTCCTTCAGCTTTACTTTTCTCAAATCTTTTCACCCCCACATAAACCAAATTGAGAATAGAAAGTTTATAAAATATATAAGAAAGACAAATTCCCTTAAACCGTGAAAATTATATAAATATCCATTTGTCTATAAAAAAATATAAAAATACTTTTAAGATAATATCACTTGTTTTTTTTTGTATGTTTACCTAATGTTGGGTAATTTTCAAAGTAAGTCATGAATCAGGTCCTGATGAACATATATAGTCCTATAAACTTGTCTTCGACTGGTTCTTAATTTATTTGAAGTGGGGGACCAAAAATTAGGCCTAAATTAGCTCAAATATCCACTGAAAAACCTAAACTAGTTTATTAACATACAACTTATTACTCGGTGCATGTACATCAATACATCATTAAACAACTCTAACTTACATGATTATAATATCATTACAAAAACATGATCAACAATTAAGGACAACAAATACGAACGCCTTCGAGCCGTTCCATAAGATAGTTATAAAACGGCTCACCGTCAAGATTTCTAGCCTCGACCTGCTTGTTGAGCCCCAAGATTTGTAAAGTTTTGTTCTATAATAATGAACGAATTGATATGGCTATTCTTCATATTATATACTCAATATGTTAACATCTATATCGTACCATGGTTAAAAAAAGTTCACACATAACTTTTATAGCCATAGGTTACAAACCACAATCCCCAAACTAAGCATACATGTAGCAACAAATTATTGGCTATACAAAATAAAAGTGCAATATATATATATAACATAATATAAGGGGAATTGAAGGAGAACTTGGGTTCGACCTGAAGCCTACAAGATGAATGACTTAACCAATGGCCAATAACACCTTTTCATTATAACATAATATAAGCCGAAGGCATCAACGGATCCTAAAGGGTGCGTTTGGTACGCAGACAGGATGGGACGGGACAGGACGGAACAGGACAGGACAGAACAGGACATGACAGATGTTCAGTGTTTGGTAACACATAAATAGGACTGGACAGGACAGAACAGGACCGGTTAAATGACCCATTTACCCCTAGTGATTTGTTTAGTGGCGACGGCGGTGGCGACGGCGGTGGTGGTGGCGGTGGTGGTGGCGGCGGCGATGGCGGTGGCGGTGGCGGTGGCGGTGGTGGTGGTGGTGGCGGTGGCGGTGGTGGTGGCGGTGGCGGTGGTGATGGTGGTGGCGGCGGCGGCGGTGGTGGTGGTGGCGGTGGCGGCGATGGCGGTGGTGGTGGCGGCGACGGTGGTGGTGGCGGTGGCGGTGGCAGCGGTAGTGGTGGCGGCGACGGCGGTGGCGGTGGTGGTGGTGGTGGTGGCGGTGGCGGCGGTGGTGGTGGTGGGAAATAAAGAAGAAGAAGAAGAAGGGGTATATTTGTCAAAAAATCCTTGTTCCACTTAGTTCTAGGGGGTAAGCATAGAACACACTTGTCCCATGATAGTTCCACTTAGTTCCACTTAGTTCTACATTTGGTCACACCAAACATGGGACAAGTGTGTCCTGTCCTGTCCTGTCCCATGCTGTCCACCCTACCAAACGCACCCAAATGGAGCAGGGTCTAAAGATCAAGGGTATAATGTATGCATAATATCATACATATACCTCAAACAAAGAGTAGATAAGTTATTTTGTAAACACCCCTGAAATTAATATAACATAATATCATACATATAATATGTGATATATACTTAAAGAAAAAAATAAAACTCATTTATATAATAAAAAGATCATTCCTTGATCTTTCCATTTTCCATGTTTTATGCTAAACACGTAAAGGTGAATGATAACTATTACAGAATCTGGCCACATATCATGCCTGGGTTATGACGTACATGTATAATTGCTTCACCTACAACGAACTCTGAAAAGTGCAAAACGCTTAGGTAGGGAGTACAAACGACGACTCTAATCGTAAGATATCTCAACGTTTGAGCTTAAGAGATTGTGTCATTGGCACTGTCTCATGTAGGGTTGTGCATCGATCGGGCCAGGCCAGGTGGGTCGGGGCCAAAAACCACAAACCCGATCGGATATCGAGTGAAGAGTTTGAGCCCCGAAATCCAAATGAAAAGTGTATGTGTTAGAGCTTAGATACACGAATTGAAATTCGTAACACACAATCTTGAATCAAATGAAAAACTGAATTTATTTATATAGATATGTATATATGAAATTTACATATAAACGAAAAATACATAATCAAAGTTTCAAGGAGAAAATGACTAACTCGAGTTTCTTGATCACAAATTTGAAGAAGAACGTTTGTTGGATTGAGGCCTGCAAAGCAGTGTCCTTAGACAGAAATTCGTTCCTCGTATGGTATCGATTGGACGTCTATCTAGAGGATACAACAACCCGTTCAAGAATCGAACTCTCGAACCTGACGAATCAAACTATGTTTCCATGATGAAGAAGAATGAAGAACTTTGAGACAATTTGAGAGAATATGTGTTTTTGTATATGATAATCTGTTACATATGCTTCATATTTATACTAGATCAACCGGTGCCAATGAACCATTGCAACTGTTCACTAAACAGTCACACCTTTTCATATGGTGGCGGTTATGGGTGAAAAGTCACACCTTTTCATATGAAAGGTCACACCTTTTCATATAAAAGGTCATACCTTTTCATCTTTGCCCTATTTACATATCTAGTACTTTTACTATGAATGAGATTATCACAACAATACCCCACATTTTCTATTCAAACTCTAACAATACCCCACATTTGAATAGAAAATAAGATATTCTCAAAGTATTTATTGTTCTTATTCAGGAAATAAACATGAAATGCATCAGAAAAGGTGTCTAGGTGACTTGAACCGTTCTTATTGAGTATTCATCGGACCTACTTTGTGGGTAGTGACGAAGAGTCTTGAACTAACCACGTTTTGTAGTAAGTCAAGGCAATGAATATCACACATATCATGTTTATGCATAGTTGACTCTTACCGTTGTGTTCATTTCGGTCGTGAACAATCCTTCTTCATGAGAATTTTAGAAGACGTAGCCATATCCGTCTTCAAAGATGCGACCCCACATCAATCTCATATAGGTAATACTGATCAAGAACATTCCGTAGTGTTCCACCAATAAGCTATCAGTATTATTAAGAATAAGAATTCAACCCTTAAATCATCAACGGAAAATACACTAAATAAACATCATAGGAATATGCGTACCAGTGTATTCAGTCTTGAGTTTTCCTCAACTAGTTGTCCTATTGAACCTAGACCATGGGATCTCCAATGTTGCTAGGTTAGGTTTCCGCCGAGTAGAACTCATTGGATTGGCTTTAAGCCCATTCCCCTCGATGTATAAGAGACTTGTTCTCTATTAAGGCCTTTTGTCAAAGGATCTGCGATATTTTCCTTTGACTTTACATAATCGATGGAAATTATTCCATTCTTTAGCAAGTCTCGTATTGTTTTGTGGCGACGCCTGATATGTCTTGATTTGCCGTTATAAATTTGATTCTTTGTTCTTGTAAGAGCAGCCATACTATCACAATGTATGCACACGGCGGTAACAGGCTTAGGCCACAACGGAATACCCTCTAGGAAGCTTTTCAGCCATTCTGCCTCTTCGACAGCTTTATCTAAGGCTACGAATTCGGCTTCCATGGTGGACCGTGTATTCACGGTTTGCTTTGAAGATTTCCAAGATATGGTTGCACCACCAAGTGTAAACACATAGCCACTTGTGGACTTACTTTCAGAATGATTGAAAATCCAGTTTGCATCACAATATCCTTCTAGTACGGGAGGATATTTGGTATAGTATAACCCATAGTTCATTGTGATCCTTACTTGGGTTATGTGAGTATCGACTAAGTCTATTCACGGTATATGCTAGATCCGGTCTCGTACAATTCATAATGTACATCAAACTTCCAAGCACTTGAGTGTATTCCAATTGAGATACACTCTCTCCTTGATTCTTCTTAAGTTGGCTTGAAGGATCAAAAGGAGTGACTACCGGTCTATCATCATAGTGACCAAATTTCCTAAGAACTTTCTCAACATAGTGAGATTGAGTCAGAATGTAACTGTTAGGATCTCTTTGGATCTTTATCCCAATAATTACATCTGCTACTCCAAGATCCTTCATATCAAATGAGGAGTGCAACATCTTCTTGGTTTGATTGATTACATCCAAGTTGGTCCCCATGATTAGCATATCATCTACATATAGACATATTATGACACATGTGTTCTTGCTTTGTTTCACATATACGCATTTGTCACATTCATTAATTTGGAAACCATTTGATAGAAGAGTGTTATCAAACTTCTCATGCCATTGCTTTGGGGCTTGTTTAAGTCCATATAAAGACTTCACAAGTTTGCATACTTTATTCTCTTGGCCTTTTACAACAAAACCTTCCGGTCGTTTCATATATATCTCTTCTTCTAATTCACCATTCAAGAACGCGGTTTTCACATCCATTTGATATATCTCTAAGTTATGTATAGCCGCTATCGCAATCAACGTCCGTATAGACGTGATCCTAGTAACCGATGAATAGGTGTCGAAGAAGTCTTGACCTTCCTTTTGTCGGTACCCCTTGGCAACTAGTCGGGCTTTGTACTTCTCTATAATGCCATCGGGTCTCAATTTCCGCTTGAAGATCCATCTATGACCAATTACCTTGTGACCCGGTGGTAAATCTACCAATCTCCATGTGTTATTTTGAACAATGGAGTCTATCTCACCTTGAATAGCCTCTTTCCAATAAAGTGCCTCCGATGAATCCATGGCGGCTTTATAGGATTGAGGTTCTTCATCGACAACAAATGTCATGAAGTCGGGTCCAAAGTCTTTAGCAATCTTTCCCCTTTTACTTCTTCTAGGCTCTAGGTTTTCTTCTTGAGCCTTTGATGTACCTTCTTCATTTGGTTTCTCAACACTATCGGTGTTCTCTACTTCACATACTCTCTTCCTTGGATTAGAGATTTCTTTCCCTTTATCATTGTAAGGAAATATGTGTTCAAAGAATTCAGCCTCAATTGATTCCATAATTGTGTTGTTGTGGATATCTTCATTGTTTGACTTATAGACCAGAAATCTATAAGCAACACTATTACTTGCCGGACCAAGATATACACAATCAATGGTCTTCGGTCCAAGTTTTGTCCTTTTGGGTAAAGGTACTTGAACCTTTGCAAGGCAACCCCACACTTTCATCCTTTTGTAGGAAGAAAGTTTTCCTTTCCATAGTTCATAAGGTGATTTATCGCTCTTTTTATGAGAAATTCTATTAAGTATCATATTTGCAGTTAAGCATGCTTCACCCCACAAACTATGTGGTGCTCCCGACGTAATCAACATTGAATTAATCATGTTTTTCAATGTTCTATTTTCCCTTTCGGCTACTCCATTTTGTTGTGGAGTATAGGGAGCCGTGGTTTGGTGAACTATGCCATGATGAGAACAAATTTCTGCAAAGTCTTAGACTCATACTCTCCTCCTCTATCGGATCTCAGAATTTTTATTCTTTTATCAAGTTGATTTTCAACTTCAGCCTTGTATGTCTTAAACATATTCAAAGCTTCATCTTTGGTATGTATTAGGTATACATAACAATATTTACTGCAATCATCAATAAATGATACATAATAGTTCTTTCCTCCACGTGTGGGTGTGGCTTTGTAGTCACGTAAATCGTTGTGGATTAGTCCAAGTACTTGATTAGACTTTTCAACAGATTTGTGTGGATGGCTTGAGTATTTAGACTCAACACATATCTCACATTTTGTCTTGTTATCCATGGAACACTTGGGTAATAACCCAAGTTTTGTCATCCTTTGTAAGGATCGGAAGTTTACATGTCCTAGACGGGAATGCCATAAGGAAGAAGAGTCAAGCATGTACATAGAAGTGGAGCTAGAGCTCGCGGTTTTATTGCTATTTACAACATTTACAGTATTTACATCGTCATTGTTCATCACACTAAGTTTGAAGAGCCCCTCATTAAGGTATCCCTTGCCAACATACATCTCACCCTTAGTAATCACAAATTTATCAGATTCAAACACCATCTTGAATCCTTTGTTACTAAGTGTGGGTCCAGAAATCAAGTTCTTTGTAATAACCGGTACATGCAAGACATTGGTGAGCACAAGTTCCTTTCCCGATGTAAACTTGAGAATCACCTTCCCCTTCCCTTCAACTTTCGCGGTCGTGGCATTACCCATATATATGGGTTCTTCATCATCAACCTTTTGGTAAGTAGCAAACATGTTTTTGGAGTTGCAAATATGTTTGGTGGCACCGGTATCAACCCACCAATCGGTCACGTTTGTAACCATAAAAGCCTCAATTACTCCAACGAATTGATTTGGAGCATTGACCACGTTGGCTTGATGGGGGTTTCCACCGTCACCTCCTCCTCCGGGACCACCATGGTCTCTTCTATGGCGGCAATCCTTCGCTCGATGCCCCGGCTTTCCGCATACCCAGCAACTCATCACATGCTTTTTGAAAGGCCTTCGTTGTACGGATAGTGGGTTTGAAGCATTGAGATTATGCTTGAGACCCGTCGCCTTTCCCTTTCCTTTTTGGAATTTAGACCTTGATGAGTTACCGATGACCATGTTTGCATTTGGTTCCAACGAGACAGCATCCGCCTTCTCGTTCATCTGATTGTCCTCCTCCACCTGCAATTTGAGTATCAATTGCTCAAAACTCATATCCTCGGACAAATGTTTAAGATAGAGTTTAAATTTTTTCCAGGATGGAGGTAACTTGTCAATAATTGAACCAATAACAAAATTAGAGTTGATGCCCATGCCTTCGACTTCCAATTCATGGACCAAGATTTGCATTTCTTCTACTTGTTTCACAACCGGTTTGGAATCCGTCATCTTATAGTTCAGGAATTTGCCCACGATAAATCGTTTGGAACAAGCGACTTCCGTCCTGTACTTTGATTCCAACGACTCCCAAATTTCTCTTGCCGTGGTGAAGGATGAATATATGTCATAAAGACCATCATCCAAACCATTAAGAATAAAATTCCGACAATTATATTCGTTGGCGTTCCAAATATCCAAGGATCGTTGGAACATAGCCAATTCAATTTGGGATGGGGCGTTTTCTCCCTCTCCAACCGGCGGTGTCGGTGCTTGATCAGTAAGCACGTTAGACACTTTCAAAGTTGTCAAGTAGAAGAGCATCTTTTGTTGCCATCTTCTAAAATCGGAACCCTTAAATTTTTCGGGTTTCTCCACATTTGATTTCAACAAAGAAGAGTTTTCCATCGTCAATGGAATTTCTGTCTAAGATTGTTAGAGCTTAGATACACGAATTGAAATTCGTAACACACAATCTTGAATCAAATGGAAAACTGAATTTATTTATATAGATATGTATATATGAAATTTACATATAAACGAAAAATACATAATCAAAGTTTCAAGGAGAAAATGACTAACTCGAGTTTCTTGATCACAAATTTGAAGAAGAACGTTTGTTGGATTGAGGCCTGCAAAGAAGTGTCCTTAGACAGAAATTCGTCCCTCGTATGGTATCGATTGGACGTCTATCTAGAGGATACAACAACCCGTTCAAGAATCGAACTCTCGAACCTGACGAATCAAACTATGTTTCCATGATGAAGAACAATGAAGAACTTTGAGAGAATTTGAGAGAATATGTGTTTTTGTATATGATAATCTGTTACATATGCTTCATATTTATACTAGATCAATCGGTGCCAATGAACCATTGCAACTGTTCACTAAACAGTCACACCTTTTCATATGGTGGCGGTTATGGGTGAAAAGTCACACCTTTTCATATGAAAGGTCACACCTTTTCATATGAAAGGTCACACCTTTTCATCTTTGCCCTATTTACATATCTAGTACTTTTACTATGAATGAGATTATCCCAACAGTATGAACCCAACTGTTTCGGATATCTTGATTTTTTAGATATTTCGGGTCGGATATTTGGATACGGGATAGTAAGAATATCATGAAGAAAAAGAAAACACAGTAAACCTATGCATATGAAAAATCGAATGGGAGAAATCGAGTATCACTATCACATATGAAAAATTGAATGTCCTTATGAATTTAGGCAGCAACTTACATTTAAATGGGGGAAATCGAGTATCGCGTCGTGTAGGCCTGTAGTAGGCGGTGGCCATCGACACATCGTGGGGGACTTGAGATGGTGCCTTGGGGCGGTGGCCAATCGTCGGACGGACAACAAGAGAGCGAGTGAGCGACAGAGACAGAGACAGAAAGGCAAGAGTCGAGAGAGGCCGGCCAGAGAGCGACGCGCGATTAGGTTTAGGAAATACATGAAATTCATATTTATATATATTATTAATAATAAAATTTTTAAAATTATTTAAAAGTTGGGATATTCGGGTCGGGTTCGGGGATGATATGGATACCCAACCCAATCTTACATATCCGAAAATATTTATTGGGTTCGGGGTTCAGATATGTTCGGGTTCCAGGGTTCGGTTTTGGACTGGGTTTTCGGTTCGGGTCGGGTTAATCGGATATCTCGGGTTTTGCACAACCCTAGTCTCATGGAAGGGTCGCGAGTGGGGTACAACACCTTACAATCTGATTTTCTGACTAGTTCTTCATTTGGCCATAACTTTCTCATTTGTAACCTGATTGAGGCGATTTCGGAAGCTATGAATTCGATTTCGAAGCATTTCAAGGTGGGAACAAAGAGGATTAAGGTTTCCTTGAAAATTTTAGGTAGCTAGAAGTCGAAAACTAAGCCTATAATCAACCATTTGTTAACCTATGTTTGGTTCTTTTCACCTCAACCCTCATTTATTCTCTTGGGTTTGTTTGTATATGGTGTGGGAGTAAATGAGGTGTTCTTGAGAAGAATTACACCATTGATCTAGAAGTTAAAATGGAGATCTAAAGTCTTCATCTTTGGAAGCTAGAGATGGAATTCAGAATCTAAGTTTAAGTAGTATTATTTTAGTTTATTGTTTTATATAAATATTGAAAACTCTTGAACTCATTAGGCGTTAAGGCTAACCCATTTTATTTGTTGGCATGTGCATTAGGTCATTGTTGGGAATTGTAGTAGCGATACCCGTGAAGAGTTGAGTGCTAGTTAGATGCACGAGAACTGTATAAATATAATTATTCGGTGATGTCTTCCCGCTTCCGCACCTGAGAGATAGCGACATTTATTGGGTTTTAATAACACCCCTCTCAAATATAGTCATTGTGTAGATTTTGGTTTATTATTCGATGTTGTGAATCTTAGATTGTCATTATAGGTCATCTAACTTTGACTTTTAGAAAATAATTTATTTATTATTTAAAGTACAAATGAAAATTTTAAATTAGTCGCTTTTTTCAAACGCTGAACAACTGATTTGTCCGATTAGAGCATCCACAACAATGAAATTTCATTCCAATTGCAAATGGGTCACATCAGTTTTGCAATTATCTTGAAATTATCCCCACAACAATGAAATTTCAACCACTTTCTAAAGTGACACCTCATCATAAAAAACTATAATTTAATCAAATAACAACAAAACTACAATTAAATACTCTTTACTATAATTTAATATGAAATATTTTATTAATTAAATAACTATAATAAAATAAAATTAAATAAAATATTTAAATTATAAAACATTAAATTAAAATACAAAGTAAAAATATTACATTAATCGTCATTTTCTTCTTCTCTAAATCTTTGTCAAATCTCTTCAATCAAATCTGATTGTAAACAATGATTCGTTGACCGATTACGTACTTGTATGTGATTTTGGAGATAGTTTTCGTACTCGGAAAGTATGCTACGAGAAATTTGAGGCATAGTTATAGTAAAATTAACAGCATCATTTATATCATCAATTTAGGAAAGAAAGCCTCGAAGGATAAAGGTAAAAAAGTCATTTTTCATCAAGTTCTACCGAAAACGAACAAGTGACAATGTTAGAACGCCTGAATATTGAAAAAGAAAAAATTCAGGTGATGAGAGAATTTCACACATCATTTGTGAAAACAGAAAAAATTAAGAACAAACGGGAAAATCGGAAAATGATCATGAAGTTGATGTAAATGGATCCCACAACAATGAGCGAACCACAACGGAGATTGTATGAACATCAACTTGAAGAACTTCTAAAAGAACAATGATGTATTTTTATGTGTTAAGTTTGTATTTTTTTAATATGTAATTTATTTTATTGTACTTTAATATAAATTATATTTTGCATTTTTTTTAATATTTACGCCTTTCAAAAAAAATTAATATTTTTATTAACAAATAAAATTATTCATACATTTTTTCATAAACATTCTCTACAAAACATCACAAAACATGATTTGACATAAAACAATTTCTAATTTAGAAATTATTCCCTACAATTTCTTATACTATTCACTGCCACATCAGCAAAAAGTACTGATTTGACATTTGCAAATTACCAAAACCAATTTTAAATTTAGCAATTATACTCACAACCACTACAATTTCTAATTTAGTAATCCTACATGGCATTTTTGCAATCCAAATGAAATCCTAATGAAATCCTTGTTGTGGATGCTCTTATATTTAATTTTATCTTATCCTATCATGTTATGTCCTATCATGTCAGTATACCAAATACACCTAAAGGATATTTTAGTGTTTGGTTCATTATTTGAATATTCATTGGTATTCTAATTCCATAAATTTTCATTGAAAGCAATGACTGAGTTAAGATCGATTACCAGAGCTGAACAGTTAATCTACTTTTTGAGTGCAAGATTGGATATGAGAGAAAATAAACAGGAAGAAATTCAATTTTTTTAATTAGTTTTTTGAACTAACCCCATCCGTGTATATGAATCTTGGCTTGTATATCAATTTTACGGTTCTCAAACCCTGCGTCATTCAAACCTCTCACAAACGACGATATCGCTGTAATAACCGGGTTCATTTTATAAATATGTGAAGTTAGTGGGTGTGGTGTGAAGAGTGAAAGTTGAGGGACTTGAATGCAATTAGAAGGGATTAGGGTTAAAACCCCTAACACCCTCATTCTCTCCTTATCAGAAAAAGGTGCGGCTTGTGTGTGTGTGTATTTGTGTGTGAAGAAACCTTGCAACATTGAAAGAAGGACTTGGAATTTGGAAGCTTTGAAGTGTGAATCTTCATCGTCATCAAGGTAATCTCTCATTCATTCACCCCCCTTATAGTTTTGGGAACTTTGGTTTGATTTTGGTGAGCTTTTGTAATCGACAACCCTAATGTGTGAGAATTGTGAGGAATTGATCGAATGGAATAACAATCAGCGTGGGAATGAAGTTGGGTTGTTAGTTTAATCGTTATTTCGGTTCGAAATCGATTGGGAAAGGCTGAGTTTGAGTTGTGAGTGATTCCCAGTCGGATTTTCGTATGCAATAAGTCGGAACTCGGAAATCACTCTACCCAGAAAGTGGGTATCTGGAGAGTGTCCGGATGAGGGGAATCCGGGAACGTATCCGGATATTGAGGAGTCCGGTGAGTGTCCGGATAGTGGTAGGTATCCGGATAGTTCACCCGGAAAGTGTTGGGAATCCGGGAACGTATCCGGATAGTGGGAAGTCCGGTGAGTGTCCGGATGAGGGGAATCCGGGAACGTATCCGGATATTGAGGAGTCCGGTGAGTGTCCGGATAGTGGTAGGTATCCGGATAGTTCACACGGAAAGTGTTGGGAATCCGGGAACATATCCGGATAGTGGGAAGTCCGGTGAGTGTCCGGATGAGGGGAATCCAGGAACGTATCCAGATATTGAGGAGTCCGGTGAGTGTCCGAATAGTGGTAGGTATCCGGATATTGAGGAGTCTGGTGAGTGTCCGGATGAGTGGGTACCCGGGTAGGTGTCCGGATAGTGGTAGGTATCCGGATAGTTCACCCGGAAAGTGTTGGGGATCCGGAAAGCTTAATCAGGATGAGTATATGTCCGAGAACTTTTGAGTTTCTGTCGGTGTGCCGAGTGGAGAGTGCCTTAAGGGATTCAAGAGTGATATAGAAGTGATGCTTGAGTGACTTTTCACTGTTGTGTGTATTGTTTCGAAATGTAGGTGTGTGGCTTGAGAGTAGCGATTTCAATTGAGAAGGGAGTTAACGAATGAGACCCAAGTTCATGTTCGTTCGTTTAACTAAATGAACAAAAAAACTTGTTCATGTATTATATTATTCTATTATTAATGTATTATATTAAAATTATTATTATTAATTTTTTACATTATATTCTATAATTTATAAAATAAAATTAATTATATAATAAAATATATTCGAGTATCTCACGAGCTTATTGAGTCGAGTATTAGTTCGCTCGACTCGACTCGTTAGTATGCCGAGTCGAGCCTATTCGAGTCGAGTGTTGGTCGAGTTTTGACCGAGTAGCTCGCGAGTTGTCTCGTCTCATTTACACCCTACCTGAAGCCGTGACCAAAGTTCTTTTTATGTGAGTTAATGTAAAATCACTATTGATTTTGTTCTTTCTTGTGTTATTTTAAATAAGTATTGTTTTCGTTTGAACCCAACCCCTAATGAATATCCTTACCTTAGGGCTTAAAACCATTATATATACGACCCAAATATGTTTTATGTGTTGGTCTTTGCTGAGAATTAAAGTTATGGTGATAAATGTAATTAATTTGGACTTTTAAATCAATCTTAATTGAAGATCATTAACAATGAGATGCATCAAAATGCACCTGATAAATTTTTGTGTGACCGTTTCTTACGCTTCTCACTTTAACTCTTTTCCTCACACGATCATGCGTCTATGTTTTGTTAATATATAAAGAGGTTGTTTCAAATACAAACCACTTAATTCTTACAAACCGTAAACAAGTCTTAATCGTCCATCTAATATAAGAAATATAGGGTTCAGTAAATATCTCGATTGTTTCATAATCTAAAGTCATAATCATAATGAATGAACTTTATCATTTTTCATAAAGACCTCGATGATAATTAGTGAATCTTGATTATTATCCATAAATATCTCGAGTGTTTATTAATATTAATTTTATTTGTGGTTTATAAGAATTACATGATTCGTATTTGAAACATTATATCTCTCGATTAGGTTCAAACGAAAAGACAATCAATTTGCGAGAAGACGAAAACAATCTAAACCACATAATCCACTGAAAAATACTATAATTGAAAAATAAAAAATAATTTTAGAAATTAGGATAAATATTATTTTGATTTGGTCAAATATTATGTTAAAAGTATAACCGTAAGCACTATTTAAGTTATTTAAAAAATTCATCATACTTTTTAGATTTTTTTTAATTTAATTATTTTATAATTTATATCATCAAATTTCTCTTCTTCTTGCAAATTTATTTGTTTTTCATATGATTCTCTATGTTATATCTCTATATAATGAGAACTGTATATGAGAAATTAAATTAAAGAGTTAATTACTTTTTTCGTCCCTGTGGTTTGTTAAAAATTTCTGTTTTCGTCCCTGGTCTTCATATATTACGTTTTTGGTCATTGTGGTTTGTTTTTTATTTCTCTTTTCGTGCTTTGCCCTGACGCCATTAGATGCCTTCCGTTAAAACACAGCATGTGCCCCTCACATGAGGGGGCAGTTTAGTCATTTTATATTTCATGCTTTTAACTACCCCTCCCTTGTTTTATTTTCACTTTCATCCTGGTAAAAACTAGGGTTTCTTGAAACCTTACTTTCTCCCCCCAAAAAAACCCAGTACAACTCCCACCAATCCAACGTTTCTCCCACGTTCTACTACAACAGAAGCCACGTTCTACTACAACAGAAGCTACTATAGTCGATAAATCTCCAACAATGTGGCGACTTCGGTCTCCGTACGAAGTCTTTAACCCACAAGAACTTTATGGTAACCCAATAGAAGCTACAACTTTGATCTTTCTTCTTCTTCTTTTTCTTTTCTTCCAATCTAGTGTTGTTAATGTTAAACAACTTGTATCTGATTCATAGTCTACTATTTGTTCTATTTTACAGATAAGATCCCCACTTTTTTTTCCATGAAGATAAACCATGGTGGGTCTTTTACCAAGTTTCCAGACAGAGCATACATCAATGGAAAGGTAAATTACGTTGACTTAATTGACAGTGATCAATTTTCTGTTCATGGGTTGAAATCAATGGTCCAAAAGTTGGGTTATCAGCTTAATAAACCAATGTTCTTCCATTTTAAGATACCTAATACAGACTTGGATTTTGGGTTACAACCACTGGGAAATGACGAAGACATTTTGTGTTTGTTAAAATATGTTGGTGAGTTCAAAGAATTTGATGTTTATATCGAACACGATAAATCCAACTTGCAAACAAATCTGCTACTAGGATGGGTTGAAAAAGATGGTGAGACTAGTGGATTGGGTAAAGGTAGTGTCTTGGTTGAGGGATCTAGATATGGTGAAGTTACACAGGAACAACTTGATGAGTTTGAGCCGTTTTCTGACGAGGGTAATTATTCTGATGAGGGTGATTATTCTGATGAGGGTGATGATGAAGATTGTGATTACATTGATGAGGAAGATGGTATTACCAATGAGGAAGACATGATGAACTTCCATCTGAACACTGATAGGGATATAGAATGGATAGGGAGAACAGACACAAACAACCCAATTGTTGATGTAGACGAAGAAGCATTGGATTTTTCTGATGATCAGAGTTGTTCAAACGATGATGACTATGAGTTAAAAAGAAACCAACAGTTGCGACAGATAAGAAAGAGCAAGGTAAAGGAGAAACAATCAAACTCATCCACTTGCAAAGTAAGTTTTTATGTTGGCCAATGTTTTGGTAGTAGGGATGAAGTGAAAAAGTTGATTAGGTTGCATGCCATAGAAAGTAGGAGAGATATTTCACTGGCAAAAAATGATTTAACAAGGGTGAGGGCAATATGCAAGGGCAAGATTTTATCTTTTAATAATGAGGTTGGTGGGTCAAGTAAAGACAAGGAAGTAAACCCAAATTGTCCTTGGACTTTGCACGTGTCCACATGTAATAAAGATGAAACATGGATGGTGAAGACCTTTATTGATACTCATAAATGTAATCAAGCAAGGAAAGTCAAACAATGTACGGTTTCTTTTCTAGCAGAACAACTTGTTGACACACTTAAACCAAACCCCACCATCCCTGTTAAAGCAGTGCAGGACCATCTTCAGAATAAATTTCAACTTGTAGTTTCGGGAATGAAAAGTTTTAGGGCAAAGCAAAAAGCAGAAAACCAAATAAGGGGTGATTATGAAGAACAATATGGGACTTTGAGGAACTACATTCTGGAGTTGCAAAGATGTAACGTCCCAAAAAAATACAAGCAAATTTAAATTTTAAAATAAACATTTCATTGATAACAACTCATTAAATGATCCCAACGTTTCGTTTACAAACACATAATTAATATCTTTATAAAATAAAACCAGCGGAATAAATGTTTAATTATTAAAATCATAAAGCAACCAGCTCTTCCCGCGCGCCAGTGTGTACTCGTCACGCCTTGGAGCCGCCCGTACCTGAAACCACAGTTTATTGGGAAAGGGTAAGCACGAAGCTTAGTGAATTCCAACACATGCGCAGATAGGAATTATATACACATCACCCCTATCCGCACATAAACAACAACTCCACAGATACATAAAACGAGTAAACATCTACAAGTAATTATGTATCCAACACCTCGGTCCCACCGAATCATAATGTATCCAACACCTCAGTACCATCGAGGCCTCGGTCCCACCGAATTGTAATGTATCCAACACCTCAGTACCATCGAGGCCTCGGTCCCACCGAATTGTAATGTATCCAACACCTCAGTACCATCGAGGCCTCGGTCCCACCGAATTGTCATGTAACCAACACCTCAGTACCATCGAGGCCTCGGTCTCACCGAATTGTAATGTAACCAACACCTCAGTACCATCGAGGCCTCGGTCTCACCGAATTGTAATGTAACCAACACCTCAGTACCATCGAGGCCTCGGTCCCACCAAATTGTAATGTAACACATTTATACCAAGCATTCAAACCAATCAAATATTACACACCACAAAGACAACAGTACATACAAACTATTATGACATGCATACAACCCCTAACTACACAGTGAGAGAACTCACCTCGAATGCGCGCCCAGCTTAACAACACAATTCAAGCTCCACAATTACGGTCACTTCCCAGCACCTAACGCATGTTAAAACGTGTCAATACAAGACCCGGACCCTATGACACGACACACGCTTAAACCGTCACTAAAACTATTTTCCGTTCTCACTAAACAGGTCTGTTCGGGACCTGTTTCGACCCCTTTAAACCCAGAAAATTCCCAATATTATTTCATGACCAGAAAGTACTCTGAGTTAGGGTTCCAAGGACATATTATACGCCTCCTAACGATTTTTCTACAATTTACTACGGATTTTACAAAAACAGATTCCGGAACAGCGAAATTCAGCACCTTTCAGTATAAAACGACAAATCGACCCATGCTACGTCCCGAACTGGGTTTTGCACGAAACACAGAAAAGTTTCTAGACTCAAAAAGGGAACTTTTGACACCGATTTCACCCCAAACCGAGTTACGAGCAGAAAGTTATGACCATGACAAAACAGTGGCAGATTACAACACTGTCGGTTTACCGACCTGCTGTAAAAACAGAAGTTTTCCGCCTAGCTAGGGGCCGAACCAGCCTTTCGCTAAAACACGAAAAACGTGCCCGACACAGAATGTGAACCGTGGACACCAGAATCGCCTCAAACCGAGTTACGACGAGAAAGTTATGGCCGAAATACGAACTGGACAGAAAACTAATTTTCACATAAAATGACGAAACACCGAACTTGCGACCACTTTTTCGCCCAGCTAGAGACCGAACCAGTTTTCCGCTAAAACACGGAAAACGTGCTCGACCCTGAACTTGAACCGTGGGCGCCAGTTTCGGCTCAAACGAAGTTACGAAGGAAAAGTTATGGTCGCGCGAAAACTGGACAGCACACTAAAAGTTTCATAAAAGATAACTTTATAAACGGTTCGCGGCTCCAACGATTCGGGGTTTACGCTAAGAGTGTGACCCACTGCCACCGCCCTCCACCCACAGCCACCGCAGCGGCGGCGTGCGGCGGTGGTGGTCTCGCCGGAAAAACGAAAAGGAAAAGAAAAGAACGAGACTAACGAGAACCACATACCTCACGACGGCGTCTCTTCACCACAACCAAACCGCTCCCTCTCGATCACTCCGACGACAGCGGTGGTGGCGGTCTCCGGCGACAGCAGTAGCGGCGGCGAGGGCTGCTGCCGCTGGTCCTTTCCTCTAGTCCCTCTCCTTCTCGCGATCACTCTCCCTCTCTCTCGGTTCTTCTCTAACTCTCTCTTCTCGTGACCTCTTTCTCCCTCTACGGCCGAACCACACAAGGGTAGGGTTTTGGGGTAAGTTTGGTTTTGCTTGGAATGCAAGAAAAGAACAACGAGATATCACAAAGGGGGGTGTTCGGCCTAGAGTGCATGGGCCGAAACCCATGCCACAAGTTTCCAAGAAATGCGCAACTAGTCCCTCGTCTACACCTTATCTCACAATTTACCCCAAAACGACACGTATGCTAACATTTTGATCCTTTTTGGCACCAAACCACTAACCAAAAACAAATAAAGGTAAACATTTTAAATTATTAAAATTAATTAATAAACGTACCGGGACACGGGCTTTACAACTCTCCCCCACTTGGATTAGACTTCGCCCCCGAAGTCTACGTCCGCAAACAGCTTCTAATAATTCTCTCGCATTTGATGATATCCCAAACTCAAACCACTTTCAAGCTCTAACCCTTCTAATGGTGCTCACCAATATACCCTACAGGATACCCGACTACGATCATTCCTACCCTTAACTGTCGATTAACTACCACAAATGCTAATAGACTCCAAAGATTTTCAATAAATTATATCAACAAAACATCGACCCCCCGCCGAACATCGGTCCAACCGATTGCAATAACAAACATCGGCCACCCGCCGAACATCGGTCCAACCGATCACAATAACGAACATCGGCCACCGGCCGAACATCGGTCCAACCGATCACAATAACTCAAATAAGCGTGGTATTATCCTAGACACTAACACAAATTGATATCCCCCACTACCAAATCACTAACACACACGTAGATCATTCCACCACAACCATTCATCACAAGTGATCATTTCAGGGTTACTACTACCATCACCACGATTATCTTAAAATCGGCTACAACTCTCCGATTATACTAAAGGTGTTTGGCCTCAAGCCCAAAAGTCGACACCTAAATATACCACTTACCTCAAAAGGTTCTACGCATTTATTCTCTTAATAACAAAGGGCATCAATCCCTTAACCGATACTATTCGGCCTACAGTACTAACGCGCGTGGAATACCTACCTTCCACCGTCGACGCACCATCCACACTTGCTCTACGAAGCCAAGTCACACCGTATCGAGGATACACCTTGACGTCTACCTCCCAGGTAACGCCTCAAGACCCAGCACACCGGAACTACCTCCCAGGTAAGTGCCCACAACTATATCCTCCTAGTACCTACTGGAAAGTCTAGGTTAAAACACATGAATACCGGGGTCCCACCCCGAGATACCCAACCGACCATTACCAACGACTGACTAACGTGTCTAAGGATCCAAAGCAAACAGCCTACCAACAACATGCCTATTCCGGATTGACTCACTCACCCAAATATGTAAACACTCAATGTGCAAAGAATGCCAAACGGTGCGACAAAAACAACTCATCAACTAGACTCGACATCGAGCCATTAAAACCGGGCAATTGGCCCATGACTAACTCCAAGTCAAAACCGAGCAAAATGCTCCACGCTTGCTAGACCCATCGGTCGGAAAATGCGTTTAAACAAAGTTTAAGCAAGCAATACTCTGAAGTCAACCTTAGTCTCAGACTCAACACGGGTTAAACAAAAGAGTTTTCCAAAAGGACTCATACCCTGAAAATTCTCGAAATGACACATGACACTTAAAAGCACATTTCCCCAAATGGTTTACAAAATCATTTACAAAATATTTTCAACATCAGGATTTTCATCATCAGGATTTTCATCTCAAAAAGATCGTATGC